>OX465177.1:24679984-27464984 GCA_949987655.1 Polymixis flavicincta
AGAAATCAGGAATAGCGATCAAATCCATCTTATCTAACGCGTATGGCACTCCGAAAACATCTTCGTAGTACGCCAAAAGTTTCGGCGTAATGGTCGACGCGTATTTCGCTTTCGCAATGAGTTCAGGTCTCGTCCAAATCTTGATAGGAATGGTAACGTTGTCTTTGCTCGTGTAACTAGTTTCTAAGGATTTGAAGTCTGAGAGCACGTATGCGACTAGGTAGGTGGACATGCTGACTGATCTGTCGAAGTGGGTCCATTGCCAGCCGGGTTGCTCGGGTCTGTGGGAGGAAAAATTGTGTTGATTAATTTACTTTTCCTGGGTCGTTCTTAGAACATTATTGTTGCGCTACTTCTTCCCAGCGAAAGCACTAGGAAGTGGTGTAGGGCGGTTGGGGAACTGTCACGTAATTTTGACGTTCTTTTGTACGCCAAAAGTGTGCTTATTCTCTGCCTACTTTGAATAAAAGACTTTTGATTTTGAGTTTCCCTTGCGATTAACAGTCAGGTCAGATAGAACGGAAAATTGCTCGAGCAATTTAAATATAGCATCGTATTAGCATAACTTAAAGTAAAAAAATGTACGCTCGGGTATTTTCCGTTTTGTCTGAACTGACTTTAAAGGTGTTCTTGGTGTTCACTTTTGATTTTGGAAAAGCCTTTTCGTGTTGTTTTTTTTTTGCATGTTCTGGGTCATATTTAATGCCGGGACACTTTTTTTCGAGTGTGATACCTAATTTTAAAAACAGGTTTTGTTTAGTACATAACTGAAAAGTTAAAAATTAAATAACGATCATATTAAGTAAAATAAATGGATTTCTTAGATTATTCTAAAACCAAACAATCGAAAATATTGTGTGTTTATATTTCTTGGAATGTAAAAATGAGTTACACGTTTCTAAATTAACTAATTAAAAACTTGATTAAGAGAGTGCATATTGCCATATCTGTGTGTAGTGATTAATAAAACAATTTGTGCGTTGAGGCGTATTCAATCGATTTTCTAGTTACTCTTAGTCACTTGGTAACTTTAGGGTTCCTGAGGTGAATGACAATCAACTAGTTTTTTTCATTCTACGTCTTTTTTTCGTTAAAGTTTCTAATGTCACAGATGCACATAGCCAGGTATAGCATGGCTTTTTTGAAGCTCTAAAGAAGTTAATGCTTTGCTCAATGGTGGTTAGATTGAATCCTTTTAATTGGCTCAATAACAAAATGAGTACTTGTGGTACTCAATCTGGACGTTAGTTGATGCTTTTCCTCTAAAACTCAAACTGTCTTAGTTATTACAAAACGATTTCTAACATAGGCCCAAGTGAGGTCAAACGGTTCAGCCAGTTTTTTTAGTTCAAACCACATTCCAAGGGTTCTTTTCTAAAAACAAAATTAGCAACTACGGCCCACTTGCACTACAAATCGCTTAATGCATCTAGCGCTAAACAAATTTAAAACATCGTTCTAGTTGTCAATTTTTTGAAGATGATAGAGATATAATTATGTTTTCAATATGTTTAGCATTATATTAATTTTGTGATTTGTCCTGCAAGTCGGCTTTAGACTCGGGTTCACTATCAGTTTTTGTGTTGAAGATGATAGAGATATACAGTGTAACCTGGTTAATTGGGATCTCAAGGGACCAAGGATTTTATACCATTTAAAGAGGTTTTCATTTATCCAGTTTTCCAATTACACAGGTTTAAAATCTAGTTGTCTCATTTACAGAGGGGGCCCACTGTTTGCTTATATAGAGGTCGAAATGTACCGTTATTCCATTTATAAAGGTGAAAATTTTGCGAAAGAAATTCAAATGTTTGTAAACAATCGTGTCGTAACCTGTCCCAACCTGATAAATTGTCTCACTTATAAAGGGAATTGAGCTCCAGAGTCCCAATTATAGAGGTAAACATCGAAAAAATCCTAGAAATCAAATCTCATTTAACCAAGTTCGAAAAGTCCCATTAACAGAGGTAATTCGATGAAAAAGTGCCGGGACCTCATTGTAGTTCTCAATAATAAAGGTTTCTCACTTATCCAGGTCCCACATAACCAGGTTTCACTGTAATTATGTTTTCAATATGTTTAGCATTATATTAATTTTGTGATTTTTCCTGCAACCGTGCGTCTTGGAACCGTGCACCTAGCTTCTGACGTTTCATAAGTGCCCATGCAGTTTTATATGAAACAAAAATATTTTGATTTGATTTGATTTGAAGTCGGCTTTAGACTCGGGTTCACAATCAGCTTTTGTATTTTGAACTTTAACGTTGCAAATATAGTTCAAAATTCGTTGGCAGGTTTAAACCCGTCTGATTCTTTTGACCTGTCTGTCTGACCTTAACATTCAGATTGTCTTGTAATAAGGCCGAAAGCGTTTCCGCCTAATCACAGTGACGATGCACTTTGACATCAGACCAAATTCGTCTAAACAAACCTACGAATTCTCTATATTTTTTTTGCTTCATAGCGGCATCAAAATTATGCAATAAAAAACTACTTACATAGGTTCCTGTGTAACAATCTTCATATTCGACAAGGCAGTGACAGTTTCTGGATGGGCGATGCTGATTTCGAACTTAGCCTTGAAAGCTGGCTCGTCGAAACAAGGAAACGCAGACCGCGCTGATGTCGGTTCGAACTGGGTGACCCCTAGGTTTCTGAAAGATAATATTGTATTTTTAGCGAGGAACTCCTGTACTTCCTGCATCGATATTTGTGGGACCAGCAGGCCTAGACAAAACACATTTCTGTTAGCGTTCACGCCGAACGCTACGCCAAAATGTATGGGAATGACATCGATACCTGCGGAAAGGTTACGTCGTGTTCTTTCCGCAGGTAATGCCATTCCCATACATTTTCGCGTAGCGTTTGGCGTGAACGCTAACAGAAATGTATTTTGTCTAGGCCCTGAGATGTTTTTTTTGTGCATAAATGGAGAATAATCCGACATTCACACGGACGTAATAAAATCGCGACGACATGTTTTCGCGCAACGGATCTTCAACACTCTGCTTAGCGCCGAGAGTTGAAAATCGAACACAGTTTTTCGACACGCTGAGAGTATCTCGCGCTGTATTTTGTTGTATTCTCAATGCTCGGTTCAACACCGAGGGATGAAAACCCATTGAGAAAAAAAAAATCCCGCCGCGATTTCGTTACGTCTGCGTGAATATCGACTAAATATCGGAGTAATTTAGTATTGCAAATTGATGAAGCAGCAAATTGCTGCTTGATTGCTGTTTTGAATTTTGCTTAGCCTTTGGAGGATATGCGGGCTATTGAGCGGGCTATTCTCGGAGTCGGAGTTTCTTTGAAGGATAACATCAGAAACGAAGTTATGCTGAAAAAACCGGAGTTACAAACATCGTTTGCACAGTAAGAAAGCTGAAGAGTGGAAGTCGGCTGGCCATGTTTGTCAAAGAACCGATAACCGGTGGAGCAGACTAGCACCTGGCACCCCAGCTAGATGGACCCCCAACCCAAAAGTGACTGGGGCAGACTGGATGCGGAAGGCGCAAGACAGGGTGTTCTGACGGAGCCCGGGAGTGGCCTATGTCAAGCAGATAGGGTTTGGGTCAGCAATTAAATATTCTTTCTGTATCTTTCACATACAATTAACTATTGCGAAAAATTGTGTAACATTTATGAATGAATTCTACAAGTCACTGAACAAAATGATTCAGCTAAGATTTACCTATCAGTCGTTTATGGACGATAAAGCGTAGATTACTAAACAATCTCTAGTATTACGTCATACTTAGTTTATTTTGGAACAGAAACAAATCTTTATTTACTATATCATGACTAAGATATAGGGTGGTAGGCACATCTACGCCCAAACTGTAACCACGAATTCAGCATATGATTCTAGAGGCATTGACATTTTTAGTTGGTTATAATCATAAAATTCACACAAATCTTAACTTAATAATAATTAGGATTTCTGTGGTTTATTATATTATTTGTTTAGCTATTCCATACATTAAACACAAGACCGCTTAGGTATTATTCTTTTCTATTATTTTTACGATGAAAAAATTATACTCTACGTTCTAATCATGAGCTGAATTCTTACATTGTTACGGAATGGTTACAGTTTCTGCCACCCTGTAGCTTAGTTATGTTAGAGCAAGTGTTATTTATATGCTACTATAACAATTTTTACTAAAACCTTGTGTAATTAACTAGTAGAAAAGAAAAGATTAGGGTATTTCAGCAACTACATAATATATCAGACAGTAATTCTTCTTACTTAGATGATAGTTAATTTACCATTTATTACTGAGTGTTATGTCATGTAGATTATCTTATGACTACCTTTATGGTTGTGATATTTAGATTTATTTAAATAAGTAGGAAACTAACTGAAGGATCCTAATACTAAAAAGATATATAATGGAAAACTTACTTGACTTCATGCTTATCATTTATGTATGTGCTCTTATAAAATCCAGTCATTGAATTAGAGATCATTCCTACAAAGGACAGCTGCAGTACGTAGTCTACGTTAGCTTTCAATGCAGACTCTAATGGCAGTAGCAATCTATCCCCAGTTCCTTCTATTATAGACAATATTCTGATGGTCCGTACCGCACTGCGTGTTATTTCTGTATCTGTTGGTGGGGGCGCTTGCGTTGTTTCCGTTCTCAAAGTTGTCTCATTGCTGGCAATGGGAGATGTTTCTGTTACAGTTGCTGTTGTAGTATTCTGATCAGCAGCTGACGTAGTTGTAGGAACATCAGTGGCAGTAACATTGTCCGCTGCTGTCACTGTAGCCTCACTCACCTCTCGTTTGACTTTAGGAGAATGTAAGGTCTCAACTTTCTCATATATTTGTTCTGTAAGCTTAGCATTGCTACTAATACTGAGGTTCTTAGAATGTAATATTATTTCCTTGACACTCCTACTGGCCCGTATAGTAATGTATACGTCACCGGAGTATGTTGAGTTTTCTAGTTCAGCTTTTAATTTCAGTCTGTAGAAACTTGGCACTACAGTAGAAGGGAGTCTGAGGTCGGGTGATGGTGAATTTGTTTGTCCAAACGGTTCGGTTTCATCCCAAAAGTCTACGGTTTTTTGTGACAGCTGAAACAACAATAGATTTCAAATTATTTTTACTCATTTTAAACGATTACTGATTTCATAAATAGCAGGGAAATATGCAGTAAATAATATAGAAGTTTGCATTGGTTGAAATAGATTTACTTTGTGAACAGATTAACTGTTTTTATTAGTTATCACAACAGCACAAACACCTTTGTACAACTTATGAGTATTACAGTACAAAATGTTACTTTTATTCTATTGATGAAACCAACTTCATATATTGATAAATAGTAACCTATGTCCTTTCCCAAGTTAAAAACGGTCCCCGTCCTCATCAAAATCGGTCCCCTTGTTTCAGAGATTAGTAGGAAAAAGGAGAGAGAGCAAAAAGAATATCCATAGATACTTTCATAGGCTTTTTGTAAAAAGCTGCATAGGATCATCACATCATACCATAAGAAACACACTTTAATTTTATTTATTTCTATACATTCAGGCTTAACAGGATAGTGAGTGATGAATGTTGTTGGACCACAATAGTAAAATATAAATGGGATTAATTTAAAGAAACAAGCAACCCTTCCTATTTGTAATATTTGATGCTAATGAAAACCACATTCCCATCAAACAATAATCAGTTTATTTTACTTTCAGAGAGATTGTTTAAAGATTTGCAAGACATTATTATATTTTTATGGTCTACGTATTTATAACATTATTTTTATGTGAAGTTTCGTATTAATTTTCTAGAATTTAATTTGTTGTTTTCAGTTGAAGCTTATATATACTATCATATCGCGACCAAAAATTGTGAGAAACTACAACACAGATATAATAATATATAATGCAATATACTTACTTTCTGATCTCCACTAATAATAACTCCACTAAATATAAATAAAACGAAAATTGTTTTCAAAAACATTTTGTGCGTTGACTAAAAATATCACAGGTTATAAGATGCAGTTAGTATTAAAGAAAACTTTAAGCTCTTTACTAAAAGTTTCTCATTTTTGCACTATCGATAAAAATAGCTGGTGTTTTATTAATTTATTTAGATGATTCGATAAAAAACACCGCACACTTTCAACCACTCAAAGATCGATTGTCATTTTGACGTTTAATTTTTTCAGAGCTTAGTCCAAAGGCAAAGATCGCGTTTACTTCGGACCAAGTAGTTTTGATTATGATTTTTTATACCGCTTCCATCCGCAAAAGGCTGGGAATAGCGTGTAACTGCGGAATTAGAGTTCGATAAAAATTACATATAAAAGACGGTAGCTTTTAATTAAAGTTGATAAGAAATATTATTACAAGATAGCAATTGAACTTGAAATCGGACAACGTCTCATGGAGTTAGTGGCAGATTAGATAACAGCCGGCTTGAGCACATTTTTATATTGTACCTACTAACATAAAACATGATGTGATTAAGCTCGGACTTACCTTGAAGTAGGTGATAAAATGCACAATGACGCCCACTATGACTGCAATTACCACAGCGAAAATGATGAAAGTGACACAGATGCAGTTAGATACGAATATTCCTCCTTTTCTTCCATATTGGATATCTTCTGGTGTTTGAGATTCGTACGCCAGGAACTGTTGCCGGCTCGTTGAGAGCGTCATGTTGTTAATTTATACTGAAACAATTACGCTATTAACATATCGATAAGAGTAGGTACTCACGTTTCTAGGTTAAAGAAACATGGAGTTTAACTGCACTACTTTACCTAGTTAGCGTTACGATAGTGAAATGAGCGATGTCTACGAAACTAGCGGTATTACCTAATGTTTCGTACAATCAATACAGTTAGTTGCCTATTAGGTATAACGGGCTTTTATTTTAATTAAGTAGGTAGATAGTTAATTGTCTGGCGACCTTCACCTAGGTACCTAATTATTAGATGCAAAAACTCTTCGTAATAATTATGCTTTTTAATTAAATAAATAGTTGCTAACGGTTGATAAAGACCGCCATAGAATTCGTCACTCAGTTTCTCCAATATTTAACTTCTTGGTAACCGTGAATGGATTCCATATTATTTTTAAATGAATCATCTGACGTGATTTGCAATATCTTTTCGATTACAAAGACACGTGATGTGTAATAATAGTGGGTAGTGCGTCGAATTGATGATTAGGAAATCATTGTGGGTAGGCTAATACCTTACCATGAGGGTAAACTAATTGCATAAAGATAGCTACGTTACGTATGTGGTGGTTACAATTAGGCTCAATATGGTTCAGGATGATTCTAGCACAGAACCGGTCGAAGTGGCAGTACTTTGGGGAGGCCCATGATAACGATGATGCATCTGGTTCAAATCGACTTTTGAATGTTTCAAACAAGCAGTAGGTACCTAGGGAAAACTCTAGACCAGGGGCCTAAGTCTACTAATTTATAAACGTTACAATGGTCTCTCAATGGTGTGTTTTTGACAGTTTTTGTATGGCAAATCTGTCAAAAACTTACCATTGAGAGACCATTGTGACGTTTATAAATTAGTAGACTTAGGCCCCAGGAAGCAGGGCATTGAGCTAAGTCGAATTATCAAATTCCATCCCATTTCGATAAATATCTTTTGGGGACATAACAAAATGAAAGATACCGCAACGTTCGCCTTCATGTGCCATGATTTCACGAGACTAGATAAATAGACTTAGATGTTTGTACAGGAGTTTCCAGGAATGGTGCGTTAACGGAACAGTAAAGGTTAAATATTGTGCACTTCCGGTTGGCTGAAGAATCAGACAAAACAGTTGCTTCGCCGAACAATCGACACTGTCGTTGAAAACCAATGAGTTGTAAAACTTGCTAACTTGTGTATGTCATGTCTTGTGGGAATCTAAAATCTGCGCAACACCATATACCTATCAGTAGCAAACTTACACACGTGCACACATCGAAGCGATAACGATGAAGGATGCGCGTGAGTTCTTATGCACAACATGCGTTTTATTTGAATTGATAAAATTAAAGGGGTGACTGGGAACTACAACTTAACTTACTGTCGCGACATACCCCGTAGAAGATGGCGATGGCGGGTCGAGCTGGAGAAAACAAACGACCAGTGGTTCACTTCAGCTCTGGGTCGAAAGAGCTAAAATTCATGTGGAGAGGCATTTGCCCAGTAGAGGGATGATGCAGGCCAACAGTAACAGTAACTGTCGAGTTATTTAGATGCACCTCATTAGGTAGGTATAGGGGACGACAATTAATATTTATAAGTTCCCTCGTGGTTGACCTGAATGGTGCTGATTCATACGTCATGTTCGTGAACAGGCGCCGCCAGTAGGTACTGGTCATCTCTTAGCTGTTACGGCCTATTTTAATTTTTAAACTGTCATTTTTTTTTTTTCGTTACGGACGTCATTTTACATTTCTCACATTGAAAATGTAACTGTATTGTGCTTGCCTCTACGGTCTACCTCTCCCTCTAAACTGTCCTTACGTAGGTACCTATTCACTAAATGGATTCTTACAGGTATTTGGCGTGTCATTATAATTATGTATCATTTCAACAACCTAAAGTTATGAATTTAGTATCTAAAGCATGTTTGATAGGTAAAGATCGTCTGGGAAAAACTGTATGGGAAATACAGTGTTCCTGGCTGTAAATAAAACAATTAATTAGGGAAGTCAGTATCTGCTAACTATGTTATAGTACAGTCGCCAGCAGGTCAAGCTATCCCAAACGAATTGAACATAAACCTTGTAACATTACCTGGATTATTCCTTGTTATTAAAGTTGAAAAACTATCAAAGTTTGACAGATTGGGGTAGCTTGATGTGCTGGCCTCTGTACAATCGAACTCAGCGATGCTCATTTCTTGAGAATAAAGGTCGGATTGTTTCAGCAGCCCAGGAGCTTGTACTAGTACCTACAGGGTGGCGAGGACATGGACGCGCAAACTGAAACCATCAATTCATCATATTTTTCTAGACCGACTAAAGTAGAAATTTTTCGTCGGTTTTCAAAATAAAATTTGCGTATCTGCTGTTCCATAGAAAAATGTTTTAAACCCGCGTAGGTTTTACACTTTTCCCCCTGCCACCCTGTATGTCGTTATTCACATTCACGTCTTTCTACATTTTTCTCACACAAATGTTTAGATTAAACATGAAAGTTGGCCAAATGAACATTCTGAGATTCTGTGTCAATATTTCTTTTGGTTTAAAAGAGTTTCCGCATGGAGTTCTTCCTCTCCGTTGGCCATAGGAACCTACTAGGCTTTGGAATAAGCAACTAGCTTCATTTTTCTGACTGACTGACTTCTTGTCAATTTAAAAAGTGCCTGATAGATGTTTTGAGTTTGAATTGCTGGCCTTTGAATGGCATATGCTATGGTAACTTAGGCCAGATCGAGTTTCTGAAACTATAGTTACGGCTTCCGACTTATTTAGCTGGTTTATTAGTCGATGGCCGTTAGGTACAGTCGCCAGCAGGTCAAGCTATACCAAAATGTCAAATTTTCCCAATTGAACATAAACCACTATTCCTTTATAATAAAGTAGAAAAACCATCAAAGAAATTTGACAGATTGGGGTAGCTTGATGTGCTGGCCTCTGAACCTAATTATAGTAACTAGGGACTACCTACCATTTTTATTTAATTTTTTGTTTTCGGGTGGAAACCTTCAAAAGGCACCCGGTCTTTGGGGAAAAGACCGCGGAGTGTGGGATTTTTACCTCACTAAAACCACCCCGGTGGTCATCGTCTAAGGGGTGCCGTTACCTCTCAGAAGATCAAACCGGAACCCCCTCTGTGCAACAACTGTTAGGGCACAACTCTGGGGAGACTGTAAAGGGGTCTCCTCGAAATCTAGCTCTGTGCAAGGCAGCACGTAACCACTGTGCGCTCTCTTCCCTAAGGTCACTCAGTGGACAGTCAGAGTCCCCAATCTGGGCGCCCACGACCCCATATTACCCCTGCCTTTAATTAAGCAGGCGGTATTTCGGCGTTATAGGCGTCGAGGCGGTTGCCTCCCCGACGCCTTCTTCTCTGAGCGGGATCAGCCCTTTCGCGACCCCGCTCGGCTGCCTCCTTCTGGACCATTACAGTCTCACAGAAGGAGGCCATTTCCCTCCAATTATCTGGCTCCGCCAGCATAGATCCAACTGCAGCTGGTAGAGACAAATCTCGCCCGATCCTGGTGACCAGGAAGGGACTACCTACCTACTACTACTAGCTACATTCGGACCTTCTACAAACGATTATTATTAAACAGTGAAGTTGTCATTACGCCACCGGGCAGATAGGTTATTATCAAACGCATTACCTACGTGCGGTCGCGTTAAAGTGTACAATTATTTTACTCTGTGGTTATGCTGTGGTTTATTGTTTACGATTCTTAGTCATCACAACCGTTTGAACAATAAAAACTTGGTGGAACTAAAAACAAATTGTTTCCATCTTCAAAATATGTGTAATAGGTATTTTGTATGGGGTTTCCTTGAAATATGGCTTACCTATTATTTCGTATCGGCTGGCGGTTTACCTTATGAGTTTATGAGGTCTTTCTGAAAAGGTCGTATTGAATAAAGATTGGAATTCAATAGGTAGGTACGTCGTTAATTTGCATAAAACCCGCACAAGGTAGGTGCGGGTTTGTTTGAAAGAGATACCACAGCCCCCGGCATACGGGCTACTGCTACTAAAACCCACCCGTGTTCCTTACACGGGTGGGTGTTAGTCAGTAAAAGTCTGACACGCCCTCCTGCTCCACCCAGAGCGGGAGAAGTTATTTGATTATTTCCCACCCAAAAAAAAGGTAGGTAAATCAAATTTTATTAATACGAGTATTCCACTTCAACTTCTTTGTCTCTCTTATCAGCAAAACCTACTTGGGAATTTACCTATTCATATAATTAAACATAGCTTATTTGGCCAGTCAGCAAAGTTAAAGCGTCGTCGAAAGGGAAGCCGCTGGCAAAAGCTAGTAAATTAATAAAAAGAAAAATAATATAACAACAAAAGCAGTCAGTGTGTATGGTGATTTGTGGCGAATGTGTAGGTGAATTTTGGTAGATGTGTAGGAGAATTGTGGTGAATGTGTAGGCGAATGGTTGTGAATGTGTAGGTGAATTGTGGTGAATGTCTAGGTGAAAGGCGGTGAATGGTAATTATTTGGATTCAAGAGTCTGTGTGAATGTGAATATTGGAATTTGGTATTTTTTCTATCGAAGGATAGGAAAGCCAAACGACAGTTGTCATTGGTTATGCCTGTAATTTCATACAACCGTGCTACCTACACAAATTAAGCTACTAAGTAGCTTGGTATAGATACCGGCACGGATCGATTGCGTTGTTACGCAATTACCCTGCAGTACAGTAATGTTTATCACAATTACCCCACAGAACAGTCATATTTGTCACAATTCTCTTTTGAAGTACCTATGGCCAAAGATGTGTTTGTGGGACCTCTGTAAGTTTGTTTAGGGTTTTTTGTTGCAACCATGGATCTGTGGAGCAGGGGTGTACCAATAGAAAATGGCGCATATGACACACATCACATTTGCGCCCCTTCGTAAATTGTCTTCTCGGTCTGCACTGAGGAGAGCTAGGGCGCATAATCTTTATTGACCGATTTACAGCCTTCAATAATGAAGGTATTAATTTCAACTTGCTAAAAAATCGCTTGCAATGCTGCAATTATATTATTATGAGAATATGAGTAGTAATACTTAGGCAGATTCGGTAACACGCTTTCATCCCCGTACTGCACAATAATATTCAAGTAGCTCTTTAGATTACGAAATAGTTTATTATGTTTTTTTTTATTTTTATTTAATAATTGGTGACTTTTTGCGCCCCCTTTCGATAGGCGCCCAGGGCTCTTGCCCTGCTTGCTCCACCCTAGTTACACCTTTGCTGTGAATCGTCTAACTATTGACCAGATTTCCGTAAAATGGTAAAAAACATGCTTATAACGTTGAACTGTCGAGGTGACAAGCACGGCTGCTATCACCACGTGCTGTAATGTGATAGTTCATCTATCCATAAAAATAAATAATTAAATACCAAATCACGCGTGTCGCTGTCATTACACGATAACATCTACATTTTATTGTCATACAATACATAAATACATAGGTACCTACTTATAAAATAACCTTCACCATCCTTTCAGTCAAACTTGAACTAATTTTCAGGATTGACAGCTAACAGACGACGTCTGTATGCATGTCTGAGCTGTGACTGCTGTGTCCTTTATGTTACGATTCTTTGGGACGGCGCAAACGTTATGTCATTTTGGCAGGTTTTTTGTGCGAACTTCCTCCATTTGTTTAACTTTTTCCAGTTATTAATTTTTAAAACGATAAAAGATTAGGTAAAGAAGCGAAACGGCTGATTCTTATTTTAAGAATTACTGACCATCGCTACCGGTTTAGCGTGGATTTTTTTTTAGCAGAAATAAAAACAGAAGTAGACAAAAACCTAGAGTTCAAGAACTTTGAACTTAGACGGTTAAATCCAAAGGCCGAAATAAAAACAGTTTTTTTTTCGATGGGTTGTGATTGACTAACGATTTGTCGACACATCTGGAGGTCTACTACATAAGCATGAAATTCATAGTTTCGGCCGAAGTAACAGGCGTTTCCAACTCCGTATCAGTTTCGGACAGAATTATCCGAACTAGGTATTAATGACAACACGATTTGGCAGCTGTCTCTACTCTCGATATGTACTATACTTGTCCATCTGAAAAATTGTATTTAAAACTTGCATTGACGAATCAACTACTTTCGGACCGTATCTTCGTTGAAGGACTTAAAGAGTAGACCCTCTGATCATGTTCGCGTCGTGACGTATCTATTATGGGTTTCCCAGCACATTCCGAAGATTGGTCATCATCATCATCATTTCAGCCGGAAGACGTCCACTGCTGGACATAGGCCTCTCCCGATTTGGGAGGGGGTTGCCATCATCTTCACGCTTGGCAGACGGGTTGGCGATCGCAGTATGGTGGTAAAATGCATACACTGAAAAACCGAATAGGTTGTTTTAACCTTTTTTTAACCTTTATTTTAGGTTAATATAGCACCTACCGACATGATTTGTTGAATTAACAAAATAAAAATAGTTGAACTATAAAGGTAAATTTAACCTGTGTTCAGTTTGATTTAAACTGATTATATATATTTAACTTAGTTATTTTGTGACTCTACTTCGTTAATATGTTGACTTGACTATATTATCAGTTAGACTTACTTGGATTCGAATATTGTGTCGTTTTAACCTCTTTTAGTGGTTGGTTTAAGCTATTAATTTTTAACAATTTTATTTTTGTAGAAATAAATGTTGTTTATTAGTTGTTTAAAAATAATATTAAGTTAACGCAACTTACATGAAATCAACATTATGGAATTCAACCTATTCGGTTTTTCAGTGTAGAGAATGCTGCTGCCCATTCTCTAGTAAGTTCCTTAGCATTATCTAGTAAGTCCCTTACGCCTTCTACGACACCTACGGGAAGAGAAGGGATGGTGTTATTCTTTACGTCCGGCACCACACGGAATGGACGGACCGAGATTATGATCACACTATGAAAGACTGCCTCTGCCTTATAATAATCGTAATAATTATTTACAATACTTCAAATTATAAGATACTCATTAAATTGATTGTGTAAGCCAGATAGACAGTCACTCCTGGTATTCAGCTGCGTCCAGTTAGACTAGAGGGCAAGCTGACTATGATAAGGCAAGACAATGACTATGATAGGATATAGGTGAATGCGCTAAGATAGCTCGCGAAATTCAAATTTTCTTATATTTTTGGCCATTTGCAGGTCAATTTCAAGTTGTATGCTGATTAAAATATGATTTGCGAACGCAACACGTAAATTACAATTAAGTGAAAAAGTAAAGAGGGTTGTACCTATCGATGATTTTAATGTCCGTAAAGCAATATTTGTACTGCTAGGGCCTAGAATGTTTAAATAAATTCCAATTTTTTCTACAGGAAAAGTTTTTATCCAGTGCGCAAACTGTAACCATGAATTCAGCATATCATTTTAGACCTCCTAGCGCAGAAATTTTTCGCCAGTTGTACAAATAAAAATCTGCTGTTTCATAGAAAAGTGCAATACCTACACGATCAAAATGTATGGAACAGCTCATTTTTTTTTGTTAAACCGGCGAAAAAGTTCTGCGGGTCTAGAATGATATGCTGAATGGTTACAAATTGCGTACTGGATAAAAACTTATCCTGTATACTGAAATATGAACATATTACAACTTATTAAATTGAATTTGATTTAGTATAAATGACACATGTTATGTGTTTAGAAGTCATAATATTATATGAATATGTGTCGTGTCGTTAAATAAATAACAAAAGATGGAAGTTACAATCACGGATTCAATACAATGAACAGAATATTGTTTAAAATTAGAGCCCATTAAAATATCAGTGTTAATCAAGTCTGTGGACTAAGCAAATTGACTATTGTTGTCTAAGGAGATAACGGGGACTTTAATTTAATTTTATAACCACAAAGATAAATAAAAATTTAAAATATCTTATTGTTTTCAGAAATAACGAGGATTGTGATGTGACAGTTATTGGGAACACATAAGCTAAAAGCTATATAAAAGTAAAACATACAGTTTATTCAATGCATTATGTTTTTGAAGCTAGTAGACAATTGACAGCTCAGTCATAATTTTACGTTACAAGAATTAAAATTAGACGGGATGAAGGATACACCTTTATAAAAAGGGGAACGTGGTACTAGGTTTGTAGCTTTACATTTTTTTCTATGGGATTCTGTTACAAAATTTCCATTATTTTGTGCAGGTAAACATTGATGAAATGGAGCTACATATACAATGGATTGGAGAAGGAGAAGATGGCGCAAGAAGAAGATATAGCGACAAAGACAATGTGGTGCACAAAGGGATCGAGGAGAAATTGCAGGATTTAATTAATTTTCAAAATCGACTACATACAAACTGTGAGTAGCCTGCGATATTCAAATTTTCTTTCAATTTTCGCAATTTAAAGGTCAGTATTAGATTGTACACACAGCTCCACAGAAAACCCATCCCCTACAAAGGCGACCGTAAAAAATAATGTATTTCCCGAATTAACAATACAACTCTCGAAGTTCAAATTACTGTATACAGTGTAAGTTTTTAACAAGTGCGCAAACTGTAACCATGACCCCCCGGCGCAGAAAATGTTTTGTATAACCGATGAAAAATGTATGTGCTGGGGAGTCTAGAATGATATACTGAATCCATGGTTACAGTTTGCGCACTGGTTAAAAACGTATACTGTAGAATGACTCGTTTCGTGACATCATGAGGTCACATTGTAACTTAGGGCGTTGTATTGATGATTTTAATGATCTTCTATCTATTTAAATAAAAAGAAAAGTCCTGACTGACTGACTGACTCATCAACGCCCAGCCCAAACCCTTAGACCTAGAAAGCTGAAATTTTGCACAGAGGTTCCCTTCATAATGTAGACAAGGAATAAGGAAGGATTTTTTGAAATTCAACCCCTAAAGGAGTTAAATAGGGGATGGATGTTCCACGCGGGCGAAGCCGCTGGCAAAAGCTAGTTAGGTATAATTCTGGAAATATCTACATAGTAGTTGTAGTATTAATTTATTAATGTCTCGAAACATATTTTGATCTACATACAACCCGACACTGACGTGCAAATCGCAAAAAAAGTAAGAAAACTTGAGTAACGCTGGTGACCTTAGCGCATCCAAAGAGAGGTAACGACGCGGCGACGCCGACGTGAGGATCTCAAATCGTGGTCATATCTGTCATATGCGACAAGGAAGGACGACCATTATAAAATAAACTGTTACTGCAAAAACGTCCTTGTGGTACCGGGTAATGCGAACAAAAATACGAGCAACTCGTTAAGTTCAAAGAAATGTTTAATTACAATTTGTGTTGGCATTGTCTACAAGCACCATTGCAATCCATTTCACTCGGTTTACTTTGACGATTCGCGCAGGTACACCAATTATACGAGATTTCGTGGTCAGACATTTTTATAAATACTTACTTCAATAATCCAAATATATAAAAATCATTTGCCGTGCATTAGTCTCGCAAAAACTCATAAATGGATCAACCATCATTTGCTCATTTTGTCAAAACATAAATTTTTGCATGCCATGTTTTATCTTAGCGAAACATGTTGATCTATTCTAATGATATTAACACCAATGTATACCATGTTTTACGCAAATAAATGATTTACTTACTTACCGATTTGTTTCATAATTTTTGTATTACATATAAAGAAAATTAGGAAAAGCAAAAACAAGCAAGATTCTAAATTAGATACGAGAAAGAAACGTGCTACGAAGTTCTCCGGGTCATCTAATCTTCTATACCTGCATGAAAACATTGACTTATTTACTTCGTTTTTAAATCATTGCATGGAAATAAAAAATAGTTCTGTTCGTTGCCCTTGACCGGCAAGACGGATTTGAATATTTTGAAGTATTCGTTATAATCCGAATAAAGTTTTTAGGGAGAAAACATGTAACAAATCAAACTTAAACCTAAGGGAAATAAAGATTTAAGCAGATTTTTACATTTTTAATTTAAATTAATAAAAAAAACAAATAGTTTTATAAAAATTACCTATTTCACTAGAGTCCTTTAGTATCACAAACTGGGAGGAGGATATATTGTGAGGAGGGTTCTTAAGTCACACACACTGGGAGGAGGATATGTCGTGAGGAGGATCCGGTATGAGCGCCTTGTTGTCTATTGGTTGTAGTAAGACGAGCAGTGGAAACAGGAGGGACCCGACAAAACTCCGAAGCTCAATAGTAGGGCCGCAGCAGTAGTAGTATTATTAGTGGAGGCTTTTCAGAAAAATAAACAGCACCTCCATACATCAAATTACGTCGCTGTCCCTCTTCGTAGTTCCCTCTCGTAGTAGTCCCGCTTTCTGCGCTTCGTCCTCTATTTATACTAGTTTCAGCCGTTCCAGAACATTTTTTACATTTTAAAATTATATCCTCCAGTGGCCAGACATATGTAACCAGCCAGCACATATTATACAACCATGTGTGTGTAAAGAATTTAAAGATATAATTTAAAATTAAGAAGTAAACAATCATAGTTAATAAAATACAATATTTCAGCTAATAATATTGATAAAAATAATTTATAATAATTAAACCAAAAAGTAATTCTTCATAGACTAGTGAGAAACTCTATGGGAGAAAGAAAAGTAACTGACAGTTTGACAAATCTTGACATACATGTCACAACATAGAAAATTACAAAGATCAAATTTTATTTTATTACAGATATTAAAGAAATAGTTATTGTAACACGCAAATACTATATTTCCTTCCAGAAAATGAGTATGAAGGTACATAGAGAATGCTTAAATTTCAAGGTTAATGTTAACAAAATGTAAGTATAAAGAATAATCATTACATTACCCCGAAAACCCCTGAAAATTTTTGAATACCATGAAAAAATTTTCTTGTTTAGAAATAAGAGAGCATTAATTAGCATAAATTAAGCTAAATGAGTATTTACAATGGTACAGTAAGTTAAAAAAAAATTAACACTAGTTTTCCCCATATCCCCAGAAAATTATCAACTAGAAAAATTTTGATGTTATAAATAAGACCTTGCTCTTTCATACATCTTTCATTAACCTACCTTACACTTCCTCAATCATACATCACCAGCATACTTAGGGGATATGGTTCACATTCAATGACGCATACTCCACAAGGAATTATTTTTAAGGTTTACGAAGGCTTATTTATTTAATTTAGGTGTCGTAACCCGCACCTTTTTTAAAACCCGTTAAAATTAGAAGAAGTTATTTACAAAGTTTTTCTGCTTAAGAAAAGCAGCCAAGCATAAAGTGCTTAAGAAAAGCCTTCAAGTCAAGGATCAAGGAGATGCAAGGATTACCAAGAATAAACCTTCGAGTTACAAGTAGTTTAAGTATCTAAAAAAAATATTATACAAGTTAGTTTAAGATGAAGATACACTAAGGCTTATTTTACGAGTTGTGAGACCGCTCGACACAATGGCTTATTTTACGAGTTGTGAGACCGCTCGACACAATGGCTTATTTTACGAGTTGTGTACCGCTCTAAAATAAAAATAAAATAATCTAGGTATAAATAGTGGTACTTAACTAAGCCAAAAAAAAAATTTAATTTTGTGAAGTAAAAAACTTAAATCTAAATGGTTTTTACAAGAATAAATAAAAAAAAATAGAGCAGATATCTATACTTTAAAATCTTTGACGTGCCATTTTCCTCTAGAGCCGCCCTCATCCTCCAAAATGAAAACAAGCGGTGAGAGTTTTTCAACAATCGTGCTTTTTATATATTTAGGAGCTAATTTTGCACTAAAATAGTTGCCAGCATTACTAGGAACGTAATTTTTACGCCAGACGGTATCACCGATATTAAATTCCTTAAAACTGTGCCTTGTGTTATAATGAGAAGCGTTTTTTGTATGAGCCACATATAGTGCAATCTGTACTTTATCGAAGATGACAGATAATAACCCTATGTTAGCGGCATAAATATCTCGAGGAAGGAAGGTTATTTCGTCTAAGTTCGGGCAACTAGAATAAAATGAACCACATGATATGATTTCCCGACCAAAGACCAGAAAAGAAGGGGAGTACCCGGTCGTAGTATTTACTGAGCTATTTAATGCTAATTGAATTTTTTGTAACGGAATGTCCCATGAACGGTGGTCGTCTCCGACTAACTGTGATAACGCCGTGATAATTGTTCTATTATAACGTTCAGTTGGATTTACTTGTGGGCAATATTTAGGTGAATAAAATATAAAGGGAACTTTATACTTATTTAGAAAATTTTGAAACTCATTAGACTGAAATTGTGAGCCGTTATCCATAATAATGGTTTGTGGTACACCATGAACTAAAAATACAAAATTTTCCAGATGTCGTATAATATTAGTAGCTGTAGCTCGTTTAATAGGAAAAATAAGGCAGTACTTTGAAAATGAGCACGTAATCACGAGAATATACTGATTACGCTGTCTCGTTATAGGCAGAGGACCCATAAGGTCCAATGATATATTCTGGAAAGGCCTCGAGCAAATTTTTGGATTACCCATAAGACCATAGGGTGAATGATTCGAATGCTTGTAAGCAAGACATGTTTCACACGTAGAACACACTTTTGCCACTTCCCTGAACATACCAGACCAATAGTATCTTAAGGAAAGTTTTTTATAAGTTTTAAAGATGCCAATATGAGGATTGTTATTTATCAAGCCATGGCAAGATTTAATGAGGTCCAGCCTCTCAGAGGGAGGGGGAATTTCCTTCCATGAAAAATCGTCATTAAAATCATTGATTGATTTAGAATAACGGTATAGCTTATTGTCGCGGATTTTATAGTTAGGATAATCATCTGGGTTATCTCGACATTTGGTAAAAAGGTTATTGAAATGGTCCAACTGAGATGTGTTGTCTCTAGACACTGGTGCAACCCCATCAAAAATGACTGTATCAGGGCCCTTATAACGAGAAAGTAAGTCCGGGACTACATTATCCTTTCCTTTCTTATGTTTCAGATCAAAATTAAAGCATGATAAACGAAGAGTCCAACGTGCTAATCTCCCAGAAGGATTAGTTAAATTTTGAAACCATTTCAGTGCAGCATGATCAGTGTAAACTGTAAATCGTTTACCATTATCAAGATAACAACGCCAATGTTCAAGTGCAGCTATAACAGCTAATGTTTCACGTTCAGTAGTAGAATAATTTTGCTCATGTTTATTAAGAGTTCTGCTCATATAAGCAATAACTACTTCAACATTGTTTTGTTTCTGAGTCAACATAGCTCCTATACCATAACTAGAAGCGTCACAATGAACAGAGTAGGAAAGATCAAAGTCAGGGCAAGCTAGAATCGGGGTCGAAGTTAAGCATTCTTTTAGTTTGGCAAAACTGAAATCTGCGTCCTGATTCCAAACGAATTTTTTTGGAGAATTCTTACCGGCAGCGGTTAATTTGCAGAGAGGGGAAGCAATAGAACTGAAATTGGGAATGAAACGGCGAAACCAACTACATGTACCTAAGAATTGTCTTACCTCTTTTTTGGACGTAGGAGTAGGATAAGCTAAAATAGCTTCAATTTTACTAGGATCGGCTCGTAAACCTTTCTCGTCAACTACATAACCAAGGTATTTGAGCTCTTTACGAAAAAACTTACTTTTCTCAAAGTTAATAGTAAGACCAGCATATGAAAGCTTTTGATGAACTTTAAGTAATAGAGAGATATGCTCCTCAAATGTGGAACTGATGATAATAATATCGTCTAAGTAACAGAATACTTTATTATCGAATTCAGGAGTAAATAATTGATCCATAAGTCTTTGTTGAGTTGCAGGACTGTTAGTTAGGCCAAAAGGCATTACTGTAAACCTAAATGAGCCTCTGCCAGGCACATAGAATCCAGTTTTATCCCTATCATCAGGATGTAAAGGAATCTCCCAAAAAGCTTTGGCAATATCTATGCTAGACAAATACTTACAGCCTTTAAGATTATCAAGTATTTCAGAAATAAAAGGAAGACTATAAGCGTCTTTACGAGTGATTGAATTTAATTTCCTACTGTCAACGCAGAAACGCCATTCCCCATTTGACTTAGGCGTAATAAGAACAGGGGATAACCAAGGACTTTCGCATTTTTCAATGACCTTTAATTCAAGCATTTTATCGACTTCGTTAATTAGAATCTTTTGTTTTTCAGGAGAGAGACGATAACAACGTTGTTTAATAGGCAAAGCATCACCGGTATTAATCCGATGACAAATTAAATTAGTAAGACCTAATTTACCTTTCTGTTCAAAAGAAATTTCTTTAAAACGTTCAATCATATCCTTAGCAATAATTGTTTGGTTATCGGAGAGGTGATCGAATGACATGATTTTATTTTCAACAACACAGTTCATAAAATCTTTACTATTAAGATTAAGTTCAAGCGAAAGTATCTTAGGACAAAGCTCAAATTCTTTCCAGAAGTCCCAGCCAAGAATCAAAGATGGATATAATTCCGGAAATACATAAGCTTTAATAATACGAGTTTGATTATTATAAGTCAATGGTAAAAGAAAATAACCAGAACAAGATGATTTTTGTTTATTAGCAACCATAACCTGAGCTGACGACTTGAATAGCTTAAACCCTAGCTTTTGGATATCTTTATGAGAATTATTTCCTAAAATAGTAAAACAGCTTCCGCTATCCAAAAGACCCGAAAAACTTACATTGTTAATAGATACATTAATAAAAGGTCTATTATAATCCTTTTCTTTGTCATAGATCGCAGAAGTTGTTTTATAACAAAACATAAAATTTCGGATAGTGTCTAACCATTGATTCCAATCGCTAAGATTAAAATTTTGAGTTTTGGAACTATTCAAGTCGCTATTTAGTTTTTTTGTTTGAGAAACCGGGGTACATTTAGGACAATTTGAAATTTTCACGCCTTTCAGACCGCACTTGAAACAGATTAAGTATCTTGGTTGAGTACATGTTTTTAAGGTATGACCCGTTACACGGCAACGGAAACAATAATCTTCTTTGGGCTTATCTTTAATTTGGGGGGAAGGAATTTTCGAAGAAGAAATAGGTTGTTTATTCTGTATCGCGTTTGAATGACAGTTAGAATTATTTTTATAAGTTGCCGGACGATAAGCGAACTCCACAGCACAAGATGGGATATCTGAATATCTGGGTTCATGAAAGTTCCGATCTCTTTCAGAAATTTTTTCGTAGCTCTGACAAGTTGAGATTAAAGAGTCAATTGAATTAACATCTTTTAGTGCAACGAAAACAGAATAACATGGTTTAATATTACGTAATAAAATTTCCAATTGGTCGTTTTCTGTTAGTTTTTTAGAAAGACGATTGAACATGCCGAACATAATTGACACATAGACAATAATAGTCTCCGTAGCCCCTTGAGTCCGATTCCTAATAGCCTCTAGCAATTTGTAGTCGTAGTCCTGAATTCCAAAATCCTTAATAAGCATAATATGGATCTGACCCCAAGTCAATGAAGGATTCCGACTATGCTGAAATCTAAACCAATGTAACGCATCTCCGACAAAAATCTCAAAAGCATGTTTAACCAGAGTTACTTCTGAAATATTCCTAGAGATCTGAAATTCCTCTAACTTCTGTAGAAAAGACCTAGGACAAGTTTTACCATCGTAAGAAAATCTTTTAAAATCCTTCACGAAATTGCATGGCGAGTAACAATTCTGTTCCATAGAGGAAGACTGTGGCATACTCCAAGCTGCAGCGGGATTTGGAACCGGTTGAGAAGTAGCGAGAACCTCAGAAGGTTCGTAAATTCGAGGGCTGAAGAGAAGGTCAGCTTGATTCCGAGCAGGAGGATTAGACTGAATCGGAGGGTTAGACTGAAGAGGAGGGTTGTGTACTTCCACCAAGACGTCTTCAGTTCCAAAATGACCCAATCCTAGAGCCTCAAATCGTTTTTCGAGTAAGAAGAATCGAGATCTTACACTTGAGCATAACTCAATTAACGGTGGAAGAGCAATAATACGTTCTAAACGGTAAAAAAGATGATTCATAAACGACTCAATTTTTTTCATACTACTACGATCCCCTGATGATTCGATATGTGAAATTTTATCGTCTATATAGTTGAGAGTATTCTCCGCCTGAGATATATCGAGATGAAGAGGTATAGGGGAGGATTTTATGTCCTCCGGTATGACATGACTAAGTTTAGTCAATTGATCCTTAAGGTCCGTCAAATTTTCCGCTGGTTTTTCAGCTCTAATAGTCACCTCATATTCCAATTCAAGTTTGTTTAAGTACGAGAATCTTATTGGTCTATTCATGATTAAGGTTTAAAATTAATGTCTAAGGTTTAAGAAGTTTCTCAAGTAATTTTTTTTTTAATATTAACTACTATTCGCCACCACAAATGGGTTTATGAAAACATTAACCGTTACTTAGCAACGCGTGTCAAATAACAAGTTAACCCAAAATTTTAAGGAATTTTACCCGACAATTGTAAAACTCAAAAAGAGGGTTATGTGTTTTCTACAGGTTGCACTAGCTGTGGAAAAGTGTTGGTAGTGAGAAGTATTAGTATTTAGTGTAATGTAGATGTGTAGGAATGTATAAGCGTCCACAGGATACTCTCCTGTTTCTGCCGTGAAGTGTCCTAACAACCAACTTGGGAGTGTCCACGAATGGATTATCACATCAAGCGGCCGTTAGGTACGAATACCAGAGGGTAGACGTAGTGGTGTGCAAGTCTGTGGGATGCAGTGTAGGCGATGTTTTTGTAGAGAGTAAAGTATAATGTGAGATAAACGACTACGGGATATTGTCCAATAGCCGTCGTAGAGTAACCAATCTCCAACCTTGGCAGTGCCCACTAGTGGGTTAACACTCCAAGAGGCCGAAAGGGTGCCAATTATCTTTCGATAATGGAATGTGTGTGGGGGTGTAGAGTACCTAGATGAAGTTTAGTATAAAGAAGAGTCGAGTAAAAGTGTATGAAAAATAATAAAATGCTTACCAAATTAAAATCCAAATATACTCACTTGAGAAAGTGTAATTTAGAATTTAGGAAGGTGAATATCTGAAAATCTGAGGGGTGGGTTAGTATAAAATTGGGCGCCAAACTGTAACAAATCAAACTTAAACCTAAGGGAAATAAAGATTTAAGCAGATTTTTACATTTTTAATTTAAATTAATAAAAAAAACAAATAGTTTTATAAAAATTACCTATTTCACTAGAGTCCTTTAGTATCACAAACTGGGAGGAGGATATATTGTGAGGAGGGTTCTTAAGTCACACACACTGGGAGGAGGATATGTCGTGAGGAGGATCCGGTATGAGCGCCTTGTTGTCTATTGGTTGTAGTAAGACGAGCAGTGGAAACAGGAGGGACCCGACAAAACTCCGAAGCTCAATAGTAGGGCCGCAGCAGTAGTAGTATTATTAGTGGAGGCTTTTCAGAAAAATAAACAGCACCTCCATACATCAAATTACGTCGCTGTCCCTCTTCGTAGTTCCCTCTCGTAGTAGTCCCGCTTTCTGCGCTTCGTCCTCTATTTATACTAGTTTCAGCCGTTCCAGAACATTTTTTACATTTTAAAATTATATCCTCCAGTGGCCAGACATATGTAACCAGCCAGCACATATTATACAACCATGTGTGTGTAAAGAATTTAAAGATATAATTTAAAATTAAGAAGTAAACAATCATAGTTAATAAAATACAATATTTCAGCTAATAATATTGATAAAAATAATTTATAATAATTAAACCAAAAAGTAATTCTTCATAGACTAGTGAGAAACTCTATGGGAGAAAGAAAAGTAACTGACAGTTTGACAAATCTTGACATACATGTCACAACATAGAAAATTACAAAGATCAAATTTTATTTTATTACAGATATTAAAGAAATAGTTATTGTAACACGCAAATACTATATTTCCTTCCAGAAAATGAGTATGAAGGTACATAGAGAATGCTTAAATTTCAAGGTTAATGTTAACAAAATGTAAGTATAAAGAATAATCATTACAAACAATGAAAAAGTTGCCCAGATATGGGAAAAACTGAAAGTATTTTTTTTTTGGGTTTTTTTGTAAACTTGGGACTGGCCAACGTCTGTCGGATCAGCTAGATATTGGTTAACCATGTTTTTGGAATAATCACACTTAAGGGTACACTAGTCGCGCGCTCGAACTCACTGGTGGGCCTGGCTAAAAAGCACGCTGTCTCACCAGGCTTCGTGTCCGACAGAGGTAGTATCAGTGATGAGCAGTTACACGCTAGTCTACACGCACAACATTATTGAGTGAGCTGCAGGATCAGTTATAGTAAAAAAGGCGCGTAAAAAATTAAGAAAAGTCCTTCGGAAGATCGGATTTTCTGAAAAAACCACTGCATAAATCAATGACCAGTTAAATTTATTGAACTTTTCGATAATTGGGCTTTGTCGGTACCGACTTGGTTTCGAGGTTTTACACTCCTTTTATTACTTATACACGTCCAAAGTTTGGTTAAATTTACAAGAAAAACGAATCTTTGTTGGCTCATAACTTTTTAATGGCTTTTTATTTTAGTATTACGTTTCCGTACCGACAATATTAATAATGAGACAAAACCATACTATGTATAAGTTTTGATGTACATAGTCAAACGGTGGAGTAAAACCCTCCCGGAGTTTGTAAGGAAAAAATGTGGATAAGTGTCACCTTAACCCGAAGAAGAAGGATTTTGAATTTGCTTCCAGAGTGAGAGGAGAATGCATTGTCATTGATTTATTGTACTGAGACATGATTTGATCAGATAAAAAAATCCCAGAGTCCCATTGCCGTTCTTTTGCATCTACACTTTGAAAGGGGCACGTTAGTTTAACTGACCGACTCAGACGATTAATAAGTGTCTAGTGCTGTTTGTGTCTCTCGCTGTAATATGTTGCATGTCCCTACGTACCTACTATGTCTACAGGGCCACAATTGTGTATGGTTATAATGATTCCCCGCGGAATCTTACTACTTTCAAACTACGTCAATATCTATCGTGTTTTTTAGAAACCAATGAAACAGAAAGGAATCGAAATGTCGTATTCTGTATGTTCCAAGACAATTTTTTGAAATTATTAATACGATATTAGCAGAATTCGTGTGTGATTAACGTGGTTACGAGTCATAGTTAATGCAGGCCCTGTTATAGCATGCCAAATCGGCACTCTGAAATACTTATTGAATTAGTTCCGTACTATGATCCGTTTTGAAATGCTGCAGAACGAAATAAACAAGTAGGTTGATGATCCGTAACAATTAGAAATCAGTAGGTAGCTCAGAAGGTCGAGAAATTACTTACTACTCATTGAAAGTGTCACTTACGAAATAAATACTGGATTATTTATTTATTTTATTAATAGAAGATGTAGTTGTTAGTTACCTCGTTCATTTAGAGTCCATGTCGATTTCTGAGCGTGGGGTTTTCTGGGTTCGATATTAGGGTCCGGGAAACTGTCTTTAGGTACTGGTTTTTGTATCAGGATTTTTTCAGTTACAGCATCGCTATTCTAGTGGTCGATGGTGTTACTGCTGAGCATGAGGTCGAGCAAAATGTAATTAGGTTTTTCTATCAGAAATTTTGAAGTAGAAGCCCGGAGTCTAGATTAGTGCCCGATTGATGGCAATATGCTCGCCCCCTGTTACATGGGACTTAAACATAATTAGCGAAATGTGTGTGAACTATAGGTATTCCTCTGCCTATTCCTTTGGGGATTACAGGCGTGATTTATGTATATTATGAACTACCTTCCGCCAGCGACTTCGCCCGCGTCGAAGTCGGAAATTAACCCGCGGGAAATTACTACCGGGATAAAAACTTTCCTTTGTGTTAATCTAGGTTATAATCTATGTGTGCCAAATTTCATCCAAATCCGTTTAGCCGTTTTTGCGTGACTGAGTAACAAACATCCAAAATTCTTAACAAACTTTCTCATTTATAATATTAGTAGGATTTATCAATATACTCGTACGCAACAAGAAAAAGCTCACCATACAAACACTTCGGGAGTATTTATGTACTGTACTATGTATATAATACACGTGTCTACCCTTTCGGGGAAAGCGGGCGTGATGTTATAATATTTATAAAACAGTTTATTTTAAAACGTAGTTGAAATTGAAACCCATAAATAATGTGATGTTAAACATAACACAAAACGAGAGCCATTATGTTCTGCGAAAATGAACTTTACGTAGGTAATATTGACCTTTATGATTTGTATTGAACACAACATTTTATTTTTAATATTTGTAGTTTCAGTTCACAACATCTTCTTGTATGTTTGAGGTTTGTAATCCGGAAAAGAATTAGTCTTGATTGTGGATATTTATGTGTGTCGTGTTCGTGCTATAGGTACAGGATAAGTTTATATCCAGTGCGCAAACTTTAACCATGAATTCAGCTTATTATTCGTGCCAAAATTTTCGTCGGTTTTACAACAAAAAAAAAAAACATCTATTTCATAGAAAAGTGCAATACCTACGCGGTCAAAATGTATGGAACAGCTAATTTTTTTTTGTAAAACCGACGAAAAATTTCTGCGCTGGGGGGTCTAGAATGACATGCTGAATTCATGGTTAAAGTCTGCGCACTGGATAAAAACTTTTCCTCAGGAGTATATTTATGTATTTCAATTTTTTTTGTTAGAATATTGTTGTTACATATAATATGACGTCCATAATATTCTGCTGTTTCCAGCGTAAAAATATTTCAGGGAATTAAAAATGTACAATATATTTTATCAAAATCAGTTGTTGAAACCATACGATGTCAAGGATAAGGAAAACGTTAACTACTATTAAATCATCATAATTAGTCTATAACGTTTCCACGGCTGGGACACACGCCTCCTCTCTATGAGAAGGTGTGGGCCATAATTCACCACGCGGAGCCAGTGCGGGTTAGTGGACGTCACATGTCTTCGATTTTTTTTGTGGTCTTACGACATGCCGTTTCCTCACCATGTTTTCCATCACCATTTTGAGAGCAGTGGTGATGAAATTAAATATACAAAGTAAAGTGGCTGCCTGGATTCGAACTCACGACTCGTAAGTCTGGGCTGATATCACTTTGCCACAACTGCTCCTAAAGGCTGATTTAACCAATGAAACTGAACTCTTTCAGGCAATCAGCACATTTCACTCACGTTCATGAGTTGTCACTGTCAGTGCTATAATCATTGTTGTGGAATATTGTCACTGACAGCTTTTGAACGCAGTTTATACTTGCTGTTTTTAGACATATTCCAAATTTTTCAGAGTGATAGTATCCGTGAAATTGAACAACTTTGTCAATGGAATATGGGTCGAGATATGAAAAAAAAAAACGGACCTCCCGTACACAATCGACCAGCTGACTATTGATTTTGCATGGGAGGTCCGATTTTTTTTTCACTGAAAAATTTGGAACATGACTAAAAAAATAGCAGGTATGCGCTGATCGCGTTCAGTTTTATCGGCGAAATTGGCAAAATGGCAGATTTTGCCCCTTTAGTAGTCGAATCTACATTCGGACGGAATTGGGTTTTATGAAAACGGAGTTTCCCGTTTTATATAGGGTGACTGGTAATTAGTGACCGACAGTTAAACACATGATTGTACTCATTATTATGAACAACTTTTACTATGGGACCAAACCAGAAATCGCGAAAAAAAATATAATCTGTTCCCTAAATTTTGACGAGTTATGCGAACATAAATGTAAGGAACAGCTGATTTTTTTTTCGCGATTTCTGGTTTGGTCCCATAGTAAAAATTGTTCATAATGATGAGTACAATCATGTGTTTAAATGTCGGTCACTAATTACCAGTCACCCTATACATATAGTTTGGGTGTTCGTCGTGTGAAAAGAGATTTGTTTAAAGATTGTTCAAAGAAGAAGATAGGGTCGTAATCTCACGGCTCTTGCAATGAGAGTAGGCAGTAACTATAGAACGCCACCTAGGGTCGATAAGACTATCAAAATTAAAAGTTTAATTCGTAGACGCTACGGCAAGGCATTTCTGGTGGACAGGTAGTGATGGTTTTCATTGTTTTTATCAAGGAAGGCCTTTTTCTCTCAATTATTTCGATCTCTATCATCTCCACCCGCTCCTCGCTTGCCTCAAATAACTTGGCCTTGAAATCAAGACTGCGACGAATCCAAAGATTTCAACCATCACGATATAATAGGCAGAACAGCCATCGATCGATACCGTAGGGGCTGTGTCCAATGTGTGGCTGTGTCCAATGTGCATACGGGCACTACGATAAGAACGCAGTATGGCGACTTATTTATAAAAAAAATAATCGTCATTATGATTCATGCCAGTGATATTTTCTAAGCTTTTTAAAAGAATTCATAGTTTCATAGTAATTAAGAATTTCTTGCTCGTTCTTCTCCATACAGTTCTACGTTTTGGAATGGGCAACTAGCTTCAACTTGCTGACCAACTACATAAATGCTTGGAGTTGAGATAATTCTCGAAGTTTTTTGGAATTTAGGAGTACCTAGTTACGTCAATACTGGTACTTGGTAAAAAAAAAAAACTACTTATCAATATTCTCAGACTACTAAATGAAGTTAAACTTCTTTGGTAGACTAGATGAAAATGCGGATACTTGTGTGTTTAAGATTCATTTCACTACATATAGTAAAACCAAGTCCCCCGCCGCGTCTGTCTGTTTGTTCGTGATAAACTCAAAAAGTACTGAACGGATTTCATGCGGTTTTCACCAATATGCAGAGTGAGGGCGAATTTCACCAAACTTTTATACGTAGAATAAGTCTTATCCTGAGAATAAATTTTGAATTTTTGACAGATCTTCCATGATAGAATTGTCAGACCAGAGTCTGACTTTGGTAAAATCAGCCCTGATTCATATAAAAGGTTTAGGTGTATAATTTGTTGAGGTTTTGTTTAAATTGGTAAAAGCGGGCGAAGCCGCAGGCAAAAGCTAGTAATACCATATGTCTTTATTATTTCCTAGTCTTTTGCCTGCCACCAGGTACGTAGGTACCAATAGAAAATGGCGCCTAGGGCATGTATCACATTTGCGCCCCTTCGTAAATTATGTTCTCTGGGCAAAGCTAGGTCGCATAACCTTTCTTGATCAATTATAGTCTTCAATAAAGAAGGTATTAATTTCAACTTGCTAAAAGATTGCTTGCAATGCTACAATTTTAAGAGTAAATTTGAATAGAAATTGGCAGATTTGGAAATACGCTTTCATCCCCGTAGGTACTGCACAATATATTCAAGTATCTCTTCAGATTTATTAGATTTAGGTAACAGTATGAAATGGTTAATAAAAGTTTTTTTTAATTTAATAATTGGCGACTTTTTGCGCCCCCCTTCGATAGGCACCCAGGGCTTTTGCCCTGCCTGCCCCACCCTAGTTACGCCACTGTCTGCCACACACACTTATTGCTCTTATAGAACCAATGGAAACTGCCCAAGCATCAAACAATGTATCCCAACACTAAATTGTTCGAGAACCCGCATCGAAATTGATCAATTTCATCGTCAAGAGGAAGGAATAGGTGTGGGAAAGTTGACTTCCTATTCCTTCCTAGAAGATGGCCTGAGGGATCTTAAAATATAAGGGAACTCTCTCTCTCTCTTTTGACAGCTTGACTAATCACGCCTTGTTTCCCCGAAGGGCTGGGCAGAGGTGTGGTACATCCACATTATCATCAACCGGATACAAATCCAAAATCGGGGATTGTTTCAGGATTCCAGAAAGAACAACTCAATAAAGATTTGCCCGACCTCTGCATCAAACCCTGGACCTCAAGCTCAGCAGTAGTGCTTGCGACCACTAGACCAACGAGGCTAATTTTTTTTTTTGAGGCTGGGAAATCGGCACATTACTTCTCCCGCTCTGGGTGGAGTAGGAGGGCGTGTTAAACTTTTACTGACTAAAACCCAACCGTGTTCCTTCAGTTGCCCGTGTGCCAGGGGCCACAGTATCTCTTTCGAACAACCTGCACCCCTGGCAGGCCAGCATCCCTGGCAGTACGAGGCGGGATTACGGTTTTCGATAATGGCATCTTTCAATTGCCTCTGTCTAATGGTAACTATGAGACCTACTGGTCTCATAGGTACCACTAGACAGAGGCAGTTCCAACTACTGTTGGGCATATCTTTCTAATGTCTCAGGTCAAAGCCTCCTGCCTTACTATATCGTCAGCTCTTGTATGAAAACAATTATTATAATCTTTCATACCCTTAAACGTCATGCTAGCAAAATTTTGACGTCTTTCATCCAGTTTCCCGGAAAAAACAGGCGTGTTAAACAGGCAATTATTATCACTTAAAGCATTGCGCACGGAGTGATATCACCTACTTGAGGACAATAATTCATTTCCCTTATTCTATCGTTGGCGGGATGCAGCATGCACTTATACCTACGCGGCATATTTTTCATCATGACAGGTCCTCGACCACTAGTTTCCTTACTGAAATTATCTCATTATCTTCACTTTACTGTAGTTTAAATTCTACTCGTACATATTATGTAATTTCCCCTTCTTTGGGATTTTTTTTCTCTCATTCTGCTGTGGGTAGGATGCAACATCCACTTATAACTACGCGTCCTATTTTTCTTCATGATGGGTCCTCGACCTTCATCTAGTATCCTCAATGAAATGAGCTGATAATCTCCACTTTACTGTAGTTTAAGCTCGGCTCATATTTTTATTTCATTTCTTCTTCTTGGGAAATTCTTCTCTCAAAACGTAGGTATAATTAATTAATTTATTCTGTTGGTGGGAACATGCACTTATTCGTCCATTTCTCTTCATGAAAGTCCTCGACCTTAATTTAGTTTCCTTGCTGAACTTAGCTCATTGTATCCAGTTTACTGCAATATAAATTCATAATCAAAGGCACCTTTTATCTACTCAGGGAATGTTCTTCTAACTTAGCATACCATGGTGCTGCTGGTGAATTTGTTTCGCCACTTGTTCCCAGCTAAAGCATTAGAAAGTGGTGAAGGGCGGGAATTTTGAGAGGCTATCTTATGTAATTTTGACGATTAAAAAGTGCTAGTGCAGACTAATTTGAATTTGATTTTAAAAGACAGTTCAGCACTGAAATGTATAACGTCAGTGACTGCACTTGAGTGCGTAAAAGGATGAGTTAAATTATAAAAACAAAATAACAGCCATAAACTAACTACTTTTAATTATTAAGTCATCTGTGGAAGAGATAAACCTGTGTACCTGTTGTAAAGTGGTTTGATAACAATTAACAATGACATTCATTATTATTTATAGGTAATTTTCCTCATGTAAACAGTTTTGTTTTCCTGTCATCACGTTTCATTCACTGCGGATACAACTTTACCGAATCAACATAAAATCTTGAGTGATTACTACTGTTAACAGCAGGGGCTCAGCCACTTTGGCGCCATTATCTACCACCAACTTTCGGTAAGGTTCTGATCTATCATATCTGTCTTATACAGCAGCCAAGACATCTTTTACCGCCAGCAGGCTTAGTATGATGCTTTCTATTACTACGAAGAATAGACAGTGCTTTTTCAATACAAAGTGACATTTCGTTGCTCCATTTTTGACATCGCACCGTAGATATCCTTCCACAATCTGTCATTTTGTCTTTCGTTTCTAACGATCTGTGTCTAGGTCCGTATAAATGTAGACTATTTCAGAAGAGTATTTCTTCCCAAACTGTCAAAATCACACTGTCAACAAGCTTTCTACTCGTTGGCCACAAAGTTTATACGATTATCTACAAAATCATGATTCGTTTAGAACCCGTAACTGTGATAAGTAATAGAAAAACATAACTATCTTTTTCTATTGTACATTATTTAGTTAATAGTCATGTTCTTGTATTGCACACTAACAGTAGGAATGACTTTTATTTTGACAGTTCAACAACATTCATTGATTGCGATGTTGAGCAGACAAATTTTCTCGAATATAATTATAAAGCAATGGATGTGTATTATGCTTCCAAATTATTCCGATTCTGATTGACCGTGTGTTAAGCAATTAGGGTACAGGGAGCAAAACATTATTTTCCTATGCTTCTACTCCCCAGTAGAAACTATTAGGTACTTCAAAAAATGAGCAATACTTTTTGGTCCATGTTTAACACACAAATCTTAGTATGTTTACTAGTTTTCCAATACCTTTAGGCGTGAAAAATGCTAAATTATGTTTCGTTTACAAGTATTTGTTTGTTTAATATAGTGATGATTGCATGGCGCTACGAATAGATTAATTGAATGGCTAATTGAGCCAGATGGGCGAGAGCTATGTGGGTAGGTAAGAGTACGGCAGAAAATGTCTGAAAATCTTTTCATTGCTGTGAAAATACCTTTAGTTGGACGAATTTTAGGTGACACATGCTTCACTAGGAAGTGATACACCACTTCCTAGTGAAACAGGTGTGTACTAGAGTCCTCCAAAACGCCCACCCTACAGAGTGGGCGTTTTGGAGGACTGTCTCAGTGTTTACTCGTAACCTAATTTGAATAAATGACTTTTTTAAAGGGGTTTTTTAAACCTACTAAGATGACGGTAGGTAGACATTTATACGGAAGATGAATATATGCTGCGCCGACCACAAATAAATTAATAAGGCAGGCGAATGATTATGGAAAAATATAAGCAGGTTCAATCAGAGTGCAGTGATAGTAATAGAAAAATAATTATAAAGAAATGAAAAGATGTCATTTATCATCACATGACGTAGGTAAACATACCAAACAATTTATATAAATATAAAACATATATATTCAGCTGCAAATTAAATGAACATTTTTGCACAAAACAAAATGTAAGAATTATTTGTGCAGGGTAGAATCATTGGGTAGAACTATCTGTAAAGAAATGGTACCTACCTTCATCTACCTAATGACGTTTTTTTTACGATAACTTGTTGATTTATTTTTCAGTCGCTTTCACTACATTTTTTCTTGGTATAATCCCACAACACAACACACATTCTTGACAAATTATCGACATTTCTAAACAGAATTTTCAAAATATTTAGTTAATAAAACATTGCAATTTAAACAGTCAATTGGCCAAGTCAATTATATAATAACATTATTTATTTATTCGTTAAATAATGAAACACTACTTTTGTAGGTTAGGAAACTAGAAATTTTAACTTTGACATCAATTTATATTCTAGAAATCTGTAAATTCGTTAGACAATATCCAAACTTCTACCATAAAATTACAGACCAACCTCGCCGATATGCACCGCGATCACGTTTTGAAAATAAGCTCGTAATACCACAATCAAGGCTAAAATTACACAGTACAAGTCCTCATGTAACATCAATCAAAATATATAATAAAATACCTAACGATTTGAAGATGGAACAAAATGATAAAATATTTATTAGCCGGCTCAGAAAACTACTAGTCGATAAATGCTATTACACACTGAACGATTTTTTTAATGATGACATCAAAGTGGATCCCACTTTGATGTCATCATTAAAAAAATCGTAAGTCATCCGACTTTCACCATTACTTTATTCATGTTTAGACATTAATTTAATAATCTTTATTTGACTTTTGTTTTTATTTGATTTTGTTTTTTTTTTGTTTTTGTATGTTTTATTATTTGACTTATTTTATTTTACATAATTTTAATCCCTGACATAATTATAATATTCATTCCTTGTATTTAGTTTCTCTCAATGGATTTGTAATTTTAAAAATATACTGTATTATTGTTATGTTATGCATTTACTTACTTAAATGAATTTTAATAGTACCCTAAAATTTAATATTATTTATTTTAAATTGATTCGTTTTTTTAATGATAATCGAATACAGCTATTAATTTTAAAGCATGCTACTTAAGAATTACATATTGTTGTGCCCGACAGGGTCCATGTGAACTTTGTAAATAATATTAAGATCTTGTACACACATGTGATATGCAATAAAGATTTGAATTTGAATTTGAATTTGAATTTAGGTAACTGTTGCTAGCTTGCAATTGTTTCGTGATCGAACAGTAACTGATTCACTGAATACAAAGAGGACATTGTAGGTAATACATACAATACACGCTTATAATAATGATGTAAACAATAATATTCCATAATGCTTTTCATTTTGTAACTCATAAATAACTAAAATCGACCGAAAACCTTTTTGTAATATAAATACGAAAGGAATAAAACCTACCGTCACAGTCCAAGTTGAAGTTCCAAAAAGACACTGTCACTTTCAAAATCCAATAAAAAAAGTAATAACCACAAAAATACTTGTTAAAATTAAAAACAAAACATCATTCGAAATTCAAACAATCCGAACAGCAACGAGCGTGCACGACTCCAATCTATGGCGATATGAACCATTCTACGTGAGTGTAATTTACGTATTCAGAGACCAATATAAGATGATCCCTAGCACACCTGTGTTTAAAACCACAGCTGTTTCAATAATAAACTTGTATGTATTGAATCGCGAGTTCATTTTAACTGGCCAATGAGTGCTGAGAAGTAGCTACCGTTGACCTTGTGCCGTAGTTTTGTCTGCCGAAGACGTAACAAAATTTTTGTTATCATAATTATAATTCAGGTACAGTGAAGAAGAACATTTGATTTTAGAGAAATAATAAAGTTGGTGTTGGTTCTTTTTGACGTTTTGATGCATGCATTTATTTCTTAGGAAGTTAGGACCATACCTAGACCACACCTTGGTATTGCAGTAGGGAAAATACCAAAACAAAGTTATGGCTTCATCGGAGATGAAACCGCAACCACGTTTTTTATTTTATTTCCTTATCGTTGTAAGAAAGTGGAACGATGACGAATACCTTTTCGGCTAAAACCAATTAGTTACGACGTTGCCGGTAACAGGTTTTTTTAATATTCTTGAAACGTCTGTGAGAGCCGACAGAAGTATATAACTTTATAACTTTGTTGCTTGCACATATTCTTTTTATGAATCATATTTCCGGTTTTCTGGGTAGTTGCCTTTGCCCTAATTGGTGTTTCTCTTGCAAGGAGTTGCACCACAGATTAAGTAACACCACAAAGTGGATGCTCTGCTTCGTTCTAGCTTCAAATTTTGTGACACCTTTAGGTAATTAATGTGTACGAATATTGTTGAACATTTTACAAGAGTTATGGTGGAGTTTCCGACCGATTCTTTTCCATACGAAACCCTTTGGAAGGCACAAATAGATTCTTTTCTTTTTGTAAATTTTTACGTTCAAAGGTCATTTTATGTGCCTATTTGAACTAAATGATTTAACTCTTTTTTTACTTATATAGTAGTATAGTCTATACCAAGGGTTGTTCGAAAGAGATACCGTAGTCCCTGGCACACAGGCAACTGAGGGAATAAGGGTGGGTTTTAGTCAATATAAGTCTGACAAGCCGTCTTGCTTCAGCCAGAGCGGGAGAAGTTTTTTGATAATTTCCAACCCTCAAAAAAAGGGGTAACGTATTACCCAGTAACTGGGTTGTGAAGGTCAGATAGGCAGTCGCTTTATGTAAAATACTGGTACTCAGCTGCATCCGGTTACACTGGAAGCTGACCTCATACAACATAACTAGGACTAGGCAGAAATTGACCCTTTTTAAAATTTTGTCCTATCAATCAATCAATCAATCAAAATATTTTTATTTCATATAAACCTGCATGGGTACTTATGAAACGTCAGAAGCTAGGTGCACGGTTCCAAAATGTTGTTTCCTATGGAGAAGAGCCGGCAAGAAACTCCACGGTTACTCTTTTAAAAATTATTGGCTTTAACAATGTTTTCAGAGATAAAATGTATGGGAGGACAGTGCAGGCCTGTCAATAAGTACCAGGTACCTACTTAGACGAATACAGAATATAAAATCGTCTACAAATCTACAGTCTGTAAGGCCTACAACGTTCTCCCATTCACAATATGTAAAATAATCTACATAAATAAAATGAACCTAATTAAACATAGTGACATGATTAACATGACAATCACTAAAAATAGTTGATATTAAAATTGATGTATAATGTCAAATAATGACGAGAATATGTCAGCATTGTAAAAATAAAAAGAACATTGAGAGCAGTTAATAGACTTTCACATAGTTATGCTGTTAATGAGGTACCAGGGAAGCCACATGTGCAGAAGGAATTAATGCCAAACTCCCCTATCTTCAACGTGGTCTTTTATCTTATAATATGCTTTTCATTTATTATATATAATTATTAGATTTTAACTACTCAATTCCGAGCAGCAATTGCTCGATATTTTATTTGCTTATAAACATAGGTACTTATTTTAATTTATTTTCTTGAAAGTCACGTCTATTTAAAAAAATAATAATATTAGGGACCTTCAAAACATAGGTTTACTCATAGATATTCGAAATGCCACAGTGACCTGATATGTCCCAGTTATCAATGAGGTTTAATCAGGACCAGCGACTCAAGGTACACAACCTATTTTCTGATTATTTGTTTCCTCATAAATGTTTATCGCTATTAATCTCGAGACATACAGTCAACTGCACGTCTATGGTAACAATAAGACGGTGACTTTATTTCGCAATAAAAGCTGCTGTCGTAGATTAAATGTTACTGAACTAAAATGTGGGTGACTGTACGATGCGTATGCGTTTACGTGGGTCCTAATGTATGGAGCCTACGCTTTGTCTAACTAGTAATTTGTTAAGTGACCGACAAAGGTAGGCTGAAGATGAATTATGTCGTTGAGATCGGAAGAAATAAGTACTGTAAGCAGGTGTGGGCAGGGCACATTGCTCGCAGAATAGGATGACTGATGGGGCCGAAAGCTTCTGGAGTGGCGACCGCGTACCGGAAAACGTAGAGTTGGAAGGCCTCCCACAAGGTGGATTGATGGCCTTGTGAAAGCCGCAGGCATCCGCTGGATGCGGAAAGCACAGAACCAGTCCAAGTGGCGGAGCTTCGGGGAGGCCTATGTCTAGCAGTGGACGTCTTTCGGCTAAAATGATGATGATGGTGAAGAACTGTAAAGATTGTCTACTAAATACGACCTTATGTTGTACAAGATGGCATAAAATAACTTTAGTGACATTGTAACTGACAAGGAGAATAGTAGAAAAGAGAGATTGGGCTGACAAGCCGAAGGAAAAAGAGTAAAATGGACGAAGGAAGAGGAATAAAATGTACTCATAGAATGGTACGAGTAATAAAGAAATAATGACTCAATTTACTGTTCAAACAAGTTTTTTGTTCGACATCGGTACAGTACAGGGACACTTATAGGCTCCTATATTGTCTAGTTAATGATTGATGGTTTTTTGTTTACAAATAAATACATAACAGCACCGTGTTCCGTGTCGTGCCGGACGTAAAAGAATAGCATCATCCCATTTCTTCCCGTGGGTGTCATAGAAGATGACCAAGGGACTTACCAGAGAATGGGCAGCAGCATTCTCTATGCATTTTACCACCATACTGCGATCGCTAACCCGCCTGCCAAGCGTGGCGATTATGGAAAAACGCCTCTTTTGGGGGAGGCATATGTCCAGCAGTGGACGTCTTTCGGCTGAAATGATGATGATGATGAGGCAACAGAACCATAACCCTTAGATTAACATTACTCCTGTATTCCGTAAAGAGTTAGGCAGAGGTGTTCCTATAGGCAGTTCAACCACATTTCAACCGTTATGTTTAAGTTGGGGGGCGAGCCTATTACCATCAACCGGGCACGAATCCAGATTCCGGGCTGCCCAAGCTGTGGGGTAGTTGCTTAAGGCACTATCAGTAGGAATGGGTTTCATTTTGACAGCTCATTTATAGCGTTATTTACATTGTTGAGTTGACGAATTTTTCGAACACACGAATCAATGGTTTGGCAATATCTTTTAAAATTATTCAGATTCTTATTGATAGTCTGCTACTGGGAATCGAACCGTGGATCTTATGCTCTGGAGTAGCGATTGCGGTCACTAGACCAGCCAAGCCAGCATCATCATCATCATCATCATTTCAGCCGAAAGACGTCCACTGCTGGACATAGGCCTCCCCAAGCCAGCATACTGTAGCAAAACGTAAACCTTTTATTTTGTTTCTAATCATAAAATTAATTTCTCAATCAATCAATCAATCAATCAATAGTCTTTATTTGTAAACATAGGTTACAACAGTGTGTAAGATGGTACAATAGTCAATTACAGTTTCTCTATGTTTTGCCATTTGGCGTACAAATATACAATTATGATAGGCTTTTGCCAATTAAGTAAAACTCATAATTCAATTGAAATCTTTCACCCCAGCAAGATTCCACGAAGCAATATTTAATTAAAAACAAAGAGGGTTCGTTAGAAAAGTTGTGAAAATCTTGTCTGATATTTTGCTTATTTTCCATTTTCAATTTATTCTAAGTACTTAATTAAGGAAAGTTCTCGAAAAAAAAAAACTCATTTCTTTCCCCAAAACTTTTGCAATAGATTACCATCTATCGATTGTTGTATTTGGCATCCACAACCAAAATAAAAAGAATCCAATGCGTGGATTTGGACAAAAATAGCTCGTGCGAACATTTTCGATCATCGTTCCGCTCTCGAACGTATTTTTATGAAATATCTACGCCTTCGAATTATTAAGGCAGCAGGCATAGCATGACGCTTTCTATTTCTACTCTACCGTGGAATAGAAATCGCTTGTCTACATTTCTCGGTTCAAAACTGTCAACTGTCTACACGGAAACGTCATTTTTGTCTACTCTTTCTTCGACAAAAAGGTACTCTATGGTTCTCGGGCGAAGCCTGCAGTGATCGAATTGGAATTTACGGAGTGGCAGGGTACCCCGCGAGAGTCTAATTTTCTTATTTCAGACCAGTGTCAGGTTTATGTTGAAAAAAATATGATTCGCTACCGTAACAAATATGGCTTTCCAGAATTATAATCTTTCAATTCATCAATACAACCATCTTTAACCAAAGTTCGTTTAATCCCATCTAATGATCAATTCATGAAAAATTTCAATATGTACGTGTTACGGTGGTGTACGGGTGTTACCTAAACAGAATAATTAATTTTCCATTTACGTTTCAAGTGTCAAAAAAATTAAACCGCCGAAAAACCGAAAGTAAAAATAATAAAAGTTTATTATTTTTTACTTTTCGGTTTTTCGGCGGTTTAATTTTTTTATTAAAAAGTTTTTATTTAAAAAAAAAATTGTGGCTATAATCTACTAATTACTACATGCTTAATTTTTGTTTACTTTTTGTAATACACAACTCAGTATTAAAATCTGTGAGTAAACAATCAATCATCCCCTGTTTTCTTACCCTTAGGGTTGGAATTTTTCTTCGAAATTTATATGGGACCAACTTCGGGGTATACCCTTTCCAATAAAAAAGAGAAAGAATTATTAAAATCGGACTACTCTGGAAAAAGTTATGCGTGGTCATACATAAAAAAATAAAAATATACGCGTCGAATTGAGTAACCTCCTCCGTTTTTTCGTCGGTTAAAAAAGGGAACCAAGATAGTAAACATTACAGCGCCCATGTTGCGTAACACACTATCAATTACAATCTGAATAATTATGAAGGATTTAGCATGCTGATGAATCGAAAAATTTATTTTACTTAACAAAGTAAAAAACGCAATGAATATTGTTGAACAGTCTTACTGTTAGTGTGCGCAGTTACCCCGCAGGTTCAAGGATGACGCTATCACGAGCCTACTTGAAGCTAATAACAATGTATTTTGTATACCTTCAATAAGGAAGGATGCTGCTTCCTCTAAGGTGATCGTTAGTATGAAATTTCAGCCGTTATCAGTACTACTTACCTGCTAATGTGATAAAAATTGCGCGTCTGCCCTTGGAGCAAATTATGTAGGAAAGGCTCAGCTCATGAATATCTACAGGCTCAAGTGTTGTTATTTATTTAATCGCACTACAACTCTACAGTTGTTATTATTTAATAGCAACTACTTGCAAATGAAAAGTATCCTTTTTTTGAGGCTGGGAAATCATCAAATAACTTCTCCCGCTCTGGGTGGATCAGACTTTTACTGACTAAAACCCATCCGTGTTCCCTCAGTTACCTGTGTAACTGAGGGAACACGGATACCTGTGTAAGCTTTGCAAATGATGGTTAACTATACCTATAGTACACTTCTACCTAGCACTTCAGGGATTACAGGCGTGATGGTATGCTATGACGTAACATAATAGGAAAGTTACTATGACAAAAAAACTGATGGCGTAGAATTTTTTTTTAAGTTTTATTCTCGAAAATTATGTACTACGAGATATCATCGATTTATATAGGGTGACTGGTAATTAGTGACCGACATTTAAACACATGATTGTACTCATCATTATGATCAACTTTTACTATGCGACCAAACCTGAAATCGCGAAAAAAAATCAGGTGTTCCTTACATTTTGACGAGTTATGCGAACATAAATGTAGGGAACAGCTGTTTTATTTTCGCGATTTCAGTTTTGGTCCCATAGTAAAAGTTGTTCATAATGATGAGTACAATCATGTGTTTAAATGTCGGTCACTAATTACCAGTCACCCTATACAGGGTGTTTGGCAGAACGTTAAACATACGAAAATGGTAGATAGGTGGGGTCATCTACTACTTACTCAGCCCTAATTTATTTGGGCCTGGGCCCCTGGATATTTAAATTTTTTTTTTGCTTTCTTCTAGTTTCACCACTTTCTTAACTTTAAAGTGTATTTTTTATAATTTTTTATTAAAAATGTGTAAAACAATTGCCTGTTTTACACATTTTTAATAAAAAATACACTTTAAAGTTAAGAAAGTGGTGAAACTAGAAGAAAGCAAAAAAAATATTTAAATATCCAGGGGGCCAGGCCCAAATAAATTAGGGCTGAGTAAGTAGTAAATGACCCCACCTATCTACCATTTTCGTATGTTCAACGTTCTGCCAAACACCCTGTATATCTATATCAATCTCAACAATTAAATTTGAGATATCACCATTACATAACATAACATAAACAGTCTATAATGTCCCTACAGCTGGGATACAGGCCTCCTTTTTTCTAGAGGGAGTGGGCTATAATCTACCCAGCGGTCTCAGCGGGTTGGTCACCCATATCATCGATTTTGCCACGATGTTTTCCAGACACAGTTTTGAGAGTAGTGGTGATAAAATTATTTACACATAGTAAAGCGCCTGCCCATGACCATTGTCATAACAGAAAAGCATAAAAGATACGGGTTTCGTTCAGATCGAGCTCAGTACCTTTCGTTAACTATTAGTCGTCTTTTAACAGCTGGACCATATCCATTGTATTTGTTTCATAATAAGGGGAACCTAGTCGCGGGCTCGAACTCACTGATGGGCCTGGCTAAAAATCACGCTGTCTCACAGGTAGTACTCGTGGTGAGCAGTTAGACGCTAGTCTATACGCACAACATTATTGAGTCAGCTGCAGGATCAGTTATGGTAAAACAGGCGCGTGAAAAATTAAGAAAAGTCCTTCGGAAGATCGGGTTTTCTGAATAAACCACTACATAAATCAATGACCAATAAAGTTTGTTGAACATTTCGTGTCCGACAGAGGTAGTACCCGTGGTGAGCAGTTAGACGCTAGTCTATACGCACAACATTATTGAGTGAGCTGCAGGATCAGTTATAGTAAAACAGGCGCGTGAAAAATTAAGAAAAGTCCTTCGGAAGATCGGGTTTTCTGAATAACCCACTACATAAATCAATGACCAATAAAGTTTGTTGAACATTTCGATAATTGAGCTTTGTCGGTATCGACTTAGTTTTGGAGATTTTACAGTTCTTTTATTACTCAAACACGCCCAAAGTTAGGTTAAATTAGCAAGAAAACGAATCTTTGTTGGCTCCTAACTTTTTCATGGTTTTTAATTTTAGTATTCTGTTTCCGTACAGACAATAATAATATTAAGACAAAATCATACCATGTTTAATTTTTGATGTATGTACAGTGGGCTTCACGATGTGGGTACCCCCCTAGAAAGCACCTACGTTCGAACCCCGCGATGGCCGCATAGCAAGTTTTGTAATTTATTGTAATGTTTTTAAACAGTTTATATATAAACAACAATCCAATATAATATTTCAGAGTGGTTACTAATAGTTCGATTGGTCTAGAGGTTGAGGATACGACATGCGAAGTTACCGATTCAAGTTCGATTCTGGCAGGACTTACTATAAAGGTTTTTGTTAACGTATAAAAATATATTTCTCTAAGTTATACTATTTAAGTAACTTTTTCTTTTTATATATTGTTATTACTAGAAGTTTTATATAAAAAATGAAAAACAAAAATATTTTAGTATAATTTATTATGAAATGAAAAACTTAACTAATTATTTAACATTGTTTATTTAACTGTAACATATAAACGTTTGTATCGCTTCACTGCAAAAAGTTAACTTACAAACTACTTATAATGGATGAGAATTGTCTACTTACCTTTCAAACTAGTAGAATAATTTTCATAACTAACGAGTAAAAAAACATGTTAACATTCTAATGAATAAACAATTTACATCTCTCGTAAATCATAAATATTATCTACGTCCAATAATGACTATTACTTAGCTATTAATCACAATAATCAAATAGTGAGGTCAAATGATTTATTCTTTGAGTTATTTCAATGTATTAATGTCAACACTTTAATTTATTATTTATTATTATACCTACTACAAAGATATAAACCAAACGGGATTACGGGATCCAAAATATCTAAGATAATCGCAATTGGGACCCACTTACCTATTTACTATAAGTCGTTATGTTAATAGCGGAGGGGATGACCCTCACTGAGAATTATTTGCTGTAGGCGGCATCTCATATGAGTTACCATATTCCAGCCTATATTCCTACCGCGCATCAATTCCCAAGTCCTTATGACTTCTTGTTGTAAATTATCCTTGGACTTTAATTCACTTGAGTCCCAATTTAAAATCATTTGACCGCACATATTTTCAATTAAATTAAGATCCAGACTTTTAGCTGGCCAGGCGATAGTTATATCGTATAGTTAGTAACATAGTAAAAAAAAAAATCAGCCTGTAAACATAGCCACTCCTTCACCATTCGGGATCGATGCACAGCACAGTTATCATGGACGAAATATATTTGTCCTTCTGGGTATGCAAGACGCACTGTAGGCAAAATAACCTCTTGCAATATTTCATAATATGTTTTGCCATTCATTCGCCCGCCTATTTCTGTTAATTCGCCCACAGGTAGTACTCGTGGTGAGCAGTTAGACGCTAGTCTATACGCACAACATTATTGAGTCAGCTGCAGGATCAGTTATGGTAAAACAGGCGCGTGAAAAATTAAGAAAAGTCCTTCGGAAGATCGGGTTTTCTGAATAAACCACTACATAAATCAATGACCAATAAAGTTTGTTGAACATTTCGTGTCCGACAGAGGTAGTACCCGTGGTGAGCAGTTAGACGCTAGTCTATACGCACAACATTATTGAGTGAGCTGCAGGATCAGTTATAGTAAAACAGGCGCGTGAAAAATTAAGAAAAGTCCTTCGGAAGATCGGGTTTTCTGAATAACCCACTACATAAATCAATGACCAATAAAGTTTGTTGAACATTTCGATAATTGAGCTTTGTCGGTATCGACTTAGTTTTGGAGATTTTACAGTTCTTTTATTACTCAAACACGCCCAAAGTTAGGTTAAATTAGCAAGAAAACGAATCTTTGTTGGCTCCTAACTTTTTCATGGTTTTTAATTTTAGTATTCCGTACAGACAATAATAATGTTAAGACAAAATCATACCATGTTTAATTTTTGATGTATGTACATTGTCAAACAGTGGAGTAAAACAGTCCCGAAATTTGTATGGGAAAAATGTGGACTAGGATCACCTTCAGTATGTTGTTTATGGATCCTTATACGACAGGATACAGTAAAGTTCTACCAGGATATTACGTGATATTATATTTTGGATCTTTGCCTACCCTTCGGAGAATACAGACGTTATTTTATTAAATATAATAGGGCTAAAATAAAAATGTCTGTGGGCCCAGATGTGCAACTAGCTTTCGCTAGCGGCTTCGCCCGCGTGGAAGTCTAAAATTAACCCACGGGAACGTACTGTTGCGATAAAAAGTATCCTATGTGTTATTCCAGACTAAAAACTATCTATGTGCCAAACTTCATCCAAATCCGTCCAGCCTTTATTGCGTGATTGAGTAACAAACATTCAAACATCGAAATATCCAAACATGAAACATACAAACTTTCACATTTATAATATTAGTAAAATAGTAGGTTTAACAACATAACTAAGTGGAAAAAAAGTATCAAATACTTCAGCATTCGTGAATTCGGCCGTAAGTCGTCAAAGTCCTTCATTGGGCTGTCAAAGCCTTGAGAGTATTCCAATGCGGGATGAACATTGAACGTAATTACAATTAGTCACGGATGATTTAGTATGCTTGGTGTAATGCCAATGTACGCCTTTTTTAGGGGTCCGTACCTAAACGGTGCCATCGGGATCGTATTAATAAGCCGTCGCTGTCCGTCCATCCGTCTGTCTGTGTGTCAACGGGCTGTATCTCATGAGCCGTGATAGGTAGACAGTAGAAATGTTCACAGTGTATGTGTTTCTATCCGTGGTTTCTATTTCTGCTGTCATCCTACTTCTGCCCCTATCTCAACCTATTTGGGGTCAGCGTGTGGTTGGCGCAACATGTCTTTTCTTCCAAACTTCTCTATTAGTCGTCATCTCCGTAGTCACACCCTTTCTAACCATATCATCACTCACACAGTCCATCCATCGTTTCTTTGGGCTCCCCCTACTCTTACAGCCATCGACATTCATACTCAAAACTTTCCTCCCGACATTTTCCTCATTTCTCCGTATCATTATGCTCATAGGTACTATGACAACCGATTTCCACACAACTTTTCAGTTACCCATTACCCATGCCACTTTCGGACTACCTCTTTTACGCATTTTTTTATTCTATCCATTCATGTAAGACCACACATGCCTACCTCTTAACATTCTCGTCTCAGCTGCATACAATTGCCATTCATTCATCCCTTTTGTGGCCAAACATTCTGACCTATACAAGACAGCAGGGCCTCCAGTCTGCTATTACAATAGTGTCAGAATGGTCTATCATTGATTTCATAATTGCTGATTTTGACCAGTTTGGTAATCTACTAGTATAATGGCGTCATTATGACTTTCCAATGGTCAGCCACTGACACTCCATTGAAAGAAATGTCATTTATTGGTAATCTCGTACATAATGACAAAAGAATGACTGACTTACGCGGTAATCTGCTAAAATTTTGACAGTTCCACACAAACTCTTTTGTTTTAAACAAAAATTTAATTAAAACACCCAAATGTAAATAAATATCTATCAAAACACCGACCGGTAGAAATAAAAACAGATAAACGTCATTAAGCAGTAATATCACATTTGACTTTGACAGCTAAACAGATAAAATATTATTGAATTGTGAGTTTTTTGCTATTTACGAACTTCCTACTACTTCAGATTGCTTATAACACTAATAAATAATATGTAAAATGATATAATAATGAAATTTGGCAGTAATAAATGTTCAAATTTAGTAGTAGTTTTTCGAAAATCATTTCTACTAACGGGTTTTATAAAAATGGCAATACGACAATGCCATTATAACACAATAGGGTATTTTCCAATTTAATAAAAACTGTTTGAAGATTGGAACGATATATTTAACAGAAAAATAATAATAAATTTATTTAAATCCATTTTCTCAATTAAAAACGATTAAAATCAAATTTCGTTTTCGTTGTTTTGAATTTACCGCCAAAACATTCCTTTCGATGACTTTTTATCACGTGACATCGTGACGCCAGCTTTGTGTAAACAGCACCGGTACAAATACTTAGTTTAGCGCAGTTTTAGAAGTATTTGTGCACATTGGCAGTAATTCCACTTTCTATACATTAAAAATCTTGTTAATTATTAACTCAACATTCACTTGTTTACTTACTAACTACTTTGGTTTACACAAAGTTGACGTCACGTGGTAAAAAGTCATCGTAACGAGCGTTTTGGCGGTAAATTCAAATCAACGAAAAGTAAATTCGATTTAAATCATTTTACTTTTATTTTTCTGTAACATATTTCGTCCCAAGCTTCAAATTAAAATAGTTTTAAAAAAATTGGAAAATACCCTATTCTATTACGAGACCATTGACCGACCACTGATCAACCACTATGAATTTAGCAGATTACGAACTTTTAGCAAAATTACGTAGAATCGTGTTGGAATGACGAATTTATAAAAATAGCAGACTAAGGCCCCAGGTCAGCACATCTAATCATGGGTTTCTATTGGCGCTCTAACAAGAAATAATAAAAGTAGAAAATTAGAGGGGACGACCCGTTCAAAAAACCTGTATTTCATTCACTTTGGGAGTGTTAAATATTATACTGCGGTACGGATCCCTTCGTGTGCGAGTCCGACTCGCACGTCGCCGGTTTTTTAAAAAATAGCAAAGCCATATTAATATATTTAGCTAAACTACCGATCTCCTTGGTAAGTGACCCTACCTTGTTCCTCGTCTGCAGATGAATTCTAATTATGTAGGATAGTATGCTACTTGCCTGCCTTCTTAATCTATTGGTCACATACAAGACTACTGAGCATGAGGATCTGGTTTCGATTCTCAGGTAGACAATACACTTTTTCCTGTAATGTAATTTTTTTTTCTTATTTGATTATTGTTATTTCCGTAGGGATTTCAATAATAATAAAATTAAAATAATTGGTTAAGCAGCTCTTGAGTTTATAGTTTATTTAAAGAGGAAAGATTTAATTGTTTGTAACGAGAAACAATTAAATCTTTGCTCGTTTCTCGTTACAAACAATTAAATCTTCCCGTGTTCCTTCAGTTGCCTGTGTGCCAGGGGCCTCAGTATCTCTTTCGAACGACCCGCACCACAGTCGTGAGGTAAGACCACATCCGCACGGACACTGGATCTTGAAACACTGACCTCCTTGGCGCCGAGAATTGGAAATCGAACAGTGTGTTTTTTCGGGTCGTGGGGCTTTTTGGACCGGGACCGCGGTCCCGGATGCTACCTTTAAATACAATAATTATTTTTAGTAGTCTTTTTGGACAACATGATAAAAGAAGTTAAATTAGGTACAGTTAACAAAAAAGCTGATACAATATTTTGATCAACTATAGCATGAATATTATCAGTACCGGTACAAAATAAAGGTTTAAAAATACGTAAAATGTTGAAATAAAATAAATATTTATAATTTTATGATGACAATAGTTTTTTTGGTTGACCGTACTTTACTAAGACAGAACTTTGTTTATTTTACTTTTGGTTCCAAAAGACTACTAAAATTAATGATTGTATTTAAAGGTATCCGCGACCGCGGTCCCGGTCCCAAAAGATCCACAACCCGTTTTTTCGATGCGGTGGGATGCACGTGCTGTGGTGTTGAGAATACAATAGATTCTCACCCCCTTATTCATAAACGTTGCTTAAAAGTTAAGTAATGATTAACGTCTGTTTAACCATAAATTTTTGACGTTTAAACATCATTTAACTTTAAACATCGTTTATGAATATGGCCCTCAATGCTCGGTTCAACACCACAGCGCGCAGTAAAATCCCGTAGCGATATTTTTACGTTACGAACGTGGTCTGTCTTCATAAACAGTTTCGACACGCTTACAATGGTGAGGAAAATCTATCTGTTTATTTATATTTATGTTTTCATGTAGGTACATAAATACCGGGAAATGCATTAACAATGGCGTTTGTTGGCAGGTACTATTATACAAGTCAAGTTCAATGACAATAGTTCACATATCCCACAAATGTACATAAATATAGGTAGGTACATGTTATGTGTAGGTACGGTCGGCTAAGAAAGTGGTCTAACAGTTTTGTAATTTTTTCTTGCAAATTGAAAATGTCGCTATTGGATGACAAATGCCAATTTAAACTGAAAAAATTGTATGACATCACTGACATTTCAGCCGAAAGATGTTCGCTGCTGGTCATAGGCTTCCCTGGCTTTCTCCAAAGAGTGCCACAAACAATCGGTTCCTCGCCTGACGCAGCCATTCCCGCGACTTTCACAAGACCAGCATGGCTATTCACAACCATTCGACAGACTATCGTATCTGAATATGACACATTTCGATTACTTGATTTGCCTTGTCCCCTGACAGTAAACAGAGGTCCAAAGAATAGCGGTCGTCTATTTGATTTAAACTGTCATTTTTGGGTTTTGGATTTGTGAACAGCTTTGAAGCCACTCCTACGATAACATTCATTGATGTTCGAGTTTAGTAATTTACTAACAAATTACTTTTGCTCATAAACTAAATTTTAGTTTTAATATAGCATAAACATAATCAGCCGTGCTTTCCGAGGTACGAAGGGGTCTTGGTATATCATTGATGGTCACCGATCCACGGACCGAGCGAAAAATTCGAAGACATGCGACATCTACCAACCCGCACTGGGCCCGCGTGGTGGATTACGGCCCACTCCCTCTCATGGAGAGGAGGCCTGTGTCCCAGCAGTGGGAACGTTACAGGCTGATTATGTAGATGATGACTTATTTAGTGTTGACGTGCAAATGAACTTCAATCTTAGGGAAGACCACTTTTTAGGCAGATTGTACAATGAATCTGTTCCCTGAGTCGACTCGTTTCGTTGAGGTTTTAATTTTGAAAATAACTCTGATAGCAGCTCATAGGTAACGCGTGCGTCACTTGTCACTCTAGTACTGTAAAGTGGACTTTATCGTAGCAATCTGTCTGCGTGTTTGAATAGGCAAACGTGTGGTTAATTTTGTAGGCTCGCGTTTGGTCCTCTGTTAGCGTTATTATCTGCCAAAACAAAGTGAAGTGGTAGGTATATATGTCACCGTATGATCGTGAACGACGTAAGTTTAAAATCTATCTAGCGAAATTGTAAAGTGTTGATAAATTGTGAACTGGACCGTACTGCTTACGATATTAATTAATTAACTATCTATGTATAAATAAAAAGAGAAGTCCTGTCTGACTGACTGACTCATCAACGCCCAGCCTAAACCCTTGGACCTAGAAAGCTGAAATTTTGCACATAGGTTGCCTTCATAATGTAAACAAGGAATAAGGAAGGATTTTTTGAAATTCAACCCCTGAGGGAGTTAAATAGGGGATGTAAGTTCCAAACGGGCGAAGCCGCTGGCAAAAGCTAGTGCTTAATAATTTTAGATAGTTTTTAATATATCCATGTCAAACCGTCGAATTATAACGAACCTGCACCACAAGATTCACAATCTGTCCGATTTTATCACCCGTTAAATTGTGAATCATCCCTGATTCGTCGAGCTCGATGGTAGCCGCAATGGTTGCGGTTACTAAGCCAGGGCAGCCAGACCGAATAGGTCAGGTTGAAACTTCGACCAAACGGGCGCGAGCCGAGCGAGCGAAGCGAGCGGTGCCGCACCAGCAGCAGCCGACGAGCGCTACTTCCAAGTTTGTGGCAGTTACTTGGCTATTTAGTATTAGCGTAAGCAACAATCCGTCGCATGCAATTTGTGTTTTTTGTTTTCACAATTTGTCGGTTTGCCAGACAGATTTAAACTAAAGAAAAATAATGCGGTTTCGACAGTTTATAAGCTCAAGAGATAGATTATAAACTTACGATGTTCATAATTATACGATGATGATCATACAAGATGTACATGGGTATGTAGCAAAAAGAAACGAATGTCTGGAAAATTAAAACTCAATATTTCCCCGAACTTTCCCCAAATGTTGGACCTTCCATAATAAATCATAATGAAACCGCAATGCGTTTCCATTTAATTGTTATTAGCTACACGTAAAGTCATTAACGTTCATTAAAACCGCATCAAATTAAATTGCAATGAAAAAGGCTTTAGAGACCATTTACGAATACTTATTATTTTTCGTGAAATAAATGATGTTAGTTTATTTTTGTCAAGGTATAACGGTCTTAGTTCGAACTGGGTTTGTTCACTGGAGATAAGTATAGCACGGTTTTTTATTTGTCGAAGGTTAGAATTTGTCAATTGCTTGTAGGTACTCTTTACACAGAAATGACTGCTTTTTTGAGGCAGATACTGGTTTAGTGCCTACAGTTCCGGTCGAGGTTTTGCCCGTGTTGCATTTTTGTAATGGGGCTCTGTACTCCGCAACTTAAAAAAAATATCTGCACAAAATTCGTTTTGATAGCATGCCCAGAAGAACAATTTACAGTGGAGAAGTTCACTCAATGTACACCAATGAGCAATGAAACTGTGGCGGCATCTACAACGCCACATGCGAACTACGCATCAAAGACTTGACGTCACAAAAATCCTACATCGCGCAAGCAGAGTTTACCGCGCGACTCGGATATGTACAACATCCCGACATCAACTGTTGGGCAGTTGCCCACCAGACACAACACCCGTCCGGTCGGAGGATCCTCGTTTTTCCATAGAGTATGAGTGAACTATACACCCTGTCCCTCATCTCTCTATAAAACTGTTGCAGATACATATTTCTTCAATTATTTTTCATCACCAGCACCCTAATTGCGTAACTTACGATTGATCATAATTGGTTTCGTCTTCACAGTTAAACAATATTCATTGCATTATTTATGTTGTCGAACAGACTCAGTTTTCGAACATATGAAGCAATGGTTCAACAATCCGTTTCAAAACGATACAGATTATGATGAATCGTGAGTTACGCAATTAGGGTGCTGATCTGAGGGTACGTTAGGTATATTTACCTTCTCTAACATGATTCTTAGGTCAAGTCTGTGTTGAACATGGGACTTAAACTTAACTGGCGTAACTTGGGTGTCCTATTGATACACCTCTGCCTGAGTCTTCGGGGCAACTGTCATGATATTTTTTGTCGAAACAGTCTTATAATTTTACGAATTTTTCCTCGTAGATTCCCGGAACATTGCACTAGTAAAATTATCATTTTGAGTCAAACTCTGATAAGTACAGGAAATTCTCAATTCTTTATTGCATTCCATAATGTAAGTAACACAGTAGGCTTAAAATTAACTAAGCATATGGATGGATCCTGTCAGACGCAGCATAGTAGGAGAGAGGAGGAACAGCGCTTACCTTGTTCTGTTTATTTTATTAATGTCTTCAGCAGGCTTAGCACGAGAACCGTAGATCAGATAAGCATTTTGTCGTCGGAAGAGTAGACAAAAATGACGTTTCAGTATAGACTATTGACAGTTTTGTACCGAGAAATTTAGACAAGCGATTTCTATTCTACTGCGCAGTAGAAATATAAAGCGTCATACTAGCGTGTACTTTTATTTTGGTAAGCCTAATATGGTACGCTAGGAACGAAACCTTATGGCTATGCAATACAAATTTTCATGTTATACAAAAAGAAATCAGCTGTTTCATAGAAAAGTAAAATACCTACGCGGTCGAAATATATGGAACAGGAGATTTTTTTGTATAACATACGAACAAATTCTGCGCTGGGGGGTCTAAAATGATATGCTGAATTCATGGTTACAGTTTGCGCACTGGTTAAAAACTTATCCTTTAAACTACCTGAAAACAGTACTGTTTTGTCTGTCTGCCTCATTAATAAGATATTAGCAAGAATGCTAAGTCAAAAAATTTAGTAAGAAAATTTCCTTATGATAATTTTTCTAAATGGTCGCGGTGCATCACCTACCTTCACGACTTCAGATCAAGAACATCAGTTTCATTAAACTGGCTTAAGAGGTCTGTGGCCTTCGATTTTCGCGAGGGTAGTATGAATCTATTAAAGTTACAACTTACAACTTTTAGGTACATCCAAGGCTTTATTTACCCTAACTTACGTCTAAACCACACCCGCGGAAAACTATTAAATCTATTCCTATCCGCAACCACCCATTCTACGTACCAAATTAGCACAATCCAAGATGTCGTCCTGTCCTTCCCGCATTCTTCTTCCCCATAACTCATCCTCACGAATAATGCGTGATAGGAGCATTGAAAACAAATTGTCGGTACAATATGACGCGTAAATAACATTAGCAATAGAGTGTAAGAGGTTCACAGCAGTTGAATCGTCAGTGCAAATGAGCCATATCCTGCTGACAATTGAGGGGGACCAACGCTTGGGACACTACAGTGGCAATCTGCACACGTTCAACCGCACACGTAAGTAAAACCTCTTTGGTTTAATCTTTTTTTGAATCCTTTTCCTATTTTAAATGTTTTTGACGGAAAATGTGGCCAGTGCTTTTTGGGAACGATCGAAACTATTTTGTTAATTGTTTTTCTGGATGTTTTTAGTGTCCTTGGAAGTAGGTTACTATTGTGGACCAGTAACCTCTTTAGTAATTTGTATTGTTATGTCCTCTGGGCGTTTGCTTACACGTGAAGGGATGTTGGTCTTTTGTTGCAGTTTGTTATGAATTTAGAATCTTAGTTGGAGTAGCAGCGATTTACCGTGCAATTTGGTCTTCAAGGAGGCTTTTGTATGAAGGGGCTGTTCCTGGCTAAAATACTAAGGTTTACGGTGTCATCATTTCAAATAACCTGACCAGTACTGGACATGCAAGCCTCTTCAAAGTACACATTTTGAATATCCAGTCTGTCTAGTTTGTTGTATATTCATTTGGACTATGTGACGCAATTGAGCTTCTTAAGCTTTTGGCAGTACCTAATAATAATTTGCCGTGCTAATTCGGTAAATAGGCGTGTGAAAGTCTCTTGTAAATATTTTGGCAAAGACATGCAGGAGACTTTTTTTTTCTAGAAGGCATACCTTACAGAAAAAAAGTTTTCTTAATTTTTGTTTCGTGGAAGGCGATTACGACATCAGAAGGCCAATTCTCGTAATTAAAACCGTTCAAAATCTAGTCGCAGTGTCACCTCAGCGACAAGCAAATGTCAAAAATGTATGAAAAATCGAGGTATTTTTGACAGATTGACACTGAGATCAGACTGTGAACGTTCTTAAAATTAGTAGAATTGCCCCTCAGGTCAGTTGAAGAGGATTGGGAGCAGCATTAAGAGACAAGGTTTAGTAATTGCAGTGTTGCCATTTGCTAGTCCAGGTCTGGTAAACGTCATATCCCTTTAGCAGTTCTAGGGAGGGCCATGTCCGAATGTGGTTATCTAAATATTAGAAAGATGATGATAACTGTAACAAAATGTAAATGAAATCTATATTGCAATTTTTACTACGATTTTATGGAGGAGCCTCTCAATTCGGTTCAATTTTTTTTACTTGTTTTTATGTTTACATAACAATAAATTCAGTTTTCACAGACAACGTTTATTAGTTTTTAAGTTTTTCGATCTGATAAGGTTTCACAAAACAGAGGAAGGAGGTTTGGGAGGAAAAACGGGAGGCCAGCACTGAGACGCACTACAGGCTGACAATAAAATTAAAGTTTTTCTTGACATAACAGGCATAGTTGATTAAACTTTGTATTTCCTACTTGGCTGTTTTGTAGTAAGGTATCTCAATAGTTATGTATGACTCAACCCTTGCATCCATCTCGCCAGCTCTTCTTCAACTCCTGGACATGGTTTTTCTAGTCGAACATATTCAGCAGTGGTAGTTTATGATCAGAAATTTTATAATTTTCATATCCAGGCAAGCATAATAATAGGACATGTTATTCTATTCGTTGCAAAATATATTAACATTTACTAATCCCTTGATATTTTTGTAGGTACAAATAAAGAAGAGGCATAGACAACGATGTTGGGCCGCGTCCTTCCACTAGTGTGCCTGTGCCTTCAAGTCACGAACTCTCTGCCACCGGATAAGGTACGTGACGACACATCCTGATTGTCTCCTTGTTAACTGATATTGACGCGGATTACAGTACATACTATAACTATTTAGAGTAGATAGAGAACATAGTACAGTTAGCTTTGAAAGTACTTAGACGATGAATTGATAATGGTTTTTTTTCTGTGTTCAAGACTACATGTCTGTGTCCCCGAACGGGTGGCCACACCTTATAGTATACTATACTTTGATATAGAATGTTGGGCAACAAAATGGACTAAAGGCAATTGTATTTAGATAAGATGAGAATGATAAGAAGTATGTGTGGTGTTACACAAATGGATAGAATAAGAAATGAGAAGATAAGAGGAAGTCTAAAGTGGCATCCATAACTGTCTGGAAATCGGTTGTCATGGTATGGGCATGTAATACGGAGGAATGAGGAAAATGTCGTGAAGAAAGTTTTGAGTATGAATGTCGCTGGATATAAGAGTAGCGGAAGGCCAAAGTAACGATAGATGGACTGTGTGAATGATGAAATGGTTAGAAAGGGAGTGATTACCGAGATGACGACTAATAGAGAAGTAAGTATGGAAGAAAATGACATGGTGCGCCGAACCACAATTAAATTGGTATTAGGGCTGGAGAATGATGATGATGACATCTATATTTCGGCAGACATGTTAAATCCCAAAAATAGATTTAATAGATAGATTCTATTTACACTAATCTCTCCGCCATGCCCATGCAAAAGCGATTGAGCCTATAGCCATTAACTGAGAACAAATACAGACCCCGGTTGCTATTGTATTATGACAACTGCTAAGATTTTTATTTCTTGTCAGCATAACAAACTCTTTCTGGCACCACAAAAATTCGAAGACATATGACATCTGGAGGTCTGAGCCCCAGCAGTGTAAGCATCATAATATGTATTACAAACTCTTTTGCTGTGATCAAATAGGTACTTCAAACTTACGTTAAGTTGATTAATTATACTTGTACGTAGTTTTTTATAAGTGTTTTTAGTATTGTCACGCGTCAGTAATAACGGACAATGGTCGTTTTTTAATTCTTAAGTACGTCGTATGCAAAAAAAACTTAAATAAGTAATTCATACTTTTTACGTCTTTATTGTGTCATCAAACATTAGGTAATAAGGAACTCGCAGGATTCCACTGATCACGTGATCCATAAAACCCAATTAAAATTAATAAGTTTATAAAAAATACAGTAAAATGGCATACATACACACGCACAAAATCACGCCTTTCTTCTCTTGCACATTAATAGGCACAAACTCTATATACGGCCATTTCCAACCACCGTTTGTAGGTCTTGGTAGCATACATCCTATCAGGTTCTTGACTATAGTGTTTATACTCGTACTAATCCTGGACATTAATGGGGCAATTCTGCTTCTCTGGATGGCATTGAACGCATTTATTTCGAATAAGTGGAACTATTGGCTAGTACCTTACATGAAACCTCTATAGCGGATTTCCAAAAAGCCCGAAGAAATACCTTCTTTGTTAGACGTAATTATTTTCCAGAGCGTGTTGGATTCCTCCTTTTGACTTGCCGAATGAGTAAACTTCTGCGACATTTTTAAAGGTTATATTCTCCATAAAATCAAGCAACTGCTTAGTCTGTTTACATGCCGTCACTGTGAAGGCATTTCACATTGTGTCATTGGTCACATTCAGAGCAAATATTGACCATAGTTTTAGTAAATTATGACAAACTTATGTCCGCCTAAATTTTTCCAAGAATAGCCTTAGCTATCATAAATTTATATGAGGTGACATAGTTGACTCGTTAGATATGAATCTTATGACTTTATTAGCGCTTTTCAGATCACAATTTTGTCCAAATACTCACCAGTCACCACACCTTTCTGACAAGTACCACAGTTTTTATTGTTCTGTACTCATAATCATCATAACCCGCCTATAACGTTCCCACTGCTGGGACAGAGACCCCCTCTTTGTGAGGGGGATCTGGGTTGTAATCCACCACACGGGCCCAGTGCATGCCTTAGTAAAACTTCATAAATACCCGATACCGATATGGCAAAAAAAAAAAACTCTAAAACTTACCTAGTGATCTACCAATAATTGTGTCTCAAAAAACATTCTCTAAGTTGGAATATTTGGTTCATCACTAAACTAACAATAACTGCATTGTCATGTACCTATTATAATTAAACTAGATTCCGCCCGCAGCTTCGCCCGCGTGGAAGACGGAAATTATCCCGCGGGAACCTACTACTGGGATAAAAAGTATCCTATGTGTCAATCTAGGTTATAATATATCCATGTGCCAAATTTAATCCAAATCCGTTCAGCCGTTTTTGCGTGAAAGAGTAACACACATCCATACATCCTTACACACAAACCTCGCCTTTATAATATTATATAAGTAAGGAGAGAACGCTAGATAATAATTTGTAGATAGCAGTACGTTTTGTAGCAGTCAAAAACAGGAAAAGGAATGCAACGCTATGTTGTTCCAAAATCAAAGTGAAGGAATTCCACGCATGACGTCACAGCAGACGAGTAAACATTGACCATCGCTCATTAATTTAGTCTGATTAGCGGCTGTTAGCGCTGCAGCAAATATGTGCATAACTGGCCGCTAAACATGGAGCGATGAGCTGGCAATACAAACAACATCATGCCCGTACTCAAAGTACTAGTGTTATAGAATTTCGACAGTTTTTGTTATCGTACTATTTATACTATGAATGTGAAAGGTAGGATATATAGATGTTCGGTTGTTTGTAACTACATATATCACCCAAAAACAGATGAACGCGGCGGATTTGGATGGGCACACAGACAATTTATAACCTGGATTACCTAACACAGGATATTTTATCCGACATTCACGCGGGCGAAGCAACAGGTAACGCCTAGTGTTATAAATACGAGTATGTCAGGCATGCCTATTGGGAATTGACTAGATCAGCTATTACATGGGAAATGCAAAAGGCTGCAGCAAAATTGGGCTTCTATTGAATAGTTCTTATTGGAAAAACACACTGGCGAAGGCGTTATAATCGTTTTTTTAAAACATTCAGTACTCATACTCAATCATTTGTTGCATTCTACAATGTATATGCTAAGGTGGTAAGTAACATTTGCTGTAACAATCGTGGACCCTGTCGGGCACAGCAAAAGAAAAATTTGAAGGAAGAAGACTTATTAGGTATACATGCAACTAACTTATTCTAAGTATTAGTGTAAGGTAACATTCTATTAATTATTAATTTGCTCTAAAATGTTACTATTAATTTATATACCTAATCATTTCAGTTCTGACATTTCATCCATGACTAGTGTAAATTCCGTGTAAGCTCGTCGATATCCACGTAATTTCATGAATTTCCCTAAAGTAAGCATTGGCAAGACTTTTAAGAAAATTGTTTGAAATAACTCTAAACATCCTTTCCGAAGAAGTGAGGAGTCACCTTCCAGCTACTAAACACATAATTAATCAACAAACGCAGGACTACTTTGGCGGCTATCCAGACTTAACGAAAACCTCACTCTTGCCCGCGGCTTCGCCCGGGTAGAGAGTAAACTATCCCACGGTAAAGTGCTACCGGGATAAAAAACGTGTCCTATGTTAGGACATATGTCCCAGCACCCTAATTGCGGAAGACACTATTATTCAGAATCAGAATAATTTTAAGGACATTTCTGATCCATTCTTTCATATTTTCGAAAAAAACGTCTCCTTAGCAACATAAACAACGCCATGAATGTTGTGGAACTGTCGAAATGTAAGCGATTCCTATTGATAGTGTACTACACAATTACCCCTCAGATTATTATTTGTATGTCAAACATTGCAATTCGTTTAGCCGTTAGGGGGCGTCCATTAATTAGGTGAGGCAATTTTGGCGATTTTTCGATTCCCACCCCCGCTCTGGTAAGATGTCGTGAGATTTGGCTCAACCCCTCCCCCCTCCCCATAATATCACATGATATATTTCAAAATACGTGTTTTTAGTGTAAAAACGTTAATCCGGGCTTATTTGCTTGGATTTATGCGTTGCATTTGGCTGGCTTGGCTCGCCGCTGGCGGTTTAACCATCGAGGAGCTACTGTGCTACTTTGTGGCGTCCGCATAACCGCGATAAGTATTATTTTGTAGGATTTAGCCATATTGGCGGAAAAACATGTTTTACATAATTTAATCCGTTTTTCTCGCAATGTTACATTGTTTCTTTGCGGAAAACAAAAAATCTCCCCTCTCCCCCACGTGAGACTGTTTGAGATTCGACTCGACCCCCTCCCCCCCTTAAACGCCTCCCGTAATTAATTAAGTAGACCTCGTTCGCATGGATGCAAACATACCGCGGCGGGATTTATCGTACACTAGAGTTTCAACTTTCAGTGTTGAATTGAGCATTGAGTATCCAAAAGCTTGCATCCCAGGTCGTCGAAAAAACATGCCGTCCGATTATCAACTTTCGGCAAAGAGCAGTGCGTTCAAGATCCAATGCCCGATAAAATCCCATTGCGTTATTTTTAAGTTCGTGCGAATAACAGACAGACAGGCAGACGAAGTAAAGAAAACCTGCTCAGGTGGAGATTCACAGATGACTCCGCCCTGGAGTGTAATTGGGACACTCAGAAAGTTTCGCGAAAATAAAAATAAATGTTCTAAATGTAATTTTTTTATTTTATTAAATCTTTTCAAAGTACTCTCCACTAGCCTCTATACAAAGTTTTTCACTGCTAGCACGTTTTCTTCCGTAACAGACGTCAAAGGGCGACCACTTCTTTCTTCATCCCCCCTAATTAGTCGCCGTCCTTGATTTCGTTATACCAATGATACACGGTTGCCTTATAAAGGCCTTCATCCATGAATGCCATTTGAGGTATATCTGGCCAGTCTATCATACATTAAAACTTTTTTCGCAATACGTTCCGAGTGGCCTGGTAAATGTGGTGCTGTCCCATAAACAATGAACACAAACAGTGTTCTGTTGTCTGCACGATACAGAATCTCATGGCGCTGCTGAAAGTACCAAGCTCGTAGCCAAATTCTGGGCTGGCTGTATTTAGATTGCTATCGACGCGCTAAGAAGAAGAAGACAGACAGACCGACGGAGGGTTAATTTTGCATTTATAATATTAGCATGGATGGATGGGGAACCCCTGACTCAACTGCATGATGGTTAGCATCTAAAATGTTTGATCGCCTATTGTATACATTACCTTGATCTAAAGATAGTCTATTATATTCAAATTATGCTGCACTATATTTTGCAATACCTACATAGCTCTGCGTAACGCAAACTGGGTTTGTTGCAATGCTACAATGTAAGCATTAGTTAGGAATAAGGTTGCATTTGATTATATGATCGTATCAGTCATAACTACAGCATGAGGACATGCTGAAGTTATGAGTACCCAATTCTTATGAATATTTTTTCTGAAATTAACTTTTTACTTTACTTCTACTTTATTTTGACACGCACGCGAACGAAGTCACGGGCAAAGCTAGATAAAAATATATTAGTAAAAAACATTACAGAAGTAAGGAATTTGTCCACCAGAGCCGTCACCGGGACGTCAATGAGAAACGAGACTATTCGAACCGAATGTTACATCCCGGTGACGCCGATCATTTGTCCATCGCCAACTCGGCGGTTTAGTCTAATAAGATAGACAAAACAAAAGCCAGGTGAATGGGGCCGCGATGCACGTGCCGCGCCAATGCGACGACGGCAGTGCTTTGACAAGATCTTACGGGGTGTATTCATAAACGATGATTAAAGTTACGAAATGTTTAAACGTCAAAAATGTGTGGCTAATCAGTCGCTAAACATTACTTAACTTTAAGCAGTGTTTATAAATAAGAGGGTACACATGTTTTGTATTGCCGGCACAATCGGTCCGTCACAATTTTGGCTTAGTTCCAGCGGTCCCACCGCCTCATGAGACTTCCGCGGCAGGGAAAAGGCGCTCGGGTGACGAACGTGCCGTGGACACGTAGTTACTAGGGCGCCGTCGTCTGGTCCTCGGTGACGGTTGCTGTGGACATAGGTGTGCATGCACGTACCTATGTAGGTTTAAAGGTTATCAATGGTACCCGATAACGGAATCAAATTAATTAACCTTTGTTAGTCCTTTTACAACTTAGTCATTATGTTGGGTTTACCTTGTTCTAAAATAATGATGAGGTATTTAGCAAATATTAATTTAGTATTGCGATAGATTACACATACCTAATTATGACATCATGATGTTATTATTTTATTATACGTGATACTTACTAAAATGTGTACCTATGTAAGGTATTTCCAATGAATTAAATAGGTATGTACGTTTTTAATTTATTGGAAAAACCTTGTTTGTTCCAATTAAGCGTTTCAAATCGACACTAATGACACGGTCCCATGGCCCACTAATCGACAGGCCGTGCCAGGCTTTGCTACGGCTGACGAGACCCTTAGCGGCCCGTGCTGAGCGTTCCCATGGCCCGATAACGGACAGGCCACGCCAGGCGTTGATGCGCCTGTCGAGTCCTGTCGCCGCCGACTTCAAGCATTCTCATATAAACAAAGTAAAAAGAAACTCACCCAAACAGGCCGCGACAGCCGCCCCCCACGCCGCACCTTTGAACATACCGACTCCCGACCTATCGGAAAGGTGGCAACGGGCCTCATTGGATGCGAGGATACACACGAACTGTTGGCCGCGCGACCAGTCAGTTCACAGACCGTGGGACGGCCACATTAGACCAATTTTGAATTTGATAGTAGGTACCTATATTGACATTCATGTGGCAGTTAGGTGTAACGTTTTCGGAGACCTATCAAATAAAAGCTGGTATTCTAGCTCTAGAAAAGGATACCTGGAAGGATTTGGGGGAGGCCTTTGCTCAGTAAGGGACCGTTAGGCTATAATAATAAAATAATATATAAATTACTGGGCAACTTAGAAAGGGAGCTGTGCTCTTGTACAGAGGCCAGCACATCAAGCTACCCCAATCTGTCAAATTTCTTTGATAGTTTTTCAACTATATTACAAAGGAATAAGGTTTATGTTCAATTGGGAAAATTTGATAGTTTGGGATAGCTTGACCTGCTGGCGCCTGTACTATGTCTGTAGCCAAAGCCCACAGCTAGCTTTCAGGGGTTTTTTTATTGCCCCGGTATTGCAATAAGCATTAGGTTTTCTCAAATTCCCTCTTGTTTAGGTACGAACTTTTAATAGGTAATGACACAACTCGAAATGTAACCTCAAACTGACCTTTCAACCCTCAGGTTCTCCAACCAGTCCACATAATCAAAGCCCGCAGCATTGACCTCAACAATGCCCATGGTCTTTCCATGGAAACCCGACTGGAGAAGACCGTAGAACCTATGGCTTACCGCCTGGATCTGGAACCTTATCTCGAAGATGGACTCTTCAAGGGCCATGTGGCCATCAATATAACCTGGCTGGAGGATAGCAATGAGATCTCTGTGCACTCAGCACATGAAATTGAGATCTTGGAGTCTGAAGTTAGGGCACATTTTCCTGGAGACACGTGAGTTTGCTATGTTTTTTCTTTGGGACATATTTTTAGTATGAGTAAATTTTAAAAGTAGGTACACAAAGGATGTGTGATGTCACATTAACTGAAACTGACCGAGATGAATAAAAAAAAAAAAAATTGCTGAATGTGCCAGCTTTTGATCTCGATCACGATTGATGAGGTTTTTGTTGGGACAAGCGTGCCCAGAAGGTGTCAGTTCACTCTTGTTTGGAAGGAAGACGGGTTAAATGCAGAAGGGAACAGAGACGTAGGCCGGGCTCTCAGTTCAGGGGTTCTTTTACTATACCTGGCCTTGCACGAAGATGATATTAATTATGATGACTCGTACTGAACAACACTTTGACTGGTCATTAAGTTGGCACCAGTAATGTCTTGACAAATACCTACCATCTTAATAATTTTATTTTATTCAGTTCCAACTAATAATTTCTGAGTCACACAATCAATCAATCTGCCTAGCCTTTTTCTAACTACGTTAAGGTCGGCTTCTAGTCTAACCGGATGTAGCTGAATACCAGTATTTTAAATGGAGCGATTGCTTATCAGACCTCCACCACCTAGTGTCTGGGTTATACGATACTCCTTGGTAAGACTGACTGTAGTAGGACTTTCTGAGACACAAAATATTTCGACACTAAAATTAAATTAAGGTCCATCCATAAATTACGTCACACGTTAGAGGGGGGGGGGGGGGCAACGAAATGTGACATTGTGTGACAAGGGACAGGGGCGTCAAAAGCTTTTGACGTTACATGTCAAAATCCAAAATACTATGGCTCGAAATTTATATGCAAACCAAAAATATTACTTACTCGATCTGTATTTACAAGGCTTCTTCTATCTATCTAAAATATTTGACTTAATGTTTGCTTTTGTTAAAGATTATTTTTAATTTAAATGATTTAAAAAAATATAAAATTGAATAATATGTGACGTCACACAAGGGGGGAAGGGTTTTCACAATTGTTATCACCTGTGACAAGGACGGGGGGGCGAGGCGTCCAAAACCATAAAATTTGTATGACGTAATTTATGGATGACCCTTTATTTGGCCAAATAAAAAATATACATTACGGGATACAAAGGGGTTTAAACATCTCTTAACTTTAATTAACGTTTATGAATATACCATAAACGTTGATTAAAGTTAGGAGATGTTTAAACGTCAAAAATGTGTGGTTAAACAGTCACTAATCACTACTTAACTTTAAGCAACGTTTATAAATAAGCGGGTAAATCATGGTATGCTTTTTTTAGTAAGGAGTCCCGAAGAATCACGATCAATAGATTATCAACGGATCCAAAGAAACCGATAGTCACCCTGTCCCTAGAGAGGACAGTCCCCAAGGCTTCCACCGGGGTCTTGAAGTTCAGCTTCAAGGGCATTCTGGAGACGACCACCACTGAAGCGTTCTTCAAAACCAGCTATATGACTGAGCAAGAGGTGGAAAGGTAAGTTCTGAAATCAGGAATAGGATAACTGGTAGAAAATGCCACACCTCTGTACATTTGTGTGCTTAAAGCAACAAAGTTTAAAGTGGTAATAAATAAATAGATAGAAAACATTACACTAAAGTTAAAGTTAGAAAATATCCTTGGACGAAAGAATGATAAAGAAGCAAATAAAATTATTGGGGCAAAAGAGAGACCATTGAACCTTATAGAATATTAAATGGATTGGATGGATTCCTCATTCACAAAACCCTTGATTTCATGGACACTTCTTTTCATGGATCTTTTAACAATGCATTCACAATTATTATACTAACAAATTGTGGATGTTATCTTAAGGTGAATCCGAAATAAATGATTTTATTATTATTATTGGAATTTTCAGTTCAGGTACGAAATACTTTGGGTGCTTAATTATTCTGTTATAGGCCATGCTAAATTTAATATTATTATGTAGGTACGATATACATCTAGATTTATAAATAAATAAACTCGAAGTGTCTGTTTGTTATGTCTAAATAACAGCATTTTACTGAATGCATATGAAAGTATATAATGTCTGTTTGTTCCGACTAATCCCTGAAACGCCTGGACCGATTTTGACTGAAATTTCACTGGCAGATAGCTGATCTTGTAAGGAGTAACATGGGCTTTTTGTCCCGGTAACACGTTTCCGTGGGATAATTTTCGAGATCCACGCGGACGGAGCCGCGAGCGCAGCTAGTTTTTACTAAAACTGATGCATCTTCTTTACCAAGTACACTATTCTTCTTACTTGTTCAGGATCGTAGCAGCTACCCAGCTGCGCCCTAACAACGCTCGTCGCATGTTCCCGTGTTTCGACGAGCCAGGGTACAAGACTCCGTTTGAACTCAGCGTGGTTCGACCAAGGGACATGGTCGCGCTCAGCAATGTGCCTGTAGCTAGGACTGAGAACATGTAAGTTTCACTTAATCTGCCCTTATACCTCTTACTCTTCTGCCAGTCTTTTCCCAACTATAATGGAGTCGGCTTACAGTATAACAGGATGCAGATGATTATCATAATTTTACAAAGAGCGACTGCCTATCTCAGGGGTTCCCAAACTTATTTTGTCTACTGCCCACTTTGAGAATTAATTATTTTTTAGCGCCCCCATTTTTTTACCTCCTTGAAAACCACTATAACTTCAAAGAGCGGAGATTGAGCGGAATTAGCGGGTCTCTTACCGCCCCTCTTTAGGCCTGCAGCGCCCACAAGGGGGCGTTATGGCCCACTTTGGGAAAGGCTGGCTTTTTTTGTTTTTGGGTTGGAAATCATCAAATAACTTCTCCCGCTCTGGGTGGAGCAGGAGGGCGTGTCAGACTTTTACTGACTAAAACCCACCCGTGTTTCTTCAATAACCCGTATGCCAGGGGCTGTGGTGTCTCTTTCAAACAAACCCGCACCCCTGGCAGGCATCGGCCCTTGCGGGCCCCATCGTTTTTGTGCTGACATCTCTTTGAGGCGCGCGTGGAACACAACGCGCCGTCGACTTGGGCTTGGTCCTTACCGGACAGCGAGCTACCCATTACTCGCCGTCCGTAAGCTCATGCCTACGGTGGCCGGAAATCGGCCTGGGATTCCCGACGCCCAGGGCGTCTCCGTATCCTGCGGAAAGGCTGGCTTATCTGACTTCCATGACCTAGTTACTGGGTAAAACGATGCCCCTTGATAAAACTGGTTGTCAGGCTTTCGAGCCGACTACCAGTATCGACTGTCAAAAATCTACGAATGAGAGCCGTGACCAACGGCTTAACGTGCTTTCCGAAGCACAGAGGGGTCTCGGTACGTAAAGATGGTTGTTTATCCACGAACCAACCGCGGCAAGCGTAGCTTGACCTGATCGTTCGATCCTTGTAGCTGGTATTACTCAGCCACGAGCCCTTCTCCTTGTTCCTCGTGATCATTTCTCGTCTTCTTGAGAACATGTGGCTAAGTGTGTTATGTTAAATGTTTTACCAGCTGTAAAAGGAATATATTTTACACAAACTATAGTCTGTTGTATGTTCTCTATATTAAATTGATGGAATGAAAGAAGATGGCTGAAACCAAAGTTTCTATTTTGTCGGAGTTTAATTAAGGATACCTATTTCCAAATTCTTGAGAATGTACTCGTACTATGATGACTGTAAGTCAACCAGGAGGGTGTGTCAGACTTTTAGTGACTAAAACTCACCCGTATTCCCTCAGTTGCCTGTGTGCTAGGGACAACGGTATCTCTTTCGAACAACCCGCACCCCGCAGTGTGCAGACCCCCCAAAGTGGCAGGCATTGGCCCTTGAAGACCACACCAGTTGTTGCTGACAATTCTGACGGCGCGCGTGGAACACAACGCGCCGACGAGTCGGGCATATTTATTATGTGGCTCCGCCTCCTGCCACTTTTCGGCCCGCAGGGGATAGGGAGCGCGGCCAACGCTATACTGACACTCCTCTTCCCCTGCGGCCCCACCGCGTCCGCCATCAAACGGTGGCGGCTCCGTCCAGGCCACAGAAGGGAAGAGCGCTACTCAGAAGTACCGGCATTCCTCCTCCGCCGCAGCCTGTAACCCTCAGCTGCGATACCTCCCATTCGAATCGCGGCCCACTTCAGTTGCGGTGCAGGTGCATCGCAACTGAGGTGGGCCAAAAAGCTTTTTGGCCGCTACGTCGCCGGCTTTGAGGCAAAAGCTCTGACGAGCGGCCCCACCTTGGGGTTCCTCTTCGCTTCACCGTGGCTGGGAGACCACGGCTACTGAGCCCCCCGCAACGACAATGCGGGAATCCATTGCGGGGAACTGTAAGTCAAGGCTCCTATAGCATACTGATTTATAAATACATGCGAAGTCTAGACTCACCTACGTTCAGTAACGTGATGGCCCACAGGATGAAGCCTCTTCTCAGGAAGACTAAATTTTGGAAGCTTTGTTATTTATTTACTGTAATTAAACAATTTTCCAACAGTCCTGATGAACCGGACGCGGTATGCGACCACTTCGAGAGGACTCCGCCGATGTCCACGTTCACTCTTGGCTTGGTCATTGCGAACCTGAAGCAGCTAGACAACTCAACGCAAGTAAAGGATGACACTGGCAATGATATTGGTGAGAGATTACTATAATTATGTTGTGTTGTATGTTTTACAAAGCCAAAGCAGTTTTTTCGCCAGTTATGATTAAGTCCATTGTTATTGAATGCGGGCCTTTTGCCATCAACCGGTCACAAATCCAGAATCCGGGCTGCTACCGAGAAAGTCCAGAAATAAAATCCAATATCATTTTGCCTGATCTGGGAATTGAACCCCGGACCTTATGCTCAGCAGTAGCGCTTGCAACCACTAGACCAACGAGGCAGTATCAGCATAGTTTTATTGGTTTAATTTCTTACACCTCTATGATTTTCATTCATTTTCTTTCCAGAAATCCGCGTATGGGGACGTCCAGAATACCTGGAAGCACTAGCAGGCATCAATGAGAAGGTTGTGAGAGTGTTCAAAGAGTTGGCTGCCTTCTGGCGAGTGCCCTTACCTCTGAAGAGATTGGACATCGTTGCGCTGCCCAATTACCAGGGAGTCAAGCCTGCTGATAATTGGGGGCTTATAGTGTTCAGGTAAGACGGTACTGTGAGGTAGCAAATCTTTATTATATTACGTGTTAAAAATGTTGAACAAGTTGTTTCGGATAACACATATTCTGCCCAACTAAGCGCAAAAGCGGTATCTTAATGAAAGCGAGTTTCGAGATAATTGGAGATATGTGAAATAATAGGTAGTAATTTGAGGTAAAACTGAGAATTTTCTTAAGGTTTTTTATATGTTTTGAACAAGATAGCGCTACAAGGCTTAGTTCCTTAGATGCGTATTTTTTAAAGCTACCTGATGGCACAAAAATCAAATTTACGATGTTTTTTGAGATCCCGCTTTTGCGCTTAGTACGGCAGTATTGCTTTGTTTCATTAAAAGAAGACCGAACAAGACTCACAAAATAAGCAAGACGTATCTTGGTACTGCTGGCTACTAAACAATTTTAGTAATCGGAGAGTCTGTACAAAAGGATCTGAATATATAGTAGGAGCAGTTGTGGCCCAGTGGTGTCGGTCACGACTTATCAGGCAGGCACTTTACTTACTAGAATACGATAAAGAACTTAGGTATCTACTAGTGTGAATAAGTTCTTCACTACTGCTCTCAAAACGGTGAAGGAAAACATCGTGAGGAAACCGGCATGTCCTTGAACCAATCATTCGAAGACGTGTGATATCCACCAACACGATTTGGCCTCGCGTGGTGATTTTCGGCCCGCTGACTCTCACTCAGAGGAGGCCTGTATCCCAGTGGTGGGAATATGGACTGATTATGAATGCAAAGCGTACGCTGCTGTATATTCGAGTACTTTTGTAATTGAGGCTTTCGAAAACAAATGATGAACGTGTAAAGTGTACCGCTTAATGCATGTTTTTATCGTAAACTGCCATATAATTCAATGCCAACGCATGGTGAGCCTTCACCTCAATTCTTCAATGAATGCTTATCATACAGCCAAGTAGCTCTTTTGAATACTAAACCATAAAAAGGAACCAGTAATACGTCCTGCAAATTTTCGCTGTTCCAAAATTTTATTTACTTCCCTACCTTCTGGCAAGAAGTAGTTATCGGTTCTTTTAACGGCTGTTACAATAAGATAAAATATATCATCAAGTTGCACGTGAAAGGGATAGCAAGATATTTCTATCCAGTTTTTTTACAGGGAGAGTGACCTCAGCAGCCGCGGCTACATCCAGCTCGCTCAGGAGTTGTCGTACCAGTGGCTGGGTGCACTGACCACACCTAATTGGTGGACCGATGCTCATCTTAACAAGGCCCTCGTTGGGTACATCGCTGCAGCTACGGCTTTCAAGGTAACTAAACTTAAATTGCTCGCAGAACAGATGGCCGATAGGGCCGGAAGATTATCGAGTGGCGACCGCGTACCGGAAGACGTAAAGTTGGACGGCCTCCCACAAGGTGGACTGATGACCTGGCGAGGGCCGCAGGAGTCCGTTGGATGCGGGAAGCACGGAACCGGTCGAAGTGGTGGAGCTTGGGGGGAGGCCTATGTCCAGCAGTGGACGTCTTTCGGCTGAACTGATGATGATGTTGATGAAACTTAAATCTAAAGTAAGATACAAAGACGAAACCACGACAAGCTACACAGAGGGGTAGGTAAATGCGTAACACACTAACAGTAAGAATGCCTTTAATTTTGACATTTCAACAATATTCATTGCGTTGTTTACGTTGTTGAACAGTCAAATTTTACGAACATTAATATGTAACAATGGATTCGCTTTTAAAATAATTCAGATTCTGATTATTGGTGTACTGCGCTATTACCGTGCAGATCGAAGCACAAGTTTTCGGTTATAAAATGATAACGCACTATCTGATCATCATCATCTGCCTAGCCTTTTCCCAACTATGTTGAGGTCGGCTTCCAGTCTAACCGGATGCCAGTATTTTACATGGAGCGACTGCCTATCTGACCTCCACAACCCAGTTACTGGGTAATACGATACCCCTTGGTAAGACTGGTTGTCAGACTTACGGGCTTCTGACGACTCGTAACGACTGTCAAAGATCCACAAATGACAGCCGGGACCAACGGCTTAACGTGCTTTCCGAGGCACGGAGGGGTCTTGGTATGTAAAGATGGTCACCCATCCACGGATCAACCGCGGCAAGCGTAGCTTAACCTGATCGATCGACCCGTGCAGCTATTGATACTTAGCCACAAGCCCCTCTATCTGATAAAAAATGCAAAGAAAATCATCCCTCCACGGAATCTGTTTGTTAAATTCATGTCTATACAAATTCATTAAAATAATTGTGCTGCATGCCAACTATTCTAAAATACAACCATTTCAATTATATTTCTCCCAACAGATCAATAACGGCTCCGAAATGGAAGGTAAGTGGCCCCTCACCGTCCTGTACTCCTTGTACTACGAGTTCAGCAAGCGCTACCCTCACTCCCGCATCACCGGCATGAAGCAGGAGACGGCTTGCACCAAGATCGAGCTGCTGTTCCGTATGTTCAACTACACGCTGGGAGAGGAGACATTCAAGAAAGGGCTCAGGATTTTCTTGGAGTCACGGTAATTACTGCCAAATATTCCATTTATACAATAATGTTTTGTATTTTTTTTTTGTATTACTCGGTTTACACGAGGTTTCCATCATGCGGGACTGTTAAGTCAATATCATTCCGCTGGTCTATTCGATCCTCCAACACTACATCAGGCTTATTGGCAACAATAGGCCTGACAGTGACGGTGGATCGATCCTAGTACAACCGCACTTCCGATTCCACAAGGCTGTATTTCAGAGCAAGTTTTTGATGGATAATCATGGCTACAGGGTTGTATCTGAGCAAGTACTCTTCGTTAGACGAACATCCAGAGATAATGTGTCTTATTGATTCCCCCGGACAGTGCCATGCCCATGGCGTCAACCGTGCCGTCTTTCACAACGAATCTCCGGTAATTGTTCGCCATGATAATTGTCGTATAATCTTGTTATCTCACTATCTTTTCCTATAGCAAATTCAAAACCTTCTCGGGTGATGACATCTGGAATGCCCTAAACACGGCCGCTCAACAAGACAACAAGATACCAGATTGGGTGGAGATCAAGACCGTGGCTAAGAGCTGGATAGACAAGGACAGGCTTCCTCTGGTCAACGTCTTGAGGCACTATGAGAATAATACAGCTGTTGTTACCCAGGTCAGAGTTTCTTTTGTTTTTTTTTGAGCTTACCGCAGCTGCACATTTTAAGCAAATGGTACAGTCAACGACGAATGTCAATTACTTCCCTAACACTTCAGTTTTTACTCGACTGCGCCAGAAGGAGGGTTATGTTTTTTATTTGATAGGTACTGGCACTCAACATGAGCATTCCGTAATAATGTAGCATTCCACGGGTGACATATTTTTTAAAATCGGTTAAGTAGGTTTTGAGTTTATCAATTACCTACTTACAAACAATCAAATATATTCTCTTTATAATTTGTGCGTAGACAGATTGGAACTCAAGTAAAAATTAAAGAATAATAACAAAAAGCTGTCGTATGAAATGCTGGAATGCAATGGAATCTAATTAGATGGTTTTTAAAGTTGCGGAATGCAGTTTCCGTGCCTTATAAATATTGACTCTGGAAAAGTCCTTAATTAGTTGAACAATCTATATAAACGCCATTAAAACCTATACTAATACTAAGGAATATATTGGAACTGACTGAACGCAATGCGAACACCCTGCAAAACCTATGATCAGAGTGTATGACACGTTTAACATTGTCTCAGTAGTTCCTCGGCGAGACAATAGATGGCGTTACTTGTACCGTTTCAAGCTGATTGGGATATTTTTCTCGAGGACTGTTAAAACTCCTTGTTTATAATATTTCACAGAAAGTTTACCTCCGTGAAAGACCACACGACGTTCCCGAGGCCGATACGATGTCCTGGTGGTTACCCGTGGTGGTAACTCAGGAATGTAACTTGAAAGGGAAGAAGACCGTCCCAGCAGCTTGGATGAAGGAAAAGTCAGAATTGGTGATCAGCGATGTGCCTGAAAAGGACAAGTTTCTGATTATCAACCCTGAGGAGATTGGTGAGTGGAAGTTTACATGTTAAGAATTTTCAAGTGTGATGACCAACAAAATATACTTATGAGCGAATAAACTGGAAGGAACAAACATACACACATTTACATACATACTTACTCAGAAACATAGGTTGATTAACACATTACCCTCCTTTGCGTTGCGCAGTCGGGTAAAAAAGCTGATTATTTCATTTACCTACTATTTCTCTATTTATTTAGTTAAAAAAACACTAACCAGCACCCTAATTGCGTAACTCACGATTAATCATAATCGGTTTCAATTTGACAGTTCAACAGTATTCATTGCGTTATTTACGTTGTTGAACAGACACATTGTTCGAACATATGAAGCAAGGGTTTAACAATCTGTTTCAAAACGAAGCAGATTATGATGGATCGTGAGTTACGCAATTAGGGTGCTGGAGTAGGTTAGTGTTTTTTATTCAAACAGATGTTTTAGTGCCCCGGTTTGTGGATTAGTTGGTAACAATGATAGGGAGTTCATGCCAAGGGGTATCGTATTACCCAGTAACTGAGTTATGGAGATCAGATAGGCAGTTTTTCATGTAAAATACTGTATTCATCTGCAACAGGCAATTAGACTGGAAGCCGACCGCTACGTATTCGAAAAAGGCAAATTGAAAGTTGCTTTTGCGATCTTCGACAAAAGTACTATCGTTTGAAGACCACCATGACTGTGACAAAAGACTTATAAAATCGTATTCAACACGTACGTAACGTAACGTATTCTAGTAATTAAACATTAATGGAACATATTTTATACTGTTTGAAAATATCAAAGCAACTTCCGAATACAATAGTAAACATCCTACATTTAATTATGATACAGAATTGTAGACGACAGAAACTTCAGTCCACACCTCGCTTTAATATATTTCTCTCAGCTTCTTTGTCCAAAACGGAATAGAGAAATGGCCTTATTATTAGCATATCTTTATCTTTGTATTGTAATCTTGACTCTTGATGGAATCTCGACTTAATTGCACCTCTGGCTCAATGAACACGGTTCAATGCGCTTTGAATATTCTAGGCTGTAATGCTTCGGGTAGAAGGTTCTGTGAAATATTAATACTGTTTGAGATTTTGAATGTTTCTTTGATTGGACCTGACTTTGGAAGGCACAAAATATATTACCTATAATGGAGGTTTGGGCTTGCTTGTTTCGCAATATTCGAACTTATTTACCAAATAAATTCTTGAAAGGTACAGAAATCGTATAAAGTTGTCTGTCAGAAAAGTGAACCAAAATTTATAAGCAGGGTTTTAGAAAAATACAATACGCACATGAACATTTTTTCTAAGTATAGAGTGTGGCAAGGACATCGACGCACAAACTGACAACAGAGAATATCTATAATTTTTTAGAAGGTTATTTAAAAAATGTTGTTTTCTATAAAAGTGCGTGTCCCTACGCGGACACAATGTATGGAATAGCTAATATATTATAAAGGGGGCAGTGCCCAGGGGGCCTACCCCCTAAGCACAAAGTCCGTCGTTTCGGTAGAAGTAACGGGCGTTTCCAACTCCGTATCACTTATGGACAGAAGATTAGTTTGGAGCCTGAACTAAGAATGAATGACAACACGATTTTACAGCTGTCCCTACTCCTGCTATGTTTTTACCCATTTAAAAAAGTTATTTATTTGGCTGTAGGATTCACTAAGAAGTTTCGAACTACTTTCGGACGGGCCCGTATGTTAGTTGACGGAGTTGGAGAGTAGACCTCCTGGTCCAGGCCATGGTACGGAGCGAGAGTGCATGGGTAGCCGTCACCTCCTTCTGCGAAACAGTGATGCTCGCCTAGAGGGAGGCGGCGCACGCGAGGGAGAGGCAGTACTTGCGCCCTTACGGCCTTAGTCGCCGCAGGAGACGCCCTGGGCGTCGGGAATCCCAGGCTGATTCCCGGCCACCGTAGGCGCGGGCTTGCGGATGGCGAGTAATGGGTAGCTCGCTGTATGGTAAGGACCAAGCCCAGGTCAACGGCGCGTTGTGTTCCACGCGCGTCTCATAGAGATGTCAGCACCAACTGGTGGGGTCCGCAGGAGCCGATATCTGCCAGGGGTGCGGGTTATTCGAAAGAGATATCGTGGTTCCTGGCACATAGGCAACTGAGAGAACATGGGTGGGTTTTAGTCAGTAAAAGTCTGACACGTCCTCCTGTTCCACCCAGAGCGGGAGAAGTTATTTGATGATTTCCCAACCTCAAAAAAAAAAAAAAACAGGTTGCACTTGGTTATCCCCGCCACCCTGTATTTGTATCAACTTTTGAAATGAATTACATATAATAACTACTCCTAGGTCGGGCAAAGTGGTTCTGGGATTTCCATATGGAAGTTCTCAGTAGCAGTCGACGTTCTCAGTCGGAGTCTGGAATTTGTGCCTGACGGTGGCAATAGGCTCGCCCCCTATAACATGGTACTTAAACATAACTGGCGAAGTGTTGGTGTACTACAGGATATCTCTGCCGGACCCTTCGGGGAAACAAGACGATGTTTGGTGTAAATTTTTTTATTTATTTTACTGCTGAGGGACTAGGAAACTTTAGTTGTTTATTTAAACTTTTAAATAAGTCCCATATGAGTCCTATTTTTCAACAATAACTAATGAGTATAGTTTCAATATATTCGAAAAGTTTGTGTCAGCGACATACCGATACTTTATTTTGCATTTTGTCGAATGGAAAAAAAACTCCTGGTAAATGGACACCACGTATATCTGCAATACATTAGGCATTGCCCCCATGCAGACACAATTTTCAAAATTTCTCATGTACCTGTAATTACACCGCCCAACAAAAACTTTTACTGAATACCGTAACGCGGAAGAAATAGGTTACATACTGGTATATGTAGTTTTTTTTTTCTTCATCGAACACATTTTTAACAATGACGACATAAAAACCAAAATCATTCCAATTTCAAATTGTTTTAGCGCCGTACCCTGTCAACTATGACCAAGACAACTGGAACCTTCTTTCGAACTTCCTTCAAAGTGAACAGAGGACGCTGATACCAGAACTGACCAGGGCGAAGCTACTCCATGATGCATGGAACCTTGCTTATGCTGGGGAGCTGTCCTTCGTCACTGCCTTCAATATGACACTGTTCTTGAAGAATGAGAGGCATCATCTAGTTTGGGATCCCGTGTTCACGATGATCGATCATCTTGGCAGACATATCTGTCAGTGTCTACATGGGAAGTTCCAGGTAATATTAAAATGGAGTCTGGTTTTCAATAACACTTATTCATTCATTGTTCTTTTGTGAAAACTTTGTAGATGTTTTTGTTTTGTTTACTTAACAGTTTCCATTCCAACATTCTGACACGATTATTTTTCCTTTAAATTACGTTTACGTTAAACCTTTTACCATTAATTCTTAGATCTATGGATCTACCGAATATTTCTTCCCAATATCCCTAGCAATTATTTTACTTACTCAAAATCATCAATAATTTCTAGGCCTACGTCAGAGTACTCCTCAGTCCTCTTTACGAGGAGTTAGCTAAAGATGAGAAGGAAGACGAGGAACCTTGGCGTAAGAACCTCAGGTCCTTAACCAAGACGTTCCTCTGCCAAGCTGGGTACAAGCCCTGCATCAGAGACGCACAGGACCAGTTCAGCAAGTGGATGCAAGCCAAGAACCCTGATGAAGGAAATCCGTAAGTACATCTTGCTTAATTTTAAGGCAACTTTGTAGTGGTGGCCGTTGATTTAAGTTTATTTTTTGTTGCTGATGTGATTCTTATTATAAAAGAAAGTTTAGATAAATTAATGGCTATTGTTATAAGTAATGTTTATAGTCCTGCGAGTTTTTTTTTAGTAATTGGAAATACAATTTACGTCAAAAACGCTTCTGGTCTCATTTATCCAGTTTCCAGAAGTAACGAAGGTTTTTTTTCTAAATTCATAACAATGGAAAATCAGAAATTCAAGACACAAAATCGTGGAATTCGTGGAATGTGAAATACAAATGTTAAGAAAAAATAATTGGGAAAGTTTGTGCGAGAACCGTGTTAAAAAAGGCGCCTGGAGACGCGGCATCTGATTGAGTTGGTAAAAAGTAAATGTTCAGATTTATTGTGATAATCTGTGGAGATTTATTTTGAGATGGTAAGGCAACGTTGCGGTTTTAAAGAAGATGTAGTGACAAGAATTTTAAAGAGTATGATAAGATAGTTTGGTCATGTTGAGAGAATGAATGAAAGAGGGCAAACAAAATATATTTAAAAGGCAGAGGCAGATGTGAGTGGAAACACCGGTACGGGACGGCCTGGAAGGACATAAAACACCGGTACGGGACGGCCTGGAAGGACATAAAACACCGGTACGGGATGGCCTGGAAGGACATAAAACACCGGTACGGGACGGCCTGGAAGGACATAAAACACCGGTACGGGACGGCCTGGAAGGACATAAAACACCGGTACGGGACGGCCTGGAAGGACATAAAACACCGGTACGGGACGGCCTGGAAGGACATAAAACACCGGTACGGGACGGCCTGGAAGGACATAAAAGTGCGTGTGTGACGAGCAGGATTACCATGACGCTTTCTATTTCTACGAAGAATATACATTGTTTATTCAATACAAAGTGACATTTCGTTTCTCCATTTTTGCCATCGCACCGTAGATATCCTTCTACATATAATCTGTCATTTTGTCTTTCGTTTCTAATGATCTTTGCCTAGGTCCTTATAAATGTACACTATTTCAGAAGAATATATCTTCCCATACTGTCAAAATCATACTGACAAAAAACTTTCTACTCGACGGTCACAAAATATATACGGTTATCTACAAAATCATGATTCGTTTAGAACGCATAACTGTTATAATTAATAGAAAAACATAGCTATCTTCTCCTATTGTAACATCATTTAGTTAATAGTCATGTCTATTCTTCCGTCTACAAATCGGTGCTCGTGCTAAGCCTGAAGATGTAGGAACGGAAACGAAGCAAAAGGTGATGATCATAGCAGAAGGCGTTCAGTAGCTTGTACCTAACTTCGTGGAGAGAATGGTATGTATTCATTTCTCTCCGTTACCATTTGGAACGAAAACAAAGATAAAAGAGAGAAAATACCTATTTTTATTTGGCACGTCATCTCGTAAATACAGATAATGACACAACATAAAAATAATAATTCATTGCATTTTAAGGTCAGCGATAACTAAAGTGAGTGGAAAATGGTACACCCACCGTTAACTCAATTAGTTCATAAGGCAAACTCAATTTTAGGAATTCCAACCTTGGTTCTCATTGAAAATAACTATTTTTTGTTTTATTTTTTTGCATTGTTCATTACGAAAAGTTAATCGAGATCAATTTGAACAAATTTTTATATTTGTCAGTTGAACAAAGTCCACTCAAGTCCCCGGTTCTTTTTGAGGACACCGGGACGAAAAACGAAAAAAGGTGCGGTGCCGATCAAAAAGAGGCGTACATAACTGCGACTTGTGATATTGAATTTGATAACTTAGGTTAACAGGAGGTATATAGGTGTGGACATTTTTTGCTTTGCTTGAGAAAACTATGACCAAGAAACGAAATGCAAATAAACTTAATTTATTTTTGGTATCATATGTACCCGTCTACAGTAAAGGCAATACATGTTTTAAAATAAGTATAGGAAAGGCAGTTAAGAGCAAAAAATCGAGTAGATCGTTTCCACCCACTGTACTTTTGTGGGTTACAAATATTTAACTCACTTAACTTTGAACATGTGACCCGCAGAGCATTTGAAGTGGGTCCCTTTCGACCCACATCCGCAAAAAGGGAGATGAAAGCCGAAATAGATTTCTTTTTGAATTCCATGACGCGTATGATTTTGTTTATTACGTTTTATAAGCCTCTGGCTTTCCATGTACTCATTGAACTCGTTATTAAGAGAGACGAATTGTGTGCAGTGACCTAAATTAATTGTCACGTAGTATAAGGTTTTGGTATTGCGTTTTTTAATTAACACCAAATGTGGATGAAATCCTTGTTTATGGCACCATTTCTTTTAAATTACACAATTACTTTGACAGTCAGTATACAAGGTAATCCGTTACCCTGATTATACAAATAACTCTAGAATACTCCCTGAGAGTATATTACCTAAATGCGTCACCTAAGATCCGGGTTCGTCCGTAAGTAGTTGATTCGACAAGACAAGACGTGTCCATATATACAAATAAAGAAGTACTCTGTGCAAGTGTCACATCGGGAGTAGGGACAACTGTCAAATCGTGTTGTCTGTCATTCATTCTAAGTTCAGGGCCTGACCTAGTCTTATGTCTATCAGTGATACGGAGTTGGAAACGCCCGTTACTTCGGTTGAAACAACGAACTTCGTCCTTAGTAGGAGTAGGCCCCCAGGGCATTTTCTGTAGACCATAGTACGTACCTAACCCCGAATCAATGAAGACGAAGTTAATTAAAATGCAGCGTGTGAGTGTGGTTATGTGTGTGTGTAAGTGTGTTTGTGTATAAGTGAGTGTGTTTGTGAGTGTGTTCGAAGTGTGATGTCAAACACTCAGCTCATTCACAGACATCCATATTCCAAAAAATTTACTACGAATCCTTTTATTATTACCCCTATTACTGTATTCCTGCTAACACATAACACAGTAGACTAACAAAACCTTTTAAAATCGTCATGCTGTGGACTTATATGCTCATTGAGGCATAAAATGGCGTCTGCCTCTATTGTACAGAGGCCAGCACATCAAGCTACCCCAATCTGTCAAATTTCTTTGATAGGTTTTCAACTCTATTGCAAACGAATAAGGTTTATGTCCAATTGGGAAAATTTTACAGTTTGAGAGAGCTTTACCTGCTGGCGACTGTACTGTCATCTGATTGTTTGCTGACTTTTTGCGTTTTGTGAACGCTTGACATAATAGGTTAGTCGCCTCTGCTTACAAATAATAAGGTATATTTAAGATACACGTTACGTTAAAGGGGGCCATAATGTACGCAGCAAATTGACCACGTTTTGTTAAGAGTTCCATTTTTTTACGCCACATGTTAAATTGTTTCTCAGAAATATTATAGTTTCTTTTCGTAGTATGATTATCGTTGTAAAGAATTTGAAAGTTGTTCATTGTCAAATTGTTGTAATTATACAATGGGAAATTGACGCATTACGTTTTAGACAAAAATATTACGTGCAGAAATACTGACTTTGGTTTTTTTTTATGCGAAATCGAACCTATAATTCGTAGTCCAGAAATCAATCACGCGCCATCGGCATTCCCACCGACTTTGCAAAATAATAACTTTACCTCCAACCTCTTTCATTCCAGTTTGTCAAACCAGTGCATCTGTCCCGTCTTCAAATGGGGTACGATGAAGGAATGGGAGTTCGGACTGCAGAGGGTTATAAACTTCCCTCCATCACGGAAGCAGAGTGAGAGGACGTACCTCCTGAAGACCTTGGCTGGATGCCCAGAGTCTGAGGAAAAGATTAACAGGCTCCTGAATATTACGCTGCTGCAGGGTCACGCGAATTTCACGGAGACAGATGCGTTCCTCATATTCAGTATGCTGACGGGGTCCGCGACAGGATACACTACGCTGTTCAACTTCCTCTGCAACAATTGGGATGTGTTGAAAGAAAAGTAAGTGATTTGAGTCTTTTGTGTTTATTTTAAGAGGTTTTGGACGAAGAAGGACATAGTTATCACATTTAGTATTTACCACACCGATCACACAAACAGTAAGTTAATATTTTCTGTTTCGATGTACGACGAAGTGGGTGCCGTTTAAAGGTAAATGATATTGCGGCAGGCCCAGGCAGAGATGGCGGGATGAGCTGGACTCCATGAAAAATGATTGATCCTTGACAGCTTTGGACAGCGTAAGGTGGAAAGAGAGTAGATAGGCCTTTGCCCAGATGTGGGACATTAATGGCTAGTAATATTATTAACTAGTCAATAGTTTGAAAAAGTAATCAAATGCAACTAAATGGAAACTAAAATTGTAAGCTACTGCAATTTTGGTATCGGCAATAATCTTTTGAAACTAACACGTCTTTTGGCTTAATATACCAAAACGTATCTGCTTAAGAATATATATTAATTGTTAGAGAGTATTTCAAATTTCTGAAGCTGTCAACTACAATTGTCAGTTACCTACTTGTGTCATTGAACTGTCTACAGTGTACTACTGACTTAGTGACGGAGAGACAGTTTGCTTTGTAAAAAACTGGATGAATTTTATATCATGTAATAAATTGACAGGTCATCTGCTCAAGAGCACATTGAAAAGGGTTCTACAAAAAGGACCATTCGGACTCTTTGTCCATTAAAGATTGTCTTTGACAGGTCAAATTCTAATTTTCTTTCCTGAGAAATAAACATGACGCAAAGAAAGAACACAAACACAAAAACAAATCAAGTTGGGAGAAAATGTGCTATTTACAAAAAATCAGCAAAAAATAAAAAAATCGTCAGCCTATTGTAATCCCCTGCTGGACATTGGTCTCTGCAATTGTTTGCCTTTTAACTCATTCTTTAGACACTCACATTCTGATAGAAATAAAAATCAGACTAACACTTCATGACGATCCAGGCAAATGAGATCGTGGCCATAATTTTCATTGTCAGTAAAGTACGTAAACTTCGAATTTTTATTCAACTGTTTCAATCGGAAAATTTTACGTGTCTCCAATTGTAGCACTTCTATTAATGTTTTTTTTTTTGCTTTTCTTTGGTGGGTATCACATGTCTTTTAATGTTTGGTACTTGGACATTGACTTGGTTTCCTCACGATATTTTCCTGAGAGCAGTGGGGATGAAATGAATATGCAAAGTAAAGTGACTGCCTGGGTTCGAACTCACGACCTACAACTCGTCAGTCGGGGCTGATACCAATGGGTCACTGGTCCTAGCTTTGTTTGCCATTTAATAAAAATAGAATAGAATATCCTGATCGTTCCGCTTCCGCCTGTCTCCTATGGTAGCAGCCTCCCTATAAACGCGTTTGCATCACTTAAAGGGCTTAGCAGCGGAGTGCACAGGTAGAGGTTCGCAGCTTAATGGCTATGCATCACAGCCGCCAATTTTCCTCATTTGTGTCTAGCCCTGTCTGGATAATTTAGCTCGGAAGCGCGAGCCAAAACAAAGTGAACTTGTGTGGAAGTTTTGCGGGCTTGTTTGGTTAGTTTGGGCTATTTAAGTTTAACGTTAAAATGTATGCCATGTCTTCTGGCTGCCTTGTTTAACTCTGGATTTCGTCCACAAACATTTTGGCTTTTGGTTTTAAATAATTATTCCATTGGCTCTCATGACAACCCAACCATATTTAGAGATGCTTAAATGTTAATCCAAAGAAACTTAGTGCAATCAGCTCCGATTTCATTTTGCTGGCATTGTTTTTTCCACGATATCTATTTTCATACAGTCCCTGCCAAAATGATGGAAGAACAATAATAGTCACAGCAAAAATACGCCAGGTACAATCATTCCGAACCAATCCACCTCTTGCTGCCCTCTTTCAGCGGTGAGCGCTCTGAGCCGAGGTCCATACCCCACACGGGGTGCTCTTACCGTGTAGTTGCTTAGTTTAAAGTTATTAAGTCCTGGCTAGAGGCATTCAATTATTGAGGCAGCCACATGGCAGTCGACAACCTAGTAGGTTGACTTGCGAGAAGACAAAATATTTTTAAATTGTAAAATTTCAATATATTCCACAGGTACTCAAGCAGAACGAACCTCTGGGACAATCTCATCACCTCAGCCACATCGCAATTCAAAACAGAAGAAGGTCTGGAACTAGTGACACAGTTATACGTCAGCCATCAAGGACAGTTCGGTTCTGCTGAGCACATCATAGAGAAGTCTATGAGGAACATCCGGGTAGAAGCAGAGTGGTCTGCACAGAACCTGCCAGTGATTGAGGCATGGCTGGACACGTATCTAGCTAGTAGTGATGTAAAAGATGATAAGTTTATCAACATGTGATTTTGTTTTGTTTTATTTAAGTAATATATTATTTTATGAAATAGGTTTATGAGTGAGTGGCGTTTTATTTGCTACTAGCTTTTGCCAGCGGCTTCGCCCGCACGGAACTTTCATCCCCTATTTATCTCCCTTAAGGGTTGAATTTCGAAAAATCCTTCCTTATTCCTTGTCTGTATTATAATGGGAAACTCTGTGCAAAATTTCAGCTTTCTGCGTCCAAGGGTTTGGGCTGGGCGTTGATGAGTCAGTCAGTCAGTCAGTCAAGACTTTGGTTCCAAAGTAATGGGCTATAGAGAACTGAGGGGCAAATCCCGTTATTTTAAGAACGTCCACTGGGTGATTTCAGGCTCAATTTGTCTAAAATGCATCTAGTTTCTTATTTTTTTTGTCAATATTTGACATTGATCGAAGCTGCGATGAGAATTGGTGTTTAGATGGAAGTCCATCTCAGAAAAAAACTGACTAACAAATTTCTGCATAGATTGCAGGTCCATTTGGGCTTAGTGCTGATAACTGACAGACTAAGCTTATAGGGAAGAGAATCAATTGACATAAGAATCTTTTCCTTTTGGTCACAGAAAAGTCGTCACTACTCTTTTTAGAGAAAGTACTGCATCAAAGAATTTAGCGTAACTTATTTCAATAACACAAGGTTCTTTAAAAATTTATGTACGACATTCGACGGTAAGCCGAATTCCGGTAATCCCAAAGGTTCACTAAAAATAAACGAATCAATGTTGAATTTTGAAATCAATAATTTCATTCACAGTACAACGATAGAACCTAACATGGCCGCATTTACTTAAGCATTAAATCGTTGCTCACTTCCTGTTAAAATCACGCTCTTTCGAGCCTACTGTACTGCTTTTTATACATGCAGCCTGTGGGCTAGATGTTCGCAAAGATCGTACAGCGCTCTCCGCGTTCAATATAACAATGCATTTAGGATGCTGGTGGGGCTGCCCCGTTTCTGTAGTGCGTCAGGGATGTTCGCAGATGCGCATGTAGATTGCTTTTACGCAACAATGCGTAAAAGGTGCGCTTCCCTGGTGCGCAGGGTGAGGGGCAGCTCCAATAGTATCTTGAGCATGGTTGCGAGTCTCCTGGACTGTCTATACGTGGGTCGCTGTTGTGCCGTCTCTCACGGGATGTCGCAACGGTGACCAACCGTTATTTCTTGTGTTGTTTTGTGTATAGTCTATGTTTACTAACATAGTCGTAAGTTATACTAACAAGCTTGTTGAGTCTTGGTTACTCTAATAAATAAATATTCTATTCTATTCTATTAAAACTTTTGCGAGAAATGGCTTACACACTGCGATGGCCACTTTTATAACAATAAACCGGTTCCACATCTACATATCTTCTATATAAATAATTTATCTATGCATAGGCTAATAGTTAAACAAAAAAAAAAAAAAATGTGTCTGTTTGCAATGTCCAAATAATAGCTTTTACTACATGCAATAGTGTGAATACATGGTACTTATAACAAAAAACATTTTTTCAAATGTTTGTCTGTCGGTCTGTTTGTTTCGGTTTCTATCTCCGGAACGGCGGCTGGACCAATTTTGGTTTGACTTTAACTTTCAGTGGCAGATTATAATTGATGTCATATGGAGTAAGTAATTTTATTTAGGAAAATAATTAAAGTATTGCCCAAAAAAATTTAACTCGTGAAATCCAATAAATAAACTTTTTCACGCCTAAACCACTTAACGAAAAATTTAGAAAAACATCCTGAGGAAACCGGCATTTCCTAGAACCAAAAATTCGAAGATATGTGACGTCTACCAACCCGTAATGGGCCCGCATGGTGGATTACGGCCCACTCCCTCTCACAGAGAGGCCTCCTCTCCTAGCAGTGGGAACGTTATAGGCTGATTATGAAAGCATCATGGGGAACCATATAAGCTACTGTTTGTCCCGGTTAGCACGTTTCTATGGGATAATTTCCGACATCCATAAGGGCGAAGCCGCGGGCAGAAGATAGTAATTGAAAAACAATTAATGGGTTTTTACTACGAAATTTATTAAACTTTGGTAAATTCAGTTGGTTCAATTCCTTTACGCGAGCTTAGCCTTGGGCTAAAGTAAATGGTAATAAACATTAAAATACATATTTCCTTGTTCAACTTGATGACCAAGTTAACTCGAATGATTCCATATTACTTTTAGTTCGAACGAGAGCAATAATATAATTATTCCGTTAAACTGAACACTGATCAAGAAGAGGTCGAAGTGGTTTTCAAACTCATTAAATGAGGGTGTTCAATAGAAACCGAGTTTGTCGATTCATCTTCGGTTTTTTTAGCTGTGCCCCCAAAGCAGCTAAAACAAACCTTACCTAACAGCGTGTATTTTGTATTTCATCAATCCAGGATGAAACTAGCCTTTACAGGTCCCTGACTATTTGCTTCATTTTATAATTATAGGTATAGTAACTTAGGCGTGATTAAAATACAGACATTCAGAGTTACTTTCATATTTGTAATATTAGTAGGTTCGCGAAAAAAAAATCAGCTGTTCCCTACATTTATGTTCGCATAACTCGTCAAAATGTAGGGAACAGCAGATTTTTTTTTTGCGATTGCGGGTTTGGTCCCATAGTAAAAGTTGTTCATAATTATGAGTACAATCATGTGTTTAAATGTCGGTCACTAATTACCAGTCACCCTATTTACAGGGTACCTACATTTTTCAACCAGTGCGCAAACTGTAACCATGAATTCAGCATAATAAATCATTCTAGACCTAGCTAGCTAGCATATAAATTTTGCGACGGTAATAAAAAAAAAAAAAAAATATCAGCTGTTCCATACATTTTGACTGCGTAGGTATTGCACTTTTATATGAAACAGCAGTAATTTTATATAACTGACGAAAAATTTATTTTTACTTACACTTTTATTTAGTTACAGTTTGCGCACTGGTTAAAAATGTACCCTTTATTTGATTTATTCAGTCAAAATAGTAATTTTTAGGCTTCCGTTTTACTTAGCCTCCGCTGTCCGTTAGTCCGTCCGTCCGTCTGTATGTCAGTGGGCTGTATCTCATGATCCGTATTAGGTAGGCAGTTGAAATTTATTTCACTTGCCGCCATAACAACATACAAGAACCAAACAAGAAATGTGTTTTTTTTTGCGGCATTTTTTCCCATTCCCTTGTGATACCTTTGTGTGCAAGTCCGACTCGTACTTGGCGGTTTTTTCTTCTTGTATAAAATAAGCCGCATTCGCTTAAAGATCAAGACGTGGGATTTGATGTAAACGGTGGAGGTGCTGATATTAAAATTATCTCTAGTTACTACCAGCGCCATCTAGTAGCGCAACATGAAAACACGCATGCATTGCAGCATTTGTGCTATAGAAATCGAGCTCTATACAATTCTGAAAATATTATTCAGTATGTCCTTATCCCCTCGACTGTTAGGTTAGGTTGGGTTAATCTGATAAAAATAGAAAAGTAACTGTGTTAATTGATGTAAAAGAATAGCACCATCCCATTTCTTCCCTTGCGTATGTGTGACGTAGAAGGCGACTAAGGGACTTACTAGAGAATGGGCAGCAGCTTTTTCTATGCATTTTACCACTATACTGCGATCGCCAACACGCTTGCCAAGCGTGGCGATTATGGACAAAACCCGTTTCGGGGGAGGCCTATGTCCAGCAGTGGACGTCTTTCGGCTGAAATTATGATGATGAATTGTGTTAATTACGTGATACTTGAAGGTTTATGTGGATAGCTGGATATCCACCGCAATGAACGGTTCTCAGCAAATATCATCAAAGATTGAATGATTCTATGGTATCACCTGAAAAAAGTAGGTATACTAATATGTTTATTTTTGAGGTCATCTTATCTACTAGAGATGACGCATCATTCAACGTACTCCCACCATACTTATCAATTACATAAAAAAAAACCGACATTTTAATTATAAACATTACGCAAATCAACGAACTCTACACCGATGACCTTCCGTTGATAAAGATTTGATTGGCTCCAAACATTCTAAGAACCGATTCCTAGTATTGAAAATATCACGGGTTTTGAAGATAACCTTTATGACAATAAAGAAGAGGTCCCACCGCATGATACGCTAACTTAGCTTAGCTCACGAAACTGCGTCATCTTTCCTTACTAAGTTGAGTGAGCTTACTGAAATGTGTGTGCCAGCTAACCCGACTAACACAGCTCACTTGAGTGAAGTTCTTCTTCAGCCTCATTGTCATTTATAGCCTATTAGGGCCTGATCTAGCTATTAAGCCGCTCTGGGCAAAGGGTTGCCAGTTCATAAATGTAAAATCGGTATAAAAATCGGGGATTTTTTTTTGTATTCTCAAGCCAAAAATTATAACATATCGAAAAAGTTGGGCCTTCTTTCTTATTTATGTATTTCTTCTTCTTTCTTTAGGCTTGACTTGCTTAAGTGCTGTGTTATAATTTTCTGGAAGACAGCACTAAAAAAAATATAAAACAAGACAGCACTTTAAAATATGTGAGTCCGTCTAAGGATTTACTGCCATTAAAGTAGATTTTTTTTTAAAGAAAAACCTTAAGGGTACTATTTTGTCGGGGGCTGCTAGGCATGGTAATTTTTATAAGATTTATCACTCCTACAGATAACATGGCACTCACATTGTTGCCGCCCCTCATTTTTGCCGCTCTGGGCACACGCCCGGCTTGCCCCCCCTTAGATCGGGCCCTGTAGCCTATAGTGTTAGCTGATGAAGACTACTCATCACACTGATGTCACTCAAAAATCCTGCATCGCGTAGGCAGAATTTGCCGTGCAACCAGCGTATTTATAACGCCCCAACCGCCGGGCTCATTCCGATCAAATCCCTCCCTTGCTGCCCTCTTCCAGTGATGCCCTAAGTCGAGGTCTGTGCCCCACAAGGAGCCTTTAGTGTGTAGTTGCTTAGTTTTGACGTCCTTGAGGCAGCCACAAGCAAGTCCGGTTAAGCAGCCGACAACCACCAAGATTGACCTATGAGATATAATTCCCAACAAAAAAAAAAACCATTGTCGGGCATTTGCTCAGTAGACACAACACCCGTCTGCAGGCTTTAGCATTCCGCTTTCTATTTCTACTCTACAGGTGAATAGAAATCACTTGTCTACATTTCTCGGTACAAAACTGTCAACTGTCTAACGGAAACGTCATTTTTGTCTACTCTTCAGTCGACAAAACGCTTCTCTACGGTTCGCGTGCTAAGCCTGCTGGTGGGTAGAGGATGAGTGAACTCTACACCCTGTTCCTTATACATCTTAAAAGCTCACTTGGATTACATTAGCTCACATAGCTACTCGGCAGTGCCAAGCTACTTGAGCTAAGCTAACTTAGCTAAGCTAACGGTATAGCTTGCACTTACGATCCATCACACACACTTGTTATTTACACGGTCGGGCGAGTGGTGACCTTTAGGGAGCGGGGTTAGGACATTTTAGTTAAAGAGGACTTTGAAGGGTAAAATTACGGATTAACATCAAACATGATCAGGTGTGCCCTACAGTGGGATAATCATGGGCCAGTAGGTGAAGTAAATGATATCGAGTCTCTGATCAATAAATTAGATGTTATTATTAAAACATTTATTATTTTAATTATCTTTATGATTAATATAATACATAAGCTTATCACAAAAATTAGATGTTAAATTTTATTCTGGAGTAATCTTATAGCATTACATAGGTTTAAACAATCTTTATTCTCATAAGAACATGACATACAGTTCACTTAAATTTTTAACTTGACTATGTAATCGTCGTCTCAATCTACATCACGCCTTTAATCCTCAAAGGGCTATGCAGAGGTGTACCTATAGCAATACCCACATTCGCCAGTTATTTTTAAGTCCCGTGTAATAGGGGGCGAGCCTATTGCCATCAACCAGGCATTAAACCAGATTCCGGGATGCTACTGACAAATTCTTGATGACAAAATCCAATAACACTTTAGACGACCAGGGAATCGAACCCAGGACCTCATGCTCGACGGTTGCGCCTGCGACCACTTGACCAACTAGGCAGTCAGAATATTCTTAAACTTGATGAAATACGCTATCAGAAACTTTGAAATGATCGAAACGATCTTAGGCAATACACTAACAGTAGAAATGGCTTTCAGTTTGACAGTTCAAGAACATTCATTGCGTAATTTACGTTGTTGAGCAGACACATTTTTCGAACATACGAAGCAATGGATTAGCAATATTCTGCAAGGGGATCTTTAGATCGTGATTAATAGTGTGTCATGGAATTAGGGTGCAGATCTAGCTATTGGCTTATCTTTTATCAAAGATGGCACCCATATCACCTGTATTAATGATTTATTCAGGCCGACTAAGTATGGGTACCGTTGCTGAGCTACTGATAAATAATCAGATGCAAAATTTGCTGATTGCAGTTTTTCTTTATGAGCAAAGTCCTCTTGGATTGTTATCCGATTGACTATACCGTAAGTACAGACGCCAGCACATCAAGCTACACCAATCTGTATTTTTTTTCCAATTGAACATGAACCTTATGCTTACGTTATATAGTTGAACATCTATCGAAGAAATTTTACAGATTGGGGTAGCTTGATGTGCTGGCGTCTGTACCTAAAAGTTCTATTTAATATTTTAATACTTATATTATTGTTACATACATTTGTTATAGTTATAGGGGTTTGTGGCTTAGTAAATACAGCCGTACGGGTCAATCATTCGGTTTTGCTGTGGTTGGTACGTGGATGGGTGACCATCTTTACATGCCAAGACCCTACCGTGCCTTGGAAAGTACGCTAAGCCGTTGTCCCGGCTGTTATTCGCATCTCGGATCTTCGACAGTCGTTACGGATCGGCAAAACTCCGAACCAGCCTTAAGGGGAATCTAGTCGCTGGCTCGGACGCACTGGTGGGCCTAGCTAATAAGCACGCTGTCTCACCAACTCACCAGGCTTCGTCTCCGACAGAGGTAGTAGGTATCAGTGATGGGCAGTTAGACGCTAGTCTAGATGCAAAATGTTATTGAGTGATATGCAGGATCATTTATAGAAAAAACCACTGCATAATCAATGACCAATAAAGTTCATTGAACTTTTTGATAATTTAAATTTGTCGGTGCCGACTTGGTTTTGGAGATTTCACACTTATTTTGGTACTTTAACACGCCCAAAGTTAAGTTAAATTAGCAAAAAGAACTAATCTTTGTTGGCTCATAACTTTTCAATAGCTTTTTATTTAATTCTGTTTCAGTACAGACAATATTCATAATGAGACAGAACCATACCATGTTTCATTTTTGATGTACATTCTCGAACAGTGAAGTAATTATACACTACACTCCCAAAGTTTTTATGGAAAAAATGTCAACTAGATTCACCTTAACAACGGGTATCGTATTACCCAGTAACTGGGTTGGGGATGTCAGATAGGCAGTCGCTCCATGTATACTCGTAATACTGGTACTGCTTTTCAGCTGCATCAAGTTAGACTGGAAGACGACCCTAGCAAATTTGGGGAAACGTTAGGCAAATTATGTTTCTCTTTATAGATTCGTTTGAAAGAAATCTCAATTATAGTAGCTCATATTCTTCAAAAACATAAAACAAAGAAACTAATCGCAAACACCGAAACTTTAATGGAAAGCTAATATTAGGAACGAAACTAAAATCACTATGAAACGATACGAATATCTTTATTTGCACTAGTCTTAAGTTTAGTCAGACGGAACTTGAACATTCAAGTTTAAACCTATTTGAAACGCATTAAGGTGGAAACTCATTTGAAGAGGTTCTGCTAAGGCCAGCATACTATTATTAAAGTTTTGGTAGTCACTGCCTTAAGTTGTGCATGTTTGGCGATGTGGGGGTCCGCTACATGCAAACACGACCTTATCTTCATAACTAGGATATTACATATGAACTAGGATATTGCTACTGGTGCTCGTAGCCAAATAATATAACAGCTGCGGGGTTCTATCGGAAATTTAGCTACGCTTGTTGATGTCGGTCCGTGGATGGGTGATCATCACTGGTCGAATAATCGGGCGCTTCTTCCCACGAAATAATAATATGGACATTCCTTTCTGAATAAATGGTCATCATCATCATCAACATCATCATTTCAGCCGAAAGACGTCCCCTGCTGGACATAAGCCTCCCCCAGGCTCCTCCATTTCAACCGGTCTTGTGCTTCCCACATCCAGCGGATACCCGCAGCCTTCACAAGGTCATGGGTGCACCTTGTGGGAGGCCTTCCCACTCTACGTCTTCCGGTACGCGGTTGCCACTCCAGAACCTTTCGGCCCCATCGGCCATCTGTTCTGCGAGCAATGTGCCCTGCCCACTGCCACTTAAGTTTGACAATTCTTCGGGCTATGTCGGTTGCCTCGGAATAAATGGTGCTACACATAAAATTATAATTGTTTCAATTCCATAAGTAGTTAAGGCTGCTGGCTTGTTACTAAACCAGCACCCTAATTGCGTAACTCACGATTCATCATAATCTGTATCGTTTTGAAACGGATTGTTAAACCATTCCTTCATATGTTCGAAAAATGTGTCTGTTCGACAACATAAATAACGCAATGAATATTGTTTAACTGTGAAGAAGAAACCAATTATGATCAATCGTGAGTTACGCAATTAGGGTGCTGTTCTCATAAAAACTTTCATTGTAAATTACAAGTTCCATTAGAATCGGCTTTTTATATCTAAAAAAATACATTGAGAGTTTAACAAGGAACAACCGTCTTGAAAGTACAAGTAAGTATGTAAGCATTATTCAATGAAAATGTTTCATTTTCACAACGAGTTATAACTGAATTTTGTTTGCAGGTAAGATTTTTGCAATCTCAGGAATTTCAAACGATTCCGGGAAACGGGATTCTGAAAGGCATGTCCGTATTATTCTGTGGCGAGAAATAAAGTGAAGTTTTGGTATATTAGCGCCTGATTATCCGATCACTGCTGATTATCCATTACATATTGACCCCCTCTCTTGCTCGGAAAGTACGTAATGCCTTTGGTCGCAGCTTTCATCATCATCATCTGCCCAGGCTTTTCCCAACTATCTTGAGGTCAGCTTCCAGTCTATCCGGATGCAGCTGAATACCAGTATTTTACGTGGAGCCTATCTGACCTCCACAACCTAGCCTAGTAGCCTTTCCTAACTACGATGGGGTCGGCCTTACCACATGCAGCTGGAAACCAGTACTTCACATGAAACGAAAACCTATCTCCTCCACAACCCAGTTACTGGGTGATACGATACCCCTTGGTAAGATTGGTTGGTGACTTTCGGATGGCTTCTGATGACCCGGACCGTCTAAGATCCACGAATGACAGCCGAAACCAACGGCATATCGTGCTTTCCGAGGAACGGAGGGTTTTGTTGTGAAAAGATGCTCACCTATCCATGGACTAAGCGTGGCAAGTGAAACTTAGGTGTTATTACTCAGTCACAACAAGTCGGTCTCGGTGTTGAAAGAATATCCAATGGGGCTCTAATTTATCTTTTTGGGTGGTTAACTACTGACGTTGGTCGACATCAACTAGTCGATACTAATTGAGTCGAAGTCGACGCCATTGTTTGTTCGTAGAGGAAAGAGATCTTTCGACGATTGATTATATCGATATCTCGTTACTCGGGTCGGGTCAATCGGATGGCAGAATTCATCGCGAGTCGATTCAAAGTTTTGTTTAACCTTGATAAATTTTTGGATGAATAATTATTTGAATGGGTACAAGTCGTTGTTATTCTAGTAGGTAATGTGGTTTTCCTCATTTAAAGCCAATTGTTTATTTAGTTACTTGGTATTCTGAGTACCCAATGTAATGACTTATGGATTCTCAGAGTTATCACGGTGACATTAACGGGCGAGACACACAGCGTTTTTATATAACCAACATTATAATGTTATAAAACAGGATGACAGGAACATGACACGCGCAAACTACCCAGGGGTTACCTAGGGGTCGTTATCCAGTAACTAAGTTTGGAGGTCGCATAGGCAATCGCTCCATGTCAAATACTGGTATTCAGCTGTGAATGGGCTCAACTGGGCTTATAAATAAAAGAAGGTAAGTGGACTGTATTAAAATAGGTGTAATACCATAATTTACAATGTATAACGTTAAGAAATAGAACAATGAAATGCCCGTAGTGGAGCGCGCACAGATCTCCTGTCAGTTTGCGGATGGCTGTCCCTAACAAGGTGTATACAGGAAAGTTTTATCCAGGGCGCAAATTGTAACCATGAATTCAGCATATCATTCTAGACCCCCTAACGCATACGTTTTTCGCCGGATACACAAAAAAAATCAGCTGTTTCATAGAAAAGTGCAATACCTACGCGGTCAAAACGTATGGAACAGCAGATTTTTAAAAAACTTACCCTGTAGAGACATAGAATCATTTTCTACTAAAATAATTGTGTGAAATAGATTTATGGATACAAACTGTATTTAATCCATCTCAAGATAACTACCTACAAGTTTACAGTTAAACATAAGTCTAACACCGCATTCACGTATTCATGCAAATAGCAAAACGAATGAATAAACACGGTCTTTAAAAGTTATGGGTTTATAAAATGATCAATTATATTGTTTTTGTAAAAACAGTACTAAAAATCTATCTTGTAGTATTTATGCCGCTTTGTTATTTGGCTGTCTATCCGCCTCGTCTGTGAATCACGTTATTATTTGTATCATTCGTTTGCGATAGTCACAGCAAGTGACATTTACAAAACGTTGGTGACTACTGTGTGAATAAAATGTCTTATTGTGTGTTGTTAATTGGTGAGTTTATTACTATTTAATTATGTACTGTAGAGTTATATTAGCCTGCATTTGTGTAATTGTAATACTTTGCTTGTGCCTGTAGAATTTCAGAGAACAAAAGACCGTCGAACGTTGAATTTAGATGTTGATGTGATTTGTTTTTTTTTTGCCTTTTTGTGTGATGTCTGTTCTGTCAAGAGGGTAGGAAGCAATATTTTTCAGATCAAAATAGAGTGTCTAGTAAAAATTGTATTATTGTATCAGTCAATGAAGATGCAGAGGATGTACGATATATAATTAATAGTAAATAAAATGAATATAATAGTTTTAACAAGTTGCTATTACGCAATTTAAACCCTTCAAAAGACGTTTCCAACTTCTAACCATGTATAACTTTTAAAGTACACAGTTCCAAGAAATATACGCCTAACTTTAGAACCTAACATTTTGAGCCTTCAAAATAACAATAACAGTTATCCCAGTGTCTTCCTTATAAGTTGCTATTTGGATTATAAAGTACTTACCTACATATATCTTAGGAAATTTTCTCTTTATTCTTATGAACAATGATAAGTCAATGTTTTGTTCAACTTAAGACGATTGTTGACAAAACATTCTGGAATAGCAATGAGCTTCACAATCAAAGCCATTAATAATTTATACGAGGGCTTTAGCACTTCGCACCGAATATTTCATTTGAATTGAAATCAGAAGTTATGAAATTCTGATCATTGAGATCTTTATAAATTGTTTATCGGCGTACGCTTGCCTTTGGTAATGAATATGGAAATGAAGTAGCTGGAATTGTGAATGGCGTAATGCCTTTAAATCGTCAGAGGGATTGTTTATGTTTATCCATCTACTACTTACCATTACGATGGTTTATAGCCTGTGTATTCTAACACTTGCCATCAAAACGGTTTGTAGCCTGTGTACTCCAACACTTGCCATTATAAAACGGTTTGTAGCCTGTGATTCTCAGTTGTATTAAGATATTGTCATTCCACCGATCACATCTAGTTTTATTTCAAAAAACATGATTGACGTGTAAAAGTGTTTTTGCAAACCTATTTACTTACACAAAATAAAACCACTTATCAATGAACATTTATCATTTACTTCTTTCCGACTTGACCTAATTTCAACAAACTATTATCATAAATGAGAAATTATAATGTACAAATAATTGTATTAATGTTGGCTTGATATAATGGCAGAATGTTTAGGCAGAGGTGTACCTATACACCCGCATTTCGCTAGTTATGTTTTGAAGTCCCGAATAATAGGGGGCGAGCCTATATCCAGCAGCCGGGCACTAATTCAGACTCCAAGCTGCTTCTGAGAAGTTCCAGATGGTAAACAATAAAAAAAACTTTGTCCGACCCGGGAATCAAACTGAGGACCTCAACATAAGCGCTTGCGTCCACTTGATCAAAGAGGCAATGTGAATGCAGAATGGCAGAATGTAAACGGACTCTTAAATACTATTGTAAATACCTGCATTGTACAAAAATAAGTATTCCATTCTATTATATTCCTAGACTAATATGTGGGCGTCGAAGTATTTTGTTACCTATTCGCATGTAGGAATATTCAGTCCAGTTACATCCTTTGTCACGATCCCTTTGCCATATTTTACGGCACCCGCAGATGGATCGTGGGTGGTTTGATAATTGCGGTGGATCAATCGGTATTCTGAAACACGACATTTATTCAAAGGGTTTTTATCCCACAAACTTGTCATGGTAGGTATGAATAGTCCACCTCGTTATTTGCTTTGACGAAAACTTCCAGTAAATTTAAACTTTACTAAATAAAACCCGGCTACTGAGAAATTTCACTCTAAAAAGTATGAAAGAGAAAATATTGTCATTTGAAAGTCGTGGTCGTTTGCCCGAAACTGTCCTAAAGCTTAATAGCTTTCTTCTGTTAGAATGTAATTATAACAATATATTTATAGGTTTTAAATTAATTAAACTCTTTCATTAGATATTTCACGGCATCATTATAAATGAATACATTTTAATTCAGCGGAAAATCAAGACGCTTCAATTGTAATTGTTCATTTGTCAAATTATGATAAGTAGTTCAGAAGTTATGAGGAAACTAATGAACATACATACCCACATACATACCTACTTACCGGTAAAAAATCATATCTCTTCTTTTTGCTTCGCCATATTCGGGTAATAACTGCCTAAGTGACACCCAATCTTATGGTGGTTGCAAACATATACGAAGTGTAATTTGCGTATCTTAAGATCGTGTCCTAAACGAAAGCGACTGTCGAGCGAGTAGGCGATCGCCGCGCTCTTTTACTATATTCACACTCTTTGTCTTCGTGAATATCATTTCGTAGTCATTCGAAGATATAAAAAAAAAATCTGCTGTTCCATAGAAAAGTGCAATACATATGCGGTCAAAATTCATGGGACAGCAATTTAAAAAAAATACCGACTATAAATTTCAGTGTTGGGTGATTCAGAATAATATGCTAAATTCTTGGTTAAATTTTGCGCGTCGATATAACTGCCACACTGTATTGTGGTGGCTCACAACTTCCAAGAAAACTTAGTCGCAGACAGGAGAATTCATAAACAGTCGCGTATTAGAATACAGGATTAATAGTCTTGCGTTCATGGTTTGTTTGTTTTCGTAATTCATTCGTGTCTTTATTAACTTTCCAGCTTTATCCCTGGTGGGATTCTCATCATCCGACACCACCACCGGGTCCTGTCCCCCGACGTTACCAGTGGACGTGTGTGAAGCAACATGTGGACCTGAGAGTCCTTGCAGCAAGGAAAAGCAGTTGTGCTGTCCCACTGCGTGTGGTGGAGCCATGTGCGTGGATGCTGTGTCGCAGAGGCACTTTGTGGACCTGGGTTAGTTTGATACAATCAACCAATCAACCTGCTTAGCCTTTTCGCAACTATGTTGGGGTCGGCTTCCAGTCTAGCGGGTGTAGCTGAATACCATTATTTTACATGGAGCGACTGCCTATCTGACCGCCACAACCCAGTAACTGGGTATTACGATACTTAGTACTGGGTTGGGTTGGTTACCAATTAGTCTTATTAATGACTGATTGTCAAACGTCAGGGTTAGTTAGATACACGTTAGATACATTAAATAAAAGTCAAAACTCATTTCTTTAAACTAGGCTTTAAAATCAGAACTTTCTGAACGTCCAAGTAACAAGAGACAGTCCCCCAAAATGCCGGCCCGTTTACACTTCCTATTGTAGGCTGGGTAGAGCTTAAAGGTTTTAGGAGAAGGTTTAAGCAAGAATATGAAATTATTTATTATCACCTAAATAGTTACCCTCTTACTAATAAACACGGAATAAAGTTATACCACGAATAAAAAAGGAATAACCATACATTTCATAGGTTTAAACTTGGAATAACTTTATTCTGTGTTTATTAGTAAGAGGGTAAGTTTCTTACGTAAGTTTAAAAGTCTATCGAATGTGTATATTTTAAATAAGTAATATTCTAATAATAGTAACTCAAAATTCTTTCCAACATTCCAGTGAAGGCAGGCCTCTGCCCGGAGTTCCCCCGAGGACCCTGGGTCTGCACTCACATGTGCACGAGCGACTCCGACTGCCCCCGAGCCCTCAAGTGCTGTCCCAATCGATGTGGAGCCCAGGCTTGCCAAAAACCTGACCCGGAACTGCCAGCTGCAGAAAATACTGTTTAGAAAAGTAAAGATAGTTTATTATTTTCGAAGTTTCTCTTATTACACCAAGAACCACTTTATTTGCTTCGTAAAATTTTAATGAGTAAAGCGTACTACAGTGTGAGTGCATTGTCAAGTCGGGGGACGGCTAGGCCTCTGTTTGGCGTTTTCATTGACCGTCCCCCGACTTGACAATGCCCTGATCAAAATATTACGTTAAAATTAAAAGGCCTATAAATATTATTTTTTACTTTTTTGAGTTTTTGTTTGGGTCGGGGGTTTTTTAAATTTTAAATTTAATTTTTATTTCTTGCTTTTTAAACTTAATGTCTCCCTTAAATCACCATTTATCTATAATCTATTCATTGAGACCTTTTCAATGAGCCCAAACACGATACTTCTGCTGTTTGTTGGTGAATAACTTGGGTTTCCTGGAAATTCCAGGTGTTGCTCCAGCATCAGTTCAAGGTTATTTTATTCGTCTAATATCATTGAAGTAATAGAATCCCAAATTTTGAGTTGATCAGAGGCTAAAATCCCTTTTTCAACCAGAAAAGAGCTGATAATCTTCAAACGGCTGAACCGATTTTGATGAAACATATCTAAGAACACTCCCGACTAATACACCTTTCAAACAAAAAAAACTAAATCAAAATCGGTTCATCCGTTCGGGAGCTACGTTGCCTCAGACAGACACACACACACAGACACACACACACACACACACACACACACACACAGACACGTCAAACTTATAACACCCCGTCGTTTTTGCGTCGGGGGTTAAAAAAGAGTGAGTGACTCGTTTCGTTCAAAACTCACAACACGTAGTTAATCGCGGTGTAGCTAATCTGTGGTGTGTGCTAGCAGTTCAAAATAAAAAGAGTGAGTGACTCTTTTTATCCAAGTGAGTAGCTACAACTGTGCTAGAACATGTGCTGAGTTACCCAACACTATGCACAGGTGTTAGTATTTTTGTGTGAATCCATTCAAATCAAATCAAATCAATCAAATCAAAATATTTTTATTTCATATAAACCTGCATGGGCACTAATGAAACGTCAGAAGCTAGGTGCACGGTTCCAAAATGTTGTTTCCTATGGAGAAGAGCCGGCAAGAAACTCCACGGTTACTCTTTTAAAAATGATTGGCTTTAACAATGTTTTCAGATAAAAAATGTATGGGAGGACAGTGCAGGCCTGTAAATAAGTACCAGGTACTTAGACGAATCCAGAATAGAAAATCGTCTACAAATCTAGTCTGTAAGGCCTACAACGTTCTCCCATTCACAATATGTAAAATAATCTACATAAATAAAATGAACCTAATTAAACATAGTGACATGATTAACATAACAATCACTAAAAAATAGTTGATATTAAAATTGATGTATAATGTCAAATAATAACGAGAATATGTCAGCATTGTAAAAATAAAAAGAACATTGAGAGCAGTTAATAGACTTTCACATAGATATGCTGTTAATGAGGTACCAGGGAAGCCACATGTGCAGAAGGAATTAATGCCAAACTTCCCTGTCTTCAACGTAGTCTTTTATCTTATAATATGCTTTTTTGATAAGGATACGTTTGATGTGCGTTTTAAACTTTCCATCGCTAAGTTCTGTAACTGACTTTGGCAACTTGTTATAGAAGCGGATACTGTTTATTAGAAATGACTTGCTAGTTTTAGTCAATCTAAATTTTCGAATCACAATTTCATCTTTACTACGTGTATTCAGATTATGGAAATCACATCGTTTTTTGAAAAGGCCTAAGTTTTTGCGAACGTACAAGATATTTTCTAGGATATAAAGAGACGGCAGAGTTAGAATATCAATTTCGCTGAATTTGTTTCTAAGAGACTCGCGAGGCCCCATTTTATAGATTGCGCGGATTGCCCTCTTTTCGAACCGACGAAAAAACGGAGGAGGTTACTCAATTCGACGCGTATATTTTTTTTTTTTTTTTTTTTTTTATGTATGACCACGCATAACTTTTTCCAGAGTAGTCCGATTTTGATAATTCTTTTTTTATTGGAAAGGGTATACCTCGAAGTTGGTCCCATATAAATTTCGAAGAAAAATTCCAACCCTAAGGGTAAGAAAACAGGGGATGATTGATTGTTTACTCACAGATTTTAATACTGAGTCGTGTATTAAATCAAAAATTAAGCATGTAGTAATTAGTAGATTATAGCCACAAAAAATTATAAAATAAAAACTTTTTAATAAAAAAATTGAACCGCCGAAAAACCGAAAAATAAAAAATAATAAACTAGCTTTGTCCAACCCCAATAAATAAGTTCGGAAGTCGGTGACTTTGGATATGTATTTGACTATATGTCACCGCCTTCCGAACTTAGTTATTGGGGTTGGACAAAGCTAGTTTATTATTTTTTATTTTTCGGTTTTTCGGCGGTTCAATTTTTTTATTAAAAAGTTTTTTGTAAAATGAAAATTGAATCTACGTCAGCTGCCGATCCCCACAACAGAACGCCATAAGACATCCCCCCCGAGTGGGTTCCCGCATTGTCGTTGCGGGGGGGCTCAGTAACCGTGGTCTCCCACCCACGGTGAAGCCAAGAGGAACCCACGGAGGAGGGGCCGCTCGTCAGGGCTTTTGCCTCAAAGCCGACGACGTAGCGGCCAAAAAGTAGGTTGCGGTGAGGTGCACCGCAACTGAGGTGGGCCGCGATGTCGAATGGGAGGCATCGCGGCTGAGGGTTACGGGCTGCGGTAGAGGAGGAGTGCCGGTGCTTCTGAGCAGCGCTCTTCCCTTCCGTGGCCTGGACGGGGCCGCCACCGTTTGATGGCGGACGCGGTGGGGCCGCAGGGGAAGAGGAGTTTCGGTATAGCGTCAGCCGCTCTCCCTATCCCCTGCGGCCGAAAAGTGGTAGACGGGACGGCGCGTTGTGTTCTACACGCGCGCCGTCAAAGATGTCAGCAACCACAGGTGGGGTCCGCAAGGGCCGATGCCTGCCAGGGGTGCGGGTTTGTTCGAAAGAGATACCACGGCCCCTGGCATAAGGGCTACTGAGGGAACACGGGTGGGTTTTAGTCAGTAAAAGTCTGACACTGCTCTACTCAGCAGGAGAAGTCATTTGATGATTTCCCACCCAAAAAAAAAAAAAAAAAAAAAAAAAAAAAAAAAAAAAAAAAAAAAAAAAAACGCCATAAGACATAATACTGTGAAAATAAGCAAAGTAAACTAACCTAGCTGTGGCTACATCCGTCAACTGCCTTATCTTTCTTACTGCGTAAGCAGCTGAGCTTAATCTACTTGAAAGAGCTCTAATGTGAGCACCCCATTGCAATTTTGAATCTAAAGTAATTCCCAAAAATACAGTTTCCGAAATAGCATCTAGTTTCTTGCCATCAAGTTTTAAGTTTAGACCTACTTGGGGTACATTTGGTAACGAGAACTTAAGACATTTAGTTTTGTTCGCATTGAGTAAAAGATTATTAGCGGCAAACCATTTCGAAAGAACAGCTAGACTATCAGTGACATGTAAGACATCTGTATCTTATCATTATAATTGTAATAGCAAAGAATAGGTTCTTTGAGATTTTTGATTGTTGTCATGATTGTTTCTAAAATTCTTTATTTTTTAAACACTGATTCATCATCAACATAACCAGCCTATAATATCAAAATAGTCCAAAATTGTCTAAAATCAAAAGTCATTTATTTAAACTAGGCTGGTTACAGCACTTTTTGAACGTCAAAATTACATAAGGCAGTACCCCCAAAACGTCCGCCCTTCACCACTTCTTAGTGCTTTAGCTGGAAAGAAGAAGTGGCGCAACAAACTCCCCAGCGGCACAGCTGTCTGCTATGTTAAAAGAACTTGATTCTATACAATAATAGGTACGTAATTAATGTTACGTATCATGAAATTAAAATATTTGCCATATGTCAGCTAGCACACTCCAAAATAGCAAAAAAATCTTTTAAAAAAATCCTCAAGCAGAAATCTATATAAATAACACCCCGTCGTTTTTGCGTCGGGGGTTAAAAAGAAAGGTCCTGACTGACTGACTGACTGACTGACTCATCAACGCCCAGCCCAAACCCTTGGACCTAGAAAGCTGAAATTTTGCACAGAGGTTCCCTTTATAATGTAGAAAAGGAATAAGGAAGGGTTTTTCGAAATTCAACCCCTAAGGGAGTTAAATTGGGGATGAAAGTTCCGCGCGGGCGAAGCCGCTGGCAAAAGCTAGTAAATAATAAAAACATAAACAGTACTTAGAACCCAAATTAAAGCCTCCAGGCATAGAGGGCGTGCTCACTTACGTATGCAATGCGCATAGTTGTAGCCAGAAGTAACAAATGTTAAACTAGGACCTTCGAAATAAAACAAATAAACAGTTAAAACTATTAATAGTAACCAAACCATGGTCAGCAAGACGACCAGTCACCACAAGCAGCACCAGTTCACGAGCATAACGTAAAGATCAGCTAAAACCCCCTTCACCATATTTGAGGGAAGGAGGCAACCCGACCCCCGACGCTACAGCAAGCAGTGAAATCTAAGGGAGCATGACGAACTTGCTGCCGTCTGATGAATATCTAAAGAAATGGATAATCAAATATAGGTTACAGGATTAGCCTATAATATTCCCACTGCTAGGACACCAGCCTCTTCTCGGTGAGAGTGAGTGGGTTGTAATCCACCACGCGGACCCAGTGCGGGTTGGTAGATGTCACATTTCTTCGAATCTTTTGGTTATAGGATGTGCTGGTTTCCTCACGTCTTTCTTCACCGTTTTGAGAGCAGTAGTGATGAAATAATTTACACAAAGTGAACCGCCTTTTTGGGTTTGTATCTATAACCTTCATATCGTGAGTGGCGGCCACTATCACTGTGCCACCATCAAACACTGATTACTTTAATATATATGTACTATCTCTGAAAATATTAGAGCGGTAATTCCCATATTTTTGAGAACGTACTAATCTCAGTCTCATTCTATCAAACATACCTGTAATATACGTACGTTTATGAAATATTTTTTAATTTCATTGTTTCTGCAATGAGATTGCCACTAGATTTTGCACGATTTTAACTACGATAATTAGCTTTCTCGTAGCTACTTAAAACGATAATTAAAAGTGTCTTACTCGTATTCATAGAATCACAATGAACAGTTATCACCATTCAAACTCAAAAACTCATTACCATTACAACAGGGTGAAGGATTTCGTAGCACCCTGCTTCGCTTCCGCGTAGCTGCAGCCTACGCGGCTACGACCACGTAGCTAATCTACTCCATAATTCCTTGTACTCCAGATTTTCAATTTCAATCTAATGCGTTCTTGTAAAATATGAAAATTGTTTTTCCAACATTACAAATGTGAATGTTTTACTTGGACTTATGATTTATAAGGAATATTACAGTCAGAATTGTATTTTGAAAGTGTAGTGAGTAATGTTTTATTAAGGTTTCGTGTAAGCAACTCTGCAAAATATTCGTTTCCCGGATTTATATGGTAGATTGCTACGAAAATATATTATTACACACAAGTCTTTGCGCCTCATACTCGAGATGCCTTATTTGACATTGACGGGTGGGGAAAAATATTTTATTTCTTTGGTATGGGAAAGGGAACTTCTACTTATATTGCTAACGCAAACACTAATTTTTTGTAACATTTAGTAAAGAAACATCATTAAATTATAACTCGATCTCGTGGGAACATCAGAATAAAAAGTATATCTACTATGTCTTAACCCAGGTCATGGTATACCCATGTTATATTTTTTTTTTCGATCAAAACGTAACACAAAAAGAAACACTTTTGAATTTATAATATTAGTCAGAAAACAGTTTGTATTTTCCATCATTCGCCTGCGTGGAGGTCAGCAAAAATCCTACGGAAACGTACTATCGTAATAAATGTATCCTATGCCCTAACCCAGATCATGGTCAGCTCGTGTGCTAAACATCGAAAACCGTCGTCAAAAATAAACAGAAACAGTTCCTTACACATGTATAATATTACTATGGATTTTACGCGAACAGACGTTCATGCACAACTGGGAATAGAGTGATAATAAAATACAGCTTCACGAATTGTTCCATAAACAATTGAATAACGTACTAAATGAACTTTAAAAAGCACGTATGTTTCAGTGATGATAAGACCTTTTCAATGCTTTTTGCTATTATTAACTTGAATAAATCAGGATGGCAATAATATTAATTTCAAAAGTTCAATTAACGGATAAATACGAGTATATATAATAGGTCTTTACCTATGAAATTGCCGTTTTGTATGAAAAAATTTAAACGAATTTTTTTCATGAATTTTTTATTTGTATTAATCGAAGTAATCACCCATGCAATCAATGCATCTTTGCCATCGCAGTGGCAGTTTATTGATGCCCTTCTTAAAGAAATCAGCTGGACGGGAGGCAACAAATTCTTCAAAGGCATTTTGTACTGCCTCTCGGGTATTAAATTTTTTTCCCGCCAAGAAGTTATCCAAATTCTGGAAAAAGTAGTAGTCTGTAGGCGCAAGGTCTGGTGAGTAGGGCGGATGACGGAGAGCTTCCAACCCCAGTTCTTGCAACTTGGAGACCGTCTGCTGTGCAGTATGAGGTCGCGCGTTGTCGTGCAGGAGCAGCGGAGACGAGCGATTGACCAATGCTGGTTGGAGATGCGCCAGCTTCTCCATCATTGTGTTCAGTTCTTCACAGTACACATCTGCAGTAATGCTCACCCCGTTTGGTAAGAAGCTGTGATGAATCACACCGGCGCTAGACCACCAAACAGTGACCATCACTTTTCTAGGGGTAAGTTTTCGTTTAGGGCATTGTTTAGGTGCTGAACCAGGATCCAACCAACTTGCTGAGCGCTTACGGTTATCAAACAGAATCCATTTTTCATCGCAGGTAACAATGCGGTTCAAAATTCCTTCATTTGTGTGTCTGTTGAGCAGTGCAAGGCACGTCTCGACGCGTACTTCGCGCTGGCGATCATTGAGTTCGTGGGGCACCCATTTGTCAAGCTTTTTTACCTTGCCAATTTGACGCAAATGGACCAATATTGTTTTGACGCTAACGTCGAAAGCTGCTGCTAATTCAGACGTAGATTGTGTATCATCAGCTTCCACAATCGCCTTTAATTCGTCATTGTCGACCAAAGTCTTCGGACGACCGCGAGGTTCATTTTTCAGGTCGAAATTTCCAGAACGGAAGCGAGCAAACCAATAACAGGTGGTGCGTTGGTTTGTAGTGTTAGCTCCGTAAACGTCGTTGATGTTGCGTGCCGCTTGTGCCGCGTTGCTGCCACGACGGTACTCATATTCCATAATTACTCGAATTTTTAACGTATCCATGATGACGAAAAAGATTGAAATGCGATGAAAATGTAACACTAATCAATAAAGAAATGACTACTTTTAGAAAAAAAAATCAAAAGTTTTTAAAATAAAATTAATTTGAAATTAGAATTCTTAGCCAAACAAAAATTATTTTGATTTGAAATGGCCAGTACTGCAGAACGGCAATTTCATAGGTAAAGACCTAATATTACATTATTATAAGGAGGTGTTTCTATATTATAGGTAGTAATTTTCAGAATTACTGATCCGGTTTGGAAAAAATCTTTTACTAACGGGAAACTACAATATTGACGAATCTCATAAGATATATTTCATGTATAAACAATAAACTTCACGCCGACTGAGTTGAGGGCAGAACCTAGTTCTTATTTGAATCAGTTGTTTTGGTTTCAATAATCTCAATAAAAATATGAACATCAAATTAGAAGAAAGAACACATATGGTACAAGTATTTTAATCGTCGCTGCAATGAGACTGCGTCTTGATTTTGCACGATTTTAACTACGGTAAATGTCTTAAAAAAATACAAAAACTTCTCTTCAAAAATAACAAAAGAAGATCGTCCAATGACCCACATTTTCATCTGGGCCACTAAAACATTTGCCCCAGAGTAGCTCGTTACAAAATTAATAAGACACCCGACACTGAGGTGCTATTGACCTGTGACGTGGCAACATTCATTAGCAGGGTGCTTGGAAGTATTAAATTTTATCTTAGGTGACGGTTTTATATTATGGCGGGGAAGGGCTGTTGGATTGTATGTAACATAAAATGCGACGCTCTAATATTTGGTTTTTTTGGCCTCACTCTTGGTGTTCCGCGTGGTCTATCTGCCTTTGTTTTATTATTTGAGTATCCAGCCTTTACAATTGTAAGGTTGTCTCATGCAACCAACCTCTACAGTACCTATTATTACTATTATTTTGAATCTGTTAGCTTGTAGTTTTCGTTCATGAGCACCATACCAAGTAATATACCGTATACCATGAACAAGTTTAATAATCCCGGATCAAAGATACCACGAAAAAATAAACATATTTTTCTCGTAATGTAGGTAGTACATAAAGCTAAATTTGCTGTCAACTGATTGAATTATGAGTGTGGCGTATTCCATTAAGACGGTAACGTGTGCCGAATTCACACCTCCTGCCTTTGAAGTTATTACTTGTTGAAAAAAATGTACGCAGGAATATAATATTCCTTATTGGTATGTTATGTATTTATTCAGATACGGATGAATATAAAAATCCAGCGCAAAATGAAGAAGTAAGAATGTTTCATCTACGATAAAGTGGGATTGAAATAACTGAAAACTACAAAAGGAGTCATTCTAATTATTATGGAACAACTTTTAGCCCTCGTTCCCGGCGATAATAAAATTGTGGCGGTAATTTTTCGCTCGCTAAACCTTCAACTCACTACTTAGCACCGAGTTTAAAATCGAACACTGTTTTTTGACGCACTGAGACCCAGTCGCGCTCCACTCTGTTGGATTCTCAACGCTCGGTTTAACACAGAGATTTCATAATCCAGTGCGCGAAAAAATCCCGTCGCGATTTTATAACGTTGGTGTAAATGTCGACTAATTGTGGAATTCTGAATTGCGAAAAGAAATTACTTACACTGCATACATAATTTATGTTTGCATAACTCCTTTTCACCCCTATTTCCTACCTGTTCCTCATTTATTGACTTCAGTAACAGTAAATAAATTGATGTATCGACTTTTTCCATTAAGGGAACATGTCGGAGTCAGCACACCTGCGCTTAATCACTGCGTGTCAGATCCGGGACGTTTTAATTCAGTTCATGACGTTTTTACATGATGTGATTGAAATCTATAAGGTACTTAATCCCGTTTTATTTCTGTTCAAGTTATATTGTGCCTATTATCACCGATGGGATAGGCAGAGTAGTACCTATAGTACACCCACAGTTTGTTATGTTAAAGTCTCATGTAATTTGTGGCGAGCCTATTGCCATCAACCGGGCACAAACGCCCCTTTTGAGGGAGGTCTATGTCCAGCAGTGGACGTCTTTCGGCTGATGATGATGGGCATAATTTCAGACTCCGGGCTGCAACTCAGAAATTCCTGGTGGAAAAACCCAATAACACTTTGCTCGATCTGGGAATCGATACCACGACCAGAGTCGAATGTTTAGAGCGGGGAAGGCCTCACTAAATTTAATCAGCTATCGAACGTGACCTCTGAGTTTGTTACGGCCTTTCTTCTCAGCGTAGAGGAAACGCCGGCCTCATCGAGTTTTTTTTAATAGAAATGTAAAAGTGTTTGTACAAACCTTCTTACAGAAATAAAATAATTTATCACTTAACGATGAAATTAGCGACAAGTTTAGTGATGATAGTGATCATTTTTGGGAAATTTTCAGAAGCACAGATAATTTGGATTTCCTCGAATCCTGTAGGCTTTATGGACTGTTCCAAAGGCATTCACGAATATGTTGATTTCCAAGTCACCCTGTAGATATGGACATTTTTATTTGACGTCATGACACTTTCTGTTAGTAGTTTTGTGAAAACACTTTTAAACGTCAATCATATTGTTAACCGACTTCAAAAAGGAGGAGGTTATCAATTCGACATGTTTATATATGTTTATGTTTGTTCGGGCATAACTCCGTAATATATAAACGGATTTGCAAAATTCTTCTTTTGTTCAAAAGGAGTTTATTCGGAAGTTCCGAGTTCGAGTTCCGTTGTCTGTGTCCGAAACTCATCATCAGATCTACATGAAATTTAAATGGGACCAATTTAAATTAAATGTAGATCTGATGATAAGTTTCGGACACAGACAACGGAACTCTTCAAAAATTGACAGCAAATCAATCGCAATTGCTGCTGAACTTTTTCCAAAAAAAAAAAAAAGTAAAACTTCCGAAATTAAACTTATTTTTCATTTTGTAGTGTTTTTCGGAAGTCGTTTTTTTAATACTAGTTGATGTCGTCGTTTCCGGTGTTCATTCTGAGACAAAAGGCCCAAACAAAATCTGAGGTCAAAGTCTCTTTTAAAGTCAGCCATAATCATGGTCAGATTATGTGAAGACGATGTAGATTGCTGTCTGAAATGGGTTTTGAGAACCACACAGATTGCGTGGAACTGCCCAAACAGTGCACGCATTTGTCAGTAATCGCATTCGGCGCATTCCCCACATAGTTTTCTCATTCACAATAATGAATGACTGGTAATGGTGAGTTTTTTAAATTCCGTTCATTCAGCACGTTTTCTATATTTGTGGACAATGCCGGCTAGCTGCGTCCTAATTTTCTTTCGTAATAGCCAAGAAATGCTCGCTGTTTGAAGCGGGTTTTCCCCATAGATTGCCATAGTGAAGACAGTAACGGATAGGGAAGATTTTTAAGTACCTCCCTTGAGACACACTGAGGTAAAGTTCTTAAAAATATTATTTTTCTTCATCCCACCTGTGACTGCTCAGTCAGAAAGATACAGTGGTTTTAGCCCGTAAATGTTTATTGGATTGTCTAAGATGCTTAGCAGACTGCTAAATATCCCGTTATGGGGCAATCAAATTCAAATTTAATGCATTTCTTTCAATTAAACTATCTAAAATAATATATATATAATAGTATAACTTTTTTCAGAGTAGTCCGATTTTAATAATTCTTCTTTTATTGGAAAGGGTACACCTCAAAGTTGGTGCCATATATATTTTTCGATTTTTTTTGAGAATTCCAACCCTAAGGGTAAGAAAACAGGGGATGATGATGATGGGACTTCCTTTTCCGCACGTAGACTCCCATTCGGTCCGTTGTGCGTGGGGAAACAGGGGATGATTGGTTAAACAAAAAAGGTTTTTAATTTTTTTCTTTTCGGTTTTTTCGGCGGTTTTAAGTTTTTGTAAAAAAGTTTTTTTTTAATTCATATATTATGTTATGTCTAAGTATGTCTTGGATATTACTGATATCGGTAAAGGAAAGGACGGTGAAGAAACCTGGACTTATAGTTAACTAACTTCTGCCCGCGTGCAGCTGCCCGCTTGCAGTCGAGGACTATGCAAATCGTGAAACCGTTTTTTTTTATTTTTGTTAAAAGCCTATCGAATGGTTGTGAATAGCTATGCTGGAGACAATCTTATCCACTCATAACCAACATGATAAAAGTACATATTTTAAATCCACAAAAACATATTCTAAAACCTCAAGCCGGTTTTCAGTAGACCGAACACGACTTCGAAAAGCGGTGCGAATAAGATCAAGTGGCGATATATCATGTAATCTCAATGACCTCCAGCAGTATCAGTGTTGCCGATAAGAAAAATTAATGTATTGTAAAGACAAATTTATTGTTCGGACTTGATAAATGGATCGTAGTAGATCGAATTTAGTGATATAGTGTGGAATACCTGTTGAGAAAATAAAAAACTTTTTTCAAAAAAATAACAACCGACTTCCAAAAAAAACACTACAAAGTGCAAAATAACTTTAATTTCGGAAGTCGGTGACTTTGGATGTGTATTTTAATTATTTGTCACCGCCTTCCGAAATTAAAGTTATTTTGCACTTTGTAGTGTTTTTTTGGAAGTCGGTTGTTATTTTTTTGAAAAAAGTTTTTATTTTTCACTTTTTAGTTACCTACCCGACACTAATTCGATATTTCATCATCCTTGGCGTCAAAACAATGCATATTTATGCGATAGCAACATTCGCGGTTGATTTGCTGTAATTTTTTGAAGTGTTCCGTTGTCTGACTCCGAAACTCATCATCAGATCTATATGAAATTTCAATGGGACCATTTCGGAGTAAACCCCTTTCGAACAAAAAAATAATTTTGCAAATCCGTCTATATACGACGGAGTTATGCCCGAACATACATAAAAAAAAAAAATATAAACATGTCGAATTGATAACCTCCTTCTTTTTGAAGTCGGTTAAAAAGGACGGAGTTGCAATATATTTAAAGAGACTATTTTTTTGCCTTTTTTGTGCGATATCGTTTATTTAACGAGGACCTTGTGGCTAAGTTATAACAGCGCTAGCCACACGGGCCGATCGATAAAACCAAGCTGCAATTGACGCAGTCAGTCTGTAGATGGGTGAACGTCTTGACGGCCTCTCCGTGTCTTAAAAAAAGCACGTGAAGCTGTTGATCGCGGCTGTCTTTTGTAGTTCATCATTACGGGTCGTTAGTAGTCCGAAATCCGACAACCAGTCTTACCAAGGGGTATCGTGTTTCCCAGTAACTAGATTGTGGAGATAGGAATCTGCATCCGTTGACACTAGAAGCCGTTCCCAATATAGACTGCCAGGGGTGCCGGTTTGTTCGAAGATACCGCCCCCCCTGGCATACAAGCTACTGAGGGTACACGGGTGGGTTTTAGTCAGTTAAAGTTTGACACGCCCTCCTGCTCCACCCAGAGCGGGAGAAGTTATTTGATGAATCCCATCCAAAAAAAAGCCGTCCCCAATACAGTTGGGAAAAAGTTAGACATATTGAAATTGCTCCTTGCTAAAAAAAATAATATGCACAAACCAAAAAGATTTATATTTCTCGCGTTCGAAGAGCTATTCGTTCATTAAATCGATCGGTTTTCCATAAAACAAACTAAATCATCTAAAGTTGTCGGCAGCATTCCAAATCAATTCTTAATTGGTCGATCGCTGTTCACGGAAGACACAGCATAGAAAAGTCAGTTAGACAATATTTTATTTGCAAGTCTCACATACTTTTATTTGATTTCCATTCCATCAGAATGTTTATCTCATATCCTCTGGAACATTGGCAAGCGATTTATGTAACCAACATATTTCAGAATGATTTACTTACTTTATATTGCTTTTCAATTTAGCAGATATTTTACAGTTTTGTAAATAAATTGTTTGTTAGTGATATTTTAATTTTTACTAATTGGCAAGAAAATTGACTATAGTGATTTAAGCTAACTTATAGATATTAATAAAAATAAGTAAATAGTTCGTATACATTTCGTAAATAAGCTAAACTAACATAATAACAACTTAATATTGCATCACGCTAGTAATCCCAGAGGCTCAGTGGGCAGCGGTAAATATTTCACCAGTTATGTTTAAGTCCCTAATAAGAGGTTGCGAGCCTATTGCCATCAACTGGGCGCAAATCCAGACTCAAGGCTGCTAATAACAAATTTCTGATGAAAAAGCCGATAACACTTTACCCAACCTGAGAATCGAACCCAATACCTCATGGCTCAGCAGTAGCGCTTGCAACCACTAGACCAAAGAGGCAGTCTAGTCGAGGTAAGTTAAATTAACCTTGGACAAACTGAGTTAAAAACCGATTTTTTTACTCTATGTCCCAAATCCCGTTAATTAATTTTAGATCTACCGTTGACGAGTGAAGGATGTAGGTCATGCTAGATTCCGATTAGTTGGGCAAAAATAATAACCGCAGTCGGATTACTTGTGGGCAAATGGGGCAGGAAGTAAGGGTTGATTGGTTCTCCGATTGGGTTCCCAGGAGTTAGTAAAAAAGAGAAAGTCATTGAAGAAATGCAAGGTGGAGCGGTGGGAAGAAAATGTTGAAGTATATAACATAACTAGCTGTGCCCGCGGCTTCACTCACGGGACTGTATTCATTTAATACTTATGATTTAAGCAGACTATTTAAATATATGTCTCTATATTATAATTCCTACGTAATTTCTATGTAATAGGCTCACAATGGGCCTTATCAGAAGGCTTAAAGTCACCCAAAGGGCAATGGAAAGGGCTATGCTCGGAGTTTCCCTACGCGATCGAATCAGAAATGAAGAGATCCGCAGGAGAACCAAGGCAACCGACATAGCCCGAAGAATTGCCAAACTTAAGTGGCAGTGGGCAGGGCACATTGCTCGCAGAACAGATGACCGATGGGGCCGAAAGGTTCTGGAGTGGTGACTGCGTACCGAAAGACGTAGAGTGGGAAGGCCTCCCACAATGTGGACCGATGAGCTTGTGAACGCCGCGGGTATCCGCTGGATTTGGGAAGCACAAGACCGGTCGAAGTGGAGGAACCTGGGGGAGGCCTATGTCCAGCAGTGGACGTCTTTCAGCTGAAATGATGATGATGAAGATGTTATAATTGTTCATCTGTTCCCTCATAACTCCTAAACTATTTGTATTTTATCAAACGAGGTATCATGTTTTACCGCGGGTCACAATCTATATGACGTCACAAAAAAAACCATCATTGCCGATTATGTGGGATTCGATGTAAAGTTTTACCGCAAACATATTAATATGTTATGAACTAATAAAATAAGACAACTTAAGGAATTTTTCCTTTTCGGAATATTATTCCACTTAGGCTGTTTTAAACACTGAACATATAAATGAGGTTTTATACAATTTATTTAAGATACAGTTAAAAAGTAAAACTGAAAGACGACAAAGGCAAACTTAAAAGGCATAAACAAGATAGACTTTTTCCGGTTTTCGTATAACCGGAGTCTCACGTACCTTATCTATAAGATTACATGACTTGTGGCTCCGTGAAAAAAAAAAAAACGACGCCAGTCATATTATAGCCGCTTTTACCTACCTACTTCGGGAGCGTTTTTTGGAATTGGAAAAGGAAATGTGAAGTAACAATTTATTCGGAAGAAATGAATCCTTTTTAGGGTTCCGTAGAGAAATGAAAAAAATGAACTTTATACGGAAATTTTATAATTTCGCAGGTACATTAAGCATGCGTGCTGATAAATACGAGGCCTGGTTTTGCAAAGGTATATTTACTTGTTTCAACACACTCAACAAAAGAACTACTAATGTACATTTTCGCGCATTTTATTCTCATTATAACAGTACACTACTCCCACTAAAAATGCTACAAAAATCGCATCACTCAACGTTGCAAAAAAAAAAATAGGAGCGTTCGTAACGAAACTCGCATTGTCAGAAACTCCGTAGCAAGCACAATACGACACTATTGTCGCGATTATTGTCGGCCAGCAGACTGTTTGTGAATAGCCCGCTTTATAGCTGGGGTTTTTAATGAAAAATAAGATACGTATTTGCTGAAATGCTTCGCTGTTTTCGTTTTTGAAGCAATTTGGCATATTAAAAGGTGGGACTGACGGATAGTACAGTTGGGATAGGAGAGACTAGTAGTAGATATTGCTGTTTCTTTTACGTTTTATCTCAATGGTATCAAAATATTGAACTGAGCAGGAGAGATACATTAAGTGTGAATTTGGTATTACCTATTTTTAAGAAAGAATAACATTTCTTTGGCAACCGTTCATGAAAGACAAGATAAAAGTAAAAAGTGGAATCATCAATGTCCAATGTCAATGTTCTGAGCGAAGGCTTTACAGCATTCAGCATTTTCAGCCTCTAACGTTCCTACTGCTGAGACAGGTCTCCTCTCGGTGAGAGGGAGTGGGTCGTAATCCACCACGCGGGCCCAGTGTGGGTTGGTACTCACATGCTTTAGAATTTTTGGTTCTAGGACATGCCTCACGCATATTTCATCACGATGTTTTAAGAGCAGTAGTGATTAAAAAAAAAAATACAAAGTAAAGAACCTATCAGGGTTCGAACCTATGCCTTAAAACTCGTAAGTCACGCCCGTTACCACTGGGCCACTACTGAGCAAAGGCGCTGAGTCGTAATCGGGCTACAAGTTCATTCTATATTAATCTGTAATTATGAGGCGAAATGAGAGAGTACCTACTATAGGTACACCCTCTTCGGGTAATACAAGCGTGATGTTATGTGCTATTAGAAAAAAAATATTAAACTTGTTTATTTATATAAGCACATATACGTGTGTGATTATCATCAAGTTTTAGTTATTTCTCCTCTCTGCTTCATTTTGTAATCCAAAACCTAAAGGGAAGAAACAAATTGTATGTTCTAAAAGCCCTCAGAGTAAATGTAAGGTACACTCGTAATTTATTAGATCACTCCCACACGAAACGATTTCCAAAGTCTTTGGAATAAAATTAAAAAGCTTTTTTCAATACCTTGCAAATCGATGTTCATCAATCTGGATTATGAGATTGATCGAGTTGTTCAAATTGACTCATGTGTTTAAATAATTCGATTGAATAGTCCCCACATTAATAAGGATAAGGGTTTTAGTTGTCTTTTTACATTTATCGCATCAATTCAATGTAGTCATTCGTTTTTGAAAAATTGTTCGCTATATTCCACGGAGATGAAAAAAGTGTTGTATTTGTTAAATTATATGTCGGCATCATTTGATACGGAGGAATGAGGAAAATGTCGTGAGGTAAGTTTTGAGTATGAATTTCAGTGGCTTTAAGAGTAAGGGGACATCGAAGAAACGATGGATGGACTGTGTGAATGATGATATGATTATAAAGGCTATGATTACCAAGATGGCAACTAATAGAGAAGTGTGGAAGAAACAGACATGTTACGCCAACCACAAATAAATTGGTATAAGGACAGCCGAGTGATGATATGTAAGTTTATGAACATAAAGATTTTATTTCATACATACACACAAATATTCACGCCTTCTTCCCATAGGGGTAGGCAGAAACTGCAAAACGCCACTTGCTACGATATACACATACTCCTTTTGCCTCGTTTACGTTCATAATATCTTTGGCCCTAGTGTGAATTTCATTTAACCATCTCGATCAAACGCATCGAGCGCGTTCGGCGCTCCGCTTGGTCCGTCACCAATCCAAGGCCAATCGGAACCCCAAGCGCGCTCGATGCGTTTGATCGAGATGGTTAAATAAAACTCACATTAAGGCCTCTGGAACATTACTAGTTTTAGTCAATCACAAGGAAAATTAATTTAAGGTTGCAAAAAGCTCACACATGTAACGAAACTGTGCCTTATACTTATCCGGGTAGTTGATGGATAAATGAATAAATAAAAGTCTTCAAAGGCAGCTATGTTATTCAAAGCGATTTAATAGGTAGATACTCAGTGATGACGCAGAAAGATTTGTTATTCCCCCTTAGTCATCATTGTCTTAAGAAAACATAATTTATTTGCTTAAAACATGGTGTACAAAGCCCCCTCCCCCCCTTTTCTCCTAAAAGTACCCCTTTTCTCAATTTATTTAGGGTCTACATAGCATGTGTTCTTGTTACCTACTTCTCTATTACTCGCCCTCTCAGTAGGCACCCCGTTTCTACCTTCATCATCTTTCACACAGTCCATTCATCGTTTCTTTGGTCTTGATTCTTCTTCTAGCTATTCAGACTTAAAAGTTTAATACTTTTTAATTCTTGGTGTATACTTCTTTGTAAGTGTAAACAATGTTTGTTTCCTTATTATTATTTTGTTCTGTTTTCATGAAACAACAAAATGTGTATCTTTTTATTACGTGATAACTATCGCAGGAGTTCTATCATTTGCTGTACAGCTTGTCAATATTTTTTTTAATAAATGTACTAATTCAGAAGTCATCATAAAATGCAATGTCTCCATCTAAAAAATATCAAAACGATCGCTTTTTATTCATCTTTACATTTTCTAAAAAGTCCGTGCCATTTATTTCCGTCCTCAACCTCCGAGGCTTGACGTTTTTTATTGAGAAAGGAAACGGTTACCAGCGCCTTGCGGACTATTTTTAAAGATGTTTTTCTCTTACTTCTGAAAGACGCTGTTTATCCTTCTATTAAGTTTTCTGAGTTCTTACCGGTAGCACGTCACGCGGGTAGGATTTGATTATGGGTAGTTTGACAAATGTATTTACAATCTATAAATGCATGTTTTGCTTCAAAATGTTACCTCAATGTTCTTGTATCCTGTTAAAGCTCCTAAGCTTTGGCGTGTTGCTGTTGCCATGTTTTCTTTTTGTTTTTGGTGTAAATCCGAGTTTCTTTCCTCCGTACCTATTCGGGGAAGATGGAGGGTTATATGCGGCTTTCATAGGGATGGTGTACATTTATTAACAGAGTATATTAATTGTTCTTCACGGTTTCCGATACGTACATTTTAAGGTAATGAAAAAAGGTTCCTTTTATGTTATGTTCCAATCAGGCCCAAAGAAATTGCAATTATGTGATTCATTTACGATCGGAGGAGACATATAGGTCAATAAAATGGTGGATTATAGAGTAGAAGTCCACCAAAAACTAAATCGTTCCTTTCTTTTAGCACACGATTCAAAATCACAATCAAAAGACATTAATTCAAATCAATACTTTTCGGACGTCAAAATTTCATAAGACCTCCAAAACACCCACTCTTTACCACATCCTAGTGCTTTGGCTGGGCAGAAGTGGCGCAAAATTCTGTGCAGCAGAATAATTGTCTGTTCAGTTAGAAAAACGACGAAATAATATCGAAATACTTGAAAGATTTCAAAGCTAAACAATGAGAGCCATGTTTAATATTCCACCACACATAATCAATAAATATGTAAATTTAATTTATTTCAGACCTATAGTAGTCCATACTTACACACTCATACAATGAAATTAAATACAATACAATTAGACAAAAACCCAAAAAAAAAATGTGATTATTTAAATTTAAAATATTGAACAACTCATTAAATTAAAAATTGTCGGAGGCTTAATGTCAGAATCGAATAAATATAAAATAGTAAAATTGAAAAAGGTTATACAAATTAAAAAAAAACATAAATTATATATTATATATATATAAAATAGCAAACAACACAAATCTATGGTCATTATTTTAATTTTTTACTGATTTCTGCAAATATGACACCCACAGACTACTCGTATAAAAAGATGTGCAGTAGGCTCGAAACAAGCTGATCTTCGCATCCTTGGAGCGACGAGCAAGCTGCGGGCGATCATATTTGCCCTCACCGACAGCGCCCTCCTTTCTGGCTCAATATCAGCGTCTTCCTTCAGGTCGGACGTCACAATATGGCCCAGATACTTTAAAGTATGTACCCGCTCCAAGGGCACCCACATTGCCTTACTGGTGGAACCTCCGCCGGACACTTAGAACCCACATTGAAGATAATAAGCTCGCTCTTTTCGACATTATATTTTAGGCCATGTGTATGAGCGTACCCGTACGCTATACGACCATGTAACATTATTGGTTCCCGTACCAGTGCTGGTAGATTTTAACAATTAAACCTAGACTTTAATCAGCGAACAGTGAAGGAAGAAATTGTCTCAAACAGCAAGAAGTATCCAACCAGAATGGAACCAACATATAAACGAGCTAGCTGCCCAGCTGCAGGGAGAGGGCAGTCTAAGATTCTCTCGCCTTAAGAGGAATGGTATACCAGGGCTAGCGACAAGATTTGCAGACTAAAGATGAGGATTGCATCGCTGGGTGCACGTCTCTGCTGAAGATACATTTACAGATGAAAATGTAACAGTATATTAGATTATTTTTTGGAACAAACAGATTGCTAAGTAGCAGGATATATAAAAAAAGTTAGAAAATCTTTATTCTAAACAAAATAGTAGGTGGTATGCAAAGTTATTAACATTACAAGACAGAGAAAATAAAATAAAATAATTTGAGAAGTGTATTACGATAAATCTACCAACAAATACAATGAAAACTATACTAAAGCATAAACAAAAACCAAAAAATAAAAATGTAACAAAACTGAATACAGGCCAAAATCACATTTGCGACGCTGGATTATTTTCACATAACTGTAACTCGAAGTCACTTTAACTCGATTTACCCTGTTACCTGTAATAGGTTATCACAAACTATTCTGCCTTCAAACTTACCTATAAAGCCTACAAAACTCTAGTAATTTAATAGTTAAACCGTTTAGCGACGCGTACGGCACTGCTTTTAAAGCGATGTACACACTAAACAATGTCATGGCTCCGTACAGTTTAATCGATGTAGATGGGTCACCTACGCTACCGGCGCACACTGCTTTTTTAGTGTATGGGCTAAGGAACGAGAGATCCTTTGGTTGGTTGGTCCGTTGGCTGGAGGGGCCATGGATGTTGAAAATTCAATGAGCGGTTTGTTACGGTCTAAGTGAAGTTTTATGGTCTTGAATTGTTATCCCGTATGTGTGTATGTGTGAGCAGTGTTGGCCCATTGGTAATTACCCCGACTTACAAGTTGTAGGTCGTAGGTTAGAATGGTGAAGGAAAACAAATTGACTGATTGAAACAAAAATGAAGGAAAGAAAATACATTTGTTTTTGGTAAATAAATTTATTTTCTTTCTTTATTTTTTGTACCTCAAAAAAAAAAATGGGTTTAACTTAAGCTAGCTGTGCTTAGCTCTGGGAGCATGTTCTGAAGTTCTAGAGCTGTGGGGTTAAAATAACTATTATAACGACGATAAACGTACCAAAAATTTATGAAAATCTTTTAGCCCTTTAAAACAACTACCCGCTTACCGCTCCTGACTTGCAGGCACAACAAACGCTCCGCCGCGCGCCGGTATGTAGGGCAGGTTCGCGTTATTTTGGTTCGTGTATCAACACCCGTCCGCCACCGTGAAGGTAATTGCGCAAATTCGGATCAGGCCTTATGCTACGCTACGCTGCGTTACGCTACGCGAGCTCAGCGGGTGACGATTGGGTCTTTACCGGCTTCCCACGACGACACGGAAAGTAAATAACTTATGATATTGGGGATCTATCGACGTTCTTGGCGTATTTTGGAAGAGGCACTGTTTGGCTGTACTGGATAAATAATAAGATATAAATTCTCAGTATAAGTAAAATGGCTATTTAGTAGTCAGCGATACGAAGACCAGTGTGGGCCCAGTGGTAACGGGCGCGACTTATGAGTTGTAGTTGCGAACCCAGATGGGCACTTTACTTTGTGTTCATTATTTCATCACCACTGCTCCCAAAACGGTAAAGGAAAACATCGCAAGGAAACCGGTATGTCTTAGAACCGCAAAATTCAAAGACGGCATCTACCAACTCACACTGAGCTCGTGTGGTGGATTGCGGCCCCTTCCCTCTCGCAGAGAAGAGACCGTTTCCTCTCCGTGAACATTATACTCTATGGAAGTCATAGGCACAATCGCAGTAAGTGTAACTATAAAATAACGAATAAAATAAATCACAGTAATTATCTACATTGTTGGAAAGTAATAAATAAAATCATTTTACAAGTTGGAGATGATAGGTACGACCACTTTTAATTAGGAATATAATGCCCCAAAGAGTTATCTCCAAAAATTCCGATGAATTGAGAACCGCCGACTTTTTTTTAAGTCGGTTAAAAAACATCTATTTTTAAGTTTACCTATGTTATGATATTGCCGTACCTTAAGTGCTTCCTGTTTAAAAGATCGACGGAAAATAACTTGAAAGCAGGCAACTGTTAAAAAAACATTGCAGCCAGTATCAAGTTTAAGTGCCTACTACTTACTTTTCCTTGCAAGGCAATTAAATTTTCTTTAGGATGTTGCGCGTTATCGCATTTTGTGCTGAAACTCGTAACAATTCTGAAGGGTTAATTAAGTATCATGTTAAGTTACTTCTAGTTAATTTCAGGGAAACAAGACAGAAAAAAAATTGTGTTCAAGTAATTTTTTCACACTAGGCTGAGGGTCAGCCCTTTTTGAACGTTGAAATTACATAAGACAGTTCCACAAAACGCCGCCTTTCACCACTTCCTATTGTGTTAGCTGGGAAGAATAAGTGGCGCAACAAACTCCCCAGCAGCACAGCTGTCTGTTCAGTTAGAAGAACTTGATTATACAGGGTAGCAGTATACAGTACATGGTTTTGACCCACCCTGAGTTGAAATTTATCACAAGTACTCACATTTCACAAGTAACATTTTTTTAAGTCCCATGTGATGGGGCGAGCTTATTGAACACATGACTTTACAATTCGTCTGGTGGTTTTGAGTATTTTGTAAATGGCCTACGTAAATGTCATGCTGATCTGGTAGCGTCTTGTGACGGGTCGTTGAGCTACCTAAAATAGGGTTGAGCTACACGGAGACTGATACAAACATGCCGTCTGTTGGGACCGGTCAGCTCAAAGCTGCAATGGCTATTTCTTCAAAAGGCACTTCCAGACATTGCCCTGCATTGTTAGACTCACATAAAATTCTAATAATATAATGTTTGGACTTTAAAAGAGATCATGACCTCTGTTTGTTTCGGATTTTCTTCTCAGGGGACAGTCACCTAGGAAATGCCGGCGCCATTTAGTTATTAAAGTATTGACCAACAAAATATGGACGTGTCTGAGAAGATTAACATACATAAATTAACATTTCATGTCATTTCATTTCATGTCAACAGGCCCGGAAATTCCAAATAGATTGAACCCATGACCACATATGTAGCGCTTGCCACCTATAAAACCAACGTAGCAGTCAACAATTAGAGGGGTAATGGCTGATCTTTGCGTTATGCTCGTGAACGGGTGCTGCTTGTGGTGACTGGTCGTCTTGCTGACCATAGTTTTGTTATTGTTAATAGTATTAACTGTTTATTTATTTTACTTCGAAGGTCCTATTTTGTTCTAACATTTATTACTTCTTTATAGCTGTAGCACATGGGCATAAAGGGCGTGCATTATGATGCAGCATTGCATACGTAAGCGGGCAGGCCCTTTATGCCTGGACGCTTTAGGTTCTGTTTACGTTTTTCTTTTTATATTTATTTCTGCTTGAGTAAAGTTTTTAATGATTTTTTTGGTATATTTGCGTATACTAGCTTACATAATATGGAAAATATTTTAATTTTTATATTTCTTAATGTTAATTACTTACCTACGATTATATAGAATCAAGTTCTTTTAACTTAATAGACAGCTGTGCTGCTGGGGAGCTTGTTGCGCCACTTCTTCTTCCCAGCTAAAGCACTGGGAAGTGGTGAAGGGCGGGCGTTTTGGGGGACTGTCTTAAGTAATTTAAATGTTCAAAAAGTGCTGAGTCTCAGCATAGTTTGAACAAATGACTTTTAATTTTGACACAAAGGCAGCCATATTAATATAACTGACTGATAATAATGACATCGGGCTTACAACCACAATCAGCTAATTTCCATTTGCTTGCATACATACCTAAAACAGTTATAGATATGTTCAATATTAATGGACATGTCTGCAGTCAATATGCCATGTAATTGGACAGCTAACCAATTCTAATCAAGACAGTGTACCAATTAGTGGTTATTACAATTTCATAGATTGGAGTCATAGATTTGTTGTGAATAATTCAATTAGTTTATGCTGACAGTCAAATTCACAGCAAAGCGTTAAAGTTCATCCTTTCACAGATCACACACCTTTTTTGATGAACAATGTTTATTCCTTCTCGAAAAGAGAAGTGTGAGAAGAGGTCTACTGTAATCCTGGTAATAATAATATATTACAAATGTGAAAGTTTTTATGTTTGTTAGTAAATTACGCAAAAATGATTATAACCTGGAGTTACTCCAAGTCCTGCCAGGATAAACGTATCCTTTGTGTTAACGGTTCCGTGGTTTATTTTTCGATCTCCACACGGATGAAGGCGCTGGCAAAAGCTAGTATTAGCATAATTGCATGTAATTGACTATTGTATGTCTTCTTCATTCATGCATCTCTACCTGCTTTCGTTTTCTTCAGTCTTCACCTATTCTTAATCTTCTCATCGCTAAATCTTTTACGTTCTTACTAAGAAACACGGAATAAAGTTATACTAGGAATAAAAAAGGAATAACCATACATTTTCATTGGTTTAAACTTGTCATAACTTTTTTCTGTGTTTATTAGTAAGAGGGTTTTTTTTTTGGGTGGGAAATCATCAAATGACTTCTCCTGCTGAGTAGAGCAGGAGGGCGTGTCAGACTTTTACTGAATAAAACCCACCCGTGTTCCTTCAGTTGCCCGTGTGCCAGGGGCGGCGGTAACTCTTTCGAACAACCCGCTCCCCTGGCAGGCATCGGCCCTTCAAAGACATCGCGGCCCACCTCAGTTGCGGTGCACCTCACCGCATCCTACTTTTTGGCCGCTACGTCACTGGCTTGAAGGCAAAAGCCCTGACGAGCAGCCCCACCTTTGGGTTCCTCTTGGCTTCACCGTGGGTGGCAGTTCACGGTTACTGAGCCCCCCCGCAACGACAATGCGGGAACCCACTCGGAGGGGATTAGTAAGAGGGTTAGAATACAAATATATGTTCGTTGAAAAAATCGATGAAATCTGTGATTGTAATTTCTGTAATTCTCATCTAGTTATTAAGCATAAATTCGCCGTATTCAATTTCCTTTCATGTCAAAAGGTGTTTAAGGATATAAATATTGCGGTAGGAACGAGGGAAATGGGCCAATTTCCAAAGCTATTATATTATATTGTTACGTGTCATATGGTTATTCGTGACCAGTTATTTGTTCGTTATGCGAATGTGAAAGGTTCACGTAATAAGAGAAAACGGAGAAACTCAATTTGTGACGAACGTTTGTAAATGGAGATAACAATTGGGACTACAGTGTTGAATAAATCTACTTCCAACTCTTATGCACTATTTAAATAACACCATGCTTAGCGCAAATAAAGAATTTTCAAAACCTCTGGTAGTGTTTGTAATAGGAACACATAATAACAGGCAATACATCGAAAGCCTAACAATCGCTTTAATTCTAGGAGATTGGTATGTATCTTGTCCGACAAATTGGTTGCGTGGTTCAGTTTTCTCTCTTTTTTTATATATACTTAAATTATGCATGTTAGATTACGTTTAATTTTAATTTTATTATTTCTAGTACTTTTGATTCGATTTGTAATCTTTGGATGCCATAAATAATAAGTAACATTGTAATTAGAGGAAGACACTAGCTCCTGTAATACAGTGTACACTAGCGCAGGAGCTAGGGAATTCACAAAAATGAATGTTAAATTTGTGTCAATAAAGTTTATTATCATTATAACTGATAATGATAATAAACTTTATTGATACAAATTTTACAATTAAAATTTTAAATACAGTTATTCCAAGTAGAAAATAACCATCATAACTTCAATCAATCTGACTAGCCTTTACCCAACTATGTTGGGGTCGGGTTCCAACCTAACCAGATGCAGTTGAATACCTGTATTTTACCTGGACTGTCTGTCTGACCTCCACAACCCAGTTACTGGGTAATACGATACCCCTTGGTAAGACGGGTTATAATACTTTCGGGCTTCTGACGACCCGTAACGACTGTCAAAGATCCACAAATGACAGCCGGGACAAATGGTTTAACGTGCTTTCTGAGGCACAGAGGGGTCTTAGTATGTAAAGGTTACCCGTACACGGACTGACCGCGGCAAGCGTAGCTTTAGCTGATAGATCTACCCGTGCAGCTGTTATCTGACACTACAAATTACTTGGGATAACAAGTAAACTAAACATTTAAAAACTTTACCCCTTTGTTTAGGCAAATAATGGATAAAAGAAATAAATGTGTATTATATATAAAATCATGAGATATAGCTAAGCAAAATTTTCCTGCTAAAACTGGCCTCAACATGACTTAAAAATTAAATTCGCGAATGCAAGATCAATTGGTAGGCATTTGCTATCGGGGCGAACCGCAACTTGTTCTGGCTAAGTTTCAACTCATTTAACTTGCGAGCTCAACTGGCTGCCTATCGATTCAAACAGCTTTATTTATGTCTGAGACTGGTTTTATTGTTTTTAATACCTAGTAGTGGTATGAACCTATGAGTACCTACTGCCGTTAACAAAACCTACCAGATATAACCTACCTAATGTATATGTATCTATAGTTCTATACTAGAATTGTAAGGCTGAAGAGTCTGTTTGTATGTCTGTTTGAACGCAATCTCAGGAATTACTGGCCCGATTTGAAAAATGATTTCATGGTTAGAGAGCTCATTTATTAACAAAGGCTATAGGCTATATAAAAAAAAAGAAAAAAAGCAAAAAGAAAAAAAAGTCACGAACACGCTCGGCCAGGCGATTCTATGCGACGGGTTGGGTCCAGGAGTAAGAAATTTGACGCAGACGAAGTTGCGGGCAGAAGCTAGTAATGTTATAAATGTGAAAGTTTGAATGTTTGTTACACAATCACGCCAAATTGGCTGACCGGATTTAGATGCAATTTGGCACACAAATAGATTATAACTGGGTTTAACATATAAGATACTTTTTATGCCGGAAGTATGTTCCCGCGGGATACACCCTTTTCGCGAGATTTTTAACCTCCGCGCGGGCGAAGTAACTGGTAAAAACTAGTAAGTTACAAATAAATTATCACTATTTGGGCAACATATGCACGTGATAACTAATTTTTATTTATTTATTGTTCATTGAAACGGTACATTACAAATTACATTAATTAACATAATATAATATCAATTCTATCGTTATGTTGTTTAATTATAATTCAATTTAAAACTAACATGGAACAGTGGACTCCCTTGCATACTTCCTATCATGGAACACCAGACACATACGCATAATTTAAAACACGACCCATTGTGCAAAAATGGCCTATACCATTAGTCCACCTGTCTGTCACACACCGGGCTCTCTATCTTTAGAACTGAAATAACCAGTTGAATTATTCACAGAATACGTGTGATTATAACCGCTATTGTGACAAATACAAATGAAAATTAAAGTATGAACCATATTCTCATTCAAGAAACCTAAAAAAAAAACATTTGTAATACCTTATTGCCTAAGTCCGAATCGCATTTGCACGGTCTTTATTAACCTGCACCCTAATTGAGTAAAGAAAGAAAGAAAAATAGATTTACTTGTCACAGAAAGACGTGCGTCCAAAAAGATGAAATTACATTTTATTTTTAAACGTGATAACAACACAGATAAAGACACTATTAATCAGAATCTGAATTATTTTGAAGGTTGCTAATCCCATTCTTTCACACAGGACAATAAAAATATAAAAAATCTGCTGTTTCATAGAAAAGTGCTACCTACGCGGTCAAAATGTATGGAACAGCTGATTGTTTTTTGTAAATACGACGAAAGATTCCGACGAGAATGATGTGTTGAATACACCGTTACAGTTTGTGCAATGGTTAAAAATGTACCCTGTATATTCAAAATTGTCTGCTTAGCAACGCCATTAATCAATTTCAATTTATTTAAAAAAGACACATTTAACAATTTAAAAATAGACTAGTTGTGAGTTTATTACGCAATCACCCTTCTGGCTGTACTTAAGGCAAATTGAGAATAAATGAAAATGCAATTGCCAATGCCAGATATCCCACTAGCAAGTTCTATTCCACAAGTTGACATTTGCTAACCTAAGACCTTGGCAAGATAAGGCGGTTCACATACGGATATACAGGTACAGACACCCGCTTATCTAAAATACTAGGCAATATATCAGGACGTATCTCGCACTTTAATCGCCTTGTCTGGACGTGAACTAACTATTTACGATGCGGCTTGCTTTACCAAAATGACAATAAGAAGCAGCGATGACCAATTTGAACAGTATTTGCTATTGTCCTTTATGTTTACTGTTATACATAGTTGACTTTACAAACACTTTTGGTTGTATTTACGGCTTCCAATGGATTAAAAAATATAATTCCTTTATTTGGGCAACTGTGCGCCAAGGGGTGTTTAAATTTTAAACATCAGAAACACAAAAACAAAGACTTTAGACTATAGGGACTTTCACTGAAATCTTTTAAACTTGTACCGCTGAGCAGCGAATTACGCAGAAATAATCTGGCCGAGTCCGCTTTGTCCTTTTCTCTTTTTCTTCTTCACCTTCTTATTTAACCTGACGCGCTTTTGAGGCTGGATCACGCTCTGCGGAGCAGGGACGCTTATGATCAACGGATAGAAACAGTTTCTTCTCCACTCTGTGCACATTCCGGATGCACTGCAGAATCAAGGCATAGAGACAGCGCCAAAAAGTAATTTAAAAAAAAATGGAAACCAATTGTATGAATGGCTGGTTACTGATGACTTTACATGTAATAAATTAATACACAGCCACTGCAGTTTGTATCATCATTAAGATAATCATTTAAATTCGGTGACAGTATTAACTTCGTTACATTTCGATGCACAGTAATGACTCCGTATTAAGCACCGCAGATTGTAGAAAAATAAATTTAAAGCAATAAAAAGCTTTTCAGTTAATTTCGTAATAGCTTTAACTGTATACAAATTTAAAAACCACTGAACTATCGTTCAATGTTCAAATTTAATACACGAACAGAATCGCATATCGTTCCTGCTTTCATTATTGGAATTTAAATGATCGGTTCCGTTTTCATTAGTACTCGCGTTTGAGAACATTTTTCACGGGAATGTGGCACGCGTTGGGTAGAGGACATGGGCGTTATGAGTTCTATAGGAGATGAAAATGCTCTTGTTGTTTTGTTTGGGTACGGGTAGATATTGCATTCTGTAGGAAATAATACGAATAGGTACATACTAGCCCGACTTGAAGACAAAAACAAAAACGAACCTAAAATTAAATAAAATCCTGTTTTTGAAACATTGACAAAAAAGGTTTAAAAAAATGATAAAAATAAATCTGGTGAGCTTATTAATGATATACCTACTTTTTTCGTTTTCTAAATAATGTTTCAAAGCATGAGGCCTTATCTATAGTATGAGACAAAAAGATTCTGTCATGAATTAAACAAAGTATGAAGACTTAAAAATAAGAATTCTAAAGCCTTACAAAACCTATCAAAGTTCAAATTTTTTTCAGTAAGTTTTCCATAAAAGTTACAATAAGTTAGCAAATCTATCCATTTTGTTCATTGCAACTGGGTGATTGTATTACAACTGGACTTAATATTGGATCATTGGCAGGTCTGGGAACTAAACCACCATCATGATTAGATTATATACTAATTGGTATACGATGTTATCTAAATACAGGTCCGTTGCAATATCAGGGGCTTAAGATAAAAAATATTTAGCTCTATGTTCGGTAGACAGCTTTTCACGACGTTTGTTGTTCGACCAATTAAAGTCAAAGTAAAAGCATTTATTTCAATTAGGCACTTAAAAGGCACTTTTGAACGTAAACATTTACATTAAAAGAGAATTGAATCTAGTCGCCCATTCCAAAATGTAGTTTCATATGGAGAAGAATGGGCAAGAAACTCCACCGTTACTCTTTGAAAATGTTTTAAGTACAAAAAAATTATTTAACTAAGTGTGAAAACTTAAACTCGCCAAACAAGTGCGGTTATTATTTTTAATCATTTTGATATCTACCTTTATCCTTAAAACCAACACACTAAGATGATAAAAACTAACATTACCTGTTAATAACCCAATTATAGCCTAATGTGTTTTAAATAATCCCCTAACCACCTTAATAACTCATAGTTTATTTGTCAAATCAGCAAAATTTCTTCGCGTGACCTTGGCTTTGGGTAACATTAGGGGTAATTTTAGGCACACAATAATATGATTATCGTAGACTGTTTTTAATGTCGTTGAGGTCAAATTATGTGACTTTGAAGCAGCGATTGGAATACCGGTATTTTAAGAGAAACGGTATCAACTTTTATATGGTTAATTTCCATGAGTACAGGTACAGGTATAAACTAAGGGTATAATACCAGCTATTCACACATTTGTGTGTAGCAAAATACGTCATATTATACAGATATTTACTTTAATTGTTTATTTTGCCTAGTTTGTTTTATTTATTTACTAATTTAATTTAAAAATGATCGTGTAGTATAACACCGGTAATTTAAAACCATCTGTTTCGGTGAAGTACCGGTATCCATTTACTAAATAAAACTTACCGTTACAGTTATAATTCACGCGTTTTTCAGTACCGGTAGCAAGCTCTGCTTTGTTCGCAATCGTTATGTAAATGAGGTTGGAACGTGGTAAACACCACGTAATTTGTATCAAGTGCCGCATAATTGAAGGAAATGTGCCTAGGTATTAGTTTTAAGTGGACTGCAATGGATTTTAACAAAAAGAAAAGTATATTTTTATACATTGTTTCGTACTGTATAAAACTTTGTTAAAACTCCGGATATTTTTTCATTGTGTCTCGGAATCAACTAACACTGTCTTATCCACTATGCACGATGTCGCTACTACGTTGGAATCACACAGTATTTTATTTATAGTTGTACGATCATACATATATGTACTTTCGACGGTCCCTACGTACATAAAGACATGTCAAAAACCGTGGTTTACAGGAAAGCGTTATTAATGTTCAAACTGCTCTAGAAATAGTTCTATGTACAATTTTATTTATATTTTTTCTATGATGTTTTATTTGCTTTAGGAACTTTATAATGGTACAGAAATGTGCACATGGAAAATGTAAACCCAATTGTGCAATTTAAAGAAAATGCCATTTTTGACATGTCTTTAGGTACGTAGGGACTGTCGCTTTGGTCGAATTCTAAGTGCTGGGATTCTTAATAGTATGAGGATTTTGGTAATTAAGTCTTTCTGCGTGCTACATACTTAGAGATAACCTTGCTTTAAGTATACATATGATATGACTAAAATATATAATGACTGTTTTAATTATTAATATTTGATTTTGAACCCTCCTGCGTTGAAATTAAAGTCAGTTATTGAAATGAAATTGCTGCTGTCGTACGTTTTGACCGTGTAGGTATTGCACCTTTCTATGAAACAGCAGACTTTTTTTGAAAACTGACGAATTTATTTACGAATGCGTTATTTATTTATTTATTTATTAACACCAATAAGTACAACATCTAACAGTTACCCAAAACGTTGTTATACACACATATTAAACTATTTCAATCCATAAAATACACTTACATAAAATTTAACATTGAACATAAAAACAAAAAAAAAAAAAAAAATACAACTATATATGTACGCCTTCTTCGATGCACCTTTGTGCTCCTGATGCAAATTTCGGCAGGTCATCGAAAACATCTTCCGTCTGCATATTATTAATAATATGAGCGGCCCTTGACAAAGGGGCAAACTTTAATAAATTTGTCCTAGCCCATGGCACCTCTAACAAAGCGGGGCGGCGGCGCGCCCCCACATACCCGTCCGGCACACGCAGCCGTAGCGCCTCCAGCACATCTGGGTGGTGCACCAGCCCGCGCAGCACCCTCGCCACGTACTTCACTAATGCGACGTCCCGCCTAACGGCCAGCTTAGTGTACCCGACCATGCCCAACACAAACAGGCTCGGATACATCAACGGGTAGAATGGGTAAACCCCATATTGTTTTAAATATAAATACCTAGTGAATTTGTTTTACGTATGGTCGAGAATCATGTGCTGAATGTATAATAATAAGCCAAAGCATTTATTTCAAATAGGCACTTAAAAGGCACTTTTGAACGTCAACATTTACATTAAAATAGAATTGATTCTAGTCGCCACTTCCAAAATGTAGTTTCGTATGGAGAACAATTGGTAAGAAATTCCACCGTTACTCTTTTAAAATGTTTTAAGTACAATATTTAATATAGTACATTCATCATATAATTATGTGTGAAAACCCAGATTAAAATTACCATACCAAAACAAGTAAAAAATGATTACAGTTTCCACGTCGATGCCACCCTTTATAGTAACTGTTTATTTCTATCGTATCTTATAAATGAGAATACAAACCAGATAATAATATTAACACCATACGTTGCGAACACTTGGTTTTAATAATTATTACTTGCCAAACGATTTACAACATCTACAGTCAACTGCAATATCTCCATAATAATTTTGTAAGACCTTGTAATCTGCTGACTCCACAATTGTTTTGAAGGCATCGTTACCATGGCGAAGTGTACCAAGTTCAGCGATTTCGTCACGACTCGTCTGACACCCCCTAATGAATTTTCCCCGTTTTAACAAGCTAATAATTTTCAGAATGAAATTTTCATTTAGTCTCGCATAGATTAAGGGCGGCGTTGTTGATTTTGTTGGGCAAACAAAATGAGTGTAATTGCTTTTAATGAATCTTATAATTAGGCGTTTAAAATGTTTTTGTTGTTTTAAAATGATTGATTAAGTGTTAGTTTTAGACTTTTATGATAAAAAAAAAACTGTTTTTACTCTTAAATTCCTCCACGTGGAAGAGACAATGTGCTGTAACTTTATAAATATACAGCTACTAAGAGTTCTGTGCTTTTATTATGCGCTAGTCTAGACTGAAACATCGTCACATTAGCTCCTGTCACTCGTGCCGTAGAAACGTTATATCAATAGTTGAGAGTTACACGTGGTCAGAGAGCGTCAGAAAACATATTCATTGTTGATATCAGACACGATTTCATCGTGCACGAGATCTTTCATCATTATCCCAATTAGTTTAGGGTCTTCATCAATCAATATATCGGTGTTAATTTCCTTCCAAGCCATATCACCTTTTTATTAAGTGACAAGAGATTTTGGAGATAGAATTAACAAATCTTTAATACCTACTACAGTTCCACTAATTACTACAGAGTATAAAATATACCTTCGGTAGTAAGCCCTTTTAATTTGCATCTCAAATAAATCAACGTCCAAACGGGGCCTTATTTTAGGAGCAAGTTACACAGTCCTGTTGAAAATTAATTAAAGCAAAAGTATCATTAGACTCACCTTTACGATAGCTGGTCGTATAGGAACTAAGTTGAGTCTTATGATTCATTTCCCGGTCTTGGTAGAGAAAAGTATGACTTTTTATATTTGCAAATGTGGATTGTCCATAAATATTTTGCTATCACATATTTTAATAAATAATAGTTTATAAAAACTAAAAAAAACACGCTTTTATAGAAAACCGAACTAAAAAATAGAAAATAAATTTTAATAAATTTAAATTAAGAATAGTGTTAAAAAATTTCAATAAATATAAATTTATAATAGTGTGAATAAAAATAAAAAATTCAAAAAAGCGTGTGGTGCATGGTGTCAATAGTTACAAAAATTTTATTGACAAATATGAGTAGAGTGAGTATCATTTTGATAATATCTTATAAAGCACCCCACGCTTTTTTTTAATATTTTTTTTTTATTCACACTCTATAAGGGTTATTTCAATTAAACCACTCGCAAGCCAATGTAAAAGTAAAGAATATTTATTGTCCACTTTAATACACACTATAGTACAATAATAAAATGGAATGACAGTACTAAGTAGGGCTACCCGAATTCGGTTCCGCGATGGAAGCCGACCGTGTAAGCCAGAGAGCGCTCAGCTGCCCGAAACCGTTCCGAAGGAAGCGTGCCCGTGCGAGCCGAACTGAGGAATGGCTGGCGTGCGTGGCCTTATATACCCTCCGGCGGCCGTCGGCGCGATAGAGAGGTACGGTCAGAGGAGGCGCGCACATAATGACGCGCGCGGTACGGCGTCGTATGGGTTGGTGGTGCTACAGTCTCCCCCTCTGTCTCCGAAGACGTCCCGGTGAGGTAGACAGGAATTACGTAGGCTGCTGCTTTGGTGGTCTTCCACGGGGTCGAGGCTTGGCAGTTGTAGCCAGGGCCTCCGGTGGAGTTGGTTTTTCCTTCCGCGGGCGACCTCGCCGGCGTAAGGGTAGGACCGGCTCGGGCAGGGCGGCTGATGCCAACCCTTGATATGGACGCAGGGCTGAGGAATGGTACAGCCCTGCAGTCTGGTGTGGAGTGGTGGGATCAGCAATCTGAAAAGAAGATGGTCCATGAATGTCTTTGATAATGTATGGGCCATCTCGGCGAGGTGCTAGTTTCGCACTGAAGCCTTGTGCTGACTTGCTTAAGGCATGAACATCAACCATAACTTGGTCACCAGGCTGATAATTAGGACACTCTTGTCGTCTTTTATCAGCGTATTCTTTTCGCTTCTCCTCTTTCATCTCTTGTATCTCATGGGCTCTTTTCAATGTAGAGGCCATCATTAATAACTTTGGTGTTATCTCGGGAACAAAATTTTCATTTTGTACTATGTGTCGCAGGTCATGGTTTATGTCGTCGACCGTGCGAAGATCACGGCCAAAAGTTAAGTAGGCTGGCGTGTACCCAGTAGATGCACACACAGCTGTGTTCATCGCAAAACGTATGCTTGGCAAATGTTCTGACCATCTGTTATGATTGTCTCCCACTAGTATTGCCAACTGTGTTTTTAAATCTCTGTTGCGCCTTTCGACGGGGTTAGTTTCAGGATGATAAACTGGGGTAAAACCGTGTTCGATGTCTAGGCAGAATGTCAGTTGTTGCATCACGTTACTTACAAATTGAGTTCCGTTATCGCTAATGAACCGTCTTGGTGTGCCATACCGTAGAATGATCTCATCCAATAAAACCCTTGTACATTCTTCGGCGGTTGCTTGCTTCAATGCGAATAACTCAACCCATCTACTAGCCAGGTCTTCTACAATAAAGATCCATGTCTCATCTTTAGCCGTTTTAGGTAAAGGTCCGAACAAATCAAAGGATACAACCTCAAATCTTTGGTTAAGAGCCGTAGTTTGGAGCAGGCCCGCTGGTTTGAGATTGCTTGGTTTATATCGCTGGCATTGGATACAGTTCCGGATATAACTTTCTATCTGGATTCTCATCCCCTTCCAAAAGTATCGCCTAGCAATGCGTTCAATAGTTTTCTCCACCCCATAATGACCAGCGGAAGCTTCATCATGATACACACCGATAACTTTTGCTTGCTCATGCTTGGGTACAACTAGTTGGGCATTTTCATTATCATTATCTGATTTGTACCTGTAGAGTAGCCCTTGATTCATAAGGTAACCCTTTGTACTCCAATATCTTCCTTTTTCATATTGATCTCCTTCTAGTTCGTTAATTATTTTCTCTATTTCTTTGTCTTTTAATTGTTCTTCTCTTATCTCTTTTGATTTCTTCTTTGGCATATCAATTATTATACTGCATACTCCGCAGTCTTGCTCCTTTGTAGGATCGCAATTAGGACGTGACAAGGTGTCCGCGACAACGTTAGTCCTTCCATTAATGTATTTAATCGTCAGATTATATGGTTGCAGTTGCAGGGCCCATCGTGCGAGTCGACCTGTTGGCGACTTTAATGTCATAAGCCACTTTAAGGCTTGATGATCGGTCAGTACTGTGACACTCGTACCCTCGATGAAGCCACGAAATTTGTTCACCGCCCAGACTACGGCTAGTGCTTCTCGTTCTGTGGTCGAATAATTTCTTTCAGCTGGAGTGAGTAGGCGACTACTATACTCAACTGGATGCTCATTTTCCCCCTCCCCCTGGACCAGAACGGCACCGATCGCGTAGTTACTTGCGTCTGATTTGATTGTGAAAGGTTTGGTGTGATCTGCTTGGATCAGTACCGGCGCCGAAACTAAAAGTGTCCGTAGCTCGTCAAATGCTTTTTTCTGTTCATCGTTCTAGGACCAAACAGAATTCTTCTTCGTCAAACGAGAGAGTGGTTCGGTAATCTTTGCAAAATTAGGGATAAATCGCCTATACCACGAACACATCTGCAAGAATGATATTAAATGCTTCAAGTTTGTTGGTGCAGCCATGTCTACTATGGAAGCAACTTTTTCTGGATCCACTTGAAGACCATCAGGCGTTATATAATGACCGAGATATTTGACCTTAGAGCAGAAGAAAACACATTTGTCCTTGTTTGCTGTGAGATTGTACTCATTTAAACGATTGAAGACGTCCTGCAGGTCCCTAAAATGATCATCTAGATTGGCAGACATAACTATTAAGTCATCTAAATATATGAGGAGCTTAATGTGGCTGAGGGATATTCGAAATCTATCCATAAGGCGCTGAAAAGTAGCGGGTGCATTTCGCAGACCAAATGGCATCCTCAAAAATTTGTACATACCGAAAGGTGTAATGAAGGCTGTCTTTACTTGGTCTTCATCCTTAACATGAATCTGCCAGTAGCCAGCGCGGAGGTCTATGGTGCTCATGTAACGCGTAGGCTTAGCACTGTGCAGGAGATCGTCGATACGTGGCAGTGGATACACATCTGCAATCGTGATCGCATTCAACTGGCGGTAATCAACACACACTCTTATACTGCCGTCTTTTTTCGGGACAAGTACAACTGGCGCTGACCAAGGTGAGGAACACGGCACAATAACTCCTTGCTCACACATCTTCTCTATTTCTACCTTCAGGGTTTGCATCTTAATTGGTGATAACCTATATGGTGGTACAGATATAGGCTTGTGTGATCCCGTATCAATGATGTGTTCAGTTTCAGTTGTTGGCTTACCATTGGATACAAATACTGCTTCATTCCGTTCAAGGAAATGCTGTAAGCGCTTGGTCTCTTCCCCCGTCAGCAGGCACTCATGGCTGCACATGGAAACAGAAGAGATCTCGGTTTCTGGAAATAAACCAGCAGAGTCTGGTGACAATTCGACGTCAGCGTCATTGATGTTTCTACGAGCATCTTCGTACAGTGCATCAATAATAGGAGAGTATCCATCAAATAATACCGTTCGTGGTCGCTTGGGTGGAGTCGAGAATCCTATGGGTATCAGTGGTCCATAAGGTCGTTCCAAGGCTTGCTCTGTTGCTCCAGGCACAATAAAGCTACTTCTCTGAGGAGAATGTGGAGGCGTCATCATCTGTATAGACGGTTCATGATGTTGTTGCGCATTAAATGTTGTCATACCAACAGGCGATATTACTGGGCTGGGTGTGGACATCATTGGTGATTCCATTGCTGGCAAGCACACACTGGATAAAACACTCGCTACATCCTTTGTTCCATCTAGACCCTCTGGATTAAGATCGTAAATCTTATGGGGTTCATCCACGAAATGACAAGTTCGTTGGGGTAAGTCTAAGGCCAACATAGCATCTTCTATAAATCCTACCCCAAGCAGTGTCCTATTATCTCGGGCGTCTGGAAAGATTACGAAAGACGTGGTTACATCTCGGCCGTAAAGATTGACAGTCGTCTCGACCGTAAGTACGTCCTGCTTCCTTGGTACTCCATCGGCGAGTGTAACGTACATCAACTCCTTCTCAAAACTTACGCCATTTCGTTCTAGACGTGTATAGAGTTGATAGGAGGCTACACTGGATTTTGCACACGTGTCAATATATGCTATCCCAGTCATTCCGTCGATGGTAACAGGTACAGTGGGACGAGGTCGTACATCAGCAGTCATATTGGCTGAGCAGAAACAAAAATCGACTGCCGTTAGAGAATTCTTGTCTTTACATTTTGGGCAGCGACTGCGTATTACACCTGGCTCACCACAACCATAGCAGGCAAACTTCGGTTTGTCCTCGTTTTGGGAGTTTGAGGCGGTTTCAGCCTTCACAACAATCGTTTGCTTATCTGTGTCCTCTCTTGCCTTCTTTCTACATACCTCAGCTGTGTGACCGGGAAGACGACAGTAACCACAACGTGTCTTATTTTGTTTTTTGTTATTCTTATGTTGTGCTGTTATATCTTTATCATGGTAATACTCCGATTCCTGTTTTTGATTATTTTTTTCTACTAGCGTTCTTTCAATATCTCTTGCCTTCTTGAGTAACTCGTCAAAAGTTTTTATTGAATCCCTACAAATTTTCTCCCTCACGGCGAATTTAATCTGGCCAAAAATGAGGCTGATCTCTTGCTGCACCGTATGTGGTTCTGACATCTCAGCAAGAAGCGCCCGCTTCTTGGCAATGAAAATCTCGGTAGGGGTCTGGTTATCCTGCTTAACACCAACTATTTCTTGATAGATTACGTAATCTAATTTCTTTGGGGCAAAGGTATTGCGCAAGTGTTCCTTAAAAAGTACCCATGTCGTAACATTGCTTTTAACGCCCTGCCACCAAATCGCCGCGTCACCGATCAGAACTAATGGTAGGCCCTCAAGAGCGTTTGTATCGGATATCTTCTCCACTTCCTTGAACACTGTCACTGCTGCTAAGAAAGCTTCAACTTCCGCCTTTGCACCTCCAAATTTAGCTGAGCATTGCGTGAAGGTACTCTTCCCTTGTGTGCTGCTGGTGATTGCGAGGATGAGCTCCTTAAACTGGCTGTCCGACATGTTTATAGCCATTTCTTCAGGTGAACTGCTTCCAAATCGAACTGGTTTGCGAGTGGGCCGAGGCCTTAAATATTTTTTATCTTCGGCCTCCACGTTGTGCGCCACTTATAAGGGTTATTTCAATTAAACCACTCGCAAGCCAATGTAAAAGTAAAGAATATTTATTGTCCACTTTAATACACACTATAGTACAATAATAAAATGGAATGACAGTACTAAGTAGGGCTACCCGAATTCGGTTCCGCGATGGAAGCCGACCGTGTAAGCCAGAGAGCGCTCAGCTGCCCGAAACCGTTCCGAAGGAAGCGTGCCCGTGCGAGCCGAACTGAGGAATGGCTGGCGTGCGTGGCCTTATATACCCTCCGGCGGCCGTCGGCGCGATAGAGAGGTACGGTCAGAGGAGGCGCGCACATAATGACGCGCGCGGTACGGCGTCGTATGGGTTGGTGGTGCTACAACTCTTATTAATTTATATTTATTGAAATTTTTAACAATATTCTTAATTTTAATTTATTAAAATTTATTTTCTATTTCTTAGTTCGGTTTTCTATAAAAAGCGTGTTTTTTAGTTTTTTTAAACTATTATTTATTTTCTACTTTTTAGTTTGGTTTATTTATAAAAGCGTGATTTTTTAGTGTTTTTACACTATTATTTGTTTAGTAGAATTAAAATTCTATTTTGTATTCGAAAAATTTTCAATATTAGAGAAATCGGCTAAAGATAATTATTGGAATTAAAATTAACATCAAGTCCTGTCTTATCGACTGTAGAGAAAAATTATAAAAAAATAAAGTTAAGTTTCTTACCTTATCAACTTAAATGAACAAAAATCATATTTTGCAAATTGAACAATGGAATAATTTTATCAAATTAGAGTATTATCATCGGTCCTCGATAAATTTACAAAGTTTGAACCAAATCTGGCCGTTTAAAGTGGGTCAAAATCGCGCCCAAAGAAGTCGGTTACAAACATACATACAGGTGAAGCTAATAAAAAGCGTGTAAAAAGAGTATCAAGGGATTCCAGTTTTTCAATAATATTTCTTACTAGTCGTGACTTCGTCTGGGTGGAGGTCCGAAACAAAAGTAGCATATATGCTACTCCTTATAATATTAGGTATCAGTGAAAGTCCCGTCAAAATCGGTCCAGCCGTTTTAGACATTAGCGAGAACAAAGAGACAGACGGAAAAATACTTTAAACGTTCATAGGCATTTAGTAAAAAGCTGTTTTGTCATTGCGAACTCACAATTGTTTTTGTATCTATGTAATGTATGTTTATGTATTTAGTACGTAAAGAGTAATGATGTATAGATTTGTTATTACTGTAAATGCACTACAACATAAACATATCAGACACGACATCCACTAATTAGTAAACTACCCCAAATAAATTACCAGCACCCGGTTACTCTTCAGCCCTCAGCAGCCCACGTCTAAACGGCTAACAATCATGTCCACCTAACTTAATCAGCATCGTTCCATTGACAAACAATTACCAACGCGCGGTTTCCCGACACGGCCAATTTGCCGTGAAGGAGCGAGCGGCCGATTGACGCACATTTGCATGACAAAGGCCTCAACTGACGGGCCGGACTGCCAGTCGGCTGCTGACTCTGACGTAACGAATCGTGGTGACGAAATGACGTATACTACAAAATGGCCACTGGAGTTGAGCCTTTTAGCGCTGGCCAGTGACATTTTGTTCGCTTTTTGAACGAGTGTTCCGGACTAAAAAAAACTGTGGTGTTTTTGTCGATACTGTGTTTTCTGCGTGTGGCAGTTGTTTTTGTACACTCAAGGGGTTTTCACCTGCTTTATTTAGTGTGGTTTTAGGGTAGATATTGATATGTTGGTCATGATTCTGTTGTGCACCAACTATGCTTAATTGAAACTGTTGCTATCTTTTTCCTTGTAGATATATGAGCTGTCAAATTTAGTTGAACTAAGATTTTCTTCGATGTTACTACGACGAACTAAACTCATCATGCTTAATTAAAATCACGCAAAATTCAAGGCAATCGAGATGTAATTTAGTTTGACAGAGATGTAATTTATTTTGACTTTCGCGGTCTGTATGATAGCATTTATAATATTTTAGTTTATTTAGTTTATCCCACTATCTGACAGTAGCTCTAGTGCGGCGCGACTGAAACTGTGGCTTCTCAAACACCCCGCCCCGGCTGACTATGTTGAGCTTGCAGAAAAGCTTCCGGCGGGCCACCAACTACCATGGCCCACCTGGAAATCTCTTAATCGACTAAGAAGTCAGGTGGGCCGCTGCCGGAACAACTTGGTCAGGTGGGGGTTCTCCAATGAGATGCAGTGCGACTGTGGAGCACCATCGCAAACTATGCCCCACCTCTTGTCGTGCTCTCTTTGCAATAACTCCTGCACTATGAAAGACCTTTGCGAAGCCAACGATAACGCTGTCGATGTGGCAGAATTTTGGTCAAAGCTTATCTGAGCCCAATTGGAATCATCGATACGACGAAGAAGAAGATCATTTAGGTGGTGAACCAAAGAATCGGCACCATATACTCTATCATACATTTATGTAACACTTAATAGTCTAGTGGTATATAACTTATATGTACATAAGTTTAAATGATTATAATATTTTTTCCCTGATATTTGATACTTATGTAGGTACACACGGCTACACATCAAGCTATACATTTCCAGTTTACGCTGATCTCGCACTGTACGGAAATCCTATACAATGCGAGATCAGCTTATACTGGAAATGTATAGCTTGATGTGTAGCCGTGCGTACTATGAAATCTTTAGTGTTCTCTTAGTAGTTCATCACAATATAGTGTTACATCTGATTATTGATTCTACTTGAAGACTTGTCTTATATCCTAACAATACCCTCTCCGCATGTAACCACACAATACGTTGCAGGTTGTATACTTGTATAGTGTAGGTAAGCGCTCTAGAGTATTAACGAGAAATAAAGAGTAACGTAAAAAAATGTGGCTATTGAACGAATTTTCTAGATATTAAAATGTTCAGTTTTAAATGGAGGACCGCTGGCCAATTAACGTATAAAATAAGGCAAGGTGTACACCTTAGCCCCTGTTAAATGGGCCACGTTCCACCAATGTAAATTAGTTATGAAATTAACTATAGATTATCATCATCAGCCTATAATTTTCCCACTGCTGGGACACAGGCCTCCTCTCGGTGAGAGGGATATAGATTATAGAGGGAAAGTTAAGCACAGGAAATCTAAACAACAAAAACCGGCTAAGTGCATGTCGGGCCACGCACAATAAAGAGTTCCGTATTTTTTTAATGCAAACAAACAATTCATGATTCTGAATTTTTTACTTCATTGATTCACAATTTTCAGTAACACAACATAATAATATTCTATGTAACTTTTACTTACAATCCGTGTGCTCTGTAGCATTCATACTCTAAGGTCTAACCAATGTAACAATACAGTTCTGGATTGGCACAGGCTATTAACCACTCGAGCCTTTCAATCTTACTTCACTGTTCAGTGGGGATTTCGTAATAGGCAGGTAAATGACGAGCCTGTAGGTATCCGTCACTGCGTTGCGGACTGTTAGCCACTTTGTGTGGGAAGACTTTAGTTTCATCGTGAAATGTGGTGAGATTTAGAGCCCGGTTTTAACACCAGAATACGTAGTTAGTAGCCTACTGAATAACTTGTTCAAATAGGACAGGATATTTATTTAATGGCGCATGATAGATAGCCGAACAATATAGTAAAAATAATATTAATAGTAAAAATTATGTGTCTATGGCGTCTGTCAACGTCACAATGAAAAATTCACCCTCATCCATTGATTTAAATGGTAAAGATACGGTCGTCCGAACATTTGACGGACGCGGTCGCCCTACAAAAAACACTAACGCCATCTATTAGAACTACGATGTCAATCGGCGTGTCTGCTCCTCGACGTAACCTTGTAAGAGCGGGGTGTGGTGTTCTTCGAGGTACCAAGAAATAAAATAAAAACCTTATATTAAAAAAAAAAATATTTGTTGCAGTTTGTTTGTGTTATTAAGTTTTCATTGGCCTTCGAATAAAACAATTTTGTAAAAATCTTGTTTTTTTGGTAATCTGGACATATTTTCCATTTTGGATTCGTAGTTTTTTCTGACGTTGGACATTTTAATTTGCTTTTAATAAACAATAAAAATTAATTTTTGTATAACATTTAATCATAGAGTAATATTACTAAATCTTTTCATTTCATCGGCTACAACGAGCGCCGCTGCAAAGTTATGTCGCGCTTTTACGCGGCTTCGCGTCGTCTTTGCCAAAGGTTGAGACAAATAAGAAAGAAAATTGTTTTAAATAATGTTAGAAGTCGATTTAATGACATATTTTTAACTTACCGGGGATATGAAATGTTATAATTTTTTTAATGTGCTTTTTGTCGTAGTTCACGCAACCCTTCACGGCACAATTTGGCATTTTTGCTTGCAAAAATTTACGACCGCTCCGATGACAGCTGATCGCGTTCTAGTTCACTTCGCTATAGGGAAGACCATTTTGGGACCAAGTTCGTGGCGTCATTGTAACGTGCGGTCCGCCCAGTCCTTTTATATATGTCTATGCGCTCATCATTTTTTACATTAAATAAATAGTATCAGTGTCCAGATTCCACCTTAATATTAAATAAAAACAACCACAATAATACCAATATGAAAGTAAAAATAAAAAACCTTGTTAAAACGGACCACAAATATGTACAAAAAATGGACCAAACATTATCCAATGTGATTTGTAAATGTGATTAATATGCAGACAAGAGCCAAGACACGACGACAGGCACACCCACCATCTCCGGACTCGTCGCTCAGCTCCGCCTCGCAGCCACCGGTACGCGCCTCAACCGTGAGCGCTGTGTCACCGGTCGCTGCAGTTGCGTCGAGCTCGAGCGACGAGTTTTTCTCCCCACCGTCGTCACCGACACCACAACGGCGGCGAGGAAGAGGACGGCCACCAGCGGGCTTGGGGCCTCGAAGCCAACAGGCATCGAACAGGGTCCCCGCTGCCGGTGGAAATGTGTCGCGCATGCGATGGACGCAGTCCATGAACGAAAATGTGATGCGCGCATATTACGGGGCTACAGAGGGAGGAATTAACCTTACAGCGTACCGAGTTCGGATGCTCTCTCTGTTTCAGGTGCTTGAACCAGCCGTCAACGTCTCGGCCCAACGATTATCGGATCAGGTGCGCGTCATTCAGCACAATCATAGATTGGATGACGCTACACTTGATCGACTGCGCTCGGAAATGCAGAATAGTTCTGCTAGTAACCCTCCTCCACCCCAGAATGTCGTGCATATGCCTGCAGACGTACCATTGCAGGCAAACCAGCAGGATAAGGAGGACGAAACCAGTGCTATATCTGCAGAAAACCAATGCAATGTGGACATAAGGAGCATTCTGGAGGATGCCATCCGTGAGTACCGGTTCACATTACCTAACCTTAGACCACGGCTACCACGTTTGCCCATGAATAAAAAAAACAGAGCACTGGTGTGTGCCCTGGATGCGCTGTTACCAAATTTTATTGAAAGCAGCGCAGACCTTTGCGATACACACTCAATCTTGTATTGCACAGCTGTTGCGGCATGTCGTATAGCTCATGTCAAATTTCCAAATACTGATCGAGCTACACAACCGAAAGCCGCCGCACCAGCCTGGCAATGCAGGATTGAGCGTCGTATTAATGAGGCCAGGGTACTCATCGGGAAGCTCATCTGCTTCAGGGAGGGCAATACACGCCCAAGGGTGATGCGCTTTGTGAGGCGGGCGTTCACGGGAACTAGTATTAGTCCTCGTGAATATGCATCCCGTGTCACAGAGCGCATCGACTTCCTGAAGCAGAAAGTTTATGCATGGGCAAATCGTATCCGTCGGTATAGGCGAAGAGTGGACCGGTACACTCAGAATCGCATGTTCCAGAACGATCAAAGGTGGGTATACAGAGCTTGGGAGCGACCCATTCCCACTCAAGGTGTGACTGACGCGTGTCTACCAGATAGTGATGACATGAGTGCGTTTTGGCGAAGCATTTGGTCGACTCCCGTCAGTCACACTGAAGGTGATTGGATGCGTGTTGTTGAACGGGCGTGTGATTCAATACCAGACATGGGGGCTATTACCATCTGCCCCCAAGATGTAGCTCGTGCAGTCCGTCCGTTGCCTAACTGGAAATCTCCAGGACCGGACGGACTGCACAATTTCTGGATTAAATGGCTACAAAGGTCACACGCTTGCTTAGCTTCACAATTCCAGTCATCTTTAGAGACTGGTTCGCTACCACAGTTCTTTACCACAGGTATTACCCACCTGCTCCATAAATCGGGTAGTACTGCGGAACCTAAAAATTATAGACCTATAACATGTTTACCGACGGTCTATAAAGTTCTTACATCCATTCTTAGAGCAAAAATTTCACACCACGTCGAAAGCAACGCAATTATGTCGGTGTCTCAGAATGGATGTAAGAATGGGTCCCGCGGTACTAAGGAGCTGCTCCTTATAGACATGGCCATAAGCCAACAGGTTCGTAGATCCCGGAAGGATCTGTCGACATGTTGGATAGATTATAAGAAGGCCTATGACTCGGTGCCACATACATGGCTCATGAGGGTGCTGGAGTTGTACAAAATAGACGCGACTCTACGCACCTTCTTGATGTCATGTATGAGGCAATGGAGGACAGTCCTTCTGTATCCAGGAAGTCGACAGATCCGGGGGACCGATGAACCGATAAGGATTGAGCGTGGAATATTTCAGGGCGATAGTTTGAGTCCGCTTTGGTTTTGCTTAGCCTTGAATCCTCTAAGCACACTGCTAGAGGATTCAAGTCTGGGCTATCGGTTGAGAAGAGGTGGTCAGGTGATATCACACCTCCTTTACATGGATGACCTAAAACTCTTTGCCCCCAACAATTTGCAACTGATGGAGCTACTGAAGGTAACAGAAACCTTCAGTAGCGCCATCAGGATGGAATTTGGTGTGGACAAATGTGCAGTCATGCATGTAAAGCGAGGAGGAATTATAGAATCCGTGGGAACCCAACTTACGGATTCTATACACCTTAGATCCCTCTCCTCAACCGAAACCTACAAGTATTTGGGTATGTCGGAAGCATTAGGCATCAATGCTGACAACATGAAACAATCGTTGAGGGAGCGCTTCTTTGGCCGCCTGAATAAAGTGGCAAATAGTCTTTTATCAGGCGGAAACAAGGTGCGTGCCTTCAACGGTTGGGTCATGCCGGTATTGATGTATTCTTTCGGCATACTCAAATGGACTCAAACGGAACTAGACGCCCTGGACAGGAAGGTCCGTACATTGCTGACGGCATATCGGATGCATCACCCACGGTCATCAGTGATGAGACTGTACATCCCGCGGAAGTGTGGGGGTCGAGGCTTTTTAAATGCTAAGACCCTCCACAACCGCGAGATTTGCAGTCTCAGGGAATATTTCCTTTACACTGACGTGGGGATGCATCGAGATATGGTCGCAGTGGACAAGGGCCTCACCCCGCTCTCCTTGGCGAAAGAGAACTGGCGCAAACCTGCAGTACTGGATACTAATGATCGTAAGGAAGTATGGCAAAGCAAAGAGCTTCACGGACGCTTTTTCCGGGCTCTTCATGGGCCTGATGTAGACTTTTTGGCGTCTGTATCCTGGCTACGTTTCGGCGAACTCTTCGGAGAAACCGAAGGTTTTGTCTGTGCGATTATGGATGAAGTTATCATGACGAACAACTACCGGAAATACATTGTCAAGGATGGTACGGTTGACATCTGTCGGGCATGCCACCGTCCCGGTCAATCAATCCGACATATCGTTTCCGGTTGTTCTCGCCTTGCTAACGGCGAGTATTTGCACAGACACAATCTAGTAGCTAGGATTATCCACCAGCAACTTGCTTTGCAGTACAACCTTGTGGAGTCTGAAGTACCATACTACAGGTATGTGCCCGACCCAGTTCTCGAGAATGGTCACGCCACATTGTATTGGGATCGATCTATCATCACTGACAGGACTATTGTAGCCAATAAGCCTGATATTGTGGTGATAGATCGACGAGAGCGTCGTGCAATGATTGTTGATATTGCTGTCCCCCATGACGAGAATCTCGTGAAAGCTGAGCAAGATAAGAAAATCAAATATCTTGACTTAGCTCACGAGGTTGTCGACATGTGGGACGTGGACTCAGCAATCATTGTACCGATAATCATTACAGTAAATGGCCTAGTAGCGAAGAGCCTCGATCAACATCTCAGGAGGCTCTCATTGCACGGCTGGATCAAGGGCTTGATTCAGAAAGCAGTACTCCTAGACACGGCACGCATAGTCAGGAGGTTCCTTTCTCTAGAGCCCTGACCACCGGCATCTTGGACCCTGCTCCTGATGCCGTTGGGCCACTATTTTTTATATTTTTAAATGTTTTTTTTAATGATTTTTGTAAAAATATTTAAAAATGTACTAAATAAGTATAAAAAATAAAATGAAAGGGGTAAAAATTATAATAATATATAATGTATAGAAAGAAAAAATGCCGTTTATTTGGACACAGTTCATGAAACATAAAATACAATAAGAAATAAAAAAGTGAAAAGAAATAACTACAACGCTGTGTGCCTCACGGCTGCGCCAAAAAGGTTAATTTCAGCATTCATGCCAGACAAATGCTTTAAGACGCTGGTTTTAATATAATACAGGCTCGATATGCGGATGGGTCAAGGGCCTGATTCAGAAGGCAGTACTCCTCGATACGGCTCGCATCGTGAGGAGGTTCCTGTCTCTGGAGCCCTAACCACTGGTAGCTTGGACGCTGCTCCCGAACCAGCGGACCGCTATTTCATATATTTTTTAATATTCATGTTATAAAAATATTTAAAAATGTATTCAAATAAGTATGAAAATAAAGTAAGGAAATATAAATCCTACTAATATTATAAACTAGCTGACCCGACAGACATTGTCCTGTCTTAGCTATGAATATTGAATTGGCATTAGCTATACAAACCTTGTCCTGACAATAAGGAACACATACAAAAGAATCATCCAATTTGGTGCAGTCGTTCGGAAGTTATGCGCGCACATACATTTCGGCGATTCATTTTTATATATTTAGATGTGTAAGTTTGTATGTCTGGATGTTTTTAATCAATCACGCAAAAACGGCTGCAAGAATTTGGATGAAATTAGGCACACAGATAGTTTATAACCTAACAACAGATAAGATACTTTTTATCCCGGTAGGACGTTCCCGTAGTATAATATGAAAATGGCCCTGCAGTACAAATGGGTACTGCTGAAACAGTAGTCTTAGCAAGCTCTTAGTCATCATCTGCCTAGCCTTTTCCCAACTATGTTGGGGTCGGCTTCCAGTCTAATCGAATGCAGCTGAATACCAGTATTTTACATGGAGCAACTGCCTATCTGACCTCCACAACCCAGTTACTGGGTAATACGATACCCCTTGGTAAGACTGGTTGTCAGACTTTCGGGCTTCTGACGACCCGTAACAACTGTCAAAGATCCACAAATGACAGCCGGGACCAACGGCTTAACGTGCTTTCCGAGGCACGGAGGGGTCTTGGTATGTAAAAATGGTTACCCATCCACGGACCAACCGCGGCAAGCGTAGCTTAACCTGGTCGATCGACCCGTGCAGCTATTTTTATTTAGCCACAAGCCCCTCCTCCTCCTTAGTAAGCTCTGAGTAATACCAATAAAACTTAATTTGACCCAATTTTCGTAGCGGTATCATAGTTGTTTTGCGTTGGATTTCATACTACACAGGTTTAATGTATGAAAAAAACCGGTCAAGTGCGAGTTGGACTCGCGCACCGAGGGTTCCGTACAAACCTGTGGGTATATAAGTAAAAGTTCAAAATTGTCAAAAATATTTTTTTTTATATGACGAAACTAAAAATTTTCGGTTTTCGTAATTTTTCCTATATCTGTACTATAAGACGTGACTTCGTACAAAATTTCAAGATTCTAAGTTCACGGGAAGTACCCTGTAGGTTTTGATTCCCGTGCGAGTTTCGAAAATTTGCGGAATTTTGCGGCCTAAATGGCTGTATCTTTTGATTGCGTTGACTTAGAAGGTTGATTTTTCTACAGATTCCAGGGACAGTAGAACTAAGTATCATATAGAAATTTCAGTTTGATACCTCCACGCGTTCCTGAGAAAAACGGTCTTGACAGACGGACGGACGGACGGACGGACGGACGGACAACAAAGTGATCTTATAAGGGTTCCGTTTTTTCCTTTAGAGGTACGGAACCCTAAAAACCTAAACACTTAATTAGTTTCAATTAATTAATAATGAAGTGACATTCAACAAATTTCTCTATTTTTATGAGACATAAAATCACCTTGTTTTAGACATTTTTATTTGTATCATCTTTATCCTAGTCATAAATCAGCTAATTATGAATAATCTCTTAAAATATTTCTAAACAATCCCATTTCCCATTCCATAAGCAATTCATAATTTGGTATTAAAGTAAAATAATTAACAGCATTTAATATTCTGAGCACACAGCATTTGATGACAAATAGCCGTTCTTAGCCTCTGTCAAATGGGCCACGTTCCACCAATGTAAATTAGTTATGAGTGATACACTGCGCTTGAGGTTATACAACGTGGAGTTTAAGCTAAATTGGCAGTTAAGGAAAGTTAATTAAGGCAAATTAGGGTAGTAAATTTAGTTGTGGGCACTGCTACGGAAATATGATTCTCGTAGCGTTTTCGTAGCACGTTGATAGGTTACGAATTTCGTAGTAAGAAGCCGTAGTAATCGTAGAGATTTATGTTTTTGTCAGTGTGTGTAGAAATTATACTTCTACGGAATTCTTTTGACCGCTATAAACACTAATGCTATGAGCATGAGGTCCTGGCTTCAATTTCCAGGTCCGGCGAAGTGTTATTCGACTATTCTATCTGGAATTCCTCAGTAGCAGCCGGGATTTGTGCCCAGTTGATGGCAATAGGCTCACCCCTATTCCATGTGACTTACATAATGGGCAAAATGTGGGTGTACTATATGTACACTTCTGCACAACTCTTTGGGGAAACAAGGCGTGATGTTATGTTATGTGAACTTTTCGGTAGCAGCCCAAAGTTTGGATTTGTGTCCGGTTCATGGCAATATGCTCGCCTCCTGTTACATGGGACTTGAGCATACGTGATGAAATGTGGGTGTATACATTGGTACACCTCTACTTAACCCTTCGGGGAACACAGGCGTGAAGAATGAAAGAAACGAAAGATAAAATGTTTATTCTGCACAAACAAAACGCACATTATCATCATAATTTCAGCCGAAAGACGCCCCCCAAATTAGGGGAGGCCTATGTCCAGCAGTGGTGCTGAACATAGGCCTCCCCTAATTTGGGGGGGCTTGCCATAATCGCCACGCTTGGCAGGCGGGTTGGCGATCGCAGTATGGTGGTAAAATGAGTAGAGAACACTGCTGCCCATTCTCTAGTATCTAAATCCCTTAGTCGCCTCCTACGACACCCACGGGAAGAGATGGGATGGTGCTATTCTTTACGTCCGGCACCACACGGTAAGATACATAAAATGCACACATACAATGTGGACAAAAGCCCCGTATTCAAGTCGAAAAAGTTGCACAATATTGTCCATTGTTACGAAACTTGTATGTTTTATTCTACTACTAAGTAAATGACTAACCCAACCATTATTGTTACTGGTAATGGTAAATTATATTTATTTCTGTAAATTAATCCAAAGAAAGCCCTTTTACAAGTCCTAAATAAATTGTGTTTTAAAACTAGGTAAATTCGACGTTGTCTATCCGACTTTTCTGAGAAAAAGAATCGGAACAAATTCAAAGTTGACAGTCTCTTTAGTCGTAATGGATCGAAGGTGTCGTAGCCATTTCAGACGCACATCTACATGGTCTTCACATGATCTGACTAAGATTAGGTCTGGGCTTTAAAAGACGCTATGACCACTGTCCGTGACATCGCCGCGGGCCCCTATCAGAATACCAGCGCTGCGACACTTTTAAATGTCGCAGCATCATGCTGAGATAGTGGCCTTTTGGCTTCGTACAGGACTTTGATTTTTATTTTACTTTTTGTTTTTGTTTAAATCTTATGTTAATTTTAAGTGGTGTAGCATAGTAGTGTTTTATTTTTTATGTGTTTAATAATCGTATTGTACTTCAGTAAGTTTGTAAACAGTCCCATATGTGTCGCCGGGCGTAAAAGAATAGCACCATCCCATTTCTTCCAGTGGGTGTCGTAGAAGGCGACTAAGGGACTTACTAGAGAATGGGCAGCAGCGTTCTCTATGCATTTTACCACCATACTGCGATGGCCAACCCGCCTGACAAGCGTGGCGATTATGGCAAAACCCCCCTAAATTGGGGAAGGCCTATGTCCAGCAGTGGACGTCTTTCGGCTGAAATGATGATGATGATGAAGTTTGTGATATTCCTGTGCAAGTCCAAAAAAAAAATCCTTTCTTTCTTTCTTTTACTGAGTTTCTTTCGGCCTTTCTTCTCAGAGTAGTCAGATAGGAAAAGTCGACCACATCAGTTCTATTAAAAACAAAATACTGGTGTATAAATGTTTGTACAAACTACTTACAGAAATGCTAGCATTTTTCATTTATCAAGATGTTTGTATCTGAAGCAAGATGTATGAAGCATTTTACGGCTGTAGTTTTGTTACTAGGGTGAAAAAGAATAGTAGTAATTATTGGTAACTATTAAGATATTGTATCGCCAAGAGGCCAAAGTACTTGGTGGCAGACGCAAGAAAAATATCAGCAATAACAGATTTCCTATGTAACAAGGAAAACAACTTATCCGGCGAAATGGCATTTGCCGGTCCACGGCGGATAAAAAATCGCAGTTGATTGCTATGTGCCGTGGCACGGCACGTAATCTGTGGGAGCCGGTGGGAGCGGTTTTTTACGTTTCTCTATGAAACTAAGCAACCTATCTTTTTCGTTCTCGACCTATCTTTCATAGTAAAATAGCGAGAAATCGGGGTTTTAACCCAAGGGACCTAAGGGGACGTGACCTAATCGACGCCATCTTGGAGTCAGCTACACCAGGTATTTTTTTTTTTTTTTTTACATTACACTTTAAGGGAAGGACATTTTTAATTTCAAAATTCACAAGGTCATTGACATCCTCTAACAATAAAAAAGAGGTTCAAAGTAAAAAAGGTTTTACAACTCATTCGCTCGTGTGTAACCTTTGCAGCGCTTACAGCGATTCTACAAAGCGCTTTCAAAATGAGAGTCAGTTCATTTAACATATTAGGTTAACCGACGCTTCAGCGGATTAGCTGCTTTGTGTATTAAGTTAAGAATTTACATTGACGTTGTTTTGTAAGCTCAAAATGTACTTTAATCTCATTGATAAAATATCTAAGTATCCTACAGAACCAAGGTATACTGGTAACTTAAGTAGTGTAAGAGTTGCCTGCAAACCTTGCTTGCACGAGGCACTTTTACAACTTATCCTAGATTCGTTTGACTGATCGAATGCAACGGCCATTGTTTAAAAAAAAACAACAGTGTTGTGATAGGCGCGTAAAAGTGAGCACATCCTCTTGAAATAAATAGCGAAATTCAATATTGTTTCTTATATACATACTTACATATATGTTCCGGGAACATTTTTTGCGCCCAATGCTAACAATACCTAGGTACCTACACCTACTGAAATTAAGTTTTAGGTAACATTCATCATGTGACAAAAAGTAAGTCAATAATATTATTTTGCAGACAGAGGATAATAATTATTTCTCAGGCATCCTAGTCGGAAAGACTGTTTTATAATAAAGTTGCAGCTTATAATGTTCCCACTGGACACAAACCTCTTTTCTGTGAGAGGGAGTGGGGCGTAACCCACTACGCGGGTCCAGTGCGGGTTGACAAATGTCAAATATATTCGAATTTTTGGTTCAAATGCATGCCACTTTCTTCACGATGTTTTTCTTCACCGTTTTGAGAGCAAATTGTTAGGGTTCGAACCCACTACCTAACTCATAAGTCGTGGCCAATTCCACTAGGCCACCACATCTCTCTATAATTAACAACTATTATTATAGATTTTTCCAAAAGCATTACGGTAAGTAATAATATTTTAATAGTAATTATTAGCATAAGGAAGTTGCCGCACATCCTGTAGACAAAATCCCTGATAGAAAAGCAGGAGTCTCTCACTCAGAAAAAATCCACAGAAAAAAGCCATACAAAGTATATTTAAAACTAAAAGGAGATTTGTAAAACTATTCCATAGCAATAAAACATTTCATCGTGGTAGCTTCGAAAGCAATCACTATAAACTGCAAAGTTTACACAAGACTAAGAAATTGATCTAACAGTTCCCTTCAATAGGTATATCGTTTAACAGCTAAGAAATAAAACAAGTTTACGAGTTGAGTAAGCAAATGGAATGGGTTTGGTTTCTGTTTTGTTTTGATCCTGAGTTTAGTGTTTGTCTTACTAATATTATTCAAGTTTATTTTTAGTTTAGAGATTCGTCACGAGTCGTCTAAAGCCCGAAAGTCTGGCAACTATTCTTAACATAGGTTATCGTATTACCCAGTAAGTGGGTTGCGGGGGTCAGATAGGCAGCTAGATTGGCAGCCGACCCCAATATCATCATCATCATTTAATCCGAGAGACGTCCACTGCGACATCCTTCCCCAAGACCTCAGCTGGCAAAAATGGTGATGGCGATTATCACTTACAGTTTACAATTTGGTTTCTCCATAATTACTTTAACTTACAGTAGAACAGTTTTTTCTGAAAAGGTGTCTAGAATGACCCAAATTTCACAAGCTAAGTGGTATCATGTAATAGGAGGTGAGCCTATTGCTTTAAAACATCCACAAACCAGAGTCCAAACTGCTACTGTGTAATTTATATTTGACAGACTCAGTAACACTTTGCAGACAAAAGTAACGATTTGTTTGCATTGGTTTATTTATCCTGTTATCCTCCCTCTATGATTCCCAGTTCTTTCGATCTAGGTCTTAAGTGAACCACCGGTCGTGTGTTTTCTCCAGCTCGACCCGCCATCTTCTACGGGCCGCGACGCATTCTGGCTGTGTCAAGGCTTCACGTAACGGCCTGGCCACGGGACAACCGCCATGGCGAAAATTCGCGCGGTGCGACCGCCGAGGCGTCTAGCGACTGAAACAAACGCATAGAAATGTACTTATCAAGCCACGCGGGGCGGCGACCGGCGGGGCGACCGGCGGAATGTACCAAGCGAATGGCACGGGCGACCGGCGGCGCGGCCGGCGAGTGAAACAAATGCATTAATTAGTACGGCGCGAGCCATGGCGTCAAGCGGCAGTCGCGGCGACTAGGGCAGCGATTAAACGAGTTTAGTTGTTTTCGCCGCGAATAATGATCACCGAGACTTTTATTGCTGAAATACTAGCAAAGCCACCTATGTGGAAGTCTGGCCACCCACAGCATAAATATAAACATATAGTGAAGTGATTGTGGGAAGAAATTAAAATAAAATTTCCAGATTTTCTCGTACTTCTTTTGGAATTCTCCATCTATACCTCGATTCCTATTCAACTTTATACTCCACAATCTCTTCAAAATATTATATCTTGAACCAAAAAACTATTACTTTCTAAGCAATATCGAGATAACTTTGTTAAAAACATTTCGCTCTCGGACTTCCTTACTGGTCGCGGCGGCGACCGCGACTCCCCGTGGCCTGCAAACGATGCCGCGCGAATTGTCGCCCCGCCTGCCGCACCGCCGATCCCCGTGGCCAGGCCGTAATGGTTATATTAGCCCACAGCTCACGCATACGGCAGACGCCAGCCCAGTCCCACTTCAGCTTAGCGGCTTTTTGAGTAACGTCAGTCAGTAATCTGTGTTTTGGAGTGCAGCGTGGTGTAGCGAAAATGGTGTGTTAATTTGACGCCTTGAATACTGCGCTCCATTGCACATTGTCAAACCTTGAATTTGGAGTTTTGAGTTTTTATCAAATATTTATCCTACAGATCTTAAATCATCATCCTTATTGTACAATATCTAATAATCTCAATATCTTATTATTAGACTAAGTACTAATGTATTTAAGGAACGTAATAAAAGCCGCAACCTTTTCAAAGCCATTTAACAAATTCCGTTCCATTAAAAACGTTAAATTTTCACTCGAAGTATGAAGATAATGGTGTAATTATTTTCACACAATTCTGAAACAAATGGTGGCACTCAGGGGTAAGTCGAAACAGAGTATAGGCATTATATAATTAGGGATATATGTAAAAGTATTATTGAATAGAATAGGTCTTTAGTTGCTTGTGGCTAAGTTACAATAGCTGCGCGGGTCGATCGATCAGGTCAAGCTACGCTTGCCGCGGTTGGTCCGTGGATGGGTAAACATCTTTACATACCAAGACCCCTCCGTGCCTCGGAAAGTACGTTAAGCCGTTGGTCCCGGCTGTCATTTGTGGGTCTTTGACAGTCGTTACGGGTCGTCAGAAGCCCGAAAGCCTGACAACCAGTCTTACCAAGGGGTATCGTATTACCCAGTAACTGGGTTGTGGAGGTCAGATAGGCAGTTGCTCCATGTAAAATACTGGTATTCTGCTGCATCCGCTTAGACTGGAAGCCGACCCCAACGTAGTTGGGAAAAGGCTAGGCAGATGATGAGGTCTTTAGTTGCTTAGAATGTAGGTACATAAAATTAAGTTTTTAAGTTATAAAATAGGATTCATGTACATTCTGCCTTAATATAGCCCTCAAATTTAATAGGCACATAAGCTGTCTCAATACATTTATATTTCTATTTCAGTTACTTATGTTTAAATAACCATGTTTCGTTCATAAATGGGACGAAAATCAACCTAGAGATAGTATTTATTTTGATTTTCTAGCATTACATTTTTAACACTTTGAGGAACATATAGGCTTAGGCTTATAGGCTTAATAACAATAAAGATCTATAGTGTCTCCTTCAGTGTCTTTCAACTGATTAATTGATATACAGACTATTACCTTTACAACTTAGGTACTTACTTTCACTATTTACTTTTGAAATAAGTCAAATGTCAGATTTTTTCTTCATTAGCATTGATATTAAGAAAATATACCATTCAGTGCATTTAATCATTGTCAAATGCATTTATCGAATTTTCCCTTGACACTCGTTTAAACTTTCGTTCAGGAATAAGTGACAATCCATTGTCCAAAATAATGGAACGCTACGATGGTCAATTACGCATTTTCGCCAACCATTGAAGAAAATAATGAGAGGATATCCTCAAATTATTGTGTAAGTGTCAGGCGATCTGCAAAAGACCGCTCGAAAAGGAAATTTCTTATTTCTGGACTACTTTGACGAATTATATCAAATATACAATCCGTAATTTTTTATGATGAATGTAAAAAAGTTGTTATTTTTTCCTCTGGCATGGCAGTATTAAAATGCGGGCAGGTGCAAGCCGCCATTACCCTGAGAGTCAATTAAAGCACCTAATGGTGCTTGAATCCTGACTGGAATCTCATTACGAGCCAAGTTGGGATTATTGGCAATGTGTTTGTTATTCCAAACTTTAAACGTTTTATTCAAGAGAATGGACGGTACGGAAATGATGGTACTTCACTGATGAGCGTTCCTTGTTTCGTTAGATCGTATTTTAACTATTGAATTTGACCTAAATACTTTACGAAATATTGGAGCTCTAAGCTTTGAAGTACCTTTTGTTGTCCTTTGAGGCGCTTTGGTAGAGGTAAAATTTGTAGCAACTCGTTATAATTATTTGTGAAAGATTTATCGCAATTAACGCATTTCGGTATCCTTAATTATAATGGATATAATTTTTATTTGATAGTTCCAATTTAAATATAGCTTAGTAGCGGACACTTTCAAATATTAAACAGCTGTATATTGGCCTGCTTAAATATTTTTAATGGGTCTTTTATTCACAGATCGTTTTTTTTATTTACCATTTGAATATGATAAACAAATGTACCATTTTTGCATTGCGTTTGAGCATGATATGAATTCATATTTCTGTACATTTCAATTCTCGTTTGTTAAAAATATTCAGCGCAATATTTACGTGTGCTCGCTCATTGAGGCAAATACGTGAATGTGTTACATTTTCGTTTGTATTCCTTACCTTTTGGAAAACCACTTGCATTCCGACTGAGTGCTTCTATTTAAGTGTAAATGGAACTTTAAATATGAGAAAACTTTTTGGATGTGTTTTTTTATTACAGTCAATAGTTTTGTAAAGAAAATTACTGAGTATAGAACAATAAGTAGAGATGAGTACTATTTGGCACGTCGAGTTTCCTTTTTTAATTAATTTGTGCAGTTTATTAACTGCCTAGTGTTGTGATCAGCTATTGATATCCTGAATAAGACTTTTTATTTCACGTTCAGCTTTTGAAGTCAAGTAAATAATTTTAACTGAATTGTTTTCTTGACAGACAGCTTTGTTCCAAGTTTAGACGGTTTAATTTGTTCACCAACTCACTGATCGAACTATCTTAGCGAGTGCAGCTTGACATCTCTTCATCAATCCCCACAGCTGATAATTATCCTTCTCATTAGTACACTTTCCCCCCACTTATAATTAGTCCCCAAAGAGAAGTACAGCTCTCATAAAACCAGTCCTTTCTTTTGAAGCCTCCTGCGGGATCTAGCGCGAAGTAGCACCATAATAGTTTCCATTTGAGCCGGAGATGCGTAACGAGGCTCTTCTTGGTGGCTGAATGAAGGGCCTCTTTTCGTATTCATATGATCCCACGTGCTTCGGTGAAGTCGGAAAGGGGGTGGAGGTTTGAAGGCAGAGACTTGCAGCGAGTTGGAAACTGTAAGGTGGAATTTTCTCTCATCTGGAATATAAGAGATGCGGTGTTAGATCGTCAAGGGTGCAGGTGAGCGACCATTTGGAATACTTAATAAAAGTGTTTTTCTACGGGGTCGAACCGGTATTACATAGATGTACCGTAGAAAGGACAAGAAGAAAATAGAACTTTGATAATTAAGTATATTTTAGACTTTGATTCAGAGAGAGATATTAGAAAATTCCGTGTAATTTTACCTAACCGTTATAAAAAGACACTTAACGAGGCCTAGATTCACATTTATTCTAGACTATTTGTTTTACTCGTTTTGCGTTTTATGACTGCTGGCTATTTTTCTTTGTCATCATCCTCATCATTTCAGCCGAAAGACGTCCACTGCTGGACATAGGCCTCCTCCAAAAGGCCACCATCGCTACGCTTGGCAGGCGGGTTGGTGATCGCAGTATAGTGATAAAATGCATAGAGAACGCTGCTGCCCATTCTCTAGTAAGTCCCTTAGTCGCCTTCTACGACACCCACGGGATGAAATGGGATGGTGCTATTCTCTTACGTCCGGCACCACACGGAACAATTTTCTTTGTATCTCATTGAAAAGAAAAATGTATGATTTTCCTGCACCCAACTAAAATCCCTGCACCAATCAAAGACATGTTTCTCAGTTCTGCCGTCAAATACCAAAATTTCAGTGACATTGCTGTACATACGGTTACAATATCTAAAGCAAAAGAAAACTTTTCCAGTACCGGAATGCCTGTTCACACATACTTTATCACGTCCCAGTCTTTGCTTTTTGAAAGGAAATAGCCGTTTAGTCGATATCCGCCCGTGGCTTGCGTCCTACCACTCTTAGCTTCGCCCCGTCGTCGGTCGACCCCTAGATGAACGCCGTATGAACAAAATGCAATCTCGCCCGCCACCGCTTCAAAGATAAAAAATATACACTTTGGACTACTCTTACTACCTACATGATAAGGTTGAGTTTGGCCCAGTGAAGCGAAATTTAGTATGGTTTCGTTTGAGATTTTAAAATGTATGTTGTGAATAAAGGTTTTTTAGGTTATCAAATGGACACTAGACCATTGAACTGGGCTATTTTGGCGCGGGTTCGTTATTGTAAAATGTTTGTTTTCCTGCTTACAAAGGTTTGCTTTTGATAGTCATTTTTTGTTAACCATTTCGAATTCGTTTGTAGTAACAACTACTATTTTTTATATTTTTTTTTTTTTTTTTTTTTTAATAATAAAAACTGGTCAAGTGAAAAACGATGAATTTATCTCGAAAACTAACTTAACGTTGTAGTTAAAAAATGTGTTCTACTTACTGTATATCCACGGTATACAACACGGTAGATGGTCCAGCTACAAATTTAAGTTTTGTAACGGCAATTTTTTGGGGCTCCGTACTTCAGGCGGCAAAAATGGAACCCTTATAAGATCACTTTTTTTGTCCTTCTGTTCGTCTGTCAAGACCCTGTACTCAGGAACGCATGACGGTGTGAAGCTGAAATTAATATCAAATACTCAGGACTGCTTCCCCTTTGAGCAGTGTAAAAATGAAATTTCTAAGTCAACGCAATCTAACACAAGGTCGTTTATCGAATTAAAACTTATCAACAAAAAAAAAAAAAACTGGTTAATTCCCGTTGACCTAGAATAAGAAGACAAAGAATTAAAATAAAAAAGGTGTGGTGTTCAACGGTTCAATAAACTTTTAGTTTATCTTAAACATTGACTTATATTTAACCAACACTCGAACAGCTCACTGGGGCTTGAGCTGATGACTAATGCACCAGACATATACAGGGTGTCCGGTAATTAATGGATAACCTTTAAATGGTTCATGGTAGAACTAATGTTTTTATTTAAATTTTTTGTAAAAATGTCCAAAAAAAAAAACAACCGACTTCCGAAAAAAACAATACAACGTGAAAAATAAAAGTTGGTGTCCTTGGATTTGTATTTTCATTTTTGGTCACCGACTGCTGAAATTGAAGTTATTTTTCAGTTTATAGTGTTTTTTCGGAAGTCGATTGATTTTTCATTGGGTTTTTTTTACAGAAAAAATACGAATAAAAATGTTTTTTTTCTGAATGGTCATTAGTTCTACCATGAACCATTTCAAGGTTATCCATTAGTTACCGGACATCCTGTATGTATTTAAGTGTCGCCACCAGTGATGCCAGTTTAATCCACCACCTTTTAATATCCATTCAACTATTCGCTCATACATTTTCCGATTTCCTTTCTCTCTCTACAAGACCTTCCTGAAATAAAAATAAAAAAGCCTTTTTTAAATATTCATAATACACCGATATAGGGAACATGGGAATCCACTCAATATTCGCTGCGTGCATGCTCGGTCTACTCAGAAGCTATTCGCTTATATCTTGGAATATGTTCACGAGGATGGGACATTGTGTGATAATAGCTTTATATTGGGTCGTGGATAATGTTTACCTATATGATTTTGGAATGCGAAAGTGGAGCAAATTTTTCTATGATCATGAATTTAGAGGGAAGGCAAGATTTTGTGTACTTTTCGTTTGAATAATTTCAGAAAATGTATTTATTCAAATAGAATCTGCCTGGCCTTTTTCCAACTTTTGTTGGAATAACCTCCTTCTTTTTGAAGTCGGTTAAAAAGGCCGGATGCAGCTGATGACCAGTATTTTACATTGAGCCTATCTGAGCTCCACAACCTGGCTAACATGATACCTACGTAATACTGGCTGTTGTGTCGACTGTCAAAGATCTACGTATGACAGCCGGGACCAACGGCTTAGCGGGCTTTCCGAAGCACGGGTGGATCTCAATATGTAATGGATGGTCATCCATCCATGAAGCGACTGCGGCAAGCATACTTACAAGCTTAACCTTCGATCGACACGTACGGTTGTTATCAGTTAGCCACAAGCCCAAAGTTCAAAATGAATTTCTAAACCGTCATCAGTTCGACAGAAAATGTTGTTCCAAAATTAGAGAGCTGTATAAAAACAAAGGTCTTTTTCAACAAGAAAGTGTCAATTAAAAATAATATTGGCAAATAAAAAGTCCTATCCATATTTACGTGGTCTGTGCCCGGATAAGTACGGATATACGCGCATTGACTGCGAGATGCATCGCAGTCTGCATGCACTGGTTTGTTACAAATTGTTTACCCTGCAACTTCGCATACTTATTTACTTTCAGCTATGTTTACAGCATTCAGCCGCTTTATTTTATTAATTGCAGCGATTTATTTCATAATAAAAGGATTTCGTGAAACAAAACCTCGGTTTGATCTGCTGTAGTGTCAATCTATACATAGCATACGTATAAACATACAAATAAATAAAATTTAAATGTCTGTTTGTAATGTCAAATTAACAGCTTTTTACTAAATGCATTTGAAAGTCATCATCTGCCTAGCCTTTTCCCAACCATGTTGGGGTCGGCTTCCAGTCTAACCGGATGCAGCTCAGTACCAGTATTTTACATGGAGCGACTGCCTATCTGACCTCCACAACCCAGTTACTGGGTAATACGATACCACTTGGTAAGACTGCTTGTCAGATTTTCGGGCTTCTGACGACCCGTAACGACTGTCAAAGATCCACAAATGACAGCCGGGACCAACGGCTTAACGTGCTTTCCGAGGCACGGAGGGGTCTTGGCATGTTAAGATGGTCACCCATCCACGGACCAACCGCGACAAGCGTAGCTTAACCTGATCCATCGACCCGTGCAGCTATTGTCACTTAGCCACAAGCCCCTCCTGTAAAGTACTTATAACAAAAAAAACGATTTTCCAAATATTTGCTGCCTGTTTGTTCCGGCTTTCTCCAAGACGGCTGATGAATGTTATAAGGAGTAACACAGGCTAGTCGTTAAATATTTTCTGACATCCACAAGGGCGAAGCCACGGGCAATGCTAGTAATCATTATTTTATTTAAACAATGTGTCGAGGTGTGAACCCGCGATCACAATTCGATACCGTTCCATCAGCAAACTCATTTGTTTTTAAAGTAAATTACTTCTGAAACAAATGAGTTCGATTTTAAACGGTAGGTGCGAATGAGATTTGAATTAAATTAAATTTGAATTAAATGTGTAACACACGATTAATCAGAATCATAATCAGTTTGAACGTTACTGCGAATCCGTTTTTAATATATTCGAAAAAAAAAATGGTTAGTAACATAAACAACGCCATGAATGTTGTGTAAATATAAAAATGAAAGCGATTCGTATTGATAGTGTATTTATGTATGCTAATAATAGAGTATGTGCGCAATTAGCTCCTGATTATATATAATAAGACCTCTTTTTCTGTAGGCATAATTTCGATCATTATAATTTTTGTTTCTCAAGAAGTCATGCGTATCCGTATCCCATCGAAACCCAGTGTGAATGCGGTGCTCCTGACCAAACCATGTACCATTTGTTGGAGTGTGCAAAGTCTTATACATCAGTACTTCTGACGTCGGTCAATACGCCAGTGATGTCGATTAGTGTGGCTTCCTATTCGGGTGAACTCATTTGACAAAACTTTTTAATAAAAAAATTGAACCGCCGAAAAACCGAAAAATTAAAAATAATAAACTAGCTTTGTCCAACCCCAATAACAAAGTTCGGAAGGCGGTGACATATAATCAAATACATATCCAAAGTCACCGACTTCCGAACTTATTTATTGGGGTTGGACAAAGCTAGTTTATTATTTTTAATTTTTCGGCGGTTCAATTTTTTTATTAAAAAGTTTTTATTTTATAAATTTTTTGTGGCTATAATCTACTAATTACTACATGCTTAATTTTTGATTTAATACACGACTCAGTATTAAATCTGTGAGTAAACAATCAATCATCCCCTGTTTTCTTACCCTTAGGGTTGGAATTTTTCTTCGAAATTTATATGGGACCAACTTCGAGGTATACCCTTTCCAATAAAAAAAGAATTATCAAAATCGGACTACTCTGGAAAAAGTTATGCGTGGTCATACATAAAAAAAAAAAAAAAAAAAATATACGCGTCGAATTGAGTAACCTCCTCCGTTTTTTCGTCGGTTCGAAAATACATATTTTTGCCTTCGTTCGACTCCAATTGTCTCGAGAAGAAAAAATCAGTAAACATGAGTTTTTACTTTAGTAAACAAATAAAAACCGGTCATACTCGTATTGTCTTACTTAATAAACAAAAAGCTCTTCACGTCAAGTAGTGTGTCGACGAGACTTTCTCATTCCGGTTTTTTCCCTTGTTTCTGCCTTTTTTATTATTTCGTTGGAATTGGATTTCATTTCACACAGACGGAAATTTATTTATTTCATTCAGCTCCGATTTCTTTCTTAACGTGCCTGAGGTCATTAAAATATATATTTTTTCATATTTTTTTTTTTGCAGTATTATGATATTTTTTGGATGTAATATGGATTTTGCGTGAATTAAATGAATTGTATTTATTATTTTCCACTTTGCACTATTTTTGATTAATTTTCTTCGGTTTACTAATATTTCTCGCCTTGGAAAATGGGACTATTTCTTAATTTCCACACAGGTGAATAAACTGGTACGTATGTCCATAAATATATTTTAAAATTGTTATCCACATTTTGGTGAGACGTTTTTTTACTAAAAAGATGATCTGTTGAGAGAATTAGATTCTTTTTAAAATCTAAAAGTTGGTCTAAAATACTTTGGGTATTCCCAAAAACCTGAAAAAAGTGTGAGAATGGGGATGTCAGGAATGAGGGTGGGACAGTTTCTTTGTTATAATCCAGCGCATTAGCGTCTCTGGAGACTGTCTAATCTAATTTTAACGTTCAAAAAAGTGCTTCTCTCAGCCAAGTTCAATACTTTTGATTTTGATTAAGTTCAAGCTGTTTTTATGTCTTATTAGTATAGTAACAAACATCTAAACATCTTTAACTTTCACAATTTAACAGGAATTAGTAAAATGTGAGATTGACAAGTATAGGTTTGACTACCTATACTTGTCAATCTCATACTATCCCATATACGAAACGTTACAGTCAGAAAATGGCTAAAACACTCAATACAACCAACAAAACGAGCCACATTTCTAAAGCCTAATCATTGACGAGCAAAAGTTCTAACATAGAATAAGAATGTGTAGAAACGAAAGTCTTGATCCAAACACATACAAATGTGGCACGTTTCGGGCATAATCAACTCCGACTCGATAGTGGCAATATTGACTACTCTGGAATCTAATTGTATTTTGACAGTTCTTGATTCGTCAAAATGCAAGCGATTAGAAAACAACGAGACTGTAATTAGTTTTTTTTTTCCATGAGTTTGGATATTTTTGGGCTGCTGTTTTCGGTCGTCATCTTGTTTTTTCAATACAATTTCTTTGAAAAAGGACATGACTAGTGGTCTATGCGCGCCTGCCTACGTGACAAAATCAATGTGCAGCAATATTGTAACATTTTTGCAATTGCCGTATTCTATAGTTTGAAGACAAAAAAAAACACGAGTCTTATAAGTCGGGAAACTAAGAAAAATAAAGATATGTTTCACTAAATAACTCTGCTTTTAGAAATAAGATGACGCTAGGCGTTGTTTTTATTGAGTTGAATAATTTAAAGTTTACAAACAACGCCCCCTGTCAAGATGTGTAAGTGCATTTGAGGGCAAATTAGATTGTTAGTAATCGTGTAGCTCAACTCAGAACTTGAGCAGCTCACAATACTGACGAACAATATCAAAGAATGGACATTTGGGTAGGCCGCATAAAGTACTCAAACTGCCAGACAAAATTTTAACTACCAGAGAAAGCCTCACCTACATGTGTTTCACTTCTTTACAGTTTTTTTAGTCTTTGGTGCTACTCAGTGGATAGACCGACTGCCACTTAAGGGCCAATCAACAGGTTGATTGGAGGTCGTGACGGCTTCCGACTCAATAGGACATTGCTTGTCGGGAACTGGCAAACACCTGGGGATATTAGTCGGTTATTAGTAGTTACTACTTGTTTACTAGTGATGCGGTGTAGTAAGTGGTTTTAAGGTGAGGTATGTTATGGAGCTCTGGAAGGTGAGGTTTGTTATGGAGCTCTGGAATTTACAAGTTTTCTTGGTTGAGTCTTTTGAATTTTGGAACGTAAAAACAAGTATTGATTTGTGCGTTTTGTTCTCTATTATGGTTTTCTCAATTTGATAAAATATTTTTTAAGTTTTTATTATTTTATATCTAAGGAGCTAAAAGTTACTTATGTTTGCTTGTATTATTTTTTGTACGTTTTGTTGTCAGATTATGTATTTAATAGTTTCAGGCAGGGTAAGTTTCTACCAAAAAATGTAGTTAGGTACAACACATAACAGTTCCCAATATTTCAGTCATCAGCATCGTCATCTGCCTAGCCTTATCACAATTATTTTTGGGGTCGGCTTCAAGTCTAACCGGATGCAGCTGAAAACCAGCATTTTCAGTTTCCATTATTTCAGTAACTACCTAAAATCATAATGAAAACTGCAAGGCCACAAAAGTGATGTAAGTCAGTACTTTACTGCTTAAGTACTAATTGTAAATACAACTGCTTGTCACAACATTGTAACGGGGAATAAATACAGCGACATTGTTTGGAGACAAGTCAGGTTACGTCGCGTGTTGACAGCTCAAGGTCAGGGCTGACACGCTTCATGACGGTGGGGCTGTTCCGACAGGTAAATGAGAAAAGTTGAAGGACGGTAATAACATGTGTGGTGAGAAAGATCGATGGTTGTCTGCAGACAGCGTAGGATTTTTAGTTTTTGTTACTTGAATAGTAACGAGCATATACAGGGTGCTCGCAATTCGCCATATTCCTTTAAAGGGGTTATACTAGAGGTAATTCCCAACAAATTAAGCCGCCAACTAGGGGTCGAAAATTAATGGCTTCCGAGTTAAGGAGGTCGCCAAACACAAATAATTTAAAATAACTACTTCTGTCTCGACCCTTATTTGTGGTTTTCCTGACTGATGATAAATTAGTGCTCATTTATAAAAGTATAAAATCGAAATACTTAATTGAAAATCATCATCATCATCCACAGTCCGCCTTCGCCCACTACTGAGCAGATGCCGCTCTTTTATAATGCTAATTCTCACTTTCCTGTGCTAGCCTCATCCAGGTGTTGCCCACTTATTTGAAAGTAGTTCCAATCAAAACCACTATCAATATCTTATAATAAATATTTACTAAAATATTTTAATAATTAAAACAATTCCCACAACCAAAACTCCACGCTTGACAACCCTATCCACCTAAAATCAGTCTCGAGTTGTAACCACAAAATCGTATTGCGTTAGCGGAACATAAAACGTAAGTACAAAATATTAGGGCTGTAATACTTACTTGTTGAAATGTTGCTAGCAGTATTATGGGTTCTGGGATATTTTTGTGGTTTTATGGATATTTTATGTAAGTAATATTTTCTTGTTAGGTTAGGTGTATGTTTGATGTTTGTGGTGTGAAATGAAAGGTTTATGAGACTTATTTAACGTGTCAATGGCAAAATAACACAAAAATTTAGCCGTGAACATTTTAGGCTCTTATGTGTTTTATATAGAACTAACTTTTAAATAAGAAAAATAACCTCTATTTTGGACATTTGGTTGGGTAGGTTTTTTTTGATAATTTCAACTTTTAATTTGAAGGTTTGTCACCATAATGAAATATTCGAAGCAAAATAAGCACAAAAAGCCTATGATATTCCCACTGCTGGGCCACAAACAAAATAAGAGTGGATGGAAGTATTTGCAGCTCAAATTCAAATGCTGTGGCCGCCGCGGTGTGTACCACAATAGTATTCAAGTTAAGATGACTGTTGGTGCAAGTTGAAAGAGATTTGACTACTGCTGAGGACGATCACGATGATTTTATTGGTAAAAGTCTGTTTTAGTCGCTTCTGTAGACTGCCTGCGTTTTTCTAGTGGTCGCAACTGCTACAGACATATGGACTCCAAACAAAACTATCAAAATGTGGAGGTACACCTATGACTAACCCTTGGGGGATTACGGGCAGTATGTTGTTAAAAAAGACTGTCGTAACATGCGCCTTCACATGCGCTGATTTATCCTAAGGGTCGCTGTGTTTTATAAACAAATCGTGAGAAAAAGTAACATTAATCGTTTGGATTTATGCCTGTTGTCCACGACGCTATTCAAAAGTAGCGTGTTGCAAACACAAAATCACCAATGAGTAGCCAACATGACACAGCACTAGTATTTTTATTTACGCTGAATCTTTTGATTTGAACCACATCTTTCAAAGTTGAACCGCAATCACTATTTTATAAAATAGGTCGGTAGATACAGCACAGTTCTGTATCAAACGAATGCCTTACAAATGCAAATATGGCGCATACTGAACACGCTGAAAAACCTATATTACTCATTATTCATTTTCATTTGGACCCTGTCAGCTAGGACAGTCGACAATATTTAATTTTTATTGGTGGTGGAATCGGATTGGTTCTTGGGTAACGTCTCTGAGTGTGGAAATTATGACTACATTATTGTATTCGGTTTCACGCAAAAATAAAACTTTAATTCTACCAAAAAACTGTACAAAACTTCCAATATTATGAAACAAAATACTTTAAAAATGCTAAGCGACAATTTCCAAACGAAAACTACAAATTAAATTACTGGACAAGTCGAAAATGACTGCAATATTCATCCGTTCTCTGAAAAGTGGTTTTCAGCGGTCCGCTTTATCAATTTCAGTCGTTGGCGGGATTAATGTAACGGAAAGGCTTTCAACCAGCCGTGAAATCGTCGCCAGTTCTTCAGAGTTATTAAAATTTGTTTTCACTCGATTTTAGTACATAAGTTAAAGTGATAACGTTATGTAGAAATTCGTGGTCTAAAATCTATAAAGTATTTTTTTTTTAGTTTATATAGTAAAAAGATCTATGTTTAGTGTGACTTTTCATAAGTATTTTTGCGATTTGAGTATTCTTTATTTTATTAACCTAACGTAGATCCACGCGAGACAATGGCTTTTTAATCTATCTATATATAAATAAAAAGAAAAGTCGTGACTGACTCATCAATGCTCACCCCAAACCCTTGGATCTAGTAAGCTAAAATTTTACACAAAGGTTTCCTTTATAATGTAAACTAGGAAAAAGGAAGGATTTTTCGAAATTCAACCCCTAAGGGAGTTAAGTAGGGGATGAAAGTTCGGGCAAAGCCGCTGGCATAAGCTAGATGTTTCTGTAATTACCGGAATTCTACCGGTTAAGTAAGTTTATAGACCTTCCAGAATAACTTCTCTAAATGGTGGTAAAGTCGTATAGGAAAATTCCTCGCAAAGTTTAGCAGAACAACACTCTCATACATTAGACACAACAATATACTTTAATATGTAATAGCTATGTATAGTATACAGTCCCCATCTATATACAGGTAAAGATGGGGCTCAGATTCTTTCTAGCTCTTTAGATAATAGTAATTTTAGTACAATGTTTAGTAAACAAGGTGTTCATCTAATGTATTTTCTTTGGTATTGTTCGGCGTATCGTTGAGTTCCTTAAGTTCTGAGTTCAGCTGCACAATTACTGATATTAGCATGCACTGAATGGATATGTGTGGTTATTTTCTCAAAAGACAATTTTTAGACATCAATCTACATGATCTACACATAATCTGACCTAGATTATGTCTGGATTTTAAAAGGGACCTCTGAGTTTCTACAGTACATAGTTGGATAGGAAATCCTCAAGCCTCATGTACTTTAAAAATATGATTGACGTGTAAAAGTGTTCAAACCTATTTACAGCAAGAAAATCATTTAGTATTGGTCAGTTGATCAAACTATCTGTTTAGGTATACAATTTTGTTCGCGAAGAATCTCTCTTCTCATTTTCCGCGGTTTCAGAAAGCGAAGCGTATACTTTGTCTAAAAGCGACGGGATTCTTCATTTTTAAATATCCTTCTATCAATTTCTATTAAATTGTTAATAATTTCAAAGCCTGAAAGCAATGCATTGTTTATAACAATACTCAATATAACAATAAGATATCTACTAAAAGTAATCAGAACAGAATCAATGAGCCGTATCCTTACCCTGTCTGGAACGGACAGAGTGACATCTGTCAGGGACAGGGTACCACAGATTCTTGAGCAAGTCATAAAACTATACCAACTGTAGGGTTTACGACTTGGGATAAGTTAGGTTTGATGCGCTTGTAAGTAAGGGTTTGATAGGACATTTATGTCCGTTTGCTTCTGCAGATTTATTGAGGATCCCCAGAAAGATTCGTTTTGATGGTTCTTATTTCACGACGTGGTTAGCTATTAAAACATAGGAAAAGCTTAATGTGGGAGCGTTAGGGTAGCGTTTTTTGCAATTTGCAGGTCAGGTAGGTTGAACAGAATAGTCGCGATCGAAACCTATGTGGCTTTACAGAACTTTAATCATGAAAATCATCAATACAACCGTCTTAGTTTATTTAATTCCATTAAAACGCTATGTTGGGGAGTTTTTGGGGGACTGTATTATGTAATTTTGCTGACTCTCAGCTTCGTTTGAATATCTGAATTTTGATTTTAATATAATACGGTAAAACAAAATCAAAAAAGATTTGATATATTTTTTGCCGGGTCGTGCCGGACGTAAAAGAATAGCACGATCTCATTTCTTCCTGTGGGTGTCGCAGAAGGCGACTAAAGGAATTACCAGAGTATGGGCAGTAGGATTCTCCATACATTTTACCACCATACTGCGATCGCTAAGCCGCTTGCCAAGCGTGGCAATTATGCTCTGCCTATCTGTCTTCTACTTCTGTTGTGCTCGTGTACATCTTACTGTGCTTCTCTGTATACCCCTTCACCTTTCTGTTCTTCAAACTTGTGTGTACGTGATTGTGAACATTGGACAATATACCTACTCAGCTTGTGACTATACCTGCCAGCTTTTATTTATTCTCCCACACGTACCCACTTCAGCACAATCCCCCCTTTTCGGGGAGGCCTATGTCCAGCAGTGGACGTAGAGATGATGATGATTATATTTTTTGGTTTCTGGGACCGGTTTAATTGTAGTCACTGAAATATCAGTTTAAGGAAATTATTATATAACCTCACATAACCATACCTACACATTATGAGTATCGATATTTGAACTCAATAAGACAAAAAAAAAAAACTATATTTTACTTACAGAAAACTCATGTTTTAAATTACGCAATGAAATACTGTTGTATTGTACGCTTTGTGTAAGACATAAAGAGATCAATCTAAACAATTAAATACGGATCGTAATTAAAATGGTATCCAAACATTAATACAAACCAAAACCAGAATACTTGAAATTGATACCTCTGTTATCAAAACAACAAATCCGCGTAACGAGACAGATTAAATTAACCAATTATCACAAGCGTCAACAAAAGTTCTGACGTCTGCTGAAGTGTAAACGGACCAAATGCCTATTTTGTCAGAGCGGTCTGTGGTATTGTGGCTAACTATTGTAACGCGTAGAAATAAATATACACGAGGAATAACCACCAGTGTAAGTTGATCCTCACACTTCTGCAGAACTACTAAACATTTTTTATTTGCTGTAACTTATAATATAACCATGTTTGTATTCGTTGAAAAGGTAGCCACTCACATTTCGTCGGTTATGTTTAAGTGCCATAAATTGTGGGGAGCCTATCCATACATTTAGATTTCAAGCGGATATTGTTCAGGGCCCTAATTCACTATGACCATTTAACGATTCCTAACTTCGAAACCATGTCAATTCCTTAGATTACATACGACATCTGCTAATAAATATTAACAAGTTGTCTTAGAACATATACAATATGACATTTCGATTCCTTATGGTTACATTGTTTCTACAAAACACGATAATGTTACGACATTATCATGTTTTGTAGAAACCAATGTAAACAATGCCACATTTCAGCTGAGTCTTTCAGCTAAAATGTTGATGAATGTTCACTGCTGGTAGTCTTCACCCAAGCACCGCCACTTCGACCGGTTCTGTGCTCCTCGCATCCAGCAGATTCCTGCGGCCTGAACTTGGTCATAGGTCCACCTTATGGAAGGCCTTCCAACGCTACGTATTTCAATACGCGGTCGCCACTCCAGAACCTTTCGGCCTCGTCGACCATCAGTTCTGCAAACACTGTGCCCTGCTGCGGCTCACTAGACCAAAAATTTTCATCGTTGCCAATGGACATTTGGAACATCAAAGGCTTTGCAGGAGCGTTGCCATCCCACAACACACATATGTCATCCGTGAACCCACATTGGGCCCGTATGGTCCACAATGTGGGCCGAGTGCTCCTATATCCATATAGGCCCACTCCCTTTCATCTAGAGCAGACCTGTGACCCAGCAGTGGAACCTTATAGGCTAATTATGCTATGCTACATACCCTTGACTTGCTTGTAATAATATGTGTGGTGAGAAAGATCGATGGTTGTCTGCAGACAGCGTAGGATTTTTAGTTTTTGTTACTTGAATAGTAACGAGCATATACAGAGTGCTCGCAAATTCGCCATATTCCTTGAAAGGGGTTATACTAGAGGTAATTCCCAACAAATTAAGCCGCCAACTAGGGGTCGAATTAATGGTTTCCGAGTTAAGGAGGTCGCCAAATACAAATAATTTAAAAATAACTACTTCTGTCTCGACCCTTATTTGTGGTTTTCATCACTGATGAAAAATTAGTGCTCATTTATAAAAGTATAAAATCGAAATACTTAATTGAAAATCATCATCATCATCATCATCCACAGTCCGCCTTCGCCCACTACTGAGCAGATGCCGCTCTTTTATAATGCTAATTCTCACTTTCCTGTGCTAGCCTCATCCAGGTGTTGCCCACGTATTTGAAAGTAGTTCCAATCAAAACCACTATCAATATCTTATAATAAATATTTACTAAAACATTTCAATAATTAAAACAATTCCCACAGCCAAAACTTCACGCTTGACAACCCTATCCACCTAAAATCAGTCTCGAGTTGTAACCACAAAATCGTATTGCGTTAGCGGAACATAAAACGTAAGTACAAAATATTAGGGCTGTAATACTTACTTGTTGAAATGTTGCTAGCAGTATTATGGGTTCTGGGATATTTTTGTGGTTTTATGGATATTTTATGTAAGTAATATTTTCTTGTTAGGTTAGGTGTATGTTTGATGTTTGAGGTGTGAAATGAAAGGTTTATGAGACTTATTTAACGTGTCAGTGGCAAAATAACACAAAAATTTAGCCGTGAACATTTTAGGCTCTTATGTGTTTAATATAGAACTAACTTTTAAATAAGAAAAATAACTTCTATTTCAGACATTTGGTTGGGTAGGTTTTTTTTTTGATAATTTCAACTTTTAATTTAAAGGTTTGTCACCACAATGAAATATTCGAAGCAAAATAAGCACAAAAAGCCTATGATATTCCCACTGCTGGGCCACAAACAAAATAAGAGTGGATGGAAATAATTGCAGCTCAAATTCAAATGCTGTGGCCGCCGCGGTGTGTACCACAATTAAATAGTATTCAAGTTAAGATGACTGTTGGTGCAAGTTGAAAGAGATTTGACTACTGCTGAGGACGATCACGATGATTTTATTGGTAAAAGTCTGTTTTAGTCGCTTCTGTAGACTGCCTGCGTTTTTCTAGTGGTCGCAACTGCTACAGACATATGGACTCCAAACAAAACTATCAAAATGTGGAGGTACACCTATGACTAACCCTTGGGGGATTACGGGCAGTATGTTGTTAAAAAATACTGTCGTAACATGCGCCTTCACATGCGCCGATTTATCCTAAGGGTCGCTGTGTTTTATAAACAAATCGTGAGAAAAAGTAACATTAATCGTTTGGATTTATGCCTGTTGTCCACGACGCTATTCAAAAGTAGCGTGTTGCAAACTCAAATTACCAATGAGTAGCCAAAATGACACAGCACTAGTATTTTTATTTACGCTGAATCACTTTGATTTTTTTTTGATTTGAACCACATCTTTCAAAGTTGAACCGCAATCACTATTTTATAATAATAGGTCGGTAGATACAGCACAGTTCTGTATCAAACGAATGCCTTACAAATGCAAATATGGCGCATACTGAACACGCTGAAAAACCTATATTACTCATTATTCATTTTCATTTGGACCCTGTCAGCTAGGACAGTCGACAATATTTAATTTTTATTGGTGGTGGAATCGGATTGGTTCTTGGGTAACGTCTCTGAGTGTGGAAATTATGACTACATTATTGTATTCGGTTTCACGCAAAAACAAAACTTTAATTCTACCAAAAAACTGTACAAAACTTCCAATATTATGAAACAAAATACTTTAAAAATGCAAAGCGACAATTTCCAAACGAAAACTACAAATTAAATTACTGGACAAGTCGAAAATGACTGCAATATTCATCCGTACTCTGAAAACTGGTTTTCAGCGGTCCGCTTTATCCAAATTTCAGTCGTTTTCAGGCGGGATTAATGTAACGGAAAGGCTTTCAAATAGCCGTGAAATCGTCGCCAGTTCTTCAGAGTTATTAAAATTGTGTCTTCACTCGATTTTAGTACATAAGTTAAAGTGATAACGTTATGTAGAAATTCGTGGTCTAAAATCTATAAACTTTTTTTTTTTTAGTTTATATAGTAAAAAGATGATAATCTAGGTTTAGTGTGACTTTTCATAAGTATTTTTGCGATTTGAGTATTCTTTATTTTATTAACCTAACGTAGATCCACGCGAGACAATGGCTTTTTAATCTATCTGTATATAAATAAAAAGAAAAGTCGTGACTGACTCATCAATGCTCACCCCAAACCCTTGGATCTAGTAAGCTAAAATTTTACACAAAGGTTTCCTTTATAATGTAAACTAGGAAAAAGGAAGGATTTTTCGAAATTCAACCCCTAAGGGAGTCAATGAAAGGGGATGAAAGTTCGGGCGAAGCCGCTGGCATAAGCTAGATGTTTCTGTAATTATCGGAATTCTACAGGTTAAGTAAGTTTATAGACCTTCCAGAATAACTTCTCTAAATGGTGGTAAAGTCGTATAGGAAAATTCCTCGCAAAGTTTATCAGAACAACACTCTCATACATTAGACACGACAATATACTTTAATATGTAATAGCTATGTATAGTATACAGTCCCCATCTATATACAGGTAAAGATGGGGCTCAAGATTCTTTCTAGCTCGTTAGATAATAGTAATTTAAGTACAATGTTTGGTAAACAAGGTGTTGATCTAATGTATTTTCTTTGGTATTGTTTGGCGTATCGTTGAGTTCCTTAAGTTCTGAGTTCAGCTGCACAATTACTGATATGTGTGGTTATTTTCTCAAAAGACAATTTTTAGACATCAATCTACATGATCTACACATGATCTGACTAAGATTATGTCTGGATTTTAAAAGAGACCTCTGAGTTTCTAGAGTAGTTGGATAGGAAATGCCGGCCTCATGTACTTAAAAAATATGATTGACGTGTAAAAGTGTATGTTCAAACCTATTTACAGCAAGAAAATCATTTAGTATTGGTCAGTTGATCAAACTATCTGTTTAGGTATACAATTTTGTTCGCGAAGAATCTCTCTTCTCATTTTCCGCGGTTTCAGAAAGCGAAGCGTATACTTTGTCTAAAAGCGACGGGATTCTTTATTTTTGAATATCCTTCTATCAATTTCTATTAAATTGTTAATAATTTCAAAGCCTGAAAGCAATGCATTGTTTATAACAAGACTCAATATAACAATAAGATATCTACTAAAAGTAATCAGAACAGAATCAATGAGCCGTATCCTTACCCTGTCTGGAACGGACAGAGTGACATCTGTCAGGGACAGGGTACCACAGATTCTTGAGCAAGTCATAAAACTATAGGTACCAACTGTAGGGTTTACGACTTGGGATAAGTTAGGTTTGATGCGCTTGTAAGTAAGGGTTTGATAGGACATTTATGTCCGTTTGCTTCTGCAGATTTATTGAGGATCCCCAGAAAGATTCGTTTTGATGGTTCTTATTTCACGACGTGGTTAGCTATTGAAACATAGGAAAAGCTTAATGTGGGAGCGTTAGGGTAGCGTTTTTTGCAATTTGCAGGTCAGGTAGGTTGAACAGAATAGTCGCGATCGAAACAAATGTGGCTTTACAGAACTTTAATCATGAAAATCATCAATACAACCGTCTTAGTTTATTTAATTCCATTAAAACGCTATGTTGGGGCGTTTTTGGGGGACTGTATTATGTAATTTTGCTGACTCTCAGCCTCGTTTGAATATCTGAATTTTGATTTTAATATAATACGGTAAAACAAAATCAAAAAAGATTTGATATATTTTTTGCCGGGTCGTGCCGGACGTAAAAGAATAGCACGATCTCATTTCTTCCTGTGGGTGTCGCAGAAGGCGACTAAAGGAATTACCAGAGTATGGGCAGTAGGATTCTCCATACATTTTACCACCATACGCGATCGCTAAGCCGCTTGCCAAGCGTGGCAATTATGCTCTGCCTATCTGTCTTCTACTTCTGTTGTGCTCGTGTACATCTTACTGTGCTTCTCTGTATACCCCTTCACCTTTCTGTTCTTCAAACTTGTGTGTACGTGATTGTGAACATTGGACAATATACCTACTCAGCTTGTGACTATACCTGCCAGCTTTTATTTATTCTCCCACACGTACCCACTTCAGCACAATCCCCCCTTTTCGGGGAGGCCTATGTCCAGCAGTGGACGTAGAGATGATGATGATGATATTTTTTGGTTTCTGGGACCGGTTTAATTGTAGTCACTGAAATATCAGTTTAAGGAAATTATTATATAACCTCACATAACCATACCTACACATTATGAGTATCGATATTTGAACTCAATAAGACAAAAAAAAAAACTATATTTTACTTACAGAAAACTCATGTTTTAAATTACGCAATGAAATACTGTTGTATTGTACGCTTTGTGTAAGACATAAAGAGATCAATCTAAACAATTAAATACGGATCGTAATTAAAATGGTATCCAAACATTAATACAAACCAAAACCAGAATACTTGAAATTGATACCTCTGTTATCAAAACAACAAATCCGCGTAACGAGACAGATTAAATTAACCAATTATCACAAGCGTCAACAAAAGTTCTGACGTCTGCTGAAGTGTAAACGGACCAAATGCCTATTTTGTCAGAGCGGTCTGTGGTATTGTGGCTAACTATTGTAACGCGTAGAAATAAATATACACGAGGAATAACCACCAGTGTAAGTTGATCCTCACACTTCTGCAGAACTACTAAACATTTTTTATTTGCTGTAACTTATAATATAACCATGTTTGTATTCGTTGAAAAGGTAGCCACTCACATTTCGTCGGTTATGTTTAAGTGCCATAAATTGTGGGGAGCCTATCCATACATTTAGATTTCAAGCGGATATTGTTCAGGGCCCTAATTCACTATGACCATTTAACGATTCCTAACTTCGAAACCATGTCAATTCCTTAGATTACATACGACATCTGCTAATAAATATTAACAAGTTGTCTTAGAACATATACAATATGACATTTCGATTCCTTATGGTTACATTGTTTCTACAAAACACGATAATGTTACGACATTATCATGTTTTGTAGAAACCAATGTAAACAATGCCACATTTCAGCTGAGTCTTTCAGCTAAAATGTTGATGAATGTTCACTGCTGGTAGTCTTCACCCAAGCACCGCCACTTCGACCGGTTCTGTGCTCCTCGCATCCAGCAGATTCCTGCGGCCTGAACTTGGTCATAGGTCCACCTTATGGAAGGCCTTCCAACGCTACGTATTTCAATACGCGGTCGCCACTCCAGAACCTTTCGGCCTCGTCGACCATCAGTTCTGCAAACACTGTGCCCTGCTGCGGCTCACTAGACCAAAAATTTTCATCGTTGCCAATGGACATTTGGAACATCAAAGGCTTTGCAGGAGCGTTGCCATCCCACAACACACATATGTCATCCGTGAACCCACATTGGGCCCGTATGGTCCACAATGTGGGCCGAGTGCTCCTATATCCATATAGGCCCACTCCCTTTCATCTAGAGCAGACCTGTGACCCAGCAGTGGAACCTTATAGGCTAATTATGCTATGCTACATACCCTTGACTTGCTTAGCCGAAGTCGGTATGGTTTTTGTTCGTCTCCAAAACGAGCTCCTGCATTAAGAAGCCTAAAACACTGAGGGCTCAACAGAAACTGGACATGCCATTTACCCGACGCAGACGACCCACAATTTACCTCTGATAAGGGAATTATAACTTTATCGTGCAGGACTGTAGATTTCTTTTCTTTTAGAGCGGTCACAAGAGTACGCGTCGTCTTGGGATTATGAGACTTGATAAATTTGAATATTTTTTTGGAGGTCCATTAATGAGATGAGGTGAAGATTGATAAATGAATGTAGCCGTGAAGTTGATCCGTTTTTCGAAGATTGTAATAGGATATTATTTTAATATTTTCGTTTTAATAGCTCACAATCTACATTATGATGAGTACCTCCCTAAATAGCTAATATACCCAGGAGATTACAACTATTTCAAAAAGGTAATTAAAAAATAATCTGCCGTCTCATAGAAAAATGCAATATCGTAGATATTTAAGTTGCTCCAATGTACCCTACAACAAACTATTTTATAAGTTAAGTGTATTAGAATACTAGTGACATTTTATATTTAAGTATTGATTTACGTGACTTCATTTTTGATGACATAAAACTGACTGTGAAAGTGAATAATGCAGGCTAGATTGAACATATGACTTTATAACTCGTCTGAAGGTTTTGAGTATTTTGTAAATGGCGTACGCAAATGTCTTGCAAATGTGGTAGCGTCTTCTGAGAAGTGTCTTAAAAGATCTACTCACATAAATACACTTTTCATTTCATATTGCACTTTTCTATGACACGGCAAAGCAACAACGGAACAGCAACAGACAACAGCAAGTATACTATTATTACTAAAAACTTCAACGTTTCAGACTCGTGTATTGAATGCATAATGGTTGCGTGTTGATGTTCCTGTCACCCTTTATATGCCCTAGAACATACTAGAATATGTTCTATTTATTTGTAGGAATACCATCCTGATTCTAATTCCTACTAACTTCCTTACTGGTCTTAACCCATTATTTTTGCACATCTCGCAGGTCAACCTAGGAGGTTGTCGGCTGTCTAACCTGACTATCTTGTGGATGGCATAATAAATTAGGTTCTCCAGCCAGGGCATTAAACTTATAAACCAACCGACTACACGCTAGGGGTACGTGTGAGGTACAGGATCTCGACTTAGGGCGTTGCTGGGGAAGGTCAGCAAGGGACAGGTTGGATCGGGTCTTGATTACCTATTATGGTACAATTTTACCAAGGCCCTAAAAGCGTTACTTTTAATTTTATTCAGTAAATACAACAGCAAACTTCAAAAAAACCATCGACAAAAACGAAATACGAGCGATATCTAGCCACAAAAGTATAAATTCATGCAGGTTCGCATTGCCAATAAACGTGATATATGTGTGTACGTACGATTTTGTGTTGTTAACGACATTTTAATGCTGCAAAAAACTTGGAGCTATACGCTGTACTAAATATTACTTCGTGTGAAATATGTGAAAGTGTTACGCAATCATTTTCGGCTGTTTTGCTGCTGTGGAAAGGGAGGTCATATTATTTATCACAAGAATAAGGTGTTTTGTATGTGTGTTTGTCTGATGTACGTACCTGCAGCACACACATGTGTGTTGGGTTTTGAGGTGTCGGATTCTTGAAAGTAGAAAAAAGGTTACTAGTCCGCAACGCACGCACGACATGCAACTAATTTTGGGTTGTTTATATGAAGAAATGAACCAAGCGCTCAGTGCGGTTAGTAATGATAGTGGACGTGTGGAGTGCTCTATAAATGCATACAAAGCAAATCACAATCCGTTGCGTGCCATGCTTGCCATGCGGCTGGTGCGGACGAGTGAACGCTCACCTTAAGAACGACATAGTAATATATTTCACCCCATTTTGAGTAAAATGAAAAGCTCCCTAAAAATCATCGCGCGGTAAAATGTAGCCCACCAGACACAACACACGTGTAGTCGTAGGATTCTCCATAGTTTTTCACCGAGGATGAGCGAACTTTACACCCTGTTACTCATCTCTATATTTCCACAATGGTTGTTTCATATTTATAAGTAGTTTCTGCCCGCGACATCGTCACCGATGAATTTCTGGCTTATCATAAAATATACCCAGTGACACTCGGCAAAACTGTAAGCATTAGTAGAATAATTCTCAAGATCGGATCCGTCGTTACGAAGGAAGAAAACGAACAAACTTACAAAAAAATCCGCCATTGTTCTTTTATCTCTTTACATCATTAGTATGGTATTATTACTGTACTGTATAGACCAGCGTTTTATTACAAAATAAAGGTATTATTATGGATAATGCAAAATATATTTCTAAACGAGATGCGGGTTGGTAGATGGCGCTGCTGTCAAGTAAACATTGTGCTCCGTATAAATTAATAATAAAAAAATGTTCTAAGTGATAATTTGTTTTATAGTATAGTGTTAAACTAATCTAGATAGTGTTATTGTCAACTGACATTGTTATCTCAACCGAACTCTCAAAGATAACATTGTTACAAGGATTTAAAGTGTTGAATTCGACCGAAAGTGTTTAAATCAAGGTGTGTAATAAGTGACATAAACAATAAACAAAACCAAAATATAGCATATTTACTATTCAATTAAAATACAACAGCAACACATAAGGCAAAATAAAAACATTAAGTGAAAAAATATTCGGCCCACCCGTCAATTCTGGAAAATTGTATTTAAAATATGTGGAGACTTAACGAACTTTGAATAAAAGAACTATGAAGCAAACCACAATTTCGGCGCATAAATCAGAACACTAATAGCTCCAAACAAAATTGACCGCCTGCAATGATACGGTGTTTGGGTTCAAATCCAACGCCGTGAAATTGTTTTTGTGTTTTTTTTTATAGTCAGGAGATCCTACGTTCAAACCCCGCATAAAATATATAAACATCTGAAGATTATTTAAACGCTTGATACATTTTTTTAATTGTATTTTTGTACTTATTTAAATTGCCGCTAACAACAATGGAAAGCTTTGATATGGACAATGTTACTGTACGAAAACCCGCAAAGGCCAGTTCAATGGATAATATTTTCAACGATGACTTAAGCAGAAATTCGACTTTAATGGACACTACAATGATGAGTTTGCCTAACACTTCAATTACTGATAGTGACGATATTGTGAGATATAAAGACAAAATTGGGAGATTGACTCTGGAATTAGAAAGCGCCCATCTGGAGATTGAGAGCTTAAACAGTGAAAATTTTCGTTTAAAAATGGACATAGGCCAATATCAAAAAGTTATTGAAACATATAAGAAGGTAACCATTGTAGAAACGAAAAGTTTTTCACCGAAATCTGCAAGAAAAATAAAAAGTTTAAAAACAAGCTGCTTCTCTACACCTTCAAAGTTGACTATTAATCCTAAAATAACACAGCAACATGACGATGTCGTAATACAGACCCCAAGCGATGTTGGAGACATATCTTTCAATACAGCAGGATCAATCTGTAGTCCTGAGGGAAGACAACACGAAAAGTCGCCACCAAAGAACAGCGATCAAAATCCTAGCACATGTACAAAACTGAGTGACCACGACTCTCGGTATGAAAAGTCTTCATTATTGCTAAAAACTCACAACAAGCAAGACGACCAGTATAAACAAAACAAAATATGCATTTTGACTACGAATACACAGAACAGGACGACGTGTATAGCAGAAGACACGATTGAGAGGCAATTTGATTTTTGTCACTATCTGTCGACAGGAGGAGCCACAAATAATCTCTTGGAAGGTTTGAACTCTAAACTTGAGGATTACACGAAGAGTGATTTTTGTGTAATTTTTATTGGTGAACAGGACTTTAAAATTAGTAATAACTACTTTAAACTAATATTAGACATAAGGAACACACTCAGTGCCATAACACATACTAACATTATTATCTGTTTGCCAACATATAAATATAACATTAATTCAAATATGTATAATTGGCGAGTTAGGAGCTTTAATCAACTTTTGTATGAAGATAACAGGAAACATAATTATGCATATGTGTTGGATTCAAATGCAAACATTGAGTATAACTACAACACATTCTTTAGGCACTCTGGTCAACTAAATAATTATGGGCTCCGAATTGTTTTTGTTAGTCTTCTGAATTTAATTAGGAACATTCAAGATTTTAACACTCAGTATGTAAGGAGTCACTTGGTTACATTAACGACCCACGAACCCACACATGTGATAGAAACAGAAAAACAGTTTTTTCGTTAGTGAAAGTATTTATGTGATGCATCAAAATATCGCAGGCCTTCTAAATAAGACAGATGCTTTAACTGTTTGCCTACAGGAACTAGAAGAAAAGAACATTAACATTGACGCGTTGTGTATTACAGAGCATTTTATGATGTCAGGTTACGAAGGTCACTTAAAAGTACCCAATTATTGTTTGGCATCAGTGTTTTCTAGAAAAAATAGTAAGCGTGGTGGTGCTTGTATTTTAATTAGAAATGAGCATCAATGGAGAGAGCTCCCGCAGATAGCTAATTTGTCAATAACTGGTGTAGTTGAGTGCTGCGGTGTAGAGCTCATACAATATAATATGGTTATTTTGTGTGTATACAGAGTACCAAAACTTAATAATATAAATGTATTCTATGAGGTCTTAGAAAAATTATTACGAATCATATGTAAAAAAAAAAATACGCATATTGTAATGACGGGAGACTTTAATATTGACATTATGAAGAAAAACAATATTGTATTAGAATTTGAATGTCTGTTACTAAATTTCAATCTAAAATTAGCTTTAAAACAACCAACCAGGATACATAGCCAAACGTGCATAGACAATATCGCACATAACTTTAAAGCCAAATGTAAAACTGAAGTAACTGAATTTGCACTTTCGGACCACACGGCCCAAATAATAAAGTGCCCGGTAAAAAAGACTGCCATTTTAAAATATTGGCGCATAAAAAGACGTGATTTTAATACAGAGAATATGACTAAATTTAAAAATTGTTTAGAACAAGTGACTTTTTCCGAAATTTATGAAACGGATAATTCTAATGACGCATTTGACTTATTTATTGACACGTTTAAACTTTTTTATGACCTATGTTTTCCATTTAAATGGACAACTATACGAGTGATAAGGAAACCGAAATGGATATCACGCGGCATAAAATTATGCAGCAAAAAGAAACGGCAATTGCTGTGGCGTTATAGACTAAAACCAAATGTAAAGAATAAGGCAAGCTTCTTAAACTACAAAAAACGATTTAAAAAAATTATGAAACTTACTAGACGTGCCCAAAACAACTATTCTATTAAAACCTCTACCAATAAGTCAAAAACTACCTGGAATATTATAAACAAATCAAAACCATGTTTCCCTAAGGAATCCATTAGGCAGATCAATTTAGATAATAAAGTAATAAATGACCCTCAAGAAATAGCGAACGCATTTAACGACTTCTTCATAGACAAAATTCAACCCATTCCATGTTCAAGAAATAATTTAGGCAATATCACAAAACGTCCAGATTCAATTTTTGTTGCCCCCAGTATACCTATAGACATTAAAAATATTATAATATCATTAAAATCAACAAATAGTACAGGATATGACGGAATTTCTACAAAGGTAATCAAATATGTTTCCGACTGTATTTGCAAACACTTGAGCTATCTCATAAATCTGTGTATTTGTTCAGGTGTATATCCGGATTCCTTAAAAGTGTCTATAGTAAAGCCCTTATTTAAAAAAAACAATACTGAAGACATGGGCAACTATAGACCAATTGCACTTATTCCGATAATATCAAAAAAAATTTTGAGAAGTATATTTATAAAGAATTGTACTCATACCTAGAAAAGAAACACATTTTAATCGATGAGCAAAAGGGATTTAGGAAAAACAGGACAACCAATATGGCAATTTATGACTTCTTGCATAAGGTAATGATAAATATGGACGTCAGAATTCCAGTATGTGCTATTTACTGTGATATGACGCAAGCTTTTGACTATGTCAACCATAACGTTCTACTTCAGAAACTAGAGGCATATGGCATAAGAGGAAATATACTTAACCTTATAGAGTCTTACCTTATTAACAGAAAACAGTACACAGAAATAACAAAAATAAATATAAAGACAAAAAAAGAGGAATCTTACATATCTGACGAACGAACGCCTATTTACGGTGTCCCACAAGGGAGCGTACTTGGATCATTATTATTCATCCTATATATCAATGACCTGCCTGATGCTATTAACTACCCCATGACCCTATTTGCAGATGACAGCACAGTAACTATGACATGTAATAATAAGGACATTTATGAATATGACATTAATAGAACTTTGACGACAATAATATCATGGTTAGATAGGAATAATCTAAAAATTAATTTAGATAAGACGACGATAATGCATTTTAGTCAACGGGTAAATGCTGGTATTAACATTGAAGCCATGTACAATGGCACAGTAATAAATAAAGTCGACAATACAAAATTTCTTGGTGTAATGATAGACGCAAAATTGAATTGGAAAGCACATATAGAATATACAAGCAAAAAACTGAGCACATCCGCGTATATCTTGTACAAACTGTCCTCAGAACTTAACTCAGCTGCTTTGGTGACGGCCTATCATGGATTGGTGGCATCAATTCTGCGCTATGGTATCATATTTTGGGGTAACTCTACAGACAAGGAAATAGCTTTTAAAGCCCAAAAGAGGTGTATTCGGGCTATGTTTAAGTTACAAACGACAGAAAGCTGCAGACCATTGTTTAAAAAATACAATTTATTAACTTTGCCATCAATATATATTTTTGAAGTTGCAACGTTTGTAAAGTGTAACCCACATCTCTTTCCAAAACTCTCTGACACTTTTCCGCGCAACAGACGTGACAATAGCCAACTTTGCTTGCACTCAGCAAAAACTGCCCTCATGGGGAAAAGCTTTTTCTGTATGGCCCCGAAAATATACAACAAAATACCACAGTCTTATAGGGCTATGACAACAAATGAATTTAAAAACAAGATTCGAAGTATGTTAACAGACAAATGCTATTACAATATTAATAACTTTTTGACAGATACCTTTTGACATTTATTTGAATTTTATATTATTGTTTCTACCTTATTATTGTTCTCATAGAATGTAATAATGAATTATAGTGAACCAGTGTTTAGTCTTTTAAATTAATTATTTGTATGTTATAAAAATTGTACGCCTCGTCAGGCAAAACATGTACGGACTTTTTACCTATATTTAAGATCTTGCATGCTCGATTTGTATGTAAACGCATGTTTGACAAATAAATTATCTTTATCTTTATCTTTAAAAAACATATCCGTCTTCTACCGCATTTCCACTAGACTGTTGCATCCCTAATTGAATATTGTTAGTAACCTGATTACCGACAGTCTCCAACAAACTTTGATCCAGTAACACAACCCATTTACCACCGTATACTGTACAAAATAGAGTTAATGATACCCCGCGGTCTGGTTCCACGTAAAACGTTTTGTGGTTTTCAAACAGTGGTGTCCGGTAAACGACAGTGAATTCGATCATTTGCGGCCAACCGATACTTAATACGATAACAGATGATTTTGGTCAAATATTTATTCAAGTGAGATTTTAAGTTATTAAGTATTGTTTTAATTTTAAAGCCAGAATACAGGCAGTTGGAAGTGGTAGTGGTGGCCCAGTGGTTTCGGCCCCGACTTACGAGTAGTAAGTAGGTCGTGAGTTCGAACCCAGGCAGGCGATTTACTTTGTGGAAATAATTTCGACAAACTCTCAAAACGGTGAAAGCTACTATGACCTGAATGGAGATCTCCTCGATAAACTTGACCGACTTCTCAATAACTGCATTCGATTCGTTTTCAATCTGCTTAAATTCGATCATGTATCTACGCATCGGTCCCTTCTTAAGTGGTTGCCGATACGCCAGCGCAGAGAGCAAAGGGCGCAGACCACCTTGTTCTCATTTCTTGATTCTCCCTCTTCCCCTATTTACCTAGCTCCCCACTTTCAGTACATTTGCGCAAACCACAATAAAAATCTACGCTCATCGCATAATCGTCTTCTTCAATGTGTCACTCACCGCACAGACTTCATTCACTCTTCTTTCTTCGTCCAGTCTATCGCTCTGTGGGAATGCGCTCCCCCAAGAAATCAGGATGGCAACCAACCGATTGACTTTAAAAATTTAAGTTCGCCAACACATTCACAAAAGTTGGCAGTATCATTGCAACGGTAATGTTCTGTCATTGTTTGTCTCATTTGTTTCTAGTAAATTCGTTTATTTATGTAAATTTATTTGTGCTTATATTTATATGTAGTTATAAATATTATATTTAGATATAAATAATATATTATTAGTTTAAATAGTTTTATGCACTTATATTTTATTTCTCTAATTTATTGTACCTACCACTTTTTGTCTTTGCATAACCCAAAGGTCGACTGGTAGAAAATGCCTATGGCATTTGGTAGAAAATGCCTATGGCATTAAGTCCGCCTCTGTACATGTGTGTACTTAAAGTATTAAATAAATAAAGAAAACATGGAGAGAAAACTGGCATGTCCTAGAACCAAAATCCGAAGACAAGTGACTTCTACCATATCGTACGTGTTTACAAATCAATTAAATTGACTACTATGAACTATAGTATTATTATATCCCAAAACTATATAAAATAAAATGCGGGTGCTCTATTTGTCAATTAAAAAGAGAATGGCTGTTGGCAAATATTTGCTGCGTTCATATGTTGACTCGTGTCTATTTGCTATCAAAAGCCGGTCATGATTCTGAGTTCTTTATGCGGTTTTCTATGAACATTATAAAGCTGTGTTGTTGTTACAGATATGTTACGGTTTCCAAAGGATACCTGGATAAGTGCAGCTATGTAAGGGTTCGGTGTATCCAAAATACACCGAACTAATTGAATTACATAAGTTGATACAACCTATTTCATCTGCTCAGCAGCAGATGAGGAAGGTTGCATCCACCACTCATGAAGCTTAATACTTACGGTTTTATTCATAAAAAGTTATCGAACATCTAAACAGTTGCTAAAGTCTGGTTTTCAAAACGTGTTATTCATAAACGCATTTTAGCACAAAAACGTTCTATAATCCTATCTACTATAAAATTATCGAAGCCAGAACCCTACTATAACAGTGTTTTAAGGAAAAACTGGCCGACAGCAGCTGATTGATTAATAATCAAAAAAATAAAGCTGAGTAATCAATCAGCTGCTAGAAGAATCATACAAAAAATTACAAGTCAATTTTCAAGCAATCAGTTGACAGTTCCAATTTCAAACATAAATAAACTGTGTAGTAGGGTTATCGAACGTTCATATGCTAAATGCGTTTATGAATAACACTTTTTGACAAACAGACTTTAAAAGGTTTTAGACATTCGATAACTTTTTATGAATAAGACCGCTACAATACAAATATTACAAGCAGGGTCTATTGTTCTCGTTCTTCACTGGTAAAAACGTCGACAGACGCTGATCGAGCAAATGGTCATAACCTGGGTCCACACCGGACGATCACAATTTGGATTGGCGCTTCACGAACATGGAGCGTTGATCGCAGACCAAAGAATCTTTCGCACGATACGTTTTAAGAAACCTAAAATAAAGGTTTTGATGTTATCCATATTGCCAGATCGCTCGATTTACACTCAACACCGACCGCGCCAAATAACTGAGGCGAGAAAACATGCTCCCTCTTATACATGAAACTCAAACATAACTACTACAAGTATATCTCTGCCAAACTCTTTAGAGAATACAGGCGTGATATTATGTAGATCATAATGATAGATAGACCTGAAGGCCAATTCTACTAATTAAAAACGTTCGCAGTGTCATCTCGGCGACAATCGAATTTCAAAAATTTGACAAAAATGTATAGGATTTTTTGACAGATTGACACTGAGATCAGACTGTGAACGTTCTTAAAATTACCAGAATTGCCCCTCTGATCCACCGGTCAAGAGCTGGCCCATTTCGAAAGAATGACTACCAAAGGTCAGTCGTTCTTTGTCTTCAAACACACACTTATTGCGTGTATCAGACGACAGATATAACTGAGCTACGCTTCGGTTTCCTGAATTCAATGGCAGATTGTAAATGGAACCGATTACTTAACCTTATTGCTGTCGTTTCATGAATAATGCGATGTCAATAAATGATAACGTTTGGATGTAAACGAAATGTTTTTGATTATCAGAATAACATGTCCGATGGCCATCATTTTTTACCTTTCTTTTGTTTTGGTCTAAAAATCTTGCTCATTAGACTTTTGGCTCTTGGGTATGATCAGCGATAAAATTCTCTTAACACTGCTACTTTTACACAATATCATTTTACAAATTATTCCATACAACGTATTTCATTTCATAGCAAAGTTTTTCATAGAATTTTACTTCTGTTCCGATTTAAATTAAAAAAATAAAGAGTTCTAAAAAAAAAATGAAATGCTAAACTTCTTCCCCCTAAAAACTTCCTAAATTCCTTTCCATATTTTAGCTGCCCAAAAAATTAAATCAGTGGACAGAATTTGAATATTGCAGGCTAAATAACTGTTGTTATAATGATTATGGCAATTTGTGTAGTGCTACCATTTTGTTTACTTATACAATATATTTCATCTAATCCATTTTCACCATAGTATCCCATAGCTGGGCTAAAGCTTTCCTTTCCCTAATCCACACACGTCTCTTCTGCCATTGCGGGTGGCAATTCAGTAGAATTCAAATTCGTCCTTTACATGTTCGGAAGTTATGACACTTTTTAATACATTGATACCAGAAACGGAACTTTTCAAATTGAAATAAACAAATCACTCGGAAGAGATTTACCGTGATATTGGCGAGTAACGTGGAAACTTATTGACCTAACGTTTGTTATGATTTGAATTTAAGAAACATATTATTATGAAACCGAAATGTTGGTATCAATTCTTAGAGTATTTTATTTTGAGCTGGAACTATGTGTGATGATTCTATACCAGCTGTTATTTTTAGTGCTTAAGGATAGCAATAGGGTTTGTTATACCCTATGTACAATTTTTTTTTTTTTGATATAAATAAAATGCTGAGGTACATCTATACGAATAATAAAGAGGAAAGATTTGAATGTTTGTTTGTTTGTACTGAATAGGCTCCAAAACTACTAAACCGATTGAAAAAAATATTTCACTATTGGGAAGCTATACTATCCCCGGGTGACATAGGCTATATTTTATCCACGTATTCCCACAGGAACGGGAACTACGCGGGTGAAACCGCGGCGAGCTGCTAGTCCTGTTATATGTAAAATAAATGTTATATCACAATGTGTCTTGCAAGGCACATTTAATGGGTAGCTATTTTAATCCGCAGTTAAAAATAACAGCAAATAATTTGTATCTTCTGTTTATATCTGCTGCGGTTAGATATAGAAGGTTTATATGACTGACATTATTATTAACAGTAGGATGACTCATTTATCTACCTGTTTCAGCGTCATTAACTGCTTCATTTATATTATGTTATATCCGGTCATTAATCTGGTTTAGCACAACAGCCTGACATATTGTGTTAGCGGCATAGTTCAGCTGTAATGATGGCATGGCTTTTGCTACATAAATACATATCTAACATTGCACGAATGTTTTATGTCTCTTTCTGGGTGTCACAAAAATCGATGGCAGCTGTCAGTTTTCTGTGAAATGTTTTTTTGGGCATGGAAATATTTAATTGTTGATTTTTCGATCACCCCCATTTTTTCAAAAAGTCACGAGGCTTTACCACAGTCTTAAATATTTCCTCTGTTTTATCTATAATGTATATATGTAAATAAATAAACTTAAAAAAAAAAAACTGAAAAGGAAAAAATAATAAACCTGCCCCGATTAACCTTAATAATTGAGTTCAGCAGGCGGTGACATAAAATTAAAATACATTATCCAAAATCACCGACTTCCGAACTTAGTAAGAATTATCAAAATCGGACTATTCTGAATAAAGTTATGCGTACTTAAAAATAAAAAACAATAAAAATATACTCGTACGCGTCGACTAAGAACCTCCTCCATCTTTTCGTCGGTTATAAAGAAAAGTCCTGACTGACTGACTCATCAACGCCCAGCTCGAACCCTTGGACCTAGAAAGCTGAAATTTTGTACAGATGTTCCCTGTATAATGTAGACAAGGAATAAGGAAGGATTTTTCGAAATTCAACCCCTAAGGGTGTTAAATAGGGGATTAAAGTTCCACGCGGGCGAAGCCGCTGGCAAAAGCTAGTTAATCATATTGTGAAGGTAACGTCGATTAAGAATGCTCTTTTTGTCTTAACATTTATTTATGTCCTAATTATTGATGAAAAATAAAAAAAATATCACTTAAAGTAACGTCTTAATGAGTGGACAAGTTTTTATATGCCAGTCTCTTTTGGATACGCTAGCAAGCTAGTTCAGAAAAAATATAAATCTGCTATTTATTTATACACGTAGGTACCACTATAAATGATCAATTATTCAGTTGAACTGCGTCTTAATCAAGACTATTATTATAATTGGAATACCTATGTGTCATTCACGCATGCTCACCAATTACATTTATACTATGTGATCATTATCATGAATGCCTTCTGACAACTATTGGATACCGACTAGCAGGTAGTATTAATGCTTTTACGTAATGTTTACGTTTGGTTTTTGGGTTACGCTAAATGTGTGAACATGGGACGTAGATACCAATGAGAATTTAGATGGTAATTAGTTTTTGAGTCAACTAACAATTGGATTTTTCTATGTAGAAAATGAGCAAACGTAGCCACAAATTAACATTATCAAAGTTATAATAGTCATTCAAATTAGTTAAATAGCTTTAATTTTATCTTTTACGAACATACGAACGATTTAAAGGACGCCTAAAATGAATATATTTAAAAGGGCACACTTAATGACTACCGTTAACCCGAACAGATATGAAAAGCGCCAGATTATTGCCTTGTGGCCCTGATAAAGGTACGATTTGACAACTGACTGTCAACCTTATGAAGGTGACGCCAAAGTGGGAATTTGAACGGGTGGTTACCCATGTATTTGATTTAAAGTGTTATGACAATTTTATGTAAATTTTTAAGGATTTTTGTGATGTTGATACTTTCGTTTTGTGGGTTGACGCTGTGTTGTAGAAAATTGCTCTACAGAGGGAAATATGCATGCAAATTGGATATTATTGAGGGTCGAATTGTCACTTTGGCGTTAGAAAGTACTGTATATTTACAGATATGTTGCGTTGCCACGCTTGCTTAGATTTTAGAGTAATCCAACGTATTCTACGTGGATGTAACACCACAACTTAGAATTTAACGAGGTTTATTGAGATTTTTCTGCTACGACCTTTTAAGGCTTTCAAGCAAGTATTCTTATACGTATCTTTTGCAGTTTATGAATTTGTTCTACGGTTTTAACAAGCATGCGCAATTGCGCAGACTATAATGACTGTGCCTAAACATAAACTGTATTATTCATAAAAGTTATCGAACATCTAAACAGTTGTTTAAAGTGTGGTTTTCAATACGAAACCGACTTTAGCAACTGTTTAGATCTTCGACATTTTTTTATGAATAAGACCGAAAGAGTTCAAGGAAGGCCAAACAATATGTAATGAACTTTTTTGACTCTAAAATATAAAGCTAACAACATGAACCCATTGTAACTGCAGAAAAAAAAACTAGCTCAAATCAATTCAATAACTATGCGTACCTACTTAACAGTAGTCCTCGAGTTTGATCATTGGTATACTTTCTTCTTACGTTTCATGAATTTGTATGCAAAGCAACTAGAAAATTCTTAAAAATTTAAAGCAAGCAACAAAGCGCTGTGGTAGCATGGTTCCGGGCCAATAGCTAAGCGAAGACAGGATTTTCTAACCCATTTTCGGGTTTGTGTGTCGGAAGTCAGGCTACAATTCAACTTTATCTCTAAAGCAAGATTTATACGGTGCCATTTAATTGCCTGAGACATGTGTGATAACTATAGGTTTGGGCAACAATAGAAGTTGCATCGTCTAAATGATGTTTAGACGATGCAAGTCATTTGCCAATTGAGAGCAGTGGTGGCTCAGTTGAAACGGCCTCGCCTTACAAGGCTTGTAGGTTTTAGGTTTAAACCTTAGACAGGTGTTTTGGTGTGTCTAAAGTTATTTAATTACCATTTCCCTGAAAACGGTGAAGGAAATCATCGACGAGGAAACCGGTGTGACCTAGAACGAAAAGTTCGAAGACGTGATATCTACCAACCCGTACTGGGTCCACGACTCCACGAGGTTACTCCTCCTCACCGAGAGGAGGCCTTTGTCCCAGCTGTGCGAACATTATAGGCTGATTATGCAAGTCAATTGTGGCTTTAATATTTTTGAGGGCCACAAGCAAGAAACTTGCATCGTGAATATAGGTTTTATTTGTTTATTTAATTAAGGTCCACCGACAGTTGTTACAGATATTATAAAGATAGGAACATATAAGTAATAGTGTCTTAAATCTAACTGCATAACCAACTACAGGCAAACACCGCATGCAAATTGCTCTTTATGATTATATCTTTAATTTTAAAGAATTTATTGTACTTAAATTCTAGATAGATAAATTAAAAAGCGAATACTAATGTACTTAAATTATAGATAGTTATATTAAAAAGCTAATACTAATGTACTTAAATGATAGATATTTAATTTTAAAGACTTTATTGTACTTAAATTCTAGATAGATTAATTAAAAAGCGAATACTAATGTACTTAAATTATAGATAGTTATATTAAAAAGCTAATATTAATGTACTTAAATGATAGATATTTAATTTTAAAGACTTTATTGTACTTAAATTCTAGACAGATTAATTAAAAAGCTAATACTAATGTACTTAAATTATAGATAGTTATACTAAAAAGCTAATACTAATGTACTTAAATGATCTATAGTTATATTAAAAAGCTAATACTAATGTACTTAAATTATAGATAGTTATAATAAAAAGCTAATAGGTACTGATTACGTTTGACAAACGTCGATATTGAGTCTGCGTGGTTTAAAGGTTGATTATGCGTCGGAAATTTGAATAAGTAAGGCAAGTCTTGACATATCATCATTATTGAATTAGTCAAGACTTACCATCTTTATTATTATATTTCTGACGTATAATTTTAAGGTTAATATGTATCGGAAAAACCATAAATACTCCAGTTGTCATGGAACAGCTCTAACATCACCACTTAATTAGATATATACCATGTGTCAGTAGGCCATGCGTAACTAATACTATTACAAATACCTCTTAGCACTAACATAATCAGATTAGTAACAGTTAACCTATCTATACATACTTTAACCTAAACACAACACAAATCAATTTCAAAGCGATCCCTGTAAACATAACATTTCATGCAAACTCCTCAAGTCTGACAAGGATTGATGCTGACTTCGTAAACGGATCCCTGGCAAACAACAGAAAAAGTTAAACAGCCATGAATAAATGTTTACTTACGAGTCTCCAATGCATATTTTTATCAAGATTTATTAGGCTTATGAAAACGATTATAATTTTCCTTGTCGTCAACACAAACGGTGGCGGAAAACGTGAAGGGAAGTTGAGAACAGATTAAAAGTTTGTAATAACGAATAATAATAGCGGTTTGGAACTGTCTTGATGGAGGGCAAAGGCTTTATCGCATACATCGATAAAGCGAGCTTGCTTATATATGTAACCGATGCAAAGAAAAATCTGCTATTTTCTAACAAAAAAGGCTGTCTTAAAACCTGAAATCGCTTACATGGACACGAGTATTACAAAACTGTAAAATACGTATGTCATAAATATGAAACAATATACGCAAATCTAATTGAATAAAAGTCTATAGAATAGAATATAATTTTTATTTGCTTAGAATGTAGGTATTTACAATATGGTGGTTACAATATTAAAGAATCCTTTTACATTCTACCATTTTGGCATGCAAATATTGATGAGGTTTATCATCAAACATACAAACTAAACATTTGTGCACAATACAGACCACTACGAATTCTTTATGAAATATAACTAAAATTTGTCTGCTAGAAAATCCAACACTGAGTAGTAGCATTTTTTTAATAGAAGTGCAGTTAATTTATTTTTGAATGTGGTTACTGGTTCCTCTTTTATGGAGTTAGGAATGTGGTTAAAAATAGCTGGTGCCATGCCAAAAACACTTTTCCTCAACAAAGCAGTCCTATATCCACCTGTGCGTAATAAGTCTATGTTCTGTAACAACCATTTCATAACAAAAAAAAATCCAGCTGTATAATTCTTATTCACATCCATTCCACTACTTTTGCTCATTTAGTAAGTTCAAGTACATATCACATTATTAACGATTTCTGATTTTCAGACAGCCTTTTTGGTTGGATAATAGCAGATTTTTGTTTCCAACCCAACTCTACGTGGCACCTATATTTTACTATGCAACATCATCATATCATCACCCCTGTAATCCCCAAAGGGTACCGCAGAGGTGTATCTTTAGTACACCCACATTTCGCCAGTTATGTGTAAGTCCCATGTAATAAGGGGCGAGCCTATTGCCATCAACCGGCCACAAATACAGTCTCCGCACTGCTTCTGAAAAATCTCAACAACAATTTGGCCGATCTGGGAATCGAACCCAGGACCTCTTTATCGACAGTAGCGCTTGCGGCCACAGGACCTACGAGGCAGTCATTATGTAACATATTATTTAAAAAGCCATATGAATGCAGGAAGAAAGTAAGAGTACATTTTTGCATAAAATATTAAACAGGATCATACGGTGATATCACTGGCTCTTATTTTAAAGGTACCTCCCATAAAATTTCGCGTATGAAGTAAAAGCGACAATCTCATTTTCTTTTTTTATCTACATTTTGTTAGTACATCTTTCATGGCAACATGAAAACACAATATTAGCTCTTGTATTGACATAATTTTAAAGGTAAATTCTTTGTAATAAACCATGGGCGTACATTAAATGACTAACTCAAAACTCATCATCAATCGGCGCAGCCTTTTCTTAACTATGCTGGGGTCGGCTGCCAGTCTAACGGGATGCAATTGAATACCAGTATTTTAGATGGAGCGACTGCCTGTCTGACCTTCACAACCATGTAACTGGGTAACACGATACGCCTTGGTAAGATTGGGTGTCAGAGTTTCTGGCTTCTGACGGCCCGTAACGACTAACAAAGATGTACAAATAACAGCCAGGCACAACGGATTAGCGTGCTTTCTGTGGCACGGAGGAATCTTGGTCTGTTAAGGTGATCACCCTTCCGGGGACCAACCGCGGCAAGCGTAGCTTACCCTTCAATCAACACGTGCAGCTGTTATTATGTAGCCACAAGCGATATTAAATTTAACTGTAAATAAATAAATTAATAGGTACAAACAAATTCTTTGTGTAATTACACTGCCCAGTTAACATAAAATGGCTAATTATATTCTAGTCACCACATCACCGCCATACCAACAACCCAATCGAGAATTCAATTATGTCGATAGCTAAAACGTGCTCCCATATAATCGCGTGTCAATTTACCGATTAGCCGCCTGCCACTCCATTCATTTCGTATTAATTCAAGCTATCTTACAGCCCGTCCCCGGGGATTAGTGAGCGTGAACGTGGCTCTCTTAGATTTTATTATGAGAAGGCTTCTTTCATGGTAGTCAGTAATAAGGTGGTGATACGTTTTCTTTCATGGTTTAATTACTTTTTCGAATGAGTTATAGTATGGGTTTAGTGGCCAAGAGCTGTGGTGGCCAAGTGGTAACGGCCGCGTCTTACGAGTTGTAGGTCGTGAGTTCGAACCCAGACAGGCGATTTACTTTGTGTAAATTATTTCATCACCACTGCTCTCAAAACGGTGAAGGAAAACATCGTGTGGAAACCGGCATGTACTAGAACCAAAAAATTCGAAGACGTGACATCTACCAACCCGCACTGGGCCCGCGTGGTGGATTACGGCCCAATCCCTTTCACCGAGAGGAGGCCTGTGTCCCAGCAGTGGGATTGTTATAGGCTGATGATGATGATGATACGTTATTTTGTAAGATGTTTTGTATAGGCCTCACCTTATAAATGACTGACTCCTCGTTGGTCTTGTGGGTGCAATCGTTACTGCTGAACATGGGGTTCTGTGTTCAATTCCCAGGTCGGGCTAAGTGTAATTGGGGTTTTCTATAGGGAATTTCTCAGTAGCACCCAGGAGCCAGGATTTGTGCCCGCTTGATGGCAATAGGGTCGCCCCCTATTACATGAGAATTAAACAAAACTGGCGAAATCTGGGTGTATTAGTACCTCTGGCCAAATTTATAACCTACCTATGTACCATGGTGCTTTTATTTATAAAATCAGAAATGTTTAACATGTGGTGAAACTAGAATATCAAGATAATTATTTAAAAATTGCTGATTTGACAAAAGGTACGAAAGAAAATCTCCTTAGTCATTAATTGCTTACTCAATTAAATAGACTATTAATTTCTCCACACAACCATAAATATTTCTCCCAAAATAGGTTACGTTAGGTATGTAACAGTACATAAAATTCCCGTAATCATGTCCTGCTATAAACACGGGTTTGAGCACTTTCTCGCATATTTACAGAAAGCATAAAAATCACAAACTGCGTCTCCGGGAGCATTTCATGTACGTGATTATGAAAAAAAGTTTGTCTCTCCGCACGCGTACAAAGGATGTATTTTACGACTGCGACGCGCGACGTACAGTCAACCGCACATCAGTGTTAAACACATGCACTATGGAAATCGCTCTTGCTGCTACGACATAAGGGCGCTGTCAGTCAAATTTTTCTTTGCGTGACTGTACGTAGATAGTTTGGTACATGTCTGGAGTATGTACTCTAACTAGGGAAGGGATATGTTTGTAGGTAAATGGATGATTTTTAATCAAGGCACTGTTTCATAATGTTTACGTATCCTAAAAAAGTTGGTGCAAAGAATAATGTCCCTACTATAGTTAATATTATAAATGTGAAAGTTTGTATGTTTGGTACTCGATCACGCAAAAATGACCGAACGGGTTCGAATGAAATTTGGCAAGATAGTACCCGGAAATTGTCCTATGTTGTAACGTAGGGTACTTTTTATCCCGTTGGTATAATTTTCGTCATCCACGCGAGCGAAGACGCTGGCAATAGTTATGCTATAATTATGTAATTGCATAGCCCTAATATATATCGACATCATGTAACACTAATACATAGTAACACCATTTACTTTTAAAAACGTAATCCCTAAATTCACACTTCAGATAAAACTTTTTCTGAAAAGATTTAGCGAAACCCTCGAAAACTCACGAAACTCGACTTTTTTGATAAAAATGAGTATAAAATATAATTCGGATACACGACACGAATATCTTAGCAACTCTTTGTCTAACTTCTGAAGTCGTAACACAAGTTTCAAAGAGATTTCGTCAATCTTATATAACGTATCATAAGGAATGAAAATCTTTTTGCGTTTGCGTCACTAAGTGGATAAAAACTTTTTGATTCGATTATTGTGTTAACAAAGGAGGTTTCAAGTTTGTTTTATTATGTATGCTTGTTTATGTAGCATTTTGAGATTTCATTAAAACGATTTCGGAAACCAAACCGATTGTCATTTGTGGAATTTTAGTACGGCGTAGCAATATGTGCTACGCCGTAGCACTCTGTGCTACGAGTTACGCATAGCGCAGAGTAATTAAAATATAAGTTTATCTTCTTTTTAAACAAACAGACATCACGCTTGTCATCCCCGAAGGTTAAGGCTGTGGTGTTCCTAAGGCTTATTCCCAAAGTTCCCCATAAAGAGTTCCCAAAGTGCTCCATGAAAAAATATTATTTTTAATGAGGTTTCATTCTGCTCCATGATAATATTAAAATGTTCCCAAAGTACTCCACCGCATTTTAATCAAAAAAATCATTTAAATACGTACCGTATTACTGTAAAAGGTAGCTGACGTATAGTCAGGCTCAAAAGCTTCGCAAATATATTTTTAAGGAAAATATACATTCAGGAACAGCAAAACAACGATAAGAAGAAAAATAACTATTCTTTAAAATTATAAATAATTATCATACAAAATATCAGCACAGTTATTCACACAGCAATCTGACGTCATACCCACAGGCCAATATGGCGTCCACTGCGTCCAGCGTTTTCATCAAATTACGCGCGAAATATGAAAATTTAAAATTTAAATGTATTTTTATGGCACTAATCGATTAAATAAAAATGTTACGTTTTGAAGTGGGTTATTAGCATTATAGAATCTAACTAAGACACTGCAAAAATGGGAGTAATACCCTATTGTCCCGTATGTGTCGCCGGGCGTAAAGCTATTGCACCATCCCATTTCTTCCAGTGGGTGTCGTAGAAGGCGACTAAGGGACTTACTAGAGAATGGGCAGCAGCGTTCTCTATGCATTTTACCACCATACTGCGATCGCCAACCTGCCTGCCAAGCGTGGTGATTATGGCAAAACCCCCCATTCTGGGGGAGGCGTATGTCCAGCAGTGGACGTCTTTCGGCTGAAATGATGATGATGATGATGACCCTATTGTCAGCTCTAGGCGTGCAAACGAAGTTGAATTTTAAAAGTGTCGAGTTTATCCGATAGATGACGCACAAAAAAAATACTGTGATTCGAAAATAGACTTTAATCTCACAATCTACATATTTTTTGCGAGGGATTATCTTAAAAAGCCTATAATTTTAAATATGGATTGACGTTATAACAAAATGCTAAATTTTTGTGACTGACTGTAATTATTATGTAGGTATATATTTTATACGTAATTATGTAGATGGAGCAGTTTGGGAACTGATAACGAATAATCGGTGGAGCACTTTGAGAATGATTCCAGATACCTATGGAGCAGAATGGGAACAAAATAATAAGTATTTTAAATAATTATATTTCCGTGGAGTAATTTGGGAATGAATGTATGAGATTCTTATCTTTTTACAACAAAAGAATGGAGCACTTTGGGAATAAGCCGTTCCTAAAATAGTACAGCTGTACGTGTGTACCACGGCGGCATACGTACGATACTGTGACGGACACAGTAAAGCACGTTGAGCCGTACGTGTGTACCACGGCGGCATACGTACGATACTGTGACGGACACAGTAAAGCACGGTGAGCCATACGTGTGTACCACGGCGGCATACGTACGATACTGTGGCGGACACAGTAAAGCACGGTGAGCCATACGTGTGTACCACGGCGGCATACGTACGATACTGTGGCGGACACAGTAAAGCACGGTGAGCCGTACGTGTGTACCACGGCGGCATACGAACGATACTGTGGCGGACACAGTAAAGCACGGTGAGCCGTACGTGTGTACCATGGCGGCATACGTACGATACTGTGGCGGACACAGTAAAGCACGGTGAGCCGTACGTGTGTACCACGGCGGCATACGTACGATACTGTGGCGGACACAGTAAAGCACGGTGAGCCGTACGTGTGTACCACGGCGGCATACGTACGATACTGTGGCGGACACAGTAAAGCACGGTGAGCCGTACGTGTGTACCACGGCGGCATACGTACGATACTGTGGCGGACGCAGTAAAGCACGGTGAGCCGTACGTGTGTACCACGGCGGCATACGTACGATACTGTGGCGGACACAGTAAAGCACGGTGAGCCGTACGTGTGTACCACGGCGGCATACGTACGATACTGTGGCGGACACAGTAAAGCACGGTGAGCCGTACGTGTGTACCACGGCGGCATACGTACGATACTGTGGCGGACACAGTAAAGCACGGTGAGCCGTACGTGTGTACCACGGCGGCATACGTACGATACTGTGGCGGACACAGTAAAGCACGGTGAGCCATACGTGTGTACCACGGCGGCATACGTACGATACTGTGGCGGATGCAGTAAATCATGGTGAGACATACGTGTACACCACGGCGGCATACTTACGATACTATAGCGGACACGGTGAATCATGGTGCGCCATACGTGTACACCGTGGCGGCATACTTACGATACCATGGCGGACACGGTGAATCATGGTGCGCCATACGTGTACACCATGGCGGCATACTTACGATACTATGGCGGACACGGTGAATCATAGTGCGCCATACGTGTGCAGCGTGGCAGCATACGTAGGATACTGTGGCAGGCACAGTAAAGCATGATGTGTCAGACGTATTAACTGTCGTAGTAGAGGTAAGGTACCGTTGCCGGTACAGTAAGGCATGATGAACCGTGCGTATGTACCACGGCAGTGGACGTACGATACTGGTGCGGGACCAGTAAAGCACGGTGAACCATACTTATGTACCACGCTAGCGTACGTACGATACTGCTGCGGGTATAGTAAGGCATGGTGCACTATACTGTGTTACGTATGGCACACCATGCCTTACGATACTCGCACCTGTATTTTCCTTATGCTGGCGCATGGTACATACAAAGGTGTTCAGATACTTATTTTGAATATTAAACACTCAAATCAATGAAATTTTGTAGACATGATCGAGAAACTAATATCTAGGTCTGTGGTTTATTACATTTTCGTAAAAATGTATAGTTTAAATATTGCAGGGAGTTTTGAATGAAAATATGAAAACCCCCTGCAATATTTAAACTATACATTTTTACGAAAATGTAATAAACCACAGACCTAGCTAGATATTAGTTTCTCGATCGTGTGTACAAAATTTCATTGACTTTGATTGGTTAATATATAATATAATAATATCTGAACACCTTTGTATGTACGGCCAGCGTCATAAAAATATATACGTTAACAAGAGCTCAAAAATATCTACACGCCTCTATGTCACTGACAATAAGGTTGGTGTTTACATATTTTGACTCGATGGCTGTATATATTTATATATTAATGACGTTGACTGTAACCATGCCAGCATAAGGAAAATACAGGTACAAGTATCGTAAGGCATGATGTGCAATACGTAACACGTAGTGCAATAGTGCACCATGCCTTATACCCGTAGCAGTATCGCATGTACTCGGGCGTGTAGATGGACGGGTATGGTGAATGGTATGGTGCCATATTGTCCCGCACTAGTAATCATACCTTTTATTTTTCTTCTCAGCATATATATTCGTCCACTGCTGGACATTTATGCTTCTCCCATGGTTTTTCTATGTCATCCTCGATGCGGCGTATCTGGTCGAGGTCGGCCCTGCCATCTTAGGAATGGCGGTCTGCCTACGCTTCGACTTGCCGTTCATACCTCTACTATAACAGTTAATAAGTTTTATACACATTATGCTTTGTAGTATAAGTAGTACAACCTGCACTGGTCACATAGATATCTACTTATAAATAATGGTGCGGGTACGGTAAAGAATGATGTATCATTATAAAGCTGACCAGATGTTTTAAAACCCGCGTGCGGTATTTTTCAGATTTAATTTCTTTTACTGGCAATAGTTACGTATAAATATATCACAAAAGGTCGCGTCCTCATTGCAGGGTTTTTTTAAAACTCTGGTCAGGCTTTACCTACTGTTGTTGAATTTGTACGATATTAGTGCGGCTATTATTATTATTATGCAAAATAATTTTGTAGCAAACTTAACAGCTACACCGATATAGCACCAAATCGGACCTGTAAGTGAAAAGCATACACTAATTGGTAATTTAGATAAAATAATACTTCACGATACATATACATTTAGTGTAGGTACTACCTACACAGCAATGATACATCATTTTTTATTTTTTTAAACTTTTACAAGGTTATTAACAGAAGAAATTCTGAAGAAGTTCTGTTTTCAAACCCTGTACAAGTTTTATAACTTTACATGCTTAAAAGGAAATAGACATAAAAGATTCATATTATTTATTTTCAATCGTAAAATTGAGACATACAAAAAAACCACAAGCTTAATTAATCATACTATTCTAGAATTACATGGTAGTCAACTATGAACGAGGAATTTCACCGTCTGTCGGTTGTTGACAGGCGTCCACCATTGCAAGATTTAAGGCCTACTCAAATCTGACCGGTATCCCGTACCGGTGGCGATAACGATATCCCGATGGGTATGCGGTAACGCGCTGTTCAAAGGTGTTCCGCAACTGCTGCCGGTAATGCCATACAAAATACCGGTCGGGATATCGGTCAGGTTTGAGTAGGCCTTTACAAAACGTAATACGGAAAGGACGAGAGGATTGGCGATTAGATATTTATTAAAATATAAGGGCGTCAGTAGATATCCTATCTTATATAGATTTCGTCTGAATGTTTTAGGGCAATTATAAATACTTAATTAGGTATAACAACAGACAGTCCATTATCAACATGAACAATGTCTCAGATCTCCGGTATTTGTAGCACGAGCCGGAAGCGGGTAAGTAAGAGCAACCTAGGATTCCCGACCAAAGAATCACTAGTACGAGCCAGTCCACACGGCGCGTTGCGTCTCCGTTGCGTCGACGCAGCGCTGCCGTTGCGTCATTTTACATTTTGCGTTGCGTCGACGCAACGCGCCGTGTGGACTGGCTCTCAGGGTACCTTGGCATCAATGGAGTCCGCGTGGTCGTCGCTGGAAACCAATGCATCTAGGCCTACGGTAAACTTAACTTAAAGCTCGTTCGCATACGAACGCTAATACATACGCATAAACCTAACTAGTTGCGGAACCTATGTCGCAAGGCCCGACTTTAAACTGATATAACCGGTATTCTACAAAAAAAAAAATACAAAATGTGGGGATCGCCCCGTTTTGGTAGCGATCCGAGAGCCACCTTTTGGCAGTAGGGGCGGTGCACCCCTACCCCATGGCCTAGGTGAAGGTTAAACATCAGTACCGAGTTTCGATATTTTCTACTTTTACGAAATTTGACTGATTTTAAAAGCATAAATGACAATACGATGAAAGAATACAAACAACAAATGAAACTCAGCTGATGTTTAACCTGAAGTTAAGTTAAAGAAACAAATTGGTGGTGGGCCCGTATTCACGCTTTTGCAAAACGGTATATAATGTAAGGTATGGGTACGTAAAATGTGTAAACTGTATCACCTGCGGGCAACAGATCCGCACAGGTGGGTGTGTTTCTGAATTTTTGCACGTGTTGTATGTGTTATAGTCAAACCCCGAAGTCCCGGCGCTCCAAGGTTTGCCTAGTCAAACCTCAGGTTTGACAAGAAGGCTTAGTCAAAGTCCAAAACTCATAGCGTGTTTCGACCTTTGGCTAACGCATTTATGGCCAAACCTAGGAGAGACTAACTTGGAAAGTCAAACGCCGAAACGCAATTTGATCAAATCGCAATTACTCCGCTGCGAAATTTCTAACCTGCAGGACCACGTGACCTACAGGAGTAAGGCAGTTTTGAATCTAACATCGGAAATGAATGAAGTTTTTCATACATATTTAGGTTATATAACCCATTCTGTCCCTAATTTAAGTCTGACTAGTCAAACCCCGATTTGATCGTACTGAGTTTCGGCGTTTGACTACCCAAGTTGGTCTCTCCAAGGTTTGACCATAAATTCTTTTGTCAAAGGCCAAAACACGCTTTAGTTTTGGACTTTGACTAAGGCTTCTTGTCAAACCTGAGGTTTGACTAGGCAAACCTAGGAGCGCCGGGACTTCGGAGTTTGACTACATATGCATGTAAGTGTGTGATGAGAGAAAAATAAACGAAGAAGGTTGGTGCTAATATGATGGGAAGTCCTACCCCAAGGGTACGTACGTCGTATGTGATGTGTAATGGTCGTTGTTATTCTAAAGTCCATCGAACAGTGACATAAAGTTTTAAATCTGACATTATAGTAATTGTAGCCGGTACAGGCGAAACAAGGGTATTATAATTATGTAATAGGTAATCGTTGGTTCTCATCACTTGATACGCATAGTAATGCTGATTAAAATCTATACACTCTAATGAAACACACTCAAATGTAACTTCATCATTGTCAAGTAAATAAATATTTTTTATTTCACCAAACTTTGGTAAGCCTGAAGATTCTGAAATATCTAGAATGACAATTGACGACAGCTCAAATCGGACACCATACAGTTTCACCCATGATAATGAGTACCAACAATTATTTTCGATTATACCTCGAGAATGAAAGTTTTGTCTTACATTTTCAATTTGCGCTTCTGTCATATTTGCCTTTTTGCCATAAGAGATCGTCTTTACAGTTTCATTTTTAAGAAAAGTATCGTTTAAAATTAATTGATGTTTAATAGCTATTGTTTTACAAACATTTACTCTGTTGTGTGATGCTCTGGCCACAAATTTAGATATACGATGCTTGGCTTCAAACCTCATCGTCCAGATTTGGGTAAGTGGGCCAAATTTTTTTAACATTTCTGGATAATGTGTAAGAAAATGAAACTTTGGCTTTAAGTCTGTTTCAGCAAATTTTCGATAGAGCTCGTTTAATTCAGCTACTGAAAATTTTACTTGATCAATAGTATTTTCATGGATTCTATGACTCAAAAGTTTATCCAACAATTGTCTTAATTTGATGTATAAGAACCAAACTTCGTTTTCATCTGGGACATTATATCCGACAATCAGCCCAAAATATCGAACAAGGGTAAGCATTTCAGAAGCCGAACATTTTAACTTTAATGTTGAGCCTTCTTTTGCTACAGAATCGCACGGTGTCGATGTAGAATCAGGTCCATAATTAAAATACCGTATTCTTGATTTTAAATTGTCAAAAGAAATTAGCATCTGAGTACACACTAGATTCTGTATCACAAATGGCATCACATATCGACAAGCACCCTCGAGATAGTCATGTAAAACATCTACGGCGACGTTTTGAAATAAGTCAAACCCATCTAAAGCAAGCCACGAGCATTTTTCTTTAAGACCAGTCATATGAATGTCATTTAAATGTAAATCATTTTCATAATTGACATTGTTTCTCAACAACGTGTCATCTTCATAAAGCAGTGTTTTGATTTGTTCTTTATTAGCAGTACAAATTCTACATGGCCGATTTGCAGAAAAACTTTCAACAAAACCTAACATAGCATTCAATCCTAAATTATCTCCCGTCACAGCTGCAACATAAAACTTAATTTTGCCAGTATACACATCAGTTTCAACATGAATACCATTGTTCCTTAAATCATTAAGAACATCAAAAACTTTTTGAAAAATTATGTTGTTTCCAAAGCTTGTTCTGTCTGATGAGTGAAAAAGAGCCAATAATAAAATATTTTGCAAAAGCGACACGTAGTGAGGTGGAAGACATGGTACTGAGGCATAAATAGCTCCAAGTTTATGAATCCCAGCGTGGCTTCCTAAGGGATTGCCTATTTCAAAATCGTCAAAGTAGATTATTAATGGTAAAATCATTGCATCATGCTCTACAGAATTTTCTGTCATTTTTTTCCATACTGAACCCTGAACAATATTCTCAATACCGAAAGAGTCATTTTGTACTGTGTCCAAATATTCAAGAGTATCCTTCATGAAATTTTTTGATGAAAAAATTAGTTTTAAATTTTCTTTTAACGGAATCACCTGCATTGTACAATTTACTTGTACTAATAACAAACCAGCCGCTGTTTTTTTAGACTCATTACGTTGACCTACAACCACTTCAAGGGGCTCAGAATAAGTTCCTATTTCATTAAAATATTTTAAACGTTTGTGTTCCGAATCTAAATTCTCAAACGCATCGCTGAACGCGCTAAATATTTTTTTTAAAGCATTTTTAACATGAACATTATCTTGGTCTGGTGGTACCATATCATTAAACTGTCGCTCTATAATGCATTGTGATTTAGAATGAAATAATTGAAGATTTTCTACAAGAACTTGTACGGCTTTACGCGGTATTATTGGGTTAGCATATAGAGTGGAAACGAGACTTGCAGCATGGTGACCAAGAGAGTTTTCGTCTCTTTGAGTTGGTAGAGATTCCATCGTATTTGCCGTTTCGTAAGTTTCTTTGCTTGACGTTGAAGGTAAATTTGAGATATTGGCTTCTGTATCTGTATCAATCGGTTTGTTACTATTTGGATGAGGCAAGACTGACAATGATGACTGGTGCTCTCTAACTAAGTGCTTTTTGAAAGATGCAGAGGAAATATAATGACGATAACACCCTTGTTCACCACACCGAAATCCGGAAAATCCTACCGTTAATTTACAGAAAGTTCGCACATGAGTTATAAGAAAATTCGGAGACACACTGGCTTTTTTGCAATAGTAACAGGTAAACATTTTTAAAGTATTAACTCTAGATCAGTTAAAAGACTATTCACAGCCTGTGTGGGCCTGTCAAATTTAGTTTTAATATCGTAGAAGCCCAATTGAATAAAAAGCCATATGTCTCCAGCTTCCTCCGGGTAACAAGCTCCTATCGATTGAAATATTTTAAATGCACAGTCTACTGTTGTTACTAATTTGTTGAAACTATACAATGTGTCATTTATTACCACATATGCTACTTTTACCTCAGTAACGGTAAGGCCAACAAAAATAACGTAGGGTTGAACTGTGCGGCCTAGCCTCTGCAGGTTCTCCTTTTTTTGAATGATCTTGTTGGTAACGTCGGCTTCAGAAGCAGCTTGCGATATATAGCCGTCGCATACTTCTGCTCTGGATGGCTTCCACGCTGGCTTTCCTTTCATTTTCCGTGCAGGTGAAATGTTGATGACATAAGCCAGCAACATCAAAGCAACATTGCTAGATGTCTCTGGTTCATCTTCTGTATTCAAAGACAAAAAAAAGTTTCGGTTAATTTTTAAGACTTAATTTTACTAAAATTAAAAAAAAAAAAACACTATGGACGTCATTTTTTCAATACACTAACTGAGCGGCTCGGTGCTAAGGGGAGGGGGAAGTCACAAATCTGTGCGATTTCTAGAATAACCGGGGCCTCTGAGACTCCACGTCATAGTTAAAGATTAATAATAAGAACTAATATTTGAGCAAAACTTCTTACCGTCAATCAGTGCAATTATATTTGCTATTTTTGTTCTCGTATCTTGGTCTCTAATTTTTCGTAATTTTAATGAAGCATATTTTATAATTTCTTCATTTTTGAGGGTGATAGAGGAAAATAATTTGTTTTCCTTTCCCGGATACAGACGACTGAAATCGTTCATTAGCTGAAAAAAAGAATACAATAAATGTACGCCACGTTATTTCCACTGGTGAGAAAGGTCCGGATGGCTACCACATAGGTTATTGGGTTGTTGAGCGAGAACTAGAATAGCTTGTCTCTTTTAGTGCCTGCACAATATCTCGTTCTGCAATGTCGGCAGCGCGCGAGTGTTGCAAGTGACTAGAGTCTGTGCGAAAAGAGAAGAACCGTGGCAGATACGGGAACTAACATTACGAATTTTACATGGCAATCGAAATTCAGACACTTGTCTTATAACCCCTCGTTTTCACCAAAGTATAATACATGTATTTTACAAATTGAATGCAATGTTTTCGTTTTTCGCATGTATTAAATATGTTGTTCAAAACTTGTTATGAAACTATATTACATGATTGTATAAAACTTGTTGTAAGTATACAAAACTTGTATGAAACTTGTTAGTTGAAAACTTCTAGTCGCCTACATGTTTATGATCTCATATACAGAAATTGCAATAAAATAAACAATAATTGTCTAAACCACGTTTGTATTTTGTAGGTGAGAACGCTGTCAATGTATCAGAGGGCCTAGTGTGAGTTTCTTTTAACCATCTCGACTTTACGCATCGACCGCGTTCGGCACTCCGATTTGCTCCGATTGGCACTCGTTTGGTGAAGGGCCAATCAGAGAGCAAAACGCGATCGATGCGTAAAGTCGAGATAGTTAAAAGAAACTCACACTAGGGCCACAGACGAGTTAATACATGTCACAGACTTCATTGTAAACGCAAATGTGTTTTATACTTGTAAAAATACTTGCTGGCTACACAGTTGAACGAAATAATGTTTGAGACAGTTTTGACAAGTATTCTACAAGTTTTTTTTTTTACATAATCCTTGTGGTTATTTATAGAAAAACCACAAGGATTATGTTAAAAATAAGCGGCTGCGGTTTATGCTTACCAAGGTATAGCCTTGTGATTGTTTTAAGGCTGGGAAATCCTTGAAGTAATCTGCTATTTCACCTTTTCCACATTGGATGCGATTTAGGCGGTAATCTGCAGTTTCTGCCCACTTTTCTTCAACAGATTTCCATGGATCGACATTGTTTTTCAGCCATAGTAATGTTTCTTCATAGACAATACCTGTAATTTATATGTGTATAGTGGGATGAGTCAACAAGAGGAAGGGCATCATAGTACAGTCGCCCGTAGTACATTTAAATCACGAAAAAGGTGACTAGCGATTATTTGCTTACCACTTTCCAGAGATTCCAGGCTATAAATGTCATCATCTGTGATAGTTGGCGTGGATCTGAGCGATGATCTGGACGACTTCGAGGATGAACGGCTAGTTCCCGGCAACTGTCCACTTTCTCGCAACTTTCTCCTTCGAGCTATATAGCTCTCGTAGAGCTTTCCGCTAGCATTTTTTTTAGCTAATTTATTTGTAGCTGATAAATATGCAGAATAATACACTACAACGCGTTCCTTGTGAAATATTTCCACAATTTCGGTAGCTAGTTTATAAAATTCATCACTGGAAATTTTCTTCGCACAATTGTTTTCTAGTATGTGGTGTATTAGCAGCTGGCTCAATTTCCTTCGGGAACCCTCCGTCAGTAAGCCTCCTTTTCCTTCTTTGAGTATTGCTCTGCCGTCTAAACTTTCCTGTATGTAAAACACAAACACTATTGATACCAACTTTTTAAAGTTGTTGAACAAATTGATAAATTAATGAGTAAATGGTCCAGTTGGAGTACAGCCTTCGGGGCTCTATGAGTAGTAAAAAAACCCAAAAAAAAAAAAAAAAAAATTGAATTGTAAAAAAAATTTTTTTCGGTGACCGATTGTCCCTCCTTTTTTTGCTCTTATTTAATTGAGGATACCCATAGAAACGATTTAGGCTTTATACACTTTTTCGTAAAATGCATATTTTTCGAGTAATTTAACTTTGAAGATTTTTTTACTTTTTTTTAATAATTAAATTTCTCGTGATAATAATTAAATAACTGTCAGTCGGGGACACATCATGCCCATGACATAAATTGATGGGGACAATGATCGAAAATCGATATAAGTTCTCAGTAAATATGCATTTAACGAAAAAAAATTATAAGTTTAAACATGTTACTATATGTGCCCTAAATAAAAAAAAAGCAAACAAAGTCATCGGTAAACTATTTTTTTTTTTCAAAAAAAAAATTAAAAAGATTCTGAGTCTTTTTTCCCATAGGCCCCAAAGGCAACACTCCAACTGATTCCGACGAATTGAGAACGTCCTCCTTTTTAAAGTCGGTTAAATGCCGCGCAGTTACCGAGTTAAGCTAGCTAATGATAAATACTATTGAATACTAAATAGGTATATACTACTTAGTAATGCAGACCATACACGTCCAATTCGATCGTTCAATTGGCATGATACTGCTGATTGGATCCAATCTGCAGTTCGTCCATATACCTACACCACACACGATCAATTCTAACTGTCCAATCGGACAAATAAAGAAAAAGAAAAAAAAACATAAAAATCGGTCTATAAATATCGAAGATATGCGCAAACAATGATAAAACAAATATACAATCTAATTAAGAACCTCCTTGTTTTTTGAAGTCGGTTAAGAAAAATCATACGATCGATCGCCCACTGCCATACACGGTCCAATCGGCATGATCCAGCCAAAATAATTGAATTTTGATTGTTCCGTCAATTCGATCTGTCCTGCCTGCCGATCCACGGCCACATACGGTCAATTCGATTGGATCCAATCGGCAGTGTCATGCCAATTGTACAATCGAATTGATGGTGTATGGCCTGCATAACTATACGAGTTGTAATAATACGGGTTTTAATAATGTACCAAATAAATACTATACATACGGATGTACTTACATTTTTGCTGGTTAAACAATATACCTAAACTATGTATATTCTACTAGCACACTAACTTTGACTAGTGCCTTCTAAATACTCATAAAATCTACTAAAGAAAATAACATTACATTTAATAGTTTCAATACCTGAAACAAAACAAAACAAAACGTAATCTTAGAATTATTACAAACTTAAATAGGTACCCGGTCCTATCTTAATGATGGGCATTTTCAATTTTATCTTAAGCAAGGTTTACACGAGGCCATCGCAAGCCAAGCCAGCAACGCTGGCGAGAATAAAGTGCCCGTATATTTTTCAAGCCAGTGAGACTGGCAGCCAGCGATGGCCTTATGTAAACAATGCTTTTGGTCCATAATACAAACATAAAGTACCTACCAAATTAAGCTACAAAATAAAAATTTAAGTGAGCACCAAAAAAGGGTGGGGCCGCCTGTCAGTATTGTATTACAATCACTGTAAACTATACAAAAATGGACTTAGCAGGTTAACGAATTATTATTATGAGTAACTCACAGTGTTATTAGCTGCAGCAGTACAATCTGTAGAGATTTTTGCATTATCACTGACATCAGTGTCCCGTACAGCGTTTTGAGTTGAGTCGTTTAGCCCAGCATTCTTAATTTCAAGGTTCTAGAAAAATAATTTAAAAGCTTAATTACAAAGCATTACAAAAGTATACGGCATCGGTCCAAGAGAAAAAATCGAAAACATTTTTATTAGCTAAATACAAGATGTACAATAAACAAGTAGGTACGTACATTGACACTGGTCGCTTTTTGATGTTGTAGTAGCCAATTTTTTAATTTTATTCTGGGGCCAATCTTTGGAATCATTTCTTTCAAATCTTCATCGTTTAACAGAATGGCAGTTTCAAGTGATGTTATAAGATTGTCTGAAAAATACAAATACAAAGATGTACAAAACTTGTTATGTAGGTAAGTACCTACCTACTTATAATTGCCTACATGTTCAGTCGGAGAGTCAGGTTTTTGGGCGGTCTCCTGGTTTTCAACAAAAAAAAAAATCTTTTTAACAAAAAATTGAACCGACGAAAAAATAAAAAATTAACGTTTTAGTCCAGCTAAGCTCCACATTAATTTCGAGTCGGCGCCAAAGTTTGTATGGCGCCGCCTGTACACTGTTGAGAACCTCTTGGAACTGACTTCACTACAACACAACAGGGATCTGGAGTTGATCTAATAATGGAGACGCCATCATCAGATCCGTGTTATGTTGTGGTGTCATCACACATCATAAATGTTTGGTTAATTTCAACAGAATCGGTTCACAATTGAAAATTCAGTAGGAAAATTATCAATAAATTCCTTTTTTTCTACCCTTAGGGGCAGATATAATTTTTCATATTTAAATGGGACCGATTTTTAGATACCTATACTCTTTCCAATAAAAAAAGAATTTTTGAAATCGGACCACTCAATAAAAAGTTATGAGTGGTCATACATAAAAAAAATATACGTGTCGAATTGAGAACCTCCTCCTTTTTTTTTCGTCGGTTAAAAAATGCTGTCCGTTACCGTTTAGTAAAGTTTACAACTTTATCCAACAAGCAATAATAAGGTTTTAAACTAGTTTGTAATTAGTATTATACAGATTTTTTGGTCAGTGGGTCGTCTTAGGGGAATAAAACAATACCTACTTGTCAAATACGTCTGTCTGTTGTTTGTGGGTGAAAAAGCGGTTGGAGTGTAGCCTTAGGGGCACTATGGAGCGAGGACTTAGAAAAATTTCGTATTTTTTTTTTTTCGGAAATTTTCAAATTTTATTGCAGTTTCGGGTTGACCTTCGCCATAGAAACTATTTCAGTTCTGAGAAGCATGGCCCTCCGACCTACCGTTTCCGAGTTAGGAGCTTTGGTTTACGGGCACTATGGAGCGAGGACTTAGAAAATAATTCGCTATTTTTTTTCTTTCTGAAATTGTCCAATATTTTTACAGTATTGGGTTGACCTTGGCCATAAAAACTATTTCAGTTCTGAGAAGCATGGCCCTACAACGCACCGTTTTCGAGTTACAGGCCTTCGATTTTTTTTGGATTTTTTTAAAACGCTCTATATTTCCAAAATGATAGCTCGGTTGGAAATCTTTTCGGGAAAGAAATTGTTGCTCTGGTCGAAAACCATGAGATTACATAAAAAAACCCGCAAAAAATCGTTTTTTAGTTTTTGAATCAATATTTGTCTAAGTCCTCTGCCCCTAAGGATACACAAGCTAGAAGAGCGACCGACACTTAGAAAAAATTTCGGAGCTTTTTTTTTTTTTTTCAAAATTTCGCTGGTATTTTACATCATCTCATGGCTCTCGACCAGAGCAACAATTTCTTTCCTGAAAAGATTTCCAGCCGAGCGACCATTTTGGAAATATAGAGCGTTTAAAAAAATATATATAAATTTCGAAGGCCTATAACTCGAAAACGGTGCGTTGTAGGGCCATGGTTTTCAGAACCGAAATAGTTTTTATGGCCAAGGTCAACCTGATACTTCCAAATTTTTTAGCAATTTCAGAAAAAAAAAAATTGCGAATTTTTTTCTAAGTCCAAAAAATTTTTTTTACTGAATATTTTTTTTTTTTTCGTTTTCTTTGCTGATCATAGTGCCCCTAAGGGTATACTCCAACTCCTACAACTCCGCCCCTAAGACGACCCACTGACCGAAAAAGCTATCAGACAAGTTCAAACATGCCACCAAAGATGAGAGTGAAAATAACTCAATGAGTGAAAACGAGGGGTTATGTTATGACGCAACATACTATTTCAAAGTGCGACAGATCTAAGAAAATTTATAATCTAAATAAAACAAAAAATCTTGACTTAATAAAACCGAGAAACTGGCTTACCTTGAAGGAATGGTATTATTTCAGATAAACCGGCGTTTAATATCTCTTCCATAAATTCCATGATGGCTACGCTACGACGCGTTTTAGCACATAATCACTAATCATAATTCAGCCAGACTTCGTGTTGTTCGGTCTGTTTTTCTCAGGCGACTGCTGACTGCCGCGCCGCGGCCGCCCGCGGCCCGCGCCGTTGCAGCGAGGCGGGGGAACCGCCGGGGGCGGGGCGTCACCGGGCGACCAACGGGTGACGGGCTGATGCAACACATTACCTTATTTGGTAGCGTTTCGTGATCTTCGCGATGTTTCTTTTTGGCTGATTCCCTGTTTTAGAGCCTCTGCGCGGTGCCTTGCGGGGGAGCGCGGTGCGAAATTCTAACGTGCGGTCAGTGTAGCCAACCCTACAGTTTTAACTGTAGATCTACAGTTTTTTGTAAATTCTCTCAGTTTTTAGTTTAGGCCTCGAAATCTAAAGTTTTTTATTTAAGATGATGGTGTCATTGTTTTGTTTGCTACGTAGTCCGTATACTAAGTCAGCTTCAGTAAAAAATTTGCTACGTAGTCCGTACACTAAGTTAGCTTCAGTAAAACCTACTACTATCGGACTGGAATTAATTGTCAATCGATTTATTAGATGGCGTTAATGGTGGACATAGTGAGTAGATCGTTCGGTCGATGTCTGTTTTACCGACATTCCATTGTTTGCTTTTTTACTTAGGTACTCGGGAATCCCCGTGAATGCTTTGACTATCGAGTTATATGGTACCTTTATTGTCATGAGTTATTTTCAGGGCAAGCTTCCTCAAAAATCACTAGTCACTTTTTCTGAAGTGCTGTATTAGCTTAACAATACTAGTTTTTAGATAATACTAATGTTACTTGACGTAGAAAATAAATGTATCTTTGAGACTTTTAACATTTAATTTGATTAAAACTTTGATGATTACATGTTTTTTTTTTGTTTTTAATTCCTTCGCTATGATGTATTTTATTTACTACTATCACATTACTGTTGTTAGTTAAATTTTCGCACTTCTTTGTATTAAACTGTGACTGGAATGCACCCGCAACGGAAATTATGTAATTTTGCAACAAAACTCATTCATGACACGTCAGCATGGCAACCTAACATGTTTGTTTACCTACTTTTTATTTTCATGAACTTCCCTAAAATACTATATTTTTCCCACTGTTTGAAAAAACACTATTATCCTTCAAATCAAATCAAATCTTCTGATTGTGGGCATAGGTTATACAGATGATCAAACAATAAAATTTATTGTTTGATCATCTCGGCAGGACATAGTGGAACTTAGTTTAATTAAGTTCCACTATGTCCTGCCGAGTAGACATACAATAATTATGTATCACAGCAGGTATTCTGGAATAACTTACAAAACTACATACCAAATCAAACTACCATACAAATTATATGACAACAAACTACTACAATTATGTTTAATACTTATAAGATCTAGTTATTTAAGAAATCGTGGATCAAAACAAAAGGTGGCAACTCTATGCACATGTTATCGTTATAAACTACAATATGAGTCACTATCTGTGTATACTTATTAGGTATTGCGTAAAAAGGGTACCCAAACGGTATTGGGTACACCGTACATCCCTTGACAGCCCTAGGCTAAGTTTTTTTCACGGCAGTGCGCGGCGCTTCCTAGATCTCCATGCGATACAAAAATATGTGCCGTAGATTCACCGCTGCAGCGAGAGGCCAACGGTGACTCTACCGCATGCGTTTATTTCACGGCAATGCGCGCACTTCTATGACACTATATTTCATAGATTAGGCGTTAGAAAAAGGCAAGGCAATGCGCGCAGGCTCTTAGATTTCGTAATTCCATTTGTTTGTCGGTTCCTTGTTTTAAATTTCGTTAATCGTGTTTCGAATGAAATTGTATAAGATTAAAAATGCTTCTTTTATTAAGGCGAATACAATGTTAAGGGGAATAATGACACAAATTGTTATCAACACAAAAAATACTTATACAATTATTTTAATTTTCCGTTGTTAGACATTTCGTTCGCGAACAAAAACAAATATATCTTCGACACAACACTACGCCGCCGCGCGATCAAAAGCAAAATAATATTAAGAATTTGAAAATATTAAAAAATCCATTATGGCGGGGCCAACTTTTTTGTTTTGGGCCGATTTCAATGAAACTCGGTTTTTGGTACTATTTTGACAAGGAAATAACAACGCAATGTTGAAAATATTAAAAAATCCAATATGGCGACCAACTTTTTTGTTTTTGGGCCGATTTCGATGAAACTCGGTTTTTTATACTATTTTGACAAGGAAATAACGCAATGTTGAAAATATTGAAAAATCCAATATGGCGGCCAACTTTTTTGTTTTTTGGTCGATTTCGATGAAACTCGGTTTTTGATACTATTTTGACAAGGTAATAACGCAATGTTGAAAATCTTAAAAAATCCAATATGGCGGCCAACTTTTTTGTTTGTGGGCCGATTTCAATGAAACTCGGTTTTGGTACTATTTTGACAAGGAAATAACAACGCAATGTTGAAAATATTAAAAAATCCATTAAGGCGACCAACTTTTTTGTTTTTGGGCCGATTTCGATGAAACTCGGTTTTTTATACTATTTTGACAAGGAAATAACGCAATGTTGAAAATATTGAAAAATCCAATATGGCGGCCAACTTTTTTGTTTTTTGGTCGATTTCGATGAAACTCGGTTTACTATTTTGACAAGGTAATAACGCAATGTTGAAAATATTAAAAAATCCAATATGGCGGCCAACTTTTTTGTTTGTGGGCCGATTTCAATGAAACTCGGTTTTGGTACTATTTTGACAAGGAAATAACGCAGTGTTGAAAATATTAAAAAATCCAATATGGCGGCCAACTTTTTTGTTTTTGGGCCACAGTAATTTCATGATGCGACTGACGTCATAAAGATTCTATGTACCGAACACAGTCAGCAAATAACGGAGTTCGTAAAATGAGCCAGGATACGTAATAACTGATGATGTAGGCGGAGACATTATTAATTATCCAGTGTGCGTAAAATGTATCGGCATATCCCCTACCCTGCTCGTACATTATGTACGTAACCGGGACCATTACTTAATGAGACGGATTCAGTACAATGATTTGGCAACCAGTTACTGTTTTAAAGAGCCTGGATACTGAAATAAGGCGGCTGTATAACGTCGTACGTATAGCGCATACATATTTTATGTTACGGGTTAAGTAAATTACGTATGCTGCTCTGTGCGGAATCAATAAACCGCATACGTAAATTTTAAGAGTGCGCTACAGCAATTTCATGATGCGGCTGACGTCATAAAGATTCTATGCACCGAACACAGTCAGTAAGTAAACGGAGTTCGTAAAATAAGCCAGGATACGTAATAACTGATGATGTAGGCGGAGACATTATTAATTATCCAGTGTGCGTAAAATGTATCGGCATATCCCCTACCCTGCTCGTACATTATGTACGTAACCGGGACCATTACTTAATGAGACGGATTCAGTACAATGATTTGGCAACCAGTTACTGTTTTAAAGAGCCTGGAAACTGAAATAAGGCGGCTGTATAACGTCGTACGTATAGCGCATACATATTTTATGTTACGGGTTAAGTAAATTACGTATGCTGCTCTGTGCGGAATCATTAAACCGCATACGTAAATGATAAGAGTGCGCCACAGTAATTTCATGATGCGGCGGACGTCATAAAGATTCTATGCACCGAACACAGTCAGTAAGTAAACGGAGTTCGTAAAATGAGCCAGGATACGTAAATGATTATGTAGGCGGAGACATTATTAATTATCTAGTGTGCGTAAAATGTATCGGCATATCCCCGACCCTGCTCGTACATTATGTACGTAACCGGGACCATTACTTAATGAGTCGGAGTCAGTACAATGATTTGGCAACCAGTTACTGTTGTAAAGAGCCTAGATACTGAAATAATGCGGCTGTATATCTTCGTTCGTATAGCGCATACATTTTTCCTGTTGCGGGTTAAGTAAATTACGTATGCTGCTCTGTTAATACATATGCGGCATCATTAAACCGCATACGTAAACGTTAATAATGCGGGCACAGTAATTTCATGATGCGGCTTACGTATTAAGGATGCGGCCTCATTACAAGTAACTTGTTTACATTGTCTTTACAGAGCATTATGCCGCATACTTACTTAACATGGTGTCGTTTCATTATAAGTATGGCTCTTATAATTTTCATGTCAAAAGCACATTATACGTATCTGGCTGCCAGTACATTACAAATTTGCCAATTTTAAGTAGCCCGTTTTTCTCAGTGTACACCCGCATTACGTCAGTTGTTTTTTTTTTTATTATAACATTAAGGTGTTCAAAAAAAATCTAAACCATCTTTTATAATTTCAAAATCATATTTGACTATATGACTATAACCTTTTATAAAGTATCCGAAAGTATCTGTAGATATCAAACGACGTGATTTATCTATGTTTAATTGTATACATAAACACACAAACGGGGTTCCTATTGTGCACAATGTTATCATTTAAACCCTCGTAATCGTTTATTTATCATCCATTTCATTAGAAAGTAATCAATCAACGAATGTTATTAAAAGTCTCGACAGCTGTGTCTGGTCAACTTTGACAATGTGCCTTTATAGACAAGTTTCTTTTATGTTAGTTTTTTTTCATCAAATAGGTTAGCTTTCAATGTGTGACGAAGTTGGTGTTGTGGGAACATTTGTGACTGATTGATGGAGGTACAAAAAGGTATTTTGTTAAGTTAGTAACGACGGTTGGTAAGTGCGGCCAGGATTTTACTTTAGGATTTGGTTTAAAAGACAACTTATATAAATCATTTTACAAATCATTGATTGATTTACATATCTATATAATCTTCTATTTAAATAAAAAGAAAAGTCCTGACTGACTGACTCATTAACGCCCAGCCCAAACCCTTGAACCTAGAAAACTGAAATTTAGCACAGAGATTACCTTTATAATGTAGACAAGGAATAAGGAAGGATTTCTCGAAATTCAATCCCTAAGGGAGTTAAATAGGGGATGAAAGTTCCGCGCGGGAGAAGCCGCTGGCAAAAGCTAGATAATCATATTGGAATGCTCTTCTTGTCTTAACATTTATTTATGTCCTGAATTATTGATGAAGTCTCTTTTGGATACGTATAATCAGCCAAGACGGACGCGTAGTAATAACAGGGCGGGAAAAGCAGGAAGACCATAGATAGTGTAAACGTTTTATAAATTCGGATACCTACATACGTAACAAGTGAATCTTGTAACAACAAATATTTCCTCCGTCAGATCCTAAAGCTTCATAAAGACGATACTTTCTAGAATGGTTTTTAGAACGTGGTGTCTAAGGCAGCATTGTCTAACTAGGTCAATATTTTTGTCGTGGCTTTAACTGACCACCTTTTAAGTGTTCTAAATTCAAACCAAAAACAAACTAAAAACAAACGCTAGCGTCTGTCCACGCAGCAAACCCATGAATTTCGTCCATTTTTGTGCAGAACACATGTTGCCAAACTTCCGACAGTTCTTTGCCATTGATTTGTACGCAAAAACTGGATGTTTCCATCCTAATATGATGGATACAAACTATGATTATGAAGTTATTAGTGATGTTAGGTAAAATTGAAAACCTTGTGAATTATTATAGGTACAAGGAAAATGAAATTACAAACTTAATGGGTATCGACCTCTAAGCACGATTTAACAAATACAACATTGATTTTCTAAACTCCTAAGTATTTTAAATAACTAGACTACGTGCGGTCGCTTAATCCTTTTTTTTGTATTTACATGTTTAGATATTCATGGTGGCATGACAACAACGCCTGGATTCACTACATGAAACCACCTCTTTTTTTTGGGTGGTGAATCATCAAATAACTTCTCCCGCTCTGGGTGGAACAGGAGGACGTGTTAGTCTTTTACTGACTAAAACCCACCCGTGTTCCCTCAGTAGCCCGTATGCCAGGGGCTGTGGTATCTCTTTCGAACAAACCTGCACCCCTGGCAGACATGAACCCCCTTGCGTTACAATTTTTCGGCGGTCAATAAATAAAAAGACTGTGCCATACATTTTGACCGCGTAGGTCTTCTATATGACACAGCATATTTTTTTTTGATAACTGCCAAAATCTTTCTAGAACCCTGTCTAGAATCATGTGTTGAATCCATATTTAATATTTGCGCGTCGATGTCCCTGCCATGTGAATCTAGTTTCGCTAGTTTATTTAATTTAAGCAAGTATTAAAGTAAGAAAGCATCTTCAATTTACCATAATAATATCTGTGAACGATTATCCATAATGAGTTAAGATTAAAAGCTACATTAATTGCGAAGTTCGCAAACAGACGCAAAGTAAATACTAAATACGTGAATAATAAGTAAAGTCAATCTCAAAAAGCCCCCGAGTGGGTTCCCGCGTTGTCTTTGCGGAGGGGCTCAGTAACCGTGGTCTCCACGGTGAAGCGAAGAGGAACCCAAAGGTGGGGCCGCTCGTCAGGGCTTTTGCCTTCAAACCGATGACGTAGCGGCAAAAAAGTAGTTTGCGGTGAGGTGCACCACAACTGAGGTGGGCCGCGATTTCAAATGGGAGGCATCGCGGCTGAGGGTTACGGGCTGCGGCAGAGGAGAAGTGCCGCTGCTTCTGAGCAGCGCTCTTCCCTTCCGTGGCCTGGACGGGGCCGCCACCGTTTGATGGCGGACGCGGTGGGGCCGCACACTGAGAAAAACGGGCTACTTAAAATTGGCAAATTTGTAATGTACTGGCAGCCAGATACGTATAATGTGCTTTTGACATGAAAATTATAAGAGCCATACTTATAATGAAACGACACCATGTTAAGTAAGTATGCGGCATAATGCTCTGTAAAGACAATGTAAACAAGTTACTTGTAATGAGGCCGCATCCTTAATACGTAAGCCGCATCATGAAATTACTGTGCCCGCATTATTAACGTTTACGTATGCGGTTTAATGATGCCGCATATGTATTAACAGAGCAGCATACGTAATTTACTTAACCCGCAACAGGAAAAATGTATGCGCTATACGAACGAAGATATACAGCCGCATTATTTCAGTATCTAGGCTCTTTACAACAGTAACTGGTTGCCAAATCATTGTACTGACTCCGACTCATTAAGTAATGGTCCCGGTTACGTACATAATGTACGAGCAGGGTCGGGGATATGCCGATACATTTTACGCACACTAGATAATTAATAATGTCTCCGCCTACATAATCATTTACGTATCCTGGCTCATTTTACGAACTCCGTTTACTTACTGACTGTGTTCGGTGCATAGAATCTTTATGACGTCCGCCGCATCATGAAATTACTGTGGCGCACTCTTATCATTTACGTATGCGGTTTAATGATTCCGCACAGAGCAGCATACGTAATTTACTTAACCCGTAACATAAAATATGTATGCGCTATACGTACGACGTTATACAGCCGCCTGATTTCAGTATCCAGGCTCTTTAAAACAGTAACTGGTTGCCAAATCATTGTACTGAATCCGTCTCATTAAGTAATGGTCCCGGTTACGTACATAATGTACGAGCAGGGTAGGGGATATGCCGATACATTTTACGCACACTGGATAATTAATAATGTCTCCGCCTACATCATCAGTTATTACGTATCCTGGCTCATTTTACGAACTCCGTTTACTTACTGACTGTGTTCGGTGCATAGAATCTTTATGACGTCAGCCGCATCATGAAATTACTGCAGCGCACTCTTAAAATTTACGTATGCGGTTTATTGATTCCGCACAGAGCAGCATACGTAATTTACTTAACCCGTAACATAAAATATGTATGCGCTATACGTAAGTACGACGTTATACAGCCGCCTTATTTCAGTATCCAGGCTCTTTATAACAGTAACTGGTTGCCAAATCATTGTACTGAATCCGTCTCATTAAGTAATGGTCCCGGTTACGTACATAATGTACGAGCAGGGTAGGGGATATGCCGATACATTTTACGCACACTGGATAATTAATAATGTCTCCGCCTACATCATCAGTTATTACGTATCCTGGCTCATTTTACGAACTCCGTTATTTGCTGACTGTGTTCGGTACATAGAATCTTTATGACGTCAGTCGCATCATGAAATTACTGTGGCCCAAAAACAAAAAAGTTGGCCGCCACATTGGATTTTTTAATATTTTCAACACTGCGTTATTTCCTTGTCAAAATAGTACCAAAACCGAGTTTCATTGAAATCGGCCCACAAACAAAAAAGTTGGCCGCCATATTGGATTTTTTAATATTTTCAACATTGCGTTATTACCTTGTCAAAATAGTATCAAAAACCGAGTTTCATCGAAATCGACCAAAAAACAAAAAAGTTGGCCGCCATATTGGATTTTTCAATATTTTCAACATTGCGTTATTTCCTTGTCAAAATAGTAGTATAATTTGTATGGTAGTTTGATTTGGTATGTAGTTTTGTAAGTTATTCCAGAATACCTGCTGTAATACATAATTATTGTATGTCTACTCGGCAGGACATAGTGGAACTTAATTAAATTAAGCTCCACTATGTCCTGCCGAGATGATCAAACAATAAATTTTATTGTTTGATCATCTGTATAACCTATGCCCACAATAAAAAGATTTGATTTGATTTGAAGGATAATAGTATTTTTTCAAACAGTGGGAAAAATATAGTATTTTAGGGAAGTTCATGAAAATAAAAAGTAAACAAACATGTTAGGTTGCCATGCTGACGTGTCATGAATGAGTTTTGTTGCAAAATTACATAATTTCCGTTGCGGGTGCATTCCAGTCACAGTTTAATACAAAGAAGTGCGAAAATTTAACTAACAACAGTAATGTGATAGTAGTAAATAAAATACATCATAGCGAAGGAATTAAAAACAAAAAAAAAACATGTAATCATCAAAGTTTTAATCAAATTAAATGTTAAAAGTCTCAAAGATACATTTATTTTCTACGTCAAGTAACATTAGTATTATCTAAAAACTAGTATTGTTAAGCTAATACAGCACTTCAGAAAAAGTGACTAGTGATTTTTGAGGAAGCTTGCCCTGAAAATAACTCATGACAATAAAGGTACCATATAACTCGATAGTCAAAGCATTCACGGGGATTCCCGAGTACCTAAGTAAAAAAGCAAACAATGGAATGTCGGTAAAACAGACATCGACCGAACGATCTACTCACTATGTCCACCATTAACGCCATCTAATAAATCGATTGACAATTAATTCCAGTCCGATAATAGTAGGTTTTACTGAAGCTAACTTAGTGTACGGACTACGTAGCAAAGAAGAATGCTTATTTTTGACCTGACTATGTATAGAAATGAAATAAATCTTAAAATATAGCTTATTGAATTGTATATTGATTACGCTTATCACAATGATAAAAGAAACGCAGGAAAAAAAGATTTTTTAACATTAATTTAAGCTAATTCTACGTCATGACATATCGTATTGACATATTTTGAACGCATCCAATCATTCTTTTTTTTTAAACGTTCCATTTTAAACATTGCTGGTTGACCATATTTAACTTCGTTTCGTAGTTTAATACTTATTTTACGTTTAATTTGATCAGTAACTATTTCTTTATTAGTCATGGGATAAATTAAATTATATAAAAATAACACAATAATTGAATTAAATTAATCATTCAGTGTTTCATTGAGTATGCGCAAGTGAAATGGATTTTTTGACATTTAACAGTTCTGTGATTTGCATCGGCGGTCGGCGCCAGTGTTGCCATATATACGGATTTGTCCATATTTGTACGGATTTTGGAAGTCCAGTACGGATGAATCATGCTTACGGACTTTTATACGGATTTACGTACAGATGGACTCAACCTCAGCCAGATGCTGTACAGAGCATATTCCGAAGTTTTTTTCGTAGTATTCATTATAAATCACATTTTAGTCCTCTGTCGCAACTATTATTTTCATTTCATGGAAATATAACATAATAGAGCCGTAACACAAACATGAGATGTGGGGAATACCGTGCCATAGGTCGCGTTCGAAACCGTGTATCAAAGACAAAACCTTTAGAGCTATTGTCTTTGATTGAAAAGGACATTAAGTGTAGTTTGAAAACAATGGCTGGAAATGCAAAAAATCAGGCATAATTTAGCGCTTCAACTTAGATTGGTTGGCTGAATCTACTTTCAAGGTTTTGCTGAAACGTAGCAAGAAGGATTTTGCACGTTTGCATTATGTAAAAAGAAATTGAGTGACTTATATATTGGACGCGGAGGTAAGACGAATATTTTTAAGTATGTACATGAACACGACTAAACATTGAAATTCAGTACCTATAACGTCCTAAAGATCTGTTACAGGTTTTTTTGCCAAAAAACAGTGAAAAATGGTGAGATTTTACTGGTAATACGGATTTTTAAAATGAAAATATAGATTCCACGCCTCCTCCATATGGCAACACTGGTCGGCGCAGTCTTAGCATTGTTGACTTAGGGGCAGTTAGTTTCAAGGAATTAACAAAGTAAAAAGGATGTTTTATACCATAGTTAGGTAAATACTCCTATTTTAGACAAAACATCGAGCGTACCTAATTAATTAGTTCATGCACGTTTGTTTCATTATTTTTGGTACCTAACGCCAAATCCTAACCTAAAAAGAAACATTAATATTTTTTGGACTTCGTGGCGTTTAAATCGCCAAAATGACTATAAGACATTATTTTATAAACTTATACGAAGTATTTCTACTATATCATATAACTATACATATACTTTCATTATCAGGTTTTTAAATGTATGGAAGGTGGGCATTGTTCTTTTTTACTGAAGCTGACTTAGTATACGGACTACGTAGCAAACAAAACAGAGACACCATCATCTTAAATAAAAATCTTTAGATTTCGAGGCCTAAACTAAAAACTGAGAGAATTTACAAAAAACTGTAGATCTACAGTTAAAACTGTAGGGTTGGCTACACTGACCGCACGTTAGAATAAACGCACCGCGCTCCCCCGCAAGGCACTGCGCAGAGGCTCTAAAACAGGGAATCAGCCAAAAATTGGACATTATAGAATCGAACACTAGAATTTACCAGAAAGTGAAGAACTATTATAAAAAAAAAGACTTTGCATTTTGCCTTTGATTACAAAATGTGTTAATCAATAACATAAGATCAGGCTGCATGGGCTAGATTCCTTTGCCTTCCCGCAAGGGTAAAGAAAAAAAAAAATAAAGAAACATCGCGAAGGTCACGAAACGCTACCAAATAAGGTAATGTGTTGCATCAGCCCGTGACGCCCCGCCCCCGGCGGCGCCAGAGGCGGGGGCGCCTCGCGGCAACGGCGCGGCAGTCAGCAGTCGCCTGAGAAAAACAGACCGAACAACACGAAGTCTGGCTGAATTATGATTAGTGATTTTGTGCTAAAACGCGTCGTAGCGTAGCCATCATGGAATTTATGGAAGAGATATTAAACGCCGGTTTATCTGAAATAATACCATTCCTTCAAGGTAAGCCAGTTTCTCGGTTTTATTTAGTCAAGATTTTTTGTTTTATTTAGATTATAAATTTTCTTAGATCTGTCGCACTTTGAAATAGTATGTTGCGTCATAACATAACCCCTCGTTTTCACTCATTGAGTTATTTTCACTCTCATCTTTGGTGGCATGTTTGAACTTGTCTGATAGCCTTTTACATATAATACTACTTACAAACAAGTTTAAAACCTTATTATTGCTTGTTGGATAAAGTTGTAAACTTTACTAATCGGTAACGGACAGCATTTTTTAACCGACGAAAAAAAAAGGAGGAGGTTCTCAATTCGACACGTATATTTTTTTTATGTATGACCACTCATAACTTTTTATTGAGTGGTCCGATTTCAAAAATTCTTTTTTTATTGGAAAGAGTATATCTAAAAATCGGTCCCATTTAAATATGAAAAATTATATCTGCCCCTAAGGGTAGAAAAAAAGGAATTTATTGATAATTTTCCTACTGAATTTTCAATTGTGAACCGATTCTGTTGAAATTAACCAAACATTTATGATGTGTGATGACACCACAACATAACACGGATCTGATGATGGCGTCTCCATTATTAGATCAACTCCAGATCCCTGTTATGTTGTAGTGAAGTCAGTTCCAAGAGGTCCTCAACAGTGTACAGGTGGCGCCATACAAACTTTGGCGCCGACTCGAAATTAATGTGGAGCTTAGCTGGACTAAAACGTTAATTTTTAATTTTTTCCTTTTTTTATTTTTTCGTCGGTTCAATTTTTTGTTAAAAAGATTATTTTTTTTTTGTTGAAAACCAAGAGACCGCCCAAAAACCTGACTCTCCGACTGAACATGTAGGCAATTATAAGTAGGTAGGTACTTACCTACATAACAAGTTTTGTACATGTTTGTATTTGTATTTTTCAGACAATCTTATAACATCACTTGAAACTGCCATTCTGTTAAACGATGAAGATTTGAAAGAAATGATTCCAAAGATTGGCCCCAGAATAAAATTTAAAAATTGGCTACTACAACATCAAAAAGCGACCAGTGTCAATGTACGTACCTACTTGTTTATTGTACATCTTGTATTTAGCTAATAAAAATGTTTTCGATTTTTTCTCTTGGACCGATGCCGTATACTTTTAAATTATTTTTCTAGAACCTTGAAATTAGGAATGCTGGGCTAAACGACTCAACTCAAAACGCTGTACGGGACACTGATGTCAGTGATAATGCAAAAATCTCTACACATTGTACTGCTGCAGCTAATAACACTGTGAGTTACTTATAATAATAAAATTACTCAGTTTGATAACAAAACGTATTTCGTCGGCCTAATTCGTTAACCTGCTAAGTCCATTTTTGTATAGTTTACAGTGATTGTAATACAATACTGACAGGCTGCCCCACCCTTTTTTGGTGCTCACTTAAATTTTTATTTTGTAACTTAATTTGGTAGGTACTTTATGTTTGTGTTATGGACCAAAAGCATTGTTTACATAAGGCCATCGCTGGCTGCCAGTCTCACTGGCTTGAAAAATAGACGGGCACTTTATTCTCGCCAGCGTTGCTGGCTTGGCTTGCGATGGCCTCGTGTAAACCTTGCTTAAGATAAAATTGAAAATGCCCATCATTAAGATAGGACCGGGTACCTATTTAAGTTTGTAATAATTCTTAGATTACGTTTTGTTTTGTTTCAGGTATTGAAACTATTAAATGTAATGTTATTTTCTTTAGTAGATTGTATGAGTATTTAGAAGGCACTAGTCAAAGTTAGTGTGCTAGTAGAATATTCATAGTTTAGGTATATTGTTTAACCAGCAAAAATGTAAGTACATCCGTATGTATAGTATTTATTTGGTACATTATTAAAACCCGTATTATTACAACTCGTATAGTTATGCAGGCCATACACCATCAATTCGATTGTACAATTGGCATGACACTGCCGATTGGATCCAATCGAATTGACCGTATGTGGCCGTGGATCGGCAGGCAGGACAGATCGAATTGGCGGAACAATCAAAATTCAATTATTTTGGCTGGATCATGCCGATTGGACCGTGTATGGCAGTGGGCGATCGATCGTATGATTTTTCTTAACCGACTTCAAAAAACAAGGAGGTTCTTAATTAGATTGTATATATTTGTTTTATCATTGTTTGCGCATATCTTCGATATTTATAGACCGATTTTTATGTTTTTTTTCTTTTTCTTTATTTGTCCGATTGGACAGTTAGAATTGATCGTGTGTGGTGTAGGTATATGGACGAACTGCAGATTGGATCCAATCAGCAGTATCATGCCAATTGAACGATCGAATTGGACGTGTATGGTCTGCATTACTAAGTAGTATATACCTATTTAGTATTCAATAGTATTTATCATTAGCTAGCTTAACTTGGTAACTGCGCGGCATTTAACCGACTTTAAAAAGGAGGACGTTCTCAATTCGTCGGAATCAGTTGGAGTGTTGCCTTTGGGGCCTATGGGAAAAAAGACAGGGATCTGGAGTTTTTTGAAAAAAAAATCGTTTACCGATGACTTTTTTTTGCTTTTTTTTTATTTAGGGCACATATAGTAACATGTTTAAACTTATAATTTTTTTTTCGTTAAATGCATATTTACTGAGAACTTATATCGATTTTCGATCATTGTCCCCATCAATTTATGTCATGGGCATGATGTGTCCCCGACTCACAGTTATTTAATTATTATCACGAGATATTTAATTATTAAAAAAAAGTAAAAAAATCTTCAAAGTTAAATTACTCGAAAAATATGCATTTTACGAAAAAGTGTATGAAGCCTAAATTGTTTCTATGGGTATCCTCAATTAAATAAGAGCAAAAAAAGGAGGGACAATCGGTCACCGAAAAAATTTTTTTTTACAATTCTATTTTTTTTTTTTTTGGTTTTATTTACTACTCATAGAGCTCCGAAGGCTGTTCTCCAACTGGACCATTTACTCATTAATTTATCAATTTGTTCAACAACTTTAAAAAGTTGGTATCAATAGTGTTTGTGTTTTACATACAGGAAAGTTTAGACGGCAGAGCAATACTCAAAGAGGGAAAAGGAGGCTTACTGACGGAGGGTTCCCGAAGGAAATTGAGCCAGCTGCTAATACACCACATACTAGAAAACAATTGTGCGAAGAAAATTTCCAGTGAAGAATTTTATAAACTAGCTACCGAAATTGTGGAAATATTTCACAAGGAACGCGTTGTAGTGTATTATTCTGCATATTTATCAGCTACAAATAAATTAGCTAAAAAAAATGCTAGCGGAAAGCTCTACGAGAGCTATATAGCTCGAAGGAGAAAGTTGCGAGAAAGTGGACAGTTGCCGGGAACTAGCCGTTCATCCTCGAAGTCGTCCAGATCATCGCTCAGATCCACGCCAACTATCACAGATGATGACATTTATAGCCTGGAATCTCTGGAAAGTGGTAAGCAAATAATCGCTAGTCACCTTTTTCGTGATTTAAATGTACTACGGGCGACTGTACTATGATGCCCTTCCTCTTGTTGACTCATCCCACCATACACATATAAATTACAGGTATTGTCTATGAAGAAACATTACTATGGCTGAAAAACAATGTCGATCCATGGAAATCTGTTGAAGAAAAGTGGGCAGAAACTGCAGATTACCGCCTAAATCGCATCCAATGTGGAAAAGGTGATATAGCAGATTACTTCAAGGATTTCCCAGCCTTAAAACAATCACAAGGCTATACCTTGGTAAGCATAAACCGCAGCCGCTTATTTTTTACATAATCCTTGTGGTTTTTCTATAAATAACCACAAGGATTATGTAAAAAAAAAAACTTGTAGAATACTTGTCAAAACTGTCTCAAACATTATTTCGTTCAACTGTGTAGCCAGCAAGTATTTTTACAAGTATAAAACACATTTGCGTTTACAATGAAGTCTGTGACATGTATTAACTCGTCTGTGGCCCTAGTGTGAGTTTCTTTTAACTATCTCGACTTTACGCATCGATCGCGTTTTGCTCTCTGATTGGCCCTTCACCAAACGAGTGCCAATCGGAGAAAAGCGGTCGATGCGTAAAGTCGAGATGGTTAAAAGAAACTCACACTAGGCCCTCTGATACATTGACAGCGTTCTCACCTACAAAATACAAACGTGGTTTAGACAATTAATGTTTATTTTATTGCAATTTCTGTATATGAGATCATAAACATGTAGGCGACTAGAAGTTTTCAACTAACAAGTTTCATACAAGTTTTGTATACTTACAACAAGTTTTATACAATCATGTAATATAGTTTCATAACAAGTTTTGAACAACATATTTAATACATGCGAAAAACTAAAACATTGCATTCAATTTGTAAAATACATGTATTATACTTTGGTGAAAACGAGGGGTTATAAGACAAGTGTCTGAATTTCGATTGCCATGTAAAATTCGTAATGTTAGTTCCCGTATCTGCCACGGTTCTTCTCTTTTCGCACAGACTCTAGTCACTTGCAACACTCGCGCGCTGCCGACATTGCAGAACGAGATATTGTGCAGGCACTAAAAGAGACAAGCTATTCTAGTTCTCGCTCAACAACCCAATAACCTATGTGGTAGCCATCCGGACCTTTCTCACCAGTGGAAATAACGTGGCGCACATTTATTGTATTCTTTTTTTCAGTTAATGAACGATTTCAGTCGTCTGTATCTATTTTCCTCTATCACCCTCAAAAATGAAGAAATTATAAAATATGCTTCATTAAAATTACGAAAAATTAGAGACCAAGATACGAGAACAAAAATAGCAAATATAATTGCACTGATTGACGGTAAGAAGTTTTGCTCAAATATTAGTTCTTATTATTAATCTTTAACTATGACGTGGAGTCTCAGAGGCCCCGCCCATTCTAGAAATCGCACAGATTTGTGACTTCCCCCTCCCCTCAGCACCGAGCCGCTCAGTTAGTGTATTGAAAAAATGACGTCCATAGTGTTTTTTTTTTTAATTTTAGTAAAATTAAGTCTTAAAAATTAACCGAAACTTTTTTTTTTTCTTTGAATACAGAAGATGAACCAGAGACATCTAGCAATGTTGCTTTGATGTTGCTGGCTTATGTCATCAACATTTCACCTGCACGGAAAATAAAAGGAAAGCCAGCGTGGAAGCCATCCAGAGCAGAAGTATGCGACGGCTATATATCGCAAGCTGCTTCTGAAGCCGACGTTACCAACAAGATCATTCAAAAAAAGGAGAACCTGCAGAGGCTAGGCCGCACAGTTCAACCCTACGTTATTTTTGTTGGCCTTACCGTTACTGAGGTAAAAGTAGCATATGTGGTAATAAATGACACATTGTATAGTTTCAACAAATTAGTAACAGCAGTAGACTGTGCATTTAAAATATTTCAATCGATAGGAGCTTGTTACCCGGAGGAAGCTGGAGACATATGGCTTTTTATTCAATTGGGTTTCTACGATATTAAAACTAAATTTGACAGGCCCACACAGGCTGTGAATAGTCTTTTAACTGATCTAGAGTTAATACTTTAAAAATGTTTACCTGTTACTATTGCAAAAAAGCCAGTGTGTCTCCGAATTTACTTATAACTCATGTGCGAACTTTCTGTAAATTAACGGTAGAATTTTCCGGATTTCGGTGTGGTGAACAAGGGTGTTATCGTCATTATATTTCCTCTGCATCTTTCAAAAAGCACTTAGTTAGAGAGCACCAGTCATCATTGTCAGTCTTGCCTCATCCAAATAGTAACAAACCGATTGATACAGAAGCCAATATCTCAAATTTACCTTCAACGTCAAGCAAAGAAACTTACGAAACGGCAAATACGATGGAATCTCTACCAACTCAAAGAGACGAAAACTCTCTTGGTCACCATGCTGCAAGTCTCGTTTCCACTCTATATGCTAACCCAATAATACCGCGTAAAGCCGTACAAGTTCTTGTAGAAAATCTTCAATTATTTCATTCTAAATCACAATGCATTATAGAGCGACAGTTTAATGATATGGTACCACCAGACCAAGATAATGTTCATGTTAAAAATGCTTTAAAAAAAATATTTAGCGCGTTCAGCGATGCGTTTGAGAATTTAGATTCGGAACACAAACGTTTAAAATATTTTAATGAAATAGGAACTTATTCTGAGCCCCTTGAAGTGGTTGTAGGTCAACGTAATGAGTCTAAAAAAACAGCGGCTGGTTTGTTATTAGTACAAGTAAATTGTACAATGCAGGTGATTCCGTTAAAAGAAAATTTAAAACTAATTTTTTCATCAAAAAATTTCATTAAGGATACTCTTGAATATTTGGACACAGTACAAAATGACTCTTTCGGTATTGAGAATATTGTTCAGGGTTCAGTATGGAAAAAAATGACAGAAAATTCTGTAGAGCATGATGCAATGATTTTACCATTAATAATCTACTTTGACGATTTTGAAATAGGCAATCCCTTAGGAAGCCACGCTGGGATTCATAAACTTGGAGCTATTTATGCCTCAGTACCATGTCTTCCACCTCACTACGTGTCGCTTTTGCAAAATATTTTATTATTGGCTCTTTTTCACTCATCAGACAGAACAAGCTTTGGAAACAACATAATTTTTCAAAAAGTTTTTGATGTTCTTAATGATTTAAGGAACAATGGTATTCATGTTGAAACTGATGTGTATACTGGCAAAATTAAGTTTTATGTTGCAGCTGTGACGGGAGATAATTTAGGATTGAATGCTATGTTAGGTTTTGTTGAAAGTTTTTCTGCAAATCGGCCATGTAGAATTTGTACTGCTAATAAAGAACAAATCAAAACACTGCTTTATGAAGATGACACGTTGTTGAGAAACAATGTCAATTATGAAAATGATTTACATTTAAATGACGTTCATATGACTGGTCTTAAAGAAAAATGCTCGTGGCTTGCTTTAGATGGGTTTGACTTATTTCAAAACGTCGCCGTAGATGTTTTACATGACTATCTCGAGGGTGCTTGTCGATATGTGATGCCATTTGTGATACAGAATCTAGTGTGTACTCAGATGCTAATTTCTTTTGACAATTTAAAATCAAGAATACGGTATTTTAATTATGGACCTGATTCTACATCGACACCGTGCGATTCTGTAGCAAAAGAAGGCTCAACATTAAAGTTAAAATGTTCGGCTTCTGAAATGCTTACCCTTGTTCGATATTTTGGGCTGATTGTCGGATATAATGTCCCAGATGAAAACGAAGTTTGGTTCTTATACATCAAATTAAGACAATTGTTGGATAAACTTTTGAGTCATAGAATCCATGAAAATACTATTGATCAAGTAAAATTTTCAGTAGCTGAATTAAACGAGCTCTATCGAAAATTTGCTGAAACAGACTTAAAGCCAAAGTTTCATTTTCTTACACATTATCCAGAAATGTTAAAAAAAATTGGCCCACTTACCCAAATCTGGACGATGAGGTTTGAAGCCAAGCATCGTATATCTAAATTTGTGGCCAGAGCATCACACAACAGAGTAAATGTTTGTAAAACAATAGCTATTAAACATCAATTAATTTTAAACGATACTTTTCTTAAAAATGAAACTGTAAAGACGATCTCTTATGGCAAAAAGGCAAATATGACAGAAGCGCAAATTGAAAATGTAAGACAAAACTTTCATTCTCGAGGTATAATCGAAAATAATTGTTGGTACTCATTATCATGGGTGAAACTGTATGGTGTCCGATTTGAGCTGTCGTCAATTGTCATTCTAGATATTTCAGAATCTTCAGGCTTACCAAAGTTTGGTGAAATAAAAAATATTTATTTACTTGACAATGATGAAGTTACATTTGAGTGTGTTTCATTAGAGTGTATAGATTTTAATCAGCATTACTATGCGTATCAAGTGATGAGAACCAACGATTACCTATTACATAATTATAATACCCTTGTTTCGCCTGTACCGGCTACAATTACTATAATGTCAGATTTAAAACTTTATGTCACTGTTCGATGGACTTTAGAATAACAACGACCATTACACATCACATACGACGTACGTACCCTTGGGGTAGGACTTCCCATCATATTAGCACCAACCTTCTTCGTTTATTTTTCTCTCATCACACACTTACATGCATATGTAGTCAAACTCCGAAGTCCCGGCGCTCCTCAAGAAGCCTTAGTCAAAGTCCAAAACTAAAGCGTGTTTTGGCCTTTGACAAAAGAATTTATGGTCAAACCTTGGAGAGACCAACTTGGGTAGTCAAACGCCGAAACTCAGTACGATCAAATCGGGGTTTGACTAGTCAGACTTAAATTAGGGACAGAATGGGTTATATAACCTAAATATGTATGAAAAACTTCATTCATTTCCGATGTTAGATTCAAAACTGCCTTACTCCTGTAGGTCACGTGGTCCTGCAGGTTAGAAATTTCGCAGCGGAGTAATTGCGATTTGATCAAATTGCGTTTCGGCGTTTGACTTTCCAAGTTAGTCTCTCCTAGGTTTGGCCATAAATGCGTTAGCCAAAGGTCGAAACACGCTATTAGTTTTGGACTTTGACTAAGCCTTCTTGTCAAACCTGAGGTTTGACTAGGCAAACCTTGGAGCGCCGGGACTTCGGGGTTTGACTATAACACATACAACACGTGCAAAAATTCAGAAACACACCCACCTGTGCGGATCTGTTGCCCGCAGGTGATACAGTTTACACATTTTACGTACCCATACCTTACATTATATACCGTTTTGCAAAAGCGTGAATACGGGCCCACCACCAATTTGTTTCTTTAACTTAACTTCAGGTTAAACATCAGCTGAGTTTCATTTGTTGTTTGTATTCTTTCATCGTATTGTCATTTATGCTTTTAAAATCAGTCAAATTTCGTAAAAGCTACCAAAACGGGGCGATCCCCACATTTTGTATTTTTTTTTTTGTAGAATACCGGTTATATCAGTTTAAAGTCGGGCCTTGCGACATAGGTTCCGCAACTAGTTAGGTTTATGCGTATGTATTAGCGTTCGTATGCGAACGAGCTTTAAGTTAAGTTTACCGTAGGCCTAGATGCATTGGTTTCCAGCGACGACCACGCGGACTCCATTGATGCCAAGGTACCCTTAGAGCCAGTCCACACGGCGCGTTGCGTCGACGCAACGCAAAATGTAAAATGACGCAACGGCAGCGCTGCGTCGACGCAACGGAGACGCAACGCGCCGTGTGGACTGGCTCGTACTAGTGATTCTTTGGTCGGGAATCCTAGGTTGCTCTTACTTACCCGCTTCCGGCTCGTGCTACAAATACCGGAGATCTGAGACATTGTTCATGTTGATAATGGACTGTCTGTTGTTATACCTAATTAAGTATTTATAATTGCCCTAAAACATTCAGACGAAATCTATATAAGATAGGATATCTACTGACGCCCTTATATTTTAATAAATATCTAATCGCCAATCCTCTCGTCCTTTCCGTATTACGTTTTGTAAAGGCCTACTCAAACCTGACCGATATCCCGACCGGTATTTTGTATGGCATTACCGGCAGCAGTTGCGGAACACCTTTGAACAGCGCGTTACCGCATACCCATCGGGATATCGTTATCGCCACCGGTACGGGATACCGGTCAGATTTGAGTAGGCCTTAAATCTTGCAATGGTGGACGCCTGTCAACAACCGACAGACGGTGAAATTCCTCGTTCATAGTTGACTACCATGTAATTCTAGAATAGTATGATTAATTAAGCTTGTGGTTTTTTTGTATGTCTCAATTTTACGATTGAAAATAAATAATATGAATCTTTTATGTCTATTTCCTTTTAAGCATGTAAAGTTATAAAACTTGTACAGGGTTTGAAAACAGAACTTCTTCAGAATTTCTTCTGTTAATAACCTTGTAAAAGTTTAAAAAAATAAAAAATGATGTATCATTGCTGTGTAGGTAGTACCTACACTAAATGTATATGTATCGTGAAGTATTATTTTATCTAAATTACCAATTAGTGTATGCTTTTCACTTACAGGTCCGATTTGGTGCTATATCGGTGTAGCTGTTAAGTTTGCTACAAAATTATTTTGCATAATAATAATAATAGCCGCACTAATATCGTACAAATTCAACAACAGTAGGTAAAGCCTGACCAGAGTTTTAAAAAAACCCTGCAATGAGGACGCGACCTTTTGTGATATATTTATACGTAACTATTGCCAGTAAAAGAAATTAAATCTGAAAAATACCGCACGCGGGTTTTAAAACATCTGGTCAGCTTTATAATGATACATCATTCTTTACCGTACCCGCACCATTATTTATAAGTAGATATCTATGTGACCAGTGCAGGTTGTACTACTTATACTACAAAGCATAATGTGTATAAAACTTATTAACTGTTATAGTAGAGGTATGAACGGGAAGTCGAAGCGTAGGCAGACCGCCATTCCTAAGATGGCAGGGCCGACCTCGACCAGATACGCCGCATCGAGGATGACATAGAAAAACCATGGGAGAAGCATAAATGTCCAGCAGTGGACGAATATATATGCTGAGAAGAAAAATAAAAGGTATGATTACTAGTGCGGGACAATATGGCACCATACCATTCACCATACCCGTCCATCTACACGCCCGAGTACATGCGATACTGCTACGGGTATTTAATAAGGCATGGTGCACTATTGCACTACGTGTTACGTATTGCACATCATGCCTTACGATACTTGTACCTGTATTTTCCTTATGCTGGCATGGTTACAGTCAACGTCATTAATATATAAATATATACAGCCATCGAGTCAAAATATGTAAACACCAACCTTATTGTCAGTGACATAGAGGCGTGTAGATATTTTTGAGCTCTTGTTAACGTATACATTTTTATGACGCTGGCCGTACATACAAAGGTGTTCAGATATTATTATATATTAACCAATCAAAGTCAATGAAATTTTGTACACACGATCGAGAAACTAATATCTAGCTAGGTCTGTGGTTTATTACATTTTCGTAAAAATGTATAGTTTAAATATTGCAGGGGGTTTTCATATTTTCATTCAAAACTCCCTGCAATATTTAAACTATACATTTTTACGAAAATGTAATAAACCACAGACCTAGATATTAGTTTCTCGATCATGTCTACAAAATTTCATTGATTTGAGTGTTTAATATTCAAAATAAGTATCTGAACACCTTTGTATGTACCATGCGCCAGCATAAGGAAAATACAGGTGCGAGTATCGTAAGGCATGGTGTGCCATACGTAACACAGTATAGTGCACCATGCCTTACTATACCCGCAGCAGTATCGTACGTACGCTAGCGTGGTACATAAGTATGGTTCACCGTGCTTTACTGGTCCCGCACCAGTATCGTACGTCCACTGCCGTGGTACATACGCACGGTTCATCATGCCTTACTGTACCGGCAACGGTACCTTACCTCTACTACGACAGTTAATACGTCTGACACATCATGCTTTACTGTGCCTGCCACAGTATCCTACGTATGCTGCCACGCTGCACACGTATGGCGCACTATGATTCACCGTGTCCGCCATAGTATCGTAAGTATGCCGCCATGGTGTACACGTATGGCGCACCATGATTCACCGTGTCCGCCATGGTATCGTAAGTATGCCGCCATGGTGTACACGTATGGCGCACCATGATTCACCGTGTCCGCTATAGTATCGTAAGTATGCCGCCGTGGTGTACACGTATGTCTCACCATGATTTACTGCATCCGCCACAGTATCGTACGTATGCCGCCGTGGTACACACGTATGGCTCACCGTGCTTTACTGTGTCCGCCACAGTATCGTACGTATGCCGCCGTGGTACACACGTACGGCTCACCGTGCTTTACTGTGTCCGCCACAGTATCGTACGTATGCCGCCGTGGTACACACGTACGGCTCACCGTGATTTACTGTGTCCGCCACAGTATCGTACGTATGCCGCCGTGGTACACACGTACGGCTCACCGTTCTTTACTGTGTCCGCCACAGTATCGTACGTATGCCGCCGTGGTACACACGTACGGCTCACCGTGCTTTACTGCGTCCGCCACAGTATCGTACGTATGCCGCCGTGGTACACACGTACGGCTCACCGTGCTTTACTGTGTCCGCCACAGTATCGTACGTATGCCGCCGTGGTACACACGTACGGCTCACCGTGCTTTACTGTGTCCGCCACAGTATCGTTCGTATGCCGCCGTGGTACACACGTACGGCTCACCGTGCTTTACCGTGTCTGCCACAGTATCGTACGTATGCCGCCGTGGTACACACGTACGGCTCACCGTGCTTTACTGTGTCTGCCACAGTATCGTACGTATGCCGCCGTGGTACACACGTATGGCTCACCGTGCTTTACTGTGTCCGCCACAGTATCGTACGTATGCCGCCGTGGTACACACGTATGGCTCACCGTGCTTTACTGTGTCCGTCACAGTATCGTACGTATGCCGCCGTGGTACACACGTACGGCTCAACGTGCTTTACTGTGTCCGTCACAGTATCGTACGTATGCCGCCGTGGTACACACGTACAGCTCACCGTGCTTTACTGTGTCCGCCACAGTATCGTACGTATGCCGTCGCGGTGCACAGATATGGCTCATCATTATTTAACGTGCCCGCTACAGTATCGTACGTAAGCCGCCATGGTACACACGTAAGGTTCACCGTGTTCTACTGTGCTCGCAACAATAGTATACGGGTGTTGCAATCGTAGTTTCAGGAGTATTCAGTGCGACTTGCGCACTACGTATTACGTAGCCGGATGTCGGGCTACGTACGTACGTACAAAAATCGACCACGAGTAAATTACGTAACCCGCTCCATGATGAGCGTCAGTATGCCGACTACGTATGACTGGCTACTTACGCGTAATGGAGCGGGTTACACACGTCATTGTGGTCGATTTTTGTCCTTATTTTACGTAGTGCGGCAGAGGAAATTTTTCTCAGTGCAGGGGAAGAGGAGTGTCGGTATAGCGTTGGCCGCTCTCCCTATCCCCTGCGGCCGAAAAGTGGTAGGCGGGACGGCGCGTTGTGTTCCACGCGCGCCGTCAGAGATGTCAGCATCAACTGATGGCGTCCGCAAGGACCAATGCCTGCCAGGGGTGCGGATTGTTGGGTTGTTCGAAAGAGACATCGTCGCCCCTTGTACACAGGCAACTGAGGGAACACAGGTGGGTTTTAGTCAGCAGAAGTCTGACACGAGTCCTGCTCTCTACCCAGAGCGGGAGAAGTAATTTGATGATTTCCACCCTCCAAAAAAATACCTCAAAATTCAAAGATGTCGATAAGAATTAATTCAATATGTTGGTCTAAAGATTGTGTCCCATAATACTGTATCAATGAGGCCTTGTTGGCATTATAATCATTATGTTTCTTATAGGTGATACCTATTTTGTTTTGCTGTAATGCAAACAAACACGTTTTTCTTTCTTAATTCCTCCCAATGTTTAGCTTCTTGTTCTTATTTTCATGTAGATGGTACTGGTATATTTCGAGCACAATAGGTGGCCACGTTAATTGCGGGAACAGTGGAATTCTTTGCATCATCCAAGGTGCAGGCGAACGGTTAATGTTAAGGTACAAAAATTTGCATCATTTTTTGTGGCTACACATTGATACAATGTTACGAATCAAACATTATAGACAGTTAAATATTTTTTTGTCTTTCTATACATCTTTTTGAGGCTGTTTGAAGCTACACATAAAAGGCATGAGTGCCTACAGAAAAACCTTCTTCAAGTAACTAAAACGAACTACGTTTGGCACATCTTAGTGAGCTCTAAAACGACCAATGCTGACTAGTCAGTCTTTAGAATTCCACTCCACAAAAATGCCAACACATTTTATCAACGCCCATTTCATTTTCAGTAAAGAAAATATTTTATTACTGTCAACCCGTTTCACTTCCGCGTCCTTTGAAACCTCGAAGCCAGTCGGAGTAATGTCGCAGAGAGATGATTCATTAAACCGACTTCTTTCCCGAATAATAAAGTGCTTTGAATAATTATATTGTGTGCTTTTGTTGGAAATGGAGCTGTTTTGTTGATAATTGTGACGTTGTAGTGTTTTTGAGTACGTACCTACGTTTGTCTCTCTATGTTGAAAGGTAATGGTATGCTTATTTATCACAGTAGTCTTACGATTTACAGTTTATGAACCTTTATGTCTTTTGTTCATTTTGTTAAGCCGTACATTGCGAAATTAAATGGAATTAGCACCCTCGCTCACTATTATAACATCTGCATAATTTGATCTGTGAAAGCCATTCCCATCTATACAGTTGTGCCTATTTTCATCGCAATTATCCAACATCTACATTTTAATTTTTTTCGCCACACCCCGCCGCCATTAGGTAATCTGTTCAGCGAAAAATTAAATCTTTTCGCTCTAAAACTTTTCTCCTATCGCCTAAAAGTTTAAAATAACGAATAAAAATAAAAACTTGTTCCCAACATAAAACTATGTTTTAAAAAAGATAAGGTACCGAGATGAATGCTTGTCTACAAACTCACTCACTCACTTATACTAGGGCGCTTTGTTCTCAAGAAACTTAGCAGCTACTTCAATATTCAACTTTAAAGTTAAAATTATGGCTATGGTATAGTAGGTACTTATAACAAGTACATAAAAGTTTCAGTTGTATTGAGAGGAGGTACCAGGAAAGCATAACTGAAATGGGTGTTGTAACTTGTAACTTGGGAATAAAATGCCTTCTATTATTGACGTTCGATCCAAATTAATTAGGGAGCCTGTCGCAGGGTTGGGCAGTAGCGTCTTCTACGTGCCTATAATTCATGTATTGTGATCATCTGTTGTCAGCTAACAGAGGATTAGATCAGTTTATTTTTTTCTTTTTGTTCAATAATAACAGTTCATGTCAGTATAGGCAGGATGCCTATATCCAGCAGTGGACTGCGATAGGCTGAGTTTATTGAGGCAGGATAGTCCTTTGTTCATCGCTATGCATTCACCTAATGCAAGGTTGGTGCAGGTTGTTCGAAAGAGATACCGTGGCCCCTGGCACACAGGCTACTGAGGGAACACGGGTGGGTTTTAGTCAGTAAAAGTCTGACACACCCTCCTACTCCACCCAGAGCGAGATAAGTTATTTGATGATTACCAACCAAAAAAAAGTGGTTTTGTTATCAGTGGTTTCATATTTTGTTTTAAAATAATAAATATATATTTATAGGTATTTTTTATAGTCAGATAACTTTTCTCTGAAGAATAAATCTGACATTTTGGCATATTTTCTGTACAAAAGCTGTCAAATCGAAATATTTATTTCTCAGATAAAAGTACTCTGACTATTGAACAAATTGCCCTAATTAAATTGATTTCTGTACGGCGGAAAAGTTTTTTTTTTGTTTCTCAGTTACGCTTTCACGCCAATACGGATGTAGATTATGGCCTGGATTTGGACAAAGGATACATTATATCTTGATTTTCCGTCGGGATCAAGACTTATGCTGGTGAAACCGCGGGGTGCAGCTAGTATTGCATATTGGGCTCATTGCGCAACTATACGTCTTACACACGTAATTATATTTAAAAAAAAAATGTATGTCGTTGCGACTATACTCAGTTATATTTTACGTAGTCTCTCCGTACCCTAGTACTCTGTTACTAATGATTTCCTTCAAAGGGTAATTTACTTTAGTTATTTAGTGTGAAAGATTGCTTCCATTCATCTTGCTAATTGAACCCTGCCTTACAATAGAGGTAATCTGACTATTAATAAGCTAAATGTGGTGTACTCGATACCAATAATAATTATTGCTACCACGATATTATATAATAATTTGAAGCAGTATTCGGTATAATAGATTTAATTGAATAATAGCTTGAAACGAAAAAGCCTTGAACTAGCGAGATTAAACAATTTGGCTCGTTTTGAGACATCATTTATAATGAAGTAACAAGTTTTGACTAACGCACATCTCGCTTGATACTAGTCAAGTCGCAAGGTACTCGTAAAATGGGAGCCATCCAAATGATGATTCGGAGCTGCTTCTAAGATTTTCATTCATGATTAACCTATAATTTTCCCCACATTTAGCTGGCACACAGGCCCTCCGTCTTCGAGAGTGAGTGAACTGTAATCTACTGGGCCCAGTGCGGGTTGGTAGATGTCACATGTCTTCGAATTGTTGGTTCTTTTACATATACATATTATATTGTACGAATTAACGAATTTACGAAGTTTTATTCTTGGTTCTAGGGACAAGCCAACTTCCTTACGATGTTTTCCTTTACCGTTTGTAGAGCAATGGTGATGAATTTATTTACACAAAGTAAAGCGCCTGCCTGAGTTTGAACCCACGACCTACAACTCGCAAGTCGGATCCGTTAACACTGGGCCACCACAATTCTCGAGCACACCACCATTGAGAGTTGCGAAGAGGTTTTTCCCAACTAATAACGCTTCGCCTGACCCGGGTATTGAACCCACGACGACCAAGACACTGACTCCACACTCTTTTTCTGAACCATACAGAACATACCAACCTCAAATTGAAGCCCACGGACAATAAACTTTAAGCAATTAAGCGCTTTATGATCTCGCCTTCTAGATTCAAATTATAGAAACATGTGTTTCATCAGCGTTAAGATTATTTGCACATAAACTGTCGGGTTGCTGTAAGTACCATTCCTTAATTAGTATTACGATTTGAATTTAATTAAGGGAGATATTCTAACCACAAATGTAAGTACCAAGGCAGGCACAGGCAGGCTGTTTTGATCATTAGGATAATGTTGGACCTAATATAAAAACCATTACACGGTACTACGGTTTAATGCCTAAAAGCATCTGTTCCTTAAAAATATTTTAGTACTTTACTAAGCGAATTTTAACAATACCAGTAAGAGCATTCAAAACATTAAAAGGGTTTTTTTTTTTTTTTTTGGGTGGGAAATCATCAAATAACTTCTCCCGCTCTGGGTGGAGCAGGAGGGCGTGTCAGACTTTTACTGACTAAAACCCACCCGTGTTCCTTCAGTAGCCCGTATGCCAGGGGCTGTGGTATCTCTTTCAAACGAACCCGCACCCCTGACAGGCATCGGCCCTTGCGGGCCCCATCATTTTTGTGCTGACATCTCTTTGAGGCGCGCGTGGAACACAACGCGCCGTCGACTTGGGCTTGGTCCTTACCGGACAGCGAGCTACCCATTACTCGCCGTCCGCAAGCCCATGCCTACGGTGGCCGGAAATCGGCCTGGGATTCCCGACGCCCAGGGCGTCTCCGTATCCTGCGGCGGCTGGGGTCGCGAGGGCGCATATGCTGCCTCTCCCTCACGTGCGCCGCCTCCCTCTTCGCGAGCATCACTGCTTCGCTGAAGGAGGTGACGGCTCCCCATGCCCTCTCGCTCCGTACCATGGCCTGTACCAGGGCCGGACGCGAGAGATCGCCGCCGCCGATCGCCTCCACGAGGACACGGCGGTGCTCCGCCCAAGCAGGGCAGACCGCCACCGTGTGCTCCACCGTGTCCTCAAGGCGATCTTCGCAGTGGAAACACCCGGGCGTTTCCTCCCGCCCTATCCGAAACAGGAACCTCCCGAAACAACCGTGTCCGGTGAGGACCTGCGTCAGACGGAAGGTGAGGACGCCATGCCGCCTCTCAAACCACTCCTCAAAGAGGGGACTTACCGCCGCAATCGTGGCGTGCCCAGCACTGGGTTGCGACAATCGCTCTCTCCATGTCAACATTAAAAGGGTTGGACGTAGAAAGCGGTATACTTTGACATGCCGCATATCTACATATTGCTAGAAAAATCCTTTCCTTACGAGGCCGTGTACGAAATATTGTCGTTTTCACAGATTGGCGTCATTTTACAGACGTGATTTAACTTTTTAAATTTTTAGTAAAAATGGCCAAATAGTTCCTTTTGATTGCGGCTACTTATATCTCTCGTTCATAAAATTAAAACAACAGAAATAAACTTCAATTAAAATCGATCCATATCGTGAAAAAGAAAATTAAAAGAAATGGAAGAATGGAATATTTGTACGCCCTCTGGTATAACATAGCGCGCTTGTAATTTCTTATATCAACTATTTATTGTACCCATGTTAACAAATTATTAAATGAATTATGAATTATGGCAATATAAAATATTTTAAACAACCTAAATCTTGGGAATACTCATTTTTCAACAGTTCAAAATTAGATTTAGTGCAAGGAAACGAATAGTCGAATAGTAGTAGTCTCTTTCTTTCCTTATTTTGAAATACATTATTTGAATTTGGAACTGACTTGTCTTAAATAATGGTCACCCATCCACCTCTTTCAGATAGCAGTGCGCGAAGGCCACGGTATCTTCCACACCCTTGCCAATGAAAAGCAAGTCTTTTTATTACAAATCAAGTGAATCCATAGACACTGCACCACTCTCGGTAACCTTCCCACCTGACCTTGCGTCGCTTCCTCGTCATGCGATACTCAAGTTTACTCGATACGGTATCGATTACCATTTAACGAGAAACGCGATAAGTTTCGACAATGTCGTCGGTACCTCGGGTTCATGGTTGATGAAATGGATGTTGTTATGGTTATGATCGGTGGTTTGATATCTTAACGTTTTTTTTGGTACGATTACTTCGTAATATCTTTAAAGTGATCTGTGTATTATGCAGCTGAAATAGGGCAAACTAAATCATTGTAACTTGGGCAGTTTACGTTGTCTTATGAGTTAAAAGTTGTAGGTCGTTCGTTCGATCAACTGCTCTCAAAACCGTTAAAGAAACCATAGTAAGGAATCCAGGATGTACTAGAACCAAAAATCCGATAAGACCGTTATAAGCTGATTATGTTGTCTGAGTCAAGTGTAGTAGCAACTAAAAGAAACTTGTGTATTCGTCCGGATGATGGCCCAGATTAGGCTAAAGAAACGAAGAGATAGAATGAAAGAGATATCGTCAAAGTCGAAGAAAGGGAACATCTGGTTGAGGAACGCACGGAACCGGGAAGTATGGCAAAAAACCTACAGGTCTCCCCTTTTTTGCTACACCCAGCAGTGGGTGATTCCGGGCTGAATTGTTGATCCGCGTTCATTCCACGCGGGCTGGCAACAACGCACCTAGAGTAGTTTTTCGTTATTATTTAATTAAATACAAACAATTTTATTTTTTCAGCCAAGCACTAGATCGGTGGTATTTGTAATTATTTTTATTATTTACACTTTAATAAAAACATTCAATCGTACTTAGTAATGCAAATAGAAAATAATTGAAGGTATGTCGATTTTTATAACTAAATACCAAAATAACTGTAAAAAATAGCATAAAACTTGAAAATACTAACGATAAGAAAAGACTTAAGAAAGTAAACATTTTGAAGTAAAATGTTTACTTTTGTTTGTATTTAAAGAAATAATAACGAAAAACCGCCATAAATGCACCGTATCCAAGCCGCGTGGGGCCCGCTCTTAAAGTTTTGAAAATAAGCATGAGACAAAAACTTCACTACAAAATGACTGTAAATGATTGATAATTCGATATTCATATGATACAAGTACTTTTGTCTAGACCAGGGGTCGGCAACCTGCGGCTCGCGAGCCACATGCGGCTCTTTGGATGTGACGCTGCGGCTCTTTAGTTCGGCCGTTTAGTTAGCATTTGGAGCTCTTAATAGTGTTTGGCATGTTGGGTCACCCTCCAGATTCCCAGGTTTTGTTTTGTCTTTTATTGGGTCCATCTCATCTCATCTATCACAATCACATTCACTCATATACACTTAAAACACTGACCTACGGCACTGGCACACAACTATTATTGCATAAACACGCATTACATAATTCACATAATTGGCCATTTTGTAATTTCTTACATCAATTTTATGACGCACACGCACATTAACTCTATGGATGACGCTTCGAAATGTTGCCACTACATATGTAAAGAGTAAAAGTTTATTGAAAATGATATTCTCGTAGCATGTTTGTCTATTTCTTTTTTTATTTTGTTTTTATTATTTTTTATATATTCCTGTTTAGTTCTGTCATATTTACATTTAGTTATATTAATTTTTCTATAAGTTCGCTGTACCAGTCCAGTGTCCTATTAATTGTTTGAGGCACTGGGCGACGTCAATACGTCAAAGCCGGCTGTTACTGAAAACCAGCGCTGGGGCTCTGTCTTGCAAAGGATCGCAGCATAATGCTGAGCGATAGCCGTTTTGCGTGGATGTGACGCATGTTTCCCTCAACCTTATCTTATTTTTGTATTCCTGTTCTTTTTGCGTCATGTTTACCGCAAATAAACGTTTTTTCTTTCTTTCTTTCAAATATTATTTATTTTCCCTTCACGTGGCAAGCTATCAAATAAAAAAAAGGCGTTTACAAATGGCGTAGATTAGGCCACGCCCCATTTTAGTCACCTAGCGTTTTAACCCCGATTTCACGCAATCTATCTATCTATATAAATAAAAAGAAAGGTCCTGACTGACTGACTGACTCATCAACGCCCAGCCCAAACCCTTGGACCTAGAAAGCTGAAATTTTGCACAGAGGTTCCCTTTGTAATGTAGACCAGGAATAAGGAAGGATTTTTCGAAATTCAACCCTAAGGAAGTTAAATAGGGGATGGAAGTTCCGCGCGGGCGAAGCCGCTGGCAAAAGCTAGTTTTTCTATAAAACCAATAATAACTGTGACGTAATCTGTATGATATTTTAAATTTTTGTGACTCTTTAAAAACTTTGTAAATTGTAATTTTTGACTCTTCCGACTCAAAAGGTGGTCTAGACGTATCCAGGCTCAAATAGCATCCCATCAGTTTGAAGTTTACGCTCATTATTTCATTCTGCCGACATACTAAACAAACACTCGCTACTCATTTGATACAATAGTGCAGCCACAGTCTACCTAGATAAACTCCTTACAGTCCGTCAATGTTTAAAACATTTTATTTTACATAAACCTACATGGGCAGTTAATAAAAGGTCAGAAGCTAGATGCATGGTTCTAATGTTTGGTTCAGAAAGTCATCTATGAAATACAAATTACTTTCTAGAACTTTTATTCGATGTATATATTTGATAGATTGAATGCAATCTTAAAATACGTTCGGGCATTGATCTACTGGAAGTAGTGGGTAGGTACACTGTGGCACAACCAACGCTATGTTAACTTACCTTACTGTAATTTCCGTGGCTCATGAATGAGAATGTACGGACAGTCTTTGTGTTTCATCGGGGTGGTAGTAACTTAGGGTAATGTTAGCATCTTGTCCGAGATGGACTAATTTTACTTAGGAACTCTCTTAGCACAGACAAGTCAGGGCTAAGTAACGAGATCATTGTTGTGAGGACCACTTAGTTAGTCAATTGAATCTTACGTACTTTAATCTTGCAAATTGCGGTTGTATTTGTAGTTTATTATGATAAAGGTGTTTCTGTTATTGTTTTTGCAATTTTTATTACTATGCTGTATCAATCCTATCATAACCTTGGTGCAAGAACACACCTTTCCATTCGTTTCATCATAAGAGCTATTTTTGTCTGCTCATTGCTTGGTAGGATCTGATTATATTACACTACGCCGTTACGTCAATGCCGCAGAATATCATTAAATGTTTAAAACAGTAACAGACTAAACTCCTGACAAAGAAAAAAAAAAACATATTTTTTATATGGCCAGGCCTAGGTTTCAGGTTGTTGTCAGATCGACATTGGTTAGAGGTGCATTGAAAATCTGAAGATGTTAAAGGTGTCTGCAGACGGGAATTCCCACTCAGTGAGCAGCCCATATTAAGAAATACAATCAAAATTAAAAGAGACTTTAACACCAGTTCACAAACTGCCTAGAATTAAAGTTACTCCTGATATGAGTCTGAATCAAAACGCTAAATTCAACTTAAATTTTTAGGGTTCCGTACCTCTAAAGGAAAAAACGGAACCCTTATAAGATCACTTTGTTGTCCGTCCGTCCGTCCGTCCGTCCGTCTGTCAAGACCGTTTTTCTCAGGAACGCGTGGAGGTATCAAACTGAAATTAGTCGTATTGTTTGGCTACAATTCATCTGTTTTTAGGGTTCCGTACCTCTAAAGGAAAAAAACGGAACCCTTATAAGATCACTTTGTTGTCCGTCCGTCCGTCCGTCTGTCAAGACCGTTTTTCTCAGGAACGCGTGGAGGTATCAAACTGAAATTTCTATATGATACTTAGTTCTACTGTCCCTGGAAGCTGTAGAAAAATCAACCTTCTAAGTCAACGCAATCAAAAGATACAGCCATTTAGGCCGCAAAATTCCGCAAATTTTCGAAACTCGCACGGGAATCAAAACCTACAGGGTACTTCCCGTGAACTTAGAATCTTGAAATTTTGTACGAAGTCACGTCTTATAGTACAGATATAGGAAAAATTACGAAAACCGTAAATTTTTAGTTCCGTCATATAAAAAAAATATTTTTGACAATTTTGAACTTTTACTTATATACCCACAGGTTTGTACGGAACCCTCGGTGCGCGAGTCCAACTCGCACTTGACCGGTTTTTTTTTAAATTAAATAATAATTATACCCAAAACACATGCATATGAAGTCACGGGCAACAACCGGTCATGCCAGCTGGTGCTATAATTAATTCATTGTCAGTTGAAATTATAATCGTCTTTCCTGTATTTTAACGAATTCACCCGACATATTTTTCATAATAAACCTAGATCATTTGTTAAGGGAAAACATGAAAGGAAAGTAAAATGAAAGCCATGTTCCTCTTAAAAAAGGATTGCAGGATGTAAAAGGACACCATCCAAATTCCGTTTTGGGAAAATAAATTACAAACAATATTTTGTGTTTTTCATAGCAGTCTGTTTAAAATTTACTTTTAAATACAAAAAAATGTACTCTCCTATCGTACAGTTTTAACCATAAAGTTAAAAATATTACTTTATTCTTTGACTTTATCTACGTGCAACTCTTCTAAAAAAGAATATAATACCTAATCTAACAAATTATTGCTTCAAAATTCCTTTTTTCTATTAAAGTGCAGCACGAACAATGGTCTATTCAAAGGTTTATGTTGCCGTCGACAAATAAAATAATTGAATAACGCAATTTAACAAAATAAAAAAAAATGGAATTTATTTGTGTCTGTGTTTTGTGATGTAGCTGTGTGTGTATGTGTTCAATGATGTAGCTGTGTGTGTATGTGTTCAATGATGTAGGTGTAGTGTGTGTAAACGGAAGTGAAAGAGGATGAGTTTAAATACGGAGTATTAGAGAAGTCATTACGATTGTGAAGTGAGCAGATATTCAGTGTCGTCGTGGTTTAAAGTGGTTAAAAAGTCTGTTATCAGTTTTTTACACATTTCATAAGGGGATTGATGTAAAGGGATAGTTTTGTTTATTCTGTTATATAAAAATGGGCCAAGATAGTAAAAGAAACGTTTAGTAAAAGCAAAGCGTGTGAAGGGTACTTTGCAAATTTCGTTCTTTCGCTTAAGTAAGGATTGAGTTTGTGTAAAAGGAGTTTGTGTGTGTTGTTGTAATGAAGTATTGAGAATGAATGTTTGCCAGACCTTTGCGTTTTTTGTACAGCTCAAAGGTTGGGAAGAGCATTGGTCGGAAAGTAGCAACCTTAAGAATGGCTCGCTGAGCCACTTCCAGAGGTTTGAGTGTAGTTTTCGCAGCTCCACCCCAAATACTAATGCAGTACGAAATCACTGACTGACAAATAGCAAGATACATGATGCGTATCACATAAGTATTGGCAATGTGTCTGAGTGTTTTAAAAATGTATATGAGTTTACAAACTCGAGCTGTAAGGTGGGTGATATGTGCTTTGAAGTTAAGGTGTTTGTCTAGGATGATACCGAGGTATTTAGTCGTGTCAGTAGAGAAAATTGTAGGATAGTTGCAAGTAGCCAGATTGGCCTGGCAGGAGTGAGCTTTTTTGTGGAGTTTCTTGCCGGCTCTTCTCCATAGGAAACAACAATTTGGAACCGTGCACCTAGCTTCTGACGTTTCATAAGTGCCCATGAAGGTTTATATGAAATAAAAATATTTTGATTTTTTTGAGAGTGATGGGTGTCACGGGTTGCATAGTGGAGTTTAGAGAGAATGTTATGAGTTTAGTTTTATTCGTGTTTAGCGTGAGTGAGTGAGAGATGAGCCATCTATATATTTTATCAAATCCAGTTTGAGCAGTTGTTTTTAGTCCAGCCCAGGATTCATCATGAAAGGTAATTGCAGTATCATCGGCAAAAGAGACATGTTACCAGAGCTCAGGTGCATATTGTACAGGTCGTTTATGAACACCAGGAACAAAGTAGGGCCTAAGCTACTACTCTGAGGTACTCCGAACGAAATGGGCAGCTACTCACTAAGAAAACCGTCGATTTTGACTATCTGCCTACGGTCTGAAAGATATGAATGGAAGAGCTGGAGTTGCATACCACGTACGCCGAGACATTCTAGTTTAGTAAGAAGGCAGGGAATAGGAACGGTGTCAAATGCCTTTGCAAGGTCAATGAACAATTAATAGCAATTAAATAGTAATATAATAAACAATTTAATAGTAATATTATAGTTTAACAATGGTAAATAATAATGTATTTGGAATCATCATCATCATCATTTCAGCCGAAAGACGTTGACTGCTGGACATAGGCCTCCCAAAAAACAAACAAACGTCTTCACAAAATTTCACATTTATAATATTAAGTAGGAAGTAGGATAAATCTTATGATAATTCTAATATCGAAAGTCTTGATAATTCGAATCGAGTATTCACTATTTTCTGTAGAATAAACTGCATATACGACTCGCTCAACCGCTGCTTCTACATTAGCTAATCATTAGTTTCTGCTGTAAAGCAGTATGTGCCCCCGCGGTGGAATGTTGGATTTGGGCACTTTATGTGTTACTAGCTTATGCCAGCGGTTTCACCCGCGCGGAACTTCTTTCCCCTATTTAATACCCTCAGGGGTTAAATGTCGAAAAATCCTTCCTTATTCCTTGTCTACATTATAAAGGGAACCGCAAAACTCAGTTTTCTAGGTCCAGGGGTTTGGGCTGGGCGTTGATGAGTCAGTCAGTCAGGACTTCTCTTTTTATTTATATAGATTAAAAGGCTAAAAGTCACTCAAAAGGCAATGGAGAGGCTATGCTTAGAGTTTCCCTACGTGATCGAATCAGGAATGAAGAGATCCAAGAAAACCAAGATAACCGACATAGCCCGAAGAATTGCCAAACTTAAGTGGCAGTGGGACTCATTTGCTCACAGAACAGATGGTCAATGGGGCCGAAAGGTTCTGGAGTGACGACCGTGTACTGGGAAGACGTAGAGTTGGAAGGCCTTCCACAAGGTGGACCGATGACCTTGTGGAGACCGCAGGAACCCGCTGTGTGCGGAAAGCACAGAACTGGTCGAAGTGGTAAAGCTTAGCAGGGGCCTATGTCCAGCAGTGGACGTCTTTTGACTGAAATTTATGATGTATTGTTATGAAATTATTCATTGTATTTTTTTATTTATTTGAGACTTTAGATATAGTACTTATATGACTACTGCACATAATTATTAGTATGTAGTCATTAGCATGGAAAATTGTAAGCTTTCCGTTGACATCGCCTTTATTACACTTTTTTTTTTTTTTTTTCTGGCTGGGAAATCATCAAATAACTTCTCCCGCTCTGGGTGGAGCAGGAGGGCGTGTCAGACTTTTACTGACTAAAACCCACCCGTGTTCCTTCAGTAGCCCGTATGCCAGGGGCTGTGGTGTCTCTTTCGAACAAACCCGCACCCCTGGCAGGCGCCTTTATTATACTTGAGTTCTTGAAAAGAGTTGAGTGTTTCTATAGAAAGCGATCGACACATTGAATGTTTCTTCGAAATAACAATATACCGGGTGAATCGAGTTATTGCATAAAGTTCTGAGTAGAAATAATATTAAGAATTTCTTGAGAAATAAAAATCTAAAAATGATCGCTGCTAGAACGGAATGTCCCTTTCAGGGTGGCGACAGTCTTAGGATCAAATCATTAGAAAATTTTGTGAAAACTAACAATATAACCCTATATTTCTAAGCACTATTGTTACTAATACCATAATACCTACTAACAAAAGTATAGACCTTAGTCTGAAATAAAGTTTAATTTATATCTAAAACTAAACATATAAATAATCAGACGTCACACTGGTCTTGTTTATAAAACCTAGTCTCTCTCAATGCTAGTAAAATCGTAACGATAGCAGTAGTGGCCCAGTGGTACTGGCCACGACTTACAAGTTGCCGGTAGCAGGTTCAACCCCAGATACAGCAGTCAATACGGCGAAGAAGAACAACGTGAGGGAAACGCCCTAGAACAACATGTTCTGGTCCAAAAATTTGAAGACATGTGACATCTCCCAACCCGAACTGGGCCCGCGTGTTAAATGGACATAACCCACTCTCTATGTTGTAAAACAAATAATTATATGTTGTGGAAATAAAATCTCAACGTGAAAACTTCGATGAAGTGAGCTGTCAATAGTCAATCCCTGTCATCAGGTGGAATGAGAACTCACTTCAAACTAACTTCACTTAAGTAACACGATGAGATTTTCACTAAATAGATAACCAGTTTTGTTGTTTATATCACTCCGACACTGCTTTCTAAACCCGATGTCTGATATAAGCGACTGGGTACCGTGTGTAATAATAAGTTTAACTAAGTTGTAACTGTAAGTGAGCGAGTGCACGTCGTCTGTCGTGTTAACTTCACGCATGATCACGGAACTTTGTGACAACTGTTGTGCACTAGTTTGTGTTCACCTTAAGTTTTACACGTTTACTCAAATGGAAAGTTAGACTTTTGTGATTGAATGAGAGTGTGATTAGGTAGAACATGGGGAAATAGTACTTACTTCTAATATATCTGAGAATCTTCTTTAGTCATGTTTGCACTTATACAGAAATTAGCCCCTTTATTATTTTCAATTGTTGTCGTTCACTTGGCATTTTTCACTCGAAGTTAAACGTTAGAACCAGGGTTTGTAACCGTTACCAAAAGTACAGGTTCTGTATTTCTTAGCGGTTCTTGTCATTTCGGTCCGAAGGTATCGGTTCCAGACGAGTTCCTTACTACACCTAACAAAGTACCGCTACTAAATGTAGAAACCGGTCGCGTACAAGAAATCTCGCATTTATACCTTGAAGTTATTTTTATTCTGCCTATTAACTTTTATTTATACTCACGAAATATATTTTCACTCTTTCATTCACTCTGGTCCAAACACAAAATGAATCAAAAGTGAAAAATTAGTTAAATAATGAATCGATCTAACGATGTTGGATTCCATCACAGTACATTTTCGTAGAGTGCTAGTTTAAAATACAACAAATGAGTGAAACATTAAATGAAAGGACATATCACGTGAACGTAGAATGAAAAAAAAAAAAAACGAAATTTAACAATCAGTAGTGAATCATTCACTGATAATTAAGATGATACTGGTATTATCTTAATAATCGATAAAGAGTATAAAAAATACGCGTTGAATAAAGCCTCAGTTTCGATAAGTAGGTAATAGATGAACAAAACCTGATATGACCAGTTTAAATTCCTGCTTAATTTAGTCACTTCCTGTCTGCTAACTTGGTAAGTTAACGTATTAAAATGTTCCGAGCAAGTTTTATTATCTGTGTTTCAAAGTATTTTCAAGTTAGCGAAAGCTGTAAGAAAGTTGAAGCTATTAAAATGTCATTTACATATAAATATATTAAATTATAATTGAAGGAGCGTTGGTATATGTACATGATTTTGGGGCGACCTCGACAGTTGTTTGAGTAATATTCGTAGGTATTGATATTGGTGTCTTGTAAACATTCACAGTTTTAGTTATATTGAGGAAGATTTAATTCAATATACCAAGGTCTAAAATCGAAGGACTACAGAGCGCATTTATTTATTTATATTTATATTGTTGTACACCACAAAAACTAAATCGAACACCACAAAATATAGGTAGATTGGATTGTTTTATCGCTTTCTGCGATCGTTTACAGGCAACATTCAAAAGAACAGTGATTAACTTGGACATAAAATGGGGCTGTAGTTGGTGCAAATAATAAGTATACAAAAATAGATAAACATATCCTAAATAGATTCATAAATATTGATATATAAGCAACGAAAATACATTAAGTCTACAGTTAATTTAGCTTACGAGAACATGATCACAACGACATGTCATCATCTGCCTAGCCTTTTCCCAACTACGTTGGGGTCGGCTTCTAGTCTAACCAGATGCAGTTGAATACCAGTATTTTACATGGAGCGACTGCCTATCTGACCTCCACAACCCGTTTACTGGGTAATACGAGACGCTTTGGTAAAGACTGGTTGTCAGTCTTACGGGCTTCTGACGACCCGTAACGACTGTCAAAGATCCACAAATGACAGCCTTAACATGCTTTCCGAGGCACGGAGTGGTCTTGGTATGTAAAGATGGTCACCCATACACGGACCAACCGCTTAACCTGATCGATCGACTCACTTAGCCACAAGCCCCCATGTAAAGTTCCTTTACGAGTCTTTCAAAAAACATGTAACTACTGCGTGCGTTTTATTTCAACTGGCGTTGCATTCCAGAAACGAGTATAGTGTAGTTACATCCTCTGGTTAAATCATCATCATTTGAGCCGAAAGACGGCTACTGTTGGACATAGGGCTCAAGCACCGCCACCTCGACCGTTTCTGTGTTTTTCGCATCCAACGGATCCCTGTAGCATTCACCAAGACATCGGTACATCTTGTACAAGCTCCTCCTCTGGTGTAATGTGTTAGAAATATTCTTTCCATGTCAATACGGAGCTTCCTGATTTTATTTACACCAAAAAGCTTTATAAAGAGAACCGTTCACCCTGAAATATGACAATTAGCGGGCATTAAACTGCAAAAAAGGCCCACATTACGCCAGTTTTAAGTCTACTACAGGACCATAGGTGCACCTCTGCTTAACTCTTCGTGAACTATAGCTGTGATGTTTTGTTATGTTATGGTATTACATGCTTATCCACTTAACATGAACACTCCTGCTCGCACATGTTAAGAATGTCCCAATTTTCATCATTTATGCAACAAATAGGACCTCTTCACACCATTCAACCAACTCCCTGCCACGTTATGACCCGATAGTCGTTTGTTCGCTGTTGTGAACTCCCTCAGCAGATTTTATGGCTTGTGGGGAAGATAAGCGAAGCCTTCCGTACATGGAACGTTTGTATAGTTTGCCGTGTGAATATGCAATCATATGAGTAGATGTTGAGATTTGTATACGTTATGGTGCTGTTATGATTCTTAACATGAATACGTATCTGGTTTCTTTGAATATGCAATTATCAATGTACCTATAAAATTATATGTTGTTCATGTAAACATTATACATACACGGTAAAATTGTTGAAGGTCGTGGGTTTGAACCGAGGCAGGAGCTCTACTTGGTAAATACTGTACGGTGGTAAGTAACCCATCGTGTGTGAGTCCGACTCGCACTTGGCCGGTTTATTTTATTTATCTAATTTCCTGTCCTTCTATGTAAAGATCTTCAGACCACACGCCACTAAAAGTACCGCCAAACACACGCAGATTTATTGGGAGCCTAAACAAACACGTAGTGTTGACACGGTCTTATTGAATGACTCGTAAAGTGGAGACTTTATGGGCACACCGAAATACACACAAACACCCAGATTGGCAAAGAATTGGGTATAGTACGACACAAGGTAGAGGTTCCATCGGAATCGTCACACAATTAAACACGATTTTTGCAAGATAATGCTTCTTAGTCTCTCGTTTACTCCTGTTAAACCTTCGTGTATATCTTGTCAGTGACATCTGACATCAGTACTCGTAACCCAAAAACAACCTTATTGAAACGAAAACAAAGATCACTTTGATTTTGACATGACGGAAAATCAAAAGTAAAAGTAAGTGTGCACGTACTGTATGCTGTCTATGGCGGTTATACATATTATATCTATGACAACTAGCGACTAAAAACAAGTTGGCAAGCAACTAACAGCGACTGCACGATGGCTAGCTAGTACAGTTATGTACAAAGCGTGAGTCTCCCAGAAAATGTTCTGCACACCTAGCGAACAGTACGAACGAGAGACGCTTTCTTTGATAGCTCTTGTCGCTGCGTTAAACAAGTACTCGCCAGCGGTTTGAAAATGAAGTCGGTGATCAACTATTAATCTCAAATAATCTCAAGAAACGTTCAAAGGATTGTAAATCCCGTTCAAGTCAAGTTTTACGGGATTTACAATCCTTTGAACGTTTCTTCAGAAAAAAAATCGTTGATAGCTAGTCGCTTCCTCGTCAATTGGCGGTGGGACAAGGGCCTGATAAAATTCCGGCTCATTGATGTATCCTAAAGCACTAGGAAGAATACGAATATAATAGGAAGACTTTCATGTAGTTTAGACAGTCAAAAAGTGCCGACAGCCTAGTTTGAATTTATGACTTTTAATTTGATTTGATTCAAGAACGCACTCAATAATTAAGCAATGAATATTGAAAATTTTGGTCGTCTAATTGGGTAAAGTCAGGAAACTTAACATTGGCAAAAATAAATTCAAAGCACAACAGGAATTTCTTTTCAGTTATGTAAATGGTCATAGTAGGTACAGCAAATTGCCTCAACATGTCAATCTGCTGCACAATGAACTGCCCTGTCTGCACGTCTATGTAACCTTGTAATTGTATCGTACTCTAGTAGAGGTTCATTTTCGGCAGCAGTAATTTTATTATCCAGTGTACAAATATTCGTGGAATAGGGGTATATGTTGATTTGGAAACGGGTTTAAATTGAATAGTGTGGATATTTTTGGAGACTTTGTTGAATTGTATTAAAAAGTAACCTACAAAAAGTTTGCGTTGCACAATATGACTGCCCTTTTATTCAAACGATCCAATATTTTCACACAATAATTATAAGGTGCAATAAAAAAATTAACTCACTTTTGTTTAATCATTGCGCAATCTTCAATATTAACCCTAAATGGTCAAAAATAATTCCCAAATTTTTTATTTAATATTTTTTTTTAACTATAAACACAATTCAGTTTGTGCCTACTTGTTCCACGACATTTTTCACTCAATCTATCCCTTTACCCTCTCACGCTACCTCAAATCAATGATCCATAACACACGTTATGTTCCATCAAAACGGTTCAGTGGTTTCTGAGAATTATCATCGAAAACTCGGTCGTGGCACAACATGAATAGGGAATAAATGTACCATTTTACAAAGGATTTTGATATTCAATTAATATAAATATTTAAAATTTATTTGTGCTAAATTCTCCATTATCCAGCGTAGTTCACAAACAAACGTAAGAAACTTCTCGCTACGCTAAGCTACGCTCTGTGCTACGGCGTAGTCCGAACTTTGCTATGGCGTAGCACGGACTTTGCTACGTTACAAATGAATCATGCGCTCACTGTTCACTCAACACTTTTTCTATTACTTTTGGTCACCTTTTTCATATTATTTTATTACTAATGATACTAGTGATACGCCCCTGCATCGCACGGTTTCTACAACTTGACTAAACATCGATATTTCTTCCTTTATGATGGTGAAAACATACATTCAACAACACAAAGATAGACCGGAAAAGCGATTTCAATTTAAAATATGTGTGGATTTAAAATATATCCACAAGTATAATTATACCTTTTGTCTGTAGAAAAGGTATTACCTAAGTTCAACGTACTCAAGTGGTTAATCGAGTGTACAGAGGGACTATTAGGTCTAAACTTCGGCTTAAAGTTCAGTCTAAACAGCGGTAAAGTTGCCGAGTTGTGGTTACTGTGGAGTGTTGGTACGGATTAGTTTTGATTGAACGTGGGCTTGTGGTTCAGGGGTTTGTGATGCGGATTCCATGGAGTTAAGCTACGGTCAGCGTTTGTGGGATTACGTAGTTAGGTGACTACGAAAAGTGGGTATTATAGAAGATTTAAACATGCTTTTGTATGACCCATGCAACATGCTTTTGAATGGCTATCAATGTTATTAACGCAGAGTTGGAATGTACTAAAAATTATGCAGGGTAAGTTTTTATCCTGTGCGCAAACTGTAACCATGAATTCAGCATATCATTCTAGACCCCCTACCGCAGACATTTTTCGCCGGTTATAAAAAAATCTGCAGTTTCATAGAAAATTGCAATACCTACGCGGTCAAAATGTTTGGAACAGCTGATTCTTTTTTTGTATATCCGGCGAAAATTTTCTGTGCTAGAAGCGCGGTGAGTCTATAATGATATGCTGAATTCATGGTTTCAGTTTGTGCACTGGATAAAAACTTTTCTTGTAGTGTTTTTTACTGACCAGCCCACTGAAACACCGTCGTTTGAAAATACAGCACACATGGGACTTTTAAGCATCAAGAACAGGGACGGCTTTCACTGGAGGACCATATCCGAAACGCCAACAAGCACAGGATGCATCTGCTAAAGGCTTGTAAAGAAGATTACAAGATTTAAAGAGGATCTTCGAAAGTCTGACAACCAGTCTTGTCGACATTTTTTCCATACAAACTTCGGGAGTATATTACTCCACTGTTCGACAATGTATATCAAAATTTAAACACGGCATGGTTTTGTCTCATTATTAATATTGTTAGTATGGAAACAGAATACTAAAATAAAAACCCGTTAAAAAGTTAGGAGCCAACAAAGATTCGTTTTTCTTGCTAATTTAACCTAACTTTGGGCGTGTTTAAGTAATTAAAGAAGTGTAAAATCTCCAAAACCAAGTCAGCACCGACAAAGTTCAAATATCAAAAAAAAAACAATAAACTTTATTGGTCTTTGATTTATGCAGTGGTCTTTTCATAAAACCCGATCTTCCAAAGGACTTTTCTTAATTTTTTCGCGAATGTTTTACTGTAAATGATCCTGCAGCTCACTCAATAACATAGTGCGTGTAGACTAGCGTCTAACTGCATATCACTGATACTATCTCTGTCGGACACGATGCCTGGTGAGACAGCGTGATTTTTAGCCAGGCCCAACACCAGTTCGAGCCCGCGACTAGGTTCCCCTTAACAAGGGATATCGTGTTACCCAGTAACTGGGTTGTGGAGGTAAGATAGGCAGTCACTGTATGTAAAATACTGGTATTCAATTGCATTACATTAGACTGGAAGCCGACCCCAATATAGTTGGGTAAGACTAGGTAGATGACGATGACTACTTAAGTATGTAACATATTCTATACACAGATTAGCAATATTTAATAAACTGAACGTGTGAGGTTACAAAAAAAATACGATATGTTCCTTAATCTGGTGTCACCTTTAGAACTCCGTTTCATACAAAGTGCTACAAGGATCTTTTGGCCCTCCAATGACGTTGACATGGGGACGCTGTTGGTAAATATTTGTGAAATTGTTTTGTAAAATGATTTGAAAAAACATGGGGACGACGTTGGGTCTGATTTCAGCCACTCGCAGTACCTTAAAGATAATAGTAGTAGTTTTTAGTAGCTTATTCACGTTTCGACTGACGGTCTCCATAGTATATAAACCAAAAAAGCCATGGGTTCAATGAAATCAAAATCAAAAATCCGAATGGCACTTATAAAACGTCAGAAGCTAAATGCAAGCTGAAGCAAATGCATGGAGTCAATTGGTCGTTTCTTATGGAGAAGAGCTGGCAAGAACCTCCAGGGTTACTCTTTTAAAAATAATTGGCATTTACAATGTTTCACATAATAGTGTATGGAAGGACAGAGTAATGGCCAATAAAGAAAATAAATCTAGTCCTTACAAACTCTTTACAAAGTCTCTAAATTAAATAACATATACAATAGGTATTACCGTAGACTAAATTTGTTTGCCCTTCCATATATTACGCAACCACTATCGATGTTTGCCGGCGGCTGATTTTTAGATCGGCCCGGTTCGACCCGAACAAATTTGTTTACATCGTGCGAATTTTCCTATGTAAATAGGTATTATCATGTTCTAGAAATAGGTTTACATGGTCGACTGCGTGTAGTGGAAATTTTGTTTTATGAAAATGCTTAAATCGGCCAGTATTAGGAAAAAAAGCAATTTTGAAAAATCAATCGGTTTTTTGGCCAATGAAACAGCATTGCCAAACAACGTGGCAATACTGCCAGCCTTTTGGGCACCTTTCCTGTTAACAACGATGCAGAAGAAGTTTTTATTGCCTTATAATACTTTCCTGTTACATATATACTCGTAGTTTAAAAAAAAAATTAAATAAATATTTCGTAAATCTATTACTTGTACAATTGCTTAATTATTAATTACTACATTGTTTACTTCTGCTTAGAAACTAAACCATTTGTTTTATTTAGTTTTTTCTCCACTGCTTTTTTAACAAGCCCAACTTACCCTATCATCAATCAACCACCTCCTTCTTATTCATGAGTAGATTTATATTCAAACTCAAAGATTAAATAAGTTTTATTTTTTGTAAAATTAAGACCCTACTAAAAGATTTTCCACACAATGTTATATTACGCACATAAATACCTATAATTGATTTTATTTTTATTTATTTTTTCCATCCAGATACCTATCCAGATCTAGTGCAGGTTGGCAGATGACATATTAAATTTTTTGGTTCTAGGATATGTTACTTTCCTCAGGCTGCTTTCCTTCACCGTTTTGAGAGCAGTGCCGCCGCGCAGTGGTGATGAAATTATATATACAAGGTAAAGCGCCCGCCTGGGTTCCAACCGACAACCTCTAAGTCGGGGCCGTTACCACTGTACCACCACTGCTCTCCTAGTCCTTCAGTAACTATCCTAAAATGTATAAAAGTCTGGGTAACAATCCTGCTGTATTTCTACAAGGCTGAACGTAAAATAAGTGTGGACTTAGGGGAGCTTTCAAAGTTTGTGTCTTATTCGAGGTCACGGTCAGAGCTTGGAAGAAGGTGAAAGTGGATTCAACACCAAAGCTAAGATTGAGGTCCGTTTGAATTTAAAGGATTTGTTACTTCTTTCTGTCCAGGGATTTTTAAACAATGAAATATAAACCAATGATAAGGAGGTTCGTTCTTCTCTATAACATTTAAATAAACAGGGTTGTTTGTTATTTTATTGTATTTTGCAATTACCTTATGTATTACGCCTCGTGATGTAGTAAATATTTTAAACACACTTATGTCTAAAAACAAGTGATTACTGTGTGCTTAGAATGATTAGTGAGGCATCTCTATTAAATTTTTAAGAAAATAATCGATATCGTAGCCCCTTATCTAGCTATTACTTTTAATAAATGTGTTGACTGAGGATTTTTTCCTGACCTCATGAAGAGTAGTAAAGTCATGCTTACCATTATTTAAATCAGGTAATAAAAATAACGTTGATAATTTCATGTCTATTTCTAACTTATCTGCATTTAGTAAAATATTTGAAAAAATGTATATAGTTTGTATCTGAAATCACCTGCAAACTGTTTTGTTTTTCAGTTGGCTTATTTTAATACCTGCCGTGCTAAAACTCTGCAATACTTCCCATCGACTGAATTAGTCTCCTTCAACGTTGCTATTTGTATCATTAACCAATGTGCATCGAGTCGAAAACCGACACAAAACACCCTTTGTCAAAACGCCCTTACAAAGGTCGTGAACACTGACGCACGAGAATAAAGTGAGGTACAAAATACCTGCGATCATTAAAGGGTTAAAAAGGCGATTTTAACGTTAACTGTGGGTGTATGACGATAATGATAGGGGGATACTTTCCGTGGGTGTCAAGAGAAATTAGGTCAGAAGGATGGATAATAGTAGCAACCTATTTTGAAACGAGAGGAATCGTGGGACACCCGGTTGGAACGAAGTGCCTTTCACTTTTGCATACTTAGTGAATGGTATACGGTGATGGAAATACGTCATGTTTCTTGAACGGGCACCGTCAGTAATGCCTGGTCATCACTGACCTGCCAAGGCTTATTTTAATTTCTGATTTGTATTTTTGTGTTTATGTTTTGGATTTAGGATGCTTTTAAAGTTCACCTTTTTCTACATCCTTCTCAAATGGATGTTCATTTTTTATGTATCATCAGGATAGGTGATAACAAGTATACTGTGTTGTTTCATGAATTGCATTTATGTGGTTTCCATACTGTGTAATCATTTCTAATAAACAGACAAGCAGAAAGGAAACAGAAAAATATGTACAAAGATGATGCTTATTTCGAAACAAAACTCTTCCTGTATAACTGTGATATGAAAGTAGGTAGAAAAAGATTTAGGCACCGCGTGGAACACAAGACGAATAAAAAAAAATTGAACCCAAAAAATTGTATTCTATCAAAAATCAAAATCAAATGTCATTTATGCAAATTAGGTGAGAATCAGCACTTTTCGAACGTCAACATACATAAGACAGTCCCCCAAAACGCCCACCCTTCACTATCTTGCATAAGTTTGCACTTTGTTCTTTGAATACTTGTGAGTCAATAACATTAACAAGTTTTGTAAGCATCGATTGTTCCACTTGAAAGTCAAAGGATGTATAACTAGCTACTACCCACGATTATCTGTGTGATTCTTCTTGTTTATCATAAAATATACAATCGGCAATATTGCAGCCTGCTGCTAGCTTCCAAGTGCTGTAATAATTTTCGGAATCAGATTACTATTCTCTATGATTACCCCGTACATAATCACAACTCTAAAAAATACTAGTGAAGATGTTAGTATCAGATGATGAAGAATAACAGTCTACCACTTACGGCCCCTGTAATTGATCGTGAATGCTTATTGAATAGGCTCAAGTTACTCGACCTTCGTAAAGGAGCTGGCCCTGATGGGATCCCGCCAATATTTATCTCTAAATGCGCCCCCGCTTTGGTATCCCCATTATTGTTAATTTTTAATAAATCTCTCAGAACAGGTGTTTTCCCAGACTACTGGAAAAAAGCAAAAGTGGTGCCAATTTATAAAAGTGAAGAGAAAGATCACATAAATAATTATAGACCTATCTCTATCTTGTCTACTTTCGCCAAGATTTTTGAATCTTTAATCTGTCCCTATATTCAGAATCATTTTAAACTCTATTTAAGCGATTCGCAACATGGTTTCGTTACTTCTAGATCAACTTGTACTAACCTAGCAACCTTTACAGAGATGTTAACTGATGCCATTGACCGTGGCAAGCAAGTCGACGTAATTTATACTGACTTTAGCAAAGCCTTTGACCGCGTTCCTCACCATGTACTTTTATCCAAATTATCAGCGTACGGAATCACCGGCACACTCTACAATTGGCTAAAGTCTTATCTTGAAAATCGGTTATTTTTTGTCGCAGTTAATGGTTTCCAATCTGAAACCTACAGGACCACCTCGGGGGTTCCCCAAGGCTCGCATGTCGGTCCGACTCTCTTTAATGTGTTTGCTAACGACATCCCGCACTGTCTCAAATTTTCAGAATCGTACATGTATGCAGATGATCTAAAATTCTCCAGGATAATTGAGTCTAATGTTGATTCTGCCTTACTCCAGAGCGATGTCGACTCGTTGATTCAATGGTGCAACGACAATGAAATGACAATAAACGTTAAAAAGAGCTTTCACGTCAAATATACCCGGAAAAGGAATTTCACGGCAAGTGTTTACCATGTGGGCCCTGCAATCGTCCAGGAGGTGGAACAAATAAGGGATTTGGGGGTTGTTTTTGACAACGCACTTACATTCGTACCTCATGTCGAAAATGTCATTAAAAAGGCATCTAGAATGCTAGGATTCGTGATAAGGAATGCTGCTGGTTTCAGGCGCAGTAGCACCAAGATCTTATTGTACAATTGTATTGTTCGTAGTATCTTGGAATACTGCAGCACAATCTGGAGACCTCATTATGCCACGCACAACCTTAGACTGGAGCGAATACAAAAGAGATTTCTTTGGCATCTAGCTTATGCTTGTGGAATTTCTAAAAGAAAAAGGTCATACAAAGACAGACTATTACATTTTAAGATGGTTTCATTGGAGAAACGTAGAAAAATTGCCGACGCCATATTCTTATTTAAAATACTCCGGTGCAAAGTTGATTGTCCGCAATTACTAAGCCAGTTCCAGTTTAGGGCCCCTGCTAGACTCCCTCGTTTTCCTGTCACTCCCTTGCACCCCCCACTCCGTAGAACAGTGCTCGGCACAAGCTCTGTCGTCCCTCGACTTTGTAAACTGCTAAACAGCTTCAGCGATCTTGTTGACGTGCACGCCGACTCATTTGCCAAATTCTACAGCATAGCGTTTAATAATATGTAATTTTTTATCCTCATTTTTGTGTTTATTTTTATTTTTTTAAATATCGGTGTCTGCATGATTTATGTGTCAGACCAATTTTTATTTCATTTGTATTTTTATTTCGTTTGTATTTTAACTTTCACAATAGTTTTAACTTATTCTTTAATTTATACTTAGTTCTTAATTCCATAGTGCTTGTGCACGATCTTTGCGTTTATGGGGCATGCGGTGCTAACCTATAAGAAATTGTTACACATAACCTTATAAATAAGTAAAATATTATCTTTAAATTGTAACTGTGTAAACAATTGTTGGTTGGCCATTTAAGAAAATAAATAATAAATAAATGATTTTTGTCAAAGCATTTTCGAAGCAAGTAATCATGTACCCCTTACTTATAAACGTTTCGTCATCATCATCATCATTTCAGCCGAAAGACATCTGCTGCTGCAAATAGATCTCATTACGTTGCTTAAAGGTAAGTGTTGGGAATCGAACCCAACACACAACCTCTTATTAGTTTTCCGGGAAAGTTTACGTTTGTTTGTAAGAACGACAATAAACCATTGCCCCTAAAAATAAAGTCTACTCTTATTTGCTCCCCGCGCTAACAATAGGTAATAATTAAAATCGAATAACCATACATTTTGTGACGTTTAAGACCTTATGGGATTGTTCAATAGGAAGTATAGTGTTATGGAGTCCCGAGATACTTGCAATACTTACGACACGGTACTTAATACGGTCTTGAGTGAGTGGTGAATGAGTCACTAAACGATGAACATCCCCGTTTGCTCATGCAAGTGCACCTAGTGCAGTGCAGGATATGAAAACAAATAGAGGTACTGGAATATTGATTTGGATGGCTAAAGTTGACAGGTTACCTAGAAATATGGAAGGACCAAGGACACTCATCATCTGCCTAGCCTTTTCCCAACTATGTTGGGGTCGGCTTCCAGTCTAACCGGATGCAGCTGAATACCAGTATTTTACATGGAGCGACTGCCTATCTGACCTCCACAACCCAGTTACTGGGTAATACGATACCCCTTGGTAAGACTGGTTGTCAGACTTTCGGGCTTCTGACGACCCGTAACGACTGTCAAAGATCCACAAATGACAGCCGGGACCAACGGCGTAACGTGCTTTCCGAGGCACGGAGGGGTCTTGGTATGTAAAGATGGTGACCCATCCACGGACCAACCGCGGCAAGCGTAGCTTAACCTGGCCGATCGACCCGTGCAGCTATAGTTATTTAGCCACAAGCCCCTCAAGGACCAAGAACACTATCGATGAATATACAAAAAAAATACATACAGAAGAACGAAGTTCCCCCTTGTTTGAAGTCGGCAAAAAAGGAAGTTTCACGCTGGCTATTGTTGTGTGTATACACGTGTAACGTGTGTATTAAAGTGGAAATAAGTAAATAACATTACTAAAGTTAAACATGTCATAACCCTGCCAGGTTTTTGGTTAATACTGACATGTCAGCCCTATCCTCGATATTGATTGATACAGTAATAATGACAATATCAAGGCCGATGAACCGACAGCACGTAACCTTTGCGAAATGTCACGGGCCCTTAGAAATCTATGATCACGTGTAGGAAATCCGAACAGAAATAGATTTATTATGTTTCAGTGATTTTTGTGTAGGTAAAATACGTGTATGACACTTGATGATTTCAAGATTTGATGATTGACGAAGATGACTTGATAGTGCTTATAAGGCCTGAAAAAAGTTTCCCCCGCACCTCGTTGGCTACCCTTCTCATAAAAAAAACACGAAAACAAAACACTATTCTAACCAGCAGAAACTCGTCAGCGGTCGTATTGTTGATCTAGTATTTTGAATTTGAAACTTCCGGCAGTACTTAAAAAAATGCCTTTTATTTCATGCATTATCTTGTTTATTTTAACATGTTTACTTTGTCTAATACATGTAATATAAAAAAAAAAAAAAAAAAAATTACATACGTTTTTGTTATCATTCCACAATAATTTCCATTACAACTTTTCATTTGTTTTTAGTTCCCGATAGTAGTACTTATGTATGCGTCAAAATATAGATTAAACTGTACCGTTTGCCTTTTCTCGATACTATCGTTTTGTCTGGGCAAATTTGACACCACATCATGAGCTATTTATATTTATGGTCAATTGCTCGTGGTGAAAAATTAAAATCAAAATTTAAGTCATGTATTCAAATTAGGCTGAAAATCAGTTTTGAAATCAAAATTACACAAGAGTCAAGCAGTCTGTTAACTGACCGAAGAAGGAGGAAAAGTTAACGTTTTACTTAGCCTGACAAAGTCCTCTTCTCATGCCAAGGAAGAACAAGAAAAGATCACAGTATATGCTTACTGCCTGCTGTCGAATAATTGAGTATTTCGTAACAAGGTCAATGCTATGGATGTACAGTAGCCCTCACTAATGGTGCCCCAATCTCAAAAAGCAATAGATTGACACTTCGCTATAACTTACGACCTTCTTATAATAAGCAATTTCTATAGGCTATAATACTATATACACACACACTATCATGCATTTACGAATGAATGTATTTCCTAAATTCAACCGTTAAAGCAAATGGCATGATAGCTGAGCGGTTACTGCACTTGATTATCGCGTTTGAGCGCAGCGAGTCGCGGTTTCGAATCCCACTCGCTGTGTGATAGTCTTTTTATTGTTTTAAAAATCACTTTTGAGTATAGTTTCTTGTTCTGTTCTTCTTATTCACTAAACTCGTAAAACTTTATCATTATACCCACAGAAACCTAAATAAATTTAAATGATTTACGACTCATTCACAGCGACTTATAGAACGGTGTTGGTTGATAATTGTGTGCTAGTGACGTGTGTTTCATCTATTAGCGTCCTTCTAATTCATTTTAAAATGTAAGCAAATTTAAATATAGAAATGAAAGCGAATATTATTGCGCTGCATAAAAGTGGACTTAATACCTATATCACAAATACCTATGTGATGAAACCGGACTGAGTGTGAGTATTATGATTTAAATATAAATATTAAACATTTATTTAATTAAAGTATAACTGCTGATCCTTGTAGTTATTTTTAAACGTTTTATAAATATCACAATGTCTAAATAGAATAAAAATATAAAATTTCAATGTAAATTTATTTCCTAGATTATAGAACGATGAAAATAACAATAAACTTAATATCTATGTGAAATTGCCCTTTTAAATAATTTTGTTTCTAAATAGTAGGTAATACATAAAGTGTGTATTTTGCTTAGTAGCCTAACAGTACCCCTTTTTTGTTTTAGTGAAATACTGTGAGTCGGTGGGTGAAAAGATATGAGGAAGGCGGTAGCCTTGCCCGTGGAAAGCAAAGTGGAAGACCCCAGCTCCTATAACAGGCACACGTTCAGCGAATATGAAACAAGTGGTTTCAAAACGACAAGACATTTTGCCGAATTATTCGACACATCTTTACGAACCGTGCGCCGTGCACTCCACGCAGAAGGTTCGCATCATGGAAAACTAGCTCGAGAATCAGCTCAAAAAACATAGTTAACGGAAAAAACATTAAGTTATAAATTACAAATATTTATTTATTTTAGTAATATTCAAATAATATTTTGTCTTATCCGTAATCTGGATTATTTTGAGGTTTAGTTTCAATCTTCTTTTCGGAATGAAAATGAACACTTAAGCTATAACCTCTTTAAGTCCTATTAAATACGATTTGTTAACTTTGAGGTTTGAGTTAGAACGAACTCACTCGCAGTAGAATAAAAGTAGTACTACTGAGTCATTTAATTGTATTGTGACAACTTGTCTGCATTTGTTACTTTTACGTGGGTAGATTTTTGTAGAATATTGTGATTTATTTAGAGTACCGACACACAGTAGTAATCAGCACAATATTATTATATTACTAAGATACAATAGCCTGATTATCATAGTTCACCAACTAGCTTATTTACTTCAATAAATTGTTCTTTATGAGAAAATAAACTGTTTTAACAAGAAGTTATTATTAGTTATTTTTATACATTCTTCATGAAGTTATAACGAATAAACATTTTGTAATCATTTATTATTGGTAAACCTTTATTTAAATAACAATACGAGTAATAATAAAAAAAATTACATTATTATTCTGGTATATTAATAAATCGAATAATAAAAGAACAGATGAAGATGATTGTTGAAAAGAAAAATTAAAGCTTCATCGCGAGATTTGAACCCAGACCTATGAGTTTCTTAATCCAAGACGATACGCTGCACGTTACCGGAACTGAAATTAAAAAAGTAAATTTTAGCAATGGTATGAACCGACCAAGGTCATGTCTGTCGTCGCCGACGGTATGTATAAAATACAAAGAGTAACGCCAGTGTGTGAGTGGAGCGGTGAGTTTTGTGTTAATACATCACTTATACACACAGCTGTAGGTACGGCCTGGACCGCCACTTCATAGCAATATAGCCCTTAGTATGCGACTGCATTAGTGAATCTTGATAGTACATTGTTTTTCTGCTTGGTTAGGTAGTTCTAAAAGTGTTTCGGAAGAGGTTAAGATTTATTGAAAAATGCATAAGTATAACATTTAGGAAAGATCGCATTGATACCTAAATTTTCTCATACAACTGTTATGCTTCTGTATTTTGTCTGTTCTTAAATAAATAAGTACCTAACCTGGATTAAGTACATCATTTTGGAGCTAAACATAAAAATCTCACCTTAGTTCTTATAAAGCAGGTCAATAAACTTCTTACGATGAGCACCAAAATTCCAATATCGAGTACGCTAAAATTTATTGCCTCTACTACCGTAAAACAATATTTTGAAGCATGCTCAAGTTTCCGGATCCCGGTAGTTTCCTTCCATAAAGATATAACACAGAATCGGTTTGGCTAGAACCCAATGTCGGACTCAAAGGCAGGTAGATAGGCTCCAAATCAAATTGATATGCGGGAAGCAATCTCAATTAGGCAGGCAAATTGAAACGTGGCCCTAATACGGGCGATAGTGTTGCGATGTTCGCGTACATGTTATGCAACGTTAGGCTGTTTTGTTTTATTTGTTGAACAAACTAAGTAGTGTATTGTGTACATGATATGTTTTTTTTATAGCCTGTTTTAATCTTTTGTAGATTTGCAGTTTATTTTCATAAGATCGAATTGTTGCTGAACCCAAGGACAAAAGCATTCATAAGTATCAATGGGCAGTGTTCATGGAGTTTATTGCCCGTTCTTCTCCACAAGAATCTACTATGCTTTGGAATAGGCCACACCTTTTAGTAGTAGGTATACTACGAAAACATCATAATAGGAAAGTCAGAAAATACATCTTGAAGTAAGTACCTATCTATAGACGGTTCTTCGAATAAAAGTGTTTACGTAACTCTCTAGATATTGAATTTGTTTCATAAAAGCAAATGGCACCGATATTTGTATTGTGTAGGCTACCTACAATTCCGAGCTTAGCCTATTCTTTGTAGAACTACTCGTAGCCTTTTAGTATAAAAGTATTTTATTGTTTAGTATTGAAAGTTTGAATGCTTTACAAAAATTCAAGGTTTCACTGGTTAATTGAATGTTGAGTGACTAGCTTGTATTTTAGTTCAAGGATATTTGGGTCAAATAACAACAGTCTTTCGCAGACTAGTAATAGTCATTGCTTTTATCAAAACATTGCCTTTATCTTATACCCATGACATGCAATGTCAATCATTTTGGCACTTCAATAACATTTACTGCATGCATTATTTATCTTGTCGGGCAGACGAATTTTCTAAAAATATGCTTACATCGTTTAGAAATTTCTTTGAAATTCCTTCGGATTTCGACAAACAGTGCGTTACATGCGAGTACTGTTTAGTACGGGTGTAGATGCAGGTGCAATTTAGTGGATAAATAAGTGTTGAATTGCGCAGTTATTTCTTTTTCATGCCGCAAATTGATCATTTTAGAAAACATGGGGTCGAAGCATTCTATTCTCTCCAATTGGATCTACAGTTGGATGAGTGAAGCACAGAACTGGGAAGTATGGCAGTAAGGAATGAAAGCCTGTACCTAGTAGTGGATAATTCCAGGCTGAAATGATGTATTCATCATTTGCGTGCCAGTTGGTAAAAACATCCAAAACGTGTAGAAAATCATACATTTATGAAGAGTCCAACATCTTGTGAAAGTCGTAAATGTCAAGTGTGCTGAATTATGGCTGTACTATCTGGCAGTGGTTCAGCAACCTGTTACATTTTGTATTGTTTTCATTAAGTTATTGTTTTTGTTTGGAGTTGGTAGGTGTATTTTTTTTAAAGGCGTATCCTTGCTTACCGATACGCAAACTTGCCTGTTAAACGTAGGCACAACTCGTTCGTTCACTTCACATAAAGCAAGAAGCTACTCTGTTAGCTATAGTAGTTTCTTATTTATGCTGCTTTTTAGCATAATTTATTGAACCTAAAATTATTCAAATCTATGATAGCAAAATATTCATACACACAGATTGGCAGGAGGACATCGACGCGCAAACGAAAACCATTTCAGCATATGATTATAAACACCCAAAAGTAGAAAATTTTCGTCACGTACAAAATAAAAAAAAAGCTTTTTCATAATAAAAGAGCAATAAGCTAAGGCTAAGGCAACAGTAGTCAGCGATTTGCGATGCTACTGGAAGAGCGAAACGAGATAAACATGATACGGCGTATGTCCGGCAATGACTTGGCTACAGTACACGAGTTACGCAACGAATTAGCAAATCATCTATCGCGGTTTACTATTCCAGCCACACGCATATTTAGTAGCACTATTGAACTAGTCGTGCAAGTGACAAATTCTCGAATAAATTCGCTTAAATTTCGCTGATACGTTGATGTAGCCGATGTCGTGATTACAGCAATGTTGTTCCTCTCGCATAAAGAAATCAAAGATCGCTGTACGGTGTAGCCGTATACGTGAGCATTAGTTTATTTGTTTTAATCGCTCATGTGTAGCAGGTCGCGCCGCGGTCTAATTTGGCCTCAGCCTTATGCGGCCAAAATGTATGGAATAGCTAATTTCTTATTAATAACTGACAAAACATTGAAACGCCCGGAGTTTCAGATTCATGTAGGTACTGAATCCATGGTAACAGTTTGTGCCTGCCACCTTGTATAGTGCCATATCTCAGTGACTTTAGTGTGAATTTCATTTAACCATCTTGATCAAACGCATCGAGCGCGTTCGGCGCGCGGCGCTCCGATTGGTCCGTCACCAATCCAGGGGTAATTAGAACGCCAAATGCGCTCAATGCGTTTGAACAAGATGGTTAAATAAAATTCACACTAAGTCCTCTGATAACGAAAAAAATACTAATTCATACTTCGAAGTTGAGAATCGTACATCACATCGCATGGCTGCCACGTTAAACATAGTAATTATACCACTGCAGCTTTCCAAATTAGTACGACTAGATCCAATAACCCGCAGTTATAATAATAACACAGCATTAGCTTCATTAGTCCAACTAGTTAACTAGCGTATCCCTTTGGATTACTGACCATTATAATTAAGCCCTGTCAAGTTTGTAGTGGTTACAGTCTCCGAGGGCCAAATTTAGCGGTCATAGAACTGGTGTTTAGTCTGTGTTGAGATTAGAAAAGTTTTAGGATTTATTTATTTATGATTTTGTATCCGTTAGCGTTAGAAAACGTTAACTTCGCAGTTGTCTATAAAATATTTGAGATTGATATCTCTGCTTGTTCGCATTGGTATTCATAAAGTAGTTTAATTTATACGTCCAATCACACAAAAAGGTAACGAGAACCGTCCAAATAGTATTTAGAAGATGCAAATCTTTTGTTGCTTCTTTTCTGTTGTATGCAACGGGCAAGAAACTTGCAGTAGTGTCGGCGCAATCTGTCTTTTTCTTTTATACTTTTCTATTAGTCGTCATCTTGGAAGTCATCCTCTTTCTTACCATATCATCATTCACAAACTCCATCTATCGTTTCTTGTGTCTTCCCCTATACATCGACATACATACTCCAAACTTTTCTCACAACATGGTCCTCTTGATAGTTTGCACTGCTGGTAAAATTGAGTGATGCCGCGAAAATTCATTTCTAGTCAGGATTTGCACACGAAATGTGATTTTTTTAAACTGAGTCTGCAAAACTTCGTACTTCTTCAACAATTTGCAACTTCTTTGAATAATCTCAATAAAATATTATACGCGAATGAACCAACATAAATATTAGCTGAAATCAAATCGTTGAAACGTAAACCGTCGTCAAATTAAGATATCACTTGAAATACTTTGGTAAAACTTTGATTGCGTTCAATATTGAGAGTAGGCAATGGAGTGTTATGATATTAATCGGCAAAGTTTGCTATTTGGTGACTGGTTTCCCTTTGAGATGCTTCAGCCGATGATGAAAAAAAAATTCTGCGTACTTTTCCATCCGCGTGGAAGTGGTATAGTTGATACTCAACCACACTGTGAAAATCGTCGCTCCACCTAGCCTGAGGTCCAAGGTCGACGGCGCGTTGTGTTTCACGCGCGCCTCAAAGAGATTTCAGCACAACCTGATGAAGCCCGCAAGGGCCGATGCCTGCCAGGGCCGATGCCAGCCTGGGGTTGCGGGTTGTTCGAAAGAGATACCGCCGCCCCTGGCACACAGGCTACTAAGGGAACACGGGTGGGTTTTAGTCAGTAAAAGACTAGCAGGAGGGCGTGTCAGAGTGGGAGAAATTATTTGATGATTGCCCACCGTGGTTTCTCAAGAATACGTCTAAAAAGTATAAGTCGTAGAAGGTGACCCTAGGAGTCACCTTCTACGATTTATATGGCCGGCCCATGGCCGCCTGCTTATTTTGTGAGCTATTTCGACAGCTTTGGTTCAGTTTTGGTGATTTGATCCCTCAGAGAGACTGCAATCAGGGCGCCTTCCATAGCTCTTGGAAGGAGGAAAGGAGGGATCCTGCATTTATGGACCCTTGGGTTTCTACGTTTTAGCTCTGTTCAAGAAACTTGTATGTTCTAACTTGTGTTTTTTTACCTTTGATAGAGTTTTAATTTAACCTCCAACTTTTTATACATAAAACCCTTTGAACTACAGAAACTAATTTCAAAGATTTTGTACCAAAAACTTGCACTACACGAAACTACAAAAGTGTAAGTATTCGTAAGTTTTAAGTATCTGAATAAAGTTTGTTACAAAGTTGGCTGATTTGTTAGCAAATTGAACAGCCTTTGATGTACAAAGTTTTTACTAGAATCTTTGTGTTTTATTCGTTTTTAAGAGTATTTTTTTTTAAATATTCTAAGATTGATACTTAATTAATTAAGCTTCCATTTGATGTGGCAATAACCCTACGGCTAAGGTAAGAGGAACGGTGACGGTACCAACTTTGCAGTAAAGTACAGTATTATTGATTTTTCACCATTGACGTTTCAATCTAGATTGTGAATTTTGTTAATTCTTGAATTATTACAATTCGGTGTTATATCACCTGCACTTTTGCACAACCAGCCTATTTGTGGCTGGCCTGTTTGGATAACTAGTCTAACCCAGGGGTATTCACAAAATTGTCCAGTAGCCGGGTTGTGGAGGTCAGATAGGCAGTCGCTCAATGTAAAAGTCAGCTGCATCTGGTCAGACTGCAAACCGACCCCGACAAAGTTGAGAAAACGCATATGATGATGACTAAGTCAGTTAAAAAAGTCAACAAATGCTCTTTGCATGATAATATACTTGAACTGGACTTCCGTCCTCCAGCCGTAACATAAGCATCCATTCAAATCTCTAAGGGTGAGGGTTTATATGCAGAATAAAAATGCATACATAGAACTTCATTCAAGGCTCTATAATGAAGCTATATAAAGCCACCTGCCAATGTGTAATAGTCGCGTACAATAAAGTCTTTACGAGCTGCAACTCCAAGGCACAAAGGATTTCCTTTGATGGAAGCTTTATTTCATTTGTAATAGTTGCAAGTGAAATTTAATGAACGCTTTGCAAGTGTTTTGTGGGAGTATTGTGAAGAATGTAAAGCATAGGACGATATACAGGAAAAGTTTTTATCCAGTGCGCAAATTGTAACCATGAATTCAGCATATCACATTAGACCCCCTAGCGCAGACATTTATCGCCGGTTATACAAAAAAAAAAAAATCAGCTGTTCCATACATTTTGGCCGCGTAGGTATTGTACTTTTCTATGAAACAGCTGATTTTTGTTTTAATAACCGGCGAAAAATTTCTGCGGTAGGTGGGTCTAGAATGATATGCTGAATTCCTGGTAACAGTTTGCGCACTGGATAAAAACCCACCCTGTATAGTACATTATAATAATAATAAGAAATACAGAAAAATGTGAGACCCTGACTCCAGAGCTAGGTGAAAATACCTGTATTTCAGGAGCCAGTGACTTCTTCCATTTAGGTTACAATTAAGCAGATGTAATGCAACAAACGGTGATGTAATTATAATAAATAAATTAAATTCAATAAGCACAAAAAATAATGAGAATTAGGCTACAAAATTAAACAATCACATTACATCAAAAACTAAATTAGAATAAAATCAGGAATAAGACAAGATTTAATTTAAAATTGAATTGAATTGAAAACATACATTTAAAATCATGATTAAAATTAAATTAAACTTAGAGAAAATACAAAACCAACAAAAAACCCGGATTAAAAAACAGAACGAAATCTTTTCATAGGGGTGCTAGTATGAGTGTGAGTGTGTGTGTGTGTGTGTGTGTTTGCGTGTGTGTGTGTGTGTGTGTGTGTGTGTGTGTGTGTGTGTGTGTGTGTGTGTGCTCGTGTGTGAACTGTGAATACAAACGATTTGTGTTCTTAAACATTTATGTTGATTGCAGTAAATAATCTGTTGCGCTGTAGTCCTGTGTCAGTAGCCAGATCTTTACCTTCTCTTTTGTGTCACGAATCGTAAGGGGATTTATATTCAGGATTTTGTTCAGTTTATTATATAGAAAAGGGGCAAGATATACCCGCTGTCGCCTGGCGGACGCCGTGTGACAGCGTAAAGGTAGGCAAACGTTTGTTCTGGTGCGCTTCTTATTATATTCTGCGTCATAAGGTGTAATACTGTGCTGCTTGTTAATAATTTGCAGAATATAATTCTGTCTTACAGTAAGTACTTGACACTTGTCGTATAAGACTCTGGTGGGAAATTGAAATGGTCTGAAAGTCATAACTTTAAGAAGAGATCTTTGGGCCCTTTCCAGGCGAATCATGAAGGTTTTGCATGCCCCACCCCACACAGGAACACAATAACCCACGACTGACTGCACGAGCGCATAGTACACAGTGCGAAGGAGTTCGAAGTCGGCTACGTGCCTAAGTTTTTTAAAAGCCCACACAAGTTTCCGTATACGCGTTGCAGTGAGGTCTATGTGCTGACGCTAGCCAAGCCTTTCATCTACAATCACACCAAGGTATTTCACTTGTGTAGACTTAGTGATCGCTGTGCATGAACATGTCGTTAAAAAAGCCAAGTTGCAGTCATGTAATCTAATGTCTAAATTGACAGGTTTAACTTTAGAAAAAGAGAATTGGAGAAACGTGGATTTGGAAAGATTCAGAGTGAGGCGGTTGGATCTTAGCCAATGGCTTACCTTATGCAATCCCAATTCGGTGCTTCGTCGAACTTCGTCCCAGGTGCCCCCATCAAATATTAATGCCATATCGTCAGCGTAGGTAAAGATCTTACCATTTGCAAGTGGCAGCTGACACAGGTCATTAATATAAATTAAAAAGAGACTTGGGCCAAGAATACTGCCTTGTGGGACGCCAAAGGTAACGCAAGCATCAGAGCTAACGTATTCATTTATTTTAACTCTTTGCGTACGGCCACAAAGAAAATCCTTAAAAATGTTTAGAGCATTTCCGCGGATACCGATCTTATCTAACTTATCCACAAAAAAAGGAATCATAACCGTGTCGAATGCTTTGGCTAGGTCAAGAAATATCCCTACGCATTTCTGTTTTTGATCTATTTTAAGTGCGACGTGATCCACCAATTGACTTACGGCATCTTCAGTGCTTTTTCCCGACCTAAAGCCAAACTGGGCTTCCGACAGTGTCTTATTGTGAAGCAGAAAGTTAGTGAGCCTTTTGTTTAAGACCTTTTCTAATATTTTTGACAAGGTCGTAAGAACTGAGATGGGACGGTAGTTACCAACATCGTCCTTCTTCCCCCCCTTGTGGACAGGAGTAATAAGGGACTTCTTGAATACATTCGGGAAAACACCCTGAGTGAGACAGATCTCAATTAATTTGGTCAGATGAGAAACGATAATGTGTCTAGCGAACTTGAGAAACTTGGCTGAAATAGAATCCCAGCCAGTTGCACAGTCATTCTTGAGATTCATAATCAAAGCTTCAACCTCGGCTTCATCTGGCGGAAGTAACACAATTGAATTTGGGGCGGGGGTTATGTCAAATTTATAAAAAAAAATTGAGCTGGTGTTATTTGATCAGCTAGCTGCTTGCCAATATTAGAGAAGTAGGAGTTAACCTCATTAACAGCACTTGAACCACTTTTCTGTGGTAGTAATAGTTAATCCCCAGCAATTTTTTGTTTGGAGATGCTAATAATGGATTTGACGGCATTCCATTTATCTTTATTACAAGTTGTATGTTCTTGTAAAGATTTCTCATAATTCCTTTTTAACTTTTTCAGGAGAGCGTTACAAAAGTTTCTGTACCTTTTGTAGATAAGTTCAGCAGATATATTTTGTGGATTTTTTTTAAAGAGCTTGTGAAGCTTATCTCTGTGGCGGATACATCTCAGTAAACCAGGGGTAAGCCAGGGCTTAAGCAATCTTTTTCTACAGCGGCGTGAAATTGTGGTTGAGTGCTGTGTTAATGCACTTGAAATGTGATGAACAAAAACATTGTGTTGATAATGTTTATGGGCAGAGGCTTGTTGCCATGTAATAACAGCTGCACTGGTCGATCGATGAAGCTACCCGTTGACGAGCTTAACGCAAAGATCAGCCATTACACCCTTCGCCATATCTCAAGCTCCGTGCCATAGGAAAGATGTTAAGGCCACGGCAACCGTGAAAAACGCCAATGCCAACTAAAAAAGATGGCACAAGATATCATAGACAAAACAAAACGGTTTTCGTACAACGGAATCACACGCAACCTGTTAAAATCATTACCCTCCTTTGGATTATTTATTTATGGTTCACCAACAGTTGTTACAGATATTATACATATAGGAACATAGGTAATATAAGCAATAGTGTTTTAAATCTAACTGCACAACCAATTACAGGCAAACACCGCATGCAAATTGCTCTTTGTGATTTTATCTTTAATTTTAAGGACTTAATTTACTTAATTCTAGATGGTTATATTATTAAAAAGCTAATACTAATTATGTCTGACAAATATTATGTCTGACAAACGTCGATATTGAGTTTACGGTCACGGTTGGTCACGGCTGTTATGCGTGGATCTTTGACAGTCGTTACGGGTCGCCAGAAGTATGAAACTCGTAGGGGTTTCGTACTACCCAGTAACTGGTTAGATAGACAGTAGCTTTATGTCAAATACTGGTATTCAGCTGGATCCAGCTTGACTGAAAGCCGACGGCAACATAGTTGGGAAAAGTAGTGACTTAATAAATACAGGTGTGATTGGCCAACAAACATACTAACTAACAAAACAACCGAACTTGGGCGATCTGTTTGATTCCCAACAAAAAAAAAAACATACTTTATTAAAACCTACACGAAAATAACAAGCAGGTATTTATAAAAAACGTATTACACGTTTCAAAGTGTATTAGAGAGCGATCAAGCCTCGCTTATCAGACGCATAGTGCTGTGCAATCACATTAGTGTTGTACCTGCACTCGTTACCCGTAATAGCTACTTTAGCCTGAGACTCTATAGTGGAACGAGAATTAGATATTGCTGCACTATATTGGTAGATATTTTTATACGAGAATGGCTTTAGGATACCTAACTAATTACAACACGTTTGTAAGTGGAGAGGAAAAACGAAAATGGATATATTTTTAGTATTGTAGTGTATAAATAGTGTAGTGGTGATTGGAGAGCAGTGGTAACTCTACCGACTTACGAGTCATGGTTTCGAACCTTTGCAGAAGCTATAATTTGTGTAAATTACTTCATCACCATAACTCTCAAAACGGTGAAGGAAAGTATCGTGAGGAAACCGGCATGTCTTAGAACTGACAATTCAAAGACGTGTGACAGCCACCGACCCGCGCTGGTTAGATTACAGCCCACGACCTCTCGAAGAATGGGGGCCTATGTCCCAGCAGTGGGAAATTTGTAGGTAGATTATCCGCATTTAATTGCTTTTGTAACAACCAAGGTTAGTTGAAAATACGTTTATTTGCGTTAAAAACATAACGCACAGATTAAAACAACGAAAATGGAAGAATTTGGGAAAACATGCGTCACATCCACGAAAAACGGCAACCTGTAAATCCCTATTCTATTATTCAATAACATGGAAGTTTTCCTACCTACATACATCCTCATAAACCTCTATTAAATTTCAAAATGCATATTTTACAATACATTCTCTTTTTCTTTTAACTTTATTTTTAAAGCAATCTGAAACCCATGTTCTTTTTAGCTTTAAAAAATACCGCTTTATACATTTGGAAAAATCGTCCGTTAGTTTAGGCTTTGCCTAAACCCGGGTAAACGGTCCGGTATAAAAAGAGGATTATCCACGTCACGGCTAACATCGACTTTACAACACCTACCGAGGTTCAAGGGGTAAAAGATTTTCCGTACGAGATAAATTGTTTTTTTTTTATTTCTTCTTTATTTTGTAAAATGAGGATAAAATAAGAAAGTATTTTATGAACCTTTTAATGAAATATACCAATGCCTTCTGACCTCTATCACTTTAGTAAAACTATTAGATTTTGATGCATTGGAATAACGAATCGGTTACCCAAATAGCGTTCCATAATGTTTTAAAATGATAATAATAGTTTTAATAGTGCATTACGATACTTGTGACTTAAGTAGTCCATTATTGCACGGCGTAAAATTGAAACAAGCGTACTACTTAACCCAGAATTAAGTCACGTTTTTCTGTGTAAAAATGGTCTACTTAAGTCACAGAAAAGCGTGACTTAAGTTCGAGTTTAGGTCACAAACTATACATACAGCACTCACAGTGCCATGAAAACTTTAAAATTTGCCATGACTACAAATTTCAAGAATCTACAGTTTTCTAAATTTCTATCATTATACAGGGTGTTTGGCAGAACGTTGAACATACGAAAATGGTAGATAGGTGGGGTCATCTACTACTTACTCAGCCCTAATTTATTTGGGCCTGGCCCCCTGGATATTTAAATTTTTTTTTTTGCTTTCTTCTAGTTTCACCACTTTCTTAACTTTAAAGTGTATTTTTTATTAAAAATGTGTAAAACAGGCAATTGTTTTCAGTATATATTAAATTTACACATTGAAGAATCTTTAGAAAAGTAATCTAGGCAAATCATATGGTGAATTTGCCAAATCATTTACAACACCATCCAAGCAGATAAATATAACAAGCTTATTGAATAATGTAACGGAGCATAAAATAGGATAGCCAAGCCGAGCTGAAATTTTGCAATTCTACAACAACATAGAGTTCAAATTTGCCTAACATGTGTGGTTTAACTTGTTTCTAAGATTAGAGTATCTAGCACGAATTCGTGGCGTCTACGTATCGCAAATTTGAACGATTTTTGAATCAAAAATTCAAGTATCCGATGGCATTTTTTTTTTCGGCAAGTCGTTGAAAGTCGTTGTCATTTGTATAGGAACTTTATTCTGAAAAAGTCCACTTTGGACATTGACAAGACCAGAGTGTGCAACGAGACAAGTGGTAAACGCCCGAGTGTTTCCACTGCGAAGATCGCCCTGAGGACACGGTGGCGGTCTGCCCTGCTTGGGCGGAGCACCGCCGTGTCCTCGTGGAGGCGATCGGCGGCGGCGATCTCTCGCGTCCGGCCCTGGTCCAGGCCATGGTACGGAGCGAGAGGGCATGGGGAGCCATCACCTCCTTCAGCGAAGTAGTGATGCTCGCGAAGAGGGAGGCGGCGCACGTGAGGGAGAGGCAGCATATGCGCCCTCGCGACCCCAGCCGCCGCAGGATACGGAGACGCCCTGGGCGTCGGGAATCCCAGGCCGATTTCCGGCCACCGTAGGCATGGGCTTGCGGACGGCGAGTAATGGGTAGCTCGCTGTCCGGTAAGGACCAAGCCCAAGTCGACGGCGCGTTGTGTTCCACGCGCGCCTTTTTTTTTTTTTTTTTTTTTGGGTGGGAAATCATCAAATAACTTCTCCCGCTCTGGGTGGAGCAGGAGGGCGTGTCAGACTTTTACTGACTAAAACCCACCCGTGTTCCTTCAGTAGCCCTTAAGCCAGGGGCTGTGGTGTCTCTTTCGAACAAACCCGCACCCCTGGCAGGCATCGACCCTTGCGGGTCCCATCGCTTTTTGTGCTGACATCTCTTTGAGGCGCGCGTGGAACACAACGCGCCGTCGACTTGGGCTTGATCCTTACCGGACAGCGAGCTACCCATTACTCGCCGTCCGCAAGCCCATGCCTACGGTGGCCGGAAATCGGCCTGGGATTCCCGACGCCCAGGGCGTCTCCGTATCCTGCGGCGGCTGGGGTCGCGAGGGCGCATATGCTGCCTCTCCCTCACGTGCGCCGCCTCCCTCTTCGCGAGCATCACTGCTTCGCTGAAGGAGGTGACGGCTCCCCATGCCCTCTCGCTCCGTACCATGGCCTGGACCAGGGCCGGACGCGAGAGATCGCCGCCGCCGATCGCCTCCACGAGGACACGGCGGTGCTCCGCCCAAGCAGGGCAGACCGCCACCGTGTGCTCCACCGTGTCCTCAGGGCGATCTTCGCAGTGGAAACACCCGGGCGTTTCCTCCCGCCCTATCCGAAACAGGAACCTCCCGAAACAACCGTGTCCGGTGAGGACCTGCGTCAGGCGGAAGGTGAGGACGCCATGCCGCCTCTCAAACCACTCCTCAAAGAGGGGACTTACCGCCGCAATCGTGGCGTGCCCAGCACTGGGTTGCGACAATCGCTCTCTCCATGTCACCATGAGATCCCGCCGGAGCTCTGTCCGCTGTGCCGCGATTTCCTGCGGCAGCGGAGTTACGCCCCGGCGTTTGGCCTCCTCGCGCCACTCCCATATTTGCGCGAGGACAGCCTCAAAGAGATGTCAGCACAAAAAGTGATGGGACCCGCAAGGGTGGATGCCTGCCAGGGGTGTGGGTTTGTTCGAAAGAGACACCACAGCCCCTGGCTTAAGGGCTACTGAAGGAACACGGGTGGGTTTTAGTCAGTAAAAGTCTGACACGCCCTCCTGCTCCACCCAGAGTGGGAGAAGTTATTTGATGATTTCCCACCCAAAAAAAAAAAAGACAAGTGGTAATCAATTTCAAAGCGTTTCGTTATCAGAGATAAAGGGCGACTTCATCAAGAAAACAGTGGACGACATGAAAGAAAATAAGTATTTTTCCCAGTTTTTTGGCACAGCAGAAGCTAAACAATATATATAGAAAGAAAGAAAAATGCGTTTATTGTCATATGATATTGTGGTGAGCAAAACCGAGTGTATTTGCCTCATTGATATGGCAATATTTTTTTTCAACCTATATAATTAATTAACATCGTTTCTTGTGCAGGTCATTACATGTAAAAAACATACCAATGGCACTGATTTGTACCCAGTAGTTTAAGACTTAGATTGTACTGATGAATTGGTCAGCCAGATTAATGATGACCAAGGCAGATGAATGGGACTTTGCACCATATTTAATAACAATCATACAGATAAATGAGAATAACATATTATCTTCAATCAACTTTTACTCCTAAATCAGTGGAGATTTATTGCTCTGTTGAGAAAAGCAGCGCAAACCTCTAGATGGTCCTGGTTTGAGTGACTCCACTTTTTTGTCTGAAAACTGGAAACGTAGAGGATCATTCATAATCTCAAGCTAATGGTTCAGTATCCAACAAAATGCTGGGAGTTTGAGGCGGAGTGTTTTCCTTCAACCAGGGCCACTGTTCTTTTTTCTTGTTTCTTTCTAAGGTCTTATAATTTATTAAGTAAAGTTATTTAATATTTTTAATTAATATGGTTAAAGTACCGACAGTTCAATAGACGGATCTCTAAGTCATTGAAAAACGACATTCGTCGCTTTAATACGGACCGCATCAAGGACGCGATAGAGTGGAACAACGGCTCCAAAGTCTTTGCACGAGATCTATACGGTGTGAGTTAGCTTGCGAAACTAAAAACTGATTATGGCAGGATCGTATCCCCCAGACCTGTGCTATCGAAAAAGATCAAGAGGTTCTATGGACAGTTACACAAATACACGTCAACAAGCAATCCCGTTACGGATCTAGCGGCGTGTGAGACAGGGAGATATTATCTCTTAAAAACTGCTCACCTCTGCACTGGAGGTCGTCTTCAAGGTTCTGGATTGGAAAGGGACTTGCATCAACATCAATGGCGAGTACATCACTCACCTTCGGTTTGACGATGATAGAGACCATGGAGGACCTCAGTACAATGCTCGATGACCTCAGTAAAGCTAACGAAAGAGTGGGTCTTACCGACCTTATCAGAAAGCTAAAAGTCACCCAAAGGGCAATGGAGAGGTCTGTGCTCGGAGTCTCCCTAGGTGATCGAATCAGATATGAAGAGATCTGCAGGACAACCAAGGCAACCGACATAGCCCGAAGAATTACCAAACTTAAGTGACAGTGGGCAGAGCACATTGCTCGCAGAATAGATGGCCGATGGGGCCGAAATGTTCTGGAGTGGTGACCGCGTATCGGAAAACGTAGAGTTGGAAGGCCTTCCCCAAGGTGGACCAAGGACCAATGGCCTTGTGAAGGCCGCAGGATCTGCTGGATGCGGGAAGCACAGAACCGGTTGAAGTGGAGGAGCTTGGGGGAGACCTATATCCAGCAGTGGACGCCTCGCGGCTGAAATAATGATAATGATGATCCCTTAGAAATTCTTTCTCCATCTCTTTCTCTGTAATCTTTGTAACATAGGCTTTATTTCATTTATTGACTGTTGTTTGTTAACTGTTTTTCGACGTTTGTAGTTTTGTCAATTTTTTCTTGTTTTTCTTTCTGTAACTCTTCAATGTTTTTATTTTTTTCATATGAAAGAAAGAAAGAAAAGAAAGAAAAAACGTTTATTTGCGGTAAACATGACGCAAAAAGAACAGGAATACAAAAATAAGAAAAGGTTGAGGGAAACATGCGTCACATCCACGCAAAACGGCTATCGCTCAGCATTATGCTGCGACCCTATGCAAGACAGAGCCCCAGCGCTGGTTTTCAGTGACAGCCGGCTTTGACGTATTGACGTCGCCCGGTGCCTCAAACAATTAATAGGACACTAAACTGGTACAGCGAACTTATAGAAAAAATAATATATTAAAATGTAAATATGATAGAACTAAACAGGAATATAAAAAATTATAAAACAAATAAAAAAAAATAAAAATAAAAAGAAATAGACAAACATGCTACGAGAATATCATCCTCAATAAACTTTTACTCTTTATGTAGTGGCAACATTTCGAAGCGTCATCCATAGAGTTAATGTGCGTGTGCGTCATAAAATTGATGTAAGAAATTACAAAATGGCCAAATTATGTGAATTATGTAATGTGTTTATGCAATAATAGTTGTGTGTCAGTGCCGTAGGTCAGTGTTTTAAGTCTATATGAGTGAATGTGGTTGTGATAGATGAGATGAGATGGACCCAATAAAAGACAAAACAAAACCTGGGAATCTGAAGGGTGACCCAACATGCCAAACACTATAAACAGCTCCAAAAGCTTCAAAAACAGGAAGTTGCCATTGACGCGTGAGAGATCCCAGTTATCGGGCCGCCGTATGGCAAACTGCTGCCAGGGGGCGAAACCCTGGTGCCAAAAACAGGAAGGTAAATAACAAAAATGGAGTGGAATTCAAGTCATGATTATAAATACAAAATAGAACAACATAACTTAATAAATAAATAATATGATTATTGGAATTAAATTTGAAATTAGATTGTAAATGGGCGATTATATGCATAAATATTTAGCGATAAACATGGATAAGTAATATGATCAAAATATATTTCAATAAATAGGTTGTCAACATAGAAAGAATGTGGACTGGGGAAACGCTACCAGCAGTCCCGGCATACAGGGGTCCGAATGCCATGTCGCAGTGCTGCTGGAGATCCAAAGCCAAGTACTGCAGGCCATGACCCATACGGTACCCATATCTCCATTTCTACGCGAGTCTTTTTATTCTAAGCCTATCTTCTCTTATAATGCTTCTTTGGTCTTGCCATTTCGAAATTATAGATCTGAAACTGGAAAAATTGTTAAAAAACATGAAATTATTTTGTACTTTTGAGTTTGGTTTTCTATTAAATCGTGTTTATTAAACCATTTTTCAATTTTTTATTTTTTTTTGTTCGGCTAACTAGAAAAACGTGACCTTATGAGATCATCGTTATTTAAATTAAACCTAATTTATATACCCCGTTCAAATTTATCTGGTCATAAGAGGCAGATAAAACAAGACTAATGGGAGCCAGACAAATTAGGAATTTTAAGATGGTCGAGCTCTGATCAATAAATAAAGATTTATGAACGGACGGAATCAAAGGTGTATTTAAAATGAATAAGCAACCTTGTAAGAGACCTAGGTTTTGTTAAAAAACGTAACTTAAGACACAAACCATCCGACCTCCCTAGCGGCGTCAGTGTAGTTTGCTACGCTGACGACACGCTGGTCCTGGCGCAAGGGAGGTCGTACCAGGCGGCGGCCGACTTAGCGACACAAGGGGTTGCGACAATCGTCGATAGGATCCGGCAACTGGGACTCGAGGTGGCATTGCACAAGTCCGAGGCCATGTGGTTTCATGGTCCTCGGAATGCGCCACCGACGGGTTCCCAGATAACGGTGGGAGGGGTTCACATCGGCGTCGAGTCGACGATGAAGTACTTGGGACTCGTCCTCGACAGCCGGTGGAACTTCGCGGAGCATTTCCGCCGTTTGGCTCCCAGACTGGAGCGGGCCGGGGCTGCGCTGAAGCGGCTCCTGCCCAATCTAGGGGGGCCAGACGCCTCCTGCCGGAGGCTCTACGCGGGGATCGTGCGGTCCATGGCCCTATACGGGGCGCCGGTGTGGGCGCCGACATTGAGGCGCCAACCAGCTCGCAAGCTGAGGGCGTCCCATAGGGTCATGGCGATCAGGATGATCCGAGGATATCGCACGATCTCCGGCGAGGCGGCGGGCCTCCTTGCCGGATTACCGCCATGGGATCTGGAGGCAAAGGTCCTCGCGCAAATATGGGAGTGGCGCGAGGAGGCCAAACGCCGGGGCGTAAGTCCGCTGCCGCAGGAAATCGCGGCACAGCGGACAGAGCTCCGGCGGGATCTCATGGTGACATGGAGAGAGCGATTGTCGCAACCCAGTGCTGGGCACGCCACGATTGCGGCGGTAAGTCCCCTCTTTGAGGAGTGGTTTGAGAGGCGGCATGGCGTCCTCACCTTCCGCCTGACGCAGGTCCTCACCGGACACGGTTGTTTCGGGAGGTTCCTGTTTCGGATAGGGCGGGAGGAAACGCCCGGGTGTTTCCACTGCGAAGATCGCCCTGAGGACACGGTGGAGCACACGGTGGCGGTCTGCCCTGCTTGGGCGGAGCACCGCCGTGTCCTCGTGGAGGCAATCGGCGGCGGCGATCTCTCGCGTCCGGCCCTGGTCCAGGCCATGGTACGGAGCGAGAGGGAATGGGGAGCCGTCACCTCCTTCAGCGAAGCAGTGATGCTCGCGAAAAGGGAGGCGGCGCACGTGAGGGAGAGGCAGCATATGCGCCCTCGCGACCCCAGCCGCCGCAGGATACGGAGACGCCCTGGGCGTCGGGAATCCCAGGCCGATTTCCGGCCACCGTAGGCATGGGCTTGCGGACGGCGAGTAATGGGTAGCTCGCTGTCCGGTAAGGACCAAGCCCAAGTCGACGGCGCGTTGTGTTCCACGCGCGCCTCAAAGAGATGTCAGCACAAAAAGTGATGGGACTAGTCAGTAAAAGTCTGACACGCCCTCCTGCTCCACCCAGAGCGGGAGAAGTTATTTGATAAAAAAAAAAAGACACAAACCATAAAAGAAGACAGATTAATTATTCCACTTACCTGACAAACGCCCAGATCACAACTTTCGATCGTGCTTTTTCGCAACATTACATCCGCGCACGAGCACTCCATATGACAGTTGGCACTGACGGACGTGGCCAGTCACGAGTCTATATTACACTATCAAATATTTTGTGTTTACGTTGAAATTATGCTTGAACAAATTGTGCCAGTTGAATTATTATTTTAGTCGGGGAGATTTTTTTAAAGTAATGTAAATACGAATATTTATAATTATTTAGAATATAAATGATCACATGTGAAGTAACGTATATTTGAATATCGGTACAACGTACTTTTATAATATATTGCTTCACTAAGATCGCAGAAAATTGTATTGTTTAACAAAAAGCGGCATGGGGACACACCAGATTAATTAGTTTTTGGTGTTTTCTGCAAACTTCATTATTGCTTGTTTTAAGTAATCCCAATTAACTACTATAGGCTTCGACGGACATTTTTATTTACTATAAAACCAGAAATCGATGTTCAATTTAGAGATTTGTGTTGGAGATATTGATGAGTTCTTCAGTCAAAAACACGTTAAAACTGTGTTTCAAAGAATCACCCATGTACCTACTAATTAAGTACCGTACTTTTTTTTCCGCTACGGCTTGTTCCGGCTTATCTTTGTAATGGCTGGACCGAGTTTGACGGGACTGTTATATACATGTAATAAGAAGTAACATAGGTTTTTTTTTAGTTTTTGTCCAGATTTCACGTTCCCGTGGCATAATTTACAACTTTACCTTGTTGTAGGGTGCATATCTAACATAATTAATGCCAATGCAAATGTAAAATGTCAATGCAGAATGTCAAATTAATGTTAAATGCATAAAATGTCAGTGAATGCTCAACGGGATGAATTTAAACAAACCACGTTTAATTGAACACTAAAATATAATATACATAAAATGCATAGGATAATGCAATGAGTCAGTATCAATGCACTGCCAAATGTAGGTCGCGTCTAAGATGCAAATACGCGAGCCTACTGGCTAACTTATTGCAATAAAAATATTTAAAAACCCATGTACGTGCACCGTACACTTGTTAAAACGAATGTTATGTACCTACCAACTTCTAAGATTAATCCCAACTTACTTATTTACCATTATATTAACAAACAATCAACTACATTGGAGCTGTAGTATTAAATTTGTTTTGTGGTCCCACTTGTTGACGTAAACTAAGTTTTAGTTGTAATCCATCTCGTCCTTGTTTGCGTATCGTGGTTACTGCGGCTATAACCGGCGATCCCTTTTTGAACAGTAGGCTTGAATAGTTTGAGACTTGTTTGTTACTGGGTCAAGGTTTTTATTACATAATCACGCAGACTTATATTCCCTAAAGGGTGGGGCAGGTGTTGTAAGCCCACATTTTGCTAGTATGTTTCAGGGGGAAACGACATCGTAGCCCGCAAACTTTTAATTTTCTTACGTTTTTTGTAATTTGCGGAAGGAATTGTGCAAAAGCAATAAACCATTAAAGATCTGTTTTGATCAATTTAAGGAGATGCCTCCGAAATCCGAATGCATGAGATTGCTAATAATATTCAGTCTATTAGTCATCCTTTTAAAACAAGTTTCTTGTTTCCACCTTTTTTAATTAAACTTAACTTTTTAGGCAGGCGTTTTTTTTATTTTGTAAAAAAAAAAACTCATTATTTACTGGCTTATGCCCGTGACTTCGTCGGCGTGTACCTAATATCTATTTCCCAGACGCACCCCGTAGCAAAGCCCTGCCCGCGCTATGTTTTCTCTTAGCGTTCTTTCTGATTCTTTTAGGTCAGCTCCTAAGAGTTTTAGCGTGATATTAAATTGCCTATAGCTTTCTTCAAGAACTGGGCTTTAAAATGCAAAATGTTTTTTTTTTATCCGACTGGTAGATTTAGAGATTAGCGCGTTCAAATAAACAAATTCTTTAGCTTTATTATTAGTGATACAGATACTTTCATAAATTAGTTGGTAAACAGGCCAAGGGGCCGTCTATATTTGTAGTTATACCATGAGGTGGCAGTAATAACTTGCTTGGCAAGAGTTCGTAGATACGTTGCCAATATAGACATATCTGAATGTCTTACGAGCCTGCAATTTCACCAACATCCATTCAAAAGTTCAACAAGTATTTCCTTAAATTTTGTCAGCCATTCCCGAGTGTTTAGTAAGCTGAAGGCCTATTCTCGTAATTAAAAAACGTTCGCAGTGTCATCTCGGCGACAATCGAATTTCAAAAATTTTACAATAATGTATAGGAATTTTTGACAGATTGACACTGAGATCAGACTGTGATCGTTCATAAAATTACCAGAATTGCCGCTCTGAATTCTATGTAGGTAACACTGTCATACGCTGTCAGTAAAACACAGACACAGGCTTCCAAAAATAAGCATTTTTGCACATTTTTTAAAATAAATTTCGAAACTTAAGGCTCGCCGTTCGCCGCAAAACTGTAAACAAAGTGTGTACTGTACACTCGCGATACGGGCACAACAAAGTGCTGCAACTAAGGCGAAAATAGACTCTGCTGGAAAAATGTTAAGGTTGGTTTTGCATTGACATAGTTGTAAGGTAAAGCATTGTTGCTTGCAAATCGTGGGAATGTAACGTTGTAATTTAAGTACAAACTCCATGAATTACTCATGTTTATTTTCACGTTTCGAAAGAGTTCGTGCCGACAACGAGACGGAAATTATTAAAATTGCTTTGACTTTTCTTAAAATATTAGCATGCTTTGAAATAAAATAATGTTAAATAAATATACGTTAAAAGGTCACTTTCAAATCGAAAGTTTGCATGTCATCATCATCATCTGCCTAGCCTTTTCCCAACTATTTTGGGGTCGGCTTCCAGTCTAACCGGATGCAGCTGAATACCAGTATTTTACATGGAGCGACTGCCTATCTGACCTCCACAACCCAGTTACTGGGTAATACGATACCCCTTGGTAAGACTGGTTGTCAGACTTTCGGGCTTCTGACGACCCGTAACGACTGTCAAAGATCCACAAATGACAGCCGGGACCAACGGCTTAACGTGCTTTCCGAGGCACGGAGGGGTCTTGGTATGTAAAGATGGTCCACTCATCCACGGACCAACCGCGGCAAGCGTAGCTTAACCTGGTCGATCGATCCGTGCAGCTATTGTTATTTATCCACAATCCCCTCTAAAGTTTGCATGTCAGTTTATGTAAATTTGTATGTCTTTCAATTTTTGTAATTATTTAATTACGTTTATTAGTTTAACATATTATGTGATATTCACATTAAGTCATTTTTTACTTACTGCGACAATATTACATGGAGTTGTGGCCACTGCATAATTATTCTTGCTATTTGTAATTATTACATGACATAACACCAAGCCTTTCATTTCAGATAGAAAACCCAATAACACTTTGCCTGACCTGGGATTCGAACCCAGAACCTCATCCTTGCGACATCTAAACCAACGAAGCAGTCTGTTGTAATAATGATTAATTTCTTATTATAATGTATTTTTAATATTATGTAGGTAAGTTTATTATTATTTAGAAAATGTTTAAAAAAATATCCAAGTACCTAAATCCTTGCTTCTCTGTTTAATTCAACATGATCGTCTTTGTCTTGCCCTTTTTAACCGACTTCCAAAAAAGGAGGACGCTATATGTTCCACCGAACGTATTTTTTTTAATGTATGTTTCTCGATTTCTCTCCCATTTGTGGACCGATTCTCAAAATTCTTTTTTTATTTCATAGAGTATACTCCTGAGGTGGTCCCATTGGCACCAAGTCAGGATCTGATGATGGAATCCCAGGAAAGAGAGGCCAACCCTCAAAATTTGTAGGTATTAACAATGTTTTTCATATGTTTTCTATAGCTATTGAGACATTTGTCATCATCATCTCATTTTTTGGAACATGTTTATCGAAATGGTCCCATTTAACTTTCATATAGATCTGATGATGCGTTTCGGAGACAGACAACGGAACTCTTCAAAAAATGACAGCAAATCAACCGTGATTGCTGCCATCGCATAAATATGCATTGTTTTGACCCCAAGGATTTGAAGGATGATGAATTGGTGTGGAGTGGGTACTATAGCTAAAAAGTGAAAACTAAAAACTTTTTCAAAAAATAAATAAAAAAATACAACAGACTTCCAAAAAACACTAGAAAGTGAAAAATAACTTTAATTTCGGAAGGCGGTGACAAGAAATTAATAAAATACATATCCAAGGTTATTTTTCACTACCTAGTGTTTTTTGGAAGTCGGTTGTATTTTTTTTTGGAAAAAGTTTAAAAAAAAGTTTTTATTCCAAAATAGGTAAGTAAATGGGGTCGGCGTAACATATATTTTTCTTCCAGAGTTTTTTATTCATCTTGTACTTATGGTTAACGGTAATAGAAACAAGGATACTGTTTTTTCACAATTAGTTTTTATCATGGTTTGACAGTTTGAGTAACTTATGCGGGCAACTCAAATGTCCTTTCTTTGATATTTCTCGTCGAATCGATGAACTCATTAATTTCCGAGTTGAGCTACACGATTGCTTACGAGTGCGTGCACTGACTGGACAGGTGCATTCAATCAGTGTGGATCTTTCCTCAAAAGTCAATTTCAGACACCAATCTACATGGTCTTCACATGATATCACCAAAATGACGTCTGGACTTTAAAAGTGACTGTGACCTCTGAGTTTGTGGCGGTCTGTCTTCTTGGAGTAGTTAATTACGAAACACCAACCTCATCTAGTTTTTAAAACATAATTGACGTGTGTACAATCCTACTTACAGAAAGAAAATCATTTAATTTTAAGACTTAGTATTTACGCCTGTATTCAACTAGAAGCTGTTTGTTTCTGAATATTGTAATAAAACAAATGCTACCGGATTTTCTGAACAACTTTTTCAACTTCCTCACTTCGTAAGAATTCTTGCAGTAAAACGTTTATGAAGTAGAATAAAATTGTGATAAAGTCAACTTTGCAAGCTATAAGAAATGTTAGGAAAGTGGTCTGTTCTTACAAAAATGAAGACATTTTTTTTTAATATTTGAGATATTTTAAAATTCTGATTATATTTTTCATTTTCCTTTTGGAATGTCGAAAGGGCGGGCAAAATAAAGATTAAAAGAGTAAAATAATGTTTCAAAATTATTGATAGAAAATGTTTATTTTTCGTGAAACTCTAAATTCCAATCGGTCCCGGAATACAAAATTAGGATTGAAATGAAAAGATTTTATTTTTTGTTCACTGTATGCAGTATCTGTAGCATGTGGAGTGTACAAGTACCATCTACACGAAAAGCAAAAGAAGAATGCACCTACACACCTACATATGTAGCAGATGTCAAGTTACTTCTCGGATTACATGACAATTGGATCGGAAATCTTGAGGTGAAGAAGATAAAAAATCCGAATTTTGTATTTCGGGACCGATTAGAATTTTAAATTCACGAAAAATAAACCATTTCAATAATTCTGAAACATGTACTCTTCTACTTCTTAGCTTCATTCTTCTTGACGGCAATCAAAATTAAATTGAAATGAAAATATAAATTAAAATGAAAACATTTCTCCGCAGACAGATCTACGGCAACAACTAGTACAATACAAAATGTTCCGTCACAACACTCACAACCAAATCAGCATACTACGGAACTTTACATAGAAGCATATATATCTATGTAGCTTTATGGAATATGGCATATAAGCAGTTTGCAAGTATTTCTAGGCTAAGTCTTCACAAGTGCCAGTAACGATAGGACGTGAATATTTTCATTTATAGCCCATACAGTTTTATTAAAGCTTTCTTGTATACACACCTTATAATTTTATAGTCAAGGATCTATGCCCATATATTTTATATTGATGTTTACATCATTTATGGTTTTAGGCTTCTGTTGTGTGTTATGTTGAGGTGTTCTGTGAGGATGAGTTTGCATGATAAGTACTTGGTGGTTGTTGGTTTTATGTAAAAAACTTTTTTCAAAAAATAACTACCGACTTCCAAAAAAACACTACAAAACTGCAAAATAACTTTAATTTCGGAAGGCGGTGACTTTGGATGTGTATTCTAATTATTTGTCACCGTCTCCCGAAATTAAAGTTATTTTGGACTTTGTAGTGTTTTTTTTTTTTTAAGTTTTTATATTTAAGTTTTCTAGTTAGGTATCTAGGTACTCCACACCAATTCGAAATTTCATCTTCCTTGGTGTCAAAACAATGCATATTTATGCGATAGCAGCATTCACGGTTGAATTGCTGTAATTTTTTGAAGAGTTCCGTTGTCTGTCTCCGAAACGAATCATCCTATATTTATATAAAAATTTAATGGGACCATTTGGGAATAAACCCCTTTCGAAAAAAAAAAAATTTTTTGCAAATCCGTCTATTTACGACAGAGTTATGCACGAACATACATAAAAAATAAAAATATAAATAAACATGTCGAATTAATAACGTGGTTTAAAAAACACGCCCTTTACTTTTTCAAAATTAATGGTAATTATTATGTATTTTACTAATCTTATCCTACTATATGATCCTACTTCCTACTATATGATATAACTAGCTTCTGCCCGCAGGTTCGCCCGCGTGGAAGTCGGAAATTATCCCGCGGGAACATACCACCGGGATAAAAAGTATCTTATTTTAACACATCTAGGCTAAAATCTATCTGTGTGCCAAATTTCATCTAAATCCGTTTAGTCGTGTTTGCGTGATTGAGTTACAAACATCCAAACATCTTCAAAACTTTCACATTTATATTACGGACTACCCTTTTTACCCCTTTAGGGATATATTTTGGAAAAACCCTGATACACGTTATTCTTTAATGTTGGTTTTAGGTATTAATACTAAGTTTTGAGTTAATCAGACTGCGCGTTAAAATTCTTCCATACAAACTTTGACACCTCCCAATCCCCCGTTAGGGGGTAGTTTAGAAAAATAATAAATGACCAACTTTATAATTTACTTCAATAAGTATTTGTGCTAAGTTTCAAGTTTATTAACTCAAGGAATATGATTTTTCATACAAAAAAAATACCCCCTTTTCACCCCCTTAAAGGTCGAATTTCCAAAAACCCCTTCTTAGTGCTCCGCTACTTTATAAAAGGAAGTCGTGTGTAAAATTTCACGTTCCTAGTCCTAGTAGTTTCGGCTGTGCGTTGATTGATCAGTCAGTCAGAATGGCTGAACAGATTTGGATGAAATTTGATGAAAACGCTGCGGCATGGCTGCACGTAGGCACGGCGATGGTAAGTCCTGCCGTGCGCCATCTGGCGGCGGCAGGGACGTAACAACGACAAGAGAAAATCTCTCGATAAAAGCCACAAGAAATCACGTTACTCAGCCTGCAATTGCAGAAAAGCATGCACTCCACTGGAAATTAACTTAAAACTCTTTTCTTTCAACATCACGAATTTTATTTACTTCTAAAGATGTTCCCATAATTTTTTCAGAAGTTATTCAAAGAAGGCAAGCGAACTCCGTGACTTTGCATTCTTTGTCGTAATTCGAGCTTCGATGATTATAATCTTGTGTTTACAAAAGAAATCAGGCTAACAAGGACAAAATACCGTGACTCGGGTTATAAATTATATACAAAGATTAAGGATGAAAAATATATAAAATAATAATGAAGGGGAAAGGTTGGGATCATACTTTTTGATGAAATACAATTGACGTAGATATCAAATAACGGCATATCGTTCCTTTGCTTAATATTTGTAGCAAGTTTTGGGTACGATGATTAAAAAATGGGAAACGCCGCCGGGAGGACGCCCTACGAGGAACTTATTGGAGATGTTCTTCAGAAAGGCCAAGTACTCGCAACTGGCGTACGTATATGTCAAAGTCAAAGTCAAAGCATTTATTTCAATTAGGCACTTAAAAGGCACTTTTGAACGTCAACATTTACATTTAAAATATAGAATTGCTTCTAGTCGCCCTTTCCAAAATGTAGTTTCGTATGGAGAAGAACGGGCAAGAAACTCCACTGTTACTCTTTTAAAATGTTTTACATACAATTTACATTCAGTATATAATTATATGTGAAGACGATGCACCCAGAATAAAATTACTATACCAAAAAAGGTAACAAAATGCAACTGAAGCAATAAAGATAAATTGATTCTATGATAGATACATGGTGCTCACATATTTACAAACATTGTAAGAGTAAGTATACGATTTTCCTAGAATATTAACAAGAAATAAGTCAGTGTGTGAGTGTAAATCAATGTCATAAAATATAATTATTTATAAATATAATTCAATTAGCAACCAGTTTGATTCTGTCTATGACCAGATGTATGAACATAAACGAGGCAAAAGGAGTATGGATTACGAGGAGGATTGTAGCAGGTGGCGTTTTATAGTCACCTACCCCCATGAGAAAAAGTCGTGACTTTGTGTGTATGCGTAAAGTACAAAAGAAGCTCTAAGAGTGTGACAAAGCATAAAGTTATCAAGCTCCCTCATTTTTAGGCTAGCATAATGTTTTCGAAGCAAAAATAATAAAATTTGTCTTTACATATCTCAAAATTTCAGATTTTATACTTACTTATCTTGCCATTGAACGATATTATTCCATTCACTTTACGCTTCGCAAGATTCAATAGCCAATTTCTCCTAAAGTTTGAAGGAAATTTTATGGTGTTAAAAATAAATACTATATTCGCTCTCTATTCTCAGAACTTTATTGAAAGAGTTTCTCAAAGTTGCAGTCGTTATTTCAAGAGAAAAGTGCTTTTGAAGGCGTAAGTGTTGTATTTATTCTCGTGACTGTGCCTTATAGGAATTTTTCATGCTACTTTTTAGGGCTTCATACGCAAAGGGTGCCAACGGAACCTTATTATTGCCTCCGCTCTGTCCATACGTCTGTCCGTCTGTCAGCAGGCTGTATCTCATGAACCATAATATTTACATTTAATATTATCTGTCAAAGATACTGGATCCTGAGATACAGGGTATTTTATTGCGGGTAATACAGTAAAAAAAGAAATTAAGTGCCAATAAACTAACTGTGTGTTGGGGTGTACAATAAAATTCCAAGGAACTTAAAAACTTTAGATCTTAGATTGTAAAAAAAGAAACTATATGAATAGTTAAAAACTGATAACTTTTACAGCATTAAATAATTTATTGACGGGAAACATTTTCAAATGTAACCATGTGATTTATGCTAAACATCTATGCTCTGTAATGTCTCATAAAACATCTTTATACCCCGTCGTTTATGCAAATAAATATTATTTCTATTTCTGTAGTTGAAAATATCACAGCGCGTTTTACTATTAACAAAAAATAATAAAATAAGTACTTACAATTTAAAATGAAAGAGGTTCTCCATATAAAATATGTTTGGCGTTTTTTACAGCTGGCTGTAACTAAAGAACCGTAATAGGCAGACAATTAAAATTTTCACAAGGAGTTTAGGTATTTCTATTGCCGTTAAACTGACAAATAATAAAAATAAAGTAAAAAAAATATTATAAGGGGTATATACGCGTTTGTGGTACGGGACCCTTCATGTGCGAGTCCAACTCGCACTTAGCCGGTTTTTTAAATTAACTATCAAGTTTATTTAATAAAACAATATAGTGGGGATTATCATGTTGTATTTTACAATGAGATGTTGTGAGCTCCTACCATTCTAAAACATCTAAAAACAATAATAACCACTTTTTTCATAAAACGAACATGTGTTTCAACTGACACTTAGCAAACTGTTGAGCTACAAAAACCCTGCAAGCCTGCAAGTTACTACTTGCACAAGTGCTGTCAAGGAGCCCAGTTTTAAATTGCAGCCACCTTATTTATCTTGCTCATCTGGAAGTTTTAGTTCGTAACAGCTCAACTTGGGTATCGCACGATACAAGACGCTTACTCATTGTTCACTTCTGGAACTTTTGTTGCATCGTTAAATTTTAGTTTTATTATTAATAGTCAAACAGGAAAATTTACTTTTTATTAAATTGAGACACTATGGCAATTTTCTGTGTTTTGTCCATTTCACACAGCCATTCCTCAAAGATTGAAAGCTGTGATATATGGACATTTTAAGATGGTTATAAAGGCGAACGGTGACCTTGTATGGGAATTTCGTACAGTTAATAAAATGTCTTTTGGGATATTTTTTGTTTTAACTGATAGTTAATAATGATAGACAAGCAATTTTTAAATTATTAGATTTTTTGAGCTTGGGACATAAAAGTTATAACCACTTTTATTTTTAAGGTTATGTACTAATGTAGATTACAGAGACACAGATCAAAAAAACATCACTTTGAAAAATCGAAATCTTTTTTGTTACGGTAGATTATATTATGATTTCTCCTTCTTTTTAGATTCTTTATTTAAAAATGTAGATTTAGAACATAAAACAATAAAACAGGACAGTGATTTTTCCATATAGGCTTTTTTTAATGTATGTATAGTTACGTAGAGATGAGGATCGGACCTATTCAGTGGGGTGAATTAGAAAATATCTATGTCCAGCAGCGGACTACAACAGTTTGATAATGATGAAGTTCTGATGGGGTTTTGAGTGTAGGCAAATAAAACAATGCATTGTTTTTGTATCGATTTTTGTATTGTAAGTACTCATAATCTATTTATGTTTCATAGTAATTGTACAAATGTTATTCTATTTCCAAATAACTAATTTGTCTAAAACGATAACTGCGTTTACTTTACGATTTTATTATTTTAATTTATTATAAATCTTTTTATTTATATTATGAATTTATTAATCCGAAGTTCTAAAAATAGTCCACTTACATTAAAATAAATGGCTTAGTTGCCTTAATAAGTGGTACAAATTTTATAACAGAACAACAAAATAAGTATGCGGTACAGAATCTGCCGTTCACAATTAATTTTTGTGTTTACATTAAAAGCCAAAAGGCTGGAATTGTGGTTTTTACGCATACGTTATGGTTGACCGTTACCTACACCGAAGTGTCTTTGTGAAATAAGAAAATGTATCGCGAATTTTATGATATCGTAAATAAAGGGTTGATCATAAAGTTAACTGTAAACCTTTTCATAAGATTGGTGTTGTAAGATTTTTTTCTTGTAAACCACTGATGCGTTACTTTTTAATGTTGTTCGAAAGCATGATTTTTTGTTGCCTGTGGTGTATAAGTATGTATGTGTAGCTAAAGTACAATTATTCATGTATTAGTATTAAGTAGAGAGTCGTAATAAACCATTCGTGGCGTACACACGTGTTTTGCTTGTCTTCCCGCAACCCACACACTTCATGGCGACCCTGCCATGCGCGAGCGCCGCGGCGTCGGGTTGCTACCTACCGTCGTCGGGTATCGCGTAGCGAGCGAATAGTGCAACTCAGCGGATTCCAGTGTGCCTCGGTGCACTGATTTAGAGCGTTTAAAAATGAGCTCGATAAAAACAGAGACTACGACGGGAACATTCGACACGATTAGTCACGTACAAAACCACGAAAATGGGAAAATCATACTCCAAAACAGGAGATAAGGAGGTGATAATCGCGCAAAATGCATCGGGAGGAAGTAATACTACAGTTGAATCATACATTCAGATAAATAGCATTTTGTTGGCGTCGGCCTTGACAATTATTGCCGTTGCAGCAATCATAATTATTTGGAAAAAGGTCAAGGACAAACACAAGAAATGGATCGGAAAGCGAGTTGAATCCGAATTAATAAGAAAAATGCGTTTGCGGTTGTCGGGGAGGCGAGAACGTGAAGAAGGAAATGATAATAATGTGTAAAAATCAAATCAGTGCGCAGTGAAAAGTGTGAAAGTGTATTTAGAGAGTGAAAAAAAAATATATATAATAAAAAATGAACTAACTGTCTCACAACACCCATTATGAAAAAAAAAAACATTCGCAGTCCCTTTAAGAAGAACCTTAAATGAACAATTAAGTTTAGTAATAAGCCCCTATAATTAATACTTTTGTTATATTACAGTGTAACTTTGTGTCTTACAGCAACTTACAGCCTAATAATATCGGAATGTCACATGGGAAAAACAAAATATATAGGAAATATAAATTTAAATCATATGGACCAACCTACTAGGTACATTATTAATTTTATTAATCAAATGTAAGTATGTTTTAATTTCATTCTATTCTATGGAAAAAGATTTAGAAAGCATTTTAAGTGAATTAACTGATATTCAAATTAATTTAAGGAAGTTAGGTCCAAGTAGACGGTTTCAATATAAAGAAAAGGTTGAAGAAAAAATAATAAAAGCTAAAGAGCTATATTCGTTTTATAAAACTATTATAAGTATATTTACCGAGCAAAAAAGCTCGTTAGAATTAGCGGAATATATTTACGAAGTCTTGAAGGAGAGAATAGATTCCGTTTACAATAAGATTCTGACATATCATTTTGAAAGTGAAGCAGAAACAAATATATTAAACATGGAGAAGTTCGATCTAAAAACAGCAACATCTTTAATACCAGAAATGGATGGATCAGAACTTACAATTGAAAAAATTATAGACGCTGTAGAATTATACAACAGCTGTCTCAAGGACCCCGAACAAACAAAAATGTTAATTTCGTTTGTTTTGAAAACACGACTGTCTAAAACAGCAAAGTTAAAATTAAAAGGCGAATATGAAAATATTACAAGCCTTATACAGGATATCAAAACTTATTTATTGACGAAAAAGTCAGCCAACTCTATACTTAGTCAATTAAATAATTTCAGTCAAAATAATATGTCCATTAGTGAATATGGAAATAAAATAACAGAATTGTTTATAGACCTCACCATTGCTCAAGCTGATGGTAACGAAAAGGCAAGAGAAATACTGAGACCTATAAACGAGAAATACGCGATTAAAAGATTTACAGATGGATTAAGGTATAAACGTTTAAGCACTATCATTTCAGCACGGAACTACTCAGAGTTGAAGGATGCGGTGCGTGCAGCTGAAGACGAGGAGCTGGGACAACCCACAACTTCCAACGGTATTTTCAGCGCAAGGGAAAAGCCGAATAACAGGTATAATAATAAAAATAATAATTTCAACAGAAGAGGACGAAATAATTATTATAATCAAGGTTCGCGGTACCGTGGAAATTATAATACGAGTCAAAGTTACAGTAATAATAATAATTATCAGACTAGGTATAATGGTAACCCCAGAGGTAGATATACATATACACGCGGAAGAGGTACTAATTATTCAAACTTTGGAAATAACCAAAATCCAACTAAATATTATCGTGGTAGAGGTACTCGAGGTGGATATGATCCACGAAGAATGTTTTCAGCCCAAGCGAGCGAGGACCCCCAAACAGAAAACGTAAAAACAGAGGACGAAAATCAGTTTTTTCGTTCCTAAATCATATAACATTTTAACGTGTAATAAAAATGTTAGGTACGTACACTTTAACATTAACAATACTAGGTGTTCATGGTTACTTGACACCGGCGCGTCCATTTCCGTTGTTTCTAAGAAGGTGTTATCGGAACACATTCCTGTGTATGAAGATAGAATTGTAATAAATGGTTTCGGTGGCAAAACTTATTCGCAAGGTTATGTTAATCTTACATTGCGTACTCAAAATAGTACTTTTAATCACAAATTTTATTTGTTCAATAATTTACCGTTCAAGTCGGATGGAATTCTCGGATTAGACTTTTTATCGAAATTTAATTCACATATTAACTTAGAAAATGATACAATAACACTACATAACGAATGTAAAAATATTATACCACTTTATGCGTCACCAAATATATCACGTAATTACTTGACTATTCCTGCAAGAAGTGAGTCCATTCATTATATACAACTAATGAATAATAAATTAAATAATGATTGTGTTGTATTGCCAAAACAATTACAAGAAGATTTATTTTTAGCAGCTTTAATAGTAAAGCCGGTAAATAACGTAATCCCCATCAAAATATTAAATACTAAAGAAGAATCAATTACTATACCAACTTTTCAACCAGAGATACATTCCCTAGACGATTACCAAATCTGTCAGTTTAAAAAATGTCAGTCAAACGCAGAGAGAGCTAATACCTTGTTAGGATTACTAAAATTAGATCACTTACATCCAACTGAGCGTGGGACGATAGAAGCAGTTTGTACAAAGTACAATGACATCTTTTACCTACCGGGTGATAAGCTTACAACTACTAAATCTTATGAACATAATATTTATTTAAAACCGAATACTAGTCCCGTTTATACAAAACCGTATAGGTTGCCAAACAGTCAAAAACCAGAAATAAATAAGCAAATTAAACAAATGTTAGTCGATGATATTATAGAGGAAGCTCAAAGTGAGTGGTCTAGCCCAATTTTACTCGTGCCCAAAAAATCTAATGACGACAGCAAAAAATGGAGATTAGTAATAGATTACCGTAAATTAAATGAAGTTATACAGGATGACAAATTCCCCTTACCGAATATTACTGATATTCTAGAGTCACTTTCAGGTGCCATTTATTTTACCCATTTAGACCTTAGTCAATCATATTACCAAGTGACCTTGAACCCAGAGTCACGAAAACTTACTGCATTTACAACTAATACTGGACAATTCCAGATGAAACGGATGCCAATGGGACTTAAAACCAGTCCGAGTTCTTTTTCAAGGGTAATGACTATTGCCATGTCAGGTTTAACGTATGAGAAGTGTTTCATATACCTTGATGACCTTGTAATATTTGGACGTAATTTTGAAAGTCACAATAAAAACTTAATAGATGTTTTCGAGAGACTTAGAAAAGTTAATCTAAAATTGAACCCCAATAAATGCAAATTTTTAAAAAAGGAACTTTTGTATTTAGGACACACAGTGTCAGCAGAAGGAATAAGTCCGGATAAAGCCAAAATAAAAGTTGTTGAAAATTACCCAACACCAAAAAGTACAGAAGAAGTAAAACGCTTCGTCGCATTTTGTAATTATTACAGAAAGTTTATAAAAAACTTTGCAGAAATAACTATTCCTTTAAATTTCTTATGTCGTAAAGATGTTCCATTTATATGGTCTGACCAGTGCGAAAATTCATTTAATTTAATGAAAAAAGCGTTAATATCACCACCCGTTTTACAATACCCAGACTTTTCAAATGAAAACGAGTTCATTTTACAAACTGATGCTTCAGGTATTGCTGTAGGAGCAGTACTTTGTAATAAAGACATGCGACCAGTCGCTTATGCGAGTCGACCACTAAATAAAGCAGAGAAAAATTACCCAACTATACAGAAGGAGTTACTTGCGATAGTATGGGGAATAAAATATTTTAGGCCATATCTTCTAGGTAAGAAATTTACAATCATGACAGACCACAAACCACTGTTATATTTATTTGGAATGAAAGATCCATCAAGCAGATTATTAAAGTTTCGATTAACATTAGAAGAATACGATTATGACATTATATACATAAAAGGAAAAGATAACGCCGTAGCAGACGCGTTGTCTAGAATTCCAATAAACTCCGAAGAATTAAAACGTATTAATGAGAACATAATCAATGTAATGACTAGAGCACAGAAAAGGAAATTAGACGAGACAAAAGACAGAAATGCTACTCCAATCACCAATAATGACACAGACGATCGGCCTGATCAACCGAGAATCGTAGAATTATTGCGAATGCCGAGTAGTGCAGTAGAAATAATTTTAATAGAGGGAAAAGAGTTAAATAGGATAAGAAAACAAGTGGATATAGATGTAGAAACCGAGTGTTTTGCATATTCCCAAAATAAAAAAGTATTATACATAAATCTTGATTTCAAGGAACAATACACGCGAGCCGTTTTTGTTGAGAAATTAAGTCAATTGAGTAAAAATATAAATGTCGACGAAATATGTATAATAAAAGGAAAAAGTAACGCGTTATTCATAAAAGAACTTATCGAAGAGATTCAAAATAAGGAAAAGTGGACCGGTCCACGGATATGTATTTTACGAGGAGTAGAAAAAGTAAATAATGAAAGAGATAAGAGATTTATTATTAATGACTATCACTTACTACCCACCAGCGGTCACGCAGGCGTGCGGAGAATGATGAACAATATTAAGAGGAAATATTTCTGGCCAGGCATGGAAGCAGACGTCAAAGACTTTGTAAATAAATGCGAAAAATGTCAAAAATCCAAATATTCGCGAAAAACCAAGGAGCCGATGGTAATAACCACCACAGCTTCATATGCTTTCGAGAAAGTGTTTTTAGATCTAGTTGGACCCTTAGATAAAGATATAGATGGTAATAATTATATACTTACGTTGCAGTGCGAATTAAGTAAATTTGTTGAGGCTTATCCTCTACAAAATAAGGAAACGGTCACCGTTGCAAAGGCATTTGTTAATCAATTTATTTTAAGGTTCGGAATTCCAAAAATAATAGCCACAGATAAAGGCACAGAGTTTATGTCATCTACTATGACAGAAGTCTGTACACTTTTAGGAATTGAAAAATTAAACTCAACTTCATATCACCACGAATCAATCGGTTCACTAGAAAATACGCATAAACATTTAGGCTCATTCTTAAGAATACAATGCGATAATTTTCCTGAAACATGGAGCCATTGGCTACCATTTTGGTGTTTTACTTTTAATAACACTATACATTCTTCTACAAAATATGCCCCGTATGAATTAGTTTTTGGAAAACCCAGTGAAATTCCGAGTAGAATAAGTAGTAGTATAGAACCTTTATATAATCCAGATAATTATAGTTTAGAATTAAGATATCGTTTACAAGTAGCACACAGAGATGCGCGAAATAATCTGTTAAAAAGTAAAGAGATGAGAAAAACTATGTATGACAAAAACGTAAACCAAGTGCGATATGACAAAGGTGATTTAATATTGTTAAAAAATGAAACTGCAAATAAATTGGATACTTTGTATAATGGTCCATTTATTGTTATTGAAGATAAAGAACCAAATGTAAAAATTATGAAAAACAATAAAGAAGAAATTGTACACAAAAACCGCACTAAATTGTTTAAAAAATAATGTATTACTAAATGTAATACTAATTTTATATTCTTAATCACTATACTTAGTAATTCATAGTTTAAGAAAAAAAAAAAAAACATTTTTAACTCTTTTATATTTTTATTTTTTTTCACCAACCCCTGTGGTGTGGTGTATAAGTATGTATGTGTAGCTAAAGTACAATTATTCATGTATTAGTATTAAGTAGAGAGTCGTAATAAACCATTCGTGGCGTACACACGTGTTTTGCTTGTCTTCCCGCAACCCACACACTTCATGCCACTGTGATTCATTTTTCTAATAAGCATATTCAGCCTATAAAGTTCCCACTGTTGGGAGACAGGCCTCCTCTCGATGAGAGGGAGTGGGCTTAATACCTCACACTGGTCTAGTTCGGGATTACGGACGTCAAATGTCTTTGATTTTTGGGTTCTAGTCCATGCTGGTTATATCACGATATTTTACTCCTCAGTTTTGCGAGCAGTGGTGATGTAATCATTTTACACGAAATGAAGTGCCTACGTGGGATCGAACCCATGACCTATAACTTGTAAGTCGCGACCATTATCTGTTTCCTAGGCCACCACCGTTCTCAAAAATTTACTTCTTCTTAATTAGTTTTGCGTAGATAACTGCTATAAAATCACAAAGCATATTGTTACTGTTATATTGACATTTTCTAACATTGCGCGTGTGCTATTTTCACTTGCAAACAGGGGCCTAAGTCTACTAATTTATAAACGTCACAATGGTCTCTCAATGGTAAGTTTTTGATAGATTTGCCATACAAAAACTGTCAAAAACACACCATTGAGAGACCATTGTAACGTTTATAAATTAGTAGACTTAGGCCCCTGTTACAAAGAATTCAAGCCACTGGCATGGAAAAGAAACAAACATGCGAGCATATTACTTACAAAACTACCAAACAATTGCTAAACTAAAACAATACACTATCACTAAGTAAGTAGAGATCTACTAAGTCAGTAGGTAGCTGAAGCCAACTAACTATCAAAAGCATTTTTTTTTAATTTTGTAAATGTCATGCATCCTTATAATATGTTGTTTTGATGTACGTCGACTTGAAAAAGCGTGGTAGTTGAGAGTATGTCATGCTCACTTAAATGTCTCACTGATGGTGGCGCGTGTGTTGGATCATTTGGTTCCCTAGAAAATGGTTGAGCTGGATGGTGCTGATCCACGCGTCAAGTTCGTGAACGGGCGCCGTCGGTTGAGACTGGTCATCTCCTAACTGCCATGGCTTATTTTGAATCGTATATTTGTTATTTTTTTTACATTGTTCTCACATATAGAAGCACCAATAATAATGGTCCCAAGATTTTGTAATACCCATGATATAAAAGAGTGTCCTTGGAGTTTCTTCCCCGTTCTTCTCCATAGAGTTTACGTTTTGGAATGGGCACCTAGCTTCAACTTCGACTTTTTTTTTGACAATTCAAAAGTGCCTGTAAAAGGTTAATTGAAATAAATGCTTTCAGTTTGAGTTTATTACAAAGAATTTCGATCACTTGCGTGCAAGAGAAACAAACATGCGTGCAAGTTTCTTGCAAAACTGCCAAACAGTTGCTAAATTAACACAGTACACTATCACTAAGCCAGTCGACCTGCTAAGTCAGTAATTAGGTAGCCAACTCCACGCGAGCCTAATATCGATTTTTCATTAACTGCTTCGGGCGGCGGCGTTCGAAACGAGATAAAATATATTAGCCTTATGTAGGTCGTATCCGCGCTAATAAATATTATATGGATTTCTTTTTTTATTATGATTTGGGAATTAATGGCTTTGAATACAGTAGTGAAATAAATACGGTATGTCGATTTATAATTTTTATTGTTGCTGATGCCATTTTTTTTTTTAGTTTTTCTTCAGCCGTTGAGATTGTTGAATTGAGCTGAAAAGAACCTTTACAGGTGCGTGTAGGTTTTAGTACGGTTGATAATAAATTATGTGGATGAGCACTGATGCAATTAGTCACCGTGCTTTTTGTCACATTTTTAATACCTTAGTAGGAAGTAATCATAGATTCAGTCAATAACGTGGTACACAGACCGGAGAACATCGTATATTTTCTTTTATATTAACCTAATAGGAATTTCTCTGTAGTACCCTTTGTGGATTAACGCCTTAATACGAGCAATAAGCTAAGCAGGCCTCCTATTATATGAGAGACTAGCTGTGCCCGCGGCTTTCGCCGTGTGGATGACGAAACTTATCCCACTGGTACCGGGACAAAAACTATGCCTATCTTACGCCTTATAACATCTGCTACCTGACAGTGATAATCCCGCCAAAATCGGTCCAGCCGTTTTGGAGATTAAACGGAACAAACAGATTGACGGACAGACTAACAGACAAAAAGTAAAATAAAAAAAATGTTTGCTTAAGAGCGCTGTCACAGGTCCACTAGCGCCACTCCTTTAAAAAAATACTATCTCGTGAGTGAAAAGGAATTATGAAAAACGGCTCAATCAGATGTCTCGGTAAGTGTGTCTAGAATTTTCTAATACCTTTTATAAAGTTTCATGTTGAGACACGAAGCAACAAAATTCGATCTAAAGAGAAACGGCCACATTCCTCTAGATCGTATTTTGTTGCTTCCTGTCTCAACATGAAACTTTATAAAAGGTATTAGAAAATTCTAGAAACACTTACCGAGACAGCTGATTGAGAGTCACGAGATAATATTTTTTTAAAGGAGTGGGGCTAGTGGACCTGTGACAGCGCTCTTAATGATTAACATAATTACCAAAATCAAGATGTTATAGGTACCCACAGATCTACTTCTTCAAAAAATAAAAGCGTAAAGTTATTTCATTTTCCTTTATTTCTAACGCTCCAAATACAAGCAACAAGTAGGTAAGTACATTATCTTTCTCCCTTATTAGGTCGAGTACACAACAAGTGGATCACACGTTGCTTACAAAATAAACGCTAGAGCACACTGCTTATTATTCGTCGTCACGTTTTTCAATTGAGCAGGAGCCCGAATGTGTGTGAACAGCCTAAGACCTCGAACCCACTTTACTAGACATTGCATCTACGTGAACATTGGCATATTGGGTTATTTACGGGTATTTTGAAATAGCTCGCAGCTATCTTGCAGCTAAATAAATCGAGGACGGAAATATTAAGGTAACATTTGACTGGGTAAATCTTTTGCAGATAGAATATTTTACTGCTTTCCGAGGCACGGAGTGATCTTGGTGTGTGAAGATGGTCACCCGTCCACGAATCAACCGCGACAAGGGTAGCTTAACCTGATAGATGGACCCGGCTGTTATTACTTAGCCACAAGCCTTACTTGCTTTAATATGTATCTACCTGTAATAAGTTATAACAAAAGTTTTTGTATAAGACATCGAAACATCAATCAACTGCTAGCTGATATCTGAGTTCTTATTTTTTTTGTGGAATCGTCTTCCTAAAGAAACAAGTATATATTATATACCTTTTTTCCCCTGGAAAAAATCCTCATGGATACTCTCTGTCTGGATAGAACGGAGGGTTATGTCAGGCTCCTACCGACTAAAACCCTACTTTTTCTTCTAGTACCATGTGTTGGGGGCCCGGGGGATCGTGGGATTCGCAGCAGCCCCGACTGGTATCAGCCATGCCTAGCGAGCCCCGTCAGCAAGTGTGGCCGATACCACGACCGCACATTCTCACTGCGTGCGATCTCTTTGATTTATTTTATACCTCCTTATAAAGGCTATTCCGGTTTTAGGCCCTCTACTTGTGAGAATGTAATTTTCCTAGTCAAAATCAGAGTTGATCAGGTAAAATTTCGCCCACAACACATCTACAACTTCCCTTCTACGTGTTACCCTGAAAGCCCACAAACTCCAAACACAGTTTATTATGAGCGAGATAGTTTAGTCGCTTCCGTAGATCCATTACCGTGTGCGGCGAGCCCTAATAGAATAATGCACGGACTAACCGAGCAATGTGAAACAAACAAATTTTGTTGGTAGTGCGCTAGTAACTTTGTTAGGGATTTCCTTTCTTGCGGGTACTGAAACCACACATTCATTTGACGTTGAACGCGCCTTTATGCCGTGGTAGTAAGAGTGGTTATTGTAGTTCAAAGGTTTTTTTTACTAAAGTTGGTGTGCAGTACCGTAAAAGCTTGGGTTAGCATGAACGTGGAATTTGATGGAGGATCCAATAGAGATGGGCTGAGTAATGATTTTCTGTCTCAATGACTGCACTACAAAAATAATATCGATGACGAGAACAATGATCAAATCAAATAGCGCATACGATTACGTGACTTCAATTATGATTGCTGAAATGATCGCGGAATGGCTTACACATTTTTATTCGTTATTTCATAGGCATGTGTCGTATCTATCTACCGTATACGTTATCCTCTAACTTAAACCACGAAATATTATTTTTTTAGTTTGCGACAGGGCAGTGTATTTAGGCATTGATGATTTTGTCGCTGTCATTGCGTGATGGTTTGAAAAATGATTTGAAAATATCGATAATTTTACATGTGACATAACATCGGACTCATTTCTAGCATTTATTTATTTAAGGACAACCAACAAAGCTTACACCAAAAAATACATGTTAAAGCACTTACAATCAAACAATTTATAGTGTAGGCTGCCACGGCATGCATTAAATATAGAAGTAGGAAATGCAGTTACAAAACAGATTTAACTTATTTAGATAGATTGTTACATGATTAAAGTATTACATAAATCCAACATACAAAATACAAGTGAAAACTTATTAATATCGATTCGTTGTGCCAGCCAATAAAAAGAAAAAAATACAAAAAGATGAAATCTAAATCTATGTAAGTGAAAAAAACAAAAATATATGCGAGGTTAATTGAACTCTCTATGTAGTAATGTCCTATGGCAGTAGAACGGAATGGTGTTTATTTTGTAAGGCTTTGTTGGTAGTGCGCCGGTAACTTTGTTAGTGCGTTCGCTTTCTGAGCACATCTTGCTGGTACCAAAACCACACATCTATGTCATTATGAAAACACCTTTATTTCGTAGCAGTAAGAGTGGTTTTCGCAATACACATTGCACAATATTGTTATGACTGGCAGTGCCGTAAAAACCTGTGTTAGGACCGACGTGGTATTTGATGGAGTATGCAAGGTTGATTGGACTATGTGGGGTCTAAGGAGCCTCTCGTAGTTAAAAGGGGCTAGCGGTTGTCAAAATAATTTTGTAAGTCAAGATGATTCTTGACAGAAAAAACAATGTGCGCGCGGCGCGATGTCGACAAGGTCCGGCTTAGTGACCACTCGCTTCCTACTTGAACTCCACTGTGACGGATGATTCTCCTCTCTAATTCTGTATGTCTGGGAAAGTTTATCTATCGTATGATCAGATGGTATTATATCATTGCCATTTATACAGTCAATTAAAAAAGCAAATGACAGAAATTATCACAGATTACATATATAACATACAGAGGCACTAAACTCCTAAAGGGAATGCCGCCGAAGCCGAAGAATCATAACACCGTGAGGAAACCGGCATGTCCTAGAACCAAAAATTCGAAGACATGTGACATCTACCAACCCGCAAAGGGCCCACGTGGTGGAATACGGTCCACTCCCTCTCATCCAAGAGGAGGCCTACGCAGACCTCAGAACATTATATTGGCTGATTTTGATGATATATAACTGCAAACTTTCAAACTTTTGCAATTTAAAAAACTTCAGAATTCAAAAGAGAACGCCAAAATCATGTCTTTTCATTTCCATTTTTGAATAACAAACAGCCTGGAGAAAGCACAAAAAACTTGTAACAAAATAAAAAATAACCACCACCAACTTCTTTACCAACAATTGTCGAATAATCTCGTCTATGTACACGTTCCAAATGAAATTATGTAAATATACTCAAACATAGTCAGCACAGAACAAAAGTCTATTTCAGTTGCGATTGTCCAGAGAAAAAGTACAGTCACCTAATGTGATTTGCATTTGTGAGTAATTTCATTTTGGCGGATTGTACTTGCTTTTTTATGTCGTTGGTATTGTAAAACGAATCTGCTGTTGTGTTGATACTACAATAGCAGATTAAGAGATAAGCCGTAGGTAGGTCTTTTTTTCTGGAACAAAGTTGTTAATGCGTTGAAGAACTTTGTTCCAGAAAAAAAGGATTGCGGTAGCAAATTTGAAGAATGACAATTGTGGAAATCGTCAGTAACGAAAATAGTAGAAATCACCACCCGACTATTTATTCAGTACATAAGACAAACATTATACGAAGGGATAGAAACAGTTTTCAGGATTTTCGAGGATGCTAAAGTCGATAGTGAGTGCAAAACGAAAATCCAAGACGCATCATTTACAAATCAGATAGCACACACAAGTTCAAAATGAATAAAACGTTTAAGTAAAACGTTTTCATCTTCTTCATTTCAGCCGAAAGACGTCCAGTGCTTAACATAGGCCTCCCCCAAAAGGGGGGTCTTGCCATAATCGCCACTCTTGGCAGGCGGGTTGGTGATCACAGTATGGTGGTAAAATGCATAGAGAACGCTGCTGCCCATTCTCTAGTAAGTCCCTTAGTCGCCTTCTACGACACCCACGGGAAGAAATGGGATGGTTCTTATACGTCCGGCACAACACGGAATAACAAAACGTTTTCATTTTGATCTAATTCAACTGCGTTTGCATGTAGATTTAAACGCGGCATGGTCTCTTATTAGGTATAACTTTGGAAACATTGTATCCAACATGTATGACTTGGTTGAATATTGCATAAAATGGCTAGAATATTTATTGGATAGAAAAGACATTCTTTCAAATAACAAACATAAGTTAAGAGATCAACTACTCAAAACCGAAAAATGACAAGACTATGATAAATATGTGTCTGTGTATGTCCGTGAATGGATTGATTTTTGTGTAAATATAACACTACGTCTTGTTTCCCCGAACGGTTGGGCGCAGAGGTGTTATGGTAAGCCCATATTTCTCAGGTTATGTTTAAAGCCCATTTAATAGTGGCTAATCTATTGCCATCAACCGTGCACAAATCCAGACTTCAGGCTACTACTGAGAAATTCCATACAGAAAAATGCAATAATACTTTGGCCGACCTGGGTATCGTACCCAAGACTACGTGCTCAACATTAACACGACCACTAGACTAACAGGGCAGTCTTTTGAGTAAAAATGGGTAAAACAAACACCTGTTATCTTCATGACCAACAAATGAGAAAGGCTACAACACTCACCCCTTTATTTATAAGCGATGCTTACAGTAATGATTTGTGACGATTTAACCTGGTTTAACCATACATTTTTGACGTTTAACATCTCTTAACTTTAATCAACGTTTATTAATATACCCCCAAATATACATATTAATACGTTAAGCAAAAACTTTATAACTCTTTTACGAAAATTGCGCGGACAGAGTAGAAATATGGCACAATTAAAGTTTAAGTGGACAAGGGGTAAATTTAGCTAATATTTTTCAGTATACATATGCATTAGAAATAAAAAAATTAGTATATGAGAGGAAGTTTGAAAGTCTGAAAGTGAAAAATCAAATATCATGGTATGGGCATGTGATACGGAGGAATGAGGAAAATGTCGTAAGGAAAGTTTTGAGTATGAATGTCGATGGCTATAAGAGTAGGGAGAGACGAAATAATCGATGGATGGACTGTGTGAATGATGATATGGTAAGTAAGGGTGTGACTAGCGCGATGACGATATAGATAAACACATGTTGCTTTGACATTTCGAATAAATTGGTTTAAGGGGAGGATAATGAATAATGCATTAGTAATACATGAAGTTTTAAATAAATTTTGTAACTTTTGCGACCACAAGTCTTAATAAAGACAAGACTCCTCCTTGAATCTCAAACGGTGCAATAACTGGGACGCATCACCCGGCGTGGATTAATGACTGAACATTCAAGAACGCTCACTCACAACTAGTTACGGAACTAAGTTCACATAAATTAATTAATTCGCCGTCCGAAATCTTGGACGATTTATGGGACAGCTATATGTGGTAGGTTTAGCTGGGAGATGAAGAGGTCTAGGCATCCTGCTGGGCTGGGTAATAGATTTCAGAGTTTAGTGCTTGAACGTCCAGATTTCTACAAAATACAGGTTTTGAGACGGCGCACTATAACATATATGGGAATAGTATATTGCACGGTGTTTAGCACCCCCTGCAATAACGGACTAACTGTATCGTATATTATTTATTTTAATAGCTCGTGTAATCTAAGCCCGCACTTAAGACACGCTTTTCTATGACTTAAGTAGTGAAAAACTTACCGCCCCAGGACCCGATGGCTTGCCCGGAAAAGCCTGGGTCCTGGCCTTGCAGGCTCTCGGGCCTCAACTAAGCGGGCTCCTAAGCGCATGCTTGGAAGAGGGCCAGTTCCCACTTCGCTGGAAGACGGGGAAACTGGTCCTCATTAAGAAGCCGGGGCGCCCAGCGGACTCTCCGTCCGCTTACCGGCCCATTGTGCTGCTCGACGAGGTGGACAAGCTCTTTGAGAGAGTAATTGCAGACCGCCTCGTCGGGCGGCTGGTGCGGGTGGGGCCGGATTTGGCGGAGAGCCAGTTTGGTTTCCGCAGGGGGCGCTCCACGGTGGATGCCATCATGCGCGTGCGAGCTCTCACGACGGGGGATGCTGTGGCCCGGGGTGGGGTCGTCTTGGCGGTGTCTCTAGACATCACCAATGCCTTCAACACCCTGCCCTGGAGTTGCATCAGGGAGGCACATATCACCGGATGCCGACCTACCTCTGTCGTGTGGTCGAGGCCTATTTGACGGACAGGGCCGTCATCTACCCCGGTCACCTTGGAGAGTGGAACCGGCGAGAGATGTCGTGCGGTGTCCCACAGGGATCGGCTCTGGGGCCGCATCTGTGGGACATCGGATACGACTGGGTGCTGCGCGCCGACCTCCCTGACGGCGTCAGTGTAGTTTGTTACGCTGACGACACGCTGGTCCTGGCGCAAGGGAGATCGTACCAGGCGGCGGCCGACTTAGGGACACAAGGGGTTGCGACAATCGTCGATAGGATCCGGCAACTGGGACTCGAGGTGGCCTTGCACAAGTCCGAGGCCATGTGGTTTCATGGTCCTCGGAATGCACTACCGACGGGTTCCCAGATAACGGTGGGAGGGGTTCACATCGGCGTCGAGTCGACGATGAAGTACCTAGGACTCGTCCTCGACAGCCGGTGGAAATTCGCGGACCATTTCCGCCGTTTGGCTCCCAGACTGGAGCGGGCCGGGGCTGCGCTGAAGCGGCTCCTGCCCAATCTAGGGGGGCCAAACGCCTCCTGCCGGAGGCTATACGCGGGGATCGTGCGGTCCATGGCCCTATACGGGGCGCCGGTGTGGGCGGCTACATTGAGGCGCCAACCAGCTCGCCGGTTGAGGGCGTCCCATAGGGTCATGGCCATCCGGATGATCCGAGGATATCGCACGATCTCCGGCGAGGCGGCGGGCCTCTTTGCTGGATTACCGCCATGGGATCTGGAGGCAAAGGTCCTCGTGCAAATGTGGGAGTGGCGCGAGGAGGCCAAACGCCGGGGCGTAACTCCGCTGCCGCGGGAAATCGCGGCACAGCGGACAGAGCTCCGGCGGGATCTCATGGCGACATGGAGTGTGCGATTGTCGCAACCCAGTGCTGGGCGATTGCGGCGGTAAGTCCCCTCTTTGAGGAGTGGCTTGAGAGGCGGCATGGCGTCCTCACCTTCCGCCTGACGCAGGTCCTCACCGGATACGGTTGTTTCGGGAGGTTCCTGATTCGGATAGGGCGGGAAGAAACGCCCGGCTGTTTCCACTGCGAAGATCGCCCTGAAGACACGGTGGAGCACACGGTGGCGGTCTGCCCGGCTTGGGCGGAGCACCGCCGTGTCCTCGTGGAGGCGATCGGCGGCGGCGATCTCTCGCGTCCGAGGGCATGGGGAGCCGTCACCTCCTTCAACGTAGCAGTAATGCTCGCGAAGAGGGAGGCGGCGCACGTGAGGAAGAGGCAGCATATGCGCCCTCGCGACCCTAGCCACCGCAGGATACGGAGACGCCCCGGGCGTCGGGAATCCCAGGCCGATTTCCGGCCACCGTAGGCATGGGCTTGCGGACGGCGAGTAATGGGTAGCTCGCTGTCCGGTAAGGACCAAGCCCAAGTCGACGGCGCGTTGTGTTCCACGCGCGCCTCAAAGAGATGTCAGCACAAAAAAATGATGAGGCCCGCAAGGGCCGATGCCTGCCAAGGGTGCGGGTTTGTTCGAAAGAGACACCACAGCCCCTGGCATGCGGGCTACTGAAGGAACACGGGTGGGTTTTAGTCAGTAAAAGTCTAACACGTCCTCGCTCCACCCAGAGCGGGAGAAGTTATTTGATGATTTCCCACCCAAAAAAAGAAAAAAAAAAATGTTGTGAAAAACTGGACCACAGAAAAGCGTATCTTAAGTGCGGGCTCAGGTCACAGAGTGCTTTAAACTTTTTTTTTCGGTTTGTGACTAACCCCTAGGTGTCGAAAGAATCGATTCAAAAGAGTCTTCTAAACTTAATACAAAAGTACAATCCTAAAATTAAGCGTGAAAGGAGGATGGCGAGGTTGCATGTACCTACAATGGGACCCACTGTTAGGAGCATCGTACAGTATGGAAACTTATAACTAGTTGTGGAACTATTTAAAACTAGCAAAAAAGCTGATGGGCAGTAAGTCGTAGAGGATGGGAGAAAAAAGATATGCAAGGTAAAAAATTATAACCTAAAACGAATCTAATAGGTGCTGATTATTTAATAATAAAGTATGTTTTTAATATATTATGTAGTTTCAAAAAGGTGTTCAGTCAGAATAGAAACATCTAACAAGACTACCATCGTGGTTCTGCATTTCTCTGGCCAGATATAGGTAATTACCTACTCAAAATTAAAAATACGTCTGGGAGCTAGGAACTATTGTGACTTTGTAAATACAAGATATGGAATCATAGACTAGATTGATATAGGATAATACTATAATCATTATTGGCATAAAACTAAATGAAAAAAAAAAAAAAACAAAAACAAACGACAGAATCAACAGAATATACTAATTGGTTTTGACACTGACAGCCAACTTCTATTGACAGTATAACGTTACATTCTACGATAGCACAAATAATCGTAATAATACCCTAGACCCTGCTCCTGATGCCGATGGGCCACAATTTTTTTTATATTTTTTAATGTTTCTGTACGAGTTTTGTAAAAATATTTAAAAATGTACTAAAAATATATGAAAGAAAATAGATTAATAATATTGTAATATTGTACAATTTTGTAGAAAAATGTGAATGCATTTTATTATTAATTTTTGAATGTTTTTCTTATATTTTACAAGTTTTGTTTATTAAAAACAAAAAATTGACAAGCGTAAACGTCAAGTGTAAGAAAGTAAATTATGTAACGAGTAGGTTGGAATGTAAAACGAAACACGGTGTGTTTAATAACTGCATGATGACTTATTTTTAAGTAATTAAAAATATTTTTATCTTTTAATTCCCATCACCTAGTGATTCCAATTTTTTTATATAATCCTCTTACAACCTCTTTAATATAGTAAATATTATCTTGCAAGTGAACGACACTTCGTTAATTTCCAAATAATGTGGGTCCAAACTCGCCATCCTTCTTTACGTTTTTTTAGCTGACTGTACCATTTTTCTAAAAGGACAGTGTCCTAAGAATGTTTTCGTCCAGGTACAACGGATTAGGTACCTTCCTTTGCTTCATCTCAAAAATCCACCCTGCTTACTATAGACGTACCTGCTTCGTGTCTTTGACTGTTAAAGATTTTTTTGGCTGCGAAAAATGTAAAAAAATCCCCTTTACCTAGTCCTTTTAAGTAATCGGTAACATTTTTTAAGCTTATGTTTTTAACACATTTGTCATTTCTGGTGCTTCCCGTTTTATTCTAAAAGTTGTAAGTGCGCTTTTCGAGGAATATGCAGGCTTTTGTTAAAGCGTTCCTCAGGGCAGTTGAAAATTGTGATTTTACTGTACAGAAAATTTCAAAAGCGTTGCCTTGACCTTAAACATGAAATGGCACATATGCCTCTAAAATATTTATGTACAGACAGACCGACCCCTATACGTGCCGTTCCAAGATAATTTCGAAACACAAACAACACACGAAGACTGTTTGGCGGCCTATTTGCACGCATCCGTAATGAGGTCGCCACTGTACCTATATTGTGACGTCACAACTGTACCTACATTCTGATGTCACACGACATGTTGGAACTGAGACTGAGCATTAAGGCTTGCGCTGAATAGGGTAGTTGGCAGCGCCGCCCGCAACGCAAGGCGCTAAACAAATTCTCTTTCAGCATTATTAATAAAAAACATATATTTCAGGTATCTAACACCCATTGCCACACATAAAGCAATATACATCCTATTAAATAAATCGATAAAATTAAATTAAATCAAAATCAAATTAAAATAAAAAAAATCAAATGGAAATAAAATCAATCAAATCAAATTAAACCAAAATCAAATTATAATAAAACAAATAAAAAAAAATCAAAGATAAAATAGTAATTTTTATGTTTTACGTATCACTAAGAAATAATAGGCTAGGTACGAAGCTAATTTTAACTGTGGGCTATTCTTAGGAGATAGACATACACATCGCGGATGTTTCTGTAGACCTTTTTAAGATATACAGTTCCGTAGTACCTACATTATATCTCGTTAGGTTTAGCCAGCATTAGCTTCGTAACGGTCCAAAACTTGGCTTTTAATCATAATCATAATCATTCATTTGCAATAAGTATTGGTACAGTGTTGGTCTTAAAGTAGGTAATTGAGTTCCTAATACATAGTCAGACATAATTTGACATGCAAAACATTATAATTAAGTACACTTAATATATTGTTATTATTTTCCTTTATTTCAATAAATACACACAAATTACATTTTTAAATATTAGAATATAAAATATATAAAAATATAAAAAATAGTAGCCCACCGGTATCGGGAACAGGGTCCAAGCTACCGGCGGTCAAGGCTCCAGAGAGAGGAACCTCCTGACAATACGAGCCGTGTCCAGGACTACCGCTTTCTGGATCAAGCCCTTGACCCAGCTGCCCAACGAGAGCCTCCTCAGATGTTGGTCGAGGCTCTTGGCTATCAAGCCATTGGCTGAAACGACTATCGGTACAATGATCGCTGAGTCCACATCCCACATGTCGACAACCTCGCGAGCCAAGTCAAGATACTTGATTTGTTTATCTTTCTCGGCTTTCACGAGGTTCCCGTCATGCGGGACCGTTATGTCAACGATCATTGCACGCCGCTCTAGTCGATCCACCACCACTATATCAGGTTTATTGGCAACAATAGTCCTGTCAGTGATGATGGATCGATCCCAGTACAGTGTGACATGTCCATTTTCGAGAACTGGGTCGGGCACATACCTGTAGTACGGCGCTTCCGATTCCACAAGGCTGTATTTTAGAGCAAGTTGCTGGTGGATAATCCTGGCTACAAGGTTGTGCCTATGCAAGTACTCTTCGTTTGCAAGACGAGAACACCCGGAGATTATGTGTCTTATTGATTCTCCCGGACGGTGGCATGCCCGACAGATGTCAACCGTACCATCTTTCACAATAAATCTCCGGTAGTTGTTCGTCATGATAACTTCGTCCATAATTGCACAGACAAAACCTTCGGTTTCCCGAAAGAGGTCACCGAAACGCAGCCAGGCTACGGACGCTAGTTGGTCTACATCGGGTCCATGTAGGGCCCGGAAAAAGCGTCCGTGAAGCTCCTTACTCTGCCATACCTTCATGCGATCATTAGTGTCAAGCACTACAGGCTTGGGCCAGTCCTCTTTAGCCAAGGAGAGTGGGGTGAGGCCCTTGTCCACCGCGGCCATATCTCGATGCATCCCCACGTCGGTCTCTAAGAAATATTCCCTGAGACTGCATATCTCGCGATTGTGGAGGGTCTTAGCGTTTAAGAACCCTCGACCTCCACACTTTCGCGGGATATACAGTCTCATTACCGATGACCGTGGGTGATGCATTCGATTTGCAGTCAGCAGCGTACGGACCCTCCTATCCAGGGCGTCGAGTTCGGTCTGAGTCCATTTGAGTATGCCGAAAGAGTACATCAAGACCGGCATGACACAACCGTTGAAAGCGCGCACCTTGTTTCCGCCTGATAAAAGACTATTAAATACTTTCTTCAGGCGGCCAAAGAAGCGCTCCTTCAACGATTGCTTCATGTCAGTAACATTGATGCCCAACGCTTCCGACATACCCAAATACTTATAGGTTTCGGTTGTGGAGAGGGCTCGAAGGTTTATGGAATCCGAGAGTTGGGTTCCCACGGATTCCACAATCTCCCCTCGCTTTACATGCATGACCGCACATTTGTCCACACGAAATTCCATCCTGATGGCGCTACTGAAGGTTTCAGTTACTTTCAGTAGCTCCATCAGTTGCAAATTGTTGGGGGCAAAGAGTTTTAGGTCATCCATGTAGAGGAGGTGAGATATAACCTGACCACCTCTCCTCAGCCGTTAGCCTATACCTGAATGCTCCAGCAGTGTGCTTAGAGGATTCAGGGCTAGGCAGAACCAAAGCGGACTCAAACTGTCGCCCTGAAATATACCTCGCTCGATCCTTATCGGCTCGCTATTCCTCTGGATGTTTCGACATCCTGGATATCGAAGGACCGTCCTCCATTGCCTCATACATGACATCAGGAAGGTGCGCAGAGTTGTATCTACTTTATACAATTCTAGCACCCTCATGAGCCATGTATGTGGCACTGAGTCATAGGCCTTCTTGTAATCTATCCAACATGTCGAAAGATCCTTTCGGGAACGGCGAACCTGTTGGCTAATGGCCATATCAATGAGGAGCAGCTCCTTAGTACCGCGGGACCCGTTCCGACATCCATTTTGAGAGACAGACATGATGGAGTTAGTGTCTATATGATTGTAAATTTTCGCTCTCAAAATGGATGTAAGAACTTTATAGCCCGTCGGTAAACAAGTGATCGGCCTATAATTTTTGGGTTCCGCGGCACTACCTGATTTATGGAGCAGGTGGGTAACTCCTGTTGTCAGGAACTGGGGTAGCGAACCAGAATCTAAAGCAGTCTGGTACTGAGTCGCCAAGCGAGCGTGCGATCCCATGAACCATTTGATCCAGAAGTTGTGCAGCCCGTCCGGCCCTGGAGACTTCCAGTTGGGCAGCGGACGGACTGCACGAGCTACATCTTGGGGGCAGATGGTAATAGCCCCCATTTCTGGTATGGGATTGCAGGCTCGCTCGACTTCTCGAGCCCAATCACCTTCGGTGTGACTGACAGGCACCGACCAGATATTGCGCCAAAAAGAGCACATGGCGTCATCATCCGGTAGGCGCGTATCAGCCACACCTTGGTTCGGTCGCTCCCAAGCCCTATAAACCCACCTTTCATCACTCTGGAACGTGCGATTCTGAGTGTATCGGTCTACTCGCCGCTTATACCGACGAATACGGTTTGCCCATGCATACACTTTCTGCTTCAGGAAGTCTATGCGCTCTGTGACACGGGACATATAATCTTGAGGGCTGGTATCAGTCCCTGAGAATGCCCGCCTCACAAAGCGCATCACTCTAGGGCGAGTGTTGCCCTCCCTGAAGCAGATTAGTTTACCGATGAGGGCTCTGGCCCCACCAATACGACGTTCAATCCTGCACTGCCAAGCTGGTACGGCTGGTTTCGGTCGTGTAGCTCTAGAGTCATTTGCGAATTTGACGTGAGCTACACGACATGCCGCCACAGCCGCGCAGTACAGAATCGAATGAGTATCGGCGAGGTTTTCGCAGTCATCAAAATAATTTGACAACTGCGAATCCAAAGCCGCCACCAGCGCCCTATTCTTGTTATGCATGGGCAAACGAGGTAAACGTGGCCTAAGTTCGGGCGACATGAACCGATATTCTTGAATCGCACCCTCCAAAGCACTCCTCAATTCCTCACTGCACTGGGTAGTTACGTTTGTAGCCCTGTCAACACTCCCCTCGTCAGCTAGAGGCGCGTGACTTGTGTTGAGCCGTGGTGGTACCACAACTGTCTGCGACGGGGGGACGATGACATGGCTACTCTGCATTTCATTTCGCAAGCGATCAAGCACAGTGTCATCCAACATATGGTTACGCTGGATGACCCGCACCTGATCCGACAGTCGTTGTGCCGAAACGTTGACAGCTGGCTCAAGCACCTGAAAAAGAGAGAGCATCCGAACACGGTACGCGGTCAGGTTGTTTCCTCCCTCTGTAGCCCCATAGTATGAGCGCATGACGTTTTCGTTGATGGATTGTGTCCATCTCATGCGCTGCACACTTCCACCGGGAGCTGGGACCCTATCAGAGGCCGGTGGGCCTCGAGGTCCTAAGCCGTCCGGCGGCCGGCGTCCTCCTCGTCGATGTGCAGGTGGTGGTGTCGTTGGCGGAGAGAAGTACTCGTCGCTCGAGCTCGACGCAACTACCGCGGCCGGTGTCATCACAGCGCCCGCAGTGGGGCTGGGTACCGGCGGAGGCGAGGCGGAGCTGAGCGACGAGTCCGGAGGTGGTGGGCGTGCTCTACGTGCTGCTGATCTTGTCAACATTTCATTGTAATCTTGTTTTCATCATGTTTTTGTTACATTTTATGGTTTTTTGCGGTCTTCTTTAGAATTTTAATATATTTTCGGGTTCTGGTTTGATTTTTGAATAAATGGTTTGTTTAAAATTGGTGAAAATTATTATTGCTGATGAAATTAGAAAATTTTAAAAACAGACGTCTTGTTGACACAATATATTGTTATTGTCTTTATTTATCTACTATAACTAACCTTCCTGAAGAAATTCTCTAAGTGATAGTGAAAACTGTATCAGAATCCGTTGCGTGGTTTAGAAGAAGTAAGCGGAGAGTGCGGAGACACAGACACACGAAAACAGAGACTTTACAATAAATATTTAGAGAAGAGATGCGCTGCGGCCTGTTGTGCACTTGGCTTTACAAGGAAATGTGAAGGGAGCAAGAACGTAGTTTTAAATCTAGATATTTCGTGGAGCTTTTAGAATGTCAAGCTGGCGAAATGTAGTTCGCCTCACGGCAAATTGGCTGAGATGTTGCTTTGAGAGGGGTACTAAGATTTGAAATAGCACTTGGATGAAATCAGTTGGTAGTAAAATGTGAATTAAGTAGCTTGTCACTTTTTCCACGGACAGCGATGCGAACTATTTTTTTTAATGGCCAATGGGTTCTTTCCTTTTTTTAACCGACGAAAAAACGGAGGACTTTCTCAAGTCAACGCGTACATATTTTTTTCAGAGTTGTCCGATTTTGATCATTCTCATTTTATTGGAAAGGGTATACCCCAAAGTTAGTCCCATATAAATTTGGAGAGAATAAATCTAACCCTAAGGGTAGGGAAACAGGGTATGATTGATTTGACCACCCACACATTTTAATACTGAGTTGTGTATTACAAAAAGTAATAAAAAATTAAGCATGTAGTAATGAGTAGATTATAGCTACACAAAAAACTAAAAAACTTAAAAATAAAAATTAAACCGCCGAAAAAACTGAAAAGTAAAAAATAATAAACCTGCTTTGTTTAACCTTAAAAACTAAAATATATATCTAAAGTCTCCGACCTTATTTTTTTACTTTTCAGTTTTTTCGGCGGTAATTTTTTTTTGTTAAAAAGTTTGTTTACTATATTACGTCGAGGAGCCAACTGTAGGTAATTGTGTATTACAAAAAGTAATAAAAAATTAAGCATGTAGTAATGAGTAGATTATAGCTACACAAAAAACTAAAAAACTTAAAAATAAAAATTAAACCGCCGAAAAAACTGAAAAGTAAAAAATAATAAACCTGCTTTGTTTAACCTTAAAAACTAAAATATATATCTAAAGTCTCCGACCTTATTTTTTTACTTTTCAGTTTTTTCGGCGGTAATTTTTTTTTGTTAAAAAGTTTTTTTACTATATTACGTCGAGGAGCCAACTGTAGGTAACCATGTATTCAGCAGATGATTCTGAACCCCCTGCGTTGAATTTAACTGTCAATTATTTAAAAATATTGCTGTCCTGTGTTGTTTTGCGAATCAGCAGATTTTTTGTTCAATTCTGACGTACATACATTTTCAAAATTAGAATCGCCTAGAATAGTATGCCGAATTAATGGTTAGTACAATTTCCGCGCTGTTTAAACATTTATCCTATATAATCACATGGATTCAACCACAATATCTTTTTTTTTGCTCCACAGCAAATTCAATCTCTCGCTTCAAAGGACAGAATGCAAGAATATATATTTCTACTCAAAAAGACAATTGCTACCTCAATGGTACAGAAATAATAAAACAAAAAGAACTCATTAAGCGCATGAAATAAGAGCCCGCTAACATAAAATCTCCAATATTAATCGTGATAGCGAAACAGCTGCGGTGATCAAAGGACCCGTATTTAAGTGTCATAATCCGATCTCTGTAGATTGTGGGTCGTATAAGATTGCAGATGTACGGCCACTAGATGTGACAAGAGTAATATTTAAAAAGATGTTGTTGGTACCCACATTCAGAGAAATTATTACGTTAGTTTGCCGTGTTATAGAAATTTTATTCGATGGTTTGACCGTTGTAAAGAGTTGTGGCAGTCAATTTGATCAACAATTAATTTTCCTGACTTAACAATGTTAAGTCTCGATTAAGATTCAGATGAGAGTTGAGGCAGTCGATTTGATTAATTTTCTTACTTATCTATCATATTCGTTTAAGATTGACATTAGGTCTGAAGAGTGTAGGTAATATTAATACATATTTGAATGGGGAAGGCAAATGTACGCAGTCGTAGCTTATCCCCAAATCAAGTTAATTATGTAAGTCATGAACCATTTTCCGAAGCACCTAGAGAATAATTTTAACTTAACGGAGTTCGAAGTCGGAAACATTTTGAAGAATGTGATTATGACGACAAAATAAATAATATTTAAAGTTTTTAATTCTGACACTTTCCTTGTCGATAATATTGGTTAAAATATTTAAATCACTGAAAATTATGAAATATTGGAATAAAAACGAATTCATGAATGAACGAAATGTCAAAATTATTGAACCGTAGGGGCATAGCTATGGTCACGGCATCTACAACTAGACTCTGACCTTCCTCATTGCGTTAAAAGTTTTTGCTGTTTTGAATGGAAACAGATGCTTGTTTTCTTTGAAAAGAGACATAGTAAGATAGCACCTAGGTACCAAACTCGTGAAGGAACTTGTGAAAAATGTGAGTATGAAATGTATATATCAGATTGAGAATCGTACATTTGGGTTATAGGCAAAGACTGATTATGATGTGTGCCTTTGGAATTATCAAGAAAAAAATTATAAACACTACTCATCACAACCATACAAAATACATCTACAACTTCCATACAATTTCTGCTTACTCATCAATTATCATCAAACATTTTTCCATGCCTCATCCAGCCACACCTACCTCGCTATTGAATACGTGGTATTAATCCGCACCGACCCAGGTAGATCCTTTGATCCTGGACACAAAGGGAAAGCTGCTTACCTGAGCATATTCCACATAACTGATATGGAATTAAACTTCAAGATGTCTGCCAACCCTCATGGTATGTGAGCGTTATGATGCCGCATATTTTGGTCATTGTATGAAAGTGTTGGGGTAAGGTATGTTTTGTATGATAGTTTGGGGGTCTTGACCTTGCTTGACCTTGTCCGAGGGAGTAGAGTATTGGCTAGTATGAAATAGTATGTGTCGCAATGTTTTTGTTACTGTAATTTATTTTGTTGTAGGGTGTATTTTTATGTAGGCTCTACTTAGTTATTAAAAAAATCCCGGTGTTTTAACTGGAGCAACTTGGTGGGTAAAGCTATGTTTAAATCACTCACAACATTAATGGATAAATTATGAATAGTAAAAATGTGTATTGCAGACCATATGATCCATAAAAAAAGATAGTTACAAAATAGTTAATACATACAAACACAATCGAAATGGCATACACACAAACAAACGCACGCCTTTCTTCTCTTGCACATTTAAAAAACCGGCTAAGTGCGAGTCGGACTCGCGCACCGAGGGTTCCGTACAAACCTGTATTTTTTAACATTCAATAATTTTAAAATTATTTTTATTATAAATGATGTAACTAAAAATTTTTACTTTTCGCAATTTTTCCTTTATCTGTGCTATAAGACGTTGCTTCGTACCAAATTTCAAGATTCTGAGTTCCCGGGAGGTTTTAATTCCCGTACGAGTGTTGACAATTTGCGGAAATTTGCGGCATAAACTTTTGATTGCCTTGGCTTAGAAGTTTGATTTTTTCACAGTTTCAAGTGACAGTTGACTTTAGTATGTGATATAAATTCCAGCCTGATACCACCACGCGTTCCTGAGAAAAAGGGCCTTGACAGACAGACGGATGAACGGACAACAAAGTGATCCTATAAGGGTTCCGTTTTTCCTTTCGATAAATGATTTTATTTCTATAAGTAGGTTTGTACAAGCACTTTTACACGTCAATCATATTTTTTCAAACTAGATGAGGTCGGCGTTTCCTATCTGACTACTCTGAGAAGAAAGGCCGAAACAAACTCAGAGGTCACAGTCCCTTTTAAAGTCCAGACATAATCTTGGTCAGATCATGTGACGACCATGTGGATGAAATAATGGTCTTTTGAGGAAAGAACCACACATATTGAGTGGACCTGTCCATTCAGTGCACGCATGTATCAGTCATCATACAGCTCAACTCAGAACTTGAGGAGCTCAACGATTTAGCGAACAATACCAAAGAAAGGACATTTGGGTAGGCCGCATAAGTACTCAAATTGCCAGATTAACATTAAAAACGAACTGAGAAAGAGATGAAACACAAAAAAAATACCACATAGTCGAATTACAGAACCCTAAAAACAAACAAATACGCGGTTATATCCAACCACCGCTTGCAAGTCGTAGTAGCAATGACAGCAGGGTCCTTAACTATGCTGTTTGTACACGTACCAACTCTGGACATCAATGATGCAATTTCTGCTTCTCTGGGTGGCATTGAGCGCGTTGACCCTCGCTTCACCGAACATTTCAAAGGCACTACAGTAACGTTTTAACCTCATTACGTGTCTGACCACATATGCCATCCCAAGACTTCTTAAATATTATTTACATTCCTAGAATTAATTTCTAGCTCAAATATATAAGATAAAATCTACTACACCGTTATGGTAAAAAATGGTAAAGCTATTTACCTAACTTATGTATGGTAAAAAAGGAATCATTTAAGGTTATAAGTACGAGGTGTCTTGAATGAGATTAAAAAGCGTGCTCAAAAGTCATTTATCAAAGGATAAAAGTAAACAAAATAGATTTTAAATGGTTACTTAAGGTTACAGCGCAAGCCATTTTCCGAGCAAAATATATGTTATGCCAATAAATAGCACAGCGTAGTACAATCTTCATTTTTAACGACCCACGAAAGAATCCGTCCGTCCTGTATCTACAGATATGGACGTAGATATGACTCAAATAGATTTCTCGTAGATACGTAGTAAAGCAAGACATACTTGATTTAATTTCTAGGTCGAGGGATACTTAGACGGGATTTTTTTAAATCGATGAGCTAGCTGTTGCGAATCTTAGCCAGATTTAAGTGGGTTTGAAGGAATGAAGGGTTAGATGTTCAAGATTTGCTGTAAACGTAGGTTTTCAGTGCGTGTTTTGTGTGACGAATTATGGTTTTACCCTTTATTTTTGCATCTTCCAAAGTCCAGGGCAGTGTCTTCCATAAAGATAAAAAAATTGTTCGAAATAAAATTAAAACCTATTTAGGACCAATGACACAACCTCCAAAGATAATATTAATCCTGTTTCGCAGTAGATTTTAACTATTCGTAAATCCTGGAATTCTAACTTTCCGCTTTGAAAAATGTCAGAACATTTTTTTAAATCTCATTTCTAGACCTTGAGCGGTTAAGAATAGCTGTTGATCTAAAAATGGCCATGGTCTGAGTGGCCATAATAATCTAGTACTATGTAAGAGACGTTTGGCTTTTAGAGTAAGTTTTTGTAAACATGAAACCATAAAGCTAAAGAGCAAACATAAGAAAAGCGTAATTCCTTACCAGCCTACAAAGATTTCTGAAAGTAGACTAACTACAGTAATAATTTAGGGCGTGATAACGAGTAACGAGCATACTCAGATTATAGCACCGGGGAAGAAAGGTTTCACATTCTTTGGAAAGTTCTAGGTTATGCCTTTAATAGTAGATAGTTTACGAAAGAGAAGTTTGCTTCAAGTTTTAGATGAGGTAAATAAATTGTGCCAGGCTTTAGTTTTTACAAGGTAAAAGCTGTTGATTTTCAAATCAGAAGTGTCGAAGGGTGGGCGTTTTTGGGGGACTGTCATGTAATTTTGACGTTTAAAAAGTGCTGACTCTCAGCCTAGTTTGAATAAATGACTTTTGTTTTTTTTAACCTATATAAATAAAAAATAATATTTGTCCTCTATGCGTTCCGAAACCATTAATCAGATTGTGATTATACTTTAGTAGGGTATTCTGGTGACGCCCGCGAGGGCTCCTGGTCCAAAGAATCTGTACAGTCAGTATAATATAAAAGTCCGAATTTGTAAGTATGTTGCTAGATGAAATAAGAGAAAAATCTTTTAAGTTCAGCAATCCAACTTATTGCAAAACAAAACGACCTACGAAAATAAAATTTGGTTAGATGAGTAGGGGACGACAGCTAAGAAAGGTTTTTAGGAAACGCCCCCCGTAAAGGAGTGAAATAGATGGTGGAAGTTTTGGTGGACTTTTTCAACATTGACGCAGGTGGAGCCTCGGGCAGCAATTAGTACAATATATGACGCAACTAACTATTTACACTTTGACTGCTTTGTTGTTCTAGTGGTCGCAAGCGGTACTACTAAGCGTGAGGGTCTAGGTTCGATTTCCAGGTCGGGCAGTGTTATTGGGTTTTTCATCTGGAATTTCTCAGTAGCAGCCCGGAGTCTGGATTTGTGCCAGATTGATGGTAATAGGCTCGCCCCTTATTACATGGGACTTAGACATAACTGGTGAAATGTGGATGTACTATAGGTACATCTCTGCCCAAACCTTCGGAACTATTTACACCAAGTATTAATTTAATCAAATGACTAACTAACTAAATATACTAATAAACATAAACAATCGTTTTGTTTTTGTGTCACTAGGAGTCGAAGTACTCGTCCGCATTGCTGTCACCCGGAATTGTTCCCAGAAGACTGGCAACATTGCCACTTGGATTGGTAATGCTAATTCTTTGGAAATGTTCGGTTATTTTATATTCATATTGTAGGTATTATCCTACTAGTTAAAGTTTTAATTAATGAATAAATCTATCATTCTAATCCTAAAATTATATTTTTTTAACATATCGGACATATTCTCGTTATTAATTGACATTACACATCAATTATAATATCGACAATTTTTTAGTGATTCTCATGGAAATCATGTCACTTGATTTAAATAGGCTCATTTTATTTATGTAGATTATTTTACATAATGTGAATGAGAGAACGTTGTAGGCCTTACAGACTGTAGATTTGTAGACGATTTTCTATTCTGTATTTTTATTCCTCTAAGTACTTGGTACTTATTGACAGGCCTGCACTGTCCTCCCATACCTATTATCACTGTACTTTGAAAACATTGTTAAAGCCAATTATTTTTTAAAGAGTAACCGTGGAGTTTCTTGCCGGCTCTTCTCCATAGGAAGCGACAATTTGAAACCGTGCACCTAGCTTCTGACGTTTCATAAGTGCCCATGCATTTGATTTGTTTTGAATTGAAAAAAAAAAAAAAAAACTGGTTGAACAGTTTTTGGTCGTAGAGCAGTTTTATCATGAAGTCTATCTACTTCATCCCGCCATTATGGGTCTGCTGGGAGAAAAAAATATTAGTTTATTGCAGCCTTCTCAAGCAATGAACTTGTCAACAATGATCTAGATTTCAATCAGCCTACCAATACAGACTTTTAGCATTCAATAAACACTGAATGCCATAAACTCCTGACCTAAAAATAATCTCGCTTTTATGTCATATCGATGGAGCCAATCTTTAAGCATTATTTTGTCCAGTGATCCAGAAAATTTGCTTTTAGGAACTTCGCGACGTGGCATAAAAATATTTAATCGAAAATAATCTCTATGGACTAATCGAACTTGTTTAGGAGCTGTAAGAGCAGCAATTTTCGGGGTACTTCGTTTTTAAGGCTTTCAATGATGTTGATAAGACAAAAAATATTGGGTTTCGACTGGCAAACAAGCAATAGGCCCGCCCTGATAATGGTAAATGATCCCTTTTAATTTGCATTTCCAGAGGCTTTGCAGTTGCGTTGTCCAGGATACAGATACAGAGGAATCCTACGAACATATGTGGGCGACGGACATAGGCTACTTTTTACGCGATAACCGATATTCACACGGGCGGAGCTGCGGGGAAAATCTAGAGGTTAATAGTTTTACAGTGTTTAGTAAAAAGTTTTTATATACTAGTAAAAATTATATCACAGATCCACATTTCCCACATCCCGGTCCCACAAGAGGGCCGAAAGTGTCGAAAAGTAAACTGACAAGCGGATAGACATTGCCTTTCCTCCTAAATGTAACGCCGCATTGAATTTAAGTAAGGATTGCCAAAAATAGTACTGGGAAATTATAATATTAATGTTTTATTCTGGGTACAACCTATCGAAGACAGCATTGTTGGTTTATAAAAATAAATCATTTACTAGCCTATGTTTGCCTGTGGCTTCGATCGCGTAGAGATCGATAGTTGTCCCAACGGGACCGGGATAAAATGTGTAAGCTATGTGTTCAACCAGGTTATTAACTAACTACTTCAGCCCATTTTTTCTTATTGAGTAATACACATTCAAACATACTAACTTTAATATTTATGATATTAATAGGATCTAAAATATGTAAATATAGGAGCGGAGTTTACCATGGGCCTTATCAGAAGTCCTAAAGTCACCCAAAGGGAATGGAGTTTCCCTACGTGATCGAATCAGGAATGAAGAGATCCGCAGGAGATCCAAGGCAACCGATATAGCCGGAAGAATTGCCAAACTTATGTGGCAGTGGGCAGGGCACATAGCGCAGAACAGATGGCCGATGAGGCCGAAATGTTCTAGAGTGGCGACCGCGCACCAGAAGGCACAGAGTGGAAAGGCCTCCCACAAGGTGGCCCGATGATCTTGTGAAGGCTGCGGGAATCCGCTGAATGTTGGAACACAAGACCCAGCAGGCCTATATCCAGCAGTGGATGTCTTTCGCCTGAAATGATGGTGATGAGGAGCGGAGCAGAAAAGGGTAACATAAAAAAGAGTTTTAGCACTCGCTTCGTATCTGTGAAACCAAGTCATGTATGAAACATTTATCATACAAGTATTGACGTGTTTTGAAACATTAACAAACATTTTCCAACCTTCATGACAGGTTTGATAAGTTCTCTACAAGTTTCGTATAAGGTTTACATTTGTATAGAACTTGTCAAAACTGTCACTGTAACACAACATGTAGAAAACTTATTTTATACTTTATTGCAAATGCCTGAGATCGGATCGGTTATAAAAAAAAAACCATCTACTGTTTCATAGAAAATTGCAATACCTACGTGGTCAAAATGGAACAGCTTTTATTAAAATAAAAAATAACCGACGTAGTACTTCAACCGCCCGGGGGGATTCAGAAACATGGACTGATTCCATGGTAACAGTTAGCGTGTCAATATCCCTGTCACCCTGTGAACACGTTTTAATACCTACACGTGAAAAATCTACATCTTCTTCAATATTCAATATCTCTAACATAAACCTCTACTTCGATTTTCGTACCAGACATTCTATTAACCGTATCACGCCAATTTTGGCAGCGTCGAATACGTGCGACACAATATTACGGCGGTAACCTTCACCTCAGTACTTGTTACTAAGTGCCACCTCACATGAGACGGCGGTGGTTGACGATAAGAGTAACGTCTAGTTCAGACGCGCATCTCAAACGTAATCTGTTTGAGTTCCGTTGTAGTGTATGTGGTGGAGTGTGACAAGTGTTGTTTGTCTTTGTAATTTTTCTGTGACGGATTTTTATTCAAAATACAAGCTTAAGAGCGTTTATTCCGAAAGTTAGCAACGTCGCAAATAGCTGTCAAATATTTACCTGTTTTTAATAATTTGTTAATATTACTGGACTAGCTTATGCCAGCGACTTCGCCCGCGCGGAACTTTCACCCCCTATTTAACTCCCTTATGGGTTGAATTTCGAAAAATCCTTCCTCATTCCTTGTCTAAATTATAAAGGGAACCTCTGTGCAAAATTTCAGCTTTCTAGGTCCAAGGGTTTGGGCTGGGCGTTGATGAGTCAGTCAGTCAGTCAATCAGTCAGGACCTTTCTTTTTATTTATATAGGTATATAGATAGAAGATGGCTATATTAAAATATGAATAATGATTTGCAATTATAACACTGAATTTGATGTTGTAACCGTTTTTAGGTGTAAAAAGGTCATTTGGAAAGTTTCGAAGTTCTTTTTTTGCATCTAAAACTAAATATACGGTGTTATGATATTAATTATTGCATTTCATAATCAATATTTTAGGTCACTAGTTAGCGATATTTCATATTTTCATACAGTAATATTGCCAAATTAATGGAAACAGTGAAATATTTGACAGTTATTTGCGATGTTGCCCCTTTTAAGAATAAACACTCTTAATGACTTTTTGGCCCTCTTCACATAGGCTAGTTAGACAATAGTGGTGGTCCAGAGGTAACGACCGCGACTTACGACTTGCAGGTCATAGGAACAGACTCTTTACTTTGTGCAAATTTATTCGCCACCACTGTACTCAAAACGGTAAAGGAAAACATCGTGAGGAAACCGCCATTTCCTACAACCGAAACATCGAAGACATGTGACATCTACCAACCCGCACTGGGCCCTTGATAAGGGCCCACTTACTCTCACTGATACGACGCATGTGTCCCAAAATTGGAAATGTGGCTGATAATATTAGGATGCTAAAAAAAAAAATGCAGAGGTTTTGTTTAAATTTAACACATCGAAATTCCCAAGTGTCGTGATTTTTATGACGTATGATTATTTATTTTGGTGTTAGGTAACCGCTTTGTGATCATTTATTTTTATTTTTTAAATTGATTTATGACAATTTCAAATAATTTTAAAGTTTTTTTAAATATTACTAGCTGACCATGACAGACGTCCTGTCTTAAATGAATATTCTAATCCCTTTTTATAAGTATGTTACGAGCAACATTCTTTTTTTTCTTTCATAAGAACCTTCTCCTGAAAATAACAAACACAACAATAAAAGAATTAGCAAAATTGGTCCAACCGTTCACGTGTGATGCCGTGACCAAGGGAAACAGGAACTCACCTTTTTAAATATATAGATTTAAACAACGAGTGTTGGAAAAAGGTTTTAGAAAATTATAAGTTTAAACCTTCTAAATACTAACAAAAGTGTAGCGAGTGATTGTACAAGAATTTGAAAAAAATCAAAAAGTATTAGATTATGTTATAGCATAATTTGGCCGTAAATACTTGCGTAGATTGGGCCAACGCGAGATTTTTTTTGAAATACCGATGCACAAAAATATAGTTCCTGCATATTGAACAAACATTTGCATTAAATAAACATCTCAAATACGAGTAGGTACACACAAACTGAACTTACTTTACACTCTCCACTTTGTTTCCATCAAAGAAAGTATTGGAAAAATATTTACCGTGACTTTATCGTGTTAAAATGATCGCGGATGAATCTCATTTACTCGGAAGTACTCGGAACGCTTGTGTTAACTTATTCGATTCTTGTTACGGTGGCAAAGTCAATTTTAAGACGTTGCCCTTTGGTGATAGGCTGTGTATTGAGTTAAAGCGGCATTCAGCGATGTACAGTACAGCGCTACAGCGTTTTTATTTCATCGTGAACGCCTCGTCGAATGTCATGGTTTTCGATATGACTTGATTCGATTTTCGATCGTGGTTTTGGTGGTGTGTGGGAGAATATGAGTCTTGGTATTTTTATCGGGAAAGTCAAGGCCAGAGTTAGGTATTTATCTAATATTCACAGCCAGTTGCAGAAACGAACAATAACTTTTATAGCCGACATTAGATACTAATCTTCCATTAAATTGTTGCAGAACGCCACATTAGACACGATTTTATTGGTTCATTAATTTTGAATAATGAAGTTTGAAACGAGGTAATCTGTGACAGTTTTAGTTGCACAAGGCATCGGCATTAATGTTTATCTTTATGCAACTGGGTGTCAGGGTAGTTGCACTGATCGTAACTTGTTTTCCAGGTCCGAAGATGCTTATACTTTTAACTTTGCTTGTTTTGATAGGTACTGTAAAGGTTCTCTGCAAAATTCGACCTTATGCTATGCTGGCTGGCAGTGAAATTACTCTGGTTGCAAGTAAGTAAGTAGGTAAGTCGTTTATTTGCAAATATGGGCACAGTATGTGGTGATAAATTGATAACAGATAAGTTCAGCCATATTTAACCAATAGGTAAGCAAAAGTTATAGTCTAGCGTTAAAATTGGAAATGCAATTATTATAAGATACATTGAAAGTTTTAAGTCACAACTTATACAACGTGTTTCGGAAAGGGTAATAAACAAACCAAGGGCGCGCCTTCTTTGGATGATATCAAACGATATTGGAAGGGTTTTTTAATGCCTTCTCTATTTATGTTCGGAAGTTATGAGAATTTTTAATACATTGAATACAGAAACCGAACTTTTCAAATTGAAATAAAACATCACTCGGAAGAGATTTATCGTGATATTGGCAAGTAACGTGGAAAGTTTTTGACCTACGTAGTGTGGTGTCATGTTTGTTATGATTTGAATTTATGAAACCGAAAATTTGGTATCATTTCTTAAAGTATTTTATTTTTAGCTGAAACTGTGTAGGTATACTGATTCTATACCAGCTGTTAGTACTTAAGGATAGCAATAGTGTTTCTGTTAAACCCTGTATATGTCACTATTTTGGGCTTTAAATGCTTTGCATTCGCACAGTCGAGCGAATTTAGAATGAGCTTTCAAATTATTTCCATTCGGTCTTTGTTTTAAACATTCGCTCGGAAGAAATGTATTAAATATAACGTTGTAGTTAGATAACGTATTTAATAGACCCCATACAACATTAACTATCACAACATCACTACATATAATAAAACAAATTCCCTCGCCGCATCTGTTTGTCTGTCTGTTCGCGATAAACTTAAAAACTACAGAACGGATTTTTATGCCGTTTTCACCAATAGATAGAGTGATTCATGAGGAAGGTTTCGGTGTATGATTTGTTAAGATTTTGTTGGCGGGCGAAGCCGCAGGCATATGCTAGTAATAAAATAAGTTCAGACAAGTTTTTAAGACAATGACTTATGCTTTGTTTGCCAGAATCGCTTGCTTGCTTATTTATAAATACATCATAATTTAACAGTGTTGAACTATTAGAAGCAGTTGCAACTCCTGGAACAACAAGTGTCGCAAATTTTCCTAACATTACATAATATGTCACTACAGAAATCATACAGTGATTAGGTACACTCATTATATGAAACGTAACTTGAAAGTAACATAAGTTTCCACGAGCATACCGTCCCAATACAAAGTGGCTGGGACATCAATACGCAAATTTTAACCATAATTTCAGCACATAATTCTAGACCTGGTTATCAAACAAAAAAAAAAAAACAGGCGTTTCATAAAATTGATAGAAAGAAGCTATTTATTTTCTAGACATGAAACTTTGTGAGATTGGTAAAGATAACTAAGTATCTGCATTGCACATAAAATATGAAGAGTCGACTACAAATATCGTATTTAGAAGACGAGCCAATACTCCCTACTATGTAATATTCTAAATGCGAAAGTTACTTTGTCTGTCTGTCTGTTACGCTTTCACGCCTAAACCGCTGGACCGATCGTTATGAAATTTGGTAGAGATATAGCCTGGGATATGGTGAAGGACATAGGCTACTTTTTACGCGATAACCTACATCCACGCGGGCGGAACCGCGGGCAAAAGCTGGTATTGTATAACAAGAACAACCACCAACAACTTAAACTTAATTTCTAGGTATACATTAATCCGTGACCTCCATTCATTCCTCATTATGGCGTCATGGTATTCGATATACAACGACTTAACATTGAATCAAATGACCTGTGTTCACGCTCTACAAACCATAACTTCTAATTAAATCAAGATCAAACTACCTTTTAATTTGAACAAAAATATTTTTACTTTGTATTTAGCTGTTTTTTATCGCAACAACAATAAGGACGCGGACGCATGAAGCGGTTTGAACGCAAACTAATTTGGGCGGTGCATTTACAGAACGCTTGGTCGCTTCACTCGCAAACCTTTTGTTTCGAGCCTACACGAAACTGAATTGTTGCTTCGGTGTTGGACATTCTCATTCACTTTCGAACAATTGCTGTCCATTGGGACTTGGCTAGTATTCGACGGTGGTTTATTCGACGCAGTGGTTTTCGAAACACGAGAACGGAAATCCATTTTCCGTGAATATGTGAGTATAGTTCCGCAAATTCTGCAATAAAAGGCCTAATTTGTATCATGTTATACCTACGTTATGCAAGATGTCTTGCGTATTATTTGGGATCTATTTGATCTTTGATTGTCGTTAAAATTATAAGCTACCTACTCAGATATTGTTTGCCAATGATAAAAGAAAAAATTCGAAATAAAAAAAAAAACAGAATTTCACAAGATTGTGTTATTTATTATTATCCACCATGTGAACCAAGCACAATATTTCTAATGCGTTTTAAACGTCACGTGTAGGATACGCCTGCGGCGTTTCACACGCGAACTTGGCGGTCCGAAACAGCACGCGAACTTTCATAATCAATAGCTTTGACTTTTACGTAATCATCATCTGCCGAGCCTACTAAAACTAAAACTCAAGTCTTAGTCTCAAAATCAAAATATTTCATTTTACATATAGGTGTATGTAAAATGAAATATTTTGATTTTGAGACTTATGAAACGTCAGCAGATAGGTGCACGGATCCAGTTGGTCGGTCGTGTAACAAAATGCAGCTGGATACCAGTATTTAACATGGAACGACTGACTATCTGACTTCCACAATCCAGTTCTTACGTAAAACTAGTAACCAGTAGTCAGACTGCTGTATTACCAAAAAAAAAAAACAGTCGAAGCTTTATATCTTTGTTTCGGCCTTTCGCTCAGAGCAGTCAGATAGGAAACGCCGACCACATCTAGTTTTTAAAATATGATTGACGTGTAATAGTGTTTCTACAAACGTACTTACAGAAATAGTATCATTTATCATTTGCAAATAACATCTGGTACGACCGACTTAGCGAAGTACGGATAACTCTTGACAAGTAATGAATGGCCACCCATCCATGGACCCACCTTGACAAGCGTAGCGTTTAACCTTCGATCGACCCGTGACGCTATTATAATTAAGCTACGAGCCTTCCTTTGACTTTTACGAAATAAAGTCTCATAACCGTCTTTGTGGAAGAAAAGCAATTAAGTACAAATTAGTTTAATTATTTTTCATTAGCAAATGGCACCTGTGATTAAAATTATGAGAGTTTGTTCGATCGTCGAGGTGAAATTTTATTAAGATGTAATTGGAAAATTGGTGTGAGCGTTATTATAACGTGTTTTGTGAACCTTGATGTGTTTTACTTTGTGATACGTTACTAAAATGCTTTATACACTCTAGATTAGATCAAATCAAATCAAATGCTTATTTGCAAGAAATACATTGTTGGAGAAGGTGAAATCTTATAAATAAGTGTAATTATATTCTGCCTGCAAGCAAATTTACTTAAAGGCAGCGTCTTCGCGTACGATGCCAATGTGATGGCCCATACTGGGCATACCAACTCATTGCATTTTTTTTTGTGCAGGACTATACCTGGAACCTTCCAGCAGCGGACACATTAAAGGTCAAAGTACCAACTTTTTTTTGCATTTTGTTTTTTGGGAATATCAAACAGTTTAAAAATTCTTGCAATTTTATTATTAACGCTACCGAATACAGAAAAATATAACGTCATACTATTTTTTTGTGGCGTGACGACCTAGACGCGTATTGCAAGGGCTGGATCGAGGAGGCTGGATGGAAAAGGATGCCTGGAAGGATTTGGGGGCCTTTGCTCAGCAGTGGGACAGTGTAGGCTACTAGGCAGATTGATTAGGCTGTCGAATCCTCCTTTCTGTTCATAAGAACAAACTACGCTTACCACCCTTATTGCCAAGCGTGATGCTAACGATTATTAAAGCCAAATTCCCTTTACACAGCTAATTTCAGGGGTTAAGGCGCAGACAGCCGACGTTTAAGAACTTTCTATTGAAGATCACGCCTAAACGGCTTGTTTTATGTATTTGAAAAAATTATGTGTAAAACTAGACAATTTTCTTCGTCATTTGATATGTGAGTATTTCAAATAATATTTTTATAACATAATGTAATTAATTGGTAAAGTAATGTCTATCGCGGACATAAAAACGATAATCACGCAAAAACCATCGGGTGTATTTCCATGAAACTTTCACCATCTAAAAGACAATTTAATCACCCAAAATTTAGTATACGGTTTTTCTTTGATATGTGTTTGATAAATCAACATGGGTTGTTTTTCGAAACACTTTATGCGCGTTAAGGCGGGGTCTCTTGCGAGCGACGGGCGGCAGTACATCGCTGTAGGTAGCTGTCAGCTATCGTCGCCTTAACGAGAAGATTATGTTCAGCAGTTTACATTATTACAATGGTGTGGATAATCAGTGTAAATCCACCCTTAATTCCACTGGCCTAGCGACAGATGTAACTCGATCATTATAATCAAACTCAATGAGCCATATAACACGATGTTAAACTAAATAGATTACCCGTATCATTGTGTGTAGCAACTCGAGTGTGAGATATGAAAGGGCGTTCAAAATTTGATACCTACTCAGTATGCTACGTGGTTGTCTTAGATTAGCTCAATTATGTACACACCTGTTCCCTACTCGACTGGAGCATTGCATCGATCACGTACTCCTCAAATCTAATTATCCGTCTACCACACTGGTATTGGAATCTCATGTTACAGATCACAAGCCTGTTCTTTTATCCATAGCTCAAGTTAGTCCAAAAAGAGAAAAAAAAGATGTTATCACTCGCCTCGATTACGAAGCCATTATTGTTGAGCTGGAAAGCACGGACTTTACGAAATTATACCAAATTGATGACGTAAACGTGTGCACGACTAGATTTATAGAAATCCTCAGATCAGTCCTTGCAAAACATTCAAAACAGGTTAAAATTCCCAGGCAAAAAAGAACAATTAAGCCCTGGATGACTCCTGGACTATTAAAATGTATAAAAAATAGAGATAAAATGCACATCAAAACAAAAAAATCTCCTGATAACCTAACCTTGAAAATAACTTATAAGCGCTACAGGAATTTCTGTAATAACTTACTCCGAAAATTAAAAATAGCTTACGAAAAGACAGAACTTGATAAAGCGAGAAATAATCCTAAAGTGTTATGGAATACAATTAAACAAATAACAAACACACAAAAGACCCGTCGCAACCCTTTAGACCTGCTCAAATTAAGAGACGATCCTAAATCTTCCTTAAACGAGGTAAACCACTTCCTCAGTAATGTAGGTAAAAGTTTGGCTGCGCAAATTATGTCACAGGCACCTGGACAGACAATAACAGCAAATAATCCATACTCTACTCAGATTAAAAACAGTACTCACAACTCAATTGTCAGTTCTCTTGCCGTGTTGGAAGTTGATCAAAAAGAAGTGGAATCTCTAATTTTACAACTACGTTATGACTGTGCAGTTGGATGGGATGGAATCTCGTCTATATTATTGAAAACATGCCGACATGTATTGGTTCCACCTATTACCTATCTCTGTAATCGCAGCCTTCAAACGGGTGTATTTCCGGATGCCCTGAAAAAGGCAATAATACACCCAATTTACAAGGGAGGGGACAGAAGCTGTGTTAGTAACTATAGGCCAATCTCTGTTTTGACTGCCCTTTCCAAAATACTGGAGAGGATACTGGCAGATTCTCTAAAGAACTTCCTGGCCAAACACCACATCATTGCCGAAAACCAATACGGCTTTCGTACAGGAGTGTCGACGGAAGATGCTGTTTTAGACTTCACGCAACAGGTTGCCAGGAAGCTAGACAATAAAAAAAAGTGCCTGGGGATCTTTCTGGACCTCTCCAAAGCTTTTGACACAGTTTCTGTTCCCAAACTTATTGACAAGCTGGAACGTATTGGTGTGCGTGGAATTCCACTTGATATTTTCAAAAGCTACCTCGACAATCGAACACAGCTTGTCAAGGTTGATGCGTATTATAGTGACGAGGAGCTAATAACATATGGCATCCCCCAAGGTAGTATACTTGGCCCCGTACTGTTTCAAATCTACGTAAACGACCTTTGCAATATGAACCTGCTTAACTGTGATATCTACGCGTACGCAGATGATACCGCGATCCTCGTTCACGTCATGCAGAAGATGCCCTGTCCAGAATAATGACATGGTTGAACACTAACCTTCTGACTCTCAACTTAACCAAAACCACTTATATCCCTTTCGCAATCCGACGTAATACGAGGCCATCACATACCTTTAGTATTATAGCTCACTCATGCTCATATCCAATACCATCTTGTGACTGTCCAACTCTTACTAGATCAGAGAGTATAAAATATCTCGGAGTTCAAATTGATGATGGACTAAGATGGGACAAACAGATTGACGCCCTTACTACAAGAACATTGCGTCTTATACACGTCTTTAAGTCACTGAGAGAGTCGGCTAAACTTGACACCCTCAAGATGGTGTATTATGCTCTTTGCCAATCTGTTATTGGATATTGTATTACTGCATGGGGTGGAGCAACTAAAACTAAAATGTTAAAAGTAGAAAGAGCACAAAGAGCCTTACTTAAAGTAATGACTAGAAAACCCTACAGATTTCCAACAACTGAACTATACTGTAACTGCAAAGTTCTTACGGTACGTCAGCTTTTCGTGCTTCGATCGATTTTAAGAACTCATGCTAAGCTTCCGCTGCCAAATCTTAATAAGCGACTACAACTCATCACTGGATCTCAACATAAAACCACATTCGCAACGCATCAATTTTATACAATTAGTAATTATATTTACAATAAAATTAATAAAAAAATAAAAATCTTAAAACTAAACAGTCACGCGGTAAAAACAAAAGTAACAGAGTGGCTACTAGAGAGGGACTATGCGTACACGGAGTCTTTACTTACATACATCACCTAATAACTCAGACATGCCGATTTCCTTATCATACACACATTTATAAAGGTGCGCACGCAGCGCCCTCCCACCCCACCTTTTCACACATGCACACACACCCACACTATACTCACCTTCCACTGCATGCACACACACCCTCTAACACTATACATACGTCACAACTATTACAGAATCACATAAATCATTTAAGCGGTAGAACAACATCGTCCATTAATTGTTGTAACTTAAATAGTATATAAGAATTCTGTGGCCGAACACTGTTTCTCAAAATACAGGTTTACAACCTAGTTTGAGGGGCAGGGTTTAGTAAAAAAATTGTACAGATTTAACAACAAAACTATCAAACTGAGTTACTAACTACCCACTGATTGTTGCTGTAACTATCTGTAATTTTTGATGAATAAATTATTATTATTATCTCTTTCATTTTATTTTTTATACTTATTTAGTACATTTTTAAATATTTTTACAAAAATCATTAAAAAAAACATTTAAAAATATAAAAAATAGTGGCCCAACGGCATCAGGAGCAGGGTCCAAGATGCCGGTGGTCAGGGCTCTAGAGAAAGGAACCTCCTGACTATGCGTGCCGTGTCTAGGAGTACTGCTTTCTGAATCAAGCCCTTGATCCAGCCGTGCAATGAGAGCCTCCTGAGATGTTGATCGAGGCTCTTCGCTACTAGGCCATTTACTGTAATGATTATCGGTACAATGATTGCTGAGTCCACATCCCACATGTCGACAACCTCGTGAGCCAAGTCAAGATACTTGATTTGTTTATCTTTCTCGGCTTTCACGAGGTTCCCGTCATGCGGGACCGTTATATCAACGATCATTGCACGCCGCTCTAGTCGATCCACCACCACTATATCAGGCTTATTGGCAACAATAGTCCTGTCAGTGATGATGGATCGATCCCAGTACAGTGTGACATGTCCATTTTCGAGAACTGGGTCGGGCACATACCTGTAGTACGGCACTTCTGATTCCACAAGGCTGTATTTTAGAGCAAGTTGCTGGTGGATAATCCTGGCTACAAGGTTGTGTCTATGCAAGTACTCCTCGTTAGCTAGACGAGAACAACCGGAGATTATGTGTCGGATTGATTCTCCCGGACGGTGGCATGCCCGACAGATGTCAACCGTACCATCTTTCACAATAAATCTCCGGTAGTTGTTCGTCATGATAACTTCGTCCATAATTGCACAGACAAAACCTTCGGTTTCCCCAAAGAGGTCACCGAAACGCAGCCAGGCTACGGACGCTAGTTGGTCTACATCGGGCCCATGTAGGGCCCGGAAAAAGCGTCCGTGAAGCTCCTTACTCTGCCATACCTCCATGCGATCATTAGTGTCAAGCACTACAGGTTTGCGCCAGTTCTCTTTAGCCAAGGAGAGCGGGGTGAGGCCTTTGTCCACCGCGACCACATCTCGATGCATCCCCACGTTGGTCTCTAGGAAATATTCCCTGAGACTGCATATCTCGCGATTGTGGAGAGTCTTAGCGTTTAAGAACCCTCGACCTCCACACTTTCGCGGGATATACAGTCTCATTACCGATGACCGTGGGTGGTGCATTCGATATGCAGTCAGCAGCGTACGGACCCTCCTATCCAGGGCGTCGAGTTATTATTATTATTATTATGTGTTTCGAAACAAAATTTCGTAAAGTCGGCAAGCGTGGGGACCTCACTATAGTGTTCTAGGTTATCGTCTTCATCGTCATTCATCTGAGAGCCTAGTCAACACATTCGCTTTCAAAGCGTTTCGTATTTTTGCTACGAATCAAACTCAAACTCAAACTCAAAGTATTTATTTCAATTAAACCTTTCACAGGCACTTTTGAATTGTCAAACAAAAATCGAAGTTGAAGCTAGGTGCCCATTCCAAAACGTAGATCTCTATGGAGAAGAACGGGCAAGAAACTCCTAGGACAAGGACTCTTTTAAATCATGGGTATTACAACATTTTGGGAACATTATTCTTGGTGCTTCTATATGTGAGAACAATGTAAAAAAAAATAAGATTCAAAATAAGCCATGGTAGATAAGAGATGTCCAGTCCCAACCGACGGCGCCCGTTCACGAACTTGACGCATGGATCAGCACCATCCAGCTCAACCATTTTCTAGGGAATTTCAATAGAATCAGCTTATGTTAGCTTTTTGGTGGTTTATGTCAGTCCTGTATATTTTAGCCAAAGCCCGAAGAATCGCCATACTTAAATGACAGTATACAAGGCACATTACTCGCAGAACAGATGGCCGATGGGGCCGAAAGTTTTTGGAGTAGCGACTGCGTACCGGAAGATGTACCATTGGAAGGGATCCTACAAGGTGGACCGATGACCTAGTGAAGATCGTAGAAATTAGCTGGATGCGGGAGGCATAGAATTGGTTGAAGTGGCGGTGCTTGGGGGACGCCCATGACAAGATTTGGACGTTTTCCGGCTGAAATGATGATGATGACAACACATTTTTAACTTTCCATCATCCTTACTGCTTTCCAACTTTGTTAAGGTTGGCTTCTAGGCTAACCGGAATCTGAATACCAGTATTGTATGTACATGAAGAGATAGCCTATCGGACCTCCACAACCCAGTTACTGGGTAATATGATACCTCTAAGTCACACTGGTTGTAAGATTTTCCGGCTTCTGACTACCCGTGACGACTGTGTGTAGTTAGAATACTATGTCAAGAGACATTGTAAGCTATATCAATACAACTGACTATGTATGATGATATAATTAGCTGTGTAAGATCCAGTCAAGCAAGATGACGATAATTGAGATAGTCTAGTTGAATTTCCATGATTACCGGTCGATGCATACAGGGCCCCAATTCCGTTTGGTTATAATGATTCCCCGCGGAATCTTACTACGTTCAAACTACGTCAATATCGTGTTTTGAAGAAACCAATGTAACAGTAAGGAATTGAAATGTCTTCTGTATTTTCCAAGACAATTTGTCGATATTTATTGGCAGAGGTTTCGAAGTAAGGAATCGTTAAGTGGTTATAGTGAATTAGGGGCCCTGGTTAGAGTTGAGAGCAGTGGTGGCCCAGTGGTACCGGCTCCGTCTTACGAGTTGTAGGTCGTGAGTTTGGAACCCAGCCAGGAACTTTTCTTTGTTTATTTAATTTTATCACCACTGCTCACAAAAGGTTGAAGAAAAACATCGTGAGGCAACCGGGATGTCTTAGAACCAAAACTTCGAAGACATGTGAAATCTACTAACCAGCACTGGACCTGCGTGGTGGATTATGGCCCACCCCCACTCACAGAGAGCAGGCCTGTGTCCCAGCAGTGGGAACGTAGGCATGATTAAGTTACATTTAGTTAATGAGCAATACTTTTAGATACAATATTTCTTGCCAGTTAGAAAAAAAAAAGTAATTAGCAACATCTATTACTTGATCGTAACCTATAGGCGTAAGAAACAGAAACAGTCACCGTAGCCGATATCAGCATCGGCTGTATTATTTAAAAATAATGGTAACACTAAGCTTTAAAAGTAATAAAACGTCTTCTCCAAATCACTTTCCCGCCTTTACCCACAAAATCCAACAGTGAAACAATTCGTTCAAGCAATAGCATGAGAAATGAGAAAAGCTATACAAAATCGTGATTATTAAGCGAAAGTGCAAACAAAACGTTTAAACATTCCACTAATGACTCCGTGGATGAATGATGCCTGACGAACAAAAGACTGTGACGAAATATGAAACGGCTAAGCGGGTCGCTTCTTGTACGGTAGTTTTCTATTGGGAATCAGAGAGAGAGAAAGAAACAGGAAACAAAAGACAGAAGAGAAAGGAAATTGTTTATTCTGCACAAACAAAGCGAACATTACAAAAAAAGCCTCGTATTTAATTAATTATAGTTTGTCACTTTGTCCGTTGTTAGGGCCAGGAACCAAAGACAATAAACATGCGTGAATATTACAAGACTGGCCAATGGCAAAAAAATAAAATTCAAAACAAAAACATGATGCCGATTGCAAAGTGAAAAATAACTACCTCTGTAACAATAACAAGAATAACTATTAACTCCCTATAGGTAAATGTCGGAAGCCTCGCAATACCTTCTCGTCCCACATACCGCAGTGTCTCAAGACGAAAGTCTTTGACCAGTGCGTGTTGCCAGTGATGACATATGGAACCGAAACGTGGTCGCTCACAATGGGCCTCATAAGTAGGCTTAAAGTCACCCACAGGGCAATGGAGAGGGCGATGCTTGGAGTTTCCCTGCGTGATCGAATCAGGAATGATGAGATCCGTAGGAGAACCAAGGTAACCGACATAGCCCGAAGAATTGCCAAACTTAAGTGACAGTGGGCAGGGCACATTGCTCGCAGAACAGATGTCCGATGGGGCCGAAAAGTTATGGAGTGGCGACCGCGTACCGGTAGACACAAAGTTGGAAGGCCTCCCACAAGATGGACCCATGCCCTTGTGAGGGCCGCAGGAATCCGCTGGATGTGGGAAGCACAGAACGGGTCGAAGTGACGGACCTTGGGGGAGCCCTATGTCCAACAGTGGACGCCTTTCGGCTGAAATTATGATGATGAGGTAAATTTTATTTATTCATATTTCAAGAAAACAAGTAACAATTGACTCAAATGTGTTACTAACAATGTTAAATGTAGACTATCTCGATGTAAAAAAAACCCTTCATGCTAAACAATATTGTTTCTTTAGTTTTCATTAAGAACACGTTGTTAGACATTACTGAAACATGACTAGACAAGAAGAACCCTGTCGTAGAAACTCGACATAACTAGTGGTCCGTCCCGTTGGGCCTACTCTAGGAAATGTTTCATTGTTCAACTGTAGAACTGGGCATGTGTCACGAGTCTGTGACTTACTTAAATGTAACATATAATCCAGACGTGGGTCATCTTAAATGCAATTATCATTTTCGATTTTATGTGTAAAATGAGTATTTATAATTAAAATTCACTCACATTGACGTTATATATTTACATTACATGCAGGAAGCACGGAACCGGTCCAAGTGCCGCCCCTGTAGCTTGGGGGACGCCTATGTCCTGCAGAGGACGTCTTTCGGATGAAATGATGATGATGATGATTTACATTTTGGCATTCGTGCTGAGCCTGTGTGCTGTTTGTGTCAATATTACTGTGCCTACTGAATGGATTGAAATTCGTAGGTATTGGATTAAACTGGCTTTGTTCAGACTTTTATTTCAAACCTTTGCGAACACGGCCAGAAACTGCTCCAAATAACAATAACCAACAGCTACACAGCAGTTACTAAGTGGATAATTTATTTTGTGTAAATAAATCACAGTAGGTATCGTAACTACGTAAACACAAAATGAGATTCAGCAGCAAGTCATTCACTGTATAAATTGTTCTTAGCTTTTATCCACTACTTCTGCCCGCGACTTCGTCCTCGTCAAATTTCTAGTTTCCTCAACTCACCCCGTCGCATCACATCACCAGCCCGTACTATAACTTCGTTTTCGCTAAGCTTTCTTTCGGACTTTTTTTACTTTGATCGGCTTCTAAGGATCCTGTCGTGATGTAAAATAGCATATAGCCTCCCTGAAAAATCGGCTGTCAAATACAAAAATCCTACTATCCCACTAATATTTTAAATGCGAAAGTTTGTATGTTTAGATGTTTTGATATTTAGATGTTTGGATGTTTGTTACTCAGTCACGCCAAAACAGCTGAACGGCTTTGGATGAAATTTGGCATACAGATAGATACAGAAATTTGGCAGAGAATTATCTCGTTCAAATAAACAAACTCCTCGACTTTATAATTACTATAGACAGATATAGATTAAAAATCAAGTTGATAATCGGCCAAAATATTCAAGCAAAAACTGCTACATACCCAGTTTTAAATTAAACCAGAGCATTTCATTTCATACAAGCAGCGTTGTGGATTTAATTCATTGCTCGCCAACAACGCGAGCTTTGTTTCCAACTATTGCTCTTGTTGCTTGTTGCTCAGCGTGCTCGTCGGTTCAGTTGCTCGTTGCTCAAGCTACTAGCATTGAATTCTTATTCCACAGTTAAGTAATTGCTGAATATTTATCTAACGTCTTGAAAGCAGATTGAAATGTTTTGTAAATATATCTTATGGCTGTGATTTAGATAATGGTTTGAGTCTTGTAATAAAACTAGCCTTCCTAAGGGTAAGGTACGTGTTGTGAATGTTAAGTGGTGTTTTTATTTTGAAGGTTCTTGCCATGGGAAACTTTTGTAAGGTACTCTGCTGGATTAGTTGCAATAAGGAGATTTTGCGGTAATCTCATATTACGGAAATACAAAGAAAAATTATCAGCTGTTTATATTGTTCTTAAGAACGTACCTAAGAGGGGCTCGTGGCTAATTAAAAATATCCGCATGGGTCAATTGACCACGTTGAGCAACGCTGGCCGCGTATCTTTACATATCGAAACCCCTCCGTGCCTCAGAAAGCAAAGATCGTGGATCTTGATAGTCGTTACGGGAAGTCAGAAGCTCGAAAGTCTTACCAAGGGGTACCGTATTACCTAGTTACTGGATTGTGGAGGTCAGATAGGCAGTTGGTTCATGTAAAATACTGGTATTCAGACGCATCCGGTTAGACGGGAAGTCGACACCAATGTAGTTGGGAAAAGACTTGACCTCCTAATATTATTATTATACTCTTTGGGCTTGACCGATTGATGATTTTGACTAACCTAAGTGTCGATCCCCCCCGAGTGGGTTCCCGCATTGTCGTTGCGGGGGGGCTCAGTAACCGTGGATGCCGGCCACGGTGAAGCCAAGAGGAACCCAAAGGTGGGGCCGCTCGTCAGGGCTTTTGCCTCAAAGCCGACGACGTAGCGGCCAAAAAGTAGGTTGCGGTGAGGTGCACCGCAACTGAGGTGGGCCGCGATGTCGAATGGGAGGCATCGCGGCTGAGGGCTACGGGCTGCGGTAGAGGAGGAGTGCCGGTGCTTCTGAGCAGCGCTCTTCCCTTCCGTGGCCTGGACGGGGCCGCCACCGTTTGATGGCGGACGCGGTGGGGCCGCAGGGGAAGAGGAGTGTCGGTATAGCGTTAGCCGCTCTCCCTATCCTCTGCGGCCGAAAAGTGGTAGACGGGACGGCGCGTTGTGTTCCACACGCGCGCCGTCAAAGATGTCAGCAACCACCGATGGGGTCCGCAAGGGCCGATGCCTGCCAGGGGTGCGGGTTTGTTCGAAAGAGACACCACAGCCCCTGGCATACGGGCTACTGAGGGAACACGGGTGGGTTTTAGTCAGTAAAAGTCTGACACGCCCTCCTGCTCTACTCAGCAGGAGAAGTCATTTGATGATTTCCCACCCAAAAAAAAAAAAAAAAAAAAAAAAAAAAGTGTCGATTTTGTTTGTTCTCTTGTTTATCGAAACTGATTCAACGACTTTTGAGAAAATTAAAACAACGGACAGGAAATTAAAACACTCTGTTGTGAGTTCCACGGTATTAATTTACTTCTCTTTCAGGAAATGGAATATTTACGATCTTTATTAACAAGTACAAATTAAAGAGAGCTTTTGTTAGATTACGGTTATTTCGTAGCTGGGTATTAATTAAACGGATAAATTTGTGAGTATCATATTTTATCTGCATCGTTTTTGTGAGATTGAAATGTTTCCTGACAACTTTAGAAGTTACAAGTTCGTCAACCAATGTGGCTTCAATCTATTTTACAAAGTGGTTCTAGGATGCTCACAATATTTTTCTGTAGTGCAGTGCTCCAAAGTCAACCATTAATGTGGTTGGATGGCCGATGTTAAAACGGTTTTGAATTCGGCTCTCGCTTTTTTGGCGTCCACTTTTATAGCGGCCTATTCGATGCAAAATTGTGTGGTTTAATAAAATATAGTGCGTTGGCTATTTACCTTTATGTACCTGGAAATGAAAATTGAGGGAGTACTTTCAATTAATTCAGGTATGGAGGTAGTATGTACTGGCTAGACAAGTTTATGCTGAAAAGAGGGGAATATATAACTTCTTGACATATAAAAAAATACTTGGAAGCAACATTCATTATATAACGCCTGTTTTGATCAAAGGGATAGGCTATAGTTGTATAATTCAAAGGTGAAGGTGTAGACTTACTTACATAAATAATAAAATGATTCACAATCCCATTTCTCATTGCTTAACTAGTACGTAGGTTAGCAAAGTTTTACGTCTGTAGGTAGGTACTAATAAATTACTATTCACCGATGCATGCCGTATACTCAATGCTCCAGTCCCGAGTCTCGTCTCTGTAAATCTCTTGGGGACTGTACAGCAATGCTTTGTCAAATATCAGGCTATGTCGAATATGTCCATCGTGTCGACCTGAAAATGTCGAATCGAGAACATTTCCCAAATGACCTACAGAATAGTCCTCTGAGTATTGCCAATGGAGGATCGTGAGCTTGCATTTTGTATGCTCCGGGCTCGATATCAAAATCAAATAAATGTTATCAAGTAACTGTTATTTTATGATCGTTTACTAACTGACCTACTTGCCTGTTAACAGTTAAATTGAAATAAATGCTTTGGGTTTGACTTTGAGGTGGAAATCTATGAGATGTCTCTAAACACAAAGGTACACGGAAATTGACAAAGAAAAAAGCATTGGTTTACTTTCAATAATGCTGAATGACATATCAGTGATTATAAAAAAAAAAAACATAATTATGTATTCACTTCTCTTGTGAACATAAATTTAATAATGAATAAATCTTTATTTCGAGTTATACAATTATAGAGTTACCACTTGGTATGGTCATTTTCCTTATACTCTATTGTTGAGAATGACTTCTAATATCTTCATTCAATATCCGGTTTTGGTGGCCTTTTGGATGGAACGAAAATATTGTGTTCGTAATCGGTCACACCTAAATATAAAGTCAAAATGTAACGAATTTCCTGTACCGATACCGGTACGGGTGTACATGCAAAAAACAACCTTTTACACAAACTTTACAAAGTTTAAACGTCAGATCGACCTTTAGTTCCATTAACGAATATATACTCAGTCTATAATATTCCCACTGCTGGGACACAGGCTTCCTTCCTGTGGGAGGCATCATAATCGCTGGCCCAATACTGGTGATAGATGTCACATATGTCTTCGATTTTTTAAGTTCTAGGGCATGCTGGTTTCCTCACGATGTTTATCTTCACCGGTACAGACTTACTTCACTATGACAAAACCGGCAAAAAATTTGACATCTGACATCTTCCAACCCGCACTAGGCCCGCATGGTAGATTATATAGTCCACTCCCTCATGAAGAGAGGAGGCCTAAATCCCACCAGTGGGAGCATTATAGGTTGATCAACCATCAATTACAGGAGTAAAATTTATAAAGACAAGACTTTATAAAACACAGGTTTCCCTATAACAACAAAGCAACTAATTTCCTGAAAGCAAACACCGGATATTAAATGCAATTCTTTCTTCATTTCGAGTTACGAGTTCAGGTTACAAAAGTGCATCACTAATTAAAGATCTATTGAAAACTGACTTTTCTTGTTTCTCTATTTAATTGTTTGCTTACTTCGTTACGTTGTTTACTTACTTTTCTTGCTTCGTTATTTAATAAATTTAATGTAAATGAAATGTTATTGTATTTTTAATGTTGTAAATTGCCTCTAAAGTTTGAGCTTATCTTTATAAAGGTTCAGATCAAAAAATAAATTCAATATACGGATAAATTGACTTTTAGATTGTTTTCAGGGCTGTCATTGTTCGAAATTAAAAGTATTATATACGATATCGTAATTCGAAAGTAAACAAATGTGCTAAAATATATTATTTATATTATTTTTGTATCGCCCTCTAAATATGATGGGAACAATAGGCCGAGTGTCATTACAATAAGGAGCCCAGCTGCTTATAGGTGTTATAAACTGGTAAAAATAAATAGGGCTACCAGTCGATCTTGAAGTTTAAGCCTAAACATCGATAACGTACCGAGATCCCACCGTGCCTCGGTAAAGCACGTTAAGCAGTTGGTCCTGACTGTCTTTTGTAGATCTTTGACAGACTACCTACCAACTGGTTTATGGAGGTCAGATTAGAAACAGTTCTAAGTAAAATACTAGGCAGTATCCAGCTGCATCCCGTTAGACTGGAAGCAGAATGATTGTGTGCCTAGAATTAAACTGCGATCACCGCGTTTTTAAAAAGAAACCCTTTTTCCATGACGGGGTGATCGCGTCTGTTTGATTGTACCTACTTATTTTAATGTGAAATACCTGTTAAATACCTATCCAGACAGCAAATGAACTATGACACCATTTTAATTTCCAACCGTTTATAAATATAATAAGGGATGAAAAGCAATTTTGATTCAACATCGAATATTCTTCTATCAACTCGTGTTACGGCTAGGGAAGCAACAAGCGTCATTAGTGTGTTGGGGCTGAGCCAACAGTTCGATGCCGGGACATAGCACTTTATTGAAGTGCGAACCCTAGTAGCGGTCAATTAAAATAGAACATAGTATAGAGGCCGACACTGGCTATAATCGTCTGGCATGTAATTTCTTCACAATGGTCAGCACAGACAAGAGCCCTCTTTTTACACGACTCTGCGACGTAAAAGAGAGTTTTGTGTGTATGTAAGGTCCTATGTGGTGATAAAGTTCTTATATAATCTTCTATGAGGTCTTATTAACGTGAAAAATAGTTATTGTGATAAAAAAGTGTAAGATCAAAAGGAAAATTTAATAAGCGTAAATAATGAACTTTAAAAAGATAGAAACGAGAAGCCTTTCTCTAAAGAGGTTTTGTATTAAATTTAACAGTATACACGATTTCATGCAGTCGAAAGAATTTCGTTAAAAACAATAGATCTCCGACTGCATGAAATTATTTGCTTGTTAAGTTTAATAGTCAACGTTTTCAAATAAATTTTATTTTTAGTTTACGTTTTACGCAGTCCAATTTTTTTACATTCATTGCATCAGGTTAACACAGAAAAAAAAAAATACATAGAATCCTAAATGTGAACATGGCAGTCTCAGACATGTCTACATTGATTGGATTCGATCCCCTTTGAACGGTAAAGGGTCTTAGTTCGGCTTCTTTACGATTGCTTTTGGCCAGAAGTTCTCTAGTTTGTTAGATTGCAAAACAAATTCACAAAACGAAACCTAACCTAAAGTAGTCAAAACATCAATATAATTGTATCAGGGCAGATCAAATGATAATCTGCAAATAACATTAGCTAAAGATAATGTTGCATTTTAGTAATGTGTTCTATTTTTTTTTAATATTAATTTATCTCATAGTTAACTTGCATGTAATGTATCATGTACACCAAGTTTAAACATAAAAAAATATATATTACTTATCTTAGCTTATAAAAATCTTTTTACCAATTATAAAACTGAAGCGTTTAATTGCTTATTTGAATGCGCTAATCTCTGGAACTAGTTCTTTGTCGGATTTGAAAAATTAGTAATAAAATTCTTAGTAAAGGCTAGATGCGTCTCCACACCACGTCAGACACTTAGGAGCTGAGCAAAGAGAAAAAAGTCGGAAAGAAAGCGAAGTGAAAACGAAGTTACATAGAATTCGCATCGCATAGCGCGGGCAGGCGATGCGATGCCGATGGAGTGGGCCGTGGAAACAAGAAATCCTAGGTAAACATGAAATCGTACATTCATCTTAGACATCTGACATGGAAAGTCTTAAATCCGCGAAAAGAGAGTGTTAAGACCGGAGTTGGTCACACACAGCGTTCCGAGACATTTTACGTATTTAAAAAAAAAGCAGCCAGTTCAGCTACTGCGTCGTAGCTGAAAAAGGAATTTCCTGAAACTTCCACAAAGCCAATCTCGAAGGCAAACAAAGCAATTGCCATCACTATCGACAGTCGCTCAAGACTAAGTTATAAATCGGCCACGTAGGATATTTGCAATTTAATGGCCGTATTAACATAATCGATGTCCGGTTGCAAGCGAGAGTGGTTCCGCATGTTTCAATAATAATGCTTTCAGCGTTCCGTGTGGTTATGGCTATTATGAAAACCGATCATATGTTGACGCCCGCGATTTTGAACGTGGTTTAGCGGTTTTTAGTAACATTTTGGGATTAATTTAATGTTTTAGTGGATAGTGGTTAGTTCTCTTAGTGTTACTTTAATTAATTTTTAGTAGGATGTTTTGGTCAGTATAACTTTAGTTATAGGTCGGGGGTGTTACTACACACCTCGAAACCACGACTGTAACAATGTGGTTGAACCAAAATTAATAATGTGTATGGATCGTAGCGTATTGAGGGGCTTGTGGCTAAGTAAAAACAACCACTCGGGTCGATCGATCAGGTTAAGCTAGGGCAGCAGCGGTTGGTCCGTGGATGGGAGACTATCTTTTCATACCAAGACCCCTCCGTGCCTCGGAAAGTACGTTAAACCGATGATCCCGGCTGTCATTTGTTCTTTGATAGTTGTTACGGGTCGTCCGAACCCCGAAAATCTGACGATCAGTCTTACCAAGGGGTATCACCCAATAACTGGGTTGTAGAGGTTGGATAGGTAGTCGCTCCATGCAAAATACTGGTACCTATTCAGCTGCATCCAGCTAGACTGGAAGTCGACCCCAACATAATATAGATAAGGCTAAGCAAATGATGACCATACCGCATGGCGTTCTATAGTTTTTGCTAACTTTCATTGAAAAAGTTGTGAGTATGTTATGTACTTAGAATACCCATGAATTCTTGTTTTGGTATTAAATATGGATCTAAGTACACAGCAAGTACCTATTCATGATATGGCGATTCTTCGGGCACACCTATAATGAACATCTTTTGGGAAAATTGATGAAATCTAATAATCGCATAGGATGTAGTTTTTAGTCCCATTTTATTTAAAACTAGCAGTGGTCTGCGGTTTCATCCGCGTAGTTCCCGTTCCTGTGGGAATACAGGGACAAAACATAGCCTATGTCACCCGGGGATAGTGTAGCTTCCGAACAGTGACATATTTTTTTAAATCGTTTCAGTCGTTTCGGAACCTATTCAATGCAAACAAACAATCAAATCTTTCCTCTTTATAATATTAGTATAGAAGTATAGATTATTTAAAATGTATTCAGGCTTCCGAATATTTTAGTTATCTTTTCCGTACCACTCAGAAGTACATTACCGGACGTCGACCATTATTAAATCTCAGGAGACTACGACTGATCTGTATCACTGCTATTAGTTATCTAGGTAAATACTCGTATCTTTTGGAGTGGGATCCAGTAATATCCTATAGATAGATGACTATTTTTGATAAAACAATACTTTTACAAATCTGTTGGTAATTATCTGCATTAGGTTACACTGGAAGCCGAACCCAGCATACTCGGATTTGAAAAATGGTATGATGGTGATTGATAATAATAAAAAAAAAGAGTGGCACACCGGGACTGCCGACAGAAGTGAAAACTGAACAATTCCGTGTGTATTTTTTAAAATCGTGAATACAGGATTTCACATTGAGTCCTTGGGTCTTGATTTCTCTCCATAAAAAATGACAAACGAACGATCGACTTCAGCCATTAAAGGTAACAGCACAGTATTTTACGATGAAAATACAAAGCGAAAGAAAGGGATAAAAGACTTAGAATTTCCTAATGAAAGAAAAATACTTTTCCACAAGACATCAACGTCCGTGTGCTCGTTCACCCATATAAACACAGTATACATATAGCTCATGGAAAGCGTTCGGTGACGATGACGCGAGTTCCATGATTTTTGTTCACCCATAAAGTGCTCAACGCGCCTAAAGAAGTTTTCACTTCAAAAATGGTTTTATCTTTTAGATTGGAAAGGTGGCTTGGAATCATCAAGGTTGATGCCAGAATATGGCGAAATGTGTCATCATGCACAATCAGCCAATTATTTCCCACTGCTGGGACACAGGCATCCTCTCGGTGAGAGGGGGTTGGCCCTAATCAACCACACGAGCCCAGTGCGGGTTGTTACACGTAGTTGTAACACGTCTTCAAATTTTTAGGTTCTAGTATATCTCTTACCTAACCTAATTTTTTTATTTAATATTATTGATAATTCTTGATTTATTTATGTTATTAGTATTTTAAATTCTTATTGTCTTTCGACCTAATTTGTACACCAACCATGGTCAAACATGTTGAGCCAAAAAACCTTGTAACACCTATAATAAGCATCATACCATGTATATTATCTACACATGTTTTTGCAAAAAATAAAATCTGAATCTGAATCTGAATCTCTTAACTTTAATAAGCGTTTATTAATATGGGGGTAATTAATGTAAATTAATTCTACACGTCATTATAAACAACTTTCGCTATAAAACTCATAACCGAATTGAAAAAATATATATATAAAAATACATGCATCGAAATAGTCTATCTACGGTTGTATAGGAATTTATATTTTTTCACGAATTGACTGACAGTTTCCCGAAAGTTGCTTAAAAGGACGCATAGAATCGCCACCCTGTTGAATCTGTATACAGGCTGTAAGGGGAACGCTTCCGAAGCCAAAACGTACCTACGTTCTGGCTATAACCTTATAAACAACCTAAATGCAAACGGATACCAATAACCTTTCGCCTTAAATTGGTTATTTTGCATCAATTTAAAACGTTCGACGCTTCTGTAATGTTTCTACTTATTTTATTTTGGCGGCACTTTACAAAGGTTGCTTAGACCTAAAGTCGCCGCTTGCACTTGGGGCCCTTTTTAGATGTATTTAATCTCAAATACGTCCGTGTGTCGCTGCAGGGTGCCAACTGAAAACCAGCGCTGGGTGTCTCACGCCCAGCAAATGCTGAGATGGGAACCTTTTCGGTATGGACACGCTCAGCACAACTGATACTGAATGTTTTTTGTTATGTTTAACGTTCCCTTTTATTTTTTTAATGTGTTTGTTGCTGTTGTGTTGTGTCTGTGTCGAATACATGTTTTCTATTCTATTCTATTCCATTCTAAATAATGTTTAAATTTAGCTGTTCTCACAGCAAAAAAATGCTAAAAAAAGTAGGTAAAAACTAGATATTTTGATGGTACTGTTTCGAGAATGACTAGCCCTGTCTTCGCTTTCGGAAGCGTTTCCCTTACGTATACGTATGTGTATGAAAATCTAGTTCTCTATACGTATACGTATGTGTAGGAAAATCTAGTAGAACTAGATTTTCATACATTCCATTTTTAAAGTGTTTTAGGTATCCGCATGGAAGATTCTCAGTTTAAAGGCTCGTGCAGACAAGCGCGACGCGACAGCGCTATGCGACAGCGCGACGTGACAGCACGAGGACGCAACTTACGTAGAAAGATTTTCTAAAAAAACTTCTTGGAAATTGTAAGTACTGTGTCGCGTCGCGCCTGTTTGTAGAAGCCATAATGATAGTCGGGTAAAAATTTATATTCGCTCAAACTAACATTAATTTCATCATCACATATTCCGAATCTAATTAGTGCGGAAGTCATTAATTTTCCTGAGCATAATTAAATTATACTAGATACGGAAAATTGAATCGAAATTGACAATTTATTAAAGGCTGTTTGGGTTGGCTGTTAGAGATAATGTGGTTCTGGGTTAAAATTAATATGCCTGTAACAGTTTTGTAACAAGAGTAGATATATATAGGACCTTTCATGGGAATGATACACTACATCGGGAATGAATACATTGGACGAGAGAACAACTTATTCTGCACTTAATTTTCTTTTATTTATTAAAAAATAAAATATAAGTCGAAGTGGTAATAGGCTAAGTTCGGTTTGCTAAAGGACCATATATCCATAGAAGTATACGTATACACTTTTACTTTTTTTGAAGAGAGCATAGCAGAAGAAAATTAAATGCAGCTCAAGATTTTCAATCGGGAACAGAATTCGAGAAGGGTTCAGAATTGAACAAGACTGGCATTGCTGCGCTTTTGGCATATCTTGGCAATACAAAGTAGCAACAGTAAACCGCTTATTCATAAGATCGGTTGTTTGGTTGAATTTCTGAGAAGATCAGAACTGAACTGTAGATAAATTGTACCTACCTAATACTCTGCAGTGAGTGACGGTGAGTACCTTCATAAATCTATATAGGTCACTCTTAACGAAGAGATGACGCGTTTAATAGTCAAGACACACGGTAAACCACAAAAGAATGGCGATGCCACATGATGACACATGCACTAAATTAATTCCTAATCACCTACATTCTTCCACAGCCCATATAATTATTAATATCGAAATGAAAAGCCTATACGAACAGCCTGCATGAATTATAAGGACGCCATGATGCCGCTGAAGCGTCCACTTGCAATAACAGAATGAGAACGACGATGCGCTAATTGCAACGACGGCACATGATATGACGTCAACTTATTACACTTTCGAACTACCCTAAACTGGTGTAAGTAAGGTTTAGAATTGCGTGAAGGAACTGCATCGTAAACTTTGTTGACTTATATCGGACAAAGTTATTGAAAATGTTTTGCGTATAGATACGACTGTATGTAGCCAAGTTAAGGTCTAATGTTGCGTGGATGGTTGGTATAAGAAAACGGTAGTAGTATCGGACGAGGCTCGATTACCGTAGTGCAGCCTAGCTCCCGACATTAGTTGTATAAAACAGCTGCTAATAGTATAGGAAGGCAATAATATATTCGAAATATTCGTTTTTCTACCAGGTGAATAATGTTAGCGGAAAATCCAATGAGAGAATAATTTTGAGAACTAATTAGCTTATTGGAAGTTTGATTTATCATCCTCCTCCTTTTCGGGCTCCAATCCGGGCAAATACTGTGACTTTTTCAATGTTTATGTACTTTTTGAGTTTATCTTGAACATTACTGACATCGGCAAAGGAAAAACATCGTCAGAAAACCTAGACTTCAGTTAATATAAGTCTGAAATCACCAACCCATCTTGAGCCTGCGTGGTGACCAAGCTCATGCCATCTCTGTAAGAAGTGGCTTTTTCCGTGATGATAGTTTCCCCCGTGGAAAAAAAAAAGATTTATTTAAATTACATACTAGGTACATTTACAAACAAAATTTGGAGATCACCTTTTAAGTATGAGTTGCTTGTGTTAGGTGACTCTGCTCTTCCACTTGGCATTAACCATTCATTTGCAATTGAATAAAAAATAAAGAAAATATATTAAAAAAATCACATGGATATCCTCCGTCTGGGAAGGACGGAGAGTTATGTCGGACTTTTACCTACTAAAACCCCACTGATCCTTTTTAGTCCCATGAGTCATACTTGTACATTCGCCGCACCCTCGACTGATATCAGCCCGCCATACCTAGCGGGCCCTATAACAAAGTGCGGCGATCCCTTTTTTTTATTTTTTTTGGTATTGGCATCTCGCAGTTGACCTTGAGAGGCCGTGACTGCTCAACCGGACTTTCCTGTGAAGGTTTTTAGGAATCTAAAAGCCTCCAGCCAGGGCGTAAACCTACTTAAACCTAAAACGACTGCGCACTGAGGGCACCCCCTGTGGGGTACGAACCTCGGCTCAGGGAGTCGCTGGCGGGGGGGGGGGGGGGGGCAGCTAGTACTATCAGGGACAGGCTGGATCAAGTTGTTTTCATGATTATTAGACGGGGAATTTAAAGCTACTGGCTCAGCTGCGGCGCGGGCTGGCGCATCAACGAGCAAGGGACGGTCGGGGGTCTGATCGCTACTCGGGAGTCTTCGCGGGGCGCGAGGACCTCGGCGGCGAGGTCGGTAGGACGGTCGTCGTTTGTGTTTGTGTACTGTACTGGTGGCCCTATTCTTTTCTTGGAGAACAGTGATGGGGTCATCTGGGTCGGAGAGGACATGTTTCGGCCGGCGAATACTACTGATTCTACTGGGGACATAACTAGCGGCCTTCACAATCAAGGGATTGCGATGTATCTCGGCTTTATCGAAGAAACGCTTCGAGTTGCGTTTCATAAATTGAGCAATAGTGGGCATTTTCAGATCGAGATGGAGGATCTCGTTCCGAACGTACCAAGGGGAGCCTGTGGCTTGGTGGAGGAAACGGTTTTGGAGGGTCTGCATCCTATGGATGTGTCGGGGGTGCGTGTATGCAAAGACTGCACATGCATACGTCATGATGGGCCTTATGCACGCCGTGTAAATAAGCAAATTTGCACTTGAGTGACAATTTGCTACGTGCTTTCAGAACAGAGTGCAACCTTCCGAGAGCGAAGGCGGCGCGTGAGCGCGCCTTCCTGATATGCTCAGAGAAGGAGAGGTGCTGATCTAGAATTACTCCAAGGTATTTGGCTTGCTTTTCCCAAGGGATCGGCTTGCCGAATATGGAGATGGGCCGGAGGGGGTCTTGGCGGCGCTGCGGTCTCTTAAAGAGAACCGCCTGGCTCTTGTCCGGATTTAATTCGATTCGCCATTTCCTAACGTGTCCTAAACCATGCACCGAGTACGTTGACTGCGGTCTGGAGGGATTTGGCTATCGCTTTGGAACTACGCCCAGAGTGGTAGATGGCCGTGTCGTCTGCGAACAGAGCCAACTGTGCCTTACCACTCTTGGGGATATCGCTGGTGAACAGCGTAAAGATGAGAGGGGATATCACGGCGCCCTGAGGGACGCCGGCGCGAATCGCGTGGGGGGATGAGAGAGCCCCTTCGATGCGATAGCGAAAGGTGCGGTTCGACAGAAAGTCTCGTAAGATGAGTACGAGTCGGTCCGGCACGTCGAGTTTGTACAGCTTGTAAATCAAGCCGTTGTGCCAGACCTTGTCGAAGGCTTTCGCTATGTCGAAAAATACTGCACCGGTTGCATAGTTGTGTTGGAGACCAACACCTATATGCTCTACGATCCGGTGTACCTGTTGTACGCAACTGTGCTGGGTTCGGAAGCCGAACTGCTCGTTGGGTATCAGGCCTTTAGTCTCGGCGAAGTCCCTGAGGCGATGGTAAATAAGTCGCTCATAGATTTTTCCGAGGCTGTCCAGTAAACTGATGGGCCGGTAGCTCGCGGGCTCCGTTTTGGGTTTGCCTGGTTTTGCAAAGCCAATGACCGTGGCTTGCTTCCAAGCTTGGGGGAAGATGTTATTGCTCAAGGCTCCATTGAAGATGGTGGTCAACAGCATGATCAGGTGGGCGGGTAGCATCTGGATCACCTTATTGGTGATGCCGTCAGCTCCGGGGGCCTTTCGGGGTTTCAGACCTTTGATGATCTCGTGAACTTCGTCCGGGGTGACGAGAGGTAATGGATCATCAGGGTCTTCGACGGGCGGGAGAGAGGTTCTACGTTCGACTTCAGCGTCCACCTCATCGAGGTGTGCTTGGTCTACAGGTAGAGAACTGGGCGCGCATTGGGCCCCAAGACTATCGGCGAGGCATTCGGCCTTTTCGATGTCGTCGAAAGCAACGGTGCCGTCGGGCCGGGTCAGGGGGGGCATGGTGGCTACTTCTCGGGACTTGAGTTTCCTCTGGAGTTCCCAGAAAGCTAAGTGCGTGGGTTCCAACTCGCTCAGCATCTCCCTGCCCACGTCCCAGCCCGCGTCACGTAGCTCCGACATGCGTGTCTTTACAGCTCGCTGTAAATAGCGCATGAGAGCTTTGTTCGCGTCGCAGGGAAAGTTGCTGTAGGCACGAACGGCCGCGTTCTTCTCATTCAGCAGTTCGCGTACATCGTCCGGCAGCTTCCATCGGGGGTCTTCCCCTACCGGAACCCGCCTCGAACAGTCGTTCAGGACAGATTGTACGTGACCCGTGAATGAGTCGATCGCGGCCGTTGTGTCCGCGAGAGAGTCGAATTGGTCGGGGATGGGCGGCGATCCCACGACCGCACGTCCTCTTATACTGCGTGTCAGCTCTTTGAGCCTGACTGCTCGGGTGACGACACAGGCCTTTACTTTACAGTGGAACATTAACAGGCTAATATTATAATCTCCATACCTTAATCGTGTTTAGGGCCAGCATCGCATCTCTTCTTCTTCCTTAGGGCTTGGTCTTTAAGAAAAGAGTTTCGCTGCATGACCTATATTAATAAAAATAATTGTGCTGACTGACTGATTGACTGACTCATCAACGCCCAGCCCAAACCCTTGGACCTAGAAAGCTGAAATTTTGCACAGAGGTTCTCTTTATAATGCAGACAAGGAATAAGGAAGAATTTATTGAAATTCAAACCTTAAAGGAGTTAAATAAAAGTAAAAAGTTTATTTCACAAAAGCATTCACAAGAATTTGGTACAAAGCTACAATATTCATATAAATTAGATACTTATGTATCTAATTTATATGAATATTGTACGGTACGGAACTGATACCCAAACTAAGCCAGGGTTTGTATTTTGGGAGTTAGTTCTCAATCATGGAGCGTTCTATATGGAGATCGTGTTAACGTGAATGTGAATGTCTTACGTAAATTATTATTACTCAGTACCGCGCGGGCGAAGCCGCTAGAAAAAGCTAGTTACTGATAAATGCGTGCACTGATTGGATAGATCCACATAATCTGTTTCGTCAAAAGACCATTTCAGACACCAATCCACACGGTTTTCACATGATCTGACCAAGATTATGTCTGGACTTTAAAAGAGACTGTGACCTCTGAGTTTGTTTCTACCTTTTTTCTCAGAGTAGTCAGATAGGAAACGCCGACCTCATCTAGTTTTTAAAATATGATTGACGTGTAAAAGTGTTTGTACAAACCTACTTACAGAAATAAAATCATTTATCAAAAAAGGCCTATAAATATTATTTTTTACTTTTTGGAGTTTTTGTTTGGGTCGGGGGTTTTTTAAATTTTAATTTAATTTTTATTTCTTGCTTTTTAAACTTAATGTCTCCCTTAAATCACCATTTATCTATAATCTATTCATTGAGACCTTTTCAATGAGCCCAAACACGATACTTCTGCTGTTTGTTGGTGAATAACTTGGGTTTCCTGGAAATTCCAGGTGTTGCTCCAGCATCAGTTCAAGGTTATTTTATTCGTCTAATATCATTGAAGTAATAGAATCCCAAATTTTGAGTTGATCAGAGGCTAAAATCCGTTTTTCAACCAGAAAAGAGCTGATAATCTTCAAACGACTGAACCGATTTTGATGAAACATGTCTAAGAACACTCCCGACTAATACACCTTTCAAACAAAAAAAACTAAATCAAAATCGGTTCATCCGTTCGGGAGCTACGTTGACTCAGACAGACACACACACACACACACACACACACACACACACACACACACAGACACGTCAAACTTATAACACCCCGTCGTTTTTGCGTCGGGGGTTAATTATCTTTAAAAGAAAAGAGCGAAAGAAAAAAAATTCTGCACAAACAAAACGCACGTTGCAAAAGAAAATACATAAAATACGCAAATATTGAATGAAAGTCAATTGTAGCATATTCTTGGAATGTTTATCAAATCTCTGTTTTATATGATTGGTTGAGTCTGTGTTCCAAGTTGCACTATCATACATACGGAACGGGCTATGTTGTATTTGTAAAAGTTATTTCAAGCAATTAAATCATCTTAATAATGAATGCGTAAACTGATTTAATTGATCAAAATCCCATTTTCATTTTCACAGAAAACGAAAAGCAATATAAAATCTTGTAATATCCCCCATATTTTCCTGAAAGCAAACAAAAGATTGTGTCTTACAAGTACCGTAATATTGCACCATTATAAAATTCTTAAAAAAAAAAAAAAAAAAAATAGCTTGACAGAAAATTTTGTTACGTAGATTAATTTTATGCAGCTACGAAAACTTTATGCAAGATTATTCAACGATATGATTTTGAAATTGACGTCTGTGATGAGTTGTGGTGTTGTAAAATTGATGTTTGTTGGAAGAAGTATTGTCGTGCATTTTGGGTTGTCCATAATGCCCATTTTTACGCTTTTTTTGTATGATTTATAATTTAACTAGCTTCAGCCCGCGACTTTGCCCGCGTCACATTCGATCGCCTACGTGCGCTATTACTATATTTTCTGACTTTCATTCTTTTTGTTCGGCTCTTACAGTCGCCTTATATAAACCTTCTGCAAGAGTTCAAAAGAGAAGATTTTTGCAAATCTGACTGTTTATATTAGCGCGTTTAAAAAACTTTAGTTTTCGCCCTTACAGCATACTCGTATCTACATGCTTCGAAGTTTTGTATCAACATTGCATTATTGCTTCCTCTGTTATGAAACACATTATTATAATTATTTAAAAAGTAATTTACTTAATGATGCTTGTTCCTACTTGCATTTAATTTACAAACAAACATGGGTTAGTTTAATTAAGTTTTCTACACACATGTAAGTGTATCTTCAACAATGGTTCTGTGCATGAGCTTTTCTCGCTGCTCAGTTGCGATACAGAAGGCTATGTATTTAGATACTTAACATTCACAGCAATTATTAAAATTTAGCAAAAAAAAAATGTTCTCTATTGTAATAATTCTAAAGAGCTTTTCAATACACGTGACTTTGTAATGAGGTAATTATTTCTTCTAATACTTGGTGACTTGTGATTTGGGCGTATTTCTTCCAAGACCTGACAGTGTAGTATAACTCATTTGAAACAAATAAGCAATCCATAAGGCCTAGTCCAAAATTCATGGAAATCGCAAAAAACATGTATTTTCGAAAATGACCAGAATTCGTCACTAAATATCACTTTTTCCTAAACTCTAAAATTGGATGGCGTTCATTGTATTTCCATTTTTGATACATCTCCCTTAAACAGACCTGTCGTGTAACCAAATTTGTTAAACATCAAACAGCACCCTAATTGCGTAACTCACGATTCATCATAATCTGTATCGTTTTGAAACGGATTGTTAAGCCATTGCTTCATATGTTCGAAAAATGTGTCTGTTCGACAACATAAATAACGCAATGAATATTGTTTAACTGTGAAGACGAAACAAATTATGATCAATCGTGAGTTACGCAATTAGGGTGCGGATTAAGTTAAAGGAATAAGTTTCTACAGTCCATTTTCACTGTCACCAGTTGTTTTAAAATTTTACTCAAATATTTGACTGCTGATTGCTAAAATTGATGACCAACTTTACTAAATAATTTTACATTGTAAGTAGTGGTGTGGATGTTGAAGAAAAAACAGCCATACACTACCATTTAAGGCGACGATAGATGACAGCTACCTACAACGATGCACTGCCGCCCGTCGCTCGCAAGAGACCCCGCCTGAACGCGCATCAAGTTTTTCGAAAAAAACCCATGTTGATTTAACAAACACAATTCAAAGAAAAACCGTTTACTAAATTTTGGGTGATTAAATTGTCTTTTAGATGGTGAAAGTTTCATGGAAATACACCCGATAGTTTTTGCGTGATTATCGTTTTTATGTCCGCGATAGATATTACTTTACTAATTAATTACATTATGTTATAAAAAATTATTTAAAATATTCGCATATCAAATGACGAAGAAAATTGTCTAGTTTCACATATTTTTTTTCAAATACATGAGATAAGCCGTTTAGACGTGATCTTCAATAAAAAGTCCTTAAAAGTCGGCTGTCTGCGCCTTAAGCCTTGAAATTGGAGTGGGCCAGCCACGTCTTGCGAATGCACCCGGAGAGATGGGCAAAGATCGTCACTCACTGGATGCCTGAGGGATGACATCGCCGTCGAAGTAGACCACGGCGAAGGGGATGTGACGATCTGATAACGTTTGCAGGACCATCATGGCCAGATACCGCACTAGGCAGGGGTGTTCGGAACGGAAAAGAGGAGGTCTTTGCAGTAGGACACAATATTAGGCTGAAAATCTTGTAGGGTCGGGGGACTGCGTCAGGAATGAAGGTCCTTACGCTTTTTCCAGTAACCTTCTTCTCTCGTGTTAACTCTATCTTTGAAATACTCAAACTTTATTTTGTCCTCACTATCGGCTCCAGCACCCTAAAAAACCATGAGAACTATCTCACCTTATCTCTGTCTCCTACTGTATGATAAAAAGTTGCATGGAGGGGTATAACACTCTTTCGTTACGCACCGATTTTTAACACTTTAATCCTACCGCAAGCTGCGTTAAAGAAAGTCTGCATAATTATTTTCTATAACACATGTTACTTACACTACTGCCCTTCACCTCCATCATCCCCTACCCTGTCACATGTTCATTTCGCGAACAATAGGGCGTATCATAATTTACTACAACCGTGCCTACCCTGGGCACATCGGGTACAATGGTAGTATGTAGTATCTGTAGTTTGAGACCAAAGGTGTCCTGTTATAGCCACAAATGCTTTGAACATACATCAGCGGTGACAATGTTGTATTGTGTGGTTTGTTTTGATCATAGATAACTTATAGACTGAACTGTGAACATGACATTTTCAGCCGATATTGTGTCTGGGTAACTAGTTTTTTCTAACACAAAGAAGTATTTACTGTTTCTTTCTATCTTCTATTTATCTTCTAAATGCTAGATGATGACTGTGGGTCTCGTTAGTAGAACATTCTCGTGTAATCTCACAAGCGCATTGTGATCCCAGAAATAGGTACTAGGATATCATAGGTACTAGAGCAGCTTACGGAAAATAAATTGAAATGCTGCCAATTCCATTAAACAAACAAACATATTTCGCAATTAGCCCACATTTTTCAGCAAGATACAGTTATTTACACAGCCATGTAAAATAAAGAAGAGTTCTTCAGGCCGGATTTTTTTCCATAATATTTTTCGAAACCCAGTTGGCCGCGTAATAGGGCCTCATTACGTTCTTTTTGCTTTCCTGATGTTTTTCGCAATCGTACGCATCAAAAGAGGGTCTGTTTAGACCCGGCTGATATATTATGTCTGCCGTTTTCATAATAAGAAGTTTATTTAGTAGAAAATGGGCTCAACGAAACAATGCCGAAACTGTTTCGTCTTGATGGGTCAGCATTTTTATGAGGAGTGTTTATCCACACAAACCGTAGGTCCAAAATGGGAAAAAGGACATGGGAAATTGAAAATATCACGTTGTAAGCGGCAAAGTGATTTTTCCAATTCCCCTGTTGCCTTTTAGAACATCGAGTTATACAGCATATATTAGAAGGTGGGGAACAGTACACACCATCAAACTGAACTATTTTCTCTATGAAAAAAACATCGCTATCGCGAAAAAATTTCAATATTTTGCTCCATACAGAACTTCAATATCTATCCTACTACTATGACACAAATTTATGGTGTGATCTTTTTTATTTCGGTTGCGATACGATGGTGATCTTTTTAAGAAATTCTTTCAATAAAATTACACCTTTATTACAGACGCTGTATGCTAGTAATGTTAAATAGGCTGAAATGGAATGGGCTGCAATATGGATGTGCTTTGCAAACCATTTAATAACAGAAAAAAACCTTGATATATGATGAAAGTAACGCAGAATGGAAACTGTACAAAGTTAATTTAGAACGTTATTCACAGTTAATTGGATTGTTAATCAACAAAGCGGTACCAGCAATCTGCAGCGATATTGGTCACGTTTAGATCCGAGTTCAACAATTAAAACATAATCATTGATTACGTAACGGTTCTGTTAGTATTCAAGAGTTGTTTAAACAAACCGCTTTTTTTTCGAGTTCACCATTCATTTCTAACCAACGCGGCAACGGTTAAATAAAATAAAGTTTTTTGAATAAGTGAATAAATGATTGAATGGTACTTATAACATTATTTTGTGAATGTTGAATGTCAACAGCGTGTTTGTTTTTTTTTTTTAATGTGAAGTGTCTATCTAGTGAAGATAAATGCAAAATGTACTGCAAATTTCACAAGTGACGTGAAAATTCTTACGGGACTCGTAATAAAGTACAAAGACCGAATGGAAAATAAAAAAATTGACGCTATAACACATGCCAAAAAAGTATAGGTTTGGAAGCCTCTGGCTAACTAATTTAATGATATTAGTACTCACTGCAAACGTTTGTGTAAACGAAATATTGCACCAAATGCTTTATCGTCGAAATAATTATACAGTATTTGGAATCCACGGGGCGTGCGCAGAATTATTTATATATCTTCAAAATTATCTAACACAATCCTCTTCAAAGATATTATTCAAAGAGTCTTGCATTTTATTTCAATGTGCCCCCTTTCATAAATAAACGATTATTATTTTGTAACTAAAAGTGATGCACAATGCAAAACTTCACGCCAGAAAGCTTGATTGTTAAACTGAGTTGATACGCCCAGTCTCTTTAAAGTATTATTTCCTTACCACACCAACTTCTTCGAAAATACATGCACACATGAACAGAGGAAGAAATCTTAATCCCAAAAAATATCATGAACTTTATCCCTACTATACAATGGACGTTTTGCTGTCACAGCGCGCGTTGATTCTAGTGCGTACTCATAGTTTGAAATGTAAACCTATAACTATGGGTTTACTGGGTTACCTATATCTCGCAGCACTTATGCTGTCCTTAGTCGACATCGCGGCGGGAGTTTCTCCTGCAGTGGTTTTATAACTTTCGGTGTGGCTTGTGGCTAAGTTACAATAGCAGCACGGGTCGACCGATCAGGTTAAGCTACGCTTGCCGCGGTTGGTCCGTGGATGGGTGACTATCTTAAAAGACCCCTCCGTTTCTTGGAAAGCACGTTAAGCCGTTGGTCCCGGCTATCATTTGTGGATCTTTGACAGTCGTTGCGGGTGGTCAGAAGCCCGAAAGTCAGACAACCAGTCTTACCAAGGGAATCGTACTACCCAGTAATTGGGTTGTGGACGTCAGAGACAAAATCGCTCCATGTTAAATACTGGTATTCAGCTGCATCCGGTTAGACTGGAAGCTGACCCCAATGTAGTTGGGAAAAGGCTAGGCAGATGATGATGGTGTGGAGCCGAGCATTGAAGATTCAACAGAGTGCATCTAAGTGAGTCGAAATCAAATTGAAAAAGTCAGAGTGCATAGAAAAAACATACGATTCGATTTTCAACTCTTGGCGCTAAGCAGAGCGTTGATAATCCAGTTAACGAAAACATATCCCACAGCGATTTAATTACGTCCGTAGGCGTGGACTTACACGCAGCGGAGTTCCGACGGTTATTCCGTATAACCGGTTTTGGTTGCTCGTGCATGTGGATTTTGTATCTAATCATGTACATGTACTCGTACAATAGAAAACTAATCCAAGTTAGAAATAATACTTACACAATTTTTCAAATTTTCTGTTGGAATAATACAGTGAGCTAGACGAATGCAGTGAGCGGAGGTTGGTATTATTTTCGTTTGAGAACCAAAAAAATACTAACCTCCACTTCAAGCGCGTTCTAAATCGCGCTTAGAGTCTTCAATTTAATGGCGTATGAAACGACCTCTCCTTCTTTTATACGAAGTTTTATATCCTGTTTTATACCAATTCCTTGAAACTTGAGAACAAATGTTTATCTCACACAATTTTCAATATTATGCACAGTATCCCGTCTATACACACACAGCGCGTGACACAGCGCGCGCTAAGCAGCTTTGCTCTCTAGTGCCCTTATCAGAATCTTAGACGAAAACTTATAAATATGGATAATCTACGTACCTATATTTTGCAGCAGCTAAGCTGGTCATTTCCTTTTTTGTAGTAATTCTTTAAAAAATACAAGCATAAATGAAAAACAGAAGTAGAAATCTCAATCCGCACCATATTATGAACAGTATCCCGTCTATACAATACACGTTGTTGTCACAGCGCGCGTTGAGCCGCTTTGTTCTAGTGCGTAGTCATAATCTGAGATGTAAACCTATAACTATGGATGTGCTGTGGGCCTAGCACGAACGTGCGGGCAAACATAACGTCAGTAAGAAAGAAGACTGTTAACTCTGCACAAATAAAACGCACAATTCATCTGCCTAGCCTTTTTCCAACAATGTTGGGGTAGGCTGCAGTCTAAAGGAATGCAGCTGAATACCAGTATTTTACTCAAACACAAAAACTCAAACTCAAAGCATTTATTTCAATTAAACCTTTTACAGGCACTTTTGAACTGTCAAAAAAAAAAAAACGATGTTGAAGCTAGGTGCCCATCCCAAAACGTAGATCTCTATGGAGAAGAACAGGCAAGAAACAAGGACACTCTATTAAATCATGGGTATTACAAAATCTTGGGAACATTATTCTTGGTGCTTCTATATGTGAGAACAATGTAAAAAAAAAATAGATTCAAAATAAGCCATGGCAGTTAGGACATGACCAGTCTCAACCGACGGCGCCCGTTCACGAACTTGACGCGTGGATCAGCACCATCCAGCTCAACCATTTTCTAGGGAACTAAATGATCCATGGACATTACATTACATGGACCAACTACCTTTGTGATCTTCACAGCCCAGTTACTGGTTGTCAGACTTTCGGTTTTCTGACGACCCGTAACGACTGTCAAAGATCCTCAAATGACCGCCAGAACCAACAGTTTAACGTGCTTACCAAGGCCCGGAGAGGTCTTGGTATATAAAGATGCAAAAATAAAATTCACAAACTATCTAAAAGCCTCGGACCCAACAATTATATACTCGTACATTTAAATTATAAATAGTAGTTACGCACATTAGTTTTAAGAATTTTTCAAATTCAAATTCATTCCTAATAATATTTTAGCTACACTGGCGGACAAGGTTGATGGACCCTTTATCAGGCTCTGGACTGGCAGGCATGTGCGTGCACTTGATAGTACATGTAGCCAATGAATGTTTAGTTGTTTTATTTTTAATTTATTGAGTTTACCCTTAGCCTAGTAGTAGAGTTTTTAAACTTAGCCTATGTTATAGGCTAAGTTTATACTATCTATACGGATCCATGGTCTGAAATAAAATCTTTGAATTTGAATTAGTTTTAAGACTTTTTACATCAGACATTTTCATGTCTATGGGTGGTTATGATAATACTTCGCCAGGTATCACATTCCCAGACAGTGGTCACGTGGGAGACACAAGTCTACGTCATCACGGCTGTGTTACCATTATCGTGTAATAATAACTCCCTAAACACCTTTATTACCTTTGCAAATCCGACAAAACAATGAGGTTTTTATCTAACTATTATTACGTTGGTGTATGTTTAAATTGTATGGTTTCATTTGATTCCAAAAACGAAACGATAATTTAAAGGCTGTAGTATTTTTTTTATCAGAATAATGACAGAAAATATTTCCATAATTTAGAGCATTGTTGCAATACTTGGCAACTTGATAGTGACGTAAGTATATGTCCATGTTTTTTAGACTATAGGTTCGCAAAAAACGAATTTACGTAACGTTTAGGTCGCGCGTTTGTGTTAGGGCCTCTGGTTTATGTTTATCTCGCAGCTAAGCTGGTCTCACACGCAGCAGTGTGTCTGACGGTTATACCGTTTATAGCCTGTACTAGGTATAGGTAGGTATGGCGAAATGTGGTACATGTTCCAGCTTTGTCTAAACACGCCTACATAATATAAAATTGGTATATTTATGTGGAAATAAAATAAAATCTGTAAAATATTATTAAAATATATAATTACATCTATGTTGCAGTTATGTTCGTGGCTCTTATGATACAGGAACTCCTAGTACAAGAGACAGGGCTACACTGTTGTTGTTACCTGAAGTGAAAAATAATAGTTAAAAACTTTTTTATTTTTCACTTTTTAGTTCCCAATTCGAAATTTCATTATCTTTAGGGTCAAATACATATTTATGCGATAGCAGCATTCGCGGTTGATTTGCTGTAAGTTTTTGAAGAGTTCCGTTTTCTGTCTCCGAAACGCATCATCAGATCTATATGAAATTTTAATGGAACCATTTCGGAATAAACCCCTTTCGAAACGAATGAATAAAAAAGAATTTTGCAAATCCGTCTATATACGACAGAGTTATGCCCGAACATACGTTTAAAAAAAAACATGTCGCATTGATAACCTCCTTCTTTTTGAAGTCGGTTAAAAACGAATGTGCACAAAAGTCTGACAACCTGAAAGGGGTATCTTGTTACCCAGTTACTGGGCTATAGAGGTCCGATAGGCAGTCGTCCAAGAATAATGCTAATATTCAGCTTCATTCGGTTACACTGGAAGCTGACCTCAACATTGTGGGCATTTCCCAACAACTAGCCAGATGATAATGCTGAGGCCTCTTTTGAAAAAAAAAAAGTTTTTCTGGTAAAAACCAACTTACACATTACGCAAGTGGAACTGTTGCTATGTAAGTATTCAAAAGCTTAAGTGTCACATGGCAAGCCTAGAAAAAGTGTTTCAATAGTAAATAATGTGACTACGTTCCAACACCATGTAGCCTATAATGCTCTCACTGCTTCAGGAACTGGGCCGTTCACCACGTGGGCCCAGTGAATGTCACATGTCTTCGAATTTTAGGTCCCAAGTATTCCGGTTTCCTCACGATGTTTTCCTTCAACCTTTTGAAAGCAATGGTGATGAAATAATTTACACAAAGTGGCGCCTGAGTTTGAACAAAGACTTTATTATTAACCAAATAACAAGGTGTTTAAATTGAATTAAATACACAGAATATTACTTAACGAGATACAGTAGTTGACAATACAATACCACAGAAAAAATTGAAGCGAGCCAGTCATTTATAATGTCTTCTCCTTCTATGTATTGTTTGAGTTGACAGCTAATACTGGACGAGTTATAAGCGGCAAGCGGAGCTAAATCCAAAATGTAAATGAAAACGCGATAAATGATGACTTATTGATAGCCCACCTTATTGATCCTACCGTGTGGTATCGGACGTAAAGAATAGCATCATCCCATCTCTTCCCCTGGGTGTGGTAGGAGGCGACTAAGGGACTTACTAGAGAATGGTCAGCAGCGTTCTCTATGCATTTTACCACCATATTGCGATCGCCAACCCGCCTGCCAAGCGTGGCGATTATGGCAAGCCCCTCCAAATTGGGGGAGGCCTATGTCCAGTAGTGGACGTCTTCCGGCTGAAATGATGATGATATCCCACGATGACGTAGAAGAGACAAATGGATGATGGTAAGAAGTCATTACAACTTGGTAGGTAGTTAAATATAATTTTTATTCAAGAAAATCCTTTTAGGATTTTAGATTCTGACTATGAAGAGCAATGTTTGATGGGTATTCTTAGAAACCTGTTTCATTTGCTTAACATACTATCCATCAGAATGTGAATCAAATTAAAGAATATTTATAACAAATTTTTCGAACATATGTTCGAAAAAAATGTTTTTTCAACAACGTGAATAACGCAATGAATTTTGAACAACACAATCAATGAATGTTATTGAACGGGCCCCGTTCAACAACATTCGTTGCCTCTGTTGTTCGACCCAGAATATTTACTTTTCTATCACATAGTTTTCTATAACGTTATAATTCAAACATTCTTCAACAAATACATTACGTAACGTCAGCTTTAGTCAACTAGTAGATGATATAGGTACATATTAATTATCTGGTCGTTCCTACCTTAGACCACACACGTCACCGTCAACACTATTGTGGTCGCGTTACGACGACTATCTCAGCCTGTTATATATGAGGTTCTAAACGATCTCCACCGCTAACGATGTAGGTTTGTTCTCATTTTCCCTAAGAGCCTTCAAATACAAATACAACAGCATTTTACGAAAAGGCTTTAAAATGATTTATAGAGATGGGATGTTTTTCGAAAAATCCAGATATAAAAGCAGTACAAAACAGTCCTATTATATTGTTGTTCTGTTATGTGTGAAGTTTAGTTATCATGTGAATGTTTTTCGAGTAGTGGGTGCTTTTTTTTACATACCTTAGTCCAAATAATAGAGCAGACTATTATTTAGTTTGTTGTTCATGAAGCGTAGATACGCTTATCACAATGACACAACCTTATTTTTTTTAAGGTCATCGGCTAGATCATTATTCCCTTCATAATCCTAACCTATCAAGGCTAGGTAATGCAATTTTACGCCCACCGATCAAACACTGACTACATTCCCTAACTCCCTAATGTTATCCAATAAATGAGCCTTTTATCCACCCTAGTTGTCATCAAAATGAATCTGACCTTAGGAACGGGCCTTCGTTTATTTTCGTCTTCCGCATAATGGTATTTGTCACGATACTGTCACCTCCCGAGACAAATTATACCAATTTTATACGTTTCTTTTTCATTTGTTTCCACTGATTACTTACTCGGTTGCTTTGTAATAGGATCAGGGTCACTGATAACCTGATTCACCTTGGTTTCTTTGGGAGTTTCCTCTGGGACTTTTTGCTTTAGTGATTTCTCACTAGTTTAGTGTATCTCTTTTGCAGTTTCCGTTTTAATCCAAAACTTAATTTTCTTTCTACGGTTTTTTTGGCATTCTTTTTTCTATACCGGTTGGGTATGACATAGGCGATTACATTTAGAATCGTAACCTATTCATCATTTACATTTTGTTTTAAACACTATCATGCTCATAGTACACAGCGCTTCGACTTTGAGCACACAATTAAGTTGTATGATGACACCCAAGTTGCAAGTCACAAAATCTAAAAATACGAGGTCTAAGAAATGTAAGTATTCGAAGATCTTTACTAAAAGCGTAGGGAAATACTAATATTTCATATAAAATAAAACATTATTACTTACCTTGATGGAATTTTGGATAGAATTTATTATCCATTTCCTGTAAGACCGAGAACTCATTACCTACTGGGAAATGGCGTTTTTCACATTCACAATGATGGTTTTGACGATTTCCCAAAAAAAATTGAACCTTTAACAAAACGTTACGCTTTCCTAAGGAAATGTTTCTAACGTGCTTCTGTTCTAATCATCCAATGTTAAATAAAAAAGGAGCTATAATGAGTTTTTGTGCATTTTATGATAAATACCTACAAGTTTTAGTTTGTTGCTGTTGTAATTCATGAAATAGGTAGGTAAGTAGTATCTAAGATTATATTCAACAGTAACTTCCTAAGAGTACCAATATGCCGTCACCTCCTTCAGCGAAGCAGTGATGCTCGCGAAGAGGGAGGCGGCGCACGTGAGGGAGAGGCAGCATATGCGCCCTCGCGACCCCAGCCGCCGCAGGATACGGAGACGCCCTGGGCGTCGGGAATCCCAGGCCGATTTCCGGCCACCGTAGGCATGGGCTTGCGGACGGCGAGAAATGGGTAGCTCGCTGTCCGGTAAGGACCAAGCCCAAGTCGACGGCGCGTTGTGTTGCACGCGCGCCTCAAAGAGATGTCATCACAAATAGTGATGGGACCCGCAAGGGTCGATGCCTGCCAGGGGTGCGGGTTTGTTCGAAAGAGACACCACAGCCCCTGGCTTAAGGGCTACTGAAGGAACACGGGTGGGTTTTAGTCAGTAAAAGTCTGACACGCCCTCCTGCTCCACCCAGAGCGGGAGAAGTTATTTGATGATTTCCCACCCAAAAAAAAAAAGAGTACCAATATCAGTACTCAATGTTGTAAATTTATAAATATATATAAAATGGCATGTAATATAATAATAAAATAGAAAAATAAATTATTATTATAATTTAACATATTATAATGATATTTACTCCTTATGGACCTTGCAACAGTTAAAGTCTCAGAACTGTTTCGATTCAGATCAGGCAGAAGACGTTAGGCTGAGTAGGCTTCAGTACTCGTTATCCTTGACAGTGGAATTTAGTATTTTTATTTAAGTACCTCCACCACCGTTCATCTTCACTGTTGTCACTGGTGTTCAGTCCAAAGTCCACCAATCCGGCACATTGTGCACATATTATCTTTCAACTTAGTTCACAACAAGAAAAGGCATCAAAACAGCTTGTAATTTCCTTCGTACAATTTTTATTGCCTTTCCAAACGGCAAATCTCTAATCCCATTGGGGAAACTCTGCAATTTCGATCACACATTGATGCCCCGAGAACGTTGTACACGTTTTAAACGCTAAAAGGGGATTTGCGACTGAGCTTTCGACAATAGAGTTTCATTTTATTCGCATGTTTTACTTTTAGACTATCTAACATTTCTGAAATGGATTTATTTTTCGGATATATGTGGGTGATTCGGATTCTGTGTTTTGTAAGTTATATATAATTCGTACGTAAAAACTTAAGTTGGTTAGTTAATTCAGAACCTAGTGTAATTAGATTTTTTTATGTTCTAAATATAAGTAACCGTTTAGTGCATACTCTAAATACAACTTGTTTGATATTTAAAGTCAGAATAACTAAATATTTGGACAAATACAGTGAAGGATTTTCTATTATTATTCTAATTAATTAAAAATACTAACTTACTTTTATGTTGTTAAGAATTTATTTCGAGAGTTTTCTTTTTTAATTGCTAAATATTGGCTAGGCTCGCCAATATTCTTAAGTGAGTGACCATCCGTTACAATATATTGAGAACCCTCGAAAATCACGTAAAACTGTTGCTTCCGTGTCATTCGTACTCGTAGATCTCTTCGACAATCGTTACTGGTAGTCGCCCATAACTCTGACAACCAATCAAACCTATAAATTCAAATTTTTGTATTGTATAATTGCATAGCATATGTGTGAGCACTATGTTCCTACTATAAAGCAAACATTTACAGGGTACGTCTTTCAATTAGCCCGTGACACTCGCCCTGAGCGCACGTGCTAATTGCTCCTGCCTACCGCTGCGTGACTCATCCTCCGCCGCCAACCTGACTCGCCGCGCCCCGCTGCGAACACTCCGAATTAATAACCCAATTAATTTAATTATTGACTGGGTTATTAATTACACCAAAAACTGTCTTTTTCAAGGCAAACATCTGTTTCTTTACGGAAGTAAATCGTCAAGTAAATTCACTTGGCCCCTTCTGGGTAAAATCCACAGTTTCGTGGTTCTCGGTGGAAACCTTACGGTGCCAACGAAACCGAGAGGGTGTTGTCCCAACACACCCGCCGAACCTCTTCAAGGCAAGGCAGTGAATTGGACGGGTCCCAGACCGACGGCCTTGGGGGATCTCCTAGTCGTCACTGGTGACAGTGTTCCTTCCACAGCTACACACCTAGTGTCTTTGGGGCGTGTCTACGCCCCTCGCGCTAGACTGACAGGGCCCTGTTGCACATTAAGATTGGCAACAGGTTTACAAGCTTAGGGCTCACCCGAGGTACACATCTCCCTGTCTATACCCGACAGGGAGGAATCACACATCCCCGGGCATCCCCCCGGGGAAGTAGACGTTAGGATTGTTAGGAGAAATAGGGACTTAGGCTCACTCCTTATGAGTGGGAAGTAGTTTACCCCCTCCCTTTAAATCATGGCCGATTCCAGGGCAGCCTTTTGGGCGACCTTGGAGTCGATCATAAAGAACCCCGAGGACCGCGCGCGCCTCAACCATATTCTGGGTAATGACAAACCCACGTTTCCCGCCGCGACCGCGACCACGACCGCGTATAAACCCGCGCCGCCCGTTATAACATTTAACGATTCCCCGGCTTCACCGGCCTTGGCAACCCCGCAATCTCAGGAGCTTTTCTCCGATGCAGCGTCCGACCTTATGGACGCTGAAGACTCCCCCGCCACCCCCGAATCGCCAGGAGCTGCTTGCTTCTCTTCTCCCTCCTCGAACGAAGAGGAAGTGGTAGGGACTAAAGACGAGGGCTTCACCCAAGTCGAGTCCAAATCGAAGGGGAAGAAGCGAAAGAAGAAGGTCTGCGATTCCTCGCGTTCTTCTAAAATTACCGCGCTCGTAACCGACCGCCCCCCCACCCCTTTCCCGACCGAGTCGACCCCCGCGACCCCCGCAACCCCCGCGATCCCCGCAACCCCCGCGACCCCCGCGACTGCGACCGCGACCGCGCCCGCACCCACCGCCGCACCCCGCGCCGCTGCGGGGAAAAAGGTGCCCGTTCCGCCCCCTGTCTTCATCCAAGACAAGTCAAAATGGACCGACGTGTCCAAATGGTGCCTAGAGCAAAAAATTGCCTACACCAGCGCCCGCACCACCCTCCAAGGGATAAAGGTAGCGATCCCGACGGCTAGCGACTACCGCAGCCTTACCAAACTCCTCCGAAACCGAAACGTGTCCTTCCACACGTACGCCCTTGCTGAAGACCGACAGACACGAGTTGTCCTCAAGAGGGTTCCGGTCGAAATAACCGTTGACGAAGTCAAGGCCGACCTTGACTTTCAAAATATCCCTTACACCGAAGTGCACCGGATGCACCGCGCCCGCCGCGGAGTGCCATACGATATGGTGCTCGTAGTATGCCCGCCCTTTGAGGGCCATAACCCGATTTTTAATCTCCGCACAATCTGCAACCTGTCCGGCATTCGGATCGAAAAGCCCTACAAGACGGGAACAATCGGCCAATGCCACAGGTGTCAATTGTACGGACACGCGCAATCGCACTGTTACGCCACCCCGAGGTGCGTAAAGTGCTTAGGTAGTCACGGTACAGCGGATTGTACCAGGCCTAAGGACCGCTCCTTGTGCACGGAACCGCCGAGCTGCGTCTTATGCGGCGAAGCCGGTCACCCGGCCAACTATAGGGGGTGCTCGAAAGCACCCAAAACCACTTCTCCCAAGCTGGTGAAGCGTGCCGACGCCCGCCAGCAAAGGGAAGCCCCCTCAGGGTACCTCCCAGAAAGGCTCAGTCCTCAGAGACCGAGCCCCTGGAACTTCCTGAACCACCAGCAGGCATTCCCTGCGATGGCTTCAGCCAGGCCCGTCCCCGCGCCCATCCCTCAGTCCAAGAACCCGGGTTCAGGCGCTCCCGCGCCCCCTACCGCACCTCTTACCGCGACCACCGCCGCCGCGCCCCCCGCCGCCGCGACCCCCGCGTCCCGCGACCCCCGCGTTGGAGCACGCCCCGAGGCGCGCCCCGCACCCACTTACGCCGGTCCCATGACCATGTCCCCCGCAGTCGTGCACCAAAAGCTCGATAACGCGTTTTTCACTTTCTGCACCCCCCGTGCCCATCAGATGGCCATGGAGGTAGATGCCGCCACAAAGGCAGGCGATATCCTTAGGATATACGCCATCTATGATGCGTACCCTGACATTACGCAAGCCCTTTTAAACGCTAGACTTTCCGTGAACCACAATGGATAATACGGCCCCTACGCGTACTAAACCCCGATCCCTAAAACTAGGAACTTTTAACGCCAACGGTATCCGTACCCAAAGGGATGAGATCGCCACGTTCCTCCGCGACCATCACTTGGATATCCTGTTAGTTCAAGAGACGTTCTTAAAACCCTGCTATCGTGACCCGAGAATTGCCAACTATAAAATAGTTCGCAACGACAGAGCACATTGCCATAAGGGTGGAACTCTCATTTATTACAAAAAGTCCCTACACTGCATTCCTATGGATGCCCCCCCCCTCTCCCGATTAGAAGTGTCAGTCTGCCGACTGGGCATGACGGGTCATCAACCCATCACACTAGTCTCAGCCTACCTTCCTCCCCAGACCGAATCAGAGGACTTTCAACTGTTCTCAAATGACCTCACCGCCCTGTTGAGCATGAGCGACTCCGTTATCATAGCGGGCGACCTCAATGCGAAACACCCCGCGTGGAATAGTTCCAGGGAATCGACCAGAGGGAGACACCTGTTCAACCTCTGCTCGACCCTGTCCTTCGACGTCATCGCCCCGATGTCGCCGACTCATTTCCCCCACACAGTGGATCACAGACCTGACGTACTCGACATTGCAATTCTGAAAAGGATCAACCTACGGTTGAATTCCATAGAGGCAATAAACGAGCTCACCTCTGACCACCGTCCGGTAGTCGTGCATCTGGCCCCCCGCACGGGTCTCCCAGATACCGACCAACCTCCGCTCACCAAAGTGGTAACAGACTGGAGGAGAGTAAGCGATTCGCTGAAATCCAACACATCCGCCCACTTGGACGCCATCCCCGACCATTTCGACTCTCTAGCGGACACAACGGCCGCGATCGACTCATTCACGGGTCACGTACAATCTGTCCTGAACGACTGTTCGAGGCGGGTTCCGGTAGGGGAAGACCCCCGCTGGAAGCTGCCGGACGATGTACGCGAACTGCTGAATGAGAAGAACGCGGCCGTTCGTGCCTACAGCAACTTTCCCTGCGACGCGAACAAAGCTCACATGCGCTATTTACAGCGAGCTGTAAAGACACGCATGTCGGAGCTACGTGACGCGGGCTGGGACAAGATGCTGAGCGAGTTGGAACCCACGCACTTAGCTTTCTGGGAACTCCAGAGGAAACTCAAGTCCCGAGAAATAGCCACCATGCCCCCCCTGACCCGGCCCGATGGCACCGTTGCCTTCGACGACATCGAAAAGGCCGAATGCCTCGCCGATAGTCTTGAGGCCCAATGCACACCCAGCTCTCTACCTGTAGACCAAGCACACCTCGATGAGGTGGACGCTGAAGTCGAACGTAGAACCTCTCTCCCGCCCGTCGAAGACCCTGATGATCCATTACCTCTCGTCACCCCGGACGAAGTTCACGAGATCATCAAGGGTCTGAAACCCCGAAAGGCCCCCGGAGCTGACGGCATCACCAATAAGGTGATCCAGATGCTACCCGCCCACCTGATCATGCTCTTGACCACCATCTTCAATGGAGCCTTGAGCAATAACATCTTCCCCCAAGCTTGGAAGCAAGCCACGGTCATTGGCTTTGAAAAACCAGGCAAACCCAAAACGGAGCCCGCGAGCTACCGGCCCATCAGTTTACTGGACAGCCTCGGAAAAATCTATGAGCGACTTATTTACAAGCGCCTCAGGGACTTCGCCGAGACTAAAGGCCTGATACCCAACGAGCAGTTCGGCTTCCGAACCCAGCACAGTTGCGTACAACAGGTACACCGGATCGTAGAGCATATAGGCGTTGGTCTCCAACGCAACTATGCGACCGGTGCAGTATTTTTCGACATAGCGAAAGCCTTCGACAAGGTCTGGCACAACGGCTTGATTTACAAGCTGTACAAACTCGGCGTGCCGGACCGACTCGTACTCATCTTACGAGATTTTCTGTCGAACCGCACCTTTCGCTATCGCATCGAAGGGGCTCTCTCATCCCCCCACCCGATTCGCGCCGGCGTCCCTCAGGGCGCCGTGCTATCCCCTCTCATCTTTACGCTGTTCACCAGCGATATCCCCAAGAGTGGTAAGGCTCAGTTGGCTCTGTTCGCAGACGACACGGCCATCTACCACTCTGGGCGTAGTTCCAAAGCGATAGCCAAATCCCTCCAGACCGCAGTCAACGTACTCGGTGCATGGTTTAGGAAATGGCGAATCGAACTAAATCCGGACAAGAGCCAGGCGGTTCTCTTTAAGAGACCGCAGCGCCGCCAAGACCCCCTCCCGGCCATCTCCATATTCGGCAAGCCGATCCCTTGGGAAAAGCAAGCCAAATACCTTGGAGTAATTCTAGATCAGCACCTCTCCTTCTCTGAGCATATCAGGAAGGCGCGCTCACGCGCCGCCTTCGCTCTCGGAAGGTTGCATTCTGTTCTGAACGCACGTAGCAAATTGTCACTCAAGTGCAAATTGCGTATTTACACGGCGTGCATAAGGCCCATCATGACGTATGCATGTGCAGTCTTTGCGCACACGCACCCCCGACACATCCATAGGATGCAGACCCTCCAAAACCGTTTCCTCCGCCAAGCCACAGGCTCCCCATGGTACGTTCGGAACGAGATCCTCCATCTCGATCTGAAAATGCCCACTATTGCTCAATTCATGAAACGCAACTCGAAGCGTTTCTTCGATAAAGCCGAGATACATCGCAATCCCTTGATTGTGAAGGCCGCTAGTTATGTCCCCAGTAGAATCAGTAGTATTCGCAGGCCGAAACATGTCCTCTCAGACCCAGACGACCCCATCACTGTTCTCCAAGAAAAGAATAGGGCCACCAGTACAGTACACAAAAACAAACGACGACCGTCCTACCGACCTCGCCGCCGAGGTCCTCGCGCCCCGCGAAGACTCCCGAGTAGCGATCAGACCCCCGACCGTCCCTTGCTCGTTGATGCGCCAGCCCGCGCCGCAGCTGAGCCAGTAGCTTTAAATTCCCCGTCTAATAATCATGAAAATAATACCTTGATCCAGCCTGTCCCTGATAGTACTAGCTGCCCCCCCCCCGCCAGCGACTCCCTGAGCCGAGGTTCGTACCCCACAGGGGGTGCCCTCAGTGCGCAGTCGTTTTAGGTTTAAGTAGGTTTACGCCCTGGCTGGAGGCTTTTAGATTCCTAAAAACCTTCACAGGAAAGTCCGGTTGAGCAGTCACGGCCTCTCAAGGTCAACTGCGAGATGCCATTCACTAAAAAAAAAAAAAAAAAAAAAAAAAAAAAAAGTACGTCTTTCATTGACTTGAATGTGCCCTGGCAGCTGAGAGTATGTCATGCTCACTCAAATGTCTCGCTGGTGGTGGCGTGTGTTTTGGATCATTAAGTTCCCTTCAAAGTGGTTGAGCTGAATGGTGCTGATGCATACGTCATGTCCGTGAACGGGCGCCGCCAGTAGGGACTGGTCATCTCTTAGCTCCCACGGCTTATTTTAATTGTTATTTTATTTTAATTACGGACGCTTTTAATGTGCACTTTTTACATCGTTCTCACATTGATAATTTCAACATAATGATGTAACCAACTTTTTGTAACAAAATCTTGATTTTAAAAGAGTGTCCATGGAGTTTCTTGCCCGTTCTTCTCCATAGGTACCTACGCTTTGGAATGGGCAACTAGCTTCATCTTTCTAACTCACCGTCCTTGACAATTCAAAAGTGCCTGTAATTGGTTTATTTGAAATAAATGCTTTGAGTTGAGTTTGAACCAAGAGGTATCGTGTGTTACCCAGTAACTGGGTTATGGAGGTCGGATAGGCAGTCGCTCTATGTAAAAAACTATATTCAGTATTCAGCTGCATTCGGTTGGACTGAAAGCCGACCCCAGCATGTTGGGATAACAACAGTAGGTAAATTAATTTAGGAACTAAAGGCTAATGAAATGAAATAACGTCATGAAATTACTATTTTATTCATTACAATTTTCATTTTCCGACATAAAATGAACAGACAGTATACAAAGCATATGTACATTTTTATATAGTAGTTATTGACACTGTTCTAAGGCGAGAACACTAGATTTATATTATTTTACTAAACATATACTGCCCATGATCATTTTCAATACTTTTAAAATGTTACTTACTTACACTTCTCTAAAATATGATGGTAATAATTTTAAAAGAACTCTCACAAATAATATTCACTGTAACCAATAGGCGGAAAAATAATGTGGTGCGAAAAACCAATAAATAAAATAAAATCGTTTTAATTATTATTATTTCAAGAAAGCTTTTTGAAATTTACAATAGTATTACAACAATGGGCGTCAAAATAGATTAAAATGAAGCCTTTTGGTTCACCCAGTAAAAAATTAAGACTTAGACAAATATCGATTTTTCTACAGTTAAATACATTTTCTATCAAATATTATTATCGGGGCATGACATTACAAGTTAACATTTTTATTTTATTTCTATAAATGCGTTTGAAAAACTGATTGCTTGTACTGGCTATCATAATTCTATTTTTCATTTTTTAATAAATATATCAACTAATTTTATTTCACTTTTGTCTTTCATTTTATTTTGCAATAACTTATGAAATACTCACAAACGATTTTATAAATTACAGATTATTTAAAGCGACTATACACTCATAATAATAATATGGGCAGCTATAAAATTCTGTTAATTAAAAATGCTTCAAGTTTCGCTGATTAATCCAAAATCGTTTTTGATATGTATTTACATACCTAATGAGTATTATAAAAATATCAGTCCGAAATCATTGAAATACTAACTTATCCGTGGTTAATGTTTTTCATTAAGTTATTTTGAACTACCTTAAAATCATCACACTCAAAATCTGAAGCATTTCCGTAAATATACTTAACAAATAAACTATGCATATTCCAGTTAATATAGGAAAACTATTACAGTTATTATGGATACTTCAAAAACTAGTTTCAAATCTAGTTTGTTAATACCTAAAACGGTTTAGGCCCGCATTGTTAGTGATAGTTCTATACAAATATTTTTTTAATTGACTATTTCAAACGCTAGAAAACTTTAGCAGGGCTCACGGCTGAAAGCTTTGAAGCGTAATCTCATTTTAGTATGTGACCATGAGTAAGTTAGTCTCGCTCTATTATCTTATCTGAATGTATGATTTATTTTTGTACCTTTTACCAAATTACCATACGATTCAAAACTAAGATTATTTGAATTTATTACATTAAATTATTTCCATTAAAATCTAATGTTTACCTAAAAGTACCAACTCATTGTCACACACAATACTATCGTGGTTCTATTAAATACTTATTTAATTATTAAACAATTAATATTGATATTAATCTACAAACATTTTATTTTACCACAATGTCTTCGAAATCACTTGAAGCAATTTCTGTTACTCTAAACTAACATTATAATAATTAACTATAACATTAATTAGAAATATGAAGAGACTTTTAACTAACATTTATATACATGATCTAACAATTTATTGTCAGTTCTGAACGTTCAAAGAAATAAAAATATTACATTAAACCTATAACTATTTACATTTATTAAAGATTTGCTTTTATAAAGCTGAAATCGCTATACATTTAGTACAAGTATTCTACACGATTCCATGTCTATACACTGAAAGCATTCAATAGAGTCATTAATATTGGTATTGTCTTATTTTTGATCATCCTTTTGAATGAAAATTGTGCGTAAAACATTTGCCATGGGACACTCGGTCGGGTTCTCCTGTTTACGCATTACGGTGACCGACATACATGGACTAGGTGATGTGGAAGTCTCCCCGGAGGAGTCTCGTGAAAGTCTTCTTGAACTGCTGGTTGGCCAGCGCGTAGCAAAACGGATTGATAGGACTGTTCGCGTAACACAGGAAGTACGAGAACATGTACAAATGCTTGTTAATGCACGGCGGGTCCGTACAGAATCCTTCTACCAAAGCCAATATGTGATAAGGAGTCCAACAAACCACAAACGCACCCAATATGAACGATATAGTTCTAAAAGCTTTCCTAGCTCTGTTTTCTGATTTAGATTTCTGCCGACCAATGCTCGGAAACAGGCCATCCCGCTTTGAACGTTTGACTTTTAATTTTTTTCCTATATTTTTTACGAACTCTTTCTTAGAGTCGCCGCGGCCTGACCCAGTTACCACAGTACTTGATACATCACTATTCTCCACCGCTGGACTTATTGCGGTATTTAGTTTTAATGGAGACGTTTTCGCCTCAGCTGACTTGGGAGGTTGAGGTTCATTGTTATTGGAAGACGACGATACGAGAGTAATAACAGGCTTGGAGTGCTCTCCTGTAGTTAAACTGACCTCGGTATTCACTTTAATTGGGGGTGGCGGGGAGAAATTCGTTTTTGGTTGTGTAACTTGAGCTTCGGCGGTAGCTCGTATTAAAGCTGCTTGTAACAATGACTTGTTAGTTTCGTTACCCGAATTTAATGTTGGTGGAGATGAGGGTTCAGTCGCAGTTGCGAAAGTAACGGAAGAGGGTGGACTCTCGTATGTAGGTGACGGCACATTGACGGAACTCTCATCCATATACCTCAAATCTGCTCCGTCCATACCTACAAGCATGTCGTATGACGTACCGTCACCTTTCACGAGCCTTACAGTTCTAGTGCGTGATGATTCTGAATGTGATGGAGGACTTTCGGATACTGGAGGACTACACCTGAATTCAGATGGGGGAGGAATAATTCTTTGAGCAATCGTTGTCGATACCTCTCTTTGTTCAGACGGTGTTGTTATACCGGATGATAAGGGAGACATAATACTAGCGGTAGACAGAAGCATATTTGGTACAGATATATTGTCTTGACTCTGTGATGTGTCTGGGTTATCAGTATCAAGCAAACTCTTTTCTGATATTTGCGATAGTGACGTCTTTGGCTTTTCACACTCATGTTTCAATACTGGTGACTGTTTCACATCAGTTTTAATCATCATCCCCCCGTTAAGACGCATATTATTTAACAGTTGTATAGCACCTGTTTGCATCACCAAATTCGCAACTGATGGCCGTTTCTTAACATTTGTCTGTGTTGTGCTTTCTTCATCGGAATCAAACGCAGGGCTACTCGACCTTTCTGCTTCTACCTGATCTTCCTTCTTATCTCCATCAGACTCAGCTGTAGTGGAAGTACCAGTGGCGGTAGCACTACTTTTATGTGCCGAAGATTTTTGACTAGAATTGGAATCACTAGAACCGCCTAAATTTAGCAACGGCGCTGCGAGGGATCCTTTAGAAGTTGAATCTTTTCGCATAGCCTCTGATACTTTCATTTGATCCTCACTTGAAATAGTTGCTTTTGATAAGGCAGCCATTCCGGCTGCTCGACCAGCCATACCTGTCATAACACCAGCACTTAAAGCCACCATTGACTGCATCTTCCTTTGCTTTGCTTCACTCTTCTTTTGCATATCATACGCTGTCTTGAAAATTCCAGCATAAAGTACAATCAAAACGAACAGTGTCGTCCAATAATAGCCTATGATTAAAGCTGTGTTAAATATTGGGTCTTTCAGAAACTGTACGGCACATTCGCCTTCTTGTAAGTCTCTGTACCCAACAAAATGTTCCCATCCGAATATTGTCGTAAAGAATAGTAAAAATGGTATGATCCAAGTAACTGTTACCATCCATATTACTCTGTTTTTTGTTCGCCAGGCTCTGTACCTCGCCGCTATTTTCACGCTGCAGAATCTATCTACAGTGATGAGTAGGACCGTATATTGTGAGACAAGACATACTGTATAGTCGACAGATAGCCAAAGGTCGCAGAGCAGGGGCCCTAAATGCCAGTAGCCCTTTAGAACGTAGTCGGTATAGAATGGAAGCGACAAAGTACCTGTAGACAATGGAAAATAATTTTCTATTAAACACTTTCATCATTAAGAGACGCTGAAATGTCAAGGGTCAAGCTTCTCAGATTCAGAATACCTTTTAGTCAGAATTAATTTATCAAAGCGTATTATTATACGCTTAATGTTCAAAGTTTGTTATAATAAACAGAAAATAATTAATCAAATAACTGGTTAATTTAATTTAGTTTCAAAACAGAGATGTTTTCCTGACAATAAGAGTTTAGTTTATTTTCATAAGCAGTTTATTTTATCCTATTAAAAAACTTTGCTTTTAAATATATTTTGCGTAGAGAAATATTTTAAAACAGTTGATAAAATTATTTTACTCCAACTGGTCAACTACCACTTCACTCTCTTTGTGGCTTGAAATAAACCGATACCTAATTTCCGTTTACTCTGTAAAAGCGGTTGGCAAAAATCGAAATACAAATAAAAACTAAATTGCAGTTAGGCTGAAGAATTCTAACTACAATTTCAAACAAAACCTAGAATTTACTCGTTATGAATAACTGAAAGCTACTCGCTATAGAAATTTGAAATACACAAAATACTTTCTTTATTCCAACTCAGTTTGTAGTTGTTTTGTGCTAACGTTTTTCTTCATATATTTCCGAATACCTAAGCTTTTCTACAGAGAGTATTGATATAACTCAGAAGCGAACATTATTGTTAATTCTTGTTATACATAGTCGTTTATGTCGTGTTTGGTCTAGCATAAATCATAATACGTTTCTAAATAACCTTCGAATTAAGGACAAACAAAATTGCTCCCATGACATTCGAAATACGTGTATAACGAGCGATCACCAATAACGCTTAGTAATATAGACAGGGTCGAATTAAATTAGCTGGCAATACTTAACCCACGTGTTGAGTATCGATATAAAAATTAATGGATTTAAAAAAAGAAGCATGAAAACTTTGTTAAAAAAATATGACAATTTTTTTATTGTCATGTACAGTCACGGACTTTAATTGATGAGCCACTTGCCACAGTTCCTATTTTAGCCGTGTAATACAAATCGGGTTTAGTCGGTTATGCTCGTATATAGTCCACAGTGACAACCCATTTTTTTTCCCGACCGTCCCTTGCTCGTTGATGCGCCAGCCTGCGCCGCACCTGAGCCAGTAGCTTTAAATTCCCCGTCTAATAATCATGAAAACAACTCGATCCAGCCTGTCCCTGATAGTACTAGCTGCCCCCCCCCCCCCCCGCCAGCGACTCCCTGAGCCGAGGTTCGTACCCCACAGGGGGTGCCCTCAGTGCGCAGTCATGGATGTCCTCCGCCCCGGGGAGGGCGGAGGGGTCTGTCAGACTCTTACTGACTAAAACCACCCCGGTGTTCCGTCTCTCACTTACGCCGGGGATCACGGGAACTAGTAAGTCTTCCGCGATCCCCGGCTAGTGCCGGCCCGCCTATGCGGGCCACCTCGCGATAGGGGGGGAGTGAGGTGTTAAACTCCCCCCCACATCAATGAGAGGCGCGCGTGGAACACTACGCGCCGCCATCTCGGGTCCTAAGAATTAGGGGGCGACGGATTCCCCAGTCCGTCGCCCCTGGACCCATTTAGGGGGGCTGGAAGAGGGCGTTGTCCGCCCTCCGCCGACGCCCGGTGCGTCTGCTGCGGATAGGGTTAGCAGAAGCAATCTCCCGCTCCCTCTCCGCAGCCTCCTTCTGCGAGATGACTGTTTCGCAGAAGGACACCACCGCGTCCCAGGACTCCTCGCTGTCGAACAACGGCCGGCAGCGACAGGTCACTGCCTACTCCTGAGATGAGGGCACGGCGCGGCTCCGTCCAAGCGGCACACTCTGCCAGCGTGTGCCACGCCGTGTCCTCCCGACACAGTGACAACCCAAAGTCAACCAATTGCAGGGCTAGCAACCGTAACCTAGCGACAATTGTTTTAGCGTAGTGATAGTAACGTTAGCGTACGGAGAAATATTATGATTGGTCATTTTGACATCGGAAAAACTGGTATCCACGATTTTATCCAAACGCGTAGCGCCCAAGATAACGTTTATGACAATCATGATAACTGTTGCACATAAACAAATAACACCTAACTGCCGCCATCTTGGAACAATTGATCACGAATTTTATTTGCTATTTCTGTTTTGTAGTTGACATTTCAACTGTCACTCACTGTCTTCGGATAGATTTTCAGAAATAACGAGTATTTAATGAGCTCTAATTCAAAGGAGGTCAGTATCAAATAGATTGGATAAACGTATGCAACAGTGTATTGACGTAACATTCATTGACAACTTATTAGTCAACCTTCAACCTCTATGAATAAGACTATCTCCGATTTCATCTTGTTTCTGTAATCTCGTGAGTGTATAAAACTGCAAAATTGGAAAGTTTAAAAGTGGCTCATCAATTAAAGTCCGGGACTGTACATTATGGCAATCAAGCGAATGCTGTATTTGCATTTTTGGAAATTCGTTAAAAATATCTGTTCCACAAAAAACTACAAAAACAACTAACCTAACCTAACCTTCGCCCATCGAATGACGAAAAATTTAATTTGACCATATATAGTCCAGTTAGTAGTAAAATTCACATAAATAAAACGACAATGTTTCTTACCTATCAACAGATCAGTAGCTGCAAGCGAGGCGATGAAGTAGTTGCTGGGCTGGCGAATAGTCCTGTCGACCAAGAAGGCAAGGAGCACCAGGACGTTACCGCTGACAGTCAGTAGGATGACCAGCACGAGGCACGTGGCAAAGATGGCCGCCAACCACAGCGGGAATGGTGGCAGGACTGGTTGCTAGAGAAAGAATGTTGAAGTTATTAAAGACATAATATAATACTGAATTAATGCTGTGACTGGTAAATTACGAAAATATCGAGAACATATTTTATTTTTATATCTTTTTTGTAACGCTTTCACGCTGAACAGGTTGAATGAAATTTATCACAAGGGTAGACCTGTAAAAAAGCATGGACTACTTTTAATCTTAAATCGCAGACGAAGTCACGGATAACAGCTAGTGGTAAATTAAAAGGATCACTGTGACTTCACTATTAATCTGCAGGTACTTCTTAAGTTTATTTTGGACATCGATGAAGGAAGACATCGCGTAGGAGCCTGTATTTATAGTAATAATAAAAGTCTGACATCGCCAACCCGTCTTTTGCAAGCGTAGTGATCAATACTCATACCTCCTCTGTATTTGAGGCTTTTACTCTGAAATGGGACAGTATTAAGCTGATACAATTAAATTAGCATTACAGGAAATTTTATATTTTATCAAGAAGAAGAGTTATATTTGTGTCTCCAGCTTCAGTTACGTTTGCAGAGTAATAAATGATTTCGGTTAACCTGGCAGTTATAACACACATTCTGTTTCTCTGGTGCATACTTTCTATCCTAATATTAACTTTGAGAGTGTTGAGTTTTATCAACATTTAAATCATACGTAATCACTGTTAGAATTCAGCGTCTTCAAGTGTGTTGGTAACAATTTTATAGAGTAAAGACCTCAGTTACACAGAGATGTAATAGCCAAAGCGCTTCTACTATTGCAACATATCTACTAATAAGGACAATGCCATTAGCTTCAATGCGACCATATTCTTCGAGAAGTTTGATAAAAGTGTAATTTAAAAGATTCCTTTAACACCATAAATTGCCTTTAACAAAGCTCTAAATGTTATTCGTAATGCTCTTGTAAACTTATCAAACAAGAAACTATCCTTTTCACAAGCAAATAGGTTTAGTTACAATAGAGCTCTCAGCTCTAGAGCAAAATCATCGAGTTGTCACTCACATTCTTAGTTTGTTTTGTGTATAAATTATTTTCAGTACTTAAAGTGTTAGATTTAATAACAAATGTCTGCTTAGAAATCTAATTAATGAATGCAACTTTACAAAATAAATAAGATAACTTTCGTTCAGAACAATCAGAAGTGCAAAATTTAGATCTTATTATGGGCTTCCATGCCTAACTCATGCTTTATGGAATAGAATATAATAACTTTATTTCGGACAAAAATATCCATAAAGTGTTAGTAACGTACAAGAAAATAAATTATTGCCTAGTGTTAGTAAAAATCAACCTCCGCACAAACTGCTGTACAATCGGAGAGCCGAAGCTCTCGGCTACAGTTTTAAGGATGCCGTTTTGACTACCCCTCACTCTCCTCAGTATCGACGCAGTTTTTTTGCGTATAATTGCATAGAAGCCGTCGGTGCGGGCTTGCGAAAACATTTCTGACGCGCTACAGTAGCGAGGTAGTCTCAACAACATCCTGAAAGCATTGTTATATTGGACGCGCAAAGCATCCAGCGATCGCTTAGTACGATTGACCCATAGTAATAGACCCATTTATACATAAAGAGCATTTATTATCCAGTACTGAACCACATAATCAGAAATCACCCCTAAAGCCACCAATCACACACAGTTTTAAGTGGAATGTGCGTTAAGTACTTAAAAGTACATACTTGACTTATGTGTACAGTACACACTGTTTATACTTTCCACATACGGCCGTGACACAATATCGATGCCGATAGCGTACAATCGATTAACCGTCTGCACTGTTAAACATTGAGTCGCACCTTTGTTACCCCTTCTATTTTAAAAAGGGTTGGCAGAAATAGAAGATCTCTTTTTTCAAGGTTCTTTTAAATCCGTTGGATTGTTTTAGCACATCCACACGCAAATGGTTTCATTGGTAATATTTTGGATATTACAATATTTGGTAGGTACCTACATGAAAAGATATAAAAGACGATTCATTTAATCAAAATCTTAAATTAGTCTTTTCCAAATAATAAATGATTTTATTCTAAACTTAGGTTGGTTTGTATAACGTCAATCATATTTTCAAAACTAGATGAGGTTTGTTTTTTTTATTTTACTACTGACGATCTGACCAAGATTATTAAAATATAATTTCTGAGGAAAAAACCACACGAATTTATTGGACCTGTCCAGTCTAGCATCTAAAAAGAAATTCCTTAAGTGTCCATTATCTATACTATAATAATCTATACTAATCTACTACTATTATAAAGACGAAAGATTTGATTGTTTTTTTGTTTGTTTTCATTGAATAGGCTCCGAAACTACTGAACCGATTTGAAAAATTATTTCACTGTTGGGAAGCTACACTATCCTCGGGTGACATAGGCTACATTTTAACCCTGTATTCGTACGAAAACGGGAACTACGCGGGTGAAACTGTGGAGATTCAAGCCAAGACTCTCTTGGCTATTCAAGTGCCTAATAAGTATCCTATATGGCATTGATGCTAGACTACTAAATCTTTCGTATTAAACAATAACATCCGAAATCCGCCATCATGATTAAGAAAGTTTTTCTCATGGTCAAAAACGCTATTGTGTTAGTCCCATTCAATAAAACACAATAAGGAAAGCTGCCTATTCATCAACAATACAAGTTCTTATCTAAGAAGGCCGATATTAGTGCAATTAAACTTAGTGAATAGGGCAAAGGAGATTGGTAACAGCTAATCCTTTTTTATCTAACGAACTTGAGGGTATGAAAGAATAATGAAGCTTTTAGTATCAGCTCCTAGTAAAGTTCGGAAGTTTAAATTAATTTAAAAATTACATAGATTTGATACGAGTCTTAATGAGATGCTCAGGTTAGAAGAGGCTAATTTCAAATAAGTCTACGAAGTTTTTGTGTTATTCAAAATTAAAGCATTGTAAAAAAGCTCGTCCACAAGCGTTGTTTTTTATATAAAACATAATACTCTGGCTTTGAATTAGTACCAAGGCCCCACATTAAGCCTGCAGTAGAAGCGGGAACCTCCCTATGTAGTTTGTGGACGCGCGCTAATTGATATTAAATCGTCGTTCAATGGTACTCCATTATATGCGTTAACTATTGCTCTGCTTAATTCCGTGTAGAACAGAAATCGTTTCAGAACCATTCCCTATTCATTAGATTTCGTTGCAACTTTCAAGCATTTATGAGTAGCAGAAAAAAATAAAGCATGAAATGAAAGTAGGAAACCTGTGCGAAAATTCCCACAGTCTAAACAAATACTTGTAGGTAAGTCAGTAAACATTCTCTCTCAGTTTATAATGAAGTCGATAACGAAACAACTAACTTTGGTCATTAGTGGCTTGCATTAGTTTTGTATCGCTAAAATAGTTCTAAACTTCAATTTCATTGAAAGTTCAGTTAATATTTGTTCGACTTTTTATCGAATAATGGATGACGAAGTTAATGAATGAGTTGGTATAATCGATTCAAAGAAGTTGGTCGACTGAATAGACAGCTGTGAATAAAGTATGGCTATTGAACACATGCAATAAGTACCTATTTTAGAGTTTGAAAAAAAAAGTAGTAGATAGTCTGACCAGGACTGTTGCAGTACTATCAGAATTTGATCCAGTATGTATTTTTTAAGCAATGCGCCAAATGACCGAAATTACTTGGACTTATTTTCTTGTTGAACAGTAGGTACCTAATTTATGAGCTCATTGATAATAGAATGTAAATCATCCTAATGTAATAATAATAATTAATCATAATGCTAACATACTGGGGAACAGTATCGCAACAAGCTAGCTCAAAACTTGATACCAGTCTATCTTAAATCAGATTTATGACCGATTTTTCAATAATTTCAATCATCTGCGAAACAAAAACGGCCGTTCGATGTTTTTTTTTTTTTAATAAAACATAAATGTGATTATTGTAAAATCAGCCCTAAATCGTGAAAAAGCACGAAAAATGTAGGTAGACACAGCAAACAAACATAAAGAAATCAATTTATCAAAATACAAAAGAAGAAACTCACCAATCCGCCGTTAACGGTGAGAATATTCTCAAAGGTGTTGTTGAAGTAGTACATGTCAGTGTAGTTGGTGCCATTGGCTACGAGGTACTCGCCGTGACACTCCTGGTACCCTCCAGCGGTAGTTAAACATGTCCGTTGTCTCATCTTTTGCAGTTTCCTGTTGACAAACATTGATTTTGTAAACTCATTTAATCGTAAAGATATCAATAACCCACACGAGTGAATGAGATACGAAAGAATTTCTAAAGAATTATTTGGGTAGAATTGATATCTAAGATAAATATAATATATAATATTAAGAGGGGCCCGTGGCTCAAATTATAATAGTGGCACGGGGTCAATTTACAAGGTTAATCAACGCTTGTCGAGTCTACTCGGTGATGGGTGAGTATCGTTACATACCGAGACCCCTCCATGTCTTGGAAAGAACGTTAAGCCATTGGTCCCGGTTGTCATTTCTACATTTTTGACAGTCATTCCGGGTAGTCAGAAACCCGAAAGTCTGACAGTCAGACTTACCAAGGGGTATCGTATTACTCGGTAACTGGGTTGTGGAGGTCAGATAGGCAGTCGCTCCATGTAAAATACCCCCAACATAGTTGGGAAAAGGCTAGGCAGATGATAATTGACGCCCCGGATATCCATAAGACATTCTTTTAGCATAGATCATGATATCTTTTATCCACAATTTATAACAATGGAGGCAACTTTCTACACGTTCACTTTTTTTTCGTGCCTTCTCTGTGCCATGTCTTTTATTATTTTGGCTGTTATTATCAAAATCAAAATAAAAAGTAATTTATTCAAACTAGGCAAGCAATTCAAGCTATTCCATAAGACAGTCCCCCAAAAACGCCCGCCCTTCACCACTTCCTACTGCTTTAGCTGGGAAGAAGAAGTGGCGCAACAAACTCCATTTTACACATTAATTCAATTAATGTATCTAAGCATATATATAGTTATAGTTATAGTTTATTTCTCTCATAAAGGTACATTGTAACATAAATTTATTTATACAATTTTGCCTTATTCTAGAACCTTTGTGAGAGCTGGAGTCTGAACTAGGTTCGGGACCTGTAAGACAGATCTCCAGGCTCACACCCCTTTAAACATGATCACATTGTATGGCATTTTAATTTAGACTATAAAAAGCATATAGAAGACAAAGTTTTGAACTTGTAGTATCAAAACTTTTTACCCTACAACAATTCTTATAACTAAATTAAGTGAAACGGAATTCGACCCAATTAGTAATCCAAAAAGTTTATCTCCGTCGTTACTGTTGAAAGTTATAATCAATCATAGAATAAATTCGTTTGTCGAAAATAAAATATAAGGCAACCAATTTTACAAAAACAGGATTTTTGGGTGGTTAGTATTAGAAGCGTTGTTTCATATCAATTTTCATGGTGAATTTATACGTTTTTATTTTATTCGTTAAATATTGCAGTACCTATAGATTATTTTTATACGTAACATAAGTTTAAATACTGCCCAGATAAGTAAATGTTCACCTTTTCTAAGTGAAATGTATTTTAAATGCACCTAAAACATTTCAGTCGTACAAGAACGGCACACGATCATAAACTAACTTAGGTCCAAGAATCTCCCTTTTAGGAATCTCTCAGAAAACATTTTTCAAAGGCATTTTCGAAATGGGATGTAATGAAGCACTGCAATCAAGGAAACGCAATCGCGACGAATGGAGTGATATCGTCGCTTGGGAGGATCGCTTACGCTTTATAAAATTGTAGACTCATCAGTTTTGGTCACATTTTGTGACCATAAAGCTGAAAGTACTGTAATATACCCACAGGAGAATTGCGATAGACCCCTAGCTTGGGTGAGCTTTACGACATTCTCAGAAGAATGAGGACCGTCCCTCAGAAATAACGATGACTCAATATGTAGAATAATGTCTTTTATTCGCTTGCAGCTGGATCTTGACCATGTTTTTTTTTTTATGAGCGTTAAAATAGCTTCCTCACGTTAAATAAAATGGATGTTCAGTTCACCTTGCAGGGTAGTCCTTTTGTTTACGGGCTAATATTTTCTCCACGATAAGAGTAATTTTGACTAGAAGCTATTTTTTCCATCATAATATCCTTTGCAAATAAATTTACTTAGAAATATTCAGGTACAACAACGTACAGCCAATATCAAAACCTTTCTCATATTTTGCGTTTCCCTCGCGTTTTAGTTTGAAGAAGCAACGAAAATATTCCGTCCATTTTCACCACAAAGTATTCTGCAAATATGCATATTTTTGTGCGAATATTTTAAGTAGTTTTCAGTAAAAACGTATTAAAGCTATTAACAGATTATGGTGCGATTTTGTAATGTATTTATAAAACAGCGATGAATTTTGTTTGGGTTTAGAAGACGACAGAAAAAGTAAAATGGAATGCTATAAAGGAAAAGGTTGTTTAATACAATTTTGGTTCTTTTCCCGTTCATAGTTTTGCCCCTAAAAGAATTAACCTGAAATAAACAAATAATGATTTTTCTCCTTGTTTATTCGAATCAGCATTATATTGGGTTGGGGTCAACAGCTGCCGCCGACCTTCATAAAGAAGGAGTCTGCCAGATGGGTGGGTATTGTGTTTCGGCTCTCGAAGAAAGCACGTGACTCCAAGATACACGTTGCTATACAACGTGAAATCATGGCATAAACTAAATATGATCAACAAAGTAATTGTGGCCTGGGTTTATTGATTATTGATATTGAGAAAATAATTCATGAATTTTGTTCTAATAAAGAGTATCCTACGATCTATCCGTGCAGAATTTTTATCTAAATTTCTTACAAACAAACTACACACAACAAACAAAAACAAAATTCTCATATCATAATAAGTACATGTCGTAAAGGTAATAACAGTTACAGGACCACTTCTCGATGTATCAAAAGGTTTGAAAGTTGAAGCAAGTGCAATATAAACCATTATATCAAGAGGCCAATGCATAAAAATACTGCAAGAACAATGTAAATAACAAAATTTTACTAGTCTTACCTTTTATTCATGAATAAAACATAGTTTCATGTTGAGACGTACAGTTTCTTTTCCAGGACTCACTATTGTACTATATAATTCATATTAAGCTGAATTTAGTGCAGCATACCCACACTAGATCGTAAAATCAAATATTCAGAGACTGTAATGGGACATAGAAGGACCATTTGCCTGTTTTTATAGGGTTTATAGTACGATATTTTTATTTTTACGAGCTGTTTGGATTAAATACATTCTCAACTATGAATACGTTATATGTAGCTCATTGTTTCTGAGTCTTTATTATCTAGTTTGTTTGTAGTTGGTCCTTTGCCCGCTATGCAATTTAATTTGCATTCTATGTAAATGCTTTTAATGTTAGAACCTTAGTGCTGTGCACATTTTTCTTTTCTGGGTAGCTTTTCTAACTATAAGTAGGGTCCATTTAAGACCACTGTTATTATTACTTTGGAGTATAAGAAAAAATCTAAACATAGAATTTCGTGATCCTTCTAAAGGCACACTTTGAAGCATTATGTGATTTATTGATTAAGGTCAGATAAACTTCCATCAGTTACTAAGAGCATGTTAAAGTAAACTGTAGCTATTAGTATTTAAAGCTTAAAATACGAAATCCCAATCATTTTTCTCAATAAACGAAGCAACCGTTTATTCTATTCTATAGACGTTCACGTGCAGGCGAGCCTCGTGAAGATTTCGTGAGCAGGCTTTGTTTAGCTTCGGTACTGTTCGACCACTCCCGAAAGATACACGTGACCGGAACTGTACACAATAGCTTTAGCCAACGATGAATATAACTATAACCGCTATGAATTCTTCATTATGTTGCCAGTGATATTGGAAATGCGAATGCTTGGAAGTTGGTTATTCAGTTGTTACGATGTTTGAATATGAAATGATTCGATGAAACTTTGCACACATAGAATATGGTATAGTATACATATGCGATCTGTATCCCACTTTGCAGGAGCCTTAGATGCTCGCTGTACTAAATCGAGTATTAAAACACATTTGATGTCCAACTTTGATAATTATTCCTAGAAAACGAGTCTATTTTAATATTCGACCTTCGCTTGTCAGCGGAATGTCACTACTACTGTTTTTTTACTATTGTTCGGTTGTTTGAAAGAGATACCATGGCTCCTGACACACAGGCAACTAAAGGAACACGGGTGGGTTTTAGTTAGTCAAGTTATTTGATGATATCCCACCGAAAAAAAAAATTAAGCTTTTTCTGCTATTCTATTTCTAGTTTAGGTTGACTGTTCGAATGTTATTAAAGTAAATTTTTCGCTAGCCTGTACAACGTAAGGTTGTGTTTTGTAGACAACCTTTACATGAGAAACCTTGCCATTGAATAAAAGGTATACAAATTAAAGACTTTGTACAGAAGGCTTGCCAAACCAGATAAATCGAAAAGGAAAGGATCATCCTGCGATGTCGCAGAAAATACTCCGTTGTTTCAGCAGCCCAAAATGTGTCTTAGAGTTCTTATTGTTGTATGAGAAGTTGTAAAACATGGGTGTGCCACAAATTCTATCGGGTTACGGGAAGTGGGTGACTACGATCACAAGATTCGACTGGTAAATTAAAAGAATGGACGTAAAAATATTAAATAAAAAAAAAATGTTTTTTTTTTGTTTAAATGAACTTATATTTTTCATTTAATAGTTGTGGTCCCCACACCAATTCGTACACCTTCACTTGCTAAGTAAGTAAATAACAGTACCATCGTCAACATACACGGCGCGGAAAAAATACGTATAATTACAGCTATCACTCTCTCAATTACCTTTAATCAGGACTTGTTTTTTTGTTATTGAACTTGTCTATAAGCATATTAAACAAAGGAGTTCTAAGGTAGCAAACATAAAAAAATATGATTATACTGAGAACCTCCTCCTTTTCTGAATTTGGTAAAAATAAAGAATTCTTACCATTGCGTAATAAAGCTGGTACCGATAGTATAGATCGGCGTCGACCGGTTGACGTCAAGGCTGGTCTCCGTAGAATTCATGCTGATATTGAAGGCTGGTATTATTGTCTGAATTGAGTGGCCTGATACCGCTACCGGACCTCAGCGCGTCTGCAACAAAACTGTATTTAAAACTTAGGATGATATGGCTTGTACAATTCAGTATCAATTTTGAGCAGAGTATGAAAAGACAAAGATAGATTTTAAGAGCGTATAACTATTTTGATTATGTTATTTCATATTCCATTTTGGCTCTTATAAAGCTAGTCCTTGACGAATAAATATCGAGATATGTTTAGATCTTTACTGGTTTAAATAACTACTTCGCCTGTCTACGATTTCTGAGAATTAAGGCTAATATAAATGAAAAAAAAAATTGCATTACAAAATTAACTCTTTCTTCCTACTTATTCACACATTCCAAATTTCCCAACTTTTGCATCTTACATTTATTAATTTTGACATTCTACTTTTAACATCGTATATTCACCTTCACCAACTTTTAACTCCGCAACAAATCACATCATTTGAAACATTTTCGTCCCTTCATGACCTCCAACATTCTAATGTCATACATCCCTCACCCATAACTAGAGCACCCTTGACACGCAAAATAATGCAAACATCAACACAGAATGCATGTCTCATTGAATAGCTATTATATACCTCCCTCACTGTCGTGCTATTCAAATCTCACCGTTATAGATAAGGAATGTGCCAAACGGGGAACGGGTGTCGTCCGGCCGCCGAGACGGCCCGGAACGGCAGCGTCGTCCATGCGATCACGGCTTTATTTCATCTGTAAAGGAAACGCTTGAGTTTGATCAGTGGACCGTGGATGTAGGTGGGAATTATTTTTGTTTGGTCACGGTACGTTTTATTGGAATTTTTATAGTCAGTGAGTTTTCAGTGGAAAATACATATTTGTCTGTCGAATATTTTGTTCCCGTAAAATTTTGTAAGACCGGTTGCTACGCTGTTGAATAAGACAATAATAAAGTCCTTTGAAGTCCTTTTGAGACTGGTCAGCTCCTTACTTCCTCGGTTATGTAATCTTATATTTGGAATTTTGTCACTTATAGAATACAAGAATAATGTACCCATGATTTTGCTCTACATTTTGAAACGGGCTTTAAGTTTCTGATTGACTGATCGACTTATTGATAGTTCAAAAGTGCCTGGAAATGATTTAATTGAAATAAATGCTTCGGGTTTGAGTTTCTACGTTTAGCATTTAAAGAAGGGAACAGACAAGTGTAGGACAATGTTCGCCGCCCAAACTGACATCTTTTTTTTTTTTTTTTTTTTTTTTTTTTTTTGCATACACGATGAGTTGGGTTGTGGAGTGTGGAACGCCGAATTTTGGACTATTGAATGTTTCAAAATCCTGTATTTCTTACCATTCCACCCAATCCACGTGAGATTTCGTACACATGGAAAGATTTTAAAGGTTTGTGGAATGTTATCGAGTTGAGTGTCCGTGTCTGCCAGTCTTGTGACACTGACTTTATTACACATTTCAGTTTCCTATAAAATTAGGGCTCGTACCACATTTAATGCAGAATTTTTTTCTCTATCACATCGCCTGTCATTTCTTAACTGATTTTGTGTTATTTTCCTTCAGCATTTTGAAACTCAAAGTAACAGACGGAAAATACATTCTTCTCGACCGTAACATATTGAATATCGAAGTGGGTCTTCTATGTTTATTCCTCATCTGTCTCGAGAGTACCTAATTGTAATACATGCGTACATAAATATGGGTAGCGACAACTCAATGGTTCACTGGCTCGCCTACTCGGCTGGAAATGGACTATCTCAAGGACTATCAGCTCCAAGATATAATATAAAGTGACATTGATGCGCGACCTGGTGCAATGGATTCAGTCCATGATTTTCAGAATTCATTTTCAGGATTCAGTCCATGATTTTCAAAATTTTCAACGCCGTTCCTGCGTTGAAAATTTTCAAAGGTTATTAATAAAAAAATAACTGTACCATTTACAACGTGTAATGGAAAGGGTATATACATACCAAAGGCACGGCTTCTTTGGATGATACGAGTATCAAACTATATCGGAAGGGTTTTGTAATCCTATCTCAACATGTTCGGAAGTTATGAGAATTGTTAATAAATTTATACCAGAAATCGAACTTTTCAAATTGAAATAAACACATCACTCAGAAGAGATTTATCGTGATATAGGCAAGTAACGTGGAAAGTTAAAGTTATTGACTTACATAGTGCGGTGACAGTGACACGTTTGTTATGATTTGAATTTAACAAACATATGAAACCGAAAATTTGGTATCAATTTTTAGAATATTTTATTTTGACCTGAAACCATGTATAATTCTATACCAGCTGTTATCTTTAGTGCTTAAGGATAGCAATAGGGTTTCTGTTACACTCTTTAGATTAAATTATCTATGTAACAGCAGTTATTATTTTTGATAACCGACAAAAAATGTCTTCGAAGACATTTTTCATGAATAGACGAAAAACGAAAGACGGAAAGACGAAAAATTTATTCAACAAACTAAGACATTTTTCGTCTAGAATCGTGTGCTGAATTCATGGTTTCAGTTTGCGCGTCGATGTCCCTATATAATATGTAGGTCGTGTCCATCGGTACCAGCAATACACTCACAATGTTGTTAGACTTGGGTGGTCACATTAAGTGTGTTATTATAGTCGAGTGTGCATTTGATTTTATGTATTTATGTTGATGATTTGCGACAGACACTTTCCTATTTTCTGGTTACCTACTTTCGTCAAATACTCGATGGGTTTATTTCAGGTATTATTTATTTTGTGGCTGATGTGCAATACTGAAAAATAGAGTGGTACCTAATTTTGTAATTGATTGTTATTAAAAATTATTGAATTAGTTTTATATATATAACAGTCATCCGGAAGGAAGTACAACAGCTGGGGTGATTAACAAGTTTCAGTTTTCCGAAACTCATTTATTTCAATCTCACTGAACAAGAACCAATTTCTAAAATACTTGAGTCACACAAAGTGTGAGTAATATTTTCTCTTCTTCATCATCATCTGCCTAGCCTTTTCCCACCTATATGTGGGTCAGCTTCCAGTCTAACCGAATGCAGTTGAATAAAAGTATTTTACATGGAGCTACTACCTGAGTAATTCGATACCCCTTGGTAAGACTGGTTGTCAGACTTTCGGGCTTCTGACGACCCGTAACAACTGTCAAAGATCCACGAATGACAGCCGGGACCAACGGCTGTAAACGTGCTTTCTTAGGCATAGAGGGGTCTCGGTATGTAAAGATGGTCACCCATCCACGGACTAACCACGGCAAGCGTAGCTTAACCTGATCTAAAGACTCGAGTGGCTGTTATCAATTCCTCCCTCAATATTTTCCCTTGTAACAATTAATTGCTGCTGTTCAATAATCAATCATGTTGTTATTGGCCCAGAACTTGCAACACACTCAAAAAGCGATACTGGATTATGAAAACAAACAACTTAACCGAAAGAAATAACTTTCCCTGCTTCATAAGCAGCATCATAAACGTAACACCCTTATTATTTATACGCTCATCAAACCGAGCCCTTTATTGCAACACTTTAGCGACCTCATATCGATACCTATTTACCACACAAGGAAGGCCAGCTGATACAAATATAACTGGGAACCAATATCAAAGAATGTTATGTTATACGGTTTATTTATGTATAAGCTGTTACATTTCAGGGTGATTGATTTACGTCACTATAATACGACTAAGCGAAAAAACAAACTGTCTTTGTGAGACTTCATAAAATACTAGTTTTTGCCATTGGCTTCAGTTGCGTGGAGGTCGAAAATAATCCCAAGGGAACGTGTTATCGGGATCAAATACCCTATATGCTAATCCAGGTTATATACTATCTGTGTGTCAAATTTCATGCAATTCCGTTCAGCCGTTTTTGCGTCATTGAGTAACAAACATCTAAACATGCAAACTTACACATGTTTAATATGATTAATATAGATACATTTAAACAATTATATAGTAGGACTAGCTTTTGCCCGCGGTTCCGCCCACGTGGATGGTTAGTTATCGCGTAAAAAAATAGGACGCTTAAGTCCTTCTCTATATCCCAGGCTTTATCTCTGCCAAATTGCATGACAATCAGTGCAGCGGTTTAGGCGTGAAAGCGTAACAGATAGACAGTTACATTCGCATTTATAATGTTAAGTATAAAGGTATCTTATATCCTATATTATCCTATTTAGGGATAATATTTAGTCGTAAGAAAAGTTAAGTAGAAGAAGTCTGAAAGTGGCACCGGTAGCTAAAAAGTTGTGTGGAAATTGGTTATTATGGTATGCGCATGAGATACGGAGAAATGAGGAAAAGTGTCAGTAACATTAACTTCTATTTAATAATGCGGTTTTCAGATCAGTCTAATGTTTTTAGAAGAGTTTTCCAGAGTGTTTTTATTTGCAATAATTTCCATGACAGTAACGTATAACATGACAATTTATAAAATTGTTAGCTGTTTTGCTTCGCTTCTTTTTAACATGTCGTACCTACATTTTAATATTTTCACCTGAAAATATTCCACCTTATATTTCACTGTTCCCTACGCAGTAAAAGGTGCTCTCGAGCGAGGCAGGGCGAAATAAAAGGGGTTTGAAGGTCAGTGCCGATGGTACTGCATTATTACTATTACAAGCGCTTCGATGGATTTTGTGAGAATAATTTTAGGTGATTGACCTTTCGGGAATTCGTGTTAAAAGTCTAAAGTATGCAATAAATATTTAGCTATTAAAAATCTCGCTAAATAAGAAACAAATTAAATTTCTGCAGACACCAGAGAGAGTTAAATGAAGGCAATTCAAAATAAATCATACAGGTGCAATTTTACATTGTTTTGTCTCAAAGCTAAAATATTGATGCTACAGCCAGGAGGCAACCACTTTAAGACGAAATGAAAAGAGAATGGAATGCAAACAATAGTATCTAAATTTAAACCAGAATTCAAAAGTTTGTTCTGAATTAATAAGAAAAAGAGAGAAACTAAAGAGGATATATTTTTAAATAACTCTTAGAATCTCGCTAAGTACTAAAAGAAAGGAAATATTGCATAACTCAAAAGCTAACAATACTTATCTGACTCCAGATTACAATGGAAAATCAAACTATTCACAACTATCTAATGTCGCGCCTCCGCGTCGTCTAGATAGGAAAGAATAGCTTCATTCACACCATTATCTGGCAGTAACCAAGCTCGTTAGCACAATTAATCATTAAAAACCCAGGACCCAGGGCAAATTTAATGAACCTTCTTGATACCTACCTGAATGAAAAATATGTAAAATGACAATGATTTTAAAATATGAACTATCCCTTTGGGATTCTTTGATAAATTATTGACAATATAAGAGGAGAGTGGAGCTGTGAATTCCAAGAGATGGAATTTAATATTGAAGTTCCATTTACGGTCCGGCTATTTTTGCTAGTGATTAATGGTCTGGGTTGGAAGTTTAGAAGAGTTGTGGTTCTTAGTGGATCCGTCTAAGTTATGATTTTGGAAATTTAGGCGAAAGTTGATTCAAAATCAAAATATTTTATTTCATATAAACCTGCATGGGCACTTATGAAACGTCAGAAGCTAGGTGCACGGTTCCAAATTGTCGCTTTCTATGGAGAAGAGCCGGCAAGAAACTCCACGGTTACTGTTTTAACGATTCCACGATTGCATTGTTTTTTGGATTAGAAATATAAATATTGGGATGAAACGTATACGACTCCTCTTGGAAAACATTTAGAGTAGGTATCTTTAAAGTAATCTTTGAAGTTGAAATCAATGTTATTTTGTTTAGTAAAAGAATGTTTTTTTTTTTTGTTCCTGCATATTTTTTCTTATGATTATACACCACGATGTTTCCTTTCACCGGTTTGATGAAACTGGCATATCCTAAGCACCAATTTTTTTTAAACATGTGACAACAAACACAAACATATGGGTGGATTATATTATAGCCCACTCGCTCTCACATAGAGGAGGCCTGTGTCCCAGCAGTGGGAACATTATACTCTGATTATGATGGATGATTGGTACAAATCACTTTCCATTTTGATTTCACCGCAAATAAAATATGCAATTCCCGTTCAACGTGTACCTTACGAAGCGTACTGGAATAGAAAAATCAATTGCTTCAAAGCCACCAGATTAAACCAGATTAAACCCACGAGATTAAATCTAATACCCAGAATATCCCTGCAATATAAGCCGCAACGTCAGAAACTCGCATCGTTTGGGATAACTTAAACATTTGCGAGCCTTGTGCATAATATCACTATTTCTGACCCATATCGGGCTAAATTGTTTTTGGTTGGATCAAATGTATTTACATATCCCTTCTTAGGATATTGACTTTCAAATTATTATCTCCAATATTGATTATTATCATTAGACAAAATCAAACTGGTTGCTTATTAAATTGTGTAATTAACTATATTAATGACATTGATTTACACTCTGTGATTACTTTAACTCACACACTGACTTATTACTTGTTCATATTCTAGGGAAACTGTATACCTACTTGCTTTTACAATGTTTGTAAATATGTGAGCAAAAAAAAAAAATGTATCTGTAATTGCTTCAATTTCATTCTTTTTACTTATTTTGGTATGGTAATTTTATTGTGGGTGCATCGTTTTCACGCATAATTATACAGTAAAATTATGTTAAATATTATAGTTAAAAAAAATTAAAAGAGGAACGGTGGTGTTTCTTGCCCATTCTTCTCCTTACGAAACTACATTTTGGAAGGGGCGTCTAGAACCAATTCTATCTTAATGTAAATGTTGACGTTCAAGTGTTTTTTGATAAATGCTTTGACTTTGAAAATATCTACTTCTGTTGTTGATCTACCCTTACTAGGCATGCTCATAATATTATGATCATGAAGTGATGTCATTGACTTTGATTACCTGTATATTATATTTCTTAACGGTTTCTATAGCACTGCGTAACCTAAGTTACGCATTTGTGTGACATAAGTAATCCAGTTTTTCACAGCAAAACGTGACTTTTGTGCGGGTTCATGTCACAGGCGCCATAAAATACTATACGAAACGTGGGACTTAAGTAGTCCATTATTGCGCGGCGTACAATAATATACCTACTAATTAAGTCACACGTATTGGAATGTGCTAGTATTATCAATCGGACACTAAGTGGTTGATGAAATTAATAATATGTTTATTGCAAAACCTGAATTCCATAGAGCAAATCATACTATACGAAGAAATAAAAAATTCTTGGAACCTCAACTCTATTGTGATTATGACTAATTTTCAAGAATGAAAAAAAAAAATCCTTTGTTATATTTTCGAATAAACCCTCGATTCACGGTATTCTGAATATAACTACGTGATTGATGTAAGACTAATTTCGATATAAACCGAGTGGATTGTGATGTGGTTATGATCAGCATTCGGAACGTGTTTAAAGGACGGTTTTGGCATATTATTAACAATATGACACGTGTGATATGGGTCTTGGCTTAAAATAATAAATGATGTATGTCTGGTAATGGTAATATTTCATAACATTACGCCATGTTTCGCCGAGGGTTGGGAAAGGTATCCATTGAGTTTTTACGATAAACAAGTGAAGTAGACATGTATTTATGCTGCTCATAATAACGTAGGAAAACTTTGCAATAAGCTAGAAAATGACTCTGGTCCTTCTAAAGATCCAATGTAAATTGAGACAGCTGAAATTATATTAAAGCAGAAAATAACTGAGAACAGCTGTGGTGGCTCAGTGGAATGGGCTGCAACTTACACTTATTGAGTTGTAGTCGTATATTTAAACACGGACAGGCGCTTTGCTTTGTGTGAAATTATTTCATCACCACTGCTCTCAAAACCATGTCCACGTCATCATGATGTTGCATGCCTGGAATAAAAAAAATTGAAGACATGCGATATCTACCAACCCCTCTGAGACCACGTGGAGGATTATGGCCCACTCCCTCTCATAGAAAGGAGGCATGTGTCCTAGTAGTGGGGACGTTATAGGCTGCTTATGTATATAACTGCAAATCCAAATACATGTTAATTCCTCGCGCCCCGCGAAGACCCCGAGTTAACGATGAGACCCCCGAACCGTCCCTTGCTCGTTGATGTGCCAGCCCGCGCCGCAGCTGAGCCAGTAGAGTTAAATTCCCCGAATGATAATAATAATGAAAATATTTTGATCCAGCCTGTCCCCACTTGCTGTCCCCCCCCGCCAGTGACGCCCTGAGCCGAGGTCCGTACCCCACAGGGGGTGCCCTCAGCGTGCAGTTGCTTTAGTTAAGTAGGTTTTATGCCCTGGCTGGAGGCTTTTAGTTTTAGTTTCACTAAAAATGCCTTCACAGGAAAGTCCGGTTAAGAAGTCACGGCCTCTCAAGGCCAACTTTGAGATGCCATTCCCAAAAAAAAAAAAAACAAAAAAAAAACATACTAATTGTTTATACAATCAAAGTGCAAAATATTAATAAGCCAGCAGATTTTGTTTCATAATAAAGCAAATTTTCGGTTGCTTTTATGAAACAAAATACTTTATTACTTACGATAACTTAAAAATCTCGTCGTTTATTTCTGTACGGAGATAAATAAATCAGCGTACCATAAACTTGTGCAAAAATAAAATATGAAATGAGTCTAAAGATTTTTTACTTTTAACAAAATGACAGGCAGCACTCACGAAAATTACGTTCCATTGATTTAAAAAAAAGAACCACTGTATGAAAGTGTGTTAGCTGGTAGGATCCGAAATGTAAAACATTGACATTAAAATCTTAATTCAAATGAACCTAAAAAGTTTTCGAATTAAGCCGGCGATTTTGAATAACTAATTCATTTCGTAATTAAGTACTATTGGTTCCTGTTATTTGGGTTCTGCAACATTCAGATGGGTCTTATGATTCTGTTATTTTTCTACGGGACCAACTTGGTAAGAGGGCAAAAAATTAACTGTTTTAAAGATTTTGCTAAGTTAGATTTATTTGTTATTTTTCTTATGAAACTGTAGATATTTAGGACCTACCACTGTTTGTCTCTGTTCCACCCAAAGGTTAGCAGTCAATAGAAAATGCCTGTGACATTAAGTCCGTCTCCATAATTTTGTACTCCATACCAAAACTTATTCATATTAATGTTCCTTCTCTTGGCAGGTTACAGGATGCATCAAACACTATCCTCACTTGCGTTGTGCTTTTGTCCTCCCTAACAACCGCAAAATGAGGTAAGTGAATTCTATCGGAGTTATTTCTTTTTCAAGAACCTTCTCCATATGTTCCAGCACTAAGTTCATCTAAGACGTATTGTAACTAATAACGAAAGTGTCTTTTCAAGTATCTTTTTTAATCCTTAATTTTGAATTCTGGATCCCTGGAGTGATTATTGGCAAAGTAATGACAGCAGCACGGTTCGATCAATCAGGTTCTATGTTCTATGTTATGGGGTTTGGTTTCCGCACTTAGTCCTTCAAGTGGACCATTGTGCGTGAGCCATGGCGGCCTTTTGGTTTTATTCCAGCCAGCCCACCTCCCTCCAGAAGTTGGCTATAACTCCTGGTTTGTTCAGAATATCCGTGTAACATTTGGGTGCCCCGAGGGTTTCTGTTCTAATCTGTGCTACGCCTGTGCATACGAAAAGCACATGCGCCACGGTTTCCTCAGCCTCCATGCAAGCCCTGCACAAGGGGCTGTCCGTTATGCCTATTGTGTAGAAGTGTTTGTTCAGCGGGCAGTGTCCTGTGATGGTTCCAGTCACCAGACGCAGATCTTTTCTGTCCAGGCGTAACAGACGTCTAGTCAGCCTGCCATCCAGGGATGGCATTGCTTCCCTAGACTGCCTGCAGCCTGGTGTCAGGGTCCACCAGCTCTCGGCTTGTTTGTGGGTGTGTTCCTGGAGCCACCTGCGTAGTTGGTTGAAGGGGATGGGCACAATGGGCTCGGGACCACAGATTGGCTCGCTGGATGCCCTTCTGGCCAGTTCGTCTGCGGCGTCGTTGCCCAGTGACCCACTGTGTCCTTTGATCCATTGCAGTGTCACAGTGTTGCGGTTGGCAACTGTTACTCTTTCTAGTGCATTGTGACATTCTAGTGTTAAACTCGATGTAATGTATTTTTTCCGTAGGGATTGGAGAACTGAAGCACTATCGGAGAGTATACGTATGTGTGTATCCGTGACCCTCCTGGCTTCTATGGCATACGCCGCTTGTATAATGCCCACACATTCCGCTTGGATCAATCAGGTTAAGTTTACCGTGCCGTGGTTCGTCCGTGGACTGGTGAGCATCTTTACATAACATGACCCTTCCGTGTCTCGGAAAGTACGTTCAGGTGTTGGTCCCGGTTGACATTCGTGGATCTTTGACAATCATTACGGGTGGTTAAAACCACGAAAGTCTGACAATTAGTCTTACCAAGGAGTATCGTATTACCACTCCATGTGAAATAGTGGTATTCAGCTGCAACCAAATAGTCTAGAAGTCGACCCACGGTTTTAGGTGGCTACCGTACTATTTACCGCCCATCCTTATCTCTTTTTGTTGCACATACTGAGTGTAAAATCAATCACTTTTCACTTGAGTGTAAAATCTAAGTAAGTCCTATCTATTCGTTTCCAAAGCCAAAATAGCTTTTAATAACATGACATTTGGGAAGCACTGAGCCTCGGAGACGGAAATTCAAAGCTTCTCACCCGGATGGGCTCTCAAAGTTTAACCACAATACTGCTGATATATAATAATCAAACTACTTTACTTATTCTAATGCAAAAGAGACTTAACTAAAACAGTCTAACAAAGTACATTGAAACGTGATTAGCATGTAAATTGGCTCGTGGATTCGAAATTAATAGAAATAGATAATGGGCACAGATTAAGTGTACTGTTTAATATTCTACCCGAAGCCATGTTATAAATTTTATGTAACCAGCTTTTGTGTTGAGATTTCGTTTGTCCCTAATTTTTTTATTGACATAACATGATATGACATAACATGACATAACATGACACGACATAACATGACATGACATAACATGACCTAACATGACCTAACATGACATAACATGACATAGCATAACATCGAGCACGTATTCTCCAAAGGGCTAACCTTGAATTTTGCCAGTTATGTTTGACTCCGTGGGTAATAGAGGGAGAGTCTATTGCCATCAATCGAGACTCCGGGTTGCTACCGCAAAATGAAAAATGGATTGGAAATGGATGGATGGATATTAACCTACTGCAGAAACACGACAAAAATGTCATCACCTATGAAAACCTGTTGGCCGAGTATGGTTTCGCAAAGTGTATCGATAAAGTCACACGTAGTGAAATTTTAGTTGATGCATTGGTGGAATCCTGCATTGACCATATTTATATTAGAGCACCTACTTCAAAAATAAACTCTGCGGTTATTCGGCATAAAATATCTGATCACTTTATGATATCGGCTGCAGTGGACTGGAAACGCACTCCGGTAGCCGTGTCTGTGGATGGTGGCGGCCGGCGGCGAGACGGCGGCGCCTGCTCTCTTGCTTCCACCTCCTCGCGTGTCTATGCCTGTCCTGCTCACTCGCCTAACGTAACCTCACAACGACGATATATACTTGATAATCGTGCGGTTCGTGAAAAGCTACTAACAGTTAATTTTGAAGAATTATGCCCCATAAAGTTGTACGATGCATTTAGAAATATATTTCAACAGATTTATAATAGTTGTTATGTATTAAAAAGGCTAACTAAATCAAACAGGGATAAAACCCCCTGGATAACTAGAGAATTAAAAAATATGGTCTTAGAGAGGGATAGACTGTTTATGATCTGGAGTAATGATCCTAAAAATATGGTGAAACGCTTAAATTATACAAAATATAGGAATAGATGTCAAAAATTAATTTTTAAAAATAAAAATAAGTATGATAGGCAATGCATATTAGACTGTAATAATAATATTAAAAAACTATGGGACAAATTAAATTATTTATTAGGAAATGAAAAACAATGTTTGGATAAAGCAATAATAAAGAATATGGGAGTTAACGAACCTATGAAAAATATATGTAATAATTTTGCTAGAACATTTGCCGAAGAACTAGAAAAAACCAAACATATTTTTAGTATTAAGCTGTTGGATAGAATCACCTATGTTGGACTGACGGACAGAAGTATGAGGTGGCAGCCCGTGGATAGTAACTATGTTAAGCTAATAATAACTAAAATGGATAAAAATAAGTCACCGGGTAGCGATCTTGTGCGTATGTCCGATCTTAAAATGTTGAAAGATACGGTTAGCCCTGTGATCTCTAACCTAGTCAATTTGTGTGTGCAAAAGGGCATGTTTCCTAGTGTGTTGAAAGAAGCTATAGTTCGACCAATATATAAAAAGGGCGAACATAAAAATTATAGTTATTATAGGCCTATATCAATCTTATCCAGTGTAGATAAGATTATTGAAAAATGTATCATCAACCGTTTGAATAATTATCTGCAGAAAAATAATGTAATTGATGAATGTCAACATGGATTCCAGAAAGGTAAAAGTACAAATACCCTTCTTACACGATACACTGACGAAGTTAATACATATTTAAGTGAGAAAATTTTTGTAGTTGCGGTGTTTTTCGATTATAAAAAAGCTTTCGATACCCTTGAAACTGAGACCTTACTGAACGCCATGGAGGAGTGTGGAGTGGGAGAGCCGCTGAACAAATTGTTCCGCGACTATCTCACATCACGCTTTTACCGAGTAAAGGTAGGTGATGAGTACAGCGACGAGAGGAAGGTGGGGTGAGGGGTGCCGCAGGGGTCCGGATGCGGGCCTGTGTGCTACTTATTGCATGTTAATAGCTTGTGCGGTGTATTGCGCCACTGCTCGGCGCACATGTTCGCGGATGACCTGTGTGTGCTATGCGCCGGCACTGACCTCGCTGTCACCTGTCGACTCGTACAACAAGATGTAGACGCGGTGGTAAAGTGGTCTCACGACAACGGTATCGTTCTTAATGGTGATAAAACTAAGCTGTTGGTGATGCATTCTCCTTATATGCATCAGACTGGAACGTGCCCTTCCATTTTTACTCATAGCTATGATTGTATGCATAATAATAATTCAATTTGTAAATGTAAACCAATAGAACAAGTGGAAAGTGTCACATATCTCGGAATGAAAGTCGATGAAGTTTTTCATGGTCTTCACATATTGATTACATTTGTGATAAGCTTAGAATACTGTTAAGTAAATTCTATCATTTAAGCTTTAAAGTTTCCCTCAGCACATTAAAATGTTCATACATGTCCTTAGTTGACTCAATACTAAGTTATTCTCTAGATTCTTATGGTCTGACTTTTAAAAGTAATATACAGAAACTAGAATCAATCCAAATTAGATTTTTAAAACTATTAGTAAACAAAAAAACTAAAAACAGTTGCAAAGGAGATTATAGTAAGTTATTCAAAATATGTAAAATTCTACCAGTTAGCCTTAAGCATAAGTACCTATTATTGGTTAATAATTATGGTAGTCGGGATAGTGACTCACTAGTTTCTAACAGGTATAATACCAGGTCGATGACAGCAGGTAAATATGATGTACCCAGAGTTACTAATTACTATGGCGACAGAACTTTAAAAAAACGCGTTCCCTACTTACTGAACACTTTGCCTGCTGACATCAGACAAGAAGATATTAAAGTCAAATTCGCACGTAAACTTAAAAAATATTTATTAGATTCTATTTAATTTTAGGTATTAATTATATGTGTTACAGATATACCATAAATTATGTTTACTGTAAGAGACTCAACGATCTCACAGTTAAACTGCGTAAGCAGTTTTGTGGGGCAATGTATCTAGCTTTAAGAACTTTTAAGCGAATAAATCATTCATTCATTCATTCATCCTTTGGTGTTTTCGAATCGAACAGAACGGTCCTGGGTTCGGGGAAGCGAACCCAGAGACCAGCGGCTTAACGTGCTTTCCAAGGTATGAAAGGGTCTTTGGTATGTAAAGTATTGTATTGTATTCACCCATCCGCGGAATAACCGCGGCAATCGTAGCTTAACCTGATCGATTGACCCATGCGGCCGTGGATTACGGCCCACTCTCTCTCACCGTGAAGAATTCTGTGTCCAAGCAGTGGGAAGATTATAATGAATCTCTTGTCTCTTAAATAATAAGGAATTATGAAAGTAAATCCTTTTGTTTCTTTACCTAAAAAAGGATTCTTAAAAAAAAGTTGTTAAAACATTCTTCCGATCTATTATGAATAGCAAAATGATTACGTATTGTTTAAACTTTCTTTTGTTTAAGTTCACCGTTCAAAAGACTGAAAGATAATGAAGGCTTAGCTGTAAGATTTAATTTACTTAAAGATTCTGTTGCTATGCTAACGAATCGAGGTGAAAGTAATTGTATTTTAAACTTCCTGTGCTCGCGGTTTCACCCGCGTGGATGTCGGAACGAGTTACCGGAACAAAAATGAGTAATATTAGCTATCTGCCACTGAAAGATCCCACAAAAATCATTCACGAAATTGAACGACTTTCAACGATTTGGAATAATATTGAATGATAGTTGCTAAACTGACTTTTGCCGGTTGGCGCCAACTACCTGTCAAACGGTCGCCAACGTGCATAACCTCACTTGGGAACATCGCATTGATTTCTAAACATTCGTAGCGTGCAGACGTATTTGATGTTTTTAGATAGAGTGTTGTAAAAGTGTACCAATTAAACGAATACAATATCATAAACAGACTTTTTTTATTTTGAACATAGTGGTTCAAACTTTCCTACGCATTTAGTAAAAACTGTTTTTTTGAAACCACAATTACACTCATGTTTATTAAAATAGATATCATAGGCCATAATCCACCGACCTACATTTAAACCACGTGGCCCACTCTCACGGAGAAGAGGTCTGTGTCCCAACAGTGGGAAAGTTATGGGATGATAACAAAAAATCAGATTCAGTTTCAGAATTTCGCCTTCCTTCTCAAAGTAGGATTTGGGAGTAATTCATGGAACCCACATTTTGTCCCCGTAAATCCCATGCAATACAGGGCGATTCTATTGGAATTAAATAGGCAAAAATCCAGAAATGCATAGTGAAAATTGCAATATTTTAGGAGCCATTTTCACCTTTAATAGTCTTACGTTTCACTACTACAACACCATCCAACTAATTGCGTAACACACTATCAATAAGAATCTAAATCATTTTTAAAGATATTGGTTATCCACACATATCTACTAATGTTCGAAAAATTTGTCTACTTATCAACGTAAATAACGCAATGAATGTGTTTGAACTGCCAAAATAAAAGCTATTCCTACTGTTAGTATGATACATAGTTACCCCGCTGATGTTAAGTGTAATTAATTGTTACCAATATTTAACAGTTAAAAATATGTAGTTTTAAATGCCAGATTATCTACATATACCGCTACTGGATGCCCAAAAAACGGGCATATTTTCACCCAGGAAGCGGCTTTGTAACCAAAAAATTGGCAATTGTGTGCAAGAGCGATGAAGTCTAATACATAAATTAAAAATTCTCATTGGCTCATGCATCCATTTAAATAATAATGCGCGAGAGCATACATGGGCAAAATATGCAGCCTTTGTCATTGGAGTTTATTTACCTTGCAGTATTAGGAAACAGATTTATAAAATCAACATAGGTAGCATGAATATTTACAAACAATGTACTGAATTATAAAAGGTGTTACAAACGCAATGTTACTGTTATAGCTGTGGTGTAAACTGCAGAGGAGGAAATCACTGTATAATGGTTGTTTAGAATATAATAAATATACTTCCCGCCAACCTTGTAGGTGTTAGTAGTTCTACTCTGAGGCATGTTGAATTCACGTAGTGTTATTTAGGTATTGATTAACATAGCCAGAAAATTCCCTGCGGGGTAGCTATAGCCAGTAGGAATCGCGAAAAAAAATCAGCTTTCCTTACATTTATGTTCGTATAACTCATCAAAATGTAGGGAACAGCAGATTTTTTTTTCGCGATTTCAGGTTTGGTCCCATCGTAAAAGTTGTTCATAATTATGAGTACAATGACCTCTTAAGAGGTTATTGGTGTTTTTCCAATAACCCTGTATACGTTGTGGAGCAGATACATTTTTCGAACGTCTGAAGCAATGGATTAGCAATATTCCTCAAAATAATTAAAATTGTGATTGATAGTGTTGTTATGCAATTACGGTGCTGGTCAAAATAAAAGAATTAAATACAGTAGGTATATGTATCGGAAAGGTGTAGTCATATTTAAGGGTGTTGTGAACGACTTTCTCCATGTAGCGTTGCCAGGCGTCCGGATAAAGCCGGACATAGTCAGGCTTTTTGGTTGCGTGTACGGCCAAATTATATGGTGTCCGGCCTGTGCGGCTTTTGTTAGGCTTTTTAAATACGATTTTTTTTTACATTTGCCATGTGTTGGTTTCTGCTCCGACCGCCTTACCTTATAGCGCTAGCGCAAGCGGGCGGAGTAGCACTAAACAAGACTAATTCATTAAATTATTTTATTTTTTCATTAGAATTTAAGGTTTTTTGGTGAATGATAAGAGTCTTGTTTTACTTATTTTTAATTGAAGTGTTATACTAAGACTAAAAAATTAAGGGTGTTCGGCCTTTTTACCCAAATGTCCGGCTAAACAGACTGGTCTGTCCGGCTTTTCGGTTTTAAGACCTGGCAACCCTATCTCCATGGGACCGACATCGTATTCGTGAAAAATAATTAGCCGTCCCATAAAATTTGAGTAGGTATTGAAGTATTGTTTAGAAACGATGATTATTTTTTTCGCGATTTGGATTTTTGGGTTATATCATGGAGACAGTTGTTCAGTTTGATGGTCTGTACTACAACTACTAGCTGATCTGTTTTGTAGAGTAGATTACGAGAATGGACCGGTTGGACTCACCATCAAAGAGTCGAAGACAAAGGTGAATGCTCATAGACAGATCCGGTCAACACTCCAGGACGGGAGAACTTACCGACCTGGATTTTTTCAGCGAGTTTTATAACTCGGATCGCTACTTACTGACCAGTGAGGAAGCGAAAGAGAGATCAGGAGAATAACTCAAATGGGCAAAGCTGCGATGAGTAAGCTGGCACGTATATGGCAGGACAGAACGGTCTCCAGTATCACCAAGATGAGACTAGTCCGGACACTGGTTTTGCCCAATAGGGCTCAGTGTCGTGGTTGATTCAGGCAATAGAGTGGAAAAGATATAAACTTTGAGGTGTCGTGTTGGAGAAAAATGCTCCGCATACCATGAACCGCCACGAGAACGAACAAATCTATCCTTGAAATACTACGCAATATAGATAGACTACCCACGATCTGTTGCCAAATAATTCTAGGTTACTTTGATCACATTTCCCATTGGGAACTAGATAACCTTGAAAATTTGGTAGTGATGGGCAAGGTAGATGAGAAAAGACCTTACAGCCAGTCACCTAACCGTTGGTCCGACCAAATAACCTCTCACTAGACTCTCTGTTATGACCGCCATGAGAGAAGCCGACAGCCGAAAGCTTTTCAAGGACACGAACTTCAGTATTGAAGTACGCGACTAAGAAGAAGAGACCACATCCTTAAATATGACGCCTTGCTACAGCATAATAGCCACAATTTTTTGGTAATCTTTATCTTGCATTTCACAGCAATAAAGTAAATATCTTGGTAGAAACATCTCCGAAGGTACTAAAGTAAAGACTGATGAATTTGTCGAAACAACAGACTTTTACTAACACCACAAAAGTTAATACCCAAACATTCCCGATTTATAGCAGCCCAAATAAAAATCGGATGGTGTTCCATCGAAAAACAAAGATACGTAAGCAAGAGAGATTTCCAATTTATGTTTGGACGTAAAACGCAAACTTGTGGGTGACAGGTGTTGGGCAGTAATGAAACTGTATCGGCACAGTCTGCCGCGGAGATTTAGAGTAAGGGCTTTTGATATTGTTTTAAGTAGGATTAAATTCGTGATCGTTATGGCAATCACGCCATTTAGTTGACATAGGTTTTTCTATTTTATTTATGTTTTATATATATTCTTTGTGATCGCAAGTCATTAAACATCTTTCGAGTATGTCTACTTGGGCCAGTAAGTATCTTTAGAAAACTGGAAAACAGGTAGGAAAGAGAAATCGAAAACGCCTGGAAAAGCTACTGGTCCATGAAAACATTAATAAAGGGGATAAACTCGTCGACTAGGAACACCTACGCTGCGATCCAGAACGGGTATTAAGACGTAGGCAAGAAGGCTGCTAGGCTCAAATCAGTTTTGGCGGGTCACATCAGCCGCATACAGGATGATCGCTGAGCAAAGGTCTCTAAACAATAGGTGCCTGAAGATGGATGACGCCGCCGCGGTCGGCCCATAAAGCGGTGGCGAGACGACCGCGTGGGTGTGTACGGCAAGGGTTGGTTCCAGGTGGCGCGGTGTAAGAATTCCTGGAAGGACTTTGGGGAGGCCTTTGCCCAGCAGTGGGACAGCATTGACTAAACAAAAAAAAATTGATGGTTTGTGAATGTGGCTCGTAGACTGTAGATTTGTAGATAATTATTATAAGTATTTTATTAACTACGGAGTATTTGTAGACAGGCCTACACAGCTTTCCTCTCATATCTATTGTAATTTAAAAACATTGTAAAAGCCAGCAAGAAAATCTACGTAGATTTTCTTGCTGGCTATTCTCCATAGTATTTCATAAGTGCCCGTGTAGGTTTATGGGAAATAAAACATTTTGATTTTGATACTACTAACTCACAAATTAAAAAGCTCGTCCATGTGTAATGTGTTAAAAATAATAAGGTAGAATACTCTCGAACGACGTAAATCCATTACTAAGTCAATTGCAATGACATACTAATGGATTTACGTCGATCGTGACTCTTATCTCAGCAAAGAAAGCTATAAATTAAAATTATTGCCTACAGTTTTATCAAATTACGGCAGTCATTCTAATTCATACTTTATAACGATGAGATTTGAGAGAAAAATTACATGCAATGACAAATTAAAATCGGATCTAGAATGCGCTGCTTTAAAGGTTGCAGATGGTTTTTTTTTTTTTGAGGATGGGATTTTGTCAAAAAACTTTTCCCGCTCTGGACCGGGAGTGTGAGACTTTTACTGACTAAAACCCAACCGTATTCCTTCAGTTGCCACTGTACCTGAGGCCACGGTTTCTCTTTCGAACTACCCACACCTCTGGCAGGCTGATCCCTTGCGGAGCTCACCAGTTGGTGCTGACATCTCGGGTTGCTGATTGTTACGGGATTCGTAAGGTAGCCAGGGAAAATGAAATTTTATGGCTATACAGAATTGCAATTATTAGAATCAGCAATACACCTCCTTAAATTAGAATGGAGGTGTCATTCAATACGCTAATATGAACTTGGAGAGTAGTGTTGATGATTTTTATTATTGATATTTAAAAACAATTGTTACGGCTGAAGTCAAAGTCAAAGCATTTATTTCAATTAGGCACTTAAAAGGCACTTTAATGAACGTCAACATTCACATTAAAATAGAATTGATTCTAGTCGCACCTTCCAAAATGTAGTTTCGTATGGAGAATAATGGGCAAGAAACTCCACTGTTACTCTTTTAAAATGTTTTTATATAATTAAGTTTGAAAACGATGCACCCAGAATAAAATTACCATACCAAAATAGGTAAAACGAATGCAATTGAAGCAGTACAGATGAATTATTTTTATGATAGATACATGGTGCTCACATATTTACAAACATTGTAAGAGTAAGTATACGATTTTCCTAGAATATTAACAAGTAATAAGTCAGTGTGCGAATCTACTAGTAATCACTGAGTATAAATCAATGTCACAAATATAATTATTTATAAAATTCAATTAGAAACCAGTTTAATTTTCTGTACACTCTAGATTGTCCTATGGAATCATATTTAAATCAACGAACAACCTGATACTAACCTGAAAAATGAAAAAAACGTAAGATTTTTTTTATTTCGCGTGTTATAGTGGCGCTTTCGCCTTAAGAAAATTATGGAGACATAACAACAATGGTCACCGATAAAGCAATCTTGTAACAAAACTATGTATGTTTTACAAGATACTCAGAATGATGTGCGATAGTGATATCGGCTGGTGCGCTTATTGGCAAGGGGTTTTCCATTTTTTAACACAGTCTTTTTTTACTTAATCTCTAAATATATATATCGCGAGGGGGCTTTATTGACATCATTATTTAAATCGTAATGATGTATATCTTTAAATTGATAAGTTTTTAATGTTAACTGAATACCTAAATATTTATATCCCATTGGTAAATTATGACGTTCTATTCACTGAATAATTTGAAAGCATGCTACTATTCAATATGTACGTAATTTTGTGCCCAACTGGGTCCATATGACGTTTGTAACGATTATTATGATCTTGTACACACATGAGATTTTAAGCACTATGACGATAACCTAAATAATGACGATATTCTGGTTTTAAATCGACCCAATTACCGCCTGACCTTCAAACAAAAATTGAAACCTCGTCATGTTGCTGTTCAGCCATCCAACACAACCCTACATACAAAATCTACAGGAAAAGGAGGGGTTGTCTATTTTTAGCCGAGAACGACATCACTAGGGTCGCATATCCATTTGAGCATAAAATCATATTTTACACACGTGGCAACACCGTCCAATTAATTCGTATTTCGAACGAAATCATTGGTTTTGCTGGCAACATTTAATATAGAAATGGCTCTAAATTAATGGTGACAGTTTAATTTCCGATATTCAGTTGTTTATATTTATTATAGTCAACTGTTTGAGGTATTTATACCTATAGTTGCCATTTTGTTACATGTTTGGCTGCGTAATAGAGCGTCTGATAGCAATTTTAGATAATGTTATCTTTTTTTTATTATCTAGACTTCAGTAGGTAGTGTCTAGACTTTGTGTTGTCAGCTAATAAAGATTATTTTAATTGATATGTAAATTGAAATTAAAAACGATGTCCATGTCATTAAAATGTGTTGTGTATCATTCAATTTTTTGTCGTCCCCAACGTATTCTCAGGTAAAATTGGTTTCAAGGTCTTATCAAACGTGGGAAAGATCTGTACGAGATTCGCACAGAACAAGGAAGCATGGTGTAAAAGGCCACATACTTAGCGATGGGTAGAACAACGCTGCCAATGATGATGATTTCTTATTTCCAAAAGCAGCGAATCCTTTTAATCCTACTGATATTATAAACGTGAAAGAGAGGCTTGTGGCTAAGTAACAATAGCTGCGCGGATCGATCGATCGGGTTAAGCTACGCTTGCCGCGGTTGGTCCGTGGACGGGTGACCATCTTTACATACCAAGACCCCTCCGTGCCTCGGAAAGCACGTTAAGCCGTAGGTCCCGGCTGTCATTTGGGGATCTTTGACAGTCATTACGGGTCGTCAGAAGCCAGAAAGTCTGACAACCAGTCTTACCAAGGGGTATCCTATTACCCAGTAACTGGGTTGTGGAGGTCAGACAGGCCGTCGCTCCATGTAAAATACTGGTATTTAGCTGCATCCGGTTAGACTGGAAGCCGACCCCAAAATAGTTAGTTAGTTGCGGCTGGTAGTACTAAGCCAAAACCTTCAAGTTCGTAATTCAGCATAAACCCGATTTTTTCAGACCTGTGACATTCACCAAAGCCACAATTTGCGCGCGTGACCTAGAAGCGGGAATATTTGAGGCTAATTAGGTATTGTTATTTCGTTTTATACGATTTGTGACTAGCCGTAAATTGATTCAACTGAGAGGGATCCATATGAAAAAATCCTCTTATTTTTCTCCGAATATGATTAATCACTCATTGCTCTTGTTGGTTTTTCATACCTAACAGAAGCGACTGTATAAAATATGTTACTAAGTACATATCTTTGCACTGTTAGTATTAATATTTATTTTTCTTTAATACAGTCTCATCCATCAAGATTATGTTGCAGTCAGTGAACCGGTTCACCTGCAGTGCTACTTAGCCGCAAGCTTCATGTCATTGCTGTTGCCCGTTTGTTTTGACGTGTGACTGAAGAACTGAAAACTAGTAGGATATTTTTACTTAACAGAAATTAAACCAGCCCCATTTGTTGTCCAGGGAAATCACGGTCCATTCCATGATTGACTGCAAGTGATCGCAGAAACCGTAACGAGTGGTGCCGGACGTAAAGAATAGCACCATCCCATCTCTTCCTGAGGGTGTCGTAGGAGGCGACTAACGAACTTACTTACTGGAGAATGGGTAGCAGCGGTCTCTATGCATTTTACCACCATACTGCGATGGCCAACCCGCCTGACAAGCGTGGCGATTATGGCAAAACCCCACTAAATTGGGGAAGGCCTATGTCCAGCAATGGACGTCTCTCGGCTGAAATGACGATGGTGATGATCGCAGAAAGCGATAATGCATCCCATTCTATAATTTGTAGTGTCGATTATGTTATGTATGTTTGTGGTTTACAATAAAGTATAGATAGATAAATAAACAAGGAATAAAGTCGAAGTAATGTTCTGAAGAACCGAACATTTGAAGACATGTGCCCACAAACCCACACTATTCCCACGTGGTGGCCTGTGGTCAAGGTAGTCTCACAGAGAGAGGGCCGGTGACCTAACAGAGGGAACATATCATTCTGATTATTTTAACTTTATGTTTTGTGACTGAGTAGTCGTAAGTTGATTAGAAAAATAACGGATTTATGATTACCCAGGGTGCACTCAAGTAAATAGGGTCGTTTATATAAATTAATGATTATCAACTTACCTCAAAAAATATTAACTAAGCTCACGTTTATTTACAAGAATAACTTTAAAAACTTATCTCCCCATTTGCAGCAAATAAAAAGTTTTTTTTTTTTAATTTATTTTACAAAACAATCTATATTTTTTTTGGTTTTACATTTTTGCTCGCCAAACTTTGCAGTTTGATGGCGAGAAGCGCTTGTTCTTTATTACATTTTTAATGTTATCTGAGACTTCGAGACTAAGGAGCTAACCTTAAATAAAATACTAACTAATTAATACTAAGCAATAAAACTAATTATAAGGTTCGAAGTGAGTTCATTTCTCGACAGTGGCTGAATCCTCGCTATCGAGAAATAAACTCCTTAGTCTCGATTTTAGGACACCTTTACTAAATTTAGGGGTTTTTCTTAACATATTTATTTGATTAAATACTTTTGGTACCAAATATCACAAGTTCTTTCCCCATAGTAATTTGTTGTTTTCGGTGCAACTAGTCTTTTTTCTCTTACACTTCTTGTATTATATTTATTTTCAACAGGTACTTTAAACTCATCACTGAAATAGTGTTCTAGGCTTATCAGATACTCAACTTTCCTATCTATTGGTAGGACTTTACAAATAGGGAATAATTTTTCATACTCTTTGTTACATTTTTTTCTTCTAAAACAAACTAACACTTATTTACTTTTAGACTTTTTTACAACATTTGCATGAAAAGTGATCTCGGCACTAAACCCAAAGCATTTCAGCTATCAGAAAACGAAAAATAAAATTTAAAACTACTGAGGTGAATTTAAAAATATTTTAGAAAGCGTTTTAGTTAAACACATTTTGCTTGTGAATCTTTTGCTTTTTTTGAATTCACTTTGAATCTGCTACTGAAATATTCTTTGTAGAAGCAAATAAACTGTTTGTTTTAAAGTAACCAATAACCTAAAAGAATACTATTATCTAGTCTATTCCATCTAGTTCAATGCACTATATAAAATACTACTATACAATATCTTTAATCTTTAATTTCGGAAGGCGATGTCAAAGAATTAAAATACACATCCAAAGTCACCGACTTCCGAAATTAAAGTTATTTTGCACTATGTAGTGTTTTTTTGGAAGTCGGTTGTTTTTTTTCTGAAAAAAGATTTTATTTTTCACTTTTAGTTAACCTACCCCCCCAATTCGAAATTTCATCATCCTAGGGATAAAAACAATGCATATTTATGCGATAGCAGCATTCGCGGTTGATTTGCTGTAATTTTTTGAAGAGTTCCGTTGTCTGTCTCCGAAGTGCATTATTAGATCGATATGAAATTTTAATGGGACCATTTCAGAACAAAAACCTTTTCGAACAAAAAAATTAGCAAATCCGTCTATATACGACGCAGTTATGCCCGAACATACAAAAAAAAATTTATATAAACATGTCGAATTGATAACCTCCTTCTTTTTGAAGTCGGTTAAAAATACCTTCCGAACGATTATATGTACGTCCGGAGCACTCTAGCCAATCAACTTTGCTTGCAGACACGATGAAATTTTTCCCATGGCATTTTTCAAATGGGAAGTTTTTGCTTGGTCAAAGAGACGAATGAAGAAGTGTAGAAGAAAGAAAAATCAATAATGTCTTGTTTTTATTCATCACCCACATCAACCACATCAAACAGGCACTAACTCCTAGGACCGGGCTCACGCACTTTTATTTTTAACCTCTAATCCATGCTGATTAATTACAGTTACTATTCAATAGCTAACTAACTAATTAATTTATCCCACGATATTAAGGCCTTTCAAACTTCTACCTTCAAATTTCAACCATTATCCAAGCAGTTACATGCTTTAAGGGTATAAGTTTGTCCTTTTGGTCTAAGCTGAAGAATGCAGAAGTATAAAATATAAATAAAAACATTTGTGTCACCGACTGGTCTTTTTCGACACCCACAGACAAACAGCCACCCGTTCACGCACTTTAAATTTAAACCTCCTTAAATTACAATCCGCCATCTTGATTGGCTATTCAATAGCTAACTAACTAATTACAGTACCACGATATCACGGCATATTCAACTTCAGCCAGTATCCAGGCAGTTACAGGCTTTAATGGAATAACTTGGTAGTTAGTTTCACCTGCACGTAGCTGTAGACATGTTGCCAAGGGTAATTATATTTTAGGACCGGCGAGGCAGACCGTAGAAGCATATGTCTTTGTATAGAGTTGACTAGACGAGTAAGCATGGTTGATATAGGTATGCACTTTTGCGGTAGTAAGCATATAAATAAATGTACCTTAGGTTTTAAATTGGACAAGTTTTAAGGTCTGTGTTCAATCATCCGAGACACTCTCTCAGAGATAAATTTAAGGAGATAAATGTAATGACTGTGCCTTCACAGTATATTTATGAAAATATTTTATATGCTCATTAAATATTAAATTGTTAAAAAAATACAGTGATATCCATATAAATTAGTACAATCAAATCGCTCGCGTAAGACACATAAAGTACCCAAAAAAACTTTCAACCTTTTTAAAATTTACTGAAAAAAATAGTGACTTTCCACAACTTCGGTCTACTTTCGACCTATTTTAGGCTTTCAAGTACTCTTTAAAACCCTTCCAAAAGGATAAAATGTGCGGAGGTTGCGGTTGTTGTGGCGGCTGCGGTGGATGCTGCTGCCCTTGCATCACAATCTACACTTGCTGCACGAAGATTTGCTAGTAGCCCAGTTGTGCCACTTCCCCGAAGACAAAGCCATGGTGTCTTCGTCGAAGATAACGCACCACGTCAGATGTTGTGCCTTCGAAATATTCACTCCCGTGCCGTTTTGTGGAAATAAACTACTATAAATATATAAATACTAGGAACAAACACAAATGTGTTGTACCATCAACAAGGCTCAAGAAAATAGGTGGGTCATTCAGATGTCAATATATACGCTTTTATAATAAACTTCCAAGCCATGTTCAAGATCTAAGTCTCAATAAATTTAAATCATTCATCAAACGTAAGTTGTGCCGTAAAAGATTATATTGAGGACAAAAAAGCTTGGGATTGACCTGCTCCAATTTTGTATACTGAATGTTGTTTTTTCTTTGTTTTGCTCTTTGACATTTGATTATTATTATATACACTTTGACATGAATATTTACTTTGAGAAGTATAATATTATTTTTGTTTTAATTATTGTGAATGTGAGGACTATGTGGTATTTTTTGTTTTTGTGTTTCGTCTCTTTCTCAGTTCGTTTTTAATGTTAATCTGGCAGTTTGAGTACTTTATGCGGCCTACCCAAATGTCCTTTCTTTGGTATTGTTTGTCAAATCGTTGAGCTCCTCAAGTTCTGAGTTGAGCCGTATGATTACTGATACATGCGTGCACTGAATGGATAGGTCCACTCAACCTGTGTGGTTCTTTCCTCAAAAGACCATTTCAGACACCAATCCACATGGTCTTCACATGATCTGACCAAGATTATGTCTGGACTCTAAAAGAGACTGTGACCTCTGAGTTTGTTTCGGCCTTTCTTCTCAGAGTAGTCAGATAGGAAACGCCGACCTCATCTAATTTAAACAATATGATTGACGTGTAAAAGTGTTTGTACAAACCTACTTACAGAAATAAAATCATTTATCATTATCCGACTAGCATGTTCCATTCCAACTAGGTATGTTGGAGTCATACCGACATAGCCCGAAGAATTGCCAAACTTAAGTGGCAGTGGGCAGGGCACATTGCTCGCAGAACAGATGGCCGATGGTGCCGAAAAGACCTGGAGTGGCGACCGGAAGACCGCGTAGGTTTGAACAACTGATACTATCACTGATATTATCAACTTCTCCGATAAATAAAGCTAAAGATTTAAAGTTAAAAAAAGCTTTTGAACGACCTCTTCAAAGAACATTTCGACATTTCTTAGCATAAAACACACACAAAAATACCCACTTCTTAATATTAATAATTATTTCTAGTTAACCAAAGTTTCAGTACTGAAAAACTACTTGAAACTAGGTGCGCTACGGTCTAGTTAATGCATAAGTACTGTTAACTTTGAAGTTTATGAAGCTGTGCTTGTGATTTATTTAATCCTACAGCAAAGTTATTTTACTGCAATGCGAGATTGGTTTAAAGCAAAATAATATAAAGATTGAGTGAGTGGCTTCTGCGGCATAGAACTAGAGCAGGGATGGCTAACTTTAAAACATCTACGTGTCATTTTTTCCAAATAAAATGTTTAATTCGATCATGGCGTACCAATAATTAATCTTGACTTAATGACTAGGTATATACTGGAACAAACTAAATACTTTCACATTAATAGTTAGGTACTCTATATTTTGCTTTGTTCATCAACATCTCACTACGATGAAAGAACAAATAAGTGCACACACACACACACAAACAAACACACACACACTTACCCAATATTATTTCACACATTCACATAAAATAACACACTACATAGAGCTGATAATTATATTTTATAGGTCATTGTTTCTTTTTGCTTTGTTTAATTTTATCTTTTTGTTTTTTAAATAGTCTCAATTTTGTTAAAGATCATGGGAAGGAGCGAGACAACCCCAACACAACTAATATTAATTACTTACTGGGGCTGTCTTACATAAAAATCTGAAAATGTAATCATTTGAGACCCAATAAATTTATAATTTTTTTTAAGTGCAATTTCTGCTGTTGTAAACTAGATGCCAAATAGTTTATATCAGGTTCATATTTCATTACTTTTAGATTAAGTGTAATGTAAGCTGAACTGGAATCATAATGTGGTTTTGAAAATAACGACTCACAATCATATGTAGATGAAATTATCGCGCTCAGATTTCTATGTTTGTGAATGCCGTGCCCAAATGATATTGTCACAAATAGACGCGTGCCTTTGGTGGTAACCAAAAGGCACGCATCCTATTGGTTCGCCATCCCTGACCTAGCGTATGATTTCCGCCAAGCACAAACGTTACATACACAAATATTTGTTCAGTATATCCCTTGATAGTTGATTCGGATATTGGTTTCAGTGCACGAAGGATTAATGACTACAAACACATGTTTACACTGCAAGGAAATGTTTTATTTGCACATGGATTTTTGTCTAATTCTGTTTTCAAATGATTTATTAACCTTCGTTTATCTCATTCCAGTCGATATCTGAGCATGGGGTTCTGGATTTCAGCAATACGTCTGGAAAAGGGTTTTATTTTAGGTTGATTATGATGAAGATTATGATTAGGAGACTGATGAAATGGAGTGAATGTAGTGGACCATTGACTACCTCTTTTGGGAATAAGGACGTGTTGTTACGATCAATATTATGTCCTATTCTTAATTCAATCAATTAAAGGTAAACGTAATTTCAATCTAGTAAACATGATGATGTTTAGCCTTTTCCCAACTATGCTGGGGTCGGCTTCCAGTCTTACCGAATCATTATCATCGTGTATAAGGGTATCGTTTTATTAGGTAGCACGAAACTTTTTGGTAGGACTGGTTGTCAGTTTCGGGCTACTGACGGACCGTAACGACTGTGAAAGATCTAGGAATGACAGCCGTGACGGGCAGCATGTAGGGTCTTGTTATGTAAAGGTGGTCACCCATCAACGTAACAACCATAGCAAGCGTAGCTTAACCGGATCGATCGACACACACAAGCCCGTCTTCAATCAAGTAATGTCAGATAAAAAATCAGTTACAAAAGCAACCGATGGCATTGAAATATAAGGGTCAGTGTACAACTTTAAGGGCACACTAAATCTAGTACATGTCCTACTATATCACGATCGGGCATCGGACGGCAGTTTCACAAATATTTCATGAGCTATCCCTTATAAGCGACGCGATAAATATAAATAATATTATTATTGGGTTTATGTGTTTGAAGTTTTCGGGTTTTTTTGATTTCGTTTGGGATTAATGCTAGATTTTCTATGTTTGTTTTATTATATTGGAACGAAAAGGTTTGAACCTTTCAATGTATTTGAGTGTCAACTAGGTATTTTTGCAGAAAGTTAGTTCACCTACATTACCGTCTGTACCTTTAAAATGGTTTTATTTTTATTTTTTTGGCTGGGAAATCATCAAATGACTTCTCCTGCTGAGTAGAGCAGGAGGGTGTGTCAGACTTTTACTGACTACAACCCACCCGTGTTCCCTCAGTTGCCCGTGTGCCAGGGGCAGCGGTAACTCTTTCGAACAACCTGCTCCCCTGGCAGGCATCGGCCCTTGCGGACCCCGCCAGTGGTTGCTGACATGTCTGACGGCGCGTGTGGAACACAAGGCGCCGTCCCGTCTACCACTTTTCGGCTGCAGGGGATAGGGAGAGCGGCCAACGCTATACCGAAACTCCTCTTCCCCTGCGGCCCCACCGCGTCCGCCATCAAACGGTGGCGACCCCGTCCAGGCCACGGAAGGGAAGAGCTGCTCAGAAGCACCGGCACTCCTCCTCTGCCGCAGCCCGTAACCCTCAGCCGCGATGCATCTCATTCGACATCGCGGCCCACCTCAGTCGCGGTGCACCTCACCGAAACCTACTTTTTGGCCGCTACGTCATTGGCTTGAAGGCAAAAGCCCTGACGAGCGGCCCCACCTTTGGGTTCCTCTTGGCTTCGCCGTGGGTGGCAGTCCACGGTTACTGAGCGCCTCCGCAACGACAATGCGCGAACCCACTGACTTTTAAAATGGTTGAGTATAGTATATTCAAATATCTAAATACTTGTACATTTCAGGTTTTCCATCAGATTTTGTTTAGCGAAGGGTCTCGTAGCTACATAATAATAGCCACGCGGGTCTATGGAAGTTGGTCGGTTGTGGAGGACAGATAGCCAGGCACTGGATGTAAAATACTGGTATTTAACTGCATTCGGTTAGACTGGAAGCCGACCCCAACATAGTTGGCAAAGGACTAGACAGATTGATAGCCTGGACTGGAGTCACGTCTGTTTGCTAAGCATTTAGGGCATATTTAAGCACATGACTTGAAGCAGGAAACTTAGAGAATATTCTTCATCGTAATCTGCAAATAACTGCTTAGATCGTAATAAGTAGTTGTGTATCAATTAAACATCATTAACACTCATATCATATCATTATCACATTTTTTTGTTTAATAAAATAATATACTTGTATTTACATATTTAGTTATGAATAACTAAACATTATAACAACAATAACTAGACATTGGTTTTTAATTATAGGTATATGATAAATCACCTTTTGTTCAGTAGCTACTACAAGCAACAGCATATAGCAGTGTATGTCAACCCTTACATACTTTAAAACAGAAAATAACATAACACATGGGGTGAACCTATTACCATCAACCAAGCACAAATGCAGACCCCAGGCACTAATAACACTTTTCCCGATTCAGCAATCGAATCCAGGTTTTCAAGCTCAGCAGTAGTGCGTGCACCCACTAGACCAAGGAGGCAGCCAGCAAAACAGAAAATATCACTGTATAACATATTTGTAACGTTCAAAACAAAATATCATCACATAATTGTAACAGCCTACAACAGATACTGCACATCACTAGCAGCAGCCGCAGTGGCTCTGCGACTGACATGACAGCACTATCTGATGAGAGCGACGTGGTGACGTCATCGACTGGGTACAATCTGATGAGATGTGACGAAACGGATATTGCATCACGATGCGCTCCGCTGATGGAACATGGTTTATTTTGAACGTAGATCGATGTTTTATAGATGAGGCAGAAAGATAAATTGAACACTGAGGTGCATTCTTACGACAATGTTTGCTTAGATATACAAAGTAAATAGGAAGGTGGGTACTTGTCTAAATTCCAAATCTAGACCATCAAGATAAATCATCTTATTAAATTATTTGTAATCAACAATTTTTCGTCGTGAAGACGACTATGTACAGCAAGGTAACCTATGTAGGTAGACCTCGGAAATATTTTAAATAGGCTTCTTATTTATTTTCATGCAACTGGTTTCATTTTCTTTTGTGGCACCTACTCTCTGTAGGGAAACGTTTGCCCTGCAGTGATATCACACGCTTATAATAATGATCAAAGATACTATTAAAGTTTGAACAGCTATGGAGAGGTTCTAATTTAGTCATGGTCAAATGCTGCTTGACGACAGAAAAAATCAAACTTGATGATTAAGTTTACAATGAAATGGCTGCAGTTTATGTACAAATATTGGTGAAACGGCACTAATTAAATAGGTTGTGCCATACCATTATTTTGATTTACGAAAATAAGTATCGTAACATACCAAAAAGCCGCCAAAAAGTAGATTGCGGTGAGGTACACCGCAACTGAGGTGAGCAGCGATGTCGAATGGGAGGCATCGCGGCTGAGGGTTATAGGCTGCGGCGGAGGAGGAGTGCCGGTACTTCTGAGTAGCGCTCTTCCCTTCAGTGGCCTGGACGGGGCCGCCACCGTTTGATGGCAGACGCGGTGGAGTCGCAGGGGAGGAGAAGTGTCGGTATAGCGTTGGCCGCTCTCCCTATCCCCTGCGGCCGGTAGGCGGCGGGGCCACTGTGCTGACCCGTCAGGGTCACACGGGGTCGTCTGGGGTCCTTATGCTATTTAGTTACTGGGGTGGTCACGGCGTGCCATCTGTCCTGGTGCGCTGGTGATAGGGGTTATTCCACTCAGAGGAGGGTCCGGTGACGGACAACCGCAGCGGGTTCGCGGATGGCTTGCGCGTTTCCGTGTTCCGGCCTCAAGCGGCACTGGCGGACACCGTGGAGTTTTAGTGGGTTACAGTCCCACATAATAGCGCTATCTCCCCGTGGTAGCGCAGTAGGTATTTCTCCAAGTTATCAAAAAAAAAAAAAAAAATGCCCTGGTTGACGGCGCGTTGTATTCCTCGTGCGCCATCAGAGATGTCAGCAACATCTGGTGGGGTCCACAAGGGCGGATATCTGCCAGGGGTGCGGTTGTTCGAAAGAGATACCGTCGCCCCTGGCACACGGGCAACTGAGGGAAGACTGGTGGGTTTTAGTCAGTAAAAGTCTGACACGCTCTCTTGCTCCACCTAGAGCGGGAATAGTCATTTGTCATTTTTTGAACATTGAAAAAAATACTGACAGAAAAAGCCTATTATAATGTTAAAGAATTTTTAAATGATAAATCGCTCGGAAGATAGTGACTGAATCTATTCTATTAACTTTGAATCGCATGACTATTGACCTAATTTTTTAATTTAATATTAATTGTTGATTTATTTAAATTCTTATTGTCTTTCGACCTAATTTGTACACCAGCCATGGTCAAACATGTTGAGCCAAAAAACCTTGTAACACCTATAATAAGCATCATACCATGTATATTATCTACACATGTTTTTGCAAAAATAAATCTGAATCTGAATGTGAATCTGATGATTTCCCACCGTCAAAAAAATTAAAAACATACTGATGATAACCAAAGGAAAAAAAGACGATAAAAACAACTTGATTTTTGCTTTCCGAAACTCTACCAAAATTGCAATTTCGCGAGACAATCAAGATTGTAATTACAGAATGTAACAACTACAATGCGTTTCGCGTCTGAACGGCTAGTGAATTCGAAACGACTGTTGAAAAAAGTATTCGAACTCCCCGGCCACGTTTTAAAAATCGAACACCAGAAGAGCGTGATTTATCGTCTAATATCGCTGAAACTACGGCCAGTAACAATTGTATATTGGTAATACTGGTGACCAAAGTTACCGTGTAAATAAAAGCAATTTTTCATTAATTTTGTAAGGGAATTATGATTGGTTGTGCATTTGATCATTAATTAAACGGAGTTCTTAATGAAAAATGTAGGTACCTAAATCTTCTGATAAAATATCCATAAAGAAAGAAATAAAATAATACGCTAATTTGCGGGAAAAGGACACGAACACAAAAAGAACAAGTTGGGGAATAAATACGTCGCATCCACGCAAAACAACTATTGCTCAGCATAATGCTACGACCTTAAACGAGACAGAGCCCTGCGCTGGTATGCAGCGACAACCAATGTCAACCGGTGCAACATACAAAATGATAAAAATAACAGAATAAGAAATACAATAAACACAATTTATTCTAAGTGTGAACATAACATTTAGAAAATAGTCAAATTCCTAGCAACGACTCACGCGCCATCGGCATTTCATAATACTATAGGGTTGACGTTTTGACATACTAACCATTTGAAATATTACTGAAATGGTCGTATTGATGTAATTTCTGACTTTGACTTATAAGCTTAGGTAGGTAAGCTTGCACACGGGATTACTTGGTTTATCTCCTTTGACACTCGTTAGCACCTTCTCAAGAGATAGCCTTACTTTTGAAGAGCCCATAAATACGACTGCAATTCTCAGTATTCTCAACACCTTGTGTCCAGTATCAAATTCGCGTTACAATTCGCTAATTTGCATAAACCAATGTAACAGGTTGCTGTCTCATTGTCTACGAATGCTGGGGTGCATACATTTTACCTTAGTCACGTTTATTAAGTTCGATTGCGATCCCCTGTATTTGTTAATGAAACTGCACTAGTAATGACTCGTATTGCCCTACATGTGTTTGTATTGTGTATATCTTTTGTTGGAGAACCCAAATAAAATAAAGTTAATAACTGACAGGAATGACGGTGAAGGCAAGTGTAAACCCAAATTGTTGTAGTAATTGTTCCGAATCGTTAGTGTTTGTGAGAAAATAAATAATTATCTGTTACTATATTTTTCTATCTCTTATAGGTCATCAGCTACCTAGCTTTTTCCAAATTATGTTGGGGTTGGTTATAACTGGATGCGGCTGAATACCCAGTATTTAGATATTTTTTTAGGGACATGGAGTGACGGCCTATCTAATCTCCATAAACCAGTTTTTGGGTAATACGATACCCCTTGGCTTACCCAAGCTTACCCACAAACTGGTTGCTGATATTCTGACAACCAGTCTTAACTGGTTGTCAGAATATCGGGCTTCTGACGACCTGTAAGGACTTTCAAAGATTCACGGATCACAGCCGGACATTATTTATAGGAGATCTTTAAATATATGTGACAAATAGTTGAAAACAAACTTACTTTAGCATTTATAATATTATAGTAGGATTTTCAGTAAAATAAACTAGCATTTTAAAAAGCCACACAATCCCCTGAGATTTACAAACAAACTGTACGTTCTAAACCAGTAGTAGGTACATCTATTCCATTTCCATTAGGCTGTCTGAACCGAATGCTATTCATCATGTGAATGCAGACATCTTTCCTACGTCAAACAGACTGCGAGATGTAGGTACTTGTACCTGAGTCGGCTAGAGATACACTTGGTTATATTACTTTTGCATGAAGGGGCAGATTTTTGATTAAAGTTTGAAACTGTGACTAATTTATTTAGTAGTTTTGAAACAACTAGATAAAGTTCTATATTTGTCTTGTATGTGTGTGTGTGTATTCTGCGTCGTAATTGGGTCCAACCTTTAAGTTACACAATTCTCACAAATCAATCTACTTAGCCTTTTCCCAAAAATGTTAAGATCGGCTTCCAGTCAACCGGATGCCGCTGCAGATCAGTATTTTCTACAACCCAGATACTGGGTAATACCATTCCTATTGGTAAGACTGGTTGTCAGACTTTCGTAACGGCCTTTGTAGATCTTGTCTTGCTTGAGAGGTAATTTATTAAAGTCGCACACAGATGCAATAATAGTGAAATTTTATCAATAAGTAACTTGTAAAGTATAAGTAACAATAGAATTCCACAACTGCTACATGTAAACAGTAGGTACATTCATATTTGCTTTGCTACTGTTTGCATACAAAGCGTCAACATAGTGCATTATGTTAGCAATTGCACACACTTTGTATATTTATTCGTTGTTATATTGTGCATGTAAATTTTATGTCATGAAAAGGGGTTCGGAACGTAAAATAAATGAAAAATTTAGGTACTAGCACACATCAACTATAGCAATTCATAAGAGAAGAGTCATAACCTTCATCCCATAGGTTTAATTCTCGTTGAGAAAGGGCCATATTTCTAACTATGACCATGCATTCGTTTCCTAAATTTTGAGATGAACCAATGATTTTGACTTGGCTAAAAAGTTTTTGTAAACAATGCTTAGAGAAAATCGGCTCTCAAAACGTGACATAAAACATCGTGTGGAAACCGGCATGCTCTAGAAACAAACATTAGAAGACATGTAACACCCGCCAATCTGTACTGGGATCATGTGGTGGATTATGATCCAGTCACAGAGAGGGCTGTGTCCCAACAATGAGAACGTAATCCTTCTTGACAGTTTGTGACTCAAGCACGCCAAAACGGTTAAATGAATTCGGATGAAATTTAGCACACAGACAGTTTATGCCCTGGAGGACACTTCCCAGTAGTACGATCTCGTGGGATAATTTTCGACGTCCACATGGGCGAAATTGCTGGAAAAAACTAGTAAACTGATAAAAGTAACCTATCGAAAATAACAATAAATTATTCAAAATCACCCTCTAAAAACATTCAAGTTGCCGTATGTTACGGTAGGGTCTACTATAGCATTTCAAGAGGCCTCAACCTAACCCTTAAGATCTCTCCAAAGTGCTGCCCACCTTTCGATGAAGCGCCGACACCCAGCAGCTAGCCTATTGTCGCGTACATAATGACATAAAGCTCTTCTTTGAGAACATAAGCCTATTCAAGTGTTCTCAAACTCATATCCGGATACTGAAGTGAATGTGTTAAGTCTATTGTATGCCGGTGACTTCAAAGTGAGTTCTTAGTTCTCACGTACAGTTTTATAAAGATGTTAGGTAATTCAGTGAAGATATTTCTTCATTAATAAATTTGATCGATATGGACTTTTCAGCTTGATTCAACTGTTGATTATTTAGAATTAAAATAGTTAACTAACCCGTGGAAAGAAATACTTAGCCAAGAACGATAGAATGGAGCCTTTGGCCAACTATGGGATAGGACAAACAATTCAGAAAATAAATGAGACGGTGAATAAGAGGACAATACAGTTCACTGTCACAGAAGGCCTCTCTCCCTATGGACATAGCAAAATAAGAATAAAAAATACTGTTACAAAATGTTGCAATGTTCACCTGTCCAGGAATACCTATTCACAATCAATTACTATCAATCTATTGTCAATTCTAGGAATAGCGAATGCTTAAAAAATCATGCTAATTGAAGTATTAAATCAGAAGAGGTATGCAGTCCAATATCGTTTAAATATTCCGTCAAGGCAACCCTAAAAATATGAATTATTCGAGAAGTCGAAAAGGAAAGCTTAGCCGTAAGTCGACGGGAGTCAGCGAGGAATATCAAAATGTTATTCAAAGAAGGATTTAAATACATATTCACAAAACATATTTAAATGTATTTATTTCGTTGCTTCCTTGATTGCGTGATTGCAAGCTCGACTGTTGAGGTTGAAGATTTTATGTGCTCTGTAATGGCTCACCACTGACCACCTGCAGTATAGTCTGCCTTTCTCCCTTTAATCCATCCAAAGCTTGTCTATAAAAGATCGCTGTTAGCAATGAGACTGCCCATTGTGTCACCTTAAGTATTAAAGTTCCCCCCCGAGTGGGTTCCCGCATTGTCGTTGCGGGGGGGCTCAGTAACCGTGGTCTCCCATCCACGGTGAAGCCAAGAGGAACCCAACGGTGGGGCCGCTCGTCAGGGCTTTTGCCTTCAAGCCATTGACGTAGCGGCCAAAAAGTAGGTTGCGGTGAGGTGCACCGCAACTGAGGTGGGCCGCGATGTCGAATGGGAGGCATCGCGGCTGAGGGTTACGGGCTGCGGTAGAGGAGGAGTGCCGGTGCTTCTGAGCAGCGCTCTTCCCTTCCGTGGCCTGGACGGGGCCGCCACCGTTTGAAAGCGGACGCGGTGGGGCCGCAGGGGAAGAGGAGTGTCGGTATAGCGTTGGCCGCTCTCCCTATCCTCTGCGGCCGAAAAGTGGTAGACGGGACGGCGCGTTGTGTTCCACACGCGCGCCGTCAAAGATGTCAGCAACCACAGGTGGGGTCCGCAAGGGCCGATGCCTGCCAGGGGTGCGGGTTTGTTCGAAAGAGATACCACGGCCCCTGGCATACGGGCTACTGAGGGAACACGGGTGGGTTTTAGTCAGTAAAAGTCTGACACGCCCTCCTGCTCTACTCAGCAGGAGAAGTCATTTGATGATTTCCCACCCAAAAAAAAAAAAAAAAAAAAAAAAAGTATTAAAGTTCAATTTTTTTTGAAACCCCGACCCAAACAAAAACTCTAAAAAGTAAAAAAAAAAATTGGCCTTTTAAGTTGTGGGTAATATTTTGATCAAGGCATTGTCAAGTTGGGGGGCGGTCAATGAAAATGCTAGGCCTCCTCTGTTTGGCGTTTTCATTGACCGTCCCTCGACTTGATAATACCTTGGTGTAATGTTGTAGTAGGTTTGTATGACAGATCTATCAAATACTCATTATGGATGTCCATTACATAATAATCAGCCTAGAACGTTCCCACCGCTGGGACACAGGCCTCCTTTCTTGGAGAGGGAGTGGCCTGTACTCTGCCACACGGGCCCAGAGTGGGATGATAGAAGTCACATGTCTTCAAAATTTTGGTTCTAGAACGTTTGTAAATTAGTAGACTTGATATCCTGCTCTATAACATCTCTGCGTATGCCTACAGACAATAAAAGCGTGAATTTATGCTATGTTCACAATCCTATGTTCTGAAAACCAATGTTTTTGAAAGGACTGGTTTCGTTCGAAACAGGATTCCTTTGCAGAATGCCGCTATTAATTAAAATGTACAATAAAAATAAAAAAACTCATTTGTGTTCAAAGAGAAAGGCAAAGACACGACTTGAAGCAGCCTCTTTGCGAATACGAGTATTCATACTATTTTTTTCGTGTGAATAAATAATTTTCTAAAAATACGTGCTTCAATTTAATATTTTTTTCGTGATTTGAATATTTCAGTTTTGTCTTTTGTTTTGTTGCATTAAATTAGATGTGGGTCCGTACCTAATGATTTGAGAAGGGAATTGTTTCGAGAAAATTGCTTTTTTAAAATGTAAAGCTAAGAAGTCAACTGTAATCATGAATAGTTTGGTTTATTCTGTAAATTATTACGTTTCAAAGCTTTTTCTTTACATAAAATAAATTAACATAATCCTTAAAACGTTAGTTTTTTACAAAAAATGTGTAAGGATTCTTCATTGTGAGACTTATCATCATAATTACGTAACGTGAAACTAATAAATTCAAACAATAAGAAGAAAATAACAAATGATGTTAATATTCTGTATTTATTACTCTCGACGACAAAAACTACGTACTAAAAAGTTAAGAAACTTTTAGAATTATCATCTACTTTGCTTTGAGGATTGTAGTTTTCACTGAAACTTTCAGACACTTACACCCAAGAGACTAAAAAACCCATTTCATAACTGTTTCAGAACATATCTACGTAAAACTTCAAGTTAAAACTTTAGCTACGTATTCCTAACGACTTTTTCAAGCTTTTAAATTATAATAAGGCTGAAAGTAAGTATAAAGTATTTTTACAAAATCGGAGCATTTGCTAGATTAATAATTCAAAAACACTATCCATATTAAAAACCGATCTCATTTGTCAAAACCTCAATCAAACAAATCTACTTTCAATATTTAAAAATCGAACTTACCGATAAGAACTAACTCCAAAAACATTCATAATTAAACACTGGCCACTGAATAGAAAAACAAAAACTCTCTATCCATTTGAAAATGGAATACGAAGTTTGAAAATTATTCACTGTTAAACTAAACTGACGAATAGAAAGTGGGTTAGTTGAGTGAACGACGCGGAGCGATACGCGAGCGGAAAGGCTGAGGCGCGCAAGATAACTGGCTACGAAGCGTAGCAGTGCTACGGTGCTACGGTGCTACGACGCAACAGGCAACGTAGATTGTCCGTTTAAATGGCACGGACGAGATTTTAATGGACATTTCGGATAAATAATGCCTGATTTATTATTTTATAATGAGGAAAGATTTTATCAATGGATAGAACTGTTTTCATGCTTTGTAAAAAAAAAAAACATACTTTAGTCTACATTAGTGGTAAATCAACCAGTTACTTTATTTTGTAATTTTAGGGTCGAACTTTTAAAATTACGTTTTTTTTTTTAAAGCGTTTTAATTAATGAATAATTACGGCTAATTTATTCATAAAACAAATAAACTTCCAATGTTTTCTTAAGACAGGTTTAAAAAAATACGAATAAATTATTCTACGAGCACAGAACAGATTTTCAAATACGAAGACTTAATTTCGCTTGCTGTTATGATGACGTTCTTGGGTAATGGTTATTACTTTAGGTTTTTTTTTACTGCTTCGCTGAAGGAGGTGACGGCTACCCATGCACTCTCGCTCCGTACCATGGCCTGGACCAGGGCCGGACGCGAGAGATCGCCGCCGCCGATCGCCTCCACGAGGACACGGCGGTGCTCCGCCCAAGCCGGGCAGACCGCCACCGTGAGCTCCACCGTGTCCCCAGGGCGGTCTTCGCAGTGGAATCACCCGGGCGTTACCTTCCGCCCTATCCGAAACAGGAACCTCCCGAAACAACCGTGTCCGGTGAGGACCTGCGTCAGGCGGAAGGTGAGGACGCCATGCCGCCTCTCAAGCCACTTCTCAAAGAGGGGACTTACCGCCGCAATCGTGGCGTGCCCAATTAGATTTGGGTTACGACATAACAGTTAAGACATAGGTACTAAATGCTACTGCAGGATAAAATCCTTGATTCGATTTTTAGAAATGTAAATTGTCTTTTTTGAATTTCGTTAATTTTAGAATAGGCCTATTTTTACCTATCTTAAAAAACAATATACAACCTAACACTAAAAGACTAAAATATATACATTTTATATATAAATAAATATACACGGAGCTTGTGACGAGAGGGGCATTTGGCTAAGTAATAACAGCCGCACAGGTCGATTGAAAGAAAGAAAGAAAGAAAAAGTATTTATTGATCACTTAACCTACGCTTGCCGGTATTGGTCCGTGGATGGGAGACCATCTTTCCCTCCATGCCTTGAAAAGCGCGTTAAGCCGTTGGTGACGGCTTTCATTCACAGATCTTTGACAGTCGTTACTGGTGGCCAGAAACCCGAAAATCTGACGAGAAGCATAATAACAACAATTTAAAACTTGACATACCAAAACTTAACGCGGTTACACAAACAAAATTTCTTGGAGTAATAATAGACCAGGACATCAATTGGAAAGCACAAGTAGATGATGTATCTAAAAGAATAAATAAATTCGTGTACGCACTCAGAAAGGTAAAAAATATAACAAACTTTAAAACTGCTATTACTACCTACCATGCTTATGTCGAATCTTTAATACGATATGGGTTCATCATGTGGGGTAATAGTACCGATAGAAATATGGTATTTGTTGGTCAAAAAAGTGTATTCGTGCAATATAGGGGCTTCAACCTGATGAATCTTGCAGCCTATATTTAAAGAACTTGGTTTATTACCGCTACCCTCTCTCTATATTTATGAAGTTTGCATGTTTGTTAAGAAACATAAAGACCTATTTAAAAAGGCAGATGATGTATATCCTCGAAACCGGCGTGATCCTCACAGACTTATATTAAGTGACTTACCGAGACTGGCTAAATACAATAAAAGCTGTTTAGCCATGTGTGTTCGGGTGTACAATAAAATTCCAAGGGACTTAAAAACTTTAGACCTTAGATTGTTAAAAAAAAACTGTATGAATGGTTAACAACTAATAACTTTTACACCATTAAAGAATTTACTGACGGGAGATATTTTTCAATGTAACCAACAATATTTGCATGCTATGATATAAGCTAAACATGTATGCTAATGTACCTTAAAACAACTTTATATACCATGTTTTATGCAAATCAATATTATTTCTATTTCACCAAGGGATATCATGTTACCCAGTGACTGGGTTATGGAGGTCAGATGTTCAGTCAATCCAAGTAAAATACTGGTACTCAGCTGCATCCGGTTAGACTGGAAGCCGACCCGAACATACTTGGGAAAAAGCTCGGCAGAAGATGAAAATGAGTTGCAAACGACCGCAAGCGGTTTGATATCGTATTTTAATGTAACATCACACATTTTGTTTCATTAGACCTTAAATAAATATCTTTATTTTTTATCATTCACAGGTGAAATGACATTATGGAAAGTTTTTGGTCACGGCGGTGAATTTATAACTGTCCATTAATGTTCCTCTATTAGACGGTAGCTCAAGTGCGGCGCGATTGAAACTGTAGCTTCTCAAGCACCCTCCAGCTGATTATGTTTGAGCCTACAGAAAGGCTTTCAGCGGGCCACCGACTGCCATGGCTCACCTGGAAATTTCTTAATCGACTAAGCTGATGGGCCACTGGTGGAACAACTTGGTCAGGTGGAGGTACTCCGATGAGATGCAGTGCGACTGTGGAGCCACATCGCAAACTATGCCCCACCTCTTGTTGTGATCTCTTTGGAATAACACCTGCACTGTGGAAAACCTTGGCGAGGCCAACGATAGGGTTGTCGAAGTGGTTAAATTGTGGTCGAAGCTTGTTTAAAACCAACAATTGGAATCATCGACGCGACGAAGAAGAAGATTAAATGGTAAGTGTCGGCGGCGCACGTGAGGGAGAGGCAGTCTATGCGCCCTCGCGACCCTAGCCGCCGCAGGATACGGAGACGCCCTGGGCGTCGGGAATCCCAGGCCGATTTTCGGCCACCGTAGGCATGAGCTTCCGGACGGCGAGTAATGGGTAGCTCGCTGTCCGGTAAGGACCAAGCCCAAGTCGACGGCGCGTTGTGTTCCACGCGCGCCTCAAAGAGATGTCAGCACAAAAAATGATGGGGCCCGCAAGGGCCGATGCCTGCCAGGGGTGCGGGTTTGTTCAAAAGAGATACCACAGCCCCTGGCATACGGGCTACTGAGGGAACACGGGTGGGTTTTAGTCAGTAAAAGTTTGACACGCCCTCCTGCTCCACCCAGAGCGGGAGAAATTATTTGATGATTTCCTACCAAAAAAAAAAAAAAAAAAAAAAATAGTAAGTGTCAAGATGTTCTTAAAGATTTCATTCATTGTCCCAATAGTATAAAAAAAGCTTTAAATGTTACTGAGCATGTTAGTTTATTACTTAATCATGCTTAAACGCTTACACGGTTTTTAATTATAATACTTTTACTGTACATAAGCAATTGTCAATTACAATTGAATTTTTCAGAGATACTGTTGGTTTTTTTCTTGAAAAATGGAAATAGAATAGAATATTTATTTTACTACTTTCATACGCGATGTATTTCCCCTAGGATACAAATAAAACCACGGAAAACATCTACCTAAAATGAAGTTACCAAAACATTTATTTCCACAATATTCTGCAGTGTATAATGCAAAAGTGTTAATTAAATATTTCCGGATAGTGAGCACTGCCGCAGGTGGCCTTATATCATATTTAATGTAACCACCATTTTATAATAAATAAGGCATTATATTAAATATTATACTCTTCGTGTTTCACCACTAAAGCTGATCTGACCATACATGAGATGAGCTTTTAGTTTCATAGTAAATACCTACCTTTGCAAATTATTTCCTTTCTTTTTATTTCGTTAAGTCATAACTTCATAAGTCACATATTCATTTGTTTAACGGTAATAAAGGTATAATCTAGAGTGGCAGGGATATTGAACAGTGAACCGGAAACTTTACACATGAATACAGTACCAACTCATGTACTGTAGCTAGCTCTAGAATAGAATACTTCTAGAATCATTTCTAGACCTATTCTATTCTAGAGCTATATTGATGTTTTAAATTCAGTAATTATAATAATTATCATAGTCGTAATGAATTTCGAGAGCAGTGGTGGCCCAGTGGTAACTACAGCGACTTACGAACTGTAGGCCGAAGGTTCGAACCCAAACAGGTGCTTTACTTTGTGTAAATAATTTCATTACCACTGCTCTCAAAACGCTGAAACAAAACATCGTGAGGTAACCGGTATGTCCTAGAAAGAAAAAATTCAAGACATTTTTATTTATTTTTTATTTATTCACAAAACACATACACTATCCTCACAGGCTTCCCTAATACAATAGTGTACATGTGACATCCATTAAGTCCTAGTGGGTCCGCGTGGTATATTATGTCCCTCTCCCTCTCACAGAAAGGAGGCCGGTGTCCGGCCAGCAGTATGCAATCTGTAATTAATTTAGATCAATTTTAAAATTTTGTAAGATATTCTGTGTATTTTGCGAGCTTCATGGAAAATATGCGGAATTTAATTGTAAGATTAAAATGCCAGTATAGATATAATCTGTATCTCGGAAACGGCTCCAAAGATTTTCATGAAATTTTGTATGCAGGGGGTTTCGGGGGCGATAAATCGATTTAACTAGGTTTCATTTATACAAAACATCATACAAAAAAAAAAAACATTCCGATATTATTATTTGACTGGAGAGAGAATTTAATCTTACAATTAATCTGTTTGCGGTCCATTGGCATTTTAGTTTGGGGGATAAGTGGGAGTATAGACGATTCTATTGATAAACCGAAATGATAGAGGTCTAAAATTGTCGGATGTTTATCTTGATGCATGACCTCATACAATTAAGATGCCCTTTCCTAAAACAAAAGAAAAACACAATTTAGAATATTAATATGTAATGCGATAGACATTTCGCAGCACGCAATTATACATTGCAAAAAATCACAAGAACAGTGACTGTGGAACTCTGATGAAATAAAAGCTCACAGATCTAATTCAATATCACTTGCAAAATCTCCAAAGCACCTATATATAGTAAAATAGTGATTACTTAACGCACTGAATCAATAAATTATATGTCCCCTTATAATTTGTAGATCGGTTGTACCGTAATAAAGAAGATTCTTATCGCGATCTACAATGTATAGGGTAAATAAGCGGCTGATAAGAGGAGAGGAGAGGACAATTTCTGGCTATTTTAGGACGTACCTGATTCTATCGACATCATAAATGTGTCATCAACTTTAATTTTTTCATGAAAAGCAACTAAAAGATAATAATAGATGTTTACACATCTAAATATGCAGCTGCATAATCCAATGCGCTAATAAGAAACTATTTTATTCATTTACTAGCTTTCGCCCGCGGTTTCGCCCGCGTGGAAGTCGGAAATTATCCCGCGGGAACGTACCACCGGGATAGAAAGTATCCTATGTGTTAAGCTACGTTTTTGCGTGATTGAGTAACAGACATCCAAACATCTTTACAAGCTTTCACATTTATAATTTTAGTAGGATAAATATTTATCCCAGAGAACCAAGGTAACCGACATAGCCCGAAGAATTGCCAAACTTAAGTGGCAGTGGGCAGGATACATTGCTCGCAGAACAGATGGCCGATGGGGCCGATAAGTTCTGGAGTGGCGACCGCGTACAGGAAGACGTAAATTTGGAAGGCCTCCCACAAGGTGGACAGATGACCTTGTGAGGGCCGCGGGAGTTCGCTGGATGCGAGAAGCACAGAACCGGTCGAAGTGGCGAAGCTTGGGGGAGGCCTATGTCCAGCAGTGGACGTCTTTCGGCTGAAATGATGATGATGATGAAATATTTATCTTCTGACGTCAACAATATAAAGTGATGTGTGATGTAATCACTATCTTTCACACAAAACCACCTCAGCAAGTTTCAGGTTTATAATAATATGGCCCAGGTATATACGTATGTGTATATTATTTACATCTCAACAGAAAACTCTTCAAACAAACTATGTCCCCTTTTTCACCCTCGCAAAGGCGTGATTTTTTTTTAAATTATTTTGTTTAATTTACGTTATTGGACTTATAGGTTATATATCCCAATTTTTGAGTTAATCAAGACACGCAATAAAATCATCCCTTGTAAAATTAACTACCCTTTTTGACCCCTTTAGAGGTAGATTTTCGAAAAACCCTGATGCACGTTATTCTGAATTTTTGGTTTTAGGTATTAATACTGAGTTTCGAGTTAATCAGACAGCGCGTTAAAATTCTTCCATACAAACTTGGACACCCCCCAATCCCCCTTTAGGGGGTAGTTTAGAAAAACAATAAATAACCAACTTTATAATTTACTTGGATAAGTATTTGTGCCAAGTTTCAAGTTTATTCATTCAAGGAATAAGATTTATCATACAAACAAAATTCTCCCTTTTCACCCCCTTAAAGGTCGAATTTCCAAAAACCCCTTCTTAGTGCTCCCCTAAATTATAAAAGGGAGCCGTGTGCAAAATTTCACGTTCCTACTGCTAGTAGTTTCGGCTGTGCGTTGATTGATCAGTCAGTCAGTCAGTTTCTCCTTTTATGTATATAGATAGAAGAAGATTCATCACTGGACCGCAGTTTGGGAGAGGCTTTTGTGCAGCACTGAGAAAAACTGTTTTTTTTTTTAATCTGGTCAAATAAAGGACGATTTATGAAATAACGATTACATAACAGTTAAAAATCTTTTAATACAAAAAAAAAACTACCGACTTCCAAAAAAGTACATTACGGAAGTTGGTGGCAGAAAATACAAAAAAAAAAAACAAAAACTCTGACTTCCGAAATTAAAGTAGTTTTTCACTTTATAGTGTTTCTTTTGGAAGCCGATTGTTCTTGCAAAAAGTTTTTAGTTACCTATTTTAAAATCCTGTATTGACATACATATTTGTAATGGTAGCGAATCATATTTTGATCAATATAAAACTTAAAACTGACCTGCAAATTGAAAATTTTAACTATGTACCTTTGCGCTTTCGTATTAAAAAGTTCATAATAGAACCACATCAAAGCACTAACCAAAGCTCGTTGGGTAGCTCTTTAATATTTGAGCACCGGTTCACCATGAGCGGTCCGTGCTCCGGCTGCAACTTGAATGACGGCCGAGTCAGCTTGAATACCAAACGTCTGTACGATGGATAACTAGTTAATTTGGAAGTGTAGTGGTCTTTGAGTTGAGACTAGAGATATAAATGAATTAAATAGAAAGGCTTGTTGTAATATTTATCTGATAACTGCCATGCTAGTGAAGCGGTTGCAAGCGCTACTGCGAGCATGTGGTCCTGAAGTTTTATTCATGAAGTTATATTGGGTTTTTTACCTGGAAATACTCAGTAGCAGCCCAGAGTCTGGATTCGTGCCGGATGATGGCAATCGGAGGATCGGAGAGCAGTGGTGGCCAGGAGAGCAGTGGTGGCCAAGTGGTAACGGCCGCGACTTACGAGTTGTAGGTCGTGAGTTCAAACCCCGCCAGGCGCTTTACTTTGTGTAAATTATTTCATCACCACTGCTCTCAAAAAGGTGAAGGAAAACATCGTGAGGAAACCGGCATGTCCTAGAACCAAAAATTCGAAGACATGTGACATCTACCAACCCGCACTGGGCCCGCGTGGTGGATTACGGCCTACTCTTACTCGCCGAGAGGAGGCCTGTGTCCCAGTAGTGGGAACATTATAGGCTGATGATGATGATGATGATGATGGCAATCGGCTCGCTCCCTACATAACTGGCGAAATGTGGGTACACCGTGGGTAGTAGTAGGAAGACTAATTTTTTAAAAGTTTTAAAACTATGCTGAAGGTTAGTACAGCAGTAGCTAAGGATACCTGTTGAAAACATCACTTTATACATGATATAACTCAAACTCAAAGCATTTATTTCAATTAAACCATTTACAGGCACTTTTGAATTATCAAAAAGTGCCTGAAAATCAGTTGGAAAGATGAAGCTAGGAGCCCATTCCAAAACGTAGATCTCAACAGAGAAGAACGGGCAAGAAACTCCACGGACACTCTTTAAAAAAAAAGTTGAATATTACAAAATCTTTGGAACATTATTCTTGTTGCTTCTATGTGAGAACAATGTAAAAAAAATATACAATTGTAAATACAAGATTTAAAAAAAGCCCTGGAAGTTAGGAGATGACCTATCTCAACCAATAGCGCCCGTTCACGAACATGACGCGTGGATCAGCGCCATCCAGCTCAACCATTTTGTACGGAACCGAATGATCCAACACACGCGCCACCATCAGTGAGACATTTAAGTGAGCATACTATACTCTCAACTGCCATGCTTTTTCAAGTCAACGTTATAATAACAACACAATAAACGAATGCATGGTACTCAAATTTACAAATTTTTAAGAAAAAGCTTCTAAATTATACAAAACTATGGTTTGCAATGTATATAAGATTAACAAAATCACGTTGAAGGAAAACCATAATAAAACTAAGACATTTACCAATCCTCGCTAGTGGATTACAGCCCATTTCCTCTCAAAATTAGAAGGCTTGTCCCAGTAGTACATCGTAGGCTGATTTTATGAATCTGAAAAAATAAAAGAATTTCTGAATATAACTACGATAATGACACTTATCTTTTTACTGACATCAAAGTGAAAACTCCGCATATTCGCTTTGAGAGGCCGCGCATAATATCACTATTATTTCTGACCCACATAGTAGGGAGAAGTGTCAGTACTTTAAGTGTCATTGTGTTTTCGAAGCTGGCGAATTTTATATTATATGTTCTTTTAGAAGGAATGTATTTTCCAATTGAATGGAAATCATTTTTTTGACTCGTAAAATAATATTATGTATGTAAATAAATAGGTACTGCGGTAATTGCATCATGACGAAGTTATTCAGTTTTATCTAAATAAATTGCAATACGCGAATCAATCAAGAAAGATAAGCCGATATCTAGTGCCGATTTCTGAATATCTGCAAAGACATTTTCAAAAAGTGTGGCTACTTTTAAATCTTTTTATATAACTGTATTATCACTACTACGCTTTCTACATTTTCTCTCATTGTTTACAATTTTCGAAGTTAATTTATTTTGGCTATTTAAATTTTCGAGCTTAAATATCTACACTTCAGCTTCGCTACAAGCTTGTTTAAATAATTTGGAATAGTTCTTACCAAATTAATGAAAATTTTGAAAAATTACAGGAAACATTGTATGGAGCCTATTGTCTTACAATGCCACAGTAAATCTCCCAGTATTTAGCGTAGAAACTCACATTTGTATTTGAAATGTGCATAGTTATGAGAGAACTGCCACGTTAGCTTTATTCTTAGGAAAATTCATCCCAACAACGAAACGCTTCACGGGGAGTCAGTTATGTTTTGAAGGTTCCGCTTTCTTATAAAACTCACCAGACTAGTAAACGCGGTACAAAATACATGATGGGGTACACACGCAAGGGTAGTCATCACACTTCCCCACTTCTATCAAGCGCACCCATGGGCATTCCAACAGGAAAAGAAAGACTTAAGACAAATGGTCCCATTCCTCACCATTGTGTAGACACTGAGTAAACTGTAAAAGCTAATAACATGAAAGTGGTATCCCACCTGAACGTTTCCGCACGAATCTTGGTATAGTGTTGACCCTCGTCTTGCGATGGCAATACGAGTAATATTAGATGGACTGCATCTTGAATACCAACTACGATATGATAGGAAATAAGTGTGATCGTTAAAATGTGAGGAATGTAGGATGGTTTGATGAGTTTGTGCTTAGAGTTTGGGCAACTTTGCTACAGGATTTGCAGTGAAAATGTGTGTTTCCTATTATGTAGTTACTTAAAATTTCAATTAAGCGAAGAATAACGATAGACTTATGTTTTTTACAACTCTAAAATTAGTAGGTAGTTAAGAAGCTGCCAAAACTGAGACACCGTAAAACGTTCAGTTTTTGTCACACCGTTAGGCGTATTTAGTACATTACACTAATTTTTTTTTTTTGGTTATAATATGTACTTAAAACAAATTAGTGTATTGTTAAATGATGAAAGATTTTTTTTTCCAAAATATATCATAAAAATAAAATAGTAAATATTTTAATGAAACTACAGTAATACAGAGCTCAAAACAATATTTTTCGTTGCATAATTCTCAAAATGTTAAAAACAAAACTTTCTTTATTTGCTAAATTAACCTAGCAACCCAACACAATATTTTTTCTATTACAGTTTTATCAAATAATGTAAATTAAGCTAAGTCTAATTTATTGTAATACATAAAAATTTCTCGTCCCAAATACCACAGTGTCTCAAGACGAAAGTCTTTGACCAGTGTGTGTTGCCAGTGATGACCTATGGTACAGAGACGTGGTCGCTCACAATGGGCCTTATCAGAAGGCTTAAAGTCACCCAAAGGGCAATGGAGAGGGCTATGCTCGGAGTTTCCCTACGCGATCGAATCAGAAATGAAGAGATCCGCAGGAGAACCAAGGTAACCGACATAGCCCGAAGAATTGCCAAACTTAAGTGGCAGTGGGCAGGGCACATTGCTCGCAGAACAGATGGCCGATGGGGCCGAAAGGTTCTGGAGTGGCGACCGCGTACCGGAAGACGTAGAGTAGGAAGGCCTCCCACAAGGTGGACCGATGACCTTGCGAAGACCGCGGGTATCCGCTGGATGTGGGAAGCACAAGACCGGTCGAAGTGGAGGAGCTTGGGGGAGGCCTATGTCCAGCAGTGGACGTCTTTCGGCTGATATGATGATGATGATGATGACATAAAAAATTGGTTGTTAGTTTATACGGAACTAATTCGCTCTGTCCCTGTTCAGCGTAAACTATAATATTTTATGTAATGGTAACAAACAAAATTCAATTAATTAAAGAATCCTCAATATCCTTCCATCCTCAATAATTATTACAATAACTAATAAAATTAATATTTTGTGCACTGAGCCTTGCATTTGTTTTTTAATTTAATTTAAACTGCAAAATTGCTTTTAATTTGGTGGTCATTCGATTCCACTAACATCAAACGCAGCGCTGTTTTGTACCTTATTTGTCACCGCGATGCGCTATTGTCAAATACCTAAGATTTTGCTTTTTACCCACATTATAATCTGTTTATTTTATGACTAAGTGTTCGTGTGGGTACTTGCAATTTTTCCTGCAACAAAGTACTTTTCGAAATTAGTAAAATGTACGCCATCATATTACTATGTCACTGGTATTTAAAGATTATAGTTAGAACATAAAATAATTATTGCAAATCATGACCGCGCGTCAACGTGGCATATGGACATAGACAAAAGGTTCAAATTGCAATATAGACAAGCGTCTGTTGTATTTTAAAAGCAATAACTACACAATTTAATATCTGCTGTAAAAATACACAGCCATACATATTATTAATTATCATATTGTTTTAAACACGTGCAACTAGATTGCTATTATGTTTATGCAACTTAGAAGGCACTTTGCCTTCAGTTTGCAGTCTGAAACTATTAATTTCTGAAACCCAACGTCTATTTGATTTCCTTTTGTTTTATTTTTGTTTAGTGATGTGACATTCTTGGAAAATTTATATTGTGTTTTGGTGAGTGCCTGAATATTGTTCGAAACAGTTACAACCTGCTCAATAGGATGTAGTAAGTCATCATCTTCTTTATCTTGTCCCATAATACGTGGGATCAACGCAACACATTTTCTTCTTCTATTCTTCCCTGCGAATAGCCACGCTATGAATCACTCCTTTCTCTTTTGTACCATTCCTAACACAAACCATCCAACTACGGATAGTAGGACATAGTAAGTGCAAAGTCAAATTTCTGTTTTGTAATATTTTTTATCATATGTAAGGTTATTTTAGTGGCTGAGACATTGGCTACTGCGTTAAGTGCAGCAGGTTTTTTGAAGTGTGTCCCCCCACTCACTGGTGAACGGTCTAAGGAATGGCTAATCCTGTGGCGAGATGTGGCTTCCCCACCAAATCCATTTGTTCCACCTGCTGAAAATCTCGCACCCGGACATGAGCTGCCTTGGCTTTACTGGAAGTCTTTAAATATACTCCGAAGTAAATAGAACCTGCTAAGGTGGAGATTCACAGATGACTCCGCCTTGGAGTATAAATGTGGTGCTGTCCCACAAACAATGGGGCACTTAATATCCTGTCCAGCGTGTCCTGCTGTCTGCACACTGCAGGAGTTGATGGACGCTGCTGAAATTGCCAAGCTCAGAGCCAAATTCTTGGCTGATTGTATTAGATTGCTATTGACACGTTAGAAAGAAGAAGGTTGCAATGTTCCTAGACCCTGCAATACACACCTAGGGTTAGTGTATTTAAGAATGTTGTTTTTAATTTACCCGCGATAAATGCGAAATTCTTAGCGCCAGGTCCACCAATGAAACTGAACGTGATTAGCAAATCTAAACCGCGTTTAAGACCGCTGTTAGTGACAAGATTCTACAGAAAATAATAACACTGACATATCTTAAACGTAATTTACGTGCTGATTGCGTTCAGTTTAATTGGTGAAATTCGCCTTGGTCCCATTTTTGTTTTGCCTGGTCCAAGTTACTTGGGACTAAAAATTAACAATCAGAAACATAACTTTAATTGAATAACAAGTTCGTTGTAGAAAATGCATTAAATAATCCATCGTGGAGGCTGTTTGTGCAGTGTGAGTACTGTATACTTGTCTCGATGAAGCTCGACGAGGAAATTAAGTGCTCTCTTGCAAATTATAAGACTGCTTTAAATTTTATGAATTTAAAAATGGCGCGAGGCAACGGTGAGGTTTGAAAGGAGACCAGTCCATACTATGGATGTAGACGCAGCTGTAGACACATTTAGGGCTGATTTTTTTTATCGTCTGCTAACTTTACGTGCGAAATTTTTTAAACTTTATTTCTTGGAAACACGAAATCTAACATTCGAGTTATTTAATATAACATAAAATCATGCTTGCAATCCTTAAAGGGTTAGGAGAGTTTCAACCGGCGACAAATACAGCCTCCAAGTTGTTGCATAGAAATTCCTGATAGAATAACCCAATAACACTTTTTACGACCTAGAAATCGAACCGAGGACCTCATACTGACCACATATCAGCAACTGTAGTGGGAGACGCCTCGCAGCTAGATGGACAGACGACCTTAAAGAGATGGCTTGGACAGACTGCATGCGGTAGATGGAGGACGAGGTGTTTTGCCGCACCCTGAGAGAAGGATATCACAAGCAGTGGTCTATGAGATGACTGAGATGATTGATTGATGGTTGTTTTAACAAAACATAATAGTCCTAACAGTCATCACTGTTTCGGGTGCGTAACGTCAAAGCATTGCACCTCCTTAAAACACAAAATCGAGAAAACTCATTAATTGCAAAATATATCCTTGATAAAAAGGAATATTGTGTCAATCAGATAATTACTCTACATATATAACAAGACCATGGTCAACAATATGGTTCGTTGTAGGTAATACGCGCGTTTATTAATGCTTTGCAGTCCAATATTGATATCGATTTGTTCACAATAATAAAGAAATAAATGTCATAATCGGAATAATTTAGATAAGTTCAATGTAATCCTGATTATTTGATAAGTGATCTTTACTTTACATATAAAAAAAAAACGTAGTGAAGTCGAAACATGATTTATATTTATAACTATTATATCGAAGTTTGAGAAGGATTATACCTATGATCGAAAAGATTCATTAATAACGTTCTAATAAAAAAAATATATAATAAATACTAATAGTAAATACGCTACGATCTACATTCACCACGCTTAAATCTGCGCAGCTGTAAATATTTATATTTCCCACAGTGAAGTTAGTTACTAATTTATCCTTATTATTCTTTGCTTCTTCATCAACAGAACCTGATCACCATCTATGTATAACCTATTCATTGAGACCATTTCAATGAACACAAACACAATACTTCTGCAGTGGTTGGTGAGGGAGTTGGGTATCTTGCAAATTCCAGATGATGCTGCAGCATCAGATAACTATGTTCTCAATTATATAATTGAACTAATAGAATACCAAATTTTGACTTGATAAGACATGTGGAAGATTCTCACATCCCTTCATCAACTAGAAAAAAGCTGATAATCTTCAAACGGTTGAACATTTTTTTTTTTCAAAATAGCTAAGAACACTCTTTATTAATTCACCTTTCAAATGAAACAAAATCGGTTCAGCCGTTCTGGAGCTACGATGGTGCTGTCACACAGCATTATTTAGTTATTGGATGCACGCGTTAAACTTATAAAAATCCTCTGTTTCTGTCGGGAGCGAAAGCCCTGATCAAAAGTTTACTGGTTAGCTAGGTAAGTAGGTACCTGAAAGCTTTCTTACCGGTCAACTATGTTGTGCACATAATTATTTGTGAATATTTTATAACTACTTTAAAAAACATAGAAGAAGCCTAACCACGGTATGCAATAATTATCAAATTACAGACTTATTATAATCGTGTCAGATTACCTTTATTAATCTATTGTAATGATAGTGATTGTGTCACGTTCCACAGATATTGTGGGTCATTTTATTTAGTTTCAGTTTAGTAGTGTTCATGTAAATACATAGGTAAGTCTATTTTTTTTTCATACGTTGGTTTGAGATAAAAGTAGATCGAGTAAGAAATATTTGCATATTGTATGATAACGGATCTCCCATATCTATTAACACTGTGATTTGAAAATATTGTGAACGGAAATTATTTTTAAAACATTAACCGTGGAGTTTTCGCCAGCTCTTCTTCATAAGAAACAAACAGTTGGAACCGTGCACCTAGCTTCTGACGTTTCATAAGTGCCCATGTAGGTTTATGTCTTCTACTATATAAAAATAAGTCGGGTTTTCCTTCCTGACGCTATAACTCCAGAACGCACGAACCGATTTCCACGGTTTTGCATTCGTTGAAAAGGTCTCGGGCTCCGTGAGGTTTATAGCATAGGTAGGGTAGGTAGGGTAGGTAGGGTAGGTAGGGTAGGTAGGGTAGGTAGGGTAGGTAGGGTAGGTAGGGTAGGTAGGGTAGGTAGGGTAGGTAGGGTAGGTAGGGTAGGTAGGGTAGGTAGGGTAGGTAGGGTAGGTAGGGTAGGTAGGTTAGGTAGGGTAGGTAGGGTAGGGATTCTGTATGAATGACTATTGGACGGACAGGACAACGTCTGTCAGGTCAGCTAGTGTGTAATAAAATATTTTGATTTTGGAGCTTCCCGTTTTATGAATAGAGCCTTTTAGGAGTTTATTTATATGGCAGCTTCAATACAAGAGAGTGAGAGAAGAGAGAAGAGTTTTGACCTTCAATACAAGAGAGTGAGAGAAGAGTTTTGACCTTCAATACAAGCTAACTGGTTTATATTAAAAATAGGCTATTGCTTAGAGTGTTACGGGCAATGTTTTGAGTTCACAACCTTTCATGTCTCGGAACGATGACCAAGGCCATTTTCTCTAAATTTTTTAGTAATCTTTTCTGATGTTTGAACTGAACTGAATCATAAACTTGATCTGGTTAACCATAGCGTTAGCCAGAACAATGACCATAATATATCGTTAACCAGACTTAATATGATGATAGCATCATCATGAGCAGAGGGGCAATTCTACTAATTTTAAGAACGTTCACAGTCTGATCTCAGTGTCAATCTTTCAAAAATACCTAGATTTTTCATACATTTTTGACATTTGCTTGTCGCTGAGATGACACTGCGACTAGATTTTGAACGGTTTTAATTACGAGAATTGGTCTTCAGATGTGAACTTGAGATGAATATGTGCCTCCCAATGAACAATCATAGTGATCATCGCCGGGAGCTACCAAGCTATCAATTCCCGCACGGAACAAATATTTGCATGACCTACAATATTAGTTGTTCCGGGTCTGGCTGTTTGTGTATGTGAGTTTAAATGTTTGTAAACGCACCCACAATACAGGAGAAATTCCTAGTGTGGGGCAACGTTCTTCAAAAAAAAGAAAAAAGAGCCACAGCGGTGGTTTTCATCGATAGCCAGCGTCGACGTAATGATAAGGACATCATCAGTCGATGAAAATGGTGAAAGATCATTTTCGTGGTTCACCGGTGAAAAGATTATCGCAGATTCATATTACCAGTACCCAGAAAGACTATTGTGCCTATTTTCTTATCGTTAATCTCCTTTTGTAGAGCAGTGGTGGCTTTTTTTTGAGGGTGGGAAGTCATCAAATATCTTCTTCCGCTCTGGGTGGAGCAGGAGGGTGTCAGACTTTTACTGACTAAAACCCACCCGTGTTCCCTCAGTTGCCTGTGTGCCAGGAGCCACGGTATCTCTTTCGAATAACCTGCACTCCTAGCAGGCATCAACCCTTGCGAACCCCATCGATTGGTGCTGACATCTGATTGAGGCGCGCGTGGAACACAACGCGCTGTCGACCCGGGATTGGTCCTTACCGTACAGCGAGCTACCTGTTACTCGCCGTCCACAAGCCCGCGCCTGCGGTGGCCGGGAATCAGCCTAAGATTCCCGACGCCCAGGGCATCTCCTTCGGTGGCTAGAACCGTGAGGGCGCATATACTGCTTCTCCCTCACGTGCGCCGCCTCTCTCTTCGCAAGCATCACTACTTAGCAGAGGGAAGTGACGGCTACCCATGCACTCTCGCTCCGTACCACGGCCTGGACCAGGGCCAGACGCGAGAAATCGCCTCCGCCTAACGCCTCCACGAGGATACGGTGGTGCTCCTCCCAAGCCGGGCAGACCTCTACTGTATGCTCCACCGTATCCTCAGGGTGATCTATGCAGTGAAAATACCCGGGCGTTTCCTCCCGCCTTATGCGAAACAGAAACTTTTCGAAACAGCCGTGTGCAGCAGCCAGGACGACTGCGGATGCTGGACGCGGTCCTGTGGTCCGCTACACAGGTGCTTAACTTTTTGTAAATAATTTGATCACCACAGTCACTGTTCTTAAAACGGTGAAGATAAACTTCGTGAGGGAACCGGAAAGTCTTCGAACCAAATATTTGAAGACTATATAACATCTACCAACTCGCACTGGGCCGCATGGTAGATTACGGCCAGCAGGCCGTAATCTACCGATAGGCCTGTGTCCCGGTAGTGGAAAGTTATAGGCTGATTATAACTAAGAGTCCCCTTTCGCGACTACCATTATTGAAGAGGTGTAAGTGTATCACAATAAAATATACAGTGCAATCATTACACTTCAATGATTGCCACCAGATAACTTCTTTTTAATCTTTATTATTGTAAATTAGGATACTGAATGTCGATAAGGAAAATAATATTTAAGTACCTTTAAGTTTAATTTATGCACGTCATGTTTAATGAGTAGATAGGTCGAATCAGCGTGTTCGTGACAACGTCATTCGATATAGCGGTTTTCGACTCAATGTGCTTTCGAACTGGCGTACCACGAGTAATTTTTTTCGAAATAGCGTGCGTCGAAATAACGTCTTTCGAAACTTCATATATCACTCCCAGGAACACTTGATAAGCAGATCACCAATTATATATGTATGATAACATGTTTTTGAAGCATTACATGTCGTTTAAGGGAGTGAACGTGGGATAAAAACGTCACTGCATCATATAATGTCTATAGTTCACTCCAATATCAATAGATGGCATTACTTATCGTATATTTTCCAAAGGTGTATTCACATTGAAAGCTGATAACCAGTACCGATATGCGTTTGTCGGTGCTGGTTGTGAACCTTGGTGGGCACTGGCAGTTTTCATGCATAATTAGCCTATAATGATCCCATTGCTGGGACACAGGCCTCGTCTCTGTGAGATCCCGAGGCTCAGTGTGGGTTTGTGGATGTCACATATCTTCGAATTGTCATGCCGCTTTCCTCACCATGTTTTCGCTCACCGTTATGAGAGCAGTAGAGATGAAATCAAATACACAACTCGTAAGTTCGGGCCGATAAGACTGGGCCACCACTGTTCCCAAAGGTTTTCGTTTTCATACTATTTGCCAAATCAGCGCCGAACAGCGTTCACGATCAGCGCTTGACAATGCGCCGACAAACGCTAGCAAAACGGCGCCGGTTACCAGTTTCCTATGTGACACACCTTTAGATTAAAAATAAAAAAAAACTTTATCTACTACAAACACGAACTCGTTCATTCACGACTTTGAGTTTTATCTCGATTTGATGACAAGATGTTATCGGATTGATGGAAACATGCAACAAGAGGATGCGAGCCACGAGTTAAACACATTATATATGCTAAGAAATATTTACTTAATAGTCTTGTCCTAACTACATTTGGGACCGCTTCCAGTCAGATGCGATTGAATACCATCATTTTACTTAGAGCGACTGCCTATCTAGCCTCCATAACCCAGTTATTGGGTAACATATCGTGTTACCCAATAATTGGGTTAACCTCTTAGAAAGATTGGTTGTCAGACTTCCGAATTCACAGCCGGGACCAACGGCTGTACTTGCTTTCCGAAGCACGGAAGGGTCTCGATATATTATGGATGACCACTTATCCAAAGCAGCTTGTGGCTAAGTAACAATAGCTTCGCGGGTCGATCGATCAGGTTAAGCTACGCTTGCTAGCGGTTGGTCCGTGGATGGGTGACCATCTTTACATACCAAGACCCCTCCGTGCCTCGGAAAGCACGTTAAGCCGTTGATCCCGGCTGTCATTTGTGTATCTTTGACAGACGTTACGGGTCGTCAGAAGCCCGAAAGTCTGACAACCAGTCTTACCAAGGGGCATCGCATTAAGTCCGCCTCTGTACATGTGTGTGAATAAAGTATTAAATAAATAAATAAACTGGGTTGTGGAGGTCAGATAGGCAGTCGTTCCATGTAAAATACTGGTATTCAGCTGCATCCGGTCAGACTGGAAGCCGACCCCAACATAGTTAGTAAAAGGCTAGGCAGATGATGATGATGACCACTTATCCAAAGGCAAGTGTTCCTTAACCGGGAATATTTTTTTTTTTGTTTATCGTCGACATTAATATTATGCATGATGGTAAAACGATGATCTATCAGCCTATAATGTTCCCACTGCTGGAACACAGGCCTCCTCTCTGTGGCCTTAATCCAGTTCGCAGGCCCAGCGTGGGTTGGTGAATGTCACATGTTTTTGAATTTTTAGTTCTTGGACATGCCAGTTTTCTCATGAAGAAAAACTTCACTGTTTTGAGAGCAGTGATGATGAAATAATTTACACAAAGTAAAGCGTCTGTCAGGGTTTGGACCTACGACCTGCAACGTCAACTTCTAAGTTACGGCTGGTCCCACCACTGCTCAATGATCTATTCTTTGCTGAGAATAAATTACTTATTTTATTCACAAAAAGTAGTACTAGACCCAGCAATGGATGGGTCCGGGGTGAAATTATGATGATGAAAATAATCGCAGTAACAACACATCAATAAGTAGTCATAACCTAATATCCTTTTTTTTTTAAAACATTGCCCCACACTAGGAATTTCTCCTGTGCTGTGGGTGCGTTTACAAACATTTAAACTCACATACATAAACAGCCAGACCCGGAACATCTACTTGTAGTTCATACAAATATTTGTTCCGTGCGGGAATCGAACCCGCGACACGCAGCGCAGCAATCAATCGCTTAACCACAGCGCCAACCGTGCCGTCAAACAAAGTTTTGCCGGTCTAGTTGACCTCATGAGACAGAGGTTTGAAACAAGTTAGGAAATCCCCACCGACCATACGTGAGTAAGACCATGTATATACTTCTCAATATCATAATACCTACATATCAGAATAGCTTCAGAACATTTAGACTGAATTCTTCAAACGATTGGGTAACTCCGTCTTTGGCCATGTCAAGTGGATTGTTAAACAATCTTATCAATATTACAGATAAGTATTCGTTATCAATGTAGGTATGCGCCGTCTATCCGCATAACATAATAATCTCTCTGAAAAAATACCTTCGTATGAAGTTAGATTGATGTACTCAAAAATCTATTAGACATATTTGTTTTAAAGGCTCGTGCACACTAGCGCGACGCGACGGTCGCGTGCGATTCGGCGATTTATATCCTTAGAACAATGTCTATGAAAACGCGCGCGACACTTCACACAGGGGCGATCTGTCGCGCCGCAACAGCGTCGCCCCGCGACGACTAGCGCGACTGCAAATTGGTACATTTTGTATGGCGTCGCGGCGCGACGACGCGATATCGCGGCGACGAGCAGCGCGACAACAATGTTACATTTTGTATAGTGTTGCAGTTGCGCGGACGCGACACGCGCAGTCGCGCGCGAATCGCGCGCGACACCACACGAGAGGGTATAAATAGCGGTGCAATCCAAGCTGAGCTCAGTACTAGACGAATTTTCGTCAGAGGACTAAGGTAGGTCTGTGCCCGTTTGCGGCGTGGGGTTAGGTTAGGTTAGGTTAGGGAGGGTGAGGAGGTACCCTCTCCGAGGAGGGTCCCTCCTCTGGCAAGGGTCGTCCCTCTGAGGAGGGTCCCTCCTCTGGGAAGGGTCGTCCCTCTGAGGAGGGACTCCCCCTGTGGAGGGTCGACCCTCTTGGGAGGGTATCCCTCTGAGGAGCGCCACCCCTCTGAGGAGGGATTTCCTCCGAGGAGGGTTCCTCTCTCAAGATCCGTGTCTCCCTGAGTAGAGTGATAGTTTTTTTTTTTTTTTTTTTTTTTTTTTTTTTTTTTTTTTTTTTTTTTTTTTTTTTTTTTAGCGGTGTACCACTTTAGGTAGTGAGCTAATCATGGAGCGGGATCACATGAAATAAGTAAAAAATGATTAAAAATAAAAAACAGAAAGTCCTGCACGAGGCCAAAAGGCTCCTACCTCAGCATAATGCTGCGACATTTAAAAAGTGTCGCAGCGCTGGTATTCTGATAGGGCCCGAGCGATGTGATGTCACGTTATGTTATTAAATTAACTGCTCTCAAATACAATCCTCTTTTTTTTTTTTCTTTTTTTTTACAATGCTGACATATTCTCGTCATTAATTGACATTATACATCAATTTTATTCAGGTTCATTTTATTTATGTAGATTATTTTACATATTGTGTATGAGAGAACGTTGTAGGCCTTACTGACTGTAGATTTGTAGACGATTTTCTATTCTGTATTCGTCTAAGTACCTGGTACTTATTGACAGGCCTGCGCTGTCCTCCCATACATTTTATCTCTGTAATTTGAAAATATTGTTAAAGCCAATTATTTTTAAAAGAGTAACCGTGGAGTTTCTTGCCGGCTCTTCTCCATAGGAAACAACAATTTGGAACCGTGCACCTAGCTTCTGACGTTTCATAAGTGCCCATGCAGGTGTATATGAAATAAAATATTTTGATTTTTATTTTTTTATTTTGAGAATAGGCTAAAAATGGTCGTACTGTTTCGCTTACACTGTAACCATATTTTTTTGCTTATGATGCCGCCGCTCAGAAAGAACCGTAAATATTTTGACAACATATGAAGAAATAATTACCGTACTTTATTGTCTAGTGACGAACCTACTGCTCCAGTTGTAATTTATCGAATCTATTTTTTTAGGACATCAAAATTAATTTAGTACATAATATATAACCGTCCCCGGTCTTGTCGGACTACGGACGCATTGGACTATTTACCAAGTGTCATAGATGCGAGTATATGACATAGATACGAACTTGATTGGGAACATGAGCACCGAGTTATGCTGTCAGCGCATAACCTGACTGCGTTAGCACGGCGCTATTTTTCAAGCACGTTATAATATTTTATCGTATAAAATAGTGACAGTGACTGTTTGCGTGTGTCAGTGTGTTTGTATTCAAAATTGAAAGCCAATATGTTAAAATCACGGATTCGAGAAAAAATCTAGGTATACAACCGACAACCGGACACATTGTATACTATGTAATATTAATGTAGGTTAAGATGGTAGCGAAGACAATTCGGTGGAGAGGAACTATCACGGATAAATCTGATTAAAAACTTCTTAGAAATTTGCGTTTTGTACAAACTTCTTCATAAACGGCGATAAAAAATTAAATACTACTCTCACTTGACTATTATTTTATCGATAATAATTTGTAATGTGTCAACACTATTTTAAGATGACAATTAAACGTCATCATATTGCCTCGAAATAATCACATTTTCGAAAACTATTTCTGTATTCTGAGACAATTTTATTAATTAAAACTAATTACAAGATATTTTTGAGGTGTGGCCGCTCGTCAGGAATTTTTCTGCCAAGCCGACGACGTAGCGGCCAAAACGTAGGTTGCGGTGAGGCGCATCGCAACTGAGTATCGTATGGGAGGCATCCATTGAGGTAATAAGTACTATACGTTAGTACATATTACCTCAATGGAGGCATCAGGATCACAGGCTGCAGCGGAGGAGGAGTGCCGGTGTTTCTGAGTAGCTTCCCTTCCGTGGCCTGGACGGGGACGGCACCGTTTGATGGCGGATGCGGTGTGACCGCAGGGGAAGAGGAGTATCGTTATAGCCGCTCTCCCTATCTCCTGCAGCCGAAAACTGGTAGGCGGTGGTGCCAGTGTGCTGACCCGTCGCAGGGGGACCAAGGGTGCCATGCACGGGGTCGTCTGGCACCCGTGTGCTATTTGGTCCCTGGGGTGGTTACGGCGTGCCATGTTTTCTAGTCGGACGGAGCGGCAGGGTCGTGGATGTTCCCGTGTTCCAGCCACAAGCGGCACTGGAGGTCACCGTGGAGTTTTAGTGAAAAAAAAAGTGCCGCTTATGACGGGGACACGAGAACATCCGCGAATCTGCTGCGGACGTCCGTCACCAGACCCTCCTCGGAGGCTCCCCTCCTCATAGGGGAGACCCTCCTCGAAAAGGGTACTCTTCTCAGAGAAGGGACCCTTCTCGGAGAGAGGACCCACCTCAGAAGGGAGTCCCTCCTCGGAGAGGGGACTCAGCAGAAGGGTATTATAATTTAGGTATTTCAAAGAATTCGCAGATCAAACTCTTATTAGTCCAGTGCTAAATTGTCAGTTTTGTAAAAGGAGCTGTAATTCTATTTCAGTTCTAAGTTCTTATTTCAAAAACAGGCTCGGTGGTTTAAACCATACCTAAAGAAAAACCTTGTTTTGTAATAAGGGGGATTATCTCTAGTAATATTATAAATCCGAAAGCAACTATGTCTGACTGACCGCCTGTCTGTCTGTTACGCTTTCACGCCTAAGCCGCGGAACTGGTCATCATGAAATTTGGCAGAGATATAGCCTGAGATATGGAGAAGGATATAGACTACTTTTTACGTGATGACCGACATCCACGCGGGTGGAGCCGCGGGCAAAAGCTAGGCTTTATTTATACTTTTAAAGTAGGTTCGGATTACTTCCAACAAGTGGAAAGTTGTCAGAGGAACCCTCTGAATCTAGAAATAAGGATTTTCGCACACATTTTTCAAGAGCTGCACAAAGCATAATAATAATTAATCAAAATTTGGACGATGAGGCCGAAACCGATATATAGAACTTGGCTTTTGTACAGACGCCAGCACATCAAGCTACCCCAATTCGTCAAATTTCTTTGATAGATTTTCAACTTTATTTTATAAGTTTAAGGATCATGTTACATTGGGAAAATTTGACAGTTTGGGGTAGCTTAATGTGCTGGCGTCTGTACAATCGCGGCTTCTTCCGCACGCTCACCTTTAAGGCGATAATCGCGTAGCAAGGCTCACGACTCGATCGCACAATGCATGCGTTTTGACCAATAGAATGCACGAAACATATTTTAGTAGTGTTCGTAGTAATGATGTATAGAAGTGTGACACTCACACAGGCGCGTGCTATGTTCACTAGTTTGTGAGATTATTTTTGAATAGGCACGGCCGGTATGAGCTCTTTATGAAATAGTGTTGTTGACAAGAAGTAATTTCGTACTCATATTTATCTTCTTTTTGGTTTAGAAAATGTATTATTGCTATTGCTTTAAGTTAAATGAAATAATTGTTAGGTTCATAATGAGTTTTATTTTTATAGGTTTTAGGTTTGTTTTTTATTAGCAGAGGAGAATAAAACTAATTCATGCCTTGCTTGACACGAGACCAGAGAGACGGTGTTACTTTTTTTTTACCACAGGCAATAAGACATCACAACAGATTAAACAGTAATTGTAAACAGAATCTTACGCTTCATGTTTGTTTTGTTAGTTTTTCTATATATTCAGCTTCTTACGAGCAGCGCTCCGCGGTTTCAACAGCGTAGTTCCCGTTCCCGTGAGAATATGGGGATAAAATATAGCCTATGTCACCCGGAGATAGTGTAGCTTCCCAACAGTGAAAGAAATTTTCAAATCGGTTCAGTAGTTTCGGAGCCTATTCAATGCAAACAAACAAACAATCAAATCTTTCCTCTTTATTATTAGTATATTTCTGTAAATTCCGGTTAAGAAATTACGGCCTTTCAAGGTCAACTTAGAAATGCCATTTCAAAAAAAAAAAAACTATTATCGGCGCGGCGCGGGCGTAAGAGGGACTTGTTACCTACTTGCGCAGTTCTATTGAAAAGTAAAAATCTTCATTACAATGTGTTATATACTTGAAAATATCCAAAAAACGAAACAAGTTAGATATTTTGTTGGAAATTTGCAACATTTGTTATTATCTTTTTATTTTATTGCTCTTTATTATGATTGGAATAACACAAATATACTTTGCGCAATTCATACAATGTTATCAGAGCTTTTTGTTTACTGTTGTCGGAACTCTTGCAACTGCAATATACGTTCATCTATACCATTGTTATTTAGTGGGAACTTCTGAAAATCCGGTTTAACAATAGAAATGCTTAAAAACATACTTAATGGCCCTTCTATTGAAGGACCATAAAATACGTTCGCGAAATATTACAAAGAATTTTTAAGGTATGCCTATTATATTATTACCATGTTACCTATCTCGAATGTTTTGCAGGTGTTAGTTATAGGTATGTATATTTTGAATACTTTTAATAGTTCTAACACTCGGTTTATCCATTTATTTATCACACCTTTGATTTTTTATTTAATCATAGACAGGCGGCTGTCCCTTTAGTGCACTCGTGCGCTGAACTACCAGATTTTAATAGGTGTAGGAAGAATCACAAAATGTTTAATATTCGCATTGTGGCCACTGGTTGTGGTCTATGTAATACTAACAAAACTGACGAAACACACTCTTTGCTAACCTATTAAGACTCATTTTCGGGTACAGAATCATTCATCGCACGGTGAATGCTCATACATTTCATTCATTCATTTCATTTCTAGTTTGTCGAATATTACCGAACGTCGATTAGCGAGAGCGCCCGAGGTTTGGCGAAGTTTGCATGCCGGTCATAATGAATGACCGACTCATTAATGTCACTACGAAGTTTAGTTTACGTGGAATTGAATACTATTGTTTATTTTTTATTCGTTTAGATTAAAATTACTTACCTATCTGAAATAAATAAATTATATTTATTTACATAGTACCCCTGAGGGGCTTGTGGCTAAGTAAAAATACCTGCACGGGTCGATCGATCAGGTTAAGCTACGCTTGCCGCGGTTGGTCCGTGGATGGGTGACCATCTTTACATACCAAGACCCCTACGTGCCTCGGAAAGCACGTTAAGCCGTTGTTCCCGGCTGTCATTTGTGGATCTTTGACAATCGTTACAGCTCATCAGAAGCCCGAAAGTCTGACAACCAGTCTTTTCCAAGGGGTATCGTATTACCCAGTAACTGGGTTGTGGAGGTCAGATAGGCAGTCGCTCCATGTAAAATACTGGTATTCAGCTGCATCCGGTTAGACTGGAAGCCGACCCCAACATAGTTGGGAAAAGGCTAGGCTGGCTAGGCAGATGATGACTCAGTGAGCTAGTAAAGTGCACCACCAGTTCCATGACCTACCAGCCGCCACTGATCATAAATATAACGAGATTACACGAACAACGTATCTTTCCAATGTCCGGGGCATGCTGTGCAGGATGCTTACCGTTGGGTGGTTCACAAACGGCTTGCAAGAGGCAGCACGTTAAGATTGGAGTTTATGAGTGGGCCATCTTTTAATAAAAGGTTGACAAACCATGCTATAATCAACGCGACAAGCGCGTTGCCCGCATTGCGTACGACAAGTATATTTTGACAAATCAAACAATAACTCAGTTCATAGGCCACTTTAAAATTCGGAAGCTTATCAAGTAATTAAACTAAACTATCATTTTCATTAAGAAATACTCCTTAATTTCTGAAATATAACAGGAATATTTTCAAAAAACCAGACCTGTGGGCTCCTGAAAAAATAAAACTGTCACTGTGACCGCAGTGAGAGTGAAAGGATTGAAAAAAGAAATATTAGCTATGTGTATGTGAAATATATATTTTTCTGTTCGTGTCATTTAATAATAAGCTGTTCAGGATTAAAGATTTCTTATGGTTGATATTTAAACCGTATCTGTATATTATAACATTTAACTAAAACATTTTTATTTAAAGCGAAACTGTCGTCCGTAATCTTCGTGTGAAATTACACAAAATGTGTTAAAATTTAAGAACAATTTTAAGGATTTGTAGTTGTGGAAAAGAAGCAATTTAATTTAGTTTAACTTATTTATTTTTAATAGAGTTTTTCAAGATTTAAAAAGGAAATTTTAAAGATTCACCCAGAAATTAATATAAAAATTACACAGAAATTATCATCAACTTGTATTTATCTACACTCATAATAATATCGTTAAGTTATAATTAATAAATAAAAAATGGTGTCATAATGTCAGACTTTAAGCACGTGCAATTCTAATGAAATCAAAAAGTTTTATCATAAATTTATAATTTTAGCACACCTTCCTTATGTTTACTTATTTGTGTTTTTTGTTATGTCTTCGCTACTTCTTCTAATACTCCTAGTAATTGTTCTGACTGAGACATTTTTTGTAAACAACAAAAATAACGTGATGTTATGATGGTGCGTAGATTCCTTTTGTAATAATATTGTAAATAACTTGCACAAAAAACCCTCAAACACTGCTAATGACGGTCCGGGCTCGCTTCTTATCTAATGAATGCGATGTCTTTTGTTCTCGACGCTCAGTACGGTGCACTGTAATCCGGCTCGATTTCGACCATGTTTTGATGGTGGTAAGGTTGCAAATTGTTTGTATGGATTTTTGTGGGAACAAAATGCGTGCTTTGTTGACGACGCCTTTATTGCGACTAAAAAAATGGACATTGGTTTGCGTCTCTATACGTCATGCATTCAACAGACAATATGGATTTGTGTGAATACACTCACACAAATACATGTTGTTTCTAATTGGGCGAAACCAGGAAGGGGTGTGGTTTGTGACTAGCTGCGCTGCCACAGAAATATTTTCTTAAGTGAGCATGCTTAACGAATGCTGATTGTACATATGAATCTATTCCACGGTTCAAAAAGCGACCCCGTTACACTAATCATTGTTTCACGCTTTTAAACTTTATTTCATAAAATATCTGTTTTTTATATTATTCCAAGTGGATTAGACCACGCCCAGTAAACGCTCATTTTTTTTTTTTGGATTATAAAATGAGTTGCAGGCGACTACTTTTACGTTTGAATTCCTACCGTACTTAGCTAGGTTTGGTCACTAACCTACCCCCCGGCGGGCCGGATCCCGTGAAAAAAAAAAAAAAAAAAAAAAAAAAAAAAAAAAAAAAAAAAAAAAAAAACTCCACCTAACTCAGGGAGACACGGATCTTGAGAGAGGTACCTAGAGGGGTTCCTCTTAGGAGGGCCCCTCTCCGAGAATGTGAGGAGGGTACCTCCTCGGAGGAAAACCCTCGTCAGAGGTTTGGCCCTCCCAAGAGGGATTCCCTCCCATGAGGGATTCCCTCCCAAGAGGGCGACCCTCCTAAGAGGGAATCCCTCCTCAGAGGAGAGACCCTCCTCGGAGGGGGTCCCTCCTCACCCTCCCCAACCTAACCTAACCTAACCCCACGCCGCAAACGGGCACAGACCTACCTTTGTACTCTGACGAAAATTCGTCTAGTACTGAGCTCAGCTTGGAATGCACCGCTATTTATACCAGGTGTCGCGCGCGATTCGCGCGCGACGGCGCGTGTCGCGTCCGCGCAACCGCGACACCATACAAAATGTAACATTGTTGTCGCGCTACTCGTCGCGCGCGATTCGCGACGTCGCGGCGTCACGAGTCGTAGCGGCGCGACGCATTGTCGCGCCTATGTGAAAGGGTCTGCGTCGCGATTATCTCAGAATCGCCACCGCGACATATCGCGCTGTCGCGTCGCGCCTGTTTGAAGAAGCCTTAAGAATGAAAGATGGCGGATTAGGATTTCATTGAATAAACATAAGCATTTTCAGCATGTAACATTCCCGCTGTTGCTGAGACATAGGCCTCTTGTTTGTGGCCTTAATCCAGTATGCTGGCCCAGTGTGGATTGCTGGATGTCATCACATGTCTTGAGGACATGATGTGATGATCTCTACCAACCATCCACCAAATGTTTGGTTTCATTGAATAGGACACGGTACAAAAAAATACAAAATATTTCATCCTTATCCTCATCATTTCAGCAGAAAGACGTCCACTGCTGGACATAGGCCTCCTCCAGGTTCTTCCACATTAACTGGTCTTGTGCTTCCCACATCCAGTGGATTCCCGCGGCCTTCACAAGGTCGTCGGTCCACCATGTAGGAGGCCTTCCCACTCTACCTCTTTTGCTACGCTATAAAAATATTTATTTAATCTTGCTGGCCAACAGATCCAAATAAAATCCCGGACTTAATAGATTTTTTCGTAACCAAGGATCTATCAACTGGGTATATAAAAGTGGAACAAAGCTATGACATGAACTCGGATCACTCTGCAATCTGTTTAGAAATTAGAGAGACCATTTTGTTTAAAGAAAATAGTCCCGCTCTTGTGAATAAGTATAAAGACTGGGTAGGCTTCAGAACCAGATTGAATGATGAAATAGACCTCAAAGTCCCATTAAAAATACCCGAACACCTAAACATTGAAGTACAGAATTTCATAATGCACATCCAACAAGCAGCGTGGGAAAATACACCTGACTTCAACAAGAGAACGAAGGGAAATACATACCCCTTCAGAATCAAGGAGCTCATTATGGAAAAAAGAAGGCAGAGAAAAAAGTGGCATCAATCTAGGTGCCCTGCTGACAAACGAAAACTAAATAACCTGACAAAAAAACTAAGAAGACGAATTCAGAATTTTAAAGATGACTCAACTAACACCTATCTTCAGAACCTAAGTAACGACCAAAAGACAGAGTATTCTCTTTGGAAGGCTACTAAGTACCTAAAAAGGCCGGTTACCCAAATCCCACCTATTAAGTGTGAAAACGGACAATGGGCAATTAGTAACGAGCAAAAAGCTAAGAGGTTTTCAGAGCATCTAGAAAATATCTTTCAACCAAATGACGATGAAATCACTGAAGACCACACATTGGCTCATATGATGGCATCAGAAAATGAAGTTATCATAAAACTAGTAACACCAAGAGAAGTCACACGAGTAATACAACGCAATACAGGAAAAGTTTTTATCCAGTGCGCAAATTGTAACCATGAATTCAGCATATCATTCTAGACCCCCTAGCGCAGAAATTTTTCGCCGGATATACAAAAAAAAATCAGCTGTTCCATACATTTTGACCGCGTAGGTATTGCACTTTTCTATGAAACCGATGATTTTTTTTTTGTATGACCGGCGAAAAATTTCTGCGCTAGGGGTTCTAGAATGATATGCTGAATTCATGGTTACAATTTGCGCACTGGATAAAAACTTACCCTGTATAAGTATACGAAAATCGCCAGGTTACGATTTAATAACAGGAGAAGTACTTCATAACCTCCCAAGAAAGGGCTTGGTTAAGTTAACGACCCTTATCAATGCCGCACTAAGGCTGAAATATGTACCAGACTTATGGAAGGTGGCTGAAGTAATAATGATAGGTAAGCCAGGAAAACCGGCTCATGAAACATCATCATATAGGCCTATTTCCTTGCTACCAATCATGTCCAAGTTATTTGAAAAGCTGTTACTCAAACGGCTTAAACCAATAATAGATAGTAAAAACATAATACCAGAGCACCAATTTGGTTTTCGAGAAAAACACTCTACCATCGATCAAGTGCATAGGATCACCAACATAATTGAAAACGCCCTCGAAGACAAGAAAGTATGTTCTACTGTATTCCTAGACGTGGCGCAAGCCTTTGACAAAGTATGACATGAAGGCCTTATACACAAATTGAAGAGCCTGATACCGAAGCAATTTGCAGATATATTAGAATCCTATATTCATAACAGAGTCTTTAGAATAAGACAAGAAGACGCCTACTCAGAACTGAAAGAAATTAATGCTGGCGTACCGCAAGGAAGCGTGTTAGGTCCGGTCCTGTACCTACTATATACTTGCGATATTCCTGAATTAGGGCAAAACACGATTGGGACCTTTGCTGATGATACAGCTATAATGGCTGTAGGAAACAGCCACGAAGAAGCAGCAGAAAAGGACTCCAGTGTATATTGCATGACATCTAAGATTTATAATAAATTGCCATGTTGCATTACAGATATTGACAACTCGCACATATTTAAGCGGAAGCTAAAGGAATTTCTAACTGATAAAGCGTATTACAGTGTGAAGGAATATCTAAAAGGGAATCCTTATGGCCAATAATGAATAGAGTTATAGTTATTTATCCATTATTTACTCTGACATTTATTTAGTTACCTATTGACTACTAAATACTCCTTGACATTGAAAATACGATTAAAATGATTTTCCAGTTTAATAATTTTGTCATAATAATTTTTAAGTGTTTTGAAAGTGATATTTTAATTTTTAATTTTGTCTGCCCATGTTAAGGCAAAGCATGGAGAACATTATAAAAACATTGTAACATCTATACCCCTACCCATGTTGGCAAAAAATAAATGATTTGATTTGATTTGATTTGAAAAGGTTCAATTAGCTGTAAATCAAGTTTATGACTGGACCAAAAAATGGAGGATTAAACTAAATGAATCCAAATCTGTTCACATAGACTTTTCCAACAAAAAACATCAGTATTCTCCAGTTTACATCAACAATAAACTAGTACCATACGAGAATAAAGCCAAATATCTCGGTATGACCCTTGACGCAAAGTTACGCTGGAAAGCCCACGTCAAGAAGAAAAAAGATGAACTCGACCTCCGATTCATTGTATTGGCTGCTTGGAAGAAACTCCATGCTATCCGTGCAAAACAAATTATTGCTTTACAGACAAGTCCTGATGCCAGTTTGGACTTATGGTATGCAGCTGTGGGGCTGCACCAAACAGGCAAATTTATTAATTATACAACGATTCCAAAACAAAGTGCTAAGGGAAATTGTAAATGCACCTTGGTACATACGAAATGATGACCTCCATCGGAGCCTAAAAGTTGAGTTCATCGCAACAGTGATCCAGAAATTTGCAGAAGCTCACGAAAAGAGACTTCATCAGCATGTGAACGTCGAGGCAATCCAGCTTCTCGACCACACAAACTTAATTAGAAGACTAAAAAGAACAAAACCGTTCGAGTTAGTGTTTAGTGTTAGTGAATAGTGTGAAGTGCAAAAGTGCAAACAAACACAAGAACGAAGTGTATTCGCCTTAATAGAGACAATAAGAAAAGTGCTATTGGACACATTCTTAGTAAAGACAATTTAATAGTTTAGGTTATAATTAAATTACTTATTAGTCTATATATGGGGCTAGATTGTAATAAGATTAGGGTCCATCCTATTGATGAACCCTAGGACAAGGGAAAAAAAAAATCTTAAATATATTGTCATACATAAATTGAGGCTGGCCCAGTAAGTTACAGAAGTACTTGTGGCGGAGCTTTCTCACTTTTCCCATGAGTGGCAGCTTAAATTTTTAAACTGAGATAAGCTCCTAAGATGAGGCTAATAAGTTTAGGAGAATTTTAAGAAAAAGTAAAAATAAAATAAAACATTTATTTAGCTGCGCTCTGATGATCATGGTTGAAGACCTATATCTAACTAAACTCTAATTAATCTAGATCTCGTAACGAAAAAAGGTGCAGAAGCAAATAGGCAGGTAGCAGCTTTTTGCTTAGATCTAGCTCAACATCTATAAATGCGTATACGTCAAGACTTTCCATGGCCTAAGATTTAAAGAAAATTGTCTGAGAGCTACTTTAACTTATTTTTTTTCCAATTGCTTGGTATTCAACTAGACCACGAGAAAAAAGTAGATATCAGACGCTTCACTTTATTCATTTTTGTCCATTTGATTCACTTTATTCATTTTTGTCTTTTTGATTCATTTTATTCATTTGTCTTTCGCATCGTTCACTCGAAGTAAAACGTCTGAATCAAAAGTGAAAAATGAATTCATTAGCTAATCGATCCAGCGATATTGGATTTCGGCACCTGGTATCTTCCACTTGCCTACCGAATACGCCTAATGTACCAGGAATGTAATGAAATTAGCAGCAGATGAACGTTCAATCCCGTGTAATTTTTCTCGGTGTTGGTGGAATGGAACATAAATTAAAATTCACTTGAGTGCGTCTGATTTCAGCTGTAAAAACCTTACTGTATGAATTATTTATTTATTTATGTATGGTTACAGTATGCGCACTGGTTAAAATTTACCCCGTATTTCTAGCTTTATGACATAAACTTCAAGTCACACACAGTTCACATTCTAGGAGTTCTAACAACTGGAGGTTCGGAGCATCATGTATGCAAATTTGGAGCTGTGCATTTCTTCCCCTGGGACGTGACAGCGTTACCAACTCACAAACATACTTTAGAAATAATAATACGTTGCTAATTTAAGTAGACGTGCTTTCTAGTCTCTTCTTTATGGCATATTTTTATGAAGCACTTGCGTTTACCGTGTGGTGTCGGGCGTAAAAGAATAGCACCATCACATTTCTTCCCGCGGGTGTGGTAGAAGGCGACTAAGGGGCTTAACAGAGAATGGGCAGCAGCGTTCTTTATGCATTTTACCACCATACTGCGATCTCCAACCCGCCTGCCAAGCGTGGCGATTATGGCAAAGCCCCCCTTTTGGGGGAGGCTTATGTCCAGCAGTGGACGTCTTTCGGCTGAAATGATGATGAATTATGATGATAGTTCAGAGTAGAGGCTAAGTAATAACAACCGTACGGGTTGATCGATCTGGTTAAGCTACGGCTGCCGCCGTTGGTCCATAGATGCGTGAAAATCGTTTCACACCAAGAGCCCTTTGAGCCTCGACTAGCACGTTAAGCCATTGGTCCCAGCTGTCATTCGTGGATCTTTGACAGTCGTTACTGGTCGTCAGAAGCCTGACCGCCAGTCTTACCAGGGGTACTGTGCTACCCAGTAACTTGGTGGTTGAGGTCAGATAGGCAATCGATCCGTGTTAAACCGCTATGTAGTTGCATCTGGTTAGACTCGAAGCCGACCTGAACATAGTTGGGAAAAGAATGCTGAATCTTCTATAGTTTAAAGCCTTCTTCATGAAAATATTGAAATGACGCCGGTGATTTGGTAGTCTAAAAGTTCATCTCAAAGAAGAAGAAAATTATAGGCTATTAAGTCGTTTAGAGGTGAACCAAGTGAATACAGACATCAGAGAGACAAAAAACTTTACAGACATAGAAAGTTCCACCTCCTGCCTAAACGGTGGTATTGGGAACAGATCCTAACCCCAGGTTCTAAATTGAGCATATGAAGTTGAGAACGGCACCCTTAATACGTAAGACGCTATAAATCACAAAAAAAAATCGTTTTAAATGACATTAATAACACTTTGATCCACAATGTTCGAAAGATTTGTCTGCTCAACAATGTAAATAACGCAATAGATGTTGTTGAATAACGAAACCCATTCCTACTGGCAGTGTGTGTTTTTTTCTGTTGACGTGAATACATAGGGATGCCAAACACAGGCACTGGACTCGAGTTATACCACTGAATAGCTAAAGGATCAAATAATTCATTACTATAAATGAGAACCGTGACGCATCGCGCCCGGGGAGGGGGAAGCGCCGCCATTTTGAGGTTATTTTGCTGCGTATCGAGATTTGCAATTAGTATAACTTTTGACTCGAAGAAGCTATGAGGTTCCTTTAAGTTTTAACCGTCAGCTGCTATCAAAATCTATCTGTTACATGAACATATTTACGTTCAATACACGACTGTGTCCATGACACAGCCACACCCGATTCTTTTTTTGGGTTTGGGTGGGAAATCATCCAATAACTTCTCCCGATCAGGGTGGATCAGGAGAGCGTGTCAGACTTTTACTGACTAAAACCCACCCGTGTTCCCTCAGTTGCCTCTGTGCCAGGGGCCACGGTATCTCTTTCGAACAACCCGCACCACTGTTAGTGTGTTACGCATATACCCCGCCGATCCGTCATCGACACTACTTTAGCATTACCATCTAAATTCACAATTACCATTTTGCCCAATGGTCAGAAGTGAGATTTACAGCACAGAATTTAAAAACAGAAAACAGATGCATTGATGGAGAATTTTCGGCGTGCCATGAGCCTACGATGCTGGCGCCATCGGTATCGAATCGCCGCGTCGGGGCATTACGTCTTTTTCTTCTATGTTAGTAGCCCTTGAAATTCAAAATTTCTCACAGAAATTGTGAATTAATGCTAAAGTATGTGGTTAAAAAAAAAGTAATTATAAATAAAAATACCGGTCGTGAGCGTCGTACCTTAATAGGGAAGCCAATGCCCTTCCTCTTGACATTATTGATATTTACTTGACATAATTTTACTGCCAAGCAGGGGCAACATCGTTAGAGACTGGGGGCACATTCACTGTACTTAATAACGAGAATCATCAATTTTATGAACTTTAAGATAGTCGTAAGAATAATAACAAAGAAATGTTGTTACCAAATAATAAAATAGTCTTCTCTGAGACCTACTTCAATGAAAACATGAATATATTTTTTTAATAATTTTCGGCTAATAGTAGGTACTTTTTACCATTATTCTCCTTTTAAAAACATTAGTAGCTGCGAGAAGTATGCCAGGTGTGTGTGTAGTAGGTACTTACTTATGACATAGTTATTAGTCGCGTGCTAATTTGTATTATAATAAGATTATTACTGATATCAAACCGTACCTAAATTTTCAAACTGATAAAAAAATGCTTGTCAATAACGCAGGTTTTTTCTATTAATTCTAAACTCATGAACAAAACGCTCTTGAAATATTTTAATTAATTTACCTACCCAAACTAATTCTTAAGACTTGCCAACTTAATTGTTTATCTATCTACATAAATCAAAAGAAAATTCCTTACTGACTCATCAACGCCCATCCCAAACTCTTCAATCTAGAAAGCTGAAATTTTGCAACAGAGGGTCCCATTTTAATGTAGACAAAGAATAAGGAAGGATTTTTCGAAATTCAACCCCTAAGCAAAGCCGCTGGCAAAAGCTAGTAAGTTAATAAACACTGGTAGGTACTGGGGGCGTGGGGATCGGTACAAGCAAAGAGTAAATTATGCCCAGCAGTGAGTGTAGTCGGGCTGTGGATGATGACGAACTAACACATTGTCTTTATCAAAATAATAAAATCTACACAGCTTCGTTTTTATTGTTTCCATAGTGGTAATAGTGTCAACTTTCAAGGCATTAGTAAGGCAATACCAAACTCACCATTTGAATCACATCCGGTGATGATTTAGAAAGTAAAACTATATGTGATGAAAGTTTACCTAATATTCCATTAATCTTGGTCACGTAACAACTATCTGATTCCATGTTTTTTTCTTTTCCAGAAATGTATTTACTAGCACTACTAACAGTCATCGGGGCGGCATTTGCCGTACCCATAGCAGAGCCTTCAACTGAGCTTCAAACCACTATGACTGAGCAAGAACGGGCAGCGGCATACGTTCTCCCCAGAGATACAATCCCAACATTCTATGACGTCAGACTCACTCTCAACCCCGACAATGAAGAATACTTCACTGGAGCCGTCGACATTAGGATCATACCACTAGTCACCACCAACCAAATAGTCCTGCATGCTATGGAAATAGATATAAAAAACGAAGACATTGAAGTCTTTAGCGACAGAGTACCGACGGCCAACTTGTACGAAAGCCATACATTGGCCACTAACGATACTCATTTATTTAGGATTACGTTGAACCAAACGATGACCATACTGCAGCCACACACTATTAGAATCAAGAATTATTTTGGGAAGTACGCTGAGAATATGTTCGGTATTTACGTGTCAACGTACTCGACTGAGGAGACAACGCAGTAAGTATTTTTGCATGGAGTCATTTTAATTAGGTGAAAGTATTTAGATTGGTAGCCATGAATATTCTCATAAAAATTACTTGATTTTGGATATTTGTAATTTGTTTATTACATATTAGCTTCCGCCCGCGGCATCGCCCGCGTGGATGTCGGAAATTATCCCGCGGGAACGTATCTACCACCGGGATAAATAGTATCATATTAGTTAATCCAGGTTATAATCTATCTGTGTGCCAAATTTCATCCAAATCCGTTCAGTTGAGATGATTGAGTAAAAAACATCTACAGGAAACTTTTCTGACGTCAAAAATGTAATGAGATTCGATCACCATCCTTCACACAAAACCACCTCAACAAGTTTCAGGCTTATAATAATATGGCTCAGGTATATGTGTATATTATTTACTTCTCCACAGAAAACTCTTCAAACAAACTATATCCCCCTTTTCACCCTCAAAGGGGTTACATTTTTTTTTAAGTCTTTTGTTTCTTTTACATGATTTGACTTTTAAGTTATTTGTACCAAATTTCGAGTTAATCAAGATACGCAGTAAAATCATCCCTTGTAAAATTAACTACCCCTTTTTACCCCTTTAGGGGTAGATTTTCGAATAACCCTGATACACGTTATTCTTTATTTTTGGTTTTAGGTATAAATACTGAATTTCAAGTTAATCAGACAGCGCGTTAAAATTCTTCCATACAAACTTTGACACCCCCCAATCCCCCTTTAGGATTGGGCACGCCACGATTGCGGCGGTAAGTCCCCTCTTTGAGGAGTGGTTTGAGAGGCGGCATGGCGTCCTCACCTTCCGCCTGACGCAGGTCCTCACCGGACACGGTTGTTTCGGGAGGTTCCTGTTTCGGATAGGGCGGGAGGAAACGCCCGGGTGTTTCCACTGCGAAGATCGCCCTGAGGACACGGTGGAGCACACGGTGGCGGTCTGCCCTGCTTGGGCGGAGCACCGCCGTGTCCTCGTGGAGGCGATCGGCGGCGGCGATCTCTCGCGTCCGGCCCTGGTCCAGGCCATGGTACGGAGCGAGAGGGCATGGGGAGCCGTCACCTCCTTCAGCGAAGCAGTGATGCTCGCGAAGAGGGAGGCGGCGCACGTGAGGGAGAGGCAGCACATGCGCCCTCGCGACCCCAGCCGCCGCAGGATACGGAGACGCCCTGGGCGTCGGGAATCCCAGGCCGATTTCCGGCCACCGTAGGCATGGGCTTGCGGACGGCGAGTAATGGGTAGCTCGCTGTCCGGTAAGGACCAAGCCCAAGTCGACGGCGCGTTGTGTTCCACGCGCGCCTCAAAGAGATGTCAGCACAAAAAGCGATGGGACCCGCAAGGGTCGATGCCTGCCAGGGGTGCGGGTTTGTTCGAAAGAGACACCACAGCCCCTGGCTTAAGGGCTACTGAAGGAACACGGGTGGGTTTTAGTCAGTAAAAGTCTGACACGCCCTCCTGCTCCACCCAGAGCGGGAGAAGTTATTTGATGATTTCCCACCCAAAAAAAAAAAAAAAAAAAAAAAAAAATCCCCCTTTAGGATGTAGTTTAGAAAAACAATAAATTACCAACTTTATAATTTACTTAGATAAGTATTTGTGCCAATTTCAAGTTTATTAACTCAAGGAATAATATTCTTCATACGAACAAAATCCCCCCTTTTCACCCCCTTAAAGGTCGAATTTCCAAAAACCCCTTCTTAGTGCTCCCCTACATTGTAAAAGGAAGCCGTGCACAAAAATTCACGTTCTTAGTCCTAGTAGTTTCGACTGTGCGTTGATTGATCAGTCAGTCAGTTTCTCCTTTTATATATTTAGATAGAAGATTTGTAATGGATCAGATTATATTCAAAAATATGATTACTGCACTTTAAAACTCGACATGACTGAATGTTATGGGAATTTTGGCTGCGATTTTTTTTTACTGGCTCAAAAAACTCCCCAGCAGCACATCTATCTATTCAGTTAGAAAAAAATTTAAACAATATAATAATATGTAGTCAACATTTGTAGTTTTAAATTAAGACCAAGCTACTTTTCTCTTTTTCTCCTCTCTAAAACAAAACGAAAATATGTTTGATGCTTTTCTTATTCGTATTACTTTACAGCAAACTCATAACATCACAACTGCAGCCTACCTTCGCCCGCCGCGCGTTCCCCTGCTATGACGAACCCTCTCTCAAGGCCATCTTCAGGACCACCATATACGCCCCACCAGCTTACACTGTGGTCGAGAGTAACATGCCTAAAAGGACAGATTTGCTCAAGTAAGATTTTCTCTATTGTTTTATATAAGTTTAGAATAGCCAACCTGTCTTGAGCAAGCATGGTTATAAATGCTCGTGCTTTCTTTGTAAGAGAAGAGGCTATGGCACTGCAATGAGACAGTTAACAGGCTGGTGTTAAAGCTAACATTATAACAAGGGTAAAGAATTGATAACGTGCGGACGAGTTCAATATTATTGTAGAGGATGGGATTTGTGGTCACAGCTAAGCGACAAAATTAAATATTAGTATTGAATGTGCCAACCAGAACAATAGTCCTCCAGCCCAAATTTCCGTCATGGCGAACACTCTCAGCCGAGTGTAGTCATCGAAACATGAGATAAGAAAGTGCACAAGTGTGTACGCTGACACAGGTGCACTCTCTCTTCCTTCTCTCGTTCTCATAGTAAGGACGGTAAACCAACGCGATCGGAGACCGGTCAGGGAAAAGACCAACTGCTGACCCGGACAAATGTGTAGCACGCCTAATATATTTAATTATTTTTATCCATACTTTAACGAGAATATAATTACGTTACTGTATAAAATTCCAAAGTGTTACTTCAAAAAAAAAAAGGCTCCAATTATTTAATTGGATAACCGTGCCGATATATGTCAACAACGTTAAGCGCGGATTGCAAAAAAAAAAAAATTTCATTGAAAATGCATCAATCCGAATAAAATTAATAAGAGGAGTAGGGACAAAGATAAAAACAACAGCAACATAAATACCACGCCCGTTTCTGCGAAGGGCTTAGCACAGGGGTACGTAATAGTACAACCACATTTCACCAGGTCATCGTCACGTCAACCGGACAAAACTCTCGATTCCAAGCTGTTACTGAGAAACCCAAAATCTCTTTGCCCGACCTGGAATGGAATTAAACTCAGGACCTTATTCTTAGTACTCGTAGTAGCGCTTCTGTTAGACCAACGAGGGAGAGTTCTAACAATTCTTTATTTTTATAGACCAGTAGTACCCGGCTACAACAAACATGAGTTCCAAGACACCTTAGTGATGTCCACATATCTTCTGGCGTACCTTGTATCCAACTTCGTAAGCATCGACAACCAAATGGAGTCTGATTACAAGGACCTGTATCGCGTACCCTTCAAGGTATACTCCAGACCTGGTACCCAGAACACGGCATGGTTTGCCCTGGACTTTGGGCAAAGAAATATGGCAGAGTTGGAGAAATATACCGAGTTTACATACGATTTCCCGAAGTTGGATAAAGCTGCTGTTCCTGACTTCGCTGCTGGTGCTATGGAGAACTGGGGATTGGTTATTTACAGGTACGTGGTTTTTATGTCTTAACAAACCGTTTACCCGAATCGTTGATCTGTGGTTACGGAGCGTCAGAAGCCCGAAAGTCTGACAACCAGTCTTACTAAGGAGTGTTGAAGACAAGAAGGGGTCGTATTACCTAGTTATTGGGTTAAGGAAGTCAGATAGGCAGTGGCTCCATGTAAAATACTGTTATTCAGTTGCATCTGGCTTGACTGGAAGCCGACCCGAATATGATGGCAAGCTGTGTGTTAGATGGGGTTTGCCATCGGCAAAATTGATGATCTTCTATACAAAATTCCCAAGTTAACCCCTCCATATACGGGATTAATGATCAAGAATCCTTTTTTGAACCGACGAAAAAACGGAGGAGGTTACTCAATTCGACGCGTATTTTTTTTATTTTTTTTTATGTATGACCACGCATAACTTTTTCCAGAGTAGTCCGATTTTGATCATTCTTTTTTTACTGGAAAGGGTGAAGTTGGTCCCATATACATTTTGAAGAAAAATTCCAACCCTAAGGGTAAGAAAACAGGGGATGATTGATTGTTTACTCACAGATTTTAATACTGAGTTGTGTATTATGCAAAAAATAAGCATGTAGTAATTAGTAGATTCTAGCCACAAAAAAATTTAAAATAAAAATTTTAATAAAAAAATTAAACCGCCGAAAAACCGAAAAGTAAAAAATAATAAACCTGCTTTGTCCAACCCCAATAACTAAGTTCGGAAGTCGGTGACTTTGGATAGGTATGTATTTAATTATATGTCACCGCCTTCCGAACTTAGTTATTGGGGTTGGACAAAGCAGGTTTATTATTTTTTACTTTTCGGTTTTCCGGCGGTTTAATTTTTTTTAGTGCCCATCTCGTTATACTTATCAGGAGCTCTTATGCTAAAATTCATATTTCTGGGCCCAACGGTTTAGCCGTTGGGCCCAGAAATATGAAATTACTTTGCGTTATACAGAGCACGCACAGTTTAAACCAACAGTTAAGGATTGAGACTAGAATTAGAGTTCCTTGAATAGCGAGGTGAACGAAAATCATTAATAGATAACAAAACACAGGAGTAGTTAGAAGTGGAACTCACATTTTGCCAGACAACTTTTTAGTCCTTCGTGCAAAAAGTTCTTGATAAAACAGCACAATATCACTTTGGCCCGACCTGCGAATAAACTCTGGACCCTTGATAAAATTAACCGTACTTGCGATCTCTAGACCAAGGAGTCCACTTTGACTTTATGTCAACTAAATACCATCGTATTTCAAACACCTACTCAATATGGCATGTTTTATTGAGATGCACGTTTGCCTGCTTGATTCTAGAAAAGGGTACAACTAATAAAAAAAATTAAAATTTAAAAAACCCCCGACCCAAACAAAAACTCAAAATAGTAAAAAATATTACGTTAAAATTAAAAGGCCTATAAATATTATTTTTTACTTTTTTGAGTTTTTGTTTTGGGTCGGGGGTTTTTTAAATTTTAAATTTAATTTTTATTTCTTGCTTTTTAAACTTAATGTCTCCCTTAAATCACCATTTATCTATAATCTATTCATTGAGACCTTTTCAATGAGCCCAAACACGACACTTCTGCTGTTTGTTGGTGAATAACTTGGGTTTCCTGGAAATTCCAGGTGTTGCTCCAGCATCAGTTCAAGGTTATTTTATTCGTCTTATATCATTGAAGTAATAGAATCCCAAATTTTGAGTTGATCAGAGGCTAAAATCCCTTTTTCAACCAGAAAAGAGCTGATAATCTTCAAACGGCTGAACCGATTTTGATGAAACATATCTAAGAACACTCCCGACTAATACACCTTTCAAACAAAAAAAACTAAATCAAAATCGGTTCATCCGTTCGGGAGCTACGTTGCCTCAGACAGACACACACACAAACACACACACACAGACACGTCAAACTTAAAACTTATAACACCCCGTCGTTTTTGCGTCGGGGGTTAAAAATGAATTTATTTCCATTATTCTACAACACTGAATTTCAGACTGTCATCAGCAAAGTGGTAAGATTAATATTCTTTGACATGACGTCCTTGCCTTTTAACCCCTTAAAGAAGTCTTAAAAAAAAACAATTTCATTATTTTCATACTGCTAATAATTTCTTCAAGCTCGTTCTCAGGACCTCTATATTAAATACCGTTATTACTTATTTATTGTTCTTATATTTTCATAACGTTATACGAAATTAATTACATCAAATATGCCAAACAACGAAAGTTGAACTGTAATCCAAAGCCATTACAGTTTATATTCGTTGATTGATTCATGCGTTCCGTAAAAACGGCAATAAAATAAGTGTTAATGTACTTACGAAGCAGAAGAGAAATATTTTATTATAAGCCATAAATACTAAAATTTATGGCTCCTTATCGTATGTCAATAGTCGTCATAAAACGTCATAAAGTATGCTAGTTGTTACAAGTCTTGTAGCGTTTGGTTGAAAAACGACGTTTATCAGAATCAAAATAAATTCAAGGCCTTCATTTTATGTATATAATTTTTATCTTTATTTAAATTAGATAAGAGTGTTGATCGAAAAAATATGCAACTTACAATAAAATGTATAAAAAAATGGTTAAAACTGGTAGAAAGACAAATTAAATAATTTTAAGATACCAAAATTCTTTGCCTTTCTATACATAAATAATATTTCAAGGAAAGAATATAGATGAAACTAGTTCTTAATGTGGTTCTTCAGCGGTTCTTGTGGTCTTCAGGTAGCTACCAAATATTTCTCATCGAAAAAACCTAAGACTGCTAACATTTTTCCTAAACTAACGTTTTTTTTTTTTTTTTTTTGTTGGTGGGAAATCATCAAATAACTTCTCCCGCTCTGGGTGGAGCAGGAGGGCGTGTCAGACTTTTACTGACTAAAACCCACCCGTGTTCCTTCATTAGCCCGTATGCCAGGGGCTGTGGTATCTCTTTCAAACGAACCCGCACCCCTGACAGGCATCGGCCCTTGCGGGCCCCATCATTTTTTGTGCTGACATCTCTTTGAGGCGCGCGTGGAACACAACGCGCCGTCGACTTGGGCTTGGTCCTTACCGGACAGCGAGCTACCCATTACTCGCCGTCCGCAAGCCCATGCCTACGGTGGCCGGAAATCGGCCTGGGATTCCCGACGCCCAGGGCGTCTCCGTATCCTGCGGCGGCTGGGGTCGCGAGGGCGCATATGCTGCCTCTCCCTCACGTGCGCCGCCTCCCTCTTCGCGAGCATTACTGCTTCGCTGAAGGAGGTGACGGCTCCCCATGCCCTCTCGCTCCGTACCATGGCCTGGACCAGGGCCGGACGCGAGAGACCTTTGCTCCAGATCCCATGGCGGTAATCCGGCAAGGAGGCCCGCTCCTAAACTACCCTTGGTATCGGCTTCCTCTCATCTTGATTATTATAACTAAACACTTCTACTACTTTTCCCGTCAGTATCAAAGCGTTGACATGTAAAACGATTCTAATGGCCCTGTATGTAACGAACAAGTAATAAATAGGCAATAAAGTTACTTATTCCATAAATACAGAGTAGCGATCCAGTGAAGTGTTCCATAAGCCCTTGATGGAAGGAATCTGCAAAGCAGATGTGAATTTTATTGAATTATGAGGCTGCATTTTGTCAAAGGAGTCTTTGTACATCAGATTGAAATATAAAATTTTTAGCTACTAGCAGTGCTCCGCGGATTCACGCGCGTAGCTCTGTTCCCGTGGGAATACGGGGATAAAATATAGCCTATGTTACCCGGGAATAGGTTAGCTTCCCAACAGTGAAAGAATTTTTCAAATCGGTTCAGTAGTTTCGGAGCCTATTCAATGCAAACAAACAAACAATCAAATCTTTCCTCTTTATTATTTAATATAAGCTATAAACGATAGAAATAGGCGAGGTGATAGATTTAACATCCATAATAAGAGTGAGTTTTTGACGGCACGGTTGGCGCAATGGTTAAGCGATTGACTGCTGCGCTGCGTGTCGCGGGTTCGATTCCCGCACGGAACAAATATTTGTATGAACTACAATTAGTTGTTCCGGGTCTGGCTGTTTGTGTATGTTAGTTTGAATGTTTGTAAACGCACCCACAATACAGGAGAAAAAATAAATACTGAATCGTCCTACTTTTAAAATGTTTTAAGGAAACGAAATAGAAAGCTATTCCAAGTTCGCATGAAAACAAGTTAGTATTGACAATGGCGCTTGATCAGCAAAGAATGATTCCGGTCCCAAAACTATTGACTTTGCTAAACATAGGTATATGTGAATAAAAACGTAAATATCTAAACATAATCATCCCATAATCGTCTATGAATTCACACACAGGTAGATCAAGAGTGGAAATAATGCTTTTTCTTTTTTCTCTTATATTGCAGTTAGTTACCCAAATATTTTTGCCAGGAATCGCCCAGTAAACATTACTCTCTTTTGCCTTCTAGAGAAGTGGCTCTCCTGGTCACAGAAGGAGTGACAACAACAGCAACCAAGCAGAATGTTGGCAGGATCATCTGCCACGAGAACGTTCACCAATGGTTCGGTAACGAAGTGGGACCTCTCTCCTGGACTTACACCTGGCTGAACGAGGGCTTCGCCAACTTCTTCGAGAATTACGCTACTGATTTGGTAATTGGTTCATATTTTTTCGGAAAATATTTAATTGATCCTCCTGAAACGCTTTGTTACTCAATGATCTTCTTTTTGGGCTTGCGGACGGTGAGTAAAGAGTAGCTCGCTGTCCGGTAAGGACCAAGCCCAGGTAGACGGCGCGTTGTATTCCACGCGCACCTCAAAGAGATGTCAGCACAACCTGATGGGGCTTGCAAGGGTCGATGCCTGCCAAGGTGCGGGTTGTTCGAAAGAGATACCACCGCCCCTGGCACACAGACAACTGAGGGAACACGGGTGGTTTTTAGTCAGTAAAAGTCTGATACGCCCTCCTGCTCCACCCAGAGCGGGAGAAGTTATTTGATGATTTCCCACCCAATTTTTTTTTTTTTAACTCTGTGGTCGTTTTAGAACTATACGTACCTTTAAAATTGGTCGCAATTACTAGATTAAAATATTTCAGCTATAAACGAGTGTGTATCATTTAATGACGATCGATAAGTATCTTGGGACATCAAAAAAGGAATTATTAGAAGATCAATTCAATTTATTTTTCTTTCCTTTTTATGCGATGAAGTGGTTTCCGCTTTATATTTTCTTAAAATTCTGTCGCGCTGCACGAGTTGATTGTCCAAATTAAGCTACGTTTGACGCGGTCGATCCGTGGATAGGTAACCATCTTTATACACCCAGACCCCTACGTGCCTCGGAAATCACGATAACCTGGTTCCGGTTATCATTCCTGGATTTTTGACAGTCGTTACGGGTCGTCAGAAGCCCGAAAATCGTACAACAACTCTTACCAAGGCGTATCGTGTTACGTAATAACAGGATTGTGGAAATCAGATAGATAGTAGCTCCATTTAAAATACTGGTTATTCAGCTGCATCCGGTTAGTCTAGAAACCGACCCCTAAAATAAGTGGGAAAAGGGTTGGCATAATAATGATTACTACTCAAGGCTGAATTAAAAACTGTTGAGCAATTTAGTTATCAAGGTATCTCAGTTTTGATAGATTCTCGTAGGTTAGGGCGAATAAGACATTTAACACATCTCAAAGGCTGAAGCATAATTCTTTTACCAACCTGGCAGCTCAAGCCAAGCTTATGGCTATACCTCGTTTTTCTTTAATTAAGAAACGAATGTTTATAAATCCGACGTATTGTTTTTAATTCCAGGTGCTCCCAGAATGGCGTATGATGGACCAGTTCGTGCTGGCTCTTCAGAACGTGTTCCAATCTGATGCGGTCCTCAGTGTGAACCCCATGACCCATGCAGTCTACACACCTTCGGAGATCCTAGGAACTTTCAACGCAGTGGCTTATCAGAAATGTAAGTTTAATCTTTTGATGAGTTTGATTGTCCTTCTGTGTGTCTAAGATGATAAATATAGAGATATGTCTACATGAATTCCGGTTACTTACTTATATCGCAGATAATCTGTATACGTAAAAAATCATTGATGTTCGTTTTAAAATGTTTGTAATTTTAGAGGTATGAGGAACAGGGTGTAAAGTGTAACAACCACCATAGAAAAGAGAGGATCCTCTGAAGAGACGGGCATCATAAATCTAGTGGGTACCTTACCTGACGATAGATGTCGGGACGTTGTATAGTTGCGCGGTAAGCTCTGCTTGCGTACTTGCTTGCGGACTTTACGTGAAGTCATTCCGATGCGTAGTTCGCATGTAGCAATGTAGATGCCGCCACATAATAGTCCGAATTATGTTTTGTGGTAAACGAAATTGGAAATTTGTAAAATGTTGGTAAAACTGAATGTGTTTCCTATGGGTTTTTTGTATGAATTCATGACAAATTGAAATTTGGACAGGACATTTTTTCCAAAACTAGCAGCTAGTTTTAGAAAAATTCAACTTATTTCCCAATTTATCTCGTAAATGGTTCCTATCGACACATTGTGAAACAGCCTTGATTTTCTACCACAAGAGAAAGAGGCGAGAGTGAGGGAAGAGAGAGTGCAACTGTTTCTGCGCACACACTGGTGCACTATAATATCTTACGCGCCGAATGCTAGTCACCGTTGAGTCTCACCACCATGGCCGAAATGGATAACTGTTTTTTTTTTGGACCACATTCAGGAGTATGCATACCTTAATTTCTCAAAAATGGAATGGGAGCTGCTATGACATTTTTTAATTTTTGAAATAGCTTTCAGACAAATTTTTAAAACTATTATAAATTGTCTGAATGATAAGTAATTACGTATTCATTTAGATATTTTAGTGGTTATTTTTTATTGCTTTAATGAGGTCACAAACTATATGACTGGGAGTTCTGAACAAATACGATGCTGAAATTAAGTGAAATACAATGTTTATAATATTTTACATAATTTTTATTATAAACATAGTTTTTATTTCACCTTTTGTTTGAATACACACTAAAAAGTGGTATTTCTCTTTCCTATTTTTACGTGCGAGATAAATCATGTGTCAAATATCGAGTGACAAAGAATTTTGTTTGGATTCGTATTGGAATCGCTTGGGCCATGAAATGGGCCTTTATGATAGCACGTCACACTCTGTCAAGGTTAAAAAATCATGCAATGACGCAGCGCTTGGCTTCCATGATTAAATCGTTTAAAATTTGAAGCTAACGCGCACGAATAATTTTTGTCACGGTGACTGTTTTGTCGCTCTTTTCCAGTCTGTGGATATGTATGAAGATGGACACACTTTACGATGTGACAACCTGGTGATAATTTCGTCCAAAAACTCACGAAATCCGTAACAAAACTGTTACGGCGCCGCTAGGTCTCAATAGACGCTCGAGCACGGATGGCCAATTTGTCACTTCTTGCGCATATCTTACGTTTCCGCTTCAATGTTACATCAGTACTCTGAGGCCATCTATCTATCTATAAAAATAAAAGTCCTGACTGAGTGACTGATTCATCAACGGCCAGCCCAAATCCTTGGACCTAGAAAGTTGAAATTTTGCACAGAGGTTCCCTATATATTGTGGACAAGGATAAGGAAGTGAATAAGGAAGGATTTTTCGAAATTCAACCCCTAAGGGAGTTAAATAGGGGATGAAACTTCCACGCGGGCGAAGCCGCTGGCAAAAGCTAGTTAACACATCGCTCATTGCATGGCCCCTACATCATATATTTTCGCAAAACGTTCTCTTGTGTTATCAGAATTGAGAAACTGTGTGATACAGCTCTTATCGCCACTATCACCAAACAGTTATCTCACCGACTGACATGTGAAACGGCTTTTGTAACAGCCGGTTATTTCGTATAATACTATTTGATCTAGCATCGATGTTGTTGATATTGTTATCATAGGAGAATGTTGAAGGAAACGTGTATAGAAGAACTAGAACGCATGACTGTGTGACGTCATAAAGTTTACTACGGACGAATGCTGACAAATTCATCATCTAGCCAATCAGAATCCATGATATGATAACCGTACAATTCAATGTTTAGACCAGGTTGTTGACTTTCGAATTGTCAAGAGTAATTTTGTAATGTGTAGATATTCTCTTCTTCTTAGACATGCATGAAAAAAGTCCTATAATATAGGGTTAATGTAGCTTAATTAGCACAAGATTCTCGACCATTTGCGTCCAAATTTTTAGTCGGTTAACAAAAAAAAATATGTTGTTTTATAGAAACTTGCAATACGTTAGCGAACAAAATGTTTGGAACATCTATTTTCTCATGTCTTTTTTTCTCCAACGCATCATACGTTCGTACGTGCGTTCTTCGGATCGGACGCACGTATGATCCGAAGAATCAAGCAACGAATTGGATCAAAGATAATCTTTGTAACAGTAACCTGTTTTTCGATCGACTGAACACTTCGATATAGAAGATAAGGAGCCCAGTGTGACATTAATCCCATTACTTAGTGCATAAGAGAAAAGTAAAAATATAATAAAACGAATTCGGATGCGTGATCGAGTATTGCTTAAAGCGGACAAATCGTTTTATTCATTACTAGCTTTTGCCAGCGGCTTCGCCCGCGCGGATCTTTCATCCCCTATTTAACTCCCTTAGGGGTTGAATTTCGAAAAATCCTTCCTTGTTCCTTGTCTGTATTATAAATGGAACCTCTGTGCAAAATTTCAGCTTTCTAGGGATATGGGTTTGGGCTGGGCGTTGATGAGTCAGTCAGTCAGGACTTTTCTTTTTATTTAAATGCTACTAGCAGTGCTCCACGGTTTCACCCGCGTAGTTCCTGTTCCCGTGGGAATACGGGGATAAAATATAGCCTATGTCACCCGGGGATAGTGTAACTTCTCAACAGTGAAATAATTTTTCAAATCGGTTCAGTAGTTTCGGAGCCTATTCAATGTAAACAAACAAACAATTAAATCATTCCTCTGTATAATATTAGTATTGATATAGTATTAATTTCAAGAATATAAATAGCCTGTTACACCACTTACAGATGAGGAATGTTCACACGATTTTGAGGAATTTTCTTTATTTTACTTTATTTAAAAAAGCCTGAATCGTTGATATTGGTCGTAAGCGCTAGGTACGGCTAAGTCAACCCGCACTGGGCCCGCGTGGTCGATTACGGCCCACTGCCTTGCACAGAGAGGAGACCTGTGTCCAAGCAGTGGGAATAGTACAGGCTGATTGTGTGCTACTGATGAGTAGAATATAGATGAGTAGTGTATAGATTCAAGTCCATCCGACTAAACAGACAGCTGTGCTGCTGGGGAGTTTGTTGCGCCACTTCTTCTTCCCAGCTAAAGCACTAGGAAGTGTCGAAGGGTGGGCGTTTTTGGGGGACTGTCTTATGTATTTTGACGTTCGAAAAGTGCTGATTCTCAGCCTAATTTTAATAAATGACTTTTGATTTTAATTTTGAGTATGAGGTCCCTGGGGTCGATTCTCAGGTCGGGCAAACTTATTGAGTTTTTCTATCTGAAATTTCCCAGTAGCACCCCGGAGTCTGGATTTATGCCCGATTGTTGGCATTAAGCTCAGCCCTTATGACTTAGGACTTAAACATAACATGCAAAGTGTAGGTATTCTGCCCAATCCCTTCGGGGAAAACAAGGCGTGATGAAATGTCATAACAAGGAAAATTCGTACTGTGAAACTGTACATATTCATCATTCTGGGGTCACTCATAAAATAAACAAAGACATAACGACACGTCATGAAACGCATATGAATATTTATTGGGAAATATTTATTTACCGACGCCATTTTGGATCGCAAATCGTTATTGCGAACCTTGCGGCTATCATCTCGTCGAAATAATCTTGTTGGCGTGTTTGATATTGGATATGTCAACATACCCATGACGTTAGCGAAATGAGATGCCAATGTAAGTAACTCGATAACATCAGAGACTACCTGCTGCCCGCGGCTTCGCCCGCGTAAATGTTGAAAATTGAGAAAAAAATGTTGAAAATTGGGTGTATTCACACCACACAGCGCGCGCGCAGGTGTGGCCACCAAGCACGGTTGGTGTGAATATACCTGAGCTGGAATAAGTTTGTAGGCTAATGTGATGCCTTTCTTGAATTGGTCTTTGGATAGGCCATTACTTCGCTTTTTCCAATCAAAAACATTAAAAAACATATTTAACCTCAAGAAGTTTCGTTCAACTCACGACAACAGTGCAGAGTCAGCTCCTGGTTACTATGAAACCCGTCAGGTAAAACCCTACAGTCATTATCTCTGAATGCTAAAGAAAATTTAGTCTATACGAATCTAAACATCTATACTATAGTATATGTATACACATAAATTAAATTATCTGTTTTTAATGTCAAAATAACAGCTTTTTACTAAAAGCATATATGTAGAAAGTATATACGGTACATAAAACAAAAATGTAATTTTGTCTGTCAGTCTGTTTCTTTCGACTAATCTCCGAAACGTCTAGACAGATTTTGACGGAATTGATTACTGGAAAATACCTGATGGTAGAAGAAGTAATATAGGCTACTTGTTGTCGTGGGATAGTTTCCGACATCCACGCGGTCTGAACGGAGGGCACAGTATCACCAAAATAAAACACTATGGCCCTTAGCGACCTTGGAATAAGAAGTCACTTGATACGATGTCTCTTTCACTTTAATTCACAATTTGTTTCTTTTGTCCTGCAGCTGGTTCCGTGATCCGTATGATGCAGCACTTCCTCACTCCTGAAGTATTCCGTCAAGGGTTGGTCATCTACATTAGAAACAAGTAAGTTGTATGAACAAAAGACATATTTCTCATAATAAGAGAATACTGATGCTTGGTACCGTGTGGTGCCCGACGTAAAGAATAGCACCATCCCATTGCTTCCCGTGGGTGTCATAGAAGGCGACTAAGGAACTTACTAGAGAATGGGCAGCAGCGTTCTCTATATATTTTACCACCAAAACCCCCGTTTTCGGGGAGGCTTATGTCCAGTATGGACGTCTTTCGGCTGAAATGATGACTGATGCTTAAAAGTACGTCAAACAAAGAGATTGGTACCCAGTAGATTCTAGACACCCTAGTGCAGAAATTGTTAGTCGGCTATAAAAAAATCCACTGTTTCATAGAAAAGTGCAAAACCTATGCGGTAATTTTTTTTTTCATTTTAAATTCCTTATTAGAATTTCAACGCGGGGGGTTTTCAATTTGACGGCACGGTTAGCGCAGTGGTTAAGCGATTGACTGCTGCGCTGCGTGTCATGGGTTCGATTCCCGCACGGAACAAATATTTGTATGACCTTCAAGTAGTTGTTCCGGGTCTGGCCGTTTGTGTATGTGAGTTTAAATGTTTGTCAACGCACCCACAATACAGGCGAAATTCCTAGTGTGGGGCAACGTTTTTTTTTTAAAAAAAAAATCATTTACAGAAGACATGAAATTAGGTGGTGCATCGATATCCCTGCCACCCTGTAGATATACAAAATTCTTTATTCTCTATACATTAGTCAAATTCATCATCAGCTACAGCAGTCTCGCGCCAGCCCCAATTGCTCGCCATTAATTTCCATCCTCGGCTACTCCCCACCAGTCCCTACCAGCAACCCTGCAAAGATTGACCCACCATTTATAACTGTATTGATTGCATAATTGTTTGCAATGGATTTTGAAATATTATCATCATACTGCTGGATATAGGCCTCCCATAAGCTCCGCTACTTCAACCGGTTTTGTGCTTCCCGCATCCAACGGACTCCTATGGCCCTCACAAGGTCATCGGTCCACCTTGTGGGAGGCCTTCCAACTTTATGTTTTCCAGTACGCGGTCACCACTCCAAAACTTTTTGGCCTCATCGGCCATCTGTTTTGCGAGCAATATCTGCCCACTGCCACTTAAGTTTGGCAATTCTTCGGGCTATGTCGGTTACCTTGGTTCTCCTGCGGATCTCTGCATTCCTGATTTGATCACGCAGGGAATGTCCAAGCATAGCCCTCTCCATTGCCCTTTGGGTGACTTTAGGCGTTCTTATGAGGCCCATTGTGAGTGAACACGTTTTGAAATGAGCTAAGTATTAAATAGTTTTTTTTTTTTCAAAACTAGACAATAATCTCAGATTCTGAATTGAAATAAAGCTTTTACTTTGTCTTCCAGCACCCGTGATGCAGCATCTCCCCTAGACCTGTATGCTGCTCTTCAACAGGCTTTGAACGCGGCTGAACACACCATCCCTTACTCCTTGAACGATGTGATGCAACGCTGGGTCAACCAAGGAGGTTTCCCAGTACTCACTGTTACCAGGAGCGCTCCTGCTGCCCAGTCTATCGTTGTTGAACAGGTCAGGATGTAGCTATAGTTTTCCTAAGCCCGTATCAACAATTCTCTCAATTAAAAAAAATCAAAATATTTTAATTTCATATAAACCTGCATGGGCACTTATGAAACGTCAGAAGCTAGGTGCACGGTTCCAAAATGTTGTTTCCTATATGGAGAAGAGCCGGCAAGAAACTCCACTGTTACTCTTTTAAAAATAATTGGCTTTAACAATGTTTTCAAATTACAGAGATAAAATGTATGGGAGGACAGTGCAGGCCTGTCATTATGTACCAGGTACTTAAACGAATACAGAATAGAAAATCGTCTACAAATCTACAGTCTGTTAGGCCTACAACGTTATCTCATTCACAATATGTAAAATAATCTACATAAATAAAATGAACCTAATTAAACATAGTGACATGATTTCCACGACAATCACTAAAAATAGTCGATATTAAAATTGACGTATAATGTCAAATAATGACGAGAATATGTCAGCATTGTAAAAATAAAAAGAATAAAAAAGAACATTGTATTTGAGAGCAGTTAATAGACTTTCACATAGATAAGCTGTTACTGAGGTACCAGGGAAGCCACATGTGCAGAAGGAATTAATGCCAAACTTCCCTGTCTCCAACGTAGTCTTTTATCTTATAGTATGCATTTTTGATAAGGACCTATGATTACCTACTCAACACACGTTTACTTAATGTTTATAAAGATGCAATAAAAACAATAATAACGATTATCGTTTAAAAAACAATAACTTTATTTAATAGTAATAGTCTACAAATCTAAAGTATCATCATCATCATCATCATCAGCCTATTACGTTCCCACTGCTGGGACACAGGCCTCCTCTCCGTGAGAGGGAGTGGGCCGTAATCCACCACGCGGGCCCAGTGCGTGTTGGTCTAATCTAAAGTATAAGCTACTGGAAATTAAATGAGGTGTTAGCAAGGGTATTTCCATTGTTTTGTTATCTTAGTTTTCAGCTACTTCATGCAGATTAAAAGTATGACTCTCCGAAGTAACATCCGAACATACAGTGATCTCCACGGAGTTCGAAACTCTTTTATTGTTTTTTTTTTTTTTTTTTTTTTAACAAGAGGTGACACAATCTTTACACGTGTTATTAGAAATTCTTTCCACAATGTTACTCTAGACTTTTAATATTACATTTGGCCAAATGTAAGATAATAAAACAATTGAAATACCCTGCTAATACGTCATTTAATTGCCAGTAGCTTATACTTTAGATTTGTAGACTATTACTATTAAGTAAAGCTATTGTTTTTTAAATGAGAATCGTTATTAATGTTATTATTGAATCTTTATAAACTTTTTAAGAATAAAAATTAATAAGTTAAATTAAACCTCCAGAAGCGGGGCGGCGATGTTTGATGAGGGTATGTCAGGAAGTTCCCTCCAATATGCAATGGCGTTGATAGAGAAAATGGAAAACATTTTGTTCTAAAGTCTGTAATCCCCTACGACTAGTAATAAGTAATTCTAGAACAGACACCCAGGTATGCAGCTCTCGTACTTATTCGTAATAAAGCATAAGTAACAATGTTCTCTGGAGAGCTGAGAGAGGATTTGTGCCGAGCTGATTATGCAGGCTTTGTTTTATCCAGGCTTATTACGAATAACGAGTTAGGTGCCGCTGCAGTAGGTACTTTTGTACGATTTCAACATTTTAAAATCACGTAGCTGTAGAATGTATATTTTATGATTTTTTCTGCAGTAATCATGTTATTGCATTTGCAAAATATCATATTATTATTTAGTTTTGAATCTGCAACCCGTAAGGCCGAGGCCGACTTACGGGTTGCAGGTCGTGGGATCTAACCCGAGCACAGGCAATTTACTTTCTGTAAATTATTTCATCACCACTGCTCTCAAGACAGTGACGGAACACATCGTGGGGATACTCGATGTCCTAGAACTAAAAATGTGACATTTGCCAACCCGCGCTGAGCTCGTGTGGTGAATTATGACCCACTCCCTCTCACCGGTAGGAGGCCTGTGTCCCAGTAGTGGGAACAATATAGTTTGGATTTAATGTTGGAAAACACAAAAGATGTGAAATAAGTATTCTTACTTAACAGTAAACTGAAGTCTTCATCATCATCATCATCATCATCATCATATCAGCCGAAAGACGTCCACTGCTGGATATAGGCCTCCCCCAGGCTCCTCCACTTCGACCGGTCTTGTGCTTCCCACATCCAGCGGATACCCGCGGTATTCGCAAGGTCATCGGTCCACCTTGTGGGAGGCCTTCCTACTCTACGTCTACCGGTACGCGGTCGCCACTCCAGAACCTTTCGGCCCCATCGGCCATCTGTTCTGCGAGCAATGTGCCCTGCCCACTGCCACTTAAGTTTGGCAATTCTTCGGGCTATGTCGGTTACCTTGGTTCTCCTTCGGATCTCTTCATTTCTGATTCGATCGCGTAGGGAAACTCCGAGCATAGCCCTCTCCATTGCCCTTTGGGTGACTTTAAGCCTTCTGATAAGGCCCATTGTGAGCGACCACGAAGTCTTCGGTCATAAAGAAATAATCCTGTTTTACGTTAAAGAGAACTTAAACAAGTTACAAACATATTAATAACTTAAGAACAAGGAATACTACTTTGTCAAATCCCACGTAGAAAACTCGTTGAATAAAGTTATGAAAATGCAGTTGTCGCCGCTCTGCAATGAATGCAATTTCTTAGCCGTCTTTATTATCATAAAATATGGGATTTAAGTATTAAGATTTTAGATTTATGATTATAACTTTGGGATTCATTGAAGCGTATCCCAAGCGCGTAGCTAAAGATAATAATGTTTTCGGCTCAGATTATAAAAAAGGCAGATAGACCAAGCGGAACACCAAGAGTGGGGCCAAGAAACCAAATACTAAAGCGTCGCATTTTATGTAACATACAATGCGACGCTTTAGTATTTGTTATTTTTTTTTTGGTTTAGATTATAAAGCAAAGGCAAATAGATCGCGCGGAACACCCAAGAGTCAAAAAAACAAATACTAAAGCCTCGCATTATATTATTATACAATGCGACGCTTTAGTATTTGTTTTTTTGGCTTGGTGTGGTGTGTCTCTTGTTGTTCCGCTCAGTCGATCTGCCTTTGTTTTATAATCTGAGGTTTTCGGACTCAGAGTGTGGTAGTTTGGTAAATCCTTAAGATAATTGAAGACCGAATTATTATGATCCAAAATTGGCAATGTGAGGTGGTTTCAATATTTCTAAATACGTATAAGAAAACATAAACAGGCCTAATAATAATACGTTTGATAAATAAAAAATACCAGGAACAAATGTCACCAGAGGAGGCACTGATGTGATTGATAGAACAATTTTCATCACAAAATTGTTGAAAGTGAGCAATTTCTAAATTGTCTATAGATTTTGGGTAAGGGGACTACTTTGAACTTAATTTTGCTCGACGGGTATGTATCCTAACGTATCTTTGATATTCTATATTCCAGCTAAAGTTTGATAGTTTCTAACTGTGCGAGGTCAAAAATATGTCCTATAACAATTTAATTATTTACTCGAAGGCTGTGACTTCAAAATTCCTTGGGTAATATTATGACATTGTAGTCTACTGCATAGTAAGCTGCTTGTCGATATTTATGGTTCGGAACAAAAATGAGAACTAAAACTTTTTTCAAAAAAATAACAACCGACTTCCAAAAAACACTACAAAGTGCAAAATAACTTTAATTTCGGAAGTCGGTGACTTTGGATGTTTAGGTATTTTAATTCTTTGTCACCGCCTTCCGAAATTAAAGTTATTTTGCACTTTGTAGTGTTTTTTTGGAAGTCGGTTGTTATTTTTTTGAAAAAAGTTTTTATTTTTCCTCCTTCTTTTTGAAGTCGGTTAAAAAACCATAGCTTTTAAGGTTAGATACTTCGAATTAATTTGGCATTACATTTGCTATTCAAACGTCATTGTAAATATGTTGTATTAAGTTCATTTCAATTGTTCGTCTTTCTCGTAATAATTGAATGAATATATATTTTTTCGTTTCTAATAAATCATCTGATAATAGCTCTTTTTGCCTACAACCCTCTCTGTCTGAAATAACTCTTTTTGTTTTGGAAAAAAGAGCCTTACCCATACTTACACTATAATTGCAAAATTCTTTTCGCAAATCCTCAACTTCTATTTTTGTCCCCAGGTTCGTTACCTCACAGACAATACGCTACGCTCCAATGACCGTTGGCACGTTCCCATCAACTGGGTCTTGTCCACCAACCCTAACTTCACAGACACCAGCCCTCAAGATTGGGTGCCTCCTAGCTTCCCCGCCAGGTCTTACGATATTCCCGGATTATCAGCAGCTGAATGGTACATCGTCAATAAGCAGCAGACTGGTAAGTAGAAGAAGCTAGTTCCAACCAACAGCCGAACTATGCTATCAAAACCTCACCGTGAGGACTGAGGTGAAGTGAGTTTGATGACAGCTGTAAATAGTGCCAACCCCTAGCATTTTTTTTTTTTGGGTGGGAAATCGTCAAATAACTTCTCCCACTCTGGGTGGAGCAGGAGGGCGTGTCAGACTTTTACTGACTAAAACCCACCCGTGTTCAAATCAAATCAAAATATTTTTATTTCATATAAACCTGCATGGGCACTTATGAAACGTCAGAAGCTAGGTGCACGGTTCCAAATTGTTGTTTCCTATGGAGAAGAGCCGACAAGAAACTCCACGGTTACTCTTTTAAAAATAATTGGCTTTAACAATATTTCCAAATTACAGAGATTAAATGTATGGGAGGACAGCGCAGGCCTGTCAATAAGTACCAGGTACTTAGACGAATACAGAATAGAAAATCGTCTACAAATCTACAGTCAGTAAGGCCTACAACGTTCTCTCATTCACAATATGTAAAATAATCTACATAAATAAAATGAACCTAAATAAAATTGATGTATAATGTCAATTAATGACGAGAATATGTCAGCATTGTAAAAATAAAAAGAAGCCCTTGTTCCCTCAGTAGCCTGTATGCCAGGGGCTGCGGTATCTCTTTTGTTTGTCAATCTGTCTGTTTGTTCCGGTTTATCTCTGAAATATCTAGATTGATATTGACATGACTTAAACTGGCAGATAGCTGATGCCATAAGGAGCAACACAGAAATAACTTTTTAAATTTTTTTCCCGGTAGCACATTCCCCCGGGATAATTTCCGACACCCAACCGCACCTATTTTGGAGGCGATCGGCGGCGGCGATCTCTCGCGTCCGGCCCTGGTCCAGGCCATGGTACGGAGCGAGAGGGCATGGGGACCCGTCAACTCCTTCAGCGAAGCAGTGATGCTCGCGAAGAGGGAGGCGGCGCACGTGAGGGAGAGGCAGCATATGCGCCCTCGCGACCCCAGCCGCCGCAGGATACGGAGACGCCCTGGGCGTCGGGAATCCCAGGCCGATTTCCGGCCACCATAGGCATGGGCTTGCGGACGGCGGGTAATGGGTAGCTCGCTGTCCGGTAAGGACCAAGCCCAAGTCGACGGCGCGTTGTGTTCCACGCGCGCCTCAAAGAGATGTCAGCACAAAAAGAGATGGGACCCGCAAGGGTCGATGCCTGCCAGGGGTGCGGGTTTGTTCGAAAGAGACACCACAGCCCCTGGCATACGGGCTACTGAAGGAACACGGGTGGGTTTTAGTCAGTAAAAGTCTGACACGCCCTCCTGCCCCACCCAGAGCGGGAGAAGTTATTTGATGATTTCCCACCCAAAAAAAAAAAAAACCGCACCAATTTATAAATATTAATCTTGTTTCTCCTTCTTCAGGTTACTACAGAGTGAACTACGACACCCAGAACTGGGCCGCCTTAGCCAATGTCCTCAACAACACCCACGAGGTTATCCACGTGCTGAACCGAGCACAGATCTTGGACGATGCCTTCAACTTGGCCAGGAATGGACGTTTGGTGAGAAGACCAGATTTGTTGTTAAAATTGTCAACTTGACTTTTTCTGCACCACTCCACATCGAACATCCTTTTGAGTAGGGTGGTTTTGTAAATAGAAACTTAACAATTTATTTTAAGGCCTTTACGCCATAAAATCATCAAAGAAAAAGCCTTTGAAGCACTTCTTGTCTAAACGAGTTGAAACAACAGAATAAATAAGCTTCCGGAAAATGTTGTGATGGCTTCCACACTGAGATGCTTCAAGAATCGAATGGGCAGATTTAATATCCCTTAGCTTTTTGATACATACGCATCAGCTAACTGGCCAGTAGTGTGTTTAACGAAATAATAATGTACGCATGATTTGATAACCTACGCTAAGGCTTGACGCCTTTGAGAGTTAGTAGGAAACTGTGACCCAATTTTAATAAACCACATCAAATACGAAAAAGTTAATTAAAATATGGCATTCGCCTTTTAAACATTACGCCGAGTGCACACAAAAGGTATTTCAATTCGCCGCGATAATTGGAGTGGAATAAAACAGGATTGCGGCTTGCAATATTAACTGCTGGTCTGAACAGAATAGTAACGAGATTCTGCTTCAGCCCGCTGCAACTTGTGCTATACAAATTGTACGAGCCTGAGAGCATTGACTAACTATGCCTTCGCTGTGGGTTTTGTTCTTGCCTCGAAGTTGGTGTAGAGGTTTTTAAATATTCTTGACTCATTACTTCGTGCTGTTTTGTAAAAAACTAAGACCAATATCTATTGAGATTTTAATGTTGATTTTCTTTTGCTTTGTTGAATGCCTTCAATTACATGGACCATTTGTAAGTACTTTTGTATTTTTTTAAGAGTCCACTTGTGGGATAATTGCGTAATACACCTATAATGGTAAAACCTTTCATTTTAATGGTATTTTTTTTCCAAAGCGACGCCTTTTTTGAAAGCAATGGATTAGCTATTTCTTTCCAAATCGTTTGTGATTGAAAATGTTTTACGGTGTTGAGGTGCAGTTCATTCTTATACATAACTAACTAGCTTCCACCCGCGGCTTCGCCCGCGTGGTAGTCGGATATTATCCCGCGGGAACTTACTACCGAGATAAAAAGTATTCTTTGTGTTAATCTATGGTATAATCTATCTGTGTGCCGAATTTCATCCAAATCCGTTTAGCCGTTTTTCTATGATTGAGTAACAAAGATCCAATCATCTTCACAAACTTTCACATTTATAAAATTACGGACTACCCTTTTTAGATTTTCGAAAAACTCTGACGTTTTCCTTTATATTTGATTTCATACATAAATACTGAGTTTCGAGTTAATCAGACCGCGCGTTAAAATTCTTCCATACAAACTTTGACACCCCCAATCCCCCTTTAGGGGGTAGTTTAGAAAAACAATTTATTACCAACCTTATAATTTACTTAGATAAGTATTTGTGCCAAGTTTCAAGCTTATTAACTCAAGGAATAAGGTTTTTCATACAAACAAAATCCCCCCTTTTCACCCCCTTAAAGGTCGAATTTCCAAAAACCCCTTATTAGTGCTCCCCTACATTATAAAAGGAAGCCGTTTGTAAAATTTCACGTTCCTAATCCTAGCAGTTTTGGCTGTGCGTTGATTGATCAGTCAGTCAGTTTCTCCTTTTATGTATATAGATTTGCTTTTCATCACACATTGTCCTTCTTTCAAATCGTTCTTTAATAAGCAGACAATACGAAATATCTGACATTTTCGTTCCCTATCGTGTAAATATTCAATATCCATACAGATTTCGACTTACGGGCCGATGAACTCGTTGCATATTCCCAATAGATGCTTCTATGCAAATACAAGCTGCACTGAGATATTCAGTATACGGAGCGTTGAGGAATCCGAATAACATGTGAGATGAACGAAGATATTTTGTTAATACGAATGGATCTCTGCAACGTATTTCGTAATGATTTGTAAGAAAGGATGGAATTGAAATTTAAAGACAGAACTAACCTTTTTTGTTGATACTAAAGAAAGTTATGACGTTTTGTAGGTACCTACACTTCCTTGAGTAAACTAGAGACTAGACTTTGAATAAATAAATACGGAGAATTTTTTAAAATTTTTATGTGTATCGTGCATACACTGACGCAAGATTCAAAAGCATTGACTTTTTATAGGGTTATGACATGGTCTTTTCGAAACCATGTATTATGAAATAGGTTGTTCCTCAAAGATGTCATTTCACGAGGAAAAACGTATCATACTGCGTATCGTATCACTCGAAAATCTTGAATTTTGAATAAGTGGAAGATATTTTTTGCTTGTGATTGTACACTTAATAAATTTAAATGATTACTCATTAAACTTCAATGATTACTTGTGGGAAGGCATCCCACAAGGTGGACCGATGACCTTGTGAAGGCCGCGAGTATCCGCTGGATGTGGGAAGCACAAGACCGGTCGAAATGGAGGAGCCTGGGGGAGGCCTATGTCCAGCAGTGGACGTCTTTCGGCTGAAATGATGATGATGATGATTACTTGTTTTATCATTGTAAATAATGCTTTATTCCTTTTACCAGAACTACGAGTACGCCTTCCGTTTGTCAAGTTACCTGGCGAAGGAGAAGGACTACATTCCCTGGGGAGCCGTCAACCCTGCGTTTACATACCTTGAATCCGTACTCAGTGCTTCTCCTGTATACAACCTATTCCAGGTAAATGGTAGTTAATTTTATATCATTCAGATGTACCAAACCTGTCAAGGACGATGATATATTACCTTTTATTTTTTTGGTTGGGAAATCATCAAATAACTTCTCCCTGTCTGGGTGGAGCAGGAGAGCGTGTCAGACTTTTACTGACTAAAACCCACCCGTGTTCCCTCAGTTGCCTGTGTGCCAGGGGTCACGGTATCTCTTTCGGACAACCCGCCCCACCTGTTGGTGCTGACATCTCTTTGAGGTGCGCGTGAAAAACAACGCGCCGTCGACCTGGGTTTGGTCCTTACTGGACAGCGAGCTACCCATTACTCGCCGTCCAAGCCCACACCTACGGTGGCTGGAAATCAGCCTGGGATTCCCGACGCCGCTTCCCTCTTCGCGAGCATTACTGCTTCACAGAAGGAGGCGACGGCTACCCATGCACTCTCGCTCCATACCATGGCCTGGACCAGGGCCGGACGCAAGAGATCGCCGCCACCAATCGCCTCCACAAGGACACGGCGGTGCTCCGCCTGAGCCAGGCAGACCTCCACCGTATGCTTCACCGTGTCCTCAGGGTAATCTTCGCAGTGGAAACACCCGCGCGTTTCTTCCCACCATATCCAAAACAGCTATTGAGACGTGCCGAAACCCTCGTACGTTGAAATTGTACGTGGCAAACTAAAAAAAAAAAAGTGCGATACATTATGAACGCTAAGGTATTGCACTTATCTATGAAGCTGTAGATTTTTGTTTTGAGAACCGATTCCTACACTAGAGGGTCTAGAATCATATGCTGAATTCATGGTTTCAGCTTGCGCTTTGATTTCCCTGTCACCCTTTATATTTTGTGTGAAGCTACGAACATTCCTTTCGGTAAATCTTAAAGCCTTTTTCGCTTTTCAGCAATACCTTCTGCATCTGTCTTCATCTCTGTACGATGAGCTTGGCTTTGATGCAGCGACTGATGAGGAACACGTGACTCCTTACCACAGGAACATTATTTTAGACCTGAACTGCCGTCACGGCAATCCTGACTGCATTGAAGAGGCTCAAGAGAAGCTTGACAGTTTTAGAAATAACCAGGGTAAGTATTTGTGAGAAACTAGAACTAGTCTATTATCATCTTCCCTTGTTCTATGTTACTTGGAGTCGTCACAACATGTGGTTGTTCTGTTCTCCCCTGTAAGACGTCACTTTAAATTTTACTCCATTTTTTTTTTTCAATTATTCTCTTAATCTAAACTAATATGTAAAGAGAGAAATTTTCTTTGTTCCGCTTTCAAGACAAAACGGCTGTACGGATGTCAATGAAATTCGACGCATAGGTAGACCATCACCTGTATATACTGTTATCCCGATTTTCTGCCGGAATCGTGACTTAGGAGGGTGAAATCGTGGGCGCAGCTTGTCACAGATATACCTGTGTATGGTTGAGTGTTGGTGAAAACATGTTTAAAAAATGTGAAGGCTACAGTAAAAATGATTATAGTTTTGGTTGCAATTGACTGTGTAATATTTGTTAAATTCTAAAGTTCTACTACTAAGGTCACATAATGTTGAGTTTCCAAAGTTATTTTTAAGAACCTGAAGATTTTTTGAATTATGTTGAAAGTGAGCAACATAAATCACACCTAAGGATTTTTAAGTGACTTTGAAACCCACAAGTCTCATTCGACATATTGAAAATTCGCTTTGAAATCATACGATGAAGTCTAAATATCTGCCAATTCCTACATAGCTGAGCGCCTGAACCCTGACATCCAAACCCTGGTCTTCTGCTCCGGTCTCCGAGGCGGAAGCGCGGAGAACTTTAACTTCCTCTGGAACTTGTATCTGATCAGTCAGGACTCCAGTGAACAATCCATCCTGCTGAACGCTCTTGGATGCACTTCCAATGAGGAGAGGCGTGCTTTGTAAGTTGAGTTTTACTTTGTAATGTTGGTACTGCACTTGGCGTATTTGAGCAAAAATTCGCGTTGCTTGATTAATAAAAAAATCACTTTGTAATAAAAATAGAGAGTATATTTTGTATTAATCATGTGATGCGAATGTTTGGGCAAAGACATCAGATCCAATATTATTTTTGATTTTAGTAGTGCGTGTAGTGTCAATATAATAGGTCTTTACCTATGAAATTGCCGTTTTGTATGAAAAAATTTAAACGAATTTTTTTCATGAATTTTTTATTTGTATTAATCGAAGTAATCACCCATGCAATCAATGCATCTTTGCCATCGCAGTGGCAGTTTATTGATGCCCTTCTTAAAGAAATCAGCTGGACGGGAGGCAACAAATTCTTCAAAGGCATTTTGTACTGCCTCTCGGGTATTAAATTTTTTTCCCGCCAAGAAGTTATCCAAATTCTGGAAAAAGTAGTAGTCTGTAGGCGCAAGGTCTGGTGAGTAGGGCGGATGACGGAGAGCTTCCAACCCCAGTTCTTGCAACTTGGAGACCGTCTGCTGTGCAGTATGAGGTCGCGCGTTGTCGTGCAGGAGCAGCGGAGACGAGCGATTGACCAATGCTGGTTGGAGATGCGCCAGCTTCTCCATCATTGTGTTCAGTTCTTCACAGTACACATCTGCAGTAATGCTCACCCCGTTTGGTAAGAAGCTGTGATGAATCACACCGGCGCTAGACCACCAAACAGTGACCATCACTTTTCTAGGGGTAAGTTTTCGTTTAGGGCATTGTTTAGGTGCTGAACCAGGATCCAACCAACTTGCTGAGCGCTTACGGTTATCAAACAGAATCCATTTTTCATCGCAGGTAACAATGCGGTTCAAAATTCCTTCATTTGTGTGTCTGTTGAGCAGTGCAAGGCACGTCTCGACGCGTACTTCGCGCTGGCGATCATTGAGTTCGTGGGGCACCCATTTGTCAAGCTTTTTTACCTTGCCAATTTGACGCAAATGGACCAATATTGTTTTGACGCTAACGTCGAAAGCTGCTGCTAATTCAGCCGTAGATTGTGTATCATCAGCTTCCACAATCGCCTTTAATTCGTCATTGTCGACCAAAGTCTTCGGACGACCGCGAGGTTCATTTTTCAGGTCGAAATTTCCAGAACGGAAGCGAGCAAACCAATAACAGGTGGTGCGTTGGTTTGTAGTGTTAGCTCCGTAAACGTCGTTGATGTTGCGTGCCGCTTGTGCCGCGTTGCTGCCACGACGGTACTCATATTCCATAATTACTCGAATTTTTAACGTATCCATGATGACGAAAAAGATTGAAATGCGATGAAAATGTAACACTAATCAATAAAGAAATGACTACTTTTAGAAAAAAAAAACCATGTTTTTAAAATAAAATTAATTTGAAATTAGAATTCTTAGCCAAACAAAAATTATTTTGATTTGAAATGGCCAGTACTGCAGAACGGCAATTTCATAGGTAAAGACCTAATATTATATTTTGGTCTGTTGGTTTGTTCTGTGAAAACGTGGAGATAAATAGTGACATCACCGATCCTAATTCCACATTGGTTTTCTATTGAAAGCCAGGCCAGCTATAGAACATTTTAGAAGCGCTTGGGCTATTCCAAACGAATAGTCGAATGAAGTGTAACAGTGTAAGACGGCACGGTTGGCGCAGCGGTTAAGCGATTGACTGCTGCGCAGCGTGTCGCGGGTTCGATTCCCGCACGGAACAAATATTTGTATGATCTACAAGTAGTTGTTTCGGGTCTGGCTGTTTGTGTATGTGAGTTTTTCATGTTTGTAAACGCACCCACGATACAGGAGTAATTCCTAGTGTGGGGCAACGTTTTAAAAAAAAAAAAAAAAAAAAAAAAAAAACTAAAGGAGCCAATATAATCATCGTCTGCCCTACCTTTTCCCAACTATTTTGGGTCGGCTTTCAGTCTAACCTGATGCAGCGTAATTTTATTTATTTTATTCGATTTACACAGCTTAAAAAAAACAATTAATTATGTAAAATAAGTACAAACATAACAACTAAACTAATAACAAAAATTCAATACTATTGTTCTCACTAAAATATAGGCACATAACCATTAAATTAGCGAATTTATTAGCGAACAGATCACAGTCCGGGTTGGCCTGCACGGGTTTGTTTAGTGCGGTCAACACGCGCGAGACGCAGCACGGGCTGCTGTCCGACACGAAGAAATGTCTAGCAGTCCATGTTTGCTGCTACAGAGATAATCATTCGGTGTATAGAGTCGAATCAGCTCATTGTGGATGTCAGGCGTATCCGTTATACCCTTCCCTACTTTGAGCATAATGCCTACCTGTCCACATGCTCTTCTAGTCACCAGCATATGATGTTCCAGAATACCTGTAGTTTACCTACGTCGATCGACTGCCTATATGACCTCCACAACCCAGTTACTTGGTATCCACGAATGACAACCGGGACCAACAGTTTTTGCGAGTCATGGAAAGGTCTCAGTATGTAAAGATGGTAAATAAAAAGAAGGAAAGGAACCCCTCTAAAATATAATGAAAAAACTGGAAACGATACTTATCTACAATTTATCATGCAGATAGTGAAAGATTACAACCAATACTAGATAAGGCAGTTTACACATAAGATACATCGAAAAGTTTACCATCGGTAGCATAAAGGTATATTGAGCAATACTCGAAGTAATCTTTAAAGGAAATCTGATAGTGAAGTTAAGAATATTTCGTAAACCAAACCAAACAATAGAATCAAATGTTAAAGAATACCATCCGTAATCTGCCTCATCATATTTTTTTGTACTATGTTGGGGTTGTATCCAGCCTAACCGGATGCAGTTAGATACCAGTATCTTAATAAACGGACATGTTCTAGAACGAACATTTTAAAGATATGTGATTTCTACTAAACCGCACTGGGTTCGCATGGTAGATTATAGCCCCCTTCCTCTCAAAGAGAGAGAGGAGGCCTGTGTCCCAGCAACAGAGCACATTTTAAGCTGATTATGCTGTAGCATTCCTACTTAATCTAGGGTTTCAGGGGAAATCGCTAAAACCAACATAAAGTATTGATCTTAATTCAGAAACACTTTTGATACAGGGGCACCTACATCACTGGCAATCGTTGTTAAAACATATTCCTACAACGATGTTCAACAGGATTGAAAATATAAGCGTTTTGGTAGCTTATGTATAATTTTTCCACCGGTATCGATGATAGAATGTTGCTTCGTCTAAGCGCTCTGCTATCTACTTCCAGCGGTTGTGCTAAACTAATTATCACATTTTCTGTCCACCAGCTACTTGAACCAGGTTATCAGCGACGACTCTGCAGTGAGGGAGCAGGATAGACATACCATCTTGGTCTCCGTCACCAACGCAGGCCCCAATAGCACGGAGGCAGCCCTAGACTTTGTCATTGAACACTTTGCTGCCATCCAACCAAGGTAACACAATGTTAATGTAACACAGTCTAAAGTAGACGAAATAATAAAGAAAAGAAAAAATATTATGTATTCGTTAGGGGAAGAACTTGAACTACATCCCTTTAATCATTTTAGACACACCTTAATTTTGGAGACGTTGGAGACATTTTAAGAATTGTCGTAAGAGGCATTTACAACATTTTACCCATTTATGTACAGTCGCCAGCAGGTCAAGCTATCCCAAACTGTCAAATTTTCCCAATTAACATAAACCTTATTCCTTTGGAATAAAGTTGAAAAACTATCAAAGAAATTTGACAGATTGGGGAAGCTTGATGTGCTGGCCTCTGTACACGCTTTATTGATTCAAATGTATCGTATAATCACAAAAACTAAAAATCTACAAAATATTATTTTGAAAGAAGTGTAGTTCATCACCAGAACCATCACCACTCATACCTATCTCATTATCATTCTTCTTTTTACAGAGTGCAAGGTCTGACCGGCACAACCAACATCTTGAATGCTTTCTCCAGAAGACTTACAAGCCAAGCACATTACCAAAAGGTACGTAGATACCTACATAGGTATTCCACACTTAGGGAGAACTCATTCACAAAGAGATGTGGTGGCAAGGTGCGCGAGGGCCACGACGAACGAGTTGTAGGTCGCAGGTTCGAACCCTGACAGGCGCTTAACTTTGTATACATAATTATTTCATCACCACTGCTCTTAAAACGGTGAAAGAAAACATCGTGAGTTAACCGGCATGTCCTAGAACCAAAAATTCGAAGACATTTGATATCTACCCACCCGCAGTGGGCCCCCGTGGTGCATTACGGGCCGTGGGCGTATCCGCTGGCAAAAGATATTATAATAAAACTGTTACTTTATGTAAAATCTTTTGTAATCCGTCTTCGGTATCTATTTGACATGGACTTGAATTTCCCTTTTACTTTTTCACAGATCGACGAGTTGTTTAACCGTCACCAAAGTATATTGACAGCTGGTGAGCTAGCTTCCATCAGTGGCATCAGAGAGAACATAGCAGCCTCCATTACATGGACTACTCAAAATGCCGCGACTGTGGAGTCGTGGCTTGAAACAAACTACGGAGCAAGCAGTGCTCCTGCCCTAGTATCTGGCTTCATTGTTCTAATTTCCGTTGTAGTCACAATTTTCAATAATTAATAAGTTTTATTATACCATCTACTTTTTAGTTTAGCTTCTTTATTTTCTGGGAGTTCCTTGTTGAAACTGACTTGATCAATTTTTATCAGCTTTATTTTTTATTTATGTTAAAAAGCCTTTGCCTTTTGTCTAGGGACAATGGTTGCTTGTGAATTTAGGCTTGAACTGAACTTAACTTGTGTGATTGAGGGGACGCAAGGACTTCATGCTCATAATTTCACACTAGTAAATTTTTTGAGAATAAAATTATTATAAAACACAGTTCTTAATTCAGAAATTTTGAATGTGGATGTAAACTTATTACATAAGAACAATAATTCTAATTGAAAATCTTTATAAATCAAAATATCGTCTAAGTAAAATGTTGAATTTACTTAACTATTTGATAGTTACACAGCTTAAACAGATGAAACCAAGGTTGTTATTAAAATAAGTGTTGTAAAAACTAAATAAGTAGATTATAACAATATTTTTATACAAACATAATTATTTTATAAAGTATTTTTTACACAATTGACATCAATGTTTGTTACAATAAATTATTTTTTTTGGTAAAATTATGCGTTTTGATTAATTCACCTCCAAGTTACATTATAGTTACCCGATTTTAAGTCTGTAAATGGAATGGGTATAAACACTAACAACACACATCATCATCTGCCTAGCCTAACCTAACCTAACTATTTTGGGGTCGGCTTCCAGTCTAGCCGGATGCAGCTGAATACTAGTATTTTACATGGAGCGACTGCCTATCTGACCTCCACAATCCAGTTACTGGGTAATACGATACCCCTTGGTAAGACTGGTTGTCGGACATTCGGGCTTCTGACGACCCGTAACGACTGTCAAAGATCCACTAATGACAGCGGGGACCAACGGCTTCACGTGCTTTCCGAGGAACGGAAGGGTCTTGGTATGTAAAGATGGTCACCCATCCACGGACCAACCGCGGCAAGCGTAGCTTAACCTGGTCGATCGACCCGTGCAGCTATAGTTATTTAACCACAAGCCCCTCAACACTAACAACACACATAAGCTCAATAATATAGGACCAATCTCTCTTCAGCTCGAAACAAAGAACTGGATTGATTACTCATTCATACATGCATCATACATCAGACCCTTCTCAAACATAATGCATCATAGGTAACTCCCATCTATCCAAGCACTTGAAGCATCGAACAGCCATGAGTCATCTTAGAGATCTGTAATCTAAAACTACATTGCTCAAGAAAGATAATATAAAATGGATGGTCACTATGATACGATATTTTATACACTTGAGGTGCAAATAATGGTAACAACAATGAAAATCTTTTTTATTTTAATTTCCATGAGGTTGTCGGAAGTTCAGAAGTCTGACCTCCCAGTCTTACCAGAGGTATCGTGTAATCCAGTTACTGGGTTGTGGAGATCAAATAGGCAGTCGCTCCATTTGAAATAAAGCTGCTGCATCCGGTTAGACTGGAAGCCGATCCCAATTAGTAGGGAAAAGGCTAGTCAGATTGATTGAATTCTGAATCAATGTGAACCCACAAGAAATTTAACACATTGGCACATATTATAAGTTATAGCTATACAATAAAACAGTATTATGGAACTCTAATTGTAGACAATCAAACAAATACTTGTCGATGAATACATATTTTTGAGGGTGACTGTACTAAGGGACAGTGCTTTAAATAAAATATCTAAGTGCCTTTATTAGTTTTACAACTTTATCTCCAAATAATCAGTATTTAATATAGTTAAAAGCGCTGAACGTAGATTAAGCTACATTCAGATGTACGATGTGGGGTATTTTTTCAGTACTTTTTCGGTCCCGAGTCGAGCCGGTCGAGATAAGTATAGCCCAAGTTGCTAAAATCGTGAAGTGAAAATATAATGCATTAACTTAAAAATAATCAACTTACCTGTTTTTTGAACACCTACTAAGACAAAAAATGCTGTTGATAAAAAACAATATTCAAGTGGGTAAGTAATCTCGTAACGCACTGTAAATATTTTATCTTCAGCTTTTCAGTGATCCTAAAATGTAACAATCAATTTTACACAACTGTAGTTTAAGAAAAATCTGATCAGTTATTTATAGGTCATCGAAGTAAACGCATTTGCGTAAATTCGATGAAAAATTACCATCTGAAAGTGTAGTCAAAATGGGTCTATTTAGTTTGGTGTTTCTAATTAATATAGTGTTAGTTTTAAGTAAGCCTATTGATATTAATAACGTTAAAATTGAAGAGCTAACTGCAGTTGCTACAGAATCAGCAGAAGAAGAAAACTTAAAAGTGGTTAATTTAACTGAGAAATTCAGAAATGATGCAGTTTTTGTGAATCAAATTCGTCCTGGAATGACCATTATTTCTTATGAAATAGAAATAGAAGCTGATGTTGATGCAGATTCTTTTAGCGGAAAAGCAACAATCTCAGTGTCTATAACTGATGCTGACACCAGAGAAGATCCGGTCATGTTCTACATGGCTGACTTGGAAGTAAGTTCTGTGATGTACTCCATATTTGGAGGATCCAATCTCCAAGAAGCTAGTTTCGATCATGACGAGGACGATGGTACTATAGAGATAGACCCTGGATTTGGTGCTTCATCTTACACGTTTATAATTGAATATACGGGATCTTTGGGAGTGGCTGGCAAAGGGTTGTACGCGGGACATTTTGGGGAGAGGTGAGTTTTTAAAATATTATTATTTATGTAAACTTCATGTACGGTTATTTTGTATGCAAGACTTTTTCTTGAAAATAATGCCTATCGAATGTTATTAGACTTGTGTTAATTTTAAGAGGCCGCGGCCGTACACGACTTTTTTTTTATTTTCGCTTTTTACTTAATTTTGAAGACGGACTTTTACTGTTCAAATATGTACCTAATTCGTTTTAATGCACAACATGAAATACCGTTTCAATTATTATGTAATAAGTGCGCTGTTTATTTTTGTCGAGTATTATAATGCGAGATTTAGGTTGTTTTGAAAGATTATTTACTGCCAAATCTTTTTTTTTTGTTTTTTTTTTTTGGAAAAGGATTGAATTTGAACTGAAATATATTACCGTAGTAGTATTTTATTGTTAAGTATATTTCTTGCCATGTTTTTTTTTTTTTTTAATGAAAATGTTTAAATGTGATTCAAACTTTGTACAGATGATTTTCACATTGTAATTTTTCGTACTGTAGACGGTAAAACGATGAGTAAATACGTGTTATTCTTAAAACAGTCGCTAGTTGAGGTCGATTAATCAAAATCAAATAATGAAAATAAAAAAGTAGCTAATTAATCTGATCATAATTGAAACTATCTTGCATGTGGTGCATTAAAACTTATATAAATATAGTATTTTAGCTGTAAAATTGCGTCTATAAAGTCGCGTAAATCAGCAAAATCGGAAAATTTCGTATACGGCGTCTTAACGCCATTTGCGATATAGTGTAATGCGGTCGTTGTGGCTATGTTTGGGGAAGCTTATCTCGTGTCCGTATGGATTGAGAAGCCATGTCTCATATTTGAACGCGGGTGCTACCCATATTTAGTAGTAAATTACCAGAATTTGTAGGCTCGATCCTGGATTTTTTACTAAAACGCTTTCAAAGTTACAAGACGTTTTATATGGCTCCTAAATCCTGACCGTCTATGGTGGTTATAAAAAATAATACTAAAGTAATTGATCAAATCGAAGTTTAATTCAGCCAATATTTAGTAGAAACTCCTACTAAATCGGCGTAATCAAACTTCTTCTACATTCAGTATTTCAAAAGATATGATTAATTTTAATTTTCGTTCAACAAATTGTGTATAGGGTGACCATAAATAATTCAAACTGTGTTCATAAACGGAACTTTATTTACACATGAATCAATCTTCACCAATAAGTACTTAAATGAAGAACACAATAACATCATCATCATCATCACTTCAGCCGAAAAACGTCCACTGCTGGACATAGGCCTCTCCCAGGCTCCTACACTTCGACCGGTCTTGCGCTTCCCACATCCAGCGGATACCCGCGGCCTTCACAAGGTCATCGGTCCACCTTGTGGGAGGCCTTCCCACTCTACGTCTTCCGGTATGCGGTCGCCACTACAGAACCTTTCGGCCCCATCGGCTATCTATTCTACAAGCAATGTGTCCTGCCTACTGCCACTTAAGTTTGACAATTCTTCGGAGTATGTCGGTTGCCTTGGTTCTCCTGCGGATCTCTTCATTTCTAATTCGATCGCGTAGGGATACTCAATAGAACACAATTTATTAAACACAAATAATAGAAAGAGAAAACCGCGTGAAATTACGTTGCAAATTGTAGGACAACAACGCGGTCACTCAGACAGACAAGAAAGCGACTTTGTTTTATAACATTTTGAGATAGATATAAGAGAAGAGAAGAGATTAGGTATAAAGATAAGAGAATATAAAGATAGAGACAATCTTAAGAAATCAGATATAAAAAAAAAACATTTTGAATAATCCGCTTTCAGTTTATTTTTCTTTGTTTTTTATTATTTGTGTTCTTTATTTAAGTACTGATTGGTGAAGAATGATTCATGTGTAAATAAAGTTCTGTTTATGAACACAGTTTAAATTATTTTTGGTCACCCTATACAGAAATTTGCTAAGGAAAATTAAAATTAATCATATCTTTTGAAATACTGAAAGTAGAGGAAGTTTGATTATACCAATATTTAGTAGAAATTTACTTAACTAAATATTGGCGTAATAAAACTTCGATTTGATCAACTATTTTAGTAGCTACGTACATTTGTTTTATATAGACCGTCAGGATTAAGGAGCCACTTAAAATGTATTGTGTTACCGAAATTATGCAGCTTGTGCCGTTTATTTTAATACTGCAAATTAAAACTAAAACAAACTTACTACAAAATTATACTAAAAATCTGTTTTCATTTCATCAATTTCCCTTCGCTGTTTCTCGGAAACCAGTGAAGCAATCTTCATTGCTTTCCGAGAAACAGCGAAGGGAAATTGATGGGTTTTTCAGAGAAATCAAAGCATTGTAGCTATTTCAAATTAAGCCATACAATACCATTTTTTTTGTACAGATTACGCAGAAACACTACTAATTCTTTTTAGCTATTTTACACATATTATCTTTTTTTATTTTTCTTTTCTGTATCTGTGCGTGACATTCACAGTGGGCCCTATCAGCATACCAGCGCTGCGACACTTTCTTAAAATGTCGCAGCATCATGCTGAGATAAGGGCCGTTTGACCTCGTATGGGACTTTGTTTTAAATTTTACTTATTTTTTTAATTTCAATTATATTTTATTATGCATATTGTATAGTTAGGATTTTGCTATTCTTGTGTGAGTCTAATAAATCGTTTTTCTTTCTTTCTTTAAATCATTTCATCACCACTGCTCTCGAAACGGTGAAGAAAAACATCGTGAGGAAACCGGCATGTCCTAGAAGCAAAAATTCGAAGACATGTGTCATCCAACAACCCGTATTGGACCCGCGTGGTAGATTACAGCCCACTCAATCTCACAGAGAGAAGGCCTGTGCCCTAGCAGTGGAAAAATTAGGCTGATTATGCATTTTATGATTAGTTTACATATTAGTGAGGATGTTAGTATCTACCAAAATTACGTATGATTAGGTATCTCAAACTGGGCCCAGTTTACAAATAAATTGCATGACTATCTTTATTTCATTTGGGAGTATGTCTTCTAAGCTTTACTTATAAATAGGCCTGGTTCAGGAGTATTAAAACAATTGAACTTAGGAACATAACCATTCAAGTAACAAAAACATGCTTATCCCAAATTCAGACCTCTCATATTGAATGTAAGGTTACTTTTCGGTCAAACGTCAATTCGACAAACGTGACGCTCTCCAGTCGGTCTATTCTGTTGTTACCATGAAAACTTAGGTGAAGTGAGATTGAAATGAGTTGTCATTTCACCTGATGCTGAAGATTGATACTATTAATAGTTCAGTTCATGATCATTTCACCTTATTTGTCACGGCAATATTTTCACAGAATAGACCGGCTGAAGAGCGTCATGTTTGCCGAATTGACGTTTGACCGAATTTGTACAGATATATCTACTCTTTATGCGAGATTTAATGCGGTTTTGTTAACTCGCCTGTTAAGGGTATACTAGTCGCGGGCTTGAACCCACTGGTGGGCCTAGCTAAAAAGCACGCTGTCTCACCAGGCTTCGAGTCCCACAGAGGTAGTATGAGTGATGAGCAGTTAGACGATAGTCTACACGCACAACATTATTGAGTGAGCTGCAGGATCAGTTATAGTAAAACAGGCGCGTAAAAAATGAAGAAAAGTCCTTCGGAAGATCGGGTTTTCTGAAAAAAAAAAAAAAACTGCATAAATCAATGACCAATTAAGTTTATTGAACTTTTCGATAATTGAGCTTTGTCGGTACTGACTTAGTTTTGGAGATTTTACACTTCTTTTGTTACATAAACATGTCCAAAGTTACGTTAAATTATCAAGAAAAAGGAATCTTTGTTGGCTCATAACTTTTTAATGGCTTTTTATTTTAGTATTGTGTATCCGTACCGACAATGTTAATAATTTGTGATAAAACCATACCATATTTAAGTTTTGATGCATTGTCAAACAGTGGAGTAAAATCCTCCCGAAGTTTGTATGGAAAAAATGTAGACTTGTTTCACCTTAATATTACTAATAGGTACCTACTCATTGTGTATGATCGCAAGACCGCGTCACTGTGAGCTGACAGGCCAGCCCCGTCGCTCGTCGGCGTTGTTTTAATAGCACGGCGCGCCTCTCAAAATATTAAACCCATAACCAACTGTTTAGTTCGCTCGTATATCAAGGAAAATGCAAGTAAAATATCGGTTATCTTGACCGCGGATTGAACCCGACCCTTTCATCGATCACCCGTGGCTTTTAAAAGACGTGACCATTCTTTGGATTGTATCCATACCTGTTGAGTTTGGATTCGTAATTTCAAACTTTTACGTTTTTTATTGAGTGAATGTTGATGAATAAATTAATCCTCTACCTTTATCTGATTTTTTAATCTTTAAGGATCACAAGCGCGTCATTGAGAGATAGATAAATAAAACACACAAATAAGTTTTTTGGGTTGTTTTATCTTTATACAAATTCTCTAAAACTAAATTTCGATTTGACATAGTTTTTTTGAAATGGTAATGACGGTTTTATTAAAAACTAGTTTTGCCAGCGGCTTCGCTAGCGTAGAAATTATCTTACAGAAACGTACTAACGAGATAAGGAGTATTCTATGTGTTAATCCTGATTAGACTATGTACCAAATTTCATAGAAATCCGTTCAGCCGTTTCTGCGTGATTGAGTAACAAACATCTAAATATAAAAACTTTCACATTTGTAATATTATATAGTAGGATATAGTAGGATAATGCAAGCAGTTTTCTGGGCATTGGCAGTTTGCACTATCTCAATGTGTAACGATAAGTATTTACATTTTCAACGAAACTGAAATTCGATCTACAAATTTATCTTTTTAAACCCAGTTGAGACATTATCGGCATCATCGCATATCTCTAGAGATGTTTTACGATTAAAATTTTACGTGTCTTTCTCACCGTTCCATTTCTTCCAAGATTGTACAGAGACACGACGCATGGGACTGTAGGGAGTGAAGTGACCGGCCATTAAAACCCCATAAAAAATGGTTCGGACAAGGTTCAAGTGGAAGTGTATCTTCATTTCATCCATAATCATTTTTAACGTGTTCACAAAATCGTTACCGATAAACACTCAACTATACTCCCTAACTAACAGAGAAACCAGTTTTAAAAATTCGGAAGCTCCCGTTGTGATCGAACCTATAGAAGGGTTCACCGTAACGCATAGTGAAACAACAGCTGAAAACAAAAATGTGACTTTGGAAGTGCCAGTAAATGCAACTCGTGACTTCAGACAAAATATTAGACCCGGTCAAACAGTACGGAGTTATGCATTGGAAATAACAGCGAACGGAGACTCATTCGAAGGGCGTGCTGTTCTTGATGTTGTCTTAACTACGGCGTCGAGGGAAGATGAAATAGTCCTACATATTGATGGCCTAAATATCAGATCAGTGAAAGCAGGACTGTTTTCGGCTGCAAACGCCGTTGATGCTGACTTTGATATCGACGATCAGGAACTGGAAATCTCTCCAGCGATTGTGGCTTCATCGTATTTTGTCGTGATAGAGTATACTGGACAATTTGCGAACGGTGGACGTGGGCTCCACATGGGACGATACAATCAAGAGTAAATAACTTATTAATATTTTTTTTATTTTATTTGGACCGATTTTTCAATCGTCTGATAAGTTGTTTCAGGAATTTCTTGCAAGCCGTCTGGTTATGTGTCCACTTGATGATAATAGACTTGATCCTTATAAAATGGTTCTAAAACATAACTGGCGCTATGTAGGTAAAGCACGTAATGTGTGCTTTGATAGTCCACGTCCATAAAATGCATGGAAATTAAAAAGTGTCTTTATATATTTTCATTCATTTTACTTCCCCGTGTCATGGTGATAATAGTAAATCCTTTAATAAATAGCATTCGGGTCCAAGTTTAGTGAAATTGATCGCAATTGACTGTCACAGGAATAGTTAGAGTAGTCACGAGCCATCGGTTCCGATAAGTAAACAGCGACGCTCACTCTTGGTTTTTGAGAAAAGTGTCGACTGTACCGTTTCTATAAGCGGCTACCATCGCCGAACGCCTCCAAGCTCTGTGGGGTGTACTTTAGGTAAACTTTTATCTAATAGTTCGGGGAAAACAAGCAGGATGTTTTGTTTGATAATATAAAAACAATCGCCATATTTATTCCTCATAAAAAAAATCTGCCGATTTAAATATCAGCCCTTAGACACCAATTGTGGCAAACTTATGGAGGAAGAGTAAAAACTACCTTTGTGAGACTAATGTGGAACCAATCCCGTGCCACTTCACAAATGAGTCCGAACAAAATTGGATACTCTAAAAAAATTAAGGGATTATTCAAGATTTTTATGTATATTTCGTTTCCAAAAGAACTTAATATGCGCAATTTAATTTCAGTCAGCACATTTCATCACACTTTTGCAATAAATTTTCTGGTAAATTTAATTAAATGAAGACGCTGTTTCAACTAAAGAAAAAGGAAACTTACAATTTAGTAATTTACTCTTTTGTATATTTGTTTTTATATCTTTACGAATATCTTATAAGAAAACCTTTCCGGTAGTTTTTATATATATTTAGAACCTTATTCCAACTCAGGTTCAGTTCATCTTACAAAATTTTCAAATACTATTCCTACAGAATAAAATTCGCGTAAATAATTGTTCGGTAGATATATGGTATACTTATAATTTTTATAATTGTTTTATATTAAAACCGCAAAAGTTTAATGATGTTGAGGTTTTCAAGAATTATGTTTAAATACATATCATTAATTTCACGTAATCCTGTTTCATTTCTGTTTTTAGCTCCTACCTGGCAATGAATCTACACCCGACGTACGCGAGACGGGTATTCCCCTGCATGGACGAGCCTACTGAGGCGTCCATTATAAGCTTCACCTTCAAAAATCTGGATTACACACATATAGTTTCGAATTCTCAGTTAGAAGAAAACAGCGCGTAAGTATTACGTACTTCAAAACTATAAGTCACAGCACACACGTCTACATATCTAGCTATTTCCAGTATAAGCTGATCTCGCATTGCTTAGGATTTCCGTACAGTGCGAAATCAGCGTAAACTTGAAAGACACTCAAACAGCAGAAACTTGAGAGGTTATTTAGTATAGTTTCTTAAATGGTTTCTGTATTCATAATTACTTTCTTAACCATTAGTATCTTTTGTTTATTTCATCATAATATTGATATGTCAGTTATTGTGGAAGGATATACGAGATCGTATATTTTGTCACATACTTTCTTTAAACTAATTTTGTTATTCCAGGAACCAATTCCGTTCATTGATGGGCCCACCACATCTTTGGGGAATGATAGCTCACAACTTTGTCAATATCAACATACCAATTACAAACGTTTTACTACACGGAAGATCGGGTATCACTAGTCAGGAAGGGTTTGCTTCACTAGCTATTAACTCCTTTTTCACCAACTTGAATGAATGGACTAACAAGGACTACACTGAAATCGTTCTGCATCAAGATGGTAGAATGAATATCGTGGCATTGCCTGACGTGTCAACAGATTGGCACGCACTTTCTACTGTTGGCATTTGGTGAGTGTTTAGAGAATGTACTTAATACCAAAATGATTCGCATTATTATTTGATTAAGGTATTTATCTACCATACGAGTTAATTCATATATTTCAGGTTCTAGGTCAGGGGTCAGAATTCTAGCAGGGCCAGGAAAAAAATTGTTTGCACACATTTTCTATGAAATTGTGCACGAGTGTTCTGGCTCTCGGTGTCCCGGAGCATGCTCTGAGACGTACGTCAGAGCATGCTCCGGGACACCGAGTCTAAGCCTGATAAACCGTGATCCTGATCTTTGTGAGACATAGTAATAATGGTCGATAAAGGAAAATATTGTAAGGAAACCAGCAAAACCGGCGAATTTTTGGTTTTATCCAAAAATTCGAAGACGTGTTGTATCTACCAATCCGCAAGGGGCCCACGTGGTGGATTACGGCCCACTCCCTCTCATAGATAGTAGTCCTATGTCCTAGTAGTGGGAGCATCATGGGCTGATTTTCAGATGCCTCACCCTAAAGTATTCGTCACATTATTTACGTGGCTAAGTGGCTTACTATGCTTCGCACTGTCTGGACTACCTTTATAAAAAAAATAACTGTTTCCCGCGACTTATGTAGGAGTTTGGATATTTTCAGGGAGCCCTACGTGTTCATGGAAAACGTAAACTCAGTGAAGCAGAGGGCTATAGCACTCCCGAAGATAGCAGAAGCAATGGCCAAGCAATGGTATGGATTCGTGATCTACCCTCAGAACTGGCAGTACGAATGGGTCGTATCAGGCCTAGCTTCGTATGCAGGCTGGGAAATGGTGAAAATGGTAGGTTTCGAAAATCACTAGATTAATAAACGTTACTTAGCAGGACTCGTGTTTAGACTAAGCATTGTACCTGTCACTCTCGCACGAATGCCAAGCTACAAGTGTAAGATAGAGAAGGGAGATTATTTAAGGGAATCATTAACGCTCATTAATCTAGACCAAGTTGAGTTGCACTTTGGTTGACACCGACAATAATTGTATCACGTCACAACGCGGCAAGCTTTTATTTACACGATTTTTAACGTTTTATCGTTTTAACTATCTATCTACATAAGTGTCGATATGTGTACAAGGAAAACTAAACCAAATAAAGATTGCACAGTAACAAGAAACTCATGAGCGAGATGCCTTGAGATTTGGATTTACTGATAATGACTACATCGATATCTTACTAATAGTACCCAATAAATGTGAAAGTTTGTATGTTTAGATGATTTGATATTTGTAACTCAATCACGCAAATTAATGGATTTGGATGAAATTTGGCATACACATAGTTTAATATCTGGAAACATTTTATACCGGTAGTACGTTTCCATGGAATAATTTCCGACCTCCGCGGGCATAAGCTGAGACAGAATAAATTTTATGTAAAATTGAAAGATTCTTCAAAAATCTCAAGTAGATGACTTGTATACCGAAGTATATATAAATTAATGATTTTCATTTTACACTTATAGTATGTTTTAAAATTAGCTGTCATATATTTATTTATCATACACACATATACCCTTTGCCATTACAGATAATAAAATCGAATGCGACAAAGTAACTTGAAATATACTTAACTATACCTTACATGCTACACTAACAGCTTAATGTACTTTCCTCCATTGGAAATCACTCCAAGTGAAATACTGGTATTCAGCTACATCCGGTTAGACTGGAAGCCGACCCCAACATGGTAGGGAAAAGGTTAGGCAGATGATGTTGATATATACTTTCTTCCAGTTCCAAGGCGACGGCATGGGAACAGACCCGATGATGCTTGATGTCAATACCTTATTCGTGACAGAAGTGATACAAGAGAGCTTACTCCGTGATTCCTACGTATCTTCGGGAGTATTAGAGCCAAATAATAAACTGTTTGACGAAGACGAAATTAGAGACCATATCGGTGTGAATGGAATTGTGAAGTATAAGGCTCCAGCGTTAATGAGGATGATGAGGATTGTGCTTGGTGATGCAGATACTGACTACATTCAATTGGCAGCAAGCGCACTTGTGAATAGAGTGTGAGTATTCAAATAATAATTTATTAATTTAGGCGTCGTTACAGTTTCCGTGTTTTTTGGAACGAAGTTCCTTGTCGCGCTTTGTGAAAGGGGGCTAGACGGAAAAAATTCATACTAAAAGTTGTAACGACACTTTTGCTATAGTAAGCTATTGTAAGCCGTGCGGCGTGCGCATGTTTCTCTGTCTGTCTCTCTCTCTCTTATAGAAAGCAATAACGATGGTGACGATGGTGACGATGGTGACGATGTTAACGATGGTGACGATGTTGACGATGGTGACGATGGTGACGACGATGACGATGGTGACGACGATGACGACGATGACAATGATGATGATGAGCTTTAAAACCCTGAAAACGCGAAGTTCCTTATCGCGCGTTGGGAAAGGGGGCTAGACGGAAAAAATTAAGACCAAAAAGGAACTTCGTTCCATCCGGGTGTCCCTTGACACCTCTCAAGTTTTCAACTTTACAACGACATGACTTGTAGGATGTTGCTTAGGGCGATAATATTCATCATAGTCCAACAAGGGTTTATAGGCAGTACAGAAAAAAACTGAAAAATACTGTTTAAAATATTAAAATGTATTTCAAGTTCTTTTTTTGTAGTCCTTCATTCTTTCTAAAAGCTATAATTTCAACAAATAACATAAAAATCAAAAAGAATTCCAAAGCATAATATTGTTATCTTTTAACATCTGTCCACAATAACTGATAACAAGTGATGATAAAATCTGAGTGCCACATTCATCATAGCCGTATCGATCATGGAAAATAGGAATGTTCAATATATGAAAATTTAGATAATATTGTGTTTTTACGTAACCTTGAATAACTTAGTAGTACTGAGTAAAGGCAGACAGAGGAGCTTGTGGCTTGGGGCTTGTGTGTAATAACACCCACATAGATCGGTCTATCAGGTTAAACTACAACTGCCGCGGTTGGTCCGAGGATGTTGACCATCTTTACATAACAAGACCCCCTGTGGCTCTGAAACTACGTTAAGCGGTTGATCCCGGCTGTCATTCGTATATCATTGACAGTCATTATGGGTGGTCTTCTTGAGAGCGATGGTGGCCCAGTGGTAGGTCGTAGGTTCGAACGCAGACAGGCGCTTTAATTTGTGTAAATTTTAATCACCACTGCTCTCGAAACGGCGAAAGAATCGTGAGAAAACCGGCATGTCCTAGAACCAAAAATTAAGCAGCATCCAGTTATACTGGAAATGGTTGAGTTTTATTAATCAGTCAGTACTAGTCCACTGCTGGCCATTGTCCTCTCCAATCTGCAGCTGCAGCTTTGCTTTTATCAGCAGGTACCCTGAGAATTCTCCTTTTCCACTCTGTCTAGACAGATTGCGGGCTTCTTACCCCACGTTTGTTAATTTGTGGCCTTTCCAACTTTGCACAACTAATTTCTTCCATAATGTTTTCTTTCCCAGGGCACTCGATGGGGTAGAGTCGCTTACCTTCATAGATGCTGTGAACAGCGAATGGTTTGGAACAAACAATAACGGTATGGTTGGCGACTTCGACGAGTATTTGGAACCGTGGATTGAAAACAATGGGTATCCACTGATACGAGTCACACGTGTACGAGGCTCTGGAGTGTTGCTTACTCAGGTGAAGTATTACTTTTTTTTTTTTCATTTAGCCGACACTGTCCCACTGCTAGGCAAAGGCCTCCGCCAAATCCTTCCAGGCATCCTTTTCTAGAGCCTCCTCGATCCAAGCCTTGCAATACGCGTCTAGGTCGTCACGCCAACATTTCTTGGGCCGGCCTCGGCCGCGTCGTCCATCCTGTATTAAAGTACATATTACTTTGATAAACTAAAATTCTGCATATCTGCAAATATTAGTATAGCCAGGCATTGAAAATCCAGTGAACGAAAAAAAAACTTCGTGTTTCAAAATAGCCCGTGGGTTAAGTTTCAAACCCATCCTAATATATTCTTTAGTCTGGCGGTGATTTAGCCCATACTGATTTTTATTTTAATTTTAATCTTGTTGTACGTTTTAGGAGCGTTTCGGTTTCTCCAGTAGGCCATTCAACCCGATCCGAGTGCCAATTACTTACACCACCAGCATTGAAAGAAACTTTGATGTAGAAAAAATATATCCTGTCGATATGTTTGACCAATCTCATAATTTGGTGTTTTCCCTCGGTGACGAAGACTGGGTTCTCTTCAATATCCAGGGCCAAGGTAAGCTTAAAAATTAAATATTCCACACAACCGAGGAAGTACAGAATATTATTATTCAGTTGCGAATATGGAATGATGCTATTAATTCTGTCGACTTTCATATGTTTATTACTTTGTAACATGTGATAATGACTCAACCTATCTTGACTTCATTTTTGTTTGATATTTTGGAAAGATATTTCATACTTATGAACTTCTTTAAGCAAATAGAAGTTAGTGCTACATATTACAGTTCATTTAAGTTCTAATTTTAACCAAGGCTGTAAAACCTAGGCCGCGTGGCACCGACTGGCCTGCCAACGCATTTGGAATGGCTCGCCAAAACCTATCAGCTGGTGATAGTCTTTTGAGAACAGATTTCTAAACTTCGAAGCAGATCTAAAAAACATTTTTTCGAAGACATATTTGGATTTTCAAAATTAGTAATTATTGATATAAATTTTGGAGGTTTTCGGTTTCCATTTTCGTCAGTTTTATTTTTGGTAAAAGTATTTTTTGTTGCAATCAGGGTACTATCGCGTGACCTACGAGCCTGACCTCTGGGACATAATCATTGAAGCTCTTGAAGAACCAGAGACGAGGGAACAAATTCATCCACTCAATCGTGCTACAGTAAGTAATGAAAACATAACTTTATTTAAAATTTTGGTGCAATGATTTTTGAAACAAAAATATTTAACCTTTACTGCAGTTCTTCTTATTTCGATCAATTAGGTAAGCATTCTTGCGTTATTTCATGAACACAACACTTTATCAGGATGTAAAGTAAAGCAAAGAAGAGAACTCGTAGCCAACGGTCTAAACAAAGAACGTATTGATACCCTGTTTTAATTATTAATCATTTTTGTCCACAGCTAATAGACGATGTTCTTAACTTAGCTAGAGCAGGAAGATTGGACTATGATGTCGCGTTCAGATTAGTTCTAACCATGGAACATGAAACCGAATACGCGCCGTGGAAAGCCTTTGTAAGAAATATGGACTTCTTGAGGAAGCGCTTGGTAGCATATGTTGATGACGAGGATGATTTAGATCAAGATATTTATTTGGTAAGTGATTATGGAGGTTTTTGAGATATTATGCAAACAAGGATTCAGTACAAGAATTTGAAAACCCCTTCGTTGAAATATTTCGTCGGTTATTTAAAAGAAAATTTCCTGGTACACACATTTTGAGGAGTTTTTGAGTTAGTATAAATAGTAATATGGGCCGATCGATCAGGTTAAGCTACGCTTGCCACGGTTGGTCAGGCGATGGGTGCCCATCTTTACATACCGACCGGTCAGTACCCCAGAAAACATGTTAAACCGTTGGTCCCGGCTATCATACGTGGATCTTGGACAGTCGTTACGGGTCGTCAGAAGCCCGAAAGTCTGATAACCACTCTTATCAAAGGGTATCGTGTTATACGGTAACTGAGTTGTGGAGAAGATAGGCAGTCGCTTCATATCAAATACTGGTACTCAGCTGCATTCAGTTAGACTGGAAATCAACGACAACATTGTTGGGAAAACGCTAGACAGTTTTTTTTTTTTGAGTTTGGGAAATCATCAAATAATTTCTCCCGCTCTGGGTGGAGCAGGAGGGCGTGTCAGACTTTTACTGACTAAAACCCACCCGTGTTCCCTCAGTTGCCTATGTGCCAGGGGCCACGGTATCTCTTTCGAACAACCCGCACCCCTGGCAGAGGCTAGACAGATGATGATGACCTTTTGACCGCGTAGGTTTTGCACTTTTCTATGAAGCGCTTCTCTAAAATTACGTGTAAGAAACTCACTGAATAAATCACAATATGTGCCTGCATAGACCACCATTTAAATAATGGTGCTTTGATATTCTGGCTACTCGTTGGTGAGTTAACAGCACGTTACTTTTGAATAGCATCATAGAAGACGTGCCTAATGATAATTCTTTCTTCTTCAGAGAATGGTCCGAAGAACAATACGTGCTTTTGAAAATGAAATAGGATTCTACCCTGATGTGGCTTTGACTGAGCCAGCGATGCAAACGTTGACCCGAGGCCTTGTGATGGACCACGCTTGCAGAGCCAACTACCAGCCTTGCATAGCTGCTGCTGTAGACTGGTTCTACGATCCTAACAACAATGGAGTAGTGTGAGTACTTGAAGCACTTATTTGATACATTTACTAAAAAAATAATGTATTATTCTATTGAAATACAGTTTCAAAGATGTTAAAAAAGAAATGTGAAAATTACAACACAACAAAACACATTTTACTGGCAATACATAATTATTAAATAATCGCAGCAAAGTCAAAACTTAGTACTTGTACATTGTTTTTCATTAAGCAATTTTTGCGAGGTCTGGAAACAATTCTCTTCCAGAAAATATAATTTTCGTCTGTTTAACTCTGTACGTTTTACGAACTATCATGTCTTATTTTAACAAAGTATAAAAGGAGTTACTTAAACATTTTTGTTAGGAATCGAACATAGGTTTTGTAGCGAAATAAAAAGGACTAATTCGCTGCTTTGAAACGTATTATTTATTTGGATTAAAAACTCGACATATTTGATTTTACCACCTCGAATTTTGAAAAAAAAAAATACAACTAAAAGCATAACTAAACACAGTGGCTAGGCATGCACTGAAGTTTAAAAGAAAACTTAAGGATCACTGTGGTAAATCTTAGTAACGTTTTAGTTTTACGAACTAAGGAATTGATTGCACCTAGCTTCTGACGTTCCATAAGTGACCATGCAGGTTAATATGAAATATATATATTTTGATTTATTTGATTTGAATCAGTTTTTGGTCCGTTATCACTAAACTACGTAAACTTTACAATATTATTATCACGGTCATCGTAAGCTATCTCGATGGAAACAGTAGTAGAAGCATTACGTTGTCTTGTTGAGTTGAGTTCGGTGTCTATAAATGCATTATTTAAAAAAATTAAGAGAATGAAACTACAAAACCGCTTTTAAAGACACAATATGAACAAGCCTTTAAGAATCAATAACTAAATTTAAATCATAATGCAGAAAGAAAAACTCTAGAATTTAAACATACAGCTGGCAATCAGTCACACATACATAATGTAACAAGTCAAACGATAGCTGCAAATCACTTATTTTAATTGCAGTAATCCCAACATCCCTCATGAGATCAGACCAGCTGTATATTGCACGATGGTGAGGGAAGGCGACGGAGAGGTCATAGAAGCATTGAACAACAGGTTGGAAATCGAACCGACCCATTATGAGAGACTCGTCATTCTAGAGTCCTTGGCTTGTTCGCAAGACGAAGCCTATATAAATGGGTTAGTACTTATTATAATTATGTACATATCATCAGTGTAAGTTTTCTAAGTTGCTCGCGCTACTGTTGATTATTGGTCTTTAGAGACGACTAGTGTGGGCGCACAGAAAAATGAGTTTGGCGTTACGCTTGAAACGCTCTTAAGCACAATATGTTTTTTAACTCACCAATATTCAAATGAAACGATTATTTCCCACAGGTTACTCGATCAAACTATAGTAGCAAATAGCCCTTACCTTACTGAGGAACGGGTAAAAATCTTCGCTGCAGTAGCAGAAAGCAGTTACGCTAATGCAAACTTAGCTCGCGCCTTCTTGAGAATGCGAACTTCGGAAGTCAGAAACATGTACGTATCGTTTCACGTTCACGGTGTTTTGGCTGCTCAGTGATTATTTAGAGATTGATCAAATTGGGTAGGTTATAGCATTTCCAATGTACTTCTATAAAATACATATAAATCTTTTCAGGTACGGTGGTCCTGAGAAACTTGAAGAGGTATTTTTTATCCTTGCTGATAATATGGCTGACGCAGACCTAAGTGAACAAGTGAGTATCAGAGATATCAAGAAGCGATTTTTTTTAGTAAATCCTAGACATTTCATTCGATAATCAAAGATTACTTCGTGGTAGTAAAATCGTCCCTTAAACGGCAGTGTCTGAAGGCGAAAGTCTTTGACCAGTGCGTGTTGCCAGTGATGAGTGATGATGAATAAAATTGAATGATACTTTTTCTAAACGTTGTTTAGATAATTCCGGTAGACTCGTCGAAATTAACTTAACTTGAGCTTGGTTAAGCTGAAGTTAATCTGATAGAAGTTATTCATGCCAATAGTGCAACACAACATGAGTACATTGATTAAATTGAGATGTCTACTCCGCAATCCGTGCTTTATTAATTGAGCTTTAAGTATTTCTAAACGTAAATGTTTATCTTCCCACAGTTCGAAATCTGGGCAGATGGTCAGAACAACAATTTAGATGACTCCCAAATGGCTGCTGACCGAGCTGTTCAACAAATTACTGAGAATCTAATCTGGGACACAAGAGACAAGGAGTATGTATATGAATGGATTGACGACAACCACGCGTCGAACTTGGTGCTGTCAATTATGGCATTAAGTGTGTCCATAATGGTAGCGGTGTTAATTCATTAAAAATAAAATAATTTGAAGATTGAGAATCTGTTTTTGAAAATGTTGTTATTGATTTTGTAAAGCCTAGGTCTGATTCTGATGAGGAAATCAACACTTAGACAAACTTAATTATTTTAATATTTTTATTGAGTGTGATTATGATTATCAACACGCAGGAGAAGATTGACAACCAAGAGCTATAACTATGTTATTTATTTTAAAGCAATTTTTATTAAAACAACATGTTACATGATTTAAATTTAGCCCAGAAACAGATTGTTAATCTTCAAAAATATAATATTAGAAGATAGTTACTAATATTATTATTTCGTCAATTTATATTCAATTTGAATTGCAGTTTATAGACATTATTATAATCGAATTTATTAAAATTTATAGATACTAAGAATGATAGATAATAAAATAAAAACTCCACAATACAAGCTAAAATAAGTTAAAAACATATTTTATAAGAATTATGTAAGGTACTTAATACTTTATTATACCTAATAATATTGTTTGTAAAAGAATTAAATTTTATTATAAAAATTAAACGATAAGGTGATCGAGCAATGAACTCAATAGTATCTTAAGTGATATTATTCGCAGTTTCTAAATAGTTTATAGAATAAAAGTGCTTTATTGAATTTATTATAGCTTCATAGTATTATTTAATGATATTGTATTATTCATTATTATTTAAATTTGTATTAAAAAGCCTTAAATATACATCACATCTTGCTACATCATTTGTAGTAAGAATGTATGACCAATGTTAATCAAATTAGTTTCTTAGTCAGTTAATTTAAGTTCAGTTATATCGAAATTGCACAAAGTGACTTACTTAGTTTAAGAGTAGATGTAAACAAAATGTAAACGTTTAGAGTAGAGTTTATTATGCCTTATATTATTAATTTCTGTAATCAGAATGACACAATATTTCTTTTTAATATTAGACAGATTATGACAAATGTGCACAATTATTTCCGGTCATTTGAACCATTCCTTAAATTATGTGTCAGTTCATTTTGACTGACATCTTGGTTCAAAAAGCATTATAAGTATCGGGTATCGTGTTAAATCTCTGCTGGAGGCAAACACTTTATTTCATTTATATGCATTCCCTTCCTAATTCGGTACTCGTTTGTCTAATAAAATTATATAATTTAAGTATTTTTTTGGGAGGAGGTAGCATATTAAGATTCGTATTTAATATTTAAATTGATAAGGGTTTTTTACTGCATTTTCACTCATATTTTTATCTTCTAGTTTTTAAGAAAATACTAATCTAAATCTGGGGCAAATGCGTCCTCTTGCCTCAAATTTAGAATAAGGTAACTATAAAAAATAAGCAAATAATATTACGTAAATTAAAAATACAAAACTTAATTATTATGAAGTGAAATAATTAATAGTATTAAACTTAAGGTATATTTATCTCTAGTTTTATTTTATAATGTTATTGTTTGAAATATGTACATATTACAAAAAAATATGATATAAAAGCTTAAATAAATTGCTTAAGAACGAAACAGCATTTTATTTCTCGTCTTCCGTAAGCCACTAATATGACTAAAATTATAACTAAACTGTTGCATTGGGGTAAAAGGCGGATAGTTGCCACAGTTTTTGAAATCTCTAAACCTCTCAGTACAAAAAGCAAATAATTTATTTGTAAAACTGGCTGGTACTTTGGTTTTTTAACTAAAAAAGTAAAGTAAAAACATTAACGATTTTTGCGGGCCTCTATATTTTGGCGCATCTATCCCAGATATGGGATAGTTGCCTAATCCATATAAATTACGTTAAGGATAGATGCATCGCCTAGAAACAGCACATCTATTCCGCCAAAATTGTGATCGCGTTTTGCGTTCGTATGCCTTCGTACAGAGACATGCGACACGGTCAGCTTAGTGGAATTTCTGAGAGAGTCTTTCGTTAGATTAATAAAATAGTATGCGATTCATCCGCGAAACTAGAGTAATTACAATCGGGGCAAAAATACCTCTGGGGCAACTATCCTGGTTTAACCTATTATTGTTGGAAATCGCTCACACACAAGTTATCTTCTCCACCGTTTTCTACGGTACCATTTATTTCAACAATTATTTTGGTAGGATTATTGTAGAAGGTAAGCCCAGATTTCCCTAAATAGTTTGAAGCGAAAAGTCGCGTATGTTTTTTTTTTTTAGTTTTTATTTAATTCAATATGTTGTTACAGTTTAATTTTAAACATCTCCTGCCAAACTGCAAAGCAATTTGTCGGCATTAGGCTCTCGTGGATTTAACACGAATCTTTGCTGGTTAAACATAAAAACTAAATCTAAGCTAAAAGTAAGGCTAAAACCATGGCTCTGTTGGCAAATACTCCATATGTGAATACAAAGTAGTTACCCACACAACCATAGACTATACAGCTACAGCTACTACACTCAGCGGCATCAGCCAACGAAAGTCACGAGACCAACCTAGCTTAGCAAATACTGAGTAAAGCAAATGTACCATAGTAAAATGTCAAGATAACACAGGGAAGTCAAATGTATGGAAACAAATGAAGACGCTTTCAAATTTCCGCTCACGATAACGTTATAACTTGCATGTACTTCCATACATATTTCACGATAATTGTTATCATCCCAATGTCCAATGTGCGCCATTGGACATTGGGAACAAAGTACAGCTGAAGCAAATACCGCATTTGTCACAGTGGTTGTTCTGATAAAGCTGCTGATAAAGATAATATATCAATTAATTAGCCACAATCAACAGGGAAAAGTCACTCAATATCAAAACACAGATGTCGCGGCGATGCTTGGGAAAAGCTTATGTCCAGTAATGGATGGCATTTGGTAACAGATGAAGTTCAACTCACTTATTACAAAAATAAAAAAATACAAAATTGATTTATTAATAACATAAAGTACCTTTGTTTGTATGTTACCTTTTCAAGTTGTTTCGGGAGGTTCCTGTTTCGTAGAAGGCGGGAGGAAAGGCCCGGGTGTTACCACTACGTAGATTTCCCTGCGGACATGGTGGAGCATACGGTGGAGGTCTGCCCGGCTTGGGCGGAGCACCATCATATCATTGTGGAGGCGATCGGCGGCGGCGATCTCTCACGTCCAGCCCTGGTCCAGGCCATGGTATGGAGCGAGAGTGCATGGGTAGCCGTCACCTCCTTCTGCGAAGCAGTAATGCTCGCGAAGATGGAGACAACGCACGTGAGGGATAGGCAGTATTCGCGCCCTCACGGCCCTAGTTGCGTAGGAGATGCCCTGGGCATCGGGCATCTCAGGCTGATTCTCGGCAACTGTCGCGGGCTTGCGGATGGCGAGTAATGGGTAGCTCGCTGTCCGGTAAGGACCAAACTCGGGTCGACAACACGTTGTGTTCCACGCTCGCCTCAAGGAAATGTCAGTATCAACTGCTGAGTTCCGCAAGGGCCGATGCCTGCCAGAGGTGCAGGTTGTTCGAAAGATATACCGTGGCCCCTAGAACACAGGCAACTGAAGAAACACGGGTGGGTTTTATTCAGTAAAAGTCTGACACGCCCGCCCTCCTGCTCCACCCAGAGCGGGAGAAGTTATTTTATGATCTAGCTCCCTCCCAAAAGAAAAAAAAAACACTTAACGGCCGATCTTTGGCAACCATATAGATAGATAGATAGGGAAGAGGTTCTCCATTGTATTGCATAACTTTTCTAACCGTAATCAAGAGTGCCATATGTTTTTTTTTTGTTCTTATCATGATTTTTCCGAATGATAACTTGCCCGAACTTGTCACATAATTTAACACGCTATAAAATTGAAATCCCTAAATACAATATGTCCTAAATTTGTCTGTCATAAATTTTACAATCTAAAAGTCAACCATATATATAACCATAGCGTTTTTTTTTTTTTTTTGGAAAAAAGTTTTTATGTTTCACTTTTTAGTTAAAGTACCTACCCCACACCAATTCGAAAATTCATCATCCTTGGGGTCAAAACAATGCATATTTATGCGATAGCAGCAATCGCGATTGATTTGCGTTTTGAAGAGTTCCGTTGTCTGTCTCCGAAACGCATTATCAGATCTATATGAATTTTTATGGGACTATTTTTAAATACAACGAAAAACACGTTTCGAAAAAAAAAATTGCACATCCGTCTATATATGACGGAGTTATGCCCGAACATACATAAACAAAAAACAAATATATAAACATATCGAATTGATAACCTCCTTCTTTTGTAAGTCGGTTAAAAACCGTTTTCAATAAAAGTTATAAGTCCTAAATTCAAATTATTTAATGTTTATTTATCATAATAGTGTTTTTAAAACAGTATTACAAAGTTTTTTTATGAACTTCTCTCATACGTACCTAAATACGAGTTAGGTAAATGACAGTGGTCAAGACTTTTTCGTCTACCGACTTGTTTCGAAATAGTTCACTTGTGGTGTATGCAGCATATACCATGCGTGCTGCAAGCATGGAACATGTAGCATGCAAGCAAGCATGCAGCATGCAAGCGACCATGCAAAGTGCAGCAGGCATGGTTTCTGTCACGGCTGCGGCGCTGCGGGGCTCCGGCGCGGCGGCACTGCGAGGCTACGGCTCTGCGGGGCTCTGGCGGTCCCACGTCTTCGTCTTGCCTCAGCCTCAGCTGAGGTGGCGATCATTACAACCACCTGCTCCTCAACTCGTGGGTCACCTCGCTTCTCCGCGCCTACGCGATTCTAAATTACACTCTGGGGAGAGGGCAGACAAGATTACGTGGAGTCGGATTTACAGCGATTCGTTTCAGTAACTCAAAGCTAACTTTTACCAAACGTTTTAGGAGTAACAATTTTATTATAAATGAACATTCGGAATAATACACATCATATAATACAATACTTTACTGTATTTCCCGATATTATGACAGAATAATTTTAGAAGTGAAGATAATTATGTGAAACAATTTTTTTTTCCATTACGATTGTGGGTGGCAAACGTGTTATGGATAATGATTTTCGGACAATTTTAGGAGAAGAAAAGGAGTACCTGGGGAGAAAAAAACAAAGCATTCTTAGTTTTGCACTGGACTGGTTTAACTCGTAACTCAGTGAAAGAACACAAAGGGTTGTGCTAGGGGAATACTGTAGTGACCCGACCACCTTGCATTTTGGTGTTCCCCATAGAAGCATGCTGGCGCCCACACTTTTCATTATTTCAGAGAATCTCCCACAGGCAAAATTTTTCACTTATGCTGATGACACCGCGTTAATTTTTCATGGGAAAACATGGGATGAAGTGCAATGCGCGGTGGAAGGCGGGGTGAAGGCGGTTGCGAACTGGCTACAACACAATCTAATGACGCTGAATATAGAAAAAGCCAAGGCCATCAATTTTGCTATTTTCAAACGTTCTTCTCCTAACAGAGTGTCTCGTCTACAGCTGCATTCATGTATTAGTTCCGACCAGTGTTCTTGTCCTTATATCGAACAAACTGACTCTATTAAATACCTAGGAGTCATTGCTGATAACAAATTGACGTGGTCCGCACACCTAAGCGCCTTAAGGGGCAGGATTAGAACAATGCTGTGTATCTTTAAGCAACTAGGCAAGATAGCTGGTGATTCGATACATAAGATGATTTATTTCTCACATTGCCAATCCATTCTCAATTACTGCATAGTGGCGTGGGGCGGTGTGGGCATGACCTTAGTAATTAAGGTAGAACGAGCTCAGCGCGCTCTACTAAAAGTTGCGTGTAGACGACCGTACCGATACCCCACTAATAGACTGTATTCGGAAGTGGGAATTCTCAGAGTTAGACAACTTTACATACTCTGTCACGCTCACGCTAAGTTTAAATAAAACTGCCTTAAGCACGTGTGTCATTTCAAGGCGAAGGGTAAACTGGGACAAATTCCAATGGCGTAAAACAATCGGCAGAAAGTTTGATGGTTTTATGGGACCACACATTTACACGAAACTCAATAGCCTACACAAAATACTAAAACTAACACAAAAAAAAATGCAGTCTGGTAACACATTGGCTACTTGCAATGGACTACGATATGACAGAAGGTTTTGTAGTCTAAGTTAAAACTCACAATACTGCTTACACATTAAAATTCACAAATACATAAACATTTAAAGTTACTCACATACGTACCCTATACCCTAAACACCAACACAACTGACACAAATTAAACCACAATGTACTTTTTTTTTTGTCTATTATTAAGTACCTTATTCTACAAAAATGTTAACGGAACGAAGTAGCCTGGATCTCACAACACAGGGAATCCTAGTGTGAGGTCCAGGAGTTCAATCAATTTGAATGTAATCTTTGCAAAATAAATTTATTCTATTCTTAATCTTATTCCAGTTTTGGTTCTAGTAGTATGTACTTTCCGATTCCGATTCTATGCGGGCGTAGCCGCGGGCTGGAACTAGCATAATGTAAAACCTTAAATATTGAAAAGGGATGTTAATTTCTCGTGTTTCTAAAGCCGTTACTAAGACTTAAACTAACTTTGTCTAAATTGTTCAATTATTGTTGTTAGAAATTGCTCGTACGCAAGTTATTATTTCCAACATGTTCTACGATTTAAAAAATCAGCAACTATTTCAGCAAGAATTGCCAGTAATAACAGTAAGAAAGTCCAGCGTTCTATATTTATTAGGAAGCACAACGACACGCATGTGTAAATAAAATATTGAATATTGAACTGATTTTTGACAAACAAAAAGATTTTTACAAAAAATGAAACAACCGACTTCCAAAAAAAAAAAAACACTTGGTTTGGTTTTTCTTGTTTTGGTCTTCGTTTTTCACATAGTACCTACAAATGGGGTGACTAGGGATGCAGGACTGAATCGGGACGAAACTTTAAAAGGGATTTTAGCGATAAAATTATATCGTTTGTACCTTATCGTTAAATGTAAACACATTAGAATCCTTTTTAATAACTAATTATATAATATCATTGTTAAAATCCCTTTTAAAGTTTCGTCCCGATTCACCACTGCATTTCTATTCATCCCGTTTGACGTAATAGTACGTTTTCGCTAATTCGCTGACCACTACTTGCTACGTAAACGACAGACGAGTGGCAGGCAGTACTAGAACATGAACAGCACAACATCAAGATACACAAGGTGTATTAAATAAGTATCATCGAAGCTAAGGCAAAAACTTGCCTAGCAAAGTTAATACAATTTATACGGGACCTTTCCTGAGGGTTCCATTTTTTTTTTTGAGGTTGGTAAATCATCAAATAACTTTTCCCACTCTGGGTGGGAAAGCGTGTCAGACTTTTACTGACTAAAACCCGCCAGTGTTCCTTCAGTTGCCTGTGTGGCAGGGGCCACGGTATCTCTTTCAAACAACCCGCACCCCTGGATCCATTAAAAGTATTTTCGAAATGTACCCACCGTAGCCGGAGATATGGCGTATAATATATAAATACAAAAATTCACCACCTTTTTGAAGATGGTAAAAAAAGAAGATTTTTCCATTTAAAACATAAAATAATAAGTATAGAAATATTGATATATGAAGACACTTAAACCGCCCACGATAACGTTAACATAAGCTTAAATTTTAATATCTAGAATACTACCTACTAATTTGTCTCAGTGATTGTTCTGATAAAGGTACTTAATACAGATTAAAAACCAGTTAATTAGCTACAATCAACAGGAAAAAATCACTCAAATCACCAAATCACAGGATTAAACTTCCTATTTTTATCTGTTGCGATACGCGTAAAGATATATATCAGTTAAAGATAAAAGGAACAAACAAGAAGAAATTGCACTAGACAGTCGCTGCGGCGATGCTTGGAAATATATATGATATGTCCAGTACGGTAAGATACTGATAAATATTATAAACTAGTTAATTAGCATCAATCAAATGGAAAAAAAACACACTCGATCACACAATCCCAGGATTAAAAATTAATTTTGTATCTGTTTGTGAGACGCCCAAACTTAGACATGACATTATTTCAAGATAATAAGGAACAAATAGACCATTAAATTAAACAGTCACCGCGGAAATGCTTGGGAAAAGCATATATCCAGTTATGAATGACATTTGGTAAAATGATGAAGTTTTAACTCACTTTAACTAATTAATTTAAAAAAAAATCAAATTACATTCAAAATAGAAAACTATTATTTATTAAAAAACTCTCAAAAATTTATTATGATCAGACACAAAGTTGCCTTGGGCTAAAAACCTCGCTAAGCACTAATTCATTGCTGTTTACGGCTCTGTACCAAAAGTAGAATTTTATAAAAAATCATTAGCTGCATATTGTATCGTGATCGAAACATAGGTAGTATTATTTACTTAATCGCTTCTAGTCAAAAGTAATATTAATTTAGCCAATTGTCTCTACCCATATCTAAGGTATATTGGTACAGACACGACTAGTAGAGACTACGCAAAAAATAATGTCAATCAAATAGGGAAATCGATGCTCCGCGAAAAAAGGACAAACCAACAAACACACTTTCGCATTTATTGTATTTAGAAATTACTGTCATGATGGTTTATCTAATTAATTACATATTTTGATCATAAACATTATCATAATCGCTGACGATATGAAATCCGTAAACTATATATAAATTACACCCACCGAGACGTTTCCTAATTACTTTTACTCTAAGACCATAAAGCGAAACAACGCATAGAAGTGTAGGAGTGAAGTAATCAGGCATAAAAATGGTTCAAAATCGATTCAAGTGGAAGTACGTCTTCTTTTCATCCGTAATCCTATTTAACGTAGTTGCAAAATCATTACCGACGACTGGTACAGATAATAAAAACTCGGAAGCCTCCGTAGTGAGAAAACTTACAGAAGAACAAAAACTGACAGCTGTAGAAGAAGCAGTGAATGCAACTCATGATGCTTTCTTCGGTCGAACCGTAAGACCTGGTCAATACGTACATAGTTATGCATTGGAAATAACAGTCAATGGGGATTCATTCGATGGGCGTACTATTCTTCATATTACATTAGATCCGACGACGCGGGAAGATGATATAATCCTACACGTTGATGGCCTAGATATAAAATCTGTGAAAACCGGAGTGTTTTCAGCAAGTAACGTCTTTGACACCGACTTCGATATTGACGATCAATTACTGCATATATATCCAGAAGTACTGGCTTCACTCTATGTAATCATTATAGAGTATAGAGGTCAACTATCGAACAGTGGACTAGGGCTACACTTGGGACGATACAATGAGGAGTAAGTTTTTGTTTTAATATAACGATTGTGTTTCGGCCCGACCGACCTTTCAATCGTGTGAATCTTATTTCTTACACTTGCTTAATAAATGCCCAACAATCATATGTTGGACATTATTTATAGAAATTATGTCAAACCGCCGTATTTATCCTTCAGACAGAAGTTATTGATTGAAAAGTTATTGGCCACATTATGTATTATAAATAATATTTACAATCACGTTACCTGTTAATATTTTTTAGCACCTATGTGGCAATGAATCTTCATCCAACCTACGCAAGACGCGTGTTCCCCTGTATGGACGAGCCTACTGAAAGTTCACTATTGAGTTTCAAGTTCAACAACCTGGATTACACTCATATTGTGTCAAATTCTTTGCTGGAGGACAGCAGCGAGTAAGTACTTCAAGACAATCAGTATAAGTAGAGACAAGAAGATGATCATACCATGCAACAAAAAATCAATAGTTAACCTCCCCAGATATGATGGGATGAACCAGTTAATTCACATTTATAAAAATCTCGCTGCGCGTTTAATCAAAATTACAAAAAATCGATAATATTTTTCTGTACGTATCTCACTTATTTCAAAATTGGACAATACGTTATTTTAGAAGTTTATTTAAGCTACGATGGATATTTTACTATTGCTAAAATACTTAACTTTGATGAAGAAAATGCAAAAATAGAGGAAAAACCAAATTGACCAAAGATCAAGATTGAGTTAAATTTCTACAGCTATTAGAAGTAATAGCTATCGAAAATATGCTAACATCATGACCATGTTTCCAGTGTGTATGAATCTGATTTCATCGATATTTGTTTATTTCAGGAATCAATTCCGTCCATTGATAGCGCCACCACATCTTTGGGGAATGATAGCTCACAACTTTGTCATTATCAACATACCAGCTATAAACGTTTTAATATACGGAAGATCAGGCATATTTAATCAGGATGCTCAAGCTTCACTAGCTATTAACTCCTTCTACCATGACTTAAATGAATGGACTAACAAGCAGTACAATGAGATTTTTAACGATCAAGATGGTAGAATGAACATTGTGGCGCTACCAGACGTGTCAACAAATTGGAATGCTCTTTCGACAGTTGGTATTTGGTAAGTTTTAATAGTTATTACACTAAGAATTTGAATGAAATGGTACGCATTAGTGTTTGTTACCAATATTGTAAAAGTTAATTTTCCAAAATGTACTATTGTCACTATTGTCATCAGGGAACCCTATGTGTTCATGGAACGAAACCACGCAGTGAAGCAGAGGACTATAGCGTTACCGAAACTAGCAGAAGCAATAGCCAAGCAATGGTTTGGGTACGCGATCTTTCCAGAAAACTGGCGGTACGAATGGGTGGTGTCGGGTCTTGCTTCGTATGCAGGCTGGGAAGTAATGAAAAAGGTAGGTTCTCATAACCACATGAGTTAGGAAATTATTTATTATTACTTGGCTTGACCACGTCACCTCTCTTTTTTCTCAGTTCCACGGCGAGGGCTTTCTCAGTCAACTAGATGTCAATACCTTATTCGTTACTGATGTGATACAAGAGAGCTTACTCCGTGATTCGTACTTGAGTTCAGGAGTATTAGAGCCAGAAGATGATATGTTCGATGAAGATGCAATTAGATACCATATCGGTGTGAATGGAATTCTAAAGTATAAGGCTCCAGCGTTAATGAGGATGATGAGGATTATGCTTGGTGATGCACGAACTGACTTCATCCAATTGGCAGCAAGGACTCTTGTAAATGAAAGGCAAGTCTTTAAAGATGTAATTCATACTTTAGACGTTTTTAACATTTATCTTTGTTTGATTGAATGAAACTGCTACAAAGAACAAACTTCATCAATAGTCAACTAGAGTACTAAAAACTTTTTAATAAAAAAATTAAACCGCCGAAAAACTGAAAGGTACAAAATAATAAACCTGCTTTGTCCAATCCCAATAACTAAGTTCGGAAGGCGGTGACATATAATTAAATACATAACCAAAGTCACCGACTATACACAATAATACAATAATAATAACGTTGCAAGTCTAGTTTTGCCCGAATCAATTCTTACATAATGTGTTGTTCCTCAGATCTGTAGGAACAGTGAACTCGTTACACTTCATAGATGCTGTTAACTATGAATGGCAATGGAACAATAACGGTTTGCTTAGTGACTTCGATGAGTTTTTGCAACCGTGGATTAAAACTAATGGATACCCGTTACTACATGTTTCACAGATAAACAGAAATTCAGTGTTAGTTCACCAGGTAAATTGACTTCCTTTTAAATAACTCACTCTGCCATTTGTAATTGAATGTCTTCATAAAGCAAAACTAAAGAACCAAAGACTAGTTGCAATGTATGTTTGCGCTTAAGCACAACTAGTCTGCATGTGTAGCTTGACCCTTTTTATCTATACTCTACGAAGAATATACAAAATTACTAACGTTGTGGGTCCATCTTACTACAAAATAAATGTTTTAATATCTTTTATATATCTTTCTATAGAAAGTGATTGTGATTCTTTTTCTTCATTTTTTACACCGCGCCTTATAATATATTTTACAATAAGTTATTTCAGTTTTTCTTCTTTCCGTGACAATTTTCTTGGCAGTGCATTTCTTATTATTTTCAAAAGTTTTCTTTGTCTAACATTAATTACCGTTTGTAGGAACGTTTCGGTTTCTCCAATAACACCTACGCAGGATACCAAGTACCACTCACTTACACTACCAGAAGGGAAAGTAACTTTGGTGCAGGAAATATATATCCTAAAGCGATTTTAGACACGTCAGGTGCATTATTGTTACGAATTAATCTAAACAGAGATTGGATCCTTTTCAATATACAAGGGCAAGGTAAGATGCTGAACAGAACACTGCTGACTGAAATAGTGCGCTTACACGAGCAATTTTTGGCAATATCTATACAATTTTGGTAATTCCCTAAAATGCCTATGCTACCTACTGAAAGGTAAATGAAACTCATTCATAATAATAATTATGGTACGTATATAATATAGTCGGGCCTTGACAAAAGCTATGTTCTGACTAAGTTCATTCGAAGAACATACATAAACCATGTAAAGAAATTTCTCCCTTATGTTTTCTAATGATGAAATGAATTGTGATGGCTGTTAACAACTCTATTCAATTTTATCAGGATACTATCGCGTCAACTACGGGTTTGATCTTTGGGAAAGAATTATTACAGCTCTTCAAAAACCAACAACGAGGGCAGTGATTCATCCACTTAATCGTGCAACGGTAAGTGACAAAAATCCCTTGTTTACTGACAGTGGGCTAATTATGTGATCATGTTAGTACGAAAAATGGAGATACTAAACTGTAAGACAGCACTTTGTACTTCCATACTACACAAGTAGGTATTCTTTGCTGCCTTACAAACATTCCAGAAACGACGAAATTGGATTCAGCCACATTGGTAATGCATATTTTTCGACGATTGTGTTTATTATCAACTGAATTTTGTATGAGTTGGGTGAATGTTCATTGATTACCTTTTCTAGATTTAGGTACATTATTATTTAATTGTAAAGAAGTGTTATTAGAGTACCAGCGTCGCAAAGTAAATGTTGGTGAATCATTCGAATAATAATTACATTTATCTTATGATTCACAAACCATTATGGATATCCAGATTCTGGTATTGGGCTACACGATTACTGACGAATGCTTACACCAACTGGATAGGTTCGCCCAAACCTGCGTGTTACTTTCCTCAAAAGGCCATTTCAGACTCTAATCTATATAGATTAGAGTCTGAAATTACCTTTTGGGGAAATACATAATCTCAGTTGGATCATACCATGTGGTCCTGGTTTATAGACTTTAAAAGATACTTTGTCCCCTGAGTTTGTTTCGCCATTTCTTCGCGATGGTAATCAGATAGGAAGTTATTTTTGTCTCCATCTACTTAGCTTATAGTTTATTTATTTTTTAAATGACGTTTAAAAGTAATTACGTAAGTCTATTCCCAGATTAAACAATTTTATTTCATTTCTGTTTGTTCTCAGCTCGTAGACGATGTTCTTAATATAGCTAGAGCATCACAAATTAACTACAGTACCGCATTGAGATTGGTGCTAACCATGGAACATGAAACCGAATACGCGCCGTGGAAAGCCTTCGTAAGAAATATGGACTTCTTGAGGAAGCGCTTGGTAGCCTATGTTAATGATGATGAAGGTTTAGATCAAAATATTTATTTGGTAAGTTGTTGTGTAACTTCGTGAGACAAAACGAGAACATTAAAATAATAAATGAATGAGAATGCAATGTTTGTCGGTACTACTGTTATTATTTTAATTTCCACGTTTTGTCTCACGAAGAAGCTGCCAAAAATACACTTACCAACATAATTTATAATAATAATAATGATGTCGATATCTGTATTCAAAACTGATATTATCTTTTTTCTGCAGAGAATGGTTCAAAAAACAATACGAGCTTTTGAAGAAAAAATAGGATTCTATCCAGATGTGTTCATGATTGAGCCAGCGATGCGTACGTTGACTCGCGGCTTGGTGATGGACCACGCTTGCAGAGCTAACTACCAGCCCTGCTTAGCTGCTGCCAAGAACTGGTTCTACGATCCCAACAACAATGAAGAAATGTGAGTCTCGTATTTCAAAAAGCTTATAATTTTTTGCATAAGGCACCAAGTGCACAAAAGAAATATTTCGCAGAAGACATGTGTTTAGTAATGTCAACGTCATACTTGTCAAACTAACTCTGAACTTGACAGGTGGTTGTCTATGCCCTTCTAACTTCACCACGAATAGAGCGCACACGCCTCTTAGAAATATTAATCGAATGAATAGTTAAAATATTATTACAACCTTGTGTGTAGTATCAGTGTAGGTACAACAGTGTAAAACAGTATTCTGAATCAAAAATAATAAAAAGAAGTGGTTTCATCAAGATCCCAAACATGATGAAAGACCTTCAAAAACCCCATTAAACGCTGCGACACTAATAGGCTTAACGTGTCTTTTTCTTCTTTTATCGTATAATTAGATAGGTAATCTTCAGAATTTGTATATGCTAAGCCGGCCATACTGAATCGAAAGCTAGCAAGAAAACCATTAGACTTCCATTTTTACGTTTTAATGGTTGTGAACCTTTAATAATATGAAGGTACTTTTTTTTTCTAGTAATCCCAACATCCCTCATGAGATCAGACCAGCTGTGTATTGTACTATGGTGAGGGAAGGCGACGAAAAAATCATTGAAGCATTGAATGCAAGACTGGACATCGAACCGACTCTGTATGAGAGGCTCGTCATTTTAGAGTCCCTGGCTTGCTCGCAAGACGAAGCATTTATAACCGGGTAAGTACTTGAATATTTGTGAAGGATTTCTTAGTCGGATCATTCTTTTTCCATCACTGTAGAGTATATCAAAATTTGATACCTCAACAGACGAGTGGATATTCAATAAAATAGCAGGAGCTACAAAGCATTAAGTGTACCGAAAACTAAGTTTGGAGTGCCGCAAGAAATCGTCTTAAGCAAAATCATAATTATGATTGAAGTTAATGCTATCGTTGTTTCACAAACTTTGTTTAACGCGGACACCTTTGAGGATTTCTAAACGTTCTTCGAATGAGACTTTATGACTTTTGTATTTGCCAATATTCCAATGGTTACTCTTATTTCTTACAGGTTACTCCAGCAAACTATAGCAGCAGAAAGCCCTTTCAGTGTTGAAGAACGAGTGAGAATCTTTGCTGCAGTGGCAGGAAGCAGTTACGCAAATGCAAACTTAGCGCTCAACTTCATGAGGATGAGAACTTCAGAAATAAGGAAAATGTACGTGTTTTTTATGATAACCATTTAAGCAAAGTAAATAAGAACAGTTGATTTGAAGACTGCTGATTGCGTTTCTGTAATACTTGTGTGGCTTAAAATGCACTACATTTTTAAACATCTCTATTTTCCGCACTTTTAAAAGTTAAAAAAAATATGAGGCAACTTATGTTATAGCTAGCTCTTGCCAATATTGAACTTTTATTTCAGGTACGGTGGTCCTGAGAAACTTGAAGAGTTGATTTTCATCCTTGCTGATAACATGGCTGACGGAGACCAAAGTTATATAGTAAGTATTGAAGCTAAAATAACATCTAACATCATAAAATGTTGGAATGTAGGACATTATTGTAATAGTAGAATAATAGTCAAGGAGGAAAAAAAGTAAATTTTGTGACTAAGATCCAACTAATATGATGATCGATATTTTTATAAGGAACTAGCACTTAGCCCCGCAATTTTTGGCCCCCGACCCGCTGCGTTGCATCAAATTGCTCCCCCGCGCTGTTACTTCGTTTTCACTTAGCGTTATTTCCGACTTTTTTTATTTTTACTTGAAAGACTCGTAGCGTGACGTTAAGTTAGGCTATTAAGTGTAAAATAATTTCCAAATCCGACTAGTAGTTGCAGACATTTCCCCGCTACATACAAACTTTCAATCACACAAACAAAATTTACCCCTTCTTAATGTTAAATAGTACAGATATTATTACGCGGCACGTCTCTGATTTTACAAAGTTAGATCTCCAAGCGTATCATCCGGCGCCGACGTCAACACAGCAGCCTCAGTCAGTCCAAAGAGTACAGTATATAATAGTCAGTCCGCCCTTAGCCGTTCAGCTATCACCACGTGTAAACGTTTCATTTCTCTCCACAGTTCTCAATCTGGGTACTAAGTGTGAACAACAATTTGGACGGCTCTCAAATAGCGGCTCAGCGAGCTCTCGACCAAGTTTATCAGAATTTAGTCTGGGATGCGACCTGGAAGGACTTTGTATATAGTTGGATTGAAGAAAATGTACTTTAGTGCTTTAAGTTATGACATTCTTTTTGTAATAAATGTTGGCGGTGTGAAATATATGTAAGAAATAAATAAGACCAAAAATATTTTTTTTGGATTCATGTCATACTGTGAAGTTTATTCCGCCATTACTATACGTCATACGCATGATTTTGCTACTTTTTACAGTCTTCAAGACTATATTGTAATCAATTTACGTCAAGTTTCTTTCATTAATAATAATACTTATATTCAAATTATTATTTTGTCTTTTATTTCATCGTATTTCCTATTAGTAATATAAAATTAAGGCCGAGTTCTTAATGGCTTACTGAAGAGGATGCCTTTTCTAAGACAAGGCAAAAGCCAAGATTCTCATGCTTCGTTTTGGAGGTATATAATCTATTTTCCTCTACATCTGTCGATGAGCAAGTCATCATTTTTGGGGCTCAACATATAGAGCACGCACGCACCTATTTCACTAACTGTTGTATTAAATTATTGAAAACATTACGTTTTGTCAATAAGTAATTTCGGGATTTTACGTGAGAATCCCGAAAATTTGGTAATTCCAAGTTTAGTTAAAAATAGCCTTTACACATCTTGATCATCATCATCATCATCATTTCAGCCGAAAGACGTCCACTGCTGGACATAGGCCTCCCCCAGAATGGGGGGTTTTGCCATAATCGCCACGCTTGGCAGGCGGGTTGGTGATCACAGTATGGTGGTAGAATGCATAGAGAACGCTGCTGCCCATTCTCTAGTAAGTCCCTTAGTCGCCTTCTACGACACCCACTGGAAGAAATGGGATGGTGCTATTCTATTACGCCCGGCAACACATACGGGACATTTCTGTTACACATCTTGATTAAAGCTTATTTCCAACTTACTGAAGATTTTTCTTGGATCCCGGGAAAAAAATATAGTCGTAAGGAAGTCTCCACTTTCTCTCTCTGTTCTCCGAAGTTTAGGCAAATATAGTCAGCCTATTCCGATCACTGGTCATCAGACAACATAAAGCTTACATTCCACAACTTTCTTAAACTAATCCTATTCTATTCAGGCTGCTCGTTTGTGGAATGCATTACCAGTTCAACAAAAAACGCGCAATATCTTTACCTATGTCCAAGAGACTCGTGAAGGAGCATTACTTGTTTTTGTGATTTTGATATAGCTGTAATAATCTGTAGTCATGATTTATTTTCTTTGATTTTATACTTAGTATGTATGTATATAAGTATCTATTTTACAGCACATATATCTATGTATATACTAAAGTCAATTTTACCTATATTATGCACCAATGGCAACCCCATCTTTATGTCCACGCTATCACTGTCCATTTCAAGTTTGCCTGGAAGATATCGCAGAAAGCTATAAGGCCACCCATTGTATGTTTTTTAGTTTTAAATGTTTTATTTTTGTTATGTATTTTCTGATGTACAATAAAGTATATTAAAATAAATAAAGAGGATGCTCTTGCCTCAAAAGTTTAAGGTTTAAAATATGTAAATTAATAAAAACATTACGAATTAAGTATACATACAAAACCGAAAATTATGAATAAGCATAACTTTAAATAATTTTAGTAGCATTAAACTTAAGGTAAATCTAGTCCATATTTTTTCCATACAAACTTCGAGAGGGTTTTACTCCACTGTTTGATATTGTACATCAAAAATTTAAACATGGTATGGTTTTATTTCATTATCAATATTGTTTGTACGGGAATAGAATACTAAAATTAAGAACCATTAAAAAGTTAGGAGCCAACAAAGATTCGTTTTTCTTGCTAATTTTACCTAACTTTGGGCGTGTTTAAACAATAAAAGAAGTATAAAATCTTAAAAACTAAGTCGGTACCCACAAAGCTCAATTATTAAGAAGTTTAATAAACTTTATTGGTCATTGATTTATGATGTGGTTTTTTCATAAAACCCGATCTTCCAAAGGACTTTTCTTAATTTTTGACGCGCCTGTTTTACACTATAAATGATCCTGCAGCTCACTCAATAATGTTGTGCGTGTAGACTAGTGTGTAACTGCTAAGCCTGGTGAGATAGCTTGCTCTTCAGCCAGGCCCACCAGTGAGTTCGAGCCCGCGACTAGGTTCCCCTTAAGATAAAAAATAGTTATTTATCTAATCCTTACCGTGGTGTTGTTACCGAGGTAGACCTGAGAGTGGCGGTACGTAGGCTGAATGCCAAGAATACCGCCCCAGGACCCGACGGCTTGCCCGGCAAAGCCTGGGTCCTGGCCTTGCAGGCTCTCGGGCCTCGACTAAGAGGGCTCCTAAGCGCATGCTTGGAGGAGGGCCAGTTCCCACTTCGCTGGAAGACGGGGAAACTGGTCCTCATTAAGAAGCCGGGGCGCCCAGCGGACTCTCCGTCCGCTTACCGGCCCATTGTGCTGCTCGACGAGGTGGGCAAGCTCTTTGAGAGAGTAATTGCAGACCGCCTCGTCGGGCGGCTGGTGCGGGTGGGGCCGGATTTGGCGGAGAGCCAGTTTGGTTTCCGCAAGGGGCGCTCCACGGTGGATGCCATCATGCGCGTGCGAGCCCTCACGACGGGGGATGCTGTGGCCCGGGGTGGGGTCGTCTTGGCGGTGTCATTAGACATCGCCAATGCCTTCAACACCCTGCCCTGGAGTTGCATAAGGGAGGCACTCCGGTATCACCGGATGCCGACCTACCTCTGTCGTGTGGTCGAGGCCTATTTGACGGACAGGGCCGTCATCTACCCCGGTCACCTCGGAGAGTGGAACCGGCAAGAGATGTCGTGCGGTGTCCCACAGGGATCGGTCCTGGGGCCGCATCTGTGGGACATCGGATACGACTGGGTGCTGCGCGCCGACCTCCCTGACGGCGTCAGTGTAGTTTGTTACGCTGACGACACGCTGGTCCTGGCGCAAGGGAGGTCGTACCAGGCGGCGGCCGACTTAGCGACACAAGGGGTTGCGACAATCGTGGATAGGATCCGGCAACTGGGACTCGAGGTGGCCTTGCACAAGTCCGAGGCCATGTGGTTTCATGGTCCTCGGAATGCGCCACCGACGGGTTCCCAGATTACGGTGGGAGGGGTTCACATCGGCGTCGAGTCGACGATGAAGTACTTGGGACTCGTCCTCGACAGCCGGTGGAACTTCGCGGAGCATTTCCGCCGTTTGGCTCCCAGACTGGAGCGGGCTGGGGCTGCGTTGAAGCGGCTCTTGCCCAATCTAGGGGGGCCAAACGCCTCCTGCCGGAGGCTCTACGCGGGGATCGTGCGGTCCATGGCCCTATACGGGGCGCCGGTGTGGGCGCCTACATTGAGGCGCCAACCAGCTCGCAAGCTGAGGGCGTCCCATGGGGTCATGGCCATACGGATGATCCGAGGATACCGCACGATCTCCGGCGAGGCGGCGGGCCTCCTTGCCGGATTACCGCCATGGGATCTGGAGGCAAAGGTCCTCGCGCAAATATGGGAGTGGCGCGAGGAGGCCAAACGCCGGGGCGTAAGTCCGCTGCCGCAGGAAATCGCGGCACAGCGGACAGAGCTCCGGCGGGATCTCATGGTGACATGGAGAGAGCGATTGTCGCAACCCAGTGCTGGGCACGCCACGATTGCGGCGGTAAGTCCCCTCTTTGAGGAGTGGTTTGAGAGGCGGCATGGCGTCCTCACCTTCCGCCTGACGCAGGTCCTCACCGGACACGGTTGTTTCGGGAGGTTCCTGTTTCGGATAGGGCGGGAGGAAACGCCCGGGTGTTTCCACTGCGAAGATCGCCCTGAGGACACGGTGGAGCACACGGTGGCGGTCTGCCCTGCTTGGGCGGAGCACCGCCGTGTCCTCGTGGAGGCGATCGGCGGCAGCGATCTCTCGCGTCCGGCCCTGGTCCAGGCCATGGTACGGAGCGAGAGGGCATGGGGAGCCGTCACCTCCTTCAGCGAAGCAGTGATGCTCGCGAAGAGGGAGGCGGCGCACGTGAGGGAGAGGCAGCATATGCGCCCTCGCGACCCCAGCCGCCGCAGGATACGGAGACGCCCTGGGCGTCGGGAATCCCAGGCCGATTTCCGGCCACCGTAGGCATGGGCTTGCGGACGGCGAGTAATGGGTAGCTCGCTGTCCGGTAAGGACCAAGCCCAAGTCGACGGCGCGTTGTGTTCCACGCGCGCCTCAAAGAGATGTCAGCACAAAAAGCGATGGGACCCGCAAGGGTCGATGCCTGCCAGGGGTGCGGGTTTGTTCGAAAGAGACACCACAGCCCCTGGCTTAAGGGCTACTGAAGGAACACGGGTGGGTTTTAGTCAGTAAAAGTCTGACACGCCCTCCTGCTCCACCCAGAGCGGGAGAAGTTATTTGATGATTTCCCACCCAAAAAAAAAAAAAAAAAAAAACCGTGGTGTTGTTCGACATGACAACTAATTGCATGTATTTTTCTCGGTATCGCAAAACTTTTCCATACTAGCGGTACATACGTTGATACACATGATTGGCTAAAAATATATAGATAAACTTTATACATTCGATCTGAACCTACTATTACTTACTTAATGGCTGGTGACATAATTAAGAACGCAGAACAGTTTTTTTTTTTTCAAATTTAAATAGAACACACTCTGTGGCTCTGTGGTTTTAGGTCATTATTCGTATAATTTTGGCGCTATTTAGTGCTGTAAAACTTTTCCAAAAAAAAAATCAACCGACTTCCAAAAAAACACTAGAAAAATAACTTTAATTTCGGAAGTCGGTGACTTTGGACATGTATTTTATTAATTTCTTGTTACCGCCTTCTGAAATTAAAGTTATTTTTCACTTTCTAGTGTTTTTTTGGAAGTCGGTTGTTTTTTTTTTTTTGGAAGACGTTTTTATTTTTCACTTTTTAGTTATAGTACCCACTCCACACCAATTCATCATCCTTGGGGTCAAAACAATGCATATTTATGCGATAGCAGCAATCGCGGTTGATTTGCTGTAATTTTTTGAAGAGTTCCGTTGTCTCTCTCCGAAACGCATCATCAGATATATATTAATTTTAAATCGGACCATTTTGGAATAAAACTCTTTCTAAAAAAAAGAATTTTGCAAATCGGTCTATACTGTATATGACGGAGTTATGCCCGAATCTGCACCTAACTCCTAAGTTAAAGAGTTTACCCTTCCATCATCAGCTCAGCGTCATGAGATGATGATGACCATACGCAAATGTCTCAATAGCTTTAGAAAATATATGAAAAACATTGTTAATACCTATAAGATTTGAGGGTTGCCCTCGATTTCCCTGGGATTTCATCATCAGATCCTAACTTGGTGCCAATGGGACCACCTCAGGTGTACACTCTTTCAAATAAAAAAAGAATTTTGAGAATCGGTCCACAAATGGAAGAGAAATCGAGGAACATACATTTAAAAAAAAAATACGTTCGGTGGAACTTGTAACCTCCTCCTTTTTTGGAAGTCAGTTAAAAAGTCTTAAAGGTGATTGCTTCATATGAAAACAATGGGGAAAAAAAAACTTTATCTTTAAATCGTTCGTTTGGCAAAACTAAATCTATTTCAAGGGTCTAATGAGCTGAGAAAAAAATATGTTGGTGAAAACAACCCTTCATCAATCTCTGCACGCACTATTCGAAGGCGTTTGATAGAAGAAAAGTTGCACGAAAGGCTCACCTTCCGCCTGACCGCTCACCGGACACGGCTGTTTCGGGAGGTTCCTGATTCGGATAGGGCGGGAGGAAACGCCCGGGTGTTTCCACTGCGAAGATCGCCCTGAGGACACGGTGGAGCACACGGTGGCGGTCTGCCCGGCTTGGGTGGAGCACCGCCTTGTCCTCGTGGAGGCGATCGGCGGCGGCGATCTCTCGCGTCCGGCCCTGGTCCAGGCCATGGTACGGAGCGAGACGGCATGGGTAGCCGTCACCTCCTTCAGCGAAGCAGTGATGCTCGCGAAAAGGGAGGCGGCGCACGTGAGGAGAGGCAGTCTATGCGCCGTCGCGACCCTAGCCGCCGCAGGATACGGAGACGCCCTGGGCGTCGGGAAGCGCAGGCCGATTTCCGGACACCGTAGGCATGAGCGAGCTACCCATTACTCGCCGTCCGCAAGGACGGCGAGTAATGGGTAGCTCGGTGTCCGGTAAGGACCAAGCCCAGGTCAACGGCGCGTTGTGTTCCACGCGCGCCTCAAAGAGATGTTAGCACAAAAAATGATGGGGCCCGCAAGGGCCGATGCCTGCCAGGGGTGCGGGTTTGTTCGAAAGAGATACCACAGCCCCTGGCATACGGGCTACTGAAGGAACACGGGTGGGTTTTAGTCAGTAAAAGCCTGACACGCCCTCCTGCTCCACCCAGAGCGGGAGAAGTTATTTGATGATTTCCCACCCAAAAAAAAAGCCATACACGCAAGAAACAAAACAAAAAAAAAAAGCATTGTAGTGTCTGTTTTTAATGTCAAAATATCAGCATTTTGCCAAATGCTTATTAATGTAAGTATAAACGAAACTTATTTTTATTAAAACTTATTTTTTATTTTTGTCCGCCTGTCTGTTTATTTCCTGTGCGAAAACGCTGGGCTGATTTTGATAAGACTTTCACTAGCAGATAAGCAGCTGATATTATAAGTAGGAACTAATCACGCAACAACGGCTGAACGCATTTGGATGAAATTTAGCACCCAGATAGAATATAACCTGGATTAACACTTGATACTTTTTATCCTGGTAGTATGTTCCTGTGGGATATTTTCCGAACACTATCCGGGCGAAGCCGTTGGAAAAAGCTAGTATAATGTAAAACTCGGTTATTTTCTATAAAATAGGTTTTTATTTCACTTTGAACTTAGCCTTCCCCGCAACACGTTAGCGCACATTGGACATTGGCAACAAAGTACAGTTGAGTGGATCACCGGATATCATTGTCTCAGTACCTAGTTGTTCTGAAAAAAGATCCCGATTAAGATTAATTCATTATCATCATCATTTCAGCTGAAAGACGTCCACTGCTGGACATAGACGTCCCCCAAAAGGGGGGTCTTACCATAATCGCCACGCTTGGTAGGCGGATTAGTGATCGCAGTATAGTGGTAAAATGCATAGAGAACGCTGCTGCCCATTCTCTAGTAGGTCTCTTAGTCGCCTTCTACGACACCCACGGGAAGCAATGGAATGGTGCTATTATTTTACGTCCGGCATGACACGGAACGAGATTAAGATTAGTTAATTAGCAACAATCAACAGGAAAAAATCACACTCAATCATACAATCACAGGATTAAAAACGTCTTTTTTATCTGTTTGTGACACGCCCAAAATGGACATTACATCAGTTCATGATAAACGGAACAGATATAACATTTAGTTAAACACAGTCATCGCGGCGATGCTTGGGAAAAGCCTATATTCGTTTATGTGTGTCTTCAATATTAAACTAATAACTGAAAAATGCAGCACAAATTCATTGCTTTTACGGGTTTATGCATTAAGCAGTAGAAAGCAAAACATTATTTGCATTTTGTTTCGTGGCCGTAATACTTACTTTTTTATCTTAGTCGCTTCTATTCAGAAGTCATATTTATTAAGCCCATAGTCACCAGCCCATACATCATATCTACGTAAAAAGTCGCATCAAATTGTTAGATCGGTGCTGCGCGAAAAAAGGACAAACCAACAAACACACTTTTGCATTCATAAGAAAACAATTTTCATAATGATTTACCGCATATAAACAGGTGTGTTATTAATTGATCACACACCTGATACCAATATATGTAATTGCGTATTAAATTGGTCATAAACATTATCGTTATCTCTGACGATATGAAATTCGTAATTAGTTTACGAATTTCATATCGTCAGAAATAATGTCGTACGATACGTCTACCGGTACAGTTCCTAATTACTTCTATTCTAAGACCATACAGTAGAACGACGGCACATGGAAGCATTGGAGTTAGTAATATATCAATAACAATTAGCCTACACTGTCCCACTGCTGAGCAAAGGTCTTCCCCAAATCCTTATTAGTAGGAGTTACTAATGCGATATAAAAATTCAATCAAAATGGTTCAACTCGGTTCAAGAGGAAAGTCATCTTCTTTTCATCCGTAATAATATTTTAACGTGGTTGCAACTGATACCGATACTAAAAACTCGGAAGCCTCCGTTGTGAGCAAACTTATATAAGAATATAAACTGACTGCTGTATAAGAAGCAGTGAATGCAACTCTTGATGCTTTCTTCAGTCGAACTGTAAGACCTGCACCCTAATTGCGTAACGCACTGTTAATCAGAATCTGAATAATTTTAAAGATTATTTCGAATCCATTGCTTCTAATGTTTGCAAAAATTGTCTGCTCAATAACGTAGATAACGCAATGAATGTTGTTGAACTGTCAAAATTGAAGCGATTCCTACTGACAGTGAGTTAGGTTATTACCCCTCTGGTCAAACAGTAATATTGAATTCATTGGAAATAACAGTCAACAGGGATTCATTCCATGGCCTTAGTGTTCTCTCGGCGACACAGGAAGATGATATAGTTTTACACATTGATGGCCTAGATATGAAATCTATGAAAGCAAGAGTGCGGCGTCGTCGTCTTTATTTACGGACGGCGTCTTTATTTTATATCGTTATTCTATAGTAAAGATATAAAATAAAGTCGCAGTCGCTTTAAAAAAAATACTGTTCATTGCTTTTATATAATTAAATTATGCATGTTAGATTACGTTTAATTTTTAATTTTATCATTTCTAGTACTTTTGATTCGATTTGTAATCTTTGGATGCCATAAATAATAAGTAACATTGTAATTAGGGGAAGACACTAGCTCCTGTAATACAGTGTACACTAGCGCAGGAGCTAGGGAATTCACAAAAATGAATGTAAAATTTGTGTCAATAAAGATTATTATCATTATCATTATTGTATCGTCCCAAGGGAAGCCCAAGTCCACTGTTCGACTGTTGACAAATAAAACTTTTATAATAATTATTGGATTCGCGGACAATTTCGATTCTTTCACCTGCGCATTAAATATGACGCTTGTTAGTTATTTCAGTGAGTCAAGACAATCATTAAAAGGAGCTGATTGTTCACAAAAACAATATCGGTGAACCGGGGTAACATTGATTCGCGGGATGAGTTTGATCAAAACTTCCATTTCATATAAAATCGCTAATTGAGTAAAATGAAACGCAACATGGTAGTTTTCCCCCCGAGTGGGTTCCCGCATTGTTGTTGCGGGGGGGGTCAGTAACCGTGGTCTGCCACCCACTGTGAAGCCAAGAGGAACCCAAAGGTGGGGCCACTCGTCAGGGTTTTTGCCTTCAAGCGAATGACGTAGCGGCCAAAAAGGAGGTTGCGGTGAGGTGCACCGCAACTGAGGTGGGCCGCGACGTCGAATGGGAGCCCGCCCCTACCACACGGACAACTGAGCGAACACGGGTGGGTTTTAGTCAGTAAAAGTCGGACACGCCCTCCTGCTCTACCCAGCGGGAGAAGTCATTTGATGATTTCCCAAACCAAAAAAAAATAACAAAAATGGTAGTTTTTTTTCTAGTTAAGCAACACTGAAGAACTGTTAAATCGTTTTCTGAGGAATTCACTAACAATTTTAATTAAAAAGTTAATTATTTTTCATATTGGCAGATTTTGATTTTAATTTTTTTTGTTTTTATTCAAAAGGAACAACAAACAGCTACAATATAAAACATAGAAACAGGAAATACACAAAAATTATAAACAATATTGCAGCCCACAACGCTGTTCACGGATTAACAATAGAATACAATTCAGTGAATATAATCTTTTGGTTTGTACTGGAAAGCAAGTTGCTGGTGGATAATCCTAGCTCCTAGATTGTGTCTGTGCAAATACTCGCCGTTAGCAAGACGAGAACAACCGGAAACGATATGTTGGATTGATTCACCGGGACGGTGGCATGCCCGATAGATGTCAACCGTACCATCCTTGACAATGTATTTCCGATAGTTGTTCGTCATGATAACTTCATCCATAATCGCACAAACAAAACCTTCGGTTTCTCCGAAGAGGTCGCCGAAACGTAGCCAGGATACAGTCGCCAAAAAGTCTACATCAGGCCCATGAAGAGCCCGGAAAAAGCGTCCGTGTAGCTCTTTGCTTTGCCATACTAGCGGGGTGAGGCTCTTGTTCACTGCGACCACATCTGGATGCATCCCCACGTCAGTGTGAAGGAAATATTCCCTGAGACTGCAAATCTCGCGGTTGTGGAGGGTCTTAGCATTTAAAAAGCCTCGACCCCCACACTTCCGCGGGATGTATAGTCTCATCACTGATGACCGTGGATGATGCATCCGATATGCCGTCAGCAATGTACGGACCTTCCTATCCATGGAGTCAAGTTCCGTTTGAGTCCATTTGAGTATGCCGAAAGAATACATCAAAACCGGCAGAACCCAACCGTTGAAGGCACGCACCTTGTTTCCGCCTGATAAAAGACTATTTGACACTATAATCAGGCGGCCAAAGAAGCGCTCCCTCAACGATTGTTTCATGTCGTCAGTCGATACCTAATGCTTCCGACATACCCAAATACTTGTAGGTTTCGGTTGAGGAGAGGGATCTAAGGTGTATAGAATCCGTAAGTTGGGTTCCCACGTACTCTATAATTCCTCCTCGCTTTACATGCATGACTGCACATTTGTCCACACCAAATTCCATCCTGATGGCGCTACTGAAGGTTTCTGTTTTCGATTATTAATAAAGTTTAAATATGGTACGGTGGTTCTAAGCTCATTAATTTTATAATTATAATAATCATTCCTCCTTCCTTCTTTTATTTGGTCTAATACAACACAATCACTCTTTGTGGTGCTAGTTTGAATAGGGTTCACCATTTTATGTACTTGGGTCACTGGGTCACAGATAACTTGTCTGACAATGAGGACATCGAGCGGGAGCGTAGGGCGCTGTCGGTTCGCTGTAACATGTTGGCACGTAGGTTTTCACGCTGCACTGAACAAGTAAAGGTGACCTTATTTAAAGCCTTTTGTCAGTCTTTTTATACGTGCAGCCTATGTGCCAACTTTGTGCAGCGAGCATACAGTGCCTTGCGCGTACAGTATAACAATGCGTTTAGGATACTGCTAGGCCTGCCGCGGTTTTGCAGCGCTTCTACGATGTTCGCGCAGGCGCAAACCGATGACTTTCATACTATTATTAGGAAGCGGAGTGCCTCGCTACTAAGTCGCTTCCAACGCAGCCCTAACAGTTTATAAACTTGAAACTTGGCACAAATACTTATCTAAGTAAATTATAAAGTCGGTTATTTATTGTTTTCCTAAACTACCCCCTAAAGGGGGATTGGGGGGTGTCAAAGTTTGTATGGAAGAATTTTAACGCGTGGTCTGATTAACTCGAAACTCAGTATTTATGTCTAAAAAATAATAATAATAACGTGTATCAGGGTTTTTCGAAAATCTACCCCTAAAGGGACATAAAAGGGTAGGCTAATTTTATAAGGGATGATTTTACTGCGTGTCTTGATTAACTCAAAAATTGGTAAAAATAACCTATAAGTCAAACAATATAAAAGAAACAAAAGACTTTAAAAAAATTAACCCATTTTTTTTTTTTGGGTGGGAAATCATCAAATAACTTCTCCCGCTCTGGGTGGAGCAGGAGGGCGTGTCAGACTTTTACTGACTAAAACCCACCCGTGTTCCTTCAGTAGCCCTTAAGCCAGGGGCTGTGGTGTCTCTTTCGAACAAACCCGCACCCCTGGCAGGCATCGACCCTTGCGGGTCCCATCACTATTTGTGCTGACATCTCTTTGAGGCGCGCGTGGAACACAACGCGCCGTCGACTTGGCCTTGGTCCTTACCGGACAGCGAGCTACCCATTACTCGCCGTCCGCAAGCCCATGCCTACGGTGGCCGGAAATCGGCCTGGGATTCCCGACGCCCAGGGCGTCTCCGTATCCTGCGGCGGCTGGGGTCGCGAGGGCGCATATGCTGCCTCTCCCTCACGTGCGCCGCCTCCCTCTTCGCGAGCATCACTGCTTCGCTGAAGGAGGTGACGGCTCCCCATGCCCTCTCGCTCCGTACCATGGCCTGGACCAGGGCCGGACGCGAGAGATCGCTGCCGCCGATCGCCTCCACGAGGACACGGCGGTGCTCCGCCCAAGCAGGGCAGACCGCCACCGTGTGCTCCACCGTGTCCTCAGGGCGATCTTCGCAGTGGAAACACCCGGGCGTTTCCTCCCGCCCTATCCGAAACAGGAACCTCCCGAAACAACCGTGTCCGGTGAGGACCTGCGTCAGGCGGAAGGTGAGGACGCCATGCCGCCTCTCAAACCACTCCTCAAAGAGGGGAAAATTAACCCATTGAGGGTAAAATGGGGATATACTTTGTTTGAAAAGTTTTCTGTGGAGAAGTAAATTATATACACATTACCTGCGCCGTATTATTATAAACTTGAAACTTGCCGAGGTGGTTTTGTAGGTGAACATCAGAATGACTGGCCAAAATGACCGATCAGCTTTAAAATATTACTAAAATCTGATACCTACCTACCTTTTGCTACTATTTGATACCTTTGTTTAAATAATTGGTACCTAATTATAAACTGAGAAAATTTATTTAAAAATTGGGCAGCATTCTGATGTCAGGACGACTGCCCACATTTAGGATCTCCACGTAAGGGTTCCAAAATTTCTATTCACCTTTACAAAAATTTAGTAGGTACCTATTTGATACCCAAACATATTTTTTTTAAATAGATTTTTAGGGCAAAGAATAAAGATTTTACTAGAGATTTTTTGTTTATTACGTTAACTATGTAATACAAAAATTCAAGTGATTTTTTTTTCAATTCTTAGCAGTGTAGGTTGTTCAATTTACACCATAATTAATAATACTACTAATAACAAGTTCCGACTACGAGATACCAATAAAAGCTAGCATGTGGGTAGAACTATATTTTTTATGACATATCGTTGTGATCGATAGTTGCTGCTATCATGGGCGTAGCCAGCCATGGGCTCAGGGTGGGGCAGCAGTCTAAAATAATATGTAACTAGCAAACTTTACCCGCGGTCCTACCCGGTTAATTTTTTCATACAAAAAGGTCACACCCTATAGCACCCTGTATCTGTATGTACAATTCGAATTATCCAAAACACTTTCTTATTGCTCACCTACCTACACCACGAAATCTTCCATATTTTATAGCAGCTCGGCCATTTTTGACAGTCAATCCCTAAAAAAAAAAATATTCGTTGCCCTAGAAATCTAGAAAAAAAATTTGTTTAAGTATCAAATAGGTGCTAATTTTTTGTAAAGGCGAATTGTAAGTTTTGGAGCCCTTACGTGGAGACCATAAATGTGGGAACTCATCCTGACATCAGAATGACTACCTAATTTTTTAATTAGCGCGCTCTATACATGGCTGTCAAAGAGGATTGAAAAAGATTATTGAAAACCACGTGAATATTGGATTGTTTTATAACATATTTATAGAATGGAATTGACAATTTAAATAATAAACTTTGATTGCCGTTTCTTTGTTTTTTCAGGTAGTATAGTTAAGAAGTAAAATTGATTAACTATGATTGGGTGTGATTTTTAAAATAAACTTTGTTTTTTTCAGAGCAACACAATTGTTTATTTGCATTTCCTAAAATCACTGTAAGTTGTCTTAGGTATATTCGTTTTCTCAATTATTAATTAGGTAGGTACCAATTATATAAACAAAGGTATCAAATCGTAGCAAATAGGTATTCGATTTTAGTAATATTTTAAAGCTGATCGGTCATTTTGGCCAGTCATTCTGATGTTCACGTTTTGTATGAAGGATAATGATCATATCACTTTACATTGTTGACGTCAGAAGATAAATATTTATCTTACTAATATTATAAATGTGAAAGGATGTGAAGATGTTTGGATGTTTGTTACTTAAGGAGTTAATAGCTAGTGTAGCTGTATGTGTATTTATATTCTTAGTCGTAATATATATTCGTAATTTGATATATAGGTACATATAATTTGTATTCGTAGTCTTTAAATTATATGGGACGCATTAGTATATTATAGTACTATAATATACTAATGCGTCCCATATAATTTATATTCTTAGTGTAATAATGATTGAGACTTACGAAATGCCAACTGTACATTCATTATCGTCATTTATTTAATTTTATTGTCTGTTGTGCCTGCTCTTGAATGTATAAATTTGACTGACTCTAGCATATATGCCTCTTTAAGGTTTGCAATTTCTTAGTTGAGTACCAGACATATTGTAAAATATTGGACATTTGATGAATCTTATAAATGTCTTACTCTAAATTAGTCACTGTATGTCATCAACTCATCAGGGACCTCTACAGGTTCATGGAACGAAACCACGCAGTCAAGTAGAGGAGCCTAGCGTTACCGAAACTGGCAGAAGCAATGGCCAAGCAATGGTTTGGGTATGTGATCTTCACAAAAAATTGGCGGTACGAATAGGTCGTGTCGGGCCTTGCTTTGCATGCAGGCTAAAAAAACATTTAACATCAGATTTTTTGTTTAATGTATGACATCATTCTAATAGTAGATGTGAAGGAGCAAAAAAGGAAATTGACTGACAAAGATCCAACTAATACGATGATCGATATTTTTAACCGACTTCGACAAAGGAGAAACTTGTATGGATGTTCCACTGTATTTTTTTAATTGTATGGTCATCTATTTCTCCGTCAATTGTGGATGTTTTTTTTTTTTAATGTACCTATAGTGTATGCTACAGGAGATATAAGACCATCATATAAATTTTATAAACTTTGCTACGGTAGCTTTTGAGTTAGCCTCGATAATACGTTTTTGATCCACTGTATGTACCTCGATGATATGCTGCTTCTTCTGGTCACTATTGTTTACATAGCAAGTAGTGGTATAAGAATTGGTATAGGGTAGGTAGCTACTATAACTAAAAAGTGGAAAAAAAATATCCATAAAAAACAAGCGACTTCTAAAAAAACCCAGCAAATTGAAAAATAACTTTAATTTCAGAAGTTAGTGACAAAGAACTAAAATACATATCCAAAGACAATATAACCTTTCTCAAGAATTGGACTATCAAGGGCAAAATTATTTCTAAATCCGACTATTCGATAACAAATTTACAATGACATAAACAAATTTTACTTCTTTCTAATACTAGCTTTTGCCAGCGGCTTCACCCGCGCGGAACTTTCATCCCCTATTTAACTCCCTCAGGGGTTGAATTTCGAAAAATCCTTCCTTATTCCTTGTCTACATTATAAAGGGAACCTCTGTGCAAAATTTCAGCTTTCTAGGTCCAAGGGTTTGGGCTGGGCGTTGATGAGTCAGTCAGTCAGGACTTTTCTTTTTATTTATATAGATTAAATATTATACATAATCTCACGGCACGATTTTACAAAATTAGATCCCCACGGAGCGGACGTCCGATTTCCGGCCACCGTAGGCATGAGCTTGCGGACGGCGAGTAATGGGTAGCTCGCTGTCCGGTAAGGACCAAGCCCAAGTCGACGGCGCGTTGTGTTCCACGCGCGCCTCAAAGAGATGTCAGCACAAAAATGATGGGGCCCGCAAGGGCCGATGCCTGTCAGGGGTGCGAGTTCGTTTGAAAGAGATACCATAGCCCCTGGCAAACGGACTAATGAAGGAACACGGGTGGGTTTTAGTCAGTAAAAGTCTGACACGCCCTCCTGCTCCACCCAGAGCGGGAGAAGTTATTTGATGATTTCCCACCCAAAAAAAAAAAAAAACGGAGCGGACGTCAACACAGCAGCCTCAGTCAGCCCTTAGCCGTTCAGCTATCACCACGTGTAAACGTTTCATTTCTCTCCACAGTTCTCAATCTGGGTACTAAGTGTGAACAACAATTTGGACGGCTCTCAAATAGCGGCTCAGCGAGCTCTCGACCAAGTTTATCAGAATTTACTCTGGGATGCGACCTGGAAGGACTTTGTATATAGTTGGATTGAAGAAAATGTACTTTAGTGCTTTAAGTTAGGGCATTCTTTTTGTGATAAATGGTGGCGGTGTGAAATAAAAGTAAAAATAAATAAGATAGATAATGTTTTTTTTAGATTCGTGTCATACGAGTTTGATTCGCCATTAAGATAGGCCTTAAGAAGGATTTTGTAACCTTTTTAGTCGTTAGATTATTTAATCAATTTTGGGCAATTTGTTTTTGTAATAATGTAATGTTCAAGTTTTATTTCATCGTATTTCTTACAGCATAAAATGATAGTCGAATTCTACAGTGATTTAGATTCGCGGAAGTTTTCGTCGATGGAAAAAAACAATAAAAATAAAACAACTTACTTAAAGGTACAAAACATATAATTAAAGTGATTTATATTAATCAAGTTATTTAAATATTCTTATAATATTAGGATAACTTAGGATTTTAGACAGAGACTTATTATTAAAATGTTATTACATCACGGTAATAATAATATGTACAAATTAGATAATTATATAAAAGCAAGTAGACTGCACTAAGTTAGCTCGCGAAAATCAAATTTTCCTACGTTTTTATTTTGCAATTTGCAGGTGAGTGGCTGTACATATGTTGATTAAAATATGATTCGCGACCGTACCAATTAGGTATTGGTTTACAAACTCATAATCATTAAAATCACAAATACAACTAGGTCCATTTAATAACATTGAATTACTTTTTCATGAAATAGTCTTCCAATATACCTATTTATCTCAGTAAACATATTTTGTTTTAACCTACAGCCTAAAAGTTACCTGCAAATTGCAAAAAACGCTAGAAAATTATAATTTCTCAATCTACCCCGGCTCTTCCCACTAAACTAAAATGATTAAAAATTAGAAAATGTATTTTTTTTTCGCATTTTTAATTAAATTATGACTAGAATTACTAAACTGTTAAATTGTTACCATTCAAACTTGATTTTATTTTACAACAAATATTATTAAGCGTCTTTCATGTTTCTGTCTGTACAAAGTGATCGCAGATATCAAAATAAAATGATGGAATGTGACTTTAAAAATTAGGCATCACCTTACCTTTTCACGATTGATCAAAACCTAGTTATATACAGGGTGAATGAGATGTAGCAGAAATAGCCCTTAACCGTTGTCCTACAGGATAAATGTCTTAGGAAACTGTCCGTATATTAATAAAAAAAGCTAGGACCTTATACACAAAAACTTTTTCTCAGGAACGCGTGGAGGAGGTATAATAATATGAAATACATAGGTATATGGTCCCTTGTCGAAAAATAAAGCTTCAAAGTCAACGCAATAACAAACACGGCCATTTATGCCACATATTTTGATACTCGCAAATAAATCAAAACTGTAAGCCCGGGGGGTACTTGTCGTTGACCTAGAATCATGAAATTTGATAAGAAGCAAGGTCATACCAGTACAAAAATCATTGATATGTCGTTTTACCACATTATTTCTCTCTTTTGAGATTACAGTCTTACATCTGAAGTTGGAACAAAATTGTTCGTGACGTATATCGATGTAAGGGAGAACATTTTTTAAACTACAAAGTAAGGTTGTGTTCTTGGGATAAATTTATCCCTACCACGGAACACTTCATTGTGCGTGGTCCGAAACGCACTTGGCCGTTTTTTTTTGTGTATGATAGATAGGCCGTTTCGTCTTAAAAATCCACCCTGAATATTTAGGTAAGCATCGTTTTAGGTTTTAAGAAAAATGAAATAATTGGATCACATTGAATTTTACGTTTAGGATGTAGTTTTTGGCTACATTATTCATGTTGAGATTCAAGTTCACTTTGAGAATACATATTTAATAAATTGAAAATGTTGTAACTAGACAATTAAAACTTATTTGATGTAAATTATTTTGAAAGCTCAGAAATCACCCAAAAGCAGGATTTTTATAAGGCGGGAACAGTCTTGGATAACATCATTTAAAAAAGTATTTAACAATCTTAAATAATAAGCCTAATAAATAAATAACTAACAGAACTAAGTTAAACACAAATTAATGCTATCTATTTTTTTTAAACACTGGTACACCAGGACATTTTTTTTTTTATAATTTCAATGATTTACCTCGTAAAAATGTTGATAGAAATTGCTACCAATTTGAATTGCTGCAATAAATATAAACATAATTGAATATTCTATTGACGATGCTCCATCTTTGTGTAGCTTTTCGGTTACTGGCTGTAAAAGAAGAGAAATAATATACTTCACAGTTTGAATTATTGCGACGTCCGCAAAGCTTGACTGAAATTGGAAGTAGCGTTACCATCTTGTATAATGTTTTTTTACAAATGTTAACAACGCTATCAGGTACACCTGGCACTTGGAAAAAAATTTAAACTAACGTCGCCATTTTGTTATTTTTAAACAAAATGTGACGGTTCTACAACACAACCTGTATGTGGTCCGTGGCCAAAATTGGAACTAACGTCACTATCTTGTTTTAAAAAAAAAAAATTGTGACAGTGTGTAAATCTGTATTTTCTTTGATCGCCCAGTCCCTCTCCATTTATTCAAGGGAAAAAACGATGAAATCACTACATTAAACTTTAATAGTATTTATAAATCTTACCGTTTCAGTAGTAGACATTACAATAGGCATCGGTCTCGGTTCTCCTAATGGGATCTTGCCGAAAAATCTATATTTAGCGCGTCTGAAATAGAGTCAATGAATGAATATTAAAACGAAGAATGTATTTGTTTCAAGTTAGCTCACAATAATACACATTTAAAAAAAAAACTAGTACGAAATTTAACAGACGATCCATAAAATATTATTATTCAAAAAGGATTCGAATCGAAGAAAATGTTGACAACTTTCTAATTGTTTGGGTGATGTGGATTCCTGAGTTTTATAGATTTTTTTGAGAGTGGTTACCCAGAATACTAACAAGTATCAAAATACAGCTATTCAGCTGCATTCGGTGAGACTGGAAGCCAACCCAAACATAGTGATTGGGAAAAAGCAAGGCATAGATTATGACGACGATAATATTCCCTATCTAAAGGTAGGAGAATATGCATTATGCATGTTTCTTACATTTTCTGGTCAGCCGTCCACTTGTCGTCCTGTTCGATGGGGTTCAGTTTGCGTGAGTACGTGTTGCTGAACGTCTCGTTGGCCAACACGTAGAAGTACGACACGCGGCAGTCGGGGAAGAGGCTGGAAATTAATAAGATAATATTTGAGCACATAAAAAGGAGATTCATTAGTTGTTGTAGAAGTTATACTATAGGGTAGGCAGAGATATCGACACGCAAAGTGAAACCATGAACACAGCACATGATTCTAGACCCTCTAGCGTAGAAATTAATTGTCTGTTAACAAACAAATCTGATGTTTCATATAAAATGTCAACGCCCGCGTAAGCATTGAAATTTTTTATGGATGTCAAAATGTATGGCATAGCAATTTTTTAACCCCCGACTCAAAAAGAGAGGTGTTATAAGTTTGATCGCTACGTAGGTATGTCTGTCTGTCTGTGTGTCTGTTAGTCTGTCTGTGGCACCATAGCTCTTAAACGGGTCAATCGATTTGGATGCGGTTTGTTTTACTTTAAAGTCAGTTTTGATCAAAGCATTGTGACGTTGGGGGACCGTCAATGAAAACGCCAAAAAGACGATGCCCGGCAATAATGAACGTAACTATCCTATTGTAGAAAGGATAACATTTTCATTACTTCGTCGTTCCTTTGATCAAAATATAACCTACAACTGAAAAGGTTTTTTTTTTTACTTTTTAGCGGTTTTGTTTGCGTCGGAGGTTTTTCACATTTTTAATTTAATTTTAAATTTAAATAACCTCACTGTAAGTGAGTTGCGTGCCGATATAGTGGAGTTACGTAACACTGTAGCGGGATGTAGGTCAACTGAGTTCGCGTGAAAAGTGAACACACGTCGAGATACAAACAACGCATCACTTTCCAGTTTCGAGTCAGCGAAATTGGAATCGTCACCGGCCGCTGTCACTGCAAACGATGCAATACCGCGCTCCGGCAAACTCGCCTCTACCGCCGTAGAAGCAACGTCACAAGTTAACAACAACACGTCACTACCACGCCGTGCTTAGTCAGCTGCCGCTGCGCAACGTCCCATCCCAAAGGAGCAGCAACAGAAGAAAGTTTTTACCAAAAGTGCAAAACCAACTGAGGGGGCTTCTAAGAGCCGCAATGCACCGGCTCCCAGCACCGTATCCCCGGGCTCTAAGAAAGGTCAGCCAGACAAGGAAGGCTTCGTGATGGTGAAGTCGAAGCGAAGGAAGCCCACTTGCCATAATCGATGTGGTACTGCTCTGCCGGGACTAAATATGTTGCTGTATCCTGCAAAACCATCGACGCAGCTGTACGTATCCCGTCTGCATCACTCTACGATGACTGAAGACATCGTGGAATACATCAGGATCAAGACCAAGTGGACCTTGAGAGTAGAGAAGTTGGAGTCACGCCATAAATGATAAATGATTTTATTTCTGTAAGTAGGTTTGTACAAACACTTTTACACGTCAATCATATTTTTTTAAACTAGATGATTTCGTCGTTTCCTATCTGACTACTCTGAGAATAAAGGCCGAAACAAACTCAGAGGTCACAGTCTCTTTTAAAGTCCAGACATAATCTTGGTCAGATCATGTGAAGACCATGTGGATTGGTGTCTGAAATGGTCTTTTGAGGAAAGAACCACACAGGTTGAGTGGACCTGTCCATTCAGTGCACGCATGTATCAGTAATCATACGGCTCAACTCACAACTTGAGGAGCTCAACGATTTGACGAACAATACCAAAGAAAGGACATTTGGGTAGGCCGCATAAAGTACTCAAACTGCCAGATTAACATTAAAAACGAACTGAGAAAGAGACGAAACACAAAAACAAAAAACAAAAATACCACATAGACAATAATCTCACATTCACATTCACAATAATTAAAACAAAAATAATATAATACTTCTCAAAGTAAATATTCATGTCAAAGTGTATCAAATGTCAAAAGAGCAACACAAAGATAAAAAACAACATTCAGTATACAAAATTGGAGCAGGTCAATCCCAAGTTTTTTTGTCTTCAATATAATCTTTAACGGTATAAAAGGCTTTCAGGCACAACTTACGTTTGTGAATGATTTAAATTTATTGAGACTTAGATCTTGAACATGGCTTGGAAGTTTATTATAAAAGCGTATACATTGACATCTGAATGACCCACCTATTTTCTTGAGCCTGGTTGATGGTACAACAAATTTGTGTTTGTTCCTAGTATTTATACTATGGATATCACTGTATTTTTAAACAATTTAATATTTTATGGGCATATAAAAGATTTTCATAAATATACTGTGAAGGCACAGTCATTACATTAATCTCCTTAAATTTATCTTTGAGAGAGTGTCTCGGACTTAATTTATAAATTGATCGGACAGCTCTTTTCTGCAAGACAAAATTAGTCTGAATGTCGGCGGCATTTCCCCACAATAGTATACCATACGACATTACACTATGGAAATAGCTAAAGTACACTAAGCGGGCTGTCTCTACATCAGTTATATTACGAATTTTTCCAACAGCATAACATAAACTTCAACTCCTTTGTGGTGCGGGTTCCAACTCAGTATCTATAAACTTTCATGAAGGAAGAGTTTTGGCCGAAAGGTGTGGGTGGCATACCGACGTTTTCGCGGAAGGTTACGCGACACCACGCAGCGCAACACGACGCCGACACAGTCATCACTTCGTGTACAATAGTTGTATGTAATTCTATGTAATAAAAATATAAAATATGTATTTTTAGGTTAAGGTATTTATATATGGGTCTGCGTCGCCTAAAATAAATGGTTTAATGTTATTATTTTCAACGCCGGGGTCTGAATCATGTTCTGAATTTATGGGATCAGGTTGTGCATCGATGTTCCTACCACCCTGTATATTCCAGATCTCTGTCAAGAAATGGGGCGGTGTAGGTAAAGGAAGAATGTCTGTATCTACAAATAGTGTCCGTCACTCACGTGTGCCGCCCCCGCCTGTCCTCCACATAGGCGCGCCGCACGTGCTCCTGCGCCGCCGCGTGCTGCAGCTCGCACGCCAGCTGCAGCACGGAGCTGCGGAACTGGCGCGTAGGGTATGTGTTGTCCTTACTCTTCGTCAGCTGCGAGTAGATCGGGGATACCTTCTTGAGCATGAAGTTCTGAAATCAATGAGAATTATTATTAATTGAAATTGTAATATTATCAATTGTGTAATTAGAAAAATATCGTGAAGAATGAATTGAGTAGGTATGATTTGGATAGCCATATGAGTAGGAGAAGTCCCAAGAAATGATTGATGGACTGTGTGAAAGATGATACAACTAGAAAGGGTGTGGGTTCTGTAATGACGACTAATAAAGAAGTATTTAATAAAACCCCCGACCCAAATATTATTAATTATTTATTTTATTTATTTATTAACACCAATAAGTACAAAATCTTACAGTTTCCCAAGACGATGTTATGCACACATATTAAATTATTTACATCTATAAAAAACACTTAAATAAAATAGAACAATAAACATGAAAACAAAAAAAAATGTCCTAGCCCATGGCACGTCTAACAAAGAGGGTTGCGGCGCGCCCTGGTACACCCGTCCGGGACACGCAGCCGCAGCGACTCCAGCCCATCTGGGTGGTGCACCAGCCCGCCCTCGCCACGTACTTCACTAATGCGACGTCCCTCCTAACCGCCAGCCTTTTGTACCAGGTAGAATAGGTAATGTGCCCATGAGGCAACACGCCCCCTTTGGTCTGGATATAAAGCGAAACGGTGGCCCTACCTAATAGCCAGGGGTAGGGAAATGGTCACGGTGTCCCGTCAGAGGGTCACAGGCGAGGTGCGTGAGGTCCGCTGAGGTTGTCCTTGGACGACCAAAGCGGTAGGTAAAGGTCATGCTGACGGTGTAAGTGAAGGTTGATCAGCTCGTTGGGGGCCAACCTGATCGAGCACCCGATGTCGCACTGTAAACCAGCCTCGCGCCCCTATATCTCTCTGGTACTCCTAACGTTCGATCTTTTTATAGTGAGACGTTCCCAGGTGCGGGCTCCATTGAGGGTGGGAGCCAGAGAGACGAATTTTTATGGACAATTTAACATGGATGCCTTAAGGCCAGTTAAAACCCAAATCACTGGAGTGGAGGCGAAAGCCAATGAGACTCTAAAGGGAGGTGCTTGCACTTCTCTCGCCCCTGGACACCTTGCGACTAACTTCGCGGGTACCAGTGCGGGCGCTGGTCCGGTTGTGGCGAGAACCGCAGCCAAGACCAAAACCAACAAGTCCCAAAAAAAAAACAGAGGACGTCGGCGCTGATTGGGACCAGTACCGACCCCTCTAAAACCCAGGTGAGTGCAATGGCGACGGTTAACACCACTGCCGATCCGACCGTTGCCGCACGAATCCCGGTGTTGGGTAATACTGGCACCGTGAGACACCCTCCCACTCCTGTGGCACCTCCAACGATCGACGAACGGCGATCAGCAATGGCGTGCCTTTTGTCCGACTGTAAAGTCCTCCAAGCCAACCTCCACCACAGTCAGACCGCGACGACTCAGCTCCGGAAGTGGCTGGAGGTACAACACACGGCCATTGCTCTGATCCAAGAGCCGTGGATTAGGGCCGGCCGCATACAAGGACTATCCAATCTTGGGGGTAAGCTCCTGGTTACCACTGATCACGACCAACCCAGGTCGTGTATCTATGTTACAGGTAACCTTAAAACACAGCTCTTAACTGAATTCTGTTGCCGAGATGTCTCTGCAGCAAAGCTAGTAATACAACGTGCCGACGCCGTAGAGATGGCGATCGTCTTCGCCTCAGCCTACATGCCTGAGGCGGAGGCGCCGCCCCCCCACGACCTCGCCCGTCTCGTGAGCCATTTCGAGAGTGGCGGGTTTGAGGTCGTCGTCGGGGCCGACGCCAATGCTCATCACCAACTATGGGGCATGGACACCCAAAATGAAAGGGGTAAGTGTTTAGTTGATTATTTATTCTCAACTAAACTATCTCTAGTAAACACCGGCGCTGAACCTACTTTCGTAACCAGGCGTAGTCGCACGGTCATTGATCTCACCCTGGCAACCGAGGGCGCGGCGGAAATCATCACTGGCTGGCAGGTCTCCAAGGAGGCCTCCTGCTCGGATCATAGGTGGATTCGCTTTGACATCCAGGTCTGCGCTCCACCTACGACACCACGTCGCAATCCGCGTAATTCGGATCGCGGCATCTATACACGCAGCCTAGAAGCTAAGCTTGCGACGCCAAGCGGTCCGACGTCATTTGCGGACACGACACAAATTGAGGCACAAGTAAATCATATCACTAAACTAATGATAGACAGCTACCACACTGCCTGCCCAGAAACCACCCCGTGTAGCACACCGGGCTAACAACCTTGGTGGGGCGCTGACCTGGAGCGCAAGCGCGGTAAGGTAAGGAAGGCTTTAAATAGAGCCACGAACACTTGTGCGGATGAGGACTGGGATAGCTACTATGCAGCCAAATCCAGCTACAAAAAATGCATCAGATTCAGGAGTACCGCGGGTTAGCGCAAATTCTGCGGTAACATTGAATCCTGCCAGCAAGCCAACAGGGTAAGGAAGATACTGTCGCAACAGAAGAATTCCGGGCCCATCACCCTCCGCAAACCTGATAACACACTCACATCATCACCTGAAGAAGCTAGACGCGTCCTAATTGAAACTCACTTCCCTGGATGCGTCTTCGCGCAGGAAATCGACTGGCAGGATGTAATCCAAACACCATCTGAGAATGACTGGCGCTACACATGCAGGATGATTACGCTGGAAAAACTCCAATGGGCCATCCGCAGCTTCCATCCTTTCAAGGCAGCTGGTCCCGATGGAGTGTTCCCCGCCTTATTACAATGGGGGGGAGTCTCTGCCGCATTATGACTAGTGCCTGTAATGAGAGCGTGCCTGGCCTTTAGGTACGTTCCCAAAGGCTGGAGAGAAGTGAAAGATATATTCATCCCAAAGCCAAGTAAAGGTGACTACAGTAACGCCAAATCCCACCGACCAATCAGCCTGACCTCTTTTCTACTGAAAACACTGGAAAGGTTATGTGATAGGGAGCTGAGAGACGGCGCCCTCAAAACCATACCGCTACACGGTAACCAACACGCGTATAGCTCAGGTAAGTCGACCGAATCTGCTCTTCATCAAGTCGTCAGTCAGATAGAAGAAGCAATACACCAAAAAGGCACCTGCCTGGGCACCTTCATAGACATCGAAGGAGCCTTCGACAAAACCAATTTCTCAAGCATCGGAAGCATGGGGTAGATTAGGTACTAACGGACTGGATTACAAACATGCTTAGCAAACGAGTGGTTCGCTTGGAGGACGAGCAGCAGCTGGCCATGATAGCCAGAGGCGGGAGAGGGCGTAGCCAGAGGCTGCCCCCAAGTAGGGGTACTGGTCCTATGGAATCTGGTGATTAATGATCTTATCACCAAACTCAACGCCAACCATTATTTTACAATAGGTTATGCAGATGATCTCGCAATTCTTGTTTCGGGGAAGGTGACGGGAACGATCTGTAACCTCACACAACAAGCACTACGTATCGTAGAGAGATGGTGTAGGGAATTTGAGCTATCAGATATCCCCACCAAAACTGAACTAGTAATGTTCACCCATAAACGAGCATTAGGCCCTTTCTGCCTACCGAAACTGTTCAACACGGAACTTCAGTTAGCCAATGAAGTTAAGTATCCGGGGTTACTTTGGACAGTAAGCTAAACTGGAGCAGTCATTTGGACACCAAGCTAAACAGGGCCTGCATCACATTCTGGCAGTGCAGGAAAATGATTGGTAAGAAGTGGGGCCTATCGCCCAAAATTATACTATGGCTGTACACTGCAGTAATCCGCCCCATGATCACCTACGGGGCCGTGGTCTGGTGGCCCCGCATCAAGCTAGTTACAGCTACCAACAAACTACAGCGCATGCAAAGACTAGCCTGCATGGCGACCACGGGCTGCATGAGGACTACTCCGACTGCAGCGATCGAGGCCATGCTGGGGCTGCCGCCGCTCCACCTGTTCATACAGCAGGAAGCAATGATGGCGGCGGTGCGTCTAAAGGCTACAAATCTATGGAGTAAGACAGACACACAACACACCGGGCTGCTTAAGGAACTCAACAGTGAGTTCCCCATTACGAAGGCAATAAATGACCGGGTGCCCAAACAATTTATCTTTGATAAAAAATACAGAATCCAACAGCATGAGGATCGACGACGCGAAGGCTGGCGCCCCGCAGAGCTGCGTATCTTCACGGACGGATCAAAAACAGGTAGTGGCACAGGGGCTGGAGTCTTCTCGGAGGACCTCAACATCCACATAGCCACACCACTGGGGGTCCATAACACAGTGTTCCAGGCCGAATGCATGGGCATCTCCCTTGCCGCGTCTGCTATCATGGCCAGGGAAGTTAAGGATCACTCAATTCGCATACTCTCAGACAGCATGGCTGTTCTAAAAGCGCTGAACAGTCACACGGTTGACTCTGGGCTGATACACGAGTGCCACCAGCGCCTCAACGAGGTAGGTAGCCTCAACAATATTACCATTCAGTGGATCAGAGGACACAGTGGTTCGCTAGGCAACGATGCAGCCGATGAACTTGCCAGGAGGGGGTCGAGCATGACACCAGTGGGACCAGAACCCATTGCGCCACTTCCCTTCGGGTATCTACGCACTCTGGTAAGGAAACGAACCAGGGATCATCATCACAAAATATGGATGGACCTAATTGAGTGCAGGCAGGCTAAGGAAGCACTTCCTGCGTTCGATGTCCACCTCACGAAACAGGTTCTCCGTTTAACAAAACCACAGCTGCGTACAGTTACAGCAGCCTCAGTTAAGGCTGCTGTAACTGTACGCAGCTGTGGCCATGCGTCATTTAATAAACATCTCTTTGTCATAGGAGTAACAGACAGTCCGCTGTGCAGGGCCTGCATGGAGGACGACGAGACAGCGGCTCATGTGATGTTGAACTGCCCGGCGGTTGCTAATTACAGGGCAAAATACTTCGGTAACCCAGGTACCCTACGTGAGATTGTCAGCAGCACCAAGGCGTTGCTGGCCTTTTTCGAGGAGCTGGGGTGGATCGAATGACCGATTCTCCCACCCGTACGCAAAATACGCGCTTTGACGTGGAGTTGCGGACAACAGCCCGTTTTACCTATTACCTAGAATAGGTAAACCCCATATTGTTTTAAATTTATACCTGTTGAATTTATTTTGTATTTTTTCTAGCATGAGACTATATTTGGCTTCATGCGGATTCCATATGATGGCACTTGTCTCGAGACGACTACGAACTAAATCATTGTAAAGTATTTTTTCCACTGCTATACTTTGAAAATTCCTACTTTATCTTAATATAAAACCCAAATTTATAAATGATTTGCTACACAAATCTATAATATAGTTGCGAAACGTCAACTCGGCTACCATATGAACGCCAAGATCCCGCATATTGCGTGACTCGCGGCATCACTGAGCCATCCATCTCATACGGATTTTGCAGCGGGCCGCGCGCGCGATTATCTGCAAATAGCAAACATCTCGCACTGCTCACGACCCCAAGGAGATCATTCACCATAATTATTCCAGTGGACCCAAATTAGTGCCTTGGGTTACCCCACCCTAGAAAACGTATAAAATGGTTTAGATTTATGCCCGGCGTACTCAAATTACTGCCGGCGCTCACTTAGATAACTCGCAAGGAACTGCAGTAAATGCGGTATAAAACCTAACGCAGCAAACTTAGTTAATAGAATGTCACTATCCACCATATCAAAAGCCTTCCGAATGTCGAAGTACGCGACGTCCACCTGTCCTCCAGCGTCCACTACTGGTGCCAAATACGACACAAACGACAGCAAGTTACTCCCGTACACCGACCGACTCTTCGAAAGCCATGTTGAGCCTCATGCAGCAGTGGGCTCACTTGCGTGTATGTAACATTGATTCAAAAACCTTCGAAAACGCTGACAGTACGGCCACCGGTGGATAACCACCGACGTCCGACCCTGAACCTCCCTTTGGTACCGGGATAACTAGCGTCATTTTCCATTTATCTAGATAGTGTTCTTCTTGTAAGCACATATTGTAATGTGTAGCAGTAGTTTCCAAAAGACTGAGCTACAGTCCCTGATAATGAAAGGTGGTATTCCATCGGGAACCCGGAATTCTACGCAGAGTTCTTCTCACTATTAAACACACAAGATAAAAACACTTTCCCACTAAAGACTAAAACTATCTGCATAACGTTCTTATTTAGTGATTCGGCTACTCCAGGTATTCGTAAAAGCAGGGAAAAACTCTTTGAAATTTATGGCCTAAAGCAACAAATGAACAAAGTAAGCTTTGATTAATATGCTTCAAAATATTCAAAAACTTTTAAAATGTGTGCAAAATAGCTAAAGCGCTTTATATTATCAATAAAATAAAATCAGCTGATGATAAAATTAAATCGACCTGGCAAATAAAAAATAATGAAGCAGGTAGAAAAAAAACAGCGTAATGCTGAATTTATTCAACTCATATTCAGAAATAGGTCAGGAATTTGAAAACTTTTTCGCTAATATTCCTGTTAAAACTACTGAAGCTTTAAATTCCTCACCAGCGCGTTCTGCTACCTTACTCAGAAATAATGTAAGGGCTCTTTGGAGTTTAGTTTTCTGCATAATGTGACTGTTTTTAAATTACCACAGGTTGATAAAATTTTCGTTGTTCCTAATTATGTTAATATTAGTTCTTAGGTCGGTTCCCCCTAAGGGGGAAGGACCGCACTCCTCCCCGTACGGCCTTGTAGAGCTCGTCACTGGACTGGTCGCTCTCCCACCGATATAATTCAAATGAATTCCAAATTACCTTAAGGGGAATCTAGTTGCGGGCTCGAACTCACTGGTGGGCCTGACTAGTAGGCCTATTAGTAAATCAGAGATTTTATTACTTAAACAAGCCCAAAGTTAGGTTAAATTAGCAAGAAAATAGGAATCTTTGTTGCCTCATAACGTTTTGACGCTCTTCAACCTTTAAACTTTTTAACTCTTTATTTTAGTATTCTGTTTCCGTACAGACAATATTAATAATGAGACAAAACCATACCATGTTTAATTTTTGATGTACATTGCCGACTGGTTTTAGAAAGCTAAAAATTTATAGAGTCAAAGCGTCGCCGGTGTAAAGTAGTAATTAAAAACCAAACATGCTACTAACTATTAATTTTCGTTTAACATGTATTAAATTGTTTTTTCTTAACGTACTTCACATTAATGTGTTTTATTTAATCTAATTTTCATATAAAACAACTCTCGGGCAGTTTAATGAATCGTTCTTAATTATTTGTCCAGCTTCATTACTATTTGAATTTGATACTATAGAGAATATACAGGAAAAGTTTTTATCCAGTGCGCTAATTGTAACCATGAATTCAGCATATCATTCTAGACCCATAGATACACAAAAACAAATCAGCTGTTCCATACATTTTGACCGCGTAGGTATTGCACTTTTCTATGAATCAGCTGATTATTTTTTTGTACAACCGGCGAAAATTTTCTACGCTAGGGGTTCTAGAATGATACACTGAATTCATGGTTACAATTTGTGCACTGGATAAAAACTTATCCTGTATAAAACTTTTTTTTTAAATAGTTAGCGATATATATGGCTATTTCATAACATAACTAGTTAAAGAAGAAGAAAGAAAAAGTTAGTTACTTCTAAGAAGGAACACATAACCACAGATGACTTGATTTAGATAAAAAATCTGGAACATCAAAATCGTTCTTAATTATATGACCACAACTGTATATGACTGGACTGAAGTAGTTATCCACAATACCATTTAATATCTATCGGGCTCTTGGTTAAATAATAACAACCGCACGAGTTGCCGCAGTTTGTTCATGGATGGGTGACCACCGATCATCCACAACGTGTAGAGAAGCTCTTCGTGCCTCGAATAGCACGTTAAGCCATTGGTCCCGGCTGTCTTTCGTAGATCTTTGACAGTCGTTACGGATCCTCGGAAGCCAGACATTCTAACAACCAATGTTACCAAGGCGGATCATGTTACCCAGTTGCACTGAAAGCAGTTAGACGACCTTAATTTCACCTTTCCTATCATTCACTCACAGACTATGCAGGCGTTCATAAAACAGATTTAAAAACGAAATCTTACCTCCCACTCCCAATACAGATGTCTGGTCATATTGCAACTAGCTCCTTCGGTAATCAGCATTTCGTATCCAGATATGGCCGACTCCCATACTACAGGACTGCGTTCTTTGTCCAGATAGTCTAGTATTTCCATAGCAAGGTCAACGTCTAGGTCATGCGCCACAAACAGAGCAAATACATCGTTTACAATCTGGAATATAACAAAGTGTATAATTAGAATTGTGTCAAGGTCAACACCGTCTATTGAAAAAAGAAAATCAAAAATTTCGCAGATATTATATTTAATAAAGATATGGAATAAAATCTTTCCGTGGCTTACTTATAATCTGCTTTATTCATAAAAACCACTCCTTTTAATGAAACTATTTAACCGGTACTGTACCACAATCAAATCAGCCACGTTTTCTCACAGTTGAAATACTGGCCTCCTCTCTATGAGAGGAAATTGGCCGTAATCCACCATGTGGGACCAGTGTGGGTTGATAGATACAGAGAGGGTAATATTGTCTTCTCCAACTTTTTGGTTCTACGACATGCTGGTTTCCTCATGATGTTTACCGTTTCGAGAGCAGTGGTGGAGAGTGGTAGTAAAATTAAATGCCCGCCAGGATTTGAACTCACGAAAACTCGTAAGTTGGAAACGATAACACTAGGTCATCACTGCTCTTCGTTGTACACAGCATTTATAAAATAGTGTTCAATGGGCAGTCTTATCGCACTTGCAAAACGATCTCTTACAGGCAACCTCTTTACATAATAGCATTTTCGTCTGGCACTAACAAGGTGATCTCTTGGGACTTACTTGTGCTCTGTTTAGTTCATCTATGGTTGTCATGTTCTCCTTCAAAGTCTTTGCTATGAGTCTCCAAGTAACTGGATCGTAGTTGACTCGATAGTATCCTAAAAAATATTATAATTATTTTATTCTTGGGATCTTATATCCAGAGTGATATTCATATGAGATCGCAAATTAGTCCTCATTTCGTAAATCAACTTAAGAAACTGAGAGAGAGGCTTTGGATATAACAAAACTTATAGATAGTGCTACAAAAGTTATTCTCTTTCTCGTCTATTAAATGAATAACTACTGTCCTCGATTCGTAATTTTATCTGTGACATTAATTCCGCCAGACTATATAAGATATCCGGAATTACTAACGTCATAAAATTATGCATTACGTCGTGTACAGAATGCATTGTATCGTGAATAAATCAACACAGTTTTACGAGCGTGGGTATGACAGAAATAAATTCATTGCTAAGTCAAGGACTTGTCAAGTACAGCCGTTTTATTATTAGCAGTAGCCATTGCGGCTCAATTAATGGTTCGCATTCTGTGGTATTTTATGGATAAGTTTCTTTTGAAGTTGGAAAGAGTTAATACACCTATTTTTATAGTTTGTGGTGGAACGAAGCAATATTTTCTTTACCTCAAACACGTTCGCTTTTTAAAGCGAACATGTTTTTATTTTATTTTATTTTATGGTTCAATAAAATTATGCAGCATCTAACTGACCAAAAACTTAGAACGGAATGTCAGAAATTTCGATCATGACAAGATCTATAATTATTTTAAAAAAAAAATTGTTTTCTTTCTATCTTGATATTCATAATAATTTGTAATCTGGAATCTGGTAAAAAGATAGAACTATTAATTTCCTGCCAAACATTCTGTCTGTGTAGTAGCTTCCAGATTAGTAGGGGTAAGTTAAGTATGTTTAGTAGCAGCACTCCGAGGCTCTCAACCATTGCTGTCACTGTGCTCGAACTCAGCAATAGGTTATCATTTTCATCATCTCTACTCTAAAATTCATATCCCGAGCCCCCAGTTACAAAGTACCTGTTTGGGACTCCCTGGCAAATAATAATTAGTAACCTAGTTGTGTCTAATACTAGATTTTGATAACGCGGGCGAAACCCGCGTAGAGTCGGAAATTATCCCACGGAAACGTACAACTACGTTGAAAAGTTATTTTTATGATTAGTAATTCCGTAATACCTACATTGTTTTTATAAAACTCTTGGTTTACGCGGCACACGCCAATAAACCTCCCTCTTATATTAAGCAAAAATCGTCATATTTCAGCCAATTTATACAAAACTTTAATGGATTAAAAAAATCTGCTGTTCCCTACATTCTGACGAGTTATGCGAACATTATTGTAGGGAACGGCAGATTTTTTTTTCGCGATTTCTGGTTTGGTCCCATAGTGAAAGTTGTTCATAATGATGAGTACAATCATGTGTTTAAATGTCGGTCACTAATTACCAGTTACCCTATATACACTTAAACCTTTCTCATTCAGAATCATTTCGTCTATTGGGGAAAATCATAAGCAAATTCATTCGATATTTTTTTAGTCTATCGTTTAGACGTGGCGGGTCATTGTTTTATAATATTTACAACTTGTGTTATGCTCGGTTCCTGTAAACAAAAACGCATAGTTTTGCTTTTCAATGGTAACATTTTTATTTCTAAACAGGGCAAATAAATAGTTTTGTAAGCTCATTTTAACTATGATAGCTACTTCAGCGTAGGGTGGTTCTACTATGTGAAGGTATAAGGTGTTTGGTTCATTATTGGTGAAGATGCCAGAGTCTTAATTTTAACCTACAACTGTCCGTCAATTATAAGAATCGGCCATTATTTAACCTCTGTTACTCTATTACTTGGACAATAAACAGTTCCTATTTCTACCCATATAGTTGTTGTCCACTCACCTGAACCTTTCCTATTCAGTATAATCCACCCATCATTCAAGTTCTCCCCGAAGGTGTACGTCTGTTCTCCGATGGTGAACCGCGGCTGGTAGCAGTTGTAACAGTTCTGGTTCTTTTGAACCATGTACGATATGGGGATCAGGAAGTCGGTGTCTAAGCGGTTATCCTGGGTGAAGCTGAATTGCCTCTGAAAGATAGTGTGGGTATACTTTGAAAATAGTCCGTTAGCCTTCAAAACAAGAGTGAATCAGTATCATCCGGTACCTCATCTATCGCTTTCCACGAGGCGAGATCGAGGTCAAGAGCTGTTCCATTTCACAATCACTGTACATAATAATATTATGATGATGATAATTATAGTAAATGCAATATGTAAAAACGTTTTGCAAAAAAAAAAAAAAAGAAATTAAATGTATTGTGATCCCAGTAGACATGAATTGTTTAAGTATGCGCGTTTCTATGACAAATAGATATAACTGTTTTTTTTTTTTCTATGAAGCAAGTAAGTAGGTTATCCCAAATTATTGCATAACTGAATGCCGCAAAACTGTACTAGTGTGTTGATCAAATTCGAAAATGGCGGTATTGGTGTTATTACGTTTATTGAAACTTTATCAAACGGTACTGGTGGTTTTTTGTACACAATGAAAGCTTTTAAGTCTTCGAACTGGTCAATGTAGGTACCTACATGGTCTGCACATAGCTATTTGTATGTACTAGAGTATAATAATAATAAGAGCTTTCAGAAAATAAATTGACATAAGTAATTCATATTTCAGGTAGACACTAAAAGTAGCATGTTTTCTATGCGTATATTTATAGATGTTTCTGCGTTTCCTATTGCGTTTGTTATTTTTAATTTATAGTGGCTTATCGAAAGACTTTTTAAAGGCTGTTCAATTTGCAGTTGCAAGCAGTTGTCTTTTGTTTCTCAACAAAAACAGTTTTCCTCTTTTCTTTATTTTTTTTACGAACCTGCTTCAACTGAACAGCATTAGGCACCCGGTCTCGCAACACCTGGACATTGATCACAGGATATCCTCGCCGTCTGAACCAGGAGCCAAGGATCTTGGAAGCAGTAGAACCGTTGAAGAACTGGTGGAGACACTCGATCGTGTCCTGATCTAGTGTGGTCGTGAAGTCTTGTAGGCTTATGTATTTCCCTCTTCTGTAATTTTAAATGAAATGTCTATTATAATGAGCTGTTTTTAAATCACCGATAGATGAATAATTTGCTATTATTTTCTATGGTTGTGCGTTGTTTTAATACCTAATAGTTTTATAGAATTTCATTTCACATAATATTATTCTCATATTTTTGTTTCATAGAATAATCAATACGAAGAATACCTACTTCGAAGATTTTTATATCATTGGATTTTGTTTCACGTAAAGTTTAATGTCAGAATAATTATATCATAGAATAACAAATCAAATATTCTTTATCCTTACATTGTTTATTGAAAGTAAAACTTATTACCAAGAATAACATTTTATCAAGTAACAGCTTCTAAACGTTTCAATTCACACCGTTGATAAAATGCATACCCTCGTATTATGCAGCATGCAAGCATGCATCATGCAAGCAAGCATGCAACATGCAGCAGGCATGGTTTCTGTCACGTCTCCGGGGCTCTGCGGGGCTCCGGCACTCCCACGCGAGCCTATCGTCAGGCCGCCTCGCCCCTTCGCGCCTACACGGATTCAAATTACACTTTCCCTAGACTTCGTGGAGTCGGTTTTGCTGCAATTCGTTTCTTTCACTAACTTTGTAGCACAACATATTTACTTTTTAATACGAAATTTTTATGCATTTTCGTTGAAACAAAATACCATGAAAAAATACACCAAACAAACAATATTCGTAAAAAATAATTCTACTGCTTGATAAGTTTGCTAAAAAAAAATGTGATTAAAATTCATTGAATTGTTTTTCATTCAAGTGAAACACAAATAAGGTAATAAGGTCTTTGAAACAATAATATTCGAAATAAAAATACAAGTACCAAATATTATATGAAACATTTTCTGGGAAACGAAATTCTATGAAATTTCTGTCTGCGAAACAAGGGGACACCATTTTCTAGGTATTAGCCAAGGTTGGCTATTCTAAGAATCGTTTATCGTCTAAATATATTTTTTGCCAGCAATTTTCAAGGCGGCGGCGCCAAATTGAGAAAACTGCAAACGGACATCAAAAATCTGTGCAGTTTGTTTTGTAATAGGCAGCCAGTAAAATATTTACTTGGTTGCCGCAGTTGTTACGTAAATGGGTTACAATCTTTACTTACCAAAACCTCTTCGTGTTTCGGTAAGCATGTTAAACCGTTGGTTCCCATGTGGTCAGAAGAAAGTCAGACAACCAGTCTTATCAAGACGTATCGTATTACCCAGTAACTAGTTTGTGGAGGTCAGATAGGCAGTCGCTCTATGTAAAATATTGGTATTTAGCTGCATTCAGTTCCAACCCTAATATACTTGGGAAAAGGCTAGGCAGATGATAAGATAGATAGTACAGGTAATACAAACACCATCGTTTTTTTTAAATCCTAAATTAGACGTGTTTAATAATGAAGTGTCCTAAATATCCGAAATCTCTTACCATAGCAGGTTTCTGCGTTGTTCAGACAGAGGGAGTGGTAGTAGCAGAACGTTTTACAGTGATCCTGTCCGACATAAACCAGATGGTACAATTTTGTTACATTCAAACTGTTCGCCACTGTCTCCGTCTGAACAAAGCGTCAGACTAGTAGAGACTACTCACCTAGACTTAATATAATGCACCAACGACTCATGAAACTTTTCAGAATCCACCCAATTCTCCAACATCCAAAGAATAGCTCCAGTCTTCATCGTAACCAGTTCCTTATACCTTGGCGGTATCTCTATAGCCAGCGAAGAATTGAAGGTTTCCAATGCTGGGGTAGATCGATGCCAGTCTTCTGCCATCGCTTTGTGCTTCATACGGATACCATACCCGGATATAAGACGTCTGTGCGGTGTTTTGATACCGTTATTGTACTGAAAATAGTATAAAGGGTTTCGACTTTGGTTGAATATTTATAATTTCCATAAAAATAGGTTATATTTTGAGAATTCATTGAAAAATGCGGAAACTAATTTGATCTTTTTATGAAACAACCTAAGCTCTACAGCGTGTTACAACTGTAAGCAGGTATTGTTATTCGAATTGGTCCAAGGTGGCAAAAAATAGCGACACATGTAATATTATAGAAGGTCCATATTCCTCTACCTTGTGAGTTGATGTTAATATTTTGAAAAAATATTCAGAATAGCATGTCTTAAGAACAGATTTGCTTACTAATATGGTATGAAAAATAGATGATAATGTTATTTTCGTAATATTTGTATACAAGTACGCCATTATAATATTGCGGGTTATAAGCATTGACTAAGGGCAGAGTTATGGGTTATATATTTTCATAGAAATATACCTACATTAAAGACAAGAGTGGTCGACTTATTTTTAAGATAAGTCTAAGAGTAAAATTATGAATTTGTCTGGAGACCTGACTCAGCCACAAAGCGTCGCGGTAGACCAATAGATGATAGCCGGGTGAGCTGAACAAAATCAGCACGGAAGTGAACATTTTTCTCTGGCCTAAAATATTCTGGAAGTCATGAGGAATACGCTTTAGCTTAGCAGTGGAATCATGGAGACTGACAATAACCAGTAAGTCTGAGTATAGACTGTATTGATACATTAACACCTAACCCTTCAAATGTTCGCAAGGCAGACACAGTTGTTAGAAAAAACCTCCCTGAACCATAATGTGGGGCAAGGAGAATATTCAGTCTACAATTTAATCATCTACGTCATCATTACTCACCTGGGTCAGGAAGTAATAAGCCAAGTAGGTGGCCATGCCTTCCTTGAACCACTCCTCCTTCCACCTTGTCCTCATTATCTCCCCAGGGTTGCCAAGCCATATCCTGCTGAGCTGCTGTGCCAGTTCAAAGGTCATGTATTCTATCTGCTTGATGCTCGTGAATTGGTCGATGTTCACTATTCGGTAGGCTCTGTAAATTTTGGAATTAGTGGTTAGAGAAATAGAAACGAGATTATGAGAAGCGTATCCGATGAGGTATTTTACTCTATATGAGACAAAATCTAAAAATATATTATTCAGATAGGTTGAGCAAAAAGCAGTCCATGAAATTACAAAATAAATTTTGAATTAAACTGCAAAGATTTCAGTTTTTAAATCTGTTTTTCAACACCATGAAATAGTAGCCGCCATGTTATTAGGTCATACCGCTGTATATACAATACTGTATAATATATCAATTACTGTCAACCGAACCACTTTATACTTTAATTATTTTCATAACCAAAGTATTTTTTATTGGAATAATATATTGCATTCAGGAACAGCAAACAAACAATAAGTAGACTAATGACTACTTAATTTTTTTATAAACAATTTATCATACAAAACATCAGCGGATTTGCTTACACAGCAAACTGACGTCATAACCACAGAGCAATATAGCGTCCACTGCGTCCAACGTTTTCATCAAATTACGCGCGCGATTTCAAAATGTAAAATTTAAATGCATTTTTACGGCACTAATCGATTACATAAAAAATATGTGGTTTATTAGCATTATATAATATAATTAAGACACTTGGAAAATAGGTGTATTAACCTATTGTCTTTAATTAAGAGTCAGTATGGATTAAGACATATTTCTATCAGTAGGTATTCATATTTTTTGTATACTGTAGGTAGTGTGTTTATGTATGCTGTAGTTGACTTAGAAGACTATACAGTAAGTTCAATCATGAATGGACTGTGATGAACATCCAAAAAGTTAAAGTATTGCAGATTAATGTTTTCTTTTTAAACGTTTTTGTAAATCATTTTTACTGTTGCGAAAAAAAACCCGCCAAAAGTGCTATGACTATTTTTTGTCTGAGTCAATGCGTCTTTTAATATTTTATGGGAATCATGAATTCATGACTCATAACAACAAAATAATCTCACCTATATTTAAATTGGCAACTAGATAAAAATATATTTTCTCAGCCAATATGTGCCGTTGCCTGTTTTACAACCGTGTCACTTGCCAACAGAAAAATAATTAAATCTTAAATATATATGAAATCCTTCATACAAAGTGATTCAAAATACATATTACCAATGAGGTGAATTTCAATATTCTCATAAATACTACAGCTATGAGTAATAGAGGAACAGAACACACGGTACATTGTTATAACAGCTGATACAATCCGCTCTTATTCATCAGCTGACCTTGGAGAATATACTCAGATCCTAACTTTAGAATATGGGTCAAGTTTTGCGACCGTCTCTTATACGCACGACGATATATCGAGAATTCCCAGTATAAGCTGACATCTGATTGAACGCAAAACCTATATATGTGAGGTCTTCTTTTATTGGACTGCTGATGGGATATGTAGTCGTGCATACAGGAAGCGAGATATTCTTTGAAACGTCGTCGTCAAACGATTTTCTCGAATATTGTTTTTGTCTAGTAACGTCGGTCTGTTTTGTAAATATTGTAACAGTTTTGTGATCAGTATGCTGGAATTTACTGATAATATTCTTTAAGGCCTTTGGATCGGCTTTTATGGATATCAGAACTATTTTAGAGCTATTGCTCGATCATTTTCTCTGAAGACTTAATCGAATTTTGTGATATATATTTTTTAGGTATTCAAGAGTCAAATATGGCTACTGTATTGTAAAAACCTCTACACAATTCAAAAGAGTTGTATTTAGTAGGTACAGAGTTTTTCGGAAATATCTGTTTTCTATAAGATCAGTATTAACTTCTAAGGCAGTGTTATTAGTAATTACTTCATAGTCTACAAAATTAGCACCATTGAGGATTTTTATCCTCTGAATCACTTACCCATTAGTGAGTAAATTCCAACTTCCAATTTCATAACCGCTGATTATGGCCGGCACTGCTACTAAGTTGATCGGGCCTTGTACTAGCGGCCGGTTATCCTTTGAATATTCATGTATTAGATTAATTATCTTTATTCCATAGTTATGAATGAATTTGTAGTCATGTAACTCGTCGATAGGTGCCCATAGGATGAGTGTGTCGTTTGTATGTTGGGCTTTCGCACGGTTGCTCGCGAACCGCGAGTAGTGGAATCCAACTTGGTGGAGTCCGACTTGTGGTGAGGGCATGTATTCTACTAAAATATAGTCCGGATGCCCACTGAAAAAAAGAAGGCACAGTTGTAAGTATAAGTATACAATTTATTGAAATGCTTGGAGCGTTTTGTTTAGTTATCTCTCTTGATCACTGACCATCGGTAGCTTGAACTTAAATTTTTGTACTTTGACTGGCTTCAATATTTTTTTGTGTGGTCAAGAAATTTATTAGCGTCATGATATCAACCGAACGAGTCAACGGAAATAAACGGTTATGAAAGAATGCTGAATTAAGAAAACTACGTAACCGCTATCCGTACGTAACTGTCGATGTGGTTAATAAGTAAATAGATAATAATAAAACATTTATATTTTAGTTCTCAAGGTATGAACATCCGGTGATGTAATTTAAAAAGAAAAAGGAGTCTATAGTTCGGCACAAGTTGGTGCACATGTTATTCCCTCACTTGAGCAGGACACCTCATCCTCGCCATTAAGTGTTGTAAGCAGTAACTAAGGAATTTACTTCCCTACAGTAAGTATTATCATCCGATAAAAAGTTAAAAAGACAAAGGTCATTAAAATTCATAGAACTTAATGTGTAGAGTTCTCGATTTGCAGTCTATAAAACAATGGTTAGGTTTGAAAATGTCACGGTATTCAGGAATTGAATTCAAGACATGACAATAATGTTATGACCATCTTTTGTTCTGTGCCTTAACAAAAAAATCATTGAACTTCGCAGTCACCGTCAATAATAATATCGTAAACAGGCTTAGACTTAGTAACAGTTAAAAAATTTTTTACTAAAACGAGCCTCATCCTAAGTACTTGGTAGGAACTTACATAATTAACACCACCAAATGAAGGCTGCTCATTCATAAATAACATAATATATGACATGCTAATAAGGATACTGAATACTTTGAAACAATGGGTTCATCGCGTGCATGATCGGTTTTACCGTGAGCATACGCGATTGGATAATAAATTGCTCCATTCTCGTCTACAGACAGTCTGGTGTTCTTGTTAGAGAACTAGGATCTCTATGTGGGTGCTGCTACCCTAATACACGTATTTTTACTAACTAGCTTAGTTGCAAGTAAAGTGGAAGACATCGTCAGTATTTTGATATTTCAAAGACCACGTGAGCAAGCGCATACAAAAGCTAGTCATCCTTTTTTTAAACCCAAATATACAAAAAATTTAAAGCTAAGATAAGCTAATCAGGTACTATAAAGATACTCCTGAATATACTTTAATTTGCGACGATGAAGACATATGAAGACAAGCTGGTTCAAAATTATGGACTCATCCAATTTTGAATGTATTGATACTGGCAGCACTGCGGCTAAGGCCAGTCCGTGGATGGGTTGCGATCCATAACATATTGAGCTGGTCCCAGTTGGTAACGGCTGTGAATTGTAGATCTTTGACAGCCGTTACGGGTCAGTCCGAAAGTCTGACAATCGGTTTTGCCAAGTTACCCAGTAACTGGGTCGTGAAGGTCAGACAGGCAGTCGCTCTAGGCAGGCAGGCATACTAGTATTTTACATGGTATCCAGCTACATTTTTAAACTGGAAGCCAACTACAACATAATTGGGAAAAGGTTAGGCATACCTATTGATTGAGGTACTAAGAACACACCTTCTCATGGGTAGGTAGGACGTCAAAATAGATTTTCTCAATCAAACGTGTGCGCGACATACGTTACCGGTCACGACGCACGTCTCAGCCACAATAATTGACACAATTCTCAGTGCCTAGAGTTGGAGCGATCGCCTTATATGGTAAAACGTCTCGGCACCCACGGTGATACTGTGAGCGTGCTATGATTTAATATTGACTGTAGATTACTTGTGTATACAATTCAAAAAGTCTTTTTTGTCCGGCGGCCTGCTCTTCGTATAATGGCAAAAAAAAAAAAATGGAGCCCGAAGATTTTGCACAGCTTTACGAATACTAAAGTGTGACAACCAGTCTTACCAAAGCATATCGTGTTACCCAGGCTGTGTGGTTGTGGAGGTCAGATAGGCAGTCGCTCCATGTAAAACTGACTGCGACTTCCGCAGCGGGAACGTTCGGACGTATTTATTGTTGTATTAATTCGCTACGTCGCGCGTCGCGTCGTATTCTCACTAGATGGGTACGAAATGTGACGGCTGCGATGCCGATATTAACGATGAAATGTATATGGAGTGTTCTCAAGGAAAGTGCAAGAAGCTATACCATCTTAAATGTCTGGGGGTGACGACAGAGAAGTACGAGGTGTTTACACTGGAATACAAGAAAAAATGGGTGTGTCCAGAATGTGTAAGCACTATTCCAAAACGAGGAAATTCCGAAACGCCGGTTCGAGGAAACATCACATCACAAACATCCCATAAAACTGTTGCGGCCGAGGCTAATGACTGTTTCGTAAACACTAAGCGCGGTAGTCGTCGTAACGCGAATGAATCTGATATTGATAATTCACCATATGAAGAACTACGGGAGTTTCGCTTGGAAATCATGGCACGACTGGAGGAACAAAGTAAGCAGTATGCTTTGCTTCAAAATAGATTTATCAAAACAGAGACTGAATTGCAAGGTTTGCGAAAAATAATGGAGGTAGTTCAAGAAAAGGCAAACAAAGTAGATACGTTAGAAGCAAACATCATTAAATTAATTAAGTCAAACGACCTCCTACGAGCCCGTGTCAGTATGGAAAGTTCAAAGCAGGATACTGCAGATGGATTACAAACACCTAAGAGCCAAATACCGGCGTCATCTAAAACATTCGTGGACGTTCTTCAGCAAAATCAAAAGCGGGTAACTGACGATTCCGCCAATATTATACCAACCAAAGAATGTGTGGCCACAAAATCCACGAGTTTGGTATCGGAGAACATACCACCATTAATAATAAATAAAGAGAGTGAAATGAGTTTCAGCATAGTTGAAGTACATGGAGAAGGGAACAAAAGACTGGATAATGAAAATTGGACAGTCGTGAATAGGAAGAAAAGCCGATATCTTAATAAAGAAGTTAAAAGAGGAGGAAATATTACTATAAATGAAATTCAGGGAACGGAAAAATATAAATATCTACACGTCTGGCGTCTACAGAAGGAAACCAAAGAAGAAAACCTAGAATTATATGTACGAAACATATGTGGGTTGAAAAAACCTGTTAAAGTAGAACGCCTTAAACATAGAACGGAAAGGGATTATGCATCCTTTATGATTGGGGTACCGGAGAGTAAATATGACGTATTATGTCAACCTGAGAAATGGCCACTAAATGTTGAGTTCTGTGAATGGGTTTGGTTTCGTAGACCATACAAAAAACCAAATACCTCGGAATAAATATATAAATCCTATAGAAATATATTATCAGAACGTAAGAGGATTGCGAACCAAATTAGAGGAGTTTTATGTAGGACTATCAAGTTATAATTCGGATGTATTTGCTATCACGGAAACTGGCCTAAACGAATCGATTTGTGATTCGGAATTAATCCCTCCAGGGTTCACTGTAATGCGATGTGACCGAGCGGATGGACGAAAGCAGGGCGGCGCGTGTCTCGTGGCCACACCGCGTATCGAGTTGCGGCGGGTACCTGTACCGAGCGGCGTAAACATTGATGACCATGTTTTTGAACTAGTAGGTGCCACTGTTTATTTACGTAATAGGTTTTTATTTTTAATATGTGTTGTTTATATCCCACCTAATAGTAGTGAACATGAATATGGGTTGCTATTTAGAATCATTGAACAATATTGTGATAATTATCGTGAAGTGGTAGTGGTAGGAGATTTTAATTTATATTCCAGTACTGCAAGCATTAACTCGTATTATGAGTTTTTTATGACATATTGTAGGTTCACCCAGAGCAACAGAATATTTAATTGCAATGATCGTTGTTTAGACTTAGTACTGAGTACATTTGAGGAAGAGGAGTGTGTGAGTGTGCGGGCAGCAGAGGCCCCACTCGTGCCAGTGGATGCTCATCACCCACCGCTTGACGTGTCCGTCAGTCCGCGGTTGCGTACAAATACCCACATTGGGTCAAACTTGAGCACATCGTCATCGGAAACGCGCACACATGTCGGTTGGAATTTTAATAAAGCGGATTTCGTTTCACTATATTCAAGGATCGCAGCCGTCGACTGGGCTCCTTTATATAACTTAGATTTAGACATGAGTTTAATTTTTTTTTATGACACAATTTATTCAATTATAGATAGCTGTGTTCCCAGGAAAAAGCGAAGTCGGGTACGCTCGAGGTACATTTATCCCGAGTGGTACACGGGTGAGATAATTCGCGACATAAAACTCAAAGCTACTCTTCATAAAAGATATAAGAGTAGTGGTTTAGGGAATGATTACGAAACGTTTGCTCAGTGTAGGACTGCAGTTAAAGGGAAGATTTTAGTTGCACAGGAACAAAATCGCCAACGTGTACAAAGCCAAATGTCAAGTGACCCTAAATCTTTTTGGGCTTACGTAAATTCTAAAAGGGGTAGTAGTAGCCAAAAGATTTTAAAGAACGGAGAGGCATTGACAGATGAACAAGTGGTTCAAGAATTCGCTGAATATTTTTATTCAGTATATAATGTGGAGAAGCCTAGGTTGGATGTGAATGCGGCGATAATGGAAGCAGGCAGCCAGAACGGAGCAGGACGGGTTCATCTTGACAGGTTGGAGTTGGATGACGTGGTACGCGCCCTACAGCAACTTAAGCCGAAAAAATCGTCAGGACCTGATGGTATTCCGCCATACGTTTTTAGGGACTGTCGAATGGCATTAGCGAGACCATTGTTGCACATCTATAATATTTGTCTTAAATCAGCTGTATTTCCCGAGATGTGGAAGATTACCCGGGTTATACCGGTACCGAAGGGAGGTTCGAGAACTAAAATTGAAGAATATAGACCAGTTGCTGTATTGTCAACAGCGGCCAAAGTATTAGAATCTGCTATTTATAAGAAAGTTTATCAGCAAATTAGTTCGCAACTCACCGACGCACAGCATGGATTTCGGCCCACTAGAAATACTACGAGCAATTTACTTAGCTACATGGCTGAAGTGGTACCGATAGTGGACGGTGGGGGGCAAGTCGACGCTGCATACTTTGACTTTAAAAAAGCGTTTGATTTAGTCGATAATGACGTATTGCTGAAAAAGTTAGCAGGGGTCGGTTTCACCCCGCATTTACTTATGTTCTTTGCGGATTATTTGAGTAACAGGCAACAGTTTGTTGACTATGCAGGATACCAATCGAAGACATACTATACTAGATCTGGTGTAAGCCAGGGAAGTAATATAGGGCCTCTTGGGTTTCTCTTAATGATAAATGACCTACCAAGTGTTGTACAAGATGCTAAGTGCTTACTGTTTGCCGACGACCTCAAACTTTCTCTCCCCATAACCAACATGGATGACTGTGAAAGACTGCAGAGAGATATAGACAGAATAGTAACTTGGAGCAAAAGTAATATCCTGCAGTTTAACACATCTAAGTGTGTGACTATGAGTTTCACGCGCGCACGCACGCCCATTAGGCATAATTATACGGTGGACGGGGTATCGATGGCTAGGGTCACTGAAGTGAAGGACTTGGGTGTCCGTTTCAACACCGAACTAACGTTTCGTGATCATATAGTTAAGGTATGCAAAAAAGCATATAGAAACTTAGGATTTGTCCTGAGAATGGTTAAAGGCTTCACAAATATGAAAGCTATAACGGCATTGTATAATGCTTTAGTAAGAAGCCAATTAGAATGCAATGCAGTTATCTGGGCTCCGCATGAAACTAAATATAGTCTCATGTTGGAGCGCGTACAAAATAAATTTATTAGATATAAGTATATGAGGGAATACGGGGTGTATCCATTTTATCCGCTAATGTATCCAACTCTATTTATCTTAGGTATGGTCGGCTATAATGAACTGAGGGTCAGGAGGCAACTCACTCTTGTTTGTTATATCTTTAAGATAATTAGAGGGAAGATACACAATGCGGATATATTGCGAAGGGTAGAACTAGTCGTGCCAGACGGGTATGTGGGTCGTCGTCGTCAGCCGCAGTTGCTGGCGGTGCCGCGCGCGCGAACTAACTTATTGCGTGAGGCACCGCTTACGAGCGCGCTCCGCACCCTCAACCTCATTGCTGATGACGTCGACATATTCTGTTGCACTTTGGGTGAATTTGAAAGGTTAGCTACCTATAAAATTTGTTATGCTACAAGAAGTGGAAATTTTGTATGATTAAGTAGTTAGTTAGTTTTAGTACAATATCGCATTGGGTCTAGCCTGTAAGGATATTTGTATGTTTGGAGTGAATAAATAAATAAATAAAATAAATAAATAAATAAAATACTGGTAAACAATTGCATCCAGTTAGACCGGAAACCGACCCTAAGAATAGTTGAGAAAAGGCTAAGCAGATGATGATGATCTATACAAAAACATAGGAAATTTTTGTGGTTCCAAAACGTGCTCTAGATTTCATTACCAAACATCTTGAATTGATTCTACGGAATTTGACCGCGTACCGGAAGACGTAGAGTAAGAAGGCCTCCCACAAGGTGGACCGATGACCTTGCGAAGACCGCGGGTATCCGCTGGATGTGGGAAGCACAAGACCGGTCAAAGTGGAGGAGCCTGGGGGAGGCCTATGTCCAGCAGTGGACGTCTTTCGGCTGATATCATGATGATGATGAGTTTGAAGGTTCTAATTAAGACCTAATTTCGCCAATTATAAAACGATATTCTTCCAATCTCACTGCGCCAACATAGAGCTCAATTAAAACATTTTATAAGAACCTAAGATCGCTAGCAGTAAGACATGTCTTTATAGGTTTAAAGCTCAATCACCCGACAAAAAGTGGAAAGTTGAAAATATTTTCTATTTCCGATTAGCCACCCGAGTTGGAAGTGAAGAGAAAGCATGATATCTTTTGGAAAACTAGATTACTATTATTTAAGTAAAAACAGATATTTGCGTGGCAAGTAATTCCAATAACTCAACGTGTTTTACTAACATTTAATTAGAAGAACTGAACGTTGATTGTGGAAAACAAGAGAAGCCCACTGGCACGGAAAAGTTTTTTTTTACTAACTTTTGGCCGCGGCTCCGCCCGCGTGCACGTAGGTTATCGCGTAAAAAACTAGCCTGTCAGACAGATAGAGAGACGTTTACCATCAGACAGATAGAGTTACTTTCGCATTTATAATATTAGTAGGGATTACTAACGGTTACTTAATTCGCCCGGTCTTGACCTCGATTACGCCTCATGGTAAACGATTGATGAGATCTATGATGGGTCGAGCGTGCCCAGAAGATGCCTTTTCACTCTTGTTTTGAAGGTAGAAAAGGGTTAAATGTGTAAAATTGCCTAAGCATAGATAGAAGAACTTGCCATAGCAGTGAGAGCAATGGAGAGGAGTATGGCCGATTAAAAATGTCAGGATAAGCTTAAAAACATTGATCTCAGGACAGTGACAAAACTCCCCGACATACTTATTTATGCGAATAGATCAATAGAAGTGGAGGTGGGCAGGACATTTATGATGCGCGATAAAATAGGGAAGTCAAGCAGGGCAGTCGTAGAATGGTACCCAAGGGACTGCAAAAGAAGATGAGGAAGACAACACACACGATGGAAAGATGAAATTTTATTGAAAGCAGGACCAAAATGGAGAAGGGATGCTCTAGACAGGCAACAGTGGAAATCCTTGAAAAACCTTTTACGACTTAAGAGATATTTTATAGTTTTAATATAAGTTCCAGTTGAAATGTAAAAAGGGTGTTAACAATCACTTTTGGAAAAAGGGCTTATTTATTTAATCTGGCATGACAAATAAAAGTACTACGTTAATTTAAGTGGCCAGTAACTGCTTGCTCTTTGTAATAAGATAGGCTTGTGTTTAGACTCAACGAAATTGTCCCTAAAAATCTTTCGATCAACATCATACCACATAACTTCTAAATACGCAACACCTTTCTGTTGACCTAAATCAATTAATAACTCCCAAATATCGACATCAATATTTTAGTATCAAATATTGACATAGTACCTACCTACCGCCTAGTTAGGTACTATGTCAATATTTGGTACTAATATTGTAGAGTCATCATTGTTTGATGCCACACATGTTGCCATTTAAGTACAAACTTGTATCTGCAATAAAGGGAAGGTATGTATGTGATGACCTAAATAAATAGTGCAGCGGTATAGCACCATCTGGGCTTAAGGTCAAAGGTCGCTCGCAAAAGCCGGAAGTTATTATTTTATATGGCCATACAGACAATTTTCTTGTCCACATGATTCATAATGTAGGGAGAGTATAGTGTCTATAAAAGACAGTGTCAAGAGTGACAATGTCGAGTGAGCAATGAGGTAGCCAAATTATGAAATAATACCAAATAATATGAAAGTAAAAGAACTGGTGTTAGTGTACTTTGTGCAACCAACAGTCTAGATAGATTTTTCGAAACACTTATGCACAGATATTTACATAGCACAGAATATAGTTGATTATCTTTTAAATCTTCTAAGCAACACGATAGATTTTCAGGTTTTCACTACAATATAGTTAGAAAAAAAGAAAATCCGGAAGGTCACATTAATGTTTTAAGTTGGATTTAGCACTTCTGCAGAAATCTTGATGGTAAGGATCCCATGATCCATATCCCGCAGGGGTGAGTCGTTACTTTTCCCTATTAATATTATAAAGAGGGAAAAATTATTTGTTTGTATGTAGGTGATATTTTAATGGAAATACCCGTCGGACCTAAAAAATCTTTTTGCATTAGATAGCCTAATTTTTGAGAAATATTTAAAGTTATTTAATATAACGCTACGAACATAAGGACTGGAGTAAAAGGGAAGAGAAGTCAGAAAGAACGCTAAGAAGTCAGAAAAAAACGATATAATATCGTTAGCGGGCAATGCGATGATAGAGGATATTATACTTTCTGTTAACACAAGAACTACTTTATACACCAATTAAATCATCATCATCATCTGCCTAGCCTTTTCCCAACTATGTTGGGGTCGGCTTCTAGTCTAACCGGATGCAGCTGAATACCAGTACATGGAGCGACTGCCTATCTGACCTCCACAACCCAGTTACTGGGTAATACGATACCCCCTGGGTAGGACTGGTTGTCAGACTGTCGACGTAACGTAACGGCTGTCAAAGATCCACAAATGACAGCCGAGACCAACGACTTAACGTGCTTTCCAAGGCACGGAGGGATCTTGGTATGTAAAGATGGTCACCCATCCACGGACCAACCGCGGCAAGCGTAGCTTAACCTGATCGATCAACCTGGGCAGCTATTGTTACTTAGCCACAAGCCCCTCCACCATATACACCAATTAAATATACTATTTAATATGTATACCTAATTACTGACACCTTTATCGTCGTACCAGCTTACCTATCTCTCCTTTGTTCTTCAGCGATGACAAGACTGGTATTTGTGTATTGTATATCCTTCAGAGTCTTCAGGATATACACTTTGAACTTGAACACTGCTTCAAACTTCGGGTTCTCGAAGCAAGGGAAGAAGTACTTCGCTCTGTTCGGAGATAGTCGTGTTGTGAACAGGTAACTGTAACAAAAACGGGATAGGTATAGGTTATTGTAATGGATATGAATAACATCAGTTTTTAGATGAGGTTGGCACTGACTTACAGGTGGACAGTACTTAACTGATAAATCAAAGTAAAGAAAATGCAATTTTATGACGCCCTACTTTAACTGTTTTATTTAAAGTATACGGCTGTCTTGCTTTATCATCATCATTCATCATTTCAGCCAAAAGACGTCCACTGCTGGATATAGGCCTCCCCCAGGCTCCTCCACTTCGACCGGTCTTGTGCTTGGGCATCCAGCGGATTCCAGCGGCCTTCACAAGGTCATCGGTCCACATTGTGGGAGGCCTTCCCACTCTACGTCTTCCGGGACGCGGTCACCACTCCAGAACCTTTCGGCCCCATCGGCCATCTCTCTTGCTTATTATTATTAAACTAAAACTGTTACGAAACTTTAATTTCGGAAGGCGGTGACAAAGAATTAAAATATACACCGACTTCCAAATTGTAGTGTTTTTTGGAAGTCTTTTGTTTTTTTTTTTTATTTTAAGTTTTTTTTTATAACAGTTCAAGTTTTTTGTAGCCTGAGAGTAGTTGCTCCCCAAGCAAAATCTCTAACAAAGCTTATATAATTTTTAGTTATTTTCAAAATATTTTTACGCTAGCTATGACTACCAGTGATAAACACTAACGATTTTATTCATAAAAAGTTATCGAACGTCTAAAACCTTGCTTAAGTCTGGTTGTCAAAAAGTGTTATTCATAAAAGCGTTTTAACCACGATTTTAACACAAAAACTGTCTGTGCTATAAAGTTATAGAAGCCAGAACTCTACTTTAACAGTGTTTTAGAAAAAAAATGGCCGACTATAAAGCAGCTGATTCATTACAAAGAAAATGACATAAGACCATTTGACGTACAAATATTTTGTGTCACCAAATGTTAATTTTCAAGCAACAATGACACTTAAAATTTCAAATTATGTGTCAAATATAAATACAAAACACGTCACTGCGTCAAAAGTCCCGACCGTCCCTTACTCGTTGATGTGCCAGCCCGCGCCGCAGCTGAGCCAGTGGAGTTAAATTCCCCGATTGATAATAATAAAGAAAATATTTTGATCCAGCCTGTCCCACTTGCTGCTCCCCCCCCCCCCCCGCCTGAGCCGAGGTCAGTACCCCACAGGGGGTGCCCTCAGCGTGCAGTTGCTCTAGTTAAGTGTTTTATGCCCTGGCGGGGGGTTTTAGTATCACTAAAAATGCCTTCACAGGAAAGTCCGGTTAAGAAGTTACGGCCTCTCAAGGTCAACTTCGAGATGCCATTCCCAAAAAAAAACACAAAAAAATCGTCAGAAGTGTCGAAACTGTAGACAAATAAATGGTTGCCAGTACGTAATAATTTCTAAGGTCACAATTATTCGGTGACTAGGCAGATGTTCTCGTTTGACTTTCGATACGTTGGTCAATTTGTTGCATGACTTCATTAAAAAGGCAACATTTTAATTTATAAACGACTACCAGCGCCCCGCGGTTTCACACGCGTAGTTCCCGTACCCGTGGGAATATGGGGATAAAATATGGCCTAAGATGTCACCCGGCAATATTGCAGTTTCCCAACAGTAAGATAATTTTTCAAATCGGTTCAGTAGTTTTGGAGCTTATTCAATGCAAACAATCAATTTTTTCCCCTTTATTATTAGTATAGACTAGCTGTGCCCGCGACTTCGTTCGCGTGGAATAGTGACTTTTCGGGCAGCATATTTTGTTCATATTTTATTCGCGAGGCGTGTAGTACGTACTCTGTACGTTAAAATGTTCGCCGTGATTCTTTAAATTGACATAACTTTTTTATTTATGAACCGATTGACATGAAATAAACACTAAATGTTAAGTGAAGCTTACTACAATATATTAGTGAAAACCGTATCTAAATCGAATAAGCCGTTTCTGATATTAGCGTGCACAAACACACAGACAAACAGACAAAAAAAAAATTACAATTTCGGGTTCGGCATCGATATAATAACAACCCCTGCTACTTTTTTTTATATATTTCCACTGTACAGACACCACTTTTCTACAATTTTATTATATGTATAGATATAGTTTAGACATCATCATCATCATCTGCCTAGCCTTTTCCCAACTATGTTGGGGTCGGCTTCCAATCTAACCGGATGCAGCTGAATACCAATATTTTATATGGAGCGACTGCCTATCTGACATATTAGTTATAGAACTTTTATGAAACGTTTATGAATACAAAATTTTATCAAAGGTTTTGTAGGCTTATCGAGCAGTTTAACGAATGAATGTCTTAAACCTTCAATAATCTTTTTTTATGAAGAAGACCGTGAACAATTAGTAACAATAATTATTATAATTTCTAAATGTATCTTTAACTCCTAATTGTATGATAATTAGCAATCACACTAGATACTATACCACCTACGTGAATACTTGTCTAGTATCTATTAGCATTCACTAGTTTTTATTCAAACTAAACATGGCTATAAGGCCGAGAACCATATAAGTCCGGCCTTCTATCCCACGTGCAGTCTGGACCACGTATCAATGATTATGGGCAAAAACCATAAATATTAAGTGTTTTTTTTTTATTGTCTGTTAGTACAGCGTTTAAAACGTTGTGTTTATAGTTTTAATTTTTGAATGGTTGAATGATTTTTCGAACTATTGTTTTGTAAAATTAGTGTTGGTGTGGAAAACTTAGTGTTTAGTGTGAATTGATTAACGTATCTATTGATGATTTTATAATAATTTGCAAATAAACTTAATCTTATTTTAATTTAGTCTTTTTTAAGTATCAGTCCATAGATTATTTTTGTAACGCAACCCGCAGCAAACATCAATTTATTAATTGAACAGTATTTTTATTGGCAACTCGTACGAAGAATGTATTTGTGGGTGAATCGACAATACCAGAAATACGTATTAGGCAATTCGCACGTTTTGTATTTTATGTGATAACTTTAGTGTAGTTTTTCTTAAGTTTTGTTTTCTTAACGTTTTATTCAAAACGTAGGTACTAATTCCCTAATACGTATTTCTGGAATTGTCGATTCTGTGACCGAATCGACAATTCCAGAAATACGTATTAGGGAAATAGTTAACTTTGTGCGAGTCGCATAAAGAAAATATAATATGATTCTAAAGTGACAATTCGCCTGATTAAATTCTTGCGAATTGACTAATACCTACGCCGGTACGCTACCATCTGGTAAGGCATACCTTAAGGCATTAAATAATGAGTAAGTATCTCATATACATAAAAATATTTTAACGACAAAAAAGACGCCTCGCACTTACGAGGACAAGTTCCCGTTCCATCTTGAATAGTCACTTCATCATTCAAAATCAATGAACGAGTACAAATAAATCAATTAATCCGTATGTTCCACTTAAAACCAAACATGTGTTTAGGTACTATTATCGTGTAATTTGTCAAATAAATCGTCTGCCCAACGTCTCGGTCCGTTAGTCACATAAACGGGACATACACTGTGTTACTGACAGTGTCGAAACATTTGACAATCGCTAAAACGTCTGCTTAAAAGCCGACGCAACATGAATGGTAAATGTTTTGACGTTAGCGTTAGCGGTTGATTATATGCAGAGATTGATTGAGTGTTTTATCGACTTTAATGACCGATTGGCAATATTCGTTAAACTACTGGCGATCAAAACGTTTAAGTATAATTCTATGCTCATTTTTCCTTATAAGTTTTCTGAGAATGATTGTCCTAAGTAGTCATAAAAATCGTGAAGGGCGTTTGCATGTGCAGTTGAGCATTTGAATCAATGTAAATTACAAAAAGTTCAATAACTTATAGGTTGAAATATTTATAAATTTCGTCTCCTAAAAATATAAATTATTTTTAATGCTACCCCAGAATACCTTCAGAAGCACCTGCTCATAAAACGGTGAAGGAAAAGATTGTGAGGAAACTAGCATGTCCTAGAAACAAAACTTCAATGATATCCACCAAATCACACTGGGCTGACGTGGTAGATCACGGCCAATTCCCTCTTCTCTCTCTGTCTCAGCAGTGGGAACAATAAAGGCTGACGCGTGTGCCTTCAGAAGATAAAGGCTAAAATAATTGTATTAGCTGCTTCGTAAAATCGTAACTGCTTCCTTACATATTAAATGCATTTAAAATAAGAACAAAAAACTGGCACTTAATTATGTTTTTCAAGCATAACAGAACTAGATCTTTTTGTTTTGCCGCATTTTTAATCGCACCACAACATTAACCGACACAGACACTTCCGGACGACACACGACCTTGGTTCATATCTTGAGCAAGTTAGTTTCTTGCATGGTTTGTTTGTTAGATACTATAGTAAATACATAAACTGTGACATAAAAGGAGACAACACCTTTTTAATATGGGAAAAACTACCTGGAGTAAAAATACACAGTGTTATCTATAATGGTTAATGTCTATGGTAACAACGGCATACCAAAAATATTCTGAAACAAAGAGATGACAATTTTTTTTTTATGGCCTTCACACAAACAATCAGAATCAGCCTATAATGTTCCCACTGTTGAGACACAGACCTCTTATGTGTGAGAGGGAAGTAAACTATAAGCCACCACGCAGGCCCTGTGCGAGATGGGGGATGTCACATGGCTTCGATTATTTTATTCTAGGACATGTCGGTTTCCTCACGATTAAGCACAAGAAGTTCATTAACTTCGTGATAGGTACATCATTTCAGCCGAAAGACGTCCACTGGTGAACAAAGGCCTCCCCCAAGCTCCGCCACTTTGACCGGTTCTGTGCTTCCCGCATCCAGCAGACTCCTGCGACCCTCACTAGGTTATCGATAGGTATATTCTGAACTATTTACCACGTACTTCGAACATAATTCTAAAGACACTGAACAGCATACCAATCCATCAACATTGGTAATCACGGTTTAATTAATAAAGGTTAATCTAGCGATGGTGGGTGTTGCTAAGTACATATTTTCCTATTTTAATGTATGTAAGTACGTGAGACCTCACAACACCACCCACTGAAAATTATAAAGGTATTTTGTAGACCACCCAAACCTTAGATAGCCTCATGCCTATTTTCGCCGAAGAGTTAAGCAGAAGTGTTCATATAATACACTCTAATTTCGTCAGTTACGTTTACGTCTCATAATAATAGGGAGTGAGCCTATTCCCATCAACCAGGTACTAATTAATGTGCTAAATTTTAATTTGGGGACTTGATCCCGTCATCTTGACGCTCACGACCTGAGAACCCAGGACCACATGCTCAGCAGTGTCGCTTACGACCAATACGTGTATAATAACGAAGCAGTCTAGAACCATAATGAGTCAAATACCTGCCAAGAATGGGAATGTATCAGGGGGCTATGTTTGTGTGGCCAACAAAGAAAATAATGCGTCTTCCTACCTCCTGCAAGAATAGGTCAAGGGGTTGTGTTTTTCCGTAAGTAATGTAGGTACACAGGTAAATCCAATAACGTTGGATTCGTCAAGGATATTGAAGTCTTGTTTCCAGGCAAATCTTTACCTCTCCTCTTCCTTACCTGTATAACTTTGTGAGTAGTTACCAATGACGTCTATTTGGTATATGGTACATGGTATAAGTACACATTAAATTCCAAAAATCGGAGTAGATGGCGAGAAATCGTGAAGCGAATCACATTAGCCCATAGACAAGATATTTAATGAAGACCACAACCGCTCTGACAAGAGTGTAACGAAGAAAAAAATGATGAGCTCCTGTGAGTATTTTTTAGATCATGATCCTGGCGGTATCTACACTGCCACATGCGAACTACGCGTCACGCAAAATCTTGAGTTTGCCGCGCATGTAGATACACAGTTCCCTAACATCAACCGTCGTCGGTCAGTTGCCAACCAGAAACAACACCCGTCTGGTCAGAGGAACCTCCCTCTTCTATAGAGGATGAGTGAACTTTACGACCTGTACCTAATGCCTCTATAATTCTATTGACCATTAATCGCAAATTGATAAAATAAACTACTTCGCTTGTCATTTTTAGCCCTTGAACTCTTTATCAAGAGCAAATAACTATGAAATATCATAATCATAGCTTTATTTTATGTATTTAAGTCAATTAAAGTGTGAAAACAATGCCAAGCGATACACTCCGTAAACCGGTGACACCGTTCTGTCGATGACATAATGTGATAATTATAGTTCAATTTAATTGAATGAACTGATTCCATGTATCCAAGGTTGCGCTAAATAAAATTAGCAATGGCTGAAATTACGTCATTAAGAATGCGCTCTTGAAAATGTTGGCGAAATACTTGGAAGAATGTGTTGATATTAGATATATTTCATGTTAAGAATGCGAGTTTTTTTTTTTTTCTGAATTCTGCACCGATCTTTATAACATATTGAAACTGTTGCTGCCAGAAATGGTTTGTTCCTCATCTCTGGCTTGCCTTTATTGGCCGGCTGGAGTAAACACTGACGAAGTTCAGACCTCCCACCTCATTCTTGCCTATAATGGCCGGTTTGAGTGGAAATTCACAAGAGCAACCGTGCTCAGGGGAAAGAAGTATTTCAGTAAGTGCTCGTAGCGATTTTGACCATCTTTCGGACTCTGGGACTGTTCTGAAAGCCGTGAAATACCTCTCCACTCCTCAAACACCTCAGGAAGCCCCTTGTTGCTACGGTGCTATGTGCTAGCGACGGTTTCCGCGGGCCCATTATTTAGTGTGCAAGTCACTCCCTGCCATTTAATCTGTGTTTATACAAAACATTGATCAGGCAGGGGCCATAGTAATTCCATAGTTCTTGGTAACCAAACCAAACATATAATCCAATATCTTTTCTTCCATAACCTGCAATAGTCCAATACAAACCGGGGGTTGTCCTTGGATGCACTTGTAGTACAGTGCAGACAGGGTTAATCGTCTGTTGGTGCCTCATACCATCTAATATGCCTAAAGGGCCTCTGCGAGTTTGTTTTGGCCCCTCGTACGCCTTGCAAAAGACCGGGGTCCCAGGGTCTCGAGCTATGTTAACATAATAATATAAAATTTGTTCATTCGGACAACAAAGATCCATAGTGATAAACCTCAAAGCAAGTGTTGGTAGTACATTATGCTGAGTAGAGGAGCGAGTAAGATGTGCTATGAAGATACCCCGCCGCGAGATTGATGTGCGAGGAAGATGGGTAACTCGACCTATGTGATGCATCAACAGTAGGGAAGGTACCAGTCGCGCATCCATAGCACGCATCTGTCCATTAAAACATAACTTAGTTGAACCCGCTTCAGTGATGTGCTATGTGTATCAATGAATATGATTGCTGGATATAAAACGCAATCATAGCAAAGTAGGATAGCACAACACTGATGGAAAAAACAGTCTTCGTCTCACTGCATATGAACCACTCAATTTACTATTGAAATAACGTCAGTGTAAAGACGTTGACAGTCAAGAAGTGAACTCTAAAGCGACAACAATTAAACTTAGCAAAAAAGCTGCAATTTACATATGTGGAAATTTTTGAAAAGAGGGGTTTTTAGTAGGTTATAAATAAATTATTCGTAAGCAAAACACAATAAACAAGCTCACTTATAAATACAAAACTTAAGTAGATAAGCAAACAGTTTACTATTCAAGTTTATTCTGTTACTAATTCACTAATCTAGCTTTTGGCCACTGCAGGCTTAACATGCCGCTTTCTATGTCTACTCTACTGTAGAATAGAAATTGCTTGCCTACATTTGTCGGTGAAAAACTGTCAACTGTCTATACAGAAACGTCATTTTTGTCTAGTCTTCCGACAACAAAACGCTTGTATAGACAAGCGTTTTGTTGTCGTCATAGCCTGTAGGATGTGGTATTCCGCGGACTAGTGCCACCGGAACGCACAAAGACCTATTAAATAAGTGATACTAACATAGTTTTATTTACCACCACAAATAATATGTACTTACATATATTTAGGTTAATCTGAAAATAAATGGTTTATTATTATATTTTTTTAGTAATTACTCATAGTCGTATCTCAAGAACTAAGACCTCTATTTTCATTCTTCATTGACCTGTTCTAAAGCTTCAAGAGCATAATACATGAACAAACAATAATTTAATAATAAACAATTTGTCATAAAGATAGCTCTATTTACAATTATTCAGCGTATTGATACCTGTTTTCTAAGAAATTCTAGAATCATAAAAAAAACAGTTTTTCTCAAAGTCGGCGCCACCGCAGGCCGAGAAGATTATTGAGAACCGTTTTAGGTACAGTCACAGTATAAAATACGTTCGGTCTATTTTTGTTTGCTCCGTGTGCGACCTTGTATTGTCATTATAACACTCAGTCGATAGTTAAAAATATAACACATTTATGAATCGTACTAATTTTACAAATGTGAAAGCTTGGATGTTTGCTATCCAATCACAAAATACCGGCCTAAGGAATTAAGATGAAAGGGGATCGAACTTTTGTGTTTGGAGACTGGCCTCGTTCCGGTTCGCCATGTTGATTATTTTTGCGATGCACGTGAGGGAGAGGCAGTATATGCGCCCTCACGGCCTTAGTCGCTGCAAGAGACGCCCTGGGCGTCACGAATCTCAGGCTGATTCCCGGCCCCCGTAGGCGTGGGTTTGCTAGCTACTCATTACTTGCCGTCCAAGTAATGAGTAGCTCGCTGTCCGGTAAGGACCAAGCCCAGGTCGACGGCGCGTTGTGTTCCACGCGCGCCTCAAAGAGATTTTAGCACAAACCGATGGGGCCCGCAAGGGTCGATGCCTGCCAGTAGTGCGGGTTGTTCCAAAGAGATACCGCCGCCCCTGACACACAGGCTACTAAGGGAACACAGGTGGGTTTTAGTCAGTAAAAGTCTGGCACGCCATCTTGCTCCACCCAGAGCGGGAGAAGTTATTTGATGATTTCCCACACAAAAAAAACTCCACCTAGCTCCTAACCGTTAAAGAGTTGTGCCTCCCTTCATCAGCTCAGCGTCATGAGATGATGATGACCATACGCCAATGTCTCAATAGCTTTAAAAAATGTATGATTCCATCATCAAATCCGGACTTGGTGCCAATAGGACCACCTCAGGAGTAAACTCTTTCAGTTAAAAAAAAAAGGATTTTGAGAGTCGGTCCACAAATGGGGGAGAAATCGATGATCATACATTAAAAAAAATACATCCAGTCGAACATATAACCTCCGACTTTTTGGAAGTCGGTTAAAAACAGCCATGATGAGCGAAAATATTTTCGTTTTATTCATATCAAAAGCGGGCAATTTAGGCTAGAAAGCGCTTTTTGTTGAAAGTGTTATAAATAAATTAAATTAAATTAAATTCATCTATTTCAGATAACTTAATCCATCAGTTAAATTCAAATTTAAAATATGAAATTGAAATAAAATCAATTTCAAAATTAAAATTACACTTAAAATCAATATCAAACTTAAAATCGTAATTTTAATACAAAATTAAAATTGTAATTAAAATCAGAATTAAAATACATTTAATTTACCCGTTTAATAAAGTATCTCCATAGCGGAGAAGAGATCCTATCTTCTACAGTCTTCAAAAATCCGTTGCAGCTGCCTCGCATTCTGCAAATCAGGGATACAGTTTTCTTACGGATGATGGCATGAGAGCCATCAGTGCGATACAGCGCAAACATCCCCAATGCACTACAGAACCGAGGCAGCCCCAACATCATCCTGAAGATGTTGTTGTACTAGACGCTCAGGACATCCAGCGATCTTCTGGTGTGACTGATCCACAGATTCACCGCATAAAAGCTTTGGTAATAACCGCCTTGAACAACGTTATCTTAACTTGCAGATTCTCCCGTTGCTCTGAGCAACGGGAGAATCTGCAAGTTAAGATAACGGGAAGGAAGGAGGAATCTGCCTCTGACCGCTAAGCCCTGCGCTGCCTCTCAATATCAAGATCGTCTTCAAGACCTTCGGTAATTAAATGCTCCAGTTATTACTAAATTTCGAGACACGATTTATGCACAAAGCATTTAGGGTAGTATTATGTGAAAACTCGGGCATCCACCGGTGGCCCTAAAGACCACACAGAGAAAGATTTTATCCAGTGCGCAAACTGAAACCATGAATTCAGCATATCCCCTAGTGCAGAAATTTTTCGCCGGTTATACAAAAAAAAATCTGCCTTTACATAGAAACATTTAAAAAGAGTAACGGTGGAGTTTCTTGCCCGTTCAAATCCATACGAAACTACATTTTGGAATGGGCGACTAGAATCAATTCTATTTTAATGTAAATGTTGACGTTCAGAAGTGCCTTTTAAGTGCCTAATTGAAATAAATGCTTTGACTTTGAAAAGTACAATACCTACGCGGTCAAAATGTTTGGAACAGCTGATTTTTTTTTTGTATATCCGACGAAAAATGATTGCGTTAGGGTAAAAATGTTTCCGTCTAGAATGATATGCTGAATTCATGGTTACAAATTTGCGTACTGGATAAAAACTTTTCCTGTATATTCCATTTTTGGAAATTTTACATAATAAAGGCCATGTACAGCAGAATAGGCCTCACATACTCTTAACAACTTTCCGAGAACTCTCACCGTCGTCGGGCTCACCAGCACCATGTCATCGGCGTAGCTAAAGTTGTTGACACAGACGCCATCTTTCGAGCAACCGACACGCTTACTACTGAGCTCGATAACGTTATATGATGTAGTTTTACATAATTCAATGTTAAGTGTAATAGATTGGTATTAAAAATGAAGGTGTTGCAAAGCCAAAGTCAAAATGATTTTATTCAGTAGATTCTGTCTTTCTAAGTCCATCACCTTAAATCTATATAAATAAAAAGAAAAGTCCTGACTGACTGACTGACTCATCAACGCCCAGCCAAAACCCTTGGACTTAGAAAGCTTAAATTTTGCACAGAGGTTCCCTTTATATTGTAGACAAGGAACAAGGAAGAATTTTTCGAAATTCAACCCCAAATGTGGGAGTGGCGCGAGGAGGCCAAACGCCGCGCCGGGGCGTAAGTCCGCTGCCGCGGGAAATCGCGGCACAGCGGATAGAGCTCCGGCGGGATCTCATGGCGACATGGAGTTTGCGATTGTCGCAACCCAGTGCTGGGCACGCCACGATTGCGGTGGTAAGTCCCCTCTTTGAGGAGTGGCTTGAGAGGCGGCATGGCGTCCTTACCTTCCGCCTGACGCAGGTCCTCACTGGACACGGCTGTTTCGGGAGGTTCTTGTTTCGGATAGGGCGGGAGAAAACGCCCGGGTGTTTCCACTGCGAAGATCGCCCTGAGGACACGGTGGAGCACACGGTGGCGGTCTGCACGGCTTGGACGGAGCACCGCCGTGTCCTCGTGGAGGCGATCGGCGGCGGCGATCTCTCGCTTCCGGCCCTGGTCCAGGCCATGGTACGGAGCGAGAGTGCATGGGTAGCCGTCACCTCCTTCAGCGAATCAGTAATGCTCGCGAAGAGGGAGGCGGCGCACGTGAGGGAGAGGCAGTCAATGCGCCCTCGCGACCCTAGCCGCCGCAGGATACAGAGATGCCCTGGGCGTTGGGAATCCCAGGCCGATTTCCGGCCACCGTAGGCATGAGCTTGCGGACGGCGACTAATGGGTAGCTCGCTGTCCGGTAAGGACCAAGCCCATATTGACGGCGCGTTGTGTTCCACGCGCGCCTCAAAGAGATGTCAGCACAAACCGAAGAGGCCCGCAAGAGCCGATGCCTGCCAGGGGTGCGGGTTTGTTCGAAAGAGATACCCCAGCCCCTGGCAAACGGGCTTCTGAGGGAACACGGGTGGGTTTTAGTCAGTAAAAGTCTGACACGCCCTCCTGCTCCACCCAGAGCGGGAGAAGTTATTTGATGATTTCCCACCCAAAAAAAAAAGGTAGTTAAATAGGGGATGAAGGTTCCGCACGAGTGAAGCTGCAGGCAAAAGCTAGTGTTTCTAATATAATGAGATGAAAATATTTGGACTAATTAAAGCCATCTTTCACTCTATTTATCTCGGAAATGTGACACTTTAAGATGTCATGTTGGTGACATTTTTTGTTCCTCTAAATGTCCTCTATCTATATATATCTATACATTTATGCTTAAGTAGTATAGTGCGGCGCCATTTAAAAAAAAGTCGGACCAAGGCGAGGCCAATTTTAGAGCCAAATTGGCAAACAGATAGTTTATAACCTGAATCCTACTATCCTATACGCAAAAACGGCTGAATGGGTTTGGATGAAATATGGCACACAGATTATAACCGAGATTAACACATAGAATACTTTTTATCCCGGTAGGACGTTCTCGTGGAATAATTACCGACCTCAACGCGGGCAAGCCGCGAGCGGAAACACATAAGATACTTTTTACCTAGATTATAAAACAAAGGCAGACCGCGCGGAACACCAAGAGTGAGGCCATTTTTTTTTTTAATCCGTGGCGGTATCTCGCGTTTTGAATCAGTATTTGGTTGGTTGGCTTCACTCTTGGTGTTCCGCGCGGTCTATCTACCTTTGTTTTATAATCTGAGCTTTTTACCATGGTAATACGTTTTCGGGGAGTAATTTTCGACCGCCACGCGGGCGAAGCCCGTGGCAAAAGCTAGTATTTTTAAAACAACCTGTCCATTAAAAGGATTTAGGTTGATGTCGTTAACAAGACATTAGTCTAAAGTTTTTGTTATTTTGACCATTGTTTTCAAGTGATTTATATAGTTTTTTTTTTTTACAATCGCCTGCTCAGGGTCATAGCTTCTCCGAGTCCAACTCTTGACGAGATGCAAAAACCGACGCTTACTTTTTGTCTTTCCCAATATAGAACAGCGATGCAAAAGCATACAGTGTTTACGAATGAGTACATTTTTGAAGATGACCTGAGTCTTTTGAAGATGACCTGAGTCACCTCAGTAACCCAACGTGACTTTGAAAGTAACCCTACGTGTCATTAAACAAAATAATAAACTTCTTAAAATAAAAATTTTCAACCATGAAATAGGTAACTAAATACGTTCAAACGCAAATATATATCCTTACAAAACTACTAGGTAGTTTCAAGTCAGTCTGCCAAAAAGATATACCTAAGTCATTAGCATTTTTTTTGCATAGCGACAGCGCAAAATGTAGCATAATACAATTTGTTTAGCATCATCGTATTAGCACATCACTAAATGATATTCGAGTCTAACAAGCCGTTCCTCAGACAATAGACGAAAAGGTCACAATACTATGTCAGGTTATAAACGTTGAACACACTCTATTTTTACCTTGTACTATCTTTTGCCAGCGGGTTTACCCGCGTTAAACAATTTCAACAAAACCTTAACAAATTAGACCTTAAACCTTCCTCATGAATCACTCTGCCTATTGGTAAAAACCGCACGAAATTCCATTCAGTACTTTTTGAGTTTATCGCGAACAGACAGACAGACTGACGCGACGTGGCAGGAGGACTTTGTCTTATAATATGTAGTGATGTAGTGATAGTGTTTTCAGTATGTATGGAAAATATATTGAATTCCAGCGAACGATTCGGGATCCCTTGGTCATGAAGATACAACTTTGAAGGCTCGCAAGCAGGCCGCGACAGTGCGACGAAATTCTTTTAGAACAATTTCCATGAAGTATTCATAGAAATTGTTTACTAAAGTCGCGTCGCACGTAACTGCGGGAGAGCCATCATATCTATAAGTTTTACAGGATCATCTTAAAAAACAATATTCATTCATATTCTTTGAAGCTTTATAAAGTAATCATTTAATTTTAAGATTTCATGGTCAAGCCAGTGGTGATCTAGATCAAAGTAACTTTTTGCGTGGATCATAGGAATTTCTGCTCAAAAAACTACGCTTTGGTTTTTATTTCGACGCGAGATATTGCGTTGACAAGATGATGTGTATGTATAACCCAATAATTATAACTGTGAACTTGGGCTGTCAAAACCAAAAGATTCATCATAATCAGCCTATAATGTTCCCACTACTGGGACACAGGGCTCCTCTCTGTGAGAGGGAGTGGGCCGTAATCCACCACGCGCGCCCAGTGCGGGTTGGTAGATGTCACATATCTACGAATTCTTGATCCTAGGACGTGCCGGTTTCCTCACGATTTTTTCCTTCACCGTTTGGAGAGCAGTGGTGATGAAATAATTTACACAAAGTAGTGCGCCTGGTTGGGTTCGAACGCACGACCTACAACTCATAAGTCGCGGTCGTTACCACTGGGCCACCACTGCTCCACAAAACCTAAAGAATAACAAGAATTACCCGGCTGCTTCGCTTCCTACCTCACCACTGACGCCTACCAGTACAGTCTGCACTCCCGTCTGCACTGTTATTTTCGTACAAAATACTATTGCTGACGCTACCAATGCAGCCATCTTGTCAATATTTTATTATTTATTTATTTACGTACATACACTACCATTACAGTGTCCCCCATTCGGTAGTGTAGTTAACAATTTATGTAATAATTCACACTATAGATATTCCTGTCGCATACCATACACACACACATGCACAGTCATGAAAATCGGGTTTTAACAAACATTTGATTGTGTTTGTTTTGTGGCACAATAGACTCGGGTGAAATAACTTTTAAAAAAAAAATCAACAAACGAAATTGTTTGAAAACATTCCCAGAATCCAAAGAGTTTGTACAAAATCGTTGCAATACTGGGAGGTATGAAAAAAATAAACATGTTGGTATGAGCACAAATTAGATGTGGGTTCTTCTCAATGGTGTAACGAGGCAGGAGTTAAACTCATGGCTTCAAGACCATCAATGTATGCACACGTGATCTAAATGAAACCCATCATGCTAATCATTTATAAAATCCAATGCAAATGCAGAAATCCTGCACATCTGGTAGCGTCTTGTGACGGATCGTCGAGCTCCCTAAAATAGGGTTGACTGAAACATGCATGCCATCTGTTTGGACAGGTCGGCTCAAACCTGCAATAGGGTATTTTCCGATTTGATAAAAACTATTTTATTTTGAAGATTGAGACGATATATTTAACAGATTTTTTTTTTAATAAACACATTTTCTCAATTAAAAACGATTAAAATCGAATTTATTTTTCGTTGTTTTGAATTTACCGCTAAAACGCTCTTTGCGATGACTTTTTATCACGTGACATGTGACGTCAACTCTGTATAAACGGCACCGTTACAAATACAGTGAAACCTGGTTAATTGGGATCTCAAGGGACCAAGGATTTTGTACCATTTAAAGAGGTTTTCATTTATCCAGTTTTCCAATTAGACAGGTTTAAAATTTAGTTGTCTCATTTACAGAGGGCCCGCTTATAGAAGTCGAAATGTACCGTTATTCCATTTATAAAGGTGAAAATTTTGCGAAAGAAATTCAAATGTTTGTAAACAATCGTTTCGTAACCTGTCCCAACCTGATAAATTGTTTCACTTATAAAGGGAATTGAGCTCCAGAGTCCCAATTATAGAGGTAAACATCGAAAAAATCCTAGAAATCAAATCTCATTTAACCAGGTTCGAAAAGTCCCATTAACAGAGGTAATTCGATGAAAAAGTGCCGGGACCTCATTGTAGTTCTCAATAATAGAGGTTTCTCACTTATCCAGGTCCCACTTAACCAGGTTTCACTGTACTTAGTTTGGCGCCGTTTTAGAAGTATTTGTGGACAGAGGCACCGCACACCAGTAATATTACTTTCATTCCATTAAAAATCTTGTTAATTATAAACTCGACATTCACTTATTTACTTACTAACTACTTTAGTTTACACAAAGTTGACGTCACGTGATAAAAAGTCATCGTAAGAAGCGTTTTGGCGGTAAATTCAAAGAAACTAAAAATAAATTTGGTTTAAATCGTTTTTAATTGAGAAAATGGATAGCAATCAATTTATTTTTATTTTTCTGTTAAATATCTCGTTCCAATCTTCAAATTAGAATAGTTTTTGAAAAATTGGAAATTACCCTATGGCTCTTTCTTCAAAAATCCTTTCCAGACCTTTCCCTACATTGTTAGACTCACACAAAATCCTAATAATAATCATGTTTGGACTTTAAAAGAGACTATGACCTCTATGTCTGTTCAGCGTTTCTTCTAAAGGATCAGTCTACTAGGAAATACCCGCTCCAGTTGTTTTTAAAATATTGACGTGTAAAAGTGTCATAAAATATTTAAATAAACAAACTTTTAATTTATTTTTTGCCTATGAAATATTAACATTTTTGAAAGGACAAAAACAACGTTATTATCATGATGAGCTTTGTCAGGCATTATTTTAAACGGACGTTTAAGCTATTATCTAAGTGATAAAAATTCCTACATATCAAAATATACTCGGATGTGTAGGACGTCTAAGCAGTTTTCCCTTATTAAAATATTAAAAAGAAGGATGTTATCAATTCGACATGCCTATTTTTAAATTTTGTATGTTCGGGCATAACTCCGTCTTATACGATTAACAAAAATATTTTTTTGTTAATCCGTTTATATAGATCTGATGATGGGTTTCGGAGACAGACAGCGAAACTCTTCAAAAAATTACAGCAAATCAACCGCGATTGCTGCTATCGCATAATTATGCATTGTTTTGACCCCAAGGATGATGAAATTTCGAATTGGTTTGTACTATAACTAAAAAGTGAAAACAACACACAAGTAAAAATCCATTGTTTTAGTAAAAAACTTTTATAAAAAAAAAGAAAAATAATAATTACCGACTTCCGGAAAAACAATTCAAAGTGAAAAATAACTTCAATTTCGGAAGGCGGTGATAAAAAATTAAAATACACATCCGAAGTCACCGACTTCCGAAATTAAAGTTATTTTTGACTTTGAATTGTTTTTCCGAAAGTCGGTATTTTTTTTTTCTTTTTTTTTATAAAAGTTTTTTACTAAAACAATGGATTTTTACTTGTGTTTGTTATAAAAACATATAACGACTTGTATAGACCCAGCACATCGAGCTACCCCAAACTGTCAAATTTTCCCAATTCAACATAACCCTTATTTATTTTGGAATAGAGATTGGGGTAGCTTGATGTGTTGGCGGCCTCTGTACACACGGCTACACATCAAGCTATGCATTTCCAGTTTACGCTGATCTCGCACTGCACGGAAATCCTATACAATGCGAGATCAGCTTATACTGGAAATGTATAGCTTGATGTGTAGCCGTGCGTACATAAGTAATAATAGGTCATTCGTGGCTAGAATGTTCCCATGCGAGCCCAGTGCGGTTGGTCACATTTCCTATTTTTTTGCTTCTAGGATATATTGGTTTCGTCACGATGCTCCTGATCAGAAGGTCAAGTAGCTAAATGTCCAACAGCGTGAAACTTCTAATGAGTAGTAAGTCTAATAAGCAAAATGTTCATGTAGCAAAACGTCCAATTATCAGATGGTCTTTATAGTAGAACATCTATTTAGCAAAAAGTCAGCCCACGACCTACAGACAACTCGTAAGTTGGGGGGCTGTTTCCACTGGTGCCACCACAGCTGCTCTCATAATTTAAGTACCTAATTAACATTATTTTACAAATGAAATATCTACTTACTGGTAATGTTTACTCTGTTCATCGTAATATTTCACCAAAAACACTCCCGTACTGTCTTCTTTCAAATAATTTCTGAACGAAATTTTGACAAAATAAAAGTGTGTGTTAAGCGCATTGTACATCTTCAACGGCTCCTTCAAACAAATGTCTAATTTACTTGTTAAACTGTTAAATTCAAACGGCCTTGCAGTATTGATAATATCCCGGCGTCCATCTAAAACTTTGATTGAGCCGCTATCGAAATCCAATTCTTTTGCATCTAAGCTTATCACATTCACATTAGGTGCGTTCGCTATGATAGTTATTGTTAAATCACAATCGTAATAAGAACGGTCCGGGTGTACATAAGGATAAATATTCAGCTCGTACTGCACTGGATACACGGTGTAATTCAAACATTCTTCGTCCACCACAATATTTCCTCTTGTCAAGGAAAATAAACAGAAAATTAAAAACACGCGAAAAAAAATTACGCCCGTCATCTTACTATATTTGGCAACGTCATCAAATACTTGTATCCTAATCTCGCATTAGAATTAAGATTGTTTATTTTTGAATTAGTCACAATTACAAAGATCGTTTTTCGAATTTCCCGCCAAGGAGAGCGTTTCAATACGTCTGAACGCGACGCGCGCGTGAATGCTTGTAGTGTTGTTTCTCTCCATAGAACGAAACTTGGCGCCAGTCTTGCCAAACCAGTAAGACTTGAGCTTCCACGCCCCCTAAGTTTCTACTATCACCCACATCTTTGAGGGGACTTTAATAAAATGTCATAGACCATGTTATATTGGACTGCGTTATATTTTTGTTTGTGCATGTGCCTCACCTTCAAGTGTTAATTCGGGACGGTTTCTTTGAATATATCGGTATTTTGAAGCATGATAACATTGTTTACTTTGCGAAATTGACAGTTGTGAAAAACGTCATGTCACCACAAAACACTCTGGAATAAATTGTTAGTGTGTTATGTACTTATTTCTCAGACATCGACCGATATCGAATAGCTATAAATTTACCAACATTTTTTTATATATATTTATGTGTTTACTCAAGTTTAAAGATTCTCACAACCATATGTATGGCAGTTTACACACATAAATCGCGAAGAAATATTGTAACTAAGATAACATTATTCAGTCTATGTTATTTTTAGGATTAAACATAAATATAGTAAATAAATAACATACATTTTACGTTGTTTCAAGTTTCAGATTCAGACCCAAATACACTATCTATTGAAGATGATGTACTCTTGACTAGAAAGGACCTTTTCAGTTATGACTTCAATGTGTCATTTTTGATACAGCACTCCACACTCCGAAGGCATTTGAATGAAGTTCATAATTCGTTGCTTCATAATGATGAATTTTTCAATAATTCATCGCGTCGGAACGAATCTCCATACGAAAGAATGTCCACATAAATCAACATCCAATTTATCAAGCAACACATAACAAAATAAATTAAATTCCCGCATCCCGATATGCAGCCCACATCCCAATCCATGCAGCACCTAACAATGGTCTAACGGTAACACGAGACAATTGATCTGGAAGACTGGAAGCGACACGTGGGCGGCGCACTTAGCAACTGTTCCATACAGACAGATTACCGGCCCACGGCTACTTCGATGTGTTACGACCACAAATGCCTGCGGTTTGTTAGGAAAAAAGTTACTTAATTGTTTGATTCGTTGACCTTCACAGAACTGTGAGGTTGAGGAGTCTTTTTCAACAAACTGAACTTAAAAAGGTGTTTTCTTAATCCGTTTTCTATTTTCTGACTGGGAAGATATAAAATTGATGCCGCTCTAATTCGTAATCTACTTCCATAAAATTAAAGTTAAATTTCATTAATCCCATATTATAGTAATTATCCTAATTTTATCTCCACAAATCTCAGATCCCTTAACTCTAAACAACTATCTTATTCTTAATAATATTATATTTAATTACATTTTCCAAAATATTAAACTCGAAACTGCAGTAAACTGAACGCACAGCTGCTGCGCCAATTAAGTAGCTATAGAAGTTTAATTTGAAAACTAGAGATAAAGTATACTATATCAAGATCTTATTATAAAAATCCTACTTTTTAATCCCGGCTACATACGCCCATCACTATCACTATATTTAGGCACATAAGTTACGTAAGGAGGTCACGATTTAAGATTTATTACTTGACATTCCCTGACCACTTCTAAATCTATTGAGGATTAATAAAAGCTAATTTTGGTTAGAATAAATAAAAACAGTAAATGTGGCCCATTTACGAGCATGTTGACGTATATTCTCTAATAAAATGTAGAATAGAAGATTTTAGGAGTTTAAGGATTATAACGACTAACGTATACCGAAAAAAGTGAGAAGTTTCTTGAGGCAAGTGTGCAAGCATAATTATCATAAAGAAATGTGTGGTCGTAATGATTCAGGGTATGGCTCAGACCATCAAAATGAACAACTTTCTCAATAAGACTAACCAGAAACCGCGAAAAAATTATAATCAAATGTACCATACAAAACCTACTCGAGACCCTTATGTATGGGATACATATTATTTTGGGAAACTATGAAGATATTCAATTTGCCAAAAGATAGGGAAAAGCCATCGTCAACTTAATCATCGGCATCTTAGTCTGTTACTTGATAGTGTAAAAAGTCTACAAATGATCGTGTGCACTACCACAGATCATAAAACAAGAAGACCGGAGCGAGGCCAAAAACGGTCCTATCTAAGCATGATGCTGCGATATTCGAGTATTGACATTTAATTTTATTTTATTCTCTTACAGTATTGTAGTGTACATTTTACCACCACCTTAAGCAGACTGAAAAAATAAATAAAAGCATTTATGAGGTTTTACTTCTTGAGTTTTTATTTAATAAAAATATAAGTATTTACACAGGTATTCCATAGCTAGGTTCTTATTTCCATAATTAATGCTTATATAATTATTTAAATGTACTTTACAGTGGAGAAGAATCTCTTCTTTGGACTTAAAAATAATTATAATATTAAGTAAACTTATAGAATACTGAACAATTCACTAACATTCTAAATACATTCTGGTAATTAACTCATTTTACGACAAGTCACATTCATATTCGAAAATTATAATATAGAATATTATAATGTAACTAAAAAATTACAAGTAGGTTATAATTAGCAACTATAACCTCATTAATAGTATACTCATTAGTAGTAACTTTAAACAAAAATCCCTCAAATCAAAGCTCTGTAAAAAACAGGACGGCGAAACCAAGCATAATCATGATAATAGATGGAACGGTTGAAGCTGAATACGAACCAGAAGTCTTGATAGACTTCAAGATGTCCGCCTTGTGGCTATTAGCCCAAGACGTGGAGGCTCTGGATTGTGCCAGCGAACTTCGGGCAGCACTCTTCGAAGCCTCGTTGCACTCGGTGCACGATGACAGGAACGATTCAAACTGGGGAAAACGTTTGAGTATTAATATGGATCATCCTATTTTAAACTTTTAAATAATCGAGTAACAGACAGTGAATACCTAAGTTAGAAGAGGAGAAGAGATTCTTTGGTAGGTCATGGTTCCTGGCTAAGTAACTAGCTATACCTAGCTTGCCGCGGTTGGTCCGTGGATGAGTGACCATCTTTGAATACCAAGGTACGGAGGGATACCTCAGAAAACACGTTAAGCCGCTGTCCCTATTGTCATTCGTGGATATTTGACAGACGTTACGGGTAGTTAGAAGCCCGAAAGTCTGGCAACCAGCCTTACCGAGGGGTATCGTACTACCCAGTAACTGGGTTGTGGAGGACAGACAGTCGCTTCATGTAAAATATTAGCATTCAGGTGAATCTGGTTAGGCTGAAACCTGACCGCTATGCAGTTGTGTTTGAAGGTCATATTACCACTAAGACTCCTCCTGTCAAAAATAAGCTAGCAACTCCATGTTTATCTAAAGCGACGTATCTCTATAACATACTAAAGTTTTGTAAGGTGATGAGAGCCAACCTAAGTAGTAGTTACAAAAATATAGCTTTCTTCATGTTTTGCCAGGCAAGGCAAAACTGTATGCATCGGCATACAGTTTGGGGTGGTGGCAAATCTTAATCTAGGTATCATATTGTACTATACTAAACACTAAGAAATATATGCTATCTGTATTTTTTGTCCTAATATTGTGCTACGTCAATTAAATTTGCAAGGTTAAACCAATTATCTTGTGCTAAAGTGCAAAAACAACAAAATGAAGTCTAATTACAGTCATAAAATTTGATATTGTTAGTCATGTTCTACTTGACTGTTGACTAATTCCACATTATAATTAGATAATGCATCAGTTAATATTTTGATCTATGTAGCAACTGTATGTTCCTGATACATACTACACTACTCTGATCTCCATAAAATCACGCCTTTTTCGCCTATGGGTTGCGCAGAGGTACACCTACATTTCGCTAGTTATGTTTAAGTCCCAAGTAAAAAGGAGCGACCCTATTGCCATCCATAGGCATAAATCGAGTCTCCGGCTCTGGGCTGCTACTACAAAATTCCAAACCTACCTACCCTTATGTATGTACCTGTCATTAAAATAAGAACAGTCACCATAGACAACAGAATTGTGACAACTCTGCTTGCTATCTTTTATACCAAAACGGACTTTTTTATTTGAATTATAGACGATTTGGCAAAGCTCTGCCATCTTTAATACCAAAATTGACTTTCTTTATTTTGATTACAGACGATTTACCATAACTCTGCCATCTCGTAAACCAAAAACCATTTTCTTTATTTGAATAACAGACGATTTGGCATAACAGGTGTTATGTATTATCAACTAGCAGCGGTCCACGGTTTCACCGGCGTAGTTCCCGTTCCCGTGAGAATACGGGGATAAAATATAGCCTATGTCACCCGGGGATAGTGTAGCTTCCCAACAGTGAAAGAATTTTCAAATCGGTTCAGTACTTTCGGAACCCATTCATTGCAAAGAAACAAACATACAAAAACAAACAATCAAATCTTTCCTCTTTATAATTAGTATAGAGTATAGATAATTAATATAGATATTAGTATAGATGACTTTATGCTCGGTTCCTATAAACAAAAACGGATTGTTTTGCTTACTAATGGTAGCATTTTTGTTTCCGAACTGGGCAAATTAATACTAACGTAAACTAATTTTACCCGCTATAGCTACTGTGATATAGAATGGTCTAACTTTGCAAAGCTATGAGGCATTTGCTTATTTTTGGTAAAGATAAAAGAGTCTTAGTTTTAACCTACAGCGCAGCGGTCCGTAAATTATAGGAATCGCCTATAAAACGACTGGATTGAGTGAATAGGAAGTTGACGAAAACCATGAAACCATTCCCATCACAGCAGCTGATCTTATATTTTTAAGCAGGTACTTATAAAATCGCGATATTACGTCATCAAGAATCTCAATGTTTCCTCCTTGGCTGTCTGCCAAACTAAATGGGATGAATATGAAAACTTTCACTCACAATCCATCGCAACGATATCGTATTTAGGTCAGAACTTTCATTTATAATAGGAAACCCATTACAATGAACGTTGTGACTGATATTCAAAGTATGGACTTTGGTTTATACAAATATGGGAACGGATGTGAAGCATTTTGTATAGATATACGAACTCCTTAAGTGCTGTTGAAAAATTGATTTCGTCGAAAAAGATCACGAAAAGGTACCTTTCCGTTTTTTTTTTTTTTGCACCACCTTCTACTTTACCGACTTTACCGACTACCTTTTCTTTTTTCTTTTTTTTTACTATATACGTCTAACCTTCGGTGGAATGTCATGTATTATTAGTGATCGTTTTTTTGTTTAAGTACCAGGTAGTAGGTGCTATGTCCCACTCGTTCCCTAAAATTGTACTCCAAACTAGATGTCCCGTTGATGTGGAGGTCAAATAAGCAGTCGCTCCATAAAAATACTGGTACTCAGCTGCATCCGGTTATACTGGAAGCTGACCCGAACATAGTTGGGAAAAGGCTAGGAGAGAAACAGTCCCGATTTGTCACCATTTGAAAACAAAGTCGCTTCTTATATTCCTACTGCAAATCTTCATCATAGTGACATTTTCCAACTTGTCGCATTTTTTCAGTCCGACAAAATCCAAACAACACTAGCACACAATTCAGGATAATTTAGTAAACACAAGCGATCATTAGCGAGTACCAATTGAGTGAAATTGACACATCCCTCTGCCAACATGGTGGCGTCAGGTAATGAGTGTGTATACCCCTCCAATGTAGTGTTTGATAAACAGTCATTTGGGTCACCTTTTAGTCTGTTCGTTCCTAATTGAGGGCCCCCTCAATTAGGAACGAACCGACTAAAAGGTTAGTCTCGTGTTTACATTTCAAAGCGATTCGGCGATTAGAGGCTTGCGGAATATTTTTGCATGTTACAGGGGATCGGATTTACTCTACTATATTGAATTTGTTTTTGATTTTACTGAAGCAAGTATTATTTATGAAAATTTCAATAGATATTAAATATGTTTCTTTCTTTTTGGAAGTCAAATTTGATGAATTTCTCAAATAGGATTGAAACTATAGTTTTGTATAATTTAGAAGCATTTTGTCAAAATTCTGTAAATGTGAGTACCATGCATCCTTATAATATGTTGTTTTGATGCGTCGACTTGAAAAAACGTGGTAGTTGAGAGTATGTCATGCTCACTTAAATGTCTCACTGATGGTAGCACGTGTGTTGGATCATTCGTTTGAATTATTTATTTTGAATCTTAATTTTCTCATTTATTTTTACATTGTTCTCACAAATAGAAGCACCAAGAATAATGTTCCCAAAATTTTGTAATACCCATGATTTAAAAGAGTGTCCTTGGAGTTTCTTGCCCGTTGTTCTCCATAGAAATCTACGTTTTGGAATGGGCACCTAGCTTCAACTTCGATTTTCGTTTGACAATTCAAAAGTGCCTGTAAAAGGTTTAATTAAAATAAATGCTATGAGTATGAGTTTATAAATTTTAACAATAGAACAACACAAAACGGTGTTCAGTAATACAGGATAAGTTTTTAACCAGTGCGCAAACTATAACCATGAATTCGCATATTGTTCTAGACCCCCCAAGCGTAGAAATTTACTGTCGGTTTTACAAAAAAAAAAGTTCCAATGACTTAACTTCTTTTCAACAGACTTGCTTGTAAAGTGACTCTTATGCCAACCAACGCATTTAGGTTCATTCAACGTGTTTGGTTCAACATGTTTATAACTTTACCAAACTAGTGTTTTTTTTTTTTAATTTTATTTGTTATTACTTTGGGCCTGCTCTCGACCTCGATCAAGCTTTATGGAAAGCGATTGTCTATGACGAATCGAGCGTGCTTCTGGGCACGCTCGATTCGTCATAGACAAAGACGCCTGTTTACTTCTGTTTAAAAGAAAATAAGTTTTATATAGGCTGTGTAGCGGTTTTGCCAGTGCCTCTATATACACCTGCGCACGCAAGAAAAAAACAAAACTAACGCGCAATTTTCCATAAATATTTGTCAAAGTTTTCGTTGTATGATCGACCTATCAAAACTGTCGACTTCACGTAAGGAAGAAGAGCAATATACAATACAAGTCTAATTTTTTCCTCGCAAGTGTGCTGAAAAATGCGTCTGGAACGCGTGTGCATTGATCATTGCGCAATTGTATCATAACGTACTATGTACATTCTAATTTCGTATAGTATTTCTATTTCTTCGTGTGTACGTCACTGAACTCCTCCTAAACAGCTGGACCCTTGCGGGCCCCATCAATTTTTGTGCTGACATCTCTATGAGGCGCGCGTGGAACACAACGCGCCGTCGACTTGGGCTTGGTCCTTACCGGACAGCGAGCTACCCATTACTCGCCGTCCGCAAGCCCATGCCTACGGTGGCCGGAAATCGGCCTGGGATTCCCGACGCCCAGGGCGTCTCCGTATCCTGCGGCGGCTAGGGTCGCGAAGGCGCATATGCTGCCTCTCCCTCACGTGCGCCGCCTCCTTCTTCGCGAGCATCACTGCTTCGCTGAAGGAGGTGACGGCTCCCCATGCCCTCTCGCTCCGTACCATGGCCTGGACCAGGGCCGGACGCGAGAGATCGCCGCCGCCGATCGCCTCCACGAGGACACGGCGGTGCTCCGCCCAAGCAGGGCAGACCGCCACCGTGTGCTCCACCGTGTCCTCAGGGCGATCTTCGCAGTGGAAACACCCGGGCGTTTCCTCCCGCCCTATCCGAAACAGGAACCTCCCGAAACAACCGTGTCCGGTGAGGACCTGCGTCAGGCGGAAGGTGAGGACGCCATGCCGCCTCTCAAACCACTCCTCAAAGAGGGGACTTACCGCCGCAATCGTGGCGTGCCCAAGTCACTGGATGGTTTAGATTCACAATGGGGCCGATAGGTGGTGCTGCGATCGAGTTCTAGGAGACAGGACATAGAACAACGTCTGTCCGGTCAACTAGATACATAATAATTATGTTTTTTTAGGTGTGTGATAACGTGTGTGATAACGCCTGGCGATTTGATCCGTCATTGTTGTTTTCGTGCTACGCTTCGCTATAAACATGTTTGTAGGATACCTACAGAGGCATTGTGAAACATTGTATCAGTCTCTAGAAGGCTTTCTAGTTTCCATTTAGGTAACGTTACTAATGACCTGACCAGCCGCGACAAACAAAGCTTAATCTGATGGACCGACATGCAGCTGTTACTAGTTAGCCACAAGACCTCCAAGAGAAATAATGTCAGCATCAATTAACTTGAAATATAGTTACCTCAGTAAAGTCACTTTCTGTGTGAAGGACTGATGCAACAGTACTTAAAATGGTGTCCATTGATGGGTATCTGCAAAATGTAAATAGTTTTATGAAAGCAAAGAAAAAAAGAGCTACCAATTAGTGTAATCATAACAAAACAGTAAGAACAACAAACTAAGATTTCAACTGTTTCAACAGTGAAACTGGATGGAACATCGATTAGTTTTGTGATTGATGTAGGTATGTCAAAATACGCCGTACCTACATAGCAAGCATTGCACCAGTTTGGAAAAACTGCCACTGAAGCTAAACGCATTCAATTGTTTCTGCTAAAATAAAATCATTTTGTTTCTTCAGCGATTATTTCATGATCAATCGCACATCGAAATACGCAAATGTCCTGCAGATCTGGAAGCATCTTGTGACTACTAACCCTATTTAAGGGAGCTCAACGACTCGGAGGTTGAGCTCCCTTAAATAGGGTTGAGCTACACGATGATTGATGCATGCAAACCATCTGTTGGGACAGGTTAGCTCATCATCTTTCTTAAGAACAATTGCAGCTTTAAGTTTACCTGTCCCAACTGACGTTGGGCCATTACTGGAAGGTTCGTTTGAAGACAAAAGACCCTTCCAGACATGGCCCAGCATTGTTACTCTCACAAAAAATTCTAATAATATAATTTTTGAACTTGTAATGAGACCTCTGAGTTTGTTTTGATATTTCTTCTCAAGGATCAGTCAACTAGTAAATGCCGCCGCGGTTTTAAAATATTGACCCACAAAATATTGACGTCTAAAGATTTCTTAAAAGATCTGCATATATAACTTCGTTTCGCTTCATTTCAATGTTATATGTTGATTTTTTCTGCATTCCTCTCACAAGGTCCGCCCCACAATATGATATTCCTTGTTCGCCCCACATTTTGTCATTGAAAAAGAAAAATACTCACATAGTACTCCATAGTGTGTAATTAGATTTCAGGGCATCCATCACGATGTGTAAGTTACCGTAGGTCCTTAGGACGCTCGTCAGTGGCACCGTCTGGTCCTGGGTCCTGATCGGAGTGTCGGCCATTGCAACTGATGCCAGATATCTGAAAGATAGATACGCAAGGAATTGTGATGATCTGCTTTTGAGCCTAATATAATATATCACTAAAATCGCAAACAAGTCAAAATGACAAAAGCTCTCGAGCATATTTAAATATTTGCCACTTGATTTTTAGTTGAATTGAGGTCCCAATATCAAGTAACTGCATTTAATTCCCATTCAATTTTGAAGTCGCCAAGAAAGTTTATAAGTAGATGACTATTTTTACCTCTTGAGCATTTCCTCATTTGAAGTGCAACCCAGGGCATCTTCAATGACCCAGACTTCGTTGGCCACGTTGGTACTCAGCATGCGGTTCCACAAGAAGTTATAGTCTTCTTCATTGCCATGACGAAGTCCAGTGCAGTATACCACGGGACGCAAGCTTGGTTCTACCCTGGTAAGGAAGTCATTTTTTTTAATAAAAACGGCGAATGAAAATGTCACGAGATAACCGGCATGTCCTAGAACCAAACATTTTAAGACATGTGACATCTACTAGCCCGGGTGGTGAATTGAAAAATGAGAACAGAATTGTATTGTTTTGTATTGTGTAGTGAATAACAGCCCACTCCCTATCACAGAGAGGTGGCCTGTGTCCCAGCAGTGGGAACATTATAAGCTAATTGTGCTTTATGTCAAAGTCAAAGTATTTATTTCAATTAGGCACTTAAAAGGCACTTTTGAACGTCAACGTTTACATTAAAATAGAATTGATTCTAGTCGTCCCTTCCAAAATGTAGTTTCGTATGGAGAAGAATGGTCAAGAAACTCCACAATTGATCTTTTAAAAAATTTTGAGTAAAAAATTTAATAATTAATAATATGCTAGTGCTCATCACAGGCATAGCTTCATACAACTTAAAAAAACGAATGCTAATAATCATAACATGGCAATATAAATCTCTACTTTAAATTTTTACTCACTCAGTGCCATTTTGTCTTAAAGCCCTGAATAAGGCAACGGTCCTCTCAACGCATCCAGCGTGTTCCAATTTGCACGCGAACTCCAAAATCTGCATGCGGTTCCTCAAGTCTTCGAAGCTGTCTGTGGCTCTTACTTCATATCCCAGACTTGATATTCCATGGTTTAAGTGATGAAGTATAAAGGCCTGAAATGATAATAATAATGACAAATAGGAAGGCTCAGTATGGACGAATCTGAAACTATTAGAGGTAAAAAATCGTTTGATCCAAGGACTTTATTCATCGGTTTTAGAGTTAAAGGCGCACCGAGCTTCTGAGCGTTTGGCTAGAACGGGCGGATCGCGTGTTAATTTTGGTATTTCCTTCGTATTATTAAAACTAATACACATTTTGAAAATGAAAACGTTCTAGAATTTAAAAAAAACTGATGTTCTCCCATGAAGCTTGTATACGTCATACTGGGGAGTGGGTTTTTTTTTAATATTTTATAGACTACTTTGGTTTTTTTTTCTATCGACGAAACTACAATCGTATTTTCTAAATTCTACGATTTATAGATGGCATAACTAAAGATTAAGTAATACGAGAGCAAGGGAACTAATAAACGCAATTATTTTGAAAATTCCTCGGTGCGGCCTTAAGAAACTCGAGCGATTTTTATTTTATCCAACCCAAAATGAATCCCTTTTCACGACATTGTGAGATGGATTGCAGGAAAATAGTTCTTCAGCAAGAGAAGTAACAGTTATTAAGGTTGACGTATATTAGGGCGGGCCCTTTCGTACATTTTGTATGAACTATCCCACACTACAGGCGAGCACACCGCGCTTTGTGAATTGAAATGCGATGCGAAAAACACCATTACCTACCTTTAAACCAAACTTACCTCAACGGAAGGCAACGCTTCGGTATCTCCGATGTATAAGTGCCACACTCTACTGAAGCCACGTAATGCTGCGTACCACACGGAGTACTCCGTCTCTCCTTGTAGGGAGTCTAAAGCACTGTACAGAGTGGCGAAAGGTACTTCATCCGAGTAGACAAATGCAAAGAGATCGTTTATAATCTGAAAAAAAAAAACTAATGTATAAATGTTAATTAATAGAGTGGTTGGCTCGTTGTGATATATGTCGAATTCTTGCAAAATGTAGTCAACAGGATGGCGGTACACGTTCTAATCATCATGGTGTTCTCAACCCACTACGTGTTATCAAGAAGTAAGTCGTAGTTAAATGTGCTTAAATACTAATAAAAATATTTTATGAGCCGAATTATCTGCTGTAGACTCAAGTCAAATAAGCCAGTTGTATTTTAATACATGACATGCAATTCTAGCTACTGGATCATTTCCAGGAGTCCCTTTTAGAGATATGAGAATTTAAAATCATGGAGATCTTACGATTAGTAACTCCTTTTTATAAATACACGCGGAGAAAAGTGACAACTAGTATAAACTTCAGATCAAACATAATCGATTTATTGACATTCCCTATGTCAGAACACCGATTTTACCACAACCATGGCCTAAATTTTTACTGTAAACAGCTATTATGTTTTCAATAGTAGTGCAGTACAGTATACAAATACCTTGGCACGATTCAAAGGATGAATGACTCCACTGTTGTTTCCTTTGAGAGCTGATATAATCATAGTCCATAAGTGGTCATCATAGTTCACTCTGTATAAGCCTGTTAAAATTGAAAAAAAAAGTAAAATCAAAGGTGTTTAAGAACGCAAAATTTTTAATAAAACTTATTTTACAAGTTAATGTCAAGTAAGACATACAGTATGGAAACCACATACTTTTAGTCACCTTTGCTGACGATAGCCAAAAAAGAAATACGAAAGTGATCCAGTCATTAGGTCAAAAAGTAGAGTTGTAATTTTGAGTACAGTAGAATTTGGACAATAAGTCAATGATTGAATGAAGTTGAACAATAAAAAGTGACGCGCGACGTAGTCACGCATTGCAAACCATCACAACACCATTACGTATTCTACATAATTACCTAAAATGTAAAATCAGTACATCTCAACCACAAGGGTACGAAGGTATGTTGTCTAAACAGAGTATTTACTTATACTCAATTTATTTTAATATTTAATTTGTTTGTAAATTTTAGTTATTAAATTTACGCTCTTTTATTTAATATTTCATTTTGCTGTACTCCTTTAGACTAGTAATACTTGTGGTTTCATTTATTACATTCGCACGTGGGACACTCAGAAAGTTTTGCGAAAATAAAAATAAAATATTCTAGAAATTAATATTTTCTTTTTAAATCTTTTCAAAGTACTCTGCACTAGCCTCTATGCAAAGTTTCATGCGTCTGAACCAGTTTTAGAAACACTTTTCGTCCGCCGCAGACACCTCGTTTACAGGCTGTTCGAACGCTGACAGCACATCTTCCGACGACGAAAATTGTATCCCTTTGAGGTGAAAAGAAGTCACAAGGTGCTAGGTCAGGGCTATAAAGATGGTGACCCAGGAGTTTTACCGGCTTGCTGTCTAGAAAGTCCCTCGTTTTGAGCGCGGTGTGCGAAGGCGCATTGTCGTGGAGGAGCAGTAACCCGCGGAGTCCTGTATTTGGTCGCTTGTTGGTCACTACAGAGACAACTTCTGCCAAGCATTTGGTAGTATACTATTCAGCGTTGATGCTTCCTTGGTTCTGTAAAGGAATTGACACGAAGTAGCCATTCAAATTGAAAAAACTCGCGATCAAAATCTTCCCCCGCTTCTAGATGGCTTCACTTTGGTAGGCGTTGATTCGTTTTGCAACACCACCGCCACCGTCGACTTCGTTTCTGGATGGTGTTGATAAATCCAAGACTCATCATCTGTACTGATTTTGAAAACACGCCGAGACGAGCCTGCTTCAAATTAGTTTATCATATCAGGGCACCATTCCACCCGGGCCTGCTTTTGAGCATCGGTGAGGTTGTGCGGCACCCAGCGTGAAACTATTCTCCTCACACGAAGATGCACGTGTAGAATTTCGTGAAGGCTTCCCGATTCAACCTGCAGTATGTGCTAAATCTCTTGTTACGTAACTCGCCTATTTTCATGTTTTTTTTTTACTGCCAGCACGTTTTCTTCCGTAACAGCCGTCAAAGGGCAACCACTTCTTTCTTCCGAACGCGCTTGAATTCGTTATACCAACGATAATCGGTTTTCTAGAAGGTCCTTCATCCATGAATGCCATTTGAAGTCTATTGTACGATTTGTCCGGTTTCAGGCGAAACTTGAAGTCGTAAAAATCATAGCGCGAAAATGTTCCCGGCACAGATACAGTTTTTAATGAGACACGATAATTAAAATTAGCTCACAAACAATGTGGAGGGAAATTTTTAAATTGGAACGTACCTATTATATTTGCAAATAATCATATTTTCAAAATAGATTATATCTGGCCAATCTCTCATACATTAAAACTTTTCTTCACAATACTCTATGAGTGGCCTGGTATATGTGGTTTTCATACTGTATAATATTAAATATTCTAGCACCATCATCAGAGCCTTTTATCGAAATCGGTTACTTATGTAATTAAGCCACATATATACCAAATAGGCAGATACCTTAATTAATGTAATTACAAATCGCTTTTAGAACCTTACCAGTCTCCTGTACGTTAAAAATGGCCCAGCTATGGTCTTGACTAATATTAGCGATTTTGAATTGGAATACTTGTTCATCCATGATGAACACTGGCTTGGTGTTTTCAAAGTCTGGGGCAGCTTGCGTGGTATACGTTATCGGTATCTTGTAGGTTTCATTTGATGATAGCGAGCCATTCACGTAGTAGCGTTTCTGAAAAATAAAAAATTTACCTTGACAATTTTTTTGCTTATCCAGCAGTAGCTTCTGTATTAATTCCTCGGGGTTCTATTTTTTTGATGATTTTTCTGCTCAACTATAACCTGAATTCCACTAAATTGCTTCTGGCTGCATATATAGTAGTTTTACCATGGCAAAAGATGAAAAAATTTGTGACTTGAATAGGAGCCTAGTCTGGTTCTGCTTTTGTAAGAGATTGGCTTTAATTTTCTTTTTTGTTATTCTGCTATAGATATTTTTGAAATACAATCGAACAGAAATTCATGAATTGTATGAGGAGTGATATGAATGAGAAGGAAGGGAATTATAGCGAGACGGTTAAAAAGGGAGAATGGAAAAAGAAAGCGTGTTGCGCCAGCCCAAAGTAACATATAAGGACAGGACAATATACTGATGATAATGAGAATAGGATAGTACTAACCTGTGTCAAAGTAACAACATCAGTCTCATAATCAATGTACACAGTCAATACAGGGTGGCCGGCCTGGGTGATCCATGAGCCCATGACGTCATCGATAGTAGAGGAAGGGTAGGCCGAGAGTGAGTTGTAAGCGCGAACTCCTTCGCTAAGACCTTGGTACAGCTTTTCTGGGTAGCCAGAGCTGAATGAGCTGTAAAAGATAGTAGAAGATATCGGTCAATAAATCCCTATTTAATTAATTGTATATCAGAAATTTAAAAACAGTAATAATTTTTTTATCAGTCAAGTAAGTCTTGTTGTTCTTTTAGAAAAATAATCACCATCCTACTTGACAAAGGTTAGCATTTACATTAAGGTAAGACGATGCTTAGACCTATTTCGATGCTTGTCTTCTGGTAGTTAGAGACCATATTATTATTAACTTACTACTCATAAGTCACCGCAGGGTGGTTGCGGATTGCCGTCCAATCGGACTATTGAGAGTAAAGGATAAGCGAATGCACCTGTGTTGAAGTACATGAAGTACACACGTGTTCACTACAATATCTTCTGTAGCCTGCTTATCTCCGTTGAGATTAGCCACCGTGACCGAAATTGTTCGGGAGGAAATTATTATAATTATACACTTACTTATTCGTCAAATAGAAGTTCAATCCATATTTGAACGCATCGTCCTGAATCAAATGATGCATCATTCTGATCACAGAACCAGCTTTCTGATAGGTTATGGTTCCAAAATGGCCGCTGATTTCGGCGGGAGAGTTGACGTTATTGTTAGTGATTGGTGGAGAAGTCGGACTGTTGTCGGCATCGTAGGCACTGTATACTGATCCAATAACCAGCTGGTTGCCTGAACCTACATCTGGGTCCACCTGTTGTAAGTATTTGTTCATTGTTGGGATTAATAACATGTTTGTGTCAAAATTCATAAGTCATAGATTTTGTTTTTCTTATTTTGATTTCGATATCAACGAAGCTTAGAAATTTATCATTATTTTGAGTCACGATTTACAAAAAGTCATTCATCTGTTTCATTAGACCAACTGACACCAATCATATCACTTAAAGATAACAAAAATGATAGACAAGAAGATACTTAGAAACGGAAGGACTACTCCACTATTAATTGATATTAAGTGATGAATTGGTCTTAAAGTAATAATCTAAGACACATAATACATACAAAGGCAGTGATGTAATCCTGGAAGTAGTTAGCAAAGCCTTCATTCAACCAGGTGTTGCTCCACCAATGGCAGGTTACGAGGTTTCCGAACCACATGTGCGTGGTCTCATGGGCCATAATCTGTGCGACCCTGTATTTGAAGTATGGCGTAGACTCCTCGGGAACGTACAGCAATAAAGCTTCCCTGTAAGATTTTTTAATGAAGAATATTTTACTTGTATAACAAAACGATCGCTTCTTACTAGCAAGAGATAAATGTTCAATTACGCATCAGATTTGAATTTTAGGTATATATACATGTAAGTGACACTTCTCGAGTCCCAAGGGCTGGTTTCTACCTTGGCCAGCGGCTAAGAATTGCTATACAACGTGGTAATGCTGCCAGTCTCTTGGGAACATTACCAGTCGACAGCGATGAGGATGAATTTTTTGACGCCATTTTTTAATTTGTGAATAGGATTAGTTAAGTTAGTATTATTTTTGTTTTTTATTTATTAGATGTTAATTTAAATGTTGATATGAATAGTGCTAAGTATTATGAGTATAATTATGTCTTCTCTCATCCTACGAAGTCCTAACTACGAGTTGAAAGGGCAAAGACGGGTTATTTTTAATTTAAGTTTACAATGCCTCATCAATGTTCAAGAAAACTTTTTGTACCTGTATTTAATAAGGCCCCAGTTCTCCATTGCTCCGGCTCTGAAATCGGGCAACGCGACATGATCCAACCTCAAATGGCTATTAGTCGAGTAGTAGTTGATGCCAAAGTACGTGCCTAAAGCATCTACAACCTTCTTGCCAAATTGAAAGGCATATTCGCTCTGATTCTTTGCGTCTGGTCGCGTGTAGACCCCAAATTCTTGGGTCCCGTTTTGGCTGGAGGCTGCAGCTTCGAACTCCGAGACCAGGAATGCAACTAGGTAGGTTGCCATCCTCGGTGTTGGGAAGAAGATCTCTCTGATATAGCCACTGGTCCTAGAATATTAATAAAATTTTAAAACTGCATACCTACCGTATTTTCTTTCAATGTATGAAACTGTTTATTTTACATCTTTACTAATATTAGAAAGAGTAAAAATTTGATTTTTTTTTTTTATTTGCATTGAATAGGCTCCGAAACTACTGAAACGATTTGAAAAATTCTTTCACGGTTGGGTAAGTACACTATTCCCGGGTGACATAGGTTATATTTTATCCCCGTATTCCCACGGGAACGGGAATTACGCGGGTGAAACCGCGGTACGCTGCTAGTAATGAATAAATTAGAATAGAAAGGAAGCCATCCTCTGCTTTATTGTAAATACCTAAGAAAATACAAATAATATATTAACAATATATATAATGACAGCTGCTCGAAACTGACCAATATTGCAGATATCAGCTATGCGACATCTATCCCAGCATAGAAGATAAATAACAAAGGAGTATTTGTAGGAAGTTATTTATTTGCAAAGGTACTTACAAAGTTTCTCTCCGCTCCACTTCAGTATTGGATAACGATGTCTGATAGTTAGCAGGGCGATCGATTCCAATTACGAACGTCGCTTTCAGTTCAGGCTCGTCGAAGCAAGGGAACACCTTTCTTGCGTGAGTTGGTTCCATTTGAGTAGCACCCAGCCATCTGGAATACACATAATGATTAGCAACTGACCAAAGTTAGCTCGTGCAGGGCGTGGTGAGCGCTCTGTTCCCCTCGCGAGGGGAGCACGCTCCCCCGCCTATGGCTCCGCCTCCTGCGGTGCCTGATGCGGACCACATCGACGATGACGACGACTCTCCAGAGGTGACCGAGGTAGACCTGAGAGTGGCGGTACGTAGGCTGAATGCCAAAAATACCGCCCCAGGACCCGACGGCTTGCCCGGCAAAGCCTGGGTCCTGGCCTTGCAGGCTCTCGGGCCTCGACTAAGAGGGCTCCTAAGCGCATGCTTGGAGGAGGGCCAGTTCCCACTTCGCTGGAAGACGGGGAAACTGGTCCTCATTAAGAAGCCGGGGCGCCCAGTGGACTCTCCGTCCGCTTACCGGCCCATTGTGCTGCTCGACGAGGTGGGCAAGCTCTTTGAGAGAGTAATTGCAGACCGCCTCGTCGGGCGGCTGGTGCGGGTGGGGCCGGATTTGGCGGAGAGCCAGTTTGGTTTCCGCAGGGGGCGCTCCACGGTGGATGCCATCATGCGCGTGCGAGCCCTCACGACGGGGGATGCTGTGGCCCGGGGTGGGGTCGTCTTGGCGGTGTCATTAGACATCGCCAATGCCTTCAACACCCTGCCCTGGAGTTGCATAAGGGAGGCACTCCGGTATCACCGGATGCCGACCTACCTCTGTCGTGTGGTCGAGGCCTATTTGACGGACAGGGCCGTCATCTACCCCGGTCACCTCGGAGAGTGGAACCGGCGAGAGATGTCGTGCGGTGTCCCACAGGGATCGGTCCTGGGGCCGTATCTGTGGGACATCGGGTACGACTGGGTGCTGCGCGCCGACCTCCCTGGCGGCGTCAGTGTAGTCTGCTACGCTGACGACACGCTGGTCCTGGCGCAAGGGAGGTCGTACCAGGCGGCGGCCGACTTAGCTACACAAGGGGTTGTGACAATCGTCGATAGGATCCGGCAACTGGGACTCGAGGTGGCATTGCACAAGTCCGAGGCCATGTGGTTTCATGGTCCTCGGAATGTGCCACCGACGGGTTCCCAGATAACGGTGGGAGGGGTTCACATCGGTGTCGAGTCGACGATGAAGTACCTGGGACTCGTCCTTGACAGCCGGTGGAACTTCGCGGAGCATTTCCGCCGTTTGGCTCCCAGACTGGAGCGGGCCGGGGCTGCGTTGAAGCGGCTCTTGCCCAATCTAGGGGGGCCAAACGCCTCCTGCCGGAGGCTCTACGCGGGGATCGTGCGGTCCATGGCCCTATACGGGGCGCCGGTGTGGGCGCCTACATTGAGGCGCCAACCAGCTCGCTAGTTGAGGGCGTCCCATAGGGTCATGGCGATCAGAATGATCCGAGGATATCGCACGATCTCCGGCGAGGCGGCGGGCCTCCTTGCCGGATTACCGCCATGGGATCTGGAGGCAAAGGTCCTCGCGCAAATATGGGAGTGGCGCGAGGAGGCCAAACGCCGGGGCGTAACTCTGCTGCCGCGGGAAATCGCGGCACAGCGGACAGAGCTCCGGCGGGATCTCATGGTGACATGGAGAGAGCGATTGTCGCAACCCAGTGCTGGGCACGCCACGATTGCGGCGGTAAGTCCCCTCTTTGAGGAGTGGTTTGAGAGGCGGCATGGCGTCCTCATCTTCCGCCTGACGCAGGTCCTCACCGGACACGGTTGTTTCGGGAGGTTCCTGTTTCGGATAGGGCGGGAGGAAACGCCCGGGTGTTTCCACTGCGAAGATCGCCCTGAGGACACGGTGGAGCACACGGTGGCGGTCTGCCCTGCTTGGGCGGAGCACCGCCGTGTCCTCGTGGAGGCGATCGGCGGCAGCGATCTCTCGCGTCCGGCCCTGGTCCAGGCCATGGTACGGAGCGAGAGGGCATGGGGAGCCGTCACCTCCTTCAGCGAAGCAGTGATGCTCGCGAAGAGGGAGGCGGCGCACGTGAGGGAGAGGCAGCACATGCGCCCTCGCGACCCCAGCCGCCGCAGGATACGGAGACGCCCTGGGCGTCGGGAATCCCAGGCCGATTTCCGGCCACCGTAGGCATGGGCTTGCGGACGGCGAGTAATGGGTAGCTCGCTGTCCGATAAGGACCAAGCCCAAGTCGACGGCGCGTTGTGTTCCACGCGCGCCTCAAAGAGATGTCAGCACAAAAAATGATGGGGCCCGCAAGGGCCGATGCCTGTCAGGGGTGCGGGTTCGTTTGAAAGAGATACCACAGCCCCTGGCATACAGGCTACTGAAGGAACACGGGTGGGTTTTAGTCAGTAAAAGTCTGACACGCCCTCCTGCTCCACCCAGAGCGGGAGAAGTTATTTGATGATTTCCCACCCAAAAAAAAAAAAAAAAAAAAAAACCTGACCAAAGTTTTTTAAATATATTCTAAGCTCTTCTAGACGCTCTTGATCTTGCTGTAGCTTTTGATTACTAAACGTAAACTAAGAATCCCGTAGATATCATACAAAAATTTTCCTAGGTTTATTTTACCCAAAGATTTTACATTTAAGTTCATCCCATGTCGATGCGTTATTGACTAACGGCAAAGGGCGAGAGCCTTTAGACACAAATTCAGACTACAAGGAACCATACACTGCATATCCCGGGGATATGGCATCGATACCAGGACAGGAATCCACACAATCGTCTTAATAACCAATATAGCAACAAGGCAGACATTTCATTGCAATATATTATGAAATAATTGCTTCAATTTTATAACTCAAATGATGAATCCACAACTTTCTGAATAAAGTAAATTAAATATGTTTAGTATTAACCTTTATCTCCAGACGCTTAATACTAGCTTATGTTTATCGTCACTGAAAATGCCTATCCTTGCAGAAGATGATTTATTCTGATAAGAGATCTCAGCATTACCAAATTTAGCAAAGATGAGGTAATGTGATAACATACTGAGATAGTTTTTCGTACTTCTGTTTTTATTGCATAATGAACCGGGATGGTGTTTTTTTTATAAAGCCTAACTAATCCTGAGGCCATTTCGTCTGGTAAGATTCATTATGACTTCAATCATAATAAGGAAAAAAAATCAAAAGTCATCATTTTCAGTTATTGCCTCTTCATATGCAGCCAAAAGGAATTTCACTATTAATTTTAATATTTCAGTCTCTTCCTTCCAAACGGAAGCGCCGTGTACGATGGGCCTTAGCTAAACAGCTAAGGCCCATCGTACACGGCGCTAATCAAAAGTAACGTGCGACAAAAATCAACAATTAATAGTCAGAATGTCACAGCACTAGTAGTCATGTCACAGGGCATCTTAGCAACTCGTTATTCATGTGAATACCACAGCACTAGTAGTCATTTCACAGGGCATCTTACTAACTCGTTATTAATGTGGATGCTCTAAAGTTACCCCACGAGATTCAAATTTTGCCTATTGAATAAAATACTGCGCTCTTTTTCTTCTTTCGGTTTAGCTATCCCATTGTCCACACCGCTACTCAAAACTAAAGCAATAGCCAATAGCCAATGAGTAGTCAGAATTTCACAGCAATACAGTGACATTCTGACAACTCATTGGCGACTGTTAGTCTTTTATTCGATATTAATCCAACTGTTCCATTACTTTAATTCAATTAATTGTCTTCTTGATAATGTTTAAGTGTTTTACGGCAAAACTACCTGCACGAGCCAACTGTGCCAAGTAGGTACTCCTAAGTAGATTTATAAGATTATTTGGTATTTGCTTTGTATGACAAGACTATTGAGTATTTACCAACTTTATTGTTCGATTCGAAACAGCCGTGAAAACTATAATTCCCCAAAACGGATTGCAGGTTTTTAATGTAAAATATGTATTTTCATTACGGTATGTGGATATCTATATTTATATTATAAAGAGGAAAGATTTCATTGTTTGCATTGAATAGGCTCCGAAACTACTGAACCGATTTGAAAAATTCTTGCACTGTTGGAAAGCTACACTATCCCCGGGTAGCATAGGCTATATTTTATCTCCGTATTCCCAGGAAAACGGGAACTACGCGGGTGAAACCGCGGAGCGCTGCTAGTGTACTATACAGGTTGGCAGGAACATCGACGCGCATACTGTACCTAATCTTGAAGGCCCTTATTCATAAAAAGTCATCGAAAATCTAAACAGTTGTTTAAGTCTGGTTTCGTATTCAAACCAGGCTTAAACAAATTTTAGATATTCGATAACTTTTATGAATAAGACCGTAAATGATTCTAGAGATTCGTTGGTTATTAAAAAAGAACTGCTTTCTCATAGAAAAATCTACCGTTTTTTATTTTTAAGTTTAAGAAACGTAAAGAACCAGCAGATATAAAACACTAGTTAAGCTAAATTACCGCCAACCCGCCTGCCGAGCGTGGCGACTATCGCAAAACCCCCCTTTTGGGGGAGGCATATGTCCAGCAGTGGACGTCTTTTGGCTGAAATGATGATAATAATGATCTTCCACAATAGAATGGTGATCTTGAATTGTAAAACTTGGCATCATTTAAAGTCTCAAGTGCAAAACAAATGAATATAGAGTAACAATAGTACTTACTTTTTGACTCCATTTTGGAAATAGTGATTCCTGTAGAATCCATTTAGATCAGTTCTTATCGGTCCTTTGTACCTGATTTGCAAAACATACTCCGTGCCAGTTTCCAAATTGCTCACTAAATTGATATACGCAAACGTGTAGTTTGTGTTAAATTCTAGACCATTCGTTGAATTCAGTGCTATAGTCGTCCCTGTATTGAAGACTGCTACTACTATATTATCAGAACTGAAGGTAAGATCTTGAGAGTGAAGTTTAATCTGATTTGTGATAGCAGTAGTCGTGAATTGGATGCTGACAGTCCCATCAAACGTGAACTGGTTTGCGTCACCAGTTTCGAAGTATGGTGTTATCAATATCTGGTATTCTGATGGTACTATTGGTGTGTTCAGTCGATAGTTGGTGTCAGTAGCGAAGGCATCGTTTGATAGACTTAAGCATGTTACTGCGAAAACCAGCAGATTTCGATACATGTCTGCAAAGAAATATTCATGATGATTTATTTAAGAACCAGCATTGCAACAGCTCTTCTTTCAGATATAGGCTAAGAACAAAATGTATGTAGACAAAACATCACACCTGCATACCAGGATGGAGTCTAGGATAGTTGTATAGTCTTACATTAAACCAACTATTAGTATCATTCTAAAACTAATGCACAACCCAATGACAGTTTGTGTAACCCAAGGATCGAACCAAGGGTTAAATGTGCTTGCGACCACTACACCAATGAGACTGTCAAAACTCGAAAATGTTTAATCCGTCACGTACTTAATACTTGGGTAAAGTTGTGATTTATTATAAATGTTGATTAAAGTTAAGATATGTTTAAACGTCAATCAAAAATGTAAGGTTAAACAGTCGGTAATAATAACTTAACTCTAAGCAACGTTAGCAAAATGGGAAGAATGAAAGTAGCGATTACTCTTAAAAGTGACAGAATTTCTCTGCAAATGCGACAAGCAACGGTGAGCAAAGAAGTTGAAGACAAAATGAAAATAATACTCCAATTCCCCAAGTTAGTAAAGGCTCGATAATTTACGGGTACGATTCTAAGTAACACGTCGATTTAAAAGGATTCGACGTGGTTAGGGGTCGGTGTAGCTTTCAAAAGTAATTAATGCCAGTGATATAAACCTGCATTCAATATTCATTCATCTTAAACCAAGGAACACTGGGGGTCTAAAATGGCCGCTTTGGTGGAATCTTAATAGGTTAATATAATTTATCATATTTAAAATTGTGAAATGGTCACAAACTGACAATTCATAATAATTATGATCCGCGCACATAGCACGCAATTCATATGTTTTGTATGGATATTCGCTAAATTTGAATTGCTTTATTGAAGTTGAATGTCAAAAGCAGAATCATAAGAGAATTCAGGAAATGAATCGCTTTTAGATGAATTTCTTAATGTGGCGTTTTTAGGGACCCCTGGTATTTGGTAAGGAAAAAACCATCTAAATAATTCCTTTGTGCTTTTTGCAATACCAACACTCATCACGCCTGTAGAGCTTTGCTAGCTTATTTAATATCACCCTGTATCTATGAGTATAAAATACCAAGGAAACTATGGATTATTTGACGGATGATATCGCTAGAAAGGAGGTCACTACTAAGATGACGGCTGATCTCTATCAGTCGTCACGGGTCGGCACAACAAGTCTTCTTCCTCCGTACATCAATATGTATGGAGTAACCCCCTGCCCTTATCCCTATTTATTTGGAGTAATCTGCAGAGTTTGGCTAGCTAACTTGATTTGACCCTGTATATGAGTAGCTTGTGGCTAAGTAATATTAGACGCATGGGTCGATCGATCAGGTTAACCGGTTAAAGGTTGCCGTGGTTGGTCCGTGGATGGATGATCATCTTTACATACCAAGACCCCTCCGTGCCTCGGAAAGTACGTTAAGCCGTTGGTCCCGGCTGTCATTTGTGGATCTTTGAGAGTCGTTACGGGTCGTCAGAAGTCTGACCCGAAAGTCTGACAACCAGGCTTACCAAGGGGTATCATATTACCCAGTTACTGGGTTGTGGATGTCAGATAGGCAGTCGCTCCATGTAGAATACTGGTATTCAGATGTATTTGATTAGACTGGAAGCCGACCCCAACATATTTGGGAAAAGGCTAGGCAGATGATGATGATGAGTAAAAAAATAGCAAATAAACAATAGATGAATTGTGTGGCAGATTATATGTCTAGAAACGAGGTGACTACTGAGATGACGGCTGATAAAGTTAAATGGAAAAGGAGATTACTTGCGTCAATCACAATACAATTGGCGTAAAGGAAAAGGATGATAAATTAATTATAAAAACACGAGCATGCTCTGTGAGACAATTCTCACAGAAAGACTAGGACCTCATTTCATTCAAAGAAGATTCAAGAGTTGTTCGGCACGCTTATTTACAGCGTGATTGTGATTTAAGTCAATTGAATGCAGATTTAAGTCAGTGACATTCACTGTATTTTGCGTAGTCTCCTATTATAGGTAATAAGTATTTTCATTTACTAGTGGTCACCCAGAGATGGAAAGTGAACCATTACTCATTAAGAAAATTAAAAAATTGCTTTGTGCACTCCTTCACCTTATAATTTTAACTATGCCAAATTTCATACTCCTTTCTGTCTGCGTAATTTTCGTAAAAAGGGGTAGAAAGTTTTAGCTTTACGTATTAATACTAAAATGATAATAGTAATTATACAATGTATAAAAGAGATATTAAAATGAACTTACCTGCCGTGTTCACTAGTACCAACTACTGTGCAAACTGTGTAGAATATAACTATAGCATCAGATATTTGTGAGTCGTTACTCCGCAACTGATAACCGTCATCTTAAGTATGGTGTTATCATTCATGATAGTGCACCACTTGTCTTTTGTACTAGTCATGTTTTTTGGGTTTTACTGTTCTAGTAAGTAGAGTAAATAATTTAAAAAATGTAGTATGAGTAGTCATATTATTATTTATGAGTTTTACCTTCTTCTGAGATAAGTCCCCTTTTAAACCGACTTCAAAAAGAACGCCGTTATCAATTAGACATGTTTATGTATATTTGTTTTTTTTTAATGTATGTTCGTTCGGTCATAACTCCGTCATTTATAGACGGATTTGAAAAATTATTTTTTTGTTTGAAAGGAGTTTATTTCAAAATGATACCATTTGAATTTCATATAGACCTGATGATGCGTTTCGGAGACAGACAACGGAACTCTTCAAAAAATTACGATTACTTCAGTAAATCATCCGCGATTGCGGCTATCGCATAAATATACATTGTTTTGGCCTCTATGATGATGAAATTTTTAATTGGTGTGAGGTAGGTACTATAGCTAAAAAGTGAAAAATAAAAAAACGTTTAAAAAAACAATCGACCCTCAAAAAAACACTACAAAGTGAAAAATAACTTTACATACGGAAGGCGGTAACAAAAAATTTAAATACATATTCAAAGACTTCCGAAATTCAATTTATTTTTCTCTTTGTAGTGTTTTGTTGGAAGTCGGTTGTTTTTTTTTTAAGTTTTATAAAGATGCTAGTGCAAAAATCTGTTAGAGAAACCAACAGATTTTTGCACTAGCATCTTTCATCATCCTAGTAATTTTGTGTTATATTTTCCATGGAAACTATTTGTTTTAGCATATCGAGAGGATTGATTTTTAAAATTTGTACATTACAAAGTACATCAATATCGTTACCCAAATAACTCGATTTTGTTCCTTTAACTACAAATTATATTCAACAAACTAAATTTCTGCCTGCGACTTCGTTCATGTGAAATTTCTTGTTCCCCGACTCACTGCTTCGCATCTCATCATCCGCCCGCGATGTTAGTATTTTTCTCTTAGCGTTCTTTCTGTCTGTTTTCTCTTTTCTCGGCTCTTACGAGTCGTATCGTGATGTAAAAAGCCCACATCCTTTTCTCAAGAATCGGGCAATCAAATGCAAAAATATATTTTCAAATCCGACTCGTAGTTACAACGTTCAAAGAAACAAACTCTTCAGCTTTATCACTCTAATACATTTTGCCCTGTGGTACCGGACGTAAAAGAATAGCACCATCCCATTGCTTCCAGTGGGTGTCGTAGAAGGCGACTATAAGGGACTTACTAGAGAATGGGCAGCAGCGTTCTTTATGCATTTTATCACCATACTGCGATCGCCAACCCGCCTGCCAAGCGTGGCTATTATGGCAAAACCCCCCTTTTGGGGGAGGCTTATGTCCAGCAGTGGATGTCTTTCGGCTGAAATGATTATGATATTTTGCCAGCGGCTTTGCTCGCGTGCGGCTCGAAAATTACCCCACGAGAACGTACAATCGTGATAAAAAAATATCTTGTATGTTCCAATCCAGATTATAATCTATCTGTGTGCCAAACATCGAATCCGTTAAGCCGTTTTTGCGTGGTTGAGTAACGAACATCCAAACTTTCACATTTGTAATATTAGTAGGATAGTAGGATTATTAATATTAATTATTATTGTTATAGTAGCATTGTAGGATTATACGGTATGATACATAGACGATACACGTTAGAGGATGACGGACAAACATTACCTATAATTTTCACTATAGACTATTACTCTCTCTAAATTGAATCGACAGAAACATCTTGACACAAGATTAGAGCGATAACATTGTACAAAGCGTTAAATATTGTGATATTATTTAATGGTGGATATCTATCTATTGATAAAGATATTGAAAACTATCCAAAATAGGTGAAGGTTTGTACTTTACCGAAATATTTGTTTTGACACCATGCATTATATACAGTACGTAATTGTATCGGCCGGCAAAGAGATATTGTTAGACGAACGTAAAAAGGTGAGCCGGGGCAAAGTCGAGGCACATATACGTGGGTCTATCAATCGCTGGTTGCGGCCAAAAATTACATAGTTGTTTTCTATCAATGCATGGTTACGCCGAAATTAAAACTACGAGTAATTAGGAAATACCATTGTTGAATCAATGACAAACAATAATAATTTTAAGGGTGCCAATACCCTTCTTAAGAATTATAGGCTCATCTCATTTCTGGGCCATGTCTACAAGCTGTTTTCGAGAGTCATCACGAACCGTCTCGCGCGCAGGTTTGACGACTTCCAGCCTCCCGAACAAGCCGAATTCGCAAAAGCTTTAGCACAGTAGATCACATACATACGTCACGGCATGTTATACAGAAGACCGAAGAGTATAATCTGCTTCTCTGCTTAGCGTTTGTGGACTACGAAAAAGCCTACGATTTGATCGAGACATGGGCTGTACTGCAGTCTCTTCAACGGTGCCACATCGACTATCAGTACATCGAGGTGCTGAAGTGTCTGTATGAAAACGCCACTACATCATTCCAACTCCAGGACCAGACTTAGAAACTTATCATTTTGCAGCGACGTGTGAGATAGGGAGACGTTATCCTAAACTGTTCATCGCTGCACTGGAGGATGTTTTCAAGATTCTGGACTGGAAAGGGGCTGACAATAACATCATTGCCGAGTACACCACTCACCTTCATTTTGCCGTTGATATAGTTGTCATGGCTGAGACCATGGAAGACCTCAGTGCAATACTCGGTGACCTAAGTAGAGCTCCCGAAAGAGTACGTTTTAAAATAAAAATGGACAAGACAAAGGTCATGTCAAACGCTCATGTACCACCCACTCTCATGACGACCGTAGGCACTACACTCCAAATTGTAGACGAGTACTTTTGTCGCAATATCTCGTCCCAAATACCGCAGTGTCTCAAAACGAAAGTCTTTGACCAGTGTGTGTTGCCAGTGATGACCTATGGCACAAAAACGTGGTCGCTCACAATGGGCCTAGTCAGAAGGCTTAAAGTCACCCAAAGGCCAATAGAGGGGGCTATGCTCGGAGTTTTCCTACGTGATCGAATCAGGGATGAAGAGATCCCCAGGAGACCCAAGGCAACCGACATAGCCCGAAGAATTGCCAAACTTAAGTGGCAGTGGGCAGAGCACATTGCTCGTAGAACAGATGGCCGATGGAGTGAAAAGGTTCTGGAGGCTACTCCGGATACTTTCGGCCGCCATACCGTGTACCGGAAGACGTAGAGTGGGAAGGCCTCCCACAAGGTGGACTGATGGCTTTGTGGATGCCGCAGGAGTTCGCTTGATGTGGGATGCACAAGACCGGTCGAAGTGGAGGAGCCTGGTGGAAGCCTATGTCCAGCAGTGGACGTCTTTTGGCTGAAATGATGCAAGTGCATGTTTCATAGTAGAAAAAAATATAAGAAAGAATAACAATCTCAACCAGGCATATTAATCGTAAATAATTCCATAAAAACAAAGGATTTTAAAACCAAACAATAACAACTCTGCCGAAATTTCATTTATTAATTTTCGCTTGCTTATAGAAACTTCATTACCATTTGACTTATCTCTAAATAACATTACTAGAAAATAGTTATTGTCGAAGCGGCGACAGAACTCCCGAGAAAATAACGTCCTTATGAACGTAATGTTTTGACAACTGAACGGGACATTTGCGTAATATACTACCAGTAGGGATGGCTTTCATTTAGACAGCTGAACGAAATGCACTGTTATTTACGTTGTTGAGGAAACTGTGAAGCAATTGATCCTATCTTCAAAATTATTAATTTTCTCAACAATAGTATGTTACGCATTTAGTTTGCAGGCCACTTTATAACAGTATACATTTATTCACTAATCATATTATTTCAACAGCATAGCGAGTGCTGTCCACAGCAAAATCATGGTTGTTGGCATGAAGATCGCTGCTGAATTAGGATCCTGTGTAGTAGTAGTTACTTCTGTAGTCACTGTTGAAGTCGTTTGAGGAGTCGTTAGTGTAGTAGGTGATGTTGTAGTATCGTCATCATCATCATTGGCCGATATGATCAGTTCAGCATTATCGGTACCCCACTGCATAGAAGCCCTGGCCGATTGAATGGCACTGATACCAACCGCGAATTCAGGAATGGAGTTCTGGTTAGCATTGAGCCATGACTCCATCTAGGAAGAGAGAAGATCTTTTGTTAATACTTTTTGTAAATTAACTAAAAATTTAGGTAATACGGTAAATTACATAGTTATAATTTTAAATCTTAGTGTTAATCTGTGAAGCATTCTAATTCAACTGTCTCATTTCTAAATGCAGAAAATCTCTGACAGTAGATGCATAAGCTACTTGTAAGTGTAAACATACGCTTGCTACGCTATATTAGCACCATTTCTTGCAGATTCGTCGTGTCTCACAGCAGAGTAAGGGCCTCTTCATGCAGAGAAAACATGATCACTGATCATGACGCTTGCTCAAGGCGGATTGGCGAATTCTGACTTATATTATTTTTATAAAGTTCATGACTTCACACGATTTTTTCATTTATCAACAGGTAATAATAATTTATAAGATTTTAATGCAGCAATATACTATTAACAATATGTAGTATGTAACTACGTCCGTTTTGTAGGAGGAGCAAGTTTTCGTGTTTGTTCATATGAACCAAATTTAGTCTACTTTAGCCTACTAATACTACTAATGTAATTAGTATACTTACTTCTGTCAGGCCTTCTGCGTCCAAATAACCGGCTATGTTGGAGAGAACGCTGTTGAACCACGCTGGGAGTACGACACTGCAAACAACAAACAAATCTTTATAGTACACTAGCTTTTGCCAGCGGCTTCGCCCGCGTGCAGGTCGAAAATTATTATAAACTATCTGTTTGCCAAATTTCATCCAAATACGTTCAGCCGTTTTTACGTGATTGAGTAACAAACAACCAAACATGTAAACATACAAACTTACACATTTATAATATTTGTAGGATAATAGTTATTAGCCAGTTATGACCTATGGTACAGAGACGTGGTCGCTCACAATGGGTCTTATCAGAAGGCTTAGTCACCCAAAGGGCAATGGAGAGGGCTATGCTCGGAGTTTCCCTACGCGATCGAATCAGAAATGAAGAGATCCGCAGGAGAACCAAGGCAACCGACATAGCCCGAAGAATTGCCAAACTTAAGTGGCAGTGGGCAGGACACATTGCTCGCAGAACAGATGGCCGATGGGGCCGAAAGGTTCTGGAGTGGCGACCGCGTACCGGAAGATGTTGAGTGGGTAGGCCTCCCACAAGGTGGACCGATGACCTTGTGAAGGCCGCGGGTATCCGCTGGATGTGGGAAGCACAAGACCGGTCGAAGTGGAGGAGCTTGGGGGAGGCCTATGTCCAGCAGTGGACGTCTTTCGGCTGACATGATGATGATGAATAGTTATTAATAGCAAAACACCAAGTCATAATATGGACAACATTATCTAACTAAATAGTATCTAGCATTGTACTTGAAAGAAAGCGATTTAGCACTTACATTTAGGTGCTCGCATTGAAAGTATATGATCATCTGTACCTCCAATAATGAAATCCTCATTTTTGCCTGAGAGAATGAGACTATCACGGAATTACAAAAAATTATGATTTTTTTTAAAAACGGTATCTTACATAAACCTGATTGGCATACTTAAGCTATATTTTACTGTTATTGTTAGCCTGCGTTATCCCACTGCTGGACTAAGGCCTCTTCCCATGACTTCCAACTCTTTCAATACAGAGCGGACCTCTGGTTAATATGTGGACCTCTGGTCGTTTGTTTTACGTAGCCCGTCTCGCCATATACGAGGCATGCCGCGGCACCTTTACACTCAAAAATTGGGCTCACTTTGATCCACGGCTCAAGGTGTCCTGCAGACATGGTCAATTGGTCAGTACAGATCCACTTTAGCTTAGCGGCTTTTTTGTTGTTTATTTAATTAACAATTATACAAATGAAAGAGCCTTACGAAATTCTTATGGCGGCAATGTTATCCCTGAGGAACGATAGAGCGAATTTAGCGTTCGAACGGTCTCCCATGTAGAAGAAGGTGAAAGCGTTCACTCGGTCTTGAGCCTTCACGAAGTCGCTATTCAAGATGTTCTGCAAGTACCTGATAACATATTAAAAAAAATAGTAGTAGAAACTGCAAAGTACAAATTGACAGTTTAAAAAGCATTGACTACCGTCAAGCGTTTCCAGGCGACGATCCCATCTGACCCTTAGGCATCCCTGAATGTTATGCGTTTTCATCTATTTAATGTTTATAAAACCAGTAGTATTCCACTAATAAATAGAAAAACTATTTATTTTTTAATGGCCGACAAACTCAATCTAAGCTTCTGGTCTAGAATTAAGTACTGCACCCATAGTATAAGTTTGTGGCACGATATCCCTGTCTACCGTGTCAAAGGCTGCTTCTTATTTCCTCAAGCATGTGGGCCTTTTAAACCTGAACATCTTTTTTGATTTTAATAAGATCATCATCATCATCATTTATACTGCTTCAAGAGTTTGGCGCTGGAATAACGTTGTCAGAGGGGCGCTGTTGGTAAAAATTTGTGCATTTATTTTGGAAAACATCACTTTAAATAAATTAAAAAAATAAAATGGCGGCGTTAGTTCAGGTTTTAGCCACGCGCCATAAAACCTAGTAGAGCTATTTATGTCTAAATTTATTTATTTCAAAAAGTGTGATACAGTCTGTTACAATAAATATAATTTTACAATGTAGGGTTAAATTGAATATAAAGTAACATAATTGAATCTGGCGTCCTAGCTAGGTTACATGGTAACCTGTATTAAGGTTCGCCAGCCCGGGTTCCCATAGGGGTACAAACATTTTAATAGACTGCTTAAGACTATAAGGTACAAACGCATTTGACTTATACTAAGTGTTAGTACGTGTGTGTATGTTTTGTGATGTATGTAGGTGTGGTGTGTGTGTGTTTTGTGATGTAGCTGTGTGTGTCTGTGGTCAATGATGTAGGTGTAGTGTGTGTAAACGGAAGTGAAAGAGGATGAGTTTAAATTAAATCAAACAGAAGACACTCACTGTTGCCTAGCTTCATCGTTGGTGGTGCATCCCAAGGATCTGAGCATAGCAACCTCATCTGCCTGATTGTTGGAACTCTGACGACGGTTGTTAAGGAAGTTCCATTCTGCAAGACCACCAGCACGGAGACCCTGGCAGAATACGTGACGCCTCAAGTTGGGATTGACGCTGAAAATGAATAATTATTGACTATAGTTAAAATTCCGTGAATGACAGTAAGTGTATCTAGTGAAATTCAGAAGATACTCAATTAATAATATGTCACTAGATTATGTTGAATTGTACTGCAAGAGGAAAGACAGGGTGGGTTTTTTATAGAAACGAATGGTTAAAATCATAAAGTTATTACTACTAGTTCTATAATGGTAATGGTAGAACTATAACATGAAACATGTAGGCTGGTATAAGCACAACAGTATCATGATATTAATTCGAAAGCAATCACTCGAAAAGAAGACGACACTAAAATATGAAAAGTATGGCCCAGGAGCCCAAGACAATTAATGATTGCTTGAGACCGAAGCTAAAACGATTTTTAATAGCTTTTTTTTTCTTCAAAAATTAAAAGGGTTATTCATAAAGATACCTTGTTAATTTATAAGAAAATGTAATTATTTTGAAACCTACTTCATTTATGAGCCCTATATGAAATACGTTGAGATTTTACTTCCAGATTTTTATAACTTGTAATTGGTAAAAATTGATGTTCTTTTTGGGCCTGACCAATTTCCTATTGACTTTATTAAGCCGTTACTCTACATGATTAGACTTGTATCATTAAATAGCGGTCAGTCACGCGATAAATGCTCGTATGTGTTTGGTAATTTATGTTTTATCGTCTTCTTTAAAATTATATCCATTCGCAAAAGGATATTTCATTATATTGCAATGAATATTATATAGTAAAATAAATTTTCAATTATCTGTTATGTCAACATGAAGTTTGAGTCTTTCCTAAAACCTTCGGTATTTCTCAAGATTTTTGTGATACATATATATTTTGATGGAACCCTATTAATCATCATCTTTTGGCAGCTTTGTCCTGTTCATCCAAAAAATATATCTCTAACTAAAGCTATGCTTAAAAAAGACCCAAAAATAATTCTTACGCGACGCCATTGGTAACAAGAGCTTGAAACTTTGCTACAGCATTGTTCACACATGCAGTATGCCCGATGTTGCAAGCAAAGGAAAGAAGGTAGAATCTGTTCAAGGTCGTAGTGACAGGCTCGTTGTCAGCCACATCGTAACCGACGTCAGCGATCACAGCCTGAAGGTACTCGAAGAGTATAGCCTGGAACATAAAATGAAATTGTTGAAACCATAGAATTTGTGGACGTCGTTTTTTTCTTTTTTAAATCACGTGTTAAAGTAGCCCACAAAATTTAAATTTTATAACGGCTTTTTGAAATAGCAAGAAATAGCAAGTGAATTTTTGTCAAGAGTATTCAGTGTTAGGTTGTTTAACGATTAAAATATGATTCGCGACCATAATAAATTATAATAATTTAAAATAATGATTACAACCTTCTATGTTGATATAAACGACAAGGAGAAACATTTTGTATGAATAGAATATATAAACTTTAAACACACATACTTAGATTATTAGGGACGATGCGTACCTACTTTATTGTATTTGTGAGTTTTCAAATCGGTATCAAAATAGAACAGGGAATTAATTTCATGAAAAATTATTGATTTCCCCTGACTGTAGGTACCATGTACAGTTGTACAGTCGGGAAAATTATGTTTTGCATAAATTGACCACCAATCTTTCACCAACTGTTAAAAAATGACATTTAAGATGGTAGTCAATTTGGTTAGATATTATTTAGCTGTACCAAATGATGTATCGTACACTTTTTTCTGATCGCCATTTGTTTTAGGTGCCGAGGTCGCAAAAGCTCCATTTCTTCTACACTTTACTTACATCAAAGGCAGCCAATCTTTCAGGAAGGTGCAGGAATCGGTTCCTCAGCCAGTTGAAGCCACTTATTGCTGGGTACCAAGAGTAGAAGCTTGTGTCCTTCTTCAAGAATTCAAGAACACGGAATCCGAGTGCATACGTCATCTGCCCAGAACGCATGAATGCGAACACATCGTCGACAATCTACAATCAAAATATTTGTTTGGTCATAAAAAACATTTTTTCATCAGAAAGTTAAAAAAAAAAACCTTCAAAGAATCATGATTTTTAAACATTAATACGATTTCTGGTAATTTTAAATACTAATGATAAAATTACTATGTGACTTGCTTCTATTGGTTTTCTAACGAAACGGATTGGAAAATGATATTTGGAGCATCTCGCCTGGTTTTCTAAGTCAGTTCGCTTCGAGGGTCGAAATCAAAAGGTTGTCTTCTAGAAGTCTTTTTATATAATATTGAGTACTTTATTAAATAGTTTGATAAATAATGCTCTATACTAGGTTTCTACGTGTGCAAGAATTTAAATACAGAAATATTTACATGTAAGAGGTGTGTTCATTTCGAAAACGTAACGTAAATACGAACAACTTTTCAAGTGAAAATAAAACTACATATCCTAATGCAATTTTTGGCGAAAAACACAATTAGTGTCATCCATAGCTATGAATGATGTTTTGTTTTTAAATATTATGTGAGAAATGAGTATTACATATTTTACTCTGTTCCTGCGAGCAAGGCCCACGGACCTTTGAAGTGTCTTTGATTTTATTCAGTATTAACATTTGTAACAGACTTCTAAAACTGGAACCAAATTTATAAAATTTATAAAAATTTAATCGTTTCATACCTGTGCTCTGTTCAAACGATGGATGCTGTTATGATCTGTATTAAGAGCATTCGCAAGCAGCCGCCAGTTATTTTCGTCATAGTTCACACGGTAGATACCTAGAAAAAAGCACAAGTCAATATCAGATCATATGATGATATGGCAAAGGGAATAGATACCTCCTATTCCCAAATTCCATCAGTTATGTCTTAAGTCTCATATAATATTACACAAGGCGAGCCTATTGTCACACTAATATAGTACGATGGGAGCACTCTGACACTGCCGTCCAGTATACTACTATATCAACGAGGCAGTTTACTACCATAATGGTTATTTTACCTTTCTGTTGAACGTTGAATATGACCCATCCAGTTCCTGCTGCATTCTCGATAAAGTCGGTCTTCGTGGTCATCACTTTGGAAGGCTGTAGGCTTTGCCAGTTAGGGTTGCTTTGGGTTGTGTAGGTCAGAGGCAGAGGCCAAACTTGTGTGGTTGGTGTGGCGCTTGCGCTGATGAAAAACCGGTTCTGATGGAAATAAAAGAACTTGAAATAAATACGTATGTTTAAGCACAATAAGATAATAGCCTACAATGTTCCCACAGCTGGAACACAGGCCTTCTCTCTGTGAGAAAGAGTAGACCGTAATCCACCACGCGGGCCCAGTACGGGTTGATAGATGTCACATGTCTTCGTATTTTTAGTTCTGGGAAATGCTTGTTTCCTCATGATGTTTTCCTTCGCCGTTTTGAGAGCAGTAGTGATGAAATAATTTAAACGAAGCGAAACGCCACGGTGGGTTCGAACCTGCGAGTGACAACTCGGTAAGTCGTGGTTCAAGCACAATAAAATATGTTATTTATATAATTGTAAATTTGTTTCCTGTTATAAAGAACTCGATAAAATGATGTTTCAAAACATACAATACTGCGGTGCTTTCAGCATTTTCAAGTAAAGAGTTTTTTGTTATTCGTCTGTTGCGGTTAGTTTTGGTGTTCATACTCTTTTTAAACTAAAATGAACGTCTGTTGCTGAACACCCGAACGAAGTGAGTACCTGTTCAAGATCAATGCGACGAGTTTCTGAGTTGACGGTAACTTTCAGGACGGGGTATCCTTGCTCTTCCACCCAGTATTTCATGAAGTTCGTAATATCGAAGTCGCTGGAAGGTACTCCATCTTCCGTCACTGCTTTGGCAAAGGCCCTGTAGAGGTCTGAAGGTAACGTATGCTCGTAGGAACTGAAAATGAAAATTGTATTTTAAAACTACACTTTACTCGGGAACAATATCAAAGCTCAAAGTAAATTTAAACATGGTTAATGGTATGAGCGAGTAAAAAAAAGTGTTAATGACCATGTCAATTCTAAAGTTAAGTTGTGCCTCTTCTTCCCACCACAACTAGTGAAAAGTGCACGGGAACCATCTTTTGTACTTTTTGTCGTGAGAGTGAAGATACTTTAATTAATTGCAAACTTTGATCGTAACAATGTTCAACGGCTTTAAATTAACCAGAGAATCTCTCAAAGTCACTTCCAAATTCACTTTCTTTCGTTTTTTATTAAAACTCAAGAATTAATTACTTTTCCACCAAGAAGAGGTTCAAAGCCTTCTTAAAAGTACTTTCAGAGACTAAATGTTTCAGCATGAGAAGTAGCGAAGCTCCCTTGGAGTAGCTGATGCCGGTGAAGTGCCCAGTGACCTCGGTGGGGCTGTTTACAGCATGCTGAAGAGCTCTGGTGGACGTTCCAGAGTCAGCAGATAAAGCACTCTGTAGGTACATTATATTGAACTGATCTGCCAATTCTAACTCGGGGTACACCTGGGAAGAAATATATTGATCAATTAGCACCAGGAAGTAAAATAGAAATAAATAAATATTAAATGAGTTTCTTCTTTTGAACCTCGTGTAAAAAGGCAAGGTGAAAGATCAGTGTAATAAATGGATTTTGATTTTCACAGTGGGTAGTATGATTTCCAACAAATTCGGACGAATTTTCTTGTTTTCTTTTTGTGTGCTTTTGTTCACAAAGAAACACACACATTTTCACATCTGACGGAAGATGTACTACCACTCTAAAAGTGCACAAAGATTTTTCGATGCGTCGGGCGTAACTTGGCTTGTGTCTATTTATTCACACACTCCCGATTGTGTAACGTGGAATGTATGTACTTGTCCGTTTTTATGTTACGCGACCGACGATATGTGGCGCATCATCATCTTCCATCGCAAGTGTCATGGCTGTTGGTTGCGTTACCTATTTTACTATAAAATATACTTACACCATCCATAGCGAAATATTCGAAGTAGCTGGCGAAACCCTCGTTGATCCAGACATTATCCCACCATCTGCAGGTGATCAGATTACCGAACCACTTGTGAGCGAGCTCGTGAGCAGTTATTGTACCGATGGATAATTTGTCCACGGCATTGGTTTCACCCTCTTGGTACAAGAGACGGAGCTCCCTAAAATAAAACATAATTTGTAATTACTACTTCAAGGTTTAATTGGTGAAATATGCATATGGTATATTTTTATATGTAACTACAACACTTGAATAGAAAAAAAAAAAAACAAAACGGAAGCTTGCATTATTAAAGTTTGGAACAGCGCCATCTAGTAGTAGTCTGTCACAATCAGCATTACGTCTACACGAAACGTGGAAAAAGCTAACAAGACTGAGAAACAATTTACCAACTTCTTTTTAAAATACAGATATTTATGTATTTTATCTACTTACATAAAACTAAAATAAATATAAATACCTGTAAGTCACTAATCCCCAGTTCTCAGTGGCACCTGAAGCCCAATAAGGTGACGCGATCTGATCGTTCTTGATATTCTGATCCATCTTATAGTAGTCGATGCCGAAGTACTGACTAAGCCAGTTTGTTAGTGGAGGTCCTACTTCTAAAGCATAGGCTCCTTGACCACGTGCGGTGGATCTAGCCAGAATTCTGTATGGCGTTAGTGCATTGTTGTTATCAGCAATCACTCCAAAGCCTTCGCTAATATGGAAGGTGACCAAGTATGCTGACATTCTTGGGGTTACCTGGAAGGTTTCCTTGTAGCGACCGGAGTCGGTACTGAAATATTAAAAAAAAATTAAATTCTGTTTACGTATTTTTCCTTTATTTCAATAAATATGTAAATTATTATTTAAAAAAATGAATACGAAATCACTTAAAATATTTAAACCCACTGGTATCGGAAACAGGGTCCAAGCTAAAGAGGAACCTCCTAACAATGCGAGCCGTGTCCAGACGTACCAGTTCCGAATCAATCCCTTAATCTAGCTGCCCAGCGAGAGCCTCCTCAGTGTTGGCCGAGGCTGTGGGCTATTGAGCCATCATCATTTCAGCCGAAAGACGTCCACTGCTGGACATAGTCCTCCTCCAAAGGGGGTTGGGGGGAGCGCGTTACCATAATCGCCACGCTTAGGAGGCGGGTTGGCGATCGCAGTATGGTGGTAAAATGCATAGAGAACGCTGCTGCCGATTCTCTAGTAAGTCCCTTACTCGCCTCCTACGACACCCACTGGAAGAAATGGGATGGTGCTATTCTTTTACGCCCGGGCATCACACGGGACGTGACGGGACGATTGAGCCATTGGTTGTTACTATTGTTGGCACTATGACCGCTGAGTCCACATACCACATGTCGAAAACCTCGCGAGCCAAATCAAGTTACTTGATTTGTTTATCTTTTTATGGCTGTAATGAGGTTCCCGTCATGCAGGACCGTTTTGTCAACATTCATTGCGAATTATTAATTCAATTATGTCCTAGTTTCGTTCAGAGTATTTTTTTCGTTGATTATTTATTACTAGGTCATAAGTGTCGACTTTTATATCTGTAATTTGTTCTTATCCATTATCTTCTCCATTGGTTATACTGTCATTATCTTTTGATTATTATTTTTTATCTGACATTGCACATTGGGCCAATTCTCGCTGAGGTTCTAATCCTACTCAGATATTAATCAATCGATTGCTATCAACTTGGAACCAATTCTGGGAACAGTGGCAGTATTTTTTTATGATAAATCAATATTATGATGCGGTAAACAAAACACGGTCTGTTATTTACTAGTAAGAAGTTAGCCGGCTGACGTACATTTTGGGCAGGTCGCGCCTCATTGCAAAAATCTCTCTATCATAATTTTCGTACATTTTGTTTGGACTATCGTACACTGAGCTGGCAATATTAACCATACAAGCGATGACCGCTGGGGTAAATGTGTCCTTGAATGGAGATAGCGAATCGGAAAACGTAAGGTAGGAGCATTTTATCATTTGAATCATTCTAATAATACAAATAATGCAATGTATGGATGGCTAAATATCTTCAAAAAAAAAACGATACTCACCGAATGCTCTCAGCCAACGGCATGTTGGAGTAAGTTTCACTAAAGTCTGCTGGCCTATTGATGATGATTCTGAAGGTAGACTTGAAGCCAGGCTCATCAAAGCTGGGGAATGCCTGCCTCGAGTGTGTGGGCTGCAGATGAGTGGCCGCGAACCAGCTGCAAAAATAATAATAATAATAAACGTCATTTTTTTCGAACTCAAATACCTGTCATGGCAAATTGGCTCCTGACACTACTTTTAGTACATCGCTGCGTTTCATTCATTTGGCTTTCAAAACAACAACGAACGAATAGAGTTTCAAATGTTTTGGAGGATCAAAATAGTAACAAAGTTAAGAAACTACACTTTTTGTATTATTGTAGTGACGTATCGAGAAAGTGGTGAGACGGGAACCATTTTCTTTTTAATGTGATGCAGTGAGAACAAAATCTTTTTAACATTTTACAAACATTTAACAAAATATTGTTCTTACCGCAATTGACCATTTTCGTCCTTGTAGCTTCCTCGGAACACACCTCTGGAAAGAGGTGTCTCATTTATGTTGCCGACATAGTTCACAGTCAGTATGTACCGATTCCCATTAACCAAAGTTGCTCCAACAGGCAAGTTGACTTTCAGGAAGTGGAACTCTCTAATGCGTTCAAACGGAGTTGAGGCATGCAGTGCAACGGGTTCGCCAGTTAGGGTCGTTAGAGATACCCCTCCAATGCTTCTGACGTTTTCCTGAATGATGAGCGCATTCAAGCCAGCTGTCTTTACCTGTAGAATAAATTTTATAAATTATTAATTTTGACCCTAATGATGAGCTATGTAACTGCAATTTGGTAGGTATTTATTTTAAATCCTAAAGCTTGACATGACTTTAGACACATTAGTATATCCATCCCATCCCGTTGCATCGCATCGCTTGCCAGTGCTACTACCTACTTCGTTTAGGCTTTGCGTTCTTTTTTCCTCTTTTTCTATTTGCTAGTCTCATAAGGGTAATAGCGATGATAAATAGCCTATAGCCTTCCTTTTACAATTAGTCTATCGAACGCATTTTTTTTTTTTTTTTCAAAAATGTATTTTCTGAGAGAAGCGCTTTCAAAAAAAAAAAACAAGCGAACTCTTAAGCCTAACTATTAGTATACAGGATAAGTTTTATCCAGTGCGCAAACTGTAACCATGAATTCAGCATAAATATCATTCTGACTCCCCAGCGTAGACATTTTTCGTCAGTCATACAAAAAAAAAAAATCAGCTGTTCCATACAGTTTGACCGCGTTGGTATTGCACTTTTCTATGAAACAGCTGATTTTTTTTTGCTTGCTTGTGCTGGGGGCTCTGGAATGTATGCTGAATTGATGGATACTATTTGCGCACTGGTTGAAAATTTATCCTGTAGATATCATTATAATATATAGTTTTTGTAGTAATTACAAAAGTAAAAAAATTGGCTTTGTAATTACTACAAAAACCTTGTTAAATTAATGTAGGCACCCAAAGTGGTAGATCCATACTATCTATACTAATATTATAAAGGGATACAAGTTGTTTGTTTGTAAGTTTATATGTAGGGGATTATCTCTGGAACTACCGGTCGGAATAAAAAAATCGTGTTGCTTTTGTTAGCTCAATACTTGAGGAAGATTATGGGCTATTTTACATCATGTTACAACCTTAGAGAGCCGACAAACAAAATTTAGAAAGAAGGTAAAGAGAAAACGAAGCAATATCGTGGGCGTGGGATGTGAGATATTTTATATTCCAAATTTGACGCGCACGAATTCGTTGGCAGAAGCCAGTTCGTAATAAAATGGTCCCAATAAGACTTTTAACTTACCTCAACAGTAATTTTGACAATACCATCAAAAGTAAAGATAGCATTGTTTCCACTAGGTGTGAAGTAAGGTGTGATTTCTACGTCATAGTGTACGGGGTCCAGGTCTGTGGGGAGTCGGTAGGCCTCAGACGCAGCAGTGTTACGGGACTCTGCTTCTTCGACATCGAATGGTAAAGGAATGTCAGCCGTAGTGGCAGCGACAAGAGCCAGGATGATGAGACTGGTGTAATGCATGGTGCTGAAATTTAATGTTTGGTAAATAATTAATAGATGCATGAAAACAATTAACGTATTTGTTACTAGATTAAGTAATTTCTGTACTATGCAACAGCGGAGTATCTATCCAAAACAGTAAATATATAAAAGAAGGCTCCAAACACTAATCACTTTTTTTAAACTGAAGCATTAAAACTTAATTATTTATTTAATTAACACTGCTGTTTTATTAAACATAAGATATTCACTTTTGTTTGTTTGATACAATTACAAGGACACGCGTAGTTATATAACATCTAACTTAGAATGTCTTGATGCAATTAGGCATTATGCAAAACTACACAAGTTGAAATAATATGAATGGCCTGTGTCACCGCCTTCATTGCGGACAGTGAGGTGATGTGGCACATAATTAAATTTTATAAAATATTTCATTTTTTTTATTTGTTTGGGTAAGTACGACATAATAATTATTTTAACTTCTTCTTCAGAACATTTCGTATTATTATTTTCTAGTATATAAATTAATGATCATTTTGTTTGGCTTTATAATAGGCATAATAAAACTATCTAGAAAACGTACCTGCTTAACAGTAACACCATGCGAAATGAATTCAAAGCCGGTAATTGTTGGTTGTCACTATCGGTTATAATTATATTATTTATATTATAATTTTATCAGGATTATGGTTCCAATATCAGTTGCAAGCCTTGATAAACATTTTTTATCAAAAAACGTTTTATCTTTCGATAAATAATTCGATAAAACTATAGCAAAACAACAAAAAAAATGACCCTCACGATCTGTTTGTAAACCTTTTAAAATGTAAAAAAGAAATGCTGGCATACATAATACCATACAAACTTCTCAGACCGTAGGTGCACATCCGACCGAAGATTGGGGACGTAAAATTAGATATGTCACGCACGAGCGTGCCACTCATGTACATGAGCACTTAGCCAATCAGTTACTTCAGTGTTTGTTTATTTCAGTTACTCACAATAACTAACAGCGAGTAGATACAAAAAATCGAATAGGACTAGGCGAGGGCTGAGAGCGAAGTTGTCATGTTATAGCAGGTATTTAGAAGAAGAACCTTTCGACAGTACTACATCCTCGTCCTATATTAAATGATGAATTAATAAAGATACATAGGCTTTATGACGTCAGTTTTTTTTTTTTGTGAATGACATCTCGCAGTTCAACCTACGAGGTTATCATCTGCTTAGCCGGACTTGTCTGTGATTTTTTTTTGTCCATTTAGCCTACAATGCCTGCCTGCCTGCTGCCAGCTGAGCAAAGGCCTCCCCCAAATCCTTCCAAGCATCCTTTTCCAGGGTCTCCTCGATCCAGCCCTTGCAATACGCGTCTAGGTCGTTTGCAGGAACGTTTGCAGGAGGCCTGTGAGTTGGTGGACCTGGTTAAGTACAATGCAGAGAGGTATGAGTCACTGACAAACAATCTCACCTGTAGTTGTGCTCCCACTCCGCCACCTCTCATGTCACAGCATGTTGTTTCTGCCGCTTCACCCATTTTACCTCATACACTAGACAGTGTCTATCCCACTCAAAGTAATGTTTTGGTATATTCTGATAGATTAGGAACAGGTTTTGGACCATTGTTAAATAACCGCTCTAAACTTACTATAACTAATTGTTGTTACCATAACCTGCATTTTAATGAGCTTGTTCATAAAATAAAACATACAAAATTGAATGAGCAGACAACGGTAGTTCTTTTGATTGGTAACAGTCTGAGCTTAACTAAAAGGGACATAGTTAATGGTATTGACACCCTACTTAAATTAAAATTAGGTAAAATAATATTATGTGCTTTGCCATATTCAAATCATTTGAATTATGAAGAAAATGATTACATTTTTAGCCTAAATAATTTAATGCATATTTTGACATGTCGTCATAGTGACCGTTTATTGTATTTTGATACTAACAATTTTGTTAGAGATTTTGTACTAGTTCGGGAACATATGTTTCTTCCCAAGACTAGTCGACATGTATTAGCTACTTTGTTAGCTTACAATATACACGCAGTTATTGATAATTTAACTGAGACTAGGTTAAGTGACGAAACAGTATTATCTAGTACTTCTAATAATACTGTAATTAATTCTTTAAACTTTTAGACGCGACAAAAGAGAAGCATAATAAGTGTATTTTACTGTATCACCAAAATATAAATCGCTTCTCTGGCAAAATTCTAGACGTGGAACTGTTAATAGATAAATATCATATGGATATCTTATGTTTTACTGAAACTTGGTTAAAACCGGATAGGATGTTGTTTAATGTAAATAATTTTTCAGTTGCCAGTGCGTACAATAGATCTTCGATAGGGGGTGGTACTTTGATATTGTGTAATAGTTGTTTTAGATATAAGGAAAGAAAGGATATCACCGCTTGCTCTGTTGATCGCTTATGTGAGGTAGCATGTGCGGAGGTTGAGGGCCATACTTTCTTATCTGTGTATAGACCACCAGCCACGAATTTGTCATCATTTTTGATAGTTATGGAAGAAATATTAGGTAAACTTTTCAAAGATAATAAATTAGTTTTTGTGTGTGGTGACCTAAATATTGATTTATTAGTTAATTCACCAGAAAAAAGTAAGCTTATCTCTTTGTTTAAATCATTCAATTTAAAATGTATATTTAATGAAGCGACTAGAATAACAGCAACCACTGCTTCATGCATAGACAACGTATTTACTAATTGCAAAATAAAGGACTCATCCTTAATTAGTGGCGTCAGGTCAGACCATACTGGTCAGCTTGTATTGTTTGACTTAGATCAAAAGTTACATCTAGATAAAACCATTGAATTGAGACCTCTGACTAAAAATAAATTGAAATCTTTTAATAATAATGTTCTTAGCAAGCTCTCAACAGCGAGTTTTGATTCACAAGACCCCAATATAAACTATGGCACATTTTTTTCTACAGTATGCAAAGAATTCAATAAAGCATGTCCTGTAAAAAAAGTCACGATAGCTACTAAACCAAAATTTAGCGAATGGGCCACTGCTGGCATTAGAAAAAGCAGAGATATTTTATATAATTTGTATCACGAAAAATCATTGTCTTCTGATCAGGCCCTTCATGATTATGTAAGAAACTATTCTAAGATATTCAAAAGAGTCTGCGCTCACGCTAAATCTAAATTAATAAGTAACAAAATTAGTATCTGTAAAAATAAAATAAAAGCTGTGTGGCAGGTAATTAACAAAGAAACTGGAAACACAAAACAGCGAGATCAGAATGAGTTAGCTCTAAAAATTGATAATGAAACCATTTCCGATAAGTTACAAGTTGCTGAGACTCTAGAAAATTTCTTTACCAACATCCCAATAGAAGTTACGAAATCTCTCCCCTCATCATCTGTATTAGCTGAATCTCTTCTTAAAGAAAACTTCAGCAAGGACATTCCAAGTTTTGAATTCAAACCCATCTCTATTGCCACAATTAAAACAGCATTTAAAAGTCTTAACATAAAAAACACTGAAGACTTATGGGGGATTTCCGTTAAGGTTCTCGAAAATATCATTGACACAATTGCCCCTGTCCTAACAGGCATATTTAATCAATGTTTAGACAGCGGTACGTTTCCTGACTTAATGAAACATAGTAAAGTAGTACCAATTTTCAAATCGGGTAGTAAGAGTGATCCCTCTAATTATAGACCTATATCTGTGCTTCCAGCATTGAGCAAAATTTATGAAAAAATCATGCTGGACCAGATGTTGTCACACTTTAACTCGAATGGGATTTTACATAGTCGACAGTTTGGTTTCACGAAAGGTAGGTCGACGACTGACGCAGGAGTAAAACTCATCAGTCACATTTTGGAATCCTGGGAGAATTCCCAGGACGCCATTGGCATTTTCTGTGACCTCTCAAAAGCGTTTGACTGCGTTGACCACAATACACTGATCTGTAAATTACACCACTACGGAATTCGTGGACAAGCTGCTGATCTTGTACTTTCCTATTTATCAAACAGGCAGCAAAAAGTAAACGTTAATGGGGCGACGTCCTCGGGGTCTCTAGTTAAGATGGGCGTGCCTCAAGGTTCAATTCTTGGCCCTTTTTTATTTCTAGTTTATATAAATGACCTTCCTTACCTGATGGCTAAATTCTCGGATATAATTTTATTCGCTGATGACACTTCTCTTATTTTTAGAATAGATAGAAAAGATACAGATGTCTTACATGTCAATGATAGTCTAGCTGTTCTTTCGAAATGGTTTGCTGCTAATAATCTTTTACTCAATGCGAACAAAACTAAATGTCTTAAGTTCTCGTTACCAAATGTACCCCAAGTAGGTCTAAACTTAAAACTTGATGGCAAGAAACTGGATGCTATTTCGGAAACTGTATTTTTGGGAATTACTTTAGATTCAAAATTGCAATGGGGTGCTCACATTAGAGCTCTTTCAAGTAGATTAAGCTCAGCTGCTTACGCAGTAAGAAAAATAAGGCAGTTGACTGATGTAGCCACAGCTAGGTTAGTTTACTTTGCTTATTTTCACAGTATTATGTCTTATGGCGTTCTGCTGTGGGGATCGGCAGCTGACGTAGATTCAATTTTCATTTTACAAAAGAGGGCAATCCGCGCAATCTATAAAATGGGGCCTCGCGAGTCTCTTAGAAACAAATTCAGCGAAATTGATATATTAACTCTGCCTTCTCTTTACATCCTAGAAAATATCTTATATGTTCGCAAAAACTTAGGTCTTTTCAAAAAACGATGCGATTTCCATAATCTGAATACACGTAGTAAAGATGAAATTGTGATTCCAAAATTTAGACTGACTAAAACTAGCAAGTCATTTCTAATAAACAGTATCCGCTTCTATAACAAGTTGCCAAAGTCGGTTACGGAACTTAGCGATGGAAAGTTTAAAACGCACATCAAACGTGTCCTTATCAAAAAAGCATATTATAAGATAAAAGACTACGTTGAAGACAGGCAAGTTTGGCATTAATTCCTTCTGCACATGTGGCTTCCCTGGTACCTCATTAACAGCATAACTATGTGAAAGTCTATTAACTGCTCTCAAATACAATGTTCTTTTTTATTCTTTTTATTTTTACAATGCTGACATAATCTCGTCATTAATTGACATTATACATCAATTTTATTTAGGTTCATTTTATTTATGTAGATTATTTTACATATTGTGAATGAGAGAACGTTGTAGGCCTTACTGACTGTAGATTTGTAGACGATTTTCTATTCTGTATTCGTCTAAGTACCTGGTACTTATTGACAGGCCTGCGCTGTCCTCCCATACATTTAATGTCTGTAATTTGAAAATATTGTTAAAGCCAATTATTTTTAAAAGAGTAACCGTGGAGTTTCTTGCCGGCTCTTCTCCATAGGAAACAACAATTTGGAACCGTGCACCTAGCTTCTGACGTTTCTTAAGTGCCCATGCAGGTTTATATGAAATAAAAATATTTTGATTTTGATTTTGATTTTGATTGGTCGTCACGCCACCTTTGCTTGGGCCGGCCTCGGCGGCGCCGTCCATCCTCAGGCACCCACTGTGTGGCTGTCTGGCTGTTGCCCAGCGGTCACTGTGCAAGCGACTAGTGTGACCCGCCCAGTCCTATTTTAGCCTGGCAGCCTTTTTGCCTATGTCTAAGATTTCCGTTTTGGACCGCAGCGTGGTGTTTCGTATTCGGTCGGTTCGTTTAACGCCTAAAATGCTGCGCTCCATTTGATTGCTCTTTGGCAAACCCCAAGGCGGAACTTTTGCGACTCAGTGAGCGACCAGGTCTGAGCACCGTAGGTTAAGACGGGCAGGATACACATATCGATGAGTTTTTGCTTCAGGGAAATCGGTAGATCGCCCTTCATTCTCTTCTTCATGGATCAATAGCTTCTCCAGGCATTTTCGATACGGCAATCGATTTCCTTTTCTTGTCTGTTGCCGAAAGAAACTAACTGGCCCAAGTAGATGTACTTATCAACATACTGTATTTCCTGGCCTAACCTCGACCCTACGCTTAGTACGGTTGGTCATGGCTTTGGTTTTAGACCAATTCATCGCTAGTCCAACCTTGAGGCTTGTTGTGCTTAGGTCTTGAAGTATAGTCTGTAGTTCCAGAGCTGTGGGGGAAAAAATTACAATGTCGTCGGCAAAACGGAGGTTTGTTAACTACTTGCTGCCGACTTCAATGCCCTTGGTCGTCCATAAGGCTGCCAGTGTTCTAAATATCTCCTCGAGAGTGCTTGTAAATAATTTCGGGGAGAGCGGGTCGCCCTGCTTAACACCCTTTTGTATCCTAAACGACGGTCCCGCAGTATTAAGTTTGATGCTTGCGGTGCTGTTGTGGTATATATTTCTGAGGAGGTCTATATATTGTCTATGATAATCGTGGTAAAGATGAAATTTTGACTTCAAAATTTAGATTTACTAAAACTAACAAGTCATTTATAATAAACAGTATCCGCTTCTATAACAAGTTGCCAAAGTCGGTTACAGAACTTAGCGATGGAAAGTATAAAACTCACATCAAACGTGTCCTTATCAAAAAAGCTTAATATACATAAATTTTAATATCGAATATTTTTTTGATTGTCATGGAAATCATGTCACTTGGTTTAAATAGGTTAATTTTATTTATTTCGATTATTTTACATATTGTGAATTAGAGAACGTTGTAGGCCTTACATACTAGATTTGTAGACAATTTTCGATTCTGTATTTTCATTCCTCTAAGTACCTGGTGCTTATTGACAGGCCTGCACTGTCCTCCCATACCTATATCACTGTAATTTGAAAACATTTTTAAAGCCAATTATTTTTAAAAGAGTAACTGTGGAGTTTCCTGCCGGATCTTCTCCATAGGAAGCGACAATTTGGAACCATGCACCTAGCTTCTGACCTTTCATAAGTGCTCATGCAGGTTTATGTGAAATAAAATATTTTTATTTGATTTGAAATCTAAATAAATTAAGATAGCAGCCTGGGCTCAAAAAACTTAAAACTAGAGTGACTGCTCGCTAAGGGCACCCACAATGGTGTACGGATCTCGGCTTAGGGCATTGCTGGTAGAGTGCAGCAAGGGACAAACTGAATCGGACTGATTAATATTAGGGGACATACTTAATACTACAGGCTCAGCGGAGCGGGCTGGCTCGAGCAAAGGACGGGACGGATATTGAACGGGAAGTCGCGGCGGGCCTAGGCGGCTAGGACGGAAGGACGTCGGTTTGCGATAGTCTACCCTGAGGGTTCTGGTTAGCTTACTACTCTCGTTGGAGGAAAGTTGGAGCGTCGTCGGTAATGGTAAGAGTATGCCTTGGTCGGCAAATCTTACTAATACGGGAGGGAACACTCCCCCGCTACACAGCAGGCAGCCGCTGCGATCAGGGGATTGAGGTGCTTCACAGCTGAGCTGAAGAAACGCTTGGGGAGGGGTTTCATGAACTACTGGATATTGGGCATTCTGAGATCCAGATGGAGATTCTCGTTTCGGGCACAGAACGGCTCTCGTGACCTTTCTAAGGAAACGGTTCTGAAGAGTCTGCATCCTATAGATGTGATGGGGCTTAGTGTGTACGAAGACGACGCTCGCATAAATCATGTATCAGGTATGACTGCGGTGTAGATACGCAATTTGCACCTAAGTAATCATTTGCTACGGACGGTCATTATGAAGTGGAGCCTACCGAGAGATAAGGCGGCGTGAGAACGGTAAGTCGGTGTTTGAGGACCACTCTTAAGTACTTGGCTTGCTTCGTCGTCAACGAATAGAGCCAGCTAAGCCTTTTTACTTTTCAGAATATCGCTGGTGAAGAAAGTGAAGATGAGAGGAGATATCACGGAGCCCTGAGGGACTTCAGCGCCAATGGAATGAGGGAAGGAAAGAGAACCCTCGATACGATAGCGGAAAGTGCGGTTTGACAAAAAGTATCGTAGGATTAGCACGAGACGGTCAGGTACGGAGTTGGTAGAGCTTGTATAATAAGCCACTGTACCAGACTTTGTCGAAAGCCTTCACTATATCGAAGAACAAAGTACCCGTCATCGCATTACACTGGAAGCCAGCGCTTGTGCTCTACGATGCGGTGAGCTTGTTCGACGCAAGAGTGTAGGGTTCGGAAACCAGACTGCTCAATGGGAATGAGGCTCATCGGCATAGGCCTTGAGACGCTTATTAACAAGCCTCTCGTAGATTTATTTATGAAGTTTTATCACGTAACATCGTGACGCCAGCTTTGTGTAAATGGCACCGGTACAAATACTTAGTTTGGCGCAGTTTTAGAAGTATTTGTGCACAGAGGCACCGTACGCCAGTAATTCCACTTTCTATACATTAAAAATCTTGTTAATTATTAACTCGACATTCACTTGTTTTAGTTACTAACTACTTTGGTTTACACAAAGTTGACGTCACGTGATAAAAAGTCATCGTAACGAGCGTTTTAACGGTAAATTCAAAACAACGAAAACTAAATTCGATTGAAATCGTTTTTAATTGAGAAAATGGATATAAATCAATTTACTTTTATTTTTCTGTTACATATTTCGTCCCAATCTTCAATTTAGCATACTTTTCAATATAATATTTTTCGTATGTTTCCATAAAATTACTTAAGTTGAACCATGTATGATATACTTCATCTATGTTAGTGCAGTTACGGATAAGATTCTTTCCATTTACTAATGGCAGTTTGCGCTGGTTTGCTTTCGATCATTCGGTGTTCGTTCATATGATGTTTATACAGGATAAGTTTTTATCCAGTGCGCAAATTTTAACCATGAATTCAGCATATCATTCTAGACCCCCTACCGCAGAAAGATTTCGCCGGTTATCCAAAAAAAAAAACAGCTGTGCACTAAGAAACGGTTTTTGGTAATTCAACCTTTAATGGGGTGAAAAGGGGGGATTTTGTTTGTATGAAAAATCTTATTCCTTGAGTTAATAAACTTGAAACTTGGCACAAATACTTATCTTAGTTAACTATAAAGTTGGTCATTTATTGTTTTACTAAGCTTAGGGAGGATTGTGGGTGTCAAAGTTTGAAAGGAAGAATTTTAACGCGCGGTCTCATTAACTCGATACTTAGTATTTATACCTTTCACCAAAAATAAAGAATAAAGAGTATCGGAGTTTAAAAAATTAACTTCCCTTTTTACCCCTTTAGGGGTCATTCCTAAAGGGGTAAAAAGGGAAGTTAATTTTACAAGGGATGATTTTACTGCGTGTCTTGGTTAACTCTAAAATTGGTATAAATAACCTCTATGTCAAATAATGTAAAAGAAACAAAAGACTAAAAAAATTAACCCGTATAAGGCTGAAAAGGGGGATATAGTTTGTATGAAAGATCTTATTCGTTTGGTAACAATAACATAATAATAACACAATAATAATAATAACATTTTATGGGGTAACAGAAATGTAGATCAAGTAGCAAAATATAATAAATTGTGTAATGAAAAACTAAGAAGCATTGATTTTCCAGAACAGTTCCATGGTTGTATTGATAGTAGTTGTAATAATTTAGAACATAGATCTATAATTGACAACATGTATCAGTGTATCATAGCAGTACTGAGTGATGCAGCCTACGATACTTTTGAGAAACCTTACTGTAAAAGGAAAGGGGTTATGTGAAGGGTTGGAACAGACATGTTAGTGGGGCGCACAGGGAAGCTAGACCTGGTTTTCAGTTGTGGCTGGGGGCAGGTAAACCATTGGGGGGCCGGCTTTATGATAATATGCTACAGTCAAGACGGGTTTTTAAATCTAAGTTGAAATGGTGCCAAGACCATCACGAACAAATTGCTATGGATAAGTTAGCTTGCTTACATAGTAAAAATAATTTTAAAGACTTTTGGAAAACTAGAAACAGCTTGAACCATAAGTCTAGCGTTCCGGTCAGCGTTGAAGGTCTTACTGATACGGCGGAGATCTTAAACTTGCCCGTCTTCTGTCGACTGTGAACTTGAGCGGCCTTCGTCTCAAAGTTTTACAATAAGGTACACAGCCAAAGAAGTAAAGAATGTATTGGTGCATATGAAGCGCAGAAAGTCCCCGGGACACGACGGGCTCAGTGTGGAACACTTAAGGAATGCTGGTGTCCATTTGCCCAGGGTGCTGGCTTTGTTTTATAATTGTTGTGGCTCGCACGCTTATCTTCCAAAAGACATGATGAAAACTATTATAGTTCCTATTGTTAAAAATAAGACTAGTGACATATCTGATAAATCGAATTATAGACCGATCTCCTTGGCCACGATTGTAGCTAAAGTTTTTGACTGTTTGTAACAACAACTTTTTGAAAAACAATGTCAAACTGCATGATGCTCAACATGGATTTAGAGAGGGTTTATCTACTGAAACCGCAATTTTATGTCTAATAACACTTTTTAAGGCATACTGTCAAGTTTTCTACTCGTGCTGTCTTTGGAATTGCTTCACTCAAAAAGCTGTTAATGCTCTTCGCGTTCAGTACAATAATGCATTCAGTATGCTGTTGGGGCTTTTTTTTTTTTTTTTTTTTTTTGGGTGGGAAATCATCAAATAACTTCTCCCGCTCTGGGTGGAGCAGGAGGGCGTGTCAGACTTTTACTGACTAAAACCCACCCGTGTTCCTTCATTAGCCCGTATGCCAGGGGCTGTGGTATCTCTTTCAAACGAACCCGCACCCCTGACAGGCATCGGCCCTTGCGGGCCCCATCATTTTTGTGCTGACATCTCTTTGAGGCGCGCGTGGAACACAACGCGCCGTCGACTTGGGCTTGGTCCTTACCGGACAGCGAGCTACCCATTACTCGCCGTCCGCAAGCCCATGCCTACGGTGGCCGGAAATCGGCCTGGGATTCCCGACGCCCAGGGCGTCTCCGTATCCTGCGGCGGCTGGGGTCGCGAGGGCGCATATGCTGCCTCTCCCTCACGTGCGCCGCCTCCCTCTTCGCGAGCATCACTGCTTCGCTGAAGGAGGTGACGGCTCCCCATGCCCTCTCGCTCCGTACCATGGCCTGGACCAGGGCCGGACGCGAGAGATCGCCGCCGCCGATCGCCTCCACGAGGACACGGCGGTGCTCCGCCCAAGCAGGGCAGACCGCCACCGTGTGCTCCACCGTGTCCTCAGGGCGATCTTCGCAGTGGAAACACCCGGGCGTTTCCTCCCGCCCTATCCGAAACAGGAACCTCCCGAAACAACCGTGTCCGGTGAGGACCTGCGTCAGGCGGAAGGTGAGGACGCCATGCCGCCTCTCAAACCACTCCTCAAAGAGGGGACTTACCGCCGCAATCGTGGCGTGCCCAATGCTGTTGGGGCTGCCACGCTTTTGTAGTGCTTCGGGAATGTTCGCGGACGCGCAAACTGACGGCTTCGCTGCGATCAGACGCAAGCGTGCAGCATCTCTGTTGCGCAGAGTGCGTGCCAGCTCCAACAATCTCCTGGTTGTCATTGCTAGCAAGCTGGATTGCCCTATATTACACTTTTTAAGCCAGCTACATGTGCCTGCTACGCCACAGACAGCCCGCTTTGCAGGGGCTGCCTTGACGCCGAGGAATCAGCCGCCCACGTCATCCTGGAATGCGAGGCCGTGGCTTCTCAACGTGAAGAAATCCTCGGAACAGTGAGGTCGCTCCGCGAAGCCTGTGAAGCTCCCAGGAAGCTTCTGTGCTTTTGGGCGGAGCTAGGCTGGCTCTGTTAGCCAGAATCCCCACGCACAACGGACCGAATGGGAGTCTACGTGCGGAAAAGGGAGTCCCATCATCATCATCATCATCATCATGTGCCTGCTAATATAATTGTTTAGATAGATAATCATAGTTCTTTTTTTGTAAATATTACTAACATAGCTTGTAAGAAAATTGTTACTAACATTATGAGTCCTGGATACTTGAAAATAAATGTTTTATTATTATCTCCTTTATTTATCTTCAGTCCTTATTACTACATTTTTAAATATTTTTATAAAAGAAACTTATAAAAACATATAAAAATAAATATAAATAGTGTTCCACCGGTAACAAGAGCAGGGTCCAGGCTACCGGTGGTTAGGGCTCCAAAGACAGGAACCTCCTCACGATGCTAGCCGTATCGAGGAGTACTGCCTTCTGAATCAGGCCTTTGATCCTACCGCCTAACGAGAGCCTCGAGAGATGTTGATCGAGGCTTTCGGCCATCAGTCCATTGGCTGATACTACTATCGGCACAATTACAGCCGAGTCCACATTCCACAACAACCTCGTGAGCTAAGTCAAGATATTTAATTTGTTTCTCTTTCTCAGCTTTCACGAGGTTCCCGTCATTTGGAATGGTAACATCGACTATAATTGTGCGGCGCGCTAACCGATCTATCACCACTATATCAGGCTTATTGGCTACAATAGTCCTGTCAGTAATGATAGATCGGTCCCAGTACAACGTGACATGGTCATTTTCAAGAACTGGGTCGGGCACATACTTGTAATACGGTACCTCAGAATCCACAAGTTTATATTGCAAAGCTAGTTGCTGATGTGTAATCCTGGCTACTTGGTTATGCCTGTGCAAGTATTCGCCGTTAGCCAGACGAGAACAACCAGAGATAATAATTGTCTGATGGACTCACCCGGACGGTCACACGTCCACCGTCCCGTCCTTCATAATATGTCTCCGGTAGTTATTCGTCAAGATAACCTCATCCATAATTGCACAGACGAAACCTTCAGTTTCCCCAAAAAGGTCACCAAAACGTAGCCAGGATACGGACGCTAAGAAATCAACACCGGGCTCATGAAGAGCCCGATAAAAGCGCCCGTGAAGCTCCTTGCTTCGCCATATTTCCTTGCGATCATCGGTAGTTAGTATAATAGGTTTGCGCCAGTTCTCTTTAGCCATGGACAGTGGGGTGAGTCCCTTGTCCACCACGACCACATCACGGTGCATACCCACTTCGGCTTTTATAAAATATTCCCTGAGACTGCACAACTCGCGGTTGTGGAGGGTCTTGGCATTCAGAAAGCCTCGACCCCCGCACTTCCGCGGGATGTACAGTCTCATCACCGATGATCGTGGGTGATGCATCCGATTTGCAGTCAGCAATGTACGGACCCGTCGATCCAGGGCGTCGAGTTCAGTCTGAGTCCATTTGAGTATGCCGAAAGAGTACATCAAAACTGGCATGACCCAACCGTTGAAGGCGCGCACCTTGTTTCCGCCTGAAAGAAGACTGATTAATACCTTCTTCAGGCGACCAAAGAAGCGCTCCGTCAACGATTGCTTCATGTCAGCAGTGTTGATGCCTAACGCTTCCGACATACCCAAATACTTATAGCTTTCGGATGAAGAGAGGGATCTGAGGTTTATGGAATCCGAGAGTTGAACTCCCTCGGATTCCATAATCTCACCTCTCTTTTCATGCATGACTGCACATTTGTCCACACCAAATTCCATTCTGATGGTGCTACTAAAAGTTTCAGTAACTTTCAGTAGCTCCATCAGTTGCAATTTGTTGAGGGCAAAGAGTTTAAGGTCATCCATGTATAGGAGGTGAGATATAACCTCACTACCTCTCCTCAGCCGATAGCCTAGACCTGAATCCTCCAGCAGTGTGCTTAGAGGATTCAGGGCTAAGCAAAACCAAAGTGGACTCAAGCTGTCGCCCTGGAATATTCCCCGTTTGATCCATACAGGCTCATCATTCCTCTGGATCTGTGGACACCCCGGATAGCGAAGGACTGTCCTCCATTGCCCCATGCACGACTCAAGGAAGGTACGTAGAGTTATTATTATTTTTGTTTTTTCATTGAATTTTCTCAGGTTAGTACCTGGTATTTTTAGAATGTCACGGGTGTGAACCAAGGTGATATTTTAGTTATTATTCTGAGAAGGTAAATTGCTCTGTACTGCAGTGAAATTATTATCTAAGTCTAGTTGTAGAAATTTTCTTACTATGCGGCGAGTGTTTAATATGGCAGCTTTTTGTAGTGTTATGTATGTGTATTTGGATAGATTTAGTGCATTGAAACTATTGAATATTTGTTTCGGGATAACACCCGTCGTAGATATTACTATTGGGACTATAGTGACTCTATTCATTTTCCAGACTCTGGTAATTTCCTCTTGTAATTCTGTATACTTCCTGATTTTTTCTGTGATAGTTTTTTGTATGTTATTAGTATTTGGAACTGCTATGTCTATTATAAATGTGTGTTTGCTTACTTTATCAACTAGTGTGATATCAGGTCTGTTGTTATATATGGTGTGGTCTGTAATTATAGTGCGGTCATAATATATTTTGTATAATTGGTTTTCTAATACAGCTCTAGGCGTGTACTTGTAATATGGTGTGTAGGGATCCTGCATGAGTTTAAGTTTAGTTGCGAGTTTTTGGTGTATGATATTAACAAGTTGATTATGTCTATGCGTATAGTCGTTTTGCGTAAGTGTGATACAAGCTCCTGTAATATGTTGTATTGTTTCGGGTTTGCTGTGACATTTTCTACATAAATCATTTCTTACTGTACTATCTTTTATAATGTATTTTCTATAATTTTTTGTATTAATGACTTGATCCTGAATAGCTAACATAAATCCTTCTGTTTCAGGAAACAGCTCACTTAACTCTAACCATTTGTTAGATGCCTCTTTATCTATGAATGTTTGATATAAATCGTTGGGATGTCTTCCATGTAGTTCTTTTTGCCTCCACTTCTTGTGAATCTCTTCTGTATGTTTCGCTTTATCTACTGTCTCAATAATGCTATCATCGCTAAGGTTTAGTGGTGTATACTGTTTGTCTATCTCTATAATTGTTTTGTGTAATTGACTATTGTTTTTCTTCCGCCTAAAGAATTGTTTTAAATTTATGACTTGTCTTTTATGAAGATGTGATATTTCGATAAGGCCCCTACCACCTTCTTTTCTGGTCATTATGACTCTTTCTATTGCTGATTTGGGGTGGTGATATCTATGTTGTGTTAGTATGGTTCTTGTTTTTACTTCGAGAGCATGTAATTCTGTGTTAGACCATTTAATTACACCGAAAGAATAAGTTAGTATGGGAATTGCGTATGTATTTATGGATTTGAATAAATTTTTACTAGATAGGTGCATTTTGCATAACGAATGTATTCTGATTTTGTATTCTGTTTTTAGTTTATCCTTAATAGCTCTATGTTCTAATAATCGTGCTTGATTATAACCTAAATATTTATAAATTTCTTCGTCTTTCATCGCTTCTATTACTTCTTCGGTATCTGTTGAGTAGCTTCCTTCTCTAATCTTTCCCTTCTCTATATTAAGTTTTCGACATTTATCTAGTCCAAAATCCATTCTTATGTCTTTCGAAAATGTTGTTGTTATATTTAATAAATCGTGCAAATCGGTATTTTTATTAGCATATAGTTTTAAGTCATCCATGTATAATAAATGTGTAAGTTGGTGCAATATCGACCTTCCGTTCTTAATATCAAAGCCTAATTTAGATTCAATTAATGCTCGGGAGAGTGGATTGAGGGCTAGACAAAACCATAGAGGGCTTAATGAGTCCCCTTGGAAAATACCCTTTTTAATCGCTATTTCGTCTACGGATAAGTTTATTGTTTTCGTTTGTAACTTCAGTGTAGTTCTCCAGGAGCCCATTGTATTCTTAAGAAAATTTGTAATTAATGGATTGATTTTATAAATGTTTAAAACTTCGATCAACCATGAGTGCGGAACGCTGTCGAATGCTTTCTTGTAGTCTATGTATGCTATGTATAAGTTCTTTCTAGATCTTTGAACGTATTTTAAAATTGTGGAATCGATAATTAATTGCTCTTTACACCCCATATGACCGCGCCTACATCCTTTCTGTTCTTCAGTCAGGATATTATATTGTTCAGTGTGTTTAATAATTTTATTAGTTATACATGACGTTATGATTTTATATAAGGTTGGCAGGCAAGTGATTGGTCTATACTGTGAAGGATCCTGGGTTCTACTAGATTTTGGAATCATGTATGTGATACCTTTAGTCAAAAATTCCGGCATATTTTGATTGCCTTTTAAAATATCATTTATTTGTTCTGCTAGCGTGCTATGAAGTGAATATAGTCGTTTTATCCAAAAATTATGAATACCATCTATTCCTGCTGCTTTCCAATTATGTGTTTTATTTATAATTTTGTTTATTTCAAGAGCATCTATATCTTCAAACGGCATTTCGTCTATTGTTTCTGATCGGCCTATTTCTTCTTGGATCCATCCAGCTTCTTTGTTATGTTCAGTGCTGTCTGACCAGATTCCTTGCCAGAATTCTTTTAAAGACTCTCGAGATGGCGGGTTAAGAATTGTCACATTATTATCTTTAAGCTTTCTATAAAATTGTTTCTCACTTGTTTTAAATAATCTATTATTATCTTTTCTTTCTTTGGCTTTTTTGTATCGTGCTAGTCTATGACTCTTCACTAGAAGTTTTTGTTTCAATGTATCTAAATGATCTTCTATTCTCTTATTAAAGTTATCATGTGAACTGTGTTGTTTAGTATTTTTAATTATAAGTCCTACTTTTCTAAAAAGTGTTCTTGATGTGTTGCCGTTTTTATATTGTGTTAATCTGTTTATATCTTTTCTTAGCTGATCTATGTCTGCTTCTAATCTTTTTTGCCATGGTGGGTCGTTTATTACTTTTTTATTATTACTAGTCCTATCCATATTTATTTTTAGTTTAAAGTGAATTGCAACTGTTATAGCGACGGAATAGATTAAAGAATGCGTGTCGTTTAAATTTTCTAGCGATGATAGTTTAGGAGGGATAATTTTCTGATTAAACACACTAACGATATCTGACAACTGGCGAGATGGTCTAAATTTTGGTAATAAAGGTCTACACGCAGGATCCATTCCGTTGTATTTTAACATATTCGTTTCTAATTCGTTACTTAATGATTCTACTATGGAAGGGTCAACCTCAATATTATTCTGTGTTGGTATTGATGTGAGATTATCTGTCGTAGATTGATTGTTGTGCTGTGTGGGCATGGTAAGTTCTGTGGCACAGTATTCAGTCTCTGACCTAATGTCATGTTCTAAGGAAGGATTATGATATGTTCTAAGCGATTGGGTTATCTGTAAGGTGTTTATTGATTGTGTGAGATTCATACTCTCTTCTTCACTTTTTAGTTGTTCTCCTATTTCAGATCGAATTCTGTTTAAAATATCGTCTGATAACAGCTTGTTTCTGATAATAACCCGTCTTTGGTCTGCTATTCTCTGTTCTGTTACATTAATATCTGGGTATTGTAATTTAAATTTATCAAGTAATTGTGTGCAGTACATGGTTCTGTCCTCTTCAAGTTTCGTAATATGATAGTAAGTGCGCATGATGAATATGTTCATATCTTCAGTCCATTTCATGCGCACTCTGGGTTTTCCCGCTTTGGTGGTCGCAGGCTGAGTAGCTGACGCCGCCTGCGAAACATCCAAGGCGGATGTTACTGCTCTACTGTCATCACTATTGTCAAGTCTGTCTGTCGGTTCGGCTGTAGTATTTTTATCGGGGAGAACCCGCCTGCTCAGTCCCCCACCGCCGATGGGTCGCATGCTGAGACACCCAGCATCGGCCCCGGGTGCGCCCCGACGATTGCCCTCGGGTAGCGGTCCTATACGTATTTTCTTTGATCTAGTCTCCATGTTAAATGGGTTTCCAGAGCCACGTTAGCCACGCCAGTAAATTTTTTATCGTGTGTCCGCCCCCCACGTGATTAGATGGTCAATCAGGACGTGTGGTTGTTTAGGGGGCTTATTATTATATTATTATAAAACTTATCTAGGGAAATATTAAAGATGGAATATTTTTTTTTAAACTGACTTGAAAGCGTAGAAAGGGCGTAATTGTTTTTTTGCGTCGTGATTACTGTGCATGACAGCCGATCTCAAACTTAAAGTTAACTTTTTGGAAGTCTACATAGCCTACATAATGTAGGAACGAATTTCCATGCATAATCACTTTATATTATAAAAAAGTGCCCCGCCGAGTCTGTCTGTCTGTTCGCGATAAACTCAAAAACTACAGCACCGATTTTCATGCTGTTTTCGCCAATGGATAGAGTGGTGCTCGAGGAAGGTTTAATACATAATTTGTCAAGTTTTAAGATATTTGTTGGTGGTGTCGGAAAAAAATAAGCCATCTGGGAGCTTTCAACGAAAACGCTGCCTAAACCCTTTGAGATATAACAAAATGATGTATGGTAGAATTGTGTACCTTATATAGGTCTTCAGACAATTCCGGGATGGCATATGTCTATCTCTTAAGGACAACATAATATATCCATTTTAATACTTAAAAAATTGGTGGAATAAAACATAGGCCACTTTGTATCCCTGGAATAGGTTACCAAGGGTTGCGGGAACGGGAGCAAACTTTCATGATTACTTTTGGTCGCGATAATCAGCTAGTATTGGCATACATGTCTTTTGACACATAATAAAGGTAATTCGTCTTTGTCTATTGTGTTTTTTAACAACAACATAGGTAATGCTAATAACAATGTCTAGTATATCACACATATTACATATCATAGAAAACTTCGTACAGACTTTTACTGTACGAAGTCTAACAGCATGTAATATGCTTAATATTGTGAATAAAATGTCTGAGGTATAAAATGCCAAAACCATCCTTTCCAGAATGGCCCCCTTGTCAATTAAGTTCTGCTAGATACTTAACTAAATTAAAATATACACTATGGGGACTATTTGTAATATTCTTTAGAAAACATTTCTCATTTCATTTTATATCAAATAAAAACAAAAATGAATACGGTAAAATCATCCTACTTATCATTTTATTTTATTTTAACAATAACTACGTTAACAACTCTACTTAAGACTAAAACAATCAAACAACTCGTTACATGATACCATATTAACTATAATGGCAAACTAAGTCACGGCCATGACGGTGCTTCCCCTGGCTGCCTCAATGAGTTGTTCGGAGTGTGCTGTGCGTCAAGCTAAGTTATCACGAGTCGAGGCGATAGCGCTGAGTGCAGAAGAATACTGAGGTATGCCCGATTGTGATGACCGAAACCAGTCCTCGTACTCCAAAAGAGGAAAAAAGCAAAAACATTTATTACACAAACACTGGAAACTAAAAACAATACAGGGTGGCATACCTACATCGACGCCCAAACTGAAATCATGAATTTAGCATATGAATCTAAACGCCCTGCGTTTAAATTTGTCGGTGGATATAAAAATGAAATTGGTGTTTCACATATATTTTGACCAAGTAAGTATTGCACGTTACTATGAAACAGCATATATTTTTTTGTAATCTGTGTAAAAATTTCTACGCTAGGGCGTGCTGACTCCATGGTAACGGTTTGCACGTCAATATCCCTGTTACCCTGTACAAAAAAGATAAACTAGACTGGAAGCCGAACCCAGCAGAGTTGGGAAAAGGCAGGATGAAAACTTCGGCTTCATTCTTTTAATCAACAGTTTATGTTTTGACCGAATGAAGTGTTGTTTGTAATAGACCTCTGTCTTAACAATCTGTCAAAACAAATGCTTAAGTACTATAGCCTAGGAGACCCATAACATTGAGTAATTTCTACTCACAGGGCTCACGGACTATGATAAATTGATAAGTTAGTAACATCCTGATTTCATTTCTAGATTAGGATACCACAGGAGGATATACTACTATCAATGATGACATAAACTTACCTACTCTTGCGATTAGTGGATAATAAAAATACTATCCATCGAATACCAATAGGTTATCTATCGATCTTTTAAATATATAAATAAAAATAAAAGTACTGACTGAGTGACTGACTCATCAACGCCATGCCCAAACCCTTGGACCTAGAAAGCTGAAATTTTGCACAGAGTTTCCCTTTATAATTTAGACAAGGAATAAGGAAGGATTTTCAGAAATACAACCCGTAAGTGCGTAAAATTGGGGATGAAAGTTTAAATGTAAAACCCGTTAGTTTTGTGGTTTACACCATTTGTATTTAGTCTCCAAAAACTGACGCTTGCATACTTTTAACCCCGGTAGTACACACTTCAGAAAAAGTTTGTGATCACTTTGAAAAGTCCAATTTTTTTTTTTGTTACGGTAGATTATAATTATAATTTCTTCTTCTTTTTAGATTATTTAATTAAAAATATTTATTTAGAATAAAAAAAAAAAAACAACAAAACTGTTCAATTGTTTTTCCATTTAAAAAGGCTTGCAGTCCTAGCTTATGCTCATTCAGAAATCTGGTTTAATCAATTTTAATGGAATTAAAATACTTTTCACTTCTCATGCTCTGAAAGTGCTTCTTTGTGCAGGGTATAGGCTGCACAAAATCGAATTTTGTGCACAAGGGCATTAACGTATCTACTCATAAATGTATTATATTAAGGCAAAGAAAATGAGCCATACAGCCAAATGCAATAAGAAGTTCATAGATAGAATTTGTTATTATATAATATTTACTTTAATTTATTTGCCTTATGTGTTTTTTTAAGATATAATAGATATTAAAATTTTAATTCAAGTACGGTAGGTTAGTTGATTTAAGAAAATTATTATTACAAAATTAATTTAATAGTAGGCTGTATAGGTCTGCAGCCTAATATCAATGTCGTAAGATTTAAAAAAAAATAAAGCGGCGTGAAACAGCTCTTGTTCTTTTTTCGTGCATTTATTAATTTCTTCAATTTGCTAAAATTGTTAAAAATGTCCAGTGAAGAAGAGGATTTAACAGTCTCTCCTAATACGCTTATGGAAATAAATGCACAGAGAGTTGTGCAACAGATATTACCGCCAAAGTCTCGGGAAAAATATCTCAAAGTTTACGATAATTTTGTAAATTGGAGAAAAGAAAAACTAGTAACTACGTTCTCGGAAAGTGTTCTTTTGAGTTATTTTGATGAATTATCCAAAAAACTTCAGCCGTCTACACTGTGGAGCAACATTACAAATGAAGGACAATGTTAATATACAAAATTATTCGAAGCTTACATCTTTGTTGAAGAGGCTTTCAAGTGGGCACAAAAGCAAGAAAAGCAAGGTCCTTTCAGCTAATCAAGTGGAAACCTTCTTAAATACCGCTCCAGATGAAACATATTTGGCCACAAAAGTACGTAATACACATTCCTTTCATATTTTATTGCTCATATACCTATTGCTCTTTTGTTCTAAAGTGTATAAAAGTTATTAATTTTGTTTTAGGTGGCACTTATATTTGGTATAAGTGGTGCGTGCCGGGGCATTGAACTTGCGAACATTACCGTAAATGACGTAAAGACGGACACGCTTTTGCAAGCAATAAACTTACCCGACACAAAAAACAAACGGGAGCGAACATTTGTTGTCAAAGGAGATTACCTAAAAATAGTTAAAAATTACCAAGCTCTACGTCCTCAAAACGTGTCGACTAATAAATTTTTCCTCAATTATCAAAATGGGAAGTGCACTAAGCAAGTTATAGGACGCAATAAAGCAGCCTTTCCCAAACAGATCGCAACTTTTCTAAAATTAGAAAATCCCGAAAATTACACGGGTCATTGCTTCCGCCGGACCTCAGCCACTCTTCTAGCAGATTCGGGAGCAAACTTAACAATGCTGAAAAGACATGGCGGGTGGAAGTCTGATCAGGTTGCTGAGGGATACATTGAAGAATCCGTACAGAACAAAAGCAAGATTACCGACCGTATAACAGAAGCCATTAATTTAATCCCAAGCGAGCCCGTCCCTTCTACATCCAGAGATTCCTTGTTGTCGTCAGAGCCATCTTCTCATAATATGCCATCGTCTCACAATATGTCGTCTTCACAAATTCAGAAAAATACCGTTAATATGCCGGGAAAAACAATTTCCTTCAGTATTCAAAACTGTTCTAATTTTACTTTGAATTTTAATTAAAGAAATGTTATGTTATACTACTATTTTATTTCCTCGCAATCGAAGTGAAAAGCAGAGTTTATAACTCGTCCACAAAACCATTTTTATCCTCGACATTACTATCAGCCCTCGCCTTCGGCTCGGGCTGCTAAAAGTCTCGGATAAAAATAGTTTGTTTTGTGCACTTGTTGTAAAATCTACTATTTTCGCGAAAAGTTGTGATTGAAAAAATGCTAAGAGGATAATCAGAAGTTTTACGAGCAAGAATACTAACTTTGAGGGAAGAAGGATACACCGCGAGAGAGATAGCACGCAGAGTTGCTATATCCCAATCCTGTGTCGTGACCACGTTGCAGAGGTACCACGGCCCAACTGTTTTGACTGCTGCCCAAAAGCGCTATAATAGATTACTGGCAGCCTGTGACCCAACAATCAACGTTACTAAAATAAAATCAGAAGTTTGGGCCGCCTCTGGGCTTGAAGTTAGCTTTCAGACCATTCGGAATTGCTTGCACCAGGCTGGATTACGATTACGAGCACGGAGGTCTTGGCAAGCTCCTCTGAAATTGCAGTGGACTGGGCTAATGAAGAAGAAAACATTTGGCAAAACTGTCTCTTCATTGACGAATCGCGAATCAGTAAACCATGGGCACCAATTTTTATTGGTCGATAATAATGCACCCGCCCATCGAGCTCAACGAGTCAATGCTGCTCTCCGAGAATACGACATCACAAGGTTAGACTGGCCTGCCGGCTCGCCTGACTTAAACCCAATAGAACACGCGTGGGATGCTCTTAAGCGACCTGCTTGGAACCGTCAGCCACGTCCCCAGACAGTGCCTGAACTCAGGGAAGCCGCTATTCAAGAATGGGACAGGTTGCCCCAAGAAATGCTGGATAACTTGATTCTCAGCATGCCCAGGAGGATCACCGCATGTGTTCGAACCAGGAGAGGAGTTGTATTATATTGAATCTAAACCTTTTATTAATAAATTGTTGTTTAAGTTTGGTTAAACAGGCTTTTTCTTTCTATCAAATTTCTGTTACAATTACATTATGATTAATTACTCATTATTTTTTTTTTTTTAAATAAAATAGTTTTAAGGACAGAACTCATCATATTACACGTAGTTCTATTCACAAGACGAAGGAAATGCCTCAACACAGGGGCACGCACATCTTCAGCTATAGTTTTGAAGATGCTGTTGTGACTCCCCCGCACCCTCCTCCTAAGTGACACGACTTTTTTCCGAATGACGGCATGAAAACCATCAGTATGAGCCTGCGCGAACATCTCTGAGGCACTGCAGAAACGAGGGAGTCCCAACATCAACCTGATAATATTATTGTATTGGACGCGCAGAGTATCTAGGGACTTTTTGGTATAGCTAACCCATGGACCAGCCGTGTACAAACCCTGACTATACGCTTTAAATAGCGTGATCTTGACTCGGTCCGTACAGCGGGTGAATCTACGGTCCAGCATGTTGCCACGGACTGACAGAGCCCTGCGCTCCCTCTCTATGTCGACATAATCTTTAAGGTCGTCGGCAAGGTAATGTCAAAGGTACTTAAACTGTGACACCCTATCTAAGTTAACGCCATTCCAAGTAATGGGTGGAACAGATTCAGAATACTTACTACCCTCGGCCCTAAAAACTATGTACTGAGTTTTCTTTACAAATAAGTCGACGTGTGTCGGCATTTCTCCGAGCGCCCCTGCAGTGGGACTCAGCAGCACCATGTCATCGGCGTAGCTGATACTTAAAAAATAAATAGTCCTTTAGCTACAAATTGCGGATCAACACCGCGGTCATACGCATGACCATTATTCATTCATTTATTTAATTGTGTTCTCCATGGTAAAAAAAAAGATCTTAACAGAAGACTTACATAGAGCTAAGAGCCATTGTAGACCCTGTTAGGGCACAGCAAAAGGTATTATAAGATCTATTACTTAAAAATCTAAAACTTAGTAACTAAAACACACAAACATCATGACTTATGCGTGCGTCGTCTTTGCACACGCTACGCCCTACCATATCCATAGGATGCAGACCCTCCAGAAAAATTCATTTCCATGACCGAAACGAGAACCTCCATCTGGATTTCAGAATGCCACTATTGAGCAGTTCATGGAACGCCTCTCCAAGCGTTTCTTTGACTCTGCTGTGAAGTATCTAAATCCCCTGATCGCGGCGGCTGGCTGCTACACTGACTCATTCCCGGTGACGCTACAACTCTCCTCCAGGAGAGTAGTAAGCTCACCAGCACCTTCAAGGTACACCTTCGCAAACCACCGTCCTTTCGTCCTCGCCGCCAAGGCCCGTCGCAACATCCTATTCAATGTCCATCCCGTTCCTTGCACAAGCTAGCCCGCACCGCTGAACTTTTAGCATTAAATACGTCCCTTATTATTAATCTTTCCGATCCAGCCTGTCCCTTGCTGCCCTCTACTAACAATTTCCTAAGCCGAGTTCCGTACCCCACAGGGGTTGCCCTTAGCGGGCAGTCGCTCTAATTTTAAGTTTTTTTTAAGCCCGGGCTGGTAATCTTAATTTGTTTAGACTATAACAGGCAAGTCCGGCTAAGTAGACCACATACTCGTAGGTTGATCTGCGAGATGTCATTCACAAAAAAAACTGACGTCATAAAGCCTATGAGTAACTTGAAGATAATATCTTTATTAATTCAGGCTTAATGTATTAAGGTTATCAACCAAAGGCACGTCCGGTTAAGCAGCCAACAACCTCATTGGTTGACCTGTCAGATTTCAATCCCAAAAAAAAAATTGGCCTCTCCTTTCTGTCACATTCTGTTCAATCCACCGATCAATATCTGGAGTATCGATAAAAGGAATTTAAACAGCCAGTTTTTCGTTACAGATTTTGTTTTTATGAGTATATTATTTTAGTTTTAAGGTTGTTTCCATCCTTGTTTCTGATGAACTTTATTGCACCCATTTACCTAGTCAACACTGATATGTGCCAGAAAATTACGGATCATATTTTAAAGCAAATGATTTGGTTCGATACCAAGACAATGCAACTGAATTTTCTAAATTGTTATGTGTGCAACTGAATTTTCTAAATTGATAAGTATTATGCTATTACCAACACATATCCCCTTCGAAGTTTGTAGTTGTCTAACAAACGTATTTTACCGATACTCAATGAAATAAATAAAAAACTATGGTAAAATCATCATATCGTTTTTAATTTTAACAATAACAACTTAAATCTAAAACAATCAAACAACCAGTAAGATGAGAGCCATAGTAATTATCATGGCAAACGAAGTCACGGCCGTGGTGGCACTTCCCCTGGCTGCCTCAATGAGTTGTTCGGAGTGTGCTGTGCCCCAAGCTATGTTAGCACGAGCAGAGGCGATAGCGCTGAGTGCCGAAGAGTATTGAGGTATGCCCGATTGTGAGCGAATCCAGTCCTCGTACTGCAAAAGAGAAAAAAGCAAAAAAAATTACTACAAAAGCATTGAAAAATCAAAATAACAGGATGGCAGGAAGAGATCGACATGCAAACTGTAACCATGAATTCAGCACATGATTCTGAAATTACACACTTTTGAACTTACACCAATTTTGGTTTTATAACTGCCAATTTTTTTTACGACAAGGTCATTAAAACTTTTCGTTGGTTATTAAAAACAAAATTGGTGTTCCACACATTTTGACCGCCTAGATATTACTGTTTTCAATGAAACAGCTGATTTTGTTTTGATAACCTACGCAAAATTTCTACGCTAGTTGGCTGTATCCAGTTAGGCTGGAAGCCAACTCTCAGATAGTTGTGAAATGGCAGATTGAAAAATCAAAAGTCATTTATTCAAACTAGGCTGAGAGTCAGCACTTTTCGAACGTCAAAAAAAAAGAAAGAGAAAACATAAGACAAAGGTTTTGACCTTGGCTTAATTCTCTTATTGAACAGGTCATATTTTGACGGTGCGGTATAGTTCGTGAATAGTAAATCACATCTGTCTTAACAATCTGTCAGAGCAAATAAGTATTGTAGGATATCCATAATATTGAGTCATTTTATACTCATAAGCTTACGGAACTATGATAGGTTAGTAACATCCTGATTGCATTTCTAGATAAGGATAGCACAGAAGGATATACTACTATCAATGATGATGTTATTTTATTGATGACTCAAACACATTTCTGCGCCCAAACAACGTTGTCATATTTCTTTTTTGAGTGGTGATGGGTACCGGTATCTGTACAAGAAATAAGTATTATTTTTGCGACTTGTCTCATATCTCAACAGAATAACGTATAAAATAGGATGACACGGATAACGTGCTACCTATAAAAGTACAACTATTCGACGGTCTCGGGCGGGCCATCATATGTATCCGTCACTGGTGTAATGACAAGCACATGAGGCATTCTGGACACGGTGGAGCTTAAGGTGGAGGTCTGCCCGGCTCGGACGGGCGGAGCACCGCCGTGTCCTTGTGGAGGCGATTGGCGGCGGCGATCTCTCGCGTCTGGCCCTGATCCAGGCCATGGTACTCCTTCTGCGAAGCAGTGATGCTCGCGAAGAGAGAGGTGGCTCATGTGAGGTAGTATATGCACCCTCACAGCGCTAGCCTCCGCAGGAGATGCCCTGGGCTTCGGGAATCCCAAGCTGATTCCCGGCCACCGTAGGCGTGGGCCTACTGACGGCGAGTAATGGGTAGCTCGCTGTCCGGTAAGGATCAAGCCCGGGTCTACAGCGCGTTGTGTTCCACGCACGCCTCAAAGAGATGTTAGCACCAACTGGTGGGTCGCGCAAGGGCCGATGCCTGCCAGGGGTGCGGGTTGTTGGAAAGAGATACCGCGGCCCCTGGCATACAGGCAACTGAGGGAATAAGGGTGAGTTTTAGTCAATAAAAGTCTTACACGCCCTCTTGCTCCACCCAGAGCGCGAGAAGTTATTTGATTATTTCCCACCATAAAAAGTCATTTTAGCTTTATCTCTGGGACAGCAACGCATATCCATTGACTCTCTACAGTTGACCACAGATGACAATAACCTCTTACCAATAGCATAAAGAAGTTATACGCTTTGTGGTTGCCTTTCTAGCAAATGGACGCCTTATTATAGCTGAAATGATAATAATGAGCTTATAAAGTTCAACCATTATACTTACTTCAACCAATCCAGGCTCGTCCAAGTACGAAGCTACGTTAGACAGTGCGCTGTGCACTGGTCTGGCAGGAGAGTCTTCAACATACCTGAATTAAATGTAAAATTACATTTAGAATAAGAAATGGGAATCACCACGTAACCTAAGATCTCACCGATATTCCCAGAAATGTCAGACGTATAGAATATACTAAGTATTAATAATAGAGGTCGAATCAATTGCCATCCAACCGGGTACAGTTTTTATATGACACATTGTCCTTTTCTTGCATAATTTGAGAACACATAAACCCATACGTCGTTACTTACGCTTCCCTGATTTCATCGATGTGGTTTTTAACAAACTCCAGGACGGTTTTAACGTTCTCTTGGTTGCCGAGCAGAGCATAGTTGAAAGAGTTGAGCTTGTCGTGGGACCTCACTTCTTTGGTTAGAGTCAGCTGCAGGTATCTGTAATAAAATATTGATAAATGATAAATTATTATTTTATTTCTGTAAGTAGGTTTGTACAAACACTTATCTGACTACTTAGTCAGATAGGAAACGCATCTATTTAAAAAAAAAATGATTGACGTGTTAATTAGCAGTAGAATAAAAATAATAATATACGTTTTTAAAAGAGCTGGAAGTCAAGAGGTGAGGCCTTTGCCAAGCAGTGGGATGATGCAGGTTGACAATATCCACAGACTATTCGCGTTAAAAAAAATAGTGACTCATCGTTGTTACTCAGCTTAGTTACACCCCTTGACCAATTGGCATTACTTTCTTAAAGTGAATCGACTATAGTAACAATTTTTAAACAGATGTTTGTTTTACAACTTAAAAGCGTGTGAATGTATTTCAAACAAAGAACAGTTGAGCTGAAGTTTTTCTTACATATTTTGAAGTTGATGTTCACAGTTGGCAGCCGATCAAAGTTTAGTGTCAATGAGGCCTAAGATTTTATAACGGCCAAACAACTCCTGGGCTTACTTACTGGTTCTCGTTGTAAGTCTTTTTGTGCCACTCATTAACGCATCCGATAAATGATGTCATCATTCGCGTGGTCTACGTCAATTTCGGGAGACACTTGGTCCCGTATTACAGAACCTCACTCAAGACTTATAAAAACTAGTTTCGAGCAATCAAATGGATCTTTAAGTCTTGAGTGCATGCATAATCAGTCTATATCGTTCCCGCTGCTGAGACTCAAGCCTCCTCTTGGCGAGAGGAAGTGGGCCGTAATCCATAACGCGGGTCCAATGCGTTGGTAGATGTGCGAGTCCACCGCAATCAAACATACACGGCCTACAAATCTTAACAAGTTACCTGGTCAACAGTACGGGATCTTTTGTGGCGCCCAATCCTCGTAACATTTCAAGTTGGTCATTGGCGTAGTTCGACTCCCTGAATCGGTTTAGCAAATAGTTGAAGTCATTCACGTCACCCTCTCTCATAGCTGTGACGTAGACGTTGCGACGCACGCGAGCATTGATCCTGTAATTTAATTAGAATTAGTAAAATTCCTAAATAAATTCTATTTTTTTTAAGAAAATGCTTTGAAATCCTTATAAATCAGTTTTCTGTCCGTCTGTTGCAGATTTTGCTTGAAATCGTTGCGGATGTAGGAATTTGAATTAAGGCATAGTGTCAGCTCTCAAGGAAACACTCACAGATTGCCAGTCTAAGTCCAAAAATTATTGGAACGAGGTTCCATAACGTGGCTAGCGGTAGGAGTTGAGTGATAGAAATCGTCACGCTGAATAAGCATTATTTTACATTATTATGTGTGTGTGCGTGCGGAGCTTCGTTCCTGATAGGCGTTTTTTAAGGTTATTATTTTGATTCTTATTAATCTCAAAGAAAATAAGTGTGCGTCAATGTGCCACATTTGAAATAGGAAAAAGAACCCCAGATAAATTTGGTCCACAGGCAAAAATGATCTCTACACTACGCTGAAAATATTCATTTTTATCGTGTGCGTTTGTGTAACGAGAGTTATTGACGTAAATCAACAGGGGACAGCATACAATATTCTGAAAATGCACAGAATACTTAGCGTAGTCACAATTAGGTCGCTTCATACCATCGGATCGCTGCGCTAGAAACACATTTGGGAATCGTTTCGTAGCCTCGTAGCGCTACGCCGTAGCAAAGTTGGCAGGTCGCTACAGCCATTCACGGGAGTGAACCGCTGTAATAGATTGATCTAAGAGAACTAACTACTCAACATTGTTTAAAAGTAGTTCCAGGTTAGCTGACTGTATACCAAATAGCTACACGTGTACATGATAAAAATACTCACGGCACTTGATTGTCTCTCAAGGCAACGAAGCGGTCCCAGGAATCCTGGTTACACTTTTGATGGCCAAGAGTGCAGGCGAAGTGTAGAATGGCCTGTCTGGCCATGCTAGTGGTAGGGGTCTCATTGGCAATAGGCTCGAAACCTAGAGTAGTGATGGCGTGCTCCATCAAACCTAAGATGATTTCCTGAAATCGAGAAGTATTTTTGAAAAGGAAACAAGAGACTTAATAAAGGGCTTAATAATGTTTCTTTCTTATTACATGTAGTTTGCTTGTTTGTTTGTTTTATAAAGTTAGATCCTTATGTACGAGTATAGGTATTCTTCCGTGGTAATAATGTCCGTTTTCACTAACACTAAGAGAGACTTAAATGTAATGCGTTAATACCAATTTATAAACGCACCCACAATACAGGAGAAATTCAATTTTTTTTTTTTTTTTTTTTTTGTAAACTGTGTGCATTTAGGCATTACATATTAAGGTGTCACCTAGTGTTAGTGAAAATGGTGAATATTCTTTTTTTCTTTTGAATAGTCAAATGCATCGTTTTGCGCAAACATAATATGCCCAAGCAAGGTACACGGACTGTGCTCATCATTAGGAAAAAATGGAGCTCTTTTTTCACCGTCTGACTGTTTTTTTTTAACACGGTGTGTGGTCTATTCTTTAATAAGTTATGCCGATACCAGAGAAAAGACGCAAGAATATTTGCAAGTTTAGTCAGGCAATTTAGTCATTTATCATGTAATGACATGCTCCGTAAATTTTTCATAATTTTCACACGTCACTATATTTGGTCGATCATTATTTTAAAACTACATGTCGTCATCATTTCCTAAATGACTGAACAAACTTAGAAGTCAATATCATGACTTCGTTAGGATTTTAAGTGAGTCTAACAATTTTATTCACATGGCGTTGTCTGGAAGTGCCTTTAGAAGAAAGAGCCATTGCAGTTTTGAGTTGATGTGTCCCAGCAGACCTGTCACACATAATTGACCTATTACGATTTGAATATACAATTTAAGTTGGTAGACAATTTAATTCACAATTCATTTACTGCAACAATCCATGGCTGTAAAATGTGACTCACATCAAACTGCGCTTGGCGCTCAGGCAAATGCCTCAGTCTGTTCCTGAACCAGGTGAAGCCACTGATAGCTGGGTCCCAAACATGGAAGTTGGTCTCTCTGGCCAGGAACCTCAGGATGTTGAATCCAAAGTCCAACTTCATTCTTTCACACCTCATCAGAGCGATCACATCGTCGACGATCTACAACAATTTTACAACATTTCAAAATGTAATAAACTACTAAAACAAACGTGTTTCTATTATCGAATACGCTTAGAGTTTCGTAGTATTATTGTAAAAATGAAGCCAATATTCGTTAGGAATAATAAATACTACACAATATTCTTATTGCAAAAAAATCTAATTATATGACTACGATCACCAAAAGAAAGTTACCAAAGTCATCGGATATACTCGTAGATATTACCGATGTTTTCGAATACATTTTAATCTAATTAATAGAAAAAATCACTTAATTCATAAAAAAAAATTTAATTCGAAAACTACATAGGTTTCTTACTAAACTTCAGTCATATCCGACGACCCTGGCTTTATTATCCCTTTTGATGACTGTACAGTAAAATAGATATAGATACGACATATTCCAATCAAATCAAATCAAAACATTTTATTTCATATAAACCTGCATGGGCACTTATGAAACGTCAGAAGAAATTGTTGTTTCCTATGGAGAAGAGCCGGCAAGAAACTCCACGGTTACTCTTTTAAAAATAATTGGCTTTAACAATGTTTTCAAATTACAGTGAGAATAGATATGGGAGGATAGTGCAGGCCAGTCAATAAGTACCAGGTACTTAGAGAAACGAAAATACTGAATGGAAAATAGTCTACAAATCTACAGTCTGTAAGGCCTACAACGTTCTCTCATTCACAATATGTAAAATAATCTACATAAATAAAATGAACCTATTTAAACAAAGTGACATTATTTCAATGACAATCACTAAAAAACTGTCGATATTAAAATGGATGTACAAAGTCAAATAATGACGAGAATATGTCAGCATTGTAAAAATAAAAAGAATAAAAAAGAACATTGTAATTTGGAAGCAGTTAATAAACTTTCACATAGTTATGCTGTTAATGAGTTTGACCAGGGAAGCCATTGTGCAGAAGGAATTAATGCTACTGTCTTGAAACTCTTCAACGTAGTCTTTTATCTTATAATATGCTTTTTTGATAAGGACACGTTTGATGTGCGTTTTAAACTTTCCGTCGCTAAGTTCTGTAACTGACTTTGGCAACTTATTATTAGTATTAAGTACAAAGGTACTTAGTATATTCTCATATTGAATTGAATGCGTGAATTGTTTTTGATTTGATGTGTTAGTTTTTCTCCACCCTTATACAAATCAAATCAAAAGTGATTTATTCAAATTATGCTGAGAATCAGCACTTTTCGAGTCAAAATTACATAAGACAGTAAAAATCGCCACCACTTCCTAGTGCTTTCGCTCGGAAGAAGTGGCGCAACAAACTACCCAGCAACACAGCTGTCTGTTTAGTTAGATAGACTTGATTATATACATAGGTAAGGCAACAAGGCACAAGGTGTCTACATCTTTTTATCTACTTTCCCATGGCAGGAGTGGCGGAAAAAGATTCCCCTAGAAATAAGCGTCACCTTTTTACGTATTATTCTGTACTTTTCTTCATGTCCGTTTATTTATTTGGATCTCCAACAGAGGCTATACAATTACATGCAAGTTTACATTAAGCAGAGACAAATACAGTGTGCGCTTCCTATAGGAGAACACCTCATTTACTTGTAATCTAGGTACATTAAGTTTGACAATTCAAAAAAAGATTTAAAAAAAAAACAACATATGAAAATCATACTTAAAGGAAACAAAGTTAATGCGAGAATATAGAAAGTTAAATAAATAATTAATATCTGTAGTAGGCCGATACTTACCTGTGCTCGGTTTAAATGGTGAATTGATTCTCGATCATTGCGTAGGGCGCGACCTATCAACCTCCAATTATCGGGATCGTAATTAACTCTGTAGTGCCCTGAAACAAAAAAGTTATAATTAATTTATTAATTTCATCATCATAATTTCAGCCGAAAGACGACCACTGCTGGACATAAGCCTCCCCCAAGCTCCTTCACTTCAACCGGTTCTGTGCTTTTCGCATCCAGCGGATTCCTGTGGCCTTCACAAGGTCATCGGTCCACCTTGTGAATTATTAGTTACTGGCTGCCGCCCGCGGCATTGCCCGCGTTGTAGTCGGAAATTATCCCGCGGGAACACGCTGGCTAGATAAAAAGTATCCAATGTATTAATCTAGGTTATAATCTATCTGTGTGCCAAATTTCATCCAAATCCGTTCAGCTGTTTTTGCGTGATTGAGTAACACACATCTTCACAAACTTTCACATTTATAATATTATATTATCCGTTATTTATTTACAATCCGTATTAACTACATTTTTTAATTTTTTATTACAGTGACTTAAAAAAAACTTTTAGAAATTATTATATTACATTGTTATTATATAATATTGAAAGACCATTGCGTTAATTGCGTTTATATTATTAGTAGGTTAGTAGGATTTTACGAAAATATTTCTTTGATGTGTTGTATCATTCTCCTGTCCTTGTCCTTGTGTATTTGTTGTCGGCGAAGCATGTAACTTTTATGCATCTACATATTAGCTTATAGAGATATTAGGAACAGGGTGTAAAGTTCACTCAACGTCCATAGAAAAGGGAGGATCCTTCGACCAGACGGGTATTGTGTCTGGTGGGCAACTGCCCAACGATTGATGACGAGACGTTGTGTATACCGTGAAATTTAAATGGTTGTTTTCCCGCGGCAGAACAACTTGCTATAAGAAGTACTTTCGAAGCATACATTAAAAGTAAAAGTAAAAAAAATAAGATGTTTTTTTTTATAAAAAAATATTGAAAAAAACGAAAACGTGAGAATCAGTAGTATTACTAGAGGTAACTAGTAGGTACAACTCAAATCGCACGCACCGCCGACACAGAAAACAGCGATCTATAAATGTTCAAAGCAAAATAAACGAGAGTTGCATTAAGAGGTATCGTATTACCCAGTAACTGGGTTGTGAAGGCAGCTGAGAGGTGCAGCTAGGCAGTCGCTTCACGTAAAATACTAGAATTCAGCTGCATCCCGTTAGACTGGAAGCCGATCCCTACATAGTCGGAAAAAAGCTAGGCAGATGATGGGTGAATAATTATACAGAAATTAGAATAATTTGTTTCAACCTAAAAGCCAATTGCAAATGTTCAAGATCTAATATCAAAATCATATCTTTTTAGATTTTACTTAGATTTGAACAAACTGGGACATAGCAACTCCACTTGGCGGCAAAAATAGGTGTAGATCTTCCAGAAAAAGCTACAACAATCATCGGCTATCTTCGGAATTACGAGATCCAATAATTTACTTCTCTTCTTTCCACATTTACTTAACATTTATTTTTATCCAAGAATGAACTCTAGTTAATTAAAATATAAATGAAAGACATATCAGTCTAAGTAGCAGTGATAGCATGGCACTAAAGCTTAACTCAATTATGACTAATTCAATACTCAAAACACTACAAAGTGAAAAATAACTTTAATTTCGGAAGTCGGTGTCTTTGGATCTGTACTTATTATAGTTTTTGCGACTTTCGTAATTAAAGTTATTTTTAAACTTTGTAGGGTTTTTTTTAAGTCTTTTACCTACCCTACATTAGTTCGTATACCACTACTGGCCAGGTAAACAGTAGTGACAGGAAATACTGACGCCAGCACATCAAACTACCTCAATCTGACAAATTTCTTTGATATATATCCATCTTTATTACAAAATTTTATAGTTCATGTTCAATTGGGAAAATTTGACAGTTTGGGATAGCTTGATGTGCTGGCGTCTGTACCTTTTAGAACATCATTTCCTTTTTAAAGTCGGTTAAATACAGTTTTTTTTTTGTAGGTCTTTGCCAGAAGAGTTCCTTTACAAAGAACTGTAAGTAAATAGGTACTAAGAAATACTTATACACCACATACCCTGCTGTAGGTTGTTGAATATCACCCACTCTTCCCCGCGATCCTTTGTTAGTGTTATCGTTTGCCGAGTCATCATATGAACGGGTTTCAAATTGGTAAAGTTACGGTTACGGTTAGTCGAGTACGTAAGGGGTAGGGGGAATAACGTTCCATCGGGTGGGCCGCCGTTGGGGTCCAGGTAGAAACGTTCCTAAAAGTGGTAAAAATATTAGAAACGTCATGGTTCAGTTAAGTGATAGCTTATGTACATGTTAAGGCACGTACAGACTAGCGCTACGTGACGGTCGCGTCGCGACACTCGTAGAACAATTTCTATGAAAACTTAATGGAAATTGTTCTACAAGTGTCGCGTTGCTCTGTCGCGTTGTGCCTGTTTGAAGAAGCCTTTAACCATGCAAAGTATTGAAATGCGATCGACATGCAAATACCTGATCGTCGCGTTCCTATGTAACTATTTCTTAGGTGAACCTAAAGGCGTGGTCGCACCGATAGAGAACGCTTTCCGGTTTTCGGAACAAAAAGTGACATAGACATAAACGGTACGCTAGATTTTAAATAGGACGCGGGGTTAGTCTTTAGCAAGAACGGACAAAGTAAACATATAAATACAAATGGCTTTTAATCGGCTATACAACTATCCTACATGTTTATAGCATTTTGGTTAATTGCAACAAGCTGAATTAGTAATTGCCAAAAATATAATATTTAGAGTACTAAACTAAGTCACGAATGTAGCGAAACGAGTATTTTAAAGTCGTTTGAAGAAAAAAGTACGTGTAAAGTAAATTCCGCGCTTTCAAAATCTCACCTCGTACACTACCAAATGTCAAAAACTTGTCAATTAATCTATGGAAACTCGAGGTAATTCTGACAGACTGAAACTGAGATCAGGCTTTGAACGTTCTTAAAATTACGAGAATTGCCTTGTACTCATGAAAAACAAAAGTAGCGCAGTATTGTTGCAGCAACAGTTTTGTGAACCTACAAAACATATGGAGTGTTGTCGTGTCACTGACCGGAAAAGTTTATGTTATCATTATTTTGCATTAAGAATAACATTTAGCAACTGTTTCTCAAGATTTGCTTGTAGAAAACACTGGGCTTTATAATAACAACATCTCTTTTGGACGATATTAAATATTGCCCTAAAACATTACCATCTTATTAAGAGCGTTCTCCCCACGCGGGCTGGCAACGGCGCATTTATGGCGGTTTGTCGTGATTATTTCTTTAAACACAGTTAACATTTTTTTTTTGCCAACCACTAAATCCTTAGTATTTTCAAATTTGCATGTTATTTTTTGCAGTTATTATGGTATTTACTCATAAAAATTGACATACCGTCAATTATTTTCTATTTTCTTTACTAAGTACGATTAAATATTTTAAGTAAAGAGTGAATGTTAAAAATCATTATAAATACAAACGATCTAGTGCTTGGCTGAAAAAAAAAAACTTTTCTTTGTAAATAATCACTAAAAACTACTATAAATGCGATGTTGCCAGCTCGCGTGGAATTAACGCTCATATATAACATATATAATGCAGCCTATAATGTTCCCATTGCTGGAAGACAGGCCTCCTCTCTTCATGAGGGAGTGGGCTGTGGTTGGGTGGATGTCACATGTCTTCAAATGTTTAGATCTAGGACGTGGTGGTTTCCCCATAATGTTTTCCTTCACTGTTTTGACAGCAGTGGTAATGAAATAATTTGCATAAAGTATTACGCCTGTTTGGGTTCGAACCTACTACCGCTACTGCTTTGACCACATAAATAAAAATCTTAAAGTCAGTGACAGTACTCCTGGACTACTACGATGCATGCGAAATCGAGACAATCTTCACCTCAAGTCTAAAAAGCATCCTAATGATGAAGTTACAAAAATAACCTATACTCGTTATCGTAATTTTTGTAATGACATTCTAAAAAAAGTTAAACAAGAGTATGATAAGGCTGAACTCTCTAAATGTCAAGGCAACACCAAGAAATTGTGGGACACCATCAAAACAATCACCTACACCACCAAGCAAAAAAGTCCACCCGTGGATTTGATTGATCCAAGTCAGCCTAAAAACTCTGTCGATACGATAAATGAATACTTTGTAAGAATCGGTAAGTCTTTAGCAAGTTCTATCACAACGGTTGACCCTGCCACATACCAGACTTTTTCTCTGCCGCCCTGTCTCTTTTCTTTTGTCCTTCTACCCACTGATGTGGATGAGATTAAAATCATCATAGCATCCCTTAAAACCACTTGTGCCGTAAGATGTGACGACGTTCCCAGCGAATTAATTAAAAGATATTGTAACTTATTATCTGATCCTATCGCGTTCATTTGCAACATCTGCCTATCCACTGGTGAATTTCCCTCGGATCTCAAGAAATCCCTAGTTCACCCAATCCACAAGTCTGGTAGCAGGGACTGTGTAAATAACTACCGCCCAATATCCATTTTGCCTACACTATCGAAAATTCTTGAGAAAGTTATTAACAAGCAATTAATCAAATATCTAGAAACGAACAAACTTTTATCGGATAATCAATATGGTTTTCGTCAAGGCAGATCAACTAGCGATGCTGTACATCAACTTACTGATACCATCGTTTCTAGGTTGGATGAGAGAAAAAAGGTTCTTACGATTTTCCTCGACTTGGCGAAGGCTTTTGACACCGTCTCTGTGCCACTCTTACTGAAGAAGCTTGAACACCTCGGAATTCGTGGCGAACAGCTAAAATTGTTCGAAAGTTACCTGAATGGGAGAACTCAACGTGTTGTGGTTGATGAGTGGTTGAGTGATGACTGCGAGGTCAATATCGGTATTCCTCAGGGGAGTATTTTAGGGCCTACCCTCTTTTTAGTCTTTATTAATGACCTCTGTCGGTTAAACCTTATTAACGGCAAGATTATTACTTTCGCAGACGACACGGCTCTTCTTTTCTATGGAGATACTTGGGAGGAAGTGTACCACTATGCCCAAATGGGTTTCTCACTAGTAATGGCCTGGCTTAACAACAACCTACTTTCACTTAATACAGACAAAACTAAATACATAACATTTACATTAACAAACACTCACCTCGCTCAAATCCCATTACTAAATATCAAGGCCCACACATGTAACAACAGCTCTTCCTATTCATGCTCATGCCCAAAACTCGAAAAAGTGGACTCTCTCAAGTACCTCGGTATAACTATAGATAAAAACTTAAACTTTAACTCCCACATCGATCTGTTGTCCAAGAGAATTAGGAAGCTCATCTTCATTTTCAAGAGCCTGCGCCGTGTTGCAGATTCGAAAGTTCTTAAAACAGTATACTTTGCGCTGGGACAATCTGTACTGAACTATTGTATCTCTGTTTGGGGTGGTGCTCCTAAATCGGTTATGATTAAAATCGAGCGAGCTCAAAGAGCGGTGCTCAAGGTGGCCCATGCCTTACCGTTTTTTCACCCTACCTCTGACCTCTACGAGAAGTGCAAGGTTCTTACCGTTCGACAACTGTTTATCGTTCAAACAATCTTGCGTAAACATTCTTCTTTGCACTATAACCCATCCTTGCACGCTCATAAACGTATTAAAACAAATGTCTGTTCTACTCAACTATGTAAAAGTAGTCTTTCACACCGAAACTTTTGTTTCCTCGGCAGTTTTTTATACAATAAAATAAACTCGAGTTTAAAAATATACGCCCTTACTAAAGCACAGTGCAAAAAAGTTGTCACCACGTATCTACTGAACCTTGATTACGTTAGCACTGAAAGCCTCCTAATTGTTTTAAGATAAATGTGTTATCAGCTGTCCACCACAACACCACACTGCAACACACCCACCATACCACACCACACCATACCACACCACACCACACCACAGCACACCATACCAAACCACACCACACGACACTACACTACTACTCTACACTACATTATACTACACTACACCACACCACACCACACGACACCACGCCACACCACACCACACCACACCACGCCACACCTCAACACGCTACATTACACTATACCGCGCCACACAGTATTACACAAACACAATATTAACTTTTAATTTTGTATCGTTTTTCTTTCTTTTCTTTTTAGTTTCGCTAATGCGTTACCTACACTAGAGGTTAAAAAATTGTTATTATCTTTAAGATTTAACTTATATTCAAACACAGTTTTTGGGGGGGGCCTGGTAATCTGTGTGACAGGTTTTTCCTAGTGCAGATACCAGTCTCCCACAAAGGATTTACTCTTATGTTGTAATCTTCATTTAGTTAATTAAGGTGCCTTTGTGGAAGAGAAATAAACGTTCATTTATTATTATTATTATTATTATACAGACAATGCTCTAACCTTTGGCTAGAACCTAACCTAGAAGCTTGTTCTGATTGTGCGAGGTGAGGGAAGGGATGGGAAGGAGAAGGATTTTAAAATTAAGCCGTACAGTTTGTATGGAAGCTAGTTATTTTAACAGCACGAGAATAGGCATAATAAGACTATAAGGTTACCACTTCTGGGACTCAGACACGGCTTATTACTAAGTGAAAAGTAGTCATAGCCAAGTGACATTAAATACAAACCTGCTGAATCGTCATTTGTCCATTATGAGGAAAGATTGAAACACTCAAAAGAGGATATCCTGGATTATTGACCCAAACACTGTAGTATTCGGCAAAACTGAAACCAGGGTAATCAGCCAAGCTGTTGTCTTCTTCAATAGCTTTAGTCATGGCTTCCAATAGGTCGTATTGATCGGTAGGCTCGTAGAGACTGCAAAAAGATTAGTATAGTCTTTTAGTATTTATAAATTATTAAAAACATAAAATCTCTTACGCAATGTATAATACGCATAGTTTTGAACAGAAGTTAAATAATACAAAACGATCTCATTTTGAAAGTTAGTAGACGTTCACACGGACGTATTAAAATCGTAAAAAACCGGACACTGTTTTTTCGACGCGCTGAGACTTACACACGCAGCACGCTATTGCAAAAAAAAAAATATCCTGCCGCAATTTTATTACGTCCGTGTGAATGTCAACTTACCCAAGATAAATTAAACTCACTTGTTCATAAGGAAGTATTTACAAGACTTTTGGAAGGTGTCCAATCCAATAATGTTTGCCGTCATTCTGAGGAACGAAGCGGCTTTGGAGTAACTAATAGTTCCAAAGTGGCCTGTAACTTGAGCTGGGGTGTTGACGTCATGGTTCAAAGGCACCGTGTTGGCACCTGAGTCAAAAGCTAAGGACGTCTGCAGGTAGCGACTGTTGAAGTGGTCAGGAAATTCGTACTCAGGGAACATCTAGAAGTAGAGATAGGTGAGTAAATCAAACTCTTCTATAAATCCTTTAAAATAGTAGATAAGGAGATCCATTTCCTGAAGTTCTCGAAAATTTCAAATTAGCAATTCTAACTATTTATTTTCCATTGACCATTTGTGCAATAAAAAGATTCTAAAAAGATTTTGGTTGCAATGAAATTTGAACTTTATCATGTATGAAATTGTGTTTGTGGTTCTTAAACATGATCCGTGTTTTTGATCAGGGACAGAACGATAGTTTACCGCATCAGTTGCAATATAACCGAAGTAACTGGCATAGCCTTCATTGATCCAGGTGTTACTCCACCAGAAGCAGGTTATCAGGTTGCCAAACCACTTGTGTGCAAGCTCGTGAGAAACCAGGGTTGCCGCATAGTGCTCGATGGACATAATCGTCTCGTTTTTATTAATGATCAGATAAAGTTCCCTGAAAAAAAAAAACAGTATTTTAATTTAGCATTTACACAATTCAATTTTGGAAAGTGTTTGTGAATCATCGTGGTCTCTGACATTTACATCAGTGTGACCAAGTTCAGACCAGGTAGAATTTGTAGTACCTTATTAACATCTAGGTCATTGCAGGCTCTATTTAATTGATGTGAAACTGATTTGTTACACAGAAATCGAGAACGAGATTTATTGAAAATTTGTTAGTTGCACCTTCGGGATGAATATTGTATTTTTAGCATGCATTGGTTTAGCCTTAATTACTTCTCACTGAGATGTATAAAAATACGTAATAAGTATGAAAATAAAAGTAAACAAAAGCTGTTCACTAACCTGTAGCTAACCATGCCCCAATTCTCAGTACCAGCTGAAGCCCAGTCAGGAGACGAAATGTGATCATTCATCAAATTAGGATGCAAAGACGCGTAGGAAATATCAAAGTAATTTTCGAAGAACTCTGTCATCTTGACCGAGAGTTCCAAAGCGTGGTCGGCGAGACCAGCCGTGTTGGATCTGCCAATGATCCTGATCGGAGGGTTGAAGGTCGTGTCTTGAGCAAGTACTGTGAATGTCTCACTGACGAGGAACGTGACGAGATATGATGACATTTTGGGGGTGGCCGCAAAGTCCGTGCGGATGCGATTGTTGAGCAATCTGAAAAATAACGTTGAATTGAAAGAAGAATAAAAGAAGAAGTTTCATGTCACCTCTGACACAATCTGACTAATAATTTTAAAAATGACGCAGTATTCGTTTGAAATTATCTGCTAAATAATGAAACTGATTCTTATTTGGATACAGTGAAACATTACAATAAAAGTTCTGTCACAAAGAATAAGTCAACAACAGAATACATACATTCCTTCTGAATCAACGGCAGTGTTCGAGAATGTTCCAGTGTACGCAGCTGGCTTGCTTATATGCAGCTTGAAAACGGCCTTGAAGAGGGGCTCGTCCCAGCAGGGGAACGCTTGTCTGGCATTGTATGGCTGGAAGTGGGTAGTAGCGTAGATTCTGTAAACAATTTAAAAGCATTTGTGTCAAGGTGGGTTAAAGGAACCACTGTTTTATTTATCTTGTTAATATGCTGAATTTTGGAATAAGTAATCGATTAAATTAATATACACCATGATTATGATTAATAAACGAAAATGAGAATAATTGTTTAGCGTTTAAAAAATATATGTGTGGTTACTATAATTAGAAAACGCGTATTTGTTATAATGAAACTTGGTCATAACAGCTTAAAGATCTCTAATTAACAATTTCAAAAAACTTGCCTATCTTTGCCATCGTCATCGGTGTACCACCCTCGCCAAATTCCTCTTTTCATGGGACCTTCATTCATGGTGCTAGAGTATTCGATATTCAACGTATAATTAACATTCGCTATCAATGGGTCTACAAGATTAACTCTCAAGAAATGATACAATTCTTCGGTTTCATGTGGCGTATCGTCATCCAGTGCAACGAAAGCCCCTGTTGCATCTTGCACAGTAACACGTTTTATTTTGTCCATATTCGAGTGGAGGACTATTTGTTGTACGTTTTCTTCCCTAGCCTGTAAGTAAACAATATCATCAGAATCGAATATAACATAGTTGGTGTAATTTTGTGTTATTTAGATTGATCATTTACGAGTATCCAGCTTGTTGCATGTTATAAATTATTGCGTATTACATTACTAAAACATATTTGGCTACGTATAATAATATGATGCCGCTAAGTGCCTCAAATCAGTAGGTATAGTCAACCACACATCAGTATCAACACTTGCACTACAAACATTCCATTTATGACTACGACATAAAAGCACTGTCAAAACCAAATTATTACACTGATGCACAGTTAAATGTACTAATGCGTATATAGATCTTATCAGTTATCACGTACCTGAATAATAATGTAGACCCTGCCATCATAACTGAACGGACTTTCAGTATTCTCATCAAAGTAGAGATCGAGATAAATATCGTAATCCAAAGGGACCACAGTTTTGGGTAATCTGAAAAGTCGCTCTGCATTCACATCCCTAGACAATGGAACATCATCACTGGGAAAGTCCTGGAATTCCTTGTACCAGGATATAGGGTGGTCACCTGCAGCAAACGCCAGAAGCGCTAGGCTCCAGGCAACTAATAACATTTTGGACATTTTTGCTGAAAGAAACAGGCAAATGATGAAGGTATGAATATCACTGGCAAGAATGACAAATAATACAATGATACTCCCGCTAATAGATAATTATGTAAAAAATAAATAATAAAACAGAATATATTCAAACTAACCTGATATCAAGAATGTCCTCTATACAATGCTGGTTGCGATTGTTCCGCCGAAATCGATGAAGTAAATGAACGAGATAACGATATCAGTCACCGATAATAATATTAAAATCCGCATATCGGGACACACGACGCGTTAATTGCAGGATGATAAGGTGCCAACCATTTCGGCCATTACTAATCCCTACAGTAAATTCTTCTTGTTAGCTCGTAGTATTAGTAGGATTATTATGTGCAATAAATTTTTCCTAAAGTATGAAATCTCTGATATGAAAAATTCATATTTGGTATGAATCCAATTAGAATCTAGCAAATCTAGAGTTTTTCTGTAGCTTAAACTAAAACGTTTTAACATCATCACGCCTGTAATCCCCGGAGAGTTAAGGCGACGATAGCTGACAGCTACCTACAGCGATGCACTGCCGCCCGTCGCTCGCAAGAGACCCCGCCTGAACGCGCATCAAGTTTTTCAAAAAACAACCCATGTTGCTTTATCAAACACATTTCAAAGAAAAACCGTATATTAAATTTTGGGTGATTAAATTGTCTTTTAGATGGTGAAAATTTCATGGAAATACACCCGATAGTTTTTGCGTGATTATCGTTTTTATGTCCGCAATAGACATTACTTTACCAATTAATTACATTATGTTATAAAAATATTATTTAAAATATTCACATATCAAATGACGAAGAAAATTGTCTAGTTTCACATATAATTTTTTCAAATACATAAGACTAGCCGTTTAGGCGTGATCTTCAATAAAAAGTCCTTAAAAGTCGGCTGTCTGCGCCTTAAGCAGTAGTATACCAACAGTACACCCGCATTTCAACCCATGGCCAGTCCTTTGTAATAGTAGGTCTATTGCCAATAACCGGGTACAAATCCACACTTTGAGAAATTCAAAATCAAATTCAAACTGATCCCCGTCAGGAACGAAGTTCCTTGCGCTTTTTCTTCAACTCTGAAAGTAACATCGTTTTTACTCTATCTTTAAAAACTCATACTTTATTTTGACCTCACCATCGACTTCAGCACCCTTGACACCTATGTCGATACGCAAGATGATTTTTTTTTAAATGTCGCAGCCGTCTTATTCCTTGGATCGATAAACTTTATAAAAACTTTAAAAAAACAAAAAACAACCGACTTCCAAAAAACACTAGAAAGCGAAAAATAACTTTAATTTCGGAAGTCGGTGACTTTGGATATGTATTTTATTAATTTCTTGTCACCGCCTTCCGAAATTAAAGTTATTTTTTTTTTTTTTGAAAAAACTTTTTATTTTTCACTTTTTAGTAATAGTACCTGCCCCACACCAATTCGAAATTTCATCATACTTGGGGTCAAAACTATGCATATTTATGCTATAGCAGCAATCTCGGTTAATTAGCTGTCATTTTTCGAAGTGTTCCGTTGCCTGTCTCCGAAACGCATCATCCGATCTATACAGGAAAAGTTTTTATCCAGTGCGCAAAATTTAACCATGAATTCAGCATATCATTCTAGAGCCCCTAGCGCAGAAATTTTTCGCCGGTTATACAAAAAAAACAGATATTTCATAGAAAAGTGCAATACCTACGCGGTCAAAATGTATGGAACAGCTGCTTTTTTTTGTATAACCGGCGAAAAATGTCTGCGGTAGGGGGTCTAGAATGATATGCTGAATTCATGGTTAAAATTTGCGCACTGGATAAAATCTTATCCTGTATGAAATTTAAATGGAACCATTTCGAAATAAACCCCTTTCGCACAAAAAAAAGAATTTTGCAAATCGGTCTTATGACGGAGTTATGCCCGAACCTCCACCTAACTCCTAACCGTTAAAGAGTTGTACCTTCCTTCTTCAGCTCAGCGTCATGAAATGATGATGATCATACGCAAATGTCTCAATAGCTTTAGAAAATGTATGAAAAGCATTGTTAATACCTATAGCATATGAGGGTTGCCCTCGATTTCCCTGGGATTCCATTATCAGATCCTGACTTGGTGCCAATGGGATCACTTCAGGAGTAATTTCTTTCAAATAAAAACAAAATTTTGAGAATCGGTCCACAAATGGAGAAGAAATCGAGGAACATACATAAAAAAAAAATACATACAGTGAAACATAATAACCTCCTCCTTTTTTGGAAGTCGTTTAAAAGCTGGCCTGAATACTAATTTATTAAAATAAACGATTATGATCTTAAACATTAATTTTTGAAAACAATGTTTCTAAGGGGGCCATTAAATTTTTTAGAGGTAAGTACGAAATACACGCGAACGAAGTCTTGGGTAAAGTTTACATGAGGTGCTTTTAGTTCGGGTAGTACTTTTAGTTCGGTTAGTACTTTTAGTTCGAGTAGTACTTTCCCGTGGGATATTTATTTATTTATTGGATCTCCAATAGAGGCAAGTTTACATTGAACAGCGACAAATACGGTGTGCGCTTCCAATTAAAGGAGAACACATAATTTGTAATCCAGGTAAATTTAGTTTGACAATTTAAAAATATAAAAAAGAAAACGTAACGCGAAAATAATACTTAAAGGAAACAAAGTTAACGACATAAGAGATAAATCATAATAAAAAACTTTTTTCAAAAAAATAACAACCGACTTCCAAAAACAACACTACAAAGCTCAAAATAACTTTAATTTCGGAAGTCGGTGACTTTGGATGTGTATTTTAATTATTTGTCACCGCCTTCCGAAATTAAAGTTATTTTGAGCTTTGTAGTGTTGTTTTTGGAAGTCGGTTGTTATTTTTTTGAAAAAAGTTTTTTATTTTTCACTTTTTAGTTACCTACCCCACACTAATTCAAAATGTCATCATCCTTGGGGTCAAAACAATGCATATTTATGCGATAGCAACATTCGCGGTTGATTTGCTGTAATTTTTTGAAGAGTTCCGTTGTCTGTCTCCGAAACGCATCATCAGATCTATATAAAATTTTAATGGGACCATTTCGGAGTAAAGCCCTTTCGAACAAAAAACAATTTTGCAAATCCGTTTATTTACGACGGAGTTATGCCCGAACATACATAAAAAATAAAAATAAAAAAAATATAAACATGTCGAATTGATAACCTCCTTCTTTTTGAAGTCGGTTAAAAAGAATTTAAATGAACAGTTATAAAAAATAATATCCATATAAGACAAAACATACAACTAACAAAATATTACAACATAGATCTATGACTCTAATGTATTTTTAAAACTTTGGTAGTTTACATGTAAAATCCGGTTCATTATGCTTAGACAATTCGTTATACTGCCTACAGAGCCACACATTTTTCGACATCCACACGGGTGAAAGTTTCACCTGCAAAGCTCACTTCATTAATCAATCGTAGTGAAATAAAGGTAACTATGTTTTTGACCGACTTATCAGTTGCAGCAACCCAACAGAAAGTTTTTTGTTTTGATGGGAAATTCATCAAATGACTTCTACCGCTCTGGATGGAGCGGGAGGACGTGTCAGACTTTTACTGACTAAAGCCCACCTGTGTTCCTACAGTTGCCTGTGCCAGAGCCAAGGTAACTCTTTCGAACAAATCCGCGACCCTGGCAGGCATCGGTCCTGGTGGACCCCTTCCGTTGATGCTGACATCTCTTTGAGGCGCTTGTGGAACACAACGCGCCGTCGATCCGGGCCTGATCCTTACCGGACGGCGAGCTACCCAATGCTCGCCGTCCGCAATCGCTCGCTCCTACAGTGTCCGGGAGTCCGTTGTGGGAATAAGGGCGCGAACGCGCAATCCTTGCCTCTCCCTCACGCTTTCCACCCCTTTTTTGCGAGCATTACTGCGTCGCAGAAGGAGGCGACGGCTTCCCATGCACTCTTGCTCCGTACCATAACCTGGACCCGGGCCAGAAGTGTGAGATCGCCGCTGCCGATTGCCTCTGGGAGAACACGGCGGCCTTGGCAGGGCAGACCTCCAACGCAACAGTAACCTTCTTGGAAAGACTATATTATAAATCGCTGTGATCTTGACAGTGATGCAATATCTTAGGAACGGTGAGACGACAGTTTAAACACTTTCTCCGTAGACTAGGTTCATTCAACACGCTCTCGCCTCTCTTCTTTCAAACTGGAAAAATGGAAGAGAGGCCTTTGCCCAACATTGGGACCATTATTGTCCACTTATGTAAATACAATAAATCTTAGTCAGCCTACGTAACATTTTTATCTAGTTTCTGACTAGCCAAAACGTTTATATTATTTATTTTGTGATAAGTAACGTGACCTTTCACAAAAGTAATAACTACTTTTGTGATAATTTATCGCGATTGATCAAACAATCCATTATCCAATCAAATTTTAAATTTTCATTTTATTTTTCTTGACAACGTGACCAGCATATTATTTGAAGGGAAGCTTAGCAAAACAAATCTCGCAGAAAAAAGTTCCTAAGCAATTCTTACGTAAAAAATCGTGGCAAACTCACCACTGTGAACATGTCGGGCAAAGTGGAATTCGGTTTTACTATTTAGAATTTCTTAGTAGCAACTGGTGCGTCCGGTTGATGGCTAATAGGCTCAACCATTTTACATGGGACTTTAACATAACTAATGAACCTCTGCAAAACTCTTCGGGGGGGGGGGGGGGGGGGTTATGTCATGTAATTATGTATAATAGTTTAAGAAAATGCTGCTTAATACCTACCTGTCTTGTTATGTGCAGTTCATACACTTCTTTATGTACTCTCATGCATTAGGACTGAACCTACTAAATAAAAGATCAAAGTTGAAATAATAAGAAATCGTTCTGTAATGCTATAAAAATGGCGCCACCGGCATATGCGTTTCATTGGAAAAAAAATGGAACTATGTATGTTCTGGAATTACGTCCTTTGCTAGCCCAATCCCAAGGTACAATGTGAAGCCACGTATTCTCTTGTAATGATCATCATCAGATATTCAGAAGACGCCGAGCTCCGTTGTCTTGATGAGAAAAACAGTATCTTATTCACAAAAACCACTAACTTCATGCTGCTATCTATGTTGTTTTTTTCTTCGACAAAGTGATTAAGCTTTAAGTGATAAGCGGAAAGAAAAGAAAACAGACGTATGTATAACCAGTGCCATTTGGGTACTTAATTATGGCAAGTTTTTACTAGTAAAAAATTACAAAATGCATATTTATTAACAAGTTCGGCAATAAAAACCTGAGCTGTGAACTAAATAAAATGAGAATAAAAAACAAGTTTCACCCGCGCCTCATTGCCTGCCCCTCTCATCAAACACGACGAAAACAATACACAATCCTATCCTGCCAAAGCAAAAACTTTTCACTCGGCGTAAATCTAGGTACTTACGTATTTGAATCCTCTGTATTATGTCGGTATACGCAAAATAATCAGATAAAACGGCTCTATTCTATGTACCTAAGTATGATAGCTATGTGGACGAGTAGGTACATAATGCAATATTATTGTATATTTGTCTGTGCATCTGTCTCCGATGCTGGTGGGAAACTGTTTTAAACTAAATGTCTTAAGTTCTCGTTACCAAATGTACCCCAAGTAGGTCTAAACCTAAAACTTGATGGCAAGAAACTAGATGCTATTTCGGAAACTGTATTTTTGGGAATTACTTTAGATTCAAAATGGCAATGGGGTGCTCACATTAGAGCTCTTTCAAGTAGATTAAGCTCAGCTGCTTAAGCAGTAAGAAAGATAAGGCAGTTGACGGATGTAGCCACAGCTAGGTTAGTTTACTTTGCTTATTTTCACAGTATTATGTCTTATGGCGTTCTGTTGTGGGGATCGGCAGCTGACGTAGATTCAATTTTCATTTTACAAAAGAGGGCAATCCGCGCAATCTATAAAATGGGACATTGCGAGTCTCTTAGAAACAAATTCAGCGAAATTGATATTCTAACTCTGCCGTCTCTTTATATCCTAGAAAATATCTTGTATGTTCGCAAAAACTTAGGATTTTTCAAAAAACGATGCGATTTCCATAATCTGAATACGCGTAGTAAAGATGAAATTGTGATTCCAAAATTTAGGTTGACTAAAACTAGCAAGTCATTTCTAATAAACAGTATCCGCTTCTATAACAAGTTGCCAAAGTCAGTTACAGAACTTAGCGATGGAAAGTTTAAAACGCACATCAAACGTGTCCTTATCAAAAAAGCATATTATAAGATAAAAGACTACGTTAACTGCTCTCAAATAGGTACTCTGTTCTTTTTTATTCTTTTTATTTTTACAATGCTGACATATTCTCGTCATTATTTGACATTATACATCAATTTTAATATCAACTATTTTTTAGTGATTGTCATGTTAATCATTTCACTATGTTTACTCAGGTTCATTTTATTTATGTAGATTATTTTACACATTGTGAATGGGAGAACGTTGTAGGCCTTACAGACTGTAGACTTGTTGACGATTTTCTATTCTGTATTCGTCTAAGTACCTGGTACTTATTGACAGGCCTGCACTGTCCTCCCATACATTTTATCTCTGAAAACATTGTTAAAGCCAATCATTTTTAAAAGAGTAACCGTGGAGTTTCTTGCCGGCTCTTCTCCATAGGAAACAACATTTTGGAACCGTGCACCTAGCTTCTGACGTTTCATAAGTGCCCATGCAGGTTTATATGAAATAAAAATATTTTGATTTTGAAACGTTTATTTTTATTTACTTTCATCTCGTTAAATTATAGTTATAAACTTCAAAACGAGTTTATATTGACATACTTTATAAACAAGAAATTTAAAAATAGATTATTATTATTACACTTTTTTCTCTAACAAAATAATGTAATATAAATGTTTTAATCAATACGTTACAACGAAAATCCAAGTTGACATGCATTGTCAAGTCGGGGACGACTAATGAAAATCCTAGGCGTCCGCTGTTTGGCGGTTTCATTGACCGTCCCCTGACTGGACAATGCCTTCATCAAAATATTTTAACTTGACCAATAAATATTATTTTTTACTTTTTAGAGTCTTTGTTTGGGTCGGGGGTTTTAAAATTTTTAAATTTAAGTTTTATTACCTGCTTTTTAAACTTAATGTCTCGCTTAAATCTGCGCAGTTCTGCGTATATTTCTCACAGTGAAATTTGTTAATACTTTATCCTCATTCCTCGTCCTGATCACCATTTATCCACCTATTCTTAAGACCTTTTCAATGAGCCCAAACCAGAAAAGAGCTGATAATCTTCAAACGGCTAAACCGATTTTGATGAAACATGTCTAAGAACACTCCCGACTAATTCACCTTTTAAACAACAAAAAATCAAAATCAAAATCGGTTCATCCGTTCGGGAGCTACGTTGCATCAGACAGACACACACACACACACAGACACGTCAAACTTATAACACCCCGTCGTTTTTGCGTCGGTGGTTAAAAATAACAATGAATTAGACGGATATAAGTTATATTTAAATGATCGTTATATTTTCACCCTAGGTTTACAAACTTGAGAATTATTTCATTATATATATTTCTAATTATTCTAATTAAGGACTATTAGTAATACTGTATATTCCAGGCATTTTGGGCGGTCCTCTTTCAAGGTTAATTGGATAATGGATTGTTTGATCAATTGCGACAAATTATCACAAAAGTACAAAATAATATAGAAACGCGTCAGATCCAGGTATATAGGATTCTAATCAGACCTACTTATTAACATACATAGTGTCAGAATATAAACTCGTGGGCGCAGAATTGGGATACGGTAAACGAGAGAAATAGCTCCTTTATCTTCTGCACAATTTATTGTTAAAGAGCCAATTACTAATACTCCTGTACCTACTTTAATATTATGAGCATAAAAGAAAACACAGAACAGTTCCTAGGCCAGTATGTGGCAGCACCACACCACGTCTAAACGATCACTGTTGCTCTATGCGTCCGTATCGACACCATACTCAATCCTAGTCTCCGCACAACGCTAAACAAAGGCGCTTGTGTGTAAACTCATGAAAGATCCGACATACGTAATAATAATTATATTTGTTCGAGCTTTAATCAAACATTCGGCAAAAATGCATACTGGCATCGAACGCAAGAATGCATATTCGCTCGTCAACTAAATCGTAGGCCCAAATCGATTTTTATCGTTTTTAATAATTATTTAAGTAGACCAATATGGCTTTGTTTTGCTTTTATTCCTATTACTATGAACAAAAGTGTTTTAGTAGTTTCATGATTTTGTACACACCATATCATGCAATTTTCGCTTTCATTCTCCATTTTTTCTCGCTTTCGGGAATATGTTCAAGTTTGAATCGAACACAGCGAAAATACATCATTGCATCTAACGCAAGAATGCACATTCGCTCGTCCACCAAATCGTGGGCCGGTTCGCGTTTAAATTTCACTAGAGGCAACTCGTACCAATAAGTTAATTATGTAGTTTTACCATTTTTAACTATTTCTTGTGTTTATTTATTTTAAATAGAACGGCCGAAGCCAATAACACTATTTAAACATATGAATACATACATACATTACAATCTATTTAACAGTCATGCATTCTTCTCACAAAAATTCAAACATTCTGACACCATCATCTTCCATTCATTCGCAAACATATTGAGATCTGTATTCGAGTTCAGGAGAGCGTTTTCTAAGGCCCGTATTACAGAACGTCACTCAATACTCAAGCATTACTTAAAACTAGATTGGAGCCATTTGATTGGTTGAAACTAGTTTTAAGTAATGCTTGAGTATCGACTGACGTTCTGTAATACGGGCCTTAGTGTTATAGTGATTGAATATAGCTATTTCCTTTATGATTCGAGACTTTAACTTTTATCACATAAACCATCCTATCAATAACAGAAAGGTGTGTTAGGTCACCATAGCACCGAACACTATTTCCTACAATATGTGTTCCAGTTTTTGTACATTTCTCTGTATTGTATGGTATAAAAATATTTCATACCATCGTAAGTTATCGGAATATCATTTTCAAGCAAGCCAGTCAATTATTTATTTATTTTACCCACATCCAAAGAAATTTTTGTTTTCTTTTTCTTAGGTTTCTTGGTACCACGGTGGTAAACTAAATGTCTTAAGTTCTCGTTACCAAATGTACCCCAAGTAGAACCAAACTTAAAACTTGATGGCAAGAAACTGGATGCTATTTCGGAAACTGTATTTTTGGGAATTACTTTAGATTCAAAATTGCAATGGGGTGCTCACATTAGAGCTCTTTCAAGTAGATTAAGCTCAGCTGCTTACGCAGTAAGAAAAATAAGGCAGTTGACTGATGTAGCCACAGCTAGGTTAGTTTACTTTGCATATTTTCACAGTATTATGTCTTATGGCGTTCTGCTGTGGGGATCGGCAGCTGACGTAGATTCAATTTTAATTTTACAAAAGAGGGCAAATCCGCGCAATCTATAAAATGGGGCCTCGCGAGTCTCTTAGAAACAAATTCAGTGAAATTGATATTCTAACTCTGCCGTCTCTTTATATCCTAGAAAATATCTTGTATGCCCGCAAAAACTTAGGCCTTTTCAAAAAACGATGCGATATCCATAATCTGAATACACGTAGTAAAGATGAAATTATGATTCCAAAATTTAGACTGACTAAAACTAGCAAGTCATTTCTAATAAACAGTATCCGCTTCTATAACAAGTTGCCAAAGTCGGTTACAGAACTTAGCAATGGAAAGTTTAAAACGCACATCAAACGTGTCCTTATCAAAAAAGCATATTATAAGATAAAAGACTACGTTGAAGACAGGGAAGTTTGGCATTAATTCCTTCTGCACATGTGGCTTCCCTGGTACCTCATTAACAGCATAACTATGTGAAAGTCTATTAACTGCTCTCAAATACAATGTTCTTTTTTATTCTTTTTATTTTTACAATGCTGACATATTCTCGTCATTAATTGACATTATACATCAATTTTATTTAGGTTAATTTTATTTATGTAGATTATTTTACATATTGTAAATGAGAGAACATTGTAGGCCTTACTGACTGTAGATTTGTAGACGACTTTCTATTCTGTATTCGTCTAAGTACCTGGTACTTATTGACAGGCCTGCGCTGTCCTCCCATACATTTAATCTCTGTAATTTGAAAATATTGTAAGAGCCAATTATTTTTAAAAGAGTAACCGTGGAGTTTCTTGCCGGCTCTTCTCCATAGGAAACAACAATTTGGAACCGTGCACCTAGCTTCTGACGTTTCATAAGTGCCCATGCAGGTTTATATGAAATAAAAATATTTTAATTTTGGTACCTTTGAATAAATCACTGAAAAACGAATCATTTTTTATTTACAAAAATATGTTTATATAAATATTACAATAATTAACATTAAAAATCGTTGAAAACTATTTTCTAGATTGTACGTCAAGACACAATTTTCTTAAATTTAAATACGGTTTAATTATTTAATTTCTAATTAAAATTAAATGAATTAACGGAGCATTTGTAGGAGCATCGCTGCTATGAGGAGGACTGAAGAAGCAAGGATGGTGGAGGAAGCGCCCCTAGTTACAACGAAGTTGAAGATTTCAACAGCAGCGTCGTTACCCCAGTTCAAGTTAGCCACGGCTGCGTCTACTACTGCCTGACCAGTAGCGAAAGAAGAACTTGGCAACTGCGCTTGGGCGCCATATAGCCACGTCCGGAACTAAAAACATAAAGCAGATCAAAATTTAAAACTATGTACCTAACTTCTATAGAAGCGATATTTTCTTTTGACGCACAATTTTTTGTAGGTATTATTGTTCCTGTGTCTGCGTTAAATGTTCAAATTTTACGAAAGACAGCGGACATATTACACAACACTTACCGTAGCAACGTTCTGGAAGTCAGTTAAAAATGGAGTGAGGGCGTTGAGGCAAATGTTGAGGCGAGCTTCTCCACCATATCTGTTAAAAATAATTGCTTAAATAAATCTCAGAATCTTGCAATTTAACCCAATCTATTAAAATTTTAGGGCGACTTTCAAGACGCACATGAACGCGATAAGCACTAAACTACTTAGTAAGTTGACAAAATTGTTGTAGAAAATGGGCACCGGGAGCAGAATGTAAGAGAGTGCAAAGGGTTATAAAAACATTGAGAATTAAAAAAATAAAACGAAAAAACCTAAAACAATAACAGAGAAAACGTAAACTATTGGAGGCGGATCCTAAAATGTAGCTAGCTCCACTGGCTCTTACTTACATAATTTGCCCATAATTTTCCCACTCGGTGAGATGGTTGGCCTTAATCCACCACGCGGGCCTAGTGGGTAAATGTCAGATGTTTTCGAATTTCTGGCCTAACATAAACATTTTGTTTTAAACATTGCTAGTGTGCGACTAGGAATTTCTCCTGTACTGTGGGTGCGTTCACAAACATTTAAACTCACAAACACAAACAGCCAGACCCGGAACAACTACTTGTAGATCGTACAAATATTCGTTCTATGCGGGAATCGAACCTAAAATTACTTAACCACTGACATGCCGGTTTCCGTATATCGTTTTAAGAGCAGTAGTGATGATGTAATTTACACAAAGTAAAGCACTTGCTTGGGTTCGAACCTGCGAGCTACAACTGGGCCACCACTGCTCACTCTCTCAAATTATGCTTTAGTAAATAAATTACTGAACTCCTATTTCCGAAAATCTAATCGATCCTAGGCTCCCGCCTAGGATCGATTAGATTTTCGGAAATAGGAGTTCTGTTGCCACTTACTCTAGATTAATTCGTAAATTTCTTTGTTTATATTAATGGACAGTTATTCCTCTTTCTGTATGCATGAAACAAAATAAAATAAATCATATATGAGGCGAGATTCAACAATTTACGAGCTCTGTCTAGCATTTTACATTCTCTTTATAACAATTAGAGCTCAATCAGCTTCCTTCCTTGCTGATTCCTTGTACGAATGGACAACCGATAACCTAACATATCCGACGCGAACTGCAAAAATTATCGAGATCTATTCGTGGAGCTGAAGATGAAGGGGGTGCCCCCCTGGTAATATACTTGCTTATATGACAGCCTTTGAACGGGACTTAGATGTGCTTATTGCGTTCAGTACTATTGAAATCAGCACTTAAACAGTAGCGTTTAAGATTATGTGGCAATGTCATCAGTGTAAAATCCGAATCCGAAAAATAATGTTTATAAACAAAACTTACGTGGATATAAGCGCTTGTAAGTTAGTTCTTAGGAAGCTAAGGACGACTGGTAAGTTCTCTGGGTTGCCTTGCAGGGCAAAGGAGAATGCATTGGTGCGGTCGTGGATACGGATTCTGTCATTGTACATGCTCTGCTGCAGGTAGCTGTAAAAGAAAAAACAATATTAACACCATTTAGCTGTTTTACGTAATCTGGAATTTAGAATCTGTGATGTTATTCAGTTCCAACCAATAAAAATAAGGACCTTTTTATTACAAATGGTCACTAATATATCAGCTTAGACGCATAATTCCTAGTCAAAATACTTAGTCTAGTAGTACCTAGGTAAAGTGTGAATGAATGTAAATTATTTAACGGAGATACTAAATTCTTGTCTTTCATCGCCGATGATACCATGTTGTATCACCGATTTTAAATTGGCATGTATAGTTCAACCGAGCATCTATTATCTATATTAATTTAATGAACCAATAAACTTACTGCTGAAGAGAGGCCTGATCTTTGGTGCAAGCGAGGGCACGGAGCATGACCACCATATCAGCGGTGTTCTCCGAAGCGTTATACCTTGCGAACAAGAATGAGTAGTCCGACGCGTCACCCTCACGAAGTCCCACACAGTAAACGTGACGACGGAGGTTAACTGGGACCCTGGAGAAAGAATCATGTCGTTAATACTTGTGTCGCCATACTTATACACCCACATTTCGCCAGTTATGTTTAAGTCCCATGTAACAATGCATATTCCGTCAACCGGGCATGAATCCGGACTCGGAGATATTACTGAGAAATTCCAGATGGCACAATCCAATAGGAATCAAACCCAGGACCACATGCTTAGATGTAGCGCTTGCGGCAACCAAACCAACGATGCGCTTAGCCGACAATAGACGAAAATGTAGGTGGTACTACATAAGGTAAGCCAAGGAATGCTGTGGAGCAGCGCCTTCAAATATAAAGAGCACACCATCACTTACACGACAGATGTATTTGCCTTGTGCGCTGTCCATTTTGCCAAACTGTCGGCAACACAGCCGCTGTGGCCGAGGTTGCAGGCAACGTTCATGATCTGCATTCTGTTGAGGATTGTAGAGGTGGAGTCGGTAGCACGTTCATTGTAGCCAAGGTTGTTGATGACATTATTGAGGAGTCCACGCAGGTAGCTCTGCAAAACGAAAAACAAATATTTAAAATAGTTTTATTTTATATTTATATTAGCCGTTTTAGTTGGTATTAGTTTTTCGAAGCATGAAAATAGGGTGGAAAGTTCCTCAACCTCAATTGAAAAGGAGGGTCCTCCAACGTGTTGGAATCTGGTGGGTTCCTTTCACTTCCTTATACCTAGGCACTGATTCTGCGGTAAATTTTGCTTAAGAGATGCAGGATTTGTGTGACGTCAGATATTATGCGTAGCTCGTATATGGCGGTATGTTTCAAGCTATTACCACAGATTGAATTATAAATAGTTTTATTAATTAATATTATAAATGTGAAAGTTTGGATGACTCAATCACGCAAAAACGGTTGAACGGATTTTGGTGAAATTTGACACACAGATTAACCTGGGTTAACACATAGGATACGTTTTATCTCGGTAGTGCGGTCCCGTAGGTGAATTTGCGAACTCTTCGCGGTTGAAGCCGCTGCCAAAAACTAGTAATCTATATAATTATTAATACGGGAGGAAAAAACTTTGTACCCCTTTTTACAAAAATAACGCTGATTTTATTTGGAGAAACTGCAAAACAGCTACTATTTATGATAATGCATTAGAAAAACATTAATTTTAAAATGAATTATGGCAGAATCTCATCCACTGGAAAACCACTAGTATTTTATTCATGAATTACAACAATAAGTGCAAAAAAATACTGATACGTACAGAGAAGGCTTCGTGAGCTCTAGGCATGTGCTCAAGGCGACGCATGATCCAGTCGAGCTGGGTAAGAGCTCCGTTCCATACGTAGTAGTCAGTCTCGCTCCTCAGGAAGTCAAGCACGTCAAATGCAGTGGTCCTGTTGAGGGTGTTGGAACGCACGAAGTACAAGACATCGTTGACGATCTAGCAACAAATGAAAAACGTGTTTTAGAAGTCTTGCAAGGTAGTCTAGCGAAATATGACGTAATGTATAGTCGAATATGCTATTTGATTTGTAACTTACAACTACTTGTTTACAATGTGAGTATGCTGAGTAGTCGTTTCTTTACATTACTTGATAAATATGCCATAAGCTCAAAACTTTTACAAACACAATAAAAGTGAAAATGGGCTGTGTAGTGGAAAGATGAATATTTTTGAACGTATAGGTACCAAATAGCTTGTTCAGCGGAGATAAGTACCTGAGCCCTGTTCAGCTTGTGAATGTTCTGCCTGTTGTTACTCTTAAGGTAAGTGGAAATTAGTCCCCAGTTATTGGTGTCGTAATTGACGCGGTACAAACCTAGAAAGAAAAAAAAGTTAATTTAAATCGTAAATACATATATGTATCTGCGTTTAAGCTTCGACTAGCACCATATATTTAAAAAAATAAGTAATAATCACATTGTGTTCTTGTCTTGAGTCTAAAGCATCTTTTACGTTATTATCATTTACATTTTTGTTAGTTTTTCATTTTGATTTAAGTTATGACTTTACTCATCATCTTCCTGCCCTTGCTCCAAATTATTTGTGCTCGGCGCAATATGTTTTTCTTCCGCACCTCTTTATCAGTCGTCATCTCCGTAGTCACATCCTTTCTAACCATGTCATCATTCACACAGTCCATCCATCGTTTCTTTGGTCTTCCTCAACCATATCGACCACTATAAAGTCATGACTTTACTGTGCCAAACAATTTGTTTTTTATTTCTGTCAGGACTGCACGCAGTCTATATACCCTCTCACCCTATCCTACCTGTTACCCTTTTTACAAAATTACGCGGACTGAGGAGTACGAAATTTGGCAGTTTTTTTTTTTTTTTGGGTGGGAAATCATCAAATAACTTCTCCCGCTCTGGGTGGAACAGGAAGGCGTGTCAGACTTTTACTGACTAAAACGCACCCGTGTTCCCTCAGTAGCCCATATGCCAGGGGCTGTGGTATCTCTTTCGAACAAACCCGCACCCCTGGCAGGCATCGGCCCTTGCGGGCCCCATCAAATTGTGCTGACATCTCTTTGAGGCGCGCGTGGAACACAACGCGCCGTCGACTTGGGCTTGGTCCTTACCGGACAGCGAGCTACCCATTACTCGCCGTCCGCAAGCTCATGCCTACGGTGGCCGGAAATCGGCCTGGGATTCCCGTCTCAGGTCCGAGGGACTCTCCGTATCCTGCGGCGGCTAGGGTCGTGAGGGTGCATAGACTGCCTCTCCCTCACGTGCGCTGCCTCCCTCTTCGCAAGCATCACTGCTTCGCTGAAGGAGGTGACGGCTACCCATGCCCCCTCACTCCGTACCATGGCCTGGACCAGAGCCGGACGCGAGAGATCACCGCCGCCAATCGCCTCCACGAGGACACGGCGGCGCTCCACCCAAGCCAGGCAGACCGCCACCGTGTGCTCCAAAGTGTCCTCAGGGCGATCTTCGCAGTGGAAACACCCGGGCGTTTCCTCCCGCCTTATCCGAAACAGAAACCTCTCAAGCCACTCCTCAAAGCCCAAAATTGCCAAATTTGGCATAGTTAAAGCTTATATGGAGAAGGAGTGCAGAAAGCTAATATTTTAGATTATTGTTGATTTAAATTTTAAAGAAATAATGGCCGGATTCCGACCACTGGGCGATCACTAGTTTTAATAATACGATATTTAAGCTTAATACGTACCAGACTGAGCAATGTTGAAAATAACAAAGTTGTTTCCCGAAGTGCTGCTTAAGGAGGCAGACTGTGTAGTGAGGATATGCCTAGGTCTGGTGCTGTTGAAGTCAAGCTGACCCGCTTGGGTCCAAGTAAGAGGAATCTGCCACGTCTGGGCGGCCAGAGAACCAGAGAGCAGATAACGACTCTGTAAACACAATAGCAATAGAATAAATGGTAAATGTAAAATTACTTTTCACTTAGTATGTTTTACGTAAAACGCCAATAAAGACCTATTTGAATGGATTTTTTAACGAAAATAGAACCCCTAGTATTTTTTTCAATGAAGGGTAAAATACAGATACTCTTAAACTCACATAAATCACGTCAAAATGCACTTTCCAGTGAGATCAAAGCGTAAGTTTTCGTAAAATGATGTCTCTGTATACCCTAAAAAGCACTTGATACAAAACCACGAGGAGCAGTGGTGGCCCAGTGGTAACGGCCGCGACTTACGAGTTGTAGGTCGTGAGTTCGAACCCAGACAGGTGCTTTACTTTGTGTAAATTATTTCATCACCACTGCTCTCAAAACGGTGAAGAAAAACATCGTGAGGAAACCGGCATGTCCTAGAACCAAAAAATTCGAAGACATGTGACATCTACCAACCCGCACTGGGCCCGCGTGGTGGATTACGGCCCAATCCCTCTCACCGAGAGGAGGCCTGTGTCACAGCAGTGGGAACATTATAGGCTGATGATGATGATGACAAAACCAAAAAGAAGAAAAGAACATAAACGACTTAAAAATTTAAAGGATCTTTAAATGAAACAAACCTGAGTGACGGTTATTGCACCAGTTCCAGCATTTCTAGCAACAGTTATGACAGGGGAGCCCGCATTCTGGACCCAGCTGTCGAACAGTGCTTCGATATCGATGGTGGGGAAATCACGAGTGTATGTGAAATCCTCAGAAACCGCCAGTTTGAAGGCATCATACATGTCTTTAGGAGTACCGAGGCCGTAAGCACTGGAGAAAATAAGAGAAACTAAATTAGTGAACATTTTTTTGGTCGTAAGCATCATTATTAATCTTTTGGTGCATTTAAGTTAGAAAAATAACTTTTAAAAAGAAAACGTTTAACAATATGTGAATATAAAGACTATATACATTACATTTATTAACAGTACATATTTTGTCGCTTCATCTCTTAAATAATGTGGCAATAATAAATCATGGTTTAAATGATAAGATAATTCAAGAATGTCTCTGGTCTGACAAAATTGACGCACAGGTCAGGAGGTTTTAAGTTTTTGACTTACTTGTTCCTCAAATAATATCTGAGGGCATTCCTGAAGGTTCTAGGACCGACGAAGTGCTCCAACATTCTAAGGACGGAAGCTCCTTTGGCGTAGCTGGTGGTACTGAAGTGGGCACTGATGGAGGGATTGCTGGAGACTCCCGTCCAGTTCATGGGCTGAGCGCCCACACCAGCATCGTGATTGAGCGCACTGTGTACGTAGTCAACCACGAATTGATCATCTAATTCTAAGCTGGGATCAGCCTGTAATCAAATAAAGTGTGTCAAAACCAAATCATTAATCGAAATTAAATCGTTAGGCGCTGGAAGACAAAAAACTTTATGGGAATTGCATTGCCTATCCAAAAGCTAAAAGTGACATTGAAATATCCATGAATGATGAAAATATACAAGACAATTTTTAAACTTACCCAGTGAGCAGCGAAATATTCGAAGAAGCTAGCGAAGGACTCGTTAAGCCACAGGTTACTCCACCAGAAGCAAGTGACTAGGTTACCGAACCATTTGTGTCCTAGCTCGTGGGCCATGATAGTAGCAATGAAGATCTTGTTGTTCAAATTGGTGTTTGCTGGGTCATACAAGAGGTACGCCTCCCTATAACGAAACGACGTTAAACATTTTGTGATATATTAGCGAAAACGAGACAAATAAGTAAACATTTACATCGTTCATCTAGAGTAAATACGCCACTTAAAATGACCTTTCACACGTTCCAATTAAAAAAAGTTGTATAAATTTCTTTAAACATACCTGTAGTTAACCATTCCCCAGTTTTCCATAGCACCGGAGGGGAAGTCAGGAAGAGCGATATGATCATTCTTCATCAAGTTACCCTGGCCCATCTCGTGATACTGGATACCTAGGTAATCGTCCAATACGTTGGTGATTTCGAGACCAATTTCGGCAGCGTATCGGTGCTGGGAGTCGACTCCTTGGCGGGCGATGATCTTGAAGGGTTTGGCAGCGGTGCTGGTTAATTCAGTAGCGACAAAGTCACTCACGTGGAACGCGACCAGGTAAGCAGAGATGATTGGAGTCGGGTAGAAAGTTTCACGAACACGGTCGCCTAGTCTGTTGAAGTTTATAAAATCAGATTTAAAAATTGCACAATTTCATTCAGAATTTTATGGAAAATAATTATAAACACAAAGAAATTGCGTGTGATGGTAATTCGTATGAACAAAATCTAGTTGGTAGGAATGCCTTAGATATAAAATTCGCCTTTGTAGATATTTTTGCATAATAATAACATACTTCTGCTTTTCATTTCATGATTACATTTTTAATTAGCTGCAAATTATTAGTAGGTAAAATTTTCATGTTTTTGGATTAAAGGATTTGGATTAGTCTTGAACTCATTTATATCTTTAGACCACTGTACACGAGTACTTCATAATTTTTAATTTTCTATTACTTCTAATAACAGTAAACTACTCTACTAAGCTTAGAATGAAAAACGTTTCAATTCCCATTCAAATGTTATGAATTGCATTCTTATTCCATGTCATATTATTCGTTAACATAAAATACTATAATAATAATCGTCTAACAAGAGTTGAGTGAGTCACCGGTAATTAAAAGAAAAACTATGAAAAACAGAATTAGCATACTCACTGTACAACGGTCCTGCGGTCCATGTTGGAATATGACTGGCTCAAGGCGCGGTCACGAGTGATAGAGATTGTGAAGCGAGACTTGAATTGAGGCTCATCGAAGCATGGGAAAGCTTTCCTGGCATGGTAAGGCTGGAACTGAGTGGTGGCGTACAGCCTGCAAAAAAAAGTCAACCAATCAGTCAATATGGCGTCGTATTCGTGGCTGCTTGCTCTTGTATTTCAAAATTAGAGATTCACATGACTTGTACCTTTATCAACAACATTGTCAGCGACTTCATCCACCCGTGATTTCTTTACACCGTGGGAGTTAATTATGAATGGCAAGAATTATAAATTGGAAGAACCTTTGTGCAAGATTACAGCTTTCTAGGTCCAAAGCTGGGCGTTGATGAATCATTCAGTGATTTAATGAGAGAATCAGGACTTTTCCTAATGTCTTTGTGCAGGACAATTGCTATGCATAATGAAATAAGAAAACACGCTGCGACGACCCGAAATAACTCGGCATGAGTGAAATTCGGTTAAAAGAATTTATTCTCGTAAAGAACACAAACAGTTCACTTAAAATATGAGATATACAAATAAGTCATGCAAGTTTTAAGGTACATACTCATTGAAATTAATGTTTATTTCTCAATAAAAAAGGGGGGGACGGATTTGGACGAAATTTAGTTTATATATAGTTTGTAACCTGGATTAACACATATGAAACTCTTATCCCGGTAGTACGTTCCCGTGGATAATTTTCGAACTCCACGCGAGAAGTCGCTGGCAAAAGCTTGTTTAGAATATTTAATCATATTGTGATATCAAGTCTCACCTCAGTTGATTGTTCAAGTAGTAGTAGCCCCTGTAGAAGCCTCTGTCGAGCGGGTTGGTGTTAATTTTTCCGTCGTATCTGACGGTGATGGTGTAGTTGCCCCTATTGATGGGTGCACCGAGGTTTATGTGTAACAGCTCTAAATAGTTGTCGATGGTGAAAGGTTTGAGGACTTGGAGGTTCACAGGCTGATTGTTGGCGTTGTTGATAACAGTTACAGTTCTGATTAAAACAACATTTTGGTGGAACACAATCTGCTGGAGGTTGTCTTCTTGTACCTGGAGAGAAAATGACATTGTTACACACACATATATCACGCCTTGTTTCCCCCTGAAGTGTGAAGCACAGGTTTAAGTAAAGTACACCTAAGTTTTGTCAATTATGTTTAAGTCGCATGTAATAGAGGGAGAGCCTATTGCCATCAATTTCTCCTGAGAAATGTTGGTTACAAAAACCCTATAACAGGAGCAGGAGCGGTTGCAACCACTAGACCAACGAATCAATTTAATTGTTTCTATTTTCTTGTTTTTAATTAACTACTCTTGATTTTGACTTCGACAGGTGAAAAACCATGGATGAGGTCTGGGATAGAATGAGCGTGTGCAACCTTATCTCTTGTGTACTCTAAAACTCTAAAGTGGTCTTTGAACTCGGATAAAATAATAGCACATATTTTTCACGCCTCCTCTACTTACAATTGCAAGTGCCTTGACATGGTCTCAAGTATCAAATATCTAGGCGTTTACATCGACGAGAGACTGGATTGGCGCACCCATACTGATACTCTATGCTCCCGGCTTCGTAAACTAATTTATTTATTTAAAGAGCTTAGACATGCAGCCGACATTGAAACAGCATCACTAGTATACCGCTCTCTATGCGAGTCGATAATTACTTACTGCATCCCGGTATGGGGCGGTACGTTCAAAACAGTGATGCTTAGGGTGGAACGAGCTCAGCGGGCTGTTCTTAAAGTTATTTATTTCCGCAAAAGGGCCCACAGCTCAGTTGTACTCAGAAGCCCAAGTACTAACGGTGAGAAAATTATACGTTCTTCGCTCTATCTTACGCCGCCATTCCACCATGCCACTAGATAGCAAGCTATGTAATCGGCGGATTGGGTTCCCTATCTGTGAGTCTGTCCAATGTCGTACTGCACTTGCGCGACGTCACTATCGGGCCCAAAGTGCAGCAATGTATAATAAAATAAACAAAAATCTTCCAATTTATAAACTAACCCTAAAGTTAAGCAGACTCTTAAACCATGGCTACTGTGACTGAACTATGACGAAACAGAGAAAATCCTCACGTCTATTTCCTAACATTAAACCCCTCCTGATCAATCATTGACACACACACACACATACAAACACACACACTCATACACACACACTTACGCTCACACCTAGACACAAACATACTCACAAACACTCGCATTCTCAATACAGGCTTCTTTTAACCGTGTTTAGTTTATTTTATTTTTTATTTTGTTGTTACCATATTCTTTTTATTTTTTCTTAATCTTTCCGCATAAGAATCTGTAATGTTTCCTACTGGGAGAGGGCACTGGCTCTTGTAACACAGGTATATTACCTAGCACGAGAGTCAGGGACTTCACACTATTTTGTAACCACTTTCTTGTGTAATAAAGATTTATTTATTATTATTATTACCTACTCATCGTTATTAGACTAGCACTAGTCTATTGAATTGATGTATTGAATCCATATACCTACCTATAATTTCTTCGTAGGTATAACGATGTGACGATGAATACTATGGAGACTAAATATCTAGCAAATAATAATTTAGTTTTAAGACCATTAGGTACCCGTCAAATCCGTCAAAATTAATCAATAATAATATAAAATACTAATGCATCACGGATTTAGATATAAACGCCATCATAAGGTTTAAAAAAATTACTTAGTCACGAATAATTTGTGTGTATGTTAGTTTCAGTATACGATAATATAATCAATAATTACGATGGGACTCGTTTATCATTGGATAATGATAATCGGCAAAGTGTTGTAAAAATTTGATAAAGAAACATATTGAAATCATTTTTCTGATCCATAAGGAAATATTACATTTAGTTGTTAAAAAGCTTTAAATGGATGACAACATGACGCTATGTGTTTGAATCTTGAAAGGATTAATGCAGAGCTTCTCTTTTTCATAATAGTCTATCACTAGAATAAATTATACAACATAAATGAATCGACTTTCTTTCAACTGCGAAAAATAATGCGTAAATTATATCAAAAGATTAGTCGTATATATCTTCGCCATCTTTTTCTTCAATAAAATTAAAAATTCTGCTATTTTTATGCAAGACAAACCTAACATAATACCTTTGTCCCACAGTGGGAAGGCTAAGGTGTCACCTAAATCCACATTTCACACTAGTTACGTAATATGGCTCATCCATAGACAACATATTGCAATAGCCGAGTCATCATTATCATCATCATTTCAGCTGAAAGGCGTCCACTGCTGGACATAGACCTCCCCCAAAAGGGGGGTTTTGCCATAATCGCCACGTTTGGCAGACGGGTTGGCGATCGCAGTATGGTGGTAAAATACTTAGAGAACGCTGCTGCCTATTCTCTAGTAAGTCCCTTAGTCGCCCTCTACGACACCCACGGGAAGAAATGGGATGGTGCTATTCTTTTACGTCCGGCACCACAAGAAACAGCGTGCGGATAACCGAGTCCAAAAATGAATTTCGGGCATTCTATTATGTAGGTAGTTATGACTTAATGGAGAAACCAAAAAATACCTTACTCAACCTGATAAGCAATGGAAGACCCAGAACACCATACACACTGGAGGAAATTACATTTCCATTATATTCACTTAATCATCATCATCTTATAGCTTAAAAAGCTCTGCTGTTGCACATTCTCCTCTCCCAAGCCTCATCAATAGTGACTCATGTTTAATAAAAACGCCAAATCTTCGACCCTCAACAATAAAAGTCCCTTTCGAGAATACAGAGTGCCCGGGTCTCAAGGGGTGATTCTTATAATAGTCATAATATATAAAGCCATTTAATTCTGTCAATTTTTGTGTTGAGGTATTTCTTTCCAGTAGCAATTAACGGAATGTGTCTTATTTCTGTGTGCCTGGTGGCAAAGTTCTCCTCTAATAACTTCCACTGACGTCTCTATCAATAAAAACTCACAGTGGGTCCAAGCTGAAGGGATAGTATTCTTACAATAGTAGGTACTCGTTAATACGGGAGAAGACAAACCAAGCTTACTAGTTGATGCAAAATATACTTACATAAACGTTCATCTGAACAACTCCAGTGAATAGAGCTGTGTTGAGGTTGACATCGAGGTCGACATCAACGTCAGTAGGCTGCACAACATCAGTCAGACGGTATCTTTCTAGGTTTATCTCTGAGTCGGTGTTAAGAAACTCCAAGTTAGACCTGAAGTCCTCCTGAGGGATAGCGGTGACCGACCCCAGGAGAAAACAGAGGACGGTCGGAAGCAACATGTTGGTACCTACGGGAAAATGGTAATTTAAATGGCTGGTCGAGAATCTCGTGAAAATAAAAGTTTTTAAAGAAAGGGTATGTTGTCGAGTTTGTTTGTGATACTACAGTACTAGTTGATTTTAGTGTCAAATTTATAGATCCAAAGTTCAAGGACAATATATTTGCATTTTTTTTTAAACACTCCTAATAATTTAAAACTTAATTTATCCAGTATTGATTAACGACTAAATTCCGAAATGGGTGCTTTAGGGAAAAACTATTTCTATCACGTCAATGCATCACAATTTATTTGCGTATTACGCTTTATCATTTTTAGGCTGGGATTAGGATTTTATCAATTATTGCATTATTATACGACTTACCCATAGCTGCCCCGGACGGTACCAAACGAACGACTAGAGAGGCATAGTTAAAATATTATATATTTATCAATAATTATTTACTTATCTTTATGTACCTACCATTAATATTTTCGATGAACAGTGTTTAATCAAAAGCATGTCTGAAATCCACAGTTATCGTGTAATCAGCAGATAAGATACTTTTTGTTTTTCGTGTATAACTCTGATATGTAATTTTATTCACTGCTGGTTACTCATTTGAGGAATTGAGCGTATTTTATGTATGTCCGCAAGCAATATAATATGTGCTTTCGAAAATCTACATCCCTCAACTCAACTTTCCATAACCATAGAATGCTACAAGCTGGCTATTAACTTTTAATTGAACTACATAACATAAATTCTCTTTAAATATAAAGAGAATTTATGTGTATGTTGTTGTGAATACCCAATCAGACTTCATTACTCCCATTTTTGTTGGTGACAAGTTATGGTCTCTTGAGGAAAAACCATACCCTCGATAACAACCCAATAAACCTTTAAACTTTTTCAACACAATTGTAAAAGCATTGCGGCGGATTCGTACAATAGCTTAACAGGCTTCCTGAACGAATTTATGACCAAATATTTTACTTTAACCGGTCAAATACCAACTCAAATAATTATGCAGATTTTTCTTTTTATGCTTTTTATATCACTCTTCAGGCCACTATGCATCCCATCTGTGGTAAGATCTACCTTATAGAGATACAACAGTCTCTTGGTCGATGAGGAAGAGGTCCCGGGCGAAAGACAGCACGAAGGTGATAACAGCTAGTATTTTAGACTTTATAAGAAGTTGTAAGAAGACAAGAAGAGAGATCTAAATGCGGTTTTTGAAAGGTTAAAGAAAATTAAAAGAATGAAATGTCACTAATTTGATTTTGCTAATTATTGTCATCATCGAAATGTAAAATACTAGTATTCAGCTGCATCCGGTTAGACTGAAAGCTGACCCCAACATACTTGGGAAAAGGCTAGCCAGATGTAGTTTGTCTTCATCCAAATAAACCATCATACAAAGTCAAAATCAGCCTTGCAGTGACGAGACGTTCACTGATAGATATAAGCCATCTACTAAGCATCACGATACTTGTTGTCACGACAACATTTGCGTTCTCCAAAGAATCACCAAAATCTTCACTAAATGTGTGTCCACTTTATCGACTACATATTATTATGTTATTAGTACTCATCTGCGCATTCAAAGTCATCATCATTTCAGCCGAAAGACGTCCACGTTTGGACATAGGCCTCCCCCAAGCTCCGCCACTTCGACCGGTTCTGTGCTTCCCGCATCCAGCGGACTTATGTGGCCCTCACAAGGTTATACAAATTTATAATTTTACGTTAATTCTTGATTTCGTTATGCTTTGGGATTCATTATTGATATTACATTCTTATTTATGTCATCATATTATATCAAATAAAGATGCAAGAGCCTTATTTTTGGCTCTAATACATATTATGATTATACATTAACATTTAAAAAAGACAGTGATTCATTTGATGCTCTCAAAATTATTGTAAAACTGCTTGCAGTAGGAAATTATTTTTCTTTCCTTTAATTTATGTTGAAGTTATTCCTCGGTCATTTCCATCCAGCTACTACTTACCACCCTACGAAAATCGTCGCTCCGCCTAGCTGGAAGGTTTTGTGTGATTTTTGGTTTACGTTCGAAGTCTGCCGAATTTGATAATCGAACCATCGATGATCACGAGTTTGAGATACGAGAGAGCCGCATTCTTGAGGCCATCCTATCCTACTGCTGTTCCAACGGTATCAGTCCTATGGCTAATAATGGCCAGCCTATTGCCACTTGTGCCTCCTTATTCTGTGGGCTGAGTCGATGTCGACTATTTTATATGGAAATAAGGCATGATGAAGAAGAAAAGACGATAATGACAACTTAAGGCTGATTTTACTTTGCTAAAATCTTATCTTTTATCTTATCTTTTATGACGTCTGTTAATTTTTGTATGGGTATCTGCAAAAAATTCAGAATGTATTCGCAGTACAAGACCTACACTAGGTATAAAAAATATTATCGGTAACCCAGGTACCCTTCGTAAGATTGTCAGAAACACCAAGACGTTGCTGGCCTGTCTCGAGGAGCTGAGGTGGATCGAATAACTGGTTCTCCCACCCTTACGCAAAATACGCGCTTTGACGTGGAGTTGCGGACAACAGCCCGTTTTACCTACCTACCTACCATCGTCATCTTCATTTCAGCCGAATAACGTCCACTGCTGAATAAAGGCCTCCTCCAAGCACCGTGACATCGACCGATTCTGTACTTCTCGCAATGAGCCGATTCATCAGTGAGGTCATGTAGCACATACCTGGTCTATCCAACTAATATTATAAATGTGAAAGCTAGTATGTTTGGCTGTTTAATCATGCAAAAACAGAAGAACAGATTTGGATGGCACACAGATAGCTTATAACCTGGATTAACGAAAAGGATACTTTAAAACCCGGTAAAAAGTTCCCGTTGAATCATTACCTACCACCACGTGGGCGAAGTCGCTGACAAAAGCTAGTCAATAATAACAAAACAAATACTAAGTGCTAAAAAAGATAATAATCTACATTTCATAATCAGTTAAAGACAACCGTTTCTGTGTGCACATTATCATTAAGGTATCATTGCTTAATTATCGACATTAGTCACCTTAATTTTATCTTAATCGTCTTCATGTTAGATATGCTTAGATAGGCTGCTCCGGTGAATTGAGCTTGACGCCAAAGTCGAAAATCAGTTTCGTCATTGGCTCTAGGTAGATACTGGAAGGTTCACATTTAAATACTTCCGTTCCTTTCATTTATAATCAATCAAGTGTAGTAACGTTATTCGTTATCTTTCCAGCGTATTTAGTTACCGGTCCCAAACTTGTTTATCCAAATACAAAATTTATATTTTGTTTCCCCAGAGCTTCGAATAATCGAACACCAAACAGTCGACTCAAATAAATAGCTTTATTTAAAACATATAAAAATATTACCTTTATTTAACAAATATTCTTACAAAAATACACTATATTACTCATATTATTAAAAATAGTTTATAAAATTACGCCATATTAATGGCAAGTGTCACTATTAAAGTGACGACGCTGAGAGTAGCAATGTTCGCTGAATCAGGTTCGGGGGTTGGTGTGCTCTCTGGTGTTGTGGGAGCTGGCGTGTTTGTAGTTGTAGGAGCTTCCGTCGTAGTGACAGTGGTCTGTGGTGTTGTCGTTGGAGCAGCTGTTGTTGAGGTTATAGCCACCGTCGTTGGTATGGTTGATTCAGTTACTGTTGTTGTGGTTTCAGGTACGGGAGTAGTAGGATTTAATATATCTTCGAATCCCGAATCGAAGTAAGCATTGAATTCGCTCACCCTTTGTCTATAAAACTGAAGGTTACGCTGTGAAGTCGCGATACCACTGTTAGCGGTAGCGACGGCTGAAGCACCGATGGTTGCTTGGTTTGCAGTCAGCCAACCTTGTACCTAAAATTAAGAAGGATACGTTAAGGACAGTTAATATTTTTGTCTAGATATTGTAAAAAGCAGGACTTACAAATAGTGAGGAGCTTTAAAAAGGTCAACATAAAAATTTGTTGCATAAATATCTAAGAATCCACATATCTAACAAAAAAGCTTACCGCGGTGATGTCTGCCTCAGTCAATAGACGGCTTGTGATCGAGTTTAGCATTGTGTTGAGAACACCGGGTCTGTAATTCAAAATAATTGCAATCAGTAAGCATAATATGTAGTGATATAAATAATTATAATGACGACTAAATTATAGCTGCTTGTGGTGACTGGTCGTCTTGATGACCATGATTTTGCTATTGTTACTTACCATGAATTCAGCATATCATTCTAGACCGTACCGCAGAAATTTTTGCCGGATATACAAAAAAAAAAAACAGCTGTTCCACACATTTTGACCAAGTAGGTATTGCACTTTTCTATGAAACAGCTGTTTTTTTTTTTATAACCGGCGAAAATTTCTGCGGTAGGGGGTCTAGAATGATATGCTGAATTCATGGTTAAAATTTGCGCACTGGATAAAAACTTATCCTGTATAATTACCTACCTGTTCATTTATTTTACGTCGATGGTCCTAGGTTGTTCCAAATGATAAATTTGTGGCCTCGAGTTGTAACTAGGGTCTTAACAGCTATGTGAACATAATCCAGTATTGCATATGTAAGCTATCACGTCTTTTAAACCAGGAGGCTTTTATTTTGGTATTATGCTTTATTTAAATTTTATTCTTTGTGCTTGAGTAAATTTCATTTTATTTGTTGATATATTTGCATGGCTAGCTGACATATGAAAAATTATTTAATTAATGTTCTGTGTCTCGTAATGTTTATTACTTTGTCTATGTATGTATAGAAAACAGGCAGCTGTGCTTCTGGGGAGTTTCTCGCACCACTTCTTGTTCCCAGCTAAAGCACTAGGACGTGGTGAAGGGTGGGCGTAATGGGGGACTGTCTTATGTATTTTGACGTACGAAAAGTGCTGACTCTCAGCCAAATTTGAATAAATTACTTTTGATTTTGATTTATCAATATCAATATAGAATATGCTTAATTGAAACTTGAAGCACCAGCTCTTAAAATATTTCTTAATTTTAAGGTACTGCCAAACTTGCTATTGATGGTGATATCTACCAGACAAAACCACTAGAGTTTACTCCGTAATTCCGAAATATGGTCAAAACGTAAAAAAATATTTTACCCTCGATTATTTAACTGCGCTTCAGTAAGATTATAACAACTGATATAATCATATATTGAGAAATTAAGGGGTTAAATGAGTGCAGTTTTTGAGGCAGACGTTTTTCCAAATCTAACAATTTCCTAAAAGAGGCACAGGTAAATTATAATACCTGTCAAATTAAAAATTAGTAACACAGCATTTTACTTACGTCGCAATGACTCTCTGGAGATTACCCTGCATCCATTGGAAGACCCTCATAGTGTTGTATTCGTTGCTAGTGATAGCAGAAGAAATAGCGGTGCTGTAGTCTTGAGCTCTCACTATAATGTTGTCATCATTTCCAGAAGCAATACTAGCGAGGAATCTGTTCAAACTGGGCTGGTCTTGGGTACAACCTGCCGCTGTAATCATCACCACTTGCTCGTTAGCCAAATTTGTTCCGAGATATTGGTTCCAGAAGAAGTCGTAATCTTGAGAAGTTCCGTAGCGGAGACCATTGCAGTATACCCAAGGACGCATGTTAGGTGGAATGCTGTTGTAAAATAAACACAGAACGTTAGGTATCAAGGGAATGTAAAGCATAGTATAGCTTAAGTATGTTATTATTTTAAGGTTCGATCAGCAACACAAATGGATCACCACGTCGACTTTTACACTTCTGAATTGACACATCTTTTTGTATTTCATAAAATTGTTAAAAGTGACTAAAAAATCAAACTCAAGTTTTAAGTTACTTTTGTCGCGGGCAGTAGGCACTTCTTCCAGATTTCTCCGTTTCATTGGGTAAAAAAACTGTCACGCTTACCGTCCACCGTTCCTCCAGTTCTGGAAGCTTGTTCTAGCCGCAGTGATGCAACCCTGGTGTCCGACGTTGCAGAGGAAAGTCATCACATGCATGCGCAGGAGATCATCCATGAAAGTACCGCCATTTTCTGGCTCATTGTACCCCAGGCGCGCAACAACCGCCGTGCTCAAGTCAATGATTTCACTCTAAAAATTGTTTCTATTTTATTATATGTACATACCTTCATTAATTCGTAAAATATCAATGACAACAAACTACATTTAACAATTGTTTAAGAAGTTTTTACTTCGCTTTGTCACAATTAAAATGATTATTACCCTCAATCTGCTTAGAGCAAGACTGTCGTGAGCCAATCTTCTAAGAGCGAAGTTGAATCCAGCTATGGCAGCATGCCAAGGAGCGTACTGGTCTTCGAATTTCAGGAAAGAGAGGATACTGAACGCTCTATTGTAGGTCAAAATGCCAGATCTGGCTAGCAGGAATACGTCATCAACGATCTAGAAACAAAAAATAAATATCGATAAAAACAATTTAGAACACATTACGAATACATAAAGTCGACGTTGCGTCGTCAAATCGTAACCTAAAGGCCCAGGTTACCTCTATAGATTAACCTGCCCTAACCCCCCCCTTCCCTTAATATTATAATTGCCATTTTAGGCTGCTACTGATAAATTCTCCTTAAAAAAATTATATCTCTTTTTTAAATGTTTAGAGCTGAATTTACTAACACCAAATATCTATAAACAAGGAATTTTCCCCCTCTTTCTTCATTTGAACAAAATGACAGAATTTATTTATTGTATTTTGTTTTATTCTGATGGAATTATAAAGAGTTTCTTTATATGTTAATTTTATTTCCCGAATAATACTCATCTGACGTTAGAAAAATCAGCTCATTTAATGGTAATTAACGTACCTGCGCGCGATTGTATTCGTGTATGGTTTCCCTTTCGTCACCCCTAAGAGCCTGGGTGATAAGAGCCCAAGTCAAGTCATCGTAGTTCACCCTGTAGAAACCTATAAATAATCACCAGTTTACAAATATAACTTTTATATCATTCATCTTTTTCTAGTCTCTTATTTTAATCCAAAATTAAGAATTAGTACTTCTTTATAAAAATATGATTACCAGACTGTTGTTTGTTGAAAATAACCCATTCCCTTCCCGTGGTTCCTCTGTTGATGGTCACTGTTCCAGTACTCATGATCTGAGAAGGCTTAAGGTTCGCGAAGTCAGCAGCATTACCCCTGGTCCAAGTAATGGGAATGTACCATAGATCAGTGCTCGCGGGCTGACCGGCATCACGGAAGAAACGCGCCTATAAGAAAAAATCATTTTGTAAGCAGTTTGTAAATGAAATGGATACAATTCTAGACACATAAAAGAGATAGTGTCAATGGAAACACAAAAATCAGGAAACTAATTGTCAAGCACGCGTCCACTACTATGACTGGTTGACTTAATTCACATGAATTCCATTTAATTTTTTCGCATCATTGATTTGCGTTCCAGAAATCTGAATAATTTTGAAGGATTGCCATCCATTGATATATATGGTCAAAACATTTGTATTCTCAACAACATAAATAACGCAATTAATGTAATTGAATTGTGAAAGCCATTCCTAAAGTTAGTGTGTACTGTCAAATCTTGACTAATAACATATGTACATTGCCATCCACCCTTGGTTGGCTGATAGAGAAAGAAGCGTTAGACAAGTCCGCGTGTGTACTTATTTGCATAAAATTTAAATAAATTATAAATAGTTGCACTCTTGAGAGTCTCGTAAAACCTACTTGTTGAACAGTCATGGCACCAGTTTCGTGATTTACGGTGACAGTCAAAAGAGGATGTCCAGCTTTCTCGGACCACGACCGGAAGTACAGGTTGATGGTGACACTACCATAAGTGGCCAGAGCGCCGTCTGTGGTGGCAGCAGCGTCCAAAGCAGAGAACAATTGTGTGGGCTCAGCGGTTGAATATTGACTGTGGAAATAAAAACAATTATAAATGTTTGTAACTAAAACAAAAAAAATATTGAAGCAAAGTTTAAAAGAGAAAGCCCATGGATATGTTTAGAATCTCAAAAGCAATTGATAAAAGTTCGATATAACAACCTCCTTCTTTTTGAAGTCGGTTAAAAAGAGTAAAAATATCACTAAATATATTCACTTGGCGATCAAATAGCTCCTAAGGCCGTTCACAAAAGTGCTGTTGCCGAGCAAGTGCTGTGTCATTCTGATGATGCTGGCTCCTTTCCCGTAGGTGATTTGTGAAAAGTGTGCACTGACACCTTGTGGGTCCTCCACGCTGGGGTCAGTTAATGGATGAGCTTCTGGTGTGGCATCTGAGAGCAAGGATACTTGAACCTGCTCGGTAATGAAACGAGTGTCGAAACCCATCTCTGGTGAAACCTGGTGATTAGACAAAATGTAAAAAAAAAAAAAACACGCCTTTAAAATAAGAAAGAAAACTGTTTACATGCATTTTTGCACCTCATATTTTATGTTAACACAAAAATAATAATAGTTAATTATTCATAGAAAATGTATGGAGCTTTCGTATTACAATAAAAAAGGATAAGCAAGACTTGGAATCCTTGGAAACAATACAACATTTTTAAGATTATTGCTGTGAGAAAGATTAAAAAAAAAAAAAAAACTGAGGCCTTTGTACGTTTTTCCGGAATGAAATAAAAATAAAGATTCCGTTTTCCTTTTAAGGTCGGAACCCTAATAATATATCTTACTATATCAGTCAAGTAGAACTGGTAGAATCTAGCGAATCCTTCGTTTAGCCAGAGGTTATCCCACCAGGCACAAGTGACGAGGTTTCCGAACCACATGTGAGCAATTTCGTGAGAAATGATATTGGCTATACGTTGTTTGTAGAAATTGTTGGTATTTTCAGGATCGTAGAGGATGAGAGCTTCCCTATGGACAATAATAAATAGAAATGTTAGCAATGGATTTCGGAACTTTCTTCGTCTCATTACAAAACGTGATCTTACTTTAGTTCTAGTCCAAAGCCCTGAGCCAGTTTTTGCATTTCCAACTATAATTGGATTTTGGTCTTGATACAAAAATGACAAATTAGTACCGGACTAAGTTGTCAGTGAAGTTGTGAGTGTTGTGAGCGAGTGAGTTTTGTTGTCAGTGACGTGAACTGAATTTCTATGCATATTGGGTTATTAATACAAAAACTGGCTTTGTACTTACTTTACCTGATGAAATGAAAACCTTATTTGTAATAAGTGGGATATTGATAAAGTAAAAAAAAATCTATAATAAAAAGGAAATTTTAGCAAAGGAATTCCGTGAAGCGAGAAAATCAAGTTTTCTCTGGTAATTTGTTTTAATGATATAATTGGTATTCAGCTTACCTGTATGTCAACAGACCCCAGTTCTCCATAGCACCCGCTGAAAAATCTGGGATAGCAGCTTGTTTCATGTTCATGTTTGTTGCCATTGAGTAGTAAGGGATAGCGGTATACCGCTCCATAACATCCAGAAGAGGCACACCAATAGCCAAGGAGTACGCTCCGGTATTACCAATATTCTCCCGAGCGTAAATATGGAAAGGCCTTGCTGCATTGTTGTTAGTAGCTACTTGAGCATAGCCGGACACGATGAAAGCCAGCAAGTACGTAGAAGTAACAGGTGTTCTAAAGAAATTCTCCCTTATTTTTCCGTTTCCAACTCTGGAAAGACAGCTCTCATTAGTCAAGGTAAATAATGAAGTGGATATATTTTACAGTTTTTTTTTTTTAATATAATGACAACGATAGTCCGCGAAATTCAAATTTTCTTCTGATTTTTGCAATTTCCAGGTAAGGTCAGGTCGTATGTTAATAAAAATATGATTCGTGTTAGTAACAAGTATGGTTCTATAAAAATTGTAATGATCAATACAAGCCTCTAAGTTGATTAGTAGGTACCATTCAATTGAATTTGGAACAAACGCAAAAATAAATATGAGTTTCGCAGGTCTCCCTGGCGATTCCCCTATAAGTGTACATTCTAATGCTTACGTGCTATCTGAGCTTTGGATCGGCATGTTTGATATGGTGGGGCTGAAACCTTCAATGTCTCTGGTGATGGAAATATCGAAGGTAGCCTTGAACCGAGGTTCGTCGTAGCACGGGAAGGCTTGCCGAGCATGCCCTGGCTGGAACTGTGTGGTAGCCATCCACCTAAAAAAGGGTTCAGGTGAAAGTTAAACGCTCAATTCTAAGAAATCTGTTAAAAGGAGAAAACCAGGTTTTGAAGATGAGAATATGATTAAAGCTTCTTTATTATTTCGTTGAATGACAGTTTTACTACTTTGGTCAATGATTCACCAACAACAAATTCACATAATCATGATTACCTACTATTTGTTTATTCATTAAATTATTTCTGTCTTTAAATACATTCTAAAAATGTATATGATCAACTGGCTCTTGAGAGTCGATTTAGTTATTAATGTTGATGAATCAGCCTGCAGTTTTCGAAAATCTCATATTGATATGAGTTTTTCTCATATTTTAACACCTTAAACTGCATTTATAGTAGTACGTCGCAATGTTTTAGGCCCTGTACAAGAAATAGTAATGAAATGTATTTCAACTTAAAAAGCTTTCTGCTTACCTTCTCTCGCCAGCTCCGTCAATATACCAGCTCCTGTAAAACCCTCTCATGTTTGTTTGCAGTCGGCCGCGGAACGTTATTGTGACTATGTAATTTGTGTTCACTGTTAGAAATGGGGTAGTATTAATCTGAAAAGTACTGAATTGGCCGCATGTGTAGGTCTGACCCTGTGTGGCTATGTTATTTCCAGGGGTAGTGGCAAGTGCGACGAACACCGACACGATGGTTAAATCATTACAGTGAAGTTCAATTTGGTTTATGTTTGGTATTTCTGTTCTAATCGTGATGGCGACTTCACCGTCAAATGTAAATTGATTGGTGCCAGCCGCCAAGTGTGGTGTCAAGTGAACTGCGTAGTTGGTCGGATATGTGTTACGGGACAGACGGTAACCGCCATTCCTCATCAAGTTCCTGTATTCGATCCAATCTTCATCTGTCTCATCGATGGGACCAAAGGATAGAGCGCCCTGCAGGAGGGCTACCCCCAGAAGGAGGTTTAACCAGCGACTTGCCTAATAAAAGAAAAAAAAACTTATATATTTATATAAGTAGCATAGCTGTAAGTTGTTATGACTTATTTATGTTATATCCTTCATAAATGTATGATTATCGCATTTAGGTGCTGTCGTAATAGATGGCGATTGTCGCGCGAATGTGTGAATAGGATTCGCGATGACAGACGGCGCGTTCGCATTTTCCGAACAATCGTGCCGATCGCGTATAAGCTTGTACAGGACACCCGTACAAGTTCTCTTTTTATGTTTCTTATATGTTTATTTTCTTATGCCAAAGTGATTTCATCTCTTTTGTAATTTAATAACACTCGAGAAAAATAAATTAAACAACAAAATTAAACATTTACTAGATATGTTAAGTGTCCAAGCATTAGGCAGTGTCCTAATAGAAGCGATCATCACGCGATCACAATGGCCACACCAATCGGTTGTTTCAGTATCATGGTGAGATACTATTTGGCCTTATAAAAAAACATTAAAAGTCCTGCTTTTTCTTTTTTGTTTTTGTAAATTTCTAATTTAATATTTAGTTTGTGTTGCCTAAATCACAATTTACATGTATTTATTTATTAGATATGTAAACAATGTCTCATTCATTCAAGAGTAAGTAGCTGCTGTCACTAATGTCATCTGTCAGTCACGTGGTAACCGGATAAAGTTAGGCATTATGTCATCACGGTAGCGCTTGGTGTGGTACCAGCTAAGTAAAACATTAAACGTAAACAGGTACGCAATCAACAGGATTCTAGACCAATAAATATATTTTATTGTTTTTTCAGATGAAAGCACCACGCGCGTGCCGCAAAATTTGCGCACATTAATTAAATGTCAAAAAAATTGCCACTGAATGTGCGGTCCCCAGGCAAAGAGGAACTTGAAATTATTTTTTGGTTTTTTGCATCTAATCCATTGGTGGTTTTATACACAACAACATCATGCCTGTGAGCCACGAAGGGTTTTAGCAGAGGAGTATAGTAGTGAAGCTAAATTTTGCCAGATTTGGTTGAAGTCCCATTTAAAGGGCGAGGCCTTTTGCCATCAACCAGGCATAAATAATAATTTGCCTGACTTGGGAATCGAACCCAGGACCTGATGGTCACTTGCGACCATGAGGTATATATACCTACATACGAAACAACACAATGTGTACTGCGCCATTAGGTAACTTTGTTTTTATATTTTATATTCAGTCGCTAAGAGAAAGGGGAAGAGGACACTACACACACAATTTTTATTCAAAACGTTTCGTAGCTTTTCAACACGAAAACACTTATCAAAACGATTACGTAACAAAGAAATCTACCAATAGTGCTCCTACGTAACATAACATATCCTTAGTTACATAGAATAAATCACTATTAAAATTAAAATTTTTACAAAAAAAAATGTTTTTGAATTTGATAATATATAAAAAACATACCATTGTCGCGCTGGTTCGAAACAGGAATAACCGTCGCCAATACTAATTTATCTATCTCTATATAAACGGTTATATCTTATCCAAAAATTACAATTTACTTAATCAGCTGATAATAATTATTTAGATAGCGAGTATTATGTACCTGTTTGGTCCGAAAAAGCTGAAGCGGATTCGATGTATAATGTTTTTACGAATTTTATCGGTTTTTTCATACGTTTTCGATTATTTTTATTACTCAACAATTACCTCATACTAAGCCATTACGAAATTCTGAAATTTAGAAAATGAGCAATTCTGTAAATTCTGTTATTTTCCTTGTTAACCTGAAAACTGTTCCAATGGTCAATTTTTCTTAAGTTAATTAGTTAAGTTAATTAGTTAATTTATAACCCAGTGGTTAAAGCCTCGCTTCTCATGCACGAGATAGTAGGTTCAGATCCGGTCAAGTACCAATGTGACTTTTTCAATTAATTTATAGGTACTTACAATTTTTTTCTTGGACAGGATTGACATCAGCGAAGGAAAATATCGTGACGAAACTTATACCTGAATTCAATATACATAGTTTTACTCACGGATTCGCGCTGGTTGACGGGAACGTCTTACCGGGACAATATTTAGCCAACGTCCTTTCCCAGGATGCCATTTATCTCCTTGCCAAATTTTAAGAAAATCCGTTCAGTAGCTTAAGCGTGAAAGGATATCATATAGATAGACATTTACTTTCGAATTTATGAAATAAGAATGATCTCTACTGATATTAAATATTCAAACTCAAAGCATTTATTTAAATTAACAATTCGAAAGTAACTATGTCTGTCTGTCTGTAACGCTTTCACGCCTAAACCGCAGAACCGATCGTCATGAAATTTGGCAGAGATATAGCCTGGGATATGGAAATGGACATGGACTACTACGCCATAACTCACATTCACAAGGGCGGAACCGCGAGCAAAAGCTAGTTAATTATAAGTGTAATCACCAAGCCGCCTGGAGCAACCGTGGTGATTAATGCTCTTGCTCTCTGATGTCTTCTTTGTTTAAGAAGAGGCTTTTTCCCAGAAGTGGGAACGTAATAGGCTGTTATTATTATTGGTCTTATGTTATAACAACACATCGTATCGTTTTGTGAAGTTATGTTATTTTGTGTCTATTTTGTATCGACAATATCACATTACAAGATAGTAGCGCCATATACCAAAGAGTATGCAAAACTGTATGTCTGTAAAAAAATAAAGTTTGTTCTTGTCTGTCACTCATGCGTTTAATTTATTAGAGGTTATGTGCCCAGATTTTATAGTTTTTTCTCGCATTTTTCTTGGACATTCCTAGTGGAAATAGATTTTGCAGATTGAGATAAACTGTGATTAACGCTGTGACTGTGAAAATGACGACGAACTACCTTGTCAGTGTGCCTAAATTGAAAGGGCGTGAGAACTACAGCGAGTGGGCTTTCGCGGCTGAGAATTTCCTAGTTCTGGAAGGAATGTCTGATTGTATCAAGTCGGAGACAGTACCAGCAGAAATAGGAGCAGCAGGTGACGCGAAAACCAGAGCCAAGCTGATTCTGACAATAGATTCGTCGCTGTATGTGCACATAAAAAGTGTACAAACGACCCATGAGCTGTGGAAGAAATTGAAGAACCTATTTGACGACTCAGGATTTACGAGGAGAATCAGTTTACTGAGGAGTTTGATTTCCATACGACTCGAAAATAGCGTTTCAATGACTTCGTACGTGACACAAATTATCGAAACAAGCCAAAAATTGAGTGGTACAGGTTTTAATATTAATGATGAGTGGGTCGCATCGCTTTTGTTAGCGGGATTAACAGAAAAATATTCCCCTATGATAATGGCGATTGAGCATTGCGGCATACCATTGACAGCAGACGCCATTAAAACCAAGTTGTTGGACATGGAAGAAAGCGGAAACGGCGGCGACAATAGTGCTTCCAATTCCAATGGCGCGTTTGCGAGTTTCAAGAAGAACCGGAATGTTAGTAACAATGCCACCAAAGACAACGCCCAGATGTCAAAGTCAAAACCAAAAGTCATAACATGCTACAAATGTAAACAAACAGGGCATTACCGCAACCAGTGTACATTTTCGAACAAAAATAAAAATGAACGTACAAGCAGTAATGCGTTTAGCGCCGTGTTCCTAAATGGTGAATTTTGCAAAAGCGATTGGTATATTGACTCCGGGGCGAGTGTTCATCTTACCGCGAACGAAGAATGGTTGTCAAATGTGTCGCGGGATCTTATGATCAAGGAAATTGTCGTGGCAAACAAAGATAAAGTACCTGTATTATGTACTGGAGATGTGCAGATTACGACAAAGACGCGCGCCTGTGAATACGATATTACAATAGAAGGTGTATTATGCGTGCCGAAGTTGACTACAAATCTGATATCTGTTAGTCAACTAATTTCAAAAGGAAACAAAGTTTCATTTAACAATGATGGTTGTCTGATTTTCAACCAAGCAGGAGTACTGGTAGCTACAGCGAGTCTGTTGAATGGGGTGTACAAACTAAACATGCCTGAATATTGTTCATCAGCTGCAGTGATGGTGTCCAGTGAAGTTTGGCATCGGCGTCTAGGTCATGTCAACAGCCAGTATTTGAACAAAATGCAACATGCTGTACAGGGATTGATACTTGATAATAAGACTGATGTATCAAAGTCATCATGTGTCGCATGCTGTGAGGGCAAGCAGAGCCGCTTACCTTTTCCCAAAGAAGGTAGCAGAAGTACTGAGTTGCTACATATTGTGCATACCGATCTCTGTGGACCGATGGAAAACCGATCTATAGGTGGCTCCAGATACTTTATGCTGTTTATAGATGATTTTAGTCGTATGACATATATATATTTTTTGAAAACGAAAGATGAGGCATTGAAATGCTTTCAACAGTATAGAGCGGAGGTTGAGAATCAACTTAATCGCAGCATAAAGATCTTGAGAAGTGACAATGGGACAGAATTCTGCAACAGCAAGTTTGACGATTTTTTGATGTCGCATGGGATAGTACATCACAAAACGAACCCATATACACCTGAACAGAATGGTCTCTCAGAACGATACAATCGGACTATTGTTGAGAAAGCCAAGTGTCTACTGTTCGATGCAGGTCTCGAGAAAAGGTTTTGGGCAGAGGCGGCACACACTGCAGTGTACTTACAGAACAGGACAGTGACCACATCATTAAATTATAAAACTCCTTTCGAGATATGGACGGGCAGAAAGCCTGATGTAAGTCATTTACGTGTTTTCGGTAGTACAATCATGGTACATGTGCCGAAACAAAAGAGATTAAAGTGGGACAGAAAGTCTGAAAAATGTATCCTTGTCGGCTATTCCAATGAAGTCAAAGGGTACAGGATTTACAACCCGAAGTCTAATGTCATCACTACCAGTCGAGATGTTATAGTATTGGAGAAAATAGAGACAGAGAATGTTTTGGAGGTACAGGAAAATTGTTCAGATGAGGTGAATATGGTTCCAGTGGGGGAAGAAGATTTGACACCTCAGGAAGATTCACTTGAACAATCAGAGAGCTTGAACACAGATGACAGCGGTGAACTGTATGTACCTTGTGAAAATGATACATTAGATAGCTCTGAGTCTGGTACAACAGACAGTGAAGACTCCAATATACTCAACAATGTCAACATAACAAGTGGTCCTCGGCGTAGGCAGAAGCCAGACAGATATGGATTTGCAAGTGCTTGCATGGAAGATGACAACATGTTCACGGGTGAGATATCGTTGCAAGAAGCCTTGGAAGGTCCTGAGAAAGCACAGTGGTTAGCGGCAGTGCAGGATGAGTTACAGTCGTTCGAGAAAAATAGTGCATGGGAACTGGTAGATGTACCAATTGATGGTACTATAGTGCAGTGCAAGTGGGTTTTGCGAAAAAAGTACGATAGTGAAAACAATGTGCGTTACCGTGCTCGTCTAGTCGCAAAGGGCTTCACCCAAAAACATGGTATAGACTATACAGAAACATTTTCGCCTGTAGTGAGACACACAACTCTTAGATTATTATTTGCATTGTCTGTAAAGTTAGGTTTAGATGTTAACCATTTAGATGTAAAGACTGCGTTCTTGAATGGTGATTTAGAGGAAACCATTTATATGAAAATGCCAGATTGTTATAATAGTAGTAGTTCAGTTTGTAAAGTATTGAAACTTAAAAAGGCCATTTATGGACTTAAGCAGGCCTCTAGAGCTTGGAATAAAAAGGTTGATAATTGTTTGATCAGTAATGGTTACAAAAGGTCCAAGATAGAGCCATGTATGTATATAAAGGATATTAACAAATGTAAGACCATTGTAACAGTCTATGTCGATGATTTCTTTATATTTTCCAATGATAAACTTGAAACTAAGAACTTGAAACAGATTTTATCTAATAAGTTTAGCATTAAGGACCTAGGTGAAGTTAAACTATGTCTTGGAATGAATGTAACCTTCAATAAAGATGAAGGATATGTAACTTTGAGTCAGGAAACCTATATTGATCAACTTTTGAGCAAATTTCATTTAAGTGATTGTAAGACTGTTGATACTCCAATGGAGGTCAAACTAAATATAAATAAAGGTCAAGTAGGTGTAAATAGTCATGTACCCTATCAACAACTAATTGGTAGTTTGATGTACCTTTCAGTCTTAACTAGGCCAGATATTAGTTACTCTATAAGTTTTTTAAGTCAATTTAATAATTGCCACACAAAGGAGCATTGGGAATATGCAAAGAGAGTATTAAAATATCTAAAACGAACTAAGTGTTATGGAATAAAATATTGTAAAGAAGGTAATTCAGAAATAACAGGCTATGTAGATACTGATTGGGGCTCTGACTCTGTAGATAGGAGATCATATACTGGAATGTGTTTTTTGTTATCTGATGGTGTAATTTCATGGGAATGCAGAAAACAGAAATGTGTAGCCCTCTCTAGCACTGAATCAGAGTATATTGGTCTATCTGAGGCATGTAGAGAAGCAATATATCTCAAGGGATTGCAATATGAAATAACCAATAAGATGTACACAATCAGCCTATTCAATGATAACCAGGGCGCACAGAAGCTGTGTGCAAACCCAGTCTTTCACAGACGTACAAAGCATATTGATATCAAATATCATTTTTGTCGTGATGTAGTAAAAGATAAAATTGTTAAAGTACTGTATTTGCCAACAGCTGATATGCCGGCTGACATTTTGACTAAAAGTTTATGTTCAGCAAAACATTATAAATTTATGTTGCTTCTTGGCATAGTTTGCATAGAATAATTTTGTGTTAGATTGTTTTGTTTTGTGAATATTGCGATAAGTGGGGGTGTTATTTTGTGTCTATTTTGTATCGACAATATCACATTACAAGATAGTAGCGCCATATACCAAAGAGTATGCAAAACTGTATGTCTGTAAAAAATAAAGTTTGTTCTTGTCTGTCACTCATGCGTTTAATTTATTAGAAGTTATGTTACTGGTGCTGCCGTCAGTGCGTGGATTGGCAACCATTATTAACACTGTATTTCATATTATTCAAGACTACAGCTGGCTGGCATGGCTAGTCAGAATCCCAAAAGACCCCAACTGGAAGTACGTCAGAACAACGTTATGTTATGGAGATAAGAACTCAATTGCTTCATGTTATTTTGAAGTAATTTAGCACCTGTTGTTACGAGTATGCGGCCGCCACCTCGCCTTGCTTTTTAAATATGTATTAGCCTAGACTGCCCCACTGCTAAGCAAAGGCAAATTCTTCCAGGCATCCTTTTATAGCGCCAACTCGATCCAACACTTGCAATACGCGTTAGGTCGTCTCACTGCCTCTTCCAGAACCGGCCTCGGCGGCGCCAACCATCCTCAGACACCCACCGCGTGGAGACTGTTGCTCAGTGGTCACTGTGCATGAGGCTGGCGTGACGAGCCCAATCTTGGATCCCCGTTTTGGTGTGCTGCCTGGTGTTTGGTATGCTATCGCTTCGTTTATCACCTAAAATGCAGCGTTCCATTGCTCTTTGGCAAGCCCCAAGGCGGGACTATTGCTACTTGGTGTCCTTATCATGTCATCATTTCAACCGAAAGAAGTCCACTGCTGGATATAGGCCTCCCCCAAGCACCGCCATTTCGACCATTTCTGTGCTTCTCGCATCCAGCGCATTCCTGCTGCCTGCACCAGATCATCGGTCCATCTTGTGGGAGGACTTGTCATATATCGGGAACAAATTCAAACTTCTAGCTGTGCTACTGAAAAATGCCTTGGTAAACCCGGGACTTGAACCAGAACCTCACGCTCAGCGGTCGTGTTTCTGACCAATTCACCAAAGAGGCAGTGGCATGCAGGTCCGCATGGCAGGGATACAGCATAATCATCATCCTCATATTCTTACCCCAATTTATTCGTGGCAACATGTCTTCTTCTTACACACTTCTCTATTAGTCACCATCTCAATAGTAACCCTTTTCTAATCATATCATCATTCACACAGTCCATCCATCGTTTCATTGGTCTTTCCCTACTCTTATAGCCATCGACATACATAATCAAAACTTTCCTCCCGACTCTTTCCTCATTCCTCCATATCACATTTTCCCGCTCTGAGTAGAGAGCAGGAGGGCGTGTTAGACTTTTACTGACTAAAACCCACCCGTGTTCCCTCAGTTGCCTGTGTGCCAGGGGCGACGGTGTCTCTTTCGAAGAACCCGCACCCCTGGCAGGCATTGGCCCTTGCAGATCCCACCAGTTGTAGCTGACATCTCTGACGGCGCGCGTGGAACACAACGCGTCATCCCGCCTACCACTTTTCGGCCGCAGGGGATAGGGAGAGCGGCCAACGCTATACCGACACTCCTCTTCCCCTGCGGCCCCACCACGTCCGCCATCAAACGGTGGCGGCCCCGTCCAGGCCACGGAAGGGAAGAGCGCTGCTCAGAAGCACCGGCACTCCTCCTCTGCCGCAGCCCTTAACCCTCAGCCGCGATGCCTCCCATTCGACATCGTGGCCCACCTCAGTTGCGGTGCACCTCACCGCAACCTACTTTTTGGCCGCTTGAAGGCAAAAGCCGTGACGAGCGGCCCCACCTTTGGGTTCCTCTTCGCTTCACCGTGGCTGGGAGACCACGGTTACTGAGCCCCCCGCAACGACAATGCGGGAACCCACTCGGGAGGGATGCCCATACCATGACAATCGATATTCAAACAACTTTTCAGTTACCGGTGCCACTTTCATGGCAAATGCAACATTTCGATTAATAACTGATTCATGTGACTCATGAAAAAATCCAGTAAAGATAAACCATAAAAAACCAAAGTCTGTTGTGATAATGAATTGTCGACAAAATTTATTGGATCTAAAAGTACGTCAAAATCAAATCTATATGTATAGTCAAATTTCTTTCCCAAAGAAATGGTATTCAAGACTGCGGTGACCGCCACATAGCGTCCGTAAGTTACAGTCGAATGACGTCACTGACACGTTATTTATGAAAGTATAGTGAGTCCTAGAGAGTATTTACATCAAAAAATGACACCCCGATGCCCTCATTGTCACGGTCGTCACTCCTGCCGTTATATGTCAGCCACCTCTATCGTAAGAAACCAGAAATAAGCTTCAAAAACATCATTCATTAAAATACAAACATACATTCATAAATACCGGGCATTTTATTTTACTGATTGAATAGATATAGATCAGATTACAAATAGAAGATAAAATTTTGTACTCTTTATTCTTTCTTTTTAGAAGTATGTACTACACTATCATTTTCATCACTATTTTCCTTATACTAAAATGTGTCACAGGTAAATAGTAATAAATATTTTCTTTTTTCGATGTTTAGTAACAGGTTTTCTCGGGGACGGCGAGGCTGCGGTTATAAGAAAAAAATTAAGAAAGACAAATAGATTTGTCTGTCACAAAAACACTTGCATATAAAAAGATCACAAAATCTCGAACACAGAACATAAATAGTCGGCAGCTGCACCCCGTGACCATGATAAAAAGTTTCTATTCAGCATGATGCTGTGATGTGCCCACAGCACAGCTATGATTTTCAGTGGTCACTCGCAGTTAAGATAAATTATAAAAAGTAGCTTAACTTCAAACACCAGTTTGTATGATTGGTGTTTGAAGTAAAGCTTTTTTTTTAAGCTCGAAATATTTGAAACATGAGCAGATTTTCAAGAGAACCAAGCTCGAAGAATTGTTAAATTTTAGGTGTAAAAAGAAGCTTAACGAAACCTAGATTCTACTTGTACAAGTGAATCTAGGCTTTGGCATTGTGACCAAGTTTTTTTGTTGATAAACGATGCATTGCGCTGCGGCCCAGTGCGGCCTGATGCGGCAAAAAGCTCATTACAATTTTTTATTTTTTACCAAGCATTGATATTTTCTCGACGAGATCGTAGACGATGTAGATAGGTACAATGCCAATATATCAATCACTGACAAACAATTATCAACATAAACTACTTCTCTTTATCAACTACAGATCTGAATCATTCGTGACGTGACAATTTCTTATCAACTAAAATATTTTTTGTTAATTTTTACTCCAGTCTGCCTTACACGACTACTTTTTTACTTAAATAATTTTATTTATTTATTTTGTTCCTATAGAAAGCTTAAAGACTAATAACAAATTAAATATCATTCGTAGGAAGGAAAATTCACAAAAATTACAAGCTTCCCCATATAATAGACTTTTTTCTTCCATAAAGCGTATTAATTAAGCAATTATAATGTTTTCAATCCACAACGTGTCTACAGTTAGATATTTTGCAGTAAAAGGTTCAGAAGTCAATTTTCTCACTTAACGCACTAACGCACATTAAATACCCATAGGCATAATAGCAATTACACTTCCACTGTCTCATTTTTTATCAATATATAAAAAAATAATTATTAACCCATTACTTAAAAAACTATTACAAAAAAAAAAACTTCCAAAATAATAATTAAAAAGTGAAAAAGAACTTTAAAATTTTAACGTCCTAAAAATACGGGATTGCCTTAACCATTAAGCCATTAAACCACCGTATTCCTAGCCTACTACTGAGAATAATAATTTTCTTGGGTTATGTTTTACCCGCCCTAGGAATTGAACCCAAGACCCTACAATCAGCAATTGCGCATGCGACCAGGCAAGGATACTGGATATATTATGCTACTATAATATAATAAATGTAAAAGTTGGTAGGATGTTTGTTACTCAGTCACGAATAAACGCCTACACGGATCGTCATTTTGTCAGTATGAAAATATGTCCACACACATCACACACAACACACCCATACACATAAACACACCAAAGATGACATAACCTAAATGTATAACTACATCATCATCATAATCCACATCCCTACTTCACCCACTGCTAGGCATACGCCTCTCTTTTATTGTGCCAATCCGCACACTCTCTTGCCAGCCTCATCCAGGTTTTGCCATGGCAACAATGTCATCCGCCCATCTCGTCACCGGACGACCGAAATGTCGTATTTTAGTCTTTGGGCGTCACCATACCTACTTACTCATATTTAATAACCGGTACTATTATCACAAAAATATTGTACAATAATATGTACATAATAATTAACTAGGATGATTTTACCTTCAGATTAAAAGCCTAAATCGATATGTTATCACAAGTGTGGTAAAATAATCAGTAATATAATATTATCATTATAACAGTGGTAATCTATAATCCAAAATTCATGAAAAAACATCCTTATCATCTCTTTTTCCCATTTTCCTGCTAAAGTCAAAGTCAAAGTAAAAGCATTTATTTCAATGAGGCACAGGCTACAGGGATTATAAAGATAAATCTAAAACACACAAAAAATGTATAAAAATATATTTTTAATAATTTACAAAAGCCTATTTACAATTCAGACGAAAGATTATAAGGCTACAACGATTACCTATCTAAGCTAAATTCATATTTATATTATTTAAAAAAAAAACATTTTAATTCATCACAAATATGTATTTAACATTCCTACTGTAACATATCTTTAAATACGTGTCCTCTTGCACTTAAAATCGAACTCTCGTCTAACTAAATGTCACTCACTTACTCGTATGACTATGTTGGGATTCTCCAAAAAACACTTGATCCCTAAACTTTAAACCCTATTTACACGATGCAAGTTTCTTGTTTTAATTGAAGCAACAAAGCACTTGCATTTTCTAAACACTGTTTAAACTGTGCAACTTCTATGGTTGCAACAACTAATGATACCATAAGGTACAACATGCAATTAAATCGCACCATGTAAATAAGGTTTTAGAGATTGGTGCTTATAGAATAATGTGAGCGAAAGCAGCAAGCGCTAACATAAAGAGAGACACAAAAGTGGTGACTGCTGAATCAGGGAGTGCAGGAGTAGTTGGCTCGGAAAAGCCTGCTGGGGTAACAGTTGTTGTTGCCGCCGTGGGGGCTGCGGTACTGGGGGTGGTAAGTTCCTGGTTCCCGTTCACGAAATAATTGTTCAAGTCGCCAACTATAGTGGTGGCAAATCTGATGCTCTCAAGGGTGTACTCGGATTCCCGGTATACGGCGGCGTAGGAAGCATTCAATTGAGCTTGTGTCTCGTTTGCCCAAGTTTGGAACTGTGGAAAAGATGATTTCATATAAATATATAATTCAAAACTCGATTGAAAACCACCATATATATTATAACATTACATAACGCTTGTATTACCCAAATGAATAGGCAGACTTGTTCAGAATATCGTCATTTATCAAATAACGTCTGAATCCCATGCAACAGGGAGCGAGCCTGATCGCATTGATCGGGCCACAAATCCAGATTTAATGAGAAATCCTTAATCTTGGAAACACTTTGCCTGAGCTGAGAATCGAACTTAGCAGCTTTGCTTGAAACCACGATCAACGAGGCAGACGAAAAAAAAACTGTTAAAAAAATATATTGGTTTGTTGGTTGGTTGGTTGGGTTTTGATTGGTTGGTTGGTTGTTGGTTGATAGCTGTTGGTTGATAGCTGTTGGTTGGATGGATGGTATTGGGTATTGATTGTTTATAAAGTATCTTACAGCAACAACTTCAGCTTCGGTCCTCAGTCTAGACGAGACGTAAGACAGCGGTGTCACTGGGGTTCCAAAGCTAGAAATGAACAAATAATCCATTAATAAATCCATATTATCTATACGGAGATAATAAAGTGGTAAACTTGTGTGTGTTTAGAAGACGTCAACTCTGGAAATACTTTTTTTTTTTTTTTTAACTCTCATAGAAAGCTACAGTGATCCCGCGTTACGAATATAAATTTTTGGGCCACAAAAAATGAACGGTTCTACTGTGTATTTAAATTTAATTCATCATCAGCCTATAATTTTCCCACTGCTGGGACACAGGCCTCCTCTCGGTGAGAGGGATAAGGCCGGAATCCACCACGCGGGCCCAGTGCGGGTTGGTAGATGTCACATGTCTTCGAATTTTTGGTTCTAGGACATGCCGGTTTCCGCACGATATTTCCCTTCACCGTTTTGAGAGCAGTGGTGATGAAATAATTTACTCAAAGTAAAGCGCCTGTTTGGGTTCGAACTCACGACCTACAACTCGTAAGTCGCGGCCGTTACCACTTGGCCACCGCTGCTCTCACTTAATTTAATTAGAAAAGACTAAAGTTTTTTTGTATTTAAATGCATATTTGTAATGACACCAGACACAATATTTTTTAAATTCAAATATCCATAAAAAATATTTTTAACTAAAGAGTGTACTTACGCAAGGGTAACAGCGGCCAGATTCTGCTGAATGTAAGTAAGAGCCTTCTGGGTATTAGCCTCATTGCCTGAGACAGCATTATTGAAGGCACTGTTGTAGTCTTGACGACGGACTATGTTGTTAGGTAGGACAATCGCATCCAAGAGCCTGCAAACGAATAACTGAATATATTCGAAATCCAAACGGTTTGCCAAACGATTTTATATAAAATATTGCGTGATTTTTTTGAGAGTTCTGTATGTGCGCGTAGTCATAATTTTGTCAGGGTTTGTAAGCTGTTTTTTATTTTGGGTGGGAAATCATCTTATTACTTCTCCAGCTCTGGGTGGAGCAGGAGGGCGTGTCAGACTTTTACTGACTAAAACCCACCCGTGTTCCCTCAGTAGCCTGTGTACCAGGGGCGACGGTATCTCTTTCGAACAACCCGCACCTCTGGCAGGTGAGCATAATGATTAGACTAAAGGAAACTTTGATAAGAAACGAATGACGATTCGTGGACTTACGTTCTAAAAGATGCATCATCAGTGGTGCAGCCAAGAGTTTGGAGGAGCAGAATCTTTTCGGTGTAGACGTTGTGAGTGAGGAACCTGTTCCATAAGAAATTGAAGTCTTCCGCGTTGCCTCTGCGTAGAGCGTTGCAGTACACCCAGTTGCGGCTGTCAACTGGCACCCTGTTTAACAAGATTTATGTGATTTATGAAAAGTAACGCCTAAACTTACAGTTTCTTTTTCAGTATTACTCATATCATGTCATATCGACCTATCGTCGCGAACAATCGTTCATAATTCTGCGATAAATATTAAATACATGTGTAGATAAGTTGTTATTTAGTTGGAATTATGTTTGAACAAAGACTTCGATAGTACACATTTATTATACCTACATTTTACAATTCGTGCCAGAAAAGTTTATTCAGTTTTCATGGATATACAACTATTTCTGAAAAGAAATCCATTACGTTGACAAGCATAGAAATGCACAAAACATGCATCAAAATTGTATAGATTGTTGTGTGTTATAATTTTCATTGCTAGTATACAAGGTCATATAAAATTAGCTAGTGACACTCCACAAACAAGATTGGTTTAATACGATAATGTAAAAGATTTTATTTCTGTAAGGAGTTTAGTACAGAAAATTTAACATGTCATTCGTTTTTTATAAACTACCTATCTTTATAAACTAGATGAGGTCGGCGTTATCTATCTCAATACTCTGAGGAGAAAGGCTGAAACCAACGCAGAGGAAGTCCAGATATAATCTTGGTCAGAACCTGTGAAAACCATGTCGATTGGTGTCTGAAATGGTCTTTTGAGGAAAGAACCACACAGATTGAGTAGATCTGTCCAGACCGTGTATTTGTCCGTAATCATGCGGCGCAACTCAGAACGAAAGGATCTCAACAATTTGACGAACAATACCAAAGAAAAGAGATTTAGGTAGGCCGCATAAATTACTCAAACTTATTAAACTATAAGAAAATGTGTTTGTACTCATTTGATATATTTTTGTAGTTAACTTTTAAATACGATTAGTTTATACTCACTCTACTCCATTGTTTCGCAGTTGATCAAACTGTGTGTAGGCAGAAGTGAGGCAACCTTGGACGCCGAGGTTACACAGCATCGGCGCCAGTTGGAAACGCAAGTACGAGTCCATGAAAGTATCAGCAGGGCGAGGAAGATAAGTGAGCTGGCTTATCGCTAACGCCGACCATTGAATAATTATATTCTGTTGAAGAAGAAACGATTTAAAAAATCTTGTGACAAGTAAAAAGTAAAAAAAGTAAACGCGAAAAGTTTAAAACTTATTTTTCAGTCCATTGTCAAGTTCCTTGTGAATCCAGGACAAAAATAACGTTGAGAAAACAATATTATTATGTTCAAACTACTAACGTTCAGTGGAGCCAGATAAGCAGTTCCTTGAAGCCTGGCCCTGAGCCAGTTGAAACCGGTGATGGCAGCAACCCACGGAGTGTACTCATTCTCAAACTCGAGGAAAGAGAGTATGTTCAGCGCGCGTTCATAGGTCATGATGCCGGAGCGAGCGAATTGGAAGACATCGTTAACAATCTAAAAATAATTCAATATAAATAAAGTTTTTGTTTGTAAAAAAGTTCATTATCACGCGACGACTCTAGGACCAATATGGGATTGGTCCTAGAGTCGTCGCGATATCCAATATTTTTTTATTGTGATCAAAAACAAACAGCAGTAACCAACAAATGGCAAAGCAATGACAATTAAAGCTTGTTGTTAACACACTTTTAAATACCCTCTTATTGTGGTAAAGCTACAAAAATAGTTCAACCTTGTTTGAAATTGTTTACCTGGCCTTTGTTGTATTCATGAATGTAGGCCCTGTCATTGCCTCTTAGGGCCCTAATGATCAAGTCCCATGTGTAGTCATCGTAGTTAACTCTATAGAAACCTGTAACCAATGAAAAACACATCTTCAATATCTATCTACGTATATTTAAATATAAATCCTGACTGACTGACTGACTCATGAACGCCCAGCCCAAACTCTTAGACCTAGAAAGCTGAAATTTAACACAGAGTTTCCCTTTATAATGTAGACAAGGAATAAGGAAGATTTTTTAGAAATTCTACCCCTAAGGGAGTTAAATAAGGGATGAACGTTCTGCGCGGGCGAAGCCGCTGGCAAAAGCTAGTGAGTTATAAAGATAATGTGTATGGATGTAGTAAACAAAGCCTCGATCAACATTTGAAACTCTTTGGAGACTCTTTGGAGGCTTTCATTTGACTCTGTTTTTCTATAACTCATAGTATACAATTTCTGATGTTATTATTTTCATGGTCATAATAATTTAACAAAATTACTTACCAGTTTGTTGAACGTTGAAGATGGTCCAGTGGTCACCATATGCGTTGCGGTCAATGACGGTCACTGGCTCAGTGAGAACATGAGCTGGCTTCGTGTTCGTGAAATCAATGTAAGGGGCAGAAGTAAACGTGATAGGGATGATGTATTTCGTGTTTGCGGAAGAATAACCGGTATTGATGTTAAAACGGCGCTGCAATAATTCACTGAGATTAGTACTTAAAATATTTACGATCGAAAGGAGACTAAATTAGCTCAATCGTACAAAATATAATAAACAAGGTCAAGTTTAATTAGGTGGTAATACTTTTTGTACCGATTTCGAAAACGAATGAAAAATAAAACATTGTTCGATGGGCGCAGGTCAACGCCCGTAATCGGCCAATGAGCCGCGTCGGTTGGGTGCGCGTAGATCGCTCAGCTGTTTTTGTAATTTTTCGTGGATCTGCTTAGATATTTTTGATGGCTTAATTAATGTACTTGTGACAGTTTCATAATGGTTTGAAACAAGGTTCAATTTTTTTTTGTTTCTTTACTTTTCATATCAATGCCCAAGACGTAGGTAAAGTATTTCCATTTAATTTAACTTAACTCTGTATACAACTGCTAAAAAATCAATACCTGATAGATGGTCATTAGTCCACTGGCGTGGTCTATATCAACATAAAGCACGGGGTGTCCAGGCTGTTCTGTCCAGCTATTGTAGTAGTTCACGAAATTGAAGTTGGCTCCATAAGCATTGAAAGCACCGGCTGATCGACCCGCTAGGTCCAGGGCATTGAACAGGTCAATGGGCTTGACTGTACGGAAATTCCTGCGAATATTTTTAGCATGTCTTATTTCTGTTCTACATCCAACTTAATTTTAACTTTTAGCCATATCCACATACATATTACTATGGTATATATTACTTAGGCTTCGTTATAATATTTCAGTTAAAACAATCAAACCAAATTCTTACCGGTCTCTCAGGTAGTTCCTGAGTCCTGCTCTATGAACAGTGCTGCCAAGAAGATGCTCCGTCATTCTGATGACAGCAGCACCCTTGTTGTAAGTGATAGTCGAGAACATGGCGCTGACTGAGGCAGGGCTGCCAACACCAGGATTAGTCAGGGGCTGAGGGTTGTTGGACGAGTCACTAAGCAGTGATACATGCACTTGCTCGGTGATGAAACGGGTACCAAGACCCATGTATGTCTCAACCTAAAAGCCCAAAAAAAAAAAACATTCAGAAGTCTCCCATTTGCCAAATTAAACAGAAAAACCTGAAGCGAAATATTTTGTCTGAAATCGTCGTGTTTCAAGAAAACCTATGAATACATTTAATTGGTTGTAAAAGGTATAACACAACACGTACCGCGTCAGTCAAGAAGTACTGGTAGTATCTAGCGAAGCCTTCGTTCAACCAGAGTACATCCCACCAATCATTGGTGACAAGGTTACCGAACCACATATGTGCAATCTCATGGGAAAGGATGTAGGCGATGAGCTGCTTGAAATTACTGTTGGTATGAGCTTCATCATACAACAGGTAAGCTTCCCTGAAAAAAAAGAAAAATTACTAATAAATACTTTTTACCGATTTTGTACCAAAACTAATCTCGTAAGCTATGTTTCATCTATACTAATATCATAAAGAGAAAAGATTTGATTGTTTGTTTGTTTGCATTGAATAGGCTCCGAAACTACTGAACCGATTTGAAAAATTATTTCACTGTTGGGAAGCTACACTATCCTCGGGTGACATAGGCTATATTTTAACGCCGTATTTCCACGGGAACGGGAACTACGCGGGGAAACCGCGGAGCTCTGCTAGTGTAGAATAAAGTTCATTACAGCACTTTTTCTTTTGGAACCGTTGGTTGTAACCTACCTATAAGTTAGCAATCCCCAGTTCTCCATAGCGCCGGCTCCGAAATCGGGAATAGCAGCTTGAGTCATCTTAAGGTTGGTATCTTGTGTATAGAAATTATATGCTGTGTGATCGTTCATCCAAGCCAAAAGTTCCTGTCCAACTCTCTGGGCATAGACTCCTTGACCGTTGGAGATCGCACCAGGCCTTGCAATAACTTCGTGCATCACAGGACCGGTTGCAGGTTCCTGAATAGCGTCATAATCAGCGACGATTAAAGCTAGCAGGTAAGTGGACATTACTGGGGTAGTGTGGTAAATATCGTCATAGTAACCGCTGCAAAACAAATCAAAAGTCAGTGTAAATAAAAATTGCCAATTGTAGACTTCTAAAGAAAACCATATCAGTATGTTTACTCACACGAAGTTTGTATCTGTTGAGGCTACGCTGCTCCGAGGCCTAGTGCAAAACCAACTCTTGTAGTTTGAGGCGCGTCTGATTGTCACATCGAAGGTAGCCTTAAAGCTGGGTTCATCATAACACGGGAATGCATAACGAGCAGCGGTAGCTTGGAACTGTGTAGTGGCCATCCACCTACAAATCATATACTCATGAACTCATACCATCTTAGCATCATTATTTCAATTACATTCTAGAAGAGAAAATGGTCATTGAAATAGCAATAAAACTTTGTTTCACTACCAACTTTTTACCTTATAGCTGTGTCAGTTCCAAGGTTCCTGTACCAACTATGATAAATACCGTACATATCATCGCGCATATTTGCGTTAAATTCGACAGTTAAATTGTAGGTAACACGGTTCGCATCATTAAACAATAGGACGCCATCGGTGACCGCGACTCTTAAGAATTGGTATTCTTTCTGAAGGGTGTAAGTTATAGGAACGTTTGTAGTTCCCTGACTCAGGACCACATTGGTCACTGTCACATGGTCACTGTGAATGACGATCTCGTTAACGTTAGCTCGTGTTGCATGAAGAAATATTGAAACAAAACCAGAATAACGAAGTGTTGAGAGGTCGATGTTCCATAGCACTCTGTAGTTCGAGGGAACTGTGGTGTTGGGTAGTCTGTACGGTGATACAGTGCCTGTACTCAGCTCGATGTCATCAAAGGCATCGACATTCTCAAACACCTCGCCTTCCATACGTTCATCTCTGAAGATGGTATTTCTCGTCACTTGCGCTGGTGCAATATCTGGAATTGCAGTAGCGCAGACGCAAACCAAGGATAAAACTACAAGTTTTATCGCCACCATCTGAAATAAAATTTTTATGTTAGTAAGAGTATTACTAAGGGTGTAAGAGATAAATACTTTTAGAAAGAACTTTTTAAATCCAATTTTGAGTATTATTGGTTACTTGACACAGAAATAATGTACATATATTAATTTTTGGGTAGGTATACTACTGGTTACCCGATTAACATTTATTACTTCTTAATGATTCCTGTAAATTGTATCTTCCATCACAATTTTTTATCCTATTTTAAAAACTGATAAAGTTTATTAATCATTGTAAAAACACCGTTATCGAAATACTTTTATCTGAACGAAATAAACGAAATGTACAATTTCATGCTTAGGTCTGCCTTAAAGCAATTTGATTAATCCTAGACATTGATAAATTAATGTGGATGATGCCTTTAGTATTATGTATCACGTATATAGAAACAAGTAAGTACCTACATATTTTTGTAAAATAATTACCATTTAGAACTTGAACATGACGTGAACATGACGTCATGAAATTACAATCAATAAAAAAACCTGTGACGTAAAAGTGCCTTTCCGGAAGTAAACTACATATTTCACGAATACTTCAAATTCTTGGAGACTTAAAAAGTTATTGGCAGTTGCCGGGGCAGTACATTCATTCATGGAGTGCCTAAATAATGGAACGTTTTTTACCTTTGGACTGAAGCAACTGATAACATTCAAATTACAAGAATTTTCACTTGCAGTAAGTTGAAACACACATCGGGCTACCTACTTCGTAGCTTGTTTTTTGCTAATAAATAGATCTCCAGCTTTACGTAATTATAACACTACACTAACCGAGGAAAAGTGAAAAGTAAGAAACGATTTGATTAAATGTTCCGATAATTTGACAGCGGTTTATGCCGCAAAGTATTTCGTCACACTAACCTACAATCTAGCTCATCAATTCACGGGCTTGAACCATAAATTATTATCATCAATATGCGTGTGTTATCTTTGACCTTACCATTATTGCGTCTATTTTCATTCTAGACAGTAATATAGTAACTAATACAAATATGCAAGCAAAAATTGCTCTTTTTCTCAATCATTTAAGTACTGTCGACGTAATTTTATTATATTTCACTATGCTATAATGTACCAAAAAAATATTACTTACCTTGGATATTTGCGACCACTGAAGCGGGCACTAAACCCTCAACTGGATTATTGTAATCAAATTATTGAAATATACACACCAATGCGTAATCACCAACGATATAGTATCAAGAATTATCAACAGTATCATAATACGGAGATATTTTTTCGACAATTATCGCCGTATCTTTTATGTGAGCTGATTAGTGCCAGTGTCAATCTGGTGTTTTAATGAAACTATTACACAAAAGAGGGGGAGGCCTATGTCCAGCAGTGGACGTCTTTCGGCTGAAATGATGATGATGATGATGATTACACAAAAGTTTGAAGTACACATTTCATGATAACTATCATTTCATGTGTCATGACTGCTGAGATAACGACTAAGGGATTATTCAAACTTATTCAGCTCTGTTCAGCTTTTGTCCATAGAAAACAACGATTTTGTATGAGATGCGTACGCATCCGTTCAGCCGCGGAAAGCTGAACGGACTCTATACAAAATCGTTGTTGTTTTTCTTGGTATTAAAATTTTATTCATATTTCACACACTTTCAATAAATATTATGTTACTGATATGTGTTTGACTCAAAAGAGTGTGGTAATAAAAACTATTTTATACTCACTCAAATGTCTCGTGTCGATGTGTGTCTGGTAGTGGCGTATGTGTTTGATCATTAGGTTTCGTTCAAAAGGGTAGCTCAACCCTTTTGGATGGAGCTGATCTACGCGTCTTCTTTGTGAACGGGTGCCGTCAGTTAAGCCTCTTACCTGGCAGAGCTAATCTTTATTCTTATGTTTGGAATAGTTTTATGAAGTTTTTCTTTACTTTGTTCTCACTTAAAGGGTACAGGGACACAATTTCACATTTCTCTTTTTGCTTTCTTTATTCTGAAATTTTTAGACGGCTATAAAAAAAAGCTGTCCCATATACTCGTATTTTGATCACGTAGGTATTGCAGTTTTCTATGAAGTAGCTAATTATTTGTGACATTCGAAGATACATTTTTACGCTGGGGGTAACCATGCATTTTTGTTGCAAATTATGAAGCAACAAAAATTATTTACCCAGGAGTTTGTAATATCTTGATTTTATCGAACTCACTGGTGGGCGTGGCTAAAAAGCACGCAGTCTCATCAGGCATCGTGTCTGACAGAGATAGTATCAGTGATTAGCAGTTAGATGCCAGTCTTCACGCACAACGTTATTGAGTGAGATGCAAGATCATTTATAGTAAAACAGGCTCGTAAAAAATTCAGATATATTATATATTTTTTAAAGAGTAACTATATATACTAGTAATGTTTTCAAATTACAGTGATAATAAGTATGGGAAGACAGTGCAGGCCTGTCAATAAGTACCAGGTACTTAGAGGAATGAAAATACAGAATAGAAAATCGTCTACAAATCTACAGTCAGTAAGGCCTACAACGTTCTCTCATTCCCAATATGTAAAAGAATCTACAGAAATAAAATAAACCTATTTGAACCTATCCAAATGCAATGGCAACTAGCCCCAACTTCCTGACCGACACTTTAACTATTGAAATAAATGCTTTGAGTACATTTTTAAGCTGACCCCAAAATATTTGAGAAAGGTTTAGGAAGATGAAGATGTCAATAAGTTTAACACATTATTGATGAAATATGTATCATTTAAAAGCTGAATTAACTTAATAACTATTATTCCTCATGGCATAAGCAACACCTTTCTTCTACAAACTACTAAATATTGCTGGTTCTTTTTGCGAATGACCGGGCTGGGAACATGATGGCCTAGACAATCATTTCTTCCACCAAGCTCAGTTGCCATGTTCCAGAAGGTGTTACATTAGAGACTAGGTTTTTTTTTTCTATCCCCTTCCATTTTTAACTTTTTTACTATTACTGTTTGTGTCGTAGGGACCGTAGTACTGCACACTCTGTGAAAAGTGTCAATCTGTTACGATTCAAAAGATACAGCTCTGTAACAAACAGATGGACTCCGGAGCCTTCGTGATAGGGTACCGTTGGTACCCTTTGTGTACGAAACCCAAAAAAAAAATACTGGACTCTCGTGGACATGGACACGGTCCATATGATGAGTATGTTGCCCACCAAAAGTCACTGGTTTTATTGTTGGGTTATGCAATAGTTCAATGGAACGATCAAGCTATGTATTTTGACCAAGATGTAAGTCTGCAGAGTTAACCCTTGACCCTTAACCACCCCTTAACCCTACATTAGATCTGAAACTGATCCTGATCTGTCCCTTTAAGAGTTTTGGAGGTGTAAGTTACTGATTTCTTTTTTCGGAACGATAATTTTTATATTAACTATATCCTTAAATAACTACAAAACATTCAATTCACATTAACTACAATCATTTCAAAACCTAACAAAAAATGTTTTTGTCACGTTTCTCAAAAATATTTTACAATGAGGTACAAGCCCTTTTATTTGATACGTAACACGGTACAGTTTGTAAAACTTAAGATTTTTATTTTTATAGTTTTTCTCGCAAAAGTGGCCTTCATATTCAAAATGTATTTATTTACGTTACAGGTTTGGGTCACAGAAATTCATGAAATTCATGTGTACCAATCTTCAACTTAATCTGTACAGTAGACTCGGTGCGTATTAGATGTGACAGACGGACAGACAGACAGATCCTATATGAGTTTTACCATTTCCATTATCGTCATCTTCTTTTTTCTTTTACCTTTTCTGAATCATCTTTTTGTCTTCTGATTCTATTTTCGCTTTCTAACATTTTGTAAGCTAAAAAACTGCACCCACTCGCGGGAACCCACTCGGGGGCGAGTGGGTTCCCGCATTGCGTTGCGGGGGGGCTCAGTAACCATGGTCTCCCAGCCACGGTGAAGCGAAGAGGAGAGTGATCGGTCCGATATGTAACTTAAATCGTCGTCAATAATTATGATTAACGTTACGGTCAAACAAGAAACAACCAGCGCCATCTTTTATTAAAATAATGAACTAATGGATCACATAATTTTACCGATATCAACAATATTGTGTTAAGGGGAACCTAGTCACTTGGCTCGAACTGACTGGTGAGCCTGGCTAAAAAGCACGCTGTCTCACCAGGCTTCGCGTCCGACAGAGGTAGTATCAGTGATTAGCAGTTAGACGTTAGTCTACACGCAGAACGTTTTTGAGTGAGATGCAGGATCATCTATAGTAAAACAGGAGCGTAAAATTTAAGAAAAGTCCTTCGGAAGATCGGGTTTTATGAAAAACCCACGGCATAAATCAATAACCAATAAAGTTTATTGAACCTATAGATAGTTGAACTTTGTTGGTACCTACTTAGTTTTGGAGATTTTACACTTCTTTTATTACTTAAACACGCCCAAAGTTAGGTTAAATTAGCAAGACAAACGAATCTTTGTTGGCTTATAACTTTTTAATGGCTTTTTATTTTAGTATTCTGTTTCCATACCTACCGACAATATTAATAATGAGACAAAGCCGTACCATATTTAAATTTTGATGTATATTGTCAAACAGTGGAGTAAAACCCTCCCGAAGTTTGTATGAAAAAAATGTGGACTTGTTTCACCTTAACAGGAAAAAACTGTATGCTGACATTCAATTTTTTATCACAATTTATGATCCAATGAAGACTTATAATTATCAGCCTAGTTAGACTAGTCAGCTTTAGTATACAACACGGACATGATTAGTAAATAAATAGTAGAAGGTAAGGATCAAACACTATCTGGAAAGGCTATGGTTAATTTAAAGTCATTCTGAAATCTTCATCAAGATCATCATCTCAGCCCGGAATCACCTACTGCTGGGTATAATAGGCCTCCCCTTTTATTCGCCAAAGTTCTGGGTTCCGTGTGTCTCTCATCCAGGTGTTTCCAGCGACTCTGACAGAATCTTAGTGACCATAAATTCATTTTCACAGCGAAATTTCATAAATCGGATTAGGGGTTCCGAATAGACCCCTGTAAGTCCGGGATCACATCACAAGTCTCTAAAATTTATAGTAAGTAACATTAGCCTTAAAAAATATATTCTACTTATAGTTTCTAAGTTAACATTGTGGAATGTCAAAAAATATTGTGTAACTAAAATGCTGATGAGGCCGGTCGAGGCCAATTGTGACTTCTCCGCCAATTGTCTATACATCAACTCTTAAGATGACGTATAGACAATTGGCGGAGAAGTCAAAGAACCGATGACCGTTGGAGTAGACGTAATCGGCAATCGCAGGGTAGCTTATCGCAGCTCGATGAGTGGCGCCAATTATCGAGCTGAATGGAGTGCAATTGGAGAGACCTAGGTCCAGCAGTGGACTGCTGGATAATTTTTATTGTGCACTAAAATGTAACTAAGTAGTTCTTCTACCACTCTTTGTCCAGAACTCAGAAGATTGGTCCTTGGCAACTAACATACAAGGTGGCAGTGCCATTGACGTGCAAACTAACCATGAACCACCTAGAGTTTTAATATTTAGTCGGTTATCAAAATAAAAATCAGCTGTTTCAAAGACTTGTACAATGTAGGTACCTAAAATTTTTAGAACAGAACGTTTTCTTTTGAATAACCGACGAAAAATTTCAACTCAGGAGTGTTCAGAATCATGTACTGTTTCCACGGTAATAGATTGCGCGTCGCCCTGCTATCCTAAATAACAAATTTATTTAGTCACTTTAAATGGATTTGGCAGTCTGGTAACCAGTATAATTATGTTGATTAGCTTTTACAAAACCGAGCAAAGTCTGTCTTAAAGAAACTGCACCCAGTAAAAAGCCCGCGACTTTGCTGTAATTTACCTTATCAAATTTGCCTACATTCTTATCATTTAATTTAGGCTGATTAGTTATGACTTACTAACTGATATTGTACTTAAAGATAATTTTATATCGGTTTAACGTCATTTAAAAATAAATAATTATTTAAATTGGCTATGATATCTTCTGCAGATTAATTGTTTTCAAGTTATAGTGCGATAGGCTCGAAAGCAAACTTATTTTTAATGGTTGACAGAACGGTAATGAGTTTTAACTCCTATAGTGTCATTGTTACTGGTCTTAATAGGATTTGTGATCTTGCAGCCCACGCAAAGATCTCAGCCTATTGTAGTCCATTGCTGGACAAAAGCTACTCTCAAGCTGCGTCACAAGCACCTACTCTGTCCCAGCCACCTTTTAAGATTTTCGGTCCATCTAGCTGTTATAGCGTACCTACCCTTTATCGACTTTCATAGGTACGGGGAAGTACTAAGCGTTATGTAGCAGCCCCGAGTCTGGGTTTGTATTCGGTTGATGGTAATAGGCTCCCCCATTACATGGAACTAAAACATAACTGACGAAATGTGGATTTACTGGCGCCAACATATCAAGCTTTCCCAAACTGTCAAATTTTCCCAATCGAACATGAACCATGTGCTTACATAATAAAGATGAAAATCTATTAAATAAATTTGACAGATTGGGGTAGCTTGATGTGCTGCATCTGAGCTATATAGGACCAGCTATGCCTCATCCTTCTGGGATTAACATTTATGATATTTTAAATCCAGGATAAGTTTTTATCCAGTGCGCAAATTTTAACCATGAATTCAGCATATCATTCTAGACCCTCTACCGCAGAAATTTTTCGCCGGTTATACAAAAAAAAAAACAGCTGTTTCATAGAAAAGTGCAATACCTACGCGGTCAAAATGTATGGAACAGCTGTTTTTTTTTTTTTCTAGAATGATATGCTGAATTCATGGTTAAAATTTTCTCACTGGATAAAAACTTTTCCTGTATTGATGAGTGTGTTTATTAAAACGTATAAAACATTTTGGGTTCATCTCTACTCAAAGCACCGGGGAAGCCTCTGATATTGCAGGTTTCATATGGCCTCTTTGATGGCCACCTAATGATGTAAACGAAAACATCAAGTATAAGCCTAGATTCACACGGGCGTTATTTTATCGCATCGATTTTTTTCCCTTTTTTCAATTCTCGGCATTGAATATTGACTATCATACAGACCGTATCCCAGCGAATCAAGAAAACACACTGTTGGATTTAAGTATAGCATAGAAAATCTAGTCTCATAAAAACATCACCTCTAAAAAAATTACATTCATACTACCCTGGGCTTATCTACAGACTGGGCTATAAGAGTAGAGGGAGACCAAATAAATGATGGATGGACTGTGTGAATGCTGATATGGTTAGAAAGGATGTGACTACGGAGATGACTGTTAGAGAAATTTGGAAGTAAAAGACATGTTGCACCGACCACAAATAAATTGGGAATATCTGAATGACCGTTTTTTTTTTTGTTTTTTTTTTGTTTGACGTTTTCTAAGAAGGAAACCTAGCTAGGTCGATTTATCGCCCTGAAACCCCCTGCATAGAAAATTTCATGAAAATCGTTGGAGCTGTTTCCGAGATTCAGATTATATGCAAGAATTCAAGACATGAGAATAATGAGGACTACTCTGGGCTTATAGAAATAGATGTTTACCTATACAGCATGTATCAGAATGAATGGTCATATTAAAAGGTGTAGTACTGACGATATAGGTGAACAACTTTATCCACAGGACCAATGGTGTCATACAATTCTTCAATACTCAACCCAAGTGCATAGAACAACTGATTACGCCCTTAAATATAACGATACATTCTAATATACGCTTAATAGGTATACACAGGCCCCTCCGTGCCTCAGAAAACACGTTAAGCTGTTGGTCCCGGCTATCATTTGTGGATCTTTGATAGTCGTTACGGGTCGTTAGAAGCCCGAAAGTCTGACAACAAGTCTTCCCAAGGGGTATCGTATTACCCAGTAACTGGGTTGTGGAGGTCAGATAGGCAGTCGCTCCATGTTAAAATACTGGTATTCAGCTGCATCCGGTTAGACTGGAAGCCGACCCCAACATAGTTGAGAAAATGTCTAGGCAGATGATGATGAGGTATACACGAGCATACCCTGTACATCAATGACGAAATAAATAGTAAATGTAAATAATGATGAAATAATCAAAATAAAACAACATTTTATAAACCACATATTTTTATAAAGTTTAATTTACGAAAGTTTTTATAAGAAATAGAGCTAAATAGTACAAAGTTTAGGTTTTATTTACATACAATTAACTATCTAAGATAAGTTAATACAATAGTTTTCTTTCAAATATTAATCTACATTATACGTTATTGTAAAAGCTGTCGCGAAAGTTATATGAACGGAATTAGAAAGAAAATCGGTTTGCACCATAATTGCGTACTACACTTTCAATTACGGTATAACCTGAATCATTTTGCTTCATATGTTCGAAAAATTGATTTTGAAAGATATCCATTGCTTCATATGTTCGAAAAATTGATTTTGAAAGATATCCATTGCTTCATATGTTCGAAAAATTGATTTTGAAAGATATCCATTGCTTCATATGTTCGAAAAATTGATTTTGAAAGATATCCATTGCTTCATATGTTCGAAAAATTGATTTTGAAAGATATCCATTGCTTCATATGTTCGAAAAATTGATTTTGAAAGATATCCATTGCTTCATATGTTCGAAAAATTGATTTTGAAAGATATCCATTGCTTCATATGTTCGAAAAATTGATTGGCAAAGCTGCTGACTTTCTAAGTGAATGCTAATAGGTATTAGCTAAATAGATTTTTTCCTCGAAAGCAAAATAGACAAACGATGTGTTCAAATATTCGTGTGTACTTTTCGCACGTGCATACTGATAATGGGATGATAAAACTAAAATAATGAATGTTTAGTAGGTATCGATCCCGAAACCTTATCTCTGATAAGCTGTATAATAGAAATGTTATGAAAGTTTTGGACTTGCCGGTTTGGTTATGTTGAACAGGTAAGGGAGCCGATAATTTATTAAAAATAATAGACCCTTTCTCTTTTCACTATCACTCGGCGACATCTAAATGAATGCCAAAATAAAAACGTGCCGTCGAATTTTCAACTCTTGGCCCAGCACTGAAAGTTCATAATCCAACAGTGGAAAAAAGTGAAAACGAGCTCAAATGATACAGTTTATCTTTTCGCTTGACTAACAAAAGTCGATTTATCGGTACGAACGAAAAATGATTGATAAAACGAATAATGCAGCTTTTTTGATTAAATTGTGATTGTGTAGCTGTTTTAAGATCGCAATCAGCTTTAATATTGATGAATGAATCTAAGATCAGGAACAGTAATAAAAAACTTGAAAATGGAGAAAATTATTGACTGTTTTCAATAACTACGAACAGACCAAGTTGATATTGCTTGTAATATCTATGCATCGTCTGACGTGTTTGTGAAGAGGCTTTTTTTTTGGCCCTTTGTGAAGTAAATGATAACCCTAAATCTCTTGGCAGGTGACGTTAGGAAAATCACTGAACAGAGACTGACTAGATGACTGATGAAGATTCAAGCTCATCTCTTAATGATCTTGAGTCATATAATGAAACGTGAATGCAGAATGCAAGAACACATTTTAGGCCGCTCATATTATTAAATTGTTTTGGTGGTTCGAGGATTTTTTCATACCTCCCAGATCATGGAGTTTAACTAAAAGATACGTATACATGTGGCCACTAGTCAGCAGCTGCACATTATATAGGTCATTTTTTTATGTAATAGTCTATGCAAAATAATACATTAATTTAATTAGGCCTTCTGACAAACCAAGAGACCATTCAATAGCTTAATTGCGGCATCCCAAGATCTGCAACTCCTAAATTGTGGCTTTAGATTTTGGAAATATTCTAGGTTCGAATATCGCATATAATCATTTTATATCCAACTGTCACTCACAGATAAAGAAACGCAGATTAGATCTATTGCATTTTTTAAATTTATTGATACCTAAAGATAAATATTCCATATTAACTTTATTCGAATTTAGCTACAAAACAGTTGTTTTGTTCATAGGTCTCAGTTTTGCATAAGATACTCAGATAGGATCTAATTCCACTGGTTCCACTGGTGCACATACATAAATACAAAATTTGCGTTCTATTGCATATGCTGCCTCTTTGAAATCCATTTTCCAATTCAGTACTATTGGAATTACATGAGCCATTCCTTGTAAATTTAAAAGTTATTTTATGTATATCTATTTGATATCTATCCTTGTGAACAAATAGAATAAGTGTCAGCGATGACTTGTGTCATCTCTTCCCCTTTTGCCTTCCATGACGATGTGTAACGCCTGTGTGTTTTTCGTAATACAATTTAATATATTTAAATCGTGCTGTTACTTTGATTTATTCCCCTCTTTCTAACAAGTACAAATATAAAATTACACATACAAAAAAAGAACCTATTGATTTGAACACAATACTAAACGTACACAGATTTGACTATCCTTAACACAATTTACTGAACAATTATTTAGACACCACTCTTGTAGTCTAATCTATTGTATATCAGAGAGAGAGGTCGCGCTATACGTCATGTATCAATGCGTTAGAAAGAGACCTTCCTCTGACTTTAGTGCCATTGATAAATAATTTTCCTGTACTGTATTGCCCGATTCCTAAATCCAACAACAGTTCATTTTGCTGAGCAATCGTAACCATAAAAAGAGATTCTGGAGGCTTTCGTAGCTAACCTTAGGATTTAAGGAAACCATGCTTGGGTATGGCGAAGATGCAAGTCAGTTTTAACCCAACCAGAATATTAGAAATCGGGCATATTACTGTACATTAATGCTGTCATGATCTTGACTATTTCAATCTAGATTATTCTTAGTCTACTTTAACTAAATGTTTTATCTGCCGCCCTCAACCAGTCGACAATGGTGTGATAATTTCGATCCCTCCATTGCACGTTGGAAGAGATGGTCTCCAACACTTGCTGAACCGGTCGACCCAAGTCACTGCACGATTCTGTGACGAATCTTTTTAGCTGTGGAGAAGAATAAAATATTATTTGTAGAGTCAACAATTATTTGGTATGAAGAAATATATCTAGGCATATACAGGCATAAAAAAAAACATATTTTTTTGCTCTTCTTTATAAATAAAGAAAGTAAAAAATACATTTATTTCGCACAGACTAAAAGACACACAAAGGAGTTTTTGGCGGGATCGCGTTGGAGCATGTCGCACGTATTTTAATTTTCATGAAATTTTGTGAAATAGCGAATTAAATTGTATAATTTTGGTAGTGAATTATTCAAATTAGTTCAATTTAGTGCACAAGTGTAGTGAAGGTGAAATTATGTGAGTAACGTGTACTTTCGTGTTCCCCCCAAAAACTCGTAAAAGGTTGTTGTAAAGTTACTATCGCTTCACAATAACTTTGATTTAACTGACTTAAGACGACTATGACTTTTTTGTAACTTCGTGCCTGTTATCGGGCCAATTTACTTGTTCGAATAGAAAAATTACTTGAAACAACTGGCTAAATGCACAAACCGTGCGAAGCCAATAACCAAAAAAAGACACAAAATATTCTGCAAAATAAATAAAAAAGTGTATTCAGTTTAATACAAAGGAGGAACGCGTAAGTTAGAAAATAGGGACCATCTGTCCGACCTAGTCATAAAAACAAATTGAAATTAAATTGGCCTTTAAAATACACCGACAAACGTGACGATACATGAACGTTGTGCATTCGTCGCAGACGAATTGTCGAATCTGCTGTTTTACAAAACTGCTAGTTGTCATGTGCAATAGTTCTATACTTATACTTGCTTACTTATTATACTTTTAGATATTAAGATTGCCTCTTGCATACCTACATGAATTGGGCATAAGTTGTGGCTGTGCTTTTATATAAATAAACAACGTTTTGGATAAAACGGTACCCGAAAAACCATAACAGGTATAAACATCATGCTGTGGTTCAAGTTTTTGTGATAAGCAAAGGACCCTATTAGCATCTTTTACTAACACTACAGGCGACATCTAAATCCATACTAATATTATAAATGCGAAAGTAACTCTGTCTGTCTGTCTGGCACGCTTTCACGCCTAAACCGCTGAAGCGATCGTCATGAAATTTGGCAGAATTATAGCCTGGGATATGGAGAAGGACATAGGCTACTTTTTTCGTGATTACCGACATGCACGCGGGCGGAGCCGCTGGCAAAAGCTAGTGAATAATAAAAGCTGACTGTAAAATTTTCAACGTTCGGCTAAGCGCGGAGAGTTGAAATTCATAAGTGCAACTATTTAGATGGTGGATTAATCATGGTGAAAATCGGCATTCGATTTTTTTTTTACGATACGAGTACACCCACAGTTATTATTGGAAGCCTTTGTGAGAAAGCCACTTAAAAATGTACCTTATACCATTCAGATCTCAACTGGGTGATACACTTTTGCTATACGGATGTAAACCCTGCTTATTTTATTGTGAGTTGCATGACAAATCGATCATTCTATGATTAATTTTATTCCACTGATCTGCAATAAGCTTTGTTGATGTGATTTGCAAACTATGATAAAGCTTATGAATCATTCACAACGATGTTACCGGAACAGTGAACATTCTGATAAATACAATTCTTATCGATGATCCGGTATTAGGGCTCTCTGAGTCTAGTAGAAGGCAAATCAACACACAAGGATTTTTCTAAGAAAATTCCACACTTATGGAATAAGCATTGAACCTACGCCAGAAGAAAATAAAGGTGTATAAGTTAATTTTAAAGGTGCAGTGTCCGTCTTATATCAGATAGTGATAGTTACAAGACAACTTTTCGGTGAGCATCGAAAGAGATTATTTAATATTCTACATATTTTATTGTTTGTCCTTCCCGAGCATGTCTCAAATGAAATCCAGATAAAAATGTAAGTATCCCGTGGCCAGATTCTGTAGACCAGGGTAGATAATTTTTGAAACCAAAAAAAATATATAGTAGAATGACCATTGGAAAAGGAAGACAATATAACAAAAATGAAAGGAAAAATAATTTACGGGTGATCTGAGGTCGGGAAGTGGATGAGACTACTAACTTTTTTCCATAGGACTTGTAGTTTTGCTGGAAATTGAGATAAACCGTTTTTTACCCTTAAAAACGCACTCCCATCCACTTCCCGACCTCAGATCACCCGTAAATTATTTTTCCTTTCATTTTTGTTCTAATTATTCTCTTCCTTTTCCAATGAGTTTCGTCCTACTATTTTTTTTTTTTCTTTTTGCCATTTTCAAAGGTTTCAGCACTGGTCTACTGGTTGAAGTTTAAGTCATAACCAGAAACTAATTAATGTTCCCACTGCTGGTACAAAGGCCTCCTTTCGGTGAGAGGGTGTGGGTTTTAATCCACCACACGGGCCCAGTGTTTTTGTGTTTTTTTAATTTTTCCAAAATATCAAAGTCAAAATATTTTACTTCACATAAACCTGCATGGGCACTTATAAAACGTCAGAAGCTAGGAGGCTAGGGTTTTAAAGATGATGTTGGCGTAACTTACCTCATCATATTCATGCTCCTGATTCAATCGTCTGGTTACGAGCTTAACAATCAAGTTGATGGTAGACAGTGACCCAACACTGAAAGAAAAATACAAAGACGAAAATCAGAATCGTTTCTAAATGTTTTGAGTATCATTGTGAAAAGTTGAAAATGAATCATATTAAATCATATAATCATGTAACTAGGGTATCTATCTGGAATCTTCACTCGAAGTCCATCAACGAAGATACGGGCCCGTCCAAAAGTAGTTTGTGCGGTTAAAACAAGTGTCAAATTAGATTATTTGCACGGGCAAAAACACATCGGGAGTAGGAACAACTGTCAATTCGTCTTCTCATTCATTCTTAGTTCGGGTTACAAACTAATCTTTTGTCCGTAAGTGATACAGCAACGCCCGTTACTTCGGTCGCAGGTTCAAGGTGGACGCCCTGGATTGTGAAGGTCAGATAGTTATTTTTCTTATTTTATTTTTGGGTGGGAAATCATCAAATAACTTCTCCCGCTCTGGGTGGAGCAGGAGGGCGTGTCAGACTTTTACTGACTAAAACCCACCCGTGTTTCCCTCAGTAGCCTGTATGCCAGGGGCGGCGGTATCTCTTTACGAACCCGTACCCCTGGCAGAAGGTCAGATAGTTAGTCGTCGTTCTATGTAAAATACTGGTGTTTAAGAAACTGGTTAGACAGGAATCTGGCCCCAACATGCAGATTGCAGACCGATTTGAGAAAAGTTGAAAATAAGTCTTGTTACATGAATATGTAGGAAACATTTACGTAGGTACCTATCAGTCTACAGCCAATGACAGTCGTTACGAGTTGTTAGAAGCTCGAAAGTGTGATATCCAGTCTACCAAGGGGTATCGTAATTCCCAGTAACTGGGTTGTGGAGGACAGACAGTCAGTCGCTCCATGTACAGTAGGTACTGGTATTCACCTGCATCTGGTTAGACTGGAAGCGAACCCCAACATAGTTAGTAAAAGCCTAGGTAGATGACCGTATCCACTATTATTCAAAATCAAAATCAAAATCAAAATCAAAAGTCATTTATTCAAACTAGGCTGAGAGTCAGCACTTTTCGAACGTCAAAAAATAAATAAAACATAAGACAGTCCCCCCAAAACGCCCACCCTTCGACACTTCCTAGTGCTTTAGCTGGGAAGAAGAAGTGGCGCAACAAACTCCCCAGCAGCACAGCTGTCTGTTCAGTTAGAAGAACTTGATACTGTACAATACAATAGTAAAAAATAAAATGATTTAAAGAGTCTAATAAAATAAACAATTAAGTATATGAATGTAATTCATACAACCTGTCAGTAGGTAAGCTAATTCTGGTGAAAGAACACAAACATTGTCTTGAGTTAATCACAGCGACCAACTATTCTTATCGTTTAAGTAGTCGTTAATAGAATAGTATGCCTTAGAACAAAGGTTGGATTTTACTTTGGCTTTAAACGCACTAAAATGTAAAACTAACAAAGAAGAGGGAAGCTTGTTATAAAAGGTTATACCAAGCCCAACAAATGAGTTATGAACCTTATGAAGCCGGTGAAAGGGAGCACGTAGTTTATCCTTATTTCTAGTATTTATATTATGAATATCACTGTTTTTAGTGTATAAGTGTATATTTTGCCTAATATATAAGATGTTAGCGAATATGAATTGCGATGCCACCGTGAGAATACCGATATCTTTAAAAAAATCTCTTAGGGACACTCTAGCACCCAGTTGGTAAATTGCTCGAACAGCTCGCTTTTGAAGAACAAAAATATTTTGAATATCAGCGGCTTTGCCCCACAACAGAATGCCGTAGGACATAACGCTATGAAAATAACTGAAATAAACTAACCGAGCTGTTTCAACGTCAGTGTACTGTCTTACTTTTCTAACGGCATAGGCGGCCGAACTGAGCCTTCCCGCTAGGCTTGATATGTGTGAGCCCCACTGAAGTTTAGCATCTACTGTTATGCCCAAAAAACTGTCGAGTCTACGGTTTCAAGCACCTCTTTATCTAACACGATGTTTGGACCAAGATTTCTAACATTCGGTAAGGCGAATTTTACACACTTTGTCTTCTTGGCATTAAGTACTAGGTTATTTGCCGTAAACCAATCCGTAAGCATTGAGAGTGCACTGTTTACGTCGTCAAAATCTTGTCTATTCCTGTCTACTTTAAAAATAAGAGAAGTGTCATCTGCAAACAGAACAACATCACAAATACCCTTTAAATAGAATGGTAAGTCATTGATATATACTAAAAACAAGAATGGGCCGAGTATTGAGCCTTGAGGCACACCTAACTGAACAGGTAGCCCGGAAGATTTCACACCATTAATATCTACACATTGGTGCTTATTATTTAAATAGGAGTTTATTACGTTAAGCGCTTCATTTTGAACACCGTAATGACGTAATTTACGCAAAAGCGTGTCATGGTGCACGCAATCAAATGCTTTGGAGAGATCACAGAAAACTCCAATAGCATTTTGCGAGTTCTCCCATGCGTTAAATATGTGTTTCAACAAAGCAACACCCGCATCTGTAGTCGAACGACCCTTTGTAAAGCCATATTGTTCCTCATGAAGGAGGCTATTTAAATTAAAATGTCTTAGCAACTGCTTGAGTATTAATTTTTCAAATATTTTACTAAATGCCGGTAATATAGAAATAGGCCTAAAATTGCCCACGTTATTTTTATTACCCGATTTAAATAATGGTATGACTTTACTAATCTTCATGAGGTCAGGAAAAGTTCCCGAGTCAACACATTTATTAAAAGTAACAGCAAGATAGGGGGCTACGATGTCGATTATATTACTTAAAAGTTTAATAGAGATGCCCCAGTAATCCCCAGTGTTTTTTGATTTAAGTGTATTAAAAATATTTACTACATCACGAGGCGTTACATGTTCGAAACTTAATAAGCTACTACATTTGGGCACACTACTATGCAAAAGGTTTTCAGCTTTAGACGGGGACGAATTTAAGGTGTGAGTCGTAGTTAAAGGTATGTTGGCAAAAAACTCATTAAAAGCCTCAGCTATGTCAGCAGCTTCATTAAGTAATGTGTTGTTGACCATAATCTCTAGTTGTTTTTCCTGTTTAACCGATTTACCCGTTTCATTGTTAATAATTTTCCATGTGGTTTTTATTTTATTATTAGATTTTTTTATAGTATCGCTTAAAAATTTAGATTTAGCAAAAGCACAGATCTTTTTAAATAATTTTGAATAATTTCTGACATACTCCAGGAAAGGAGTATCAAACCTGTATTTTTTTCAAACCATACAGCTCGTATAGTGTCGCTCTACTTTTATAAATACCTGGTGTGGCCCATTGGTTGAAGCCGACAGAGGTGCCATTAATGTCAATGGTTTTGGTTTTGAAAGTAGACTGGTATTCTTTATGCACTATATCAAAAAGGGCTCCATAGATTTCATTAGGATGCTCATGTTCTATTAAAGATGGTGTAATCCTACGAGATATATTATTTTTAAATTTGTTGCAACGACTAGCTGTATATGGCCTGCATTCTATTTTATGCGGCTTTTTGTGTAAGAATAAAGGGAAGCTAGCTAATAAACCACAGTGGTCGGACGTTAAGTCAGTTAAAACTAATTTATTTTTGGCATCGCAATCACTAAAAATATTATCAAGGCATGTTGACGAAGATGCCGTGATCCTAGTAGGTTCAGAAAACAAGTTAATTAAATTAAAAGACCTAAATAGATTAAGTAGTCTAATACTTAATGGAGTAACATCTAAAATATTAATATTAAAATCTCCACACAAAATTATACTTTTATTACTTGATTTTAACTTGTTGAGTAAATCCTCCATTACCAATTCGAAACGAATGAAATCTCCAGATGGGGGTCGATAAACGCATACTATGACGTATCGCTCGAGTTCAACACAAGACAACTCAATAGTGCGCTCAATAGAAAGATTAACTAAATCTAAACGTTGTTTACATTTCAACTTGTTTGAAACAAGGACTAAAGAACCACCACGAATAGCAGTTTTCCTTACAAAAGCACTTTGCACGGTAAAAAAATCATCATTGATCAACACTACTTCATGTTCCTTCAACCAGTGTTCAGTCAAACATAACACCTGAACATCATAGTTTTCTAGAAATAAACTTAACTCTAACTCTTTGCCGGACAGACCCTGCATATTTTGATGTACAATCAAGATTCACTAATGCAGTCGCATACTAAGGGCTATATTGCTATGAAGTGGCGGTCCAGGCCGTACCTACAGCTGTGTGTATAAGTGATGTATTAACACAAAACTCACCGCTCTACTCACACACTGGCGTTACTCTTTGTATTTTATACATACCGTCGGCGACGAGTGACATGACCTTGGTCGGTTCATACCATTGCTAAAATTTACTATTATAATTTGAGTTCCGGTAGCGTGCAGCGTATCGTCTTGGATTAAGAAACTCATAGGTCTGGGTTCAAATCTCGCGATGAAGCTTTAATTTTTCTTTTCAACAATCATCTTCATCTGTTCTTTTATTATTCGATTTATTAATATACCAGAATAATAATGTAACAAATTTGTTTTATTACTCGTATTGTTATTTAAATAAAGGTTTAACAATAATAAATGATTACAAAATGTTTATTCGTTATAACTTCATGAAGAATGTATAAAAACAACTAATAATAACTTCTTGTTAAAACAGTTTATTTTCTCTTATAGAACAATTTATTGAAGTAAATAAGCTAGTTGGTGAACTATGATAATCAGGCTATTGTATCTTAGTAATATAATAATATTGTGCTGATTACTACTGTGTGTCGGTACTCTAAATAAATCACAATATTCTACAAAAATCTACCCACGTAAAAGTAACAAATGCAGACAAGTTGTCACAATACAATTAAATGACTCAGTAGTACTACTTTTATTCTACTGCGAGTGAGTTCGTTTTAACTCAAACCTCAAAGTTAACAAATCGTATTTAATAGGACTTAAAGAGGTTATAGCTTAAGTGTTCATTTTCATTCCGAAAAGAAGATTGAAACTAAACCTCAAAATAATCCAGATTACGGATAAGACAAAATATTATTTGAATATTACTAAAATAAATAAATATTTGTAATTTATAACTTAATGTTAATGTTTTTTCCGTTAACTATGTTTTTTAAGCTGATTCTCGAGCTGGTTTTCCATGATGCCTTGTTTGCCATGAACCTTCTGCGTGGAGTGCACGGCGCACGGTTCGTAAAGATGTGTCGAATAATTCGGCAAAATGTCTTGTCGTTTTGAAACCACTTGTTTCATATTCGCTGAACGTGTGCCTGTTATAGGAGCTGGGGTCTTCCACTTTGCTTTCCACGGGCAAGGCTACCGCCTTCCTCATATCTTTTCACCCACCGACTCACAGTATTTCACTAAAACAAAAAAGGGGTACTGATAAGCTACTAAGCAAAATACACACTTTATGTATTACCTACTATTTAGAAACAAAATTATTTAAAAGGGCAATTTCACATAGATATTAAGTTTATTGTTATTTTCATCGTTCTATAATCTAGGAAATAAATTTACATTGAAATTTTATATTTTTATTCTATTTAGACATTGTGATATTTATAAAACGTTTAAAAATAACTACAAGGATCAGCAGTTACACTTTAATTAAATAAATGTTTAATATTTATATTTAAATTATGATTTACTCACTACTCACACTCAGTCCGGTTTCATCACATAGGTATTTGTGATATAGGTATTAAGTCCACTTTTATGCAGCGCAATAATATTCGCTTTCATTTCTATATTTAAATTTGCTTACATTTTAAAATGAATTAGAAGGACGCTAATAGATGAAACACACGTCACTAGCACACAATTATCAACCAACACCGTTCTATAAGTCGCGGTGAATGAGTCGTAAATCATTTAAATTTATTTAGGTTTCTGTGGGTATAATGATAAAGTTTTACGAGTTTAGTGAATAAGAAGAACAGAACAAGAAACTATACTCAAAAGTGATTTTTAAAACAATAAAAAGACTATCACACAGCGAGTGGGATTCGAAAACGCGACTCGCTGCGCTCAAACGCGATAATCAAGTGCAGTAACCGCTCAGCTATCATGCCATTTGCTTTAACAGTTGAATTTAGGAAATACATTCATTCGTAAACGTATGAGAGTGTGTGTGTATATAGTATTATAGCCTATAGAAATTGCTTATTATAAGAAGGTCGTAAGTTAAAGCGAAGTGTCAATCTATTGCTTTTTGAGATTGGGGCTCCATTAGTGAGGGCTACTGTACCACATTCAAAACATGCGGCTTTCCCGTTGTCGCACCTAGTAGTTTAAACTACTAGGTGTATCAATAGTGGCGTTAGTACCACTACTAACAGTAATCGATGGTACACTACAGGTACCAGTGTTAAGGTGTAAATTGTATGCTAAAAGATTAACAATTTGTCTCCTACAACTAGGTGGTAAATACAAAGTATAATTTGTCAGTTTGTAATCAGTAATAAATTGATTACAATCAAAATATAGAATGGCGTCACTGTGACGACTAGTCCTATTATAAATTAACATATTCATATTATAAATGTGCCTATTTTGCTTATCAGACAAGTATTGTATACCGGAAGTATATTGGCTGTATACCTACTGATTGTTGGAATCCCAACACTAAATATTATAAATACGAACATCACTAGCATGCGCTCTCGGTATCCATCTTTAATTGAATGCTCGTTCACTTCCTCACCGATCGGGTTCGCGACAAGTCGACTTTCGACAACGTGCTCTAGCCTGCCTAGCATATTGATTGATACCTAGTGACAATTTATCTCCATATAAGAACTGGCTGTTTATATTTACCGGAAGTACCTCCACTAAAACACACACATACCCACACTGATAGGTACCGATCTATCAGTATACAGCCAATATTGTTCCAACTAGTCCAACGACCTAACAAGGCCGAATATAGTCAGACGCAGAAAGCAGAGAACCCCAGTGTTGTTCCATTGGTTATTTTTGCATAAAATAACTGATATCTGTGGTAAACACTGTAAGACATGAGTTCATCTTTATTTTGGGAATCAATCAATGATAATGATGGCTCACAAGCTATGACAATGCATTATGATTAATATCAAAATTAAATAGGTCCGTTAAGATAGGCAACAGAATTTTTGAACTCATCTGGTAATGAAACGAAATTTCTGAAATGAGATCAAATTGAGACTAAGATCCGTGCCTTAGAAAGCACGCTAAGCGATTGGTCCCGGCTGTCATCCGTAAAGCATTGACAGGCGTTACGGGTTGTCAGAAGCCCGAAAGTTAGATGACCAATCTTACCATGGACTATCGTTGTTACTCCATATAAAATACTGGTATTTAACTGCTTCCGGTTAGACAGGAAGCTGATCCCAACAAAGTTGGGAAAAGGCGAGGCAGAAGATGAGATACAAAGCGATTTGAAAGGATTGAAAGTAGTGCTAATAATAGCACGCTATGAGCAAAATTAGACGTTAGTCTTATGATTACAGTTTGGTAATATTCGGAGTGAAATTTGGTATTTCACTTTGAATATTAGTAAAACTGTGGTAATTCACTCACCAGTTTTGCTGATGAGCGAGTAACGATAACTGCTGATAACGATAATACAATTCTGAATGCAGCAGCACCAAAGAGTAGTGCTGAGGATGAAGGTCTTCCAATTTCAATTCCATTACTTACAATGATCGAAGTCTCTGCCAATTGGCTCTGATGTAGTTGAACGCGATTGGCTGTCCTATTGCAGTGCCTGCAACTGCAGAGAAGACTCGCACGATGTCTTGTTTTCTGATGCCGCTGTCGTTGCGCAGTGACATCTCTAAGTACCTGAGTAGTTTGAAAACAAATAAATTATGAGTTACTTAAGAAACTCTCAGGGTTTTCTCAGTTGCAACACGGAGACTGGATCTATTGCTTGCTGGACACTCTTGCAAACCACTGCAGAAAATACATTTGTCTATTTAGTTGATTGTTCAACTATTAAAAATGTTTTTTTCAATTAAAGTATAAAGTCGAAGCGGCACAGAGGCCACATACGTGTCAATAAGATTCAATTTTCACCTAATAGAGAATGATGGTCCGTTTCAGTGGATTGGTAGATATTATTTTAAATCTTGCTGGTCCTATAGCAGAAATAGCAAAATGACTAAGAACTCTCTATTTTGCTTAGAATATTGATACTTACAACAAGACTAGATTGCTTTCTAAACCACTATAATATTATGAGAGTTGAACTCGGTAGGTAAGTACCTACCAAACATAAGAAACATACCTATGCAGCAACGAAGGTGATCTGGTACATCCAAGCACAGAAAGCAGTCGATGTCGTTCGGAAGGCGCTGTTGCCACTCTGAACCTCTCCCATGCGAAGGTCCATTCCCTGACGCCGCCAGCTCGAACTCCCACACAGTAGACTATACCGCGGAGGTCTACGTGAATCCTGAAAAGAAGGTAGTCTTATTATAACCAGCTTTTACCCTGGTTTTACACCAAAACGGAGATAGTTCTCCAATTACCACTAGGGTGAGCTAATACTGATGATTAACCTCCACGTGTAACTTTTATTGATCCATCTTTATAATAATTATGAATAATTGTATAAAAACGAAAAGAAGTCACCCTGGCTTGACCTTGACTATCTCGTTGGTCAAGTATTCGCAAGTACTACTATTGAACATGAGGTCCTGAGTTCGATTTCCAGGCATAGCAAAGGGTGATTAGGTTTTCTATCTAGAATTTCTCAATAGTAGCCCGGAGTCTGGATTTGTGCCCGGTTGATGGCAATAGGCTCGTCCTCTATTACATGGGTCTTAAACATATTTGTCGCAATGTGGGTTTACTGTAGGTACACGTCTGCCCAATTCTTCGGGGAAACAAAGCGTGATGCTATGTGTGCTATCTCAATCATGCCCTTTATATCATACTTACTCATTACTTGCATCAGGGTTCGGCGTCAGCATCCAGTTGGTGTACATCCTGACAGCATTCTCCAGGCAGTCAGGGTGTTCGAAATGACAGGCTGAGGCCAGCAGGTCTACTCGGTACTGCGACGTGATGACGCTCTCGTTCGGAGACACCTTCCATCCGACTTCCTTTACAGCATCGTTTAGAAGACGGAGGACGTAGTGCTGGAAGAAGGAAAAATCCGTAAAGCTTTGTTTTTGGGGTCCTTGATTTGATCTCATGGTTGGAAAAATAATTTATGTACTTATTAGGTTTTTCCATTTGGTTAATTTTCAGTAGCAGCTTGCAGTCAGAGTTAGTGACGAGTTGATGGCAATAGGAAGAATTGCCAAACTTAAGTGGCAGTGGGCAGGGCACATTGCTCGCAGAACGGATGGCCGATGGGACCGAAAAGTTCTGGAGTGGCGACCGCGTACCGGAAGACTTAAAGTTGGAAGGCCTCCCACAAGGTGGACCGATGACCTTGTGAGGGCCGCAGGAGTCCGCTGGATGCGCAAAAGCACAGAACCAGTCGAAGTGGCGGAGCTTGGGGGAGGCCTATGTCCAGCAGTGGACGTCTTTCGGCTGAAATGATGATGATGATGATGGCAATAGACTCACATCATATTACATATCATTTTAAGGCTCATTTACACTAACACAAGGTGATACCTTAAGGAATGCCTAAATTCGTTGCGGGGGGGCAGAGTAGCCGTGGTTTCCCAGCCACGGTGAAGCGAAGAGGAACCCCAAGGTGGCGCCGCTCGTCAGGGCTTTTGCCTCAAAGCCGACGACATAGCGGCCAAAAAAAGTAGGCTGCGGTGAGGTGCACCGCAACTGAGGTGGGCCGCGATGTCGAATAGGAGACATCGCGGCTGAGGGTTACAGGCTGCGGCGGAGGAGGAGTGCCGGTACTTTTGAGTAGCGCTTTTCCCTTTCGTGGCCTGAACGGGGCCGCCACCGTTAGATGGCGGACACGGTGGAGCCGCAGGGGAAGTGGAGTGTCGGTATAGCGTTGGCCGCTCTCCCTATCCCCTGCGGCCGAAAAGTGGTAGGCGGCGGGGTCACTGTGCTGACCCGTCGCAGGGTGACCGAGGGGTCCGCAAGGGCCGATGCCAGCCAGGGGTGCGGGTTGTTCGAAAGAGATACCGTCACCCCTGGCACACGGGCAACTGAGGGAACACGGGTGGGTTTTAGTCAGTAAAAGTCTGACACTACGCCCTCCTGGTCTACCCAGAGCGGGAGAAGTCATTTGATGAGTTCCCAGCGAAAAAAAAAATGCCTAAATAAAAGGGCGGTTTGGCCGCTGAACCTAGCGTTTAAATCCAACAGCAGCATAAACCAATCAGGCAAATCTGGTTGTACTTTGAAACTCATCCCTAAAAAAAAAAAAAAAAAAAAATGCTTTGATCAATACTGGGCCTTAATTCACTAAGACCACTTAACGATTCCTTTAATATAATATCATTGACGATTCCTTACTTCTAAACCACGTCAATTCCTTAATTCAAATACGACATCTTTTAACAAATATCGACAAATTGTTTTGGATCATACAGAAATGACATTTCGATTGCTTACCGTTCCATTGGTTTCTACAAAACAAGATATTGACGTAGTTTGAACGTAGTACGATTCCGCGGGGAATCATTATAACCATACAAAATTGGGGACCAGGCGCGTGCCGTGACTTCAATTTCGAATCCAATATTTCAACTACGTAATATGTACGATGCATTATAGAATGCGATAATCGTAACAGGCTATCTTAACTTATAACCTTTGATCGACTGATTAAAATCTCACACTGACTCATTATATTTTTATTGCAATCAAAATCGGATTAAAGTATTACTTACTTATTTCTGATGATACTAATCGCCCTAGTCATTGAAGAAGAATGTATACATTTACGCAACAATTAGCGACATCTATTGAGCAAAGACATTGTTACACTAAAAAGGATAAAGCAAGTTTAGGTACTTTATTGGAACTGACGTAATTTATTTCATACACATACAAATGTTTTAATGTAAAATTACATTTGAAAGTTACACATTTGGCAATAAATTAAATTCAACTCATTCAGCTTTCCAATAACGTTGACTGTTTGAAACTAGGAAACTACATATTAAACCCTGACTCAATCGTTGAAGCTATTTTTTGTAACGGGTGCCTCTCAGATGACTCCATAAAGCTGTCAGAGGGCTCTAAAAGCAGCTCTCGCGAGAAATCACGGCTTGCTGTAGAGGCGTTGGCATTAGCTGAACCGACGCACCCTAGAAAACATTTACTTACAGGTTTTAAGCAGGTTGCCTAGTGGATGAAGCAGTGGTGGCCCAGTGGTAACGGCCGCGACTTACGAGTTGTAAGGTCGTGAGTTCGAACACAGACAGGCGCTTTACTTTGTGTAAATTATTACATCACCACTGCTCTCAAAACGGTGAAGGAAAACATCGTGAGGAAACCGGCATGTCCTAGAACCAAAAATTCGAAGACATGTGACATCTACCAACCCGCACTGGGCACGCGTGGTGGATTACGGCCCAATCCCTCTCACCGAGAGGAGGCCTGTGTCCCAGCAGTGGGAACATTATAGGCTGATGATGATGAAGCCTTAAGGGGACACTTTGCGCGGGCTCGAACTCAATGGTGGGCCTCGCTAAAAATCACGCTGTCTCACCAGGCTTCGTATCCGACAGAGATAGTATCAGTGGTGAGCAGTTAGACGCTAATCTACACGCACAACGTTATTGAGTGAGATGCAGGAGCATTTTTGGCAAAAAAATCGCGAAAAAATTAAGAAAAGTCTTTCAGAAGATCGGGTTTTATGAAAAAACCACTGCATAAATCAATGACCAATAAAGTTTATTGAACTTATTGTTAATTGAAATTTGTCGGTACCGTCTTGGTTTTCGAGATTTTACACTCCTTTTATTACTTAAACACGCTCAAAGTTAGGTTAAATTAGCAAGAAAAACGAATCTTTGTTGGCTCATAACTTTTTAATAGCTTTTTATTTTAGTATTCTGTTTCCGTACAGACAATAATAATAACGAGACAAAACCATACCATGTTTAATTTTTGATGTACATAGTCAAACAGTGGAGTAAAACCCTCCCGAAGTTTGTATGGAAAAAATGTGGACAAGTGTCACCTTAAGGGGAACCTAGTCGCGGGCTCGAACTCACTGATGGGCCTGGCTAAAAATCACGCTGTCTCACCAGGCTTCGTATCCGACAGAGATAGTATCAGTGGTGAGCAGTTAGACGCTAATCTACACGCACAACGTTATTGAGTGAGATGCAGGAGCATTTTTGGCAAAAAAATCGCGAAAAAATTAAGAAAAGTCTTTCAGAAGATCGGGTTTTATGAAAAAACCACTGCATAAATCAATGACCAATAAAGTTTATTGAACTTACTGTTAATTGAAATTTGTCGGTACCGTCTTGGTTTTCGAGATTTTACACTCCTTTTATTACTTAAACACGCTCAAAGTTAGGTTAAATTAGCAAGAAAAACGAATCTTTGTTGGCTCATAACTTTTTAATAGCTTTTTATTTTAGTATTCTGTTTCCGTACAAACAATATTAATAATAAGCCAAAACCATACCATGTTAAATTTTTGACGTACATACATTACCAAACAGTGGAGTAATACACTCCCGAAGTATGGGAAAAATGTGGCCTAGGTTCACCTTAATTCAATTTAAAGCATTAATTGAGTTTTTTTTTTTTCAATTGTAGATCATACTCCACTTGAAAAAGTAACAACCTCAAAATTTTAAAAAAATATCTAGGTACAAGCACTCCTTTGGATAGATAGCGGTGAGATAATAGAGTTCAGGCGAGTTTTCAAGTGCTTTGGCGCGAAAAGCATCACAACAAGAAGCCTTCGATTTTGCTATAGGTATACAAACACCCGATTTTCAAGTTACGCTGATGCCATAATTTTACCATGGAATAAACCTACTGTACACCAAAATTGTAACGTACAGTATTTTTATCTTACGAAAAGATGAGACTTGTGGTTCCAATTGTAAAACCAGTTTTTTATATATTTTTATTGCTCAATGGGCCTGCTAATTAACCTCGATCACGCCTGTTGTAAAGCGATAGATGAGGTCTATTATGAAACGAGTGTGCGTGAGCTTTGAAACATTATAATCAGCCTTTAATGTTCCCACTGCTGGGACACAGGCCTCCTCTCTGTGAGAAGGGCGGCCCGTAATCCACCACGCGGGCCCAGTTCGAGTCGGTAGATGTCACATGTCTTCGATTTTTTGATTCTAGAACATGCCGGTTTCCTCATAATGTTTTCCTTCACGGTTTTGAAAGCAGTGGTGATGAAATAATTTACACAAAGTAAAGTGCCTGTCTGGGTTCGAACCTACGACCTACATCTCATAAGTCGCGGCCGTTACCACTGGACCACGACTGCTCCTGCTCCTGCACTGATTTTCAGGCATATGCGTTAAATATGGAAAGGAACACAGATGGTGGCAGTTTCGTAGAAAACCGAAGCCAAGCAACATTACGCCGATACGCTAGGCTGTCAAGCCTAGCAACCAACGTCTCGTCGCCTATAAGCCTTAGTTTCTGGGTTCGACTAAGTGCAGCTGGTGTTTTGTTGAGTCATACTATATTATATCACTGTACACTGAATTGAGCATAGGGACTAAACAAAAATTTCCAGAGAGAACTTTGTAATTACACAATTAAAAGCAATAATAAACCAAGTGTTTCTTTGCGCATGATTGTACAATCAAAACAATTTAAAAGTATTTATCAAAACTTATCTTTTTAATTAGAATACCTATCTGGACAGTGTATCAGAGTTAATGATCACTTAGATCAGATTTAAAAGTGTGTATGTTTTAATTTATTTATTTCACAAATGATTAGGATTCAAACAAAAATTATTTGGCGATGACTGATCTTAGCAAAGTCTAGATTTTTGCTTGGTTGATCGCTTGCTTTACCATGTTACTGGTGAAAGGTTGCTACACACACGCTAATGCTTCCACCCTCAAGAACTACTCATTCAGATGTCATTTTTTACTTTTTTTTTCAATTTTAACAGGCTTATACAGAGTGAACTATGATGACCACTTATGGACTATGATTATATCAGCTCTCAAAGGAAACAACAGTGGAGTCATTCATCCTTTGAATCGTGCCAAGGTATTTGTATACTGTACTGCACTACTATTGAAAACATAATAGCTGTTTACAGTAAAAATTTAGGGCATGGTTGTGGTAAAATCGGTGTTCTGACATAGGGAATGTCAATAAATCGATTATGTTTGATCTGAAGTTTATACTAGTTGTCACTTTTCTCCGCGTGTATTTATAAAAAGGAGTTACTAATCGTAAGATCTCCATGATTTTAAATTCTCATATCTCTAAAAGGGACTCCTGGAAATGATCCAGTAGCTAGAATTGCATGTCATGTATTAAAATATAACTGGCTTATTTGACTTGAGTCTACAGCAGATAATTCGGCTCATAAAATATTTTTATTAGTATTTAAGCACATTTAACTACGATTTACTTCTTGATAACACGTAGTGGGTTGAGAACACCATGATGATTAGAACGTGTACCGCCATCCTGTTGACTACATTTTGCAAGAATTCGACATATCTCACAACGAGCCAACCACTCTATTAATTAACATTTATACATTAGTTTTTTTTTTTTCAGATTATAAACGATCTCTTTGCATTTGTCTACTCGGATGAAGTACCTTTCGCCACTCTGTACAGTGCTTTAGACTCCCTACAAGGAGAGACGGAGTACTCCGTGTGGTACGCAGCATTACGTGGCTTCAGTAGAGTGTGGCATTTATACATCGGAGATACCGAAGCGTTGCCTTCCGTTGAGGTAAGTTTGGTTTAAAGGTAGGTAATGGTGTTTTTCGCATCGCATTTCAATCCACAAAGCACGGTGTGCTCGCCTGTAGTGTGGGATAGTTCATACAAAATGTACGAAAGGGCCCGCCCTAATATACGTCAACCTTAATAACTGTCACTTCTCTTGCTGAAGAACTATTTTCCTGCAATCCATCTCACAATGTCGTGAAAAGGGATTCATTTTGGGTTGGATAAAATAAAAATCGCTCGAGTTTCTTAAGGCCGCACCGAGGAATTTTCAAAATAATTGCGTTTATTAGTTCCCTTGCTCTCGTATTACTTAATCTTTAGTTATGCCATCTATAAATCGTAGACTTTAGAAAATACGATTGTAGTTTCGTCGATAGAAAAAAAAACCAAAGTAGTCTATAAAATATTAAAAAAAAACCCACTCCCCAGTATGACGTATACAAGCTTCATGGGAGAACATCAGTTTTTTTTTTAATTCTATAACGTTTTCATTTTCAAAATGTGTATTAGTTTTAATAATACGAAGGAAATACCAAAATTAACACGCGATCCGCCCGTTCTAGCCAAACGCTCAGAAGCTCGGTGCGCCTTTAACTCTAAAACCGATGAATAAAGTCCTTGGATCAAACGATTTTTTACCTCTAATAGTTTCAGATTCGTCCATACTGAGCCTTCCTATTTGTCATTATTATTATCATTTCAGGCCTTTATACTTCATCACTTAAACCATGGAATATCAAGTCTGGGATATGAAGTAAGAGCCACAGACAGCTTCGAAGACTTGAGGAACCGCATGCAGATTTTGGAGTTCGCGTGCAAATTGGAACACGCTGGATGCGTTGAGAGGACCGTTGCCTTATTCAGGGCTTTAAGACAAAATGGCACTGAGTGAGTAAAAATTTAAAGTAGAGATTTATATTGCCATTCGTTTTTTTTAGTTGTATGAAGCCTGTGATGAGCACTAGCACATTATTATTTATTATATATTGTACTCAATACATTTTAAAAGAGCAACGCTGGAGTTTCTTGCCCATTCTTCTGCATACGAAACTATATTTTGGAAGGGGCGAATAAAATCAATTCTTTTTTAATGTAAACGTTGACGTTCAAAAGTGCCGTTTAAGAGCCTAATTGAAATAAATGCTTTGACTTTGACATAAAACACAATTAGCTTACAATGTTCCCACTGCTGGGACAAAGGCCACCTCTCTGTGATAGGGAGTGGGCTGTTATTCACTACACAATAAAAAACAGTACAATTCAGTTCTCATTTTTCAATTCACTACCTGGGCTAGTAGATGTCACATGTCTTCAAATTTTTGGTTCTATGACATACCGGTTACCTCGTGATATTTTCATTCGTCGTTTTTAGAGCAGTGGTGATGTAACAATGTATACAAACTAAAGCGCCTTTATGGGTTCGGACCTACTTAAGTCTAAGTTGTAGCTGTATCGGATTTGACGCAAAATGTGCACTTCTCTAAAAACCACCAGACCACCACTGCTCGATGAGCACTACTGTGGATATAAATGATAGATAAGGCACAAAATACGAAATATTAGATATCAATGATCCTGTGAGAATGCCGACTACCTTACTCTATGTGGCCAGTCACCCACAGTACAGAATATACCCAGAGCTTGCGCCAACCACGCCAACAATTGGGCACGCCACGATTGCGGCGGTAAGTCCCCTCTTTGAGGAGTGGTTCGAGAGGCGGCATGGCGTCCTCACCTTCCGCCTGACGCAGGTCCTCACCGGACACGGTTGTTTCGGGAGGTTCCTGTTTCGGATAGGGCGGGAGGAAACGCCCGGGTGTTTCCACTGCGAAGATCGCCCTGAGGACACGGTGGAGCACACGGTGGCGGTCTGCCCTGCTTGGGCGGAGCACCGCCGTGTCCTCGTGGAGGCGATCGGCGGCGGCGATCTCTCGCGTCCGGCCCTGGTCCAGGCCATGGTACGGAGCGAGAGGGCATGGGGAGCCGTCACCTCCTTCAGCGAAGCGGTGATGCTCGCGAAGAGGGAGGCGGCGCACGTGAGGGAGAGGCAGCATATGCGCCCTCGCTACCCCAGCCGCCGCAGGATACGGAGACGCCCTGGGCGTCGGGAATCCCAGGCTGATTTCCGGCCACCGTAGGCATGGGCTTGCGGACGGCGAGTAATGGGTAGCTCGCTGTCCGGTAAGGACCAAGCTTTTCCCTTTCGTGGCCTGAACGGGGCCGCCACCGTTTGATGGCGGACACGGTGGAGCCGCAGGGGAAGTGGAGTGTCGGTATAGCGTTGGCCGCTCTCCCTATCCCCTGCGGCCGAAAAGTGGTAGACGGCGGGGTCACTGTGCTGACCCGTCGCAGGGTGACCGAGGGGTCCGCAAGGGCCGATGCCAGCCAGGGGTGCGGGTTGTTCGAAAGAGATACCGTCACCCCTGGCACACGGGCAACTGAGGGAACACGGGTGGGTTTTAGTCAGTAAAAGTCTGACACTACGCCCTCCTGGTCTACCCAGAGCGGGAGAAGTAATTTGATGAGTTCCCAGCGAAAAAAAAATGCCTAAATAAAAGGGCGGTTTGGCCGCTGAACCTAGCGTTTAAATCCAACAGCAGCATAAACCAATCAGGCAAATCTGGTTGTACTTTGAAACTCATCCCTAAAAAAAAAAAAAAAAAAAATGCTTTGATCAATACTGGGCCTTAATTCACTAAGACCACTTAACGATTCCTTTAATATAATATCATTGACGATTCCTTACTTCTAAACCACGTCAATTCCTTAATTCAAATACGACATCTTTTAACAAATATCGACAAATTGTTTTGGATCATACAGAAATGACATTTCGATTGCTTACCGTTCCATTGGTTTCTACAAAACAAGATATTGACGTAGTTTGAACGTAGTAAGATTCCGCGGGGAATCATTATAACCATACAAAATTGGGGACCAGGCGCGTGCCGTGACTTCAATTTCGAATCCAATATTTCAACTACGTAATATGTACGATGCATTATAGAATGCGATAATCGTAACAGGCTATCTTAACTTATAACCTTTGATCGACTGATTAAAATCTCACACTGACTCATTATATTTTTATTGCAATCAAAATCGGATTAAAGTATTACTTACTTATTTCTGATGATACTAATCGCCCTAGTCATTGAAGAAGAATGTATACATTTACGCAACAATTAGCGACATCTATTGAGCAAAGACATTGTTACACTAAAAAGGATAAAGCAAGTTTAGGTACTTTATTGGAACTGACGTAATTTATTTCATACACATACAAATGTTTTAATGTAAAATTACATTTGAAAGTTACACATTTGGCAATAAATTAAATTCAACTCATTCAGCTTTCCAATAGCGTTGACTGTTTGAAACTAGGAAACTACATATTAAACCCTGACTCAATCGTTGAAGCTATTTTTTGTAACGCGTGCCTCTCAGATGACTCCATAAAGCTGTCAGAGGGCTCTAAAAGCAGCTCTCGCGAGAAATCACGGCTTGCTGTAGAGGCGTTGGCATTAGCTGAACCAACGCACCCTAGAAAACATTTACAAGCCCAGTGGTAACGGCCGCGACTTACTAGTTGTAGGTCGTGATTTCGAACCCACACAGGCGCTTTACTTTGTGTAAATTATTACATCACCACTGTTCCCAAAACGGTGAAGGAAAACATCGTGAGGAAACCGGCATGTCCTAGAACCAAAAATTCGAAGACATGTGACATCTACCAACCCGCACTGGGCCCGCGTGGTAGACTACGGCCCAATCCCTCTCACCGAGAGGAGGCCTGTGTCCCAGCAGTGGGAACATTATAGGCTGATGATGATGATGATGAAGCCTTAAGGGGAACCTAGTCGCGGGCTCGAACTCACTGATGGGCCTGGCTAAAAATCACGCTGTCTCACCAGGCTTCGTGTCCGACTGAGGTAGTACCCGTGATGAGCAGTTAGACGCTAGTATACACGCACAACATTGTTGAGTGAGCTGCAGGATCAGTTATAGTAAAACGGGCGCGTAAAAAATTAAGAAAAGTCCTTCGGAAGATTGGGTTTTATGAAAAAACCATTGCATAAATCAATGACCTATAAAGTTTATTGAACTTTTCGATAACTGAACTTTGTCAGTACCGACTTAGTTTTGGAGATTTTACATATCTTTTATCACTTAAACACGCCCAAAGTTAGGTTAAATTAGCAAGAAAAATAAATCTTTGTTGGCTCCTAACTTTTTATGGTTTTAATTTTAGTATTCTGTTTCCGTACAGACAATATTAATAATAAGCCAAAACCATACCATGTTAAATTTTTGACGTACATTGCCAAACAGTAGAGTAATACACTCCCGAAATATGGGAAAAATGTGGCCTAGGTTCACCTTAATTCAATTTAAAGCATTAATTGAGTTTTTTTTTTTTCAGTTGTAGATCATACTCCACTTGAAAAAGTAACAACCTCAAAATTTTAAAAAAATATCTAGGTACAAGCACTCGTTTGGATAGATAGCGGTGAGATAATAGAGTTCAGGCGAGTTTTCAAGTGCTTTGGCGCGAAAAGCATCACAACAAGAAGCCTTCGATTTTGCTATAGGTATACAAACACCCGATTTTCAAGTTACGCTGATGCCATAATTTTACCATGGAATAAACCTACTGTACACCAAAATTGTAACGCACAGTATTTTTATCTTACGAAAAGATGAGACTTTTTTTTTTTTTTTTTTTTGAGTGGGAAATCATCAAATAACTTCTCCCGCTCTGGGTGGAGCAGGAGGGCGTGTCAGACTTTTACAAACTAAAACCCACCCGTGTTCTTTCAGTAGCCCGTATGCCAGGGGCTGTGGTATCTCTTTCAAACGAACCCGCACCCCTGACAGGCATCGGCCCTTGCAGGCCCCATCATTTTTGTGCTGACATCTCTTTGAGGCGCGCGTGGAACACAACGCGCCGTCGACTTGGGCTTGGTCCTTACCGGACAGCGAGCTACCCATTACTCGCCGTCCGCAAGCCCATGCCTACGGTGGCCGGAAATCGGCCTGGGATTCCCGACGCCCAGGGCGTCTCCGTATCCTGCGGCGGCTGGGGTCGCGATGGCGCATATTCTGCCTCTCCCTCACGTGCGCCGCCTCCCTCTTCGTGAGCATCACTGCTTCGCTGAAGGAGGTGACGGCTCCCCATGCCCTCTCTCTCCCATGGCCTGGACCAGGGCCGGACGCGAGATATCGCCGCCGCCGATCGCCTCCACGAGGACACGGCGGTGCTCCGCCCAAGCAGGGCAGACCGCCACCGTGTGCTCCACCGTGTCCTCAGGGCGATCTTCGCAGTGGAAAAACCCGGGCGTTTCCTCCCGCCCTATCCGAAACAGGAACCTCCCGAAACAACCGTGTCCGGTGAGGACCTGCGTCAGGCGGAAGGTGAGGACGCCATGCCGCCTCTCGAACCACTCCTCAAAGAGGGGACTTACCGCCGCAATCGTGGCGTGCCCAGCACTGGGTTGCGACAATCGCTCTCTCCATGTCACCATGAGATCCCGCCGGAGCTCTGTCCGCTGTGCCGCGATTTCCTGCGGCAGCGGAGTTACGCCCCGGCGTTTGGCCTCCTCGCGCCACTCCCATATTTGCGCGAGGACCTTTGCCTCCAGATCCCATGGCGGTAATCCGGCAAGGAGGCCCGCCGCCTCGCCGGAGATCGTGCGATATCCTCGGATCATCCTGATCGCCATGACCCTATGGGACGCCCTCAGCTTGCGAGCTGGTTGGCGCCTCAATGTAGGCGCCCACACCGGCGCCCCGTATAGGGCCATGGATCGCACGATCCCCGCGTAGAGCCTCCGGCAGGAGGCGTTTGGCCCCCCTAGATTGGGCAAGAGCCGCAAGATGAGACTTGTGGTTACCAATTTGTAAAACCAATTTTTTATATATTTTTATTGCTCAATGGGCCTGCTAATTAACCTCGATCACTGTTGTAAAGCGATAGATGAGGTCTATTATGAAACGAGTGTGCGTGAGCTTTGAAACATTATAATCAGCCTTTAATGTTCCCACTGCTGGGACACAGGCCTCCTCTCTGTGAGAAGGGGCGGCCCGTAATCCACCACGCGGGCCCAGTTCGAGTCGGTAGATGTCACATGTCTTCGATTTTTTGATTCTAGAACATGCCGGTTTCCTCATAATGTTTTCCTTCACGGTTTTGAAAGCAGTGGTGATGAAATAATTTACACAAAGTAAAGTGCCTGTCTGGGTTCGAACCTACGACCTACATCTCATAAGTCGCGGCCGTTACCACTGGACCACGACTGCTCCTGCTCCTGCACTGATTTGCAGGCATATGCGTTAAATATGGAAAGGAACACAGATGGTGGCAGTTTCGTAGAAAACCGAAGCCAAGCAACATTACGCCGATACGCTAGGCTGTCAAGCCTAGCAACCAACGTCTCGTCGCCTATAAGCCTTAGTTTCTGGGTTCCACTAAGTGCAGCTGGTGTTTTGCTGAGTCATATTATATTATATCACTGTACACTGAATTGAGCATAGGGACTAAACAAAAATTTCCAGAGAGAACTTTGTAATTACACAATTAAAAGCAATAATAAACCAAGTGTTTCTTTGCGCATGATTGTACAATCAAAACAATTTAAAAGTATTTATCAAAACTTATCTTTTTAATTAGAATACCTATCTGGACAGTGTATCAGAGTTAATGATCATTTAGATCAGATTTAAAAGTGTGTATGTTTTAATTTATTTATTTCACAAATGATTAAGATTCAAACAAAAAATATTTGGCGATGACTGATCTTAGCAAAGTCTAGATTTTTGCTTGGTTGATCGCTTGCCTTACCATGTTACTGGTGAAAGGTTGCTACACACACGCTACTGCTTCCACCCTCAAGAACTACTCATTCAGATGTCATTTTTTTTACCATCAGCATGACTTTTCTTGCTACATGCAAGAAAAGTCATGGTAATGTAAAAAGAAAATGATGTTATTCTGTATCGTTTACGCTCGATGCCAACTCCCCATACTCGTATCAATGTTGCAGATGGATAGCCTAATTAACTGTTTTACATAGCCGCTAGCTGTTTTACAAAACAGCTCTGTTATGTAAAACAGCGAAACGACATTTAGCAGTTTTTATAATATTGCTGAACTTTGATACGCAGAATTACATAGACGTTCCACATTTATCAATTAACGATTAGAGTTTATGTAAAACAGCAGCAAAAGCAAAAAAAAGAGACATTGTCGATTTTAGTCCCAAATTCTGTGTTCAAACTTTGAACAAACGTTCATCAACAATGTCGAAAGAACTAAATAATAAAGCGAATAATACGAGTTGTCTATTGAGTTAAGAGAAATTCCTAAAGATTACTGCTTAGATACACTTGTGAAAGCAGTGAGTTTCAGGACAATTCATTAAAATTATCAGAATTTTATGAAACTTAGTCTTAAATTTAGCGTATTTAAGACTAAGTTTCATAAAATTCTGGCTAAGTAACCTACAAGCGTAGTAAACTGCGGCCAAGTTGGTAGTAGTTCGCGCCAGCCGTTGTCACGGCACTTCCAATAGTTGGTCAGGGTGCGGTAGCTTAGTTAATGTGACCAATTCGGCTCGCGCCTAACCTAACCTAACCCGTTTAGTGTGCATCATTAGAAGCCACACCAAACGCTCATTGTGACTTTTGCAGGCCTAGACAAAACACATTTCTGTAAGCGTTTACGCCAAGCGTTACGCCAAAATGTATGGGAATGACATTACCTGCGGAAAGGTTACGTCGTGTCCTTTTGTCTCTAGGCCCACATAAGCCATACAGTATTAGGTACGTCTCAAGTTATGTTAAACGTAACGCAATGGCAATCTAGGGTTTTTAAATAACGGAGCTGTTTTACAAAATGCCCTTATTAAACGGCCTATTTATAAAACGGTTTTGCAAAACCAGCCAATTCCGCAATCCATCAGAAATCAGAAATCATTTATTTTTTGCAATGAATGTGGGTACAAAATAAGTTTTTAATCCATCTGTGACATATATATACCTAACTTGAATAGGTACGCATCATTACTCTGCAAACAAACATGCTTGTTATGTAACTCGTAAGTTATAGCTAGTACAGTCAATCGCACATAAATGTTAACAATTTGGAATAGACAGCGCCTTTATAGCGTGGCGATAAGGGTGATTTTCATAATTCGAGTGTTACCACTGATGTGGGTTACTGTACCTACACGTTTTGAGTTCATCAGTGCAAACTCAGCGTGAGTTTCGTTCAACTAATTTATTTTCACCACATGAATCATACATGTCCGAAGTTCCGATAAATAAACGGTTATCGATAATAATCGGAATTTGCCGAATGCATAGTAATTCCTACACAATAATAAAAACATGATAACAAAATTTAAAATGTATAAACAAGCCGTTTAAATTCTTTTAGCCCTAATTCTTATATGAACTTGATAATTTCAAGCATGGACTAGCAACAGATATAAATAATTATTACGTTGATATGAAATAATTTTGTATCGCTATTTCACGCACGGTTTCTCCCTATTCAATCAATAGCCATCATTACTTATGGTATCTATAAGCCGTTTAATTCCACAGGCTGACTGGCAACAGGTTTATACAGCATCAACATCATCACACCTTTTTACCCGACATAGGTAGAGATTCCGAAAGAGTGAAACAGCGAAACGTTATTCATCATTCATTTCAGCCGAAAGACGTCCACCGCTGGATATAGGCCTCCCCCAATTTGGGGGGGTTTTCCATAATCGCTACGCTTGGCAGGCGGGTTAGCGATCGCAGTATGGTGGTAAAATGCATAGAGGATGCTTCTGCCCATTCTCTAGTAAGTCCCTTAGTCGCGTCCTACGACACCCACGGGAAGAGATGGGATGGTGCTATTCTTTACGTCCGGCAGTACACGGACGAACATTATTAACTGGCTGTAAATGAAACATTAACATGTGAGAAGTGCAGTTTGCACCACGGATAGCCAAAACTAACAATAATTACCTACCTACAAGTACTCAACTGATTTCAACTCCGGACTTGGGGTTCGTTGGATGGATATCCTTCATAGATCATTTGTTAAAAATAAGAAATCCAATGTTACCTAGCGAACATTCATCCAATGTAAAGTATCCATGAATTACGTACTATTAGCGCCATCTAGTGAACGTTACCGTAACAAAATAAAAAATCATAAATAAGAGGTACCTATCGTTTAAAATAAACGGTTTACAAAAAGTTGTAAAGTCTATATTAAAGGTTAAAGAAACAAACCTGATTTTTAAAAGAACCAAGCTGGAATGAGTGAGGTGAGATCTTCTATTACTGCATTACAAGAAGTCAGGCAGAATAGATAAAATAACAAATGAATTATATAAAGGAAGTCTGAAGGACCGGTGACTGAAAAGTTGTGTGGAATTCGGTTGGCATAATATGGGCATGTAATGCAGAGCAATGAGGCAAGTGCCGTAAGGAAAATTTTAGGGATACATTTACATTTATCCCCTAAGGCTAGAGGAGTAAGTAAGGGAAGGCTAAAAAACGACGGGTGGACTGCGTAAAAGATATGATATGGCTGGAAAGGGTGTGACTACTGACATGAAAACTTATAGAGAAGTATGTAAGAAGAAGACATGCTGCGCCAACCCCAAAGACAAGAGATAGTGATGATGTATTACAAAAAAACCACAATCGTGTCTACTGTGCTCCTATGAGTTTCCACTTGGATAGGTAGCAACGTAACGTTAAGTGCGACCAAAGTTATGAGCAGTAATTTGAATGGCTTTAAAAATAGAGAAAGACGAAAAAGGGATAGATTGCTTGAAAGACGGTATGGATGATCAGAATGTGGTGAATACTGAGAAGATGGCTTGCTTAATAAATTCAGACGTGTGCAGAAGAGTGATGTTTACAAAGTATCGTGTGCCTCTCTGTTTATCTTTTATCTAATCATCAATAATATATTTATTATTTACCTACCTACTACTATAATTATCAGGATATCTTCCATGAGCATTGTAATTCTAATCGAGTTATCCTTATCAACAACTGATATGACCAAATGTCATTATTATAATCTTTATTAAACACATTATAACTATCCAGGTTTCTTGTAACACATAGATATTAATCTAACACTAATTTGATAACGGTATCATGGGATTTGATCATTGACGTATGTAGATATGGGAGTCGTAGTGCAGTTGCACTGACGTTATGCTTCCGATTTGGTGGACGGATGAAGATGGATAAGCCAAAAGCGAATTACGAACTCCTCCGTTCTTACAGACCTCCACGGCGTTTGTCACATGGCACTAGAATTTCCAAAAAACTCTACACAATCACATAGTGTTGTGCCATATATGTATATGTAACATATATGGCCAAAATGCAAAAGTCTTATCCTCAAAGTAAACCTTTCTCTATCCTGACTTTCCACGAACACATTATGGCGCTCAACAGCTTATCCTGACACTTGAGTGTACTTAACTAAGGTGTGGTGTATATAGCTATTCTTATCATCACACTACGTTAAACTATTAATTTATTTATTTTAGTAACAAGTCCTATAATGGAAATTAGCGTTACATGTTCAATTATCAAACGACGAAGATTCATGACATTCAGATAAGACCATTTAAATACTGCTAGCGCCATCTGTTGATAATTGTTAAGTTATGTTTTTTAAGTTTCTGTTGAATTTATCAACTGCTAACGCCATCTGTTTTTTTATGCGATATCATCATCAATGTTGCATTTGAAAAATTTTAAATACTTTAAAATCGTTTAAAATCATTTTTATACTACTCACCCCATATTCCAAATAATGCGCTCCCTTCGACAGCATTGTGTCAATGTAGCCCAAAGCCGACAACCCAGCTTTCCATGGAACATAGCTTCTCTCATGAGAGAGGTAGCTTGTCACATCTAATGCAGTTCTGTAATCTAGCCGGCCAGTGAGGGCCAGGTTCATAGCATCGTCAACCATCTGAGCTCTGTTGATGATGTGGATCTCTTGGAAACGGGAAGGGTCCTTGAGGATTTTTATGAGAAGTTTCCAATTTTGTAAGTCATAGTTGACGCGGTAGAAACCTGAAAATTTAATTATTTGAAGCGTTCAGTATAATTTTTTTAAAGTTTTGTAAGTTAGTAGCTTTCGCCAGGAGCTTCGTTCACGCGGAGGTTGAAAATCATCCCACGGGAACGTGCTACCGGGATGAAAAGTAACCTATATGTTAATCCAGGTTAAAAAACTATCTGTGTGCCAAATTTCACCCAATCCGTTGCGCCATTTTTGCGTGATTGTGTAACAAACATCCAAACTTCTAAACACACAAACTTTGACATAATATAATAATATATATATAATATAATAAAGTAGGATTCTTAGCAGGAACTTTTAAGTTAAAATGGAGAAAGACATGTATTCTCTACAATAATTCTTTGGCTTCTAGATTATGGTGCCGCTAGTTTCTGCTTTTCCTACAGTTAGGACAAAGTTGTGCATAGAAGATTTAGAGAGATAAATAGCAAGCGAGCAAGAGATATGGACGTTAAAATCAATACCTGTCTGCTGCACATTAGCAATGAACCACTCATCAGATTTCATGGTGATGTTGCTAATAGTTAAGGACTTCTCCCCTTTCAGCCATAACTTCGGTTGAGTAGTCTCGAAGTCTTTCTCCGAAGCCGTCGTGTACGACACCGGGATCCACCATATAGGCGACTTTTGAGCTTCGGCTGAGTCGTTGATTAAGACGAAGCGTTCCTGCCATATAGATATTTACTAAAAATTTTGTTTTACTTGTAAAAACGTTATTATGTTTAAGTTTCATGGAAAATTGTAATATTTAAAATTATTCAAATCAACAATGGTTTAACCTGCTGTGTTAAAGGATCAAAACGTTGGGCCACAAAAGAGATGAATGAAAGGCAATTTCATGTAGCTGAGATTATTTTGGTAAGAGGGTTTGTGTGTTGTTCCACAAATGGTAGAATAAGAAATTATTCCATAAAAGGATGTCTGAAAGTGGCACCAGTGACTATAAACTTGTACAGAAATCGGTTGTCATGGTACGGGCATTAGATGTGAAGGAATGAGAAAAGTTTTTGAGTAAGCATGTTGATGGATAAGAGTAGGGGACGACCAAAAAAACGATGGATGGACTATGTGAAAATTGATATGGGTAGAAGGGGTGTGCCTACTGAGATGACTAACAGAGAAGTATAGAAGAAAAGACATGTTGCGCCGACCCAAATTAATTCAATTTCAAATTGTTTGAATATTTGAATTGACAACTTACTCCTGCCCTTATGCCAATTAATTTAAGTCGGCACAACAGGTCTTTTATAAAGATAATAATCAACAGCAGTCTTACAAGGTTCCAAGTTTAAACCTTGTCTTGAAAATTATTAAAGCAGGAATGGATTAGGTTAGTCGAAAATAATAAAAATTATATTTTAGTTCTTTTCACCAATTTGATGAGTAGGTATGAATCTCAACTGATTTGAATGCCTAATTTACGCATTTGCTAGCCCCATTTAGGACTACTGGCATGACGCTTGCATAATACCTATATTTTGTAAAGCGTAATTAGTAAATCAATAGTCATTTTCAACGTGACGTCTATCACGTGAATCTAGTTGATAGTATTCGTTAATTATCTTGATTAGCTTTCGGCATTTAGAGATACATAAAATTAGTGACCAAAATAAATGACCTGATAATTTTTTAAATTATATGTTTCTTGGATGTTTTTTTAAATACATATTAAAACTCAATCAACGATTGAAAAGATTAATATTTAAAATGCGTCAAAAAATATATATAGGTAAACTAGGTGAAAAATTTATGTGATTTTGTTAGTTTGGATCTATCACCACTTTTACCAATTTAGACCAATTTCATCAGTCAGAGGGAAGACATTTTCTACTAGCAAAATTTCTGACGCATCTGTCGCGCAGTTATCAGTTGATAATTACGCGAAAGTTCTTTATTGTTAAAAAAAATACTATCACAAAAATGTAATGTCTATCATTAGGATTACCTAAATTCAAATGTATATAGATCTTGCATAATATAAACGTTGTATATGTACTTATATATATTACATATTTAATAAGAATTAATAAATCAAATCGTAGATTAACGCCTAATGATCCATATAAAAGATAGGCCCAGAAGGTGATTAAGTGGGTGATTAGATAAATTAGTCTGTAAAATATCTGTAAGTATTTAGTATTATCGCGATTGTTAAACCGGTTTATGATTATCGAATAATAAAAGTAATCGTTAGACACGAGTCACGAGGACAAAACAATCGGTTTGTAACCCAGTGTCGCGTGGCATTCATATCAGTACAAAAACGAGAAATAAATAAATGTTCATAGTAGCGACATCTATCGAACGATGTGTTAATAAGTAGTATCGGTGGCACGGCTCACGAGGATAATATAGTCGATTTATAACCCAGTGTCGCGCGGCGTGGCATTTTTATAAATACAGATGATCATAGTAACGACATCTATCGAGCGTTGCTATAGTAATATTGCCTCATAAGATTTAATTTTAAAGTTGGATGGCTTCGTTGTAAGATGGCGTTAGTAGAGTTTTATTTTGGTTGGGATATTTATTATTGTTACAGTGTAAATTGCCGTTGGACGTTAAAAATCTAGAGTTCATTAAAGTACGCTAAGTTTATTCAAGTAACTTTGAAATTCGGACACTGTTTTTAAATGCTTTGCTGACCTGATACCGTAATAGATGAGGCGCAGCCGCCAATGATAAGCCATTCTGAATGTTCTTTATTTATTTTCAAGACTATATGTTTACTTTTTAGAACAAACGCTTCTAAATTCACTTGTGATTGAATCTCCCCTGGATTCAATCACGCATCACATCTCTTAGTCCGTCAACGAAGACACGGGCCTAGCCAAATGTAGTTCAAAACTCCGAAGTGAACTCTAAACCCGATTATAACTTTTTGGACGGGCAAAAACACATCAGGAGTAGGGACAACTGTGAAATCGTAGTATCATTTTTCTTAGTTCGGGCCCCAAACTAATCTTATGTCCGTAGGAGATACGGATAAGGAATCGTCCATAATTTCGGGAGAAGACCTCCAGACCAAATCATTTACGGAGCAGCCAGCATAATGTAAGGTTCCCTTTAGTAGCTAGCTAGCTATGTTTTTAAACAAGTAACATGCTTCGCTATGACACGATAGAGGATTATTATTCTTAATGCATAAAATCAACAAACCTGTTTAAAATACAGAGTCCCATTTTCATAATTCCGAGTCACAGTCAGGACTGGGAAACCAGTCTGCAAGGTCCAAGAGTCCATGACCACTGCCACATCAGCATCAAAGTCCCCTTTCCTCCTGGCTGCACTGGTTAGGGCACTCCATAGGTCCCTTTGTTCGGCGTTGCCGTACATCTTGGAGTTCAGATAGTCCGTTACTCCATCGTTGAAGACGTCACTTTTTAGGACGTGGTTCAACATGCGGAGGAGGGCAGATCCTGGGTGGAGGAATTGTGTGAAACGTTAATTATCCTGGTTTCAAATGTGATCACATTAATTGCCGTGTCATATACAGTCAAATAAAATAAACAATGATATGGAGTAACTCATATGACCTGTCAGTAAGTAAGCTCATTCTGGTTAAAGAACACAAACGTTGTCTTGAATTAATCACAGCGACCAACAATTCTTATCGTTTAAGTAGTCGTTAATAGAATAGTATGCCTTAGAGAACAAAGATTTGATTTTACTTTAGCTTTAAACGCATTAAAATGTAAATCTAGCAAAGAAGAGGGAAGCTTGTTATAAAAGGTTATACCAAGCCCAACAAATGAAGTAAAGTAAAGTAAAGTAAAAAGTTAAATGAGTAATGAACTTGAGGAAGCCGATGAAAGGGAGCATTTGTCCTTATTTCTAGTATTAATTTTATGAATATCACTGTTTTAGTGTATAAGTGTATATTTTGTCTAATATTTTAAGATGTTAACGAAGATGAATTGTGATGCCACGTGAGAATACCAATATCTTAAAAAAAATGCCGACTTTACTAAAATTTTAGTACAAAATTAACAACCTTGTACCGGACTAAGTTGTTAGTTTTGTAAAGGGAACTGTTTCTCGATTTCTTTTAGGTTCTAATTTTTTTAAACAGGCTTGATGGTTTAAACTATATCTAAAAAATAATCTAATTTTGTAATGAGACCGTTATTGTTCTAAGCGAGCAAACATCTTAATAAATTAATAATGGTTTGAGCGTCTGGTGTCGTGTGGTGTGGCTTTTATCACAAAAGTCTAAAAATGAACATACACACGGAACTTGAAAAAAATCCTTTACCTTTTCCATAGGAGATCTTGTCAAATATAGCATCAGCTTCTTCAGATGCGCTCACTTCTACAGACAACTGATGGGAAGAGTTGAGGGCGTCTAGCTGAAATACGTTGTGGACGATATCCAAAACACACAGCTCGGTTATGTTCCAGGATTTCTCCACCTTGAATAAATACAATTTTTGACTTAATTGTTAGTAATAAAACTTTTTAATAAAAAAATTAAACCGCCGAAAAACCGAAAAGTAAAAAATAAACCTGCTTTGTCCAACCCCAATTATTAAGTTCGGAAGGCGGTGACATATAATTAAATACATATCCAAAGTCACCGACTTCCGAACTTAATTATTGGGGTTGGACAAAGCAGGTTTATTTTTTAACCGACGAAAAAACGGAGGAGGTTACTCAATTCGACGCGTATTTTATTTTTTTATGTATGACCCCGCATAACTTTTTCCAGAGTAGTCCGATTTTGATAATTCTTTCTTTATTGGAAAGGATATACCCCGAAGTTGGTCCCATATAAATTTCGAAGAAAAATTCCAACCCTAAGGGTAAGAAAACAGGGGATGATTGATTGTTTCCTCATAGATTTTAATACTGAGTTGTGTATTACAAAAAGTTATCAAAAATTAAGCATGTAGTAATTAGTAGATTATAGCCACAAAAAATTATAAAATAAAAAACTTTTTCATAAAAAATTAAACCGCCGAAAAACCGAAAAGTAAAAAATAATAAACTTGCTTTGTCCAACCCCAATAACTAAGTTCGGAAGTCGGTGACTTTGGATATGTACATACATATCCAAACCCATACATACATATCCAAAGTCACAGTCACCGACTTCCGAACTTAGTTATTGGGGTTGGACAAAGCAAGTTTATTATTTTTTAAATTAAATTTAATTTTTTTATTAACAAGTCTTTTTACTTTTCGGTTTTTCGGCGGCTTATTTTTTTTTTTAAGTTTTTATTTTAAATTTTTGTGTGGCTTTAATCTACTGATTACTACATGCTTAATTTTTGATTACTTTTTGTAATACACAACTCAGTATTCAAATCTGTGAGTAAACAATCAATAATCCCCTGTTTTCTTACCCTTAGGGTTGGATTTTTTCTTCGAAATTTATATGGGACCAACTTCGGGGTATATCCTCTCCAATAAAAAAAGAATTATCAGAATCGGACTACTCTGGATAAAGTTATGCGTGGTCATAAATAAAAAAAAAAATACGCGTCGAATTGAGTAACCTCCTCCGTTTTTTCGTCGGTTAAAAATTATTTTACTTGACTAAAACAGCCAACATTGCTTAGCAATAATCCTGAATGAATAAATAACCAACATGTAGATGAAGTTGAAATCAAAATTATCCAGATATTTTCTATCAGACCCTGGTGACCCATAAAATATGGCGGGCTATCCGTCGCATTTGCCGGTGAAGATGATTTTTGTAACCGTTGCAAGTCAATCAAAAAAAATCGCGAAAGGATCGCAATCTAACGCTGTAATCCTCTTCTGAATCGTTCTTAAATATCGTCGTAAAATCGTCCTTTTCAAGCAAGAATTATGTTGACAGGTACAAAATAACTTTGTATACTCACAGCATTAACAGCAACATATTCCACATACGTAGCAAAGCCCTCATTGAGCCACAGATCCCTCCACCAGATAGGAGTCACAAGGTTCCCGAACCATTGGTGTGCAATCTCATGGGCCACAACAGTTGCCACATGGACTTTGTCAGTACTGGCTGATACACCTTCCTCATATAACATGGATATTTCTCTGAAACATTTGGTTGAAAGTGTAATGCCTCTAGTTGGTCAGACACAACTGTTCACAGAACACATTAATCAAATCTTTAAGCAGAGTTATAATAAACTTTACTGCTAAAAAGATTATAAAGGTTTAACATTGGCCCCAGACTAGGCAAGGCTGTATCTTGGGCACCAATATGGTGGGTTTATTATTCTTGCACTTATTTAAAACAAACAAACAAACAAATGTTTATTATTACAAATGTTTATTATATGTATTTATATTATATTATATTTATTTTTGACATAAAGTACACAGATACAGGAGACAATTTAAACGTGCAATTTAGCCTGGTACAGAAAAAATCATCAATGACCCCTATGCTAGAAAACCTGTGTTACAGGGGAAACTTGCAAACGTATTTCGTATCGTTTAGTAATAGTAATAACACGAAATATGGTCAGAATTGTCTTTGCACACAACTCTGTGCAAGGGCAACTGACACCAAGAAATAAACGCAACGTTTTGGCCAGGTAGTTACAACTCGAAGGACGAAAGCATTTGCGACTAACAAAAAATATTCTATATCCCACGCATTTGAGTAAACATTCATGTTTCATTCATGTTAAATTAGTTGATTCATTTAACAAGAATAAAACGAAACAAATTTGCCACCACTCAAAACCAGTATTGAGCCAAAATCTTCGGTCACCAACACAATAATGTGCGAACGCCCTGCGCCCCTCTCCCCAAATCAAAGGGATGATAGATGGTCGGTCCCCAGCTGATAATGAAGTGTTGCAATTCATTCATCCATCAAAAGACTCACCCCTGATTTAACGGAGCTGATGTTATTTACCGGTTTGGGTTTAGTTTCATTTTTGTTATTGGGGAGCTTGTGTTTTGGGTCTATCGATTTGGCTGTGGCAGTAACGTTACTTTCTGGTGTACTCTAAAGCATATTATTATTCTGTCTCTCTAGCAATTACAGAGTACTTCTGTTTGTTATTGTCTTTGAGAAGTATGTTTCATAAGTTTGGAAAAGTTGCGATTTATTTTACTATTATTAGAAAGCAGAAAAAAAAGTCAAACGAATTCATTTCAACGTCTTTCATTATGATAAATAGAAATATATATGGAAAATATTCGTTTTGAAGTTTCTAAGCAACTTCGAAAATAGGCTTGCTAATTGCCAATTAACGGAACATTAGAAGAAGAAGCTCTCAGTCGCAGAAACAATTAATTCTTCAAATCTTACAATACGAAGTCACCTAAGAAGTCACCGCCTATTGTAAGATTCGATTTAATTTTAATAATTTATTTAAGCGTACAGGCTTACCTAAAAGTGAGCAATCCCCAGTTCTCCATAGCACCATTCTTGAAATCCGGTAAAGCAATCATATCTATCTTCGGCAACGGAAACTTTATCTTATAATACTCCTCCAAATACTTCAGTATCTTCGGACCTATCTCGAGAGCAAATGCAGCTGACTTGACAGCCTCACTTCTCGCCCAGACCGAGAATTTATCGTTGGTCATGTTCTTGAAGTCTGTTACTGTGAATGCTACTAAGTATGTCGACATTGGTAGGGACTCTGCATAGTGATCCCAGGTATAGTCTTGGAGAATTTCGCTGTGAAAATAAAAGTGTTGATATCAGACACGTTTCGTAACAACCCAATGATATAAAACCACAAAACAGAAAATAAATAATACCCATAAATGAATCGATGAAGTTGGTAAAAAGTTAAAGGACGCCATCGTGAACGAAAACATCGCGAGGGGAGAACCTTCATCCTAATTTTGTAACACAATCAATCAGAAATTCAAAATTGAAAATTTGTCAGCTCAACAACCAATGTATAATAACGCAATAAATTTAGTTGAACTGACAAACTGAAAACTATTCCCACTGTCAATTTGTCACGCAATTACCCCGCAGCAGGGAAATAGTTTATGTAAGTCTGAAATCGTCAATCTTGAGTAAGAATAGTGATAAATGATAATGCCTTCTCTGTAGCAGAAGAGGCCTCATCTAACGTGATCGGTGCGAAGGCTATTTAAATTATACTTAAACACAGATTGAAAACAACTTCCAAAAACACAGGTTTTTTTCTTTGATCTGTACTTACTGCTTACTCTTGCTAACAATGTTCATGTTCGAAAGAGACGACATGTTGTTTGGTCTTGCGATGCTGATGGTGAACTTCGCCTTCAAAGCTGGTTCGTCCCAGCAGGGGAACGCACGGCGGGCGTCCATAGCCTGGAACTGGGTGACTGCTATCCATCTACCGATCAAACAATCAAACAGATCTTTAACATACATGCTATTTGAAAGCACTTAGAAATGTTCTAGAACTTATAGCTCAAAATTAAGGGAAATCTAGTCGCGGGCTCGAACTCACTGGTGGGCTTGGCTAAAAAGCACGCTGTCTCACCAGGCATCGTGTCCGACAGAGGTAGTATAATAAGTGACGAGCAATTAGACTCTTGACTGAAATGCAGGATCACTTATAGTAAAACAGGTGCGTTAAAATAAGAAAAGTCCTACGGAAGATCGGGTTTTATCAAACAACAGCTGCCTAAATCAATGACCAATAAAGTTTATTGAACTTTTCGATACAATTTGAGCTTAGTTTTGGAGATTTTACATTTCTTTAATTAATTAAATACGCCCAAAATTAGGTTAAATTAGCAAGAAAAACTATTTTTTGTTGGCTCCTAACTTTTTAATGGCTTTTTATTTTAGTATTCTGTTTCCGCATAGACAATATTAATAATGAGATTAAACCATACCATGTTTCATTTTTGATGTACAGATGTCAGCACACCAAGCTCCCCAATCCGTCAAATTTCTGTGAATGATTTTCAACTTTATACCATGAGCATAAGGTTCATGTTCAATTGGGACAATTTGACATTTGGGGTAGCTTGATGTGCTGCGGTCTGTGCATTGTCGAACAGTGGAGTAATAATACACCTCCGATGTTTGCAAGGACAAATTGTCGGCTAGATTCATCTTAAAGCACGCAGCTGGATTTTTCCCTTTTTTGGTGTCAGTACTAAAACTTGTTTGTTCCGCGATATCTTCGGCAATTTTCGAATTATTTCTTTAATGGATAGGGTATGCCATGGGCTTATAAAATTAATGTATATGGGACCACCCATATATATAAGGTGTTAAAAAATTAACTGCAAGAAAAGTAAGCCTTGTTTAGAATTATAAATAAAAAATATTGGCGAAAACAAAATTTCAAAATAACAACCCGTTTCCGAGATATGCAATATTTTCACTTACAACAAAATTATTGAATATGCGCACTGTACACCGCACGCGCGCCGGCGCCGGCGCGGCGGCCTAGGACACCGCTGCCGCAATTTTTTTTTTTAATGTTCGTTTTTCGATGTCGAGTAAGTGGACGAAATTCTTGCAGTTAATTTTTTAACACCTTATATACACCGTGACATTTTAGTCGTCTTACAACGGCAGCCCAATTATTCTTGTTCAATAGAATTAAAAAACAAATTGAACAAGAATAATTTAAAACACATGACGTAGTTTGAAACACCCTGATATGGATATGGAATGAATGATGGAATGTAATGGTACAGGGGTTTTCTTTTTTTTGGGTGGGAAATCATCAAATAACTTCTCCCGCTCTGGGTGGAGCAGGAGGGCGTGTCAGACTTTTACTGACTAAAACGCACCCATGTTCCTTCAGTAGCCCTTAAGCCAGGAGCTGTGGTGTCTCTTTCGAACAAACCCGCACCCCTGGCAGGCATCGGCCCTTGCGGGCCCCATCAATTTTTGTGCTGACATCTCTTTGAGGCGCGCGTGGAACACAACGCGCCGTCGACTTGGGCTTGGTCCTTACCGGACAGCGAGCTACCCATTACTCGCCGTCCGCAAGCCCATGCCTACGGTGGCCAGAAATCGGCCTGGAATTACCGACGCCCAGGGCGTCTCCGTATCCTGCGGCGGCTAGGGTCGCGAGGGCGCATATGCTGCCTCTCCCTCACGTGCGCCGCCTCCCTCTTCGCGAGCATCACTGCTTCGCTGAAGGAGGTGACGGCTCCCCATGCCCTCTCGCTCCGTACCATGGCCTGAACCAGGGCCGGACGCGAGAGATCACCGCCGCCGATCGCCTCCACGAGGACACGGCGGTGCTCCACCAAGCTGGGCAGGTATCTTCTACCCTTTGATACGTGAACATTATTGACAGGGTGTTTCATAATTCTAAAGCATTATTTATAATTTTTGTACCTATTATCTTAATTAATGGTAACAATTTTTTATCGCGCCTAGAGGTATTTTATGTCGGATACGTTTAGTGGTCCATCTTTGTATGATGACTAAAATGTCACAGTGTATTATGTATAAATTTTATTAACTTTGCTAAGGTAGTTTTTGCGTTAGCTTCGATAATACGTATTTCATCCACTTTGAAAAGCCCAGCGTCGAAAATTCAACCACGCGCTTTTATTTAGGCATTAATTTAGGAATCACTGTTGAAACGGGCATACAATACGAAAGCCTAAACTGACAAAGAATTGTTTTGTTGGAAGTAATAATTAAACTAACAGTATCTAGTCATAATAGACAGTATTATTATCCACAAATAATATTGCAGAAAACACGACCAGACTAAAATATATTAAACACTTTATGCTTGATAAAAATAATAGGGGTATCTACAGTAAGTGGAAAATTAAGACTGCAATTATCCACACTTGAAGTATCGCTTCCATTATCCGTTGTCACGCACGCAAATAAAGGTAGTTTTCCTACGCCTTCGTTCTATTGATGCAGAATACCGCTGGGACCTTGCCTGTCTATTATTACCAGCCACGAGCGGAAGGGAATATCTCATATTTAAGATACGTAATATTCTCCTTAACCCTTGTGAATTCACTTGTATTCTTTTATGACGTGGAACATTATAATTTTCCGGAATAAAAAGTTACGCTACATCTTTAGAATACTGGTAAAAATTATTCATTTAAAAAAGTCTTCCCTTCATTGATATACCTACAAGATTATTTTTAGTAAATGCGAAAACATAGTTCTGCTTTATTTCAAAAGAAAAATTAATTTAAAGATAAATTACTAACTAAATGTATAAATAAATATAACGAAAACTGAATATAGTTTGTTCAGACTAAGTAACCGAATCTATTCCATTTTTTTTACACCATGTATTTTTTTCCCAAAATAGTGCCTAACTGCCTAATTATTATCAATGACCACAATACGACGCTGGATGCGAAGGGGGCGCAATTACACAAAACAACAATTAGATAAAAAAAAAAACAACCTAAAACTGTATAAAATCACAAAATATAACTTTGTGATTTTTCAAGATACAGTTTCGAAATTTTGTACATAGATTCTTTACACAAAAATACTAGAAACGTGTTTCGGGTTTCACATAATTTTATAATTTTACTAAAAATCAAAATCAAAATATTTTACTTCACATAAGCCTGCATGGGCACTTTTGAAACGTCAGAAGCTAGGTGCACAGTTCCAATTTGTCGCTTCCTATGGCGAAGAGCCGGCAAAAAACTCCACTGTTACTCTTTTAAAAATAATTGACTTTTACAGTGTTTTCAAATTACCGTGATAATAGGTATGGGAGGACAGTGCAGGCCTGTCAATAAGTACCAGGTACTTAGAAGACTGAAAACACAAAATAGAAAATCGACCACAAATCTACAGTCTGCAGCTAACAGTCTAGTAACTAGGGTTGTATAGCCAGTTTCTGAGTTGAGAATTTTAATTTGATCAATTGTTTAACTTTACTAATTTAATAATTTTGTGTCCTACTTTTCTTCACCTTTGAGTGCTCTTCATACTGTGGGTTGAGTCGGGGTAACTAATAAAACTAGTTTCCGTGTGCATTATTAAAACAGGGTTTTCACTAAATGATTGATTTGACCCTCAGGAGTACGATGACATATTTAACTCAATTTTGGCCAAAGTGTGGAATTGAGTCCTTTCTGCTTATCTACGTCTAATAAAACCACATACCTACGTATAGCAAGTCTGGGTTTAACTTTTTAGAATAAATGAAAGAGTAGTGGTGGCCTAGTGGTAATAACCACGACTTACGAGTTGTAGGTCCCAACCTAGACTGGAGCTTAACTTTGTATAAATAATTTCATCAATACTCAAAGTCAAAGTCAAAGTCAAAGTTTTTTATTTGTAAAACATAGGTAAAAAAAGGTGTTGTGTATAAAATATGTACAAGTACACTATGTTTTGCCGTTGACGGCGTACAAATATCATTTATATACTAATGGTTAGTTAAATCTACATTTATACTGCGTTTAGGCTACGTACTTATAATAAAATAACTGCTACTACTTACAAATAACGAAAAAGATATGATTATTATTGCACATATTTATCCTTATACATAGCTAACATTATAATCTTCTAGGTATTCATTAACTGAATAGTATGCCATCTGCGCTAAGAAGCTGCTTAAATGTTTTTTAAAATCACACAAATCGCATTTGTCTCGAATAGGCTTCGGTATTTTGTTGTATAATCTGGGTGCCATACCTAAAAAACTTTTTGTGTAGAATGCTGTGTTGTGTGTATTAGCGCAAATTTCATTGTTGCGACGTTTCGACTTGAGTAGTTATATATACTGCTCTCAAAACGGTGAAAGAAAACATCGTGATGAAACCGGCATGTCCAAGAACCAAAAATTCGAAGACATGTGACATCTACTAGCCCGTGTGCTGTAGGCTGATTATGTTTTTTTTTGTAAGTGTCGTCGCAAGCGGTACTGCTGAGCGAGAGATGAGGTCCTAGATTCGATCCCCAGGTCGGCTAAAGTGTTATTGAGTTTTCTATCCGGAATTACTCAGTAGCAGTCTAGAGTCTGGATTTGTGCCCATTTGATGTCAATAGGCTCGCTTATTACATAGGACTTTAACTTATCAGGCAAAATAGGTGTATGGAGGTACACCTCTGCCCAACCCTTCGTGAAAATAGCATGATGTTATGGATGTAGGTGTATGGCCGTCCAATGTCGATTCCAACTAATCATTTTGCAATAACCAATGACCATGCTATTCAAAATTCGCTAACAATACGCATGGAAAGCAATTAGGACCTCTATTGTACCAGAGGAACATATTAAAGTATATTTTTATAGCTGCTAATCTGTCGTTCGTATTCAATACCGCGCGTGTATTCATGTGACCAGTCAAGATGTCTCGGAGAACGTGCCTCCAGCTTAATAGACGACTGTTTTACATTATAGGATTTTATTTTGTTCGACGAAATATTTTTAGAGCAGTTTATTTGGAAGGATTCGTGAAATAATTTCAACTTCGTAGGGTGTTGGTAAAGGCCAGATTAATTATAAAATTCAACTGACTTTTCATTTTTATTATTTAATCGATAAACCGGGACAGATTATCCGGAAAACCATCTAGAAATTATAATAATGAAACATCTTCATCATTATCCACATTTCAGCCGAAAGAAGTCCACTGCTGGACATAGGCCTCCCCAATAGGGGTTTTGCCATAATCGCCACGCTTGGCAGGCGGGTTGGCGATCGCAGTATGGTGGTAAAATGCATAGAGAACGCTGCTGCCCATTATCTAGTAAGTCCCTTAGTCACCTTCTATGACACCCACGGGAAGAAATGAGATGGTGCCATCATAATTAGCGTATAACGTTCCCACTGCTGGGACACAGGCCTCTTCTCTGTGAGAGGGAGTGGGCCGTCATCCACCACGCGGGCCCAGTGTGGATTGGTGGATGTCACATTTCTTCGGATTTTTTGGTTCTAGGATACGCCGGTTTCTTCAAGATGTTATCCTTCACCGTTTTGAGAGCAGTGGTAATGAAATAATTTACGCAAAATAAAGCACGTGTCTGGATTCGAACCTACGACCTAGAACTCGTAAGTCGCGGTCGTTACCACTGGCAATTGTTTAATAAATACACTTTTTACATACAAATTAAGCTTGGAGTATGTTAAAAGAAGTATGTATTAAATAGTTATTAATTTATTATGTTTTGTCTAGCACAGAAAGATAAACAAAAAACATACTAGACAACAATATTTATATTTATATTTTTTGCGTGCCTATTTCCAGGCAGAATTCAAAATTCCCCTCTCTTATCTACTCCACTTATATTTCAATGTAACCTACATTCATTGAAAATAAATGATTGATTGATTGGACAAAAAACAAAGATACAGTTCATTTGTATTCATTAAAATACTAACAAATTTTGCAAGTTTTTTTTAACAAACTGTGCGTAAAAATCACACTAGGGGCTGCTAATTGCTGATGTACTGAGAAACGTCAAGTAAGTGATATGTCTGGTGGATGCCTGGAGCGGGTGATGGGGCTCATGGCTAAGTAATAACAGCCACACGGGTCGATCTATCAGCTAAAACTACGCTTCCCGAGGTTGGACCACTGATGGGTGATCTTTCCATATCAAGTCCCCACCTTGCCTCGGATAATCCCAGCTATCGTCGGTCGAGTCGTCAGAAGCCTGAAACACTGACAACTAGTCTTACCAAGGAGTATCGTATTACCCAGACACAGAGTTGTAGAGGGCAGATAGGCAGTCGCTCTATGTAAAATACTGGTATTCAGCTGCATCCGGTTAGACTGGAAGCTGACCACATATTTTGTAGTTTGGCAAAACGCTAGGCAGGCTGGTGGATATCAGAAATGACCTGACATTTAGTATTTTTAATTTAGGTATTTTCTAGAAAAACTTTAATTTGGACTATCATTGAGGTATTAGCTACGAATGATTATATGAAGAATAATCAATTATGATTATCTATGGATTCTTAAATGACTAGACGTCTGCTGATAAAACGAAAAATGCTTATCACTCTTAGCAAGTGCATGTCATTATAATAATTGTTATGTATTAAAATCTCAGTAACTAGAGTAGATTATATACCTACCTAACTCGTTTTCCTAAGTGGTTGTAGGACTGAACTTGACAGTTAATTGAACCTACAACAGCTTTAATACGAGACATAGGCCATGACGCAAATAAATTACCATATCCGATTATCCATACCAAGGTGAAAACCGGCCAAATGCATTTTGCAGCACGCATAGTGAACGGTTCCTTAGTTGGGATGAATTTATCTCAAGAACAAACTTCACGTTTTGGTTGATAATCATGTTCTACCATACATTCCAACTACAAATGTAAGTTGGTCGATATCACTCGTTAACTTGTGAAGACTACTTAGCTGTGATAGTACCTACTGCTGTGTGGTGTGTGTGTGGTAAGTTTGTTGTTGTTTAGTTTTGTACGACTACTGTGATTATTTTGAAATATCTAAAACAACCATTTAGCTAGTAGGGAGGTAAGGCAAGGCAACACTTGATTCTAACAATTTTCACTTTATAGCTTAATATTTCACAAAAGGAGCCTTTAATCGAGTTTTTTATCACATATTCGCCATATTTTAGGTATGAAAGACCTATTCAACGACACCGCACACCATGGAGCAGACGAGATAAAATATCCCCACTTTACAAGTAGAGGACCCCAAAAACATTAAATTTTTAATCAAGATTTATTTCACGACTTAGTCGGCGTCACTAATTTGTACCTTTATCCATGCCAAATTACACATTTCTAGTAATAGGTGTATCTGAGTTCCTTGTGTATAAGAGTTCCTTCATTTTACAGCACCCTAAAAATCGTAGTGGTAATCGTCTGGTAGTCTTCAAATCCATAATTTGGGGAATAAGAGTAAAAGTTCTTTGGTCTTTAAATGGTTCTAGTCCTTGGTTATTTATAAGATACTAAAGTACTATTTAGATTAGTTTTAGTGTCGATAATTCATGCATAAGTAAGTATCCAATATACAAATTATAGTTAGTGTCCTTGAGTGGAGACCGCGAAACGACAAGCGTAGTGTGTGACGCCCCTCAGCTAAATGGAACATCGAGGTCAAAAACGTGGCTGGGATAGACTGGATGCGGAAGGCCGAGGACAAGGCGTAGTGACACAGCATAGGAGACGCATATGTGTGTGTGGACTGCGATAGGCTGAGATCTTTGATTGAATACCATACAAATATTGGATACTTAAAATTCGAAGCTTTGGCATTGAAAGCTTTCTAAAAAATTTGCTCCACACTGAGTTACCATCCATAAAAAGTTTCCACACATATACATATACCTAAAATATATTCGTATCATGATTCAATCAACTGGAAGGGACATAAATTTAAGGCAACAGGTACCTACGTATAAAAATATATCCATCACCGTTGCCAGGCATTTTGCCAATTCAAATAAATACCTTCAGTAACCTCGCGCTCTTATAATCATTATTATTTATATTCTTCACTCGTTCCATATCTTTCAAAGAATAGAGCGAAAACATGGTAGAAACATCAACATTTTTGCTTCTATGTGAGTGTGTTATGTGATATATTGAATACTTACGTTTTTGCTATTTTATGTTATCATTAATACAGCTTCATCATTATACAACAAGGTTCCCAGAGGTAAAGTAATGTTAAACAATATAATAATCTTGCTTAAGGACTAATTCAAATGTGTCAGTACTCACTTTTTTACACCTTTCTCTTCATAGGAACTTCTGTAGAATCCATGGAGATTATCGTTCAAAAATCCAGTGTATTTGATGGTCAGAACGTACTGCCTTCCAACCAATAACGAGGACCCTAAAGTTATAATGTGGAAATTTCTAGGCACGTCTTCCAGCATTCTCATAATGTATACATTATAATCATCGTCTTTCTCATGTATTTTAAGATCGTGTATCGTAAGCTCAACACCATGGAACGTGAGTTCTTTAGTTTCTTTTCGCACTGTTAAAAATATAGTAACTTCTCCATCAAAAGTGAAATTGCCTTCATAAATATATGGCGTAATATTGAGGAAGTATCTCTCTGGTTTCAAATGACTTGGCAGCCAGAGATTCGTCACATTTGGGACTGAAGAATGAGTTGTAGTTTCTAAAGGTATGACTGATCTACTGCTTTCTGTCGTCAACGGTAACACTAAGAGTTTTGATTGGTCACAGTGGCAGAGTTCATATTTCGTGACGTTCGCTAATTGGTCTATTTTTGGGCATGCTGCGTAGTTGTAGACCAGAAGGGAGGCTGTGACGAGAGCTAGCGCGAAGATCACGAGGATGATGATGGCGAGACACTTGGAGAGGTATACACCTCGCTTGGTCTTCGTGGAGTAGTCAGCTTGTGTGCTGTCCATTATGTTGAGAGGTTCATGGGCTTGGGTCATAACGTCACCGTTTACTCGACCTGTAAAAATAAGTCTTCATTATTTGGTGCTACACATGTGATCATCTTCCTGCCTTGTCCCATGTTACCTGCTTAGGGTCGACGTAACCGATTTTCTTCTTCCACTCTTCCCTGTCAACCGTCACGCTATCATTTACTCACTTTTTTCATATCATTCCACACACAATTCAACCTTTTTTATTTCTCATCAGTCTTTAAAATAAATAATTCGGTTTACAATTGGTATTAATTCAGGAGACGAAGTATTGCAAGTGTAATGAAGGACTTCAACAAACTGGATAATTTTGTGTAGGCTAATAATTAAAACACGATTGATGACAATTATTTCTATCATCAAACGTTTTATCCTTACTTTATTTATCCTCATCTTTGTCGATTCTATGATTTTATTTCAAACACTCATCTACAACGTCAGTAACTGCATAAAACAAACATCACGCAAAACAAAACAAAAAATGCTCACAAAAAGCACCAATTACAAAACTATAAATTGAACCATTGTTATGGAGCCACAGGACAGCCGCACGGCCTGCACGCAATTCCAACGAATGTTTGCGGAGAGCGCGGCTAAAAGCAATTTCGACGAAAACAAACTCATCAAAATGTCGGTTTGTTTGTTTCAGAACTAAACCGCTTGTTACCGAGTGTAGTTGTTTACCTAGGCCTACAAGCAGATGATTACGGAGAGGCATAAACAACGTTTTTTTTTTTAAAGTGAATTGGTTGATTTGTCGATGCTAAAATTGGGTCTTGCTTTCACAAAGCTTAGCATGTTTTCTAAACATTGTCCCTCATATTTATAAACGTTGCTTAAAGTTAAGAGATGTTTAAACGTCAAAAAAATATAGTTGGACAGACGCAAATCACTACATAAGTTTAAGCATCGATTATAAATAAGGGATATATCTTGTACATGTAGAGACTTATGAGTTAAGATACCTATATCTTGACTCGATAAATCTAGATATGTAGAACCAAGTTGTAAAGCGTCAAGCAAGTTTCGTACTTATTTTTTCACAGGAACTAGAAATATATCGTAAAGAACTTGTGTCCAAAAATTCATCAGAGAACATATAGTGGGTTGACAAATAAAATTAATTAAGTAAGTTTACAGTTAATTGAGAATAACGAGGTTTCCATTATTATTTTGTAGTAAAATTGCATTTCATTATAGCTATCGATGTGATTTCGTAGACTATCATTAAAAATAAGTTTCTTTTTTAAGAAATTTCAATTTCTTTTGTAGATTTTTAAGAAAATACAAAAAAAAAAGTATTTACCTAGTGAATTATACCAGCCGGACTTACAAAGGCGGTATATGAAATGGTGAATAACAAGAGCATGTGTTCACTGGTTTACAAAGTTATCCTGTATTACTGACACGTATAAGAGTTGCAGTTATCTACCTATCAAATAGTATAGCGCCGGCATGCTGCTATATACAGTAACACGTGCTTGATATTCACGTGGTCTTCTCCTCAGAGATCGAAATTATCTTCACGTTGTCAATTGACTCGTCGAGCCCATAAAGGTCTGTCCATTGTCGAGGATCGAAACCAATTTGCAGCGGTACTAGTATACTGTTGTACGTATACTATGTTAGTAGCGTATGACGTAGTACTGGTGAGTATGAATGAGACAAACTATTGACAGAGCTGCACATGTTTATCATCTGAAGTCAGTGTGAGAGTCTGTTGACTTTAAAAAACTGAAAATGATAGTATCGTCTTGAGTGGATTGATTTTTGGTAGACAAAGATACACCCTTGTCAATCAATAAGTAATTCAGATGGTGCACCATCTGAATTATCAACTGCATTATTGCTAATTATCAAAACTGAGTCGTCGAAACTAAAAACACAAACGCACGTTACAGACGATTTGTTATATTGATCGTTATTTTTCTGTGTACACTGGCAATCCTATTCAAGTGCTAAAAGGTCAAAAATCAAAATCAAAATATTTTATTTCTCATAAACCTGCATGGGCACTTATGAAACGTCAGAAGCTAGGTGCACGGTTCCAATTTGTCGCTTCCTATGGAGAAGAGCCAGCAAGAAACTCCACGGTTACTCTTTTAAAATAATTGGCTTCATCAATGTTTTCAAATTACAGTGATAATAGGTATGGGAGGACAGTACAGGCCTGACAATAAGTACCAGTTACTTAGAGGAATTAAAACATAGAATAGAAAATCGTCTACAAATCTAGTCTGTAAGGCCTACAACGTTCTCTCATTCACAATATGTAAAATAATCTACTGAAATAAAATGAACCTATTTAAACCAAGTGACATGATTTCCATGACAATCACAAATAAATAATCGAAATTAAAATTGATGTACAATGTCAAATAATGACGAGAATATCAGACATTGTAAAAAATAAAAAGATTAAAAAAGAACATTGCGGTTACGCGGAAAAGTAAATTAAAACAACAAAAACCTAGGTACTTGGTTGGTAGTGTAATGGGACGTTGAATGACCGCGTGGAGGCTCAGAGAAAATCGGTCTTTAATAAGGGTTACAGGGATGCACGGTACCTTTAATTCCTCTTTAGCTGCTCCTCAGCCCGTTTCACTGCGGTTTTCACGTACAAAACACCAATTTTCACAAATTTTCTAAGTTTCTAGGGAGCACAATGTTCTCGACACCAAAACTTTTAGCCAACAACACAAAGGTATTTTGAATGTCTAACGATGGCCGCTCACTTCCGTCGGGCATTCGCCATCTCGTTTCCACGAGTACAATAGATTCCGTGCAAGGAAGGGATGGGAAATAGGGATGTATTACCAACCAATTAGTGATGTTGCCAATAATGAAATTTAATCTATGATTTAAAATTAGCGCAACCACATTGTAATTTGGGAGCAGTTAATAGACGTTCACATCGTTATGCTGTTAATGAGGTACCAGGGAAGCCACATCATCATCATCATCATTTCACCCGGAAGACGTCCACTGCTTGACATAGGCCTCCCTCAATTTGGGGGGGCTTGCCATAATCGCCACGCTTGGCAGGCCGGTTGGCGATCGCAGTATGGTGGTAAAATGCATTGAGAACGCTGCTGCCCATTCTCTAGTAAGTCCCTTAGTCGCCTCTTACGACACCCACGGGAAGAGATGGGATGATGCTATTCTTTACGTCCGACACCACACGGGACGGGAAGCCACATGTGCAGAAGGAATTAATGCAATACTTCCCTGTCTTCAACGTAGTCTTTTATCTTATAATATGCTTTTTTGATAAGGACACGTTTGATGTGAGTTTTAAACTTTGCATCGCTAAGTTCTGTAACCGACTTTAGCAAGTTGTTATAGAATAGGTACTTGTATGCACTCCACTTTTCATAATATTTTCTTCTTGTCACTCTTGTTCATAAAAATAGTCCATATTTTTTGGAATTTTCTTAAGTTATTAAAAACCGTCATCAGTGAAAGAAGTATATAAATTGTAGCTAAAGAACTTCAAGAAATCTATTGAACTTGCAAGTTTAATACAATATTCTGCTGGAGGTAGTTAAAAGTTGGTAAAAGTTGCAAGTCCACTTGGTATAACTTTTGAAACGGGACAAGTTGGTTGCGGGAATCGACTTGTGCTATTAAACTTATGAAAATCGAATATGAACTACTTTTTTATTGGTACCAGTTACCTTTAAAGATTTATTTGATCAGATAGAAGTGGATCCTGGTGATTGTTCATTAGTCACTTGAAGAGATAATTTTAATTGTATGAAGGTTGTCTAATTCGTACCCTGTTAATACTATAATAGCAATGTGACTGGTTTAGTGATGATTTAAAGATTTCAGAAGGTACGTTCTGAAAAATCTATTAGACATTAATAATTCCCGAATAGGCAATGGTGTTATGATGTCTACATTATTATGTTTGTAAAAACGAACTAAGAATAATAAATGTCTGAGCTTTATCAAAACTTGAACTATGTACTTCTTATTTAGTCTTACTTATATCGTTCCTATATCATAAGTAAATCCTGCATCGTCAATGAAGCAAGGATTAGCGACACGTCAAAACTTTGAGAATGAAAAACATCCGCTTTAAGCGCTTATTACACTTGGCTGAATTTAGGCATCTAAATTCAGTCGTTACTGAATTTAGTCAAGTGTAATCGCAATTAGCAAGCTAGCTTCCATAGCTTTAAATGTTGCTTCTGAATTTAGACGACTAGTTAGATGACTAAATTCAGCCAAGTGTAATAAGCCCTTTATTCATGGATGTCTTCGGGAGAAATTGCACTATTATATTTTAGGGTCATATACAGCAGCTGTCAAATTGTCAGCAATCTTCGGGGCTATCTACCTACAGTTACGTAGGTACTAGACAAAAATTACCTGATTACTTTTCCACGATTACGGTGTTGGTGCCATGGAGAAAGTAGTGCAGTGTGATGATCTGAACCACACCCACACATTTCTGATAAACGCTTTATCCTACTAATTATAATACTTGGATGTTTGTTACTCAATCACGCAAAAACGGCTTAACGGATTTGGATGAAATTTGGCACACAGATAGATTATAACCTAGATTAATACATAGAATACGTTTACATCCACGTGCCGTGCCGCAGCCGCGGGCGGCAGGTTACTAGTTTCCGCCCGCGGCTTCTCCCGCTTCCACTCAATTGTAGAGTATTTAATAATCACTATAATCTGTATGAAAACTTTAAGAAAATAATAAACTATCATAGGTTTAACTGTGATCATAGATCAATGACAATGTATGTTATTCTATAAAAAAAATAAGAAAATTATTAAGTACCGAAGCTCATAAATAATTCATATATCTACATTACATTACATTGTCATTGATCTATGATCACAGATATAACTACCTATGATAGTTTATTATTTTCTTAAAGGTTTTAAACAGATTATAATGATGATTAAATATTCTACAAATGGATGGATCTTCTGTTCTGTATCTGTTTATCGACCAGCACCACTCCTTAACGCATTATAATGTGCCATGAACAGGTGAGGCTACGTTTATAAACAATAATTTGTAAGCTGATGACATAAATGTGTCCACCGTCCGTATGCTATACGTTATTTAGTTTTAAAGGGCAATGGTTTGATGGTCAGTATTTAGTGCGTTAGTACATACATATATGCATAAGCTGCCTATGTCAAAGTCAAATTCAAAGCATTTATTTCAAATAGGCACTTAAAAAGTACTTTTGAACGTCAACATTTACATTATAATAGAATTGATTCTAGTCGCCCCTTCCAAAATGTGGTTTCGTATGGAGAAGAATGGGCAAGAAACCCCCCACCGTTACTTTTTTTAAATGTTTTAAGTACAATATTTAACATATATAATAGGTAAAAAAATGAAAGTGAAGCAATTAGAGATAAATTAATTTTAACATAGATACAATTTGCATATTTATGATATTCCCACTGCTGGGACACAGGCCATCTCACTGTGAGAAGGAGTAGGCCGTAATCAAATACGCGGGCCCAGTGCGTGTTGCTAAATGTCACATGTCTTCGAATTTTTGCTTCTAGAACATGCCAGTTTCTTCACAACGTTTTCCTTAACCGTTTCGAGAGAAACCTACAATAAGTCGCGGTCGTGACCGCTGAGCCGACAACGCTCATATATCACACACATGTATAATTGTACATGTATAATTATATATCGATATCTAAAACTATTTGAAGTGGACCATGGCTTTATAAGAAGTCCTCTGTACTTTCAAATCTGTGGAGCTCCTGAGAAGGACTTGCGTGGAAAATGTTGAGTACCTTAGGGTAAATTTTCTTGCAACTTCATAATTCTACTAAGAGCAGATTTTTCAATAGTCAGATAACGTTTATCTAAATAATAAATCCGACAGTTTGGCAACTGTTCCTTCATTTGTTTTACAAACTATTAAAGAGCTTGGAGAGGTAACTTTCAAGTTAGGACCCGATTTTAAGTTAGGAAAAAGTGCATTAATTTTCAAAAAGATCTCATTATTATTGTAATATTTCATTCAAATTATTCAATGCATTAGTCTAAGATCAGCAACGTGTTCCACTTTAGAAGATTATGACATAATTTAAACAAAATATATTTTCACAGAAAAGAAACTAGTTGGTCTATTGGTTGCAAGTTCTACTGCTGAGCATGTGGTCCTGAGTTGGCACCCCAGGCCGTGCATGATGTGTTGTTGGGGTATTCCCTGTAAGAGATCGGAGATAGGTGGCCTGGAAGAGATTGCAGAAAGCAATAAGGCCGCCCATTACATGTTTTTAGTGTTTAATGTTTTATTTTTGTAATGTATTTTCTGGTGTACAATAAAGCATAAATAAATAAATATTTCTATCTCTAATTTCATTAGTAACCCAGAGTCTCAAATTGTACCCGAATGATGGCTATATAGACTCGCTTCCTATTACATGGGACTTAAACATAACTGGCGAAATGAGAGTGTTTAAGAAAATCTCTGCCCAACCCCTTGCGGAAACAAGCCCTGATATTGTGTTGAAAAACAATCACTATTTAAAAAGCTGTAGCGGCAAGCGATGTCAACATTCCATGTTTCTCTAGATTAAGATAGAGCACGTCTAGTCAACACGATTGTTCAATGAAAAGCTCTTAAAGATCCAACTAAAAGAACGAAAGACAGAAATACTATACAGACTATTTCATAACACTTGAACTGCAACTAGGTCGAGTATACATCTTCATCACATCGATCATAATATAAATGATACTATAATTAATATAAATGATAATTAATAATTGAAATAAATGATAAAATAATTCCTTGCTCATTCTTCTCCATACCTTGCTGAAGGGACAACTGAAATAAATTCTTAGTTTCAAAATTGAGAGAATTCTAAAATTCAAAACTGCCTGCATTCTCAAGGCAATTTCCGCTAAGCCTAACTTAAAAAATAAATGTGACTGCGACTACGAAAGCAGAGAACATTATTTAATTAAAAGAATACTCGAAAATAAAAGACATACCATCAAAGACCTACAATGCATAATTGGTATACCCACTACCAACAATATTAGAAGTGTAATATCATTGCCTACTACTGAAAATCTTTATTTACCAAACGCGTAGTATCAGCAGTTTAGTAAACGGATTTCTTTATAATCCTCCTATTTACAACTAAAGCCAGAATAAATAACAGGATCAGGGTTTACCACCCCTCTATTTCTCGCTTAAATTTTAACACTTCATAAATCATTTTAACGGTTACTAAACAACCCAAAACAACCGGTCGTTCTGGTTTTATTCATGAATTAATATTAATATTAAACATCACAATTGATTTTTAACAATGTTTATGTGACCCAGGTATTCTATTACTCCATAATGTTAAAATAAAAATAGATGTTTAGCTAGCTAGCTATATCGTCGCCTTGCTGAAAACTTCTTGATTGCATTAAACGTTATTTTACTGGGGAAGATTAAGACTGTCATAAAAATGGCCGTCATTGACGTTTGACGAGGTTCCCTTTATCATCAATAGGAGGCATAAAACGCATTTTAATAAGCATTAAGAGATTTCTGCTCAACCAATGAATGAAAAGCAAAATTATGAAATTTAAAAGCTTTATTAACGAGTTTTTCACTTCTCGGAGACGATATACTTGTTCGTACGAGAGTGAGAATTTCAAGCTGAGGAACGATGACTCCTTTAAAAACACAAGTAAGAAATTCACGTAGACTGATTGTCAAGCACATTAATTTTGCACGTTACAGAATGGTTTAAGTACACAAATTTTCATTCCATCTTTTAATCGCGTTTTTACAAGGTGAAGCTGTACCTACTGGGGGATGGAGCCTATGGAGAAACTTAATCTTAAATTTCTTAAACTTAAGCCTGTTTTGACAAACTGAGTTTTTTATATATTGACGAATTTAGAAATTTGTGATTTTTTTAAAGAATTATATTGAAACAACAAGATATATAGAATACCCTTTATTGCGTACACCATAAGAATTACAGATATAAATGTAGAAATTCTACAAGGGGCTCACAATTGGTGCCCTTACAAGCAACCTTTCAAAGACAACCTTTGGATGGAATAACGGAGGAGGAGAGACAATACTGAAGCCCATGTCCTGCTCTTGATCCACGCCAAAAGAACCTTTTACAGTTGTAACTGTGCCGATCAACATTACAGAAACTGAGACGACTGTTCTACCAAAAAACAAAAGTATATCAAGTAATTGGCACACTGAAATGCATAGCTCCATAAAAAAAAGGATTTAAACATCAATGAGAAAATAAAGGGGTAACTCATACTAGTAACACTAAGCGGTCGTAAACTGAAGAAGCGCCTCAATCAGGCGCCCTCATTTCTAGCGACACACAATCAACATTGTTCGGGCTCTGATTGAAATCTGTACAAGTAATCAGTATAAACTTGTTGTGGGGTGCAAGTGGAAAGAAGAACCAGTTTTTGAACAGTTTATTGTGAAATGCAAGTTGGAATCTTAACGAATTTGTGACGAAGCAACAAGGAATCATGGACACGGGTAGTCATTGAAAACAGAATCAAAAATGCAGTTTATGGTCATGACAATTTTAAATTAGGGACACCTAACTGAGCTTTTCCAAATAGCGGCAAACGACTCTCTAACAGTAACTTAAGACCTAAGGTTCCAAAGGTGGCTTGTTCGAAAAACATACCGTGGCCGCTGGCACACAGGCTACTGAGGGAACACGGATGGGTTTATTTGAGGATTTCCCACCCTCAAAAAAAAACCAAAAATTGCAATGTACAGGGTGGCAGGGAAACTGAAGTGCAACCTGATACCATAGATTCAGGTCAGATTCTGATATAAATGTTTTTAGCGTTGACAATTTTCTGTTCCACACATGTTTTAAGGAAAATGTACACTAACTTTGTTACAAACAATACAAAACGTACGAATTGCCTAAAACGTATTTTTGTAATTGTCGTTTCGCCCACAAATAACATCATGCGAATCGCCAATAGAAAATATTATATCATGAAAAAGTGACTATTAGCCAGACTCCGAAGATTTTATTCGTGCGATTCGATTAACAAACCTAGTTACCTACCTACTTACCCGACTGCAAATGATTAACAGTTACATGCAAGAAACGCTTTAAAGTCTGACAAACAGTCTTACCAAGGGGTATCCTGTTAACTGGGTTGTGGAACGCAGATAGGCAGTCGTTCCGTGTAAAATACTGGTAATCAGCTGCATCCGGTTAGACTGGAAGCCGACCCGAACATATTTGGGAAAGGCAAGACAGATGATGACATGCAAGAAACGCTTTATAAACTGCATTTTAACCTTTCACTTCAATATCGCTCTCCGCTCATACCATCGATTATTCACCCAAGATACCAACGTCGCATAGATGCAACTTAATACAGCTGTGATGAAACTAACAGATCCCAGGATTGAACCAACGCCAACGGGTTAAAGTTTAACTGAAAGTTTTAACTCAACGAGTTTTAACTGACGTAATATTTGTATTAATTAAAGTTAGTTGAATAGCGTTGGGGTTCGGGATTTATAAAGAGTCGTTTGGATGGGAATGTTTATCTTTCGCCGTCCAAACGATCGGATATTGAAATAAATTGTACTTAAAATTATTACTGAGAAATCATTTACACAAGATTCATTTACACAAGATCAATCGTAAAGAATAAGTACAATAAAACTTGGATTATCTTATGAAGAAACAATTGTTTCAACGACGATTCCCATTCTCTGGCAATTATCATAAAGATGTTTTAGTTTTTTTAATTAAGATATGCAACAATTCTGTTACTACCTATGATAAAATATAACTAAAAGGGAAATTATTGTTTTAAAATTATCTTGGTAATGGGAGACACCACATTTCCCGACCATTTTCCATCATAATATCAATTTGGCGGTGATCCATCAATTAGAACATATTGATGCTAATGGATAAGAAAGCTATGTATGTATAGTATAAAAGTACATGTAGTAATACAATGGTAGGTACCTATAATATAGTAGGTAATGTTTACAATATACATTACACTACTATAAACATGAACTAACTGCATGACTGTAATGTTCTATTGGTTCTACACTTCAAAATGGGAAATAAAATTATTTTATTATATACTAGCTGCCCGTCCCGGCTTCGCACGGTGGGTTCCCAATTTGTTTTCGGTCGACCGTCTTTTCTCCGACTTACTTTGCAAATCCGACTACTACGAAAAATTATTTTGATTTTTCGGCTTAAAATATAGCCTATGACACTCACAAATAAGTGGCTTTCTATTGGTAAATCAATTTCCAAAATCGGTTCAGTAGATCCGGAGAATACCTCCTACAACTTTACCTCTTTATAATATTAGTATAGACACGGTCTTTCGGCTGAATTGATGATGATGATGATGATAGATACTAACTTTTGCCTGCAGCTACGCCCGCGGGGAGGCCGAAAATTATCCCACGGGTACGTACTATCGGGATAAAAGTCCTGTGTGTTATTTCAGGGCAGTCTGTCTATCCTGTCGCCTAATCTGTTCAGCCGTTTTTGCGTGATTGAGTAACAAACATCGAAACATACAAAGTTTCACATTTATAATATTAGTAGGAACTAGGATCTAACTGATAACTTTAATAGCTTATTGACCTTCTAATGATGGATACTTTTTAGGGTTCCGTAGCCAAAGGGTGCCAATGGCATCCTATTACTAAACGCTGTCAATCTGTCCCTCTGTCTGTTAGCGGGCTGTTTTTCATGAAGTAGTAGGTTGACAGTTGAAATGTTCATAGTTTTCTATTGCCGCTATATCAACAAACTAGCTTTTATCAGCGGCTTCGCCCGCGCCGTCTACATTATAAAAGGAACCTCTGTGCAAAATTTCAGCTTTCTAGGTCCAAGGCTTTGATGAGTCAGTCAGTCAGTCAGGACTTTTCTTTTTATTTAAATAGATAAAATATGGGTAAACAATAGTGGTGGTCCCGATACAAGAAACGTGTTGTTTTTTCATCAATACAATGTTGTGTAAAATTTTGTACGGTGGTACGGAATACGAAGGGTTCCGTACCCTTCGTATGCGAGTCTGACTTGGGCGGCATTTTTAAAATTAATGAACCTCTAATAACTTGTGGCGCGTTTAATCATGCGTTTTACAATAATTAGGTCACTTTTAAATTTCTTGCTTTTCACATGGTAATCTACAAAATACAAAAAGTTTTTTGGCAAAAGTAAAAGGACAGACATTAATCTTACATAAACACAATTAATTTTGATCATCACAATTATTTGATTCGACCGTATACCCACAAACTAAGCTTGTATCTTGGTTGTAGGAGTGGAAATGAGCAGACAGAAATATGGCGGTTTTCAAGGCTAGCTTAGTGAGGCGTGTATTATGTTGTGTGTGTGTTTGTGTGAGTGTCTGTGAGGGTGAAAGTGTGAGAGAGGTATGTTGTTTACTGGCAATTTGGCTTGTCAACAAATGTTACGAAAGAATTCTGTTTCGGTGTATGTTAGTTCTAGAAGCTATTTCTTTAGTACACTTCAATTGCGAAGCCAATTGCGACAACCGTTACCGATTATTAAAACCCCTCAATCTGACCAACGGTACAATCTGAGATTGGGCAAAACGAGCATTAATATTAACATTAACACCTGACAAAGTTTTGAATACCCAATCTGCCTGTGCCCAAATATGTTGGGGTCGGCTTCCAGTCTTAACAGATGCAGCTGAATACCAGTATTTTACATTGAGCGACTGCCTATCTGACCTCCACAACCCAGTTACAAGATAACACGATACCCCTAGGTATAAATGATTGTCAGACTTTCGGGCTTCCTACAACTCATAACGACTGTCAAAGATCTATGAATGACAGCTGGGATCAACAACTTAACAGCTTTTCAAGGCACTGAGGAGTCTCGATATGTTATGGATGGTACCCATCGACAAACCGACCCGGCAAGCGTATCTTACGGTTGCCGGGTCGGTTTTTCACATTACTGTGACCATTATAAAGATCCTTGCCAACCATCACGTTCCTTTCACATGTATCTAGTAGGTACTAATCCTGACACACTGCACAAGATGTGTGTATCAACTGCGAGAACACAGCGCTTGTACACACGGCAAAAAAATTATGGTATACAGGCAAGCGATATAATAATATTAATGTATTTATTTTATTTCTTATCACAACATGTCGTGGACAAGAAGTACTTAACATCATCACTATTTGCACGAAATACATTCTTACAACTGAAATATTTTTTTACGAAAGAATTATATTTCTTAAGTTCTAAGCACAGTTTTCACAAACATTCAAATTAAAGCCACAATGTCATCTCAGCAATCAATGACAAAGAAGTAAGTTAACTAGAGGGTTTTTTTTTTGTTGTAGACGGTTTGCGGGTTTTTTCAGGTAAACGATAATGTAATCACATATACACACGACGCACGACGTCCGCTTTTAACAAACGTTCTTAAAAATAACACTACAAATTTCCCGGTAAAAATGCATAGCATATTTCGTAGATTCCCCCCTCCCCTTATACCATAAAAATAACCATTTATTTAAATCAAGCTTTATTTATAAAAAAAAACACCTTTTTTGTTTAATATAATTACTGTATGCATATTTTTTTTCTTGGAATTGATAACTGTAACATCTTGTATTGATAGTATACATTTAAGTAGTTCTTTCACCATGGCTTTCTTTTGTGTAATTTTTTTCGGATTTATTGTTTTATTTCCGGTTTATATTAGTAAAAGTCCCAAAAAAAATAAAAGAATTTAAGAAGAGAGACAAAAATAAAAGAAAAAGTAAAATAATTTAATAAATGATCCCTTGTTCCCTGTAAGTAAGAAATGCTTTGTTGGTGTTCGTTCAAGTCACAGAAAACCTTTATGAAATCACCGATCGCCCCAATATGAAAGACTTGAAAATCAATTGTTAAATTCCTATAAATAATTGGGCTGTAATATCATGGTTTAAAAAACCCTATCAGCACTCACACCTAGTTTTGTTTAAGTTAGTTAGTTTTTTTTAAGATATTGCTTCAATTGAAAAGCGTAATCCAGGGAAATGGAAACCATGTAATGCTTGCAGACTACTGCTGCTTTCTGGTTAGGGAGTAACCAACATCAAAAGACAAAAATCGACAAAAGGTAGGCAATGAAAAAAAACCTTTTAGTTTTTAAGCGTAAACTTATTTACTAGCTTTTTCCCACGGCTCCGCCTGCGTGGATTTCGGGTATTGCGTAAAAAAAGTAGCCTATGTCCTTTTCCATATCCCATGCTATGTCTGCCAAATTTCATGACGATCGGTTCAGCAGTTTAGGCGTGAAAGCGTAACAGACAGACAGAGTTATTTTCGCATTTATAGTATTAATAGCAGATAGGGATTTTTCGAATATTTACGAAAATCTGAAAATTCAAAAATTTCTCATCACTAGTTGTTAATAACAAAAAGTAGATAGGTACATGATGTAGAAATATTAGCTAGGTAAAAAAAATAAAAAAAGGGAAAAAATCACACCAGTGCAGTGTGACTGACCACAAGTTCACACCTATCGTATTCATTTTTATTTTATTCCCCGTCATTCATTATGTTTCCCAACATTATAAATTGAACAGGCTTCCAAAAACCAGGTTGAGTCATTCACCACACGCACTCTGCTAAAAGCATCATACAAAGCTGGCCCACATACTTATCTCCTTGGCTGACTGTACCAAGTATGTACATAATCTTCCAAAGCACGTACAAGCTTCCCTCACTGAAAACTTAATGAGCATGTAGCTGTGACGCCTTTGTACAATCTAAAGCTTGAATACAGCCTGAATTTACTGAAGAAAACCGGGTTTTGTGTCAAAGGACTGGCCTAGAAAGCTCGGCTATGTGTGTTTGTTTGGCCAAATGGACGGTGGCAAGTGAATGTGGTTGGTGGTTGGTTTTAAGAAAGTAGTTTGTGGTATTTAATTTAGTAGGAATGAGAGGTCGAACCCAGACAGGCGCTTTACTTTGTGTAAATTATTTAATCACCATTGCTCTCAAAACGGTGAAGGAAAACATCGTGAGGAAACCGGCATGTCCTAGAACCAAAAAATTCGAAGACATGTGACATCTACCAACCCGCACTGGGCCCGCGTGGTGGATTACGGCCCAATCCCTCTCACCGAGAGGAGGCCTGTGTCCCAGCAGTGGGAACATTATAGGCTGATGATGATGAGAGGTTTTGAGCGGTTTCCAAAAAAAAAGGGAAAATGGTTTGGTAATTTAGTTTCCCAGACTAGTTTTCAATGCTATGACGTCGTTTGCAAGGATGTTAACATATCGTGGCGGGGTTTTATAGCGTATTGAATTTTGGACTCTCGGTGTTGAACCGAACATTGAAATTCCAACCGAGAGCATCCCAGCACGTCCAAAAAGTGCGTTGAAAATGCAGTGAGCGGATACGTCCGCGCAATCATGGACCAACGAATCTTTTAGAATGTGCGTACGAGTACGATTCATAAAAGTGTTGCCTTAATAATTTACATGACTGCATTAATCAAACAATTATATCAATTGTATACTGTGTTGCTATTGATTTTGCTGATATTTCCCTATCAAGAATTAAATCTTCTAATGCTCCCTCTAATGATCAGCAGATGCTTTAATATATAGTTTATGCGTAAAAATAAGAAGGGAAATTAGTGCGTTCGAGATGGTGACTGTTTACTAACCTAGCTATCTTGAATGACAACCAAGAAGTAATGACACAGACACGAGACATAGATATGTATTAGTTGACTTCCATACATGTATTACCATACACTATCTAGCCTAGTAATTTTGATACCATGCGAAAATCAGTTTGATTAAAATATTGAACAATAAAAAACTTCTTGACTCCATTTAAAAGTAGAGGACTACTTTCTGAAGCAAAATCATTTCATCGCCAGTAGAGATTTTATTTTAATTAATTCTTCCTTTTTATGGAACGCGCTGGGAATTACTTCCGTTGCCAGGATATTAAAAAAGACGACGAATACATACATCGACAGTTTTATAATTAAATTCTTAGATTGTTTTATTTTCATGTTGGTTTAATACCCGGTGGAAATGAAAAGACAGAAAATGTATTTTCGCGAAATGATTTTCTCGCAAATCAACATTTCTAGGAGAATGCCTTTGGAACTACAGCAAACCTCAAAGGACTTACACAACTATCCAATTGATAGAATATCGCAAACGGAAATGAAAATGAAAAATTACCGGTTGTGCACATTTGTATGCAATGGAAAATATTCCATGACATTGACCCACGTGACAACATCAAAGATTATCTACTCAAACATCAACTCTCAATAACATGAATGGGAAAAGAAAATATTGAACCAGTACTAACAAGTCCAGTATTTGATCATTCAAGTGACACACTATAAGTTGTATGTTAGGACTAGTTCAGATAGGTGTGAAGCTTAAATAAATATTTAACTTAGGATTCATCATTTATGTAATGTAGATGGCGTGCCTGCAATTTCAATGATTGGTCTCGTAAAAATAATTATCCGTACTCCGCAGTAGGCACCTAATTCCTAACTATGTTGCCTTTTGTCCAAATCTATTTGGGGTCGGCGCAAAATTTCCTTTCCTTCTTTACTTCTCTATAAATCGTCATCTCGGTAATCTTCCCTTTTCTAACCATTTCATCATTCACACAGTCCATCCATTGTTTCTTTGGTCTTCCGCTACTCTTATAGCCATCGACATTCATACTCAAAACTCACCACACGACCTTTTCCTCATTCCTCTGCACCCATTCTATGACAACCGATTTTCGCTCAATTTTCAGTTATCGTTACCACTTTGCGACTTCCTCTTATGTACCCAGTTCTTAATCTATCTATTTGTGAAACTCCTCTCTGCATGATTGCCTTCTATTCATCCTTTTTGTGGTTCAACATTCTGATCCACAGAAGACAGCCGCCCGCGCCTTTCAGCCTTCAATTAATATTGGATCGGTTTATTAATATTGATTTACAAATTCTGTTAATCATGAATCTTACTTACTTTGGTTTATAATGAAGTAGACAACATTTGAGAATTTGTTAGTAATATTTAGATTCATTATAACCGCTACAATGAACCGTCGAATGAGAAATTGCCGTAATTACTATGTTTGCCAGACAGGCTTGTAATTGCAATTTGTTAATGAAGCAAAAGCATATCTGCTTAGTAATTAAGTTGAAATAATAGGAGGTACAGATTGTTCGCCGAGCTTACGAGTCGACTTGTCGCTCGAGCACAGTTTTCACCCTCGCAAACTCTCTGCACTCAACGCTTTCTTGGTCTCTGAGCCTGTGAGTATATCTGGAGTATTGTCAGATGAGCGTATGACAGCCGTCTAACGCCATATATTATTTTATATTTAACATTATAGCATAAAGCATAATCAACCCATAACGTTCCCACTGCTGGGTCACAGGCCTCCCCTCTTCGAGAGGGAGTGGGCTGTAATCTACCACGTGGGCCCAGTGCGGGATAGAAGAAGTCACATGTCTTCGAATTTTGGTTCTAGGACATGCAGGTTTCCTCACGATGTTTTCGTTCACCGTTTTGAGAGCAGCGGTGATGAAAATTATATTAACAAATAAACTCCTGCCTGGGTTTGAACCTAAGATGTACAACTCGTAAGTCGGGGCAGCACTGGGCCACCACTGCTATTTCTACAACATGTCTTTAAGTAATAGGTTTTAGGTAATTTAAGGTTCATTTTATTTATGTAGATTATTTTACATATTGTGAATGAGGGAACGTTGTAGGCCTTACTGACTGTAGATTTGTAGACGATTTTCTATTCTGTATTCGTCTAAGTACCTGGTACTTATTGACAGGCCTGCGCTGTCCTCCCATACATTTAATCTCTGTAATTTGAAAATATTGTTAAAGTCAATTATTTTTAAAAGAGTAACCGTGGAGTTTCTTGCCGGCTCTTATCCATAGGAAGCGACAATTTGGAACCGTGCACCTAGCTTCTGACGTTTCATAAGTGCCCATGCAGGTTTATATGAAATAAAAATATTTTGATTTTGATTTTTAATATAATTGACCTTTGTCTGTGTTATGTTAAAGTAAAACTAATCCTTACTATTACATATTATAAACGCAAAAGTTTTTATATATATCCATATATACAAACATTCGTGTATTGCTCGTTGCTTTCGTTTGTTAGTCTTTCACGCAAAAACGGAAAGTGGATTTGTATGAAATTTGGTACACAGATAGATTATAACCTAGGTTAACAAATAGGATACTTTCTATCTCGGTAGTACGTTCCCGCGGCATAATTTCCAACTTCCACGCGGGCATGACCGCGGGCGGAAGATAGTGAAATAATAAATGGTTACACGCCATGGCGTATTCTAAAAAAAAATATAGAAGAAACATAGAAATACTAGAAGAAACTGATAATCGTCATTAGGTAACACCTTTACCCCGTTTACCTTCACCGAGAACTAACAGATTATGGCCGGCCCTACATTTACTTATTTCATTTTTATCTAGCTTTTATCGTTTAGACTTTATTAGCACACTATATAGGAATATAACACATGGCCTCCTTTTTACTGTACTTTGTTAAGGCACTGCCCAAGCGCAGGTCACCGTAAAACGCTCAGTTTTTTGTCAAACAGTTAGGCGTATTGGTACCTACATATTGCAAATCAAAAACACTTTTGTGCATTGTCAAAAAGAAAAACTGATTGAACAATCGTAAAAAAAAAAACAATTTTATTAAAACAACAGTTAAAGAGAGCTCGAAAAATATTATTCATAGCATAATTCTCAAAATGTTGAGCGTAAACTATTTATATTTAATGTAATGATTCAATCAACTCAAGAAATACCTAAAATTATTTCACAGGGCCGTGTATTTTTTACTTTTATTTTGGTCGTCTTTCGATTCAACTAACATGAAACGCATGTCAAATACCGAATAAAATGCTTATTACCGCGCCTTAAGCTAGATTGTTATGGCACCCTATATTTTATGTTGTAATTCTAGATAGTTACGGCACAGGACAGGCGATAAGCTTTTCCTATAGTATCATGATAGTGAGGAAAATATATAATATTAGCAATTTGCAGTATGTAGGGCAATTTGAAATGGTGACATCGTAACTAGAGTAATGCGGACCTTTTAGGTACCCGGGAAGATGGATTAATGCAGGCATTTCAATATAATAAAGTAGTGTAATGTAGTAATGTAGCCAGATCGGTAGACACAACTTTGAGAAAGAAGCTGACAGGAGGATCCAGTTGGGTTGGGCAGCGTTTGGGAAACTACGTCAAGTCTTTTCGTCGCTTATTCCGCAATGCTTGAAGACTAAGGTCTTCAACCAGTGCGTCCTGCCCGTGATGACATACGGTACCGAAACGTGGACACTGACAGTTGGGCTGGTCCACAAATTTAAGGTCACTCAGCACGCTATGGAGCGGGCCATGCTTGGAGTTTCCTTGAAGGATAAAATCAGGAATGAAATTATGCGGAAAAGAACCGGAGTTACCGACATAGCTTGTAGAGCAAGCTGAAGTGGCAGTGGGCTGGCTATGTTTGTCGAAGGACCGATGGATGGTGGAACAGACGAGTCCTCGCGTATCGGCAAACGTAGTATGGGACGCCCCCCAGGTAGATGGACCGACGACCTTAAAAAGGTGGCTGGAACAGACTGGATGCGGAAGGCGGAGGATAGAGTGTTGTGGCGCAGCCTGGAAGAGGCCTATGTCCAGGACTGCGATAGGCTGAATTGGTTGATTTGAATGTAGATATACTCGAATGATTATAACACAAGTCCCTTGCACTTACACGACAACATCACAATGTGGTCGCGTAAGCATAGCACATAGACAGACATCATGAACATTCTCCTCCTCTTATTCCAATTTATTCGTGGTCTAAGCAACATGTTTGTTTCTTCCACACTTCTGAATTAGTCGTCATCTCCGTAGTCACATCCTTTCTAACCATATCATCATTCACACAGTCCATCCATCGTGATCTTCTCCAACTCTTATAGCCATCGACATTCATGCTAAAAACTTTCCTCACCACATTTTCCTCATTCCTCGGTGTATGCCATGAAAACCGATTTCCACACAACATTTCAGCCACTGGCGCCACTAGACAAACATATATTATTAAATTTAATTTTAAAACTACGTACTTGCACAATTAATTGTTACGTACCTTTCAGACTTTACTTCCATTATGATACTCAACCACGAAAATGTTAAGAAAATATCTAACGTGATTATTGTAAGTTACAGTTGCTTCGACCAACTGGTTCAGTAATGTTAGCCTCCTTCAAAGAGAGTAGGCGAAACTACAGAATGCTACGCTACACACTACAATCGATCCTTACAAACTAATTTTGCTTTGTCCATGTTTATACACGTGCCGTTTGCGATTACTTCACACAAACAAGCTTAGCACGAAAACCGTAGACAAGCGTTTTGTCGGCGAAAGAGTAGACAAAAATGACGTTTCCGTATTGACTGTGTTTCACCAAGAAATGTAGACAAGCGATTTCTATTCTATCTACAGTAGAGTAGACATAGTAAGCGTCCAAAAAGAACATCGAGATAATTGATTAGCAAAAGTAGGAATGGCTTTCTTTCTGATAGCACAACAAGATTCATTGCGATATCAACGTTGTTGAGCAGACAACTTATGAATATTAATAGTATGTTACGCAGTTAGTGTGCAGACGTTTATAAAGGACATCGCCAAAAAGAACATTATTGCTGTTAGGCTCTTCTCACAAAACGAATTCAATACCCAGCATCTTTACTAAACAAAACCGGACGTAACATCCGAGCTTATGCAAAGCAGCAATCTTGTCAATTGATCCACTGTCCTAGACAGAGCCAGACAACTCATTGAATTGCAAATTACTAGCGAGGATAGATCGGAGACAACCTGTGGAGTCACCTTTAGAGGATAAAGTGGACTTTGTGACGAAAAATGTATAAATTGGCAAATTTGAGAGTGCAAAGATGAGGGTAGTGTGGCGCTTTGGATTATTTTGAACGTGTTACGAGTAAATTGACTTCAATTTCTTATTTTAATTATGTTGTGAAATTCGCACATAAGTCGTTGCATATGTTGAGCGATGGCGATGGCCGGTTTTCCGCGGATGTGTTGTACAAGTATTTCCCTATTTCTTTTTTTTTAATACTTTACTTCTTTGTTTTTAATTTTATGCCTTAAATTTGAGCGAATGAAATTATTATCTATCTTTGAAATAACCAAAGCGAAAGAGCTCTGCTATTGACTGGGATAATTCGTATTATTATTTCAACCCTTTTTTCAGCCATTACAAAAAAAAATTGTGCGGCAGTAAGACGTCAGAAAAAATACCACTATAAATCGTAAACGTCAGGAAAATTAATTCAAACGTGACATATTTTTAAACGTGACAATCGGCCGCATGACGTCTTTCTCCAGAAAATTGGATCAAAATGGTCAGCACAAAAGGCAGGCAACTCAAGTCTTCATCGTCAGCCTACAGCAGTCATCTGCTGGACAATCATGATCAGCCTACAGTAGTCCACTGCTGGACATATCATCATCAAGTCTAGTCTAGTCACGAAAGTCTTAACAAAGTAGAACAAGCATCTGCTATCACACAATCTTAACCTACGAATTTTCAAACGCAAGTCAAATCAAAGTATTTACAATTCTGGGCCCCAAGTATTATGGTTACAATGATTCCCCGCGAAATCTTACTACGTTCAAACTACGTCAATATCGTGTTTTGTCGAAACCATTGTAACGGTAAGGAATCGTAATGTCATATTCTGGATGTTCCAAGATAATTTGTCGACATTTATTAGCAGATGTCGTGTATGATCTAAGGAAATAACGTGGTTTCGAAGTACGGAATTAGTGAATTAGGCCCCTGGTGCGTTATGATTACAACAGTCCTTAAAATATATAAGTAATAATAGGTATCCAAGTATACTAATTTTATAAATGAGAAAGTAACTCTGTCTATCCGCTTGTTACCATAAAATAACAGGATTAAGCTGCGTCCGGTTAGACTTGAAGCTAACCCCAACAAAGTTAGGAAAAGGCTAGGCAGATTATGATGACCTTATTATGACGGGATAAACCTTGACCTGGCTTAGGACATTTGATAAAATAAACCATGAACTGGGTAAGGACATAAGATAATTTTTATCTCAGTAGTACTCGTACCTACGTTGCGTACCTCCACGCGAGCGAAGCCGCAGGCATTTCCTAATCGGTAGGTACATATTATTAAAACCAGATTTAGATACAGCTACATATACACCGAGATACACAAACATACTAGTCCATAAATTTCATTAAGCGTCGACCTTACCCAATGACTCACTCGCAACATTGGCTTCTTGTAAACAGACATACAAATAACATCCGACCAATAAAAGAAAACGTATTCAATTGATTGATTTATTTTAAACATAACTACGAAACTTCCTTCATCGTAACTGAAAAGTTTACAGAGAAAAACGTTATTTGAACTAAAAACATGTAAATATTTGACCTTGTGTTTCCGTTGCTAAATTTATCTATGGCTTAGCTTTTACCAGCGGCTTCACCCTCATGGTGGTCGAAAATTATCCTACCGGACCGTACTAATAGGATAAAATGTATACCATGTGTTAATCCAGATTATATTTCATTTTGACGTTCAAAAAGAGCTGACTCAGCATGGTTTGAATAAATGACTTTTTTTTAAATATAAAGTACCCGTGTGCCAAATTTCATCCGTCTGTCTGTCTCGCTTTCACGCCTAAACCGCTAAACCGATCGTCATGAAATTTGGCAGAGATATAGCATATGGACAAGGACATAGGCTACTATTTTCCGCGATAACCGAGATCCACGCGGGCAGACACGTTCGCAAAAGCTAGTTTAATATATATGCTACGAATTTTATCTCCAACCCTTGCTAACCCTGTCATAGAAACATGGTGAAAGATTTTCTTGATTTGAAAGGTAACATATACTAAGTGGGAGGCCTTCCCACGCTACGTCTTCCGGTACGCGGTCGCCACTCCAGAACCTTTCGGCCCCATCGGCCTCCCACAAGGTGGACCGGTGACCGCTGGATGTGGGAAGCACAAGACCGGTCGAAGTGTAGGAGCCTGGGGGAGGCCTATGTCAAGCAGTGGACGTCTTTCAGCTGAAATGATGATGATGATGATATACTAAGTAGTGCGAGTACTCCACACCTGACTTTTCAATCATCAAACCAAAAGAAAATCATCAAAAGGTCACTATAAGCCCTCCTAGAGTGTTCCCTCCTGGTGTTTCCACTCATATCTGCCTCGTTGTCTTGCCATGTATTTTGTTAGTCGTCTTTTGTTTATCCTCTAACATGACCAGACGACCTAAGCATACTCTTTTAAACTTTTGTCACTACATCTTTTAATCCGCATTGTTGTTGTTGTTTTATGTTGACTGACTGACTGACTCATCAATTCCCAACCCAAGCCATTGGACCTAGAAAGCTAAAATTTTGCACAGAGGTTTCCTTTATAATGAAGACAAGGAATAAGAAAAGATTTTTCGATATTCAACCCCTAAGGGAGATGAAACTTCCGCGCGGGTGAAGCAAAAGCTAGTTATCCATAATCACACCACACATGCTTCGCAAGGAACGCATTTCCGCAGCAGTAGATGCTTCTTTTACCACATCCAACATTTACTTCCATACATAAGCGTAGGCACTAGCGAATCATTGTGAACAGTCAGTCGTAACTATTTTGGACATCAACTGGTTCGTCACAATCGCAAGTGCCTGCCATATACTTTATTTCCCAAATTTACTCTCCCTTCCACATCTTCATCAATCATTCCATCCCTTGTAAACAGACTCTCCAAATATAGGAACTCACTTGCTTCACACCAACTCATATCATTTATTCCATAAATAACGAATCAAATAAATAATTACTGATCAAAACACCCATTTTCGTCATTATATTTCTATACCAGTCCTTTACTATTGTCTCATAACAATAATAAAACAAATTTATGATCTCAAAATGAGGTAACTACGTTAGAAAACAATTGAATATTGATCATGGGCACATTTACCACACAGATAGGTACAACATGGTCGCAAGATACATCGTGGCCTTTGGCAAAAATAAACAACCTGTTTTTAACCCCAAGCGGCTTACATATCCATCACCACGAATTTATCTTGAACAACCAGCATTTCTTTTGTAAATGAATAATATCAATCGTATGTCAAAACCCAGAGTTCCCTCAGGCCTATAAAACCCGGAAGGCAGTTGTTTTTTGTCGAGAAACTATCTTTGTTTATCCCTTAAGGGAAAGTTCAAATTTGCAGGAATTGTATGAAAATAATACGGGTATATTACTTGTATTCTGTCCCTAGCGTGATGTATTCAAATCAGAAATATTGATCCATAGAGATGTGAAAGAGGAATATTTCACTCTTGTATCCCATCCGCCGTGGGTAGTGATGGGCCAACCCAACGTTTTGTTCCAATTTTGTTATTGAAGAGTTCCGTGGACGAATATTGTAAAATTATTGAACGCTTTTGATTAAAAAAATAAAGATTAAAAAATGCATCCCAATTTTTTTTTTTTTTAATTACTTTGTTGCAGTTTCGGTGATCTATTGATAGAATGCTGAAAAATCCAATTCGAATAGAGTAAAAAAGTTTCGAATTTAAGTCATTCTCATTGGGTAACCACATGCATTCCGAAAAATATTCAATCTTGGCCAATTTATTAGAATTTTCATTCAAAATACTGACAAGTTATTCAAAATCTTCCCAAATGAGTGTTAGAATAATTCGTCTTGTCTTTTAGGCCAATTATACAACGCTACACATGATATACAATCGTACCTAATGTTCTCACCTTGACACGAGATTCATCTTACATCCAGCTTCATCGATATTCCGTTGTTCTTGTTAAATGGTCGGGAGAAACAAACAAAATAAGACCTTGTGATCCTCCAAGGATTAGGCGAACGCGTACCAAAGTGGTTTGAATACAGATCAATGATAATTTAAGCAAGGTCTTTGGAAATAATGGGTGGGTTTATCCTTGTTTATATGCCAGAGTGTATTGATGGAAAATTTTGTTTTATTTTGGGCTTTCTTTGTACAATATGGGCCGTGATTATTCAGAGTTGTCTTCGGAATAAATATTATACAATAATTACTTTACAATATGAGCTTTCAGTCGATCTTATTTAGCTCCCTTGGGGATGAATTATTTTTAAATTTTAATTTATTGTTAGACAAACCATAAAGTAATTTCGCATCAACAGACATTTTTTTAAGCCCTTATTAAAACTATTTAGGGGATGAATATGCAAAAACCGAAACTTTTTATTATTTGGATCTCGTTTACAAAATTGCATGCTTGCCAGCGGTTTAGACTGAATTATTTTACATACATACAATCACGCCTTCTTGCGATGAAGGTAGGCAGAAACAACAGAACGTCTATATAACTATAATAATATGTCCCCTAGTGCATCGATCCCGCCGTTTCCCCTCATATCTGCCTACCTTTGAATGAATTTAATATTATTATTGAGTAGCAAAAGCCTGTCGCACTAGCATATTTTAGATCGAAAATCACAGAGTACCCTTGGTGCTTTAAAACCTAACCAAAACAAACAGAAAGTGCGTCACACCAATTTTCTACTCACTCTAATAAGCAGATACGATAAAACATCGCCCATATATTAGGCCTCGATAAGATAAAACCTGAATAAAGCTAATACAGTTCGCAGGGGTGCATCCCCTTGCATTCCCATCCCTATTGTTACTCAAACGTGATTGTAACAAAGGGTACATCTTTATGGGTAACAAAAAGGACCGGTGTACACCGAGGGTTGAATTGATACGTACGGTTTTTGTGACAGTGTGTATGGCCTGATAATACAGCGGACATATTGGGGTATTATAAAATTATATCTAAGTTTTTAATGGATAATGGATTTTATTGACGGATTGAATAAATTTTGAATTGTTATTGAATAATGTACAGCATAAAATATGCATGTATTTTGGAACAATTTGAGGGTTGTTCATATACAACATTAAAATTGTTCAAAAATACCTATATTACCAGATAATTTATACCATAGTCAAATTGAATTGTATTCAAGTTCAAGAATTTGTTTTTTTAATAGATTGAATTGTATCTGAAATTTATTTTTATTTTTTATAATTTATTATGCCCGCGCCTTTGCCCACGTGGTATGTCATAAAAGCCCATTCCAAATTTTATCGAAATCGGTCCGGGAATTGCGGAGATTAACCCCTACATACAAACAAACTTAAACTTATTAAGAGGATAGATATAGAAATACAAAAATACCTATATTACCACAATATGTATTAGTAGTTGAGAGAATGTCTTTTGTTAATTCAATAACAGGTGGCTTTACAACCCTTTTACACTAGTTGTAACCCCTTCCCTAGCCGACATTTCATAATACACTAGAGGACAACCAGCTGCTACATTTCGCGGTACCCATTTCGCCAGAATAAACTGTAGTGAATAGAAGCTATAGTATGATAAACATAATAAAAAACAGAGCAAGACGTACGCTAAACCAAACAAAACGTTACATTTACAACCGTAGGCAAAACTTAAAAATAAGCTTCACCGTAAACTGTCAAACTTTTCTGACAGAAGGATGGGAGCTGACTCAACAGACGTTGTCCTGTCTTAACTATGAATATGTGTTACGCGCAACTTTTTTTTTTCTTCCTTATGAACCTTCTTTCTCCTGACAATAGGAAACACAACAAGAACAGAATTATCAATATTCATGCAGCCGTTCACGTGTGATGCCGTGACCAAGGGCAATAGGGATTCATTTTATAATATAGAAGATATAGATATTGCTAATATATTGCTTCATATGTTAGAAAAGTTTGTCTGCTCAACAATGTAAATAACGCAACGAATGTTGTTGAGCGTCAAAATGAAAACCATTCCTTTGTTCGTGTGTTACACAATTATCACGCAGTTGTCATAAACTTTGCTATCGTAGGCACGGCGAATGCCTGAAGAATTATACGCACGGCAACTTAACAAGCTATACTTTTCTAGTATAATCTAGCTTCTTATTGTACGAAAAGACTATAAAATGCGAGGACAGTAAAAACTGGAAATGTATAGATTGATTTACAGCCGTGTGCACAAAATGACATGCCCTTGGTCCTTACGGCGCCCCACGTCAATAAAACCGCTAGTACGGTAAACACAACAAAACAAAACTTTACATTTTATAACCGCAGGCAAAACTTGGGCATACGCGTCACCGCAAACTGTCAAACTTTTCTGACAGCGGGATGGAGGCTTAAGCTGTTCTTACAAACTTTGTTATCGTAGGCGCTGTTGCGAATGCCTGATTGTACAAAGTGATGTGCCCTTGGTTGGTAAGGCGTCCCACGTCGACATCTAAATTGACTTTAGTTCAAGAGCAAAGTTTGTTGCTACTGTCTAAACTAAACTTTATAGTCCTTAGAGATCAGTTTTACGTGCAGCTTCTCTAATAGTAAAGTTTGCCTTATTTTACAAAAAAAAAAAAATGCGATTGTGGACTAGATCTAAGATTGCATGGACGTAATAATATAGTGACAGGAATTTTTACGTGCACTGGATGCACTGCTTAGCGCCTTGAGATGCAAATCCTACTACGGTTTTTTCGACGCGCTGGGATATTCTGTTGGATTCTAAATTCTCGGTTCAATAACGAGAGTTGAAAATCCATCGTGCGATTAAATCACACCTCGGACCGTGGTCCAACCGACATGTCAAGTCTGACACGCCCTCCTGCTCCACCCAGAGCGGGAAAAGTTATTTGATGACTTCCCGCTCAAAAAAAAAACGACTCCTTATGGGATAGAATATCTGACCTATCTAATTTTCTACACAAAATAAAATGAATCAAGTTTCTCCTAATAATAAAGCAATAACGTAAGTTTAATGTATTTGCCCCCAAAAAGTTTAGGGTTGACTCCGACCCTTATCAAACAAGTAATACTTCGGAAAGGGGTACAGATTTTTCTTTCAACCAGAAAATTCCGTTATATATTTTCCTATTTACTATAAATCAATGATATGGACGTGTAGAGCAATGGTGGGCCAATGGTACCGGCCCCTACTTACGAGCTGTAACGTCGTGAGTTCGAACCCAAGCAGGCGCTATACTTTGTGTAATTTATAACCACTGCTCTCAAAACTTGGTCAATAAAACATCGTGATGAAACCAGCATGTTCTAGTATCAGACATTCAAAGACATGTGACATCTATCAACCCAGTGCGGGTTGGTATAATTATGTCTTCGAATTTTCGGGTACGCACAGAGAGGAGGCCTGTGTCCCAGCAGTGGGAACGTTTTAGGCTGATTAAGCTATGTTATGCCACTGACATAAACTATTTATTCATCCATGGGCACGATCGGGGATAAAATTGTTTGTTTCGTGTTATAGCCATTTCGTACAACTAAAAAAAAAAACAGTTATGTTTTGAATATTTGGACAATTTAAATTGGTACCTAGTGCACTTGGTAAACAATCTCAGTGACTACTACTAACTACTAACTACAACTTGACACGACCCTTTAAGGAAAAACACGATCTAAAAAGTATGAAACGAGAAAATATGAATCAAGTACTTATGCCAGTTCGACCTCAACATTGTGAATGAGTCATATCCAGCCCCCTGGAAATGTTCAACAACGTCTACCAGGCGGAATGTGTGGGCATTGTATTGGTACGGCATACGCGATAGAAGCCAGGGGAGTCACAGACACCCACATGCATTTACTCTCCGACAGTGTCTCAGTTCTCCAATCTCTAGAAAAAAATTACATACCTTCGAGTTTAATACTAGAATATCACAATGCACTAGAACGAGTGCTTAACAGCTTCTAACCGCAACACTGTGACACTGCAATGGATAAAAGGACACAGCGGATCACTAGGCAACGATGCTGCTGACGAACTGGCTAGGAGGGCATCCAGCGCGTCGGTATGTGGACCCGAGCTCATCGTGCCTATCCCATTCAATGACACGCAGGTGGCTTCAGGACTACACCCACACATAAGCAGAGTGCTGGTGGACCTCGACACCAGACTGCAGGCAGTCTAGGGAAGCAATGCCATCTTTGAATGGCAGGCTGACCAGACGTCTGTTACGCCTGGACAGAAAGGATCTGCGTCTGGTGAATGGGACCATCACGGGACACTGCCCGCTAAACAAACACTTCTACACAATAGGCATAACGGACAGCCCCCTGTGCAGGGCCTGCATGGAGGCTGAGGAAACTGTTGCGCATGTGCTTTTCGAATGCACAGGCGTAACCCAGATTAGAACAGAAACCCTCGAGGCACCCAAATCTTACATGGATGTTCTCAACAGACCAGGATATATAGCTAACTTCTGGAGGAACTTGGGCTGGCTGGAATAACTACCGGCGGCCGCCATGGGTCACGCACAATGGTCCACTTAAAGGACTAAGTGCGGAACAAAACCATATAACATAGAACATATGAATGAGTTGGTGGCATACGTAATGATTTTGCAGAAGTTTTTAGTTTTTGAACTTACTTTTTATTTAAATTATTTTGGACTTAGCTAAAAATATCTGTACAATTATTTGAAATGTGCGAATTATGCCCTTTCATTTTGAAATGCAACACAGCACCATAAAAAAAGTTTACGACTTAATGTCCTCTAGAGTGCGGCATATTTAATTTAACGTGACATCACACAGCATTTAATCAGCTGACTATCAAGGCGCTTCCAACCACACCTCAGTTGTCTAATTATGAGCAGCAGTTTAGATCATATATACAATCGTGCTGATCTAAATCAAAACCCTCCTTTTTGCTTAGCCATAGTCGGGTAAAATGACGTACGTAATTATCGATAGATACATGCACGTTTCCATAGTATATTGCTTCTGTTTATCATACAAATTGCTAAACAAACGCAGGTGGAGAACTGTGGGAAAATTGCTTTGTTTCAAACTAAATGTAGAAAGTTATATTGTGTTGCAAACTATGAAACTGTCAAACTTTGTTGATGATAATAAAACAACTCGAGCCGGATCATAGAATGTTGCAGGATTGTTTTAATACTAACCAACTTCAAAATGCGAGGTTATTTAGTGAATGACGTGAAAACAATAAAGGTTCTATGTAGTTTTGTTGACCGTGGCTAAGAAATAATCGGGTTGATCGATCAGGTTAAGCTACCCTCGCCACGGTTGGTCAGTGGATGGGTGACCATATTTACATACCAAACCCCGTGCCTTGGAACGCACGTTAAACGGCTGGTCTCGGCTGTCATTCGTAAATCTTTGACAGTCGTTACGGGTCGTAAGAAGCTCATAGTCTGACAACCAGTCTTGTCCCGGGGTATAGTATTACCCAGTAACTGGGTTGTGGAAGTCAGACATACAGTCGCTCCATGTAAAATACTGGGATTCAGCTGCATCCGGTTAGACTAAAAGCCGACCCGAACATAGTTGGGAAAATGCTAGGCAGATGATGATGTAGGTATTTTGCATGACGTACGCCTTTTAAGAACTTTTATAACTAACTTTTATTAGCTGTTAATTATCCTTTTTCGTAATCTTTTACTTTAAATTTCATCCAAATCCGTTCAACTAATTTTGCGTGATTGAGTTTAAACATCCAAACATACAAACTTGCGCATATATGATACGAATGGGCAACTAGCTTCATCTTTCTAACTCACCGACCTTGACAATTCAAAAGAGCCTGTAATTGGTTTATTTGAAATAAATGGTTTGAGTTTGGGACGTTTAACCCGGTTATTTCTAGTTTATATTAATGACCTTCCTTACCTGATGGCTAAATTCTCGGATATAATTTTATTCGCTGATGACACTTCTCTTATTTTTAGAATAGATAGGAAAGATACGGATGTCTTACATGTCAATGATAGTCTAGCTGTTCTTTCGAAATGGTTTGCTGCTAATAATCTTTTACTCAATGCGAACAAAACTAAATGTCTTAAGTTCTCGTTACCAAATGTACCCCAAGTAGGTCTAAACTTAAAACTTGATGGCAAGAAACTGGATGCTATTTCGGAAACTGTATTTTTGGGAATTACTTTAGATTCAAAATTGCAATGGGGTGCTCACATTAGAGCTCTTTCAAGTAGATTAAGCTCAGCTGCTTACGCAGTAAGAAAAATAAGGCAGTTGACTGATGTAGCCACAGCTAGGTTAGTTTACTTTGCTTATTTTCACAGTATTATGTCTTATGGCGTTCTGCTGTGGGGATCGGCAGCTGACGTAGATTCAATTTTCATTTTACAAAAGAGGGCAATCCGCGCAATCTATAAAATGGGGCCTCGCGAGTCTCTTAGAAACAAATTCAGCGAAATTGATATATTAACTCTGCCTTCTCTTTATATCCTAGAAAATATCTTATATGTTCGCAAAAACTTAGGCCTTTTCAAAAAACGATGCGATTTCCATAATCTGAATACACGTAGTAAAGATGAAATTGTGATTCCAAAATTTAGATTGACTAAAACTAGCAAGTCATTTCTAATAAACAGTATCCGCTTCTATAACAAGTTGCCAAAGTCGGTTACAGAACTTAGCGATGGAAAGTTTAAAACGCACATCAAACGTGTCCTTATCAAAAAAGCATATTATAAGATAAAAGACTACGTTGAAGACAGGGAAGTTTGGCATTAATTCCTTCTGCACATGTGGCTTCCCTGGTACCTCATTAACAGCATAACTATGTGAAAGTCTATTAACTGCTCTCAAATACAAAGTTCTTTTTAATTCTTTTTATTTTTACAATGCTGACATATTCTCGTCATTAATTAACATTATACATCAATTTTATTTAGGTTCATTTTATTTATGTAGATTATTTTACATATTGTGAATGAGAGAACGTTGTAGGCCTTACTGACTGTAGATTTGTAGACGATTTTCTATTCTGTATTCGTCTAAGTACCTGGTACTTATTGATAGGCCTGCGCTGTCCTCCCATACTTTTAATCTCTGTAATTTGAAAATATTGTTAAAGCCAATTATTTTTAAAAGAGTAACCGTGGAGTTTCTTGCCGGCTCTTCTCCATAGGAAACAACAATTTGGAACCGTGCACCTAGCTTCTGACGTTTCATAAGTGCCCATGCAGGTTTATATGAAATAAAAATATTTTGATTTTGATTTTGATTGGTGGTACGTATCCATGGGATAGCTTGCGACCTACACGCGGGCCACTGGCAAAAGCTACTATTAAAATTAAAGCTATTAGGCTCTAGTCTGCACTTTTTGAACGTCAAAATTACATAAGACAGTCCCCCAAAACGCCCACCCTTCACCACTTCCTAGTGAAGAAGAAGTAGCGCAACAAACTCCCCAGCAGCACAGCTGTCTGATAAATTAGATATAGCACTGGAACGAGTACTTAACAGTTTTAACCGTAACACTGTGACATTGCAATGGAGAAAAGGACACAACGGATCACTAGGCAACGATGCTGCTGACGAACTGGCTAGGAGGGCATCCAGCGCGTCGGTATGTGGACCCGAGCTCATCGTGCCTATCCCATTCAACCAGACACGCAGATGGCTTCAGGACTACACCCACACATAAGCAGAGTGCTGGTGGACCTCGACACCAGACTGCAGGCAGTCTAGGGAAGCAATGCCATCTTTGAATGGCAGGCTGACCAGACGTCTGTTACGCCTGGACAGAAAGGATCTGCGTCTGGTGACTGGGACCATCACGGGACACTGCCCGCTAAACAAACACTTCTACACAATAGGCATAACGGACAGCCCCCTGTGCAGGGCCTGCATGGAGGCTGAGGAAACTGTTGCGCATGTGCTTTTCGAATGCACAGGCGTAGCCCAGATTAGAACAGAAATATGTAGTAGTACAGATATAGTATTAATAATATACTTATGTAGTAGTAATAATAACTATCTACCTTATCTAGCCCCACTGCAGTAAAGGCTTTACCTATATTGCTTCTAATATTTTTTCCACAGTTTTCCCTCAAACGAACTCACCAACTCGTTTATAGTAAAACATCGTATTTAGTTGTATCTACGAGAATAATAATAGTTATTATGTATGCATAAATGCTAGATAAAAGCCGTGCCTACGTTTTCCTTACACGAAATTGCATCTGCCTTGTGTACTATAATCATATTACCTATGTAGCTAGATACAGAGGGGCTAAGTAACAACAGCCGCACGCGGTTAATTTATCAGGTTAAGCTACCCTTGCATGGTTAGCCCGTGGATGGGTAACCATCTCTACATACCAAGACTCGTGCCTCGGAAAACACGTTAAGCCATTGGTCTCAGCTGTCATTCGTGTATCTTTCACGGGTCGTCAGAAGCCAGAATGTCTGTCAACCAGTCTTACCAAGGGGTATCGTGTTACCGAGTAGTATTAGCGTGGTTGTGGAGGTCAGATAGGCAATCGCTCCATGTAAAATACTGGTATTCAGTAGCATCCGGTTGGACTGGAAGCCGACCAAACATATATTTAGGAAAACCTTTTGAGTTGGAAAAACACTTCGATGATACGATCTTGAGAGACCATCATCAATTTGAATGTTTTCTCTACAAGCGCATATAAATCATAATAAAATGGTATTTATGCTTATTATAATGCTGGACAAAATTTATTATATTGTTCCCTTGGGAACATTTTCCTAGAAATGTACGTTTTTAGAAGGCGGTTGGCTGCATATATTAACAGGATGTCAGAAAACGCAATGGAATACACTAGCTAATTCCCGCGGTTTCAGTCGTATCCGAAGAACCCACTTATATCTGTCAGGCTGTATTATGATCCCCAGCGCTGTATTATTATCCAGAACATAGTATGCGCTGTTTATCCAAATCCGTTCAGTCGTTATTCACTGATTAAGTAACAGACAGTTTTTCAAACTGGAACAGTTTTACTGAAGTAGTTAGTTATTGTTGTTAATACCTACGATTGTCTTTTATTTGTAAAATATCTAGGTATTATTTTAGTATTTGGTTAGTACCTAAATTCTGCCGTTTGAAGTATATTCATTTACCGAGTTTTTCATGTATTTTTAATATTCCCATTGCTTTGTTTATCCAATAAAAAACCGCATAAATCAGTGTCAATGTTACAACCGTGAAAATTTACACAAAAATACACAATGTCTATGAGCATGCAACAGATGAAGAAATCTACAAAAGAATGGAAGATTATGAGTTTTGTAAACAAGCTTCATATCTGCCAGGATATTTGGAACACCTATCAAAGTTATTATGGTAGAAAAGAAAACGTTAGCTATAAATTGTGTAACAAAACACTAAAATCATCCTGTTGAAGATGATTTTAACAAAGCGATTAAAAAAAGTTTAAATATCATTACGATCTTTTATTTTTTAAATAATTATCCTTCACGAGCAAACACACATTCATTCATCAGTATACATCCTACATAATGTCAAGAAGATAACAAACAGAGCGATTAAAAAAGTAAAAATGTCATTAATCAATTATGTTTCTAAATAATTATCCTTCAACATCAATAACAATTTATCTGAATACATTATTTAAAACGAACCAAGATCAAGCCCAAACACCCGTATATACATCAAAGAAAATCTCACTCACCATCTCCGAATTTTGTTCACAACAAACATTGAACGACCATCTTGCAACAGAACAATTGATGAATAAAAAAATTATCCTTTACCTAGCTGTGACGTATAATCCATTGTGTCGGTTTAATTGGTCGTCAGTCCGTCCATGGCGACGTTTCGTAAGGCGGGAAGGCTGGTGGGAAATAACACACGCGTGGTAACTCTACGGTGGTCGCACCGAGACTGCGGGCCCGCCCAGCCTCCTTGCGGGATGGGGCTTGGGGCAGATATTTGCCCTTAAGTGTAGGGTGACCATTGTGCTGTAGAATTTCGGAATGAGTAGGGTCGATTCTTTGTTGGAGTTCGATTTATTGGTTTTACTTTGTTCTATTTGCATGCTAGTTTGCTGTTGCTAACATGAACTTGGCTCCATTTACAGATCTATGAGATTATGTTGTAAGACATTATAAGTGCCATGGGACTAAGAATGATTGAAGGTGCCATTCTTAGCATCCCTAAACGACACAGCTCTCAATAGTAATTATGTTATAGTGACAAATCTCCATACAAGATTTGGTTTACCTAAAAGTTTTTATACATTTAAGCTTCATTATATTTCATTAATTTAAAATGATACTACCATGGGCGAACATCGGTAAGTTCCCTCTTTGAGGAGTGGCTTGAGAGGCGAGGGAAATGATGTGGCCCGCAAGGGCCGATGCCTGCCAGGGGTGCGGGTTTGTTCGAAAGAGATACGCTCGCCTCCTCCTACCTCCTACCTCCCGCTCCACCCAGAGCGGGAGAAGTTATTTGATAATTTCCCACCCAAAAAAAAACCATGGGCGATGATTAATAGTATTGATAGTACCAATTCTCATTACAAAAGTGACGAATTGCCTTTTAGTACTTCTTTGCAGTGTAAACTTGTAAATGGCCTTCAATTTCATATTGTATAAGAACACTATACAAGTTAGCTATAAGTTTCCCGAAAAGAATAAATAACCTATGCACTCATTTTTTTAACAATCCATTATATTGCTTCCAAGAGAAGCGATTCTTCGTTTCGTGCGTTCGACGAACCCACCGGGGTAAATGTGTGACACACTGACTGGAATAGCTTACATTTCGACAGTTCAACAAAATTCATTGCGTTATTTACGTTTTCGAGCCGGCCAATATTTCGAACATATAGAGCAATAGATTAGTAATATAAAAGATTAGATTAATAATATGTAACGCAATTAGGGTGCTGTGCATTCAACCCTGCGTCTTCTTTGCAGACTGGCTAACATTTTTATCATTATTATAATTTACTTAAGCTCTTTATTGGTCCGTACCCAATGGGTGCCAACGGAACCCTATTACTAAGTACGGCCGTCCGTCGATCTGTCAGCGGGCTGTATCTCATGAACCATAGTAGGTAGACAGTTGATTTTTATTTCTTTGGCCACTAGAAAAAAAAATTAAATGAAATTATAAACAAAGGGGATCTCCATGTAAGCAGAGTGTTTTATTTTTTGCTTTTACGACTCTGATTTGCCAGGTTTTCATATAGTTTAGAACGATACGAAAAAAAGAGAAAAGAAGAAAAACAATAAATAAACTACCCTGTATAACAAATAATACACAATCGAGATCGTCCGGAAAATCACACAATGCACAGAGCTCCTACTCATAATGTAATCAACCGTCAGTTTTGCGTTCCCACAAATTGGTGCTGTTTCCCGCGAGCCGCGAGTCCGCCTCTCATTAACATTCGGAGCTTTCGAATTGCTCATTATGCTTCCCTTTGGAGTGATGTAAACGGTTTTTGTTCAATCGACAGTTTTGCTGGTAATATTCTGTCTCGATTTTCTGTGTCGAGATTTGTCGCAATTCGCAGTATTACAGTGGAATTTAATGAGTTAAGGGGAAAGCCTCAGGTTAGCACACTAAATTCAAATTTTCTTACGTTTTTTGCAATTTGTTTACTTTTGTTTTTCAATAACCCTTTTGTTTCTTTTTTATAGTCATTCAATAAGGTTATAATAATATTTTGAACTTCGAGGGGTGTATTGATTCTTTTACTATTAGATTTTCAACACTGGGCGCTAAGCGTGGCTTTGAAAATCCAACAGTGAGCAAAAAACTTAAGAAAATTGAAATTTTGCGGCTCATGGCGCTTCGCCCTTAAGTTATGTTTTTCTACCAGGGGACGATTTAAATTTTTTTTTTTTTTGTTGATGTGATGTGAAGTGGAGTTGTATAGTATATCTATTGTGGTTTTAATCGGACGTTTTAATAAAACAATAATTTCGTGTATTATTTCAAAGGAAAATCTCTTTACGTGTTCATCATTTGCCTACTTATTTAAGTTACGTATCACGTTTTCGCCGTTGTTCCAACAGCTGGGACAAGCTTTCTCTCTGTGAGAGGGAGTGGCCAGTAATCCATCACGCTGGCCCAGTGCGGGTTGGTAGATGTCACATGTCTTCGAATTTTTGCTCTAGGACATGCCGGTTTCCTCAAGAATTTTTCCTTTCCCCTTTTTGAGAGCAGTGGTAATGAAATAATTTACACAAAGTGAATAAAGTATCTGTCTGGCTTCGAACCTTTTAAACCTACGACCTACAAGTCGTAAAGTAGCGGTCGTTACCACTGGGCCATAACTGCTCAATGGGGATGAAATGTAATTTATACACCTAAGACTTATTTGGAGATAACTGTAACTTCTCCGACACACATATCTTCGCACGTGCGCAAAAATATCGCGGCGGGATATATTTGCGCAATGGATCTTCGACGCTCTGCTGAGTTCCTAGTGTTGAAAATCCCAGTGTGATGCAGTCTGTTGAAATCTCATTGCTTGGTCCAACACCGAGAGTTCAAAATACAATGCGAACGTAGTCTAACAAATCAATGCTGCTTCATCATCTTCATCATAATTAGCTCAGAATCACCCAATGCTGGGTATGGGCCTCCTTGGTTTCCTGCCATATTATTACCTCTTCGATCTAGTGGTCGCCATCGCTACTGCTGATCATGAGGTACTGCGCAAGATTTCGGGATCGGGAGAAGTGTTATTGGATTTTTCCATGTTGAAATTCTCAGGACTAGCTGGAGACTGGATCTGTGTGTCATCATCATCATCATCATTTCAGCAGTAAGACGTCCACTGCTGGACATAGGCCTCCCCCAATTGGGGAGATTGGGGATCTGTGTGTAGTTAGTGGCAACTAGCTCGCCCCTATTACATGGGATTTGATGGGACATAAATCGCGTAATGTGAATGTACCTACTATATGAACAAATCTGCCTTTCTCTTAAAAAAATACAAGCGTGTTATTATGTTCTGTGACACATAAATCTATTTTTCTTTTTTTTTCCTATCTTTCCGTGTTTATGTTTTCCTTTCTTTCTTATGTTCTCGGTTACGTGCACAGAACAGAGTAGTTTAAGCTTGTGATAATATTTCCCTAGACCATTTCACAAGCAGTTACCTACATAACTACCCATAGGGATTCTATTCTCTAAAGCAATACAAAACAACCACATTAATTATACCTACATAGTAAACGTATTGCTGTATTGTATAGAGTAATCGTTCAACGCGTGTGAAGACGCTGACAGCCGCTATAGCAGCTAGACAGGTGCAATTAATTAACACCTATTATGATAGATAATTGTATACTCGATGGCTAATCACAGAACGTTTTTTTTTTTTTGAAACATTCATAGTATTAGTAAGCATTTTAATGTGTCTACCTACTAAACTCTACACTCTAAGCATGAAATCCGTAGTTACAATCGAAGTTTCGGGCGTTTTCTATTAGATTAGTTCGGGGCCCGAATAAAAATGACTGACAACACGGTTTAACAGTAGTCCTTACTTGCAATCCCCGTCCGAAAAAATAACTAATCCGGAGTCGATTTATTTCCGAAGCAACAAACTACTTTTTTGACGGGCCCGTATCTTCGTTGACGGATTTAGAGTTAGCCCCCCTGAGATGAGCAACACGAGTACTGACAAATGCATGCATTGACTGGACAAGTCTACTGTTTGTGTGGCTCTTTCTCCGAAAGACCATATCAGCCATGCTCACATCTCTGACCGAGATTATGTCTGGACTTTATAAGAGACTTAGTCCCCTGAGTTTGTTACGCCATTTCTTTTCAGGGGTAGTTAAGATATGAATACCTAGTTAGAATCCATCTAGATTATTTTTGTAGTATAACGTGTAAAATTGATTCCGATATCCAATTTACAGAATAAAAAATTTCGTTTTATTATTTATTAAATTGTTTTTAGATTTTTATAATCTTATTGCGGTTTTACAGTTTCATCTTTTCTCGCTGTATCTTTTAGATAACATTGTATAAATTAACGTCCTGAGGATGTCCTAAAAATTTAAGGCTATTTATATATTGGGAAATAAAACCCAGCAACAATTTATTCCTGGCAACAAAAGTTGCTTATTTTGTTTCCGTATTAAGTACTTACCGTAACACAAAAGCAGGTTGTTCATACAGTAACAATGCGCAGCTTTCCAATTTTTTTAAGTATTTTTTTAAGTACAAGGCTTTACATATCAAGGTCAGGTGAAGAATTCTGATGCTGCTATTTGTCAGCTTTGCTTTGAGTGACCAGCACCATGATTGCGTAACACACTATCAGTCACAATCTGAATCATATTGAAGCTATTGTTAATCCATTACTTAATGTGTTCGAAAAAATGTGTGCTCAGCAACGTAAATAACGCAATGAATGTTGTTGATCTGTCAAAATGAAATCCATTCCAACTCTTACTCATCATCATCATCATTTCAGCCGAAAGACGTCCACTGCTGGACATAGGCCTCCCCCAAGCTCCGCCACTTCGACCGGTTCATTTATTTATGGTGCTTGTCATTTTGGGGGGGGGGGGGGGGCGGTGCCATATTCGCCACGCTTGGCAGGCGGGTTGGCGATCGCAGTATGGTGGTAAAATGTTTGCTTAGTCGCCTTCTACGACACCCACTGGAAGAAATAGGATCGTGCTATTCTTTTACACCCGGGCCCCACACGGGACCAACTCTTACTGTGTTAGGTACACAATTACCACACTGCATCGTACTCCGAGGTATTTCATCCATTAATTACGGTGGCAAGAGCTAAAGTGCTTTTTCAAGTCTAAGTGCCATTTCTTCCAGCCGGCTGCCAGCAGTCTGACGGTAAAGTGTGAAAGCTTTCACACGTACCGGTGCTATTAACCCGGCTTACATAGTCCCGACAGTAAGCTTCGTCAAGGTAGGTCCTAGCACAAACGCGTGAAATGTATCGTAAATTGAAACGGCTTTTGAATCGAAAATATAACTATCCCACGGGCGTTTGTCCACAACCACCGTCAACGGGTCGTCTTCGAGAATAAGATAACGGAGCTGAAGTAGCGATGTATACATTTACTGTGGCTGCATGTCCACCTTACGTCGGTCACGATTGTGACGGACTGATGTGCCGGCAATAAGAAGTACGTTTCATATTGTCCACAATCAGCTGCCATGCCATCGCATTGGTGCAGTTCGCCCGACTTTTGTTTTGTCTATAACATACTCAACCGTCGAGTTCGGTCGCAGTGGACAAACGATCGGCGTCACCGGGACGGTGCTTTCGGTTCGAATTATCGCGTTTCTTGTTGACGTCCCGTAGATGGTAGCGGTGGACAAACGGTGCACTTGTACTGGTCGCACAAACAAAATTAAGTACATTTTCTCAAAAAATGACTAAATTAATTTAAAGCTAAACGTATTTTAAACATCTCTGTCATCTTTTCGCCTACTTTCGATAGCAGTATTTCTCCAGCCAGCGGGTTACCTTCAAGAAAGGGTCTGTTGACAGCCCTGGAATATAGGAAGTTCTGCAGGCCCATTGGTATGTAGGTATCTTGGATTTCAATTAGGCTTTATAACTTAAATTTAACTTTTTAAGTAATACGTAAGTAATGTACGGCCCACGTGATCGTGGTTTTAAACTGTTTAAAACGGTGTATTAACAACAATAGCCAAGTGCCCCTTTACCCATAGATATCAAGAAAGTATTCAATATTAGGCACTATTAAGTACGTGTCAAATAACAAAAATCAAATGTTGAAATAGTTCGATTTTACGTTACATTTTGCTCCGCGCGTTCGTGCTGGGCCTACACATAGTGTCTAGAGCTTTCCGTATTCGTCCCGAGGGAAGACGAGTACGGTACGCTATTCTAAGCGCCTAAACAACTGGAGTACCGCATTCTGTATCTACCCACTAAGAGAAAACAAATTTTACATACGTCTTTTTGACTACCGTTAAGTTGAAGCTATTAAAAAGTCGTTTTTAATACATTTAATGTATAGGATGACTAAATAATGGACGAAATGAAATTAAAGTAGGTACTAGAAAAGTCACATATGGCAAGAAAAATCATACACCGAAAGTCACCAGCCATGTATGGTACCAGGCGCAAGCTACCCTACAATCGAAGCTCGAGAAAATGAACCAAAGGGCGAGGGCACTGTAAGATCGACCACCAGCCTTTGCAGATTGCACATAGGTAGGTATGTAAAATTTAAATACAACTGGACTAGGTACCCAATTATGTGCAGCCCACTGTACATACGTAAGTATGCTATGAGGGCTCTGACGAGCCCTCTGAGTAAGTGGGTGGAAGGCAGTTATAATAAAACGCTTATGGGCATTAGAAAGTGAAACTTAACGTTTATTTCACGAGTTAGCTTACAAGTCTACGCCTGTGTAATCCAAAGCTCCCGGAATAAAACCTATGTAAAATTATTTGACGTTCTTAATTTAAAACTTCCCGACTGTTCGAACATAGACAAAATCCAATCATTGATGGCTACCAGTTACGTAAGGTTGCTTTCGGTGCGGAAACAACCTTTACAGTACCTACCTATGCCTTTCACGCCTTTTTCTTATGGGGGTGGGCAGAACCGTCACTTGTTACGGTATTAACATACTTACGTTTTATGCTTCGCTTATGTTCATACATCTGCAGGGTAGCTACGTAACACATCAACCGTAGGACCTATCTTTTTGACAGTTCAACAACATTCATTGCGTTCTTTACGATGTTGAGCAGACACAGTTTTCGAACGTAGGATATGAAGCAACGGATAGCAATTTATTTATGATTATTATTACGGCTATACACCAGTTACAGTAATTAATTAATTTCGTAACTATTATATAAATACAATTCCATCTAGAAGTTTTTTCAAATTTAATTTCTCATCTAACTAAGATGAGAAATTAAATTTGAAAAAACTTTTAAAATAGCAATTTCCTTCAAAAGCCAAAGCAACCGACATAACCCAAAGAATTACCAAACTTAAGTGGTAGTGGGCACGGCACATTGCTCGCAGAACAGATGGCCGATGGGGCCGGAAGGTTCTGGAGTAGCGACGGCGTACCGGAAGACGTAGAGTTGGAAAGCCTCCCACAAGTTGGACCGATGAGCTTGTGAAGGCCGCAGAAATCCGCTGGATTCATTAAGCACAGAACCGGTCTAAGTGGAGGAGCTTGGGTGAGGCCGATGTCCAGCAATGAACGTCTTTCGGCTGAAATTATGATAATGATGATTATCCTTCAAATTGATTTAGATTTCGGTTTCAGTTTAAAGAATTTATTCTCATAAAGAACACAAACAGTTCACTTATAATATGAGATATACAAATAAGTCATACAGTTTAAAGATACATACTGACTCCGTGAGTCGACAAAGGAAAACAGAGTATTAATTTGGTACTTAATAATAGGACTTAAATTCTATACAAAAGGTGATTACAAACCAGCATGTTTTTTTTTCTTTTCTAGCTTGTACCTAGTTATAGTTTATTGAACATACATCTTTGACACATTAAAAAAAAATAGAACAGATTTTGATTGATAGTGTGTCATACAATTAAGGTGCTGACTGTGCTGAGGTCCTTGTGTGAGTTTCTTTGAATCATTTGACATAACGCATGGGCCCTGAATTGGTGAAGGGCCAATCGGAGCGCCGAACGCGGTCGAGATTTAAAAGAAACGAAGGCTACTGGTCATCCACGCACGGCGATGGCCAGTACTAAGCTCCTGGCCTTTTTGAAGAGCATCACCAATAAAGTCAGTACTGAATAGTTAGCAGTTTTGCACTATTGACGATAAGCCACTCCAAACTCTATTGCCCGAAATAAAGTAGGTAAATATGTACCCTCCTTCAAAAGTCATTGATTTTCGCATGTCACAGACAATTTTGTCACCTAGGTACTTTACAAGTAATTTGCTAAGTACTGTCTTTGGCTAATTATATCACCGGCACTGTGTGGTAGTGTTAGAACAATATTTGTATCCACTATTTACTTAGTCAAAATATTAACCACGATAAAATTGTTTATACTATTTGATGTCACATTTGTGGGTGAGATTCGAATTTTTAGCTGGTCAATTCCCGGTTTAGGTAAGAATTCAAGTATTTTTTTTTTAAACATTGCCCCTCACTAGGAATTTCTCCTGTATTGTGGGTGCGCTTACAAACATTTAAACTCACATGTACACAAACAGCCAGACCCGGAACAACTACTTGTAGGTCATACAAATATTTGTTCCGTGCGGGAATCGAACCCGCGACACGCAGCGCAGCAGTCTATCGCTTAACCACTGCGCCAACCGTGCCGTTAAAATTTGGAAATCAGTTTTGTTTCTTTATAATTATAGGAATGTTTACTTGAAGTAAAATAATCTGTCATAAGGATTTAAAGTAGTTTCCCGTCAGGGCCCATTGATTTTTCCACCATGTAGGTATGTCGTTGACATCACAACTTATATTATGGATTTATACTGTGCCACCATCTAGCTTATTTTTACGAAACGGCTCCATTCAACTAGCGGCCCGAATGATGTTCAACCATTAAAACAAACAGCTAGGTAAATTACTGGAATCGAAAACGTTTAACTACTTGCCTAGCCCACACATTTGAATTGGCACTGATTTAAAGCGGCTGTACTTTTGTTAAATTAATTGGATACTTTCATATTGGAATTGATTTCTTAATACGTTAGTAAACTAACTTCTGTGTCAAGGTTTTATTAAAATTCTAATCCCATTACATATTCCATTTATGATAAACAAACAAAACTTAAAATCTGTTGGACGTCTTATATTAGAACTGCAAGAATTGAAAAAAACGACATCTATTGGCTAATGTAAGAACAGTTTAAACTGTTGTTGCAACTTCTAACATAGCGGTTCTATTTCCGACTACAAGATGGCAGTAATTGACTACTTCAAGTTCCTTATTGCTACTGTGTTTAATAAGGTATGCAGAGTGATTGAATTACTTGCCTAGCATCGTACAGTTTATAATTATTATTATAACTCATTAACGTATTTGCTATGAAAGTCGATGGTTTACCACAGACTGGTGATAAAATCAATTTTCCTAACCTTTTCCCGTGTATGTTGAGGTCGGCTTTCAGTCAAACGACTTGCAGTTGAAAACCAATATTTACAGGGAGCAACTGCACATCTGACCTCCACAACCCAGTTACTGAGTACTGCAATACCCCTTTAAAAGACTGGTTACAAGAAATTTCTACTTCTAACTACCTGTAACGACTGTGAAAAATCAAAATCAAAATCAAAATCAAAAGTCATTTATTCAAATTAGGCTGAGAATCAGCACTTTTCGAACGTCAAAATACATAAGACAGTCCCCCAAAAACGCCCACCCTTCGACACTTCCTAGTGCTTTAGCTGGGAAGAAGAAGTGGCGCAACAAACTCCCCAGCAGCACAGCTGTCTGTTTAGTCGGATGGACTTGATTCTATACATACATAGGCAAAGTAATAAACAATAACGCATATTACCTAAAATAAAAGTTTCCTGGTATAAAGGGCTCTATATGTCAATAACTAATGACTTACTAGATAGATGATAAAAAACACTTGGTCAATAAAGTTTAAAAAAAAAAAAAAGTATTTAACTAAATAAATATATGAACCCATATAACCTGTCACTAGGTACGCTAATTCTGGAGAAAGAACATAAACATTGTCTTGTGTTAATCACAGCGACCAACTATTCTTGTCATTTAAATAGTCGTTAATGGAATAGTAAGCCTTTAAACAAAGGATGGATTTTACTTGAACTTTAAACGCATCAAAAGGCAAATCTAGCAAAGAAGTGGGAAGCTTGTTATAAAAAGTTATACCAAGCCCAACAAATGAGTTATGAACCTTATGAAGCCGGTGAAAGGGAGCACGTAGTTTGTCCTTGTTTCTAGTGTTAACGGTATGAATATCACTGTTTTTAGTGTACAAGTGTATATGTTGCCTAATAAATAAGATGTTAGCTAATATGAATTGTGATGCCACTGTGAGAATACCAATATCTTTAAAAAAGTCCCTCAAGGAAAATCTGCCACCTAACTGGTAAATTGCACGAACAGCACGTTTTTGAAGGACAAAAATATTTTGAATATCAGCGGCTTTGCCCCACAGCAGAATACCGTAGGACATAACGCTGTGAAAATAACTAAAGTATACTAATCGAGCTGTATCGACGTCAGTGTATTGTCTTACTTTTCTGACGGCGTAGGCGGCTGAACTGAGCCTCCCTGCTAGTGTTGATATGTGTGATCCCCACTGAAGTTTGGCATCTACTGTTATGCCCAGAAATACTGCCGTGTCTACGGTTTCAAGCACCTCTTTATCTAAGACGATATTGGGACCTAGATTTCTAACATTCGGTAAGGCGAACTTTACACATTTCGTTTTTTTGGCATTGAGAACAAGGTTATTTGCCGTAAACCAATCCGTAACCATTGAGAGTGCACTGTTTACGTCGTCAAAGTCTTGTCTATTCCTATCTACTTTAAAAATAAGAGAAGTATCATCTGCAAACAGTACAACATCACAAATACCCTTTAAATAGAACGGTAAGTCATTAATATATACTAAAAACAAGAATGGGCCGAGTATTGAGCCTTGAGGCACACCTAACTGAACTGGCAGCCCGGAAGATTTTTTACCATTAATTTCTACACATTGAACCCTATTTTGCAAATAAGAATTTATTACGTTTAGAGCATCGTTATGGACACCGTAATAACGAAGTTTACACAAAAGCGTCTCATGGTGCACGCAATCAAAGGCTTTTGAGAGATCACAAAAAACTCCAATAGCATTTTGCGAGTTCTCCCATGCGTTAAATATGTGTTTCAACAGAGCAACACCCGCATCAGTAGTCGAACGACCTTTTGTAAAGCCATATTGCTCATTATGAAGGAGGCTATTTAAATTAAAATGTTTTAGCTCCACGAATCCACGAATCACTGCTATGATAAATGATAAATGATTTTATTTCTGTAAGTAGGTTTGTACAAACACTTTTACACGTCAATCATATTTTTTAAACTAGGTGAGGTCGGCGTTTCCTAACTGACTACTCTGAGAAGAAAGGCCGAAACAAACTCAGAGGTCACAGTCTCTTTTAAAGTCCAGACATAATCTTGGTCTGATCATGTGAAGACCATGTGGATTGGTGTCTGAAATGGTCTTTTGAGGAAAGAAACCACACAGATTGAGTGGACCTGTCCAATCAGTGCACGCATGTATCAGTAATCATACGGCTCAACTCAGAACTTGAGGAGCTCAACGATTTGACGAACAATACCAAAGAAAGGACATTAGGGTAGGCCACATAAAGTACTCAAACTGTCAGATTAGCTTTAAAAATGAACTGAGAAAGAAATGAAACACAAAAACAAAAATACCACATAGTCCTCACATTCACAATAATTAAAGCAAAATAATATTATACTTCTCAAAGTAAATATTCATGTCAAAGTGTATATAATAATAATCAAATGTCAAAGTGTGTATAACAATAATCGAATGTCAAAGAGCAAAATAAAAATATTAAAAAAAAAAAAACACTGTATACAAAATTGGAGCAGGTCAATCCCAAGCTTTTTTGTCCTCAATATAATCTTTAACGGTATAAAAGGCTTTCAGGCACAACTTACGTTTAATGAATGATTTAAATTTATTGAGACTTAGATCTTGAACATGGCTTGGAAGTTTATTATAGAAGCGTATACATTGACATCTGAATGACCCACCTATTTTCTTGAGCCTTGTTGATGGTACAACAAATTTGTGTTTGTTCCTAGTATTTATACTATGGATATCACTGTATTTTTTAAACAATTTAATATTTTTATGGGCATATAAAAGATTTTCATAAATATACTGTGAAGGCACAGTCATTACATTAATCTCCTTAAATTTATCTCTGAGAGAGTGTCTCGGACTTAATTTATAAATTGATCGAACAGCTCTTTTCTGCAAGACAAAAATAGTCTGAATGTCGGCGGCATTTCCCCACAATAGAATACCATACGACATTACACTATGAAAATAGCTAAAGTACACTAAGCGGGCTGTCTCTATATCAGTTAAATTACGAATTTTTCTAACAGCGTATGCTGCAGAGCTTAGCTGTTTCGATAATTTGGCTATATGTGGGCCCCACTGAAGCTTGGCATCCAAAGTTAAGCCCAAGAATACAGTGCTATTTTCAGGATTCAATTCTTCGCCCTTTATCAACACATTAGTTTTCACCTGCTTAACTTGAGGTAGCGTAAACTTAATGCATTTGGTCTTTTTTTCATTAAGAAGTAAATTATTAACATTGAACCAGTGAACTACTTTTGAGATTGCGCTATTTACATCGTCATTAACAAGTTGCTGACGTTCAAGTTTAAACAAAAGTGAAGTGTCATCCGCAAACAACACTATATCATGATTATCCTTTATGAGGTAAGGCAAGTCATTAATATAAATAAGAAACAAGAAAGGACCAAGAATCGAGCCCTGTGGGACTCCCATTGATACTACGGATCCGGGAGATCTTTTTCCGTTTACATCAACACACTGAATCCTATTACACAAGTATGAAATAAGAAGATCCAGAGCGGTGTTCCGGATCCCGTAGTGGCGGAGTTTCCTGATTAAAGTTTCATGAAGCACGCAATCGAATGCTTTAGATAAATCACAAAAGATGCCCAAGGCATCGTATTTATTTTCCCATGCATTGTAAATATGCCCTAAGAGTTCAACACCGGCATCGGTAGTTGAACGACCCCTTGTAAAACCGAACTGTTTGCTATGTAATAAATTATGTTTATTAAAAAATCTTTGCAATTGTTCTAAAATTAATTTCTCAAAAATTTTACTAAAGGTAGGTAGTACTGAAATAGGTCTATAATTAGTGGGGTCTGATGTACTACCTGATTTAAACAAAGGTATTATTTTACTATTCTTCATTAGGTCAGGAAACTCCCCACAGTCTATACAATTATTAAATATAAGAGCTAAAGTAGGTGCTACAATGTCAATAATAGACTTAGCAACTTCTACAGAATTACCCCACAGATCTGCAGTCTTTTTTACATTTAAAGTGTGAAAGGTTTTAATTATATCTCTACAGCTAATATTTTCAAAATGGAATTCTGAATCACAAACATTAACATTTTCCTTAAGTAAAGACTCAGCAACAGAAGGTGATGAGTTTAGTGATTTTGTAGTAGAAACGGGAATATCTGCGAAGAAATTTTCAAAAGCCGCGGCGACTTGCGAGTCTGATGTGATTATGTTGTCATTGATAGACAGGCTGTAGTCAGTATTTCGGTTGCTAGACTTTCCCGTTTCACTATTAATAATATTCCAAGTCGTTTTAATTACATTACTACTGTTTTTAATCTTAGAACTCAAATAACGCGACTTGGCCATCCAACAAACTTTTTTAAATAATTTGGAATAATTTCTAACATATAAATTAAATTCAGCAGTGTTTACAGAAGTCCTTTCATTGTACAGCTCATAAAGTCGTGTTCTACTTTTATGAATACCAATGGTAGCCCAATCACTGAAAGATACGTTACTATTAATCGAGATAGTCTTGGGAATAAAAGTGGAATTAAATTGTTTACAATACATCTTAAAAAAATCACCATATAGGTGATTAGGATCAGCATTTGCAGATAAAACGGGTAATTTATTTTCAAGTTTAACTTTAAAGGCCTCTAGGCGAAATGCAGTTTTGGGGTTAACAGTGATATCCTTTTTACCCATTTTTTTATTTTGATTTTGAATGGTAATCCGTTGCCCGCAATGATCAGATTCTAATAAATTAATAATTTCTTTGTGGCTCGGTACAACATCTGTATAAATATTATCTAGGCATGTGGCACTACTAGGGGTTATTCTTGTGGGCTCCATAAATAAGCTAACAAGATTGTACGACTGAAATAAACTTATTATTTTACTACTATAACCTGAGTTATCTAATAAATTAACATTAAAATCACCGCAAACAATAATAGACTTGTTCGAGTTACAAATCTTGTGTAATACTTCATCCATTACCTTTTCAAAGCAGTCATACAATCCTGAAGGTGGTCTGTACACACTTAATACAACAAACCGCTCCAATTCTATACAGGCTATTTCAACTGTCCGCTCAACAGAGAGGCTCACAATATCCTTACGTTCTTTAAATTGTAACAGGTTACTTACTAAAATTAATGAGCCACCATGTATAGCATTTACTCTGCTGAACGAACTACCAACCTGGTGATGATTAAAATTAAACATGAACTGGTGGCTTTTAAGCCAATGTTCTGTCATACACAGAATATCTATACTGTTACAGTTAAGAAATAAATCTACTTCTAAATCTTTGTTCAAAAACACTTGAATGTTTTGATGCACCAGGTTGATACTATGTAATACTTTTACACTTTCATTTGCCATCCTTACATTTTTGCAAGAGGTTGCCTCTGTTGTCTTAATTTCTAATTTAAATGATGATCAATGTCATTTTTATTTGCCAAATTATTGGCAGAATAGGTAATTAAGTCATTGCATTGCTCAAAAGGAGCAAGTTGTTTAGCCAAATTCTTGGCTGTAATGGAAAAAAAATATGATAGCGACACAGCTATCTGTCTTTTATGATAGTTAGAAAGATAGTACATCACAATACTATATCTATCTTTTGTCAAATGCAAATTATTACCAACATAATTGTTAGTATCAACAAGATGAAACAAATTATTATTATATGTCAAATTATGCAATGTCATATTAATTTCAAATCTTAACCTATTTTCTTCCTGTGGCAAACTGTTACTATATGGGAATGTAAACAACACAATTTTACTTAAACTAAGATTGCTTAGTGTTCTATAATATTGGAGCAATTCTCCTTTGTTCAATTTTCCCCTATTACCCATTAAAATTAACAATGTGGTGTTCTGGTTAAAATTACATTTGATAATTTCTTTCATAATATTAAATAAGGAACAACCAGGCATACAATAATTTATTATGGAATGTCCCGGATATTCATCCGTCAACAAGTTGCCTAACTCTTTTCCAATCTCATCACAGAATAAAACTATATCATTTTTTCCAATTGGCTTACACTGTTTATTGGTACTATTAATTACAGGAAATGACAAATCAACACAGGGCTGCGGTAAGGTGGATTTATATGTTGTCAATGAATGGTCCAGTGTAGGTACATTGGATGGGGTTTGACACTGCTCACAATTGTTTGTTTGTGAGTTTACCAGCTCATTCATTGCCAACACATATTCCCTCATGAGATCTTCTGAGGTATTATATCTTTTAGTAATTGAACTAAGTCTCTCCTGTAAATGGTCAAGTTCAGATTGCAAGTACTCTGTGTCAATATTGTACCTCCTAGTACTTTGTTCCAAATTAGATGAATATATATCTAATAGTTTGAGTAAGTTTAATCGTTCTCTATTGAGTTTAACATTTTTAATGAAGAACTTATGTCTTTTTACCAATCTTTTTGTTTTAACAATGTATTTATTAATTTTTATGTATTTTTTAAGTTTGTTTCTACTTGTGACTACCCTCACTGAGTGACATGACTTTGAATCATTATCACCTGTCAAATCAATAGTGTAACAACAAGTGCTCAAACCAATTCCATAACTTGCTTTCTGAGGCACGGAAATGTCTTGGTATGTAAAGATGGTCACACATCCACCGACCAACCGCGGCAAGCTTAGCTTACAGACTGGTGATCCTGATCATTAATAAAATATTATTATTAAATATGTAAAACCAAGAAAGTAAAGCCGTTGGTCCCGGCTGTCATTTGTGGATCTTTAACTTTGATGGTCGTCAGAAGCCCGAAAGTCTGACAACCAGTCTTACCAAAGGGTATCGTATTACCCAGTTACTGGGTTGTGGAGATCGGATAGGCAATTGCTTTATGTAAAATACTGGTATTCAGCTGCATCCGGTTAGACTGGAAGCCGACCTTAACATAGTTGGGAAAAGGCTAGGCAGATGATGAGATGATGATGATAAATAAGTAAAACACATGCAATGGCAATCAATGACATTGCCTTTCATTTGGGAAGTTCAACCACGTTCTTGCATTATTTACGTTGCTAAGCAGACTAATTTTTAAAACCTATGAAGCAATGACTTACGATTTTCCTTCAAACCCTAGGATTGTGATTGAAACTGTGTAGCAGTGCTGAACTGCCAAGAGTTTTTATAAATGTATCCATTGATCATTTATTGTGTTGCACACACTGAACACATACGGCCTTAGGTATTCATAAAAAAATTATCAAACATCTAAACAGTTGGTAAAGTCTGGTTTCGTATTGACAACCAGACTTTAAACAACTATTTAGATGTTCGAAAACTTTTATGAATAAGGGCCATAGGTAAGACAATAAGTACACTTGAATGAAACCAGGATTTCACAATGAATGGCACATTGAGAGATCCCGGTTGAGCACTTTGATATCAGGCTACAACGATAAATGGGGGAAAACAAGATAAAAGCAAATGTCAAACTGTGATTGTGATAGTGTCGAATCAACAGTCAGTCTTTAGCTGTCCACCTAGACATATGCCCATCCAATTTCACAGTACTGAGCTCGATGCTTAGCCGCTAATTCATCTAGGTTTTCGCTCACTGATGAAAGCGTGCCGTATGTTAGGACAGGTCAGCTCAAAGCTGCAATGGCTCTTTCTTCAAACATCCCTTCCAAACATGGTCCTGTATTGTTTTAGAGTCACATAAAATCGTAATAATAAAATGTTTGGACTTTAAAGACACCATGACTTCCGAGTTGGTTTAGGCATTTCTTCTCAGGGATCCGTCGACTAGAAAAACAAAATATCAACCCTCGCATAATACGTAGGTACGGTCATTTATGTGACTTATTTTGATTCTCGCAAATAAACTTTCAAGGGTAGGTAGTTCTAATAAGCAAGGTCCCATAGCACTAATAAAAGAAAATGGCAGAAAGTCGTTATTTTGTAGTTTTATCCCTTTTTTTTTTGTGGGGTCACACTAGTAAGTATTTTGCAATTGAAAAATTGCCTGTGACGTTTAACCATGTATGGAAGAACATATTTTTCTAAAATAATAAGATTGTTGTTAGATAAATTGAGCAGTGGTGGCCAAGTGGTACCGGCCGCGACTTACGAGTTGTAGGTCGTGAGTTCGAACCCAGCCAGGCGCTTTACTTTGTGTAAATCATTTAATCGCCACTACTCTCAAAACGGTGAAGGAAAACATCGTGAGGAAACCGGCATGTCCTAGAACCAAAAATTCCGAGACATGTGACATCTACCAACTCGCACTGCGCCCGCGTGGTGGATTACGGCCCACTCCTTCTCACCGAGAGGAGACCTGTGTCCCAGCAGTGGGAACATTCATTATAGGCTGATGATGATGATGATGATAGATAAATTTATCCAAACTACGGAACTCTTCATTGTACGTGGTCCGACACGCACTTGACCCGTTATTTTAGTTAACCAACCTCAGGTCAACCTCAGTTTACTGCAACAGCTGATTACCATATAAAAGGATTCACTCTCCCCTTTCGAGTTCACTGTAATCGGTTAAAGTGTCACAGTGAGGCGGTTAAACTAATTATAAAACACAACAGAACAGCCGTTGACATCGCTGACCCGACCTATATTCTGTCCTCAACACCGCTGTAAGCAGACCTACCCTACGTACCGCGGTCTTAAACAAAAAGGAAGTGTGAAGATAACATCAGTTTAACAGTAGAGGTCAGGATAAAGTGGTTTTTTTTTCGTGACGTCTATCGTACTCTGGTTTATTCCTGACGTGACCGCAGACTACGATCCATGTTTTGATTTCGTATTTATTTTTATACGATTGTTACACAATGGATGTGCCACAACACACAACGGTATAATGGTGGCGGTTGGCAACCTTGAGGTCTGGAGTTCGATAGCTAGAATAAGAAAAACAGCTCGAGAATTGAGCAGACTATTACATTATAGCTACTGCGTAGGCTTCGTCCTAGCCACATTGTAGGCCACGTCGCAGGCAATGGCGAAGGCTATGTTGTAGGCCATTTCGTAGACCAAGTTGTATTTCAATTTGTAGCCCAACTTGTAGGCCACTTGTAGGCCAGGCTACGTCGTAGTAGGCCATGTTGTAGGCCAAGCTATTGGCTACGCCGTAGGCCAAGCTGTTGGCTACGTCGTAGGCCATTTCAAATGCTACGTCGTAGGCCATGTCATAGGCTACGTCGTAGGCCATGTCATAGGCTACGTCGCGTCGTAGGCCATTTCGTAGGTCAAGTTGTAGGCTACGTCTCAAACCATATCGTACTCCACATTCCATGTGTAGGCTACATCGTAACCATAAACCATTATGTAGGCTCAATATTTTTTAATACGTAACACCGATCCGGCTACGGTTACATACGATGATACGACTGATACTTAAAATTATATTTATGTACTCTATTTATTTATCTATAAGTAAAGATACCTCTTTCAGTCTCTAATGTTGCCTGACTCTAAGATTACATGTACCTACTTGATTGATTAGCGTAATAATTGATTAATATCTGTTGTTTCTACAATTGCAGTAGCAAATGCAACAGACCATTCACCTGTTATCTACGAACGTGATTAAGTAAGAGTTAGGGCTTAACTTAGATAAGATAGTTATTACTCAAGAGTCACTATCGGGCATACACTTCAGTTTAAGTAGTGAAGGCATTGTATTATTACTGTAAAATGTACTCTAGCTTGGGATTTCCCATGGGCTACAATGACAAACCCTCATCATAATTTCTTATCATTTAACAATGATCACTTTCGTTATATAAATGGAACTTTTGTGCAAAATGTGGCCGTTGTCTTGCAGTAATGATTTTTATACAGTAGAAGCAGTGATGGCCGAATGGTAACGACCGCGACTTATGCGTTGGGTTCGAACCGAGACATGCGCTTTACTTTGTGTAAATTATTCTCAAAACGGTGAAGGAAAACATCAAAATCAAAAATCAAAATCAAAATATTTTTATTTCATATAAACCTGCATGGGCACTTATGAAACGTCAGAATCTCGGTGCACGGTTCCAAATTGTTGTTTCCTATGGAGAAGAGCCGGCAAGAAACTCCACGGTTACTCTTTTAAAAATAATTGGATTTAACAATATTTTCAAATTACAGTGATAAAATTTATGGGAGGACAGCGCAGGCCTGTCAATAAGTACCAGGTACTTAGACGAATACAGAATAGAAAATCGTCTACATCGTGAGGAATGTCACATCCACCAACTGGGCCAGCGTGGTACATAGATTACGGCCCACTCTCTCTCACCAAGAGAAGGCCTGTGTCTTAGCAGTAGGAACATTCTGGGCTGATTATGATTAAGTAGAAGAATACTTCTAAGATAACGTTATAGCAACCTTTGCGTACCTAATCAAACACAACTCAATTGAAGACCCCAATAATTCTGCTATCTGTTTTTGTAAAATTTTGGATCAACTAAAAATGTGCTTGTCCAGCGCTCATTATATAGAACTGATTAAATAGTGATTCGATAACAGTTACGTCACGAGGTGCCATTCTCCGGTATTGAGTGGAGCGAACCACACTCAACTCGGGTTATAAGGTTGCGACTGATGACTGCTGGACAATCCATCTACCTGCTCTAAATATATCACTGACGTTCTTTAAATCTATATAAATAAAAAGAAAAGTCCTGACTGACTGACTGCCTCATCAACGCCCAGCCCAAACCCTTGGGCTTAGAAAGCTGAAATTTTGCACAGAGGTTCCCTTTATAATTTAGGCAAGGAATTAGGAAGGATTTTTCGAAATACAACCCCTAAGGGGGTTAAATAGGGGATGAAAGTTCCGCGCGGGCGAAGCCGCCGCTGACAAAAGCTAGTAAATTATAAACTAAATACTACAAAGTTCTTACCAAGGGGTAGCTATCGTTGTACTCAGTAACTGGATGGAGGTCAGATAGGCAGTCGTTCCATGTAAAATATTAGTATTCAGCTCCATCTGATTCGACCGGAAGCCGACCCCAACATAGTTCGGAATAAGCTCGGCAGATGATGTTGATAAAAATACTGACTGATTTCAGACGAATTGTACAGACGCCAGCACATCAATCTACCCCAATCTATCAAATTTCTTTGATAGTTTTTCAACTTTATTACAAACGAATAAGGTTTATGTTCAATTGGGAAAATTTGACAGTTTGGGATAGCTTGACCTGCTGGCGACTTTACATCTTTGTAATTGGCATAGACAAGTAGCCTGGGTGTAGTTAATTTAAACAAAAAAATGATATCAGCCTCTTCTCGCAGAATAATATATTTATTCCTCGGTCCCCATACGATGTCCTCGTTCACTCACAATATTGTCATTAGCTGTACCCAGCAAAAGAATTTTTTTTTTTTAATTGTTTTTGTTGGTTTAGTGGCGTGTGCTAGCTGACATATGTATGACAAATAATTTAAAACATTGTGTGTCGGTATGTTAATTAGTTTTATACCATTACATAAAGAATCTAATTCTGCTAACTGAATAACCACCTGTGCTGCGGGCTTAGCATGACGTTTTGTATTTCTACGAAGAAAAGACAGTGCTTTTTCAATACAAAGTGACATTTCGTTCCTAAATTTTTGTTATCGCACCGTAGATATCCTTCCACAATCTGTCATTTAATCTTTCGTTTCTAACGATATTTGTCTAGGTCCTTATAAATTTAGACTATTTCAGAAGAATATTTCTTCCCAAACTGTCAAAATCACACTGACAACAAAACTTTCTACTCGACGGCCACAAAGTATGTATAAACGATTATCTACAAAATCATGCTTCGTTTAGAACGCATAACTGTGATCATGAATAGAAAAGCATAGCTATCTTATCCTATTGTTACATCATTGATTTAATAGTCACGTCTATTCTTCCGTCGACAAATCGGTGCTCATGCTAAGCCTGCAGATGAGGAGTTTGTTGCACCACGTCTTCATCCCGGCTAAAGCACAAGAGAGTGTTGAAGGGCGGGCAGTTTGAGGGATTGTATTATGTAGATTTATCAGTATATTCTGATGTTCGAAAAGTGCTACTTTTTAGCACAATTTGAATGAAAGATTTTTGATTTTAATGGGTTGTTTCCCTGACGGTGGTTTCTCTCATTCACCATAATCTTATTACTCACCTAGCTGAAATCTTTTTCGATCGACACCGCAATGTCTAACCTAACCTAAGATACATATATTTATGATCACGCCCCAATCACGCAACCAAGTATGTTATCTACTCAAAATCAATTATAGCCCTTATCAAAGAGTACTGAGAGGCAGATTTAACCTTTCAAGATCCACGTACCACGTACCACGTCCACGACGAAATGATCTATTCCGACATAATCTTGATGATATTGAATCCGGAATGCGCAATAAATCGTTGGTCCCAGTTGTCATTCTTGGATCTTTGACAGTCGTTACGGGTCGTCAGAAGCCCGAAAGTCTGACAACCAGTCTTACCAAGGGGTATCGTGTTACCCAGTTACTGGGTTGTGGAGGTCAGATAGGCAGTCGCTTCATGTAAAATACTGGTATTCAGCTGCATCCGGTTAGACTGGAAGCCGACCCCAACATAGTTGGGTAAAGCCTAGGCAGATCATTACGACTGAAGCTGCTCAGCCATTAATACGATGACCGCTTTGGTAAACGCTATCTTGTGCCGTTAAATTTTATAAACTTGTAACTCAATTTGTGGGTCATTTCAGGGGCATCCCCACCCTCAACGACCATTTACCTTGACTTTCAGATTGCGATTCGCGATTATTCTCCATTAGCATATCGATAAACAATCTTGTTATGCTTTTTGGACGAAAATAATAATTTATAGGTAGACATGCAAGCGGCTGGCATGACCCTAAATTATTATACTTATTCGTTTTTGTTTCGCAAAAACTTTGCTGTAAAAACTGAATAGGTGTATTTCTGTACCTAGAGTTGAGTTTGCTGATGTCAGTTCGCGGCCGCTCTTTATATTCTCCGAATTTTGGAGTGCATGTTAGTTAAACCATTATCCAACTCCGTCTTTTACACTCTTTGTGACCTTTTCGTGCCTTAACGGCTGCATGCATTTCGAAGATGATTTTGGCACACAAGGGGCCTGGGTTATTTTCGCTCCGGTTATCTCATTTATGTGTAATGAGTTGACAGTACCATTTCCGTTCCTTTGTTTTAAGGACCATACCCAGTAACTGGGTTGTGGAGGTCAGATAGCCAGTCGGTCCATGTCAAATACTGGTAGTCAGCTGCATCCAGTTTGGCTAGAAGCCGACCCTAACATAATTAGGAAAAGGCTAGGCAGATCATGATATTTTGTAGGACCATTTGCTTGTAGGACGATTTCCTAATAGAACATTTTGCTGAAGTGTCATCGAAGTGTTGACTATAGGAAGTTTTGCTATTAGGACCATTTGCATTTGCGTTTTGATATGGACCCCCATAAAATTTGTTAAATTGTATAATCACAAACATATAATTATATTCCTTTATATAAAATCTGTAAAATAAAATAACATCCTACTTTTAATACGATTGTAAACTTTTTATAAATATGGTCCTGTATCGGGTAAGCATTCACTAAGGATATGTCAGGTCTTTAAGGATGTTTATGGGTACAGTTTGCACCTGTTATTATTGTTATTGAATCCCTTAGCAATTTGCATACAAAGTGACCCATTGTTATAACACGTAGGACTTGCGTCGTAGACCACATGGATCAGTATTAAGACACGCACCTTGAAAAAAAAAACGCTATTACTTATAATTTTATTAATTATATAAGTAGCAGTGGTAGTCGTTGTCGTAGGAAAGGTGGACTAAATATAGTAGGAACTAATTAGAATAATATTATTTATTTATTTAAAATTTCATATAAAACACCTTAATAGAGTTAGATAGATACAAGGTGATGTTATACTTTGACGATTTATGCGAACATAAATGTAGGGAACAGCTGATTATTTTTCGCGATTTCAGGTTTGGTCCCATAGTAAAAGCTGTTCATAATGATGAGTACAATCATGTGTTTAAATGTCGCTCACTAATTACCAGTCACCCTATAGAGATCACACAAATTTACAAAAAATATAACTTATGAAAAAATTACAAATACTTGGGTGCTCAGAGCAGTGGTGGCCAAGTGGTAACGGCCGCGACTTACGAGTTGTAGGTCGTGAGTTCGAACCCAGCCAGACGCTTTACTTTGTGTAAATTATTTCATCACCACTGCTCTCAAAACGGTGAAGGAAAACATCGTGTGGAAACCGGCATGTCCTAGAACCAAAAATTCGAAGACATGTGACATCTACCAACCCGCACTGGGCCCGCGTGGTGGATTATGGCCCAATCCCTCTCACCGAAAGGAGGCCTGTGTCCCAGCAGTGGGAACATTATAGGCTGATGATGATGATGATGATGGGTGCTCAGACCATTTTAATAACTATATAACATCTAGGGAACGATATTCTGACAAATACCTAAATGGACCTACTATAACGCGGTGTTGAATCCCATTTCTTATAAAAATCATATATACTGGTTTCGTACTCCTCAAAAGTATTTCTAACTTAGTATAAAGTGAGTTGTAACTTTAGTTCCATCTTGAACGTTCCAGTCAATAATTGTATTTGAACTTTACCCTCGGTTGTAAAGTCAGTTTTCGTAGTAGGAACATTACGTATGTACAAATAATGTTCAACTGGCTTGAAGGCTTTGAATTAAATTAGGCCTCGTTTTTTAATGAGCTTGACTTCAGGCGTTGAATGGTTTAACATTTCCTCTCCAGTCGTGTCCAGTCCTCTCCACACCCTCATTCAGTTGATCAGTATATCAGGTTCAGGCTGTTCAACTAAAGTAGGTACTCGGATTACAGGGTACTTCAACCCTTCGAATTTAAAAATAAAACAAAAAAGAACGAAAATAATTTTGAAATGCAAAAGCTGAGGTACGATTAAGTAACAAAACTCAATAAAAACTTCAGTTTAAAAAAAAAACATCTCTGAGAACAAACATTAAAACGAACTAACATTAAAAAAAAACACTATACTATTGTAGTCTTTGCCCACACCAATTCGAAATTTCGTCATTCTTGGAGTATTCTCAAAGTCAATCAAATCAAAACAATGCATATTGATGCGATAATTGCGGGTGATTTGCTGCTATTTTTAAATAGTTCCGTTGTCTGTTTCCGAAACTCATCATCAGATCTATATGAAATTTAAATGAGATCATTTCGGAATAAACCCCTTTCGTAAAAAAAAAAATGGAAATCCGTCTACATATGACGGAGTTAAGTCCGAACATACATAAAAAAATACAAAACATACCAAATTGATAACCTCCTCCTTTTTGGAGTCGGTTAAAAGTAACCTATGAACGAAACAGCCATATACATACAAAAATTATAAATTGAACAGTTATAACATAACCAGAGATTTATGATACTACAAACTCTTAACTACTACATGAAATGTGGTTGATATGTAGTGTATCTAATAATTTGGGTCTATTTAGATCCAGTAAAAGTACTGTGTGCTATTTCTGTTGCTGGCCGTACCTTAAGTTAGTTTTTTAAACCCAGATAGTAATTTGACAGGCGTAGTGTCAAACTCATAGGAGTTTGATATTACACCTGTCAAATTACTATTAAAGTAGTCTGAAATTTCAGTTCTCTTTTTGTATAGACTAAAAAACAGAAATTGAAATTTCACTACCATCTGGGATTAAAAACGAATTTCACAGGCTAAAATATGACAAGTTTCTGACTTTGGTCTTCCTCTGCAAGTCAAAGACAACGATATAAATAATAATTACAGTGCAAAATGCTACTGAACCAACTTGAACTTGACCGTATCCTACATAATGTCATTCTTTTCAGACGACAGTTAAAAAACCGTTCTTTTCCGGGGAAAAGCTTCACGTTTTTTTTTTTTTTGTTAAATTCATTTGTTTTGCCAGTAATAGCTCAAAATAGGTCATCAACGGATGATAATGAGCTTCATGAGATCACCGGACGCACATTCTCCTATTTTATATTAGTTAAATTGACGGCACACGGTTGCCACTTGCGCGGTGGAACTGACGGACGTAGGGATGTGACATGTTCATTGCGAGTACGAATAATTTTATTTTATTTTCTATTTCATTTTACTCAAAAGGAAAACAAACAGCTACAACATAATTATAACATCATCATCAGCCTATAATGTTCCCACTGCTGGGACACAGGCCTCCCCTCGGTGAGAGGGATTGAGCCGTAATCCACCACGCGGGCCCAGTGCGGGTTGGTAGATGTCACATGTCTTCGAATTTTTTGGTTCTAGGACATGCCGGTTTCCTCACGATGTTTTCCTTCACCGTTTTGAGAGCAGTGGTGATGAAATAATTTACACAAAGTAAAGCGCCTGGCTGGGTTCGAACTCACGACCTACAACTCGTAAGTCGCGGTCATTACCACTTGGCCACCACTGTTGTAACATAGGAATAACAAATTCACAAATCTTGTAGACAATATTGCAACCCACAATGCCGGTTCCAGATTAACTGTAGGTTATTTTATAACATTGAAAATAATCGTTCGGGTTACAAATACATTTTTTTTACTAATAAATTACCTATGGTGCTTAAAATATAGGTATGCATGCAATACACAAGAAATGGCAAAAAATAGAAATAAAAATTCAAGAAAGCTCCTGAATTATGAGAGTTTAGAACATGTATAAATATTAATAAATAAATTATAAGTACGATTTATGAACTTATTCTGTTTAGTTCAAACAATGTATTTATGTAATTTATAAACTAGCAGTCTTATAATCAAAACAATAATGATAGTATACCTAATGAAATAAGGAACTTCAAGTTATGAGGTGGATAAGAAAGAAGCTTCCATACGTCACATTTGTTCGTTTGACGTATCACCATTCTGCTATAATTTCAGAAATTTAAATTCTTCACCAAACAAAATAATAGATATCCGACAAAATACTCGATTTCCCAGCCCTACAAAGGTAGGTATACAATCAAACGCTGCAGTAGTCGCGACACGACCGAGCGCACCGCTCGTCCGGCCGGCAACGCGCCAAGTTACGTGATGTACCGAACTATATACGAACACACAACAATATAACAAAAAATAACCACCCCAAGTGAACTAAAGTGACATAAATAACAGTTTAGTGATTAACCGTCACCGGTAAGTCCCATCACTACACGTGGATATTTTATTAATTAAATACTTAACTCTGCTAACGATGTTATTTTATCAATAACACTAAACAGACACGATGACCTTTCGAAACTTTAATGTTGATTTATTTAATAGGGCAATACATTTCATGGGAGCAAAAATAACTTTAACTAAAATCGAGACCTCCTTATTAGTTAGTGTTTAACGGTATACGTCCGTATCAATGGGAATTAGAATTTTTGATAACTCGGGAGTACTATTTGGATGGAGTCCAAATGTAAAAATACAATGCCTAACGTCTCGTTGCAAGTCTGCCTGGGAATTGGGCCTGACTGCCTGAGCTAATTCTTCCCTCCGGGGACGACCGGCCGTGACAACTGTTCGAGTGCAGAACTATCGCCATCCGCTGACACGATACGAGATGACACTTTGGAAGTGAGAACGCGCTAAAATAATTTTGTTAGTCACACTCACTTGTTTGGTTTGTCGTGTGTTTTGTCTGGATTCACGACATTTATTTTGCAGTTTATTTGAAAAGTACCTACCTAAGGGAAAAGCAGCTTGTATGAAAACATTTAAAAACAAATGACAATCAAGCCAAATGGAACCTTTGGTATTCCGTTTCCAAATGTTTTCAGTTAATTAGTTTTATAAAGATTTTTGTAGTTCCCAGCCAGCAATGCAAAGTATTTTTACAGTTTTCATATTTGAATTGGTATGAGGAGAGGTCCTGCTTAAGGATTGCTACACACCCGTTAGATTGTTTGATTGTGATTTATATTTGGCATCATACAAATCATACAAGTGAATATCCGAACTATATAATATCGCAAACAGCTACAGGGCCGATTGGTCCAAGATCACGGCAGCAGATGATTCTCAGTAATGTATGGCCTGATCGCTGCCAAACTCGAAAGATAGATACTAAAACTTACGCTAGGAATCGCATCGAATCGCGTGCGATTGTTTTGGCAAACAGTTGGTTCAATTAGAAGTCTATCTATAACTACATTACAGAAGTAATAACTAGCTTCGGTAATATTGTTAGACTTAATGAATTACTGTAGGTATAATAATTTCAGAAGTTTCAAATCTTAGACTTAATATAAGTTTTGTGGCAAAGTTTGTTTTTGGTAATCTATTTGTTTAATAAACTATTAACCGTGACCCGTTGTGTTGGCCCAGTGGTAACCGTGACTTAGGACCAGTATGTCGTAGGTTCGTACCCAGACAGCCACTATACTTTGTGTTAATTATTTCATCACCACTGCTCTCAAAAACGGTGAAGGAAAACATCGTGAGAAAACCGGCATGTCCTAAAACCAAAAATTCGAAGACATGTGACATCTACCCAACCGCACTGGGCCACCGTGGATTACGTCCGCTCACGGAAGAGGAGGGATGTATCCCAGCAGTGGGAACATTAGAGGCTGATTATATATTTGGGTAGGTATTTATGGAAGTTTTTGGTAGGAAAAACCTATGAACAGATTTATTGGTTAATTCCAATTTCGTAAACGTTGGAAAAACCACCAATATAGTATGCACAAAATAATAAATTTAAGAATAAAGAACCATAAATAGACATGTTTTTTTTAATAGAGAAACAATGGACCAATTATGCTGTTACTGCCACAACTATTGATAAAAAAAAACATAAAGTTTGTTATAATTTGATAACGCAACATGTTATCAAATATCAACTTTGAACCTTCAATATTTGAATAAATGTCTGACGCTGGCTGTTCAACCGATTAGGAACCTATTCAAAATATTATGCTATTTAGTATGCTAGACATAAAAGAGCATGCTGTTTTCACCAAAACGGTTATTTTAGCATGCTACTTCTCTTTTATCAGCATGGACAAAAATATGCTCACATGTGGTAAAAATACTTAGGTACTGTTTTATTGATCTAGTGGTCGCAACTTCTGAGCATGGGCTTCTGGGTTCGATTTTCAGGTCGGGCATTATCGTCATCATCATAATTTCAAGGGAAAGACGTCCACTGCTGGACATTGGCCTCCCCTAAGCTCCGCCACTTCGACCGATTCTGTGCTTCCCGCATCCAACGAACTCCTATGGCCCTCACAAGAGCACCTTCCAACTTTACGTCTTCCAGTATGCAGTCGCCACTCCAGAACTTTTCGGCCCCATCGGCCATCTGTTCTACGAGCACTATGCCCTGCCCACCGGCTATTTTTCGGGCTATGTCGGTCACCTTGTTTTTCCTGCGGCTCTCTTCATTCCTGATTCGATCATGCAGGGAAACTCCAAGCATAGCCCTCTCCATCGCCCTTTGGGTGACTTAAGCCTTCTTATGAGGCCCAGGTCGGGCATAGTGTTATGTATTGGGTTTTTCCATGTGGATTTTTTGTTGTAGCAATTAGTGCTCGGTTGTTGGTATAGGCTTGCCCCTTATTATTACATGAGACTTAAACATAACTGGCGAAATTTGGGTGTACTATAGATACACTTCTGCCGAACCCTTCGGAGAATACAGTGATGCGTGATGTTATATTATGTGGTCAAAATATAAACCATTCAGCTTGGTGATAGTAGGGCTGTTGAAATCGTTTCTGATCACCAAACTTATCAGACACATTGACGATCCCATTGTGTTTATTCGAAGACGTGAACACTGCTGTTCTCAAGATACAAATATGCAATCTAAATTTTTACAACACTTGTGATAGAAATACTTTTGCCAGGAATATAAGTCTGAAATCGCTAAACCGTCTTAAGCAAGCGTGGTGATCAGATTAAAATATCATCATCTGCCTAGCCTTTTCCCAACTATGCTGGGGTCGGCTTCCAGTCTAACCGAATCCAGCTGAAATCCAGTATTTTACATGAAGCGACTGCCTTTCTTACTTCCACAACGCAGTTACTGGATAATATGATACCCCTTGGTAAAACTGGTTGTCAGACTTTCGGGCTACTGCGAACCGGAACGATTGTCAAAGATCCACGAATGACAGCCGGGACATGAACTTGGAAAATAATCTAAGCAAAAGTGCCACATTTTTTATCCATTATTATAATTGTTGTTATATACAGTAAGTATGAACTCGCATGTTGCAAAATCACAACTACGCAAAATATTTTAAATTAAATGACTGGCAATAATTGCAATCGTTGCGAATTTTTGTGTGCGACCTACTAACCCGAATACACTACAAACAAAAACCATAGCAGCCTGTAAGTACTGTTTCGCTGCAGTTTACACTGAATGCTCATTTTCTTTTAACACGTAAAACTATAAAACATTGTTAACCACACTTGCTCACCATCGATTTGCAAATTGCGTTCGCGATATTTTTCTTGACCATTAAAAACTGGTGATCATCTTAAGATCTATTGCAGTTATCCTCGTACCCTTATCTCAGTTTATTTGGGTTAAGCGCAGAATGACTTCTTTGTAACATCTAGAAGGCGTCTCAGAAGTCACCAGCTTCCTACACATTTCATCTTTTACATAATCTACCAATAATTTCGTTGGTATATCTCTACTCTTATTCTTCTATTAATTTTACTAAAAACTTCTCTTACTATTTTTTGTACCTGTATCTTGAGGGCCTACAAAAATATTTTATTTCATTTGGAGCAACAGGACTGACTGCTTTTCGGTACCTTCAATTCAATTCATTTATGTTTTCCAATATCGTTTTTTCCCGTCTCTCACAAACGATTGTCACATAGTTTTTAAGCTTGTCTAAATTAATTTGATTGTTTGTGAAGAAATAAATTATTTGAATTTGTTTAATTGCTGCCAAAATATGATTTTTTAATGGCAAATCTCGGTTCTCTCAAAACCCAACCCAGGAGTATTCTCCTGAGTTGGGTTTCAACACATAATACACTATGTAACGTCTCTTCGGTTATTTGCAATATCAATAGCATGAATTTTAAGCAAAACAAAAGTTTCATGCGCCGTCAGTTACAGCGAACACAATACAACTGACATGGCCAATAAAAAGTTAATTTAAAAAATCTGCATTTTGTCTTTATCATTCGTGACGTCATTTCGCGCAGGTTTCAGATTACGTGTAATTCATAATCGTGACTGTGGCTGTCGTAATTTATTAACGTCGAAGTTGTTATTATTGCCAGAGTAATTTTTTTTTTTTTGCTGTTTAGTTTGATTCGGGTTTTTAGAGTATCTCTTGCAAGCCGCCATCGCACGGTTTTTACGACGTGACCAAACATCGAGATTTCTTAATTAAGAGGTAGTTTCATATCATCGTATTTTACACATTAGCCTTTCGGAATAAATTATCTTAATGTTAGTGAAAATGGAATCAAAATCCGTTTTTAGTTAAGAACTTAGTGGTAGCACAGGCAGATACGAAAATCGACTTTGGTTTATACTATGTAACGGCTAAAGTTGTTCGTGTTGGCTACCGCAGTTATCAGTCCCTTAATTATTAGTGACTGACCCATCTTATAGTGATCACTCTGATGCTGATTACTTCCCCAGTTTATTCTATCCGTGATTGTCATTCATCAATGCGCGATCGAATGTGATATTTACATCTTTATGCCTGCTTGTCCTCCTTCTTTATGACTTTGTTTTTTTTTGGTTCTATTCTGTACAATTTTTAAACAATAGATTACTTTGTTGTTTACTAGTTTACTGTGTAAATACCGTTTTTTTTTTCAATTTGCAGGTCAGTGAATATACAGGATGTTTTCAACCAGTGGGTAAACTGTAACCATGAATTCAGTATATCATTCTAGACCCTCCAGAACAGAAATTTTTCGGCAGTTATACAAAAAAATGCTGTTTCTCTAAAATAATATGCTGAATTATATGCCGAATTATTTGCTGAAGGTTACAGTTTTCGCACTGGTTAAAAACTTATCCTATATCAATGGACATTCAAAGGGATTAAATGATCTTAGATGGTTTAATGTTGATTTTAATTAATGGAGTTCTGTAAAAACATACGTGTTATGAAATTTTTATATTCTGTATTTTCATTCCTCTAAGTACCTAGTACCTACTTATTGACAGGCCTGCACTGTCTTCCCATACCTATTATTACTCTTATTTTTAAAAGAGTAACCGTGGAGTTTCTTGCCGGCTCGAAGAGCCGCTCCATAGGTAACGACAACCGTGTAACTAGCTTCTGACGTTTCATAAGTGCCCATGTAGGCTTATGTGAAATAAAATATTTTGATTTGATTTGATTTGAATCACATTTTGTTCAACACACGGCCTGACACTGGCGTGCTCATCGCAAAAAACGTAAGAAAATTTGAATTTAGTGGGTTGCCTGGCGCTTCCCCTGGCCTTTAGCATATCCTCGGCATAGCTAATGATGAGACTTCTACACTTTGAGTGCCAAACATTAGTCTCAATTAAAGACACTTGACAAATCGCTTGTAATTTATTATCATTCATGATTAGGGTGGCAGGGACGATCGACGCTCAAACTGGAACCATAAATTCAGTTCATGATTTTAGACCCCCTGGCGTAGAAAAAATATTAGCATTTTTGAAAAATGAAATAAAAGGAGCAGACGAACGTTAATTTCTATGCAACTTTTCGTGTGAACTTGAAATGAAACAAACATAAATATAAACACAAGTGAAGTGTCTATTTTTTACCATTAGTTTTATCCACTGACGTCATATTAATAGGTAATCATCAATAATTCAATCATCTTTAATAATCTGCCATTACTCCATCATCTGAAACAATTTATTTAATTAATTAATTAAAACATAACTGTCAACCCAAACATTTCAGCAAATGTTTTAGATTTAGACTCTTTACGTAAACGTTTTCCATTTTTCCAAAGAATATATTTTTAGTTCGCCATTTCCCCAAGCAGTCCTCCAAACAAGAGTTTTACGAACAAATACTTTTTGTTCGCTCCGTTTTAACCTTTCGCCACTTCACTTGTTAATTGATTGAGTTATGTCGCCTACTCAGTCAACTAATGTCAATCACCCTGGCCTCAGGTCATTGCATGTACTAGCTCGGTACTTGATTAACATAAAATTTTCTATAATGCCTACCTACAGCCAATTTTGTGCACAGAATATAAAATGTGAAGAAAATTCGTTCGCGTTTCGTAGTCAGAATAACTTAAACAAACAATCACCTTTAATTCTAGCTTTCTTTTGGCACAACTTATTTTTCCTGTTTTTTGTTAAAGCTTCGCTCCACACGAGAATTTCTTCTAAACAGTGGGTGCGTTTACAGAAATAAATCTTTCACGTACAAACAGATCTGTAGAGCAAATAATCACCCCACCTGTGACCCAAATTATCGACCTTATTCACTAGAAGCTCTGTAGCTACTGAATTATTATCTCAAACGCCAAACGGAAGAGATTGTAAAATCTATTCATAGTCCACCACAAAAGCTGGATACACACATTACACACATCTATAGTCATAAAAATAAAACTTACATCCGATTCAACGCCACGTAAGAACGTAACCAATCGTAAGACTACGTAACATATCATACAAGACGTAGGTACTATTTCTGTACAAACATTTTCCTACAATCACACACGTGAGTGTTTGGATTCCATACACATACGGCCCGTTCACACGGCAACGATCCGTTATTTTTACTGGACCATTAATTTCTTGATTCAAATGCTATGGTTGGTAGACGCATTGGTAATAGCCATGCGGTATCGCTGTAAACAGTTGGTGCTTTGGCATGGGTTTGCTTGATTGAATCGTTTACCTGGAAAAAAAAAGAGAGTAATGATTTCTTTTAAGTTCCCTAAATTTCCCAGTAGGTATTAGACAAAATTTCCCTACACTTTGTCACACTTTTCAATCCATCCTTTTCCGTCACTGAAGACAGCGTTTAAAATCTACCCTTTTTCACACCTGCGTAACGTCTCTTATTTTCGTGATACTTATAGATTTAGATGCAGATTCAACTTGATGAGAAGTGGTAGGCCAGTAGTAAAGACCACGACTAAACGAGTATTCACCAATGCTATTAAATTGGTGAATAAAATATCGTGAGGAAACCGGCAAGTACTAAAATCAAATGAAAATTGGATACGTGTGACATCTACCAACCCGCACTGGGCCCACTACCAAAGGAGCTCCACTCAGAAACGAGGATTGTGTCCCAGCAGTGACACAATAGGTTGATTACGCTTATGCTATGCGTCTTGATAGACATTCAAGGAAAACAAACTACAAAAGGGCTAGCTTAGTCATACTTGCAATATCAGTAACACAACCTATTGTAGTACCTAGGCCAAATAGATTTTATGCAGTTACCTGGAGAGCACTCACATTTACAATGGAGATAATTCAAACGTTAAACCCATTGAATGTTTACGTGGTAACAAGTTACCGGTAATTATCAAAGCTCTTCATAAACTTAGGTAGGTACCGATGAAACTTTGTTTTCATTTGATCATCACCGCTGAAAGGACCAGTCACGTTTCATACAAAGTTAGGCCCAGAAAGTGCACCTTCCTTCAGGCTCCCGCAGACCAGAAGATTCACGTATTTCTGTCATCACTGTAAAAGTTAGATACTAAGCTATTCACGTGTTGCAAATGTCACTGTCAGGCCTCTAAGTCTGTCCTACCAACTCACCATTGACCTTTTGCTAACACAGTTGCGTAATTTCAGTACCAAGGCACAGTAAGGGTACATTTGAAACGTTAATTAAAACCTGGCCTTGAAATTAAAATATCTACATTTAGAAACCATGAGTCTTCAGAAACGAAGCTGAAATAATTCAAGTACTTTAAATGTGTTGTAGAATATTTAGACCAAACGTGATTTCAAGTGGTGCTTTGGCATTCATTCTAATGCTTGCCGGAGCACGCATGTGTAGTCACCGAATATAATCGATTAGAACTGCTAACTGAGGAATAAGATCAAATACGTTTACAGTATAAAAAAATGTGAGTTTGAAGTTGGACTCCTTAGAAAATAACATAAACATAAAATCACGCCTGTATTCCTTGAATGGTCGGCAGATAGGTACACCACCTATAGTAAAACCACCATTTTGCCAATTATGTGTAATAGGGGGCGAGCCTATTGCCATCAACCGGGCAGTAATCTAGACTCCGGGCTGCTACTGAGACATTCCAGGTGGAAAAACCCAATAACCCGGCCCGGCTCGCGCCGCCGGACAAGGAATCTAACAGCTTCCAACAAATGTCCACCAAACATGGTGGTGTTGCAAATCAAATCAAATCATTTATTCGTTTTCAAACATGGGTAATGAGAAAATTGCTGTTTTCTTGTTTATAATAGTTGGTACTCCATATCACACATTACAAATCGTATTTCATTTAAACAAATTTAAATGATTTAAAAAATTTCAATAACAATTAAGAACTTGCAATAATATAAAACACAAATTAATAATAATAATTTCACGTAAATAACACCCATTGCCAAACATAGTAAATTAATAAAAATCAAAAATATTATATATCCTTTAAATGACATAGGTATTAATGTAGTAAAAGTACCATCAGAATATAGGTACAATATTAGTCTAAGAGAGGAACAAATTACTGAGTGCAGTCACTAATTCTGACTGAATGATTCACGAATGCATTCGCATCGGTGTAAATAAGTAACAGGACTTGATTGTGGATTTTGCCACGGAAAGATTATTATTTGATACTTCCTTTTTTTTCGGAAGAACGTATTCTGGAGGTGGAGGGAGCAAGCAGTGAGCACTGGGGAGGCCCAGTGGTATCGGCTCAGATATACGAGTTGTAGGTCGTGAGTTCGAACCCGAGCAAGCACTTTACTTTGTGTATTTAATTTCAATCACCACTGCTCTCAAAACATCGTGAGGAAACCGGCATGTCCTAGAATCAAAAATTTCAAAGACATGTGACATCTACCAATCCTGGCTGAGCCCGGATGTTGGATTATGGCCCACACACTGTCTCTGAGAGGAGGCCCGTGTCCCAGCAGTGGGAACATTATAGGCTGATTTTGAATCAGGTGGCCTGGTGTAACACAGGATTGTAAACACAACCACAAAAACGTGACATCTCGAGTAAAAAAGTCACATATCTGAGAGAAGTACATTGGACTCGGCGAGCTATAATAATAAAGATGTCGCAAGGCCACTGCATTATGTCTGGATGGCGGAGTGTCGGCATCCAAGTGCGTGGGTCGCAGTCTAGTCGGTAACGAGCATCAACTAGATGCACGCTGAAACTCTAAACCTACGTGTGATACAACTCTAAAGACCGCCACAGATAATAATGTTATTGTAGGAAGGCTCTCAACTACATACAATAGTCCATTAGTGCACGCACACATTCACAATAATATCTGTACGAAAACGTGCGTTCGCGTATCTTGCAGTTTCCCGCACACTTCTGTTAGATTCCGAGTAAACATCGAAAATGTGTGAGACAGGCAAAAGTCGCTTGTGTAGAATGGTTCTGAGGTTCCTTTCCATTATTATAGGATACAATATTCATCCAGTGACAATTTTCTACTACTAAACCCAAATCTAGGTTCTTATAAATTTGTACGAGTTCATCTTCTAGTTCATTTCGAAGCCATTTTGCAACACGTTCTTAGGTACGTATGAACATATTTCGTATAAAAGGAGTTTCCATGCTGCAGTACTCTTAAAGTCATTGAAAAAACGGCTGACTTTTTGTATTTATTATTTTATATCTACTTGTGCTAATGATAAAAGATGTATGTGAGAAAATGATCACTGTCGCGTCGTTATAATTGTTTGCCCCAATTGTCTTTGTCTAAGGCCATTAAATTTGATGAACCATCTGTGAACGCAAAAAATAAATTCAACGAACAACATAATTCTCGACAAGTGATAGGAGTCAATTGAAGATCAGGACTTCACTAATGAAGACCTCGTTTTGTTATTATTTCCAGTCAATGCAATCAGCCTTTTCATAAATTGCGCAATAAACATAATAGAACATAACGCCTGTAACCGAAGGGTTAGGCAGAGGTATACCTGTAGTATACCCATATTTCGCCAGTTATGCTTTAAGACCCATGTAAAAGGCAGCGAGCCGATTGCCAAAAACCAGGCTCAAATCCATACTCCGGATTGCTACTGGGAAATTCTTGATAACTAAACGATACGGACTATTCAACAAATAATCTTCTAAGTAATTCTCGTGTCTTTGCATAACATTCCAGAAGGATCTCTTACGTAGGTTTCATGTTCTTTGTACTTTTTTTAGGGCATGAGAACCAAAACTTATTAAAAGTCGTTTAATAAAGTCAATAGCAATGACATTCACGAGAGGTGCAATAGCGGAAAAGCTCATTTAGATGCATTCAATCGGTAAAGAAACAAAATGTCTAAGGTTACGAATGCTAACAAGACAAAGCTAACCGGAAGAAACCGATGACAATCAGAAGACCGTGCTACCTCGCTCACAAATAAGATTTAATGTTCATAAGACAGTTTGCATGGCTGCCACCACACTATTTTTACCAGTGCGCACCGGTTGAACTTCAGACGTGCGGAGTGCTACAATCTATGATCATGATGATTTATGCATCTTTGATGGCAAATGAACTAGTTCTTGACAAATATGTTATAATGCTTACGATGGTGAAGGAAACTTCGTTAGGGTACGTGTCCTGGAATCAACAATCTGAAGACATGTGACATCTACCAACCCGCACTGGGCACATAGTCTAAAAAGGTCTCTGATCATGTCAGAGGGACACTAAGCAAGGGCAGGAGTGGGTTTTAGCCGGTGAGAGTCCAGCACTACCCAGACTGCGTCACTAGTGAGGCAGTCTGGGTGTTCTTGAGGATTTCCCACTACACCCAAAACGAAAAACAATTAACTCGCAGCACTGGGCCCGCGTGGTGGATTACAGCCCGGTCGCTTTCGCAGAGAGGAGGCCTGTGTCTCCCGGTTATATCAAAATCAATCCAAGTCTCCCTCGTTGGTACAGTGGTCGCAAGCGCTACTGCTGAGCATGAGGCCCTAGGTTCGACTTCCGGTTCGGGCAAAGTGTGATTGGGTTTTTTCATTTGGAATTTCTCAGTAACAGCACAAAGTTTTGATTCGTGCTCTGTTGATGGCAAATGGAACATAAACATAACTGGCGAAATGTGGTTGCACTACAGGTATACCTCTTCTTAACTCTTTGGAGAATACAGGCGTATTTTTTTATGTATTGATATCTGTTTCACAAACAAGCAACAGCTTTATTGGCTCTTCTTGTTTCATGTCCGCAAGATTGAAATGGACTTATTAACAAAGTTTTGACAAACAATTCAATAAATCTATCAATAATAACCACTAGATCAAGTTCAATTCTGTTCAATAAACAATGGCGTAGCAGGTTTCCATGTGAGTCAAGCTTAAGGGCTTCTTCAGACAGGCGCGACACGACAACGTGACGCGAATCTTATAGAACTCTCTCCATGAAGTTTTCATTTAAAATTGTTCTACGAGAGTCGTGTCGCGCTATCGCGTCGCGCCGATTTGCGTGGAGCCTTAAAGATTAATGTTAGTTAAACAGTTGAACGACCATTTACCTCGACCTTCAGACTTAAGCCTATAGAATATTCTATGCCTTAATATATCAGAAAATATAGGTGCCTATATTTATTCGTGGTAAGCAGGTTAGTATATCTTCTTAACGTTAAAAACTAAGAATAAAGAACATATATTTTGTAAGGAAACCTTTGAATGGTAAATTATATCAGCCTACTTATGGCTTAGTGGCAGGACACAAGGTATTAAGTCCACCCACATACAGTAAATGTTACATCAATAAACTTTAAGTATATTCAAAATTAACTTAATTAAGCTAAGCAGGGTTTGCTTACCAACCCAGTCTGATAATCAAAAACATTCCAAACAACCAAGCAACTATTGGGCTTACAATTTTTTTTTATGTAGGATTCGAATCGACTAGGTACGCACGGCTACACATCAAGTTATACATTTCCACTTTACGTTGATCTGGCACTGTACGGAAATCCTATACAATGCGAGATCAGATTATACTGGAAATGTATAGCTTGATGTGTAGCCGTGTATACCACTGATTCGAAGTTCAAGCGCTCGTCACCACTCAAAAGGGTAAAAAGTTAAAAACATTATACGTCAGGCTTACTAAATGAGCTAAAACTATACTAAGAACTTTTTAAACGTTCTGTTTACAAAAGACCGACCTTAAACCCTCATATGACAATCAAGCAGTTACCATGAATGTTTAAAAAGGAACGATTGCCATCTGACCTTCAAAGCACAAATAGAAGAAGGCCATAAAGGTGTTTAAATAAATTAAAAGGCATAAAGAGTAATATTAACTGCACCATATAGTGTTACCGGTGTGGTGCCGGGAGTAAAGAATAGCACCATCCCATTTCTTCCCGTGGGTGTCGTATAAGGCGACTAAGGGACTTACTAGCGAATGGGCAGTAGCGTTCTCTATGTATTTTACCACCATACTGCGATCGCCAACCCGCCTGCCAAGCGTGGCGATTATGGCAAAAGCCCCCTTTTGGGGGGGACCTATATCCAGCGGTGGACGTCTTTCGGCTGCAATGATGATGATGATGATGATGATAGTGTTACCTAGCAACTGGGTCGCGGAGATCAGATAGGCAGTCACTCCAAGTACAGTAGGTACAGTGGGGCAACTGCGTAACACACTAACAGTAGCAATGACTTTCAGTTTGACAGTTCAACAACATTCATTTCGGTATTTATGATGTTGAGCAGAAACATTTTTCGAACATACAACGGATTAGCAATGACCTGCGAAACGATTCAGATTACGATTCACAATTTGGGTGTTGATATTCTGCTGTATCAGAACCGAATTGACTATTTATTGTAGTACCACCACAGTTCAAAACAAGTCACGCTGGCGAGTGGAGTGATGACATGGCTACAAACGTAACGGACTGGACTTTGCTCCAACATAGTTGGGAGATGGCTAGGCAAATGATTATGATATTTATGATGAAAGGAACCACTATGATACAAATTTTACATACCCTGCTGTGAGACCAGTGAAACCTGCTGAATAGCGTAAATTTTCATGCCACAGCATCTATTCTCAAATACCTAGTTAATACAAAAGAAGAATTTTTAATTTAATTTTTAATTTATTTATTTAATCAAATAATAATAATGTTAACATTAAGTTAATAGTAATTAACATAAATGGGTACACTTGACTTATGCTAGTTAACAAACAGGTAGGTGTTGCAACCAGCACCCTTACTAAGTTATATAATAACTTGTATTAAGGGCAGTGGTATATACAGCCCATACATATTTTAGTGACAAAAAAAATATTGCAGCCAGAACAAGTGTTCTAAAGTTAATATACAACCATAATTGCAGAATTCGAAATTACAGATGATATGTTTTTTTTTTTTTTTCTAATATACTTTTTACATTTTATTTGACATTTGAACAATTCGTATGTGTGCATTTCTGTGTGTTTATGTGTGGGGGGTGAGTGCGTGTGGGTGAGGGTGTGTGTGTTTGTGTGTGTGTGTGAAGGTATGTTATGTTTGTAAGTGTGTATGGTGAAGTCTTTAGGGTGGGTTATAATCAGAGAAAAGCAGGCGTTCTGTTTCCAGGTAGTTATTTGTAAGTAGAAAGTTTGTTACAGATTTCTTAAGGGAAGAGGTAGAAAGAGAGTAAAGTCTCAATTTCCTATTGAGTTTATTATATAATTGTGGCCCTTGGTAGCAAAGAAATCGTTTGGTAAATGAGTATTTACATGTGTAGTTCCGACAAACTATATCTTTACGTCTTTTAGTGATTGCCGCGTAGGGGGTATCTTTGTGCTGTAATATGATTGTATTAAGAATAAAGAGTTGCCTCACAGAAAGTACTTTGCAACTTTTATATAGATCTTCTGTTGGGAAAAGAATCGGGCGAAATGTGCTTACCTTTAACACGGCTCTTTGGGCCCTCTCCAATTTTAGCATTGTGGTCTTAGGAGCACCACCCCAGACGGAAGCACAATATGAAAGAAGTGTCTGACAGAGGGCAAGGTAGACCCTTTTGACAATCTGTGCTCCTGCCACATGACGAAGAGTCTTAAAGACGAATATTAATTTTCTAACCCTTGCAGTCAGTAGATCTATGTGTGCTGAGAAACTCAGATTGTCATCAAGAGTTACCCCGAGGTATTTGATTGTGGGAGTGCGTGCGAGTTTAGGGCAAGAGCAAGCTGCGGTGCCTAGGCAAAAGCTTGAGTGAGCGATTAGGGAATATGAGTTCGGCGGCTGTGTAGATTGGCGTAGGGTAAAGCAGATTATTTTTGTTTTATCCGTATTGAGGGTGAGTTGATTGCCATTAAGCCAATTTAGCACTTGATCTAGTCCTATCTGCGCCGCGTCAAAAGCCTCCTGCCAGGTATCGCCAGTAAAAGTGAGTGCAGTGTCATCAGCAAATGCCGTGATTTTTCCATTACGGAGAAGCAGATTACACAGCTGATTTACGTACACCAAAAAAAGTGTGGGACCAACTACACTTCCTTGAGGAACCCCAAAAGTAACAGGAAGCTCCCCACTGAGGTAATTATAAATTTTTACGCACTGAGTCCTATTGCTCAAATAGTTTGCAAGAATTTGGAGTGGGAGGCCACGTATTCCCAGTTCCTCTAGTTTCAAAATTAAGTTGGGAATAGAAACTGTGTCAAAAGCTTTTTTTAAGTCTAGGAAAACTGACACTACCTTCTTTTTTGCATCAATGTTTTTGACAATGTAACCCGTTAAATTTAGAACAGCATCATTCGTCGACTTGTTTCGTCGGAATCCAAATTGATTTGGAGATAAAAGCTTTTTATCTTCAAGGTATTTAGTGAGTCTCTTATTTATAATGCGTTCTAGGATTTTGGATATTGAAGGTAGTACAGCAATGGGACGATAATTATTAACACAGCTTCTATTCCCTCCCTTATGTATAGGATGCACAATAGCTTTTTTCAGGTATGAGGGGAATACACCGGAGCTGAGGCAAAGATTGAATAAGTACGTCAAGGGGGGAACAAGCAACTTTTTATAACGTTTTAGAAACTTAGTAGAGATGTTGTCCCATCCAATAGCAGCATCAGTTTTTAGTGACATGAGCAGCGCTTCAACCTCACTCTCATCAGTGTCGACCATCGCAAATGAATGTAGTGGCGCAGGTGTGGCGTTTGTGACATGCAGAGGGCCTCGGATTACACTAGGGCGGGTAAAAACGCTCGCAAGATTTTTGCCTATGTCGACAAAAAACTCGTTAACGGAGTCCACCGACTGTTGGGGAGAAGCAGAAGGAACAAGTAAGTCAGTATTAGGATTTTTTGGAACTTCTGTGTTTGTGACTCTCTTTATAATCTGCCAAATCTTTTTATTATCATTGGCAGCCTCGCTCATCTCCGCCCTGTCGTATGCCCTCCTAAGATTTTTAATAATTTTAGTGCAATAGTTCCTATATCTTTTGTAAGTTATTTCTAGTGTATGATTATCTGGTGATAGCTTCAGTTTTTTGTGCATCAAATCTCTGTTACGCATGCAGCGAAGCATGCCAGTAGTCATCCAGGGCTTAAGTAAACGTTTGTGATTTGGGAATCTAACTATAGTTGTGTGAGAGCGTATAATATCGATAATAGTGGTGATAAAATAATTTGTGGCTTGATTAGCTTCAGTATATTCATACAAAGTTTTGAAATTCATGCCATTCATTTCTGAATCTAACGATTTGTAATTGACTCTTGAAGTTATTTTGACACCAGTATTCAATTGTTTACTTTGTCTGAGACAAAGCAAGATTGAGTTATGGTCTGTCACGCAAGAGTCAATAACTACTGTGAGCGCTAGTGAGTTCGTTTTGAGCATAACGTGGTCCAGACAAGCGGACTGGCGAGTAGGGTAAAAGTGGGCAGGAAGAAGACCGTGAAAAGCTATTAAGTTGAGATACTCGGAAATGCGATTAGGGCTTGGGGTAATGCTGATGTCAAGGTTTACATCTCCAAGAATAGCTATATTCTTATAGGATGAAAGATCAAGTAAAAGGGAATTCAAAGATTGTAAGAAGGTACTGATGTCTAATGTAGAAGGTGAGCGATAAATACATATGAAAGCTTTCTCTGTGCCGATCGTCAGCACGAGGCAACTTGCATCCATAAAATCAGGTTCCACGACAGAGTAGCTTCCAACATTTTTAACATACAAGATGACGCCATCATTCTGATTTTTAAGTCGAGTAGTGTAGTAGTGTGAGTAATTTTCGATCGACGGAATGGCATGGTTAGATTTTAGCCAACACTCCGTCAACATAATAATATCACAGTCAAGATTGATTCTACATAGAAGTGTCAAAAAGGAATCAAAGTTTGCGTATACTGATCGGATATTTTGGGTTATAATCTTAAGCTGGTCAGACGGGTCATTAACATAGGAGGAACATTCTTCAGGTTCACAGCATAACGAACTAGACACTGACAATTGATCAATATGATCGTTTAATTCGCGTATGTTGTCCACTTAAATGATTAATAAATAGTAGGACACTAATAAGGGGTTCAGGTAGGTTCTCTTGGAGGCGTATTGTTTTAGCACAATTATATTTTTATTTGCTTGCAATTCTGTCTGATGTGGTTGAAAGTAGTTTTTAACATTATTTTCACTTACGGAGGTATTAAGGTTCATATAAATGTATATTGAAGTTTGAATGAGTGATTTCACTGAGCGGATGTTATGTGTAGTGGTTATTAGTGTATATGTGGAGGTTGTGGGTGTTACAGTATGAGAATATCCAAGAAGTAATGAATAACAGTGTTTGATATGAAAATGGAAATAAACAAGTAAGCATGCATTATTAAAAAATAATTTCATAGTTAAGGAAAAATTATAAACCAAGACATTACTTAAAAATAGTCAGTCTTCAATATTTATGTTCTTCAAGTCCAACTCACTATTTATGGTATATGCTGTGGCGCCCTCTTTCTTGCGTATTAATATCTTTCCATGCGCAATCCAACAAAATTTAAAGCTATTCGTTTTTGAAAACTCTCGAGCGAGGTAATGTAGGCGTTTTGCCTTAAAGGTTAGACTTTCTGATAAATAAATTGGTTTCACAGGACATCCTAATTGTAGATTTACAGTAGAGAATTTACTATTTTGGTTGGATCTATTGTAGGATTTTAAGGATTGAATTATTTTTTCTCTCATAATTGTTGTTGTGAGGTTAATTAAAATAGGTCTATTTGATTCCGACTTTGTTTTTAGGCGAAAAACATCTCGAATGTCAGAAGTATTTATTGGAATGTTTAGAGCTTTGCCTGTATCGAGAACGATTTTTGTTAGATTTTCTTTAGTTTCATGGGTTGTAGGTGGTATGTTTCTTAGTTCCAGACAAGTGGCCTTTTGATATCTTTCGAGGCTCTCAACCTTTTCTTCCAGGATCTGAATATATGCAAGGTTATCGTTACGTTCACCTGATAACTTATTGAATTCCAACATGAGATCATCGTATTTTTTTGAGACAAAGTCAGCAGACTCTTTTAACGCCACGTTAAGCTCTTTTATTTCGGCCACAGTCCCCTGAAGCGACGCATATTTTTCATTCTGTTGCCTTTCAAACTTTGAGAAAAGGTCTCTCATTTCCGCCATAAACACGTTAATATCATCGACCTGGTCAAATTTCCGTTTCCGCAGTGAAGCTTTCGATTCTTCTTGCTCGAGCGATTTTGTTGGCAGCTCAGGTTCTGAGTCATAATGCACGGAAGGTGATGGCGGCGGTGGAGTACGGTTTAAAGGCATAATTTAAATTGGTAAAAAATAAAAAATGCAAAAAAATAAAAATCTAAATTACAAAAAGAGTATCCAAGTGCGGGAATCGAACTCGGACTTTTTGATCTGCGTATGTGGACCGGCGTTCTTAACGAGCGAGCCACTAAGACGTTGTGAATTTTGACGAAATTGTGGATCCTTTTGAGTGTGATCGTAATGAACCTCTGCTGTTTCTACCACCCTGGTACTTTTTTCTGCGTACGATTCGAAAAAACTACATTTAAAAGCATCTGTCTTGCTCACTCACGTTAGTTATGTCTTCAGTGCGAGGTAGTCCGTAGCATGTATAATACCCTGGTAGTTAGAGGGCGTTCTCATTTGTTCCTGCAGCGTCCAGAGAGGTCCAGAGTAAGTGACGTCGGAATCCACTGCTCTCTTTAGTCCTTATGATATTAGGGCTCCAAGTCGACTAGAATTATTATTTAAATAAATTGAATTTACAATTTAGGACTTTGCAAATTAGTGGAAGCAACCAAAACACGTCTGCTCTCGTGCAATGTTCGGACGGAAAGGTGTTATCAAATCAAATACTCCTTGAATATCAAGACGTAAACGAGCACAGACTCAGGTCATGTATGAATGTATGATTACAGTATCCTGCATCCGTCAAATCAAGATCCTAGCCATATAAGCCAACTATTTAAAGTTGGCCCCTCGTGTAAATGTAGAAGTATAAAACTGTAGCACTTTTAAGGTTGGTCGTGTTACCAAGCAGATTAGAGGCAATGTAATAGGCGGGAAGTGATACGTTGCTAGGTCAAGAGGGAGCACTGATGGCCGTCATTGTAATAGTTGTTATTACGCAAATTGAACAAGCTTTTTATTCATTAATGGAATGGTAACTAAGTGATAAAACCTACTAAAATAATGTGTTTATTTTTGTAGTTATTGAAGCAAGTGCTTTTGAAAAAACACACAGTTCAAAATCAAAGTTATTTATTCAAACTAGGCTGAGATTCAGCACTTTTTAAACGTCAAAATGACTTAAGGTAGTCCCCCAAAATGCCCGCCCTTCACCACTTCCTAGTGCATAGCTGTGGAAAAGAAGTAGCGCGATTAACTACTCAAAAATAGTACAAAAGGAGATCCGTCTATTTATGAGCAAAAGTAATATAAAGTCTACCCATAAATTGAAATGTTGATTATAGTATATCCACTTAATTAACAACATAAAAGCCCTGTGCTGTAAACACCAAAAAGGCGATAGCACGATATAAATAACACGATTGCAGTAGGAACGTTATACAGGATAAGTTTTTAACCAGTACACAAATTGTAACTATGAATTCTTCAGGATATCATTCTGGACCCCCAGCGCAGAAATTTTTCGTCGCGCACTGCGCACTGATTAAAAACTTGTATAATACAAACAATAACAAGATAACCGCAAGCCAGCTGTAAATTGTTTTTACTGCCTCGTTGGTCGCAAGCACTATTGTGCTTGCTAGCTGAGCATGAGGTCCTGGGTTGCGATTCCCGGGTCGGGCAAAGTGTTATTGAGTTTATCTGTTCTCTATAACACGGGACTTAGACATAGCTGGCGAAAAGTGGCTACAGGTACTACAGTTACATCTCTAAATTACTCTGCGGGAATAACAGGCGTGTTGTTTTGTTATGTAATTCGATATATATATATATATATTTTCAATTCAACTGTTTCTTCTTCCTCAGATAACCAGTCACCATGGGGTCGATGTTCAGGAGTGAGGAGATGGTGCTCTGCCAGCTGTTTGTGCAGCCAGAAGCAGCATACGTCTCCATGTATGAGCTGGGTGAGGCTGGGATTGCACAGTTTAGAGATGTAAGTTTTAGCAATAATATACTCGTAGCTACTTGACCAGAGCTTAAATCTGAAATTGCACATCCATCTGAAGCAAGTGTTGTGATCAATACTCCAGCTTTCTCTGTTTGAGAAGCTTTTGCTTATTTATTATTATTTATCTATTTAAAGTTAATTCAAACTTTACAACACCAATTAGGTGCAATAATTATAATGGAAACATAATAAAGTGCCTAGATCATAATCACCTGGGACACAGCCCTCCTTCCGGTGGTAGGGACTGGGCCATAATCGACCACGCAGGCCCAGTGCAGGTTGGTAGATATCATATGTCTTCGAATTTTAAATTCTAGAATTTTTTCTTTAACCGTTTTAGAGCAGCGGTGATGAAATTTAATTCACAAAGTATAGTGTCTGCCTGGGTTCAAACTCGCGACCTACAACTAAGCCACCGCTGCTCAAAGTGCCCACATCATGTTTGACAATTTTATTATGTTGTATATCTTCTTATTATATTAAAATGAATCCCTATTCCCCTTGGTCACGGCATCACACGTAAACGGCTGGACCAATTTTGCCAATTCATTTTTGTTGTGTTTGTTATTGTCAGGAGTGATGAGTGACCATCTTAACATACCAAGACCCCTCCGTGCCTCGGAAAGCACGTTAAGCAGTTGGTCCTGGCTGTCATTTAAGGATCTTTCACAGTCATTCCGGGTCGTCCCAAGCCCGAAAGTCTGACAACCAGTCTTACCAAGGGGTATCGTATTACCCAGTAACTGGGTTGTGGAGGTCAGACAGGCAGTCGCTCCATGTAAAATACTGGTATTCAGCTGCATCCGGTTAGACTGGAAGCCGACCCCAACATAGTTGGGAAAAGACTAGGCAGATGATGATGATGATGATGATGATGATGTTATTGTCAGGAGAAGGTTCTTATGAAAGAATAAAATAAGAAAGTTGCGAATTCAAAATTCACGAATATATATTCAATATTCGTAGTTAAGGTGACACTTGTCCACATTTTTTCCATACAAACTTCGGGAGGGTTTTACTCCACTGTTTGACTATGTACATCAAAAATTAAACATGGTGTGGTTTTTTCTCGTTATTATTATTGTCTGTACGGAAACAGAATACTAATATAAAAAGCTATTAAAAAGTTATGAGCCAACAAAGATTCGTTTTTCTTGCTAATTTAACCTAACTTTGAGCGTATTTAAGTAATAAAAGGAGTGTAAAATCTGAAAAACCAAGACAGTACCGACAAAGTTCAATTAACAATAAGTTCAATAAACTTTATTGGTCATTGATTTATGCATTGGTTTTTTCATAAAACCCGATCTTCTGAAGGACTTTTCTTCATTTTTTCGCGATTTTTTTGCCGAAAATGCTCCTGCATCTCACTCAGTAACGTTGTGCGTGTAGACTAGCGTCTAACTGATCACCAGTGATACTATCTCTGTCGGATACGAAGCCTGGTGAGATAGCGTGATTTTTAGCTAGGCCCACCAGTGAGTTCGAGCCCGCGCAAAGTGTCCCCTTAAGACAAGACAACGTCTGTCGGGTCAGCTAGTAATTAAATAAAAAACTAATAGGGGACAGTTGATCGCATACATTATCTTACCAGACTTCAGAAACCAAAATCCAACCAAATAATATATTCAACGATGCATTATTATAGTGACACTGACCCAAACGTCATTTAATACATTATATAATCAATCACACTTTTATGAATATTGTGAAGGCAGTGTCAGTCTTGATTGATTACACAAATTGCTTGCTGAAAAATCGGCGTTTAATGTAAATAAATTAAATACGTATAATTCTTTGCTCGCATTTTCCTGGCACAGTTCCAAGGTCTGATCTGCAATTTGACAACTTTATTTTTCTAGTGCACACCTGCTTGCCTGATGAGGTTTCTTCAATTTAAATGTTAACATGAAAATTTACCAAATTTTTGGCTAGATATGAGACTGATCGGAATTGTATGGGGAGTGGTGGTATAATGCGTCTAGACAGAACTTTACAACTTCCCAAAAGGATGTTATTATGTAAAATATTTCCAAAAATACACCAGAACAAGGCCATCTTCACTTTTTGACTGTTCTCCGACAAAATTGATATTTGTCGCAAAATGCCTTTTTTCTTATTCGCTCCTGCCCACAATCCGCAATACAACATATCATCATCAGCCTATAATGTTCCCACTGCTGGGACACAGGCCTCCTCTCGGTGAGAGGGATTGGGCCGTAATCCACCACGCGGGCCCAGTGCGGGTTGGTAGATGTCACATGTCTTTGAATTTTTGGTTTGAGGACAAGCTAGTTTCCTCTCGATGTTTTCTTTCACCGTTTTGAGAGCAATGGTGATGAAATACATCATCATCATTTCACCCAAAAGACGTCCACTGCTGGACCTCCCCCAGGCTCCTTCATTTCGACCGGTCTTGTGCTTTCCACATCCAGCGGATTCCCGCGGCCTTCACAAGGTCATCGGTCCACCTTGTGGGAGGCCTTCCCACTCTACGTCTTCCGGTACGCGGTCGTCACTCCAGAACCTTTCGGCCCCATCGGCCATCTGTTCAATCTGAGCAATGAGTCCTGCCCACTGCCACTTAAGTTTGGCAATACTTCGGCCTATGTACCGATATAGGCCGAAGAATTGCCAAACTTTGAAGAACTTGAATTGCCTTGGTTCTCCTGCGGATCTCTTCATTCCTGATTCGATCACGTAGGGAAACTCCGAGCATAGCCCTCTCCATTGCCCTTTGGGTGACTTTAAGCCTTCTGATAAGGCCCATTGTGAGTCCACGTTTCTGAGCCATAGGTCATCACTGGCAACACACACTGGTCAAAGACTTTCGTATTGAGACACTGTGGTATTTGGGACGAGAAGATATTGCAAAGCCTCCCGAACGTTGTCCAGCCGAGTCGAAGTCAACGATTGACCTCTTTCCCAAAGTTGGACTTACCTAACTGAACAGTTTGTTCTAGGTAAACATACTCGTCCACAACTTCAAGTGTAGCGCCTCCGATCATCATGACAGTGGGTGTTGCATGGGCATTTGACGTGTGATGTGATGAAATTATTTACACAAAATAAAGCGCCCGCATGGCCCCCACGACCTACAATTCTTAAGTCGGGGTAGATATCGCTGGGCCTCCACTGCTCTACACTACAATCCATACTTTCGAAACTCACAGCAATGTGTGAGATCGATTCTCCGCCGGCCCCGCGGCAATTACCTTACATATTTTATTATTTCTTCGGCAACCGTCCTTCACCCTATTAACTAAACACTGTTTGTACGAGTATATCTAAAAGTATATAAACATGTTTACAGTAACACATTATTTCTGCTGCCGAGTGTAGATTAACTGAAATAGATGGAACACAATGAATGTGTGTTTTGGTTTATTATGAACACAAATATTTGTGCTTATCAAAACTTGCAGTCAGAGGCCTTGTATTTTTAGCCTCCTCTCAGTGAACCTTGTAAAAGAGAAGGCAACAGGGAAGATGTAGAACAACGTCCAACAACCGATAAATGTAAAAATGTACTATTTCACGACAAGTGTGAAGGAAAATATCGAGAGGAAACTTGCAAGTTCTAAAACGGCAATTCGAAAACATGTGACATCAACCAACCCGCACTGGGCCCGCGTGGTGGATTACAGCCTACTCCTTCTACAGAGAGAGGCCCGTGTGTGTCCCAACAGTGGGAACGTTACAGGCTGATTATGATTTATGCTGTTCAATAAAGCACTAAAACCACTCACGAAATTGTCGGATTGTTACCCGTCACCTGTTGGTTTCATTAATACTCCGCTGATCGTTCATTGAAGCATTACCTGGGAGACCCATGTTTACCAGTGGCCAGCAATCATTGACTACGCTAGTTTGACTTAAACGCTCAGAAATAGCAGCACCTCGAAATATAATAATTTAGTCTATACCTAAGCCTCTAATTACCTGAAGGACTCACAACACTGTACCTGCACTAATGTCACACCGTCGATATCTACCTAAAGGGACTATTATACTAAAGACCTCAGTTTAGTCTGTCATCAAGGTAATTCTCGTAGGCGTTATTAAAAGCTACTAGTGCGCGTAGTTTACATTGTGAGTGGGCTCCAGCAAATTATAGGCCACCCCTAGTCTTTGTGTGGGTGTTTTAATAGATGTATAAGGAGTTTTGAAGCAGAAGTTTTTCTATGACAATACGTAAGTTAGTCAGCTCATTGCTTCGGAAAGCACGATATGCCGTGGGTCCGACAGTCATTCGTGGATCTTTAGCAGTCGTTGTGGGTCAAACAAAGCCCGAAAGTCTGACAACCAGTCTCACCAAGGTTATCGATTTAGCCAGCAACTGGATTGTATAGGACAGATGGGCAGTCGCTTCATGTAAAATACTGGTACCTATTTTGCTGCATCTAGTTACACTGGAAGTCGAACCCAACATACTTGGGAAAAGGCTAGGCGATTATCATGATGACGTAAGTACGTCAGCAGCAAGCACCAAATATTACTAACTAGCTAACAGTTTTACGGAAGACGCGGTTTAACATCATGTCTTCTATTCCCACACGTAAAGCGCGCGTCGCTTCGTGACATAAAAATATGTACACGCAATATTTGTTAATGTCAATATAAAGACAGATGCATTCTAACCTTGCTTCCGATTTCAAATGTCGAGTGACGACTTCAAACAAACGTTTGGAATGACAGTTCAAGACGGGGCGGTTGAAGTTGTCTATCTGCTTGATCTATGCGCTATTGCACAAAGCTTTCTGTCTCAATCAACGTGTGGGCATTGCTGATTTAGACCTTCTTGAATGTATTATAACGCGAGTTTTATTTTTAGACCAAAGTTTAAACCATCGAGCCATTTTTGAATTTTGAACTTTTTTACAGCAAAGTTCTTTATCTAGTTAAAAATAGAAACACTGACGTTAAACACGGTTAAAGCTTTCAATTTTCTTGACGGAGTAAACTTCAGAATACAATAACTCGAAGGTCTGTGTTTACATCTTCATTCAATGTTATTATAGTAATTGCTTTCCCGTTGAGCGCAACCGCCCTTATCGCCCATTAGCCATTATTATCAATATCTGTATTTACTTTATACAAATAAAAGATGAAACTGGATTCGAAACTTGTATCGGATAGTTTGTCCTACATAATAAATAAACAAATAACATTCTCAAAAAAAAATTGAGATTTCATCGAATTTAAAAAAAGTTCTAATCGTGATCTCGGTTCATATTTTTTAAAGTTTCGTGACTACCATTGTAGAAAAAATTATGAGCCGCAAATATTGTTTAAGAAATACTGCCCGAAATTCAGCATCCAAGCGAAAGACATCCATAATCAATTGTTGTAAGTCTTGTACTTTGTATATTTTATGATCCAAAAATAGACAACCCCTTGATCTTCTTTAACAGTTTCACAAACCTACGTATAAAACAGATAAGCAAAATAAAAGTTCTGCTGAAAAGAAAATAGAAAGCAACCCCATTTTTCTGACAACATAATGCTGTTCATTATTGACAAGCCCTCTAGTATGACTGATCAATTTTCTAAGTCACGTAGGAGCTTCCATGAACTGCGTTATCCATAAAGACCAAAATCGATCATACAAAGACACCTGCACCTTCACCTATGATTGACGTAAACGATTAAGGGATTGTACCTAACAGTTCTACATGTTACTTGCTCCATTACCTGATAATATCGTAGCTCTGGCTTCACTCATTCATTCACATATTCTCATTCGATCTGACGTATTGTCAGGTCTATATTTAGGAACAAATGATCGGAGATATATTATGCAAGGGTGTGTGTATGAATACGAAATGCCATTTCATAGGTTAGGAGTTCAAATTAAAAACAGATCACTGCTCCTGCATTTTGAACGTTCTAGTATTTTGAAGACGTTAGTCCCAATTCTTTTGTGCAGTGATACGTAAAATATAAAACAATATCAGCCTATAATATTCACACTGCAGGGACACGGCAACCTCTCTTTTGAGAGAGAGCCCGCACTGGGCCCGCGTCGTGGATTACGGCCCAATCCACGACGCGGGCCCAGTGCGGTTTCGTAGATGTCACATGTCTTGAAAGTTTTGTTTCTAAGGCATGCCGGGGTTCCTCACGATGTTGTACGTCACAGTGGTGATGAAATAATTTCCACAAAATAACTGCATTTTAACCCGTGACGTGCAACTCGTAAGTAGGGACCGTTACTGCATAGTGCATGGCCACCACTGCTATCTTATAAAAATATGCTTAGACTTTATAAACTGTGATGGGACAGAAAAATCATGATGCTCATCCTCAGCCTACTACTGCAAGTCGTAAGTGATATCAGTCCGTATTTTTACACCAGTATTTTAATACACCATTCTTTTATTACACTATTCTTTCTTGTTTTAGTAAAAATTTGATACCAGTCTGTTACTGACCCACTGCAGGGCACAGGCCTCTTCTCCTATAGAGAAGTCATAAGCATCGATCATCACACTTGCTCAAGACAGGTTCGCTTTTTCCAACTTTTATTAACTATTAGCCAAGGTTTCCTATTAATGGTTCCCTTCACCAATATCAGTCATGTCCAAGATAAACTCAGAAAGTACTTTTTTTTTTTTTTTAAACATAGTAAAAGACAATAAACGATGTAGAATTCGGTTGAATTAAAACTTCCACATAGTTTAGACAACATTCCAATCCCTCTTCAAAACCACGTTGAAGTTTAATATTGGCAAAGATACAAGAATCCCACCATTAACCAATAACGATCGGTAAGCCATAAGGAATTTGGCAAAATTGCCTCTTTCATTTATTTACATATAAAAAAACTATACTCATTCGGGGACACCTCAAGCCACTTTCCCAAATTATTTTCCGTTCCGCTTCCCCGTTTCACGTCGCGGTTTAGACGTCACGAAAACGAATTAATATTCGTTATTTTAGGTCACCAGGTACGTATAACATAGAGAAGGATGGCAGATACTTCTGTCGCTTCGAACCTGGATAATATTTGGGCCGACATGTCCACCCCCCTGATTTCGCGTGCCACGTCGACCATTATGCACGAATCGAGGGAGTGTCTGTGTTTTTCGTGACCTGTGTCGTGTGACAGATTGTTTAGAAGGCCTAAATAGTTCGTTTCGTTTAATATGCTGAAATGATTTGATGAGTTCATGTTGAAATTTCAACTACCAATGACACAGATTGGCACGAAACGGGGGGAAATCACGAACCTCAGAGCGCCAGCAATGAAAATGGCTGTGAATGATGATGGGGAAAATGAAGAATAAGTGATCTAACTCACAGCCTTCCAAAACTCGCTGAACAAAGGAGCATCGACAGTTAGAAGAAGACAGAATCGGAATTTGCTAGTCCACCAGTACTTTCAAAATCAATTACGTCACTAGCATGCTTATTCTAATCAAGAATAGCAACTAATTATGGCGATTATTCTTAGTATTCTGATATCCACGCTTAACGAAAACTAGAATCACTAAAAAGCCCGCATCTGTTGTGAGAAACCCTAAGGTTTTTCGCCCTCATGATCAGCCTATAATGTTCTCACTGCTGGGATACATGATTCCTCTCTGTGAGAGGGAGGGGGTGGATCTCGTCCACCATGCGGGCCCAATGCGGACTGATAAATGTCACATGTCTTCGCTTTTTTCGATCTTATACATGCCGGTTTCCTCACATTGTCTACCTTTACCGAGCAACTTTTTGAGAGCAGTGGTAATGAAATAATTTACCTACACAAAGTAAAACCCCTGGGTTCGAACCTACGACCTACAACTCGTAAGTCGCAGTCGTCCACTGGGCCACCACTGTTCGCCCACTGCTATTATTTTCCTTATTAATGGAAATGGTACTTCTGTATTTTCATGTTCGTCAAGAAACTATCGATTGCACCGGGCTCTGCTTGTGTTTAATTCAGTCGTTCCTACTGATTTATAAATGGGTTTCGTGAAGGCTAGCTTATTAACGATTGATCGTTTCACTCAGGTGAAGGTAAGCTAGACGGTATTGTTAGTAATTAATTTTGATTAGACTACCTTTACCAGTGAGTGACTTGTCCTTGAACACACTGGGTAAGGCTTTGGCTTTAAAAAGCTAAAGTATAGGCTTCAGGTACTTAGTAAAAACCCGCGTGAACAGCTCACTCTCAAGAAGTTATAATTCCGTAAGAGGAAAATCTACATTAGCAGGTAAAAGAAACGTAATTTACTGGCATATTTCCTAGTGATTTTGAGGCTGACTAAGAAGCGAGCGTCAGAAAATCATTAAATTTATTAGGTCGGACTCGAGTCTGACTTAATAGTTTTATGATATTCCCAGAGATTACTTACACCAACAATAATGGTGTAGATTTCCACAAACAATCATACACATTGGATTGAACAAAAAAAAAGAAACGAATATCTAAACTTTGTACAATATTTTAAGACATCACTATACAAGGATACAATATTGACAGCGGCAATTCCCACAGTTTAGAAGTCACCATCGACTTACATAACTGTAACGCACTCTCTTATCAAAATAAACACACCCTTTATCGATAAAAATGATGGTTACTGGAACATTCCAGGGTGGTTTAATGTTATTAGTTGACAAATGGGCCGACATCTTGGAACCTACCTGGAATTCCCTTAAGGGGGAAAACGTTTTTTGCAGTTAGCAGGTCAATTTCAGGTTGTATGTTGATTCAAATATGATTTGCAACCGGCAACGTGTCACTTGTGTATACTTAGTTTAGATGTAACACAAGGAAGCTTGGCGGCTGCAATACGTTCTTTGGTAGAATTTCCTTGGAGTTAAATCAGTATGAATTGGAGTAAAATAATCAATACTAAGTACATTTAATCTCATTGACCGATATTTTCATAAAATAGTCATTCATTGGGATTGAATAAACTTAAAGGATTGTAATGGTTTCGTGTGGTGCCGGACGTAAAGAATAGCACCATCCCATCTCGTCCCGTGGGTGTCGTAGGAGGCGACTAAGGAACTTACTAGAGAATGGGCAGCAGCGTTCTCTATACATTTTACCACCACACTGCGATCGCCAACCCGCCTGCCAAGCGTGGCGATTATAGCAAAACCCCCCCTTTTTGGCGTAGGCCTATGTTCAGCAGTGGACGTCTTTTGGCTGAAATGATAATGATGAAGGAATTGTATTGATATGTTTTTATGATTATAATTCTGTGTAGCCATATTTGTTACGAACGCGAACCATATTTGAATCAACCTACAACCCGACAAAGACCTGCAAATAAAAAAACATGATAAATTTCTCGGGCTTCCCTGGAACTCTTAACGTAATCATGCATTAGATATTTAAAAAAATGTTCACCTAACTTATAACATATTAATTAGCACACTAAGAAATATCCTCTTCAATAAATTACCATTGTTTGGTACAGGTGCAAGAGTACGTACACGAGTGGTGTACTCTTGTACCTATCTACGCAAGTGCTTACTAGTCGTGGGTTCACGTCATTCTTCTAAAGTGTCTGGTGAATTGGCTCACGTTTCAGGTGTTAGGAAAGTACTATAAAGGCACCCACAGACAAGCGGGAGGTGACAGACCGACGCGACTTTTGTGGAACGATTTCCATGAAATTTTCTTGGAAATTGTTCCACTAGAATCGCGATACCAGCAATCATGGTCGCTGCGCGTTACACTGTCGCATCGCGCCTATTTGCTGGAGTCTTATGTTGGTGATTTATACCAAACAAATTGAATGTACCTAATGCATCTTTTTCAAATCGTATATCTGCCCTTATGTTTCGTTTGAGCGTAATTAGATCGTTAACAGTGTCAATAATCGGCTTAAACTGTCGCTTTATTTAGAGAACGTATCATAAATTCAAAAATCACAAATGAAAAAATTCTCCTATTCCTCTCTCTCTCTTTATCGACATGAAAATGACAAGGATTTGCGAATACGTACAAATTTTAGTATAAAGGAACAAAATCAACTGATGTTGTCGAGGATATTACGAATATACTATGATCCTAAATTTCGATTACCATAATAAAGTTAATAGAAATCATAGTCACCTGAGCGAACCGCGGGCACAACTAGTGCGTTTATAAAAATTTTGTTTTCGTTACTTGATCCATAAATCCACTATCCTACTATTCCCACTTTTATCCTACTAATATTATAAATGTGAAAGTTTGTATGTTCAGTCATTTGGATATTCTCTTCTTCTTAGCGTGTCGGTGGCAAAGATAAAACGAAAGAATGTACATAATATGTAGTTTTTTAAATTTGTTTGGCCTAAAATTCAGCAACGCGAATACCGTTCGCTGATGCAGCCATTAGGTCCTCACGTGTGCAGGTAATAGGGCATGCGGTGCAAGATGGGAGGTGAGCCATTGTCTGTGGAGAGACGCCGCACACACACCGGAGATCTGACCCGTCCATGAATCCCCACTTGTAGAGGTTGTCCTTGCTGCGACCTACTTGGGTTCGAAGTCTATTTAAGGTTTTCCAAGTAGGCCACGGTACGAGTAGCTTGTGACCGGATGGGAGGCTCTCTGATGGTTCAACGAAGAAATCAGGAGGCTTAAGTATTTCTTGCCAAAGATCGCGTCTTCCTGTGGAGGGGTTACCATAGGCTGCACTCACGCATCTAAGAAAAATTTTGCGACTTTTTTAAGCCTATGTGGCACTGGACTAGAGTTGTGCTTTGGGTAGCGTGGGTCGTCCTGTAGCTTCGCCATCTCGATGGCGATGGTCCTACGATATTTAGATCTTTAGAAATGTTGGATATTTAGATGTTTGAATATGTAGATGTTTGGATGTTTGTAACGCATAGGATACGTTTTATCCCATCCCGGTAGTACGTTCCTGTGGGATCATTTTCGACCTTCACGCGGGCGAAGCCGCGGGCAAAACCTAGTCAATAATGAGAGAAAAGGTTAACATTTAACTTTAAGTTTTGTTTTTTTCTTACCGACAGTAATATCGTAATCAATGGGTCAAACAACACGCGGGTCATCGGTTGAGATAAATACTCCATACGTGGTGATACGTGTATAAGTAATTACTAGTATTGTGTAATAAAAATTACATAAATACTTGTCATCAGATTCATTGGTAGGTAAGTAGATACCTTACTCACACATAACCGTGCCTTAAGGCGCTGCCTAAACGTAGGACATTGTCGTACTGTGAGACGCATTATACATTGTACTACACTTATCAAGCTTTTGATGGACTCGAATCGAACGACTCGAATTCCTTACTGAAAAATAATTTAGTATATAAGTATTGTGTAGTGTTTTTGTTAAAAAAAATTGTATCTATACATATAGTGTGTGGTAGTGATCTATTTATGTTCTGATTTAAAACTCTTCCATGTATACTATCTTATAATTGCCTTTACTGTTTTAGCGTCAAACTACATTTTTTGCATGCCTATTGGTAAAATATGGCTGAACCTATCTGTTAACCTGTCTATTTATCACCATGTACTGTACCCATATTTGCAAATAAATGACTTACTTACATGAAAAGGAATTTGGAAAGAATTTAAGAATTTAGTAAGTAGTCTCTTTCCAAAGTGAACTTCCATGAAAATTATGATAAAATAAAATGCTAGAAGCTTCATATTAAGGCGCTATCCAAATGTATTAGCACACAGTAAAACCACAAAAACGCTCAGTTTCTTATCGCACACTTAAAGTATTGTACAATGGATTACATATTCCCCACCTACCCTACCTTGGGTTCTGCCTGTAGCAAAAATTGTATGAGTATGTTTATTTAATTTTAATATTAAGATTTTTGCTATTGTTTTGTGTTACATTATAAACTCCAAAGCTTATTATCATAATTATTATGTGATACTCAAATTGGGAGTCGAAACTGCTTCTTCTAAATATGTACAGATTACGCAGTGATCTAGCTAAGGGAGCAGTTATTTACCCTACAATTTGTTGTACCTACACCATGTAAATAATTTTGCATACTCTGTATATCCCTCATGTACTACAAAACCTTTATATACCTAAATAAATATATTATATAATAAAAATTTGCTTCTTACCGCACCTTAACATAAAAATCATCACCTAACCAGGGAAAATTACCATAGCTATAAATTTAAAATCGAATCACGTAGTTTTATGTGGTTCTCGAGTAGATGCACTAATCAGATACACAGAGACACGTCTTGTTTATATACATAACTCCATATATTTCCATAAGAATGATTTAAAACACATCCTCTTCTCCACTTCTAACACAACTCCTTAGAACAGAACTGGATCAGGCCTCACTTCTCCCTATTATGCTGTCCTGGTCTGTGCGATTCTCATCCCTAGAAGAGAATCGCGATCGATCCTATGTGGATCACCCACCCATCTGATTCCGGCTGGTGCTTCTTTCCATTGACTTTTTGTACCCTACATTTCCTTATCGTTGCAATCTGGAATAACCTCGTATTCCTTGTCTACATTATAAAATCAGCATCCTTAATTTCAGGTTTTGTGTTTGGCGTTAAAGCATCCGTGAGTCAGGACTTTTCTGTTTTTAACCGACTTCAAAAAGAAGGAGGTTATCAATTCGACATGTTTATATATATTTTTTTTATGTATGTTCGGGCATAACTCCGTCGTATATAGACGGATTTGCAAAATTCTTTTTTTGTTCGAAAGGGGTTTATTACGAAATGGTCCCATATTAATTTCATATAGATCTGATGATGCGTTTCGGAGACAGACAACGGAACTCTTCAAAACTTTACAGCAAATCAACCGCGAATGCTGCTATCGCATAAATATGCATTGTTTTGACCCCAAAGATGATGAAATTTCGAATTGGTGTGGTAGGTAACTAAAAAGTGAAAAATAAAAACTTTTTTCAAAAAAAATAACAACCGACTTCCAAAAAACACTACAAAGTGCAAAATAACTTTAATTTCGGAAGGCGGTGACAAAGAATTGAAATACCTACACCTCCAAAGTCACCGCCTTCCGAAATTAAAGTTATTTTGCACTTTGTAGTGTTTTTTGGAAGTCGGTTGTTATTTTTTTTGAAAAAAGTTTTTATTTTAAACATACTAGCTTCCGCCCGCAGCTTCGCCCGCGTGGAAGTCGAAAATTATCCCGCGGGAACGTACTACCGGGATAAAAAGTAGAAAGATATTTCTATAAGTTAATCTAGGTTATAATCTGTCTGCATGTCAAATTTCATCCAAATCCGTTTAGCCGTTTTTGCGTGATTGTGTAACCAACATCCTCATCTTCACAAACTTTCACATTTCTAATATCACGGACTACCCTTTTTTTTCTTTTAGGGGTAGATTTTCGAGAAACTCTGAAACACGTTATTCTTTATTTTTGGTTTAAGGTATAAATATTGAGTTTGGAGTTAATCAGACCGCGCGTTAAAATTCTTCCATACAAACCTCAATCCCCCTTTAGGGGGTAGTTTAGAAAAACAATAAATGGCCAACCTCATAATTTACTTAACCTAGTACTCGTATTTGTGCCAAGTTTCAAGTTTATTAACTCAAGGAATAAGATTTTTCATACAAACAAAATGCCCCTTTTCACCCCCTTATAGGTCAAATTTCCAAAAACCCCTTCTTAGTGCTCCCCTACGTCATAAAAGGAAGCCGTGTGCAAAATTTCACGTTCCTAGTCCTAGTAGTTTCGGCTGTGCGTTGATTGATCAGTCAGTCAGGTTCTCCTTTTAGATATATAGATTGATTGACAAGCCTTATAAACAGCCACAATAGGTCGATCGAAGTGAAAGCTACGCATGCCGCGGTCGGTTCTTGGATTGTTGACAATCCACATAACATATCGAGACTCCTCCGTGCCTCGGAAAGCACGATAATCCGTTGGTTCCGGTTGTTATTTGTACATTCTTGACAGTCGTTAGGAATAGTCAGAAGCCCGAAAGTCTGATAACCAGGCCTAGTATTACCAAGGGGTATCGTTACCCAGTAACTGGTTTGTGGCGGGCATTAAGCAGTCGCCCCATGTAAAATGCTGGTATTCAGCTGCATCCAGTTAGACCTGAATCCGACCCCAGCACTGTTGGGAAAAGGCTAGGCAGCTTGATGTACATATTCATTGATTTGGTGAAGAACTGGGCATATTTTTATATGTGTGAGCTCATAAAGCACATAATCTCACATAAGCCCCAGGCTCACAATCCCACATACTCCTGACCCGTCCAATTGCGTCCACTTATATAAAGAATTATTGTTTTTAATTGAAACGACAATGACCACTCCATTTTACATCACACAATACAAAGTGTTATCAAGAGACACCTTGTTTGCTATATTAAAGTCATATGATGTGCACAACATAACGTCCATTGTATGTAGAATGTATGTTATAAATATGGCAGTTGTGTCCTTGAAAGGTCGTTTATAAAACACAAGATAATTGTTGTAGGTGCTCCTGTTCAATAATGGCCATATTTTAAACATATTAGGGTGACTGGTAATTAGTGACCGACATTTAAACACATGATTGTACTCATCATTATGAACAACTTTTACTATGGGACCAAACACGAAATCGCGAAAAAAAATCTGCTGTTCCCTACATTTTGAAGACTTATGCGAACATTAATGTAGGGAACAGCTGATTTTTTTTCACGATTTCACCCTATATAGTTTCGCACGTCTTCTTCATCTCACGCGCTCTTACTTACTTAAACAAGTGTTCGAAAATAATTATCTGAGTAATTTACTAATGATATGCATTTCACATGGTCTTTGACTGTGCTAAGTCTGTATCTGGCGAGTAGAAAAGCACGCATTTTTTTAAATTTATCATCATCATCATTTCAGCCAAAAGACGTCCACTTCTGGACATATGCCTCTCCCAAGTACCGCACTTTGACCCGTTCTATGCTTCCCGCATCCAGCAGAGTCCTGCGGCCTTCACATGTTCATCGGTTAACCTTCCAACTCTACGTCTTACACTCCAAAATCTTTCGGCTCCATCAGTGATCTGTTCTGCGAGCAATGTTTAGCCCACTGCCACTTAATTTTGCCAATTTTTCAGTTTTAATTCTTAATTTCATATTATCGGAGCTATAATACTATTCTGCCTTCTTAGAGCATCACTTGTTTTGAGCACCATAGTTTAAAATTCAAGCTAGACGATATACATCACGATGTACTTTCGTTTTTTAACAGACATTCTAAATGTATCATCTCACTTTCTTGATTCATCAATTTTGAACATAAAATCAAACATAAAACGCGAGATTATAATCAATTATAAAGTTAACGCTCCAGAGAAAGTCTAATACTAACATTTTAACAACGTTCGCTTTATTATTATCAATTATAGTGATAAGATACCAAAATGACTATATCAATATTAAAAATCTTTTATGTTTTATAAATAAATATATTGACTTGGCAATCGCACTAAACAATCTAATTTAATATAATATGTATTGTTTGTGAGATACATTGTGTTTTCATGCGATGGCCAAGTCAATCAAGGTATTTCAAACATAAAAGATTTTTAATAATTAGTTAGCTAATTAGAATTTAATATTTCTTTATTCTGTCTGCTAGAAGTGCTTTAGAGTTTTGATGATCGGTCAATGAGTGAGCGATTTTGATTAGTTAGATTTCATAAACTACTAGTTCAAATTGAATGAAATTTGAAATATACCGTGTTTATACAATGCCTGCTTGGTTACTGAAAATTCAGGCTTCTAGTTTTATGCACAACGAAGTTATAGGGGGGTCGAAAATGGCCTGAACTGCTTCGATAAAAGAATGGTACGGCCGTGCCGCTTTTTCTCGACTTGGCAGGGGCACTGCCATGCACCTAGAACCTACCACATCGAAGAAACGTTAGTACTTAAAGTTTAATAGGCTTGAAATAAGTTATTGCTACTAAAAGTGAAGGCTCTATTCTTCACTGTTGCGAATTTTGTATAAAGGATGCAAATGCTTTAAGCAAAGTTACCTTAAATATGGGTGAGCTAGCTTAACGACCGGTCACAAGACGGATCCAGAGACCAGATCTGTAGGGCATTTGCGTAGGCCTTAGACAAAATACTCAAAACCGCCAGAAGTAGAAGGTGTATTCAAAAGGCATAACTAACTAGTACTCAGAAAGTTTATTGCGCAATACTCAATGAATGGCCGAGCAACAACGATCTCGTGAAATGGGAAGTGGTCCATTGTGTCATGAATAGCGGTAGTTCATTGAGACCTGAATGAATTCGTCCACCAATGTGTATTCGTGTCATGACAATAAGGATAACTCAGAAGCTGATAGTGTTTCTTTGCTTTCTGTCACAAAGTTTTTGCTAAGAAACACGCCATTAATAATGCTTTCGCAGGAGAAGAACTTAATTATTTTCAAGAGTTTCAGTACCTACATTCTGCCATATTTTGACAAAAAGGTGCTCGACTCTCGATGACTACAGATGCTGCTAAATTACATAAACACTTTTAAATTACCTTAACAGAAATCGTCGTCAAAACACGAGAGGGTGGAGGACATATTATTTATATATATTTAAGAATCATAGATTGTTATTTCAAGTGATTACACTACATGACGTTGGTGACCACAAGAAAAATCTAATATATTTTCTATTTGATCATGTTTAGATACAATACTCCTCACGTGTGGAATTTGGCTAGCTGACTCAATTTGACCCATATGTATACCAACATCCATTTTTAAACGTAATAGATTATAGCCTCTTCGGCTCATATTATCCAGCATATGATACCGATATAAAGAAGAAAGCTATAAAACAGTAGGAGCCATCCATAACGTTTACGTCCGCGTTATTCGTCAGGGCGCGGCCTTCAATAAAATGCAGATAAATTGTAATTGATCGCCGATATTCGGTTATATTGTAATATTCGGGAACCTTGACGTAGGAAGGCTATTGTTAACTCAATAACTGCTTTATAGCTGTCTTGTTATCTGTGATCCCTTCAAGATCATAAAAGGCTGTAGATATCGCTCCTGGCTGTCTATTCTGGAATAAAACACCGTGAAAACAAGGTGAAGTGAGCTACAAGTGAGCTGTCATTCCATTTGATGCAAGGGATTGACAGCTGACCATCAGCTCACTTCACCTACGTTTTGCAGAATACATCGTCTTTTATCTATTGATGATTGGGTTCAAAAACAACTATGTCCTTATTACTATATCCATACATAGGTGGTTCGGAACCCAATAGTTAATTGGCCCCCATTATAAGCCGTTGGTCCAGGCTGTCATTTGTGGATCTTTGACAGTCGTTACGGGTCGTCAGAAGCCCGAAAGTCTGACAACCAGTCTCGCTAAGGGGTATCGTGTTACCCAATCACTAGGTTGTAAAGATCAAATAGGCAGTCGCTCCGTGTAATATACCGCTAATCAGCTGCATCCGGTTAGACTGGAAGCTGACCCCAACATAGTTGGGAAAAGTCTAGGCAGAAGATGACTAATATTATAGAGAGGAAAAATTTTATGAGTTTGTATTTTGTATATAATCTTCGAAACGAATACTGATCCGATTTCGAAAATTCTTGATGTAACGGGAAGTTACTTTATCCCTAGGGGTATAGACCGTTTTAAATTAAAACTAAAAACTTCACGTGATCGAAATCGTTGTCAGAAGCTATTCAAGAATAAAATGTATATGTACTTACTTCCAATAAAATATAACTAGATAGTCGTTAAAACTAATTGAAGAGTGCTTAGCTTACTATGGCCACTGTAACTGAGAACTAATAACTTCTAATGATCCTTAAACCTTGAAATCTACATGTTCTAAAGAGCCTTGAAAGGACAGGCTGCAGTGTTTTTAATTTGTGCGTTTATTTTTGCTTATTAAAGTTGTGAAACATGTTTAGTTATACATGCTGTATCAACACCTATTATAATCACATCTTGTTAGTTGGTACGCGCCTCGGGCGGCCCACGCTAATACAGCATTCGCGAAAGCGCCGCCTGGGATGTTATGGCTATCACTTGGTGACACGCATCCGTAAGATAAGGCCTTGGTAATAAGAACCATGTATTCGATTTAATTTAAGCGTAATTACTCTGCATCTGCATTACCCGTCTTTGCGACTACATTCTATTGTTTTCTTCTCTAAAACCATCGGGCAACACCTCTCAAAGTTAACTACTCTTTTCATTAGTTACATGGACTCAGGTTTAACTAAACGTTTCTTAAAGTTAAGTAATGCTTAGCGTCTGTTCAACCATACATTTTTTTTATAAGTTAGCGTCTCTTAATTTTATGCAACGTTTATATAATTATAAGAGGGATGATATCACATTACATAATTAATCACGATAATACAGGATAGCTGGGACGTTGATGCGCAACCTGTTAAAATAGATTCTGATATCGGGATTCGGGAAATTCGTCGAAATTCTATGCAGGTTATTAATAAATATGCCTGTTCCATACATTTTGACCGCGTAAGTCTTGCACTTTTCTATGAAACAGCAGATTTCGCACGTCTATGTCCATGCCACCCTGTATCATGTTTCCAATGCTGGGAAGCGGGCCTCCTCTCTGTGAGAGAGATCGGGCCATAATCCGCCACGTGCGCCTTACGGGTCACTTGACGTTGGTTTGGTTCTTCAGTTCTATATTCGTCTGCCCTGTTAGAAAATGTTTGTGATTTTCCCGGTAACTGACAAAAAACCTAGATTACATAATTTAAAATTAAAATATTTAAATTATTTTCCAAAAAAAAATACCTTCATCTATTATTTATTCTTTGTTTTCTTCTCTCCCACAGTTAAACCCCCACGTCAACGACTTTCAACGTCGTTACGTCAGCGAGGTTAGGCGCTGCAGTGAAATGGAACGCAAGCTGCGATGGGTAGCCGGCGAGCTGCCTGAACCACCTCCCCCGCCAAAACCAGACCGGTGCAGTTTGAGCCCCAGAGAGATCAACATATTAGAGGTACGTGGTTCTATGAGTGTTGATTAGTAAGTTAGATGGAACGCAAGCTGCGATGGGTAGCCGGCGAGCTGCCCAAACCACCTCTTCCGTTGGGCACTCCATGATTGCGGCGGTAAGTCCCCCTCTTTGAGGAGTGGATTGAGAGGTGCCACAGTGTCCTCGCCTTCCGCCTGACGCAGGTCTTCACCGGACACGGGTGTTTCGAGACGTTCCTGTTTCAGATAAGGCAGCACCCGGGTGTTTCCACTGCGTAGATTTCTCGCGCCCGGCCCTGGTCCAGGCCATGGTACGGAGCGAGATTGCATGGATAGCCGTCAGCTCCATCTGCAAAGCAGTAATGCTCGCGAAGAGGGAGGCCGCACACGTGAGGGAGAGGCAGTATATGCACCCTCACGGCCCTAGCCTCCGCAGGAGACGCCCTGGGCGTCGGGAATCCCAGGCTGATTCCCGGCCACCGGCGAGCTTGTGGACGGTGAGTAATGGGTAGTTCGCTGTCCGGTAAGGATCAAGCCCGGGTCGGCAGTACCAATTGGTGGCGTCCGCAAGGGCCGATGCCTGCTAGAGGTGCGGGTTGTTCGAAAGAGATACCGCCGCCCCTGGCACACAGGCAACTGAGAGAACACGGGTGGGTTTTAGTCAGTGAAAGTCTGACACGCCCTCCTGCTCCACCCAGAGCGGGAAAAGGTATTTGATGAAGTAAATGTTCCTATTATTATTCTAAGTTTATTTCTACTCAGGCTGAGAAGTGTTTTGCCGACGACCCCAGTTACTTATCTCTTTTGGTGACTGTGCCTAGCACATGCTACGCCCACCTTCTGTTAGTCGTTGTATGAGCCAAATATCAGTTTTACCATCCTTGGTTGGTCAAGTCTCGCTATCGAACATGCCGAGAAAATTGTTTCCCGTTAATTATAATGAAACAAAGATGTAACTATTTGGACAGAACATATTAATCAAATGTTACAGCGGATATACTATGTCTTGAGTTTTCACAGTTCATAAATAGCACACCAAGAAAAATAAAGGATTAACGTTCTGCATTTTAATTTCTGCAGATCAAAGCAACCTTTATTTTATTAGTTCAAGTTTAGTAGTGAATTCTGTAGTTGCATGACTATAAGGATCATAACTAAGTAGAAATTATTATAGTTTTGATATTTTACTATTTTTCATTTAAAGCATATGACTCAAGCTAGAACTATTTTGTTTTTCTTGGGGACTTCCCCAATATAACGACGCGTGTCGTCTTAAAATAACTGACACCGATAAATAAGGGACAATAATATTTTGAAGACATAAAATAAATAACTGACTTGACTGCCTCATTGGTGTAGTGGTCGCAAGCGCTACTTCTGAGCATTATCCTGAGTTCGATTCCCAGCTCGGGCAAAGAGTTATTGGATTTTTTCCATCTGGAATTTGGCAGTAGAAGACCGGAGTCTGAATTTGAGACCGCTTGGTAGCAATAGGCTCGCCCGTATAACATGGGGCGTCGTTAACATAGTTGGTGAACAAAACTGGATGTACTTTACATGTACATCTCTGTCCAACCCTTTGGGAAACAAGGCGTGATGTAATAGAATAGAATATTTATTTATTCGAGTAACCAAGACTCAACAAGATTGTTAGTATAACTTACGACTATATTAGTAAACATAGACTATACACAAAACAACACAAGAAATAACGGTTGGTCACCGTTGCGACATCCCATGAGAGACGGCACAACAGCGACCCACGTATGAACAGTCCACTCGCAACCATGCTTAAGATACTATTGGAGCTGCCCCTCACCCTACGCACCAGGGAAGCGCACCTTTTACGCATTGTTGCGTAAAAGCAATCTACATGCGTATCTGCGAACATCCCTGATGCACTACAGAAACGGGGCAGCCCCACCAGCATCCTAAATGCGTTGTTTCTTGGCCCAAAGATCGTACAGCGCTCTCCGCGTTCATATTGAACGCGGAGAGCGCTGTACGATCTTTGCGAACATCTAGCCCACAGGCTGCATGTATAAAAAGCAGTACAGTAGGCTCGAAAGAGCGTGAATATTATGTATGGAAATAGTTTTGGATAGGAATGGTGACATCTACTACAACCACACTGGACTCCTGTGGTGGAATACGACCCACTCCTCGACAAGGAAGACGCTTTTTTTTGGTTGGGAAATTATCAAATAACTTATCTCCCGCTCTGGGTGGAGCAGGAGAGCGTGTCAGACTTTTACTGACTAAAACCCACCCGTTTTCCCTCAGTAGCCTGTATGCCAGAGGCGGCGGTATCTCTTTCAAACGAACCCGCATCCCTGGCAGGCATCGGCCCTTGCGGGCCCCATCACGTTTGTGCTGACATCTCTTTGAGGCGCGCGTGGATCACAACGCGCCGTCGACTTTGGCTTAGTTCTTACCGGACAGTGAGCTACCCATTACTCGCCGTCCGCAAGCCCACGCTTACGGTGGCCGAAAATCAGCCTGGGATTCCCGACACCCTGGGCATCTCCTGCGGCGGTTAAGGCCGTGAGGGCGCATATGCTTGCCTCTCCCTCACGGGCGCCGCCTCCCTCTTCGCGAGCATCACTGCTTCGCTGAAGGAGGTGACGGCTCCCCATCGTTCCATACCATGGCCTGGACCAGGGCCGGACGCGAGAGATCGCCGCCGACAAGGAAGACGCTTGAGTCCCAACACTAGAAACATTTAAGCTGAGTATTATGTAAACTTGTTCAGTAACTGTTTACCTATACGATCCGCCTTTAATAAATTAAGACGACGACAGACATACGAAGAAGGATTGTTGATAGCTTCTCAGAGAAGAATACTAAATAACTACTGAAAAAGAACATGCCAGTGTCATTAAGAGTAAGATTAATAGTGATGCACGACGTAACAACAACACTATTAAACCCAACTACGCACACCAACATCTGTTTAATAATTATTGCCAGACCAGACACTATAATACTACTACTATAAATACGTTGTTCAGATGTATGTTTGTTACTCAATAGCGCCGTAACGGCTGAACAGATTCTCATGAACTTTTGTACGGAGGTGCGTGTGTTGAAAGTTTTAAGCTTGTGAAACAACACTAAGAAATTAATGGGTTTGTGGGTGGAATCAATGCAGTGATTGAGCACGTGGCTTCTGTGTTTACGGGTCAAGGGTTCGATTCCCACAATGATCAGAATAAGTAATGCTTATAGTGACTGCCTCGTTAGTCTACTAATACTGCTGACCACGAGGTCCTGGTTTTGATTAACAAGTCGGGCAAAGCGTTATCTGGTTTCTATCTGGAACTTCTCAGTAGTGCCCGGAGTCTGTTTTTGTGCCCGGTTCATGGCAATAGGCCCTATATTACATGAGACTTAAAAATATCTGGCGCAATGTTGGTGTACTATATATATATCTCTGCCCTACCCTTCGGGGAAATAAAGCGTGATGTTATGTTACGTTGCAACTGTCAACTTAAAACGCATGAAGATTTGAATGTGTAAATTCTTATTGTGTATTGGTCGTTTATTTTATTTATCTATTAAAAAAGTTCAGCAGGCTTAACATGAGGCTTTCTATTTCTACGAAGAATAGACAATGCTTTTTCAATACGAAGTGAAATTTCATTTCTCCATCTTTGATATCGCACCGTATACATCCTTCCAATTTTCCCAAACTGTCACAATCACACTGACAATAAACTTTCTACTCGACGGCCACAAAGTATATAAGATTATCTACAAAATACTATCTAAAATCATGATTCGTTTAGAACACATAATTGTGATAATTAATAGAAAAACGTTGCTATCTTCTATTGTACGTCATTTATTTAATAGTCATGTCTATTCTTCCGTCGACAAATCGGTGCTCGTGCTAAGCCTGCTGATGTAAAACTATATTCATAAAATCGTATTAATAGTTACTTCTGTTGTTTCGCCATTGCTCGGAGAGCCGAAAATTTCCATCTAAACCCATCTACAATATTAACCCCGTAATTACAGAACATAACATAACATTTAGTTTCAGTATAATAAATAACTCTATTAATCCACACACATCTGTGAAACAGTTATTAGCGGCAAGGTTACACCAATTAGATCCCTCCACTAGCGCAGGCGCAGGATATATTTGTAGCGGGGATCACAGGACCGAGTTATTGTAATTTATGAGTTGCCATGACATCATGTTGTACTTGTCTGAGGATGTCGTAATAGGCGGTTGAGGATGGATGGATGAATGGATGGCAGGATCCGACTGTGTGGTCATGACTTTATACTGCGTGTAGAGGTGTTAAAATGGGTTGTCAGCACTGTTGTTAGTCACTCGCGCAGATGATTTGGGTTTCGCTTTTACATCGATGGTTTACTTAATTTACAAGTTACACCACTATCACTAACACTCACACTCACACACTACACACACTATACACTCACTATTTTCTACCACGAATCCTAAAAGTAGTCCTAGTAGATCCTAGTGAATTTTTGGTAGATATTATCACATAATTATATAACAAGGCACACACAATGATATTGCACAACCTCCGCACGGGTCAGTCATTCAGGTTTAGCTACGCTTGCCGCTGTTAGTTCGTGGAACGGAAAGAAAAGAAAGGCCGAATGGTGATAACAGAAGCTATATTTTTAATGTCGCGTCAAAGAAATGTTAAAAAATGTTTTTACATTTGTTAATCTAATTGTTAAGAAATGCTACAGGCTATTTAACATCAAGCTAGAATCGTTAGGAGCCGAGCAAAAAGTAAAAAAAGACGCTAAGTGAAAACGAAGCAGTATCCGTGTGCGCCTATCCGTGAGGCGATGCGATGCGAGGAGGTGGGTCGAAGACCAATAAATTTCCCGTGGATAAACTCTCAGGCAAAAAACTAGTAAAATAATAAAGTGGCTATAATAATAATTGTCAAAGGTTACCGCTTAACACTACCACCAGCATCCCCCCAGTGGGTTCCCGCATTGTCGTTGCGGGGGGCTCAGTAGTCGTGGTCTCTCAGCCACGGTGAAGCGAAGAGGAACCCCAAAGTGGGGCCGCTTGTCAGGGCTTTTGCCTCAAAGCCCACAACGTAGCGGCCAAAAAGTAGGTTGCGGTGAGGTGCACCGCAACTGAGGCGGGCAGCGATGTCGAATGGGGGGCGTTGCGGCTGAGGGTTACAGGCTGCGGCAGAGGAGGAGTGCCGGTACTTCTGAGTAGCGGCTCTTCCCTTCCGTAGCCTGGACGGGGCCGCCACTGTTTGAGGGCGGACGCGGTGGGGCCGCAGGGGAGGAGGAGTGTCGGTATAGCGTAGCCGCTCTCCCTATCTCCTGCGGCCGAAAAGCGGCAGGCGGCGGAGCTACTAACAAAAATGCCCGGTTCGACGGCGCGTTGTGTTTCACGTGCTTTCAGAGTTGTCAGCAATTACTGGTGGGGTCCGCAAGTGCCGATGCCTGCCAGGGGTGTGGGTTGTTCGAAAGAGATACCGTTGCCCCTGGCACGCAAGCAACTAAGGGAACATGGGTGGGTTTATTTAGTAAAAGTCTGACACGCCCTCCTGCCCCACCCAGATTGGGAGAAGTTATTTGATGATTTCCCACTCTAAAAAAAAACACCACCACCAGCATACGATTCTAAGGTCGCATTGACTTGAATAACAGGCGAAAATTCCTGAATCGATGAATGCATTGCAATAACTTAAAGTGGTCATTAATATCAAGATTTTACTGTTCGTTACGAGTTCCATGAAATTCATTTGTGCGACCATTACTATTTAATGGGCTCTACAAATGTGCCAACAGTTATCAGCGTCATATTCCACGGAGCCATTTTGTTTTACAACTTATTCTGAAGGCAGATGGAAACATTCAGTTTTCCATTAATACCTTGTGGAAATCTTAGAAGTCTGAAATTGTATACAATTTGGCAATAGATGTAACGAATGCCTTCATGACATTAGTTTGCGATCGTCATTCGTCTGTTTGCTAGGCAAAAAACAGGCAAGGTCCATCGAAAACCTCCAGGTATTGGAAGGTCTAGTGGACTAGATCGTCGTCTTGTCTACTTAGAAAAACGAATTTCAATGGCCAATGTGAGAACGATGTGGGTCATTGTTTTTTTTTTTTTTTTTTTTTTTTCGCAGTTACATAGTTTAAATCATGATCAGGCAGTTTCGGTCATTTATGCTGCGTACCCAAATGTCCTTTCTTTGAGCTCGTTTAAGCTCCTTTTTTTTGAGTCGTTTAACTCCTTAAGTTCTGAGTTGAGCAGCACGATACTGACAAATGCGCGCACGCATTTGTCAGTACTCGTGCTATTCAACTGACTGAACAGGTCCACTCAATCTGTGGTTCTTTCCTCAAAAGACCATTTCAGGCACCAACCTACATGATCTTCACATGATCTGACCGAGATTATGTCTGGACTGTAACCTCTGCGTTTATTACGACTTTTATTCTCAGAGTAGTCAGATAGGAACCGCCGACCTCATCTAGTTTAAAAAATATGATTGACGTGTAAAAGTGTTTATGCAAACCAACTTACAGATACAAAATCATTTATAATTTATCAATAATTCCATCAATAAGAGATCGACAGGAAAATTCAGCTATTTTCAACGCTTTCCCGAACCGCAGAACAAAATCTTACCAGGCAATTTTTCTATTCCAGGAAAGGATCGACTTCATTGAAGGAGAAATTCAGGAGATAACACGCAACGCACGAAACCTGAAGAGCGACTACCTTTCCTTGATAGAGCTGAAGACACTAATTGAGAAGATGCAGACTTTCTTCCAAGATCACAGCGCACAGCGGAAGATATCGGCGTCTGTACAAATATACAACAACGATGCGGTGTTGGGACATCTTGGGTTCATTGCGGGCGTGGTCACGACAGCCAGGATACCAGCATTCGAGAAGATGCTGTGGAGAATATCCCATGGGAATATATTCTTTAAGCAAGCGCAGATTGATGAGCCTTTGAAGGATCCTATTACGGTAAGGTACCTGTTTTCTTCTCGTATCAGACACTAAATACACAAGCAAAGGCTATGCCATAGTTAATTCCTGTGCTGACTGCCCTCGGTGCGCGGTGCTCGAGGGTTTTACTCTCTGTATGATAGTCCATTTTCTCTTTGTCAAGGCCACTCTTTACAAAGGGAAAATGGGCTTTCACGATTTGCTAGTTTCCAATTGGTTCTTATTCTGCGTTGACCGTTATTTGTTCCTATTTCAGTCCCATTTATCCTTACCAATAATGAAGGAAAGTACCCTTGGCGTTGCGTATGAAATTTTGAAACAGCTAGATATTAAATTCTTGTTCGGCTATTTTTTACATATTAATTTTGACTGGTTTTCGACCACTTTGATTACATTATCTTTCAAAGTTTTGAGTTTCCTTCTTCATAGCTTCGACGATCCAAATATTTTTTCTAACATGATAACTAAAAGCTGTATTGATTCTTTACCGATTTGACGTGCTATGAAAAGGTCGGGAGTTCAAATCAAGTTCACGGCTAACCCTCGAACTTCATGGCATGCCCACGCATTCAGACGTATATTTAGCTTATAGCAGCTATGACATCCGTAACCCCTTCCATATAATAATGATACCTACGAGTAGATAGATAAGTTACATATTGTCTGCTCCATAGATTCGTCATTCAGTTCATTTATAAACGTCACAGGTATAGATGAGGCAGTCGTCTGTTATTAGTATTTAGTAGAACTATTTTATAATTCATAACGAAGGTATACTTTCCCTTACGTTCCTTGGAAAGCACGTTAAGTCGTGGGTCCTGGCGGTCGTTCGTAGCTCTTCGGGCTTGTGAGTACCCAAAATAAAACGACAAAACAGTCGTTTTGTTTTGGGTAGTCACAAGCCCGAAAGTCTGACAACCAGTCTTGCTAAGGGCGTGTTACCCAATGACTGGGTTGTGAAGTTAGATAAGCGGTCGCTATATCATGTAGCATATTGATATTCAACTGCATTCGGTCCGGTTACACTGCGAGCTGACTCCATCATAGATAGGAAAAAGATAGGCAGATTGAAGGCATATAGTTGAATTAAAATCGTCAGGATTCCTAAACCTTACCAACCTTACTGATAAATACCACAAAATAAACGATAATTAATTGATTGGTTTGCCTTTTCTCTGGATTGAATTGCATTGGACCTATTCTATTGACCTTAGACACCACTGACCAGAATTTAATTATATGAATACGAGCAAGCGCAGTTCCTATTAATTCAATGTATGTGAGGAAACTTCTCTGCCAGCTGTAGTACATTTCGAATAATAGTATATTTATAACTATATAAAGTATATTGTGATAGCATATAGACTAAATAATATCACAGAATCGAAGGCAAAACTGGCAAAATTTATAGAGATGCCGTTAACAAAATATATTGCTTGCCAATATCGTTGGAATAAAATAGCAAATTATCTATTTCTGTCTATAACGGCTCGCTCCTACTGATACCTCGGAAACATTATGGCACGAATAGCAAGTAAATCTTGCTTTTTATCTTTTGTTATAGTGTTCTTTAATCTAATAAATTATGGACATTGTTGCTGTGGGGTGTTAGAAAGTTTGTGGGCTGTTGAGTGTATATCTTTAGCTGTTGACACTGGTAGAAGATTCAATATTTGCCTTCAGGGTTGAAGGCTAATCTTATCTAATAAGGATAAACATATCTCTTATTGGCTGAATTTCTCAAAATTACTGATATCAGATTATCCCGTTGTTCTAATGGTCATAAGTGCAATAGCTAAACGTGGTCCAGCGATCGAACCACCAAAGAAAAATATTATAGGTTTTTCCAATAGCAGGCTGGTTTCTGGATTACGAAATACCTATGCCCGGCTATGTTACTCTCAAATTGTGTCAAAAGATCGTGGTAATCGACGAAAACATTTACTCAGTATAGTGCCAATATCTCTAAGCCAGCTTTGTGTTCCTTCGAAAAGATAATTTAAATAAAAGCCAATTTCAATTACCAACCAAATCCACACGTGGACGTAAAAATAAAAACCTCCGACCATAATGGCGTTGACCTATCTAAATCAAAATTATTCGTTTAATAACATGTATGAAGGCTTCATAAAATGTTCGCTGGCCTCACGTGAGCTGAACACGCGAACCAAATGTTACAAAGAATAATTTTCAGTAGGTACCAGTAACATAGTTTGGGCGATGGAAAGTCATCATTAGGGAAAGCTTAATCACTGTTTTTAAAAAGATATTTGGGATATTTTAAAGTCGCATGCATGGTGTTGGAAAGGTGGATCATAACCTACTCACGAAAATGCTATTTTGTTTCAAACGATGGGGTATGAGAAGATCTTAAATTACCTGGACACACGCCGTTAACCACTGCAGTGTGAGAGGTGTCCATAAATTATTAAAACATTGTCCTTTTTATTGTCTTGTGGTTTTCCCTAGAAAAGGCAAAATAATTCGTTTTCAAAGACCTGCCAAATTCAATGGTGTGGCACAGACCATCAGACAAACATTTTGTTCCACGGGACCAACATCGTAATCCCGAAGAATAATCAGTCAGCCCCCTTTTGGGGGAGGCCTATGTCCAGCAGTGGACGTTTTTCGGCTGAAATGATGATGATGATGATGATGGGACAGTTGATACATTTTTCGCGACTACGATATTGGACCCATGGAGAAAGTTGTTCAGTTGATGGTCAGTAAATTTGGAAGCTCTTTGAAAACTTACTCTCTATATCTAGTAGGTACTGGACTATCTGAATTAACTGATTCGTAAATTGTGTCCATCCTTTCCTGGGCAAACTTGCATTGTACTTTGTTGTGATATTGAACCTTTTTCCTGCGATTTACGAAAGCGCACTGCGCATTCTATACAGGTACAAACCCGTCCGATTCAAATTCTCATTCTTTCTCCCTAATTACAACAACTTAACAGTGTAATTACCAGGCCTTGAACCAACAAATCTAGACGCATCTAGGCAGCAATAAAACGCCACAGTATTTAATATGGGAGCCCACAAGTGGCCGGTCGTTAACCCCTGGTTCATATTGATTTTTCTAGACGCTCTTACCCATTACAAAGCTTTTATAAGCGTTCTTGGAAAACGCTAGAATATGGAACGCGTCAAAACGTCGTTTGGAATAAATCTCTGTCGTTCACGAAATGGGGCAGTGACCTTGTCGTCTGAAAAGTTTGGAAAACTGTTTGATTTACAGGTTTTTGGATTTGTTTTGACTTTAATCTGTTCCTTTTGGGCTTACTTCTGTGGATGTTTAGATACACTTGCGCAGAAAATAGTCGACCTTCTTAACGGAAACGGAAGCGACCTGTCTGATGGTATAGATTATCATCGCAATAACAAAGCCATTCCTGAACATGCTCAGCATCTGCCTAGCTTTTGTGTACTGTTTATGTGTATATAGTTTTGTCATCCTCTTTACAATATTTCCTATTAGCTTATTACGCCGTCTACAGTTGGCTTTTGGTGCGCATTATTTTTAAATTCCAATTATAGTAAAATTAATTGTTACAGTGTTTTACAGAATTCCATATGTAGCTGTAATCCATAATTATAAGTCGATAATGCGTTAAAAATGCGTTACCTAACAATACCTACATATGTAAGTGCCACAGGGCTTGCCGTTATGTACAGACGTAAATGCCAAAATGAGGGTGAACGGAAGTACGCCTTTGTAATACGGAGAGTGTTTGTGGATTATAATCGGGACAGTTATGTTGACCTTGGTATAACGTTTATGCATGTTTTATCATGATCAACTCAAACCAGCCCTTAAGCCCTTGATATTGCGTGAGTGTTTACTATAATTCAGTTAAGCTCGCTCCCTGGGGAACGAGCTTAACTGAATTATTTATCCTAGGCTTTGTTTTTGTTTCAAAAGGCTTTGAACAAAAAAAATCCACTGCTTATAAAAGAACCTGTAAGGGGTCAAATAATAAACATAGTTACCTCTGTTTTTTAAAAGCAACAAACCTCTATTATGAATCTATCAACCAAGCCGTAAACTATCCACTTGAACCACAACACTTGACCACAGGAATCTCTTTGGGATTGTTTATGCATGAAAAAATTCACATGTTTTTTTTTTGTTTGGGTGGGAAATCATCAAATGACTTCTCCCGCTCTGGGTGGAGCAGGAGGGCGTGTCAGACTCTTACTTACTAAAACCCACCCGTGTTCCCTCAGTTGCCGGTGTGCCAGGGGCGGCGGTATCTCTTTCGAACAACGCGCACCCCTGGCAGGCACCGGCCCTTGCATACTCCTTGGTCACCCTGCGACGGGTCAGCACAGTTGCCCCGCCGCCTACCACTTTTCGGCCGCAGGGGATAGGGAGACCGGCCAACACTATACCGACACTCCTCTTCCCATGCGGCCCCACCGCGTTCGCCATCAAACGGTGCCGTCCAGGCCACGGAAGGAAAGAGCGCTACTCAAAAGTTCCGGGACTCCTCCTCCGCCGCAGCCTGTAACCTTCAGCCGCGATGCCTCCCATTCCTCAATGCGGCCCACCTCAGTTGCGGTGCACCTCACCTCAACCTACTTTTTTGGCCGCTACGTCGTCGGCTTTGAGGCAAAAGCCCTGACGAGCGGCATCAACTTTGGGTTCCTCTTCGCTTCACCGTGGGTGGGAGACCACGGCTACTGAGCTCCCCCGCAACGACAATGCGGGAACCCACTCGGGGGGGAAATTCACATGTTCAGGTATAACTCAGGAGGGGATTGTGACTAAGTAATAACAGTTGCAAGGGTCGATCGCTACGCTTGCTGCGGTCGGTCCGTAGATGGGTGACCATATTTACATATATATTTGCAGCCAATCTGTCTTGTGCTTTGCTGTTGACACAATTTCAGTGTGGAATGCCAAGAGAACGCCTTCCTTAAATAAAAAATGTGTAATATTACAAAAATATGTCCGAAATAATTCTGGGCAGTCCACCTCTGTACCAAAGTTGCTGAAAACCAATGTTTATGGGATATATTTATATCAACACGAAAGTAAAAGAATTCTTGAAATAGTTTATTTTTGACTACGCTTAATCCGTAGGTATTTTCCAGACTGCTATAAAAGCAGTTAATCGTTTTAAATAACCTAAGGCACCTGTCTCCCACCGGCGAACTAAAAACGTGTTCACGAGCAACGAACAGCGAGTTACAGTTGGCGACAAGCGATTTCTCGCAGTGTATGTAGAATCTTTTGTCGGTACGTTTCTTTTGCGAAAAATACGTTAATAGCTATTGTTGCTTCTTCGTCAGTGACGGGGAAGGTGCCTGAGGATGAATAAGAAAGCAGTCACAGTTGGAAAACATGCCAAAAAAAATAAATATGAATACCCGGTTTGGTAAGGCCCAAGGCTTCCATCCTTCTTTAGTATTCTGTATCTTAAAACCCTGCTCTCCCTTTCCAGGGTCACGAGCTCCTGAAGACAGTGTTCGTGGTATTCTTCCACGGCGAGCAAATTAAGCTGCGTGTGAAGAAGGTCTGCTTTGGGTTCAAAGCCACGCTGTACCCATGCCCTCCGACGTACAAGGACCAACTGGACATGTTGGCTGGAGTGGGCTCCAGGATCAAGGATTTGGAAATGGTGCGTTTAAGATATATAAAGTTAATGGGAGAGATGCAGTAGCATGCAAGTGGAAGAGCTCCGTGTTGTTAACATGTATCTTCAATACTAGAGTTATAATAACGAGTATGAGTATTATAATAATATGTGAACACACCTGAACGACATTAATGCAGATGCAATCAAGCCAAGCAAGAAGTAGCACTCTATAGTCTATGCTTAGAATAAGATACCAATTTGCCAAACTGGAATGAAAACGGTTTCAATCTTTCAACCACCTTGCTTATGAACCTTAATGAAATGTTTATTTCACCCAACCTCAATAGGAAAGGTAGGATCTCAGGGGAGGATCCTCCAACTAGACGGGTGTTGTGTCTGGTGGACATCTGCCCGAAGAATGATATCGGAACGTTGTATATATGCTAGTTGCTTGCGTGATGCAGGATCTTGCGTGACGTCAATGTAATGGGTAGTTCGCGTAGATGCCGCTACATATACTTATTCTGTTTTTTTCTTTTCCTTCCAGGTATTGGAACAAACAGAGAACCACCGTCGCCTGGTCCTCACCAACATAGCCCGCGACATCAGCACCTGGATGGTGGCCGTGCGCAAGGAGAAGGCCATCTACCACACGCTCAACATGTTCAGTATGGACATCGTCAAGAAGTGCCTCATCGCAGAGTGCTGGGTGCCAAGGAGAGACCTCACTGCGGTGCAAAAGGCGCTTGAGAATGGAGTGGTAAGAATTGATGTTCAATTGTTTTTGTTAAGTATGGAGCTAGTGTGGGTGTACTATTATGTTCGTTATGTTTTCTCTTAGCATCCTTTCTGCTTTTTTTTTTAATTGGCTCCTTAGGTTTGTATCGTTATGTTAACCAAGCGATTACCCCCTACATACAAATTTACAAGCAAATACAAATTTACCTATTTATAATGTTAGTATAGAGTACTTCAACCATATGCCTTGTCCACACTGAGAGATACATTTCTCTAACTTAGTTCGCACAAGGCTAATCGTGGTAGAAACAAAATCTTTAAAGAACGTCTGTTATGGCATGGGAGTTCACAGGATACAATAGATTAGTTTACAAAATCAAATAATATAAACGGTCGCCTGTGTTTTTACAGAAAGCAAGTGGCAGCCCGATTCCCTCGATCTTACACTACGTACCAACAAACGAGATCCCTCCGACATTCAACAAAACCAACAAGTTCACCAAAGGTTTCCAAAACCTCATTGATTCCTATGGAATCGCCAGCTACAGAGAAGTCAATCCAGGTAAACATCATGGAAACATAATAATATTCTATGTTGCAAACATGCATGAATTGTATAATAAATGTACATACCATTCAGAACCTCAATATACAACTAAAGCATAAATCTTGCTTGCTTTGCAAAATATAACATTCAAGACATAAAAAAATATCCAGAGTCTAATTTAATTAGCTAGAAAAACTCCAGAGATATTATGGTTAACGATATCCCACTCAAAAAAAAACACATATTACATAACAACGATAATAAACGATTTTGTGATTTTTAACCGACAAAACGAAAAAGGAGCAAGATTCGCATAACTTTTTGCAGAAAGTCCGTTTTTTATCGTATTTTTTTACTAACACTTTCTTCATACTTAAATTGTCCCATTTAGAACTGAAATACAAAATTGCCCCGAACACGGGTGGGTTTTAGCCAGTAAAAGTCTGACACGCCCTCCTGCTCCACCCAGAGCGGGAGAAGTTATTTGATGATTTACTAACCTCAAAAAAAACCCCCAAGTTTCGAGGTTAATTGATTTTCTATCTACTGAATTTTCACTTGTGAACTAGCTACTAGCTTAGCTTATATTGTTTTAAAATCATACATACCTTCAAATTAGTTTACCAATTAACAAATCTTTAAATCGTTCCAGCATTATACACGATCATAACATTCCCGTTCCTCTTCGCCGTGATGTTCGGGGACGTCGGTCATGGGATCATCATGACAGCCTTCGCAGCAATCCTAGTCATTTACGAGAAGAAATTCGCCAAAACTAAGACAGACAACGAAATATGGAACATTTTCTTTGGTGGACGATACATTATACTCCTCATGGGAATATTTTCGATATACACTGGTTTGATATACAACGACATGTTTTCGAAGTCTCTGAACATATTTGGGACGAGTTGGCGGAATGTGTATGAAGATGGTGTTTTACAGAATCATACTATGTTAGAATTAGATCCTAAAACGGCGTATATACAGACGCCTTATCCATTTGGATTGGACCCTGCTTGGCAGGTGAGAACCTTAATTTTATATGCTTAATATTTTCTGTAACTTGTTTATATTATGGGTTACCAACTAAATTTATACACACCAAGCCACAATCTTTGTCATCAATGCCACAATATGAAGCAATTACTTCTTTTTTTAAACTTGCTATTTATATACCACACATAACACATTATTATGTTAGAAAGAAAGTCCGTGAAGTCTAAGTAAACAGTTATATCTAATGATGCATTAAAATAGGTTGGCAAAGAGAGGGATAGGGAGTTTTCAATTTCAACATAACTAACAATGAATTTTCTCATTTCCAGTTCGCTTCAAACAACATAATATTCTTAAACTCGTTCAAGATGAAACTGTCGATTATATTCGGCGTGATACATATGGCGTTTGGTGTAACTATGAGTGTGGTAAACTTCAAGTAATTACTGTATTCATAGAAACTAGAATGTTTAGTGCGTTTCCAATTGAAAGTGATGACATTGTAATTAACGTTGTTTTTTTTCCACAGCTTTTTCAAGAAACGAGAGATGATATTTCTTCAGTATCTACCTCAGATTCTGTTTCTTTTGCTCCTATTTTGGTACCTATGTTTGCTGATGTTTCTGAAGTGGATTATGTATTCGGCTATTGCGACAGGTAAAGACTGCGAGAAATGATAATGTAGTCTTTAAAAAAAAAAAAACTTTATATAAAGCTTCCCTTTTTACCATTACATTAGGACCTAAATTCTGCGTCAGTAAGTTTTGTTAGCGTTGCTGAATACTAGGCCAAATAAAAATAAACACTTATTTCCGAACAATATTTTCCATCGAGTCGCTAAGAAGAAGACGAAGCTTTAAAGGTACTCAAGTACGCTAAAAGAACATATAAAGGAATAATATGTTCACGTATACCGAACGATTGACCACAGAGTGAGACATTATTACAAAAAATATCGTGACGATATTTTATTGCGCACTACATTTTCAACTCTCGGTGTTGAGCTAAGCATTGAGACCTTAACTGAACGCATTCCAGCGAGTCAAAAAAACGCACTCTTGGACTTTAACACAACGGAGTGTGTAGAAAATCCAATGCGCGTAAAAAAGAGCTGTAGCCTGAACTAAGGGAAGTCCATTGATCTTGGAGCTTCGTCTTCATAACTTAGAGCTACCTCAACAAACTTATAAAAGCACACTAACCACTAATCTTCTTTTAGATCCAGCTCTAGGCACGTCTTGCGCCCCCTCAGTGCTGATCATCTTCATCAACATGATGCTGATGAAGGGTTCTGAGGACAAGCTTCCCTGCCGTGCCATGATGTACGCTGGTCAGGATCAAGTGCAGAAGACGTTCCTAGCGATCGGTTTCTTGTGTATACCTATAATGCTGTTCGGGAAGCCATTGTATAAGATGGCGGTGGCTAAGAAGCGGAAGGTAAGATTTTGAAGATGTGTCCAATTTAATTTGGACATTTAGACACCGTATAGACAGTGAACCTACCCTACCCCAGGACCACAATCTATACGATGTCTAAAATTTTTTTGTCGTTTAATACGTCTATTAATGAGAACACTACATAATTATAAAGTTCTGGAGTCCGCAAAGATAATGAGCTAATCTGGTTTATAGTAATAAAACTACGAAGATTCGGCAGACCATCTTCTTTTGTTTCGTCGGATCCAAGCCTATATCCATTTTTACTTCTGAGAAATTCCATTGAAATCCTTTATCTTAATAGAAATCTTCAAAACACCAAACTAGAAATCAACAGACTACAGGGTCTACAGGTACCGATTCTTTTGTTCACCACCTAAACTGAAATAAGAGAATGCTATCTCTTACTGACAGACCGCGAAAGAAAAAGACAAGAGCCGCTTTAGAACTGTCAAACCTAAGTGTCAAACTAAATTACGTCTCGATTGCGTTGAATTTGTCGTGATTTTACGCATGATGAATTCAGTTCGCCTATTTGCTTCGAATAAAATCTTATTAAACTAAATTTGACAGCTCTAATTTATTTTCGTCTATTTCTTGTTTTATTAAGCCGCGTCCCCGCTCCGTGAGGCCGAGCCGCGCGGCCGAGCCTCGTGAGTGTGGACGCGAGCGATGCATGAGCCGCGCGGCCGGCCTCGCGCAACCCGACGGATGTCGGTCTACTTCAAAGAAAGCCGCGCGGCTCTGGGTAGTGGTGACGGGCCGCGCGGCCTGTCTGTGTGCTTTTTTGGCAATAATGGGTCCAACTGCATTAAGTAAAATCTCAAATTCTGAAGTTGACATGCGAAAAAGTTTCGAAATCTTCCATTGCATCTATGTATATTCAAGACTTAGTTGATCTACATCATCTATTATTAAATCTTGTATTAAATTACTATCAATGTAAGTTTTTCTGCTGGTTATTCTTGGTCGCACCCAAAAACGTCATCGCCGCTGTTTATTTCTTATTGGCGCAGCGGTGCTTATTACTATGAATGCTACTGAAGCTAAAAACATGTCCTTTTATTCATATGTTGTATGGTACATCTCAAAAGAAACTGCCGGTAATATTTATTTATTCATTTACACATACAATTATTTTTACAGGCAGGACCCAATGTAATAAAAGTAGTCATACAGACAAGTAAAATATACAGAAAAGTAGACACCCAGAGACGCCACTCGAAACCTGATCACACACGCCTACACCGGTCCATGACTGACCAGTCCCAAGTAACGGCTCCGTGTGCCGGCCCAAGTTACATGGAGGACAACACACTAACTGTCACTCTCTGGAATTCCGCCAATGAACAGGAAAAAATGTCCAACCGCTGAGAGATGATATTAATTATCTTAACAGCCCGACACACGGGTGCAAACTTTAATAGGTTTGTACGGGCTACCGGAGTTTTAAACAGACTCTCCCTCGGCCCCAACCGTAGCCTACTGTTTGGAACGAGTAATCCCAACGATCCCAAGATTTGCGGGTTGTTTAGCATCCCGCGAAATACCATAACGACATACTTTACTAGAGCAAGATTGCGTCTTACTTCCAACTTATAGTACCCAACCATCCCGATTACAAAGAGAGTTGGGTACATAAGCGGGTAAAACGGGTAGACGCCAAATTGTCTCATGTATAGGTACCGTGCAAACTTGTTCTGCATCTTTTCCACCATCTGAGAATATTTAGTTTCATGAGGATTCCAGATGATGGCACTAGTTTCCAAGTTGCTTCGCACCAATGCGTTAAACAGTGATTTCACTGCTGCCATGTTAGTGAAGTCCCGCGTTTCTCGCATGACAAACCCAAGATTTTGGAAGGCCTTTTTACACACCTGCACGATATGAGATCGAAAAGATAAATCCTCCGAAAAGGTGACCCCAAGATCTCGCACCGACCCCACCCGCGGTATGACCTGACCGCCCATGGTTTATTCGTGACGTCTGGGTATCACGGCCCGCGTGAAGGACATTACGTTACACTTCGTCACATTGAAGTGTAACTTGTTCTTTACACTCCACGCTGCCACCCGATCGATGTCACGCTGAAGCTTTTCACAGTGCGACTCGTTGGTTATCCCCGCATGAACAACTTCAGATCGTCAGCGAATAATAGGCCGCCAGCATCTTCTATGACCTCAGGGAGATCATTGACCGTGATAATGAATTCCAAGGGTCCTAAATTCGTCCCCTGGCTTACCCCCGTAAGAGTGCAATACGCTTCAGAGTTGTAGCCTGCGTATTCCACCATTTGCTTGCGGTTGCCCAAATAGCTGACAAAGAACTTTAAAAGGGCTGGGGTAAAACCAGCCTTCGCAAATTTACTTAAAAGAATATCATTGTCCACGCTATCGAATGCCTTCCTGAAGTCAAAGTAAGCGACGTCCAGTTGTGCACCTGCTTCAGAGTCCAGTACTGTGGCTGCCTGGTTTAAGAAACACATTAAGTTCGAATTCGTGCTGCGGCCCGCGCGGAAACCATGCTGCGCATCGCTGAGCTGTGAGGCTACTTGCGAGTGGATAGCTGAACACAACGCAGTCTCGAAGACTTTAGCAAATGGTGACATTACTGCTACTGGCCTATATCCACTAACGTCTGAGCTTGGGGCCCCTTTCGGTACCGGAGTAACCCTGGTTAACTTCCAGCCGTCCGGATACGAGCATTCCCGTAAGAAACCTTCTTGTCACAGTCACGGCGTGCAGCTGCCGACTATTTATGTTATGTATGCCTATGTTTAAAAATATTTGTGTTGTTATCATGTTTTTTTTTTTTAAATATGTTTTTTCATCTTTTTATATGCACGTGTTTCTGTGACAAATAAATACATTTTTCTTTCTTTTCTTTCTAAACTATTAAACAGATGCATGAGCGGCCGGGCTAGTACATTCCTACAATCTTTAACAATGAAGGGGGGCACCCCGTCTGGCCCAACCGAACGCTTGGGCTTGAGGCGCGTGAGCGCGGCACCTACCTCGCCGAGAGATAGCTGCCCCACGTGAACGCAGGCGCCGCGCTCAGGCGCCGCCTGCCCGGCGGCAGCCGCATCCAGCCGTGGCGCCACCACCCCATAAACTGAATGGAAGTAATCCGCCTGGGCACACTCCGTGTTTACGGCTATCCGCGCGGTCACATCTTAGTATTGTGTACCCACACGGAGCCAGTTCACCATCATGTATCGAATCATTTATTCCAGTATCAGTTATGGCTACCAAGTCAGCCATAGACCCTACAATATTATTGTAAAATGATTTTAATTTCGTGCGTAGTCCTCTAACATTCTGGTAGAAAAGATCTAATGAACATTTCCTGTTACTAGCTTGCACCACATTCACACCGTTCGAGTACACCTTTCCCAACGTTTGCGAGTGGGAACTATTTAAACTATTAGCACTAGCATACCGAAAGTCATTCACGTTTCGTCGTTTCATACTGTGTTCACTGAGAGGAGCAGCCGATGACTGCGCTTGCACTGACGGCGGCGCCGGCGGCGGTGCGAATCTCGGAGCTTGTATCCCCCCGCTGCTCGCGGGGACGCCTCGGAAACCAATCAGACAACTTCACTCCTGCGGGCCACGCCGTCGGCGTGTTTATCCGCTCATTCAAGCTCTCAGGAAAGGCAATTACGAATGCAGCGTGCCTCGTAGTTTTTATTACACGTTTCTCTACACGATATTGTTCACAACTTTGAAACTTATTCTCTCCGGTTTAAAAGACCAAGCCTGTAAAAATTTCAGTTTTTCCACAGTTTTGAGTTCGTTATCCTCTTGTCCGCTGCCAGTGACCACTCGCCGCTTGGAGTTACGTACTTTGCGCGCCGGTAGCCAGCCTTGTTCGGAGGTAGGGTTTTCCTGACGATTGTCCTTCACGTCGTCCGTGCGTATTTCCGCTGAATTCGTGGCCCCACACAGCTCCGATGACAAAGTTGTTTTTGTGGGTAGCTTGTGATTTGCACTCGTAGCTGTCATAGTACCAATCGCCTTAACTTGTTCCGTTTCGGGTAGGTTATTTGACTCACCTTCCCCATCGATCCTTGATTTTGCAGCGGCTGATTTTTTTGCGGCACCTGCGTATCCACTTTTGGTTTTAGCCGCCGAATTAACTCGCGCTTGCCGCAAGGGTCGCTGTGTAGTCGTAGGAAACTCCGGCTGCTCATGACCACCGTCGTTGGCGTTCACTTGTTTCGGAGGGACAGATTTCGGTGTACCCTCAACAGCTAATGTTAACAAGATCAACGATTGCTCTTGCTTAACAATTATAGCAGTTTGCTCATCAATTTTGCCCTCGAGAGCACAGATTTTTGTCGCGAGACCCGCCACTAGTTTTTGTAGCTCGCGCACTACACCTTCAAGGGCTTTTTGGGCCATTATTATACTTTTTACGCGTGACTAAATAACACAAAAGCCTCGCGAGGCCGAGCCGCGCGGCCCGAAAAGCCGCGCGGCTCGTAGTGGGGACGCTACTTTAGAAAGAAAAAGATAGCTATAGCTTAAATTAAGTTTAGTCGGTGCTCAATAGAACCATCACCTGTATTGTTATTTTTGTAGTTATTTGATTTTGGCTTGAAGTCTACATTCTTCTTTCCTTTTCAGCAATACCAACAAGGAGTAGAAGGCGGTGACGTGGAAGAGAAGGAAGGTCATGATGGTGGCATGGCCGAGGAGCTGATCACGCAATGTATCCACACCATCGAGTACGTGCTCGGTGCTGTGTCGCACACCGCCTCATACTTGCGCCTGTGGGCGCTGTCGCTTGCCCATGCGCGTGAGTTAACATATCTTTTGTCTTGCTCTGTTACAGATAGGAGTAAAATATACCTATGATAATGGTAATAACATGTTGTTAATCACCACTCATCAGCACTAAAGTGCTGTTGCACATCTTGACACACTTCATATTAACAGCAGTAGTAAAATCCAAATCCAAACTAAGATAAAATTCGAAAATTCGTGATATCCTTTTATTTTACTCCATCAGAACTATCAGCGGTACTCTGGCAGCGCGTCCTCATCCAGGGCATGGGTAGCCCAGGCGTGAACTCCATCAAGCTGTACCTCATCTTCGCCGTGTGGGCGTTCTTCACGCTGGCCATCCTGGTACTCATGGAGGGCCTGTCTGCTTTTTTGCATACGCTGCGGTTGCACTGGTAGGTTTATTTTTTAAACAATTTTCCGGTTGTTAAATGTCTCCGTGAAAATGTAGGTGAAATGAGCTGTCATAGGAATTGACACTATTGACAGCTCATCATCATCATTTCAGCCGAAAGACGTCCAATGCTGGACATAAGCTTCCCCCAACTTACTTTACCTTGTTTTCACCCTGAGATTATTACAGCCAATCTACACGTATAAACTTCCTAAGCCATTATAATAATTATAAAGACAAAATCGCTCCAGTATTCAGAGAAATATTGAGCGCAACGTGCTTAAACAAGCCGTGAGAAAGGAACCAATTTTCATTTTGTGAAAAATCATCTGATAAAACGGATAGACTTGACAGTCTTAGTAAATCAGATTTTGATATTTGTAAATATTTAAATAGCAAGGCCTACGCTGCTGTTGATAGCTTTTTCTTGGAGAAATCTATTTCCAGATTTATTTCTTGTCTAGGATGATACAAAACTCCAAGATCAATTCCTTACTTCCTCATTCCAGGGTGGAATTCATGAGCAAGTTCTACGAAGGTCAAGGATATGCCTTTGCACCATTCTGCTTCACGGACATCCTGGAGAACGAAGATGATGAGCGCAAGGCAGCAGCGGAAACCAACGGCGGCCCGCACGAGTGACCACAAGACTAATTAGGATAAGTAGCCAAACATACCACCTGCAAAGGTGTTCGGCTATGCTGGTGATGCTGGAATTAGTTGGGCTGTCAGTCGCGGACAACCTCAAGTGTGCCTTAAAATATTGAATGGACAAGTGGAATAATAATGTTAGCCGGTTGAAGTAGAGTGTGGCAAGGATCTTTTGGTTTTTGAATGACAGGCTTATCCTGTTCGGCCACCCTGAAACATGGACCACAATGATAAGGATAAATGATTTTATTTCTGTAAATAAGTTTGTACAAACACTTTTGCACATCAATCATATTTATAAAACTAGATGAGGTTGGCGTTTCCTATATGATTATTCTGAGAAGAAAGACCCGAAACAAACTCTCTTAAACGGTCACAGTCTCTTTTTAAGTTGAGACATATTTTTGGTGACATGTGGATTGGTGCCTGAAATGGTCTTTTGAGGAAAGAACCAAATAGATTAATTGGAACTATCCAATCAGTGCACGCATTTATCAGTAATCATACATCTGAACTCAGAATTTAAGGAGCTGAACGATTTAACGGACATTTGGGTAGGCCCCAAAAAATTACTCAACCTAGGGGTGGATACTCGGAAACGCGTATTTATCTGTACACCCCAGGTAGTAGGTATGTTATATATGTATTTTTATAGGTACCAAGTTCTTGGGCAAGTTTCTAATATGTTCTCTAAATGACTGTACACAGCCGAGAGAGAAGATAGGAAGAAAAATAATATACGATTATCCCACACACACCATCTGGTGTGGACAAATAAACGCGTTTCCGAGTACCTATCCATCCGAAGGTAGCTGTGTTAGGGTGGCCACCGTGGGCCAAACGGAATAAGCCGAATGACATTGACAGAGTGGCGCTGTTGGTTAACTTTTTTGTGAGATTGTGCCAGAAATTTTGTTGAAAAAAAAGATGGCGGCGTACAATTATAAGTTTCTGATGTCTTGTTCCAAGGTAAATAGTGGTATTATGTTAGTTTCAATATCAATTTTATAGTGCCTTTCTGATTTATATATAAAAATCTGACAATTTAAAATGATTTTAAGAAATTCTGGCTTCAACAAAGTGTAAGATAAATTCGTGCCTTAATTAATACACAGACTATTGAACCATTGTTTTACTAGTCGAACAAAATTTTTTTTTTAAACTATAGACATATGGGGTATTTATAGGAAATTATAGATAGTTACTCGACTCATTTAAATGTTTTGGATCTTTCAACGCGACTGGCATCACCATCTATTTTCAGCCTAAAATTAGTTCTCGGATATCATTTACGTACAAACGAAATTTTTAGATTACCTAGAAATTAGAATTTTGTAGAGTTCTGAATTTGTTGCTAGATTTGTCAGATATTGTAAGTAGAGTGGTGAAATTTTATAAATTAATGACAGAAAGTAATGAGAACATCCTGTATTTGAAAACAATATTACAGAATTTTAATTATTTACACGAAATTGTATCCTTATGACGTAGTAATACGAAAATATGTGATACACTCACACGACAAATAAATATCGAATATCTTCGACATAATACTGTCTTTAAATACAGTTGTTATATTGTACAAATGAATGTAATCACTGGCATGTCCGAAATTACATAGTTTCGGAGTCTTTTAGTACAAAATCGGAACAAAAGACATCGATTAATGAGTCATGTGACGTAGATATGGCATGACCGCAGTTGTGATAGTATTCACATTATTTTATAAATCACAATAAAATGTTCGTATAATATTTAACTTTAGATTAAGCGAAATGCTATATTTTTGTTTGTTTTAAGTAAAATTATTAGACCGTTTTACACGCATTGCCTCTGTGATAAACTAATGAAATCCCAGCCATTGTCTTAGTAACAACTTTTAAATTGAGCTACAAGAAATAATAAATTGTATCCCTCGCATTCCGGCACTTAAAGAAAAAATAGTCCAACATCTACAGGCACAAGTAGCTCAAGGTAAGGGAGCATCGTACGTTGGGACACGATAGTCCAAAATAGATGTCACATTAGAGCACGGTGTGAGCGCGTGTAAACGACAATTATATCTTTATTTTTAGCCAAAGATACGTTTTCTTTTAAATTATATCGCATGTTTGTTGAGCAATCGTTTCTCTTGTAAATATTATTATAGTGCCTTCAAAACTAGCGAACTATTAAGTATTCACTCTTTAAATATTATAAGGAATGTTCCATCTTTGTAATTTTTAGTAAAACAATCGCATGGATAGTGATATTTTAATATTTTTTTAGTTGAGATGTGTAAACTAGTACCTATCTACAACAGCTGCCTGATTAATCAAATTAATCGATATCTAGAAAAGAATTTCAATCGAGTTTCATCACAGTCAGCTAGTTGGTACATCTCTAAATTAGTCACTTTGTTAAACATCAGACTAAAATCTGATCTAATCATTAACACTAAACAATCTGGCTTCCATTCAAAGTCAAACTGTTTAATGTAACAACAAAATATTTATTTTAATAATCATATTATAGTTAAACTTTATATTTTTTCTTGTTAGTTATTTTTATTATTTTGTTATTAACTTTAACGGACCAATTTGTGGCCTTAACATATTATGAGACATATCAAGAAATGAGTGAAATCAAACTCTACTGTATCAAACTTTGTATAAGAGCTTTATTAATATCCTTTATCTACACGTAAACCAAAGGCACGATACAGCTACATTATTCACTGAAATATTTACGCAGACAAACAGACAAATTTAAAAACTACACAATTTTTACGCCATTCCTCAATAAACAGATTTTGACCATTCTTGTTATTTTATTACAAAACATACCCTAGATAAATTAATTGTGAAAAATCACGAACAAAAAGCAAAAAGAAAAGCCATGGAAGATAATCTAAATCTACTATCAATCTCAGGGAAATTACAATTCTAGTTAGCAAATTATAATGCACAAATCGATTAACAAAAGCGACAGATTAATTAAATATTGCGATAATACAGCATACTACGATAGATAGATACAATTTAAACCAATAAATTAAAAAGTAAATAGTTTATTGTAAATAATGTTGAAAATACATACATGAATATTATGTTTTCGTAATCATCGAGAATATAAATACATACAATCTTCGATTCGCTGTAATCAATGGGTTGTTACATAATTTCTACATCGTGTAGAATTGTGGATAATTTATTGATTCTTTTACATTTTTTAAAAACTATCCGTTTAAAGTGCATCTTATGTAGAAATATCAAAATCTCTATAATTATTTTAAATTTACTCTACTTTGGTAAATTAACATGGCCACATTAATTAAAACTCACGCGCTGAAGATGTTACAGATCTGCGCAATTTTTAAAACTCGTTAACTGATGGGTGAGGTGTTACGGTATTTTAAAGCCAAATTAATTTGCCAAAGCTTTAATCAAACCCGGAGTTGAAAACAAATGGAATGTTGAATCGTTTTAGATCCTTTAGCTCCATTTGTACCTTACTCCGAACTTCCGTATCGCCCCCTTAACCGACACTACTTAAAAACAACGCCGGCAATATTGTTCAATGTCCATTGATCTAAACCACAAAAGCTTGAAGTCATGCGAGTTAAATCACCACTCGAACACTATATAATTTACACTTATAATTTTTCAAAGTCCACTCAATTCAGTTCAAATATTGCTTATATATCTACGCAAGTGACGTAACGCATCTAAATTAGGGTGACGCACTTTCCGCAGACAGAATATCACACCAGCATAGTCAATGAAGTTACAAGTTACACCAAAATACATAGCACTTGTACTCTTCTAGTCAAATGAAATAAAAGAGGTGTGAGTAATTAATTATTTTTTCCATCAAATAAGGCCAAGAATATATCGCGATAATGGTAAACTCACTCTTTGCACTAATTTATTTCGCCTAGTTAAAGGGTTACCAAGATTTCTAGTGAAAATGCACTACACGTTACTATATTTTCGTATTAAAAATATCGAAGTGTGTCAAAAAACTAAAAGCTATTTATCTTGAGCGAATACCGAAAGGATTAAATAGAAGTAGGCAAGTTCCCTCTCACCGAGAGGAGGCCTGTGTCCCAGCAGTGGGAGCATTATAAGGCTGATGATGATGATGATGAGGCAAGTTAAGAATTTGACAATGACAAATTTAATACTTGTAAGTTTGAAGACAATCCAAAAATAAATTCTAGCACCCCCAACTACATAACACATTTACAATCACAATACGACGGATTTTGAAGGATGTTACAAAAACATTGCTTCATATATTTGAAAAATTCATCTACTCGACAACGTAAATCACGCAATGAATATTTTTAAATTGTCAAAATTAAAGGCTTTATCATTGTTAGTGTGTTACGCAATCACCATGAGACAGGTATCACATCTCCGCCGCGAAACCATAGCAGCGAAACCGCAATAGTTCTGCCATGACTTGTCTGTTGTACGACCAGCGATACAGAAGCAAAACTGCATAATCTAATATCTGATTTGATTAAGATTCCATCTCTTTCCGCCTGATTTCACCGATCTGCTGGGAAGACAGTTATACAACCGCGCGCCTCAGCCCGCTATTATATTGCGGTGGCACATTTGTTTCACACGTAGGTATCTGTGGCAATCGACAAGTTTATAAAGAGAAAATAAATTTTCTTGGAAATTGGATTTTACGGCAAAACTAACCCAAGAGGTCCGAAGTAGACCTATATAGATACTGTATTCACTCAGTTGAAAGGGACGAGATTTACCTCCGATTGATATAGTTAAACTGACTCGCGTAATGTTTTGCTACTCGAATCGCGACATAATGTAGTAATGTTTCGCTGAGGAATAAGCTCCAAAGAAAATAAAATTTTGTCGGAGGAGTGCTAAGGCCCTGAAGGTGTAATAACAACAAAACGGCTAGTGATCTGCGGATTCCAAAGAAGTCGTCAGCCTAAAGCCTGAATAACACGGTGCGTTTAAATTGCCTGTGGCATACCGTAAGTGGAAGCAACAATATAGTTGCTCCGTCTCAACAGCACGATGTAAGTCATCAGCTGCTACTATTTTATTATAAGCCACATGTAAAAAACTTGCATCGTGTTAAAGTGGCTTTAAAGAAGCAGCCTACGTCACTCTGCAGATGTGTTTAGTTGTTGCGCAGTTTCTGCAACAGGGCTCGGAGAGCCCAGGCGCGGCGCTAGGAGGATCCGTGTTTGGTCATCCAGATGTTGTAACGGTTTATGTCTTGGTCTGATACTGTCCGTCTGGAACCAAAGGTTGATGATAAAGCCTCAAAAAAATGCACGGTAAAACAACGCTGAATTGTTTCTAAACCCGCGTTTACACATTCAATATATTGATGTTGTTATTTTTTTGGGAAGTCTTTTATAGGACTCGTCTTTTTTTAAACATGTCGCGTAGAAAACATGAATCATAGTTGCAGCTCCGATGACAATTTCAGACATGTTTTGGTTCTTAATTATTTTGTTCACCTTTTTGACACATTTTCTACAAGTTATACCAGCAACATCTACATTAATGCCTAAATAGAAGCTCGCTGATGGATTTTCAAACCTCGTCTTAGCGCTGAAAGGTGAAAATACAACGGGCATTATTCTTCTCTTCTATCGTACCTGGTCTTCTCGATGGCAAGATTCAAGTCTTCGTTCGAAACAGGTGCCTCCAGTTCGGCTGGCTTCAGCTTTCGTATTTCTTCTGGGGTTTTTCCGGCAATTTTGCGACGCATCGTCATCATTGCTGCGTCCCTGAATATTTTAATATAACTTTTATAAATAAATAGTCCCAACTTGACCATAACTCGCCAGGTTATTCCACACACTTTTCTGGATGAATTCTAAGGGATTATTGAAACGTAATGCTCCCAAAGATCTGAACATTTGTGCCTTTTTTTTGGGTGGGAAATCATCAAATAACTTCTCCCGCGGTGGAGCAGGAGCATGTCGGACTTTTACTGACTAAAACCCGCCCATGTTCCCTCAGTAGGTTACGAGTATGTGCCAGGGGCGGCGGTATCTCTTGCGATCAACCCGCACATCCCCGCGTGACTTTAGCATCTTATGAGTGATTTATATTAGTCCTGGTTGGTCTAGCGGTCACAAGTGACTTTAGCATCTTATGAGTGACTTATATTAGTCCTGGATGGTCTAGTGGTCACAAGTGACTAGCATCTTATGAGTGATTTATATTAGTCCTGGTTGGTATAGTGGGCACAAGTGACTTTAGCATCTTAAGAGTGATTTATATTAGTCCTGGTTGGTATAGTGATAACAAGTGACTTTAGCATCTTAAGAGTGATTAATATTAGTCCTGGTTGGTATAGTGGTCACAAGTGACTTTAGCATCTTATGAGTGACTTATATTAGTCCTGGTTGGTCTAGCGGTCACAAGTGACTTTAGCATCTTATGAGTGACTTATATTAGTCCTGGATGGTCTAGTGGTCACAAGTGACTAGCATCTTATGAGTGATTTATATTAGTCCTGGTTGGTATAGTGGGCACAAGTGACTTTAGCATCTTATGAGTGATTTATATTAGTCCTGGTTGGTATAGTGGTCACTAGTGACTTTAGCATCTTATGAGTGACTTATATTAGTCCTGGTTGGTCTAGTGGTCACAAGTGACTTTAGCATCTTATGAGTGATTTATATTAGTCCTGGTTGGTATAGTGGTCACAAGTGACTTTAGCATCTTAAGAGTGATTTATATTAGTCCTGGTTGGTATAGTGGTCACAAGTGACTTTAGCATCTTATGAGTGACTTATATTAGTCCTGGTTGGTCTAGCGGTCACAAGTGACTTTAGCATCTTATGAGTGACTTATATTAGTCCTGGATGGTCTAGTGGTCACAAGTGACTAGCATCTTATGAGTGATTTATATTAGTCCTGGTTGGTATAGTGGGCACAAGTGACTTTAGCATCTTATGAGTGATTTATATTAGTCCTGGTTGGTATAGTGGTCACTAGTGACTTTAGCATCTTATGAGTGACTTATATTAGTCCTGGTTGGTATAGTGATAACAAGTGACTTTAGCATCTTAAGAGTGATTTATATTAGTCCTGGTTGGTATAGTGGTCACAAGTGACTTTAGCATCTTAAGAGTGATTTATATTAGTCCTGGTTGGTATAGTGGTCACAAGTGACTTTAGCATCTTATGAGTGACTTATATTAGTCCTGGTTGGTCTAGCGGTCACAAGTGACTTTAGCATCTTATGAGTGACTTATATTAGTCCTGGATGGTCTAGTGGTCACAAGTGACTAGCATCTTATGAGTGATTTATATTAGTCCTGGTTGGTATAGTGGGCACAAGTGACTTTAGCATCTTATGAGTGATTTACATTAGTCCTGGTTGGTATAGTGGTCACTAGTGACTTTAGCATCTTATGAGTGACTTATATTAGTCCTGGTTGGTATAGTGATAACAAGTGACTTTAGCATCTTAAGAGTGATTTATATTAGTCCTGGTTGGTATAGTGGTCACAAGTGACTTTAGCATCTTATGAGTGACTTATATTAGTCCTGGTTGGTCTAGTGGTCACAAGTGACTTTAGCATCTTATGAGTGATTTATATTAGTCCTGGTTGGTATAGTGGTCACAAGTGACTTTAGCATCTTATGAGTGACTTATATTAGTCCTGGATGGTCTAGTGGTCACAAGTGACTAGCATCTTATGAGTGATTTATATTAGTCCTGGTTGGTATAGTGGGCACAAGTGACTTTAGCATCTTATGAGTGATTTATATTAGTCCTGGTTGGTATAGTGGTCACAAGTGACTTTAGCATCTTATGAGTGACTTATATTAGTCCTGGTTGGTATAGTGATAACAAGTGACTTTAGCATCTTAAGAGTGATTTATATTAGTCCTGGTTGGTATAGTGGTCACAAGTGACTTTAGCATCTTATGAGTGATTTATATTAGTCCTGGTTGGTATAGTGGTCACAAGTGACTTTAGCATCTTATGAGTGACTTATATTAGTCCTGGTTGGTATAGTGGTCACAAGTGACTTTAGCATCTTATGAGTGACTTATATTAGTCCTGGTTGGTATAGTGATAACAAGTGACTTTAGCATCTTAAGAGTGATTTATATTAGTCCTGGTTGGTATAGTGGTCACAAGTGACTTTAGCATCTTATGAGTGACTTATATTAGTCCTGGTTGGTATAGTGATAACAAGTGACTTTAGCATCTTAAGAGTGATTTATATTAGTCCTGGTTGGTATAGTGGTCACAAGTGACTTTAGCATCTTATGAGTGATTTATATTAGTCCTGGTTGGTATAGTGATAACAAGTGACTTTAGCATCTTAAGAGTGATTTATATTAGTCCTGGTTGGTATAGTGGTCACAAGTGACTTTAGCATCTTATGAGTGACTTATATTAGTCCTGGTTGGTATAGTGATAACAAGTGACTTTAGCATCTTAAGAGTGATTAATATTAGTCCTGGTTGGTATAGTGGTCACAAGTGACTTTAGCATCTTATGAGTGATTTATATTAGTCCTGGTTGGTATAGTGGTCACAAGTGACTTTAGCATCTTATGAGTGACTTATATTAGTCCTGGTTGGTATAGTGATAACAAGTGACTTTAGCATCTTAAGAGTGATTTATATTAGTCCTGGTTGGTATAGTGGTCACAAGTGACTTTAGCATCTTATGAGTGACTTATATTAGTCCTGGTTGGTCTAGTGGTCACAAGTGACTTTAGCATCTTATGAGTGATTTATATTAGTCCTGGTTGGTATAGTGGTCACAAGTGACTTTAGCATCTTATGAGTGACTTATATTAGTCCTGGTTGGTATAGTGATAACAAGTGACTTTAGCATCTTAAGAGTGATTTATATTATTCCTGGTTGGTATAGTGGTCACAAGTGACTTTAGCATCTTATGAGTGATTTATATTAGTCCTGGTTGGTATAGTGGTCACAAGTGACTTTAGCATCTTATGAGTGACTTATATTAGTCCTGGTTGGTATAGTGATAACAAGTGACTTTAGCATCTTAAGAGTGATTTATATTAGTCCTGGTTGGTATAGTGGTCACAAGTGACTTTAGCATCTTATGAGTGACTTATATTAGTCCTGGTTGGTCTAGTGGTCACAAGTGACTTTAGCATCTTATGAGTGATTTATATTAGTCCTGGTTGGTATAGTGATCACAAGTGACTTTAGCATCTTATGAGTGACTTATATTAGTCCTGGTTGGTATAGTGATAACAAGTGACTTTAGCATCTTAAGAGTGATTTATATTAGTCCTGGTTGGTATAGTGGTCACAAGTGACTTTAGCATCTTATGAGTGACTTATATTAGTCCTGGTTGGTATAGTGATAACAAGTGACTTTAGCATCTTAAGAGTGATTTATATTAGTCCTGGTTGGTATAGTGGTCACAAGTGACTTTAGCATCTTATGAGTGACTTATATTAGTCCTGGTTGGTCTAGTGGTCACAAGTGACTTTAGCATCTTATGAGTGATTTATATTAGTCCTGGTTGGTATAGTGGTCACAAGTGACTTTAGCATCTTATGAGTGACTTATATTAGTCCTGGTTGGTATAGTGATAACAAGTGACTTTAGCATCTTAAGAGTGATTTATATTATTCCTGGTTGGTATAGTGGTCACAAGTGACTTTAGCATCTTATGAGTGATTTATATTAGTCCTGGTTGGTATAGTGGTCACAAGTGACTTTAGCATCTTATGAGTGACTTATATTAGTCCTGGTTGGTATAGTGATAACAAGTGACTTTAGCATCTTAAGAGTGATTTATATTAGTCCTGGTTGGTATAGTGGTCACAAGTGACTTTAGCATCTTATGAGTGACTTATATTAGTCCTGGTTGGTCTAGTGGTCACAAGTGACTTTAGCATCTTATGAGTGATTTATATTAGTCCTGGTTGGTATAGTGATCACAAGTGACTTTAGCATCTTATGAGTGACTTATATTAGTCCTGGTTGGTATAGTGATAACAAGTGACTTTAGCATCTTAAGAGTGATTTATATTAGTCCTGGTTGGTATAGTGGTCACAAGTGACTTTAGCATCTTATGAGTGACTTATATTAGTCCTGGTTGGTCTAGTGGTCACAAGTGACTTTAGCATCTTATGAGTGACTTATATTAGTCCTGGTTGGTCTAGTGGTCACAAGTGACTTTAGCATCTTATGAGTGATTTATATTAGTCCTGGTTGGTATAGTGGTCACAAGTGACTTTAGCATCTTATGAGTGACTTATATTAGGTCTTTACCTATGAAATTGCCGTTCTGCAGTACTGGCCATTTCAAATCAAAATAATTTTTGTTTGGCTAAGAATTCTAATTTCAAATTAATTTTATTTTAAAAACATGGATTTTTTTTTCTAAAAGTAGTCATTTCTTTATTGATTAGTGTTACATTTTCATCGCATTTCAATCTTTTTCGTCATCATGGATACGTTAAAAATTCGAGTAATTATGGAATATGAGTACCGTCGTGGCAGCAACGCGGCACAAGCGGCACGCAACATCAACGACGTTTACGGAGCTAACACTACAAACCAACGCACCACCTGTTATTGGTTTGCTCGCTTCCGTTCTGGAAATTTCGACCTGAAAAATGAACCTCGCGGTCGTCCGAAGACTTTGGTCGACAATGACGAATTAAAGGCGATTGTGGAAGCTGATGATACACAATCTACGGCTGAATTAGCAGCAGCTTTCGACGTTAGCGTCAAAACAATATTGGTCCATTTGCGTCAAATTGGCAAGGTAAAAAAGCTTGACAAATGGGTGCCCCACGAACTCAATGATCGCCAGCGCGAAGTACGCGTCGAGACGTGCCTTGCACTGCTCAACAGACACACAAATGAAGGAATTTTGAACCGCATTGTTACCTGCGATGAAAAATGGATTCTGTTTGATAACCGTAAGCGCTCAGCAAGTTGGTTGGATCCTGGTTCAGCACATAAACAATGCCCTAAACGAAAACTTACCCCTAGAAAAGTGATGGTCACTGTTTGGTGGTCTAGCGCCGGTGTGATTCATCACAGCTTCTTACCAAACGGGGTGAGCATTACTGCAGATGTGTACTGTGAAGAACTGAACACAATGATGGAGAAGCTGGCGCATCTCCAACCAGCATTGGTCAATCGCTCGTCTCCGCTGCTCCTGCACGACAACGCGCGACCTCATACTGCACAGCAGACGGTCTCCAAGTTGCAAGAACTGGGGTTGGAAGCTCTCCGTCATCCGCCCTACTCACCAGACCTTGCGCCTACAGACTACTACTTTTTCCAGAATTTGGATAACTTCTTGGCGGGAAAAAAATTTAATACCCGAGAGGCAGTACAAAATGCCTTTGAAGAATTTGTTGCCTCCCGTCCAGCTGATTTCTTTAAGAAGGGCATCAATAAACTGCCACTGCGATGGCAAAGATGCATTGATTGCATGGGTGATTACTTCGATTAATACAAATAAAAAATTCATGAAAAAAATTCGTTTAAATTTTTTCATACAAAACGGCAATTTCATAGGTAAAGACCTATTATTAGTCCTGGTTGGTCTAGTGGTCACAAGTGACTTTAGCATCTTATGAGTGAGTGAGTCAGGTCGGGCAAGTGTTTTTTTATTTATCTATCTTGAATTTCTCAGTAGCAGCCCGACATCTGGATTTGTGTCCAAATTATGGCAATAGGGTCGCCCCCTATTACATGGGACTTACACATAACTGGCAAAATCTGGGTGTACTATTATAAGTACAGCACACCTCTGCCTAATCCTTAGGGAAATAAGGCGTAATGTTACGTTTATGATATAAACCACCTAATAGTCTACATACATTCCAGTTATTATTATTTTCATCTAGCGATTACGATACTACTACACGTTAAGTTTATTTGCAAATAATGTGATAAATGTAAAGGAAGTTACAGATATCTTAAGTGCAAAACACATTTCGCCATAATAAAATAGCAAGCAAGAATCATTATTTAAAATTTTATTTGAATTTAGATGTGAATTTTTTATAACAATGAACTAGGTAATCTGCGACCATAGTGCATCCATGATCCTGTGTCTTTACACAGAGCAAAACAAAGTCGCTTTTCGTGTTTGTACCCTTAGATCTTTTAAACTATGCAACGGATTTAAAAAAAAATTATCAATAGATACGAGTGATTTAAGAGGAAGGTATAATACACTGACCGAGAGGCTTGTGGCCAAGAAACAATAGCTGCACGGGTCGATCGATCAGGTTAAGCTACGCTTACCGCGGTTGGTCCATGGATGGATGACCATCTTTATATACCAAGACCCCTCCGTGCCTCGGAAAGCACGTTAAGCCGTTGGTCCCGGCTGTCATTTGTGGATCTTTGACAGTCGTTACGGGTCGTCAGAAGCCCGAAAGTCTAACAACCAGTCTTTACCAAGGAGTATCGTCTTACCCAGTAACTGGGTTGTGGAGGTCAGATAGGCAGTCGCTCCATGTAAAATACTGGTATTCAGTTGCATCCGGTTAGACTAGAAGCCGACCCTAACATAGTTGGGAAAAGCCTAGGCAGATGAGATGATGACACTGACCTACCCGCGCGCGAAGCCGCTAACTAAAGCTAGTATTTAATAAACTTAAAATTTAGGGTATCAGACAAAACTTGTTGTGTCTATAACTCACCTACAAAGATTACTGATATCTGATCCGCTGTACCCTGACAGCTGTGATGCTATTTCTTTTAGTTGGACAGTTTCAGCCAGCGCTACATCTCTTAGACACAGTTTTAGGAGGTTCATTCTCGTTGCCTCTGAAATATTAACAGTTAATGTGTTTACGGCGTACATTATCATCATCCTCATCATAATCATCATCATCGTCCTCACTGTCATCATCGACATTATCATCATCATCATAATCGAAAGCCTTCCACGGTTAAGCATAGGCCTCTCCCAAAGCATCGCTGATAACATAATAACCTTGTAAATTTCTGGAATATGTGATGTCTATATATACTTTTTCCAAATTACGCAGTCTTATGATCATCAAAATCTGAGCTGTTACTGCAGAGCTTCCACCCCGTTGACCCCGTGGCCATAAGCGCAGCTGCTAAGCGTCCCGTACCGAGTTCGATTAGCAGGTCAGACAAAGTGTTGTTGGGTTTTTCCATTAACAATTAGCAGCCCAGAGTTTGGAAGCTGGCGGTGTGAGACCCCGTGCCTCGGAAAGCACCTTAAGCCGTTGGTCCTGCACCTGATCCCTCCCAGGTCTTCTCGAATTGCCGTCCCATCGGACTATGAGAGTGAGAGAAGATAGGGTGCACCTGTGTCTGTGCGCACACTTGTGCACCATACTACTACCATCATACACGGTTAGTCTCCGCCGAGATCCCTTGCCATCGCCGAAATTCGTTCTAGAGGTCTATTAATATTACTATGGTCGAGATGTAACAGCGGGTGCCAAAGTACGCATTGGCCTGTGAAAAAAAATACAAACTCAACTAAAAATACAATACACAACTAAAGCCTAGTTTTACCATCAGGCAGGCCAACGTAGATCCTCTTTTCGAAGCGTCTTCTGAAAGCCTCATCGATGTCCCACGGGTGATTCGTCGCTGCAAGTACCATTATGATCTTATCTCGATGACTGAAACAAAAGATTCATCCTCATCATGAATTTAATATCTCAAGTCTTTGATATAGGTACGGAAAAATGCAATTGGAGATAACTTTGAAGAATAATATGTATTTAAAATGCAAATTTAAATCTATTTAACTGACCCATATTTCCTTATAGGATCTCGCCTCTCCAAATGAAACCAACCCACATTGTGATAGATATTTGGTAGTAAAATACGCACTTGATGATGTAACTACGTACAATAATGTTTGTAATTAACAATCAGAATTTGACCATTTGTATGCGTTTGACGAAGATTCTAATTTTATCTAAATGATTGGGTAGTTTATCTTATTTAGTAGATACTACCTTTTGGAAGGGGCGACTAGAATCAATTCTATTTTAAAGTATATGTTGACGTTGACGTTTAAAAGTGCCTTTTATGTGCCCATTTGAAATAAATGCTTTGACTTTGACTACAATGACAATTGGTCGTTTCGGGGACCCCTTAGAGCCCCTAAAGGTAATTCTTCATCTGCTAAGCTTTTAGCATGTACCTCCACTTATAAGAAGACTTACAAAGGAGCTCCTAGTCCATCCATCTGTATGAGCAGCTCTGCCTTGAATCTCCGGGACGCCTCGTGTTCAGAGTCCGCACCACGGACAGCGCACAGAGAATCAACTTCGTCTAGGAATATCGTGCTCGGGGCGTAGAAAGCAGCCTGCAATTTAGTTAAAAGCATTAAGGAGTTCTTCCGTGGATGGGTGACCACCTTTACATACCAAGACCCCTCCGTGTCTCGGAAAGCACATTAAGCCGTTAGTCCCGGCTGTAATTCGTGGAGCTTTGACGGTATTTACGGGTCGTCAAAAGTTCTCAAAAGCCCGAAAGTCTGACAACCAGTCTGATAAAGGTGTAATGTATTACTCAGTCAGTGAAGGACAGATAAGCAGTGGCTACATGTAAAATACTGATATTCAGCTGCATCCGGTTAGAATGGAAACTGACCCCAACATTGTTGCTACGCAGATGAAGATCTCTGATTGGCTAAAGATTAAAAATTCCATCATCCGATAGTCTTGCATATGAACACCATTGACCGATTACCATCACAGTTGGCATACTTACGTATTTATTAATAGAGACTTAGTTCTTATTCCAACCTCCAAGTGGGCGAAGCCACAGGCAAAAGCTGGTACAATATAATCCTGGACAGGATGAGACTCTGATGGTAACATCTCCAATAATCTTAGCTTGTTAGATGAATTTTTCAATTTGGCTAAATCAAACTTTAGCCAAATCAAAATAAAGTTGGAAATGCAAAAACTGGCTCAGACCTCCAGGCTGGAGCTAAAGTTAGATCACGTTTTGTAATACGATGGTGTGGGACTACTTACCATATCGAACAACAGGCGCACAAGTTTTTCGGAGTCTCCTCTGTACTTGGACGTGAGGGTGGCAGACGATACGTTGAAGAATGTGGTGCGGCACTCAGTCGCGACGGCCCTGGCCAGTAGCGTCTTGCCGGTGCCTGGGGGGCCCGTCAGGAGTACACCCTTCCAAGGTCTTCGGATGCCCTATAGAATAGAATAGAATATTTATTTATTCGAGTAACCAAGACTCAACAAGCTTGTTAGTATAACTTACGACTATGTTAGTAAACACAGACTATACACAAAACAACACAAGAAATAACGGTTGATCACCGTGCTCCGTGTTCACGGTGCTCTACCTAGACTTTTAAGAATGTGGGAACTTTCTCTTATACTATATCTATGGGATCGTATCTTATATTTTATTTCTACATAGTTTAGATTTTTGTTTGTCCATGTCGAAATATTCTTTTATTTGTTTTTATAGTATTGAGCACTCTAGAGATATGTTGTGGAGATCGTTTTTAGTTTTGACCATCTGTTAACCAGCTGCAGCAACAATAAATACCTAATATCGTAATCTATTGTAAAGCAGTTGAAATAAACCAGACAACGTTCATGCTTCTATTATTATACGAGGCTCATGTATACGGTGGAGTGTGTTAAGTATGATCTAATCTAATTGTATTACTGAACAGTGGTGACGCTGACGTAGTGGTATCGGCCTTACAAGTTGTAGGTCATGAAGTCGAACCCAGGCTTACTTTGTGCATTCGATTTCTTCACCAGTGCAATGTTTCAAAACCAGCGTCAGACAGCATCAGTCTGTCTGGCATTAATGCTGAAATGAACCTTTTTGGCGCAGCCGTGAGGCACACACTGTTACAGTTATTTATTTTCACCTTATTTTTTATTGTATTTTGTGTTTCACGAACTGTGTCCAAATAAACAGTATTCTTTCTTTCTTTCTTTCACCACTGCTCACAAAAAGGTGAAGAAACCGGCATGTCTTAGAACCAAAAATTCGAAAACATGTGAAATCTACCAACACGCGCGTGGATTATGTCCCACTCTCATTCATAGAGAAGAGGTATGTGACACAGCAGAGAAAACATTATAGGCTGATGATGCATGCGTGATGCAATTGCATTATATGAGTGAACTTCCAGACTTACTCTTAAATGAGGTCCAGCAAACTTTGGTTGTCAGCATAAATTATGGTCAAGAACTCTATTATTACTCTATTATGGTCAAAAATCTACTTCAGCATACAATTGCTAAAGAATTCAACTTTGAAGACTTGTTTGTGCTGCAACATCGTTTCAAAATTATTTCCTTTCTTTCTTGAGTAACCCCACAAAGTTTCTAATCAACATTGTTTTAACCACCTTAAAAAACCAGGCCGAATTTCTAGCCCAGATATTAAGCTAGCATGCAATGGTCAAGTTGGAGTGGTTCAAGGCCTGAATTAACGTAGAGTACTACTGTATTATTGATATTATGCGCGACACTTGACGCGCGAAGTCACGCAAAACCCAAGTACGTTGCTAGCCGCAGTGTTTTTATACGAATTGCTAACTACGCAACTATTAGCCCACGTTCCCACGGATGTATTAAAATCGCAGCAGGATTTTTGCGCGTACTGTAATCTTGTGTGTAATCTTCAATGCACTGCTCAGTGCCGAGAGGTGAAAATCTAAAACTGTTGTTTACACCTGTCAAATTAATATCTGGGTTAAAAAAACTTAACTGTACATAAATATTTTTACAAACCACCTTAACTCTTCGCATTTTACAGCCAACCAAAATTCGATTACTCGACACGAACCTAAAGCACAAAGTTTGCAAGAACGGGTAAACAAATGAGCAGTGACCACTAGCCGCCTCACGCAAATCGTCAATTTAAACTAGGCTACACCAAGATTGGGTAGGTGATTTATATCGGTAGCAAAAGTCCTCGAAATGCCTTTATTCTCCTCAATCACTGAATATCGTTTCTTTCTATGAAAGGCAATTTGGGAAACGGTTATATTACTATTACCTACTATTGCTTAGTTGTTGTCATTGTTCAACATTTGGTAATAAGTAGCTATTTTAAGACTAGAGACTTGTATTTTGTGTATTTTCTGCTACCTATAAATGGACTAGAGTCTAGACTATTGTTTCCCGTGGTTAACAACGGTTATTCGACAATTGAGTTTGAAAAACGAATATGTTAACAATTCAAACCACTACTAATGAACACGTTTTCTTAAATCATATTAAAATGCTTCTTACCTTAAAGTAATCAGGCATTACCAGCGGCAGAACCATCGCCTCCTGCAGAACGGTCTTCGCATCTTCAAGTCCTATGACATCTTTCCAGCGAACATCAGGGTTCCTCTGTAAAATATCTCTTTCCAATGTCTCCACCAAATGCAGTTCGTATCCTGTCGCATCGAAGACCTTTTCATCCCTCTCAAATATCGTGACACCGTCAGCACCTTCGTTGGGCACATCTTTTTTTCTGAGTTTTGGTTTTATAGGATTAATCGGTCGAGATTTTCCGGTTCTTGAGATTCTATCGACCGATCTCGTGACCTGCATTCTTCCACTGCCCAGTGAAACCTTCCTACCTATTGCTGGTAATATGTTATCACGACGTCGTAGTGTGCCCGCCCATTTCTCTGTGGTTGGATCTGGATTCTTTTGTTGATCGGGAGGTTTATCGGTTGTGTGAACTACCCGTGATGGTTTGACAACTGAAACAAGATTTTTGTTAATAGATGGCATGACACTAAGATTCCATGCACGAATAATCCTTTTTTTTTTTAATTAATTTGCTTGTTTCTTTTAGGTTTTCTAAATCCAAAAAACTAAGGACAGTAACACAGGACAGTGTTAAGTACTGGGAAAATTATAATATAACGAAGTATACTAGTAGTTTATTTTATTTTACAAGCTTTGTACTACATAGCTAGTGATAGAAGTGTCCTTTTAAGCAAACAATTGTCTGTAATAAACACTCCAAATTATGATAATACAATGTTTTTCATTCGAAATCAACATACATGTTGTTGCTGTTTTATCTGCTCCTACATAAAACTGATCCACTTCGTTCTGTTGAAACTCACACCTATTACTGAACTGAATACTCACTTTGTGTAGGTGGATGCCGTGTTCCCATAGCGGCATGAGTGTTGGTGGGAAAACCCTTAGCTCTGTCTCTCCTCGTTTCGCTTTGTTCTGTTCTTAGTCCATTGCGAGGTACAGGGGGATCTGTATCGTCCTTATTACCGCCGCTCTGGTTACTACTTGATGACATCCGCGCGAACCCAAATGGTTGGAGACTTTCGACCATCATTCGGTCCATCATCCGGGCCATTTGGTGGAAGCCAGATGACGGGCTACGGAAGGAAATTATATTTTTAGGTACAGATTAAGTACAGCAACTGCAGATGATGAAAGCCTTTAAAATTGGACAAAGACCACTCGGAAAGCATATTAAGCCGTGGGTCCCGGCAGTCATTCACAGTTATTTGACAATCCTTACGAGGGCTATATCTATTGAACCGGTGCGGTGTAGGTACTCACCACTCGGACACTTGAAATTTTGAGAACGGCCGCTTTACAACAAATAACAAAACGAAATTAAAATTAAAAGGGTTCCCCATGCAAGACCTCAAAAGGAATACCAAAAAAGCAGCCACCACGTTCGTCAGTCCTTAATATAACCACTATGGCACCACAATCACCACATAAGGCTTCCCCAAACTCGTAATAGAAACAGCTATTTCAATTATATAAAAGAACTGCCTCTGACTGCCATCAAGAATTAACCATTCCCATTAGGTATATGTATAGACCACTCAGAAAGTATTGAGAAAAGAAGCTTTTATGTATAAGAGACTGGCAAATGTGATTATTTGTAAGGAAAAATAGGTACGTTCTAATTCAAAAATTTCCCTCCTCATTGTTAATTAATAATTGAATTTAAAAATTATCGTGACTCATTAAAAAATGGATCTGCGCCGGGAACACTTTCGTGCTATGATTTTTTACGATTTCAAGTGTCACCTGAAACAGCATTCATGGATGAAGGCCCTTCTAAGGCAACCGTGTATCGTTGGTATGACGAATTCAAGCGCGGTCTACTAACTTTGGGGGATGAAGAAAGAAGTGGTCGCCCTTTGACGGCTGTTACGGAAGAAAATAATCATCAACGCTGAATGGTACCAAATGCTTGGCAGAAGTTTTCTCTGCTGTGAGCAACAAGCGACCAAACACAGGACTCCGCGGGCTACTGCTCCACCACGACAACGTGCCTTCGAAAACCACGTTCAAAACGGGGGATTTCCTGGACAGCACGCCGGTCAAACTCCTGCGTCATCCTCCTTACAGCCCTAACCTAGCACCGTGTGACTTCTTTTTAGTCCCAAAAATAAAAAATCAGCTCAAAGGAATATCATTTTCGCCGCCGGAAGATGCGCTGTCAGCGTTCGAGCAGGGTGTAAACGAGGTGTCTGCGGCGGACTGGAAAAAGTGTTGCGAAAACTGGTTCAGACACATGTAACTTTGTATAGGATGCTAGTGGACAGTACTTTGAAAAGATTTAATAACAAAACATTTACCTGTGGAATATTTTTTTTTTCCAAAACTGTGAGTTTCCCACGTACCTACTTACGAACTGTATCTGATGCTTGGCAAACAATCATTTTGACCAGTGAAGAAGATTAATTGTCCAATATTTCAATTCTCTTTGAGCGTGACCTTCAGGATCACAGTACCAGTTCCAACATAATCACATAATTCCTTAAAATGATTGAAGACGACTGGGATAAAAATAAACATGCCAGTGGAAATTGATTAAATGATTATGACATTGAGCGGATTTTCAATTGACGCCAAGCCAACACACATGACTTGCGTGCAATTGCAAAAGTAATGTAGTTTATATCTCGGCCTTGAAGATTTACAGAACCACACCTCAAAACAGAAATATAATACCATATACTGTTTTTTTTTGTCAAGAGGCGTGGCTGAGTATTAACAGCCGCACGGGTCGATAGATCAGGTTAAGCTACGATTATCACGGTTGGTCCGGGGATGGGCGACCACGTTGGTCCCGACTGTCATTCGTAAATGATAAATGATATTATTTCGGTAAGCCTACTTACCGAAATAATATCATTTTTTACACGTCAATCATATTTTTTAAACTAGATGAGGCCGCGTAGGTCTTCGCCAGTCATTACGGGTCGTCAGAAGCCCGAAAGTCTGACAACCAGTTAAGACTGGTTACCAAGGGGTATCGTTTTACCCAGTACCTAACTGGGTTGTGGAGGTCAGATAGGCAGTAGCTCAATGTAAAATACTGGTATTCAGCTGCATCCGGTTACACTGGAAGCCGACCCTAACATAGTTGGGAAATGGAAGAAAAGGAAAATGATATGATGATACTGCGTTTTCTGTATGCACGTCAAGATTGTTTTCATTATCCAATTCTAAATGCAAAAGTAATAACCCTGGTTTAGGACATAAAATACTTTTTATTTTGGTAGTACGTTCAAGTGGATTTACGTCCTCCACGCGACCGGTGCCGTGGACAAGAGCTAGGCAGCCTATAATCGTCTCACTGCAAAGCTATGACCTGTTTTCATACAGAAACAGAACCACCATTAATTATTTGTAGATCAGTGTCAAGTTGTGTTGAACAAAATATGATTCGCTACCGTAACAAATATGACTTTACATAATTATGATATTTAAAACTAGCTTTTGCCAGCGGCTTCGCCAGCGCAGAAATTTCTTTCCCTATTTAACTCCCTTAGGGATTGAATTACGAAAAATCCTTACTTATTCCTTGTTTGCATTATAAAGGAAACCGCTTTCTAGGTCCAAGGGTTTGGGCTGGGCGTTGATAAGTCAGTCAGTCAGGACATAGAACATCAACACAGCCCTCATTTCAATTTCATTTAATTCTATTAAATAACCAACTTAATAATGGACTCTTTTTGTGGACCAGGGGACTGGCCTCTTCTTTGGTCAAAGAACCAGCATCGCCATAAAACGTAGCAATGTTTTGACTTCTCATTGACAGCGACGCGGGCGAATTTTTTGATGCCCTGTGTTTCTTTTCTCTCTGTTGTTTGTTATAGATATGTACATAGTATTTATGTATAACTTGAATCATTGTACGTAACGCACTTATTCTATTGAATGAGTTTAGCTTAAAATAGTCAAAAAGATGATAATTTGAATTTCGCAGGCTACCCAGGAGCTTCCACCTTAACTGAATTTTCTACAAAGTATATTTGGCAAACAATTGCTCTTTGAAACTGTCGGTTAGGGAAAGCCTTGTTTCTTCATGCAATCCCTGCCTTGAAACACACTGTTCGGACTTCGAAGCCTTACAAAACAAAGTCGACCTGATTTTATAACAATTTATTAAGGCATGTTGGTTTCTGTTAAATATACGTAGTTATCGTGTTAGTAATAATTACGTGGCTAATATTTATGGGACAATGTATTACAAGTAATGTTGGCCATATTTGTTTAAGTTGTAGCCCGTCTTTAATAAAGAAAGAAAAATAGGTATAATGGCTTTTTTTGTCTGAGCTGGTATGCAGGAAAGCATCTCATATTTGCCCTGCAAAATGATGGCTTAGCCTCCGTTGACAGAAGGACACTTGTTCGTGATAAATGATTTTATTTCTGTAAGTAGGTTTGTACAATCACTTTTACACGTCAATCATTTTTTTTTACTAGACGAGGTCAGCTTTTCCTATCTAACTACTCTGCGAAGAAAGGCCGAAACAAACTCAACAGGTCACAGTCTCTTTTATATTCCAGACATAATCTTGGTCAGGTCATTTGATAACCATGTAGATTGGTGTCTGATATGGTCTTTTGAGGAAAGATCAACACAGATTGAGTGCACCTGTCCAGTCAGTACACGCATTTGTCAGTGTCATGGTAACCTTAACCGCTTGGCCGCCCTTAATGAACCCTTGAGTTATAGAGACTTTAATCACAAAATACAGAGAGTACAGAAGGCAATCTACATACAAAGTGCGCTCGAGCAACGCACACATAGAAACCGTTCACGGACACGATATCTCGGACCGGTTGGGACCAGTGCGAGCGCGAGTGCCATCCCCTGAAACACGCGTCTGTGAAATGCAAAAACGGAGCAACAAAAAAGTTACTTTAACTGTTCAGTGGACGGTTGTATAAATACTGTGAGTTGTCTTTTTTTAAGCTACCTGTTGTTGAGTTGAACAGAGAGGTGAGTACCTAAGTTTTTGCTCGTGTTTCGATGGTTCGTTTTAACGTAACACAGAATACCTAGTTAGTTGTGGGTAAGCGAAAATGATTTTGTGGCCTTGTAGTATTTTTACAATTTATATTAGGTATTTATTGTAGTACTTATAAGCTAAAAAATACGCTCATCTTCCTCATTATAAATAGTTAAGATAGAACTGCTCGGCGAGCCGGCCGGGCCACCCGCCGCCGATCATAACTATTAGAGTTGAGATTTATTGTGATCATGGCAAAGACCTAATACGAGTGCCACTACCACGATAGTTTTTTGTGCATAAGCCAAAGTTGACAACCCTAGCACGACCGCCGAGCGTAGGTATGAAAATCGAAGTACATACATGTGATTGCCTTCTGTACTCTCTTTATTTTGTGCTTTAATGTACTTGACCACTGAGCCAAGCCTCATTTAGACAGTGAATCTTTCCTATCCATGCAAGTCAGTAATTGAAGCAACTATTGACTTGCATCGTCTAAACATTGTTAAGACGCTGCAACTTTCATTGTTGCTTCAACTTAATGCATGCAATTAATATCACCGTATATTTCAGGGTTAATTGCTGATTATTCAAGTGTATGTCGCTACATATCGGAATGGAGATGAATTCCATTTTTTGTGTAATCAAGAAAAAACGTACCTACTTGAGAATGTTTTAAAGATTATTCAAATTACGCAGTCGACCAACTGATGTTAAAGGTACAGGTCCATCGCCGACTGCAGGCAGCAGCAACTGGCGACGTGTTGGCCCAATATGTCGCAGCGACACGTCGCACACTGGTCCCAAATTAAAAAAAAGTGGACATTGATAGTAGACCGCTGATATATTTTTTTATTGTTGATATAATGATAACAGATAAGACAAAAAAATATTATTGTCCTACGTCAAATACTTTTCTCTAAAAAAAAAATTATTTTTTTTTTTTGTATGGGAGTGATTACATTTTACTCAATTTCTCAAAAACCTTAAGCGATGTCGAGATGGCATTCACATATGTTAGAAAACTAATCATTCTGAGTATTTGGCTCGAAGAAACTTATTGCTTACCTCTGCGTACTTTCGAGATAATAGTGACAGAAAATAAATTTTTTTTTAATGTTAATTGTTCGCTTTTTTTTATTCATAGCCTTACTCATATCGCAATAGGTCCGCTGGCCAGCAAAATGGAGCTTCGACGCGAGTTTGCCGGGATAACAAGATGGCCGCCTCTCATGACGTAACGTAATACGGTCACGAATCGCGCGCGTACACCTCAGTGTACAACTAAGGCCCGTATTAATAAACGTTCCTCAGCCCAAGTGGTCGCACTTGATAACAACCTTGAGATCTCGACCGTATTAATAAACATAAGAATTGATGTACTCAAGTTATGGCTTGGGTTTACGTTATCAGCCAAGTGATGGACTGATTAATAAACGAAACTCGACACTTAAGTATACAATAGGTGAGTGTACTCAAGATGCTTAAACCTGAGTGTAGCCAGTACGTGACTTGAGGTCGTGATTAGTCGCGCGAAACATGGAGTTTGAAAACATTTTGGGTGAAATTAATTATTACGATCAAATAGAATAATATTTTATGGCCTTTGCAATATCGTTTACCAAAAATGTACATAAGGGATGCCTCAAATCCTTTTGAGTTACCAAGGGAAAATTTTAAAAAACGATTCAGATTTTATCAAGAGTCAGTGTTGTACATAGTAACATTAGTAAAAGACTCATTCGTGAAATACAGTAACAGAGGTCTTCCAATTTCCCCAGAAATAGCCGTCCTATTAACTTTAAGGTTTTATGCTACAGCATCATTTCAGGTAGGTACCTACCCATGTAAAAATTGTAAGTACATTTAAATAAGTATCATTTATTAAATTACTATTTATATTTAGGTACTTATAAAACATAAAGGCACTAAAACGTGATGAATGTCATTCTAAACTTCGTTTTAAAATTCTTTAAATAATTGTAGTCTGTGGTAAATGTGACGTAATCGTTCACGAGATCAAGCCATCAAGTACAGCGCATTGAGGAGCTGATCTTGGTAACTGAGATACTGTATTCATGTGTTTATTAATTAGCAATGATCTTGAGATGCAGATATCGTAATAATGGCGTATCAAATGATTACGCACTTAAGTACTTAAGTACGTCGCTGAGGAACGTTTATTAATACGGGCCTAAATGTGGTTGCGATAAGACGTGTCCTTATTTTTTCTGTGCGCTTGAAGAAATGCTTGTTGTTTGTTTGTTTTGTAATTGTTGTATTTTGAATCTTTGGATTTTAAAATCAAATAATTTCTGTTTGTCTTTCTTTCGTCGAATTTGTTTTCGTAATTTTTTTTTTTTGTTAAAATCAAAGTCACTTTGTCTTTGATATCTTTGATTCTAATTTGTTTTCAATTTTCCTTAAAATTATAATATGTCCGCATTTGTCACCAACTTAGACTTATACGTTGTTCTTAAATCAGGAGGTGGTTTTAAAAATGTCGAATTTTTATTTAATGCCCTTATTGAACGTATTGGTGTTGAATTGTCTTCCGAATATTTGAGTAATATTAAATTATTTTGTCGTAATTTTTCAAGTAATATCTCAAAAAGATGGTCTGCTTCCAGTAGAGCTCAAAAGACCTTTCTTAACAAAAATTCAGACTGGTTACAATCCCAAATAGTTTGGCCAAAATGTCAAAATATCGATTTAAGCAGCATTTTTAAAGTTGCCGAGGAAGTAATTCCAAATTTCGAAACGCAAGTGGATACTCATCAATTAAGTTGTGGTACAAGTAAAAAACCATTTGTTGATATATCTGATAAACAGAAGAAAAGGCGTTCTCTAACACTTCTAGATCACACAGAGGAGGAATTAGTTTATGCTTTATGTGCCAAATTAAAAGAGTCTAAAAAAACAAAATTAGCAGCTATATTAAACGAACTCAGCCAAAACAAGGAAAAATGTGAGATGGTACATGATGTACTATTCGCTAAAAAGACTGACAAACCGTGTTTACCAGATGATAAAACGTTAGCGCTTTACACCTCAACAAATTTGTCAAAATGGCAATATCGAAATTTAAGAACTATTCTTGCTTCAGAGAAAATGTATGGTCTTCCATCCTATCAAAAGCTCCTGGAAGCTAAAAAAACTTGTTATCCTCCAGAGTCAGACATAACTGTAACTGAATCTGATGCTAAGATAAGACTTCAATCGCTTCTAGATTTGACAACCAATAGGATATTAAAAACAATTCAGCACAACTCTGCCGACAAAAAATCGCTAAAACTAATAAGCAAATGGGGTTTTGACGGGTCATCTTCTCAAAGTAATTATAAACAAAAGTCACACTCCGACACTAAAATTGACGATTCTTCAGTTTTCATGATTAGTTTGGTTCCGCTTCGTTTGGAAGAAGAGAGTGGTACTATCTTGTGGCAAAATCCTGCTCCCTCTTCAACAAACTAATGTCGTCCAATTGGCTTTATATTTGCAAAAGAAAGAAATGAATTGATAAAGAAGGAAAGTGCATCCTTAGAGGAAGAAATTCGTAATCTTATTCCCACAATTGTAGATAATTTTGATATTAAACATGTTTTGTACATGACTATGATTGATGGGAAAATTTCTACTGTGATTTCCAATACTTCTTCTGCAGCTGTTTGTAATATTTGCAATACCCTACCTAGCAAAATGAATGACTTGGACTTTGTATCCAAAAGACTCATCAGAGAAGATATGTATAAATATGGTCTGTCTTCGCTTCATATGTGGATAAGATGTATGGAATGTATTTTACACATTTCGTACAACTTAGACTTCAAAAAGTGGGCTGCACGAAAAGAAGATAAATTGTTAAAAGAAATTAAAAAGAATTTGACACAAGAAGAATTCCGGGAAAGAACTGGTTTGTTAATTGACATAGTAAAACAGGGATTTGGTACAACCAATGACGGTAACACGGCAAGAAGGTTTTTTGAAAATTATGAAGTATCTGCTGAAATAACGGGTTTCCACCCTGTTTTAATCAAGAGATTTGCAGTCATTTTACAAACAATTTCATCTGGTCAACTTATTAATACCAACTTGTTTAGGGAATATTGTAAAGAAACAGCAATGCTGTATGTAAACTTATATCCATGGTATTACATGCCTTCAAGTGTCCATAAATTGTTGATACACGGTGCTGATATTTGTGAAAATTTCTCCTTTATTCCGATAGGCATGCTTTCCGAAGAAGCTTCTGAAGCGAGGAATAAAGATTTCCGGAATGTTAGAATGGCACATACAAGAAAAATCGGTAGAGTTCAGACTAATTTAGACATTATCCACAGCTTTCTAATTAGCTCAGATCCTTACATCAGCCATATCAAACCAAAGTTTGCTCGTTTACATAAACAGTTGTTTCTAGAGGCTAGTGCTTTGATCTTGAACAATGAATTGCTTTCGTTGGAAAACGAGGAAATAGAGATTTCTCAAGAGAATATAGACCCAAATATTAATCTTTCACCATAATATTTTTTCAGAATCGTTTGTGAACATATTCAACTTTATGTTTGCAGCTTTATTTGTCTTCATTTTGATTGTTTTTTAAAACTGATGAAAATACTCCTTCAGAAAGGTCATAGCTTTTCAGTCATTAGTGAGCCCCCCTAACCTCATTTACAGAGAAGTCTCTTTTTATTTATTTGACATTACGCATACATTATAATTATGTGCTAAAGTAAGGCTATGATTAAAAAAAGCAAACAATTAACATTAAAAAAAAATGTTATTTTCTGTCACTATTATCTCGAAAGTACGCAGAGATAAGCAATAAGTTTCTTCGAGCCAAATACTCGGAATTATTAGTTTTCTAACATATGTGATTGCCATCTCGACATCGCTTAAAGTTTTTGAGAAATTGAGTAAAATGTAATCGCTCCCATACAAAAAAAAAAGAAATATTTTTTTTACAGAAAAGTATTTGAAGTAGGACAATAATATTTTTTTGCCTTATCTGTTATCATTGTATCAACAATAAAAAAAAATATCAGCGGTCTACTATCAATGTCCACTTTTTTTTAATTTGGGACCAGTGTGCGTCGTGGCGTCATGTCGCTGCACTCATACTTCCCAACACAAATACAGGCGGCAGCAGCCCGTATTGCAGTCGGTTTTTAGTGTTCCGTGGGACGTGGTGACTGACGTGTTTGAAAATCACGATTGCGATTTACTACTAATATTTTAATACTTTTGTATCTTTTGAAACCGTGGAAAAAGACAATGATGACTCGTTTTATTTCACAAGTATCTAAAGTTTCTGACATTTTTCCAAATATTATCTTTTAGGTCACTGCGGAGCATTGGGCCACCTGCTTTTTCAATTCCTCTTCCTCGGAATCGGAGAAAAATTCAACGTGATTTCGCTTGAGCGATGACGGCACCACTGGTCTGCGGTCAAGCTAAAGTGTCATCTGGCGCTCAGCCCGTAGCTGTAAGCTACTGAAAGCATTTCATTGGAATTTACTTTAGTGTCGCGGCGACACGTCGCCTGCTGCCGCTGCCTGCAGTCAGCTATGGACTACCTTTATAAAGCTGCTCGACTTTCTCGATCTACGTGAACCCTTTAATGTTTCAATCTAGAATGAGCTAAACACATGAAACAAACCGCAACAATGTCTAACGAAAGACAACATCACGTACCCAAATGGATCCGTTTGAAAGTACTGTCGCAGGCCACCAACATTTGGAACCAAGAAGTCACCGAATCCGAAATCCATGTTTTTTCTCAAAGATCTAACGGCATATTTTGCTAAGTACATATGTAAGAGTATTCAAAGCAACATGGAGGTCACTTTAAGGTCACGAAAACATAATTTTCACGGATATACTAGTTGAAAAAGTGTGTCATTACTTGTGTTGAACCGGCTTGTAGGAAAATCGTGTGCTATTTGACAGGTTTGTTATTGGGCTGTTGTCATGGCAACCGTTTGCGGAAACCATAGTTGACCGCAAGATTCGATGCGTACAACACACAAACTTGACTTTGCCGCCCTCGAAAATTATGTTTCAAGGAAATTGACCCCTATGTAGTGTAGATAAAGAATCCAAAAGCACACTAATACATAATTATTTGAATGACAATTTTGTGTTTGTTTGAGGTCCTTGACTGGTCTACTTTTGGTGAACCTCGTTTAATCTTTGTGTTAGTAATGACCACAAAAGTGTAGGCTCTATAATTACCAGAATATAATGGGTGATGGGGGTGGCTCGTGGTGGCTATATTGAACTTTGTGCTCAATGTGTAAAAGATTGGAATCAAAGGTTAGAAACGTCGAGAAAAATCGGCCGGACGAGGTTGAGACCACGGATTGCTGAAAGAAACTGAAGATGAATGCCAGAATCACAGTCTAAAACCACGCATGAGATTCGTTGAATGTGTGCGACCTGGGAATGCATCCGGTTAGACTGGAAGCTGACCCCAAAATAGTTATCAAAAGGCTAGGCATGATGATGGTTGAGCTAAGACGATCCTGATGCTCGCATTTGGTATTTTTTATATTTGAAGGCTTACAGACAGTTGTTCCAACTCTCAGGTCTGGTCTTCTAAGGCATCCAACATAAGAAACGGGAGATAGTTTGTCCTGCACTATGAAGTATAGGATAGGTTAACGGAAATACTAGAAATATGCAGGAGTGCAATAAATTGTTACCCAAGCAAAACCATGAACGAAATGAAGTGGACCACCTCATACGAAAAGTCTATTCAGAATTTCGAGCGCCATTTCAAAAGCCTATACTTTAACCTGCCAATACAATATTGCAACGTTGCAAGGTAACTGACCTTTCTGTTTACCCCGGGGTAAACTTGACAGCTTTGTACTAAATGTGTGCCAAAGGTCATTGACTAGACACCGGGGGGTCAACCACCGGCCGAAGTCATTAAGAATGCAATCGATGTGAAGACGTATTGGGGACTCGGGATTGAGGACATCGGATATGTATAACAGAATGTCAAGCCTGTATACCTGGATGGGGTAGGCAGAGGTACGTATTAGATCCACGTTTTGCTTGTTATGTTTAAGTCCTACACGATTTATTTTTTTTATCCTGTAAGATAGGGGCGAGCTTATTGCCGTTATTAACGATTATTGAAAAGCCAAATTAAAACAATGTTTCCAGCCTGCATTCGTCTTCATCTCTTTTAGCATGTTTCCCTTTGACGATTATTTAATTAAAATAATTTAAAGTCAATAAAGCAAGGAAAGGAAATAAATTAGACAATGGTTTATATCATTGTTGGTAGGTGTTTTGTAACCTAATACCAAAATAAATCTTCAAATAGTTAAACATGCAATTCCTGAATTTGATTATTACAGAGACGTATCACTTAACGGGTGTCAAGATCAATTGGATAATAAACTCAATAATTTAAACACAAAATGGCACCCACGCAACAATTTACTGAGCATCACATGTTGTAGCATCCTTTCTTATATCGCTACACCGATATGACATTTATAGCTTGAAGATACAATCCATATTTGCATGATAACTTTTGAGATGTAGTGTGAACTTTAGGTGTGCGTGGGTTTTCACGAAGAGTGTGCAAAATGACGAATGGACGGGCCATTAAACTTTAATGTTAAATGAAGTACATTTTAATTTAGGTTATGGTCGTTTATATTGAAAAAGTTCGCGTGAAAATGATACTATTTAAGTGGTCTTGTATCTCTCGATTAAATATTTTATAACTGGAAGGTGTGGGGGCGAAAAATACATGCGAGTAATTTTCAGTGATACGTTATGACTATGAGTCACCCGGTTGAGTGTAAAGTATCTAATTGTTGACATAGGGATATTTGTTGAATGTGAAACCTCTTAATAATTTGTCCCTGAAGACCTGTTTTTCTTTGCATGACCGAATTAATTTGTCTAATCAATTTAGTAATGATAAGCAACTGAGGAAACTAGGTACTTCTGTTATTCGCTTTTTAACCTAAGAAAACGCAAACATTTTACAAAGTGGGTAGTCCAATTTTGACGATTCTTTATTATCTATTAAAGCTCGATTTTTTTCTCTTACCTAAATCTTTCCTGTAACGAAATGCAAAAGTTCAATTACTTCTAAGCGTTTGTAAGATGGCATTATCAGTAGGTAGAAACCTATCTGTTTTATTAAGATTTCGTCATCCAGGCTCAGAACACCCAACGTCAAAATATTCACAGCATGGCTTTCTGTATTTTGCAACCAGCAGCTAACTACAAAGCAGACAATTTGCAAACAACAAACAAAAGACAACACCATTATTCACTAACACAAAGTATCTATCTGCTAACAACAGGCGACCACACACAATTACAGGACTATTTAATTACTTAACGTGTACCTCCTATACACGGGCAAAGCTATCGGTCTAGACATCAGCTCTTCCATTAGTCTGCATATGTAACTAAGTAGGAGTTTGGACATCACTCATGCAATTTGACAGGTTGACCAATCCGATTAGGGTGGAGCTCCACCACAAACGAAGTTTATTCAAAGAAAGTTTATTCATAGAATTTATCTTCGATAATTCACTGACAGACAACGCTTAGTATATACCGCTGGGTCTTGGCGATGGGAAATCCGATCGGACTTGATCTGATTTTCCATCGGCAAAAATTAACCCTTTGATGAATTTCCACCAATGAAGAACCTATATTCATAGATGAAGACCAATGTTCTGCCAAAAATCTAACTTCACGAGGCACCCAGTAAAAATATATAATGTTTGTACATCACAGAAATACTAAATTAAATCATATTCATTTATTTTCGATTCGATAAGGTATATTATTGTTTTGTCATACACTTTGTAACTTAAAGGATTCTACGGCTGGTAGGTATACTAAGCAATAGCCTAGATAATTTGGAACAACTTCAAAATTGTCAAGCATTCAAACGAAAAATCTGAACCACCTTTTGTACATCTACTTGCTTCCTCTAATGTTTTGCCTCTTGGCCCTTCCGCATCTGCCTGTTCCTCTGAACAGGCACCCCAACTTTCTCTTTAATTTTTGTAGCCACGCCACACGTCACCTTAGCCCTCGACTCTCATTTATAATGGAGTACAATCTCGTGTGAATTAATAACAGAATAACTGCCTAAGAGCGAGGTTCACCTTGAGACCGAAATACTTTTTAGTACTTACTTAGTTGGTGTAATAATGGCAAAAGAATGAGTTATGGTTGAAGATAATCTGTTGTTTATTTCTTTATTGTAGCACTGAATGATCTGAACTTTAATTACTTTACTAAATAGTCCTCCCGACCGAATTTAGGCCGAAACTCAGCGGAGACTGGCCATCTACGCAGGAGATATATAGTGCACAAAGTGTGTGCGCAGATATAGGTACCTCTCTCTTCTCTCTTCCTTCAATCTCATAGTCCGATGGGACGGCAATCCGACACGACCATAGAGAGATCAAGCGCAGGTCCAACAGCTTATAGTGCTTTCCGAGACACGGAGGTGGCATAGCGCCAGCTTCCAAACTCCGGGGCGTCACTAAGTGATTCCTAATGGAGAAACCCATTAACCCTTTGCCCGACCTGGGAGTAGGACCTAGGGTCCCACGCTCTCCACTAGTATTTACAAAGGAACAGGAAGCCCAAAAAACAAGAAGCAAAGATGCATGGATTGTGTGAGAAATGATTTGAAATAGATGGGAGTGAATGATAGCGTGTCGGTTGAGAGGGACAAGACAACGGAACAAGAAAATGTGTTAAGCTGACCCCAAGTAACATGTGACAGGGGCAAGAAGATGATGGTGAGCAGGTGCAGACACGAGCATATACATGTACGAGTACTTTCTTCTTACGCAAGATTTAAAAGCGATTTTCCCTAAAGTGTTGATAGAAAAATGACTCGTTCCAGTGTAAAAACTGACTTATGAACACCTATTTACGCCAAAGGTTGCCACTTCTGGTCTGGACTTATTTTCTTATCCTCGAAATGATCTTGGCCCCCAGACAGCCGATCACCATCGTTAGATTTTGTTGAACGTTTTTTTTTTTTTTTCGGAATCATACTGTTGTATAATAGAGCTTTTCTCAAAGTTGTAATCTCTTTTTTCAATGTACGTACGGTACACACGGGCATGATTACTCTTTATGTAACCTGACTTTTCTATTGAGTGCTTTTCACTTTTCCTGCCAACTTAAACCAACTAAGGCGTACTTACAAATACAGTACTGTTGATACTTACTTACTTATTGTTGTAATGTAAAATTTTAATAACAAGGACAGACAACCAATAAAGAGCTTTATATGTTAAGTCGTTAAGTCGTAAAACAAAGGGTTAGGTAACTCAACGCAAAAGTGTGTCGACGTGTTCATACTTTTAAATTACATATTTTTTCCACAGAGCCCTGTCTCGCACGAACCATAATAATAAGAAAGCGGCCAGTAAGGGCTAGATTATCAAATTTCTGACTTTACTAAGAAGGCATTCTATACGAATAAGTACCTTATTCTTATGCAAAATAATGTTCATATTAGTATAAACGAAAGTGAGCAAGCGTTTCATTCAAACATGAACATTAAAACTATGTGAATAATGTTAACATTCGTATGCGACGCTTACATTACTCGGTAAAGTGACTGGTCAAAGTGCGGTCTGTGAATCTTGCCCTAGGTTATAGTTGGTTTCTTTATCGCGAGCAAGATCAGGCCGCACTCAAAAGAGGTCACTGGGTGTACTGGCCAGTAATTATACTTAAAAAACTATTTCTGAATGTGTGTGTGGCATTATGACCAGTAATGCTAAGAAAGGGTGTTGAATAACAGTACTGGCATTAGAACTTAAAAACAAAGAAACCATAACTGACGCTATTCTGGAAAACGATTGGGTGTGTATTGCTTGGAACTGTAACTAACGTTAACGACAGGGACATATGGCATCGCGCAATCAGTATATTAAAAGTGCAACTTTAGACGGCCCACTCAGATGTGCTTTCTTTGCTATTGTCCGTCGAGTCGTTGAGTTTTATTATATTTGAGTTGAGCCACATAATTTCTGATAAATACGTACACTGACGGGACAGATCCACTTTAATCTGTGTGTTTCTAAAATGTTAGTTAACTAACTGCGCCCTGCGGTTTCACCCGATCCCGTGAGAATATCAGGATGAAAAGTAGTCCATGTCTTAATCCAGGTCATATTTCATCCAAATTCATTTAGCCGTTTTTGCGTGAAAGAATAACACACAAACATACAAAAAAATCAAATATTTTCTCTACATCATTAGTTAAGATAAACTTAATTTATCATTTTGCACCTATGAGTAAGTTACACCTTAATTTGTCAGCACTATATACTACCGTCATGATTGACTATCTAACATTTTAACCACCACATAAACTATTTATATAGCATATGCTGTGAAGTAAGGCTTGTGCCGATACGAGGTGAAGGAGTCGCTGATGCAGACCTAGTATTTATCTAACGTATAGGGTCAGGGTAGCACTACAGTTTTTGGACTTCCAAAAACTGTAGTGCTACCCTGACAAGAGAATCTTTGTTGCTTGTTCAACACTATCATCATCATTATTGGCAGCTGCCCTGATCCTTGCGAGTCTTAACCAGGTCTTCCCCGGGATCTTCTAAATGTCATCCACCCATCTGACTGTTGCTCAGCCAACACTTCTTCTCTTGGCAGCCATTATTTTTGCACCAAATAAAACTGGATGTACTACCAATCGCTTGCCTAATCTGTCTGCTACATACATGTTGCACCAGCAGGAAGGCACCAGGTAGGTGCAAACATGACATCAATCATTTTATAACCCGCAGGTAAACTTTAACGAGTTAATAACGACGACGTACATTATTTCCCAATGAATTTTTAACCTAACTAGGACTTATCTCAATTAGAACCGCTAATTATATGCGGTTGAAGCCACACCTGTTAACATTATCTGAGACTGCCTTACCTATCATAGCCATATCACACGATTTAGCTCAGTGCCTCAGTTGAACGGCTTTGACGAGACGGTAATGCAATTATAGTCAAGGTTTCCCCTGGTACTTAAATCCTTTGTTCAATGCGTGGGAAGATAATGCAACTGACGAAGCATACAAAGAATTATTGATCACTGGTATTCTAAGTTTAAAGATTGTGCTTGAAACTTAATACTATTTTTTTTATCCCGCTATTATTAGCATCACCTGTATCTATCTAACTGTGGCAAAAACTTTGAACGGGATACAAACCCCTCATTATAAACACATTTGAGATAACACATCTCCTCAACGATAGGTACTGGAAAGTCTACAATTTGTTGGACAATATCGATGGAAAGTGCTAGAGAAATACGCTTTGAAAGCGATTGCCACTTCTTTTAAACCCTCTGGAACTGTAATGCCATTGCCCCAAAAGATTAGCTTTAAAAAGCCTCTACCGCTTGCGTGTACCACTACTACACTCCTATTAGCGATGCGTTGTATCCGTGTAGTAGAGCTATAGATGTCCATTGTTTACAATGTCACACACGCTACAGAGCCAACCATTTACAATGCCACACACGCTACAGAGCCAACAATTTTTCATGCATGTGCCATCATATGGTTAAATTATACCGTTGTGTAATTGATACTATTTTTTGTCAGGTCTATAGGAATTGTGAGTCATACTAAATACTTACCAATACTAGAAAAACGTAATGAACATTATTATCGCGTGTTTGATCAAAAGGACTGATATTTTAACGAACGCCTACGCTTGGTATCATTCATTTTGTCGCCATCTTTTGATGTCGTCATCATTTTGACGTCACTGTTGGTGCAGTGGCTGAGTGATCAGTTGCTGCCCTGAATGTCTCGGGTTGGAGTCCGTACGGACAAATGTTGCATTTACGATACAAGAGAAATTCAAAGACAGCTTATTTCCTATATTTCTTTGGATTACGGTAAACCAGTTTCAAGTCTCGAACAAATATTCCAAACCAATGTTATCTTCTCCGCAAGAGAGCACCATCGTCTCCGGCGTTATCATTCAAAATGAAAAGGAGGTAAGATACAAGTCAAACGCGAGTTACTACAAATCAAAAGTTAAAACCTTTCTCAAACTACTTACCAACCAACATCCCAAGCTGAATGGAAAGCAGGATGAGCAGACATAGCCCCCAGTGGTACTCCAAACCCGAACTCAAACTTGACATCTTCCGGTCTTCGAGCCCACGAGCCTCTTGCCGTGGACTCTCGAGGTTCTGAACCAGCCTTCGTGCCATTCGTCATAGTATTTTGGAAAAACATCTTGAGGCCGTAGAGGTCCGATATAGGACCCGAAGTTCGAATGTGTTTTGTTGCTGTAGGAAGAATTAGGATAGTGTTTTGGTTTATATTTGCAGCTGTTGTTTAAAAATGGAGGTATTTTTTTTTTTTAATTGAAGAGTAGTATAGTGCTTAAAACCCGTATGCTATGAAAAAAATCACTGTTTTAATTACAATCACGACTACAAAACCATTCAACACACACCTAAATATTTTTCATTCAGCACAAAAACATTGACCGCGTAAAAAACGCAACTATTTGAAACCGCTACGTGAACTCGTAGGCGTGCTACGCAGCTACGCGCCTACGACGGACTACGACCAGTTCGTAAGGTGACCACGACTCGACTGCGGCCGATGACCGCCGATTGAGACCGACGCTCATTTACCATTAAGTTTTCATTAATGCTCCAAATCCTTTGTAGTGAAGTAGGCTGTGATGTGGAATATTACTCTGACCTAGTCTTATTGGAGCATCATTACAGGATTTCTACAATTTATTTATAAGTTTCGTTGTTTGGTCCTAGTTTCAATGATAGGTAACTGATATAACATTGAAAAATTTAGTATTTCTGGTAAGTACGGTAACAAAGTATAATTCGAATTACCTGATTATTATGATTGGATTCAGGTTTTCAATGAAAGATAAATGGTTTCACCGTATCTTCGTTCTTTTAACTTTCGGGGTAATTTTAGTCTACTTGCCAGCGTGATTGGCAATTAGCGTGACCAACTACAGCCACAGTTCAAGGAAACCAAATAAGGAGGGGTTAAGGGGACGTCACTCACCTACGTTAATTAAATACACGCGTGCAATGAAAAAAACTGAAACACACTAAATCAAAAACTTTATGAACAAGAAAATCGAAACAGTTACATAAATACATCTAAAATACACCTAAACAATTACAAACAAGAAGTAAAAACTAACACAATAATAATTGACGGGAAGGACACACGACTACATAAACTTGAACTAGAAGCGTCATCAGACTTGGGTAGTATTCCACCTTCATACTGTTTCAAATACGGCATATATTTGAGTACCATGTTATACATTGGACCTCTTTCCAATGTTTTATTTCTCTCTAGTTCCTCGTCGTGGAGTGCATCGAGCAGTGGCTTGTCAAATGTGGTTGATTCTGAGTCGTCGGTGGGATCTCTTAGTTCTCTTCGGACCTATGGAAATTGATAATTTGTCATGGCTTTATTTAATTACTAGTTTTTGCCAGCGAAGTAGTACTAGTTTTTGGTAACGTACTACCCGGATAAAAACCCTACGTTCCGAGATACGATAATATCGATTTGAGCGCGCTCACACCCGTTCCGAATTGGCGTGAGCGCGATAACGATTTCTCGCGAAACGTCATAGATGACGTCATGACATTCGCCATCTTGCGATAACGCCGTCCATATTTATTATACTGTTGAGCCGCACGATTGATGTTTGGTTACCACTAGCGCCATCTCTTATCGAATAGCGGAATTAATGGTCAGGAGCTTTCTAGAAAGTTCGATGCTAGAACTTTCTGGAACTATCGACATGTGTTCGGTCAAGGCCGATATGTTCTCGAACATTCTAGATGCTTCTACGGTAGAAGGTTCTGGAACTATCCGAGGGCCCTATATAAGCGGGAACGGAGCGCGTCCCGGGGTAGTTCATTGGAAGCGATACATGCGAGAACATCTAAAGCGATCTTCAAGTGCGACTTAAGAGTGATCCGTAGTGCTATTGTGTTGTGTTATTAGTGAGTTTAATTAAAGTGTTATTTTTGGTAATTCATATCGGCAGTTTTTAATTGTCACGAACCCCAAGCTCGTAACAACTGGTGTCAGAAGCAAGGATTAAAATCATGCCGATTTTACCTAAAGACGACACGGAGGGTATCCGTACCCGGAGTCAACGCCAGCAGGAGACGGACCAGAGACGATTTGGTGGAGCAATGCCACAGGCGTCGGAGGGCCAGCTACCAACCACAGAGGCCGGCCCGTCCACAGCTGCTCCAGCATCACCAGCACCAGATTTTGCTGCTTTGATGATGATGTTGCAGGAGCAGGCCCGCCGACAGGAGGAACAGGCCCGCCGACAGGAGGAACAGGCCCGCCGACAGGAGGAACAGGCCCGCCGATTGGAAGAACAGCTCAAACGGGATAAAGAGGAGCAGGCCCGCCGACAGGAGGAGCAGGCTCGCCGACAGGAGGAGCAGGCTCGCCGACAGGAGGAGCAGGCCCGTCAGTTGGAAGAACAGCTCAAACGGGATAAGGAGGAGCAGGTGCACCGCCAGGAAGAGCAGATGCTCCTCATAAAGGACCTTCACGCAACCTTCGGGAAAGACATGAAGGAGGTGAAGGAGAAGGTTGCCCAGCATGACAACCGCTTGTCAGAAGCTGAAACTCAGATCAGCAAGTTTAGTGACGTCATTGCTGATGTGAAGCAAGAGTTGGGTAACCTCAAACTTGGGGATGGAATCGCAGCTCCCGTAGCCACAACACCTTCGCTACGTGGATTCAAAGTGCCGCCGTACGACGGGACTTCTTCCTGGTCGGCCTACAAAATTCAGTTTGCGGCTGTCATGAAGGCGAACGGGTGGAATAAAAGTCAGGCCATGACTGCCCTCACCCTAGGCCTGCGTGACCAGGCTTTAAATGTGCTGGAAGCTCTCGGTAAGGAAGTGACTTACGAGCAGCTCCTCGAGGCATTGGAGGCTAGATATGGCGACGCTCACCTGGAACACGTGTTTCGTGCGCAGCTCAAGGATCGTGTGCAACGCAGTAACGAAAACCTGCAGCAGTGGGCCCTTGAAGTGGAGAAGCTGGTTCGAAAAGCGTACCAGTCCGTACCTGCACTTATTGATGGGAACCTGGTGCAGGCATTCATCGACGGCATCCGGGACCTTGAAGTTAGAGCTGCTGTGAGACTCGGTCACCACGGGACGCTTAAGGACGCCTTGGCCCATGCACTGGAGGTGGAAGCTGTGCGGCAGAATCATCGTTCCCATCGCGTCAGGGAGGTTGTAGCGGCTACAGTTCGCGATCGTAAAGGATACAGCCCTAGGTGCTACGGCTGTGGGGAAAGGGGCCACCTTCGATCCAGTTGCCCTAAGCGAACTGCAGAAAGGGAAGATGGCCGGTCTCCAGAGGGTAGCGCGGCTAACAGCACTACCCAGCAGCAGCAGGGAAACGAGTAATAGCCAGGACTGCGGGGCGGGTGCTGGCTGATGTTCAAAGAGCCCCAAGGATTTCGATCACACAAACCCATGACGGGAACACCTTAATCATCAAGGGTGAGATCAACGGAATGCCCTGTAAGCTGACCATAGACACGGGAGCCTCTCGTACGGTCGTCAGTTCCAAAGTTATGAGTCGGCTCCTTGGGGACTCCACATACAACCGGGAATGCATTAATTTGGTGACAGCCACCGGTCAGCGCATACCCGTCCGTGGAGAGAAGGAAATGGAGTTGAAGCTAGGCAACAGGACCTACCTGCATAATGTCATCGTGGCTGATATAATGGACGATTGCATCCTGGGTCTTGACTTTATGAGGAAGAATTTTTGCGAGATTGACGTCAAGCAGGGAGTTATGAAATGTGGACGAGAGGAACTTTTTATGGAAGGGGCGTTATCAGGGAATGTGTACAGCCTTAAGGAAATTGTTCTTCCTCCGAGATCAGAAACGATTGTGCCGGTTAGTCTTCCTCGGAATTTTGGGCAAACTCATCGTTGTGTACTCGTGGAAAGGGTAGACAATGACCTTCCATGGAAAGTGGCACGAACTTTGGTCAGAGCCACCGACATCTCAGGGGTACGTGTGCTGAACCTTTGTGATCAGGAACAGACTATTGAAAAAGGCACACTGATTGGTACTTGCGAGGAAGTGGATTGGCTGCGTCAATGCCAATATCTATCGACTGGGACCCCCAGCAAAGATGCACAAACGAGAGTGACCACACTTTTAGAAGAGTGTCGCAGCGCTCTGTCTCAAAATGAGATGGGCAAGGCGAAGAAGATGTTACTGAAGTACGCCGAAGTTTTCTCCCTAAACGATAGTGACATTGGGAAGACTGGCTTAGTTCAACACAAAATAAATACAGGAGAAGAGTTGCCTATCCGTCAGCGGCCAAGGAGATTGCCGGTAGCGCGTGAAAAGGAAGTAGAAACCATGATTGAGGGAATGGTGAAGGATGGTGTTATTGAACCTTCATCTAGTCCATGGTGTTCACCGGTAGTGCTGGTAAGGAAGAAGGACGGCAGCATGCGGTTTTGTGTTGACTATCGTCGTCTGAATGACGTTACGAAGAAGGACAGCTACCCTTTGCCAAGAATTGATGACACTTTGGACATGCTTACTGGAGTAAAGTGGTTTAGCACGCTGGACCTGAAAAGTGGCTACTGGCAAGTTGAAATTGACCCCAAGGACAAAGAGAAAACAGCATTCTCGACAGGAAAGGGTCTGTGGCAATTTAAAGTTATGCCGTTTGGATTGTGCAACGCTCCGGCAACGTTTGAAAGGTTGATGGAACTTGTACTAACTAAGTTGATTGGCGATGCCTGTCTGGTCTACTTGGATGACATCATCATCGTAGGCCGTACGTTTGAAGAACATCTTCAAAACCTGGAACGCGTGCTCATGAAGATCCAGAGTGCCAACCTCAAGTTGAGTCCGAAGAAATGTTCACTATTCAAACGGCAAGTTAGCTTTTTGGGATATGTAGTGTCGGAAGAAGGTATCCGCACGGATCCAGAAAAAATCGCCGCTGTCAAGGATTGGCCAGTTCCAAAAGACAAGACGCAGGTCAGAGCGTTTTTGGGGTTGTGCTCTTATTATCGGCGATTTGTTAAGAACTTTGCAGATATAGCCAAACCCCTGCATAAGCTAACCGAAGAGAAGCGACATTTCAGCTGGGATGAAAGTTGCGATATCGCATTCCAGGAGTTAAAGGACCGACTATGCAAAACACCTATTTTGGGGTACCCTGATGCAGGCAAGGAATTTATAGTTGACACAGACGCGAGTGACATAGGACTTGGTGGTGTGTTGTCTCAACGGAATGGTGATCAAGAGGTTGTGATAGCGTACTTCAGCAAGTCGTTGTCAAAGCCGGAGAGGAACTATTGTGTCACGAGACGGGAATTGCTTGCTGTGGTAAAGTCATTGCAGCATTTTAGCAAATATCTTCTGGGGCGGAAATTCCATTTACGTACCGACCATGCTGCACTGAAATGGCTATTGCAGTTCAAAAATCCAGAAGGACAAGTTGCGAGATGGATTGAGCTACTACAGGAATACGACTTTGTGGTGGAACATCGCAGCGGGAAATCTCATGGCAACGCAGATGCATTGTCAAGAAGACCTTGTCCTGAAGACTGCAAGCACTGTACTAGGCAAGAGAGTAAGGAAGTGGTACCTGTGAGGATGCTCAGGACGGACCTCAGCAACGAGTGGAAGGAAAGCCTACAACGTGCACAGCAGGAAGATTCAGACATCAAGCCGATTCTGGAGTGGATAAAGGCCAGAGCTCCTAAGCCCAGGTGGAGCGACGTCTCAGCAATGAGTTCGATCACAAAGAGCTATTGGGCCCAATGGGACAGCTTGGTGATTCAAGATGGAGTCCTGTGCCGTAAATGGGAAAATGCTCGGGGAAACAGCTGTCACTTGCAAATGGTTGTCCCTAAATCTCAAGCACCGGATGTTCTGCAGCTGTACCATAATGGTTGTTCAGGAGGTCACCTGGGAGTAAAACGGACTCTACTGAAGATACGAGAACGGTTTTACTGGGTCCACTGTCGGAACGATGTCGAGGACTGGTGTCGCAAATGTACAAGTTGTGCAGCTGTAAAGGGACCTCAGACGCGTAGCAGAGGTGCATTGAAATTGTACAATGTTGGTGCACCATGGGAGAGGATAGCCCTTGACGTTGCGGGGCCGTTTCCGGAAAGTGAAAGTGGTAACAAGTATTTCATGGTTGTGATGGATTACTTCACTAAGTGGCCGGAAGTCTTCGCCATTCCAAATCAAGAAGCTTCAACAGTTGCCGATAAATTAGTTCATGAAGTCTTCTGTCGTTTTGGAGTACCTTTAGAGATTCACAGTGATCAAGGAAGGAATTTTGAGTCTCAAATATTCCAGGAAACTTGTCGAGTGATGGGTACTCATAAAACAAGAACAACTTCTTACCACCCACAATCGGATGGAATGGTGGAACGATTCAATCAGACATTAGAGAGGTACCTAGCCAAAGTTGTGGAAAATCGGCAACGAGATTGGGACAAGCACATACAACCGTTTTTGTTGTCATATCGAAGCGCTGTTCACGAAAGCACATCGGTGACACCAGCTTTCGCAAACTTTGGAAGGGAATTACGGCTGCCTGCAGACCTGATCACTGGAATACCACCTGATGCCCCACGCAGTATAACCGATTATGCGAATGACTTGCGGAACAAGATGAATGACATTTATGAGCACGTCAGACAATCAGGCCGGCAAATGTCTGAAAAGATGAAAACCCGTTATGACCGCAAAATGAACAATAAAGGGTTTGACGAAGGTTCACTAGTGTGGTTGCACAATCCAGTTCGCAGAAAAGGGAAATCTCCTAAGCTTCAAGCTAACTGGGACGGACCATACCGGATTGTGACAAAGATAAATGACGTTACCTACCGGATACAGAAAGGTGCAAGAGGTACTCCTAAGATAGTCCATGTGGATCGACTGGCGCGTTATTATGGGGCCGATAATGCTCGGGACGAGCATTTCTTAGGTGGGGGCAGTGTTGAGCCGCACGATTGATGTTTGGTTACCACTAGCGCCATCTCTTATCGAATAGCGGAATTAATGGTCAGGAGCTTTCTAGAAAGTTCGATGCTAGAACTTTCTGGAACTATCGACATGTGTTCGGTCAAGGCCGATATGTTCTCGAACATTCTAGATGCTTCTACGGTAGAAGGTTCTGGAACTATCCGAGGGCCCTATATAAGCGGGAACGGAGCGCGTCCCGGGGTAGTTCATTGGAAGCGATACATGCGAGAACATCTAAAGCGATCTTCAAGTGCGACTTAAGAGTGATCCGTAGTGCTATTGTGTTGTGTTATTAGTGAGTTTAATTAAAGTGTTATTTTTGGTAATTCATATCGGCAGTTTTTAATTGTCACGAACCCCAAGCTCGTAACAATACTAATATATCACCGTGAGCGCTGTCAGAAGTGACAGTTGGGCTGTTTTGTTTTGATTCGCATCGTCTCTTTATCTTTGATTTATTTGAAATAGTGCTTTTAACTAAGAAGAAGAAATGTGTGGTGTTATACAAGTCTAATATGGTGAAAATATGTTTTAACGTTGAGTGAGCACTTTTATCGCGATCACGAGCGTTCCGTGTTGATGACAAAAATGACGATTCTTAACTGTCAGAATCGTGATATCTAACTCGGAACGCAAAATATCGATGTGAGCGCTCACAGCGTTATTTTTCTAATACGGAATGCGCCCTAGTATCTTATGTCATGTGCTAATGCAGATTGTAAACTATCTGTGTACCAAAATTCATCCAAATCGTTCAGCCGTTGTTGCGTGATTAAATATCTACATACATACAACATACAATGTTTCACATTTATAATATTATACAAAACTCAAAAAAAACTCAAAGCATTTATTTCAATTAAACCTTTTACAGGCACTTTTGAATTGTCAAAAAAAAATCGAAGTTGAAGCTACGAGTAGGTGCCCATTCCAAAACGTAGATCTCTATGGAGAAGAACGAGGGCAAGAAACTCCAATACATAGTAGGATAGGATAAATTATGGTGATTTTTCCATAATTTATAGATATCATATAGGCTTTTCAGGACCAGTACATACTGATCCATAGAGCTTTAATTAGAGAGAAGTGGAAAGAGAGGAAGAAGGCGGTAGCCCTACAGTGAAACATCGCAGGTTTAACGAACAATTTAATTTCACGCACAGTCTACACAGCTGGGTCTAAAACCATGACATTTTGCAGAGTTCCTTTTTAACGATGGAGAACATTAAAGACGGATTTTTGAAAATTCGTCCCATTTAGGGATGAGAGGTTGTATGGAAATTCACCATTGCCAACGGGAAATTCACCGAATTCGTAGAACACCTGTCTCATTAGTAAGTACTTCAACACACTCTTTTCATGTCATTGATAAGGAAAGTTCAAAGCTAATGAGTGTATTCAAGATTACGAGTATTCAGAACACACAATAAGATAAATAACCTACCACAATTTTTAAACTAAGCTATATCAGTGTCCTAGAACCAGATATTCGAAGGCATGTGACATCCATTACCCCGCACTGTGCCTGCGTGGTGGATTACGGCCCACTCCCTCTCACAAAGAGGCTTGTGTCTTAGCAAAGGGGACATTATAGGCTGATTTTGAAAGTAAGTCATACCTTGCCTCCTTTTGGTGCCATATCATGTTCTATACGCTCCAACGCCTCTTGTAGTTCGCGTACTGTTTCAGCTGTGGACAATGCAACAGTTTACCAATAAACATCAACTTTAAGAACATTCCTGGTATTTCAGGTAATTAGGACATTTTAAATTAATTACATAGGTAATCTGATTCAGCAGATCCTCCACATTTGACAAGCCTCTGCCTCGTGGGGGTCGTAGAAAGCGACTAAGGGACCTACTAGAGAATGGGCTGCAGCGTCCTCTATGTATTTTACCACCATACTGCGATCGCCAACCTGCCTGCCAAGCGTGGCGATTATGGCACAACCCCCTTTTTGGGGGAATAGGCCTCCCCTAGTCCAGCAGTGACGTCTTTCGGCTGAAATTATGAATCTGATTCAACATGCTTGTAAACAAACTCTGTTAAAGTAAATGATTAATGATTTGCGTAAAATTAAGCATAATATTTTTAAGGTCCGATATAATTGAAGAACTATGTCATTTTTACGAGCATATCAGCTTCTCAGTGAAATCCTCAGTGTATCACAAAGTAATCTCCTCCATCAAATAACTTACGATCCGAAAGATATTCATCAATATTATCCTTCACCGAAGCATTTCCAAATTGTAGTGTACTACTGGTAATGACAGCAACATCACTATCATTCGCAATTAATACACCTGATTGAGCTAAAGCGTTATCAATAAAGGTATGTAATGGTCCCCCGTACAGCATACTTGAGTTTTGATATAATCTTGTCACAACATCTCTTAAAACATCTTGATTGATTAAAACTGCAACACGTTTTATTTTAATATCAGTAAAAAGATGATTAGCTTAAAAATGCATATCTTTATAAATTGTATACACACTATTGACTATCTCTGGAACTTCTGTAGTATTTTTTATATCTATAGATGCCAATGAAGCATTATCGTCGACTGGTTCTACGAATTCGTATTCTGCGTAGAAATCCTTTTCTCTCTTTGGTATTTCCTCAATAGGTGTGTTATCTGCAAACATACGATCTCATTTAAGTATTTGTAGTAGTAGTAAGTATTCAATTATTCTTGTAAAAGTCAACTTACTTTCTGTCTTTTCATCTAAATCTGTTAAATCTTCCATGTTGTATGATCTTGGTCTTCCAATCAAACTTACTTTCTTTTTAGGTGCTTTTGTAACTTTTATTGTTGTAGCTTTTTGCTCTAGTGGTAGCACGGCAATCGGTGGTGGTATCGAAATGATAGGTAGCACTGTACTTGTACTGATTACACTGATATTCGATTGTGGCTCTATATCTTCGATAACTTCTACTACATCTCTTCTTTGCATAGAATTGAAATATACTTGTGTTGTTAAAGTATTCGTCATCGTTGCTATAGTCAGCTTAGTTAGGTAAATCTCATCAAGACTACCTATATAGTTTAGAGTCTCATTGTTTTCTATTTCCAAGACCGTATCTAATAGGAGATGGTCTTCTAACGTCATCGAGGGGTCGACGACTGTTATCTCTTTCGGTTTCCACTCTGAAATTATGGCATCTGTATAATTTTAGACCAACTCAAGTAGGCACATTGGCATTACATTGGCCTATTCACTACAACTTTGATCTCAGAATTATATCTTCAGGTGTTCACATTTTTTGAGTCAATACAGATGTAGCATGTTTAAAGTATAAATACTGTTTTCCTTTGCTTCTATTCACTGGGATCAAACCTAACTTTACCTAAACACACACGGATACTAACGATAATCACAAAGCGCTTGCAGCACCGTATCTTTCTGTGAGCGTGATGGACAGGACACAGCCGGGGCCGCTGGGGTCCAAAGCGGACGCGACGGCGGGGGGCCGAGGGGCGCTATGTTGCAGACGAGGCGCTCCACACTTCGGAGACGACCTTGCCATGGTATCTGGCAAGAATAGGACAAAAAATAAAGTTGTACAAACTACAAAATCGTACTAACTGCTGACCCAATTTACAGTGTCATTGCTGTCCAATTTACGTTGTAAGAAGAATGAAAAGTTTTACTAATATTCAATACTCAATACTAACGAAACGAACGAACTAAACGATTAGCCAATCAGCAAGGTAAGCTACTTGGGTAGTCAACCCCTAATCTATAGATAATTCGATTTAGGTACTATGAAAACGCGCGCGGCCCTCAGGCATTTATCAGGGTACCTAAACCTGACACGAAAAAGAAATAACTAGCTCATATACTAGAGTAGAACCAAGACCTATTAAATAGAAATAATAAACTTACCATGAACCGACTGCGGCCACAGCCAACCATATAACTTTGTGCCCACATTATTTGCGCAAAGTCACCGTAGAAGCTGCTATTACGACTTGGTCTGCAAATAAAAAGGAACTGTGATAGTGCTACCGGAAACATGATCAACAAACAGGTTTGGGAATCGAACCCAACACAACACCTTGCGCTTCGTCTGCACGCACAGACGGCGTGATCAACGCGTCATCGTTGGCACGCTGAGACAAGGCGCGGTGGCGACATGACTCGCCTCCTCGGGCTCCACCGCGACGGACTGTCGGGAAAGTTCATAGTTTGTAAGATCAGAGGGCATTAAACCATTGCCTACTTATACAGTTCACTCTTTCATTGCTCCCCGCGATAACAAGGTTCTCTTTCTTGATCAGATTTCAGCTAGGCAGAAACCACATGGAAATAAAAACAAAATCCTTAATGAACATAACTACTTAAGTTCAACCGCTGCTTTTCTAACAGCAAATTTAGGGCTGTGTCGTCGTTCGAGCAGTCAGGCTCAAAGAGGTGGCAAGCAGTATGCGCGCCTTAATAGGAGGATGTACTGTCATGGGATCGGCCGCACTTGGTGATGAAGCTCGCTAGGCATGGCGAATGTACAAGTATCTCCCGAGCCCCCGACACATGGTACTAGAAGAAACAGTGAGGTTTTAGTCAGTAGGAGTCCGACATAATCCTCCGTTCATCCCAGGTGGAGGGTATCCATCAGGATTTCGCTACAAAAAAAAGGCAGACGCACTTCAAAAAGCTTTACTCAAGAATTCAGTTATACTCACGGAATATAGAAGGTGATATTGCCCTTATACGACATACTCTGCATGTACCAGATGTCAACCATAGACTCGACACGGAGACCGGGCGCCTCTCCCACCACAGAGGCGACGCACTGGCCCACAGACAGCGAATCTGGTAGAGAAGTTAAAATAATTAAAATAGCAGCCTAGTATTGTTTAATGATAAGTTAATAATAATTAACCTTGTTTTTGTTTTTAATTTGTTAAATTGACTAATCAGGTAAAAAACTCACACAGATTGCGGCATGCGTCGTGTTCTTCAAGTGTCCGGGGTAGCCGACACTGATCTGCCCAACGCTGGGCCTCACGAGCCAACTCCTCTACCCAACGCTGTTGTAGAAAATATGTCTTTTATATTAACATTATCAGAAGCGACCAACCCCTGCTTTTACGACTTTGTAAAAGTGAGTTTATAAACAAATAATACAGAGAGTAGTGGTGGGCCAGTGGTATCGGCCCCGACTTACGCGTTGAAGGTCGTGAGTTTGTACCCAGACATGCGCTTTACTTTGTGTATTACATCGCCACTGCTCTCAAAACGATGAAGGAAAACATCGTGAAGAACTTGTACAGAGGCCAGCACATCAAGCTACCCCAATCTGTCAAATTTCTTTGATAGTTTTTCAACTTTATAACAAAGGAATAAGGTTCATGTTCAATTGGGAAAATTTGACAGTTTGGGATAGGTTGACCTGCTGGCGTCTGTACGTATATGTGAAACGTAAAATGCGTTACACATCGTGGGGTCTTGGAACGCTAGCCTTCACGTGTTAATAACAGGGCCACAGAAGGATTAAATAATCGATTGTTTTAAATTTTCTGTTCTGCATACGTCACCGTACCAATTTCAGCATGTCTCCAGCGCTGGGAAATCCTCTCATTTTGCCGGCCGCCGCTTCGTTCCGCCGCCTGTTGAGGCGCGCTATCACCCGAGACTTTTCTTCTAAAGTGAGGGGTGCGTTTATGTAACCCACGCATTCTTTACTGGGACCTTCCTAGGTAAGTTTGAAAAATATAATTACCTACTTAAGTTTTCAGTAGACTAGGGACTATTTCTGGAGATAAGGAATGAAAAAATCTTTTGCCCTGTTGCGGTCGAGGCTGATCTAAAATTAGGTTAAAAGAATGAAACCTACCCAACAAGCAAAATAATCCTGGAATGCGATTTTATAATGCTACGTGGACTTATAACACTCCGATGATAGTTTTGGTGGCCGCTACTGCGCTTTTAACAGCATAAATATATGCTGTTTTTACTCAAGTACGTTTAATCCTAAAATTTGTACTTATATCGGTATATAGGATCATATTTCCTGACAAATGTAGGATCAAGACTCCTATAAAAGCATGAAACAAGAGTAATTGCACTCAGGAGTAATTACTCCGGTAACTCAGACTTATATGTGCCTATAAGATATCATCTGCGGACCATTTAAATCTTTATACTCCTGTAGGAGCATGTACCAGGAATATATACACTGAGGAGCAATTACTCTTGTTATTTTTACTTATAACCTCTTATAAGCTAAAAATGTATGACCAATTTAAGTAAATTAAAGTTAAATAACTGTAAATCATTTATGTACCTATCTGGTTTGGTTTTACAGAAACTTAAAAGTAAGCGTTAAATGAATTTCATATCCACGTTTAAAAAATAATTGATCACCAAGATTATAACAGCACTCGGTAGGATAAAGTGTTCTCTATATCGATTTATCGTATGCCGTTTTAACCTAGACATATTTATATAGGTATTCCACAGTAGTGTTATTGTCTAAGTAATCTCAAACAATCCTGGTTAAATCTCTTAAGAAGCCACTTTTGCTTGAAACGGCCAGTTCAGGTGAAAACACGCTTTATATAGTTTTGCAAATTCTATTGTAGGATTTAACATCAGCCATTTTGATTACAACTGTTTTTGTCTACAAATATTGAAAATGGATTTTAATAAGTGGAAGCAGTTTAAAAAAGTCGATCTGATAAAAGAAAAGTAAAAAAAAAACATATAAAGAAATGTTAACCGCAGTGAGCAACGATTTTTTAAATTTAACTGGTGAAGACCGTATCGCGAATTCTAGCGAGGGTTCCGGCAAGATAATTGTAGTACTTACTACTTTAGATGGAAGAGGTTCAGACTAGGAAAGTACCAAATCTTTGAGCGATGTTGAAAGTGATCATAAGGAAGAACTTTCGGATTATAACAAAATTTAGAACTGCGTGGCCTTAGATTTCAATATTTCTCATGCTGCATTGAACTCTTTACTTGAAATTTTAAATAAGAATATAAACAATGTTTTGCCTAAAGACGCACGAACATTACTAGATACCAATAGAGAAAACCTACACATCAGTATTTCAGCCCCAGGACACTATTAGCACAACGGTTTGATCAAATGTTTGAATTTTTTTTATCACAATGTTCCTTGTTTATCAAATGAGATTTCTCTAAACAAATGTTGATGGATTACCAGTTTTCAACAGTTCGACATACCAGTTTCGGCCTATATGATGTACACTGTTAATAGAAACCACGCTGTGACAACCGGGACATATCTCAGACAACAAGAAATGTGTAACACTCCGAGGCCATTTTAAGTTCTTTCAAGGTCGGAAATCTTTTTTGATTAAAAATCGATCGATATCCAGGAACATATCCGGCATAGTCTTGTTTAAACCATCGGCAACCTGTTATATAATTAAGTCAAATAAAAACCATGTTTAAACTGATGTTTAACCTTGCACGTAGAACAAACCCTTAAATTATTCCTTTAACTTACTTATCTATAAATATCAATCGATTTTCATCTGGTCATTGCGGAACCCTAATCGGTAACAATGGCGAATCTTTTTCGGTTTTGAGATAACCCAATATAGAACCAATATACTTATATTGGTATTATGTCACGCTTGGAAATGCTAAAATTACTTATTTTAGCACTATATCGTACTTGGAAATGCTCACCAAGAAAATGGCAGCTGCCTTAATAATATTTATTTAATATTAATTAATACTAAAATGTAAATAAGCAAATTTCAAGAGGCGCTTTATTTTTTTATCAAAACCATGATAGATTTCACAGAAAATTTACATTCCCCGACGACTAAGCTATAAGACTAACAATTTGACAACAATAAGATTTTGTTTTTCTACTAAGGTTGACATTAATAAATTCTGATTCATATAAATACTACCCTAAAATATTTTTTTACAGAGCACAACAAGTGATACCTTCACTTCGACTATTGACAATATACATTTCTAATCTCATTTTTGACTATAACTTACTTATATTGAGATTTACAGGAGTAATTGCATTGACGTAACTCGATTACAGGAGCATTATAGTCGTATATGGCATTTCAGCGGCCTAATATAAATACCTTATAAGTAAAAGTAGACTTATAAAGTGGGCCCTTTTCCAGGGTTATATGAGGATATAAGTCTCATATAGTCCTCGATAAATGATGGTTCTAGGATAGTTTAAAAACCACTTTTTGCTAGTTGGGTATCTACCCACTATCGACACTATGTGGACTCTCGCTTTAGTCTGTGAGTTCTATAGACTGTAGGCAGAGCTACAGGTAATCATTTAGGTATGATTTAAGCTCGCGACCGTGACCGAGCAAGAATCAGGAATTAGGAGAAGGAAGAGAGTCAAGAAATCCAAAGCCCACCACATCACTATACAGTATCGTTGTGTTTGAAGCCCGCAGCACCCAAATTGCGTATAATAACACAATATTAATCAGAATCTCAAACATTTTTAAGGTTTCATTTTTTAATGCGTAACTATTGCTTCATTATGTTCGAAAAATTTGTGAGGTCAACGTAAAAAACGTAAAGAATGCTACGGGTCGTCAGAAGCCGAAAAGTCTTACCTTTTCGGCTTCTGACGACCCGTAGCATTCTTTCAAGGGTTATCGTGTTACCCAGTAACTGGGCTTAGCAGGTCAGACAGATTAGACAGTCGCTCCATGTAACATAATAGGGATTTTCCAATTTTTTAAAAAACTATTTTAATTTGAAGATTGAGACGAAATAATGTTATAGAAAAATCAAAAAGAATTGATTTGTTTCCATCTTCTTTATAAAACGTTTAAAATCAAATTTATTTTTCTTTATTTTGAATTTATCGCCAAAACTCTCCTTACGATGACTTTTTTGTATCACGGGACCACACGTGACGTCAGCTTTGTGTAAACTAAAGTAGTTATAAGCAAATGAATATGTCGAGTTTATAATTGAAGGACAGAAAGTGGTTTTACTGGTGTGCGGTGCCTCTTTGCACGAAAACTTCTAAAAGTGCGCCACGCCACGCAAAGTATTTGTAGGTACCGGTGCCATTTACTTAAAGCTGACGTCACGTGTGGTCACATGATAAAAAGTCATCGTCCGAAGCGTTTTGGCGGTAAATTCAAAACAACGAAAAATAAATTAGATTTTAATCGTTTTTGATTGAGAAAACGGATGTAAATCAATTATTATTATTTTTCTGCAACATATTTCGTCTCAATCTTCAAATTAAAATAGTTTATTTTATTTATTTTACTGGAAAATACCCTATTGGGAAAAGGCTAGGCAGATGATGATGATGAATGTTGTTGAACTGTCATAATTAAAGCCATTCCTAACTACTATTAGTGTTATTCAAACAGCCCGCAGCTCACTCATAGGTACAGCCCCACTGCAAAAGCAATAACACAAGGAAGGACATAGAAGAATATAGATAGAGTCATTGAGGTAATATGTACTAACGTACTAGTACATATTACAGTACTTACTGGGAACTGGCAGAAAGTATGTGCGTTAGTATTCGCACACATTCTTGAGCCGCAGTAGTTGACCGAGCTACTGGCGGCGAGCGCTATTGCACTGGCAAACACGACTGCTACGCATCGCATTTTAGCACTATAAACAATTAATTTTGGGCATTTTATGTTGTGCATGTCGTATGTATAATTTTGACAAGTTATTGAAGTTGTGAAAGATAGGAATTTATGATTTATGGCTATGCTAGAGGAGTGTGTCAAGGAGTTCGTTATAACAAAAAAAGTTGCTCAGTCTAATGGATTTTTCTTTGTTACAGTTGATTTCCTAGCTTAAGATCGCTGCGGAACGTCACTTTACCCACGCACCATCGTCGAGGCAACACCTCTCCGTGACCACAACGTCCACGACACTTCGTGTATTCGGGTAAATAGGTATCAGCCAGAAATAATGTTGGTAAAAACATAAATTAGAGACATAACTTTAATAAAATGTTTATTTGTGTTGTATCTACCTTATTGTGAATATACGCTTCTTATGATTTACCGACTGTTATTTTTCTAATTTATCATAAAGAATTTATGTTTTTACTGTCTTGACTTGCACCAAATAAGTGCCTAAGTGATTAATCTATCTACAAATTTAGTTTTCCGGTTTACGTCAGTCAGGGCATGTTCTGAAACGCTGGTTTAATTAAATACAATAAGGAGAATCTATTTATCAGAGGGCGCCACGTGTTTTTTTTTTTTTGTAACGAATAGGCATATTTATGCAAAATGAATGCAATTTTTCTCATCATTAATAGGACGTTGAGTCAAGTCGACAGGACCCAGAAGACCATAACCCTAAAATGTAAAAAAATAAATACCCCAACTAGATAGCCTAAATAAATGACGGTTTTAATGGTTTCAATAACAAAAAAACTTTAAAATAGGTATCCATTTAATGAAAATACATTATAACAAAACAAAATATACAACGAAATCCAAATCCAGGTATATGATCTGTAATATACAAATATAACATAACTCCATGTATATATACATTTTACCTTACATTAATATTTACTGTGATTACAACAATTTTCGTTCGTAGTTTACGTACGTAATCCTAATGTACTGTAGATATCTGCCGGTCTATTCTGTAAAAATAACTTAAGTGAAGTGAGCTGATGACAGGGATTTTAATTTGATAGTCGTTACGGGTCGTCGGAAAACCTGGACGGAGCTGGCACAGGAGTGTGGGAATCGGCGCAAGAAAAGAGAGACCTATGCCCAGCGGTGGGAAAATTCCGGGCTGTGGATAATGATGATGCTGGCGGAACGTCAGAAGCCCGCAAGTCTGACAAACAGTTTTACTATAATAAGAGATATCGTATCCAGTCAGTGGGTTGTGGAGGTCAAGTAGGCAGTCGCTTCATGTAAAATACTAGTACACAGACGACTCCAACATAGTTGGGAAAAGGCTAGGCCGATGATGATGATGCTAGGAATTGACAATCTATTGCCAATTAATTTTAATGTTACTTCACAAAAGTTTTCATGGTGTGATTTTTACAGAATCGATCGACACGAATTCAATAATTGTAATTATATTCATGAATATTGCGCCGACCAAGTGCTACCCGTCGCAAAACCTACGAACAAAATTAACGAATTATGACATAGTCTAATTGTTTTTGAGACTTACTCATAATTGCATTATCACATTGAAATGCGTTTTTGTTTAAATGTGCATCTTTGCCTTTGGCATATTCTTATTTTTGGATTCGTGAAAAACCGTGATAGATTTTAAAAGTTTATCTAATATATTCGAAGGTTTTCATCGATATATTAGTAGTTTTTCGTGACATTTAATTATAAACGTTCTCGTTTTTTTCTTATTTAGGTATTATTAGGATTTAATAACATTATTTAGGCATTTTTACAATCTATAATATTCAAAGCATTTGCGCCAAAATTCAAAATTAGTTTATCTACATAAATTTATTACAATATAAAAAAAATCGATTGCATATAAAATATAAGAAATTGTATACTAAAAAGTGTGTTATCAGTTTATCTCAAAATGGCAACCATTTTCTTAGACTAGATGTAAATAAATGTAAAAAATACTCTCACCTTTGATGTACCATACATGATTAATAAAGAAATACCTTATTTATACAATCTGCCACCAGGTAATATTAAATACTGAGAAGAATTGAGGAAACTGGCGTGCTAACGTTTAGATAGATAGATAGAATATGCTTTTTGTAAACTAAAATCGAACAAACCTCATTAACATAACCATTCATTTTAAGGGGAATAACCGTGATCTTATCGGTAAGTGCGATATCTACCAGACAACCTTCGAATGGACAGGGAGACAATGAGAGATCCTGTATTAAATACAAGATATTACATTTCACGAATGCACATCAATCTTTCCAATGTCTACCTTATTCCAATGACATAAAAGTCACATGACGCGCGCTCGTGAATAGCATTTTCTATACTTATCATTTCGCAACTTGTTTCGGAATGTATTTTAAATGCAAGCCATTGACTCTCAACCTTAATATTAATGACCCGTAGATAAACAGCTTATGAAGTGCTAATCTAATATAAAGTCGCGGCATGACTACTGCGGACCTGGATCTGCCGGGCCCTATCACGCGCTTCTACGTGAACGAGCGCCTTACTAAGGTGAACCGTGAGTTGTTTCGGAGCGCTCGCGAGGCTGGCACTCGCCACGGTTGGCAATTTGTGTGGGCCAAACGAGGTCGTATTCTCGCCCGGTACAAACCCGGAGACGCCACTTGCCACATCCGCTGTGAGGCTGACTTACAGCGCATCTTGGGACCGGCACTGGGTGGCGCAAATAACGTGCTCTAAAATTACCTTTTCGTTTGTTTGTTTCTTTTTTTTTACCAAACCGATTTTTTATCTAGTTAACTTAGTCATACTTTGTTATAATGTCACGCTAATTTTTAAAGTAAGTATTTTTGTCGTAAGTGTCAGCTTTTCAAAAATTTTAAGATTCTGTTGCTATCTGTTATCAATTTTATTGGGCGATGTGTGCCTCGCGGCGCACCTCAGTCAACCACACGTAAATCAGTTTTATAACACCACATATATTTATCTACACCTATTTACTACGAATCCACTATTTCATTTTACATACCGCAGCTCAACACCTTTATTTCATTTTATTATAATCATTATTTACTTATGTTACATATTTACAATTGGATTATTACTATATTTCCTTTATTTATTACTATTATTATTATTATTTGAAATTGGAGTTGTAATGACTGAATGTGCACTGATAATATTGCTAAATGTCGGAATTATTTTATATGATTGAAATGATGACTAAAGTAGATAAGTTTCTTAAAGTTGGTTTTCTTAATGCTGGTTCATTGGGTACAGGACATGATAACTTGATTGGTGCACTCGACAGGCATTGTTTTGACGTTATGGCCATTAACGAGACTTGGCTGCGACCGGGCGAGGAGGGGCGCGCTCCAGTGGTGCCGGGCTACCGTCTGCGTCACACGCCGCGGCCGGCAAGTGTGCGTTCGGGTCGTGGTGGGGGTGTTGGCTTTTATCTACGACGGGGTTTGAGCGCGCGCACGTGGACTGGTGCGACCGATCCAAGGTTCGAATCGGTCGAACAAATGTGGTTAACAATCTCTATGAACGGCAAAAAAATTGCTGTAGGTACAGCCTACCGACCTCCATGGCATGACCTGGTCCTATTCCTAGATGCCATAACGGATTCCATTAGTTCACTAGGAAACTGCGACCACTATATATTACTTGGTGACTTCAATGTCAATTTGCTAGACACGAACGGGATAAAGACTAAAACTATTAACGAGTTTTTGGATTGCCTTAGTCTTTCACAGTTGGTCACATCTCCTACCCACTTTACAACATCCAGTGAAACTCTTATCGATCTCCTATGTACTGACCTGAGAGCAAAAAATATAGCGGTGGAACCTTTAGGTTCAATTAACGGCCATTCTATTGTAGTTGGTGAATTTCACTTTAAGCGTGATAATTTCAAGCCATACTTGGTAAAATTTCGGCCTCTTAAAAACGTGTGCGCAGAAAGCTTCAATTTAGACCTATCTTTTTTAAATCTTAGAATTATTTCATTGCTTGACGACGTCAATGATATGGTGCATGTCTTTAACACCCATATAGTTTCCCTGTTTGATGTTCACGCACCTATCAAGATGTGTACTGTAAAGGAAAAGTCGTATCCATGGATTACAGATACCATCAAACTTATGATGCGTTTACGTGACGAAGCACTTAGTAGTCATCGGATAACGAAAGCCGATTCAAAAAAAAAATATTATAAAGAATTGAAACACTTGGTGATTAGTTCATTGTATAGTGAAAAAGTTGCGTATTTTAAGCACAATATAAATAATAAAATAAAATGCCCTAAATTATTATGGAAAAATTTAAAATCCACCTTATCGCCCTATAAACCCAAACAAGACCTACCGTCACACTTTACAGATCCTGACGTAATTAATAACAACTTTTTGACTGTCCCTGGTAATCCTGTCGCAAGCACATCACTTACAAACTACTATGTAAATCATAGACATGGTGAACAAGTTTTCACAATAACTCCAGTGGAAGAGAATGACATCTCTCGTATTATCTCCAACCTCAAAAGTAACGCTGAAGGTTACGACAACATTACCCTGGATATGATTAACATGACTTTGCCACACACGTTAAATGTTATAACGGATATAATAAACCGCTCCATAGTGACGTCTACATTCCCCGACCTATGGAAAATTGCCTCTATTATGCCCTTGCCAAAAAATACAAATCCATCCACTTTAAAAGACCTTCGACCTATAAGCATATTACCATGTCTATCCAAAATATTAGAAAAAGTCGTTAGCCGCCAATTAACGCTGTTTTTGGAACAAAATAACGTTCTTCCTGATTTACAATCTGGTTTCCGAAAGCAGCGCAGTACATCTACTGCTTTACTGGATGTTACTGATAACATACTGTCTGCCCAAGATAGGGGAATGTGCACGTTACTGGTCTTACTTGATTTTTCCCGGGCGTTTGACGCAATAAATATCGCATTACTACTATCGAAGTTAAATTATTATGGGTTCGACCCCAGCGCTACGCAATGGTTCCTTAGCTATTTAAGTAATAGACAGCAATTTGTTGACTTACGTTTGGGTGACGGCACTACCCTTAGATCGACACTCATTTCTGTAGAGAGAGGAGTTCCGCAGGGCTCTATTTTGGGCCCAATTCTCTTTATTTTGTACTGTGCGGATATTATAAAATGTCTCCAGAAATGCAAGTACCATATATACGCCGACGATGTCCAACTATATATATCTTTTAGACCCGATGAGTACGACACTGCCATTAAAGATCTTAACAATGATCTTCAAAGAATCGCCAAATGGTCAGAGGAAAACTGCCTATCTTTAAATCCAATAAAAACGAAGTATATGGTATTTGGCACAAGACAGCAGTTGGCGCGACTACCTGTGACATTTGACGTGAAACTTATGGGTGAACCAATTGAGCGAGTGTATGAAGCGCGGAATCTAGGTGTTGTCATGGACAAAGACCTTCGTTTTGAAAAACACGTAGCGGAGTCGGTTAGAAACTGCTTTTATCGTCTAAAGGTTTTGTACAATGTTAGGCCTTATCTATCCGAAAAACTACGGGAACAGCTAGTGGAAACCCTGGTTTTGTCCAGGTTGAACTACGCTGACACGGTTTACGGCCCGCGCCTATTAGCTCGCACAGACCGCCTCATCCAAAGGGTACAAAACGCCTGTGCTCGGTTTTGTTACAGTATTCCTCGCAGATGCCATGTTACACCTTTCCTAAATGAACATTTTTCATTGAAAATGAAGTCCAGGCGCAAACTGCACTTAGCTTGCCTTCTGTTCGGTGTCGTTAAATATCAAAAACCGGACTACCTATATAACAAGCTGAGTTGGGTTGCGAGTAGACGGGAATGCGGGAGAAGGCAATGCTCACAACAACTCTCGACTCAGTCTCAAGGTACAGCTGCTTTTAGAGGCAGTTTTCGTTATGCGGCTTCTAAAGTATGGAATAACCTGCCACCACCCATTAGAGTTATTAAGACAATAGACGCTTTTAGACGACGCTTACGGCAGTACCTCATAGAAGCGCAACGGAAACTGGATATGGTCACACTAAATGTTTCAATCATATAATTTATGTACCTACCTACCTATCTAGGTGGATAGATGGGTGGGTACCTTCCTACCCACCTATCCACCTACTTACTTGTCTACCTACCTACCTACCCACTTGAGTATGTGTCAAAAATTGCAAACAAATCAGTCCGTCGCGCTCGGCTGCTTGCAGCGTATTGTGCGATGAAGTGCGTGGATTAATAAATTATTGAATATGTTTGGATCGTGGAAGTGTCGTCGCATTGTTGGTGTACACCTTGGTGTTTTTTGCTGTACTCCTTTCATAGCATTCCTATCTTTGTATAAACCATTAGCGAAGGTCTATCATGCATCAGTCTCATTTATTTATTTACCGGCCTATTTTTTTGTTTTGTTTGTTTCGCAATTTTAGTAAATGTCACACTCTAATATTTATTTTACTATATTTTACAAGTATTTTTATACTAGTTACTAAACTCAATTACTAGGTATATATAAAAATATACATTCTCACTATACATATAAGTACTACTCGTTACTTTTTATTTATTTTATCTGACACAAATTTATTTTAATTAAGTATGCATACACACATCACCTTGCAGTATTGGTATAAAGCTGATTTACATCCGTCACCTCACACGTCAGGTCCAGTTGAAAACCAGCGCCAGGCACTAGTTGTCTGGCATTTATGCTGAACTGGGCCTTTTTGGCGCAGCCGTGAGGCACACTTTGACGCACTTTACACTTTTTAGTTGGTTTTTTTATTTTTTATTATTTTGCTTTATATTGTGTGCCTTTTAGTCTGTGCTAAATAAATGTATTTTCTTTCTTTCTTTCTAATTGTTACTTTCGGGACTAGTAAACTCGATACCGCCATTTTCATTTTTCAAAACATACCTACAGTGCCTGATATTGTTAAACTCATATAATATAGTTAATATTGTATTTCAAAAGGCCTCAGGTCCTCAGGCTCTCAGTTTGTTTCGGCGTTTCTTTTCGAGATAGCCAAATAAGAAACTTTGCTATACGAATTGATAACTTCCTCCTATTTTGAAGTTGGTTAAAGACTCTCAACAATGGCTTCATCACTAAGATATTGTACAGAAATAAAATAATTTACCATTCGTGAACGTTTTCATATATGTAGGCTAACGAATGTTTCCTTCATTTCGCTCAGCACGCCAGTACAACATATTTTGTGTAGAGAGTATCACTTACAACATTAAATATGGCCGTATAATACAACTATGCACCGAAATTCCGTAACTAACTCACAATCCTTAACTTTTAAGGAAAGTCACAATCCATTATGTTTAAAACAATATCCCCCTTATTACAGAACAAGGTTTTTCTTTAGGTATGGTTTAAACCGTCGAGCCTGTTTTTGAAATAAGAACCTAACTGAAATCGAATACAGCTCCTTTTACAAAACTGACAAGTTAGTCCAGTGCTAAATTGTCAGTTTTGGAAAAGGAGCTGTAATTCTATTTCAGTTCTAAGTTCTTATTTCAAAAACATGCTCGATGGTTTAAACCATACCTAAAGAAAAACCTCGTTTTGTAATAAGGGGGATACCCCCTTATTACAAAACAAGATTTATCTTTAGATACAGTTCAAATCTTCGAAACAGTTCTCAGATTATTAATTTTATTCCCACGAAGAAATAGTTCTTAATACAAAAACTGACGTTAAAATTTCGTCTGAGTTGTTTGTTTTGTATAAACTTTACAACAGTCTGAATAAAGGTCAAAATACTAAACAGGATCGAGGGTGCTGTCTCATTATTGTATTGGTTGTGTAATGCGACGGTATATACTCGTATTATTACGTTATTTACGTTGTCCATTCGCTTCATGTAAAATACTGGTATTCAGCTACATCTGGTTAGACCAGAAGCCGACCCCAGCCTAGTTAGGAAAAGGCTAGGCAGATTGACAATGGTGATGATTATGTTGAGCACCAACTAAACTTAATTAAGGCTACTGTTATCTTTTTCCAATTAATGAAACAAGAGTGAGACGGAAATAAATATGAGCTGTCCCATTTAGTTGAACTAAGATTTTCTTCGACGCAACTACGACGAACTAAATTAATCGTCCTTAAAATCACGGTAAATCAAGATGTACAGTTCTAAAGCGTCACTTATCTTTTTTATCCGCGTTATGTCAGTAAGAGATAGCATTACTCTTTTTTTAGTTTATAGGTTGTAAACAAAAGAATCGGCACCACGGTCCAACGAAAATAACATAATGACTACACTGCTACAAAGATCTTATGGTAGTCGAATGATGTCCACAGGGAGGAACGCTGTTGGTAAACATTATTTTGTGCAATTGTTTTGTGAAAAGTCAGTTGAAAAAACAAGATGGCGGCGTTAGTTCCAAATTTGGCCACGCGCCAAAAGATTCCTGTTGCGTTAGATTATTCAATTGCATTGTGATTGGTGAGTTTGTTATGTAATTAGGCGACTGTAGTCTTGTCTTGCGTCGTTTGGTCCTCTTCCTTAGGTAGGTAGTACATAGAGTCTATGAAATACTTGGTAATGTCCGATACTAGGCTCCTGTCCGATATTTCTTGAGCTACGCCGTATATCGCCATCTATGGAAATAATTATTAATATGTAGAGAAAGCGTCTTTAGAAAAATTAATTGTAATAATACCGCACGTGGATGACGTGGAGAGTATTATATAAGCATTCCGCAAGTGCTGAAAATGGTTGTTTGATTTTGGCCAAACAAAGAGTCTTAATCTTTTTTTTTTGCTGATTTCTAAATACAGTGCCCCAGAGACATCGATGCGCAGCCTGTTACTAAGGATTCAGTACATAACTGGACACCCCTGCGTTGAATTTATGTCTCGATTTTTTTAAATGCTTCTCCATACATTTTGGCTGCATAGGTATCGCACTTTTCTATGGAACAGCAGATTTTTCGGTGTTACAGTTTGCGCGTAATGTCCCTGCCACTTTGTGTGTTACTCGTTTCATTGAATATTTAAACACTTTTTTGATACGTGTGTTGTATGGAAACTAACTGGGGCTTTATTTTTATAAATTCGTCATTCCAACACGATCCCATTGTCATTTTTTTTAAAGTTCGTAATCTGCTAAATTCATAATGGTCGATCATTGGTCTCGTAATAGAATTATGTTATAGTGGCATTGTCATAATGCTATTATTATAAAACTTGTTAGTAGAAATGATTTTCGAAAAAACACTAGTCAATTTAAACATTTTTTCATGCCAGATTTCATTTACTTATATATATTTTTACATATTATTTCATAAACTGTTAAATTCATTCATTTATTTATTCATTTGTCATTATGTACGAGATTATCAATAAATGCCATTACTTTCAATGGAGTGTCAGTGGCTGACCATTTGAAAGTCATAATAACGCCATTATATTAGTTGATTCCCAAACTTGTCAAAATCAACAATAATATGAAATCAATGATAGACCATTCTAACACTATTGTAATAGAAGACTTGAGGCCTAGGTCGTTATTCACAGGCACAGTAAATAAACATTACTTAGCATGTGCTTTGACTTAACATATGTTCACGTCTCTATCTTTCTCTTGTAGTTTGACAGTTTCGCGATAATGACAGAAATAATGATAAGAAAAAAGAAATCTTTGCTATTAGTGCGTTCTTTTTCTAAGACCACGTTTTCACGGACGCAAAAATATCGCGGCGGAATTATATCATGTACTTACTGAATTTTTAACTCTCAGTGTTTAACTGAGCACTGAAAATTCAACAGAGTGCATCCCAGCGCGTAGAAAAAACATATTGTTCGATTTTCAGCTCTCGGCGCTAAGCAGTGCGATGGAGATCCAGTTCGCGAAAAACCCCCGCCGCAATAAATTTTATATCCGTGCGCACATGAACTACAACAGTTTCCCTGTATCTCGCAAGGATTCAGATCCTCATAATATCCCAGTTACTCTATTTATTTGTAAAGATTACCTTCCCCTCGACCGGCGCGTTGCAGTCCTTGAAGCAAGCCTTGGCAGCATCGCGCACGTCGCCCAGGAAGCGCTCGGCCACGCCCGCCTGCGTGTGCGCGTGCGTCACGCAGATGTGGATGCTAAACACACGACGGTATCATCAGCTAATTCACTAACATTTACCAACCTATTACTGTCACTGCAGGTCAATGCCTCTTCTCACACAGAAAAGGCACGTTGATCCCCACACTTACGCAAGACGGGTTCACCAAGCTCTGCAACCATGACAGCTAGCTGAGATCTGACCACTAGACTATGACCAGTCGACACCATTAGGGAAAATACATCTGAACGAATTAGACAAAATATATAATCTTTTCGAAAATAGCTATCTTTGCCTGAAAGTGTTGAGATGGACATGCGCGGAAATTTAAAAAAAAAACATCAAAAAACAATTACAAAAAGGGCAAAAGTACAGGCTACTTTTTTTCTATTCGGTTCATTCGATTTCCCAACAAAACAGCATTTTTGACATTGCTAGTTTGTCCATTATGTTTTATTGGGCAACCAATTGCAAACTTACCCGGATGGGAACTGCAGAGCGTTTAGGCTCCACCCCTTCTTGTGCAGTAACTCCGCCATCTTGAATATGTCAAAGTGTGTGGAACCAAACGCGACCACTGACGTCGCCGGCTTGCCAAACACGAATAGTCCTGGGATCTTGCGCACCCTGGAAATATACAAGTGTATGTTACTTTTACATCGTTTCGTTTCTGTCGTCACTAAGAAACTATGCCTTTTTTTCCCATGGAATGAATGATTTGTGCCTGCCTCAGGCACAAACCCTTTTTTGCTTCGTTTAAGTGGGCATTAATGTCACGCACGAGATTGTGTCGAATTGACGTCGGTTTGACGATGTGTAAGCGTCGCATGTTTGCGACGACGAACACCTACGCTGAACTAACACCAAATGGAAAGTCAAATCAATAACTGTGTAGTACTTACCCTAAAGAAAAACATTGAATAATTGTGAGGAAATTTCATAATCACCTCACTTCAAAACCAAATATGTAGTGACAGGAAAGAAAAAGATTGTTCTGGTGCTCTCTAGGCCAATAATTAATTAAACAATAGCTGACCCGGCGAACTTCGTACCGCCAATAAAAAGTGTTTGAACTTATTATGAGACTAATAAACGTCAATTCTTTTTTTTACCTTTTAAACCTTCCTTGGACTTGAAAAATTTGTATATTTCAAAACCAAAATTAGCCAAATCGGTATAGCCGTTCTGAAGTTTATTTGAGACTAACAAACGTCAATTCATTTTTATAGATAGACATATTTTTATAGATAGACATACTGAAACACAACATGTACTGAATCCATGGTAACAGATTGCGCGTCGATGTACAGTCAGCGTCAAAAATATCGGAACGAACAGACTGTTCAAAATGATCTCAACATCTAAATTTAACTTAAACTCAATTGGATAAAGTTCTTGTCAGAATGACAGTTGGTAAGTGTCTTTATTCTGAAATATTCCTTGTCATTGAGTTCATATTTAATTTTCATAGTTGTTTTAGATCCTTTTGAACAGTCTGATCATCCCGATATTATTGACGCTGACCGTACCTACCACCCTGTATTTTTTAGGGTTCCGTACCTCTAAAGGAAAAAACGGAACCCTTATAAGATCACTTTGTTGTCCGTCCGTCCGTCCGTCCGTCTGTCAAGACCGTTTTTCTCAGGAACGCGTGGAGGTATCAAACTGAAATTTCTATATGATACTTAGTTCTACTGTCCCTGGAAGCTGTAGAAAATCAACCTTCTAAGTCAACGCAATCAAAAGATACAGCCATTTAGGCCGCAGATTTCCGCAAATTTTCGAAACTCGCACGGGAATCAAAACCTACAGGGTACTTCCCGTGAACTTAGAATCTTGAAATTTTGTACGAAGTCACGTCTTATAGTACAGATATAGGAAAAATTACGAAAACCGTAAATTTTTAGTTTCGTCATATAAAAAAAAATATTTTTGACAATTTTGAACTTTTACTTACATACCCACAGGTTTGTACGGAACCCTCGGTGCGCGAGTCCAACTCGCACTTGACCGGTTTTTTTTTATTTACGTTTACGCCTGATCTTTAAAGATCAGGTTCGATTGTGCAAACATCTTTTGTAATACTAACTCGTTCTCAATATATCTGGCGGTCTTGATTACTTCGTCGGTCATCTGCACGTATCGCTTCTTGCCCACAAACATCATGGTCGCCCAGCAAGCTGCGATGAGACCACCCGCGCGACTGCCTGCAAATAAATACGGACTTTATTAGAACCGATTTGGAGTTTAATTTGACCGACGCAATTTACGCTCTAGAAGAGGGTTGCTGAATGACTTGCATAGGCACAATAGAATGCACTTTATCTATACATTTAGGGGCTGTTTAAGTGTCTTGATAGGAATAATGTACTAGCATAGCTAACCACTCAACAAACTATCGTATCGTACCTACCCTACCTACCCTACCTTTCCAACGAATGCAAAACCGTGGAAATCGGTTCGTGCGTTCTGGAGTTATAGCGTCAGGAAGGAAAACCCGACTTATTTTTATATAGTAGATTAGCCTGGGCCCCGAGACCTGAAAAAAACAGCTGTCGGAAGAAAAGTGGTCGTTTATTTGATTGAAACCGACAATTTTTTTGGGTTTTGAATTTGTGAACAGCGTTTCGATACAGAGCGTGTTGAATGATTGTGTGCAGAAAATTAAAAAAAAAGGATAGCTAATGTATGAAATCTCTGCCAGATATTTTAACAGGTACTCATCTGGAGGTTGAGCTTGTGAAAATGGTATTTAGAATGTGCTTTGAGCCTAGACCATGACTGACATTATCTTTTCTTCTAACATTTACTTCCACGCTCAACAATAGTTCATGTTCTTACTGAATGTCAACAGTGTTAGTTTACACAATGCACGCTTATAACTGAGAGCATCCGATACACGACACTGTGGCATTGGCCTAGTGACACAGTGGTGCTAAACTCAAGTTTCTAAATGTGACTCATACCATACAACAAGAATGAATGGCAACGATGATATTTATGATATTCGGAAATTATAATTACAAGTTTCCAAAGAAAAGTATGCGCTTCGGGAATCATCGTGTATTTTCGGAAATACGAACGTGCGATGCTGAGATCTAACATAGAGCTGTTCATCATCATCATCATCATCATCATTTCAGCCGAAAGACGTCCACTGTTAGACATAAGCCTCCCCCAAGGACCGCTACTTTGACCGGTTCTGTGCTTCTCCCATCCAGCGGATTCCTGCTGCCTTCACCAGGTCATCGGTCCATCTTGTGGAAGGCCTTCCAATGCTACGTCTTCCAGTACGCGGTCGCCACTCTAGAACCTTCCGGCCCCATCGGCCATCTATTCTGCGAGCAATGTGCCCTGCCCACATGTCAATTACCTTGGTTCTCCTACGGATCTGTTCATTTCTGATTCGATCGCGTTGGGAACCTCCAAGCATAGCCCTCTCCATTGCCCTTTGAGTGACTTTCAGCCTTCTTATGAGGCCCATTGTGAGCGACCACGTTCACGGCAACATGCACTGGTGAAAGACTTTCGTTTTGAAACACTGCGGGATGTGTGACGAGAACATACTGCGTAGCTTTCCCGATAGCCACCTAGCTGAGTCGGATTCGACGATTGACCTGTTTCTCGAAGTTGAACCTACCTAACTGGACAGTTTGTCCTAGGTAAACATAATCGTCTGTAACTTCGAGTGTAGAGTCTCTGATCTTCATGGGAGTGGGTGTTCCATGGGCATTCGACATTACCTTCGTTTTGTCTATGTTTATTTTAAGACCCACTCTTTCGGAAGCTCTACTGAGGTCATTGAGCTTAGTCTTAGCGATAGAGCTGTTCTAACCACGGAAATACTTGCCTACTTTATATTACAGTGTTTACACAATTTTAGATTAAAAACTGTACTAAATTCCAAAAATCTTCAAAAAAATTGAGTCAAAAATGACGATCTGACGCTAGAGTGGGTAACCAGGGAGAAAACTTCATACAAACCCGAAATGATAGGTGCACCACAACAAAGCGCGGTAGTACCAAACTTAGAAGTAAGTATTGCCTTTGTTGCGGAGGTTACTCTGTGGCGCAACGTACGTGATAATTCGGAAACACGAAGATAACCGAAGCACGCATATTTATTTCTTTGGAAAGCTGTAAATGTGAACGGTTTTGGGGTCTACAGTGCCTTACTGTATCAGGCCCAAATGTAACCGTCACTTTTGTTTTTTGAGACAAAAATGGGTAAAAGCTTTTGAGTTAGTTTGGTGCAGTGTAAGTGAACTTAAACTATAGTGCAAATGCTGATTTTTATAAAGAAGTTAATGGACGATTTCTTGACTTTAGAGTTATTTAACAGTCTAAGGGTTGTTTTTTCAATAGTCAGACAACTTTTATCTTAGGAATAAATATGTCGGTTTGAAAACTTTTGAATAGAAAATATGCCAAACTGTCGGATTTATTCTTCAGTTAAAAGTTATCTGACTACTGAAAAATTTGCCCTAAGTTATTATCCAGTGCGCAAATTTTAACCATGAATTCAGCATATCATTCTAGACAGTGCAGGGGGGGCCGCAGACATTTTTTGCCGGTTATACAAAAAAAAATCTGTTGTTCCATACATTTTGACCGCGTAGATATTGCACTTTTCTATGAAACAGCTGTTTTTTTTTCATGCATTCAAGCAATTCATGGTTAAAATTTGCGCACTGGATAAAAACTTTTCCTGTATTTAGAAATATTTATTTGCTAATCGGCTAGATTGCAATGTGCATAAAGTATCACCACCAAAAAAAAAACTTGTCTGAGCGAAAATCAGAAGCTGAAGGTCCTTATAACCTCCAACACTTTCATCGCTCAGCCGAAACGCGAGCACTGCTAGATAAGCCTCACTCAAGCCTATACATCAAGCAAGGTCTATATGTGACTATTAAATACATACCATTAACAGTGGGCGACCCGTACACACCGCCGGGCCATTCCGTCGTGACTGTGTACTGATGATGTCTGTATTCTAGCTTCCTGTACAGCACTACTGACGTGCCTTTAGGTGCAAATCCATACTGAAAGAGAAAGGGAATATTGACTGATCTCTGATGAATGGCAAAGGACGTGCAGATACAGGCTAAGGGATAGACAAGATAGCAAAATGCTCGAGCAGTTTGTCATTATTAAATTGATAATACTTACTTACTTGACGTGCATTATAGACCTAATACATCGCTTTCCATCAAGCGTGATCGAGGTCAAGATCAGGCCTATTCAGCAATAAAAGAGGACTAAAATAGCGTGCAAGAGATGATACCCTGTAGCGTGATGATGTATTATTACCAGTGATCGGAATAGGCTGACTATATTTGCCTAAACTTCGGAGAACAGAGACAGAAAGTGGAGACTTCTTTACGACTACATTTTTTTTCCGGTATTCGGGAAAATCTTCAGTAAGTTGAAAATAAACTTTATTTAAGATGTGTAAAGGCTATAGTTAACTAAACTTGCAATTACCAAATTTTCGGGATTTTCACGTAAAATCCCGAAATTGACAAAACGTAATGTATTCAATGATTTGATACAACAGTTAGTTGGATCATAAATATAATTCGAATACATGAATTAAAGTTAGACTATTGATGTCGGGATTTTATGTGAAAATCCCGAAAATTTGGTCATTCCAAGTTTAGTTAAAAATAACCTTTACACATCTTGAATAAAGCTTATTTTCAACTTACTGAATATTTTTCTCGGATGCCGGGAAAAAATATATAGTCGTAAGGAAGTCTCCACTTTCTGTCTCTGTTCTCCGAAGTTTAGGCAAATATAGTCAGCCTATTCCGATCACTGATTATTACTCAAAACCTGACAGCTAAGAACATGCCCAAGCATTTCGGTGCTTTGTCTACGTTGACCCCTAAAACTATTGATTTGGTATGCTGAAAGAAGTGTGACTATCTAAATCAGCGATAAAACTACTGTTTTACCTACGCCTATACAAATATTTCTATTTATTACCCCCCCCCCCCCCCCGTACTAGTTGATACAGAATTAATCTGGGGTATTCTTCCTTATTGATGTGATCGTATTTAAACAAACCAGTGAGAACTTAAGACAGAGATATACAATCAGCATTGTATCTATGCTACTCTTATGTTCACAATAAGTTACCTTATGCGTGTCAGCAGACATACTGGCCACTCCGGGCAGTCGGAAGTCAAACACGGGCACGTGGTGGCCGGCATCGGGCATGAAGGCGGCCACGAACCCTCCGAGGCACGCGTCCACGTGCAGAGGTACGTCGTACTCCACGGCCACGTCGGAGAGGGCTATGATATCGTCCATTGTGCCGTACGGGTAGTTGGGAGCTGAGCCTACAATCTGTAAGGAAGAAAGGACAATTGGTTAAAGGGAAGTAATAACGTTAAAGGCTACACGGGCCCAGTGCGTTGTGCATTGGTGGATGTCACAAGTCTGCGAATGTTTGATTCTAAGACATGCCGGTTTCCTCACGATGTTTTCCTTCACCGTTTTGAGAGCAGCGGTGATGAAATAATTTACACAAAGTTAAGTGCACTGGACCACCAATGCTCTACGATCTGTAAGGAAAGAACGAGTTGTTCTTTTCTTATGGATCGATCGTTACGGAACCAATTATATCTGGTAGTTCCGAACGACCATATATAATTGGGTTGTGGAGGACTGATAGCCACTCAGTCCAAGTAAAATACTGATACATACCTGCATGCGGATAGACGCCGAAGACGCAGAAGCCTACACCGACATAGTTGCGAAAAGACTAGGCCCATGATCACTTATTAAAAAGGATGAAAGACTTGCAGTGGGACATAAAACCGGCTAGAAAGATAGAATTAATAATACTTACTAAGCAAGTCCTCCTGCCAATCGCCTTCCGAACCTTCTCGACATCCACAGTCATCGTATCTTTATTCACAGGTATTGTCTTAACAGACAGTCCTAAGTACTGAGCTGCCTTGTCAAACGCTGAGTGGACGGTCGAAGGCACTATGATTTGTGGGTTCGATATGCCCTTGCTGTAGGCGAGGTCTCTGAAGGCTTTGCAGGCCATTATTATTGATTCTGTGCCTCCTGTTGTTACCTGGAAAAGGAGATTTTTGTATACCTACTTAATTAAATATGGGAAACGAAACTACTGCTCAAAAAGATTTTCGTAAGTGGATATGATTTTGAATCTTATTTTCATACTTTTAGCACTGACATTTTTTTGAAATCATTACAAGGGGACTTGAGCATACCACAGGAAGCAGTCGTAGGTATGCCACAGAAAGCTTCGGCATGCCAGCGCATACAGATCTTAATGCACCCGATGCAGATCTTAATGCACCCGATGCAGATCTTAATGCACCCGATGCAGATCTTAATGCGCCGCATCGCGCCGCAGTAAGTGCGTTTCGGGTATTATACGTGTAAAGTCAGCGTCAATCAAAGAACGATGTAAAAGAAAAATCAAATGGCGCGAAAACAAATGAATCACTAAATTCTAAACACACATACACAAGCCTAAATTTGAAACACATTTGAAATTAATTGGAATTTGGAATTCCAGATACCTATTTGAGATCAAACTGGCCTGTTCTGCAAACCGCCAATTTCAATGTAAGGACCTAATTATCGCTTGCTAAAATGAACAGCCCTATTTCAGCTAGCACGTTTCGGGGTTATGATACGCCCAGTTTTGCTTTCCAACGGTACATGTCCATCTCGCTCGTCATTCTCTCCCCGTTCCATAGCAATACATTTTTAACTTTCTAACGTGATTAAAATTCTATAGAAATTTAATGACATTCATAAACCAGCTACGTCACAACACATTTATAATTCTTTGAGTCAACAAGTGTTTATAGTTGTCTTTATGTTCCACACATTATCTCTGTTATCATCTCGGATAATTATAATTTGTTTACAAGGTCATTCAACGGTATTTGCATAGGTACAGTTTTTTAGTACAGAACTCATATTTAGGCAGATACGGACGTAAAAATATCGTGATGGGATCCAGTGCGCGATAAATCCTGTCACGATATTCTTACGTCCTTGCGAACGGGGTCTGAAAATCCACAAAGGAAAGGTTCAAACTCACCGTCCCACAACAGTCCTCATCTCCATGGAACAAGTTGATGGCCATCCTCACAACTTCGGCCTCCATCTTATTAATACCAGGGAACACGTCTGCATGCAAGGGGTTCGTATACGCGGTGAGGCTGTATGCATCACAGGCCACCTTGCTGATCTCTTTGTTCACATGGTACACTGCTCCTGATACTGCGCCTGCCTGCCAGTCGTATGCACCTAGGTAGATTAAATATAAATAATGGGTTTTTCCACTTAATAAATTTAAAAAAAATCTCAGCAATAATCTTATATACTTTAACAAAACTTGACGAATGTGGGTGTTAAATGTAGGTCTCTTAGGTAAAAAACAGCTATTTATTCGCTACATTTTATAGAGTAGTGTGAACATAAATGTGTGTAACAGTATTTTTTTTTTGTTAGTACTCTATTTTTATGTCACGAAGCGACGCTTTACTTGTAGTAACCAGTGTCCAAACTCGCTGTCGATTTGTGCGTGAAGACGAGTTGCGTCTCCAACTCTGCACGTAGGTAACACACAAACACACTTCCGACTTCGCCATGTCTCGGACGGTACCGAGAGCTCCTGCACTTACACACACATTCACAGCGTGTTCATAGTTTCGTACACTTGGTAACTACAAATAAAAATACTGTAGTTACTATTTTAAAAGTTGTTCATAATGATGAGTACAAATTCAGATTCAGGGTTTCGTTTATTTAAATTTACCTTGTATACCTTGTTGGAGAATACAGGTGTAATGTTGTTAACTTCTTCACAAATCGTGAAGTAAACACAATGATTAAACAATCATAATTATGCGTTCATAGTATGTACAAAGAGTTCAATTATGAAAAATGCTGGACTCATCATGAGTTAAATGAGTGTTTGGAGTCTCATGTAATGAGTTACATGATAGCTCTTTGAGTTATTGTGTGCTTATTTATGTTCTAAGCAAGTACTTATCGAGCTTGTTTGGTTTATTCATTTAACAATGTATTATTGGAACGAAGTTCTTTAACGAAAAAGCGTCATGCCCCCTCCATGCGACTTTTTATCATACATAATAATAGAAAGAGACAGGGAGAGAGTGAAATGTTTTTCAAGGGTGTTCAACCCAAAAATGAGGTCAAAATGAGAATCCAGATGGCGACTGCAAAATTTTCACATTTTTCGTTATGAGTGTCGTTTTCAAGGTTTTCAAGGGTGCTAACACCGATAGTGAGGTCAAAATGAAAGTTAAAGATGGCGGCAGCGAAATTATCAAATGTTGTCATCATGAGTGTCGTTTTCTAGGTTTTCGAGGGTGCCCTAGTGGATCAAATGAGAAGCGAGGATGAGAAGATGAGAGAGGTCAAAAGGATGGCGGCTGCGAAATTTTCAAATGTATCTAAACTATCTAAACTATCTAACTGTTACGTAGACCTTGTCGTTTAAGAAGTGAAAGGGAAATTCAATCTTAGGGTGATAAAGCCAAAATCGACTGTGCAAATGAGCTTTGTTAAAATGTTGGTGTACAATAAAGCTTATCCTCTTATTTATAGATATGTCTAAGATAATTTCAAGTATGAATTAAGCATGAATACTCCATCAGTAGACTTACCTAAAGCCACGTGATCCCTGACTTCTTCAATGACTTGTTCAGGGTCAAGCCCGAACTCCGGCAGCTCCCTCCTCACTGTGACACCTGCTAATCTCTTTGTAACATCCTTTCTGAAGTCACTGTTGATTTCTGCCATCTTCTCTGCAATCTTACGTCGTACTATGGGCACTGAACGGAGCCATCTGTAGAATTCTTTGCGCATTCGAGTTGTTACACCTGGTAGAAGGTAAAAATATTTTTTTATTATTTTGCAATTCTCCAATCAATCAGGTCTATGATTATAGTAACAAATATTCATTAGTTTTGATGTTAACTCAAGTTTACTACATAAAACAGTGGAGACACGTCGTAGCTAAGTAATAATAGCCGCATGGGTCGATCGATCAGGTTAAACTACGCTTGCCACGATCGGCCCGTGGATGTCCGTGTCGTGTCCGTGGATCGGACCGTCTTTACATATCGAAACCCCTCCGTGCCTCGGAAAGCACGCGTAACGACTGTCAAAGATCTGAGAATGACAGCCATTCGCAGATCTTTGACAGTCATTATGGGTAGTCAGAAGCCGGTAAATCTGGCAATCAGTGTTACCAAACGGTATTGTATTTACCAATAACTGGGTGGATGTCAGATAGGCAGTCGCTCCATGTAAAATATTAGCAGGATGACTTGAGGTAAAAGACAAGGCTGAAAAGACATGCGATTAGACAGGCAACAAACAGAGAGAATTGGAAGGGGTTGGAGGAGGCCTTTGCCAAAGGTCACACAGAAACTCAGAACTGATTTTAAAAGTTTTGTACTTATAACGAATTCTCTGAAAAAAGACTAAATGACTCGGCAAATAATTTTATAAAACACTTACTTTCTTGCGCATTATATAAGCTATGTGCCCACACTATAGCGAGCACCGATGATGCAGTCATGGTAACTATCTGCCATGCCTCCTTCCCTTCAAACAGCCTGTTGATGGCCTTCAGTGGCTGCGGTCGCTCACTCATGGCTAAAATATGAACAGTATTTTAGAATAAAGCACTATGAAGTGGTGAAGGGCGGGCATTTAGGGGGATGGTCTTTTGTAACTTTGACAGTCATAAAGTGCCCACTCTCAGCCTAGTTTGAACTGTGTGACTTTTGATTTCGAAATAATTATACAGTGTGCACGGCAACATATCAAGCTATACATTTCCAAAATAAGCTGACTTCTCATTGTACGAAAAGCTTATACAATGTGAGGTCAGCAAAAAATGGAAATTATAGCTTGATATGACATCAAGTCTACCAAAGCTTCTTTAACAAGAACCTAGCCTTGAATATAGTCCTTCCACAATTATTTTACCTCTGACAGGAGCAACCCAACAGCAACCTTATTGGCACGAAAATAAAGATCACTGTGATTTTGATAGTGCTGCAAGATCAGAGATAACTGTGAAAGGACTGTAAAGAGACTTGACAGATTAAATAGTGATCATTTCATTTTTATTTAAGACTAGCTGACCCAACATACGTTGTCCTGACCATTCTCAAAGGATGTTCAGTTGAACCTTTTAAGACAAGAATTTGTCAAATAGGTCCAGCCCTTCTCAAGAGATGTGCTTACCAACAAACAGCATCTAATTCTTATTACATAAATAGATTATATCTGTGAGTTTTGTTGCTAAATGTACTATTGTACTTTGCACATCTGCTTAATCATTACGAAATAAAACAAATTAGTGTTTGTCTTAGTTTAGCCATCCATATACATTTGAGATTATCTTCTTTGCATATAGGTACTTTTTTTGGCCAACTTCTTAGTGTGTTATGCAATGGATACATAAGTTAATTAAGGAAAACAATGTAGGTCATTAGGACCATTTCATTATTATATTTTTGCCTTATAAAGAGTATCACGGTTGGTTACACTATCTATGATCACATTATCTGTTACCTAATATGTATACAAATTTAACTTAAACTGCTGAGTCGTTTTGGACCATGGCATCATGTATTGGTTTATTTATTAATGATATTACCTACACCGATTTTATCTGAATTGCTATTACTAAAATCCTGATCAGTGCTTGATTTCTTTAAATCAATAAATGCATCGATGCAAGTCTTAAAAATAAAACAGTAAAATTGTCATTGCCTTAGCTTAGTAATCAGAAAAATAAATATGATAAATAATTGGCAGAGCTAAGTGCCATTCAACTTAGGGATTGGAAATTATTAAGAAAAACCTTGTCTTTGTGTACATGGATCCAGCATACACGTAACATACACAAAGTAGTACATAATAATTAGACGCTTAAATATTGCTCTAACTAATTAATAAATGGGTACTAACAAACGCCGGTAATCTCATAATTTATTTCATAGTCATTTGAGTTTTTGGATGCGCGTGCATTTCATACAATATCGCTATTTTTATGTAGTTACTTACCGAATACAGCTGGGTAGAAACTATCACACTATTTTCTAACAACTTATCAAAATTACAGAGCTCAATCAATTTTGGCAATGCATAATCTTGTTAACACACCGATAGCAATTGTTCAAACGAGGATTATTTCGTAAATGAGATAACAATGATGCTTAGCAGCAGAAAACTGTAATTACAAAGACACTAATTAAAACAAAGGCCAGTGTAATCAAACAAACACTCAATAAATTGAACTTTGAAATGGACCTTATAATGATACAGTGCAGCGCACCTCTAATGGTTTTAGTATTGTTGTATGTACTGACAAATTGTTTATGTGGATATCAACTAAATTCGTAGACAGAACGACTACATTACTAATTGACGTAGTTACTGACAGGTTATCAAATTATTAATATTTGCTGAAGATTGTCTTGTGACTATGGTACTGTCTTTATGTACCACTGACGTATAAATCATATGGACTTGGCATACCTACAAGAAAAACGTGGATACCTACACTTAATTGAGAAGATAAAATGGCGGCTAATAGGGCAGCCCTTATCGATGTTTCTCTACAATAACATCGATAAAAGATTGTGATAATGTTTTCATTGTGTCACGGTACAATATCAACGACTATTTTTAACACACTTTTCTTAGCTTCACTTGTTAAAATAACAAAATAACTAACTATGTAAACAAATTTTAAAAGTTATTTTTGACCCACTTCCCGGTTTTTGAAAAAGCTAAAATTTTGCGTACATGTTTAGTTTGGATGACATTGCTGCCGATTCTCTTGTTCAATTACTAATCTAAAATTAGAGTATCGCTATCTATCACTTTTTTTACTTAAAGGCAGTGCGAGAAAAGTACGGCTATAGCTATAAACGACTAAGTTAGAGATGTCAATCTTATGCCTACGCTTCACCGTGTTTTCAGTCGACATGTTTTATTACGTGCACCTACCCTTAATTTGTATGGAAATATTAGTTCAATTAAATTTGACAGCTCTAAATTACGTCCGTCTGTTTCTCATTTAATTAGAGAGACAAAGATAGCAATAGCTTAAATTAAGTTCAGTTAGTGCACAACCGTGTGGTGCCTGACGTAAAAGAATAGCACCATCCCATCTCTCCCGTGGGTGTCGTAGAAGGCGACTAAGGGACTTGCTTACTAGAAAATGGGCAGCAGCGTTTCCTATGCATTTTCCAACCATGCTGCGATCGCCAACCCGCCTGCTAAGCGTGGCTATTATGACAAAACCCCCTTTTGGGGAAGGCTTATGTCTAGCAGTGGACGTCTTTCGGCTGAAATGACGAGTGCTCAACAGAATTGACACCAATGCATGGTGAGCTATCTGTTTACTGACGTCATTCTAAATCCATTATGGCGGACTAGTTATTTTGTATGCATTCCCATGTGGGTTTGAAATGAAAGGGTTTGCTGAGAAGAACACGAAACATAAAAAAAAATACCGGCCAACTGCATGTCGGACTCGCGCATTAAGTTTTCCGTACCATCGTTTTTAATACTATGTAGGTACCTATTGCCATTATTATGATAAGTAAGTAGGTACAGACGCCAGCACATCAAGCTACTCCAATCTGTCAAATTTATTTGATAGATTTTCAACTTTACACCGTAATCATAAGGTGCATGTTCAATTGGGAAAATTTGACAGTTTGGGGTAGGTTGACCTGCTGGCGTCTGAACATCGAATAAGTTTGTGTCAATTTAAATGAAATGTAAGTGTTATTCTAGACCGAGAGCCTTGCGTTAGGTAGACGTCCGACACGGAGCGGAGGGAACAAATTCTAAGAAAGCAAATGACACTACATCCGCGATGGGCTCCCTGCACGGACGTCTCAACACCTATCATTTCTAAAATGCCGATGATTTTGGGATTAAATTAAAAGTCAACAAAAATTATTTAAATAAAGTATTTAATATTAAACAAATTAATCTCGTTCATTTCTAAACCATACAATTTTGTTCTGTGTGATATTCTTTCAGTAGATTTCTTCCCATAATATTTGTATCTCAAATTCATGTATAGTTCTATTACACTTTTAATTAAAAGTGAAGAGAACAAATATTAATTGTTTTTGTTAACATCTTTAAATTTTCTGCACCTATTGTTTCCAGCCAAATTTTCTTTTTACTTTATTAGCAGGCAGCCTGGAAAGTAAAACAAAAAACCATTAAAGAACCATATTATACCAATTTCGATAAATATAAAAATGTCATGCATGCACTACTCTATCCCTATAATAACAAGAAAATGATTTCATGAAATAGGTACAAATATTACTGTTGATAATAAAGGTTAAAGGGAAATTGTGAAGGGAAACTGTTGAAGCTCTTCTAAAAATACAGAATCTTATGTTTATTATCATATCTATAGATATTTCAGCTGAAATTAAGTACGTACTGGTGCACAGTTATGTTCGGGTGATTTCCGCTTCTTTTAATGCCACATCCGATTATATTGCAATTGGGCATCTTGCATTTGACGATTTCCATTATAGAACCGAGTTCAAACGCAATAACACAGCAAAATTACTCACAAATTCACAAATTACAACCACAGCTCAAGAGCATTTGACAGTTGACGTACCCCAACTTTGCTACCAAACAGCGAGAGGATAAAATGGCGACCCGGCCGCAAATAGGTATTTAAATGACGCTAGGAATGAAGGGTTGCCATTATGGTACCTGTCAAAAACACTGATATCCTTTTTCACTTACGCAAAATTATGAAAGTTAAAAAGAGATGACAGCATTTTTATGATTTCGGTGTCGATATGCCTCATATTTGTATAACTGTTTTTTCTATAGTCAAACATTTCAAGTCCATATGATTTATAAGTCAGTGTTATGTACAGAGGCCAGCACATCAAGCTACCCCAATCTGTCAAATTTCTTTGATAGTTTTTCAACTTTATTTCAAGGGAATAAGGTTTAGGTTCAATTGGGAAAATTTGACAGTTTGGGATAGCTTGACCTGCTGGCGACTGTACAACAAGATAATATTATTATGACTTTTTCATTTGTGTGAATACAGAATGTGCATTTGATTCGAAGCAGCGACACGCGCAGCCACGACGAGTTAGACATTCTGTAGATAAACGACCTCCATTACATACACTGTACACTAGCGATGGGCGTTGAATCAACGGACTAGTTGAATCAACCGTTGATCTCCTGTCAACGGATTAACGTTGACTGTTAACAAATCAACTAGTTAAATTCGTCAACGACGTTTATGACTCAACTAGTTAAATTTGTCAACGACGTTTATGTCTCACCTAGTTAAATTTGTCAACGACGTTTATGACTCAACGAGTTAAATTTGTCAACGACGTTTATGAATTTGACTCGTTTATTATTCAACTAAATTCGAGAACGCAAACGCAACGAGAAACCAGCACCCTAATTGCGTAACTCACGATTCATCATAATCTGTATCGTTTTGAAACGGATTGTTAAACCAATGCTTCATATGTTCGAAAAATGTGTCTGTTCGACAACACAAATAACGCAATGAATATTGTTTAACTGTGAAGACGAAACCAACTAAGATCAATCGTGAGTTACGCAATTAGGGTGCAGTTCATACTGGTTTCATGGTTTGTTTACGTTTAGAAACGAAGTTCGCTTTCTATATTTTTGTTTCACTCAGTTTGTGACAAGTTGCGCACAGAGTTTTTTGTTGTTTATCGTAAATAATAATACTTAGACTTTTTAGTTAGTTAATGTTTAAAGGAACAGTGTTAGGTGTGTTGTTTTTGTAAATAGGTACTTATAATTGTTTATACCTATTTGCATATAAAATGTCAGGACGTACTCAGAGTAATTTGAAAAAGACTATTCTAGCGGGAAGCTGTCTGTAACGTGTGTAAGGAGAAAATACCTATCATACAAAAATATCACGGCAAAAAAAAGCTGCTTAAAACGGAAACATATTTTTTTTTCATCAGTTTTTTCGACGTCTCGATCATCAAGTTTCATATTTGAATCAAAATTAGCATTATATTCGGTCAGTAGATGTAGCTCAGAGACTAGTTCAACTCGTGGATCGTCGCGGCGTTGAATAAACTAACATTTAACGGTTTACTTTGTAAGTTGACATTAGTGCACGTTAACTCGTTGACGAATTTAACTAGTTGATCAACTAGTTAACGAATGTGAATCAACGTTGACGTTTCGTTAACGGAAAACCTTCAACGACCCATCGCTACTGTACACCCGAGCGAAGGCGGAGCGGGTCGCTAGTATATAATGGGAATCGTTTCAATAGTTTAATTTATTGATCATATCGACTAATGCTAGTAGACTAGTGCAATGGAAAACAATCGAAAATTTGAGCTGACCCAAACTCTGTTGTTCACCTCTCTACAAACAATAAATTTTGACATTGACAATCAGATTTCAACAGAGTTGTGTTCCAGTAAACTTTTTTTGTGTTAATAATTTGCCTTCTTCTAAAATTGCAAAAATAAGACAAATTAAATGAGCAGCATTACTTTTTATTTAATGTTTTATTATAACTGAATGTAATACATACTTACAAATTATTTTTAACCAACTTATTAGCATCATAACATAAAAACTGACCAAAAAAAAATTGCTGCATGCTTAAAATGTAACAAAGTGTTGGTCTGAACCGCGATTCGATTAGACCGAGAAAGAACAGCTGTTGTTAATATGAGTCATCAACCTCCAGTTTCTTGTATTCCAAACACAGCCAAAATGTCGAAAGCTAAAAAAGTAATCGAAGAAGCGAAGGAAAACAACAATCCTGAAATAGATTTGGTGGACAAAGGACTCTCTAGTCTCGATGAAATACCTGGATTGTGTAAGTTAATTGCTTTAGACCTGTTTACCCTTTTATGGGCGTAGTGTAACCTGTTTACAAGGAACTCGTTTTGATGTATTGCAGTCGGTACTTATCATTTATGCACCTTATGTTGATAAACATATTATTTTCTCTTATTGCTGTGTATAAATCTACCCTAGAAATCGAAATATTCGGCCCTTTCGTTGATCAAGGTTGCACGTCTATCAGAAATATTAGGTACAGTTTTGTTTTGATTAGTTTCAAGAATATTGCATGACAAACCTCCTACAGATTTAGAAATAGAACAATGTTGTAATCCTGCAATTTAGCAATCCTGCAATTTAGCAATCCTGCAATTTAGCATTTTAGATTAATTATTCCGTTTTTCACCCACTATTTAGGATTCGTTACTAGAGGTAATTTTAACTATGACATCATTCCCTACACAATATTATAAGGTGTTTCCTTCCTTGTAAACTCTAAACCGTTATATTAGTGTTTTTCATTTGTTCAATAATGCCAACAAATCTATGACTACACTGCCTTGTACAGCAAAAACTTCAATTAATATTATGATGGGTGGAAAATGTTGTTGCGATGGGGTGTAAACTTGGATGTGGCTGACTCAAGGGTGTTCTCTATTGGGGGTTAGCACAAAAAAGTCAAAGCATTTATTTCCAATAGGCACATAAAGGGCAATTTTGAACATCAACGTTTACATTAAATAGGATAATAGATTCTACTCATCCCTTCCAAAAGGTAGTTTCATTTATGGAAGGAACTCCACTGTTACTCTTTTAAAATATTTGCATACATTAGTAACATGATTAAATGTGAAAATGATTCACCTATAATATTTTAGAATAAAATTACCATACCACAATGACATTGCGATGGGGTGTAAACTTGGATGTGGCTGACTCAAGGGTGTTCTCTATTGGGGGTTAGCACAAAAAAGTCAAAGCATTTATTTCCAATAGGCACATAAAGGGCAATTTTGAACATCAACGTTTACATTAAATAGGATAATAGATTCTACTCATCCCTTCCAAAAGGTAGTTTCATTTATGGAAGGAACTCCACTGTTACTCTTTTAAAATATTTGCATACATTAGTAACATGATTAAATGTGAAAATGATTCACCTATAATATTTTAGAATAAAATTACCATACCACAATGACAGATAAAGTATTTATATGATAGATACATGGTGCTCACATATTACCACACTGTGAAGGTAATTATATGATTTTCCTAAAATTTTAACAAGTAGTAATCAATATCATATTAAAAAATAATGAAATATAAAATTAAATTGCCATCCAGTTTGATTTTGTCTAGAATTGATGGCTGTGAATAATATTGATGATGATATTATTCATATCCTTTTCTTCATTCTACAAAGTTATATGAATCTTGCTCATGAGTTCCTGGTGTCTGCACTTAACTGTACTACTAATAGCCTGCCAAAGAACACATTAAAAAATACACTTTGTCTCTTTCAGTCACTCTCACCAACATCACCCGTCTAACTCTAAGCCACAACAAGATACAAGTAGTTCCGGCTGCTCTCGCGAATCTTGCTAACTTGGAGATACTGAATCTTGCCAACAACCACGTGACAGAGTTACCCGTCAGTCTATCCTCATTGCCGAAACTCCGTATCCTCAATGTGTCTCTTAATAGACTGTTTGGATTGCCAAGAGGATTTGGATCTTTCCCTGTTTTGGAAATCTTGGACCTGACTTATAATAATCTGAATGAAAAGAATCTGCCTGGGAATTTCTTTATTATGGGTTTGTATTGTTCATTATTATTTATTCAAATTTATTGACTTGTAAGTGTATAGCAAAAAATAGTTGGTTTTTGCATCTATGCAAACTACACTCGTCATGTAGGTAATGTACAGTCACCAAAAGGGAAGAGTAACCAAGGTCATTGATTAAGTTTAGTAAGACACCGATATGTCGCCGACTGTTCGTTTTCTATTAATTAAATTGAATTTCATTCCAAAACATCCATTATATTGTTACTAAACATCAACTGTATCTGATGCTCTGGTTACTTATCTCATTTGGTGGCTGGACATGCCTACATTTTATATTTGTTTCACCCTAGTAAAGAATGAAAGGCAACAATAGCATTAGACAGAATATTATGTATTTTGCTACCAACAAGTGTTTATTATATTAGTACCTACTTACATAGTAAAAGCAATTTGTAGGTACATTTTGTGTGCTTAAATAGTTAATATATTACAATTTCAGACAGTCTCCGTGCATTATATCTTGGTGACAATGACTTTGAATACCTGCCTGGTGAAATTGGTAACCTGAAGAACTTACAAATTGTAAGTATTTGTGATATTTTTCCTTGACTGTACTTTTTGTATTGTTATTTATAAACACAAGCACCTAATGTTTTGGAATGAGGAAAATAGAATAATACTTTTGTTTCATTAAAAGTTATTTTCTGTTTTTTTTTTTTGCTGTCTACGAAACCTACAGCCAGTGATTCCTCTTATGTAGGCAGTTATTGATTAAACTGTAACGCCCACATTTCGCCAGTTATGATTAAGTCCCATGTAATAGGGGGCGAGCCTAATGCCATCAATCGGGCACAACTCCTTACTATGAGCTGCTACTGATAGTTCCCAGATAGGAAAACCCAATATCACTTTGTCCGACCTGGGAATCGAACCCAGGATGCTACTGCTCGCTCTCTGCTCTACTTCATGTCAGACGCAACTTCACCCCTGTGCTCTCTCTCATATCTCCTTCTTAGCGAGTCGATGGCAGCCCTAATATATTCGGCGCAGAATTTGTCCACCTAAATAGTGTTGTTATTGTGGTATCATTATTTCCAGCTATCGATGCGCGAGAACGATCTGATCGAGGTGCCTCGTGAACTGGGTCAGTTGGCTCGGCTGAGGGAACTGCATCTACAAGGCAACAGGCTTGTTGTACTGCCGCCTGAGATCGGTAAGTTATCCTATCAAAATTATAAATGTGAAAGTTTGGTGTCCGTTTCAATGGCGCAGCCACGGCGATATTTAAAAAAAAAACCTACCAAGATTTTGTAAAAATTTGTGAAAGTTGATTTGGGAATCAACTTTTACAAATAATTACGTAGCGCGCACCGGCTACTCAAGTCCTAATATTAGACTTATAGCACAAAATACAGAGAGTACAGAAGGCAATCTACATACAAAGTGCGCTCGAGCAACGCACACATAGACACCGCTCACGGACACGATATCTCGGACCGGTTGGGACCAGTGCGAGCGCGAGTGCATCCCCTGAGACACACGTCTGTGAAATGCAAAAACTTAGCAACAAAAAAGTTACTATAACTGTTCAGTGGACGGTTGTTTAAATTCAACATTCAAACTGTGAATTGGCTTTTTTTAAGCTACCAGTTGTTGAGTTGACCAGAGAGGTGAGAGTTTTAACGTAACACAGAATATCTAGTTAGTTGTGGGTAAGCGAAAATGACTTTGTGGCCTTGTAGTATTTTTACAATTTATAAGTATTTATTGTACTACTTATAAGCTAATAAATACGCTCATCTTCCTCATTATAAATAGTTAAGATAGAACTGCTCGGCGAGCCGGCCGGGCCATCCGCGTAGCCGCCCGCCACCGATCATAACTATTAGAGTTGAGATTAACTGTGATCATGGCAAAGACCTAAATACGAGTGCCACTACCACGATAGTTTTTTGCGCATAAGCCAAAGTTGACAACCCTAGCGCGACGGCCGAGCGTAGGTATGAAAATCGAAGTACATACATGTGATTGCCTTCTGTACTCTCTTTATTTTGTACTTATAGTCTTACAGCTCCTAAAATATAGGTAAACTTAGGATTTTACCTATTTTTTTTTTTACAATTTCATTCTATCATTTAGGTACCTACCAGGTCTCTGCAACGCTCAGTTTTAAAGATCTCCGTAGCCGCGCGGTTCTCCGCGTTTCAATGACGCGGCCACGTTCAAACCCTTATAACTTTTTAACCATAACCTTGATAAATTTATGGTTTTGGGAATCAACGTTTACAATTTTTTACAAAATCTTGGTAGCTTTTTGACGTGACAACGTCTTATAAATTGGTTTGCCGGGTGACACTTCAAGAAACTGCGTTACGCTCAGCTCACGTTATGCGCTCACAATTAGAGCGAGTGAGAGGCACGCGTCCCTTCCACTCGGGCATGGTTAGCCCGCCTAAGAGCGAGAGAGACAGACATAAAAAGTGAAAGGCACGCGTCTATTATTTCATCCTTCTTCCTACTATACGAATGAATATTCACATTAAAATTATTTTACCACTCAAAAGTCGTTGTCACGTAAAACTTTCGCCCGTATACCGACTTTACAGGCAACCAATTTTTTTTTATATCGCCGAGGCCGCGCCATTGAAACGGACACAAAGTTTGTTTGTTACTCAATCACGCAAAAATGGCCGATCAGATTTGGATGAACTTTGGCACACAGACAGTTTATAACCTGGATTAACACATAGGATACTTTTTCTCCCGGTAGTACTTTCCCGTGGGATAATTTTCGACCTCCCCGCGGGCATATCCGCTGGCAAAACCTAGTAAACTTTCAAGTGTAAGGTACACGTGTGAGCTATTAGCGCTACGATATGAGCTCTCCAGAGCGACTTCGAACACGTTTGGACAATGTAAAACGTTTGGACGACCGACGACCTTGAAAGGGTTGTGACAGACGATGTGGAAGGTGGAAGACAGGCTATTGTGGCGCAGTTTAGAGGCCTATGTCCAATAGTGGACTGCGATAGGCTGAGGTGATAAAGGCGTTTACGCGTCGTCGACAGCAATAGTTCATATACGATTGACAATCCGGATTCCAACCAGCACCCTAATTGCGTAACTCACGATTCATCATAATCTGTATCGTTTTGAAACGGATTGTTAAACCATTGCTTCATATGTTCGAAAAATAAATACTGTAAAATAAATAGTGTCTGTTCGACAACATAAATAACGCAATGAATATTGTTTAACTGTGAAGACGAAACCAATTTTAATCAATCGTAAGTTACGCAATTAGGGTGCAGATATTACTGCTGGTACTCGACAAATAAAAACAAAACAATATACCTACAAAAAAGCAAGAACTTCAGCACAGTATTCACCGGATACCAATTCAATTATTTGCTATACTTACCTACTCAGATTTACTTACATGCCTATCTGAATCAAATGGGTCACCGTAGACAGAATGAGTACCTACTGGTGTCGTATTATAAGGCTAAGTGCACGTTACAGCAGTAACGGGTCGCATCGCAGCGCCACTCATTTTCTCAGCGGTGCGGCTCGTCTGTCAGTTGTGTATGTTGGTTCATAGGAAATGTAAGAAAGTGATGAAGGCGAGTTTTTGTAATGCGTTGCGTTGCGGTGCTGCCTGCCATAATTTTCGCTAGCCCTTAGTAGACTGACTAAACGGCTTGAGAATACTAACTAAATCAATTTGGTATTTTATTTTGTTACTGAGATGTTTAGGGTCGTAAGGATATTTAAAAAGAACAACTCAGATTGGCTGCCAAAAGTATAATGTCTATATTTTATATGAATCAAGAAAAATAACATAAAACGCTAATCAAGCATTAACTTGATACATAATTATAATGGAGCATACATACACAATAGTGTATAGGAGAGCATACACTTCATTACCTTTTCGTTGTAGGTCCATTAAATTATAGAATATCTAAGCACCGAGGTCCCTCATTATCTAGGTACCTACTACATAGTTGTTTTTAATTCCTCAGGATCCCTGGACCTTGCGAGCAACAAGTCAGTGTTGAGACTGGAGGGTAACTTCTGGGTGCCGCCCATTGAAGACCAGCTGAAATTGGGGCCTTCACACGTTCTGGACTATCTGCGCTCCGAGACTTATAAAGTGTAAGTAAAACATGTCATAGGAAATGGAGAATTTCAAATTATGTTCTGCACAACCATTGAATAGAGAAATATTACCTTACCTTATTTGCAGTTAAAGCAGGTAAAGAGTTTGTAAGGGTTCTGCAACCAACAAAAGCGACGCGACTTTGCGATATCTATCCTGTGTTTGTATTTTCGTAGTTGCGCCCTGTGTGGTTCAAGGAAGAGTTGCTGAATTGTAACTCCATATTTCCGCAATAAACTTGAAGTGAAATCATTCCCCGTGCATAGGCCTATATTTTCTTGTGCCAATCCTGAGGAAAAACGACGTGAAATAATTAACAATGTTTAATCTCCTTCACAGTCTGTACAGCCGCCACATGTCGGCCAAGCCGCCGCCGCCGCCACAGACGCTCGACAAAAGCAAGAAAGCTAGCAGAGCCGCCTAACATGACACTACTAATTATATTAACGTGCCATTAATATTAATAATAGTCTAATAATATTATTAATGCTTGTATGAAAACTGCGACGATTTGAAGGCATCGAATACAATGAATGTAGCGCGACAATTTATTCTCGTCGCATTATCTCCCGGCGAAGCAAGATAGTAGTCTAGTCTCATTTCAACGCTACATAATGTGACTGCAACATTGTGTCCGGCGCGTTTTAGCGCGGATGATTTTTTTTCTCACGAGCGTGTATGTGTATCAATTAAATCTCAAACTATGGACCTTTTTCTAGAACGAAAATGGTCGCAAAATTAATATGCCTGCCTCGTTGGTACTACACCATAAGGTAGTAAGCCCAACTGCTGAGCATGCGGTCCTAGGATCGAATCCCAGGTCGGGCAGTGTTATTGGGTTTTTCTTTCTCAGTAGCAGCCCGGAATCTGGATTTGTGCCCGGTTGATGGCAATAGGCTCGCCCCCTATTACATGGGTCTTAAACATAACTGACGAAATGTGGGTGTACTATAGGTACACCTGTGCCCAAGCCTTCGGGGAATCAAGGGATGACATGTAATAAGGGGGAACCTAGTCGCGGGCTCGAACTCACTGAGTGGGCCTGGCTAAAAATCACGCTGTCTCGCCAGGCTTCGTGTCCGACAGAGGTAGTACCCGTGATGAACAGTTAGACGCTAGTCTACACGCACAACAATATTGAGTGAGCTGCAGGATCAGTTATAGTAAAACAGGCGCGTAATAAATTAAGAAAAGTCCTTCGGAAATCGGGTTTTCAGAAAAAACCTATGCATAAATCAATGACAAATAAAGTTTATTGAACTTTTCGATTATTGACCTTTGTCGGTACTGACTTGGTTTTGGAGATTTTACACTTCTTTTGTTACTTAAACACGCCCAAAGTTACGTTAAGTTAGTAAGAAAAACGAATCTTTGTTGGCTCCTAACTTTTCAATGGTTTTTAATTTTAGTATTGTTTCCTTACAGACGATATTAATAGTAAGACAAAACCATACCATGTTTAATTTTTTATGTATCTTGTCAAACAGTGGAGTAATACACTCCCTAGTATAGCTAAGTTTGTATGGGAAAAATGTGGACTAGGTTCACCTTAATGTGTAAATTGTCAACCGCGCGTAAGCTGCTGTGATTGGCTGTTGATAAATTATTCAACCAATCACAAGAGTTTCCGCTTCGCGCGGTTGACAATTATGTTAAATTAATTTTGCGATCATTTTCTTTGAGAAACTGGTCCTAAGTGTTATAATTATAACTGTCACCGAATTGTATAACTCAAAATAATTTTACAGTGACACTTAGCTGTTTAACACTACAGTATGTTATATACAACTTAGTAATTGTGCACTTAGAAATATACATTAAAAATATTTTTTTACACTAATCATGGTGCTAATTTATTAACGTATTGTATGTTGTGGTTGTATTAATGTATTAGAGAAGAAATACACTATTCGTATTTATTATTTACTAACTATGCTGGTTTTTTTATGGTGAATGCAATCCATTCCTTTTCCCGTATAGTACTTGTATCTTGCGTCGTCGATAAAGATACACATGACTCGTAGGGGCAGTGCAATTTACCGTCTCCATTGAAAACAGGACCGTATTACCATAGCTTAAAATAGAAAATTGTATGATTATCGATACAGTCGGCTGCGCATGCTCGCGACTCGGTTTGAATTGCGGCCACAGAATGCTCGAGCCCGCGCGAGGATTTTTCCGATCTGTCTGAACTGTTTCATTGTTCGTAATAATATCCCTGGTGGATAATTGGTTCAATAGGGTATTTTCAAATTTATTAAAAACTATTTCAATTTAAAGATTGAGACAAAATAGGTATATAACTGAAAAATAAAAATAAATTTATTTACATCCTGATTTTCTCAATTAAAAAAGTGAAATAAAAAAAAACCCCGAAACAAACAAAAACTTAAAAAAAAAATGCCCTTTTAAGTTGTAGGTAATATTTTGATCAAGGCATTGTCAAGTCGGGGATGGTCAATGAAAACGCCAAACAGAAGAGATTTTAATGGATAGAAAATGGCATTACTGGTGTGCGGTGCCTCTGTGTAAAAATACTTCTAAAACTGCGCCACACAAAGTATTTTTACCGGTGCCGTTTACACAAATCTGACGTCACGTGTGGTCACGAGATAAGAAAAGTAATCGTAAGGAAGGATAAAATAATTTGATTTTAATCGTTTTAAATTGAGAAAATGCTTTTTTTTTATAAAAGCTTTGCCCCACGCTAGGAATTTCTTCTGTAGTGTGGGTGCATTTATAAACATTTAAACTCACATACACAAACTTCCAGACCCGGAACAACTACTTGTAGCTCAGACACAAATCAATTTTATTTTTATTTTTCTGTTAAATATCTCGTCCCAATCTTCAATTTAAAATAGTTTTTAACAAATTGGAAAATACCCTATTCAAACTGATCAGAAGACAGAAATAGCCACATACCTACGGTGCACTAGCCATACTAGGGACTATTTTTGAATGAAAATTGTCTCAAAATTACTGTCCCTATTTGTCAAGCGTGTAAACTGCTGCGATTGGCTGTTAATAGACCATTCAACCGATCGCAGCAGTTTACGCGTGGTTGAAAATTTGTTACATTAATTTTGAAACAATTTTCGGGTGAGAAAGTCTTATGAGGCAAATGTATTGTTATCGCGTGCTGCTTAACGCTGCCTACGACCAGACAACTAGGCGGAAGTTAGCTGAATGAAATGTTTTTAGCAATTCGCCGTCCACATTATGTGTATTATTAGTATTCATGTTAGTCACTTTCTTGGGAGATTTTTTGGCGTTTGTTACAAGTGAGGACACAGCTTTAAATATTTCTATGAAGAGTGGCAATATTAGGTATATTCACAACACTCTTTTGTAAAGTTGGTAGGCTGTACAAGTCGATAAAAAGCTATATGTCCAACGCTATGAAAATGAAAAACAACGTACATTTCTCAAAACTTTATTATTCGTAGGTATATACCTAATATCAAATGTTAACAATTCAAATACAATCAATCTGTTATTGGATGGAATAAGTAGACAATGTTCAAATATTTGTACAGCAGAATATTGGTACATTTGAAATAGAAAATAATTTGTGTATGACACAAAAAAAATATCAGGCGTAACAAGTCATATCTACTCGTCGTGAGATTCGCTGCTGTACCTATACAACTAAGTCGTTATAGTGCACTTAGAAAACGCGATTACCTTTACATTTTATTTAATTATTTTCTTTAATCGAATATCTAAAGACCGTGTAACCTTTCGAGTTTGCTTCGGCTATTCTTCTCAGAGAAGTCGGATAGGAACGCCGACCGCAATTCGTTTTTCAAATAATTGACGTGTTTGTACAAACCTACTTACAGAAATTAAATCAATTAGGTATCAATTAATTTAAAATTGCATGCCCCTCTAATTTGTACACTATCTACTCAAATGTGTAAGTACGTAAAGAGGGGGGCGGCCAGTTTTAAATTAGACGATTTACACCGTTTGTGAATTTTTACAGTAATATTATTTAACGGTCAATTTATTATTTTATAATATTTTGCTAATTTTCGGATATTTAATTCATCATTATCATGATATCAGCCGTAAGACGTCCACTGCTGGACATAAGCCTCCCCCAAAAGCGGTGAATTGCCTAATTGATATAAATTGATAGTTAATAAAAATACTTTAACAAAAGTTTGAAGGAAAAAAGGTTAGGTAATTAAAAATATGTGTGTCCAGTTTAAAGATATTTAACACTCCAGCTAAAAATACTTACCTCAGAAACTAGAAATAAATTATACGAACTAGAGATCACTTCTTAAAAATTAAACACTAGCCCCCCTTAATTATAAAAAATAAATGAGTACAAAGTGATTTTTAAGAACATTTTACAATATTGATGCCTCTAATTTAATAAGGGTTCAAGATCATTTACATAACACAAATTTAATTTTTGGTAGATATGATCAGAAAAAAGGTGATTACTTAACATTTCAGTTTTTACCTGACTGCGCGACGCAAAGGAGGGTAGGTGATGTGTTTATCAGCCTATGTATGTATGTTTGTTCCTTTGTAGCTATAGTGATATTCACGTCAGTCGATTTGTCTTAATCTTGCGAGTGACACTAAAGACAGGACTAATCAAAATTAAATATGGTGACAACCAGACGCCTTATAGTGAAAAGGAAAAAAATATAGTCAACGAACAATGTCAAGTATCATGAGGTCAGGTTTCTCATATAATTTTTCATTTTGGATGACCTTTTAGGATTATTAATCAGGGATCGTAGCAGGTGTGAGTTTATTTATGTACCTATGTATTAGCTTTTGCCAACGGCTTCGCCCACGCGGAACTTTCATCCCCTATTTAACTCCCTTACGGGTTGAATTTCGAAAAATCCTTCCTTATTCCTTGTCTACATTATAAAGGGAACCTCTGTGCAAAATTTCAGCTTTCTAGGTCCAAGGGTTTGGGCTGGGCGTTGATGAGTCAGTCAGTCAGGACTTTCATTTTTATTTAATAGATAAAAAAATACAAAAGGTCCTAACTCTTAGCTATTACATGAAGTAGTAGTAGAAGAAGATCGGAAAAGTAGTGTATGACATAATTTTGGGTTTATTGAGATGGATATAAAAGTATTCTGTTGCTGACTGTTCTAAATAAAATGTTAGTAAAGTTCACACGGAAAACTAAAGGCTACGGACAAAATGAATTGTTATTTTTAAAGAACTTATGTACTATATATACCTATTTGACTCTCTGTATATATTTAATTCTGCTGTATGTCTGTATGTGACTGAACTCCTCCTAAACGGCTGGACCGATTTTGATGATTTTACTGTGTGTGTTTGAGTGGGTCCCTGGATGGTTTAGATTCACAATTGGTCCCGGTAGATGACGTTGTCCTGACAAGACAACCTCTGTCAGGTCCACTAGTCTATTTAAAATTCAGCATCATCGTGTAGTCGATTTCGTAACTGCTTTACCACTTTCAACATATTGACAGCCCCAGTCGGATTAATCCGACAAATGTTTTCTTGCCCGTGCCACCTCCTGCCTGAATAACTTAAAAATCGAACAGTGTTTTCTTCGACGCACTGTGAAAATTTCTATTGAATTCTCAACACTCGGTTCAACACCGAGAGTTAGAAATCCAGGATTTTATTACGTCTGTGTAAACGCCGACTTAATGTGTATATCGCTACTAAGTACGGCGCCGACGTCCCGTTCTCGTTGACGGTGGCGGGTCGATGATAAAGCGACGAACGAAGTCGACTACACTATGATAGAATATAAAATGCAGTAGTTTGTTCGGTGACGAAACTTCACAAGTTCCTTCGCCATCCAGGCGTCTCAAATATGACAGTGTTGACATGTCAATAAAGTGAACATAAAACGATTTAAATTAACATAATTAAACAAATCTAAGAACGAAAAGAGATTACAGAAGTATTAAATCTTTATTAAAAACTCTTTATACATAAATTGAGAATGGTATTAGAAAATAAAGAGAAGTTTAAAAATATAATTAAAATGTCAAACATGACATCATTTAATCGAGAATTAAGAATGTTCAATGTTTTTAATAAGAAGAGGTAGGCAGTGCAAAAATCGAAATGTCAAAAATAAGCATAGGTCAGCATTATTTTAATTAGCACTATTTTAATAAATAGCAAGAAATGTCGAGTATTCTGTCAGTCAGGGCCCAATACCAAAAAACTTTACAATTTGTATAAAAAATAAATGGGTACATTTGGGAAAAGGCTAGGAAGATTGATTTACATTTTTGTAATTTCTGTGTTATGGAATTCGTTCTACAATTTAACAATTATGTAGAATAATGGACTTATAAAGTTTTGTGGTATAGGGCCCACGCCCAGGAGTGAAATAGAAATATTAAGAAAGAAAATGATTAATTATTTTTGGTCGAAGAAATAGTAACTTATAAAAATTAAACATACCTCTCCTTATTATAATACAATTGATAATCATTAAAACTAGTCTCAGTCACATATTTGGATCTCAATCATCGTCATAATCTGTGTCGTCATCATCATCACTAGATATCTCCATGGTTCTAGTCGAGGAAATCATTGCCATTGGTTTCCGAGTCCGCTCGAGAGAGAACGCGTACGATTCGTAATCCAACACTTCGTCATCACTCAAATGGGAATTGCCTTCGACGAAACTTGCGAATCTGGAAAATAACGCATGTTCTATTACAGCCCGACCGTCGTAAGCGCAAATCTTTTTATTATTTGAGGATGGGAAATCATCAAATAACTTCTCCCGCTCTGGGTGGAGCGGGAGAAGTTACGGGAGGAGTTGGTTTTCCTTCAGTAGCCTGTGTGTCAGGGGCCGCGGTATCTCTTTCGAACAACCCGCACCCCTGGCAGGCATCAGGCCCTTGCAAGCGCAACCCTTTCCAGAAGTATTTTTAGATCGCGAGATGGCCGAGTTTAGGTGATATGGGCCATCTTTATACAGGGTTATCGACGTGCAAACTGAGACCATGAATTCAGCACATTATTCTAGCTAGTGTCAAGACCGCGTAGACGCGTAGAATTAATTTGTCGTATTTCAAAATTCAAATCAAAACCGGCTAATATTTCAACACAGCGGTATTCAGAAACTTATACTCAATCCATGATAACAAGTTGCGCGTCAATGTGCCTGCCATCCTGTATAGCCCACTAAATACAAATGGCCAATGCCACCCTAAAAGTAAGTCAGCGTAACTGGGGTTGAGTCGGACACGATGTCTGAATGTCGGATCAATGGTTGGGTAATACATGGTCGGGTCCAAGTAACTGATGAAGATTTAAACGAATTGATCAGAAAACGTAAATGTGGATGCCAATTTGTAGTGCCATTTACAAATGTGCTTTTACCTGTAATAAGTATGCAAATAAATGATTTGATTTGATAACATCACGCCTGTAATCCCTGAAGGTTTAGGCAGAGGTGCACCTCAAGTAAACCCACATTTCGCCAGTTATAAGTCCCATGTTATACTTGCCATATCAACTAGCCACAAACCGAATCATGTATTGAATTCATAGCGTCGATTTCCCCGCCAGTCTATATAGAATGGCATGACACGCACGCTAAGATGATAACTACACAAGCACACGCTAGTCCAGCAGTGGCCTTTGATGGGTGTTTAAAAAGGACTGTTCCGGATAAAAACTACAACTATTATGTGACGAAGAGCCAAAATTTCGGCATTCCAGATAAAAGGGGAAGGCACACATTCAGCACATCCTATCAGGAACCGATCACCATAACAATGGAGTCACAGGAATACTTTGGATGCGGGAAGCACAGGACCAGTCGGTCGGTGGCAATACAGTTATCTATGTCCGGAAGTCGATGTATAAGGCTACATGATGATGATGATGATGACATGACTATGGATGATGATGACATGAAAGAAATAAATAAAGAAAAATATGTTTATCTCCGCTCATATCGTAAACTTTGAATTATGCTCTTCAAAACGAGTTTATTTTGACATATGTATATTATAAACACAATAACGAAATTTAAAAATAGTCTCATATTATCATAATTTTTCTCTAACAAAAGAATGTAATTAAAAATAATACCAATACGATACAGGGCAAATCCTACAAGTTAATATCACCAAGAATTTTCCGACACATTTTTTTTGGAATTCCGCCATTTTTGTAGCATTATAAAACCATTTCTTACTCTTCTAACTTTGATCTTTTATTTAGTAGGTTCAATCCCAATATATTAGAGTAGATAAAGTAGTGTATGAAACTGTACATAATTAGGTGTTAAAAGACTCGTGTGATACTATTAAAAGACCATTAACATAAACTACCATTATTACATAACAAGATCCTCACCTCTTGGAGTCGTTCAACTTGAGCATGATCTTCCACTGCGCACAGTCAGGGCTGGAGCAGTACTTTCTTAGATTCTCCAGCCCCAACTTGGTTTCCCGGGCACCTTCCTCGTAGTACTCTTCGCTGGTTAGTAGTCTTTGTTTCGGCGGGAACTTGCGACGCCTACAAAATAAGCATAAGAGTATAATCAGCCTATTGTGTTCCCACTGCTGGACACAGGGCTCCCCTCTGTGAGAGGGAGTGGGCTGTGATCTACCACACGGGCATTTCTTCGAATTCTTTGTAGTAGGACATGCCAGTTTCGTCACGAAGTTTTCCTTCACCGTTTTGAGAGCAGAGAGAGATGCATAAAAAAATACATCATCATCTGCCTAGCTTTGTCCCACTTGTGTTGGGGTCGGCTTTCAATCTACCGGAATGCAGCTCTATACCAGTATTATATTACGTACATACTAGCAACATGACAATAAGTTGTTTATCTTACCAATATCCATGTATCCTGTTGATCAGTGACTGTGGGAAGTACTTGGCGACCAGTGACGTCATGATGACGGCGGCAGACGCCTCTTGATACTCGCTGCTAAAGAATATCATTAGCACGCCTGCAATCTGTAATTATAACGTTTGTTGTGACTATGAGGCTTGTAAAAATCCTGCGTTGCCGTATACCTATAACTATTGCAGTCCGGCAAATCTCCATTCCGTAGATTTGTCCGCCATACTTTCAATTAACTTAGGCTCATCAGTGTTCTAGGGCCATCTACAATACAGGCTGTGGGACATCGACGTGCAACCTATTACCTTGGACTCGGTACATGATTCTGGACCTTGCGTTGAAAATGTTCGTCGGTTATTAATATGACCGCGTATAGGTATTGCACTTTACTATGAAACAGCAGATTTTTTTATAGCCGACGAGAAATTTCCATGCTTGCGGGTCTAGACTCATGTGCTGAATTCATGGTATCAGCTTGCACGCAATCCTTGCCACCCTGTATTTAGGGTATGCTAGCGAGGCAGACTTAACAAGAAATGTTTGCAAAATAAAAATTATAACGGGAATCTTTATTCAGAAAATAAAGTGGCTCAATCATTATATATCAAAATTCTAATATTGTTACACAGTAGACAATTTCGAGAACTATCTTAGAATTAAAATCTATACTAATATTGTAGAGAGGAAAGATTTGATTGTTTGTTTGCATTGAATGGGCTCTGGAACTACAGAACCAATTTGAAAAGTTATTTCACTCTTGGGAAGCTACACTATCTCCGAGTGACATAGACTATATTTTATCCCCGTATCCCCACGGGAACGGGAACTGCGCGGGTGAAACCGCGGAGCGCTGCTAGTACATTATACAACGTGTCGTTTTGCATCCTCGTCAAATTCAAGGAGGTAACTCTGCTAATGATTCTCGACACGAATCAATAATAAAATAAGTAGGTTTTTTTTCATATTTTCGGAAATCGGCTTTTGTGTGGGACACGCATAAAACGCGGCTCGTGTGATACCGCACTGTAACACACAGCGATATAGTCGTGCGACACTGCATACGGAATGGGGCGATTCTGTTCTTTGAAAGAGGTGTTTTCTGAAATACTGTTTAACTTGATTAACTAAAAACCAAGTTTGTATTAATTTGTGAGCAGGTATCGTAATTTTATTTGATTATTTATGTCTTTCATAACAGCATCCTGAAATTTGACGAGGATCCAAAACGACACGTTGTATATTAGGGCGTAAGTAAGCAAACAACCTTTCAATCTGGTCGCGGGCCACGGGCCATATGTTATCGTTGATTGAGTTCTAGTCTCTTCGCGTCTTACGACAACCATTCTTTATTTGAACATTTGTAAAACTTCTCACCTGCAATGTCCACATGACCAAATTCTTGCTTCTCTGATTCTTGGGCGGTCCTATTCTGTAGCAGACCACGAAACTGGCGAAGCTGACTATCACTGTGTACCAAAACATGTATGTTTGGTAAGTCAGCACGAGAGTGCGGATGTTCTCCCATATTTGCTGGAATAGGTACACTCCGACCGTCCACCCGCCGATTAGGATACCATATGTTAATGTTTTCTGAAATAATTTGATTTTCAATTAGGTATCTTTCTACACTAGACTTAGAAATCTGTACGCTTTTTAGTAAATTGCAAAACTTAACAAAATGTAAGTTTATAACTAACAGCTGACCACAATTTCCTTTTCCTAGTCTATATTGTCCCACTGCTGAGCAAAGGCCTTTCCAAAGTCCTTCCAGGCCAGAAAAGTACATTTGAAAAAAAGAAACAAGTATTTCATGTTTACTCACCCTGGGTAGTAGTTTACTGACGTAGTACACGAAAACCATGAAGGAAGCAAACACACCGACGAATATACCGCAGAGATAGAAGAACAGCGGATTGGCGCACAGTGCGCGCGACGAGAATATCAGGAATATGCCCGCGAACATTAACATGACGCGCCATAAGTCCACCCCTGGAGAAAATTATGAATTTAGTGTTCAAAATCAAAAGTCATTTATTCAGATTAGGCTGAGAATCAGCACTTTTCGAATGTCAAAATTACATAAGACAGTCCCCCGGCACGCCCGCCCATCACCACTTCCTAGTACTTTAGCTGGGAAGAAGTGGCGCAACAAACTCCACAGCAGCACAGCTGTCTGTTTAGTTAGATTGACTTGATTCTATACATAGGTAGGCAAAGTAATCAACATTGACACAGAACTTAAATAATTTGTCATTTAGGTTTGCCAATATCACAACAAATAAAATGAAAACTTAACTCGAGCACAAAAAATAAAAATGGAAACAAAGCATACTACCAAAATAAAAGCCTCCTGGTATAACCCATGAACATTTGCAGTTACAGCTTTACATAAGTAAGCTGTTTTAATTGTTAGTAACATTACATTTGGGATGCTGACAAGCATAAGCATATTCAGCCTATAATGTTCCCACTGCTGGGACACAGGCTTTCTCTCTTCGAAGAGAGTAGGTTGTAATCTACCACATGTGCCCAGTGCGGGTTGGTAGATGTCACATGTTACATTTCGTTTCAAATAACATGTCACAAGTTTCTTGTTTATGAATAAACTAGCTTCCGCCCGCGACTTCGCCCGCGTGGATGTCGCAAATTATCCAGTGGGAACGTACCACCGGGATAAAAAGTATCGTTCAGCCGTGATTGAGTAACAAAGTCATATTCACAAATTTTCACATTTATATTACGGACTAACATTTTTTTCCCCTTTAGGGGTAGATTTTCGAAAATCCCTGATACACGTTATTCTTTATTCTTGGTTTCAAGTTAATCAGACAGCGCGTTAAAATTCTTCCATACAAACTTTGACACCCCCCCAATCCCCCTTCAGGGGGTAGTTTATAAAAACAATCAATGACTAACTTTATAATTTACTTAGATAAGTATTTGTGCCAAGTTTCAAGTTTATTAACTCAAGGAATAAGATTTTTCATGCAAACAAAATACCCCCTTTCCACCCCCCACAGGCCGGTCGTTTTTGTTTGTGGGTTTTTTACATTTTTAATTTTGTTTTTTTTTATATTATTATTCTTTATTTATTTTCACTCCTTATTATCTACATTTTTAAATATTTTTATAAAAGTAAATTAACAAAAACATTTAAAAATATAAAAAATAGTGGTCCACCGGCATCGGGACCGCTAAGCTACCGGTGGTTAGGGCTCCAGAGACAGGAACCTCCTCACGATGCGAGCCGTATCAAGGAGTACTGCCTTCTGAATCAGGCCTTTGATCCAACCTCCTAACGAGAGCCTCGAGAGATGTTGATCGAGGCTTTCGGCCATCAGTCCATTGGCTGATACAACTATCGGCACAATTACAGCCGAGTCCACATTCCACATGTCAACAACCTCGTGAGCTAAGTCAAGATATTTAATTTGTTTCTCTTTCTCAGCTTTCACGAGGTTCCCGTCATGTGGAATGGTAACATCGATTATAATTGTGCAGCGCGCTAACCGATCTATCACCACTATATCAGGCTTATTGGCTACAATAGTCCTGTCAGTAATGATAGATCGGTCCCAGTACAACGTGACATGGTCATTTTCAAGAACTGGGTCGGGCACATACTTGAAATACGGTACCTCAGAATCCACAAGTTTATATTGCAAAGCAAGTTGCTGATGAATAATATAATCCTGGCTACTTGGTTATGCCTGTGCAAGTATTCGCCGTTAGCCAGACGAGAACAACCAGAGATAATATGTCTGATGGACTCACCCGGACGGTGACATGCCCGACACACGTCCACCGGCCCGTCCTTCATAATGTCTCCGGTAGTTATTCGTCAAGATAACCTCATCCATAATTGCACAGACGAAACCTTCAGTTTCCCCAAAAAGGTCACCAAAACGTAGCCAGGATACGGACGCTAAGAAATCAACACCGGGCTCATGAAGAGCCCGATAAAAGCGCCCGTGAAGCTCCTTGCTTCGCCATATTTCCTTGCGATCATCGGTAGTTAGTATTACAGGTTTGCGCCAGTTCTCTTTAGCCATGGACAGTGGGGTGAGTCCCTTGTCCACCGCGACCACATCACGGTGCATACCCACTTCGGCTTTTAGAAAATATTCCCTGAGACTGCACACCTCGCGGTTGTGGAGGATCTTGGCATTCAGAAAGCCTCGACCCCCGCACTTCCGCGGGATGTACAGTCTCATCACCGATGATCGTGGGTGATGCATCCGGTTTGCAGTCAGCAATATACGGACCCATCGATCCAAGGCGTCGAGTTCAGTCTGAGTCCATTTGAGTATGCCGAAAGAGTACATCAAAACTGGCATGACCCAACCGTTGAAGGCGCGCACCTTGTTTCCGCCTGAAAGAAGACTGATTAAAACCTTCTTCAGGCGACCAAAGAAGCGCTCCGTCAACGATTGCTTCATGTCAGCAGTGTTGATGCCTAACGCTTCCGACATACCCAAATACTTATAGCTTTCGGATGAAGAGAGGGATCTGAGGTTTATGGAATCCGAGAGTTGAACTCCCTCGGATTCCATAATCTCACCTCTCTTTACATGCATGACTGCACATTTGTCCACACCAAATTCCATATTATTATTCATATATATTTCAGACAACAAGGATCCATTGGGTTAGTAACAATAGTCTTAACCTATGTTAGTACTTAACTAATAACAAAGACAGTGTACAGGTGACAAGTGACCTCACCAACGGGCTGTCATGTCTCCCGGCTATAGCGTGTAGAATGCTGTTGGGGCTGCCACGAAGTCTGTTAAGCAGCGAGGCCGCTCTCTTACGCCGTACAGCATTGAAGCCGTCTGTACGTGCCTCAGCGACCATAGAAGACGCGCTACAGAACCGAGGCAGACGCAACAGCACTCTAAACGCGTTGTTATATTGGATCCGCAGAGCATTGTAGGCCTTTTGGGTGTAGTTGAACCACAGGCTCCCCGAGTACAGTGACATGCAATATGCTTTGAACAAAGTTATTTTGACCGCAGCTGTACATCGGAAGAACTGGCGGGCCAGCATATTAGCCCGAACCGACAATGCTCTGCGCTCCCTCTCCATATCTGCGTCATCTTTCAAATCGTCCGTCACCAAGTGACCCAGGTATTTAAAAGAGTACACTCTATGCAAGCCAACACCCTTCATATGATATGTCGGTTTCGCCACGATGTTTTCCTTTACTGTTTTGAGAGGAGTGGTGATAAAATTATTTACACACAGTAAAGTGCCTGCCTAGGTTCGAACCCACAACCTACCACTCCTTATTTGGGCCGAAACTACTGCGCCACCACTGACCAATGGGGGGACAGGATGCTGACAATACACCAATGCAATGTCACAAGCAAGCAAATGAAAAGTTTAGTCTATTCCTACATACTTGACAAGTGCTGTGTGTACAGTTGTCATGATGTTCCAAAAGTAACTGATGAAAATGTGAACAAATGGTCCAAAAAATCCTGTGGATGCCAATTTATGGCAACACTTACAAATTGAATCATACTCAGCCTATAACACTCCCACTGCTGGGACACAGGCCTCCTCTCGGTGAGAGGGATTGGGCCGTAATCCACCACGCCGGCCCAGTGCGGGTTGGCGGTTGGTTACAAATTGAATGCTTTGGTATAATTAAACCCGAAATACTAATTTCTAAATCATGTTAAAGTTTTTTTTTTTTTTTGTTTTACGATTGAGTTTAATTTTATGACTTTTTTCGTCAATGATTTCTCAATCACACTTGATTATTGTTATTTAAACAATAATTATTGAAAAAAACTCCTGAAATACAAGGAAACCCTCAATACTGATGAATGTCCCCTTGAATGAGTGATTGCATACGAATTTAACCCGGGCAGGGTTTGTTTACACTTTTATCTGATATTTTGGGACAGACTATACTATACAAAAATTATCTAACATCCATTAATTATACAGAAAGGATGGCAATGGCACAAATAGTCACAAATGACTGACTGGACAGGTCCACTCGATCTGTGTGGCTCTTCCCACCACCATTCAGACCATTCAGACAACAATCTACATGGTTATCATTATCACATGATCTGACCAGGATTATATCTGGACTTAAAAAATAATAGGAAAAGCCAACCTCATCTAGTTTCAAAAATATCATTGATGTTTATAAGTGTTTGTACAAACCAAAGCTGACCGCCTGTCCGCGGCTGACCGCAATCAAAAATATGTACGAGGAAGTAGTTTTTATCCGCACTACGATGCGGCTGCCGAGTTCTGAGCGCTGCGGCCCGACTGACGGCCAGCCGCACGGTTGCCAATGTTGCTATACAGTATACACACTTCACGGATAGTGCTATTTTGCGGTTGCCCGCCATTGACGGTGTATGTGTTCACCGACGCTCGTGCATTTTATTTATCATTATCACCATTATTTCAGCCGAAAGACGTCCACTACTGGACATAAGCCTCCCCCAAAAGGGGGTTTTGCCATAATGTTCCGTGTGGTGCCGGACGAAAAAGAATAGCACTATCCCATCTCTTCCCGTGGGTGTCATAGAAGGTGACTAAGGGACTTACTAGAGAATGGGCAGCAGCGTTATCTATGCATTTAACCACCATACTGCGATCGCCGACCCGCCTGCCAAGCGTGGCGATTTTATTTATGACAAAAGATAATTAACTATGGATTTCGATACAGAAAAAAATATAACTTAACACACAACATAATTGAGACACAAAATAGTCCTTAGTTTTATATAACGCGAGTATATTATGTATAATAAATAGCTGCGACTTCTTCGACGTCCATCTTGGAAATGACGACCCACCGCAAACCGCGACGGTTTCGTTCCAGTTGCGGTTGCGGCTACCCGCCTCCCAGCTAACCGCAATGTGCCACTGGATACTTCGATCAATAATAGTACTATTATTGATCGAAGACTGGATACGTTTGCATCCTGCACTGTGAGCGGTAGACAGCTCCTCGCAGTCCTAATATGTGTAACTGTGTCCTTAACTGCTTTTATTTTGTGTGTTGTTTTGTTTGTTTTATTTTGTTGTGAATTAGTTTTTAAAATATGTTTTTTTCTGAAATAAATGTTTGTTATTATTATGATTAAATACTTACTCAGGACCTGCAACTCAATAGTGTGCCTCTCTTTGGTGTTGACTGCCATACAAGTAGGAGTGAAAAGACTGATGGAAACAGACTTTTGTGGTTTCTTCTGGAATGGGTTGACCACAGAGGACCAGCCATAGCTATCCTCCGTGTACTCTTTGTAAACCTCATCAGGACTGTCCCCAAAGTACTGAGAGAACTGGTCATTTCTTATTTTTATGTTGAACTGAAATAAATTTAGATATTAGCGCCTGAGAGTCTAAGGGACCTTTATTTTTATTATCAAAAGTAATTTATTCAAATAGGCTGAGAATCAGCATGTTTTGAATGTCAAAACTACATAAGACAGTCCACCAAAAACCCCCGCCTCTCACCACTTCCTAGTGCTTTAGCCGGGAAGAAGTGGCGCAACCAACTCCACAGAAGTATTATATTATTGCATAATCAACCTATAATGTTCCCACTGCTGGGACCACAGAACTGAAAAAACATTAGAAGTCGCAAGTAGGCGGGGCCCGCGTACCCGAGTTTTGCGAAGTGCCGCAGTCTGCTTCCGCGCACACACCACGCACATTAGTTACAACCGCCACGGTGAAAAGAACTTGAAAAAAATATACAAACATGCCTTATTGTGCTGTTTTAGAATGTAAACGTGATAGCAGAACCAAAGATTTATCAAATGGATGTATGTACTATCGTTAGGTCTTAATTGATTTTATTTCAATTAAAATTTGCAAAACAATATTTTATTGAACAAGAGAAGTAAAAGTTGTCTTTATGTAATTTAAAGTCTACTTTCTTTTAAACTCAAACATTTTGCTCTCGAAGATTCCAACTATGCACATGTCACAGTCAGCTACTCACTTAGATTACCGTTATCGATAATGAGTTATCAATATTTTAAACTGTAGTATGGGGAAAAAAATTACCTTGTTTGTGATAGCTGAAGTAACTAATCGCTTAATATCTATCGCATAAAATAGGAAGAAACACCACAGGTGTATCTTTCTATCAATACAATCATTTTTTTAAATCAAATCAGTAGTTTAACATAACAATTCTTAATTATACTTTCCATAAATCGGAACTAGAATAAAACGGGAGTATTAGAATATTTTTTTTTATCGAATCTAGCTGTTGACTGTACATATATTGTTTGAAAATAAAACGGAATATCAATTAATCGCTCAAGATCGGCTAATGAGACACAATTTATTTTCTATTGTAATGGAGCCCCAAGGCTCCGCACCGATGTCAACCGATTAATAAGTCAAGGACAATGGTACATCCCTAGAGGAGGACGAAAAGTAATGACCTTGTTACACAAATATATTTTTTAAGACTACCGAAATACAGCGTTAAATTAAATACATTTACTATGACATCTAGCGTCGGGTAGTGTAACTTGGTCAGGAAGCTATTCCGTGTGCACTTTAAACAGAAAAGTAATAAATACATAAACAGAGTACATAATAAACAACTCTATAGTCATTTTCCTGCAGTTTATTTTCAATTATGGGCCAACTGACATATTTCCTACTTTCATTCAATATTAAACTACTAATCAGTCTAAAGATTTATTACTGTTGCGAAATACAATTAACTTGTATTTGTGTGAGTTTGGGTATGCTGGTTCCGATACTAACGAAGCATTATGCGACTTCTACTGTTTTTTCAGTTCTGTGGCAGGGACACAGGCCTTCTTTCTGTGAGAGAGAGTGGGCCGTAATCCACCACGTGGACCCAGTGCATGTTGGCTGATTTTATATTATTGAAAACAAATAAATGATGCCCCCAGGATTTAAACATTTATCGGTGAAAGGCTTGCAGCATCTTTTCATAATACATAGTATTAATAAATGAAAGTTTTAGCGGTTCAGTTTTTGACATTTGGCTACAGAACCCTGCTTCACAAGCTTCACAAACGATACATCTAAATAGCTAAAGGTCCAACTAACAAAAAACTCTGTTAAAGAAACATAATCCCCATGTCAAACATTAATTCAATACTTACTTTCACTGTTTGCCACAAAGCAAACAAGTTCTTGGGAGTTGCAGTGTAGCAGTATATATCTGTACTTTTGGAAGAGGTGGGCAGATCTCTCTCTATTGTTGTGGGCCCCCCTAGCCAGTGAACTAAAAAAAAATGGCGGATGCATCAACTTTTGTTTTTTTTTAGTTTCTTTTCAATTTGGCTTTAAAATTGTTATTTTAGTATGCATTGACATTCAAATGAATATCCATTTTAGAACATTCTTGGGGATCAATTCTTGGGTTCTTGGTTGGCTTATTGAAATTCAATAATAACTTAAGTTAACATGATGAGACCAAACCAATGCAGATATGAGTTATACTTTATGTTAACAAAGACGGGAAGTTTATTTTGTCGGACTTCACTTCATTCACAAGTTTAAACACAATAAACAAAGCTGTTGTTACACAATGTGGGACAATGGGCGATGATTTATAGCTAATTATTATGTAATTTTGGACTTATATTGTTCATAAAATAAGTTACTCCTTACCATCATACGGTAATGCCTGTGAACGAGTAATTTTCACAACAACAAACAATAATAACAACAAGTAGCCTCCGCAGGCGCCCATGTTTGTCGCGTTTTACATGAGAATCTCATAAAACTATCAACAAATGATTATAGCGCTTCGTCTCTAGACCAGAACTAAGCATTCTTTAATTCTTTTATTTTTAGCACAAGATATTCCGCGTTTATCGATGAAAAATCGCGAGTTTAGTGAGTTTTTCTAAAAATAGTCCACAACTTCAACGGCTCGCACACTGACGTTTATTTGACAATGACTGACCCACAGTCCCCACTAGTGATGCGTCCCTCACTCATGAGGCCCCTCATTTGAGGTACTCGTGATCGCAAATTGAAAGAGTTGCTCGAATTTCAATATTGAACCACCTCATTCCTCATCACCCCTCATTTGAAATTGACATTGACATTATTGACAATAGGAAATCGAGGCAAGCGAGTTCGTGACTCGCGAATAAGGATTGAGTAATTGTGTGAGCTCAGACTGACTGCGAGCGAAGACAGAATAGAGCTAATAGAATTAACTAGTTCACTGACCGAAAAGAACTAGTACGGAGCGATCTCAAAAATGACCGAGCAGGCACAAGACTACCACAGAACACATATACTGCTAACGAAGGACTGCACTCATACTCTATGACTGCACTGCACTGCACATTGGACAATGACAGAATTTTTGTGAGCTTGCGTTTTTATGACATTTTCATATGGTGAGGATGTTGGTAGCATCGAAATTGTTATTTAGTCGATTATAGTTTACGTTGCTAATGCTCTAAGATATTTAATAAAAAAATTAAGAATCACCTCACTCAGTTTCTCATGGCACGTGGAAACAGACAGCATTGCTAAATCGGATGTTCAGTACAGACGCCATCAAATCAAGCTACCCCAATCTGTCAAATTACTTTGATAGATTTCTTGTTTTTCAACTTTATTACAAAGGTATAGGGTTTATGTTCAATTGGGAAATGTGACTGAGTTGAGTGTGTGTGAGTTTGGGGTAGCTTGATGTGCTGGCGTCTGTACAGTCGCCAGCAGGTCAAGCTATCCCAAACTGTCAAATTTTCCCAATAAACCTTATTCCTTTGTAATAAAGTTGAAAAACAAGAAATCTATCAAAGAAATTTGACAGATTGGGATAGCTTGATGTGCTGGCCTCTGTACACATCAATCCCGCAGATTTAAATGAAATTAAGCACACGGGTAAACCATGACCAGAAGGTTCGAAGGCCAATTCCCGTAACTAAAAACGTTCAAAATCTAGTCGCAGCAGCAGCCTCATCTCAGCGACAATCAATGTCAAAAACTTGTCAAATTCAAATAAAAAAAAAAACAGACCGTGGTACAGTAGACATGCGCAAAACAGTGCATTTTAAAATGATGTAATTTGACATTACATTTTGTACCGAGCAAAGTTTCTTTACACCATGACTCCAAACATGACGCGTAATGACGCGTCACGTGCGATGGCTATTGTAATGGAATGCTCGCACATTTCGTATCGTACTGAGGAATGTTGCATTACACCATCATCATCTGCCTAGCCTTTTCCCAACTATGTTGGGGTCGGCTTCCAGTCTAACCGGATGCAGCTGAATACCAGTATTTTACATGGAGCGACTGCCTATCTGACCTCCACAACCCAGTTACTGGGTAATATGATTCCCTTGGTAAGACTGGTTGTCAGACTTTCAGGCTTCTGACTACCCGTAACGACTGTCAAAGATCCACAAATGACAGCCGGGACCAACGGCTTAACGTGCTTTCCGAGGCACGGAGGGGTCTTGGTATGTAAAGATGGTTACCCATCCACGGACCAACCGCGGCAAGCGTAGCTTAACCTGGTCGATCGACCCGTGCAGCTATTGTTATTTAGCCACAAGCCCTCTCGAATGTTGCATTACACCATGACTCCAAATATGACGCAAAATGACGCGTCACGCGCGATGGCTATTGTAATGAAATGCTCGCGTTGTAGAAGATATACATCATTACATGAGACACCGCAATATAATATGATGTGATGTTACATTGAATTATTGACCATGACTGTGAATATTGGCGTATTTAAAAATCGATTTCGTGTACAATTATTGTTTCGTGGTTTCATTCGCAATATTTCGTCGCATACATATTTACAGTTTTAAGTTATTTCTTTATTATCACTCAATACCTCTTTAATTAATAATGATGACACAATCATAAACACAACGTTTGTTTTGTTTTATATCATGGCTTGCGCAGCAAAGCGTAATAGTCATGATTAAAACATCGCAGCACAGACAGTCCGCGTTGTCATGGCGTTGTCAATAAAACGTAAACCTTATTTTCAACACACTTGCTCATAAAATGGCTCTAATTTCACTGCAATTAGGCACATAATGACACCTATTATCAAACTGTGACTTTTTCATTACTATTATTCACTAGTGAGTTATAGAATTGGTTGAGTTGCTTTGTTCTTAGTGAGTTATAGGTTGTTTTTTAATTGGTTGAGTTGCTTTGTTCTTAAAAACAACGATGATGATGATGATGATGATGATGATGATGACGATGATAACGACGATGAATGACGTTGACGATGACGATGATGATGACATGACGATGACATGACGATGACATGACGATGACGACGACGATGATGACGATGACATGACGATGACGATGACGACGATGACGATGACGATGACAACGATGACGATGAAGATTACGATGACGTTGACGATGACGATGACGATGACGATTACGATGACATGACGATGACGACGATGACGACGATGACGATGACGATTATGATGACGATGGATTACGATGACGACGATGACGATGACGATGACGATGACATTGACGATGACAATTACGATGACGATTACGATGACGATTACGATGACGATGATGACATGACGATGACGATGACGATGACGACGATGATGATAACGATGACGTTGACGATGACGATGACATGCTATGCCGATGACGACGATGACGATGACGATGATGATGATGATTTTGTAGTATTATTTTCTTCGCAAGTGTGTTGAAAAACGTATGATACACGTGTGTATTGATGATTATCGTCCTCGGCTCTCTTAAGACCCTCGCCTAACGGCTCGGGTCTCAATGGCGCCTCAGCGATAATCACCAACGTTACACACTTGTACCATAATGTACTATTTCAACACACTTGCGAGCCTTATTACATCGTTCTTAGGGCCATTAACCAAACTATAACACACGCGTGCATAATAATATTACGCACTAGTGCATAATGGAATTATCCCTACAAAGTTAAGTTAGTACCTAACTGCAAATTATATTCGAGTAAACAGAGCATTTTCAATTTAACTGGGTAGTATAGTTTTTTTTTTTTTTTTGTAACAACAAAGAGGTTTTATGCCGCTGAAAATCCATTAAAATTTTTGGAATAAATAAATGTGTCCTTATTTTTATTATTATCCTTTATTTAATTTTTTATACTTATTTAGTATATTTTTAAATATTTTTACAAAAATCATTAAAAAAAACATTTAAAATATAAAAAATAGTGGCCCATCGGCATCAGGAGCAGGGTCCAAGATGCCGGTGGTCAGGGCTCTAGAGAAAGGAACCTCCTGACTATGCGTGCCGTGTCTAGGAGTAGGTACTGCTTTCTGAATCAAGCCCTTGATCCAGCCGTGCAATGAGAGCCTCCTGAGATGTTGGTCGAGGCTCTTCGCTACTAGGCCATTTACTGTAATGATTAACGGTACAATGATTGCTGAGTCCACGTCCCATATGTCGACAACCTCGCGAGCTAAGTCAAGATATTTGATTTTCTTATCTTGCTCAGCTTTCACGAGATTCTCGTCATGGGGGACAGCAATATCAACAATCATTGTACGACGCTCTCGTCGATCTATCACCACAATATCAGGCTTATTGGCTACAATAGTCCTGTCAGTGATGATAGATCGATCCCAATACAATGTGGCGTGACCATTCTCGAGAACTGGGTCGGGCACATACCTGTAGTATGGTACTTCAGACTCCACAAGGTTGTACTGCAAAGCAAGTTGTTGGTGGATAATCCTAGCTACTAGATTGTGTCTGTGCAAATACTCGCCGTTAGCAAGACGAGAACAACCGGAAACGACATGTCGGATTGATTTACCGGGACGGTGGCATGCCCGACAGATGTCAACCGTACCATCCTTGACAATGTATTTCCGGTAGTTGTTCGTCATGATAACTTCATCCATAATCGCACAGACAAAACCTTCGGTTTCTCCGAAGAGGTCGCCGAAACGTAGCCAGGATACAGACGCCAAAAAGTCTACATCAGGCCCATGAAGAGCCCATGAAGAGAGTTATAATTTTAAAATATGAAAACCAAAACGTCTTGTTGACTCTGTGTTGCCAGCTTATTATTATTATTAATCAGTTTATTTCAGATAAAAAATCAATCCATACACCCTTAATAAGACGAAAAAAAAATCATCATCATCATCAAATTATTTTTAATTCACAATAATGTGTTAAAAAATATTTGCATTTCTCACTAAAATGATATTTTTGAAGTAGGCCGTATGGCTATATGTAATCAATCACCTTGCATTTGGCGCGTGCAAAAAAAATAAACTTCCGGGCCATTTCCCATAGTTTTCATATTTTGTTTGGAACGCATTTGTGGCTGTGTGGTAAAACGACTTATGCAATACAGGTTTGTTTTTCCTCGCAAGTGTGTTGAAAAAGTGCGTATGAAACTCGTGAGCAACTTGCTCACTAGACACTCGGCTGATTTACGCCCTCGCCTACGGCTCGGGCTGCAACCCACAGCCTCGTGTATAATGAGCAACTTAGCTCACTTGTATCATAATATACTATTTGTACCGGACGGGCGTGATCGCTTGGACACGAAGGGTGTGTAGGGAGGGTGTATTCCTATCCAGGCTCTATCCCGGTGTGTATGTAGGTCTCCCAGTCCACGCGGCGCTGACGTCCTGCACCAGTTCCAGATATCTTCAGGGGCGGCTACTATCTTCCGTTCTTCACGACGTTACCAACGTTTTGACGACTGACAAAGAAACGGGTTCCAGACTTTCGTCTAGGAAGGGGTTGTTTTTGAGACACCTCTGTGAAGGGGTACTTTACCTGATTAAATAACACACATTTTGATTTAATCTTCAGGAAGCAATTTAGAACTTTTACTTGTACTACATGTTAATTAATTTAAGTTGAAAATAACAAATTTATCTTGCCGATGACTACAAATTAGTTTAATTCTATATTTTCTAAGGTGCCTCGAAACTTTACCGTAACGAGGGCCGCAAATTGGTTCCTGTTTTAACTTTTATTTATTCTATTTTCGTTTTTTGTTACAATGGAATATTGCATACAACACATTATTATATTACTGTAGGTACATATGGCATGTTATATATCCCTGTATTCCCCCTGAAATTTCCCATCTTCTGAGATATCTGTACGGACTATATCTTCCCGCACTGAAAGATTATTTCAAGAAAACCCGAAAAATTATGAAAAATGTTACCAATAAATATTTTAAAAGTTGATTTTCTAGAAAACTACTGAACTTATTTCAATTCTGGTTACAGATACCTCAGGGTGGTTTACAGACCCAAAACAATCTAATATTAAGAACGTTACACATATGACTTTCAGTGCGTGACGCGCCTTGAAAGATGGCTAGCAAAACTCAAATCTTAAAAATTACTTAGCTAAAGCAACACAACTTTCAGAGCTCAATTAAGTGGGTTTATCTTAAGTTTACGTTAGGGGTAGTTACGCCCAGGGCTAGGTCTCGGTTCTAGGTTACCTGGACGCACTTGAGACTATAAATTATAGCTATATAGCCCACTTAAATGAGGTCTGAAAGGGTGGTACTTACGGTTTTCATAAAGTAGGCACTTATAACCACTGTATTGGTTTAACTATCCACTTGGACACTTCCCGCGGTCTCATTAGCGATAACATCGATTTAACTCAGGAATTTGCAACTTTCTTTACCAATTTTCCTATTAAAACTACAGAAACTTTAAATTCTTCGCCCGCACTTGCTATTGATTTATTAAGCGCGAATGTTTCAACCAGTCCTGTGGAATTTAAGATATAAGATATAAGATATTCATTTATTTGCCCAAACATGAGTACAAGACATACAACACAAATTGTCAGCATGCAAGAGATGTTAATAATAAACATAAAATAGATCATCACGTTTGCCTTAAACAATGGCATGCAAATATTAGCTAATACAATAATAAAATTTATGTCACTCCTAGTCAAACTATTAAAAAAATTCATAATAATAAAAAATAAAAAAATGATTAAACATAATAAATTGGTGAAACATATTCATAATCTCTCATCTAAAAACTCATTCAGGTTATAATAAGCTTTATCTGCTAGAAAATTAATAACTTTCTTTTTAAATTGTACATCAGTTAACTGCTTCCAGCTTTTAGGTAGTTTATTATAAATTTTTGGAGCCATGCAAAAGACACTTTTTCGCATGAGTGACGTCCTATATTGATGTAGGCAAACTTGGCTGTTGTCACGTCTATTACGAGGAAATCGATCTGCCATGCGAGAAAATAGGATTAAATTAAACATATAAACCCTGTGGTCGTTGTAAAGACATATAAGCAACTTAAGATCAAAATTACGGAAGATCTGTGGGGCATGTCTACTAAAGTATGTCAATCCATTATTGAGACAGTTGCACCCTATTTGGCGTTAATATTTAATTTGTGTGTAGATCAAGGGGTGTTCCCAGATTTAATGAAGTACCTACAGTAAAGTTATTCCACTCTTCAAATCTGGCGACAGCAAAGATATGAATAGTTATAGACCCGTATCGGTTTTGCCAGTTTTCAGCAAGGTGTTTGAAAAAGTTATGTTAAATCAAATGCTCAATCATTTTAATCGTAATAACATCCTACACGATCAACAGTATGGTTTCACAAGAGGACGTAGCACAACTGACGCTGGTGTCACCTTATTAAAACACATCTTTACCGCATGGGAAGAGGCGCAAGATGCAATAGGTATCTTTTGCGACCTATCCAAGGCGTTGCAATTGCGTGAATCACGAAACACTTCTCTTGAAACTTGAGCATTACGGACTGGGTGAACTTGCGCTTAGCTTGGTAAAATCGTACTTGAATGATAGACTGCAGCAAGTTCAAATAAACGGTGTGAATTCCTTGGGCTTAAAAGTCAAAATGGGAGTACCGCAAGGTTCAATATTGGGTCCGTTCCTCTTTTTAGTATATATAAATGATTTACCTCATTTACTAAAAAACCAACCACAAATGGTGTTATTTGCTGATGACACATCACTGATTTTTAAAGTTAAGAGACACGCACAGGAGCTTGACGAGGTAAATAGCGCTATAGTTAAGGTCCATAATTGGTTTACTGTAAATAATTTGGTATTAAATGGAAAGAAAACTAAATGCATAAGATTCACGTTACCGAATGTCAGAAGGAGTGAATGTCCCGTTGTATTGAATAAGGAGATAATAGAATTCGTCGAACAGACGATTTTCCTGGGGATCACGCTTGACTCAAAGCTACAGTGGGGTCCTCACTTAACATCACTTGCAGGGCGGCTAAGTTCTGCCGCTTACGCTGTTTGGAAGATCCGCCAATTAACAGACGTGGATACCGCGCGACTTGTTTATTTTAGTTACTTTCATAGCATCATGTCTTACGGTATTTTGCTATGGGGACGGGCTGCGGATGTTGAGTCGATCTTTATTCTGCAAAAGAGGGCTGTCAGAGCCATTTACAAGTTTTACAACCTCCGCAGACGCGAATCTCTAAGGGAACTGTTCAAAACAATTAACATCATGACGGTACCTTCTCAATATATTTATGAGAACATTATGTATGTTCGGAAAAATCTACATCTTTTTAGTAAGATAAGTGACAGGCATAATTTTAACACTAGAAATAGGAACAAATTAGATCAAACACGTTTCAGATTGTCTAAAGTACATACTTCTTTTATGGGGTACTGTGTAAAATGTTATAATAAACTACCAGTCGATATTCTTGAACTAAGTGAAAATAAATATAAGTCGTGCATTAAACGCACACTATGTAGACAAGCATATTATAAGTTAGATGATTATATCTTAGATAAAAATGCCTGGCTTAATGCTGGTCCTGCTTCACAGCCACCTGGGCTTACTAATTAACATTTTAATATTTGGAAGAGATGCTTCCCCTTTTTTTTTATGTTTTCTGACATTACGAACACTGTTCCTATTATTATTATTTTTCTGACATTGCGAACATTTCTGTTCCTATTTTTATTAATTTTGTGACATTACGAATTTGTTTTTGATTCTACTGAACCAAGTATTATTTATTAAAATTTCAATAGATACTTATTATATATTTTTCTTTCTTTTTGGAAGTCAAATTTTATGAATTTCTCAAATAGGATTGAAACTATAGTTTTGTATAATTTAGAAGCATTTTGTCAAATTTTTGTAAATGTGAGTACCATGCATCCTTATAATATGTTGTTTTGATGTACGTCGACTTGAAAAAACGTGGTAGTTGAGAGTATGTCATGCTCACTTAAATGTCTCACTGATGGTGGCGTGTGTGTTGGATCATTCGGTTCCCTAGAAAATGGTTGAGCTGGATGGTGCTGATCCATGCGTCAAGTTCGTGAACGGGCGCCGTCGGTTGAGACTGGTCATCTCTTATCTGCCATGGCTTATTTTGAATCTTATTTTTTTAAATTTTTTTTTATTATATTTTTTTACATTGTTCTCACATATAGAAGCACCAAGAATAATGTTCCCAAAATTTTGTAATACCCACGATTTAAAAGAGTGTCCTTGGAGTTTCTTGCCCGTTCTTCTCCAGAGAGCTCTACGTTTTTGGAATGGGCACCTAGCTTCAACTTCGATTTTTGTTTGACAATTCAAAAGTGCCTGTGAAAGGTCTAATTGAAATAAATGCTTTGAGTTTGAGTTTGAGTATAGTGACGCATCGTCGCGAACAGTGGTACTTACGGTTTTCTTATAGTAGGCACTTATAACCGCTGTCTATTGGTTTAACTATCACTGTTATCTTTATGATTTTAAATTAATGTCAAAAACAAACTATTAAACTATATAGTGACGCACCGTCGCGAACACTATTGTTCAACAATACGGTTCAAAATAATAGTTCACTTATTTCGCTGCCAGCCGCACGGCGCGCGGCGAATGCTCCTTCTCATTTGCACACAGTACAGCGAAAATTACCGAGATATTACGATGTTTACGAACGCCAGAGCGTCACGGCCGGTGCGTCATGTGTCATGAATAATTTGGTCGAGTCATGGGTAATGCCACATTACGCGGTCGGGTTATATGACGCGTAATGCAACACTCGCATTACTTACACAAGTCTACCATACAGTGTTAGTATAACTTAGCCGTAGTGTTAGTACGGTGAAGTTTCTTGCCCGTTCTTCTCCATACGAAACTACATCTTTGAATGGGCAACTAGAATCAATTCTATTGTAATGTAAATGTTGACGTTCAAAAGTGCCTTATAAGTGCCTAATTGAAATAAATGCTTTGACTTAAAAATAAAACAACTGAACATTAATTGACTACATGCACATACGCACGCACATGTCTGCCAGCACAGAGCCTGATAAAAGGTCCATCAACCTTGTCCGTCAGTGTTGCTAAAATATTGTTAGGGCTACAAGCTACAACATCGATGCACACCGTGTGCGCATGATGGCATGAAAGTCGCATCTACTCGCGCTTCCGCAAATATGCCATATAAACTGCAAAACCGAGGCAGACCCAACAACATCTTTAGTGCATTAAATAATTAGGTAATCATTAATATAATGCACGCGGCACGCGCAGAGCGTTGTAAAAGCCTTCTGCGCATACCTAACCCAATTTATCAAACTCATGAAATTTGACCAAAGTAGTATAAGTAGATCGAGAATTATTCTCGACCTACCTAAACTACTCTTTGGTCTAATTATTAGAATGCGAATCGCTTAAAAATATGGAAGTTACCCCTCTGGAATGTGACAAAAGTTAACTTTGTCTTAGAAGTACGACCCATGGGATATTTTTTGCAAGTAGCGAGTGCTTTTTCTGGTAACATCTACATGCTATCTGTCTGTGTAAGTCTATAGGGCGTTGATAACATTGTATAGGATCTATACAAGATAAATAAATAAAATATGCAATAACTCTCATCATGTTTTTATTTGGTAAAGCATATACAATAATGGAGAGGTCATGTATTATCAGAGTAACACACTAAGGCACTTGCACGATCTTATAACCTTGTACTTCAAAAAAAACTTGTACATATAAAAATAACCTGAACATTTACTGCAATCAAAGTAAAAATACAGGAATGTTTGCTTAAATACTGTTCAGAAAATACTTATTTAATAAAAATAATCGTAATGCTATTCAAATAATACAAAAGCTACCATTCACCAGTCTTCGGACAGGAATGTTCAAATAAATATATTTTCTCCATTCTAAAATACTGACCTAATTTTTATTAACTGAGTTACTAATCACAGTTTACTCACAAAACAAGTATAAATTAATATTTCATGTTTAATATATTATAGACTGATTTCGATGTGGAGTCCATTACATTAGTTTTATAGTGTTATCAAATACATTTTTATGCTACAGAATAATTAGAGAAATTGTTTTTGTCTATATTAAATCAAAAATATATTATGTCACTTTTTCTTATTCACTTATTTCGGTTGTATACTTCCTAGTTTTGTTTAAGATTATAATATTTTATGAATGGAAAATAACTGATTAGTTGAAATTAAATGTCGACCACAAAATCGATTAAATCGATTAAGGGAATAATCGATTGAATCGACTAACACTCGAGTTACAATGGAAGAAAAAGGAATATTTCAAGATGAATGATTGATTAGATTACATTGGCATAAACCAGCACTGTAATCATTACGTCGGGACGGACTATGCAGCTTTTTAACGATGTACACAGTTTTTTTTACATCTCAATAAGTCTAATTTGAAAGATGTTCATTGCATAGTCTACCAAAATATTTAGTAACACTTATGAAGCCAGCAAAGTCAGATACAATATAAACCTATTTCAAGACATAATTTTTAAGGCACGGAGTTATAACTTATCACGTTTTTAATTTCATATTAATCCATTATTTTAATTCATTTTATAAATAGTGAATTTGTTTCACATAATTGTTTTTTCATATAACTATTAAAACCTGTGGCAGTAAGTCTGACTTTGCTAGTATGGTCAATTTACCCACATAAATTATCTTAGTGAACTTCAATTATATTGCACTAATATACATCTAGGAACCTGTGAAGGCACGTTGAAAGCACTAAGTTATTCCTCTATCCAATAATCTATCTTAAGTGTGTATTTTTAAAATTCAAATTCCTATGTTTGTGGAATACTTTGCGATTTTACGACGACGATGTATCTAAATTTTCTATGTCCTCGTTGGAATGTGATATCTGAAAAGAAAAAAAAAACTTTAGTAAAATAAACTTATAAGAAGAATAAATTGAGACGAAAGTCTAAAAAAAACGTAGATAATTTAAACTTAAGAAAATAAATATAAAATTTTTAGTATTTGCTTCATTACTGCATAGGGGAAAGCTATTTATCGTCGAATCTTTTAGGTATTACCCATTTAACTTTGAACAACACTCTCACGGTACCACCGTTAAAGGAATTATACTCCATATTTTGACCAGATCGAATCTAACGACTTCACGAAATACTTGGCTTGCGAGTTGGGTGGCCATTTGGACGTTTGAAAAGTCCTAACAAACAAAAACGCAAACATTTGGCAAAAAAGTCGATGGTAAGCGTGATTGCGTCATTCTATTTAGTTAGTGCTTTTTTGTTTTTTTTTTTTTGGGAATGACATCTCGGAGTTGGCCTTGAGAGGCCGTGACTTCATAACCGGACTTTAGTTAGTGATCTCGCAACTGTGCGAGTTCCAATAATAAGTTGTCCTTTCTTTATTAGGGCTTCAAATGGTAGTAGATCTAGCTACATACGTGCCTAACGCTTGCGCGCGTCGTGCGCGACGTAGGCAGGCCCGCCGTGCCGCGCCCACTCGCGCTCGAACTCGTGCTCCAGTATCTCTGCGCCGCGCTTGCGGGTCAGGCCTGTCTCCTCTAGGCTTAGCTCGCACATTTGCATGTCGTCCACTCCTGAGGATTACAGAAAACTTTATTTGGAATCCACGTCAAAGGTGCAATGCATGTATATGTCTTGCAGTTAAAATTTATGTGAGTAGCACATTTTTATTTAATGTGTTTTATTTGGGCTCAAGTAATCGGTTTCATCACCAGGTCGCTTGCCGCGCCGCGTTCGATGTGGGAAAAGCGGTGTCGACGTCTAGGATCTACATATGAGCTCAGCTTGACGTGGAGATGACCCATGGAGTTAGGATGTACCTGAATGGTGGCCAAGGTAGGCTCAAGCAACCAGAAACGTTTAATAGCGCGTTGCAGGAAACATCTAAACGTGGGATGCACGGAATTAGGACGTGCAGGGGATGATTTCGTGCTTGAATGATGATGACATGCCATGATATGCCTAGAAAGGGAACACCAAGATTATGAATTAATAGAGAAATATGGAAGAAAAATACATGTTGCGCCGACTCCAAATAACGAACTCCAAATGACGCGCCACGTACTGGCCGTCGAAGTGCGCGTACCGACTCACCAGACTGCAGCAACACGGGCGTCTTGTCGGGATGCAGTTCCATCTGACGCGCCACGTACTGGCCGTCGAAGTGCGCGTACCGACTCACCAGACTGCAGCAACACGGGCGTCTTGTCGGGATGCAGTTCCATCTGACGCGCCACGTACTGGCCGTCGAAGTGCGCGTACCGACTCACCAGACTGCAGCAACACGGGCGTCTTGTCGGGATGCAGTTCCATCTGACGCGCCACGTACTGGCCGTCGAAGTGCGCGTACCGACTCACCAGACTGCAGCAACACGGGCGTCTTGTCGGGATGCAGTTCCATCTGACGCGCCACGTACTGGCCGTCGAAGTGCGCGTACCGACTCACCAGACTGCAGCAACACGGGCGTCTTGTCGGGATGCAGTTCCATCTGGCGCGCCACGTACTGGCCGTCGAAGTGCGCGTACCGACTCACCAGACTGCAGCAACACGGGCGTCTTGTCGGGATGCAGTTCCATCTGGCGCGCCACGTACTGGCCGTCGAAGTGCGCGTACCGACTCACCAGACTGCAGCAACACGGGCGTCTTGTCGGGATGCAGTTCCATCTGGCGCGCCACGTACTGGCCGTCGAAGTGCGCGTACCGACTCACCAGACTGCAGCAACACGGGCGTCTTGTCGGGATGCAGTTCCATCTGGCGCGCCACGTACTGGCCGTCGAAGTGCGCGTACCGACTCACCAGACTGCAGCAACACGGGCGTCTTGTCGGGATGCAGTTCCATCTGGCGCGCCACGTACTGGCCGTCGAAGTGCGCGTACCGACTCACCAGACTGCAGCAACACGGGCGTCTTGTCGGGATGCAGTTCCATCTGGCGCGCCACGTACTGGCCGTCGAAGTGCGCGTACCGACTCACCAGACTGCAGCAACACGGGCGTCTTGTCGGGATGCAGTTCCATCTGGCGCGCCACGTACTGGCCGTCGAAGTGCGCGTACCGACTCACCAGACTGCAGCAACACGGGCGTCTTGTCGGGATGCAGTTCCATCTGGCGCGCCACGTACTGGCCGTCGAAGTGCGCGTACCGACTCACCAGACTGCAGCAACACGGGCGTCTTGTCGGGATGCAGTTCCATCTGGCGCGCCACGTACTGGCCGTCGAAGTGCGCGTACCGACTCACCAGACTGCAGCAACACGGGCGTCTTGTCGGGATGCAGTTCCATCTGGCGCGCCACGTACTGGCCGTCGAAGTGCGCGTACCGACTCACCAGACTGCAGCAACACGGGCGTCTTGTCGGGATGCAGTTCCATCTGGCGCGCCACGTACTGGCCGTCGAAGTGCGCGTACCGACTCACCAGACTGCAGCAACACGGGCGTCTTGTCGGGATGCAGTTCCATCTGGCGCGCCACGTACTGGCCGTCGAAGTGCGCGTACCGACTCACCAGACTGCAGCAACACGGGCGTCTTGTCGGGATGCAGTTCCATCTGGCGCGCCACGTACTGGCCGTCGAAGTGCGCGTACCGACTCACCAGACTGCAGCAACACGGGCGTCTTGTCGGGATGCAGTTCCATCTGGCGCGCCACGTACTGGCCGTCGAAGTGCGCGTACCGACTCACCAGACTGCAGCAACACGGGCGTCTTGTCGGGATGCAGTTCCATCTGGCGCGCCACGTACTGGCCGTCGAAGTGCGCGTACCGACTCACCAGACTGCAGCAACACGGGCGTCTTGTCGGGATGCAGTTCCATCTGGCGCGCCACGTACTGGCCGTCGAAGTGCGCGTACCGACTCACCAGACTGCAGCAACACGGGCGTCTTGTCGGGATGCAGTTCCATCTGGCGCGCCACGTACTGGCCGTCGAAGTGCGCGTACCGACTCACCAGACTGCAGCAACACGGGCGTCTTGTCGGGATGCAGTTCCATCTGGCGCGCCACGTACTGGCCGTCGAAGTGCGCGTACCGACTCACCAGACTGCAGCAACACGGGCGTCTTGTCGGGATGCAGTTCCATCTGGCGCGCCACGTACTGGCCGTCGAAGTGCGCGTACCGACTCACCAGACTGCAGCAACACGGGCGTCTTGTCGGGATGCAGTTCCATCTGGCGCGCCACGTACTGGCCGTCGAAGTGCGCGTACCGACTCACCAGACTGCAGCAACACGGGCGTCTTGTCGGGATGCAGTTCCATCTGGCGCGCCACGTACTGGCCGTCGAAGTGCGCGTACCGACTCACCAGACTGCAGCAACACGGGCGTCTTGTCGGGATGCAGTTCCATCTGGCGCGCCACGTACTGGCCGTCGAAGTGCGCGTACCGACTCACCAGACTGCAGCAACACGGGCGTCTTGTCGGGATGCAGTTCCATCTGGCGCGCCACGTACTGGCCGTCGAAGTGCGCGTACCGACTCACCAGACTGCAGCAACACGGGCGTCTTGTCGGGATGCAGTTCCATCTGGCGCGCCACGTACTGGCCGTCGAAGTGCGCGTACCGACTCACCAGACTGCAGCAACACGGGCGTCTTGTCGGGATGCAGTTCCATCTGGCGCGCCACGTACTGGCCGTCGAAGTGCGCGTACCGACTCACCAGACTGCAGCAACACGGGCGTCTTGTCGGGATGCAGTTCCATCTGGCGCGCCACGTACTGGCCGTCGAAGTGCGCGTACCGACTCACCAGACTGCAGCAACACGGGCGTCTTGTCGGGATGCAGTTCCATCTGGCGCGCCACGTACTGGCCGTCGAAGTGCGCGTACCGACTCACCAGACTGCAGCAACACGGGCGTCTTGTCGGGATGCAGTTCCATCTGGCGCGCCACGTACTGGCCGTCGAAGTGCGCGTACCGACTCACCAGACTGCAGCAACACGGGCGTCTTGTCGGGATGCAGTTCCATCTGGCGCGCCACGTACTGGCCGTCGAAGTGCGCGTACCGACTCACCAGACTGCAGCAACACGGGCGTCTTGTCGGGATGCAGTTCCATCTGGCGCGCCACGTACTGGCCGTCGAAGTGCGCGTACCGACTCACCAGACTGCAGCAACACGGGCGTCTTGTCGGGATGCAGTTCCATCTGGCGCGCCACGTACTGGCCGTCGAAGTGCGCGTACCGACTCACCAGACTGCAGCAACACGGGCGTCTTGTCGGGATGCAGTTCCATCTGGCGCGCCACGTACTGGCCGTCGAAGTGCGCGTACCGACTCACCAGACTGCAGCAACACGGGCGTCTTGTCGGGATGCAGTTCCATCTGGCGCGCCACGTACTGGCCGTCGAAGTGCGCGTACCGACTCACCAGACTGCAGCAACACGGGCGTCTTGTCGGGATGCAGTTCCATCTGGCGCGCCACGTACTGGCCGTCGAAGTGCGCGTACCGACTCACCAGACTGCAGCAACACGGGCGTCTTGTCGGGATGCAGTTCCATCTGGCGCGCCACGTACTGGCCGTCGAAGTGCGCGTACCGACTCACCAGACTGCAGCAACACGGGCGTCTTGTCGGGATGCAGTTCCATCTGGCGCGCCACGTACTGGCCGTCGAAGTGCGCGTACCGACTCACCAGACTGCAGCAACACGGGCGTCTTGTCGGGATGCAGTTCCATCTGGCGCGCCACGTACTGGCCGTCGAAGTGCGCGTACCGACTCACCAGACTGCAGCAACACGGGCGTCTTGTCGGGATGCAGTTCCATCTGGCGCGCCACGTACTGGCCGTCGAAGTGCGCGTACCACCACCCGCGCCGCTCGGGCTCCCCGCCGGGCGCGCCGGCGCGCACGAAGGGGATGCGGAAGTAGCGGTGGCGCGCGCCCAGCACGTCGCCCTTCTGCGGCAGGCGCGGGGTCTTGGCTGCGGGCGGGTACAAGTATAAGGACTGTAACAACACGCTCGGCGAACTCGAGAGGCACTAATACTCCCCGTCAATACGCATGTATTTAGATTTGAAACGACGAATATTTTCGAGACTATAAAGTAAAGGAGCAGTGGTGGTCAAGTGGTAACGGCCGCGACTTACAAATTGTAGGTCGTGAGTGTAACGTTGTATCGTTATTTTCTATTAAAAACATATTGACAATAATAAAATGTCAAGTCAAGCCACAGACGTAATAATATTAGGGACGTCCGAGGTTACTAAACATGATTAGTTAGCCGTCCGCGCTAGAGAGGCGCGCGTTCTGCGTGTCCAAACGAGTGAATGTGAACGCTTAACCTTGAGACACCTCGGCATTCATCCGGTTCAGTGACTAGCACATTCGAATTCCTGCTACAGACGAAGACTGACGGAGCTTGATCCCATAGCTTGGATCCAACGTACAGATCTTCGTAATTCTATAAGCCTAAAGCAGGCAACAGTTTTACTTAACTACTTAAATTCTGTGTGTTCGTAACCCCATACTGGGTAAGTGTTGACCAGCTAATCATGATTTATACTGTGTGTACCTACCTATCTTGGATAACCCAGGGCGTGTGCCTATTTGCCCGCTTATTGTCGTCTCGTATCTTTCTTTGCTATTTGCCATTAGCTCTGCGCATTGTATTATGTATGCGACTATAATTAAAAATGTGCAAGTCATGTTGCGTTTCTCACCTTCCATACTTTGTAAACTCCGTCTGATTGTGACATCCACACATCATCATCATTAGCGCACTGTACTTCTCGCTTTGCTTATGCCTTGGTGTCACAATCAGCGGAGATGATTAACGTTCATCTTGTGACACGCTGGACGTTATGTTCCAGGGTTCGAAGTCCGGGTTTCACCCGTACAGGTTATTTGTGGCATCCGCTCACTACCTGTCGGGCCACTAACCGCGAGAGTTGGCGACTACCGTCGTGCTCCTTGCCGGGCAGTTATTTGTCCGCGTGAGCACGTTCGGACCGTCTACGGGTCGGGCGCAACCATCTGCCGACCGTCACCGTTCCTGGCGTCTACAGCGTGGCACACCCGCTGGGGTCATCGTCGCACCAGGCTGAGCCAGGACAGTACTGTGCTGCTCCCAGGGGGATTCAGAAAATCTTGTACCATAGACCTACCTACCCCCATTTATTATTATTGTTTAAATATACTTTTATGCTGACAAGGTTACGTGGTGTCATTTATACCCCACGTAAACCCTTCCCGTCACATGAGTTCGAACCCAGGCGCTTTACTTTGTGTAAATTATTTCATCACCACTGCTCTCAAAACGGTGAAGGAAAACATCGTGAGGAAACCGGCATGTCCTAGAACAAAAAATTCGAAGACATGTGACATCTACCAACCCGCACTGGGCCCGCGTGGTGGATTATGGCCCACTGTCTCTCACAGAGAGGAGGCCTGTGTCTCAGCAGTGGGAACATTATAGGCTGATGATGATGATGAAAGTAAATATAAAGTGTATTCGTAAACTTCTGTTACGATTAGAGTAAGCATCCATTCGGATTTGTCTGGATATCTCCGATGTCTTCTAAGCCCTCCGTCCGGATTCAGTCCGACCTTGAGATTTGTTCGGACTTTTCTATTATTGTTCTATTTGGTCTGTCTTTGTAAACGAAATCAGTCAGTGACACCATAGAAATATTTTTTTTTTAAGTGGGAGAAGTTACAAGGGGAGAATGTCCAGGGGCGCGGTCCGAGGGGGGATCCTAGGGGTCATGCGTTAACCAGTTGTTTGTGCAGTAAAGTGTAATTTATTATTTTTCTTTACCTATTTAGTCTTTGTCTGTGACCCTCCCCCCCAAAGTCTGGCTGCGACCGCGCCTGGGCGTGTCTGTGTCCGCGCCACTTGCGCGAACTTATTAAATATCTTGTACGTATTTCATAAGCAAATGGTCGTCTCCGCGAACTAGTGCGCTTTCGACCGTGATCGTGATAAATTGAAAGAATACCGTGCTGTTCAGAACTACAAGTATTTTACTATATTTGTCTTTAAAATGATGAAAAACAACAAATCGAAAAATATTTATTGCCTGTACTATGTTATTTTTCTTTTCTAATATCACAGCCACTGTTTTATTTTTGCAGTAAATACATTGCTCCTTAACCACTGCCTAAGTGACTGGACAAGCAATGAAAATTCTCATACCGATACTTTATCAATGCGGATAAGTGTCTTGCGGCCTTGCGCACATACACTAACGTAGGCTATGAACAATACCGCCTAAACCAACGTATCCAGCACCCTAATTGCGTAACTCACGATTGATCATAATTGGTTTCGTCTTCACAGTTAAACAATATTCATTGCGTTATTTATGTTGTCGAACAGACACATTTTTCGAACATATGAAGCAATGGTTTAACAATCCGTTTCAAAACGATACAGATTATTATGAATCGTGAGTTATGCAATTAGGGTGCTGATTGTTTCATTTTGATACTAGCAACAACTAACAGACAGAGTTACTTTCGCATTTATATTATTGATAAAGTAGGGATATAGTAGGATATATAATTACGGGTGTGCGCGCGGCTTCGTATCTATTACTTTTACTGAACTGCGTGTGTACCAGTGGCATGTGGAAGGGCCAAACTGGACACACCGGGTTCCGATATATTTTCAAATACCGAGCATATCTCCTTTCGTTTATGTAGATGGTGACAGCGATAACATGTTTGTGTCTGTCAACTGTCAGTGTCATAAAATTCTTTTAAGAAGTAGTTCTATTGTCTCGTTTCCTGTTGCCTTCCATGACGATGTAATTGTCGTTTGTTTCCGTATTAGAAAAGTAAATCTGTTTGAATCGCGCAATTAGTTTGATTTATTGACCACTTTCTAATATTGTAACTATATCTCTTGCTTGCTCAGAAATAGAAACACTGATAAAGTATTGTATAAATATTAAATAACATACCAGCATCCATGATGGACTGTGGCGCCCTCTCCTGGTCGGCCATGGTAGTCTTGCGGGCGTTCTTTGCCTTCCACGCGTGGTACACCTTCAGGCGGCGGTGGAACTCGTGGCGGCAAGCCTGACATTTAAGAATAGTAAGATGTAACTTGTTACACGTTGAGTACTTGGTTACTCTAATAAGTCTATTATGTTATTTAAATGAAATGAATAAGAAATATGACCGTTTGAAATATTTTTGACTCGCTCTGAGCGATCCTTACTTATTCCGAATCTATATTTAAATTGGAATAATCTAGGGATCGTATGACTGATAAGCTTAGCCAATAGCCATGTGCTTATTACTGAAAATGTTAAATTGTGGAATAATAAACTGTAAATTTGTCATCTGAAGCTAGTCAATCAGGCGTACAGAGCTGCAATATTCTTAAGTTATCAGTCACTTACCTCCAAAAGTTCAATATCACAAGAAGTATTGATAGTATCACGCAGTTCCGAGTACTTCCATTTAGACAAGTCGTACTTTTGCTTGCCCTGCATAGCTTGCTGCATCCTTACCCGTTCAGACCTGTCACCCACGTAATAAAACGTCAATGGATGGCGAAATTCAAAGATTTCATGTTATATTGTTAAACTACTTACTACTTAGTTTTATCATGCTACGTGCGGTATGTTAATTATTATAGTGGTACATAAATTATTGCTTTTTATTATAATACAGTCGATATTATGCATGCAATTATTTGACTCTTTCAAAATCATGTGTTATATAAAGAAACTTTAGAGATAAATAATGTTTAGGATAGAGGCTAAGAAGCTGAGTTCAGCAGTCCTTGTGTACATTTCTTTTTAACATCTCGACTTAACGCATTGAACGCGTTTAGCGCTCCGATAGGCCCTTCACCAATCCAGGGCCAATCGGAACGTCGAAGGCGGTCGATGCATAAACCCAATATGGTTAAACCAAACTCACACTAGGCCCTCTGGTCGTATTCGTTAATCCAGTGTAGTCAAATGCCAGGGGTTATATTCAAATGGCATATGATCTTGTGTTTTGCTAAAGCTTTTTTTCCAACAATAATACCTGACTTTAACAGCATAATTGTAAAAGAGTCAACACTAAATTGTTAAGAACACTATAATATTACAAATCGAGCTTTATTCCATAGCCCCAAAAAAACTTTCATACTAACTCGTATAAATGTCTATCAATTCTTTTGTATAAATTATCCAAAGCGCGCGCGTCATCACTGTATTCAAACCTCATTTTGTTACTTTTATTCCCCATGATTCACAAAAAAAAAACTTAAGTATGAAACACAGCTCAATTATGACTATAAACTAAATAGTAGGTACATTAAAATAGTAGTTGAATTAATGAAACAAATCACTAAGATACAGTTAACAACACTAAGACTGCGTGCAGAAAGTTGAAGTAAAGCAGATAGCCGTAGTTAGTAATTAGTTCGTTATCAGTGGAAGTGGTCCTCTTTCAATTATAAGTGGTTATGAGTACATAGGTACTAGTACTCCCCTCCGTACCTACTTCTTACAGCTGTCTAAAAACAGGATATGGAACTGTAGGTATAACACGGTCACTAGAGATCTTCGCATTTTCCCCCTTTTAAGGGAGAGCGCGCAGTGGTCGCAAAATTGAAATTTTCTTACGAGTTTTGCAATAGGGTATTTTCCAATTTGATAAAAACTATTTTAATTAGAAGATTGGGGCGATACATTTAACAGAAAAATAAAAATAAATTTGTTTGTATCCATTTTCTCCATTAAAAACGATTAAAATCATAATTCTTTTTCGTTGTTTTGAATTTACCGCCAAAACGCTCCTTACGATGACTTTTCATCACATGACATCGTGACGTCAGCTTTGTGTAAACAACACCAATACAAATACTTGGTTTGGCGCAGTTTAGAAGTATTTGTGCACAGAGGCACCGCACACCAATGATTTCACTTTCTATCCATAAAAATCTTGTTAATTATAAACACGACACTCACTTGTTTACTTACTAACTACTTTAGTTTACACAAAGTAGACGTCACGTGATAAAAATCATCGTAGGGTTGTTTTGGCGGTAAATTCAAAACAGCGAAACATACATTTGGTTTTATATCGTTTTTAATTGAGAAAATGTATATAAATCAATTTTATTTTATTTTTCTGTTACATATTTCGTCCCAATCTTCAAATTAGAATAGTTTTTAATAAATTGGAAAATACCCTATTTGCAGGTCAGTGTTAGGTTTTATGTTGATTATAATATGATTCACAATCGTTACAAATATGGCTTATAGAAGTATAGTAAGTAATAAAAATAACCCTTAATGTTCTTAAAATCCCACACCAACGAATACGGTGTTTTCCAATTTATTAAAAACTATTCTAATTTGAAGATTGGGACAAAAATAAAAGTAAACTGATTTATATCCATTTTCTCAATTATAACCGATTTAAATCAAATTTATTTTTCGTTGTTTTGAATTTACCGCCAAAACGCTCCTTACGATGTCTTTTTATCATGTGACGTTAACTTTGTGTCTGGCGCATTCGGGTGAAGAAATAAGTAATAAATAGAAATTTCAAAGAGACCAATATATCTACAGCTATAGCAGTGGACTGCCATTTGATACCATCCAAATATACATAATTGAAAGAGGGCCAAATTCGGAGCGTGCGAAAGAGAAATTCGTTAGTTCTGTCTCACTCAGTACCTGTTCAATTTATTCTCTCCATTCATTGACTCCATGGTAGGGAAACTGTGCGAACATATCACAATATTACTTATACGCTAGTTGAAGTTGGACATCCAGGAATGGTAACACGTTTTAGTAATATTTATTTCAAATAAAAAAAAAAAATAGAAAAAATAGTGTTTTGTCGTAAAAATATATTGAGAATTTCTAATATACTATTTCAAAGATTTCGCTATTGGTAAGAAAGACCCAGAGTTTAGTTTAGTTTCTTGATCATTTTATAATAATTTTGTAGTGGTAGAAAAAACGGGTCTACCCTTTAGAGCAGAACTTTTTATGTCATAATATTATTTTGCATAACAGCGAACAGCATAAACTTCATTTCGCAGAAAATCGTTTGGCACACACTCATAAAGCATACATTCAAAACTGATAATTCTTGTAAGTCAGAATAGTCTTTAGTCATAAACATATCCATAATATTTAAAAAGTAGAACCATCATATCGCAGAAAGTTCACAGTCACAATCGTCTTTTGGCATAAGTAAAACAGGTAGAATTCTGTTCTGGGGCAGGGGGGAGGGGGGTCGCAGTTCTAACCTAATCTTTTATTGCAAGTATTTAACGTAATATTTAACCTAATCTAAATAGTACGGTTCCGGGTAGCCTACTAATATATTCCCTCTAAATAAAAGTTATGCTAAACGAAATTATGCGGAATGTTAACTTTGCCAAAGGTAATTTTAAAAATAAAATTCTGCCATCTTAAAAGTATGCCATTGTAAATTCGGACAGACACATAAACATTCGTCCAAACAATAATTATAATAAATATTTTTTATACCTAAAAACATTGATTTAAAGACGATTATGCCAAGTGTTATGCCAAATAAATTTTGGGGCATCAACATTCTGCCAGTTATGGGAAACCCGAAAAAAACATCCATTACAAACAATCCACTTCTGTGTTTGTGTCGGAGAGTTACTAAGTAATTATTTGCTAATACTTCACAATAAATATTACTAAAACATGTTCACCATTTCAAATCGTAGTATAAAGCTATATACAAGAAGAAACTTTGCAGACCTGTGCTCTCGATGTCGTATTGTACAGTGAGAATACTGTTTATAATAGATTAAAATCATCTTTATAAAGTACATACACGTTCAAATTGCCTGAAGGAACAAATAATATCAAACAACAAGTAAATAACTTTTAATGTTTACTTATTTCCATGTAATCTTGACCGTCTGATCTGACCTATGTTTTTATATTTGGTCAGTTGCTAGCCTTTGATTCATCATAGCTTAATACAATGAAAGTATATTGATCTACAATGAGCCAATGACAAATTAGTTATAAACTACATAGGTATTCTAAGGATCAAATCTTATCCTGGCATTACTTCACTTGGCGTATTTATCATAATATTGGCGTTACTTGGGCAATACAAAATAAACCCTATGATCAAGGAAATTAAATTTATTTTAACGAAAATAACGCAAATGTTTGCGCCAATACGCCAAGTGCAGTGCCAGCATTATAGACTATTATGAAATCTGTTAAATTTGAATAATCTGCGAGTACAGTCCATTCACAGCTGACAGAAGCAACCCAACAGCAACTTTAGAGTAACGAGAATAAAGATCACAGTGACTTTGACAGTGACGCAAAATCAGACTTAAAAAGTAACTGTGAAAGGATTGAACATTCAATCGGCTTAAGTATCAATACAGCTGCAGCATATTCAGCCTATAACGTTCCCACTGCTGGGACACAGGCCTCTGTTTGAGAGGAAGTGGGCTGTGATCCACCACGCGGGCCCAGTGCGGGTTGGTAGATGTCACATGTCTTCGAATTCTTGGTTCTAGAACGTGCCGGTTTCCTCACGATGTTTTCCTTCACCGTTTTTAGACCAGATGGTGGTGAAACAAATCACACAAAGTAAAGTACCTGCGTTAATACTGGGCCACCACTGCTTTTCACTGCTCAATACTGCATATAGTAAAATAATTCTGAGGACATACCTGCGTAACTGAGGTGGAGAACCTTCCACGTGTCCATTGGTCTCCTTCGCCAGTCGCACTGCCATTTCATGGTCTCTCCGCTCTTGTTCTAACCTATTAATATAGTGCGAAATACATTTGTTATTTTCTGTAGTAATAAATAAACAAATCTCTACATTAATAAAATTGAAGTGTCTGTTTGTATTGTCAAAATAACAGTTTGCAGTGTTGCGGCTGAGTAATTTTGACGGGATTTTCACTGGCAGATAGTTGATGTTATAAGGAGTAACACAGTCCCGGTAGCCGTCCCCTTGGGATAATTTCTGACACCCACGCGGGTGAAGCCGCGGGATCAACCAGTATATAAATAAATTAACTGTCTCTTTACATTCGTAAAGTTATAAATAAACAACATTCATCATCAGGAAGACAGGGATTTTGTCAATATTCATTGAATCTATTCAATAAATAATAGGTAGTATTTGTAGGGAGTTATCATAACGCTAGGCAGTATTGGTAATATCAACCAGCCCTCTCAATCAGCTGCACTATGTTCGCCCATTCTCTTGACACAATCCGTTTATATAATCAACAATAGTTTTTATGACTGACATGTGAGTATGTCAGTCAGTGTATAGGTTAACGATTTCAATATCTCCGTGGGTCCCACAGCTCGTCTCAGTCACGTCATGCGGCTGCCGACTATCTATGTTCCGTGTTCGTGGTTTTTTTTTTTGTGAATGGCATCTCGCAAGTCCACCCAGGAGGTTTCCGGCTACTGAACCAGGCTTGCCTGTGGGTGCCTCAATAAATGAAGACATCCAGCCAGGGGTTAGTGTAAATATGTTTTGTTTTCTGATTTTTATTTCAGTGATATTATCTTTTTCTACGCAGGTATTATGAGAGAACTTAATCTATTTTTCTATATTATATTACGTTAAAAAGTGCCTTTTATTTGCTTATTCATTTGAAATAAATGATTAGACTTTTGTTGAAATCATAGAAGTACTAAGGGTGTGTTTCCTAGGATCAATATTTATGACACTGTACAAAAAAAATGTTTAAGTACGAGTAGTAATTATCTGCCAATGAACTCAACAGGAATTTATCGAGAGATGCTAACGGCCTGGTCACGACTTCGGTGTTAGCGGCGCGCGGCGCGGCAAGCGGTGCGTTTTGCACGCCACGTACCCTCAGTAGCGGTTAGTTGCAGCGGCCGCGGTGGACGTATTTAGGTAGGCAAAACGTGCTCAAAATCATGGCGTTATCAAAATTATACCTTCTCTGTTTAGAAAGCAGTACATTTTTAAAACTAGATATTTTTATTATGGGAGAAGTGCACAAACTGAATAAAGATCGGTATTTGTATGGCGAATTTCGTGACCTACACGAAGATTACAGAATTTCCAGATAAGTTCTATGAGTACACAAGAATGAGTGTGCAAACTTTCAAATTTAAAATTTCGTTAATAAATGTTTCGATATCCATTACCGCCACAAAATCGTCTAATTATTTTTGTTTCCATATATGCCACTGAGTCCGTCACTCCTACACCGCTGTCCGCGCCGCTCTGTTTCGTGGCGTCGCACTCATTCACTCGTACATTTGTACCTGCCGCCCCCACACCGCGCGCCGCTGTAGCGACTCGCTCTGACATTACCGCGCGCGTTTTCGCTATGAGCGGCGTCTCGTGGCGTGCTTCAAACATTTTCGCTATGAGCGGCGTCTCGTGGCGTGCTTCAAACATTTTCGCTATGAGCGGCGTCTCGTGGCGTGCTTCAAACATTTTCGCTATGAGCGGCGTCTCGTGGCGTGCTTCAAACATTTTCGCTATGAGCGGCGTCTCGTGGCGTGCTTCAAACATTTTCGCTATGAGCGGCGTCTCGTGGCGTGCTTCAAACATTTTCGCTATGAGCGGCGTCTCGTGGCGTGCTTCAAACATTTTCGCTATGAGCGGCGTCTCGTGGCGTGCTTCAAACATTTTCGCTATGAGCGGCGTCTCGTGGCGTGCTTCAAACATTTTCGCTATGAGCGGCGTCTCGTGGCGTGCTTCAAACATTTTCGCTATGAGCGGCGTCTCGTGGCGTGCTTCAAACATTTTCGCTATGAGCGGCGTCTCGTGGCGTGCTTCAAACATTTTCGCTATGAGCGGCGTCTCGTGGCGTGCTTCAAACATTTTCGCTATGAGCGGCGTCTCGTGGCGTGCTTCAAACATTTTCGCTATGAGCGGCGTCTCGTGGCGTGCTTCAAACATTTTCGCTATGAGCGGCGTCTCGTGGCGTGCTTCAAACATTTTCGCTATGAGCGGCGTCTCGTGGCGTGCTTCAAACATTTTCGCTATGAGCGGCGTCTCGTGGCGTGCTTCAAACATTTTCGCTATGAGCGGCGTCTCGTGGCGTGCTTCAAACATTTTCATCGCCGCCCCGCGCTTAGCTGCCGCTCATAGCGGCAAGGTCGTGAACGAGCCGTTAAACAAACTCCGGTGGCTGGTAGCGACTGGATGGGTGTTGCCGACATATAGGATTTAATGGGGTGCAATTGGGAAGGTCCATATTCAATTAAAAAGTGGTGTATGTAGAAAATAATTGAGTAGGAATTAATGAAAATGTGAATGTCAGTTTACTTTTTCGTGTATCCAAACAGGAGTAAGGAAAGAAACTTTAGTCTATAGCTGAACTATACTAATATTATGATTTGTATGTATTAGGCCTGAAACTGCGTTAAGCGGACGCCCGCGAGGTTTCATACAAATGTGCCCCGTCGCGGTCCCACGCGCGGCCGTCCGTCGCGGGGCAGGCCACTTTAAGTCGCAGTAGCACGTTCCCGTGGGATAATTTCCGACATCCACGCGGATCCCGCGAAGCCGCGGGCAGCAGCTAGTCGTAAATAAAATGTCCCCGCGACTGACATCATTACGACCCCACCTCGCGTGTGCACGCACATAGACCCGCGTCGGTTGACCGTTGCGGGCGCCCGCATAACGCAGTTTCAGCCCTCAATCTTCGGAACACCTAGATCGATGTTAATGAAATTTGGGATTGATGAACTTTGAACCCTGGGGAAAGACATGGCTACTTTTTATCGACATACCGGCGGGCGATGCCGCAGGCGGAAGCTAGTTTTAAAATAATTGGTGAAGTAGTCTTTTGTTTTTTTTTTACGTCTATATTGGATATGTTTTCTACTCACACTTTTACATTTTTTAAATAATAATAGGTATACAATTTAAAACTGAATGCTGAATTTGATTAGCTCTACCAGCTCAGATGCTTTATAAGTATATATGCTGATGACTGTGATGGACAGACCATAATTGAACATAAAATAATGTAGGTATACCTCTCTCTGTTCTCCTGGTCAGCTTTAGCGGCTGCTTCCATTTGTTTCTGTATCTTGAGTGCGGCAATACGGTCCTGTTCCTCTAACCGTAGTCTTTCTACCTCTTCGGCTTTGCGACGGGACTCCATTTCTGCTTTTCTGTAAGGATTATAACAAAACGTCATTTACATCAGGATTCAGTGTGCCTAGCACGACGACGTGGACGCCCAGACCAGAGTAAATATAAAGTAAATTCGAACGATTTCAAAATGAAATAAAATAAGTCGGTATTGGTTTTGCACACGAATTGAGCATGTTGCAAAGAAGTTAATCAATATGCTATACAACAGTTGTTGTTGACTGAGATATCGTACGAATTTACGTAACGTTTACGTCGCGAGTTCGTGCTCGGGTCCTAGGTCGATGATTCTGTTTATTTTAACAGATAAATACCTCTGCATTACCCATTAGCTAGCACAGAATTTTTATGAAGTACAAGTACACGTAATAAATAAAATGTTCTAATTGTATGGTAAACAAGCACTTTACTACAAAAGAGAGAATGAAAAAAATTAGAACTTTTTTATCAAATTTTTACAACTTTCGTTTTGCATGTATCAAATCAATTTGTGTTACGTTATTAGGACAACAACATTGAATGTCCTATTTCGCAAAACCGTCAACGGGCCCTGTGGCGCAATGGATAACGCGTCTGACTACGGATCAGAAGATTCCAGGTTCGAATCCTGGCAGGGTCGCAAATATCTTTTTATTCTTTTACAATCATTTTACAATATGTAATGATTTTCTAAACACAATTTTGTTAATTTTTTGTAAATGTAATTCTGAGTAAAAGTATGAGAATATTGTATTTCTCTTAAAGTAGCAACCCTAACAGAAACAAAATTAGCTTCTTAATTGTTTGTGACATAGTTGTTTCAGACTTCAAACAGGAAGTATTTTGTATTGTCGAAAACTTATATAAGATTAACAAAATTCATCAATTATTTTTACATCGAAGTTCTTAGTTAGTTCTGCGATCAGAGTCGTGGGTTCGATCATTATACGGAATTTGTTTTTTAACCAACGAAAAAACGGAGGAGGTTACTCAATTCGATATATATATTTTTTATGTATGACCACGCATAACTTTTTCCAGAGTAGTCCGATTTTGACAATATTTTTTTTTATTTTCTTTTATCAAGGTGATTTTATTTAGTTATTTTACATCAGCCAGTGTTATTTATTTACGGCGCGGTAATTACGTAACACACTAACAAAAGGAATAATTTTTCATTTTGACAGTTCATCAACATTCATTGCGTTATTTTCGTCGCTGAGCAAACAAAGTTTTCGAAGATACGAAGCAATTGATTAGCAATATCTTCAAAATTATTCAGATTCCGATTGCTAGTGTTACGCAATTAGGGGTTTATTAGTTAAGGGACGTCAAAAATGTATGGTTAATCAGTCGCCAATCACTATTTAACTTTAAGCAACGTTTATAATAAAGGGGTCGTGGTGCAGGTGGTACTCACAGTCTACGATGTTCCTCCTCTTGCTTTATCCTGTCCTGTTCACGTTTCTTAGCCTCTTCAGCAGCGCGCATTTCAGCTTCCATCCTACGCAACCTTTCTTGTTCATCTCTGAAAGTAATTATTATGTTTGATAAGAGACAAGTAGTTTTTAGATTAAAGTACATGTTACTTATTACCCACACTGGTCCCTTGTACATACTGTATTTACCCAGAACCAGAATGAACCAGAATCTTACAACATTTTTCTTGCAGCACAGGCGACGACATATCAAGCTATACATTTCCAGTTTTAGCGGACCTCTTTTCGGCTTTTGGCTTTTCGTACAAGAAGTCAGCTTATACTGGAAATATATGGCTTGATATGTCGTCGTGCGTACATTTCATTCTGTAGTTATTTAATTTAGTACTCCTAATGTAAATAGTTCGTGAGTTTATCACTGTTCATATTTTAAATCTTAATCAAATTTGATAATGCGTAGGGACATTTAATTCTTACAATCATGATAAAAACGTATGTAGGTAGGTATCTATGCATATTCTCAATCCTTTCGAGTATTTAACCATTTTTTTAAGTTTACCATCTCATTTTGAGTTGTATGACGTTTATAACTTAGGGCTTATTTATTTATTTTTACTTTAATATAAAACTGCTATCCTCCATCATGGTAGTTAAATAAATTTGTAAAAATCATGCACTCATCTCAGGGAACTCCAGACATACTGACACGATCGCCTTCCATTCGCCCATGAACACGTCACAGTCAGGTTTTATATATTATATGTAGGCATTTTAACTTACCTATTCTTTTGGTCAACCATAAGCTTTTGTAGTGAAGACATTTGTGTTTCGACGTCTTTGGTCAACTTTGTGTAGAGCTTGTCGATTTCCGCGCGTGTGATTTTTTCATTAGACTGTAAATTAAAGTTCTAGATTCAATAAAGTTTTAAATACAGGAACGTAATTGGCGGTAGTAGAAGGAACCATTTCTGTTTGGCCAATTAATTACTATGCGCCTTTTATATCAACGCAAAAAAGTTTATAGTTGTAAGTGCTGAAACAGTCCCTAAAAACCTGGGTATACCTTATTTTGTGATAAGGCCAATACGAGACAAGGAAATGTCCAAAATCCTCACCTTTATAGCAGCACAAGCATTCCTAATAGAATTCCTCAAGTTCTCGATATTCCTCTGCGCGCTATCCTTCTCCTTCTTCAACTGTGACGTCACGGACTCCATATCCTTAAGGTTGTGTTGCAACGCGTTGATCTTGGCGATGCCCTGGTACCGAGGGCGGTGCTTGCGACGGACTAAGTGACCGCGGATCGTCTTTTGTAAGAGGATTAGGCATTCTCGGCGGTAGACTATCTTGTTCTTTACTGGGAAGAGATAGTCGTTTGGATTAGTTAAATTGGAATGACAATGTTTGGAGAATGAATTCCTGGGTGGAGTTGGAGGTACAGGTGACAAAGCAAATGTATCATGGAGCCTATAGCCTAGGTCCACGATAAATCATCATTAATCTTTTGACCACCACGTCAAAAAGCAGAAACGTGCCGACGGCGCCAACCGGCTTTATTTGCGAATAAATGTGTCGTGACCGCGGCGTGTTGGGCACATTTTGGTTTGTCATCTATACCAAACTAAAATGACTGTGGCGACGCGCTAAGGTAGACGCGGCGATTGAATGACTATTTCATGAAAAAATTGGAATGAGATTATATTAACTTGGAGGGTTGTATTGACGATTATTATAAATCTGTTAAGTCATATTTGTTACGGCTACGAACTATATTTTGTTCAACACACAGCCTTACACTGACCTGCAAATAGGGTATTTTCCGATTTGATAAAAACTATTTTAATTTGAAGATTGGGACGATATTATATTTAACAGAAAAATAAAAATAAATTTATTAATACACATTTTCTCAATTAAAAACGATTAAAATCTAATTTATTTTTCGTTGTTTTGAATTTACCGCCGAAACGCTCCTTACGATGACTTTTTATCACGTGATATGTGACGTCAACTCTGTTTATACGGCACCGGTACAAATACTTAGTTAGGCGCAGTTTTAGAAGTATTTGTGAATAGAGGCACCGCACACCAGTAATATCACTTTCGATCCATCAAAAATCTTGTTAATTATAAACTCGACATTCACTTATTTCCTTACTAACTACTTTAGTTTACACAAAGTTGACGTCACGTGATAAAAAGTCATCGTAAGAAGCGTTTTGGCGGTAAATTCAAAACTACGAAAAATACATTTGGTTTAAATAGTTTTTAATTGAGAAAATGGGTAGAAATCAATTTATTTTTATTTTTCTGTTAAATATCTCGTCTTCGTCGATCTCCAATCTTCAAATTAGAATAGTTTTTGAAAAATTGGAAAATACCCTATTGTAAAAAACTTACGAAAATTTGAACTTCGCGGTACCCTAGCGCTTCTCCCCTAACATTCTTGCCCAATTTTATATGGTCAGAAAAGGTATTTTACGCGCATACAATGCGTAAACTAGGACTCTTCGCGCGTAAAACGGCGATGGTTGGAACGTCCGATACGTTCCCTCCATCTGTCACCGTTTTACGCGTATCTTAGTATCTCGGCTACGTGCGTGTTTACAAGCGTTCAACGCCTTACCTTGACAGGCAGATAGTGTTGAAATTATCGTATTATACGTAAACTACTCACATTTAATAATGGACAGGACAGCGAAGATGGACTTCCTCCAGCGGGATTTGACGAGCCAGGACAGCACGGCGTCCACGATGGACTTCAAGTTGTCCGGGTCCGACTTCATCATGGTGTCGAACTCTGAGTACTTGCCCGGACGGAAGAACACGCGCGTCACGCCGAACTTGTAGTCTTTATCTGACAGGCCCAGGCTGTGGACTATTGCCTGGAAAATGGAAGTAGTTAGTATTAAGTTTATTTTGAAAATGGTGAAGGTCAAACTGGTGATGTAAAAACATCTCACAATATCTCATGCACAAAAATATTTTACCGACCGTTTGAGCAGCTTCTGCGTCGTTATTTTACGAGAGAGCTTTCGAATTCGAGAATTAGGATGCTAAGTTTTAACCCTTGTTCAAGGGGTAAACTATTCGATTTTGTGCAAAATGTTCAAAAAGTTTTATTTTTTATCAACTCACCTCACAGAACAACTTCGCCGACAGTTTGTGCAGCTTCTGCGGCAGATATTTCTTGTACATCTCGTGCAGATCATTGAACGGTGCCCGCGACGGGTAGCCATGCTCCATGAGCTCCAGCACGGCGATGGTGCCCGAGCACTCCAGTTGCGTCAGCACCAGGGACCCTTCCACCTCGCGGCCCACCATGCGGGAATTGGGTTTTATGCAACGGACGAAGTTTGTGCCCTGGGAAGTAAATTATTGAGATTAGAAATTGCAAGATCCTATTTCCTTAAAATTAAAGAAAATGTATTCATTTTAATAATCATGAAACGCACTTTCTGTAAGTATAACTTATACTTGTAAGTTTTACAGTTATTGGCTCTGATTCTGATTGGGAAAATGTAATCGGAGTTTCAAGGTGACCCGGTTTATTTGCTGTCCAGTGTATATTAATGTCAATTTTTGTTCTGTAAAAAAAGTGTACTGTGTTATCGGCTTAATTTTTGTGATTGGAGTCAGTTTATCACGAGCGCTGTTTTAGGAAAACATTAGGTGTGTGATAGGCTTGTGATTCTTTTGGATATCACGTTTTATCCAGCCTCAACAGTATGCTGGCTGATGTTGATAGTAACACTGTACTGATTTGCACGTCACCTACAATTGTCGGTCACTAATGTCTTCAATCAATAAATTTTTATTTGTGAACACAAGTTACATTATAGGTCTTATGTTTACATTTAAGTCGGGTTATATGAAGATACAATACAAAGTCAATAATATGATTATTAATAAGTGATTAATTATTTACAATTTATTTTTACATGCATGTCAATGGTAAATTATTTTAAAGGGTTTAGTTGTCATTTTTTACTATATTGTAATTAAGTCAATTAACTTTATGAATAAATAATTAATCAATTATAAATTTAAAAAAATTACATGTACATATGTCAATGATAAATTACATTAGAGGGGTGGTAAGGTAATGTCGTATTTTATCGTATAAAATTCTTTGATAGAGTAATACGTTTCATAGGTGTACAACGACGATATAGTTAATATTTTTTTAACACTGTTGCAGCTGTCCGTGTCTGCAAATTATATTTAGATCTTATGCGCCTTTTTTGACACTTAAAAACCATATCATCACCCTGAGTGGGTTTCCGCATTGTCGTTGCGGGGGAGCTCAGTAACCGTGGATTCCGGCCACAGTGAAGCCAAGAGGAACCCAAAGGTGGGGCCGCTCGTCAGGGCTTTTGCCTCAAAGCCGACGACGTAGCGGCCAAAAAGTAGGTTGCGGTGAGGTGCACCGCAACTGAGGTGGGCCGCGATGTCGAATGGGAGGCATCGCGGCTGAGGGTTACGGGCTGCGGTAGAGGAGGAGTGCCGGTGCTTCTGAGCAGCGCTCTTCCCTTCCGTGGCCTGGACGGGGCCGCCACCGTTTGATGGCGGACGCGGTGGGGCCGCAGGGGAAGAGGAGTGTCGGTATAGCGTCAGCCGCTCTCCCTATCCCCTGCGACGAAAAGTGGTAGACGGCGGGGCCACTGTGCGGACCCGTCGCAGGGTGACCGAGGGGCCCGCAAGGGCCAATGCCTGCCAGAGGTGCGGGTTGTTCGAAAGAGACGCCGTCGCCCCTGGCACACAGGCAACTGACGGAACACGGATGGGTTCTAGTCAGTAAAAGTCTGACACGCCCTCCTGCTCCACCCAAAGCGGGAGAAGTCACTTGATGATTTTCCACCCAAAAAAAAAAAAGATATCTTAGTCTTATTAAGTCATGTTACCTGACTGAATAAATAATAATATAAATATAACATTATCCTGATATCCTAAAACATACTTACTTGTTTAAGAATACTGCCGTGTAAACTTTACACTATTTACGCTGATATAAGTTGAAGGATCTTAAACTATTAAAAATATTATAATAACTCACATTCTCCTTCAATTTGTCCATCAACTGCGACAGTTGAGCTTGGAACTTAGCGCCCACGGAGATAAAGTTGAGTTTCCCTTTAGCATTGTTGTTGTCAGTGTTCTGGAAAAGTTGCTGCACCAGCTTGCTGTTCGATTCCTGGACGAGGAATTCTAGGGACGCGTGGAGAGCGTCGTTGTTCTTCTCTATGAATTGGTTCTGGGGAGATTTAGTATTGAGTTAGCAAAAGTCGACCACATTTGCGATGTTTTTGTTTAATGTATTTGATTTGCAAAGGGTTTATTGATGCCAGACTTGTAAAGTACAGTAACATTTACTTGCATAGATTGTACACACGGCTACACATCAAGCTATGCATTTCCAATATACACTGATCTCGCACTGTATGAAAATCCTATGCAATGAGAGATCAGCTTATACTGAAAATGTATAGCTTGATGTGCAACCGTGCGTACGTACTCAAAATAAATTGTTTAAATGCAAAAAAGCGATTGCTGCACAATCTACTTTAAATTAGGCATGCAAATATTAATAGTGTATCATCATGTCAGCCGAAAGACGTCCACTGCTGGCCATTGGCCCCCCCAGACTCCCCCACTTCGACCGGTCTTGTGCTTTCCACATCCAGCGGATACCCGCGGCCTTCACAAGTGTATGTGGGGTATTAATTTATAAATAATGGGTCTAATAACAGTAGACATGGAACATTTATAGTTAAGAACATTACCTTATAAAATTAAATACCGAAAATAAAATTCGCAACAATGAGATAATTATGTCACTTGATCAAACTTTGTGACCAATATAAGGATGACAAATACAGAATAAATAAACAAAGAAACAATGCGATCTTGACTCTTGAAGTTTAAAAATCACCAGAAACTATCAGATAGCATGATTGACGAACGGTTATTGTTAAAATAATTACCGTGTTATAGCAGACGGCGCCAGCAAAGTGTCGTAACAAGAAGCCTTCATCATCGCGCAATGTGCGGTGAGCCTTCAGACGAGACGTGCGCGGGACTTGTAACCTGGACAAAGTACATAGATTCGTGTATAAGTAGTTAGATTTTTTTTAATAATATTATAGCGAATCTTTGAAACCACGTGATCTATTAATATTTTTTATTGTTTTAACTTCTGGATTCACTTGACTTTATTTCAACAAATGTTTGTTAATTTTGTTGTGTGCGTTTCTTTTTTTATGAGTTCCACAAATTATAAATATTGAGCCACGGGAAAATATCAAAAATATTTTATTTCTCATAAACCTAAATGGGCACATATGAAACGTCAGAAGCGTGCACAGTTCCAATTTGTCGTTTACTAATTGTTAATTTTTTCGAGTTTTATTTTGCACACCATAAAAATTCTGGTATGCTCGGAATATACTCATCAAGTCCTAAGTGCTCTTGTTATACGTTACCTGTTGTTATTCACAGCCAGTTGTTTGTGTACGGAATGTGTGAAGTGACCGAACTCAGGCTTTGGAAGCTTCGATTCTTCGTCCAGCAAATGGAAGATACCGTGGTTCTTGCTCTCGATTAAATCTGAAGGGATAAAGCAAAAAAAAACATACGTATTTAATCTGGAACCTGAATACAGTATAACGGAACATCGACACGCAAACGGAAACCATGAACTCCACACAGGATTCTAAAACCCCTAGGGCAGAAATGTTTCGTTAGTTATAAAAAAACCGCTGTTTCATAGAAAAGCGCAATACCTACGCGACCAAAATTTATGGAACAGCAATTTTTTCTTAAACCCGCCAATTTTTCCGCTAGAGGGAGTCTAGAATCGTGTGTTGAATTCATCCATAAGCACAGAGCTGTCTGAAAGCCACTTTACTTGCTACATTTAACCCGATCGTCAGCTCCTCTCATGCAACTGCTACAAACCACCAATATTTACCCTAAACATCATTCCGGAAAAGCTTAACCGTATAAAACGCCTTACCAATACAATCTTGGTTGTCCACGAATCTGATCTCCGGCACGTTGAGTCCCTCCCGCTTGTACAACTCCTGTTCGTTCTTCAGAATGCGCTCGTTGAAGAACTGCTGCAGCTTCTCGTTACAGTAGTTGATGCAGAACTGCTCGAAGCTGTTCATTTGGAAGTACTCTGAGGACGAAGGATCAGACTTATTTATTTTATCATTGTTTTAAAACGTTGCCTTATCGGTAGACGAAAATGCTGTTGCAGCGTCATGCTGGCTTATTGATATTGCGTAATTCTCTTTCAGAGCGCAAAACGAACAGGATATATGTATGTATAACTGGCAGAAGCTGCTAACTGTTTATTTTAAATGTTTCCTTATATTTCCTGTGTGGCTGCGATTGCATTGACGGCGATGGGTCCTTTGATAACCAACCAATACCGTAAAATTCACCGAGTTATAGAATATTTAACTTATGTGGGAGCAGTATAAACTCTAATCAAACCTTTCACCATTAAATAATAATTTGTTTATCCAATCAATGTGAGAAATTCGCAAGATGTACAATTACTCTTCTGCTTCTCTATTCGCAAGCCAACGGCATGTATGTATAGACGTACCGAAGCCAGCGATGTCGAGCACTCCGATGTAGTAGGCGGACGCTTGGAAGGGAATGCTGGTGTTGATGCGGTGCACGATGTAGTCGAACAGGCGACTGTACACGGCCTTCGCCAGCGCGTCGCGCGCGTTGTTCGCTTCGTACGTCTTTAGAGGTACCCTGAGAACAAAATATTATGGTTTTATTTCCCTGTCTGTAGATGTTTAGAAGCCTTTTGAATATAATAGGTATTTTCATACATAAATAGAACTTGATGTTTTATTCAATATCGTGAAAGCGAGAACACTAAAACAAAATATGATTTTTCATAAATTGATTTTCCTGTATCTTGTTTTGTGTGGGTGTACAAAGCACTTTGAAACCTGGAATTCTACAAACGTACAGACGCCAGCACATCAAGCTACTCCAATCTGTCAAATTTATTTGATAGATTTTCAACTTTATACCGTAAGCATAAGGTTCATGTTCAATTGGGAAAATTTGACAGTTTGGGGTAGGTTGACCTGCTGGCGTCTGTACTAAAATTGTACGAAATAATTATACGTTATGTAAGAATTCAGTGTATTTGCATTAAATACCTTCAATTTTTTAAATTTCCTTTTTATAATATTAGTACTGTAGCGGCACTACGAATAAAAATGCTTCGCAACAATATCGAAAAACGCAAAAAGAAAAGTGGCGCCATCTATGATGCAACAGGCGAATTATCGAAGCAATTCTACATCACGCAATCAGAGTTTACCACGTCACAGAAACATATACAAAATCCCGACATCAACTGTCGGGCAGTTGCTCGGACCAGACACAATACCCGTCTGGTCGGACGATCCTCCTTTACCATCATAAGTATGAGTGAACTTTACACCCTGTTCCTCATACCCCTAAAGTACAATTAAAATTATTATTGAATAACATTTATGTAGATATTAGTAATTTTGAGATATTTTTAAATATTTGGTATTTAATATTATTAAGTAATTACCACAACAAACACTCACATGATGGCCGTCCCCTTGGCGCCGCCGCGCGAGCTCTGCATGAGCCGGGACACCAGCGCCATGCGCAGCTCGGCCGGGTCCACGTACAACAACAACACTCACATGATGGCCGTCCCCTTGGCGCCGCCGCGCGAGCTCTGCATGAGCCGGGACACCAGCGCCATGCGCAGCTCGGCCGGGTCCACGTACAACAACAACACTCACATGATGGCCGTCCCCTTGGCACCGCCGCGCGAGCTCTGCATGAGCCGGGACACCAGCGCCATGCGCAGCTCGGCCGGGTCCACGTATAACAACAACACTCACATGATGGCCGTCCCCTTGGCGCCGCCGCACGAGCTCTGCATGAGCCGGGACACCAGCGCCATGCGCAGCTCGGCCGGGTCCACGTACAACAACAACACTCACATGATGGCCGTCCCCTTGGCGCCGCCGCGCGAGCTCTGCATGAGCCGGGACACCAGCGCCATGCGCAGCTCGGCCGGGTCCACGTACAACAACAACACTCACATGATGGCCGTCCCCTTGGCACCGCCGCGCGAGCTCTGCATGAGCCGGGACACCAGCGCCATGCGCAGCTCGGCCGGGTCCACGTACAACAACAACACTCACATGATGGCCGTCCCCTTGGCGCCGCCGCGCGAGCTCTGCATGAGCCGGGACACCAGCGCCATGCGCAGCTCGGCCGGGTCCACGTACAACAACAACACTCACATGATGGCCGTCCCCTTGGCGCCGCCGCGCGAGCTCTGCATGAGCCGGGACACCAGCGCCATGCGCAGCTCGGCCGGGTCCACGTACAACAACAACACTCACATGATGGCCGTCCCCTTGGCACCGCCGCGCGAGCTCTGCATGAGCCGGGACACCAGCGCCATGCGCAGCTCGGCCGGGTCCACGTACAACAACAACACTCACATGATGGCCGTCCCCTTGGCGCCGCCGCGCGAGCTCTGCATGAGCCGGGACACCAGCGCCATGCGCAGCTCGGCCGGGTCCACGTACAACAACAACACTCACATGATGGCCGTCCCCTTGGCGCCGCCGCGCGAGCTCTGCATGAGCCGGGACACCAGCGCCATGCGCAGCTCGGCCGGGTCCACGTACAACAACAACACTCACATGATGGCCGTCCCCTTGGCGCCGCCGCGCGAGCTCTGCATGAGCCGGGACACCAGCGCCATGCGCAGCTCGGCCGGGTCCACGTACAACAACAACACTCACATGATGGCCGTCCCCTTGGCGCCGCCGCGCGAGCTCTGCATGAGCCGGGACACCAGCGCCATGCGCAGCTCGGCCGGGTCCACGTACAACAACAACACTCACATGATGGCCGTCCCCTTGGCGCCGCCGCGCGAGCTCTGCATGAGCCGGGACACCAGCGCCATGCGCAGCTCGGCCGGGTCCACGTACAACAACAACACTCACATGATGGCCGTCCCCTTGGCGCCGCCGCGCGAGCTCTGCATGAGCCGGGACACCAGCGCCATGCGCAGCTCGGCCGGGTCCACGTACAACAACAACACTCACATGATGGCCGTCCCCTTGGCGCCGCCGCGCGAGCTCTGCATGAGCCGGGACACCAGCGCCATGCGCAGCTCGGCCGGGTCCACGTACAACAACAACACTCACATGATGGCCGTCCCCTTGGCACCGCCGCGCGAGCTCTGCATGAGCCGGGACACCAGCGCCATGCGCAGCTCGGCCGGGTCCACGTACAACAACAACACTCACATGATGGCCGTCCCCTTGGCGCCGCCGCGCGAGCTCTGCATGAGCCGGGACACCAGCGCCATGCGCAGCTCGGCCGGGTCCACGTACAACAACAACACTCACATGATGGCCGTCCCCTTGGCGCCGCCGCGCGAGCTCTGCATGAGTCGGGACACCAGCGCCATGCGCAGCTCGGCCGGGTCCACGTACAACAACAACACTCACATGATGGCCGTCCCCTTGGCACCGCCGCGCGAGCTCTGCATGAGCCGGGACACCAGCGCCATGCGCAGCTCGGCCGGGTCCACGTACAACAACAACACTCACATGATGGCCGTCCCCTTGGCGCCGCCGCGCGAGCTCTGCATGAGCCGGGACACCAGCGCCATGCGCAGCTCGGCCGGGTCCACGTACAACAACAACACTCACATGATGGCCGTCCCCTTGGCGCCGCCGCGCGAGCTCTGCATGAGCCGGGACACCAGCGCCATGCGCAGCTCGGCCGGGTCCACGTACAACAACAACACTCACATGATGGCCGTCCCCTTGGCGCCGCCGCGCGAGCTCTGCATGAGCCGGGACACCAGCGCCATGCGCAGCTCGGCCGGGTCCACGTACAACAACAACACTCACATGATGGCCGTCCCCTTGGCGCCGCCGCGCGAGCTCTGCATGAGCCGGGACACCAGCGCCATGCGCAGCTCGGCCGGGTCCACGTACAACAACAACACTCACATGATGGCCGTCCCCTTGGCGCCGCCGCGCGAGCTCTGCATGAGCCGGGACACCAGCGCCATGCGCAGCTCGGCCGGGTCCACGTACAACAACAACACTCACATGATGGCCGTCCCCTTGGCACCGCCGCGCGAGCTCTGCATGAGCCGGGACACCAGCGCCATGCGCAGCTCGGCCGGGTCCACGTACAACAACAACACTCACATGATGGCCGTCCCCTTGGCGCCGCCGCGCGAGCTCTGCATGAGCCGGGACACCAGCGCCATGCGCAGCTCGGCTGGGTCCACGTACAACAACAACACTCACATGATGGCCGTCCCCTTGGCGCCGCCGCGCGAGCTCTGCATGAGCCGGGACACCAGCGCCATGCGCAGCTCGGCCGGGTCCACGTACAACAACAACACTCACATGATGGCCGTCCCCTTGGCGCCGCCGCGCGAGCTCTGCATGAGCCGGGACACCAGCGCCATGCGCAGCTCGGCCGGGTCCACGTACAACAACAACACTCACATGATGGCCGTCCCCTTGGCGCCGCCGCGCGAGCTCTGCATGAGCCGGGACACCAGCGCCATGCGCAGCTCGGCCGGGTCCACGTACAACAACAACACTCACATGATGGCCGTCCCCTTGGCGCCGCCGCGCGAGCTCTGCATGAGCCGGGACACCAGCGCCATGCGCAGCTCGGCCGGGTCCACGTACAACAACAACACTCACATGATGGCCGTCCCCTTGGCGCCGCCGCGCGAGCTCTGCATGAGCCGGGACACCAGCGCCATGCGCAGCTCGGCCGGGTCCACGTACAACAACAACACTCACATGATGGCCGTCCCCTTGGCGCCGCCGCGCGAGCTCTGCATGAGCCGGGACACCAGCGCCATGCGCAGCTCAGCCGGGTCCACCCCCAGCAGGCCGGCCGCCGTGGCCAAGGCCAGCTCCGAGGGCGGCGCCACGCGGCACCCGCCCCGCGCGCCGCTGTCCTCCTCGAACTGCACGTTGCCCAGGTGCAGGACGGCTCCTACTACTGAGTACACTGCTTTTTTTTCTTCTTCTGTTAGACCGACGCGAGATAGGGCCTGTAAAAGGAAGAACAGATATGGCTCTGGAAATCAGGGGCGACTGTCCCTTAAGTGCACTCGTGCGCTGAACTACCAGATTTGAATAGGTGTCGAAAGAATCACAAAAAAATTAATAATCGCACTGTGGCCACTGGTTGTGGTATATGTTATACTAACAAAACTGACGAAACAATATAAGATCTTTGCTAAACTATTAATACTTATTTTCGCGGTACAGAAGATCCCTCGTGCGCTAAGCGCACGGCGAATGCTCTTACATTTCTATGAGATCCGAACTAAAACGCCTAGAGCGTGAGACAGAAGATAGTTGACATAACTGTATGGAGCGTTATGGAGTAATTTGTCCATTCTCGTGCGCCACACGGGGGAACCGAAGTTTGTCGAACTGAGCCGAATATTACCGAACGTCGATTACCGAGAGCGCCCGAGGTTTGGCGAAGTTTGCATGCCGGCCATAATGAATGACCGACTCATTATTGTCACGGCGAAGTTTAGTTTACGTGTAACTAAATACTATTGTTTATTTTTATTCGTTTAGATTAAAAATTACTTATCTGAAATAAATAAATTTTATTTATTTACTTATTACCCGTAATACTTAGTGAGCTAGTAAAATGCACCACCAGTTCCATGACCTACCAGCCGCCACTGCTGGAAATATCCTTAAACATGGTCTCCACCTCTTCGCCGAGATGTAGCCAGGTCGGGGCGTAAACCCGTGTGGCCTTCAACGAATATCTTGCAGATATTCTGATTATAAGATACGCCAACCTGATCGACATACTCTCGATTTCACCATGTTGCTAACAACGGACTTATTGACGACCCCACCTTAGAACTGCTGTTCGCACTACCAGAAATAGAGCAAGTTCCCAGGTTTAAAGATTAAGAAAAATCTCATGTAATTATGAATTTAACTTTGGTGGCCGTATTAAAATAGATACCCTTACATAAATCAAGCAAAACAGATTATCTACTTCGCGATATAAACTATTTATAATAAGACCACCCACAATGAATAAACGGTTACCCATAACAAAAGTTGCACCATCTGAACCATGTTTACACAATACAAGTCATTCCTAGTTTAAATTTTATAGTATGCAAGAAACTTGCATCATGTAACTTTACTGACTCGTTCGTAATAGTTTTTTTTTTTTTTTAACAAAAATTCGCTTCATCCTTGACCGACATAACACAATCCAATTCAATAGAAGAATACTAAAAAATACAAACACAACAACCTGAAAAGATCACATACCTGATTGAGCCTTCCAAAGTCCTCCACATCATCAAGTATAGGGTCTCGTAGACCGCCTTTAGCTTGTTGCTGCTTACTCTTGCAGTTGGCGGCAATTTTCTTCTCAGAGGTGGCAGTCGTGAAATATTGGGTGCAACCGTTCTTTAGATACTGAGGACAAAAGTATTCATTATAAAGATGAATGCGCAGCTGAGCATACCAAATTACCCCCCCGAGTGGGTTCCCGCATTGTCGTTGCGGGGGGGCTCAGTAACCGTGGATGCCGGCCACGGTGAAGCCAAGAGGAACCCAAAGGTGGGGCCGCTCGTCAGGGCTTTTGCCTCAAAGCCGACGACGTAGCGGCCAAAAAGTAGGTTGCGGTGAAGTGCACCGCAACTGAGGTGGGCCGCGATGTCGAATGGGAGGCATCGCGGCTGAGGGTTACGGGCTGCGGTAGAGGAGGAGTGCCGGTGCTTCTGAGCAGCGCTCTTCCCTTCCGTGGCCTGGACGGGGCCGCCACCGTTTGATGGCGGACGCGGTGGGGCCGCAGGGGAAGAGGAGTGTCGGTATGGCGTTAGCCGCTCTCCCTATCCTCTGCGGCCGAAAAGTGGTAGACGGGACGGCGCGTTGTGTTCCACACGCGCGCCGTCAAAGATGTCAGCAACCACCGATGGGGTCCGCAAGGGCCGATGCCTGCCAGGGGTGCGGGTTTGTTCGAAAGAGACACCACAGCCCCTGGCATACGGGCTACTGAGGGAACACGGGTGGGTTTTAGTCAGTAAAAGTCTGACACGCCCTCCTGCTCTACTCAGCAGGAGAAGTCATTTGATGATTTCCCACCCAAAAAAAAAAAAAAAAAAAAAAAAGCATACCAAATTAAAATTTTCTTTGCTTTTTGCAAATTCCAAGTCTGTTTTACGAGTACCTATGTAGTATGTTGATCAAAATGCGATTCGCGACTGTAGGAATTATATATTTACTGAATAATAATCCACAAGTAAAGAGAGGCCCAGCGGTGGGTGAAGACGGGCAGTGAAAAAAATTACGATAGCTACTAAACCAAAATTTAGCGAATGGGCCACTGCTGGCATTAGAAAAAGCAGAGATATTTTATATTATTTGTATCACGAAAAATCATTGACTTCTGATCAGGCCCTTCATAATTATGTAAGAAACTATTCTAAGATATTCAAAAGAGTCTGCGCTCACGCTAAATCTAAATTAATAAGTAACAAAATTAGTATCTCTAAAAATAAAATAAAAGCTGTGTGGCAGGTAATTAACAAAGAAACTGGAAACACAAAACAGCGAGATCAGAATGAGTTAGCTCTAAAAATTGATAATGAAACCATTTCAGATAAGTTACAAGTTGCTGAGACTCTAGAAAATTTCTTTACCAACATCCCAATAGAAGTTACGAAATCTCTCCCCTCATCATCTGTATTAGCTGAATCTCTTCTTAAAGAAAACTTCAGCAAGGACATTCCGAGTTTTGAATTCAAACCCATCTCTATTGCCACAATTAAAACAGCATTTAAAAGTCTTAACATAAAAAACACTGAAGACTTATGGGGGATTTCCGTTAAAGTTCTCGAAAATATCATTAACACAATTGCCCCTGTCCTAACAGGCATATTTAATCAATGTTTAGACAGCGGTACGTTTCCTGACTTAATGAAACATAGTAAAGTAGTACCAATTTTCAAATCGGGTAGTAAGAGTGATCCCTCTAATTATAGACCTATATCTGTGCTTCCAGCATTGAGCAAAATTTATGAAAAAATCATGCTGGACCAGATGTTATCACACTTTAACTCGAATGGGATTTTACATAGTCGACAGTTTGGTTTCACGAAAGGTAGGTCGACGACTGACGCAGGAGTAAAACTCATCAGTCACATTTTGGAATCCTGGGAGAATTCCCAGGACGCCATTGGCATTTTCTGTGACCTCTCAAAAGCGTTTGACTGCGTTGACCACAATACACTGATCTGTAAATTACACCACTACGGAATTCGTGGACAAGCTGCTGATCTTGTACTTTCCTATTTATCAAACAGGCAGCAAAAAGTAAACGTTAATGGGGCGACGTCCTCGGGGTCTCTAGTTAAGATGGGCGTGCCTCAAGGTTCAATTCTTGGCCCTTTTTTATTTCTAGTTTATATTAATGACCTTCCTTACCTGATGGCTAAATTCTCGGATATAATTTTATTCGCTGATGACACTTCTCTTATTTTTAGAATAGATAGGAAGGATACGGATGTCTTACATATCAATGATAGTCTAGCTGTTCTTTCGAAATGGTTTGCTGGTAATAATCTTTTACTCAATGCGAACAAAACTAAATGTCTTAAGTTCTCGTTACCAAATGTACCCCAAGTAGGTCTAAACTTAAAACTTGATGGCAAGAAACTGGATGCTATTTCGGAAACTGTATTTTTGGGAATTACTTTAGATTCAAAATTGCAATGGGGTGCTCACATTAGAGCTCTTTCAAGTAGATTAAGCTCAGCTGCTTACGCAGTAAGAAAAATAAGGCAGTTGACTGATGTAGCCACAGCTAGGTTAGTTTACTTTGCTTATTTTCACAGTATTATGTCTTATGGCGTTATGCTGTGGGGATCGGCAGCTGACGTAGATTCAATTTTCATTTTACAAAAGAGGGCAATCCGCGCAATCTATAAAATGGGGCCTCGCGAGTCTCTTAGAAACAAATTCAGCGAAATTGATATATTAACTCTGCCTTCTCTTTACATCCTAGAAAATATCTTGTATGTTCGCAAAAACTTAGGCCTTTTCAAAAAACGATGCGATTTCCATAATCTGAATACACGTAGTAAAGATGAAATTGTGATTCCAAAATTTAGATTGACTAAAACTAGCAAGTCATTTCTAATAAACAGTATCCGCTTCTATAACAAGTTGCCAAAGTCGGTTACAGAACTTAGCGATGGAAAGTTTAAAACGCACATCAAACGTGTCCTTATCAAAAAAGCATATTATAAGATAAAAGACTACGTTGAAGACAGGGAAGTTTGGCATTAATTCCTTCTGCACATGTGGCTTCCCTGGTACCTCATTAACAGCATAACTATGTGAAAGTCTATTAACTGCTCTCAAATACAAAGTTCTTTTTAATTCTTTTTATTTTTACAATGCTGACATATTCTCGTCATTAATTGACATTATACATCAATTTTATTTAGGTTCATTTTATTTATGTAGATTATTTTACATATTGTGAATGAGAGAACGTTGTAGGCCTTACTGACTGTAGATTTGTAGACGATTTTCTATTCTGTATTCGTCTAAGTACCTGGTACTTATTGATAGGCCTGCGCTGTCCTCCCATACATTTAATCTCTGTAATTTGAAAATATTGTTAAAGCCAATTATTTTTAAAAGAGTAACCGTGGAGTTTCTTGCCGGCTCTTCTCCATAGGAAACAACAATTTGGAACCGTGCACCTAGCTTCTGACGTTTCATAAGTGCCCATGCAGGTTTATATGAAATAAAAATATTTTGATTTTGATTTTTTTTTTTTTTGAGTGGATGATGACGAAGGTAAAAAGTTAATTAAAAAATTTAAAGAATGTTGACATCCACAATGCATTCGGACATACAGAAAAGAAAGACAAATTCAGCATTGCCACGTTAGTATTTGAATTTAAGGTGAAAATAGGTAAAATATGTTCTATTTAAGTCTCTCTCAAATTGTAATACTGCTGCATTACAGACCGACAACAACGATGATACAATATCATTGTGTGGATTTGTGAAACAATAATATTGTTTATCAAATGTCATTGTTTGGTAAACAGCCCCCAAATTGCTGACACATTTGCAATCACTATCCGAAAGATTATGAACTCCTAAACTCCTAATCCATTGCTTTATAAAATGTTTGAAAAATGTATCTTCCTTCAACGTAATGAATATTGTTGTATTGTCAAAATGAACGGTATTGCAATTGTACTTAAGTGTGATGCAGTTAGACTGCAGTTAGACTCAATCCCCCTTATTACAGAACAAGGTTTATCTTTAGGTATGGTTTAAACCTTTGAACCTGTTTTTTAAATAAGAACCTAACTGAAATCGAAATACAGCTCCTTTTACAAAACTGACAAGTTAGTCCGGTGCTAAATTGTCAGTTTTGTAAAAGGAGCTGTAATTCTATTTCAGTTCTAAGTTCTTATTTCAAAAACAGGCTCGATGGTTTAAACCATACCTAAAGAAAAACCTTGTTTTGTAATAAGGGGGTTTCAGTTGTCTGCAACACCGAGGGGTTTGCGTTTGCCGATGTTTAAGATCAAATTCAAAATATTCATTTCCCTGTAAGATGTGTGTGCTTGGACAAGGAGTGGACTTCTTTCGGCTGAAACGATGATGAGGATTTCCCTGTAAGATTCACAAGTATCATGTGGTAAACCCCCGGCACCCGGGCCCTTTCAGCCGGAACACAGCATTTTGTATGATATTTTTTATTGCATCGCAAGATGTTTTTATTGACACATTACGTTACATACGTAGTGTTCATTTTGCAAGGTGACTGCAAGATGACTTTGAAGGATTTTAATACGGTCTGTTGCACTCACCTTAAAATAATGATTATTTCAATAATCAACAATTTGTTAACAATAAATTAATTATTTAGTCAAAGAAGAATATCTTCGGGGTTATTTTTAATGATTGCCAAATAGCATTACTGAAGAGCTTCTGTACAAATATGTTTACATAAAAATCATGACATATCCAAATACTAGGTATTTCCAACTCTATTTTAACACTACCTTGTCGTTGGTATTCACGTCTAGAAGCTCAGTATACTTATAAAAACTCACCAAATAATCATCAGGTTTGGTGATCTTCAACGCCGTCCTCAACTCCTGTGGAGCGCCAGCACATAGCAGATAGAACACATGGTAGTTCCTCTCCTCCGCACTCTGGGTGCATATCCTGGACTTCTCCAGCAGGTAGTGGGAGATGTGACCCCCCACCACCTGGTACTTGCTGTTGAAGTGCACCTCCATGAACTTGCCGAATCGAGAACTGTTATTGTTGCGAGTTGTTTTCGCGTTACCGAATGCTTCGAGAATTGGGTTGGCTGTGAAAGAAGAGTTGTCAGTAAATAAAGGTTTGATATAAAAACTTCATTAATTTTCTCTCCCACAGTGGTTTTGTTGCACTGACAACAGTTTGTAACTATTTAAATTCACATTGTGAGAGATGCGTCTGATCTAGGTTTACGAATAAACCGTGTTACAGGACTTAAAGGTCACCAGGCATAGGTAGGTATAATAGATTAGTTTATTAATAACTAGCTTTTGCCCTCGGCGTCACCTGGTCGAGTTAGGAAATTATTCCACGAGAGCGTACTACCGGGATAAAATGTATCCTATGTCCTAACCCATGGTGTGTGCAAATTTTCATCAAAATCTGTGCTTTTCGGTAATAAACAGACAGAGTTACTTTCGCATTCAGAATATCAGTATGGATACTTAAGCCTATGGTATCTGCCATATATGAATATCCATACTGTACACATAGGTTACATAGGTACATAATCATTTAGGGATTTATTTTATTAAATCTATCTATAATTAAAATCTATGCCAATGTTAATAAGAACGTTGAAATTCATACAATTGGAAATACAGATTGTTAAAATGAATTATGATTTGTATAAATCTCTCCAGTAAATGTACATAAATAACGAGTAAATAATGGCGCCTCTTTGTCTATAAATAACTGCGATGGCTAAACGTATGTAGAGGTCTGACATTGTAACTGACTAAAATCAAGACAGAAATGAGTAAAATGAACTGGTTACTGGTCAACTCATCCAAGCAAGTTCTATGATTCATAAAACAAGTACATATTTCCATAAACCAACTTCGCATTATTAGTTACGGATTCGAATAAAGATATAATTAATTATCTGTCATTTAATTTGAAAAGTAAGTTCTACCTATTAACAGAACTGGAAATAATTAAGTCACAAACCAAAATATATGTAATTGCAGTATCATTACATTACTGATGTAGATATTAATGTTTCATTAACTGTAGTTACGCCATTAAAACAATAAAATAGCGGTAATATGATATGAACGATGCTCTATGATTAGTTAACATGACATTAACACTAGAACCGTTCCACAAGGCCGAATCTTCTTTTATTTACATAATGTTTAACAAACTACCTTCCCCGGAATCGCACGGATATTTATCGAAAAGAACATAGATTAACTGGTCATATAAAAAATACAAAATGTATTGTTATCTACCAAAGTCCATCTATTAGACATTCCTGGTTGGACCAGCAAGTACTATATTTTATAGTAGTATACATGCACCATTATTTTATTCATCAAGTTGGGACTATGTTTATCAAATAATCATCATAATCAGCCTCTATAATGTTATCCTCTCGGTGAGCCTTAATCCACCACGCAGGCCCAGTGAGGGTTGGTAGATGTCAGCTGTCTTCGAATTATTTGGTTCTAGGACATTTCAGTTTCCTCACGATATTTTCCTTCACCATTTTGAGAGCAGTGGTGATGAAATTTAATACACAAAGTAAAGTGCCTGCGGGGTTCGAATTCACGATAAGTCGGGCCGATACTACTATATCAAATAACAGCTTAGCTGAATAACAGAGAAATTATTTGAAATAACTACACACCAGTTTGGGAGAATATCACACACAAACAAAATGAATAAAAAATATATACACAAATTGATTATGTATTTATGTCAATGATACAAGTTTCGGTAGATACTTATTATAGTAAAATATGAATGTTGCAGAATTGTTGCATTATATTATGTGATGTTTATTTATAAACTTGAAATGTATCAACATTAACACATCAGCTGGTTGTCGAGGCGAGTTTTGAAAACATGTATGTAATGTATTCAGAGAAGCGTAGGCGACTAGTTAGCAAGCTGCAACTATTTCTGCACATTATTGTTTTGGTGCGCAGACAACATAGCGTTTGAATGTAGGTAGTTATGACCGCTATTTGAACGCCTCCATCGCATTTCTATAGAAGAGTATGACTTAATGTTAATTTACTTAATTTGTTTTGAAAACATTAGTTGAAAAAACCCGATAAAAGGCATTTATCCAGCAGGCTACTGCCTGGACAGCTAACACAAAAAAACAATATGAATAAAGCATAATCAGCCTATGGCCTGGGACACAGGCCTCCTCTCTTCGAGAGGGAGTGGGCTATAATCTACCCAGTGCAGGTTGGTAGATGTCACATGAATACGAATTAACAATAACAAAATATGCTTTAGCATGAAGTCTAGTTACGTGTGGTGCCGGACGTAAAGATTAGCACCATCCCAAGTCTTCTCATGGCTGTCGTAGAAGGCGACTAAGGGAAAGTACTAGAGAATGGGCAGCAGCGTTCTTTATGTATTTTACCGCCATACTGCGATCGCCAACCCGCCTGCCAAGCGTGGCGATTATTGCAAATTCCCCCCAATTGGGGGAGGCCTATGTCCAGCAGTGGACGTCTTTCGGCTGAAATGATGATGATGATGTTTTGGAACTAACAAGGCTTTTAGTTTCCATACTATGGTTATTCTGTTATGGAAAATAGAGTAATGCAAACTTCTTGACAAACTTACCATCCAAAATCTTCTGCTCAACAGGCCCAGCGGCCTTCGCCCATAAGTCACACAGATACTTGAGTATGTACTTGGTGGACTCAGTCTTGCCGGCTCCTGACTCTCCGGAGACTATGATGGATTGAGACTGCTTGAGGGACTTCATGTCACGGAAGGCTTTGTCGGCTGGAAAGTGAGAACATTCGTTACTTTCTATTATTGCGAAGAGATCAATTTATTACAAGCTTTTATCTAACTCGCCATGTTAGTTTGTTATTTAGTGTGTTTCGGGTAAAATCTTGCAAGGTGAATTAAACCAACTTCCTCTAAACCTACCGAGTTGAAAATTTTCATGTTGGTTCAGTTTAGAAGACAACGTATTTTTATTTATTTATTTTTGACTATGTACAGTACACTGTAGAGTACAATTCGAGATTAGTAGGCCAAAGTATGTTTTGCATTAGGCCTATCAGAATCACTATCACTGTGTTGCCAAATTAATACTATTCTTTCTTTAAAATAACAGATTATCTGGATAGGCACAAATTTTATAAAACAAGGTTCAGCTTAAGAGAATTTCTAATCTGTTTGTCAGTCTATACGCTAAAATCTTTCGAGCCATGGAAGTAATCTGAGAAGATTGAATTAATTACTTATAAGTAGGTATTGCACGGATTCCATCTGAAGAGGAAAACCAAACTGCGCCTACTCAGCATTAATGACGTAATTCAACAATATTATTAGTCTGCAATGCAGCATGGTTTATTTTTCGGACTTCGTTAGTTTAGAATAATTGTCATTGTAGAGAAAAAAGTGACTGAATCTTTCTTGTGAACACTCTTTAAACGCAATACATAATTCAAACTACATATATGGGCCTCGAATAAAGTTCGTCACGAAGGGAAATTACATTGAATAATCCATGTGACCACTTTCTTTAAATTAAACAGTAGTTTTTTCGAAAGTTTTCTAATTGTAACAAATAGGTGATACTCCGGATCACTACTTATCTTACTGTAAGTCCTACAGAGGATTCACTCACACAAATGGAACGTAAATTGTTGGCTGAATGGTTGTAAGCTAACATTAAAATCCCATTTTCAAGTTGCGCAAATAAAATATGGATTGTACGGTATATCCCATAAATGGTAGAAGGTCTACTTCCATCTCTGGGGTACCGTTTTAATGGAAGCATAGGAGTTTAAGAAAAAAAAAAAAAAAGATGTAAGTAATTTTCTCTGATCAACAAAGGAAAGTTTCCCATAGGTCTAGTTTTTGTTTTTTTTTTTTAATTTCCTACGGTAATTGCGTAGCACAGAATGCCAATGTCTTTTATTTGGCAGTTCAACAACATTCATTTCAGTTATTTACGTTGCTGAGCAGACGAATGAATTATTCAAACATAAATAAAGCAAAGAATTAACGATTTCCTTTAAAAATTCTTCAGATTTAATGTGTAACGCAATTGGGTTTGGAAAGTTCACTACAGTACATTTTTGAAAAGCCGACAACCAGTAGGTATTGTAGGTAAGTTTCTTACCTATAGCAAACACGTGTGGTGGCAGCTCTCCTAAAGAAAAGCCGACACCCAGTAGGTATTGTAGGTAAGTTTCTTACCTATAGCAAACACGTGTGGTGGCAGCTCTCCTAAAGAAAAGCCGACACCCAGTAGGTATTGTAGGTAAGTTTCTTACCTATAGCAAACACGTGTGGTGGCAGCTCTCCTATAGAAAAGCCGACACCCAGTAGGTATTGTAGGTAAGTTTCTTACCTATAGAAAACACGTGTGGTGGCAGCTCTCCTAAAGAAAAGCCGACACCCAGTAGGTATTGTAGGTAAGTTTCTTACCTATAGCAAACACGTGTGGTGGCAGCTCTCCTAAAGAAAAGCCGACACCCAGTAGGTATTGTAGGTAAGTTTCTTACCTATAGAAAACACGTGTGGTGGCAGCTCTCCTAAAGAAAAGCCGACAACCAGTAGGTATTGTAGGTAAGTTTCTTACCTATAGCAAACACGTGTGGTGGCAGCTCTCCTAAAGAAAAGCCGACACCCAGTAGGTATTGTAGGTAAGTTTCACACCTATAGAAAACACGTGTGGTGGCAGCTCTCCTAAAGAAAAGCCGACACCCAGTAGGTATTGTAGGTAAGTTTCTTACCTATAGCAAACACGTGTGGTGGCAGCTCTCCTAAAGAAAAGCCGACACCCAGTAGGTATTGTAGGTAAGTTTCTTACCTATAGCAAACACGTGTGGTGGCAGCTCTCCTAAAGAAAAGCCGACACCCAGTAGGTATTGTAGGTAAGTTTCTTACCTATAGAAAACACGTGTGGTGGCAGCTCTCCTAAAGAAAAGCCGACACCCAGTAGGTATTGTAGGTAAGTTTCTTACCTATAGCAAACACGTGTGGTGGCAGCTCTCCTAAAGAAAAGCCGACACCCAGTAGGTATTGTAGGTAAGTTTCTTACCTATAGCAAACACGTGTGGTGGCAGCTCTCCTAAAGAAAAGCCGACACCCAGTAGGTATTGTAGGTAAGTTTCATACCTATAGCAAACACGTGTGGTGGCAGCTCTCCTAAAGAAAAGCCGACACCCAGTAGGTATTGTAGGTAAGTTTCTTACCTATAGCAAACACGTGTGGTGGCAGCTCTCCTAAAGAAAAGCCGACACCCAGTAGGTATTGTAGGTAAGTTTCTTACCTATAGCAAACACGTGTGGTGGCAGCTCTCCTAAAGAAAAGCCGACACCCAGTAGGTATTGTAGGTAAGTTTCTTACCTATAGCAAATACGTGTGGTGGCAGCTCTCCTAAAGACTTGCCGTGGTACTTCTTGATGGTGGTAGAAGAGTACATGTCCTTAATGTCTTCATAGGGGTTGACGGCTAACAGGATATTAGCTACGTATGTCTGTAAAAATAAAAGTTTACTTCAGTCGACGTCCACACGGACGAAATAATACCGCGGCGGGATTTTATCGCGCTCAGCGGGCTTAGCATGATGCTTTGTATTTCTACGAAAAATAGACAGTGCTTTTTCAATACAAAGTGACATTTCGTTTCTCCATTTTTGAAATCGCCACGTAGATATCCTTCTACAATCTGTCATTTAGTCTTTCGTTTCTAACGATCTTAGTCTAGGTCCTTGTAAATGTAAACTATTTAGGAAGAATGTTTCTTCCCAAACTGTCAAAATGAAACTGACAACAAACTGTCTACTCGACGGCCACAAAGTATAATAAATGATTATCTACAAAATCATGATTCGTTTAGAACGTATAACTGTGATATTTATAATTAATAGAAAAACATAGCTATCTTCTCTTATTGTACATAATTTAGTTAATAGTCATGTCTATTCTTCCGTCGACAAATCGGTGCTCGTGCTAAGCCTGCTGGATCTTCAACGCACTACCGAGAGTTGAAATTCGAATACTGATTTTTCGACGCGCCGATATGCATTCTCAATGCTCGATTCAACACCGAAATTTGTAAATCCATTGCACGATAAAATCCCGTCACGTTATTTTTACGTGCGTGTGAACATCGACTTGTTATTAGTTTACAATGATTAGTATTTTTTATGATGTCACTGGTTTAGACGCCTGTGGTTGTTATGTGCATCGTTAGTTAACAAAGGGTTTTTATTTGACAGAATGTGTTTACAAAAAATAAAGAGAAACAATAACAATAAATAAGTACTATTGCCTGTTTCTTATTTGAAAACCTTGCTTAAATCAACGTCACCTCAAGAAATATCACAGACAGAGACAGGTTTATTTTATTAGTCCTTCGGTACATTGGTAACTGGTTCAGTGCCAGCCTGCATCAAAACCCACAGCTGGCCAAAAGCCTCTTCCCACGTCTTCAAGGGAAGTATTTAGTGTTTAACAAATACAATAACATACATCATAACATCACGCCTGTAATCCTCGGGTTAGGCTGAGGTATAGCTAGTACACCCACATATTTAAGAGCTGTGTAATAGCGGGACGAGCCTTTTACCAAGTATACAGGGTGGCACATCGACGCGCTGTTCCCATGGATTCAGTTCATGATTCTGAAGTCGATACATCACTGTCTTTATTTCAGCCGAAAGAAGCCCACTGCTGGACAGAGGCCTCCGCCAAGATCCGCCACTTCGGAGAGTTCTGTGCTTCCCGCATCCAGCGAAGCAGATAATTAAAAAAACATTAGCTGTTCCATACATTTTGACAACGTAGGTATTACACTTTTCTATGAAACAGCAATATTATTTTATTGATAACCTACTATAGGTAATAATTCCTTCGTAGAGGGGGTCTAGAAACATGTGCTGAATTTATGGTTACAGTTTGCACGTCGACTTATAAAAAATCATGAGTAAGTAAAACTGAATAATCTGCGTCGTAGTAAATACGGCCGGTAAAAGTTATTGGACAAGGAAAACCAACGGAATCAATACTCGTACATAATTTTCTAAGGTAAGCGTAAGCACCTACGTATATAATATGTTCAAGGCGAAAACTTCAAGCATTTGAAATGAGTCATAGTAGGTAAATCAGTTATTACTTACGTAAATCTTATTCTTCTTGTATCGCGTTAGGATGTTGTTTAGAAGTGTCGATTCGTTGAGGAACATCAGCTCACCTGGAAGTAATAGATTATTTATAAAAGGATTTTGGATGAAAAAAGGGGTAGTAAACAAAGCAAGAAAGAAAGAAAGAATAACGGTTATTTGCAGGCAGTTCATGAAACACAAAATATGAAAAAACAATCTGCCTAGCCCGTTTCCCAACTATATATTTTACATGGAGCGACTGCCGATCTGACATCTACAACCCAGTTACTGGGTAATACGATACCCCTTGAAGACTTTTTGACAGACTTTCAGGCTTCTGACGACCAGTAACGAGATAACAACTGTAAAAGATCCATGAAAGAGAGCCGGGACCATAGGCCACAGTGGAGTCTTGATATGTAAAGCTGGTCACCCATCTACGGACCAACCGAAACAAGCATAGCTTAACCTAATCGATGGACCCGTGCGGCTGTTATTACTGAGCCACAAGCCCTCAATATAGATGGCTGGTTATTCTTGTCACTGCTGCGTGAAAATAATGTTTTAACAACAATAGCGTGTGCCACACTCACGGCTGCGCCAAAATGGCTCATTTCAGCATTAATGCCAGACAGACGCTGTGTTACGCTGGTTTTCTAATGAGCCTGTAGGGACAAGTGACGGAAAGAAATAATATTTATATGGCAGCAGAGGTGTGAAGGTTACCCAAACTTTTTTAAGGTTTGCAAAGGCTCCTGATACACATACAAACTCACGCCATTTTTCCATAGGGCACAAAATCACAGAACGCCACCTACTACGATCTATTATATCATTGGTATATAACAGAACGACAGGTAATCAAGGACCAAAGATCGACATCGCAGCTTCACCTCGCCAAGGTTTGTTTGTAGTTAATCTACTTAAAAATCGTCCACGAGCTCGTAACCCGAAAAGTCAATGGTTGGATGTCGTGACAGATGATATAAGAGAGTCAACGAATTGAAAAGCATTAAGGACGTAACAACCGAAACAAATGAAATCAGCATTGCAGGAAGCCGCATCCGAGCAGAAGGCTGCATTAATAAAGTCATTATGCGTAAATAAGGTCCAAAGTATGGATTCGTTCTGGCATTCCAAAAAGCAAATGTATTCAAACCTTCTCGATTTAATCTCGTACAGGTATTCAGATACCTGGCATTAGTAAGCAAGGAACAAGATTATTATAATACCATGAGAAAAATAAATTCTAAACTAGTTTAAAACCTGTTCGATTCTATTCCAGGTGCGCTATTACAGGGATCGATTTCTATGCCTCATCGAAGTTAATCGCTTTAACTCGAAAGATGATTACGTCAATTAATTCTGGTCAGTAAAAAAAAAAGTTAGATGTGACGGCGGATGACGGATGTTGCTTTAATTTAGATATTAAAACGATCATACGTAAAGTAAGAAACGTATGAATAATAATTCAATATAATAAATATTACAAGCGCATATATTTCATTTTCCACTGTTCTTGGAATCTAGGGAATCATCGAAACCAGTCGGTGGCACAGGCCTCACAAAATTAAAATTTTAACACTCTCGAGGTTTGTATGGAAAAAATGTCGACAAGATTCACCTTATGCACCATGTGCATCCAATCTAACTGTTTGACTCACGACCAACCATTCCCCTATGATCATTAGGTACAATACAGGATAAGTTTTTATCCAGTGCGCAAATTTTAACCATGAATTCAGCAAATCATTCTACCGCAGAAATTTTTCGCCGGTTATAAAAAAAAATAAAAAACTGCTGTTTCATAGAAAACTGCAATACCTACGCGATCAAAATGTATGGAACAGCTGTTTTTTTTTTGTATAACCGGCGAAAAATTTCTGCGGGGGTCTAGAATGATATGCTGAATTCATGGTTAAAATTTGCGCACTGGATAAAAACTTTTCCTGTATGTCTCTGGTATTGTTAGGTTTATTGTATCTTCTAAATTTTCCACTCTCGAGACTTGACTATTAATTTGTCGATCTGAATGTGAAGTGGCAAAAGAAGAGGAACAGGGCTTTATAAATATTGATTAAAATGAGCTCCTGATCTTATAATAACATATAATTAGGATGTTTGGAGTCCTACAATTCTTGTAAAATCATAAAAAAATGTCATGTACCGCAAAAAGTGCTAGAAAATACACAAAGAGAAATTTATAAATGGTGCTCTATTTCATGAATCTGTACTCTTTACTTACTATTTCTGAAATCAGAAATACTCTACTTCTTTTAAAACAAGTTGGCAGCGCCAGAATGTTTTCTCATTTTGCTGTTATCTTTCTCCTGCACCAGTTTTACAATAGTATACGCTCAAGTAAGTGGATATGTAAAGCATCCCATGAAATAATCATTCGCATTGTTTCACATTCAAAACCATTTTTATTCACCCGGCAGTGTATATGATAGTGATTTATTTGTGCCGCTTAAGTGGATAAGCACCTTCAATGCATGTTTGTATTAATTTAATAGCTAAAAGATATCATCACTGTTCTTCAAATGCAGCTGCATTATAGGTATATTACTCTTTCTTTATGTATTGCTCTTTGTCCTTTAATTTTGTGTTATCAGACAAAAAAAAATCTAAAGATTAAAAATACAATAACACATACTTTATATCCAACATTCATACATTCAACTCGTTATCACGTTTAGTTTCAGCTATATTTTGAACCATGAGTCATCTAATTTGTGTCACTGTTTAGCGATTTTACTACGTCATTCAGTTATTAACTCATTATCATCGTAGCCTTTGTTACGGGTTTTAGTCTGTCTATACCTACATAATTTAGGTGCACTGATCCGAGTAGTAATCTCCATCTATTTCTAGCTCTTATTCCTCTTTTATTGTCTATAAATCTCAACTTTTGTCGTCTCCTTCAGCCAGTCTATAAAGTTCCACACGATTATTGAAGAAAATCATAGATGCAACGAGCCTGAAGTAGATATGTATAGACTGGTTGAAGGCGTCTCCTTCAGCCAGTCTATACATACCTATCTTCTTCATCCTCGTTGCATCTATGATTTTCTTCATTTATCTTGTGGAATCATGACACTGTATTTGCTTCCTTAACTTTGCTCATCTTAATAATATCATCATCGTTTACATCACAAACGAATATTTGCGTTTCCAAGAACACACGGCCTTAAGGACCAAAACATAACAAGCAATACTCACAGTTATCATCAACATCCTTCCCAGGATCTCCAGCTGGAAATATGTCTTCGAAGTTGCAGACTCTCTTGGGGTACTTGTTGTCCACAGGGAAGACGTCTGCTTCCTCCCCCATGAGCTCGTGTAGTCGGGCGAGAATGAACCCCTCATTGGGGTCCCGCACCCAGACCAGTTGCTTATCCATCGTCATTGTTTACTGGAAAGGAGAAAGGAAGATGTTAAAACAGTGAATTTTATATTGGAGACTCTAAGGTGGACTCCTCGATGCAGAGTTGCAGTCACCCTTTACGGAGGAAGAATGAGCAATTTCCAACAAATTTTACGATATAGAAACAGTAATACCAACATTGTAGTGTGTAAATGGTCTAAAAATATTTACAGCATATGATAATATTGTTTATTTTGGCACTGTTTTCCACTTATAAGGAAGACGTTTACGTTTTTACGGTTATCATTATCCTACTACCTATTATTATAGCTTTTATTTATAATTTGCTATCAACGACGAGTGGCACGTGGTATGGCAGTGATGATACAGTCACTATGTTTTCCCCGTAGATTGATATAGGCACTAGATACGACGGCTTATAAACCTATTTATTTGCACTTTTACTGAATACAGGCGATACAGCTATACAGGTGGCTTTATACGTTTATGGAAAAATGCTTATTTTTCCGGTGAATTTCTTGATAGAGATGATTTTTTTGTAATACAGTGTTCCAGGAACATCGACGCACATACTGCAACCATGCAATTTTTTTTTTAATAACCGACGAAACATCTACCTTTGTTGGTATACAATCATATGCTGAATTAATGCTTACAGTTTGTGTTTTAATGTCCCTGTTACCCTGTATTAAAATAGTTAATCTCAATCAAGTTTTCAAGAAATGCTAAGAAAAAGGAAGCATTTTCCTCAAACGTACCAAAATCATAACACTTTTAATGGAACATAATCTAATCGTCTAGTTATGACTCATTCTCAAATCACAAGACATATTTATCTCATTCTTTTAGTATGAGGACTACACGTCTATCAAGTATCCTTATATTATCCCGCATATCAAACAAAGAAACATTCATAAAATATTAATTAATCAGACAAAGAATGAAAGAGCATCTGCAACTTGTGCATTCAAAACACGAGCAGACTCCCATAACGCGCTAATTATAACTGGCTGTAGGAAGCATTTAGACAGACATGATAACATCAATTACATAACTAAACATGATGCTGTACATCATAATTGCTTTAATTTCTTGAACATAAACCATAACGTAAACCAAGAATATCATTAACTCACTTTCGGAACAGTAACGCATATATACTGTAACACTTTCATATATAAACAGTATTACGTAATTGGTTTTATAGTAAAAACAAAATAACAATGGCTGCGCGGCTGTTCCGGTGGATGCCGCCCGGAAGCAAAAAAATGTTCCATCTCCCACAATATTTAAATAGAGTAGTGAAACGACCGATAATGACCTAACACGCACGGGTGGTGTTGGTTTAAATACGAGAGAATTTACGAAATCTGGTGGTTTTGTGGCAGTGAAGAAGCACATACAATAACCAAATCAAATATCAACAAAGGAAGGTCTACATCGCCCTGTGCCAATAAGCTGTAGGTGGTCATTGATGCAAGGGATGAAGTTGAGATTCATTACAGAATTCGCAATGACACCAAGACTGAAAGACATTTGGATGTAAGTAACGTTGATGACACACTAAGAACAATGTTACAACAACTAACAGCTGAAAGTAAAAAGGCAGGTTTAACTATGAATATCAATAAAACAAAATTGATGACAAACAAGACCGAAGTTAAAATTGAGGTGGACGAAGAAGAGATCGAATACGTAAAAGAGTATATTTACCTAGGTCAAGTCATATCTGTGGAAGACTTATCAATTAAAGAATTAGAAAGACGAGTAAATAATACCTGGCACAAACACTGGTCGTTCAGGAAAATTATGAAAAATAAATCTACACCCATCTCGGAAAAGAAAACCGTCTACAACACTTGAATACTTCCATGTCTCACCTACGGCTGCCAAACCTGGCCACTAGCACAGAAAATTGAGCACAAACTGGGTGTATGCCAAAGAGGAATGGAAAGAAGTATGTTGGAACTAAGGTTGTCATGTCATCATTTACGTCTGACAAGAGTATATTATTTAGGTATTATTATTAGTGCAGCATTAAATAAATGAAAATGGCTTTTGAGTCTTATTTTTATTGCACTTAAAAACTTTAATGTGTAAAATCAACTGTGTAGTTTACTTTTACCTATACTTAACTAAAAAATAAACAAGAAAAAATAGAAATAGAAAAAATTACGAGCATTATTAATGTTTTGAGAAATATTAAATGCAATAGCTCGTGTTTACTTTTTCTTATTTTTTTTCCTGTACCTAGGTGATGAAGCTGAGGGTTAGTCTGGATACAGATGTTGGCTAAGCACATATCTTGCGCGACAGTCCTTTTATGAAGTAACTGAATTTTAAAAAAATGGGCCTGTTGTTCTGTAGTGATATTTTTAAGAGAATTGATGAATAAATGAATGGCTTTTAAATTTGACGACGATGGATGTTTTTCTAACACAGGAAAAGTTTTTATCAAGTGCGCAAATTTTAACCATGATTTCAGCATATCATTCTAGACCCCCACCGCAGAAATTTTTCGCCGGTTATACAAAAAAAAATTATAATATAATAACCGGCGAAAAATTTCATATCTGTATAGTTGTTAATTTGTTCAAAATGCAACTGCTCGCGTATAGATTTGAATCTAGAGTTTGTCGCACTTATTCCAATCTATACAGGATTAGTTTGCATGCGGACTAGCACGGTATATTATGGAACGAGCTAGTTACTTCGGCCACTACAAAGTATACACGAGTATTTGCGTACTACTCTTGTATAGGTTGGAAGACCTTGATTAAAAAGTGATTTCCAATCTAAACGCGACTAGTTTCACTCCCTTGCGTTCTGGCCTTGTATAAAATGGAAATACGCCGCATGACAGCCTGACCTGGTAACTGATATTAAATGTTAAGTTATTTAAATACATAAAAATAGTAATAAGTATAGTTAGTATAGTTTTATGTTTTATTATATTACAAATTGTGCAAAGGTCAGAGTAAATAAAGGCTATTTTTATTTCTTTTAATTTATTTGCACGTTGATGATATGCAAGGTATTAAAGAGACATAGAACCTAAGTGCAACTTAAGTTATGGGGGATTTAAGATTCGATATGTTTGACCGTTATTAAATACAAGAGAAAAGCCCAGAAGTTATAATGACACTGATCTGGCATGAAATAGGCTTTACAACGGTGAAAGGATTATACGAATCGGTCCAGTTACTTTTGAGATTAGTTCAACGGAACTAAATTACATAAGACTTTTATTATTTTGTTTACTTTAAAATGTTCAATTACATCTGAGGAAATGAAAACATCTACTTTCACGTTGAAGTTATTGTTACGAAGATTGAGGGAATCTTTAAAATACGTTAATAAAAATACGTCTCTTTACATATTTATATTATTTTAAAACATTTAAATACTGTAAATTGAAAGTGAATATTCGAAACAGTGCACAATTAAAATAACATTCTACAAGGCTCAATAAAATTATAAATATTTAGTTTATTATAATTTATAATATTAATAATATAAATCGTGCAATAAATAATATAGAAATATAAGTTATAACCAAATATATAAATACTTGCTTACTACCATAAAAACAAATGATACTATTTTAATGATTTTAAGTCACTATTTAATGATACTATTTTGATGACACAATTTTGATGATACTATTTTAATTATACTATTTTAATGAGACTATTTTAATGATACAATTTAAATGATACTATTTTAATGATAGTTACTATTCTAATGATACAATTTTAATTTTTTCTTAACAAAAAGGGCCTTCATCCTCTTTCCTACTAAAACTAACTTTGCTGTGCCCGACAGGGTCCATAATTGATTCAATGTTTTCACATACCAACTGTTATATGTACACATTATGGAATGCAATAAAGTATTGAGTATTGAGTACGTGATGCAAAAAGTTAGTCCCCTTTTTACGAAAATTACCCGGACGGAGGAGTATGAAAGGCACAGTTAAAATTGTGGAGAAGGAGTGCAGAAGGCTAATCTTTGTATATTATAATGCATTAAAAATACATTAAGTTTTAAATGAATTATGGTCGAATTTCCACCACTGGGCGACCACTAGTCGCTGTAAAAATGTGAACTTACCATCACTTCATTCAATTCTACTTAGTTGTAATGGGATTGATGTTTTTGAAAGATTGCAGTGCATTGATAGCAAATCCAGACCAAAAGTGATCGCTTTTTGACGGTCAAAGATACCAGAAGTAGAGCAACAAACTGTGAAATGATATTCTCGAAATTTCATGCTTTTATTCGTCAAAATCTATCGGAAGTTCGGAACAAACAGATTTAAAACGAAATTGTATTGTTGTGACGTTGTGACGAGAACTATAGTAAGCTGGATTAAGTTTCGGAAGAGTTAAACATTTTCAACCTTATGTAGTTATTATAGAGGGGAATTTAATAGGTCAGTAACAGTTAAATTGTTACACGGTGAAAGTTAGATAAAATTAATCCAGCTTATCGGAAATGATGAAATAGATAAACATTTGGTGGTGGCGTCGCTTACCTTGACGTTTTGTGTCAAAACCGAAGGGGAATAACCAAAGAGTTTGAGTTGCAAGAGTATAAGAACTCTTTTTAATCCGGTCGTTTAAAACAACTCGTTTAACGGAAGATTGCACTTGAAAAATTGCTTGTTGTGTTAAATGAAGAAAGGTGACTCAAAAAGAACAAAAACTTGGTGAGCTATTATATTAAGTAAAGCTGTAAGTCTCTGGAGAGAAAAGATACTCAGGCCATTTTTTTCTGTAGCTGACTGTTGTTTTGTAGATGTTCATGATAGTTTATAGACGGAAGAATGCATATGCGCTCGTAGAAGCGTTGTATGTGGTCACGATTTACCAGTGAGGGAACAACGACTTGGAAGAAGTAGCCTTGTTAACCTCATGCCCCATATGGACGAAAGATGAAAAATGAATCGTCATTGCAGTAAATTATAGTGCAAATAATATGACAGTCAATATATCAACTGTTGAAGGGGACAGTTTTACGCAACTCGAAAATTATCCCAGGGGAACGTATCTATTTCCGGGATAAAAAGTATGTTATGTGTTAATTCAGGTTATAATCTATCTGTATGCCAAATCCAAAACCGTTCAGCCGTTCAGACGGAAAAAAACTATTTCCAAAAAACAAAAAAAAAACAACTGACTTCCGGAAAAACACTACAAAGTGAATTCGGTTGTTTTTATTTTCCACTTTATAATTATAGTACTACTCGTATTAGAAACCAGAGTGTATTGGGATAAGAAAACGAGCAACGTATCGTTACAGCTGTTTATTTTTAATAAGACTAACTCAAAAATTCACTGACTTGTCCTTTTAAAATCTTCTTACATCTACAAACGTCAAATAGGTGGCGTGCTAAGCAACTTCCGGAAACAAAACTATTTAATATTATTTTAATCAAGTTTGCAACCGACTTCCGTTCACTAACTAGATAAGGTATTTCTAATACCGGAAGTCAGTTGCAAAGATTTTTAACTAAATAAAACATTTACAAAATAATATGCGCCAATCAACAAGATTTAGTTATATTATAACCAAAAGCTAACATTCGGCCTTCCTGACATTAAGTTTGTCCTCAAACTGTAGATAACACAAACAATTTGGTGCTTACTTGTTCCATCAATATCATAGCAGACCTGAATATTAGCTTTACAACATTAAATACATATCGTATTTTGTTAACTTCTCATTTTCATTAAATTATTCATACTTCTCAATATTAAATTACATACGTCACTCATTGCAAGCTCAACTGATCACGCGCTCTCACCTGTCAGCCACCACACGACTTACAATTGGCAACTCATAATATCTCAACATCACATTCTATCCTCGCCAAACATTGCACCGCAAGCTTCACTGGCCAAGCACTCTCACTTGCCAGCCACTATACGACTTCCAATGTTTGACATCACATTCTACCTTTGCCAAGCATTGCACCGCAAGCTTCACTGGCCAAGCACTCTCACTTGCCAGCCACTATACGACTTCCAATGTTTGACATCACCTTCTACCTTTGCCAAGCATTGCACCGCAAGCTTCACTGGCCAAGCACTCTCACTTGCCAGCCACTATACGACTTCCAATGTTTGACATCACATTCTACCTTTGCCAAGCATTGCACCGCAAGCTTCACTGGCCAAGCACTCTCACTTGCCAGCCACTATACGACTTCCAATGTTTGACATCACATTCTACCTTTGCCAAACATTGCACCGCAAGCTTCACTGGCCAAGCACTCTCACTTGCCAGCCACTATACGACTTCCAATGTTTGACATCACCTTCTACCTTTGCCAAGCATTGCACCGCAAGCTTCACTGGCCAAGCACTCTCACTTGCCAGCCACTATACGACTTCCAATGTTTGACATCACATTCTACCCTTACCAAACATTGCACCGCAAGCTTCACTGGCCAAGCACTCTCACTTGCCAGCCACTATACGACTTCCAATGATTGGCGTAGGTGGGAAATGCACCGTGGGACTTCGCTGGCGGTTGATCACTCAGCGTGAGCTTCATCAACACTTATCTATTAAGCCAACCACCCCACGACTTCCATGTCCTAATCATCTATTTCTGGTAAGTACTTCCTTTAATCATTTAAATTTCGTATAAATCAATGCATTATCTCTATTATTATTAACACGGTAACTACTAACAAAAGAACATATTTATTTCATATTACTTCTTCACTTTCAAGCAATAATTTAATCATACTATTTACATACATAATACTAGATTACATACATCAACTCTATTTTCATTGTTAATTTTACTTCTTTTTTTTTTCAGGTTAAATGTATCATATGAAGAAATCATATATTTAAATCATAAACCTGTCGATTTTCTTAATGATATATCACAATTTTCCGTTTAAATAACCTATGACCAATTACATTATCTACCGTTAATGTTTTTTTTTTTTTTTTTTTTTTTTATTTATCACCTACCTAATCATTCTTTTTCAGAATCAGATTCTGAACTCATTTCATTAATATTTGTGCTAATCCATGGCTGTATCTGATCCACAGCCCAAATATTACAATACTGCTTTTTGCCTATGTTGGACCCTGGTATGCTTGAGACTTCATACCTATCATTATTTAAGACTTTTGAGATTCTGTAGGGACCCGAGTATACGGGTAATAGTTTTTTACTTTGGCCTTCATTATGACTTATCTGTTTTTGAATTTTTACCAAATCCCCTATTGTATATATTTTAGCTTCTTTACGTGTCTTATCAAATCTAAATTTCTGTTTACATTGGTCTTTTGATATGTGTTCGCTTACTTCGGTTCTTATTTCATTAATATCCTTATCTAGCTGTCTAGTGTCTACAAATATTTCATTCATAATATTCCCACTACTATGAATTAAATTACGACCAAACAGAGCTTCTGATGGGGTTTTCCCTATACCTTTATTTAGGGTATTATTTACCCCCCACTGAATATTCCCCAGTTCCGAATCCCATTTGGTTTCTCCTAATTTATCGGTGTATGAAGTTAATGCGCCCAACACGGTCCTATTGTAGCGCTCCACCTGGCCATTGGCCCGAGGCGAGGCGACAGCGTTCAAAACGTGCTTAACGTGGTTTTTCTCGCAAAACTTTCGGAACTCATCAGATGTGAATGAGGTGCCTTGATCAGAGATCAATCGTTTTGGATAGCCAAATGTTGTAAAAACGTCGTCTAATGCTCTAATAGTTAGATTTGATCTTAAATTACGCAATGGTTTTAAAATACAGAACTTAGTATACCCATCAACAATTACAAGTAGGTAAGCATTACCCCTTGTACTTTTTACAAACGGTCCCAGGTGGTCAATATGAACTGTTTCAAAGGGACTATTCGTTTTTGTTATAGGATGTAAAAAGCCTTCCTTTTTTCCCGCAGGCATTTTACCGTATGCACAATGTAGGCAAGACTTAACATATTTGGTAATAAATTTTTTCATCTTTGGGAACCAAAAATCCTTTCGAATTTTAGATAAAGTTTTATCAACTGAAAAATGACCGATGTCGTCATGATTTTGCTTACATATTTGCCACCTGGCCCCTTTTGGAACTACCCATTTTAATTCACCATTATTCTTTCTAAAGAGCCGGTTACGTTGAATAACAAAATTTTGTTTTATGTCAATAATGTCTTCGTACTTTGTATCATTTAATACATCTTTAATAAAACATATTTTAGGATCAGTTAGTTGAACACTGAGTAACCAATCGTCTTGTGTAATATTTAAAACTCTTAACGGATCTACTTCATTATTTGTATTGCAAATTACTGGAGGGTTTCTACTCAGCGCGTCCACATGAGTCATACTGTGATTAGGGCGATACACGATGTTACAGTCATACTCTTGCAAAGCTAGCCACCATCTAGCAATTCTTGGTAGAATATCTCGTTTAGAAAAAGTTGACCTTAGGGCATTACAGTCCGTGACTATTGTGAATTTTAATCCGAGTAAATATATACGAAAACGCTGAAGTGAAGTAACTACAGCTAAAGTTTCTAAATCATATGCGTGAAATTTTTGTTCATCAATAGTGGTTTTTCGACTAAAATAGGCAACTGGCCTGAAGGAAGCCTGACTATTTTCCTTTTGCAAGAGTATGCCTGCCAGTCCAATCTTACTCGCATCAGTGTGCAATTCCGTGACATAATTTGGATTATACAAACTTAACAGAGGGCGTTCTATCAATTTATTTTTAAGAGACTGAAAAGCAATCACCTGTTCGTCTTCCCATCTCCAGGGGCAGTTTTTTCGTGTAAGATCAGTAAGTGGTCTTGCTGTTATCGAAAACTTTTCTATGAATTTACGGAAATAACTGGCTAAGCCAATAAATTGTCTGACTTCATGTACGTTTCGCGGTGTGGGAAAGTTTTTCACGGCATCAATTTTAATTTTACCCGGTTTAATTCCTTCGTTCGTAATTTCGTATCCCAAATAATCAATAGAAGTTTGAAAAAAATAACATTTCTGTATATTTAAAGTTAATTTAGCTTCATTAAGCAGTTTAAAAGTTTTCTCTAATTTTTTAATGCCTTCTTCAAAGTTTTTAGAGGGTATTATCAGGTCATCCATATAAGCAATAGCTGGCTTATCCGATGCGACTCCAGCCAAACCCCGAGCGGAATTTAACCCAAGGGCTTGGTTCATGGTCCTCTGGAATACAGAGGGCGCATTGGCCAAACCAAAGGGCATCCTCTTAAACTGATAAAGACCATCAGGTGTAACAAAAGCCGTAACGTGTCTGCTCTCCTTTTTTATAGGTACCTGATAATACCCACTCATTAAATCTAAAGTTGTAAAAAACTTACAGCCACTTAATTGGTCCAACTGATCTTCTATCAATGGTAGTGGGAAGTGATCCTTAACAGTTCGACCATTTAATGTTCTATAATCTACACACAAGCGATGCCCACCCGTTTTCTTGGATACGAGTATGATCGGACTAGCATAACACGATGAAGACTCCTCGATAATGTCATGTACTAATAGTTCCCTAACCATATCTTGCACTATCTCTCGCTCTTTATAACTCAATCTATATGGCCTGTAAACAACAGGAGTGTCATCAGTTAATTTAATTTCCATTTCACTAAGATTAGTGCAACCCAATTCCGAGAGATTTTGCGCAAAACTTGTTCTATATTGTGTTATTAACCCTTGTACTTCAACCATTTCTTCTTTTTTTAATTCTGAATTGATGTTGACCTCATTAGCTTCAAAGGGACTATAATCAGATTGTATTCTAAAACAATCCAGTTCCTTGATATTATTATCATAACGGATTTTATGCGCTCTAACCAGTAGCATATCCCTTTTTAAGTGCAACGTTGTGTCATTTAAAATAATTAAAGGAATATCACAACAGTTCCCCACTATCCTATAAACCCCTTCTTTAATGCAATATTGACAATTGTTATAGTTGCGATAGCTACCTAAGACAAATACCGTGGAGTCGTCATTTGCAGGAGTATAACATTTAATTAAATCTGTTTTTGTACAAGAATAATCCTTGAAAACGTATAGTTTAATAATGTTATTATGGTGTTGCTCAAGACCAGGCATGATTTCCCTACAGAAATTATCATGTTTTAAAATCTCGAGATTATTATTAGTTTTTATAACTAAAATGTCTGGTAGTTCGGTGAAATTCTGCCCAACTAGTAAGGGTACATGTAACTGGTTTGATGCAACAACATAACTAGTGATCCTAGCCTCAACTCCATCTATTGTCAATAATATGTCAGCTTTACCTATAGGTACAATGTGGGTTTCTCCTACACCTTTAATGACAGGTAAAGAACTTTCACTAATTGTTAAATTATACCAATGCGCTACTGTATCTCTAATAAGTGTGCATTGACTTCCGAAGTCGATAAAGCATTGAGTAAGAGTAGAATTATTATTAATAGAAGCATTTTTGTAATATTTATTCTGTAAACTATTTAAATCAGTAGTAGTGGTTTTTAAAACCCGTTTATCATGTTTATTATTTTGTTCTTTATTTTTGTTTGAAAAACAGTCTTCAGTTTTATGTCCATATTTTTTACAATTTTCGCACTTAATAATGGGTTTGGGACATTGTGAAATTTTATGGCCAGTTTGTTTACAGTTAAAGCACACAGAAGGACTATTGTTTGATTGCCTGCATTGATTCGCACGATGACCAGCCTTGCTACAAATATGACAAGTTATGGTGGAATTATTTGGCAAAGAGGTTTTAGATTTATTTTTTTGTACTAACTCTCTTTGATCGCGGCACATGTCTTTAAGATATTTTAATAAATCTTCAGGTTGAGCAAAACGGGCTGAAGATGCTCCTGCTCTAATAGTGCGGTCCTCAAGACCATAAATGATGCAATCCACTGCTTTCTTGCCTGATATATCGCATGAATTCAACAAAATCATTTTATCGTAATAGTAATCATCGAGCGAATCACCTATTTTGTATTTCTTTTCTAACATTTCAAATAGCAAAGCACCATAATTAGTATCGGAAGGAAACGCACGTTTTAAATTATGTTGCCATTCTAACCACGTATATTTTATAGTTTTAAGCCCTTCATACCATTTTTTAGCATGGCCTGCTAATCGTGGCAAAGCAAAATGGGTCGTTTGTTGATCAGACCAACCATAGATATGAGCACATTCGTCGACTTTAGATAGCCAGGTATCTATTCTTTGATTTTTAATGGACGGATCAAATTCAGGAATTATATTTTTATCACATTTTAATGATGAATATGAAGAATGATCAGGTTTTACACGAGAAGAAATAAAGCTCACTAAATCATGCAGATTGATAGGTAAACTAAAGCTAAGTGGATTATTTTCCAAACCTCCCTCTGGAACTCCTGAAGATCCTGGCACTGGCTCTCGTCCAATCTCCGCCGCATAGCTTCTATTTTCTTCCAAGGGTCCTGGTTCAGGAACATGACCGCAATCTTCAACCGCTACGGACGCAACCTCACTTCCCGGTAGCCTTAATGGAGTTTCACAGGACCTGCCATCATTTAAAGTTCTTCTATTTGGACTTCTGCTGCTCTTCTTCGTCCGGCGTGATCTTCGAGATTTCGTTTTTCTTTTGTGGGTACGTGTACGACTGTTAGAGTTTGAAAGTCTTTTATAGCTTTGTCGTTTTGAATGTCTCCCTCTATACGAATGTTCGCTTGTTTCACTTGATGAAGAGTCACTACTTACACCACGAGTGCGTTTAGGCATAATAAAGTTCACCACAGAAACACACCGTACAATTTAAAGTGTGACTTATGATATTAAAATTAAAGAGAAAAAAAAAAAGAATATTGTTTTAGATTTAAAACTTATTAATTCCGAGCTCACTTGAACTTTAGGTATAATCCCACTTCTGATATTAGAAACCAGAGTGTATTGGGATAAGAAAACGAGCAACGTATCGTTACAGCTGTTTATTTTTAATAAGACTAACTCAAAAATTCACTGACTTGTCCTTTTAAAATCTTCTTACATCTACAAACGTCAAATAGGTGGCGTGCTAAGCAACTTCCGGAAACAAAACTATTTAATATTATTTTAATCAAGTTTGCAACCGACTTCCGTTCACTAACTAGATAAGGTATTTCTAATACCGGAAGTCAGTTGCAAAGATTTTTAACTAAATAAAACATTTACAAAATAATATGCGCCAATCAACAAGATTTAGTTATATTATAACCAAAAGCTAACACTCGTACCCCACACCAATTTGAAATTTCAACATCCCTGGGGTCTTGCATATTTATGCGATAGCAGCAATCGCGGTTGATTTGCTCTAATAGGGTATTTTCCAATTTATTAAAAACTATTCTAATTTGAAGATTGGGACGAACTATGTAACAGAAAAACAAAAGTAAATTGATTTATATCCATTTTCTCAATTAAAAACGATTTAAACCAAATTTATTTTTCGTTGTTTTGAATTTACCGCCAAAACGCTCCTTACAATGACTTTTTATAACGTGACGTCAAGTTTGTGTAAACTAAAGTAGTTAGTAAGTAAATAAGTGAATGTCGAGTTTATGATTAACAAGATTTTTATTGGATAGAAAGTGATATTACTGGTGTGTGGTGCCTACGTGCACAAATACATCTAAAACGGCGCCAAACTAAGTATTTGTACCGGTGCCGTTTACACAAAGTTGACATCACATGTCACGTGATAAAAAGTCATCGTAAGGAGCGTTTTGGCGGTAAATTCAAAACAACGAAAAATTAATTAGATTTTAATCGTTTTTAATTGAGAAAATGTGTATTAATAAATTTGTTTTTATTTTCTGTTAAAAATATCGTCCTAATCTTCAATTCAAAATAGTTTTTATTTAATCGGAAAATACCCTATTTTTTGAAGAGTTCCTTTGTCTGTCTCAGAACGTATCATCAGATTTATATGAAATGTTAATGGGACCATTTCGGAATAAGCCCCTTTCGAAAAAAAAAAAACATTTTGCAAATCGGTCTTATGACGGAGTTATGCCCGAACCTCCACCTAACTCCTAACCGTTGTTGTACCTTCCTTCATCAGCTCAGCGTCATGAGATGATGATGAGATGATGACGACCATTCGCAAATGTCTCAATAGCTTTCGAAAATATATGAAGAACATCGTTAATTAATACGTAGAAAATTTTAGGGTTGCCCTCGATTTCCCTGGGATTCCATCATCAGATCCTGACTTGGTGCCAATGGGACCACCTCAGGAGTATACTCTTTCAAATAACAAAATAATTTTTAGAATCCGTCCAGAAATGATGGAGAAATCGCTGAACATACATAATTTAAAAAAATACATACTACAGTCGAACATAGAACCTCCTTCTTTTTTGAAGTCGGTTAAAAGCGGTAAGACTTTGCCCAACGGCAAAGTTTGGCTGTTTATAGAACATCTAAACAGTCAAACTTTCATATTTATAATATTAGTAGAATTCTAGGTCAATAAAGACATGAAAATCAAGAAAATAGTATGGAAAGTGAAACTTAATCTTTATTTAGTAACTGAATTTCCCTTCGTAAAACCGCGGCCGTTACAACTGAGGCACAGAAAATTATTCAAATCAAAACCATTAGAAGAAAAGCGTAAAACGTATGAATAAGCACAATGCGATAGCGTAAACAAACGGATGCAAATTATGCAGTCCAACGAGATAAAACGAACAAGAAAAGCGTACGAAAGCGTGATTTTGATTGTCACAGGAAAGAATCGAGGTCAAACTACGACCACGGTACCAGAGATTAGAATGACACGGATTTAACTATCTCCACAAAAATAAATGCTAGTGAATCTTTGACGCACATTGCCAATGCAAAAGTAACGTCTTACTCAGCATTAAACCTTTAAGACGTTATTGATCGTAGAGTATCGTGATAAAGCCACTAGATTGGGCTAAATAATGATAACATTGTAAAGGCTGTTAAGGGTAAAGTTTATCAACCTACTAACCTCAGTTTACATGAATAAAGAATTCTGTAGCAAGGAAAAGCACTCACTGAACCACACGAACAAAATTTATAATAATTGATGCGAATACTGAAATAAAACAGCAGCAACTTCGTACACTCTAAAACCAAAACTACCACCCAATCAAGATCTTCGACTTTGCAAAAGGTTTCGTTTTAATCTTATCGATTTGATATCGAACAATATCTGTTGGAGCGATACGTTGTAACTTGTAAGCAACTGCAATCAATTCAATGATCATTGTATTATAATATTTATAATCGCCGGCAAGATGTTATATTTGTAGAATTGTATCGTCATTAGGGTTGCCACCTTTTGTTCATGCAGTTAAAGTACATTGGTTATTATACACAGGTAAAAAAAAAAGTACTTAGTATCCAAATAAAGTACAATTTATTTTTCTTTATTATTATGATTAAAAACATATTTTTTATTGCTTTTTGCAATTTTTATCAAATTAGTATCTCTACTAAACAACTGCACAGCATCAGCAGATCCGGTTCACTATCAAAATTACGTTTTGTAGGTGTATGTGGAGTATCTTGTCCATGATTTACTATAGCATGAATCTATAAAACTTTAAATCGTATTCATATTGAACCTTTATAACAGTGCCTTTGTGATGTGGCGCTGGCGAGTGGCGACATCGATTCAGCACCAATAGAGAAATTTCGTTTAGAGAAAAAATACTTACGACTAAACTTTTCAAAATCCCAAAGATAACAAATCATATGAAATAAAGTATTTTGGTGAACTTTGTTGTTCTCATAAAGTATAGAGTACAATTATCTGAAATAACGTACAATACTTCATTATAAAGTACGCGTACGTGGCAACCCTAATCGTCATGCCCTTCATGGAAAGTTGAAAGATTTCCATTTTTGTTTGTTCTTCTACCGTTCTTGAAAGGTGGCTGCATGGCCTGCATGTTTCCAAGGTCCCCGTTATTAAGTGAGTCATCGATAGATAGACATACCTACACATCTGTTTCAACACTCTTATGTGTAAAAGAACAGGCGCATCATGAACAGGCGGACCATGTTCAATAAGTATGATTTCTTCACCGATGTCTGTTTATTTTCAACGTCACAAGTCAATTAATAATTTTTCATGGTTGTTATACAGTAATATCTTCGTTACTTCATTACTCATTTGTCACACATTAAAGCTTTTCAAGCTTGTCCAGAAATTCTCATCTATACAGAATTAAGGTTCACGGTTCGGTGACACGTATGTTTTTTCCATAAAATTTTTGCCTGCATTCAGTTCACACATTTCAATGCGACAATACAGTTATACATTGTGTACACTATTGTCAATTGGGTATTGTACAAACAATAATGTCCGAAATCTCCCATCGGCGTCGTTCTGTAGTACAAGACGCAAAATGATGTGAATCGTACATTGTTCTCCCAACAATGACCCGAATGCATTCTTTAGCGCAACTGCGTTGCATGTTCACATAAACAGATAATTATCTCGCTTCAGCCTTGATACTTTAATTTTCTATAAGAATTGAAGCTAACTGAACTCGATAAGTCTTAATTGTTATCTCACTGTTATTATCCGTTGGTAATCTTAGAATACTTTGCTTCAATCAGATCAGAAGGTCGTCAATCTGGATTATATCGCCCTGATTAACTAACCTTTAGGTTTCACCCATAAACCTTATTCTTTGGCTTAACACCTCTCCAATGTGTACTTTCGTATTAAAGTATTCTAAATTGGTCATTACTGTAAATATTTCAATCTCAGATTATTTTTATAATCTGAGATTTCTTTTTTTTATTGTAACTGAACGGAGTATGTGATGGATGATTCACAGGTTACTAAAATTCTGCAAACTCAACATAAAAACAGACAAAAACGAGCTCACCCAAACCTTGTACAAACAAACAAAGCTAAAAGCTTATCATCACCATATCTACTGCGTCGGGTCGAACACCTTATTAGGCTTGTGTTGTCGATAATTATAGTAAAACCAACAGTAACATCAATCATGCCAATGACCTTTCGCTTTTTTGGATCATTTGCGTTACAATAGTTCTCCTAACCAACCTTCGAAGATCTTCAAGTAACTCTTGCCGTTAAAATCGCTACCTTATCTTGTGCTGTTACAGCTCAAAACGCCTTGAACTTTCAAGTTCATGGGTGTGATATTTCTGGTCGTACTGACCTCGCAACCTCTGGCTGTGCCATTTTCAGAAAATTGATCCGGTAGACCGCACCTTGCTACTTTCCTATGTCAACTGCTATTAATGATGTCCAACAGACAGCTATTCTGGGATATAAACTGGGACAAAGTACTAAAAGTTAAGGGTGGGGTGGGTCTAATGTCTTTCTTTGTAAAGCTATAAATATACCTCTGCAGAAAACGGCCAAGCACGTGAAGTTTCAGCAACTTGGGATCATTATGACGCATCAGTGTTGAAATAACACCCATTATAAATTATTTCATCACCACTGCTCTCAAAAAGGTGTAGAGAACGATCGTGAGGAAACCGGTATGTCTTAGAATAAAAAAAAACGAAGATATGTGACATAAAACAACACGCACTGCATTACGGCGGCCCACTCCCGGTCACAGAGAGGAGGCCTGTGTCCCAGCAGTGGGAACATTATAGGCTGATTACGCTGGTCATCATTTTTATACCTTGCAATTCCATGAATACTTTACTTAGGATCACTTAATCATTTAACAGTTAAAATTCAAGTGTGCATCCTAACTTGCGAACAGACTCACTCAAAGCGCAAATCATGATTAATGAAGATGACTGTTTTGAGAACTCCATGAGAAATGAAGTTCCCCAGAATAAAGTAGACTGTTTGAAAAGACTGTGTGAAGTGAAGCAATTCCAATACTGGAAGTGTATTCAGCAGTTGAATGTTTAGCACGCCAGGTTTCGTAACTACAATCTCGGTCGAAACAAAGCACGTTGATGATGCGGTGTGCAAACAAAAATAAGCAAACAGACATATTGTGCGTGGCAGCGGAATTTTGTAAGCAATTCGGACTGTTTACTTGAATTCTAAAGAAGAGTTTTTGAAAACAATTTTTTTCCTGGATATGAAACCGTTCGTAAGTCGTTAAGAACAGTGTAACAGAAGGTAATACAGTGTAAAGTGAAAGATGTCGTGATTTGGACATAAAGATTATAGTTAGGATGAGACTTTAGATCCGTTAAAAGGCATTTAGAATCCATTTACTTTTATAGAGGGAGTAGAAAATACTTACATAGTTTTTGCGAATAAATTCTACGTTATTCTGAATACATTTTATTATTGCAGCCAGATAGCAAACACAGCTTTACACAGCGCTAATGTGTATATCATTGACTATTAGCAAAATACTGTTATTGCATTCGCATTAATTTTAAATACAATCAATACCTACGAAGTCTGCCTTGGCTACATATTCATAAAGACAGATGTTTATACAGCAAACAAAAATCTATCATATTGGTATCGTCATCATCATTTCACCTGAAAGACGTTCACTGCTGGACATAGACCTTTCCCAGGCTCCTCCACTTCGACCAGTCCTGGCTTCTCACATCCAGCGGATTTCCGCGGATTGCAACTTAAGTGGCATATTGGTCTATTAAAAAAAATGAATTACATAGGGGAAAAAAATTGCACATAGTGTTATTCCTAAAAGAATAACAAGCAAATTCCTAACACTCGAAATAATTCGAGTGATTCTGCTGCCAATTGTCGAGCTAATAATAATGTAAATTATGTTCAACTTAAAGAAGCTGATCAAGGAAAAGTGAGCTAAAACAACACATGCATAAAATTATACTTTCAAAAGTTTTGATAATGTTATAGTACTGAAACGCACTCGCAAAGATACAAAGCTCTAATGTATCATTGCTTAAAATAAAATAAAAACGTGTTATGTTGTTGTAAATGTTTCCTGACCTAGCCCTACCAGCCTAGATCAATAGTTTAGAGACTCTGAGAAGCCTCGTTTTTTTCTAAATATTTTAATAGCAAAACAATCACCAATCTCAGACTTGACCGGGTGACGAAACTATTAGATTCACTGAAATATGCCATTATATGCGTAGCTTAGCTATACACTTTTTTCAACATTCATAAGTTTATGACAATGTCTTCTGCTTCGTCATAATTCATACTATTTATGTGGAAATCGTCACGACTGGCTGCTGCCGTGACTCATGGCGGTGCAGAGCTAAATTGCTATTAGCCGACCTCCGGGGTCGAGTTGCGATTTGCCCGCTACTTATCTCGTGACGAAAATTGATCTGAATTGCTTCGGGCAAATTAATGCCTTCAATCATTTGTTTTGCTTTTACCTACATTAATTAGAACCACACGAAATTGTCTGATCATACATGGTAATGCATCAGAGTATAAATTGATTTAATTAATAAGAAACACCTTCTAATCTCCTCCTGCTAATGTTATTTGCTTTCGTTTTATATTTAATGAAATTCTAAGGATGTAGAAAAATTATCAAAGATATTAGACTTCCAGTACGCTTTTTTTTTTTTTTTTTTTTTTGTTTTTTTTTTTTGTTTTTTTTTTGTTTTTTTTTTTTTGGGTGGGAAATCATCAAATAACTTCTCCCGCTCTGGGTGGAGCAGGAGGGCGTGTCAGACTTTTACTGACTAAAACCCACCCGTGTTCCTTCAGTAGCCCTTAAGCCAGGGGCTGTGGTGTCTCTTTCGAACAAACCCGCACCCCTGGCAGGCATCGACCCTTGCGGGTCCCATCACTTTTTGTGCTGACATCTCTTTGAGGCGCGCGTGGAACACAACGCGCCGTCGACTTGGGCTTGGTCCTTACCGGACAGCGAGCTACCCATTACTCGCCGTCCGCAAGCCCATGCCTACGGTGGCCGGAAATCGGCCTGGGATTCCCGACACCCAGGGCGTCTCCGTATCCTGCGGCGGCTGGGGTCGCGAGGGCGCATATGCTGCCTCTCCCTCACGTGCGCCGCCTCCCTCTTCGCGAGCATTACTGCTTCGCTGAAGGAGGTGACGGCTCCCCATGCCCTCTCGCTCCGTACCATGGCCTGGACCAGGGCCGGACGCGAGAGATCGCCGCCGCCGATCGCCTCCACGAGGACACGGCGGTGCTCCGCCCAAGCAGGGCAGACCGCCACCGTGTGCTCCACCGTGTCCTCAGGGCGATCTTCGCAGTGGAAACACCCGGGCGTTTCCTCCCGCCCTATCCGAAACAGGAACCTCCCGAAACAACCGTGTCCGGTGAGGACCTGCGTCAGGCGGAAGGTGAGGACGCCATGCCGCCTCTCAAACCACTCCTCAAAGAGGGGACTTACCGCCGCAATCGTGGCGATAAGGTAGATTTAAGTTAGTAAATTTTATTTTTTGAACCAAAATTTTTTTTTGTTTTTTTATTTTTTATTAATTGGACTTTATCATGAATGAAATCAAAATATATTAAATTGAACTAATTAAATTTCTTAAATATAAAGGATTATAGTTTATTAAAAACATTTGATTTGCAATCAAAAAATATTAATTTATTTAATTTATCTTAAAATAAGAAGCAATTTTGCATTTAATTTCGACTTTAAAGATAGAGTAGTTAAAACTCCTTATTTAATTAATTTAGTTATTATATTAATTGAAACCAAAAAGAGGTATATCACTGTTAATGATAAAATTGAATTTATATTTCCAATTAAATATGAAATATAAAGATTAAAAATAAGCTGCTAACTTAATTTTTAGTGGTTAAATTCCATTAATATTTCTATTTATATAGTTTAATTTTAAAACTTTACATTTTCATTGTAAAAATAAAAAATAAATATTTTTTATATTTAAAGATAATTTTATCTCCTTAATATCTTCAATAATTTAATTAATAATAATAATATACATAAAATAATAATTATTCAAATAATAAATCTAAATAAATAAATTTTAAAATTATTAATTTGATAAATATTATAAAATATAGAATATTTTTTTAAATTTTTTGTTATCCCAAATCCTCTATATAATTCTCTTCAACCTAAATCAATATTTTTCAATATTATATGCTTAGACTCCGATGCATCGCAGCATGCAGTCAAGTCGTTCAGAGTTATGAGTGACTTATTGGCGACTTCACTGTAGACATAACAGAGACCGAAAAGTGTGTCTTATATCAAGACAAGTCATTCAATACAAATGAAAAATGTACAAACCGGACAGCAATTAGTTACTTTTATATCTTATCGCTGCCAAGGATAAGAAACAATCAGATATGAGTTTCCATAAATCAGTTTAGACCAACAAAAGACCAACATTTTTCAAGTTATATAGACAAGTGGAACAGTAACTTATATAATAAACAAGATGAAATTACGTAAGCACAAGGAAATATATATAAAACTTTCGACATTTGAAGAGAATGTGGTGGAACAGTGAAAATCATGTTCGCTAAGATACAATCGGGCACGCGTGGTTGGAACTTGGAACGACGAGCGCGCCGATTGTGAATACATAGTTCGTAATGTTGTATTGTGTAGGTGTCAGTACATTAATGAACACCTGACTTTAAATGTGCCACGCAAACCAGGTAGATCAACACTCATAGAAAAATTAGACGCTTAGTGCAGATATAATCAGGCTACAGGTAGAAGCATAAATCATGCACTCGGCAATTAATTTTGAATTGAACACAAAAGAAACGGTCTTAACAGGAAAACATGATCACGATGAGCATAAGAAAATATGGTTTGATGAAATATGACGTAAAGCGTCGTCACAAAGCAATGTTGTTTGCAATGTTACAGGTGTCTGGCTTAAAACTGCTGACGATTAGCAACATGCGTTATGCAAAACAATTAACACCCAGTCTACAGTGATTTATGGAACTAGTTTCAAACAGGCAACTTTGAAAACGCAATTTACACGCAAACTATTACTAGTGCTATAACTACTATTACGGAATAAAATGTAATTTCTATCACGCAAGTCTGGAGCCTCGAAGTACACTTGACGTAACGTCAAGTAACGTGTAGGTAAAAAAAGCAACGTGCAAACATTCGTCATAGAGTTCCCTCAATGCCAAGGTTGGACCAACAACGTCGCCGCGGCGTCGCCGCCGCCGGTTTTGGTAACGTCTAAAGAAACTGGTTCCGAACAAAGTCGGTCAAAGTTGCACCTACTCTACCGACGGGAAGCGGTAAATGTAACGTTCGTTGAATCTTATATTTATTGCAATCGCCGCTGAGCGTTTACTTAAAACTGTTAAATATAATATCGGAAATTGAAAATGCAGTTTGTACGGTGCGTTCAATGGCAGATCCAAAGCCCACTCAAATGGTAACCCAGACACTGATGTCAATTGAAATGCAAATTGCTGAGGTTGTGTGGAGAATACTAAACAAATGATATTCTGAATATCAGCATCGGATTCTCGGCGAAAGTCAAACTACACGAGCAAAATGTAATTTGCCTAGATGAATAAAGGAAAGTAGGTTCTATAAATCACATTATGCTGCGTAAAAGCTGATCGATCTTATTCATACATGTTACAATTTTCCCCTCATTATGTAGAAATTCCTAAAGTTTCAACGTCATCCTGTTATGACGAGGATTTAAATATGAATGAATTACTTGGTCATACGTAGCTAGTAGGTAACAATATAACAAGGGATTGTAGCGTGCATAATAGTGGGGCAGGTTGTGAATAAAAATGAAATGCATAATAACGACACTGCGGATGTACTCGAGATATGTGGACTGATACATAAACAAACCAGTCCACCGGCAGCATGGAACGGATTTAGTATTTCCGCTTGCAATTTTTAATGCGAGATCATTCCTGTTGCAAAGTAGTAATTTATGTAATGATCCTGAAGCTTAAGGTGCGACAGGATTGAGGATGTTGAAGATATTCATAAAACGTAAGGAGCGAGACGAGTGATCTTGAAAGATGAAGATAATAAAGGGGCAACGTAAATAACTGGTGGATGTGGATCTCGAGCCTGACAATATTATCCTATCTTTGTTTATCTCTTCCCATTTCAATAATGGGCCTGCAATGTCTACACGCTAAAGTCATCTTACTCATCAACAATTTGCTATACAAGCGTTATATTTTAAGCACTAATCTGTTGTTCCTTTAATTACTGAGTACGTTACGGTAAATCAACACTGATTGTTAATTTTAATGAACAATAAAAATATGGTAGAAAAACACATCCGTATAATGGCAAAATCTTTGGGCAAGGCTTTCAATTTTTTCTTGAGAAAATGAAATTTAAGTAAATTCTTATCTGTCAATGCTTCACGATTATTTGTTCCAGTCGGTTGCCATGCCGTATCCACGATGCGGGTAGTATTTATACCGAGCGTTAGTTTAAGCACTTGCAATCTCGACTAGTAGAAATCCCGTTACGAAATAAAATAATTATATTGTAATGACACCGATTGCTCGAATTAAAATAATATCAACGGTAACGGTATTCTACGCGGTTTCGAAGTGATGACTTATGAAGAATCCGACGTTGATGTGGTTTGGTACCTATTACATCCTCTTATAATATGAAGGTTCTTTGATCTAATATGATTCATAATCAAGAAATATGTTTTGCTCTTAGATTTCAAGGTTAATTAAGAACATTAATCAATATATGTATAATTAAGTTAAAGACGCTTTTAACAGAACACATTTCTATGACACACACAGCTATGACAAACATACTCATATTTAGTTCCGAAGTGTGACTAAAGATGAATTGTTATCGTATCGTAAAGACGCAAGTAATTCCCATGAGAAGTAACAGTTACAGACGACCGCAGTGGCTAGTATTACATCGCAATATGAAAATAATAGGTATAACATTGATCGTGGCGTAAAAAACTTGGAATGTGTCTGAAGGCTGGATAGCTTGTCATTATACGTTCTACTGCAAAAACTATGATCTGAGGAATATGTATACACTGTCCAAGCAATAGGTTCAGAGCACAAATACAAGAAAATATTAATAATGATCTAGTATTGCATACATCAGATACAGATCAACATTGTCATTAGCACATGCTATTGGAACTAACAACCAACGTATCAAAGGCAATTGCCAATTACGAATGTCACCATCAATGAGGTCAAGCTATATCAATACAGTGCAGGTTAACGAATAAATCAGCTTGGGGCGAGCACAGGGCCATATCAATTGCTACCCGACTCCCCTAGCTGAAATGACGTGACAGAAAACTGAATGGCGCAGTCGAATATAAATAAACTGGGGGGATTTCTGGAAAATACATCTGATGATACTGAAATGGGAAACACGTTTGACTTGGTTTTTTAATGACTAGCTGTAGTAGGATAAAGATTTAATGTTATTGGGTTTGCTAAAGAAACCATTCAAATGAAATGTTCTGAAAATCCGTCAGAGAAAGAAGAAATGTAAATACAAAATTAATGTTCATGGCAGAGTTAACCTTGTTAACTCTTTAGAAATGAGGTAAAATAGAGTAGCGAAAAAGTTAACAAAGAACGGTTACTGTAATCAATTAATCATGGATACCTACCTACTAAAAATAGGAACTAACAATACAGAAACGGAACAACAGATATGAAAACCAGAAGACATTATGTAACAGAAACATGATACAACAACATTACATTCAAAACATGATATAATTTAATAAATAACCAAAACAAAGGAAACTAGGTGAGTGGACTGACTCGTACGTAAAGTCGTATTATCCGCTTTACATTAACTGTATGTACGTGTGTAATGGAAGTAGTACAATATTGCAATTCTTAGTGACGTAACGCAAATTAATTACTCGAATCACGCCAAATCTCAGCTGTTCTGCACGCTACGGTGATTTTTAAAATAGGAAACTGTAACGTTGCTCTACAAGAAATTCTTTGCCGCTAAGATTTATGAAATACTATTTAAGAAAAACAAAATACACGCCAGATAAATTGGTTGATTTTGCATGCTAAACATGGACCATTTCCTAGAGATGGAATCTACTAAACTGCAGACGGAACAACGATTAGGGCGATCGCACGCAAATGAAGTTATTTACTATTCAGAGTAAGAGCTTCCTAGATATAAAAGTCATGTTGGGTGCAATTCGTTGCATTGCAACATTTCTACAGAGTTGCCATTGCGATCGTAAAACGGATATCATCCCGTTAGTGCCAGATAATCTGGTCGACCGGCCGCCGGGCCCGATACGGTAACGGTAAAAGAGCCTTCGGATAAGAAGGTAAGCAGAATCGTTGTAGCGTAACGTACAGAAGCCTTGCAAGAACGATCGATATCGTATAACGTGGGAATGCTGAACCGTTTGGAGATGTTGCAATAAACAGGCAAAATACTAAAACTGTTCATTACACAGCTATTTCGCTTAAAAATTAACACTTTCTAAACAGTAAGGTCGTTACTATCGACGATTTGTACGCTGACGTTGCTAAATCATCGTTCTGAAGCAGCGGTAACCTCGACTGAGAACTTTACACGGTGTTTCCAGAGGCTTTCACTACTGGTAAGTATCATAAAATTATATTCATACAGTGTGTATGAAATGGAAAGTAATGAGTAAACGGTTTTTTTTAATATACTCCTTACTTTCGAACTATTGTACGACTTTGCATCCGAATGATTAACGACGAATATTGTGATGGTGTCGTGAATAGGAATTGCTGTACATATTTCTACTGGAAAATACCTTTTATTTATCTAGACATAGCTCTGTTTCAATTGATTATTTCGGACATGTACAGAGCTCTTTCAAAGTCTGATTGTAGCCTCATTTAAGGTTACTGACGACGGCTAAGCCAAACCCAATCGACATTGAATTTTGGGATGCAAATGGCCTTTAACACTAGCCAAACAATACTTTCTCTTGTTTTAACATTATGCTTATTAGCTGCTATTGTTGGTACAAAACAATGACCACGTGCGTGATTATCCCTCTCTGTTACTCTTGGGCACAGGTTTGCGTTGTCCTGTTCGGATATCCGTATTTCCGCTACTATCGGCGCGTGACCAGACCTTCCGTTGTGGGGTGCTGACACGACCGTGACGGACAGTCGCAGCCGTGCTAATGACTGTGACGTCAACATTCACAGAATTAAAGATGGAAATAATATTGCAAACATTGCTACAATTCCGTAGTTAACTCATTATTTAAATGATAATGCATTAGGCATCAGGTTTTAAAGTTCCAAGTATTTTGTTTTTATGTTCAGCTACTAAGACCTTGTAGAGTGTAGATTTGTTGACCATTTTCTATTTTGTTGTGTTCGTCTAAATCATTTTGAAAAATTTGTCTGGCAACTGCGTAAATAACGCAATGAACGTTGTTGAACTGTCTAAATTAAAGCCATTTCTACTATTAGTGTTACACATATACCCCATCGGTACTAGTTGACAGGCCGACACTACATCAAATAAAGTTAAAAGTATATATAAAGTTATCACTGTAATTTGAAAACATTGTATACCTACTTATGCCAGTTATTTTGAAAAGAGTTACCGTGGCGTTTCTTGCCAGCTTTTCTCCATAGGAAACGACCAATTCTAACCACGCACCTAGCTTTTGACGTTTCATAGTATGGGAAATAAAATATTTTGATTAGAGTGACATCCTTGTCACTCATAATTGTTCCACAATTTGGTTGTAAAAAAACCACTTCATTCTATTTACCAACATCATTTGACCATCCACAGATGAATATAAAAGTAAATTAAGTATCGGACGTACCGGAGATTGCAGAAGCTATTTGAAGACCATCTACAGCAAGTATTAATGTGGTCCAGACATCTCGTTACAATTCTGATGAATCACGCTCGCGATTAGATTTTAAATTTTCGAAACTCAAGCTAAACATGATTGATTATGGGAGCTTTCTCGTCCATTGAATGACAACTATTACTTAGAAGTTTCGAACAAACATATAATAATGTTGCAATGGACAGAATGGACTAAACGAGCGACTTAGAAACAAATGCAGTACCTATTGCAAAGCCTAGCAAAAACGAACACTCGTTCAAAGATAGATTATCTTCAAAGATAACTCACATAAGATAACCCACCGCTTGCTTTACATTACGCCGTATCAAAGGATCCGACGTTTCCATTTTCAATGAATAACAGCAATAACCATTAGGTTATTAGAAATCATCTATTACTGCCACATTTAGGTAAACTCGCTTGGTTATCCTTGATAGCGGTTGCACGAGTCTAGAATGCATATGCTACACCAATCTAGGAGCTGTTACTGTAGTCATAAGAATGATTACGACCTGTTTTTGGTTCATATAATTGCAGTGTTTCCTTGAGACTTGCAATTTTAGTATTGTTCTAGGCAGTCAGCGGATATAACGACACGATTACGTAAACCGTTCTCAATTCTCAATAGGTGCTCCAAAACATAGTTTTATCATTATGGGGCGGTGTTGGGAACTCGTGCTAAGCCTTAGCAACCGGCTGTGGTTGCAAAAGTTAGATCAATATTAGATGACGTCACTAAATAACAAGGTAAAAACAGGGGAGCGATTTACCCTCGACATTTTGCTAAAAGGTGAACCGATAACTTTGTTAAAGACCTACTAAATATTATTTTCGTTTATGTGTGTTGATTTATTTTCATTGTTACGTGCGGAATCAGCCGGAAATCAGATTAGATTTCTAATCAAGATATCAAAGACATAATATTATTTTTTTGGTGATGACAGCTTTTGCAAGGATCAATGAAGTCAGAATTACTAAATTGATAGGTAGTAGATAGAATCAATATCGTCTGATTCAACATATCGTTGAACTAAGGTTGATAGCTCACTAGGACACAATGATGGAGCAATGATATTCGCGCTGCCAGTAAAGCTAGCGCTATATGGTGGGTATCTCACCAGTCATCCGATCGGTTGCGCTACCAACCATACATTTGTTGGGAGTGCGACCATGGTTGCACTGCCTCTGGTGTCTTAGTGAGGTATATTCGAGCTATAGTATATTTCTTCCTCTTTATCATCCTCCTGCTCGTTTCCACTTTATTTTGGAGTTGCAGCATGGCTACTTCCATGCATCTATGAGTATATCAGCCGACATCTCAGTATAATTATGATCGAGAACCTGATTATCATTTTCTAATCATACATCTATCACACAATACGGCCATCGTTTGTTTATTGCTTCTTCTTCTCCTTACGAATTTTAAAATTCTACGTATCTACTTCTCATCAAACTACAACTCTTACACTGTCTGGTGTTGATGATGATGATGGGACTCCCTTTTCCGCACGTAGACTCCCATTCGGTCCGTTGTGCGTGCACTGTCTGGTGTTTGTCAAGTGGGTAAGTACTGATTGCTTTGAAGTAACCTATTATATCAACTAGAACGAAAAGCTACATACAATTTACATCTTTGTAAATATTATTTCTGTATGCAGTTTCACCAATGTCGTTCATTTAGTGGTCGAGGTAATAACACGTTTTTAACAAAACGATTAAAATAATCTTAAGTAATGAGTCAAATTAGCCTTTGTGTCTCAGTCTTTTATTATATTTTCAAGGATTATCACCATCACTGGCTGCATTGTCTAACTGCCTTGGGAATTTGAACAATTATGTCACTTTAGTTACCCGTGTGAATGTCATGTGAAAATTAAATTAATGCTTTTATCTTTATCATCGTGTCCAGTTCCTTGTATCATGTTAAATACCTGCAAAATTCATGCTAAATGAAACTGATAACCTGCTTCATTCAATTCTGGTTAATCAGGTGTAATTACTGAGCTTAACTGAAGCTAAAAATAGAATGAATTCTGTTTATGTGGTGTGTAACATGCATGGCTTCCGCTGTATCGGTATAATTTATGATGGTCACAGTTCATTTGCTCCATTTCTAAAATTTGTCTAATTTGATGTCCATTGCTTATTCCATAATATGCAGTTTAATAGCTTCTGCAATGAATTAAGTGCAAATATTTAAGTTAGTAGCATAATCCGCCTATATTGTTCCCACTGCTGGGACACAGGCCTCCTCTTTGTGAGAGGGCCATAATCCAGCGGGTTGGTAGGTTTCCTCACGATGTTTTCCGTCACCGATTTAATAACAGTCACCACTGTTCTTAAATCGGTGACGGTGGTGATGAAATAATCGACACAAAGTAAAGAGACTGTCAGAGTTCGAAAGACTTGTGATTCGTTGCCGTTACCTTTCCTACCACTGCTGTAAGTTAGTATCAACCTGCTATGTTCATAATCTGGTAAAGAAAAGTAATTACTGTCGTTGTACGCCTTTTGATTTTTCTTACGAATGTCTTATCTCCATTCAAACTAGACTTTACTGTGTTATCATCAACAACACTGAGTTATTTAATAAGTAGGTGATTCTACAAGTTCTGATATAAAACAACAGATAAATCATAATCTAGGTTTAAGAGGATATTAAACTTTTTTAGAATAATTAATATTTTCGCTAAGTTAAACGGATTATTTTCAAGTTGTCGGAATTCGGAAGTCGTGCATATTAGTACCCACTCGTAACCGTATACAATACTTCAAACATAAAAAGTATGGTCCTTCAACTGTGACAACATGCACTACAATTATCTGAATAAAGTCTAAAGTAACATTTGAAGGAAAATAAAGATTTAAGATGAAAGAAACAATTAAGAATGCATAGTTACAAACCAACCAAGCACTTGAGTCCACTGCAGTAGTGCAAAATACTTGTGTTATCTAATCTGAGATTACGTAAACTAAGGAACAACCACACCCTGTTTTAGCAAATGAAAGGCGAAAATTAAAAAAATACAAAAATATTTATTACATTTTAATCATTATAAATTAATTACATTAAACGTATTACATTTGGCGTCTGCCGCCGAATGAGATGCCGGATTGCTGGCCCTTGTTGGTACCGTATTGAAGAGAGATGACGTTCTGTCCTGCCTTCAACTGCTCATCACTGAACTCACGGACATTCTTGTCGGCCTCCTTAGGCCCAATGGAAGGCTTACCGAAGTTCCCGGCTTTACGTCCCAAAGACTGTAGGCACACGACGACCGAGTACAGGTTCTGCTTCTCCCACAAATCAATGGTTTGGAAAGTCTCCTGCGGTGGCACTCCCAGCTTCTTCACGGCATCCAAGAACGCGTTGATGTTCTCCATACACTTGAACGCCATGGAAGACTGGTTGATTTTCTTCACTGAGCCCTCTTGCAAAGAGTTAACAAGTTTGCACAGCAGAGTACCGTCCTTTAGGACTTCGTACAAATTTTCGGCTGTTCCAGCGGTGTTAGCTGGTTCACCGGTCAGCAGCTTGATCCATTCGAGAGTCTCATGAGCAATGTCATCGTTGTATTTGCTGTGGATCCTGGCCTGAGCCTCAGCATTGATGCCAGCTTTACCCGCACGATATTCGCCCATGTTGGATGTTCACTTGTGTACTGACACGTATTCACTAAACTCCTTATGATAAGCGTCCTTACAATATCAGGTTGACGATACGTTTGATAGCGATTATCGCTGTTCTACGAACGAGTATTGGAGTTTATCACACCGGCAGAGCTATTATCTTGCGACATAAATGATTTATAATTATGATGGCATTTTATACCTGCAAGTATTACACGTATGTTTTGGAAAGTCAGTGTTTAATGCAGTGTACATTGATAAGGACTTCCTCTCTTGAAAATGACAAGGAAATATCCAACTTTAAAGCGAAGTTGGACATTCGAGTTGATAGTTTGTGCTGTAGCTACTGGGTAGACTCTCGCACACTCCTAAATAGTTTTGGTAGTCCAACAAAAAGGAAAGTAAAGTAAGGAAAAGCTACCTGCTTACGCCTCAAGGTCGTCTGCAATGGGTCCGTATTATGTAGCGCTTAAGTATCGATTTGGTGCCTTTTACTCATTTCGAAGAAAACTATGTTAATCAACGATATTGATTGGAAGCCTCTGGAATATTTTACTCATTGGTCATACCTACTTATCTTGTTGATAAGTCGAACGTTGGTGTTTGTGGTTAGATATCAGAAGATATTCTTGTGATAGAGGCATGACATTTACAAAACTATTCAGAAAAAAATGGATTATGGTCCTATCATTTAATTTTTTTCATAAAATACCTATCAGCTATGTTACCTACTGCTGAAATTGGTCTCAAGCGTAGATCATCAGAATGAGGTTCAATTCCAATCACCCTGATTGAAATTGAACCTCATTCGTTATTATTTTACTATAAGTGACGATTCAGTCACCTATATTCACCCAGACCGGTCATAACGCTGCACGTCCGATATCACATTTTGTCAAGGACATGATTATGTACCTATAGCATCTGGGTGAGAGAGAATCGATATTAATGGTCTAATGATTGGAGAAGCCTATATCCACCAGTGGACTGCTTATAGGCATGATGATAATACTGACGATTTGTGACGCCGATAAACACGGAGAAAGAGGATAAGCTTGTGCGTATTTTAATAGGGAACGACAGCAAATATGAAATATTCGTAAATATATAAATAAAACTTTCTTTCGTGACTTCGTTTTCTGTTAGAAAATTGGGAAATAAAAATGGCGTTCCCCTGCGGCGTGGTGTTTGTTAGGGCATAAAACTTCGTTTCGTATTTTTATTCCTGTTGTGAAATTCTGAGAGCAGAAATATTATTTCCTTCCTAATACTCAAATTATTTACTTTTATGAGTTAACTAGGAATTAAGAAATATTGAGGTAGGATGTAGCCTGAGGAGCTCTGAGTATAATCTTCCGAAGACCTGATATGAATCCAAAGTTTTAAAAATGAAACAAATGAAGGCAGATACACAAGCTGACAGACCTCTCAAATCCTCCAACATAGTTTCCTAAACTTAGGTACAAAATTGCAAAATTCGACTTGTTTGAGGCCCAGCAGATGTGCCAATTTTTTATTGTGTTTTAGTGTCGGCCACAAAACAATGGCCGCGCGGTTGATTGTTACGAACAAAGACTTGCTATCAGCTCTAAAATGATAAAATCATTGATATAATCTTACAAACATAATACTGATAAAGATGTGGCTGGCTTCCTTTTGCTGTTGAATTAATTAAGCTAATTTTGAATAATACAGAAATACTGTTTTATTGGTATGATAATCATGATATCATCATTGAATATCACTTTAATATTGAAAGTAATATTTTCATCATACTTACATTTTAAAGTAATATTTTTATTATAAATATTAAAGTAATATTTTTATTGTTAATATTAAAGTAATGTTTAAAATCAGAACCAAATTCTAAAAATATTAATTTAATATTTTTGATTTATGTTTTTATTTAATTTATCAAGTGAAAAATTAAGTAGAAAAGTGGCTGTTCTTTTGATTATGTTTTTATGATGGGTAATCCTACATATTTACTGAAAAGATGTACTTTATTTAAAGAAGAACAGAGTTACAGAATCTATAAATTCTTTAAATAAAAGAGTTTACCAAATAAATAAAACGAAATAATTGATGATACATGTATCTAGATTACAAATAGACAATTAGTGTACTTTGTGTTTGAATATGCTTTACACGAACACAAAAGAAATAAATTGTCTCAAAAGAAATCAATGCATTTTTTTTTAAATCAGGGATTGAATGTAATTTGAAATAAAGGCATTGAAGTTTGAGATTATACAGTGTCTTGCTGGGCTTGCCAGATGGCTCATGTCAAGTCCAGGATGAATACTTATCCATCCCTGATCCATTTATTTTGGACTATTTACCAATCTACCAATTGGTACATTTTCGTCACTAAAACTGAGTTACCACTTACACTTATGCCAATTTGCAGTTTTATAAAATATACCCCTGCAAAGGGCCGGTATAAGAACCACACAAAGGAGGTACAAGCAAGGATGACTATGCTGACATGAATGATAGAGCTACTAACTAAGAGCAATAGTAGATTCTCTCAGTGACCTCAGCATGAATCACATGCATGATAAAAATAAGCTGATGACAATATTTACATGATTTTTATTGTAATAAAGTCCACATCGCAAGTCTTTTTTTTTGTAAAAAGTTTGGTATTTCTATTATATACAAAAATGAATACGGCAATAGTTTTTTTTTTCAATAATGCTATTTGACTGGATATTGGACAAAAAACGACAAAAAAAGTTTATGTCAGGAACCATCACCGCTTCTAAACAAAACTTCATGGCAAATAATTTCACCATAATCTGTAACATTTTTATATTGTATGGATATGACGATGATTGCGTAGGCGAACAATTAATGAGCTGGCTTTGGTATGAAAAAATTAAAAACAAAAATCTTTAACATTTAAAAAAATCCACCCACCTGCATTCTAACTAGATTCTCTCAAGATTCCTGACTAAACAACCCAAAAATTACTATCGAGCTATAAATTCGTGATAAGATTGCGACGGAATCAAACAATACATCAGCCAGGTAAATCATACGTACGAAAAACTAAAACTATAAACTAAACTTACCGAAACTTTACGAAGAAATAAATACAACCCTTTGCACAGTACTGTGACAATTAATAAATAATATCCATTGTATATTCCACAAGGCACTTCACATTCACAAGTCGAACTTATTTTATTAGAACCGGCCGCGTCACGAGAATTTGTTAGTTAGCAGCGCAAGACTGCGAAACAAAAAGTTAGTTAGGCTGTCTTTTCCGTTCGGAAACCGCTCTCCGGCATTCCCCTCCACGTGACAAATGACGTTTGCGGTAAACGCTGATTGGTTGCCTCACCTTTGGTAGTGATGGGACGTTATTAGTCGGTGGCGAACAATATCGAAAGTTATTATTCATTCAAATAAACTAATAAATATTCAATGTTTCTCCAATATATAATAGTTTTGTATCTCTATTTTTATTAGCGCATAAAAAAAGTTTTAATGAAAAATAAAAAATAAAAAATATAGGTACTTGTTTACTATTTTCCATTAGTACTTTATTTTCATTTTTCAATGGTCATTTTTTTTTTTTGTAATAAAACGAGCCAGCAAGGATATAATATTACGCGTTTTGCGTTCCAAGTAGTCTATGGCGCCACATGCGAACTACGCATCAAAGACTTGATGTCACACAAATCCTACATCGCGCAAGCAGAATTTGCTGCGCGACTCGTATATATACTACATCACGGCAGCAATCGGCGTCGGGCAGTTGCCTACTAGACACAACACCCGTCTAGTCGGAGGATCCTCCCTTTTCCATGGAGTATGAGTGAACTTTACACCCTGTTCCTCATACCTCTATGAGACTACTAAAACCTATTTTGTGTCTTAAATAAAAGCATCCCCATTATCATCTACCAACCCTTGTCCAATGTTACTTGGGGTTGGCGCAACACGTTTTCTTCAAACAATGCATCATCTATGTGCTCTATTAGGTGCCATCCATAAATTACGACCTAAGAATCCCTACTATACCTACATATTAATATTACAAATGCGAAACTAAATCTTTCTGTCTGTCTGTTACACTTTCACGCCTAAAGCGCTGAACCGATCTTCATAAAAATTGGCAGAGATAGTTTGGGTTATGGAAAAGGACATACGCTACTTTTTTACGCGATAACCGACATCCACGCATAGTTGGCGCAGCGCACGCCAAATAATGACACTTATAAGCATATATAATACATATTATAAGCAAATTTTTGACACCTTACATTACATTATTGCTATTTTCATAGCGATTTCTACGTGCAAAAAAAAGATCATGTTACTCCGGAATAATATTTCATAGGTAAAATATTTTTTTAAATCCGTTTTGGAGTTTTAAGTTTATCCGTAACAAACAATTTTATAAACTATGAACAATCAAATCTTCCGTCTTTGTAATATCAGTGTAGAAGATATTTGATTTTCTCAGTTTTAGATCCTAACATTTATAAAAAAAACCGAAAGTGAACTTTTAAAAGCCAGGGGCCAGGGCCAAATAAATTAGGGCTGAGTAAGTAGCAGATGACACCACCTATCCACCATTTTCGTATGTTCAACGTTCTGCTGAACATTCGGTTTAATTATTTTTCACGTTAATGAGACCACCCAGAAAGTATTGCGGAAAAAAAGTTTTATGCATGAGAGACTGGCCAGTTATAATCTATTTTGAAAATATGTTAAAATAATTATTATGTAAGTAAAATAGTTACGTTACGGTAGTTTAAATGATCGTGTGTCATTAAAAAATGGATCTGCGCCGGGTACATTTCACGCTTTGATTTTTTACACTTTGAAGTGACGCCTGAAATCGGACGAATCGTACGATAGACTTCAAATGGCATTCACGGATGAAGGCCCTTTTAAGGCAATACACGATACACGGTCGTGTATCGTTGGCCTAACGAATTCAAGTGCGGTCGACTAACTTTTGGGGATGAAAAAAGAAGTGGTCGCCCTTTGACGGCTGTTACGGAAGAAAACGTACCTACTAGCAGTAAATTTAATCCATGACCGTGGAGTTACTTATCAAGAGATTCAGCACATACTGCAAGTTAGACCGGGAAGCCTTCACGAAATTCTACATGTGCATCTTCGCGTGAGGAGGATAGTTTCACGCTGGGTACCGCACAACCTCACCGATGCTCAGAAGCAGGCCCGGGTGGAATGGTGCCGTGATGTGATAAACAAATTTGAAGCAGGCTCGTCTCGGCGTGTTTATGACATCATTACAGGAAGTGAGTCTTGGATTTATCAATACGATCCAGAAACGAAGCGCCAGACGAAGGTTCGGGTGTTTCAAAACGAATCAACGCCTACCTAAAGTGAAGCAATCTAGAAGCAGGGGGAAGATTTTCATCGCAAGCTTTTTCAAAACTATTTCAGACGCATGAAACTTTGTATATAGGCTAGTGGATAGTACTTTGTAAAGATTTAATGAAAAATATTCACCCATAGAACATTTTTTATTTTCGTAAAACTTTCTGAGTGTCCCACGTATTTTGATACCCCACACAATAGGCTTTGAGAAAATAGAAAAATTCAAGACACAATATGGCGCCAATAGTTATCGTTTTTTTTTTTCAATTTTGAAATACTATCAAGCTGAAATCGGTCAAGCCGTTTAGGCTACAGAGCGTGCCAAAAATATGGATACTTACCTACATGAATATTTACATACATACATATATACACTCGAAAAACATACCTAACCCTCTTTCTGGCGCAGTCGGGTAACTACATAATCAGCATCATAGTTGTTAATAAAGATACATTTTTATTATCGATGTAAGTGGTCGAGCCTACGTAACTATTGGTTAACATTATTTCATTTCGAACCAGAGGTTCAGTGGTTCGGTTCGTTCCATGTTCGTTCAAAAACGACACACAGGTAATAAAAAACTCTTTTTAGTTCAGTGTCGTCCCACTAGGGGGAGATACTAGAATGATGGGGTTTTGGTGGTCTTTTGCTCGCATTCATTTTGGCGGGAAGGGAAAAAGTTGGAAAGTTTTAATTTTGAAGGTGTTTGTGATGCAATTTTCGAGTGCTATTGCTTATTTTGTGTTTATTTTATCATTTAGGATTAGTGAAAAGTCAACTTCAGTCAGATGATTGGCTTTGTATTGCTTAGCATTAATAATAAACCAAACAAGGACCTGGCAGAGAGGGTATGTTTATTTCAGTTTGTTTATAAATGTGTGCATAAGTTTAGTATTTCTTTAGTAGGCCGCTTATATGTACCTTCATTGATTTAGGTATATTTCTTCAATGCCTGCCTTTAGGTTAGAGCTCATTAAAACAACAAGTCTTCATTTTGTCTTCATCGTTTTCACCCACCTGTAGGTAAGTAGGTAGGTACCTACTTGAAGAGAGACTTGAAGAGGACAAAATATTATCTTACGAGTACTATAATAACACTGGTCAACGAGGTTTTTGCCCAGTGATAATGAATTGTAATATCAAGACGTACCTACGCGGTGACTATTCATCAACCATAGACGTTTCACAGGTGGCTTAGTTCGATTTTATGAGTTATGCTCATGGTGTGCTTGTTGTAACATGTATTGGGTATTAACGGCGCGCATACCCACAAACGTGTACTTTCTTGTTAAATGGCTTTTATCTAACGAGTATGACATAAACAAACTAGTGTAGTGTTAAATCTGTAGCTAGCAAATAGTTTGAATAGTGTATTTTGTATTAAGTGAATTTTTAGCTTTTTAATTGAGTTCTGCGTGTTTGTTTTTATTTACATCGATTTATATCTAAGTGTTTTAATCATTATAATGCCTCGCAGTTGTATAAATAATCTAGATAATTGTTGTTACGTGTGCGGTGTTTTTACTATAAAAGAGAAAAGTGAAAAATTAACTCCGCGAATTTGTTGGGCATACGAACTTATACCTACTTTGGCCGCGCAGTTAGAAATCAAGATAAACCGTGGGTTCCACACGTGGTATGTTCGAGTTGTGGCAAAAATTTGAGGGATCTGGCCGTCGATAAAATTTATATTTTGAGACACCAATGCTATGGAAAGAACAAAAAAATCATCATAAAGATTGTTATTTTTGTGTGAATAAAACTGCAGGGCTCAAAACTCGTAAAAAAGGAAATATCATTATATCGAAACCAGCACCCTAATTGCGTAACTCACGATTCATCATAATCTGTATCGTTTTGAAACGGAATGTTAAACCATTGCTTCATATGCTCGAAAAATGTGTCTGTTTGACTAGATAAATAACGCAATGAATATTGTTTAACTGTGAAGACGAAACCAATTATGATCAATCGTGAGTTACGCAATTAGGGTGCAGGTCAGCTCAAAGACCTAAAACCACACGACGAACATTCTATTCCTAAAGCGCCTTTGGACGTGTGAAGCTGTAGATCTCGATTATAAAAGAAAGTCTTTTTATTGATATCCACAAAAAACCCGAGCTAACTAAGATATAAAATTATAACCATTTGAATGTTTTTTACTGTTCTCTTAAAATCAGTTGAATTCCTCTCATGGGTTTGCAAAAGTTGTTTTTTTGTTGACCAGTGTAATTATTAGGCAGATTCTGTACTCTCACATAGTGCACCACTGTTCACCACTTTGGGTCATTGAACTTTATGACCGCTGTAGGTTTAAGCCGCGTCCCCACTAGGGCCAGCACGGCACGGCTCTGTGCAAGGAACATATATACCTAGCGGCTCTGTGAGGCCGAGCCGCGCGGCTGTGCCTCATGAGTGAGGACTAGCGATGGGCGTTGAATCAACGAACTAGTTGAATCAACCGTTGATCTCCTGTCAACGTATTAACGTTAACTGATATTGAATCAACTACCTAGTTAAATTCGTCAACGACGTTCATGAATCAACTTGTTAAATTCGTCAACGACGTTTATGGATTTGACTCGTTTGTTATTCAACTAAATTCGAGAACGCAAACGCAACGAACTGAGCAAATTAAAAAAACTTTCGTTGAAAATGACATCATACGTTGCGAGTGACGGTCATGTCATAGAATTTGAACTCTAAGTAACGCACGAAAGAAATTATTTTTGAAAAAGTATTACGATATTGGTGGACTGGCGCGCGCCGCTCGTGCCGCACTGTGGATCGAAAATCGCCTCTAGAAGACTTAGGGATTTCAATTTGCAAGTGCCGGATTTTTTGCCGGTTATCGCTTCTATTAGTTATTACTTTATTCAAAAATGACACCCGAGTTAATTCAGCACAAAAACGAAGGAATTATATTTTTTTTACGAAAAATGTGTATGAAGCTAATATGAAAAAGTTAATTATCTCGTAAACAGCCAGGAAAACCGTAATATCCTCACAGGTGGTTATAGTACTCATTATTTATGTTTTTTTGACATATGTCATATAACCGTTATCGCTGCAGATTTTTTTTAAAAATCGTCAAAATATTTTTAGTTTCACTCAATTTGTGACAAGTTGCGCAGAAGGTCAGAGTTTTTTGTTGTTTATCGTAAATAATAATAAGCTTCATAGTTAATGTTTAAAGGAACAGTGTTAGGTGTGTTGTTTTTGTAAATAGGTACTTATTTATTGTTTATACCTATTTGCATTTAAAATGTCTGGACGTACAGTCGCCAGCAGGTCAAGCTATCCCAAACTGTCAAATTTTCCCAATTGAACATAAACCTTATTCCTTTGTAATAAAGTTGAAAAACTATCAAAGAAATTTGACAGTTTGGGGTAGCTTGATGTGCTGGCCTCTGTACTAAGAGTAATTTGAAAAAAATGATTCTAGCGGGAAAGCTGTCTGTAACGTGTGCAAGGAGAATAAGTATCATACAAATCGACCACGGCTTTAAAAAGCTACTTAAAACGGAAACATATTTCAATTTTTTCATCAGTTTTTTCGACGTCTCGATCATCAAGTTTCATATTTGAATCAAAATTAGCATTTTATTAGGTAGCTCAGAGACTAGTTCAACTCGTTGAACGTCGCCGCGTTGAATAAAACCGTTGAATAAAAAATTAACATTTAACGGTTTACTTTGTAAGTTGACATTAATGCACGTTAACTCGTTGACGAATTTAACGTGCATTTATGTCAACAAATGTAGTTGATCAACTAGTTAACGAACGTAAATCAACGTCGGAAAAACCTTCAACGACCCATCGCTAGTGTGGACGTGAGCGAGGCTTGAGCCGGCCGGCTTCGCGCAACCCGACGGATGTCGGTCTATTTCAAAGAATTATAGAAAGCCGCGCGGCTCTGGGTAGTGGGGACGGGCCGCGCGGCCGGTTAGTGTGCTTTTTTAACAATAATGGGTCCAAATCTCAAATTCAGAAGTTGACATGCGAAAAATGTTTCGTAATCCTCCATTGCATCCATATTCAAGACTTAGTTGATCTACATCATCTAATATTAAATCTTGTATCAAAATACTACTAGCACTGTAAGTTTTTCTGCTGGTTAAAGTTGCACCCAAAAACGTCGTCGTCGCGGTTTATTTCTTATTTACGCAGCGGTGTTTATTACTATGAATGCTGCTGAAGCTAAAAGCACGTCCTCTTCTACGTACCTACATCTCAAAAGAAACTGCCGGTAATATCTCTTTATAGTCTGTGACATTTGCGAAAGGTGGGCCGCCCGGCTCTTTAATGTGGACGCGTGGCTAAAAAACAAAAGTCTCGCGAGGTCGAGCCGCGCGGCCTAAGAGACCGCGCGGGGACTCGTAGTGGGGACGCTGCTTTAGATCGAGTCATAGTGGCACAGTTTTTAGACAGAAAATCTGCCAATAGGGACGTGCTGGTGTCGCCATGCACTGGCGGACAAAGGGCGGGCGGCTGGGCTGTAGCAATCTGCCTCAAGCCCCCGGTTTTGAAAAGAATCGGGGGCGTAAATTCTCAAACATTCTGGGAGAGCCGAAAAAGTTACTCCAATTTCTGTATGAAATGAATGGTCTCATGAAAACGAAACAAAAGGAGGTATTTTGTAGCACATTTCAATCGCTTTTGCAATCAATACTCTTTCAAAACTCAAACTTTAATGCAGAAGTTCTGTAAGAATGTTCATAAGAAACATAACCGAGAATTCGAAATCGACTCGCTCGCTCTTGCATCCTAAATTATTGCTGTTCGAGATTATCATAAGTAAAGTCTCATGCAGACAGGCGCGACGCGACCGTGATAGAAAAGAATCGAAGGAAATTTCATGAATATTGACATAAACCAGGGGTCTCCACACTTTGAAACCTTAGGGCCATTATGATTTTTTCAGTATGTTCCAAGGGCCAAAACAGTTTTAATTTATCTGCCCTTAACTATATTTCTAGACTAGTTGCAAAACATACGCTTTTTGGAACGAAGTTCCTTATCGCGCGTTGCGAAAGGGGGCTAGACGGAAAAAATGAAGACCAAAAGTTGTAACGACACTTTATTAAGATTTTCCTTTTTTTAAACCGGTCAAAGTGGAGGAGCCTAGGGGAGGCCTATGTCGAGCAGTGAATGTCTTTCAGCTGAGACGATGACGATGATGATGGCGATGATGATGATGATGATGATGATGATGATGATGATGATGATGATGATCGGCTTTAAAACCCTGAAAACGCGAAGTTCCTTATCGCGCGTTGCGAAAGGGGGCTAGACGGAAAAAATTAAGACCAAAAAGGAACTTCGTTCCATCCAGGTGTCCCTTGACACCTCTCAAGTTTTTTTTTTGCATTTCAATTACTATTGTGTATTGTGACACTTAATGAAATCTAGTGGCGAGTAGTAATACTATGTATTGTACTATGTACTACAGCGACCATATATGTACTATCTATTTCAGCTACCCACTAACAGGTGGGCATTCGTTGTAATTAAATATTTAGAAATTTCCGCGTGGGTTCGAGAAAGTTCTGGTCCTGACTAGTGTATTCCGATCACTTCGAGATGGCAGTAATTGCATTTATCAATTAAAATTTTTGACCATAATCTTCAACGGAGCCTTGAGCAACAAAATCTTTCCGCAGGCATGGAAGCAAGCCACGGTCTTTGGCATCCCCAAGCCCGGCAAACCCAAGTCCGAGCCTACGAGCTACCGCTCCATCAGTTTACTGAATACTCTCGGAAAAATCTATGACAGGCTTAGTTTTAAGCGACTCAGACATTTCGCCGAGACAGAAGGCCTCATACCCAACGAGCAGTTCGGTTTTAGAACCCACACTCCTGCGTGAAACAGGTCCACCGCAACGTAGAACATGTAAACGTTGGTTTCCAACGCGGTACAATGACCGGTACAGTATTCTTCGACATAGCGAAAGCCTCCAACAAAGTCTGGCACAACGGCTTAATATATAAGCTGTACAAACTCGGCGTGCCTGATCGTCTCGTGCTCATCTTAAGAGACTCTCTGTCGAACCGCACCTTTCGCTATCGCATCGAAGTGGCGCTCTCGTCGCCCCATACCATTCGTGCAGGCGTCCATCAGGGCGCCGTGCTGTCGCCCCCTCATAGGCCCCCAAAAGTAGAAAGGCGAATTGGCACTGTTGGCAGACGACACAGCCATCTACTACACTGGGCATAGTCAGAACGCAATAGCCTCCACTCTCCAGACCGCAGTCAATGTTCTTGGCGCGTGGTTTAGAAAGTGGAGAATCGAAGTAATTCCGGATAAAAGTCAAGCGGTTCTCTTTTCGAAACGAAAAAACGCGCGCGACGCTTCGCTTAAGCACAAAATACAGAGAGTACAGAAGGCAATCTACATACAAAGTGCGCTCGAGCAACGCACATATAGACACCGCTCACGGACACGATATCTCGGACCGGTTGGGACCAGTGCGAGCGCGAGTGCCAGCCCCTGAGACACGCGTCTGTGAAATGCAAAAACGGAGCAACAAAAAAAGTTACTATAACTGTTCAGTGCACGGTTGTTAAATACTGTGAATTGTCTTTTTTTAAGCTACCAGTTTTTGAGTTGACCAGAGAGGTGAGTACCTAGGTATTTACTCGTGTTTCGATGGTTCGTTTTAACGTAACACAGAATACCTATTTAGTTGTGGGTAAGCGAAAATGACTTTGTGGCCTTGTAGTATTTTTACAATTTATATTAGGTATTTATTGTAGTACTTATAAGCTAAAAAATACGCTCATCTTCCTCATTATAAATAGTTAAGATAGAACTGCTCGTCGAGCCGGCCGGGCCACCCGCCGCCGATCATAACTATTAGAGTTGAGATTAATTGTGATTATGGCAAAGACCTAATACGAAAGCCACTACCACAATAGTTTTTTGTGCTTAAGCCAAAGTTGACAACCCTAGCGCGACCGCCGAGCGTAGGTATGAAAATCGAAGTACATACATGTGATTGCCTTCTGCACTCTCTTTATTTTGTGGCTTAAGCTAGACGCATATTATTTTGCTACTCGAAAATAATTGTTTTAAATGAGAAATACATTGTTAAAAGTTGTAATAAATGTAAAAAACTTTAGTTTCAAGTGAAGTGCTATAAACCCTAACACAATAAAAAAACAGTGAGATAAATACAAATTGAGACTAAATAAAACTATTACAAATAATAATCTACCGGCCATTACAAAAAGTGAATCCCTGACCTATACCAACGTTGTTAACTACACAGCGACGAAGGCGGAATTCGTTTGGAATCCCGCATTTCTTGCATAAAACTACTTGCTATTGGTGGGCGGTCTTGGTTTGGAATCACGGTTAACTTAATAACGTTCTGTTTACCAAGGCAATTGTGATATAACTTAGTGGAACTATCGTAGTGCACGCATTGAGTTGAAAAACTACATTCCTAATACGCAATTAATTAACTATAAAATGAGTTTATTACGATCTCCGACTAATGGTGGCAGCAGAAATGAAGCTAAGGGAAGTTCCCAACCGGACTTGTCAAAGCTAAATGAGGATGTGTTACAAAATATTACTAGCCGTAACTACAAAAGGAAACAGCCGCACGACGATTTATCAGTGCAATTCCAACAGTTCCAAAACCAAATTTCAACATTGCTGACAAATTTTAATACTGAACAAAAAGAAATGAATTGAAAAATAGGTGATGATGTTGCCTCTATAAATGAACAGTTAAAAGACATTAAGTCGACCACTAATAAATTAGTTCAGGAGCAAGAAATCCTAAAAAACGAAATAACAAACCACAAAATGTTCAACAGTACCACCGCTCAGAAGTTAAATACACTTCAGACTGACGTTGATTGGGCACGCCACGATTGCGGCGGTAAGTCCCCTCTTTGAGGAGTGGTTTGAGAGGCGGCATGGCGTCCTCACCTTACGCCTGACGCAGGTCCTCACCGGACACGGTTGTTTCGGGAGGTTCCTGTTTCGGATAGGGCGGGAGGAACCGCCCGGGTGTTTCCACTGCGAAGATCGCCCTGAGGACACGGTGGAGCACACGGTGGCGGTCTGCCCTGCTTGGGCGGAGCACCGCCGTGTCCTCGTGGAGGCGATCGGCGGCGGCGATCTCTCGCGTCCGGCCCTGGTCCAGGCCATGGTACGGAGCGAGAGGGCATGGGGAGCCGTCACCTCCTTCAGCGAAGCAGTAATGCTCGCGAAGAGGGAGGCGGCGCACGTGAGGGAGAGGCAGCATATCGCCCAGCCGCCGCAGGATACGGAGACGCCATGGGCGTCGGGAATCCCAGGCCGATTTCCGGCCACCGTAGGCATGGGCTTGCGGACGGCGAGTTATGGGTAGCTCGCTGTCCGGTAAGGACCAAGCCCAAGTCGACGACGCGTTGTGTTCCACGCGCGCCTCAAAGAGATGTCAGCACAAAAAGTGATGGGACCCGCAAGGGTCGATGCCTGCCAGGGGTGCGGGTTTGTTCGAAAGAGACACCACAGCCCCTGGCTTAAGGGCTACTGAAGGAACACGGGTGGGTTTTAGTCAGTAAAAGTCTGACACGCCCTCCTGCTCCACCCAGAGCGGGAGAAGTTATTTGATGATTTCCCACCCAAAAAAAGAAAAAAAAAAAAGACTGACGTTGATCAGCTGAAAATTACCTCGAACACTGCGATTTCTAACATTACTCCAAATCTGACTTATTGATGAAGATGTACTGTCGGAAATACAAGAACTTAGTTATTGTTGGCATCTCTGAACTCCATTCTGTCAATGCGGCTTCAAGACATGAGCATGACCGGGAAGAAGTGATTAAAGCAATAAGCAATATGTCCTCAACCAGTTAAAATTCATCGCCTTGGTAAATATAATATACAGAAAAATCGTCCTATTAAGATATACTACGCATCGCAGGACATACCCAAGAATATTTTGCGCAATAAGTCAAAACTGAATGACAAATATATCAAAATATATCCTGACCAAACACCCCAACAACAAAGCTACTTAGAAAACCTACGAAAAGAACTCCAGCAACGCACAGAAAATGGAGAGACAAACCTAAGTATTAAATACATGAAAGGTGTTCCAAAAATTACCCAGGCTGAATCAAAAAACTGACAGTACCGATATCACAAAATAGCCCACAGGTTGAAACGCAAAATACCATTACTTACCAGGTAACAGACAATTATACAAATATTATTACTACTACTAAATCCCTAAAATTCCTATATACTAATGCTCGAAGCATTGTGAAGCCAGGCAAACATGATGAACTCAAATGTATTGTAGAATCCTTCCGCGATGCTATACATGTCATAGTTCTAACCGAGACGTGGATAAAATCAGATGAAGAGGCCAAACGACTGCAAGTACCAATCTATACACATTACTACAATTTCCGAACAAATACCAGAGGAGGAGGAGTTTCAATTTACGTACACAATTCTCTGAAGCAAACCTTTATCGAGGAAAAAACCGAAGATGATAACCATTTTCTTTGGGTCCACCTGGAAAAAATTTCACTTGATATTGGAGTTATTTACAAACCAGAACGGACGAATGTAACAAGTTTCTTAGACACCTATTCGTGCTACTTACAAAAGATGAAAAGAACTATCATTTTTGGGGACTATAACCTTAATCTTCTAAAACCTGACGGAAATGTGAAAGATATAAATATTTACTAAAGGAAGATGGCTATGCAATATTAAATTGGATTTCTAAAAGACATTGCACACGGGAAACTTCAACGACCAATACTATCCTAGATCATGTTAGCACTAACCTGCAAATCACTGACTACAACTTTCATTTGGCAGTTATTGAGTCGTCGTTTTCGGACCACAAACAAATTTACTTTGAAATTAAAAGATTATATCCAGAACTACTGCAGAAGATGAAATACAAAAAAACTGATTATGAAAATGTATACAAAACTATTAGTGAAAACAAGTTTGAAAATGAAAATGATGACTATTTGGCACTCGAAGAATATTTAAAATCTGTGATCAACAAAATAAAGCTAATAAGACGAAGATTCTTAACCCACCTAAAACCGATTGGATAAACAAAGATATAATTAAAACGATCAATACTAGAAATGAACTGGGTAAGAAATTAAAAGAAAATTCTGAAGATGCAGAAATAAAGGGTAATTTCATAGCTGAACGAAATAATGTGACAGCTATTATTCAGAATGCAAAGAGTTCTTATTATACAAAATCTTTCAAAAATTGTATTGGAAAGCCATTTAAGATGTGGAAGTTGATTAACAATATAACTTGCAATAAAACAAAAAACAACTCGGCCCCTACAAAACTTGAAGATCCTATTACCGATACAAAACTTATATGTGATAGCTTCAATAATTACTTTTCAACAATCGGTACAGTGCTAACAAATGAAATCCCAAAATTTTATCAAAATAATGTAACTGACACGCTTTTGAGATTGAGTACAAGCTCGCAGACTGGTATAGAACTTGCAGAGTTGTCACCAACCACCACTAAAGAGGTTTCAAAAATTATCGACGAATTAAAAACTAAAACGAGCACAGGTATCAGTACTAAAATAATTAAATGTATTAAGGATTTACTTTTAGAAGACCTAGAAATGCATAAATAAAAGCCTTCAGGAAGGAATATTTGCTGATACATTAAAAATCGCCAAAGTCACACCAATATATAAATCCGGAAACAATGCAGATGTAAGTAATTATCGTCCAATATCGGTCTTACCGATTATTTCTAAAATATACGAAAAAAATATTCATAATAGGCTTACTTACAAGCTTACTTAAATTCTATAAATTTTATTTCCAAAAATCAATATGGTTTCCGAAATAAATCAAACACCCTATCCGCGACTGTTGACCTTATTACTAACTTAAAAACTAACATTGATAAAAAACGAATAGCTCTCGGAATTTTCATTGATTTAAAAAGGCATTTGACACCGTAAGTCACAAACTTCTTCTTAAAAAGCTGGAAACTATCGGTATTACTGGCTTTGCATTAAAAATATTAAATTCTTATCTTACGAATAGGTACCAGGTAGTCGGTATTGGTGAACATCGAAGTGAACCCCAACCCATTACCTGTGGAGTACCACAAGGTTCTATACTAGGCCCTCTATTATTCCTTATCTACATCAACAATATTAGTGAAGTTGGTCTTACGGGAGTTATTTCACTGTATGCCGACGATACTAGTATTTTACTTTGGCAGTAATATAGAGGGAATTGTTGGAGAAGCACAAACAGACCTCAATAGACTAGCTATCTGGTTCCAATGCAATTTGCTTACTATAAATGCAACTAAAACAAAATACATGATATTTAGTGCTAAAAATAAAAACTTCATACACATGGTGACTTAAGTATTAATGGTCAATCTTTAGTAAAAACAAATACTGAAAAATATTTAGGTCTTACTCTTGATGATAAACTTACAATGAAGCCTAACAATTAAGAAAGTAAGAAAAAAGATATCATCCCTGTCTGGTGCACTTAGAGGAATTGTCCGATGCCTCCCACTACAGGTCAGAAATATTATTTATAACTCGATGGTTAAACCACATCTCGATTATTTAATCGAAATATGGGGAAGTGCTGCCAAAACTCACCTTAAAAAACTACAAACAACTCAAAATAAGATTATTAAAGTTTAATTCCTGTTTAGTACAAATAAACCCATCAAAGTGAAAGGACGTTTTTTTTTCTTTCGCTAATCACCTGTATTCAATAGTGAACCTTATTCACCAGTAAATATGGTCCTTCGAGCGGATTAGCATAGCCGTGACCTATTTTAATTACGTGAATATTTGCAACAAAGGTGTAATATTGGAATCGAAGAAATACGGACGAGTTGTAAACAACAGTGAATAGTAGTGAACTAACTTTAAAATATTGCGCGGAGTGTAACGAACATTTTATAGTGATTCTGCGAACTATTAGTGTGTTTTAACGCGAACATTTAACGTTTGGGTGCAAAAATCTCAATCTACCTACGTGAAAAAGTTAGAAAAAAGTTTTCGTCGTAGTTTGGCGATTTACGTCTTTTATATATAATTTTATTGGTAAATCAAAGTGTAAAAGATGGAGAACATTGAAAAGCGAATTTTGCTTCAAGCTGATGTGTTTGAAAAGGTGCAGAAAGCCTACTCAAATTACAAAAAGTCGCCCAAGGACAGAATAACCGAGGGTTATTTACAAACTAGGATGGATACTTTAGAAACGTATTGGAAGGAATTTAAGTGCGTTCACGAGAAATTGGTAACGGAGGTATCTAACAAAGACAGAAAGCAATTAGCGTATTTTGCAGAAGATAGATGCGATTGTTTTGAAGAGTTGTATTTTGAATATAAAGGAGAAATGAAAACTGCATTAAATGAGATGATATCCGACATAAAAAAATCGGATAAACTGGAAAAATTAGACGAGACTAGACCAACTGCTTCTAGTAGGGATATCAAATTACCACGAATTTCGATTCCTATCTTCGAAGGAAATTATACGGAATGGAGATCGTTTCACGACCTGTTTGTGGCATTGATACACAGAAATGAGTCATTGGAAGATGTACAAAAACTTCATTACCTTAAGAGCAGCTTGAAAGGAGACGCAGAGGTTCTTCTGCGCCAGTTTGCCATCACGGGTGAAAATTATGCCGATGCGTGGTCAATTTTGAAGAAACGTTATGATAACAAAAGGTACATTGCTAATTGTACAGTAGCCCCCACTAATGGTGCCCCAATCTCAAAAAGCAATAGATTGACACTTCGCTTTAACTTACGACCTTCTTATAATAAGCAATTTCTATAGGCTATAATACTATTGACACACACACTCATACGTTTACAAATGAATGTATTTCCTAAATTCAACCGTTAAAGCAAATGGCATGATAGCTGAGCGGTTACCGCACTTGATTATCGCGTTTGAGCGCAGCGAGTCGCGGATTCGAATCCCACTCGCTGTGTGATAGTCTTTTTATTGTTTTAAAAATCACTTTTGAGTATAGTTTCTTGTTCTGTTCGTCGTATTCACTAAACTCGTAAAACTTTATCATTATACCCACAGAAACCTAAATAAATTTAAATGATTTACGACTCATTCACCGCGACTTATAGAACGGTGTTGGTTGATAATGTGTGCTAGTGACGTGTGTTTCATCTATTAGCGTTCTTCTAATTCATTTTAAAATGTAAGCAAATTTAAATATAGAAATGAAAGCGAATATTATTGCGCTGCATAAAAGTGGACTTAATACCTATATCACAAATACCTATGTGATGAAACCGGACTGAGTGTGAGTATTATGATTTAAATATTTTATTAAACATTTATTTAAAGTATAACTGCTGATCCTTGTAGTTATTTTACAACGTTTTATAAATATCATAATGTCTAATGTGGTCAATCGTGGTCTAAATAGAATAAAAATATAAAATTTCGATGTAAATTTATTTCCTAGATTATAGAACGATGAAAATGACATTATACTTAATATTTATGTGAAATTGACCTTTTAAATAATTTTTTTTCTAAATAGTAGGTAATACATAAAGTGTGTATTTTGCTTAGTAGCCTAACGTTACCCCTTTTTTGTTTTAGTGAAATACTGTGAGTCGGTGGGTGAAAAGATACGAGGAAGGCGGTAGCGTTGCCCGTGGAAAGCAAAGTGGAAGACCCCAGCTCCTATAACAGGCACACGTTCAGCGAATTTGAAACAAGTGGTTTCAAAACGACAAGACATTTTGCCGAATTATTCGACACATCTTTACGAACCGTGCGCCGTGCACTCAACGCAGAAGGCCAGCTCGAGAATCTGCTCAAAAAACATAGTTAACGGAAAAAACATTAACATTAAGTTATAAATTACAAATATTTATTTATTTTAGTAATATTCAAATAATATTTTGTCTTATCCGTAATCTGGATTATTTTGAGGTTTAGTTTCAATCTTCTTTTCGGAATGAAAATGAACACTTAAGCTATAACCTCTTTAAGTCCTATTAAATACGATTTGTTAACTTTGAGGTTTGAGTTAGAACGAACTCACTCGCAGTAGAATAAAAGTAGTACTACTGAGTCATTTAATTGTATTGTGACAACTTGTCTGCATTTGTTACTTTTACGTGGGTAGATTTTTGTAGAATATTGTGATTTATTTAGAGTACCGACACACAGTAGTAATCAGCACAATATTATTATATTACTAAGATACAATAGCCTGATTATCATAGTTCACCAACTAGCTTATTTACTTCAATAAATTGTTCTTTATGAGAAAATAAACTGTTTTAACAAGAAGTTATTATTAGTTATTTTTATACATTCTTCATGAAGTTATAACGAATAAACATTTTGTAATCATTTATTATTGGTAAACCTTTATTTTACTCCCTCCCATTGGGGAGGCCTGTGTCCCAGCAGTGGGAACGTTTATAGGCTGAGTATGTAAACCTTTATTTAAATAACAATACGAGTAATAATAAAAAAATGTTACATTATTATTCTGGTATATTAATAAATCGAATAATAAAAGAACAGATGAAGATGATTGTTAAAAAGAAAAATTAAAGCTTCATCGCGAGATTTGAACCCAGACCTGTGAGTTTCTTAATCCAAGACGATACGCTGCACGCTACCGGAACTCAAATTATAAAAGTAAATTTTAGCAATGGTATGAACCGACCAAGGTCATGTCTGTCGTCGTCGTCGCCGACGGTATGTATAAAATACATAGATTAACGCCAGTGTGTGAGTGGAGCGGTGAGTTTTGTGTTAATACATCACTTATACACACAGCTGTAGGTACGGCCCGGACCGCCACTTCATAGCAATATAGCCCTTAGTATGCGACTGCATTAGTGAATCTTGATAGTACATTTAAAAAGTTTTTTGGTCAAAAAACAATATCTCAAGAGTCAGCTTTCTCGTTGAAAAATTTGTTGGATACGTCAGTCGAGTGTATGAATTCTATGAAAAACCTTGGCCTACCGACAGCGCAGTGGGATGCAATTGTGAACTATGTGGTTGTTTCAAAGCTGGATCCTGTAACCCATAAACAATGGGAGATTATTATTAGTGAAGATAATTCTGATGACTTACCGGTTTTGAAAGGCTTAAGTCCTTCCTGGAGACTCGGTTTCGTACGTTGGAAATGGTAGAACCTGAAAATAAAATGAACAAACCAATTAAGCCCAAGACATATCACGCTACTACCACTAGTGGAGAGAAGCACTGTCCCTTCTGCAAAGAAAACCATTATATTTTTAACTGTAAAGAATTCGCTAAACAACCCATAGAAGAAAGATATAGCTTTGTCCAGAAAAACAACTTATGTTTCAACTGTCTCATTCCAAATCATTCCGTATTTAAATGTAAACAATCAAACACATGTAAAATATGCAAAAGGCGTCATCATTCCTTATTACATCGGGATTTTACGAAACAAGCAGGTGATATAACAGCAACTAAAGAAGAAACTACAACAAATAAGGAAGAGGTTAGCAAGTTAACCGCACATGTTTCAAGAGGAGAACAACCTGGTCAACACATCTTGTTGGCAACAGCATTGATAGACGTGACATCGAGGACCGGACAATCACACGTCTTCCGTGCTCTGATTGATCAAGGCTCAGAGGCTTCGTTCGTGACTGCAAGAGTCGTCGAGTTATTGGGTCTGAAGAAGACTCAAATCAGCGGTGAGGTCTCTGGTGTTGGTGAAGGTAACAAACTTTGTATTAATCATTTAGTAGGCTTACACATTAAGTCGAGGTATGAAAGTAATTTCTCTATTGATGTTAAGGCGTATGTATTAAAGTCAGTCAAGTTGAGGTTACGACTGGCCTCAACTTAAAGATATGAAATTGGCTGATCCTACTTTTAATGTTCCGGGTAGAATTGATATTCTTCTCGGAGCTGATGTTTATGGTACAATAATAGTATCTGGTTTGTTAAGAGGACCGGGCAATATAATTGCTCAGCATACACACCTAGGTTGGATATTGTCAGGGGATATGTACTCACAACCCACTTGTGCACAAAACATTATTAGTTTACATGTTACCAGGCTTGTAGAAGAAGACAACAATCTTTTGAAAAAATTCTGGGAAATAGAAACAGAAGACTACACAACCAAGAAAGTATGGACAAAGGAAGAAGAAAAATGTGAAGAACACTACGTACAGACAACAACAAGAGATGCATCAGGAAGGTATGTAGTACACTTACCTTTGAAACAAAGTATTGTAGAGACCGTGCAGGCGTGCGGTGAGACTAAACAACAAGCTACAATAAGATTTAAGCAACTGGAAAGGAAATTTGCAAAACATGAAGATTTGAGGTCAGAATACACGAACGTTATACATGAGTACTTGAAGATGGGTCATATGAAGAAGGTTGAAAGCGAGGATAGAAGTAAAGAAATTTACTTAGCACATCATGCTGTCATAAGGGAGGATAAGGATACAACAAAGGTAAGAGTTGTTTTCGATGCTTTAGCCAAAGGATCTAATGGACAATCCTTAAATAGCAGCATGATGGTCGGCCCTACACTGCAACCTGATCTTCGCGTTCTTATCATTCGCTGGAGATCTCACAAAATCTGTGTTGTCGGCGATATTATAAAAATGTATCGTCAAGTAAGAATGACAAACAAACACACAGATTTACAACGTATAGTTTGGCGAGATAATACGTGTGAAAACATTGAAAGTTATCAACTACTTACCGTGACGTTTGGGACAGCATCGGCTCCTTATCTTGCGGTACGATCTTTGAACCAACTAGCTGTTGATGAAATGGAAAGATACCCTCGTGGAGCGGCTATCGTTAAGAGTTCATTCTATATGGATGATCTGATGACTGGGCATGAAGACCTATCTGAAATAAAGCTTGTTTGTGAGGAAGTAAACAATCTGTTGAAGGCGGGTGGTTTTGAAATGCAGAAGTGGTCCAGCAACTCTGATGAAGTCTTGACGTTTTTACAGGGAGACCAGGAAACTCCGGAATCTGTGAACAAAATAGAAATTAAATTAGATAAGTTCATAAAGATACTTGGACTTACCTGGGACAGGAAAAATGATACTTTCCAAGTTACAGTGAATCTACAGGAACCCAGGATTCCTATAACAAAAAGGTTAGTACTATCTGATGTGGCAAGTCTCTTTGACCCGTTCGGTTGGCTCTCTCCAGTAGTTATCACAGCCAAGATTATGATACAGAGATTGTGGCTTAACAATCTCGGCTGGGATGATGAATTGCCGTCAGCTCTAGTAGCCGAATGGCTTAACTACAGAGAGGAACTTAAAGAGTTACAGACCATTGAAATCCCACGCTGGACAAGGGTGACATCGCACTGTAAAGAAGTTCAGTTACACGGGTTTGCAGATGCTTCATCTGTTGCATATGCAGCAGTAGTTGACATAAAGGTGTTAGATGAAAATGATATGGTTCATGTCACAATAGTGGCGTCTAAGACTAAGGTGGCCCCACTGAAACAACTGACAATCCCAAGATTAGAGCTTTGCGCTGCGGTGTTGTTGGCAAAACTATTGCACGAGGTATCTATCATATGGGATGTAAGTATGCATCAAGTGTATGCCTGGACAGATTCCATGGTGGTTCTGTCCTGGTTACAGGGTCAACCAAGTCGATGGCAAGTGTTTGTTGGAAACCGAGTGTCTGATATAATTCAATTAATAGACAATGACAAATGGAATCATGTTCAATCAGTCGACAACCCCGCGGATCTAGCGTCAAGAGGTGTAGCGCCGAGTGAGTTGGCAAACAATGAGATGTGGTGGGCTGGACCCAAGTGGCTGAAACATAAACAAATAGACTTTACAAAAAGGTCTATTCCTCAAACAGATTTAGAGGAAAAGAAATCATTTAATGTTACATTAGAAGAAAAACCTGTTTGGGAAAGATTTTCATCCATGTCCAGATTGAAAAGAGTTTTAGCACAATGTTTGAGATTTTTAAAACCTAAGGAAGAAAAAGAGAAATATTTAACAGTTATGGAAATTAATGAAGTTGAAGAAAGATGTGTAAAATATTACCAATACTTAATATATGAAAATGAAATAAATGATCTGAAGATGAACGGAAAGGTTAAGAATAGAAGTTCTATAATTAGTCTCACACCTTTCTTGGATAAGAAAGAGCTACTGAGAGTTGGAGGGCGACTGGGTAAAGCCAATATATCAGAAGATGCGAAACATCCGATTATTATACCTTGTAAACAACATGTTACTCGACTTATAATAAATGAAGCCCACACAAGAACTTTGCATGGAGGTTCCCTTCAGATGTTGATATACATCCGTAGCAAGTATTGGGTAATTGGTCTCAAATCAGCTGTTAGAGAATTCATTCGTAATTGTAAAGTATGCATCATACATAGAGCGAAAACCAGACAACAGCTGATGGGTGAGTTACCAGCGTCTAGAGTTACTCCTAATCGTCCTTTTTTCAATAGCGGAGTGGATTATGCCGGACCCGTACAGCTGCGAACAGCTAAAGGGCGTGGTCATAAGTCTACAAAGGGCTACATATGTGTCTTCGTCTGTATGTCTACACGAGCCATACATTTAGAAGCAGTTACAGATTTAACGTCACAGGCCTTCATTGCAGCATTCAGACGATTCGTTGCAAGAAGAGGTCACTGTTCCCACTTGTGGAGTGACAACGGCACGAACTTTGTGGGAGCCGACAAAGACTTAAAGAATATGTTTGAACGGGGCAAGGCTAATCTGGCAGCAGAGGTGGCTGAACTTCTAGCAAATGATGGCACAACCTGGCACTTTATACCGCCAAAGGCACCAAATTTCGGTGGCATATGGGAGGCTGGCGTCCGGTCAGTTAAGAAACATTTAATTAGAGTAAATGGTTCCACAAAGTTGACTTATGAAGAGATGGCTACGTTGTTAGCCCAGATAGAAGCCTGTCTTAATTCCAGACCTATCTGTCACTCAGATAACACAAAGGAAACATTGGACCCGCTTACCCCGGGTCATTTTTTAATTGGTGAGCCATTAATCAATGTGCCTGATATAAATTATGAACACAAGAATCTAAGTGTATTATCTAGATGGCAATTTCTACAAAACAGGATACAAGATTTTTGGCAAAGATGGAAATCCGAATATCTCAACACCTTGCAACAACGTCATAAGTGGCAAAACAGCGTGCCATCTCCGCGTGTTGGGGATATAGTTATAATTAAAGAAGAGGATCTCCCACCTGCAAAGTGGTTGTTAGGGAAAATCATTAATTTACATCCCGGTACTGATCAACTCGTTCGAGTAGTAACAGTACAGTGCAAAGGAGATAACATTCTTAAGAGACCATTATCAAAGTTAATTTTACTGCCCAAGGCACCAGATGGTAACTAAATAGTAACGTGGGGGTCAGTTAATTTCGTGTTTTTTTTTTTGTTGTTTTTTTACATGTGTAGTAAGACTTGCGATATTTACTTTAATTCATAGCACAAAAGCGCATACTTAACTCATTACCTATTAGTCACTGTAAATGAGTTATGCTAAAAAGGTCATTGAACATGTGTGTTCTAAGTTCATTTTAATTTACTTGTGTTGAGGAACTTTTTTAGGTACAAGATAACGATCATTCTTTTCGTCAACTTTTGTATTAAATTTTGAACCATAATCTTTTAGATTTTATGCTCATTTTTACTTGTTACTTTGTTTTTACTTGTTTATACAGTCCACTTAGCTATTACCTAAATGAATATTAGTTTATGGTGTTATGATTTCGGTTTGTCGTAGGTAGGTATTAATTACCTGATGAAGATTATAAATACCCGATGTTTGTTCATTATTTATCAGCGATCTAAAGTGTCGCGTATTTTTTATGAATGTATGTAAGCTATGTCTATACCTACTATTGCATTGTTATTGTTATGTTTTTTTGTAGTCTTTAAATTTTACAATCTTCTTAATAATATGTATGTAATTTACTAGTAAGTATCTAGTTATAATGAGTTAAGCGCAAATGTTTTCTTTAGACGATACAATGTAACGGAACGATTAGGTATTTAATGATAGGTAACCTAATAGTTTCCTATGCTCATTGAGCAATTAGTGTAAGTTATTTTGCGCTGTATTTCCATTTTTTTGTTTGAACAAGTTAATAAGTACCTACCTAAGATAAGAATACTGTCATTTAAGAAATTAGTAAAAAACTGTTGTTTTTGGAGGGCGGTATGTTTAGTACAAATAAACCCATCAAAGTGAAAGGACGTTTTTTTTTCTTTCGCTAATCACCTGTATTCAATAGTGAACCTTATTCACCAGTACAATTCCATTATAATTATTTAACATCTTCTCAAAAGGTTTTTAAAGAAACAAAATTAATGAATATTGATCAAATTTATAAATATAACACCTGTATACTTGTACGTAAGATAATTAATAGAGACATACATACACAAATAACATTTACCAAAAGAATGCAAATTCAAAAGCGCGTAACGAGGCAGGCCAGCCACGTAATCTTGAGAGCACCGAGGACAAACTACGGTAGAAAGACTGTCGTATATGAGGGGGCTCAACTCTATAACTCTATACCTAAAATCATTAAAGAATCCAAATCGCTTCCAACTTTTAAAAGGCTATTAAAACACTGTCTGAACTCAAATTTTATTTTCATTTTTATTTAACTAAGACTGAAACTTATTTCAAAATAAAATATGTACAGATACATAAAAAAGAAAATATTCACAAGGCATCAAAAAATACGTCCGCATCGTTGTCAATGGGAAAAGTGCCCAAAAGGCTGGCAGCATTGCCACGTTGTATGGCAATGCTGATTCTTTGGCCGAAAAATAGGCCAGCCCTTTGGTCACGTGAAGAGTCGACCAACCGCTTGGAAATATCCCGGAAAACTAAGTGGGCACTCGGACCCCATGGCCCTAGAGTTTCAACCCCAAACGGCTCGAACATATAGGTTCCAATAAGATTGGAATATTTGCGCCGTTTGAGGTTTTCTGCACCTGCAGCAGCCGCCCCAGCACAACCCGCCGTACTAGAAAGATGGGATGGCGCAAGGGTGTCGACACATGTTGCATCCCACACCAAAGGCCGACCTAACTTCCAAGGCATTATGGTCATACCGTCTGGTCTCTTCCCATCGTCGCGTGCCAAGCCATTGGGTTCTAGAACAGCTGGCACCCCGGCGGTGACGAGAGCACGACGGATAATGTCATTGATGCTAGCGTGCCGTGCTATCCGGCCGGCGCTCCTACTGCAGGATAAGCCATGGTGTCCGAGGCAGTCGACATCTTCACCGCATTGACAGCGATGCAGAGCCACGCAAGGAGCGCCAAGACGCAGGCAAGTAGCGAGCCGGAAGGTCGAGTCACCCAGCATGGTGCCTATGTTGGGTGACGGTAGTGCCTGCAGCCAGAGGCCCGACTCCCACTCACCCACAGCCAGAAGGCGAGCACGCTCAGCAGCATTGGTGGACGTATTAATAAGATTATTCCGTACCAACCTGCAGAGCGGCTCATCCCACTGTCTCTGGGAAGATGGGTTCACGGGTCGATCTGTGTCCGGGCAAGCCATTTTCCAGGCATTCACCGCATCGGTCAAGCACGGCACTTCAGAGTCAACCAGGCAAGGGGCTAAAATTTTCCCAGCCAACTTTTCAGTGCTGTGGACAGAGGACAGGAAGGCCGGTAAGCTAATACTAGTAATTTTACGGACGCCGAGGCCACCAAAACGGATAGGTAGAGTGGCTTGAAGCCACGCTCGGTCGTCCAAGGCCACATTTAAAATGGATGAAAGTGTGCTGCGGATTATTTGGTCAATTTTGTCCAAGAGCTGTGGATGCTTCCATAAAGCTGAGGAGCGTAGAAAATAAATAAAATTCGGGCCAAAACAACAGTATCTAATCAGGGTGAATGCCGAGTGTACATTTATTTTAGAGAGTCTTTCCGAAACATCGTTGAAATTTTGAATTTTATCGTCGATGAATTGAGAAAAGCTGTCTTCCAAAATTGGGGAACCTAGGAGGTGCAGTGAACTTTTTTCAACAATTTTGATTTGCGGGGCTATTGCATTAAATTTTTCTAAGGTTAGTTGTCTGTTGGTGACGTCAGAGAGATAAATTTCACATTTTGATGGGTTAAGGTCCAGGCCAATGGATTTAAATTGTTGTTTGAGGAATATCAGGTCTTTCAAAACGGTGTCTACATCACCTCCTAGCGTTCCATCATCTAGATACCATACGTTAAATTTTGAATTTAGTTTCTGGATGATGGGATGAATAGCTAAGCTGAAAATGACAGGCCCGAGAGGGTCACCCTGTTGGCATCCTACTGCAGATTCTAAAACATTGTCCTTGTATAATAATTTGGAAGGGTACCTGTAACATTGCCATATAAAACCATAAATTTCGGGTAGTTCTTTTCTGACTTCAGCCAACAAAGTGTCCCTGTTCACAGAGTTGAAGGCATTCTTAACGTCAACCTTGAGGATGACCTCACCTTTGTTAGAGTTTAAAAAGGTGGAAAGTGCATGTACGGCAGCCTCACAACCCCCTCTCAAGCCAAAACCTAGCTGCAGGGGCTGAAACTGAGTTGTAAGTTTTTCGCTGTATAACTTACAACATATTTTGGCTGCCGTACGTCTGTATGTGTTGCCGGGCGTAAAAGAATAGCACCATCCCATTTCTTCCAGTGGGTGTCGTAAAAGGCGACTAAGGGACTTACTAGAGAATGGGCAGCAGCGTTCTCTATGTATTTTACCACCATACTGCGATCGCCAACCCGCCTGCCAAGCGTGGCGATTATGGCAAAACCCCCCAAAAATGACAAGCAGCCCTACAAAACGGCCCCTAGTACCCGGCGGCCCGCCTACCCTTGGCTACGGTAGCGGCCAAGGTAACGGTGAGGCAAGGGGTGCTAAGAATCTCCGGAAGAGATCTGGCTACCAAAACAAACGGAAACTGCACCTGGCAACGTACAACACGCGTACACTCCGGACCGACGAGAAGATTACCGAACTCGAGGAAGAATTGAGCAGGTTACGGTGGGGTATAGTAGGGTTATCTGAAGTTCGAAGAGAGGGGGAGGACTCGATAATCCTCAAATCCGGTAACCTGCTCTATTTCCGGGAGGGCGACCAGCAGTCCCAAGGTGGTGTCGGGTTTATTGTCCATAAGTCCCTTGTGACAAACGTGGTGAAGATCGAGAGTGTGTCGACCAGGGTGGCGTACCTTATACTCAGAATATCCGCAAGATATTCGCTGAAGGTCATACAGGTCTACGCCCCGACCTCGACACACCCCGACGATGAGGTGGAGACCATGTATGAGGATATATCCAAAGCCATGCATGGCTCTAAAACTCATTTCACCGTTGTCATGGGGGACTTCAACGCGAAACTGGGCAAACGGAACGAGGATGAGCTGAGAGTGGGGCAATTTGGAGTTGGACGACGGAACCACCGGGGTCACTTACTGGCCAGTTTTATGGAGAAGGAAGGCCTCTTCATGATGAACTCCTTCTTCAGAAAACGGGAGCACAGAAAGTGGACCTGGCAGAGCCCTGATGGTGCAACTAAAAACGAGATTGACTTCATTATGTCGACGAAGAAGCAAATATTCAATGATGTCTCTGTGATCAACGCGGTGAAAACCGGAAGCGATCACCGCATGGTAAGAGGCACATTGAATATCAACATCAAGCTAGAAAGATGTCGACTAATGAAGTCTACGCTCCGTCCAGCACCGATCCAGGTCCAAAACCCCGAGAGCTTTCAGCTCGAACTCCAGAATCGTTTCGAATGCCTAGGGAGCTCCGTGGACGATTATAACGATGGGTTCGTGGAAACTGTCCATACGGTCGGGTCTAAGTTCTTCAAGACCCGCCGTACTAATGGCAAAAAGAAACTCTCTGATCCTACTCTGCAGCTAATGGAGGAGAGGCGTGAAATGATCCTGCAGTCTTCAGACGACGCGCTAAAGTACCGACAGCTCAATAGACAGATATCTAAGGCCTTGAAAAGCGACCTTCGCCGTTTTAATACGGACCGCATAAAGGACGCGATAGAGCGGAACAAGGGCTCTAAGGTCTTTTCAAGAGATCTGTCTATTGGGCAGAGTCAGCTTGCGAAACTGAAGACCAATGATGGCAGGATCGTTTCCTCCAAGCCGGAGCTGTTGAGAGAGATCGAGAGTTTCTATGGACAGTTATACACGTCAACAAGCAACCCCGTTACGGATCTGGCAAACGACCCAAGAGCCAGATTGACCCGACACTACACCGAAGATATCCCGGACGTTAGCTTGTACGAGATTAGGATGGCTCTGAAGCAGCTAAAAAACAACAAGGCGCCGGGTGATGACGGAGTCACGGCCGAACTCCTGAGGGCCGGCGGAAAACCCGTTCTTAAGGCCCTCCAGAAGCTGTTTGATTCCGTCATACTCGAGGGCAAAACGCCACAGGCATGGAACAGAGGTGTGGTGGTACTTTTCTTTAAGAAGGGTGATAATACTCTTCTTAAGAATTATAGGCCCATCTCACTTCTGAGCCATGTCTACAAGCTGTTTTCGAGAGTCATCACGAACCGTCTCGCGCGCAGGTTTGACGACTTCCAGCCTCCCGAACAAGCCGGATTCCGTAAAGGCTTTAGCACCGTAGACCACATACATACGCTGCGGCAGGTTATACAGAAGACCGAAGAGTATAACCTGCCTCTCTGCTTAGCGTTTGTGGACTACGAAAAAGCCTTCGATTCGATCGAGACATGGGCTGTACTGCAGTCTCTTCAACGGTGCCAGATCGACTATCGGTACATCGAGGTGCTGAAGTGTCTGTATGAAAACGCCACTATGTCAGTCCGACTCCAGGACCGGACTTCGAAACCTATCCTTCTGCAGCGAGGTGTGAGACAGGGAGATGTTATCTCTCCGAAACTGTTCACCGCTGCACTGGAGGATGTCTTCAAGGTTCTGGACTGGAAAGGGGCTGGCATCAACATCAATGGCGAGTACATCACTCACCTTCGGTTTGCCGATGACATAGTCGTCATGGCTGAGACCATGGAGGACCTCAGTGCAATGCTCGATGACCTCAGTAGAGCTTCCGAAAGAGTGGGTCTTAAAATGAACATGGAGAAGACAAAGGTCATGTCGAATGCCCATGTAACACCCACTCCCATGACGATCGGAGGCGCTACACTCGAAGTTGTGACCGAGTACGTTTACCTAGGACAGACTGTCCAGTTAGGTAAGTCCAACTTCGAGAAAGAGGTCAACCGTCGAATCCGACTCGGCTGGGCAGCGTTCGGGAGGCTTCGCAATATCTTCTCGTCCCAAATACCACAGTGTCTCAAGACAAAAGTCTTTGACCAGTGTGTGTTGCCAGTGATGACCTATGGTACAGAGACGTGGTCGCTCACAATGGGCCTTATCAGAAGGCTTAAAGTCACCCAAAGGGCAATGGAGAGGGCTATGCTCGGAGTTTCCCTACGCGATCGAATCAGAAATGAAGAAATCCGCAGGAGAACCAAGGTAACCGACATAGCCCGAAGAATTGCCAAACTTAAGTGGCAGTGGGCAGGGCACATTGCTCGCAGAACAGATGGCCGATGGGGCCGAAAGGTTCTGGAGTGGCGACCGCGTACCGGAAGACGTAGAGTAGGAAGGCCTCCCACAAGGTGGACCGATGACCTTGCGAAGACCGCGGGTATCCGCTGGATGTGGGAAGCACAAGACCGGTCGAAGTGGAGGAGCCTGGGGGAGGCCTATGTCCAGCAGTGGACGTCTTTCGGCTGATATGATGATGATGATGATGACGTCTGTATGTACATCCGACGGCGATGGGACGAATGCCGCCGTCCTTCTTGCGCAGGGCACAAAGGTTGGCGCCGTATAGGACATCGATGACGGCATCGTTCACCCCGCCGGTGAGCATGAGGTTGATCAGGGCCGCAAGCTCCTTCAAAAGCGACTCACCAGCTTCCCCGGCGCCTGAACTCATAAGATCCTTTAAATGTTGTGGAGTCAGGCCGTCGAGGCCGCCAGCGGAACCACTTCTGAAGGAGTTCACGGCTGCAATCAAACACTGTCTTAAATAGTGTTTAAAATTTTATGGTAATACTATTATTTTGTAACTTAATTTTAGATTTTAACCCAGCGAAACCGTCGCATAACTCAATTTTTATGTTTTTTCTCATAGAAGTGAATATTGTATTCTTTTTGAGAGAAATAAATTATCTTAAACCGTAAACCGTGATTTAGACCTGACCCATCTCCATGTTTGGCAAGCCAATCCCTTGGGAATAGCGAGCCAAATACTTAGGAATGATCATGGATCAGAACCTCTCCTTCGTTGAGCACATCAAGAGGGCGCACTCACGCGCTGCTTTCGCTCTCGGTAGGTTGCGCTCTGTTCTAAATACACGTAGCAAGTTGTAACTCAAGTGCAAGTTGCGGATTTACACGGCGTGCATTAGGCCCATCATGACATGCATGTGCAGTCTTTGCACACACGAAACCCCAATTCATCCATAGGATGCAGACCCTCCAGAACCGATTCCTCCGCCACGCCACCGGTTCCCCCTGGTTCGTTCGGAACGAGATCATCCGTCTCGATCTGAAAATCCCCACCGTCATTCAATTCATGAAACGCAACTCGAAGCGTTTCTTCGCTAAAGCCGAGACACATCGCAATCCTCTGATTGTGAAGGCCGCTAGTTTATTTATTTAAACTTTTCGCACACAAAAGCGGACTTAGGCATTCTCTACCAGTCAACCAATGGTGGTGAAGAGATTAGATGGCAGGTGCTTAGGTTGAGAGGAATAATGATACAAAATACTATTCAAAATACAATCATCAGAATGAATTATACATAACCGGATACACTAAGACATAAATAGTTAGTAGAATTCGCCGGCCGAGACATATTCTCTTAGATCCAGATGACCCCATTACTCCCCTCCAAGAAAGCAGTAGGGCTACCAGTACAGTACCTACACGAACACAGACAACCGTCACTCCGACCTTGCCGCCGAGGTCCTCGCGCCCCGTGAAGACCCCGAGTTAACGAAGAGACGACGAGCAAGGGACGGTCGGGGGCAACCGTCCCTTGCTCGTTGAAGTGCCAGCCCGCGCCGCAGCTAAGCCTGTAGAGTTAAATTCCCCGAGATTTAATAATAATGATAATGATTAGATCCAGCCTGTCCCTTGCTGACGATCAGTGACGCCCTGAGCCGAGGCCCGTACCCCACAGGGGGTGCCCTCAGAGTGCAGTCGCTTAGTAATGTAAGTAGTTTTACGCCCCTGGCTGGAGGCTTTAAGTTCTCTTAAGGCAGCCACAGGAAAGTCCGATTAAGTAGTCACGGCCTCTCAAGGTCAACTTCGAAATTCCATATACAAAAAAAAAAACCGCGAGTCAGTTTGCGTAGGAAAGGCGAAAGAAGCGAAACTGTCTACTGTGAAATAAAGTAATACCCGTGCATAACGGTATTAAGATTTTTTATGTGTGATTTATTAGTATGGAAAAGAAGCGAAAAATAGACCTAATGGAGAATGTTCAAAGATAAATGGAACTTTCAGGATTTTATGATTGAGTCCAGTAATAGGCGCTATGTAAAATTTGTAATGAAACCATAGCTGTTCCCAAACGACGCTATATGAATCGAAACATCTTCAAAATGAGTCCAAATATACAGGAAGTATGCGGACGAAAAAAATTGAAGCTTTGAAGCGCGGACTGAAATTGCAGTAATCTTTGTTTACCAAAGCAAACACTCAACAAGAGTCTGCAAACTCGCCCCAGCTTTCGTGTGGCTCTTGAAATTGGAAAACGTGGAAAACCATTCACCGATGGAGAAATGATAAAAGAATGCTTGATTGCAGTAGCCGAAGAAATATGCCCAGAAAAGGTAAATTTATTTAAAAGTGTCAGTTTGTCAGCAAAAACGGTAGCTCGGAGGGTGCAAGATATTGCAGAAAATATATAATCTCAACTGTTAAGCTACGCTTGCCGCGGTTGGTCCGTGGATGGGTGACCATCTTTACATACCAAGACCCCTCGGCTGTCTCTGTGGATCTTTGACAGTCGTTACGGGTCGTCACAAGCCCGAAAGTCTGACAACCAGTCTTACCAAGGGGTATCGTATTAGCCAGTAACTGGGTTGTGGAGGTCGGATAGGCAGTCGCTCCATGTAAAATACTGGTATTCAGCTGCATCCGGTTAGACTGGAAGCCGACCCCACCATAGTTGGGAAAAGGCTAGGCAGATGATGATATCATCTCAACTGTCTGATAAAAATGGACATCTTGAGTGGTTTTCTCTAGACTTGGATGAGTCAATGGATTTGTCGAGTCAAAGTCAAAGTTATTTATTTGCAGTAAATGCGGTACAAAAGATGGTAGTTACATAAATTGTTAGTACGATGACACATTTCGCCATAAGTTGGCATGCAAATATTAAAGTAAGATGCTAGGGGTAGCTGTCAATTTTAAGCTTCAAAAACTCAACAGTTAAATAAAATAGGTAATTGCTATTCCAATATACAAACAAAGTTTGCTAATATTAAATAAAATGAGAACATAAGAAAATAAAACAACACAAAATGCAGTGCGTACGAGTACTGCTCAGGTGTTGATTTTTATTCGAAGAGTAGATAAAAGTGTATGAAGAACTTCTTGATATTGATAAATATTCAGGGCAAGACAGCTGGGGCAGATATTTTAAGGGACTTGAAAACTGATGGAGGCAAAAATATGTATGGAAAAAATTAAGGAGTGGTTGCACTAAGTCAAAGGCTGTAGAGAATGATAGTGGTTCAAAACCATTAGTCTTCCATTGTATCATTCTTCAACAGTGTTTGTGCAGAAAATGTTTGGATATGTCTGAAGTTCTAAAACCAGTCATATCAGTTGTTAAATTCATCAGATCCACTGGGCTGAATCACCGACATTCCGCGAGTATAATGAAGAGATTGGAGAAAATGACTTACCATAATATATCATGCTGCCGTACGCTGGCTTAGTTGCGGAAAAATCCTTAAGCGCTTTTTTGAACTTCGAGCAGAGATCGTTTTTTTAAAATGAGAAGCATCGCCCTTTTGCCTATTTTGAAAATAGTGAATGGATGTGGAAAGTTAGCATTCTGTGTCGATTTGACAAATCATAATGAACGAACTGGACTTGAGATTGCAAGGAGAAAATCAGCTTCTTCCTGATTTATACACCAATATCAAGTCCTTCAGGCAGAAATTATACTATTTCAATCGTAATTACGTAAAAACTGTTTCACACATTTTAAAACATGTGAAATATTCAGCCACACTACGGACACTGAATTTCTCGTCGATTTTGCAATCGAAACTTTGAGTGCTTTTAAGATAAATTTTGATACTCGTTTCTCAGACTAGCATTGAAACCCTGGCTCCGGAAGTCCAAATGGAAATTTTTGATTTACAGTGCAGATTAAGTACAATAAAATACAACCGACTTCCAAAAACACTCGGGGGAGAAATCTCGATGATCTATCTATCTATCTATATATAATAGGTCTTTACCTATGAAATTGCCGTTTTGTATGAAAAAATTTAAACGAATTTTTTTCATGAATTTTTTATTTGTATTAATCGAAGTAATCACCCATGCAATCAATGCATCTTTGCCATCGCAGTGGCAGTTTATTGATGCCCTTCTTAAAGAAATCAGCTGGACGGGAGGCAACAAATTCTTCAAAGGCATTTTGTACTGCCTCTCGGGTATTAAATTTTTTTCCCGCCAAGAAGTTATCCAAATTCTGGAAAAAGTAGTAGTCTGTAGGCGCAAGGTCTGGTGAGTAGGGCGGATGACGGAGAGCTTCCAACCCCAGTTCTTGCAACTTGGAGACCGTCTGCTGTGCAGTATGAGGTCGCGCGTTGTCGTGCAGGAGCAGCGGAGACGAGCGATTGACCAATGCTGGTTGGAGATGCGCCAGCTTCTCCATCATTGTGTTCAGTTCTTCACAGTACACATCTGCAGTAATGCTCACCCCGTTTGGTAAGAAGCTGTGATGAATCACACCGGCGCTAGACCACCAAACAGTGACCATCACTTTTCTAGGGGTAAGTTTTCGTTTAGGGCATTGTTTAGGTGCTGAACCTGGTTATCAAACAGAATCCATTTTTCATCGCAGGTAACAATGCGGTTCAAAATTCCTTCATTTGTGTGTCTGTTGAGCAGTGCAAGGCACGTCTCGACGCGTACTTCGCGCTGGCGATCATTGAGTTCGTGGGGCACCCATTTGTCAAGCTTTTTTACCTTGCCAATTTGACGCAAATGGACCAATATTGTTTTGACGCTAACGTCGAAAGCTGCTGCTAATTCAGCCGTAGATTGTGTATCATCAGCTTCCACAATCGCCTTTAATTCGTCATTGTCGACCAAAGTCTTCGGACGACCGCGAGGTTCATTTTTCAGGTCGAAATTTCCAGAACGGAAGCGAGCAAACCAATAACAGGTGGTGCGTTGGTTTGTAGTGTTAGCTCCGTAAACGTCGTTGATGTTGCGTGCCGCTTGTGCCGCGTTGCTGCCACGACGGTACTCATATTCCATAATTACTCGAATTTTTAACGTATCCATGATGACGAAAAAGATTGAAATGCGATGAAAATGTAACACTAATCAATAAAGAAATGACTACTTTTAGAAAAAAAAATCCATGTTTTTAAAATAAAATTAATTTGAAATTAGAATTCTTAGCCAAACAAAAATTATTTTGATTTGAAATGGCCAGTACTGCAGAACGGCAATATCATAGGTAAAGACCTAAAAAGACAAGTCCTGACTGACTGACTGACTCATCAACGCCCAGCCCAAACCCTTGGACCTAGAAAGCTGAAATTTTGCACAGAGGTTCCCTTTATAATATAGACAAGGAATAAGGAAGGATTTTTCGAAATTCAACCCCAAAAGGAGTTAAATAGGGGATGAAAGTTCCGCGCGGGTGAAGCCGCTGGCAAAAGCAAGTACATAAAAAAATACATACAGTGAAACATATAAGCTCCTCCTTTTTTGGAAGTCGGTTAAAAATACCTAAATTCGTCTTAGTCGGAATTTTATGAGGGTCTTCCACTGGTACAATTTGATCATTTGCATTTTGTTCTTGGGTTGTTTTCTGTTTTTGGTACTACATCTGATAAATTATACAAAGAATGTTTACAGATCGAAATTAACCGATGAGCATCTTAAATCTCTTTTAATAATTGGTACAAGTAAAATTGATCCACAACTACAAACTATTGTCGGTGGAAAATCACAATAATATAAATCTCATTAGTGTTTTTTGTTTTACTGTGATTAGTAGGATTGATTTCAATTATTTGTTAGTTATAAATATGCTTAAGCTTAGATATTTAAGTTTTTTCATCATTTTTGTCGTTAAGTACCTTGCAAGTAAAATAAAACCGAGTAATTATCATTCTGTTTTCGTCTTCAACTTTGCAATTGGCTGTCGCGGGCTGGATTGGTGCATGGCGCACTGTGGATCGAAAATCGCCTCTAGAAGACTTAGGGATTTCAATTTGCAAGTGCCGGATTTTTTGCCGGTTATCGCTTCTATTAGTTATTACTTTATTCAAAAATGACACTCGAGTTAATTCTGCACAAAAACGAAAGAATTATAATTTTTTTACGAAAAATTTGTATGAAGCTAGTATGAAAAAGTTAATTATCTCGTAAACACCCAGGAAAACCGTAATATCCTCCCAGGTGGTTATAGTACTAATTATTTATGATTTTTTGACATGTGTCATATAACGGTTATAGCTGCTAAATTTTTTTTAAAAATCGTCAAAATATTTTTATTTATTTTTACATATGAAACGGTTCCTTTTAGTGACTAAATTAAGATCATTGTTAAAAAACCGGTCAAGTGCGAGTTGGACTCGCGCACCGAGGGTTCCGTACAAACCTGTGGGTATATAAGTAAAAGTTCAAAATTGTCAAAAATATTTTTTTTATATGACGAAACTAAAAACTTACGGTTTTCGTAATTTTTCCTATATCTGTACTATAAGACGTGACTTCGTACAAAATTTCAAGATTCTAAGTTCACGGGAAGTACCCTGTAGGTTTTGATTCCCGTGCGAGTTTCGAAAATTTGCGGAATTTTGCGGCCTAAATGGCTGTATCTTTTGATTGCGTTGACTTAGAAGGTTGATTTTTCTACAGCTTCCAGGGACAGTAGAACTAAGTATCATATAGAAATTTCAGTTTGATACCTCCACGCGTTCCTGAGAAAAACGGTCTTGACAGACGGACGGACGGACGGACGGACGGACGGACAACAAAGTGATCTTATAAGGGTTCCGTTTTTTCCTTTAGAGGTACGGAACCCTAATTATGAAGAATTTTACTGATTCAAATATTAAGAATATATAAAACGAGATAAATATTTAAAAAAATAGAAAAAAATAAATCAAATATTATTCATTTTCCTTATCTTTGTCGTTGTCGGACTCCAATTCTGAGTCAGAATCCAGATTGGATATATCTAAAAACTCGAACTCACTTTCCTGAAACTGAATTAAGTCTGGAGTTTCAGCAAAAAAGCTCTGCTTTCTCTTGGCATCTAACTTAGGCCTTTGTGCACTTAGGAAAGGATCCGAAGAAACAACAAGCATATTTAAGATATCTTGATTAGACTCTTGCCTGCTTTTTTTGCGCGAATGATGTTCCCGGAACCTCCTAAAATCTTTGTTTCGAGACTCTGAGGCTTCCTCCGAGAGAGTCCCAATCGGCACAATATCATTTTTCTCGATTATGTCAGCCCCGTGTATTAATAATTTATGTACGGTTGACGACATGTAGTACCAGTCGTACAATTCCACGTACTTTTCTGCTGTTTTGCGGGCAAAATCTTTAAATCTTATTACGTCGATCTTCTCGCCAGATGTTATCGCTTGCAAAATCACAGCAAATCTTTTAATAAGATCTTCGTCCAACCCGGTAATAGCTGCAGTTTTATTGGGAAACTCGAAAAACTTTCTTGCGGTATTCCCGTCATTGGTAGTTCCCGAGCCTTATTTCACAATATCAATCAACAGATTGAGCTGATCTTTGAATTTATTTTGAATTGTTTTCTGTTCTGCAACATTTCTTTGTCCTCATTACTTCTCGCTGCCCACCGTTTGAAGTCGAGCCTGTACGCAATATGTAACAGACATTCCATACAATTTATGCATGCGTGTAGGGATTTTTTTTTTTTTTTTTTTTTGGGTGGGAAATCGTCAAATAACTTTTCCCGCTCTGGGTGGAGCAGGAGGGCGTGTCAGACTTTTACTGACTAAAACCCACCCGTGTTCCTTCAGTAGCCCTTAAGCCAGGGGCTGTGGTGTCTCTTTCGAACAAACCCGCACCCCTGGCAGGCATCGACCCTTGCGGGTCCCATCACTTTTTGTGCTGACATCTCTTTGAGGCGCGCGTGGAACACAACGCGCCGTCGACTTGGGCTTGGTCCTTACCGGACAGCGAGCTACCCATTACTCGCCGTCCGCAAGCCCATGCCTACGGTGGCCGGAAATCGGCCTGGGATTCCCGACGCCCAGGGCGTCTCCGTATCCTGCGGCGGCTGGGGTCGCGAGGGCGCATATGCTGCCTCTCCCTCACGTGCGCTGCCTCCCTCTTCGCGAGCATTACTGCTTCGCTGAAGGAGGTGACGGCTCCCCATGCCCTCTCGCTCCGTACCATGGCTTGGACCAGGGCCGGACGCGAGAGATCGCCGCCGCCGATCGCCTCCACGAGGACACGGCGGTGCTCCGCCCAAGCTGGGCAGACCGCCACCGTGTGCTCCACCGTGTCCTCAGGGCGATCTTCGCAGTGGAAACACCCGGGCGTTTCCTCCCGCCCTATCCGAAACAGGAACCTCCCGAAACAACCGTGTCCGGTGAGGACCTGCGTCAGGCGGAAGGTGAGGACGCCATGCCGCCTCTCAAACCACTCCTCAAAGAGGGGACTTACCGCCGCAATCGTGGCGTGCCCAGCACTGGGTTGCGACAATCGCTCTCTCCATGTCACCATGAGATCCCGCCGGAGCTCTGTCCGCTGTGCCGCGATTTCCCGCGGCAGCGGAGTTACGCCCCGGCGTTTGGCCTCCTCGCGCCACTTCCATATTTGCGCGAGGACCTTTGCCTCCAGATCCCATGGCGGTAATCCGGCAAGGAGGCCCGCCGCCTCGCCGGAGATCGTGCGATATCCTCGGATCATCCTGATCGCCATGACCCTATGGGACGCCCTCAGCTTGCGAGCTGGTTGGCGCCTCAATGTAGGCGCCCACACCGGCGCCCCGTATAGGGCCATGGACCGCACGATCCCCGCGTAGAGCCTCCGGCAGGAGGCGTCTGGCCCCCCTAGATTGGGCAATAGCCGCTTCAGCGCAGCCCCGGCCCGCTCCAGTCTGGGAGCCAAACGGCGGAAATGCTCCGCGTAGTTCCACCGGCTGTCGAGGACGAGTCCCAGGTACTTCATCGTCGACTCGACGCCGATGTGAAATGCGTGTAGGGATGACAAGCCAAATTTGTATATGTCAGCACACACAGTCTTTGATGTTACAACATCTAAGCGGTTCATTTCCGTAGGTTTTGCTAAGCACAGGTAGCACGATGCATTTGATCTGGCCTCAGAAAGGTACGTGCAGACTTTGGCGTCGATCATTGTCATCATTAGTTGATGAGTCACCATGTTATTATTACTGCACTCTGTAGGGATAAGGGCCTCAATTTCATCATCCATTTGTCTTTTGAGACCAATGACAACTGCTTCGCTCTCCTTTAAAAAAGTAAACTGAACTGGACGACAATACAAAGTTGAACATGGTTTTGGGTTCGTCCATACAGTATTATCTCCATCTGTCAGTTTTAGTGGCACCAAGGAGGTCATGAAAATGCTTGCATCATCTTGCTCACCCTCCATTTTCTACTTGTATCGGCTTTGGTTGGAAGCACCATCAAATCCCCACTTGGATATCAGCTTTAGCGGCTTATTTTGCACATCGGCATAGTCAGAAAGACTTTGAAGGATCCTCGTCACCGTGATGTCAAGTAAAGCTTGAAGTGTAATCCTAGCCGAGGAATCCGTAACTGACACTGATTGCTTCGGAGGGTAACAATCAAGCTTAGTTTGTTGCACTTTATAGTAGGATGGATAAATATCCTTAGCACCTTCCCGAACGGCAGCCTCTCGCAAAGTAATATATTGCCACTTTGACAGTTTTAGTGAAAGAAACAATCCAAGCGCTTTCTCCGGTGTAAATATGACCGTTTTCACTGGTTTCTAATTTTTACGGCTGATTCAGGATTATTCATCATGTATTCGATCACAGATGCGATATCCTCATGCCCTTCTTCTTTTAAACGCGCTGCAGCTGCATATGCCAATTCACTGGAGTTTTCGCCTGTATGATCATCAGATCTTCTCTTTTTCTGTTTACTTCCCAAATCTTCGAGTGGTTTTCGGCACCTTTTTGTCATTGTTCCAACGGAAGATGATGACGACGGTTCTTGAGAGTCTGATCGTGCTCTTGGTATCTCATCAACAGTTGGTTCTTGACTAACTAAAGTTTGCACACAACTTGGCCAATCAATATTTGCCTGCAGCCAATTTCCGTACAGTCTTCTGAAGTGATCAAGGAATCGGTTGGATTTCTGCCACCTCTGTAAAGCAGCTCGCGTGAATTTCCGACAAAATTCTTTGAGAGTTACTCGATCTTCGGCAGAAAGGCAATCGCCTATGCGGGATACAACTGCACCAAACAATACTTCATGATTAAATGAAGTACTCTCACTTTTTAGAAGAACAAACAAGTCGAAATTGGTGATTAAACTTTCCATTTTAAGATGTTATAGTCGCAGAGCAAAAATTTGGTGTTAGCAGTTACACAGTTGTGAACAATCTAAATTATAAAGCAAAATGTTAGCGGTTTTATTGCAAAACATCGATAATTAGTTAACTACCCTCATTAGAGTTTTAGAAGATGTGCTAATGAAAATTTATAATCGTCAAAAACATTTCTGAGAACTTACCACTACTAATCAACAAATTAGCTTACTTATCAGAAATCATTAACGATAATTTAATCACCTATTCAGACTTATTAGAAGACTAAATCATTGTAATTACTTAATCACTTATTTTCAGACTCACTAGAAGACTAAACCATTTGTTATTTGGTATTTTGGTTGTATGTAAAGTTTTAAAACTCATTTTGTATTGATAAATATCTAGTTCAAACATAGTTGTCTAAGTGTGGATGTACTATAAACCTCTGACTACTCCTTCGGGAATATAGGGGTGATGCTATTTTATGTTACGTGTTGTTAAAAGTCTGTGTTCCTCAACTTAAACACTAAAAGGAACCGTTGCATATGTAAAAATAAATAAAAATATTTTGACGATTTAAAAAAAAAATCAGCAGCGCTAAACGTTATATGACATATGTCAAAAAATCATAAATAATTAGTACTATAACCATCTGTGAGGATATTACGGTTTTCCTGGATGTTTACGAGATAATTAACTTTTTCATTCTAGCTTCATACAAATTTTTCGTAAAAAAATTATAATTCCTTCGTTTTTGTGCAGAATTAACTTGGGTGTCATTTTTGAATAAAGTAATAACTAATAGAAGCGATAACCGGCAAAAAATCCGGCGCTTGTAAATTGAAATCCCTAAGTCTTCTAGAGGCGATTTTCGATCCACAGTGTGGCGGGCTGGATTTGGCCGGCGGCGGCGGGCCAGTGTTGCCAACCCGTACGATAATTATGGGGGCGTACGATAATTTGGCTAATGGTACGATGTACGATAATGAATGTCTAATGTACGATAATTTTGTGCTTTGGACTGACCAAAGCACAAAATTATCGTACATTAGACAGAGTTGTCAGAAAAAATAAACGAAACATAATCTCAATGGCAAATGTAAAGAATGACAGCGTCGACAAGTAAATGTCTCTCTTTAACTCTTTCCCTTACATTAACTAGCGCACAAACCTGAAAATATTTATATGTTTCCATCCGCAATAAGCAAATAGTCGTAAACGAAACGTCAAATAGCTTTTTGGTGAAAAACTTAAGTAATGATTCTTTATTTATGATTTTATCTAATCATATACTGTGAACAAAATTTAAAAAAAAAAAAACCGGTCAAGTGCGAGTTGGACTCGCGCACCGAGGGTTCCGTACAAACCTGTGGGTATATAAGTAAAAGTTCAAAATTGTCAAAAATATTTTTTTTTATATGACGAAACTAAAAATTTTCGGTTTTCGTAATTTTTCCTATATCTGTACTATAAGACGTGACTTCGTATAAAATTTCAAGATTCTAAGTTCACGGGAAGTACCCTGTAGGTTTTGATTCCCGTGCGAGTTTCGAATATTTGCGGAATTTTGCGGCCTAAATGGCTGTTTCTTTTGATTGCGTTGACTTAGAAGGTTGATTTTTCTACAGCTTCCAGGGACAGTAGAACTAAGTATCATATAGAAATTTCAGTTTGATACCTCCACGCGTGCCTGAGAAAAACGGTCTTGACAGACGGACGGACGGACGGACGGACGGACGGACGGACAACAAAGTGATCTTATAAGGGTTCCGTTTTTTCCTTTAGAGGTACGGAACCCTAAAAAAAACATTAATTAACTGAACACTACGACAAAACACGGTTACGGTTTGATCTGCTGGTGAAACTTGGCAAATACTCCTCCTTTGACTCTATACTTGTCGTTTGTTTTCAATTTAAATGAATTAATGAGGTTTTTTTTTGTGATTTGGATTTTGTACGATAATTTTGCCCGGAATACGATAATTTTCGGATCAGAACTCGATAATTTGAACTTTTGGAGTTGGCAACACTGCGGCGGGCCGTAGTTTGGAGACCCCTGTATCAGAGTCGCATCGCGCCGGTCTGAGGACTCTGTAAAAAAACCTGAGAAAAAAATCCCTGCCGGATAAGAGGCTCATGGTAAAAGTGAAGTATAATAAAATTACGCAGGTTATAGATTTATAGGTAGCTTGATTAATACAGGATAAGTTTTATCCAGTGCGCAAACTGTAAACGTGAATTCAGCATATTATTCTAGATACCCAGAGCAGAAATTTTTCTTCGGTTATACAAAAACAAAAAAATCTGCTGCTCTATACATTTCGACCGCATAGGTTTTGCACTTTTCTATGAAACAGTTAATTTTTTTGATGTATGACCGACGAAAAATTTCTGCGCAAGGGGGTCTAGAATGATGTGCTGAATTCATGACTTACAATATGCTCCCCTATAAAATTTACAAAATACGAGCAGCTGACATGTTCCTGAGGGGTGAGGGTTTACGAAGTCGGGAGGTAAAAGTAATTTTTTATTGCTAAATTTTTACTCTTGGCCTAGATTACCCCCGTTTTCGTCGCACATTCCGCAATGCTTGAAGACTAAGGTCTTCAACCAGAGCGTCCTGCCCGTGATGACATACGGTGCCGAAACGTGGACACTGACAGTTGGGCTGGTCCAAAAATTTAAGGTCGCTCAGCGCGCTATGGAGCGGGCTATGTTTCTTTGAAGGATAAAATCAGGAATTAAATTATCCGGAAAAGAACCGGAGTTACCGACATAACTTATAGAGGTGAGCAAGCTGAAGTGGCAGTGGGCTGGCCATGTTTTTTGAAGGACCGATGGACGGTGGAGCAGACGAGTCCTGGAGTGGAGACCGCGTCTCGGCAAACGTAGCGTGGGTCGCCCTCCAGCTAGATGGACCGACGACCTTAAAAAGGTGGCTGGGTCAGACTGGATGTGGAAGGCGGAGGATAGAGTGTTGTGGCGCAGTCTGGGAGAGGCCTATGTCCAGCAGTGGACTGCGATAGGCTGAGTTAATTGATTGATTGATTGAGATTACCCACCGTAATGGACTTAGTACCTAAGAAAGTAGCTACGGCTCATGCTGTGCTCGCAAATGTTGCCATCGGTCCCACCGTTTCTTAAAGCCTATTGATTTTGTTTGTTGATTTGACGGTAGATTTACTAATCGGTGACATGATTAAAATTTCAGAAACCGAGGTTTGAACTCCTGAAAAACGGTTTATTTACTGTATTTTTCGTTTGATATTGCTGTATTTGTAAACGCTATTTGATTCGACAGATTAAATCTGCAACATTGTATAGGTACTAACTGAAAGATGAGTTTGGGTAAGAACCTACGTAGAAGGTAGGTATCCGGATGGGATCGTGACGATAAGTCATAGATGTGTAAGTATTTATGTAATCTGTACTGTACGCACACTGCATGGCGAAGCGCATTTGGAGGTTAGGTATTCGCAACATCGGAGGCATTGCGTCGCGATGTAAACAAAGCCGAAGCAGCGCGGGCGCCGGGGTCGTGCGGGCGTGCGCATGCGCGGGCGGAGCGCGCGGGCGGCGCTTGCGCAGGGCGGGCGGCGGCCGGGCGTCAGTCCGCGCGCGTCCTCGCCATGGCTCGGTGGCTGAAGGCTCTGGCGGCCGTGCTACTGCTCGCCGCCGCCGCGACCGCGCGTAAATCCCCCGCCCCGAGCAAACATATCGAGCCCCAGATCGAAGAGGTCACCGCCAAACAGTTGGAGAGAGTGCTGGAAGACAAGGATTTCGTCGCGGTGTACTGGTGTAAGTGGCACTTGCCCGCTGCCTGCCGACCGGCGCGCGTCTCCGTTTAATTTTGCGAGCTTTCGAAAGCTGGCGGCTGGCCAGGGCGGGGGCGGCCCTCGCCGTGTTGAAACGTCTGCGACGGCGCCCGTCCAAATGGGTTATCGTCGAGTTAATGATCTTCGGACGGGCCGAGGGGGAGACCGCTTCGGCGGACCCGAGCTTTCGGCTGATGTGCGCATGATATTTTCGAAGCGAGCGGCTCGGTTTGCGATTCGCGAGTTATGCAACCGAGCCGCGGAGACAATAAAACTTGACCCGGCCGCCGACCGATGTGGCCGTCGGCGCGGCCTAAAATGGTGCCGAGTCTCGTTTTCCACCGTTCCACCGATGCTGGCTCCGCCAAGGTCGCAAGGCGCCTACGCTCTTAGCTCGGCTAAAACTGTGTGCCGCCGCATTTGCCGCTGAAATAGACTTCCATTACGTGGTATCGGCATTCCGACTATTTTCTTTTGTCGCCAACTGTCGATGTGATCTGTTTGTTGCTACGTCACATTCCTCTCAATGATCATTTCGTAAAAGTGCAATCTGTGCGTGTGTGCATATGAGTGTGTGAGTTGGAAGCAAATGTAGCAATAGGCTAATTCGCCAGATATTCATTAATAATCATGACATATGTGGCTGTTGCCATGCCTACAATGCATCTCTCACTCATCCGGAGGATGCAGTGGCTGGTCTAGACACAAAAAGGGTTATAAATCACTGTCGAAGCCGCCACCGATGCAAGATTGTCTCTTGGCTGAGAGACTAAATTGTTCCGAGCTAACTGTAGGTGTATACTAAGAAAATTGTTTTCATGGTTTTATAAGGGTCTTGGTTTAAACGTTATCCTGTTAGTCAGAAGTTTAAATTGGAGTAACCACGATGGGAAAGAAGCTGCAAATATTGATAAGCATAAACAAAAACATAAACAAAACATAACTCGTTAATAAGCAGAAGCTTAATTATAAACGGCTTTGGAATAAAACAGCAATTTAATAACCTACGTATACTAATGTTATTCATGATTGACCGAGGTTTTAGTAAATTACTAAATGATGATGATAACAGTGATCTGGCAAATCAAATACCTAAATACTGATTATGAAGACAATCATTTCAAACAATTTACAAATATTGATCACGATAGGACAGCTAAATACTCTGGCTAAAGCGTCTAAACAACAATTACCAGAATAATTTGAACATCAGATAAAATCAAATAGATGCGGCCACTTGATAGTGTGAAGCCGTCATGAAAAGTTTTTTGTGTTATAAAAATAGGCCCTGCTACCTAATTGCGTAATGCATTATTGACAAACGATTCAGATTAATTTGCTTCGTTTCTATCGCAATTTGCTTAAATTTACGAATTTCGAATTGCGAAACTCCAATATCTGTGAAAGCGATTACTATTCTATTAGAGTGAATGATATGTCGGGAAAAATTGGGTATACGGTCTATTTTTCTAACTAAAGCGAATTGCGTAACTAGTTTGACAGCTATCAGTTTGTTTGAAACCAACGAGTAGTCTGTTTCGCAAGCCGAAGGCAACGTACTCGCCGCAATCATTTTTCTTCTTACATTTTAATGGGATTTAATCATTAAATCTCTTAAATTATAACGAAAAAATATAAGTGGTAGTCTTCCTGATAAACTGTGAATGTGATTTTGTGTAAAACCTCAATGTTATATCAGTATTGTGGTATTTTGGTATTTTGAATAGCGAAGCAACGAGGTGATTATACAGAGTTAATTGCAATCGTTTTCTTCTGTAACGTGTGCTTACAACCTAAAATAAAGATTCCTACTAAGAGAACCTACCTAGATGATATTTCAGAAACGAGATAATTTGGTGGCGTTTTAACGAAATACAAATTCGTAGGTACCTCGTATCGAAACTTATCATAATGTCACCAACTTAGCAAGCCAGTCGAGCATTTACGAATTGTAATTAGAAAACCTAAAAAGCGATCAATTTAAACAGGAAGAACAAAAGAAGCACACATTGAAGAAGCAGTTAATGTCAATGTATTATCTATCTAAAGACTTCTATGAACTAGCTACACACACCGTAAATACAGACTTATTTCCACATCATTGTCTGTTCAAGGTAATATCAATATTATTTCCTATAAAAGAACCTATTGAATATGCCTAAATATTGTATATACACAATACATATTGTTTGTTGTCAATACAAAATATAGATAAGGCAATGCATAATTACTTTAAGCAAAGTAGGTAGGTAGGTACTTTCCCGTCAGTGTCGTAGGAGGCGACTCAGGGACTTACTAAGAATGGGTAGCAGTGTTCTCCATGCATTTTACCACCATACTGCGATTGCCAACCCGCTTGCCAAGTGTGGCGATTATAGCAAACCCCCCAAATTGGGGGAGGCCCATGTCCAGCAGTTGACGTCTTTCGGCTGAAATGATGATGATGGCCTACTAGGTACCTTAAATATTTTTCAACTAATTATTGTGAATAATAAGTTAGTAAAAATATCCAATTCAATTATTCTGTCTGTGGATTACAGTCCACTCCCTCTCACAGAGAGGCCTGTGCCTGTCAAGTTTATCACACACATTGCATTGTAAAATTACTATGCAATGTGTGTGAAGATTTTCAATCATACAATATTATTCTTTACATTCGGTGGAAATCCACAAAATAAGCATTGTACTCTACATGCATCAGACTATGGTAGTATTGAACATTGTTTTCTAAATATTGAAAAACCATAATACCTATTTATTTGTTATGTTTATTATGTGGAGGCCTACAAAAAATATTTCTCATTGAATTGGTTTTGCTTGATATTAATACACAATGTATATAGTTAAATAATACGTCCATCAATTTTTTTATTTATTATTAAAAAAATGACTTGCCTATGAGGTACCTAAATAAAGATAATTTATACTTTTTAGTCAAGTATCTATGTTCCATCCATCAATAGAATTGTAGGCATCTAATTACTGTTTATCTAATAGCAGAATATTGTAGTTTTGTAAAGTACATCAGTAGATTGTGCATTGAAGCGTTTAAGGGAGAGGCCTATTAAAGACTGGATGAGTAATGGATGATGGAAAATAATGAGGATGTACTTAAATTATTTTTTGTATCTTTCAGGTGGCTCAACTATATAAACAGGAAAAATGTAAACTTTCTCTCAGCAACATTACCAAGCTGTATTAAATTATAAATGACTTCCACAGGAAAACAGTAGCCCAAATTTGCCAAATTCCACTAATCTATACAATATACTTGTTTGAATTTCTTTTTGCCTCATAGCCAACAAATTCATGTCAAATGTGAACAAATGCTGTAGTCAGAAGGGTGAAATGATATAAATAAAGCAGTTATGTTAACCATTATTTTATTTGTTTTTAATTTACCTTTATGTACCAAATAAATGACAATTCAGATAAATACTGCTATTTTCTAAATAGTATCACTTTAATGATCAATAACTTGTCTTTTTTTGAACTTAATCAATGCTATAGGTATGTATTTCAACATTTAACAGTTATTTTAGTTCATAATTAAAACACTTTGTAAGTATTAAAGTTTACACCAATATCAATTAACACAAGTACATATTAAGTATATTGCTGTTGAGCAAAACTAGTCAGCAGTTTTCTTAAATAGGTAAAATTAGTATGTTCATAACAATCTTCAGTTTCTACTTTTGCACTTGAGCAGCTTGATAACTGAAGTAGTTGCAGTAGCAGTAACAGTGATGTCAGAAGTAGCCGAAACAAATGGCAACAGCCAACATCATAAGTAGCCGAAACAAATGGCAACAGCCAACATCATTCATGCTGCTTTCATGTCTATGCAGGGGAAGTGTTCCGGGGACTCCTGCAATTTTAAAACAAAATCAAATTATTTTCTGCTCAATTAAAGTACTTAATTATGGGCCAAACTAGGCAATATTTAGTAGGCCGTCATCAACCTATGGCTATTTCTTTATTTAACATGGCACGAAACTAGAACTGTAAAAAATAGGGACATATGAAATTTATGATGTGATTACATTTATGTATAAAGTTCGCCCAAAGAAAAATTCATTCATAATTATGAGTTGCTGCTTGATACTTAACTGTGTTAAAAAGCTCACCTTCAATGATAAATACAAAAGCTTGGTTTTCAATGTCCTGCGTTGCCACCAAATTCTTTGAGGTAAAACCCTCATAGGTCAATATTAGATTGAAGTTAGTAGCTCTGGCATCGTCTGCGAAAATGTTATAATAAATTAACGTTATGTTGTTGGTTGTAATTGGTTATTATAGTTTGTAATTTAGTATCTGCTGCTTATGTAGATGCTGATAGAATTACATACATACAACCCCTAAGACGACCCACTGACCAAAATATCAAATAACAACATCTCAGTAGTTAGAATGTGAGGTTGACAGACAATCATTATTACCCAAAATAAATAGTTAACCTAAGAAAGTTACAATCACTAGACACACGAAATTCCTGTTTATATTGGCTTACTTACAGCACTACAGCTGATACTGAATTATGGGTAACTGGTTCGTCCTTTTCGCTATTGAGAAACACAGCTTATGACGTAGTGCAGCCAGTACAAAACGAAGACAGAGCCCTATTCCTTGCCATTTGCCAATTACGTGTTCTGTGCAGAAACCACAAAAATAATCCGATACTGTTTATCATAGGCCCATGTCTTTGTTTGCGAATAGTAAATATAATTTAGTTTATTGAAAAACATAAAACAACGAATTTAAAACAAAATTCAAGACAAACAAAAACAAAACATTTCATAGTTTTTTTTATTTGTTACAGTGTTGCCAACTTTTTCCCGAATCCACTTAATCGCAATTTTTAATTTTATTTAAATTCCTATTGCTGACGTTCTGTCGTCCTTTTTGAGGTCCATTTGAAGATTTGAAATTGAAAGTAAAACTTATTATGTCACAATCAGTCATAGTTTTTCAAATCATCGTCACGTACTTTATAGATTACTAGCTTTTGCTCGCGGCTCCACCAGCGTGGATGTCGGTTATCGCGTATAAAAGTAGCCTATGTCCTTCTCCATATTCCAGAATATATCTCTGCCGAATTTCATGACGATCAGTTCAGCGGTTTAGGCGTGAAAGCGTGACAGAAAGAGTTACTTTCGCATTTATAATATTGAGTAGGGATCACAAAATAGTTACTGAAAAAGTAAGTGGAGATGTATGGATGATTGTTAGATACACAATAATGGCTTGACTTTATATTTTGGAAGCATGTTTTCATGGGATTTATTTGGTCGAAATGACACTGTTTTCGATCTCGACACGGGCACAGCCTCTGTGTGACTTCACTATATTCGTCATGCTGAAGAGTCTTTTCATATTAGCGTTTGAATCCAAAATGATTTCGGTATTATAAAGATATAATGGGAAAATTACTATCACAGGTTTCATGCAAACAGTAAAAAAACATGCCATCATCGTGTTATTATAATAACAGATTTCCACAAACTAAAATTAGACTAATCAAAACAGAACAGCCGCTAAAGCAAAATTTAATCTGCTAGTTGGGGTGTCCAAACCCCCAGTTTTAGGAGTTATCCCAATAAGTTGACAACACTGCTTTTCTACGATTTTTTCATCGACTACAGATAAATAAAACGTGAACATTGTAACGTTTCGTTGCTTTTTTCAATTATGGCAGTTTTTGGTAGAAAGTGTTTTATAAATTGGTTTTACGTTTTTTAGGGAATCATTGTATATTTTCATTTGAAGCAATAGTAGACCACCAGTTGTAATTAAAACAATATTAATTTATAGTAATATTATTCGGAAGCGAATAGTTCATATGTTATGAAACAAAACGCGCAAACGTAATAGATTGGGCAAGATTTTATTAACATCCCTATACAATTCTACAGATTATGATTCAATTTAGTTTCGCAATTCGGATTATAGAACACGATTACGAAGGGAGTTTGCTTAGTTTCGGAATCGTCATCAGAAAGTTAATACGTTACGCAATTAGGCTGCTGGTCAGCTAGTAAGTGTTACAGAAAAGACATAATTACGAAAATGTGCTGGTACAACTGTTTCAATTGGAATACTTCCAAAATCAAGAATGCTAGCATTAATTCCTGGATTAATGAAAATTGCTTCAATTCGTGTACAAGAATACATTAATTTTAACAAATTAACGACAGGGTGGCCATCTTGGTAAAAGTATAAAGCTGCTGCTCTGTTTTGATTTGTTGAATGACAATGCCACGCTGTTAAAGCTTAGTTTAAACGGGTTGGCCGATACATTCCTATTAACATTATTCATACATTTTCTGACCGCTGTTGTTATTCTGCAAACCTTATTTCCATCAAAATTCGTACCACCACCTTGATTCCTGAAAAGTCGTTATTAAAGTGAAAGTGGCGTCAGTTGTTTCTGTCTTCTCCCGAACATGCTACCTAGATTTGATAAGAAAGTAATTTGAAATGCTTGTAAAAACATGCAAACATTGTTATTTTGATGCCACCAACAGAAATGCCATTGCCTTGGGGTACTTCACGTATTATTTAGACTTCTCAAAGGCTTTTAATACACTCAATCACATATTATAATTTATTTTTGCAGGCTATTTATAAATATGAGCGTTTAACAATTATCAAAAACATTCGGTCGGGGAGTTATTTCAAGTACCTAATATATTTAAATGTCACCTCATTCATGGAATTCCATACGAATAAACGTGGGTCCTAATAAGTTGTTGTAAGTTAAAATTACTCTTCATCCTCAGTTTATACCACTAAAGACGATAATGTTGATTGTTCTGGTTCATTGACGTATATACTTCCTCATTCCACATTCCGAACCTATCAAATGGTACTGCCAAATGTCAAATGTTAACGTCATTGTAGCAGTGGAGGGTTGTCGTCATTGTTTTTAGAATGTACGATTTCCCTGACGACTTGATTACTTCTCTAAGTAGGTACCTATCAATTTGATGCGTCAAGCTTAGTAGAAAATCTGTAACAACAAAAAATATTTCGATTTATTTTTTGTTACCCAAGTACTGCTGGAAGGCTCTCTTTCATCTTCATTGTCTTTATTTTGTGCGAATTCTGACCGTATTTGCCGATCATTTTTTGGCACATTATGCACTTTTTTCGAATCATTCAATATGTTTTGGTTAAACCATGGTTAAGACAGATTTTATTATCTGTAACGGCAAAGGGTACGTGTGTGATAAATAAAAATTTCGCCCTATGATTGAGATGAAATGATTTTATCGATATTCTTGAAATGAAACTTTCAAAGTAAACCACCGTGGTTTTTACAGAATTTGCATGATGAATACTTAAATACTTCTTCGAACAATAACGTATGTCCATAGACACGTGATACCTACGCGAAATGTAGTTTAAAAATCTAATTTTATCTTACTATTAAAATGAGATGAAATTGCCAGCCGACAGATGAAATAATAGCGAATAGATATCTTACAGAGGTAAATTGACAAGGTAGGTAAGAGAATTTTGCATTAGGAAAATTCGTGTCAACATAGCTCAATTGAAGCGCCCATTGAACCAATTACCAAATGTATGAGAAAAATGAAAACTATGTCAGAAACAAACTTTGGTTAGTAACATATAATAAAAATAAAGAATTTATAAAAATTGTTTCACCAAGGCTGATATTTCATGTTATTGTCATCAAAATAATTAGTAAATCAATCTGCCTAGCCTTTTCCCAACTACATAATATGTTAGGCTCCATTGTCAGTATAACCGGATGCTGCTGAATACCATTTTATTACATGGAGCGACTGCTTAGGTATCTGATCTGCACAACCAAGTAATTGGATAACACGATACCTCTTAGTGAAATCTGTTGTAATAAATTTGAACAATAAATGAGCACGCATTGTCGTAAAAATGCAAATAAAATAGTGTAAAATTAAATATTAACTATTTGATAGTAAATAATCCATCACTGGATGCAGTTTGGAATTTTATGGTATATTTTTAATTATAATAATTGTTATCGAAGGGATAAACTGGTTTTAAAGATATTTAAGAGGTGCCTTTAATTATTTTTTTGATGCATTAAAATATGTTTAATTATGTTTTGTTATTTATTTATTTATACACTGGTTTAAACAACCACAAGTTTGAGCGTTTTCAAGAAATCTCCGCCTTAAACCACGAGCCCCTAATAAATAATTAGATTCTGTAAAATATTTGCACAGAATTTTTAAATTCTTTAACTATTTAACTACCTAGACATACGACATTATTGTCATTGTCATGTAGCCTTATGCAATCGTACACGCTCTGTACAGAAATCTTACCCTGAACGAAACAGACATACTGCCAATTAACGTTGTCACGTCATTGAGAATTGCTTACGCATTTGTTTCTGTTCACCATATGAATCAGAAGACACAGAAATAGCTGAAGATATACGAACGAACGGGGTCGGTGTTCGCGTCACTCTGATATTATGTTCGCAAATAAAAACTTATGAAAAGCTATATTTTAGTTAAACTCGTTTTGCTACAGGCAGGAATGAAACAGAAACTCGTATACGTTCGTATTGCAAATATATAAATAACAGTCCATGTGGTTATGATAGAAACAGCAGAAACTAAGTTGTAAACATTTTTTTTGAACCGATCACTTGTCCGGTTTTTTTTTCCAATTTTATTTAACCGAATACTATTGACCGTCGTCTTTATTGCTATATGCACTATTTGACAAATTTTTAGATCATCGAAGTATCATGTGTCATAAGGTATTATTTTACCGAACTATATTTCGCAGATTTACAAAATAACTTTTTGCTATTGGCCGAAACCTCTTATGAACTTTTTTCATTTGCCAAAAGATTTATTTTTCATATTTTCACCACATCGAAACAACATTTTACGGAATATTATTTGGTCAAAAATATATAGCCGGTTACTTGGTAGCATTTTCAATTAATAAAATTAAAATAGTGTCATAAAAAGTCAATATGTTGTGCTACAAAAAGTGAGAAACGAATCGCTGCAAAACCGATTTCACGCAGTCTTGTCTGCCCTATCCCTAGAGTGTGATTTAAGTCCGCGGAGGCGCGGAGGTAACCCATTTTTCTATATTTTCACAGGATGCTCTATGTTCTGTGTTAAAAGGTGTGATTTCTGCACTAATCCCACCGGTGGACCATTGTGCTCGAGCCATGGCAGCCGTCGGTGACTATTCCAAACAGCCCACCTCCTGACATTCCTCCAGAAGTTGATTAGATCTCCTGGTCTGTTGTGAAGATTTGTGTAAGATCTGGGTGACTCCAAGGGTTTCTGTCCTAATCTGGGTGACACCTGTGCATTTATAGAGCACAATCATGTGCAACGGATTCCTCGGCCTCCATGTAAGCCCTGCATAGAGGACTCTCCGTTATGCCTAATCTGTGGAAGTATTTGTTTAGCGAGCAGTGTCCCGTGATGGTCCCCATCACCAGGCGCAAGCCATTCCAGTCCAGGCGTAATAAACTCCTTTTGTCTAATGCATGTCTCTGTGTTGCGGGATATACCGTTACTCGTTCTATTGGATTATGATTATCTAGTGTTAGACTCGAGGTTATATATTTTTTCCCTAAGTATTGGAGAAATGAGGCGCTGTCGGAGAGTATATGTATATGGGTGTCCGTAACTATTCTGACTTCAAAGGAGTAGACCGTTTGTATAATGGCCACACACCGCACCTGGTAGACGGTTTTGAACATTCCCAGCGTGCTGGATATGCTTATGTTACGGTAGTGTGAGACAACTTCTAGTCCGGTACCAGAATCGGTTATATTCAGGGTACACATGAATATGAACAACGAAAGTTGAAAGGTTATCTGAAGTCTTCCCGTGTACCTACCATATTTTACAGCAATGGTTAGTTTCCCAATATTGGCCTAAAATAAGAGTTCTTGTTAGAAACATTTGGCAATTTAAGAAACATGTTTGTTTATGACATAAATTAACTTCATGCTATGGAATAGGGTATTTTTCAATTTATTAAAAACTATTTTAATTTGAAGATTGGGTCGATATATTTAACAGAAAAATAAAATAAAATTTATTTAAATCTAGTTTCTCAATTAAAAACTATTAAAATCAAATGTATGTTTCGTTGGTTTGAATTTACCGCTAAAACGCTCCTTACGATGACCTTCTATCACGTGACATCGTGATGCCAGCTTTGTGTACACGGCACCGGTACAAATACTTAGTTTGGCGCAGTTTTAGAAGTATTTGTGCACAGAGGCACCGTACGCCAGTAATTCCACTTGCTATCTATTAAAAATCTTGTTAATTACAAACTCGACTTTTGCTTGTTTACTTACTAACTACTTTAGTTTACACAAAGTTGACGTCACGTGATAAAAAGACATCGTAAGGAGCGTTTTGGCGGTAAATTCAAAACAATGAAAATAAATTTGATTTAAATCGTTTTTAATTGAGAAAATGGACAAAAATCAATTTACTTTTATTTTTCTGTTACGTTTCGTCCCAATTTTCAAATGAGAATAGTTTTTAATAAATTGGAAAATACTCTATTATTGAGGAAATTGAAGATTGAAAAATAAATAAACTGTTTGTTAAATAAAAGAATTGCAAATTCTAACAAATTAAGAAAATTGTTCACATCTAGACAATGTTTACATAGCAATATTTGTTCGATTTTTGAGTGATCTGATCACGGGCTGTGATAATGCAAATATGATTTTTTTTTTTGGGTGGGAAATCATCAAATGACTTCTCCTGCTGAGTAGAGCAGGAGGGCGTGTCAGACTTTCACTGACTAAAACCCACCCGTGTTCCCTCAGTAGCCCGTATGCCAGGGGCTGTGGTATCTCTTTCGAACAAACCCGCACCCCTGGCAGGCATCGGCCCTTGCGGACCCCACCTGTGGCTGCTGACATCTTTGACGGCACGCGTGTGGAACACAACGCGCCGTCCCGTCTACCACTTTTCGGCCGCAGGGGATAGGGAGAGCGGCTGACGCTATACCGACACTCCTCTTCCCCTGCGGCCCCACCGCGTCCGCCATCAAACGGTGGCGGCCCCGTCCAGGCCACGGAAGGGAAGAGCGCTGCTCAGAAGCACCAGCACTCCTCCTCTACCGCAGCCCGTAACCCTCAGCCGCGATGCCTCCCATTCGATATCGCGGCCCACCTCAGTTGAGGTGCACCTCACCGCAACCTACTATTTGGCCGCTACATCAATGGCTTGAAGGCAAAAGCCCTGACGAGCGGGCCCACCTTTGGGTTCCTCTTGGCTTCACCGTGGCCGGAATCCACGGTTACTGAGCCCCCCCCGCAACGACAATGCGGGAACCCACTCGGGGGGATGCAAATATGATTGAAGAGCAAGAAATCAATCAGTCATGGATCTTTTGTCTTTTATTTTAAATATGCACTATTACTTGGAACGTAAACAGTCGTAATGGGGGTGTACTATAGGAATGCCTCTGTCTAACGCTTTCGGGATTACAGGCGTGATGTTTTGCTTATCTTTTAAATATTTGCTTTTAGCGACTAGATAGAATTTTGTTAATGCATTCAGTCAAAAGGTAGTAGAATCCGAGGAAACAAAAATTATCCGTAACTGCATGTGCTTCCCTGAGATACACCACCAAACCATGTATTATTGTTAGAACACCTTTTAACAGAGTTAGTAGGTAAATAGGTAGTTAGTATGTAAATAGTAACATCTAAAGCTTTAGACTGTACTAAGTGGCAAGGATGTTGCGGTTATTCGAATCCGCATCCGCAAATGTGAAGCTTTTGCATCGATTTGGACATCTGCATCCGCAACCGCAATCGCAAACATCAGTGCGTAATATTCTATTCATGCGCATGTAGATGTAGGTAGCGCATGTTGCAACAAGAAAAAAATTGTGTGGGGCCAGCGGGTGGTGCCTGCCGTGGGCACATGCATGTTAATTGACCAATAGGAGCGAAGATTTCGGTGACACTGACAATATTCGACGCGTTTGTTATTTTTTATCATTTGTTTCTCATAAATCAGTCATAACGTGTTTAGTTGCGCTTTTTGCCGATTTTCTGCACCGATTCAAAATTTCTTAAACCGCATCCGCGGATGTGAGCCTTCAAAACTCCGCATCCACAACATCCCTGGTAAGTAGTGCACCTGGAAACATCTGAAGCGAATTAAAAATAAATATTTCATACAATAATAAATTGTGTATGGTAGAAGACGTTCGAAGAAATAAACAAAAAGCTGGAGATTGATTTAAATAGTCCAGAACCTAAAATCGACGGTGTGTTACGTAGGTATGCATGTAGCAATGGAATTGAAATATTGACAGTTTAACGTTTAATATTAAGAATTAGGGAAGATACCTTGTTAAAAAAGTTGTTTTTAATAAAGTTTGTAAAAAATTGTGTTGACTTTAAAATCGCGGTGGGCGCCTAATTAAATATTTCATGAAAACTAAAGTAGATATAGCAAGCGCACGCTCAAAAGTCATTTGAGCGTTCACTATCGACAAATCTCTTTTAACGGCTGACAAACATATTTAAGTAAAAAAAACTATTATCCTACTGCAAATCCAAACCATAAAAAGAAAAGTTAAATAAAAAATTAAAAAAACCGCCGACCCAAACAAAAACGTCTAAAAAGTAAAAATAATAATAGGTATCTAAGTTAGTAACACTTTCCTGAAAGCTATGTTAAGTGCAATACCTACGCGTTCTAAATGTATGGAACAGCCGAAAAATTTCTACGCTAGGGGGTCTAGAATGATATACTGACATTATGGTAACAGTTTGCGCACTGGTTAAAAGCTTATCCTGTATAACCTATTCATTGAGACCTTTTCAATGAGCCCAAACACGATACTTCTGCTGTTTGTTGGTGAGTAACTTGGGTATCCTGGAAATTCCAGGTAATGCTCCAGCATCAGTTCAAGGTTACTATATTCGTCTAATATCACTGAAGTAATAGAATACCAAATTTCGACTCGATCAGACCCGTGGAAGATGCTCAAATACCTTCATCAACCAGAAAAGATCTGATTATTTTTAAACGGCTGAGCCGATTTTGATGAAACATGTCTAAGAACCACCGCTAAAAAACCTACTTTTAAATAAAAAAACTGCATCCAAATCGGTTTACCCGTTTCGGTGCCATAGACTCACCAACACACGACACAACAGTCAAACTTATAAGTCTTTTTACAATGGGGGTTAATAAATACATTTTTCTCATGCATCAATCCAGTAATCCGGATAAGGGTAGAACATTGATCGATATATCTATTATTAATCATGGTTTGCCAGTAGCCACAATATCGAATTAGGTTAAACATCTGTTATAATAGTAAGAGATAAATAAATAAATGATGAGTACCTACTTATAACGTGAAATTTACGAAGAAAACTAAATGCATATATCTGAAAATCGCTCACATGACTCAGTTGTACTGGTCCGGATGTTTGTTTTTTACCAGATCACGAAGTTATTTTGAATTCAATGAATGTAATCCACACAGCAACTACAATCAAAACAAATTCGCCCAAAGAATGCTCCTTTCTAGACTGTATCTGACTACATTTGTGTACCTACTTTTGGGCTAATTCCAAAACATGTTACATGTAGTGTAGATTTCGGTAAGGGTTTTGATAGGCTAAAGCCCCAGTACATAATTCGAAACTTCTAGAAAATGATCGAGAGTAATTCTCAAGTTTCAATGCTTTTATTCTAAATTTTATTACCAACTAAATATACTCCGTGTTCTTCATCACGTGTGAAGGCGTTGTAATTGTTTTGCATGTCCTGCATACTCATGTAGCGTTGCAACAGAGCTTTGGCCGGTTATTATTAGGTACACTAGTGCTATTTTACATACAGCTATAATGACTCAATATTTTATTATTTAAAATGTTGGGTTAGGTCACGGATGAACAGCTGTGTTTATTACAAATGTGAGCTTTGAGTTTTCTTATAGTAATAGTATACTTACTCGGTTTGGGATAACTGATTCCTTTGTGTAGATACTAAAAGTTAACTGATCTCATTTGATTCCTCAGTAGTCCATTCACCGGTTTTCTTGATGTCAACACATTAGATAACTACGTTAGAAGCTAGCCAAACACGGGGCCGTCCCACGAAATAGTAATTTTCCGCATCCATATGTTATTAGTTCTAGTGCTCTTGCTGTAGGCAGATAGTGAAATGCTATGTCGGTAATACATTGTTATCTCGTTGATTTTTTTACCAGAAAGTGATTTTCAGGTGATTCGTAACTGAAACATTGTATATTTGATTGATATGGCTTGAAATGGGTAAATGTAGGGACTTTCAATATTCATAGTCTATACTCCATGTGAAATAAGATTAGACGAAATGGAGTTCAAGTTCATAGATGGATTCCTTTAGCTGTGCAAAGTTGTTGTGTAGCTATAAGTAGTTGGTTTTTATTCTACATAAAAATACTTCACATTACTGTCTGTGATTGGAACAGTGCCTAATACATGGCAATGACCTCGCCCCTTAAAATTAAAAGACCTAACACAAACGAAAGCAACACGTCATTTCAAAGTTGATGGATTTATAGCGATTGGCGAGTTTTATAGAATACTAAAAGTAACCTTGCGGATGGAAGCTGAAAGTTAAAATTGTGGATAAGTGGAATAAGTAGAATGTTCAACATTTTTATGATTCCAATTTATGCGAAGCTTGACTATACGAGCTGAGTCTCTAATACATAGAGCTCCCAACAGCTTTTGAATAAGGAGAACCATTTTTCTAGGTAGGCCTAATGAAGCAACTGTTATTGTAATTTTCATGGAAATACAATGTATGAATTCTTACACAACAGACGAAAGAGCCAAAACACAGAGCTTAGAACGTTAACTTTTGAGAAACACATCTTGGCAGTGTACTATTATACTCGTACTAGCCAGATGCTCAGTTGCACCTATTAAGAAAAGATAAAACATGTAATTAAATAAGAACAATCACGCCTTTATGTGGTTCCAAATATATTGTTTGATTCAATAATTTCAATAGTTCATGAATAAATTGCCCATATGAACGATGTTGTAGTAAAATGTGTTCATGCTCTTGAGGTAACATAAAACTGGCAAAAAGCTATTAAATTAAAAGCAACATCGGCCACGAATTGAACGTTATGTGGGCTCGAGCGTACACTAGTACATCGTAAACATAAACTAGGAGCTGTCGCGACTTCATTCGCTACATTGAGTTTATTTTCTTACACTAAGGTTAATGATGTGTATTGCGTCACACATGTAAAAATCAACAACGCACAATTTACAGCCGTTTGGCTGTAAAGTAAAGAAACAATAGATGCTTGTCAATCATAGAACTTGAATGTAGTCTAGAAGCACTAGGAAGTGGTGAAGAGCGGGCGTTTTTGGGGGACTGTCTTCTGTAATTTTGACGTTCAAAAAGTGCTGACTCTCAGCCTAGTTTGAATACAGGGTAAGTTTTTATCCAGTGCGCAAATTGTAACCATGAATTCAGCATATCATTCTAGAACCCCTAGCGCAGAAATTTTTCGTCGGGTACACAAAAAGAAATCAGCTGTTCCATACATTTTTACCGCGTAGGTATTGCACTTTTCTATGAAACAGCAGATTTTTTTTGTGGTCTAGAATGATATGCTGAATTCACGGTTACAATTTGCGCACTGGATAAAATATTCTAACTTCGTAGTATTGCATATTATCGTATATATCAAATCTGTTTTAAATATATCTGTTAGATGTACATACATTCAGTTATATATCAGTTATGAGCAGATATTTTTGAAAAAATCATAAATATTCGTAACAGCTGTTTCGTATCCATTCGTCTAGTTTGGGGCATGCATGTCAGTCATCTATCGGGTACACAAACTAAATCACCAAGCTCGACATGGCTGATTTCAGGAGCCAAATTCAAGACGCGATTAGTAACATCAGTCATCACTTTATTATTCTCAGTCTAAGAATAAGACCCGTTATTTTTGTTAAATATTATGCATAAGCAATAAACTTTATCTGCCACGTGGTATTTGGGATATTCTGATTCTGCGATTGAGACATAAAACTGCATGGTAACTGGAATGATATTAAAAATCACATAGTTATTAGTAGGTTTTGTAGCAAAAACAAATTTTTATGCTATAAGTATTCAAATCGTTGTGATGGCAGATATACAAGATTTTGTATTTTTACTCCAAAGACATGCCAAAGATGCAGACTGAACGACATCACATGTATGAACGGTATCAGTAAGTCTAGGCGAAAACAGGCGTGATGTTATTTGTTTATTTCAGTCAAACCAATAATTCCACGTTCGATAACAATTGCGTAGATGCATTTTTTTTAATGATCAAAGCTCTGGACATCATGATGTCCTCATATACCTACGCTTTTACGCATAACTTTTGTCTTGAACGCCCAACACAGGCTCACCAATATAAAAACAAGAGGAGGTTATTAAAAAAAATCGGCTGTCTCATAGAAAAGTGTGTATGGAATAGAAATGTTTTTTTTTTGGTTCAGAACACTGTACTGCATCTATGGTAAATAGTTGCGCGTCGATGTTCCAGCCTTCCTGTATATTGTGCCAAGTGAATAGATTGTCAATTCGATATGCTCTTGGGAACTATTTAACTCACAGACATATAAACAGATTTAACGTCACGTTTGCATTTCATGGAAACCTTGGCATCGGTGGAACGTGTTGAATATGTCTGTCTGTGTAGATTATGTTATAACTCAATCTTTAGTGCTGAAAAGCACTTATTTACAAGTATTAATTTTTCTTAGACTTAAGACTGGCTGGCTGATCTAACCTCCCACGAGACAGAATATTTAGGTACCCTACATAAAACATTTTCTTAAACAGATGCAAGAAGCTGTGTAACATGTGACAAGGTACTAGAAGAACTGGAAAAGATAGATGATGACACGGATACATTCGGAGTGGACTTCGTCAAGATCAACGACAAGCGGCTGGCCAAGCAGTATGGCATCACGAAATTCCCCGCCCTCACGTACTTCCGTGAGAAGGAACCGATCATTTACGAAGGTCAGACCAATGAATTACTTATTTTTCTGATTTTTAGCTATCTTTAAGCCTTCGACCTCGAAAGCTTTGGAGAATACCACAGGAGGAAGCGGTTTTACATTTTTGGGGGTATTCATAGATAATTCAAGGATTGAATAAGATTAAGGACTATGTATTTGGAAATTACACATCCACCTAACCAATTGAAGCGGCCTATAGTATAGACCTTCCATAGAATCGTAATCATGCCAAACAGACAAATAGAGCTTTTTGAATAATACTAGTAGCTGATCTGAAAACTTATTTATGTTTCCTAATTGAAGATGATGAACCTAACTGGGTGGTCCAAATGAATGACGAGATAAAGCCTAAAATAAAAATTAAATACGAAGAATCAGATCATTCATTTTCATGATATATCCCGTATCGTTGTTGACCCAAAATGCAACCAGATTTTATTCAACATAACATATGCTTCTAAAATTAATTATGAAGCACTTCTGGGAGCCTATCATCATTGTTTGTTCTTCAATAGTAAGGACATTAATGCATGACTGCCCCAAATCCTCTACACTTCTTGTCTTACAAATAAATGACATGGCATGTTATTTAGAGTTAAACATTAATGTTAAATTAAAAGACGGCTTAAAGCTCTCTGCGAACATTAGCTGACGTTTTATTGTGTAACTAATTATAAACGATGATTCAAAACAACTTCCCTTGATTGTTGAATTTATAACTGGGCTCTTATACCGGATTTCGGCTATTTATAAAAGGCGTGATTTAATCTCTCTGAATTCTTCAATTTGTTCTGTAACGTCCTCACTTTTATGTCTATGCTTTTCAGAACGTTCTTCAAAGTGATTTGTCAAATGTTTCTATGCTCATTTATTTTTACAACAGCCAATTGGAGCGAAAAAATAGAAGGGGGCAGGCTTTAAGCGGGCGGTTAAAATAATTGGAAAGGGCACATGGTTCTACTAGCGTTTAGCTATTTATGTTAAAATAAAACTAAATATATGTTCCATCTTACTAATTGATACCGTCCAACCTTGACAATTCTAGGAGATCTCATGGACGAAGAGAGCGTCCTGGATTTCTTGACGAGTTTAGAAGCAATGGACCTTCCTGACCGGATAGAAGAAGTCAACCAAAAGATCCTAGCCAAGATCATCGAGGAAACAGACTATGTAGCCGTTCTCTTCTGTAAGTATTGGAGTGTTACTTTTTGTGTTCTTGTATTGTATCTTAGCAATTGTGATAAATTCGAGCCATTTTTCAACTAACCATCGGTATCAAAATTGTACTGTAAATTCTTTCGACGTAGCCCTGTCGAGTAGTTAATCTTCCTCTCAGTCGTGTACATCATAATTGTTAGTGGAAGTTAGAACATGCGTCTGTATATTGTGCAGTGTGTTTTGATTGTGTTTTTGACGTAGGTCCTGATCACAAAAGTTGCGGCCCGTCAAACAGTAAGTAAGATTCTCAGCTGGCGGCATGCCTCCTTCTAATGTCAGCTTGGCTGTTACTCTTCTCGCTTATTAGACTAGTATTTGTGTTCTTTATGTCATATACGTGCTTCTCGCTTTTATTGGAATCGGCAACGATATTTATATAATATTTGTTAATTGGTGTAGTTCATAAAGGTCCCGCTGTGTAAATCAACAATCGATCATAAATAGGTACCTACGCCTAAGTAATAAAAATTTGGCTCAGATACAACATATTGAGACGATGTGATTCATATAGCAAATTATATTCAACCGTCATAATCTAACTAGTATTCTTTCATAATTTTAACAGTTACAGATACACTCATATTCAAACAACCGCATATCTAGAATCCTAATGTTTCTTTATTGACGTTGTTCGTATATCAGAGGGGCAATTCTACTAATTTTAAGAACGTTCACAGTCTGATCTCAGTGTCAATCTGTCAAAAATTCCTATACATTTTTGACAAATTTTTGAATTTCGATTGTCGCCGAGATGACACTGCGAACGTTTTTAATTAGTAGAATTGGCCTTCTGGTCTAAGGGAAAGCTAGAATCAAAAACGCGTTTGCATTATCGGGCCGTGGGGCGAGCTATTTCGGCTGTGCTATTTGCGTCTCGCCAGCAAGCTCGGATTGACGGACCGACATGTCACGACTACAGCGTCAGATGAACATTCTCCCCCCTTAACGACAGTAAAAACGATTGAAAATGAATGTGTACATGATAAAACAATAGGTACTGCCAAGTTATACTGGAGTACGATGGAAATCTATCGAAAAGCAAGATCATACGATGACCTTGACCCAAATTTGTGATGAAGAGTGCCGTAACCACGGCAGGCCGTCAAATAACGTTGTTTACAATGCCTTCCTATTTATAAACGTAGCAAAGTCCTCATCATCAAATCTGCTTAACAAATAAGATTCATAACACTACAATGGTAAGATTTTGTTTAGACCCTGAGGACAGACTTAATTTAAATGGTTTTTTTTATACGGTGATTTCTGCGAATCCCCTTAGATGACTCGAGATGGTCCTGCTTACAATAATAGTAATAAAGATATAAGATATTTTGGTAAAGCGGCCACCACCACACATAAACCTAATAGGTTTTTGCACGACACAAGCTTTAATTGCACACTAAATTTTAACACACAGCCGAACTCATAGGCAATGATTAGGCACTTAACTGCACTGCTTCACGTCCGAGGCATGAACTAGGTACAGAGCGATTTGGGCGAATCATAAAATGAAATAGAGTGTAACGTGTTGCAGACAAGCCGGAATGTAAGAAATGTGCAAAGGCTCTGCAAGAGCTGGAGAACATTGACGACGAGGCTGACCAACTTGGGATCGGTTTCGTGAAGATCCACGACGAGGAACTAGCCGAGGAGTACAATCTTGGAGACTTGCCAAGACTGGTGTACTACAGGCATCAGATACCTATTATCTATGAAGGTTTGTGACTCATATTTCACGTTTGCTGACGCTCGCACCGCCGAATCGGATGGTTTTATGACGATGGTTACTGGTTTACGTCAAGTACAGCACTTTCTTTTGTATATAATTGGAATTGTAATAGAGAATTAGGCTAATGTTAGATAGTTAACTGTTAGAAGCACTAGTAAATTACAGGTAATAGCTCAGACTTCACTATTCGTGAGCCTGTATTTTAAGCTACTTACATTTGATTCAGAAATACTTTTTGTTTATGATTTCTCAGTCCTATTTATTTTCAAATCCAGAAATAGTTAAGATTACTTGGGTGATAAGTTCAGACATCTTGCAATATGTATTTCAGGTGAGCTGAGCAGAGAAGAGGATGTACTGGAGTGGTTGATTGCTAATAAGTCTACCGGTGACGAAGAGGATATCATTGAAGATGTTACAGCAAAAACTTTGAACACCTTAATCGGAAATGTTGACAACCTTGTAGTACTGTTCTGTGAGTATATCTATCATTATTTTATATCTTTAAACACTTTGATGTCAAATAGCACATTAGAAATAGGGTGCATAAAGTTTCCCTAAGAAACATCATCAAGGGGTGCCTCTTTTAAAATACATTTTAATAATATTCTTCATCATTTTTAACTCGCTATATCCAGACGACCACGGCGACGATGAATCAATGACGGTTTTAGCAGAACTAGAGAAAATAGACGATGACTGTGACCGCCACGGTATTCAGTTCGTCAAGATCGACGACGTTAAGGCAGCAAAGGACTTCGGTATCGACGACGTTCCATCCATCGTCTACTTCGAGAAACAGATCCCTAACGTTTATGACGGTAAGAATGTTTGATGGCTAAGTGTTGGGTTTTGAAAGGTTTTATTTCAAAAGGGCGATAATAACGTTCGACTTGTTTTGACAGGTGACCTTGAGAATGAAGAAGAAATCCTAGAGTGGCTCGTCGACCAACTAGAGAAGGACGAAATTGAAGATGTCACCGATGAAATGTTAGACCGTCTCATAAAAGACGGCAAGACTGTCGCCGTGTTGTTTTGTACGTACATTTCTTGCCAAAAATCCGAGCATAAACTTTCCTTGAGATTTGTAACTGAAGGCCATGTTTTAATGTTCTCTTACAGATGATAATAACGACCGTAAATCACAGAAGGTACTTAACGAACTGGAGAATATTGATGATGAGTGTGACACACTTGGTATTGCGTTTGTGAAGATTGATAACGATGATGAGGCTCAAGAATACGGTATTGAAAAAGTTCCCACACTGCTTTACTTCGAGAAGGGTATACCGACCTACTATGAAGGCAACTTAGAAGAAGAGGAGAAAGTTCTAGACTGGCTGAAGCATCAGACTGAGAGCGACGAGATCGAGGACATCACCGACGAAATGCTCGACCTGATCATCGACAAAATGCAGTACGTCGCCGTCCTGTTCTGTAAGTACTTTTTTAACTTTTATACGCACGGCCTTAGCATTGGCTGTGTCGCTTGAAACAATGCCAGCTTTTTAAATTGCCACACATCTAAAAATAGGGAATTTCATAATTCAGTACAGAACACTATCAAGAACTGACATATAAATGAAATACAGTTCTTCGAATTTATTACAGACGACAAGGACCAAAAGAAGAGTCAGAAGATATTGGCTGAACTGGAGAACATTGACGATGAATGTGACCAGAACGACATTGCTTTCGTCAAGATCGATGATGATAAGGAGGCTAGAGAGTACGGTATTGAGAATATTCCTACTATGGTGTTCTTCGAAAGGGGAATTCCTCACGTCTATGAAGGTGACTTGATGAAGGAAGAGGAACTGTTAGGATGGTTGCTCCACCAGAAGCGTCACAGTGAGATCCCTGAAGTCACCGACGAAATGATGGACAAACTTATAATCAGCACCCCTTACTTGGCCGTTATCTTCTGTAAGTATAAATAATAGTTGAATTGGATTTATGTTTAAGACTGAAATAATCATTATTTAGGATGTTAATTTATGTTGCACACGTAAGTTCTGACGTAAAACTATAAAGCATTTGGGGAGTGGGTGCATTCACGAGAATTTAAACAAGCTTTGGAATGTTGATGTTTTGTTCGCCTAAAATCTGAAAGGCAAAAGTTAATCCGTTTTTTTCCTTTAAAAACCATTCATTGATTGCTATTAATAATACAAAACCCATCTAAAGTACAAATCTTTCTAAGTTACATTTACATTGACTCGTAAATATAGGCGGAGTGTATTAAGAATGGGGCTTAAGAATTTTAAGGAAATAAAATATTAACAACTCCAGGCAAGTTATCTGACAATCTAAAAACATTTACAGATGACAAAGAAGACAAACAAGACATCAGGATCCTGAACGAACTAGAAAACATTGATGACGAACTAGAAAAGGAAGGCATAGTCATCGTTCGAATGGACAATGAGAACGAAGCGAAGGAGTATGGAATCGATCATCTACCAACACTCGTGTACTTTGAAGAGAACATCCCGGCGATATATGAAGGAGATCTGATGAATGAGGATGAAGTACTGGAGTGGCTGATTGAGCAGAAGAACAGTGCGACTATTGAAGAGGTCACTGATGAGATCTTGACTGATCTTATTGAAGAGCATGAATATGTGGTCGTGTATTTCAGTAAGTATTTCGTTTATCTGTTTTACTATTGTATTTTCACGTGTATTTATTTTCAAAGTAGAATTTCGATAACGATATGGCCAACACAATTTGATAAGCAAACAAAAATACCAGAGATTTCTTATTTTCCGCCTTTCTATCCCACAGATTTATAAAAATGCAAAAAAAAAATCTGTGTACCTATATGATTAATTTACAAAAACACTAATATAAAAATGTATTTATTCAATGATTTTGAGAATCAGCACATTTCGTCAAAAGTACAACTGCCACCACTTAGCTGGCAAAAACTGCCAGAACAGATTACGCATCAGTAATCAATTAGTATTATTTATTTATTTACTGACGCACCAAATCAGAATAATAAATCACAAATACATAAAATTCATATAACTCATTACAACCTGAATACAAAATAAATAAAAAAGTCATCAATGGTCAATATTAATTCCAGGCGGCAACTGTGAAGATGGCGAAGAATGCGACAACATCCTAGACGAGCTCGAAAACATTGACGACGAGCTAGACGAGACTGGCATCATTTTCGTCACTACCGAAGATATCTTGCTTGCTAAGAAATACGGCATCAAGACCTTCCCCACGCTGGTGTTCTTTAGGAACAGGGACCCGCTTGTTTATAAGGGTAAGTTGACAAAGTTTAATCATTTATTTTTAATTTGTAATATACAGGCTCTTATAATTTCAAGCAAAGAAAACCTCTTCGAATGAAAAGAGAATTGAAGAAGAATCTCATACTGAAATGGGTCGATGTTTTCGAGGATAGCAACTGATCAGTTATCACATTTAGCCGACCAAGCTATTTCAAAATCAAAATCATAAGTCATTTATTGAAATTAGGCTAAGAATCAGCAATTTTCGAACGTCAAATTACATAAGACCCCCCGGCACGCCCACCCTTCACCACTTCCTAGTTTAGCTGGGAACAACAAGTGCCGCAACAAACTGCCCAGCAGCACAGCTGTCTGTTTTGTCGGATAGACTTGATTCTATACATACATATATTTATTTATTTAAAGCAATTGCTTGCTGCACTTACAGTAAGCACCAAAGCGCGCAGCAAGCCAACAACATAATATTCAACTAAAAAACTTCACACAAACATTGAACATACATTTACTGCTATACACAAATATATCAACACCTGGCCTCTGAGCAACCAGGGCTTGAGCAGGTTGATCGCCCGGCTTGTGCGAGCTGTGTGGCCTGTGGGAGCATATCGAGCTGTGTGGCCTGTGGGAGCATGTCAAGCTGTGTGGCCTGTGGGAGCATATCGAGCTGTGTGGCCTGTGGGAGCATATCGAGCTGTGTGGCCTGTGGGAGCATATCGAGCTGTGTGGCCTGTGGGAGCATGTCAAGCTGTGTGGCCTGTGGGAGCATATCGAGCTGTGTGGCCTGTGGGAGCATATCGAGCTGTGTGGCCTGTGGGAGCATATCGAGCTGTGTGGCCTGTGGGAGCATATCGAGCTGTGTGGCCTGTGGGAGCATATCGAGCTGTGTGGCCTGTGGGAGCATATCGAGCTGTGTGGCCTGTGGGAGCATATCGAGCTGTGTGGCCTGTGGGAGCATATCGAGCTGTGTGGCCTGTGGGAGCATATCGAGCTGTGTGGCCTGTGGGAGCATATCGAGCTGTGTGGCCTGTGGGAGCATTTCGAGCTGTGTGGCCTGTGGGAGCATATCGAGCTGTCTGGCCTGTGGGAGCATATCGAGCTGTGTGGCCTGTGGGAGCATATCGAGCTGTGTGGCCTGTGGGAGCATATCGAGCTGTGTGGCCTGTGGGAGCATATCGAGCTGTGTGGCCTGTGGGAGCATATCGAGCTGTGTGGCCTGTGGGAGCATATCGAGCTGTGTGGCCTGTGGGAGCATATCGAGCTGTGTGGCCTGTGGGAGCATATCGAGCTGTGTGGCCTGTGGGAGCATATCGAGCTGTGTGGCCTGTGGGAGCATATCGAGCTGTGTGGCCTGTGGGAGCATATCGAGCTGTGTGGCCTGTGGGAGCATATCGAGCTGTGTGGCCTGTGGGAGCATATCGAGCTGTGTGGCCTGTGGGAGCATATCGAGCTGTGTGGCCTGTGGGAGCATATCGAGCTGTGTGGCCTGTGGGAGCATATCGAGCTGTGTGGCCTGTGGGAGCATATCGAGCTGTGTGGCCTGTGGGAGCATATCGAGCTGTGTGGCCTGTGGGAGCATATCGAGCTGTGTGGCCTGTGGGAGCATATCGAGCTGTGTGGCCTGTGGGAGCATATCGAGCTGTGTGGCCTGTGGGAGCATATCGAGCTGTGTGGCCTGTGGGAGCATATCGAGCTGTGTGGCCTGTGGGAGCATATCGAGCTGTGTGGCCTGTGGGAGCATATCGAGCTGTGTGGCCTGTGGGAGCATATCGAGCTGTGTGGCCTGTGGGAGCATATCGAGCTGTGTGGCCTGTGGGAGCATATCGAGCTGTGTGGCCTGTGGGAGCATATCGAGCTGTGTGGCCTGTGGGAGCATATCGAGCTGTGTGGCCTGTGGGAGCATATCGAGCTGTGTGGCCTGTGGGAGCATATCGAGCTGTGTGGCCTGTGGGAGCATATCGAGCTGTGTGGCCTGTGGGAGCATATCGAGCTGTGTGGCCTGTGGGAGCATATCGAGCTGTGTGGCCTGTGGGAGCATATCGAGCTGTGTGGCCTGTGGGAGCATATCGAGCTGTGTGGCCTGTGGGAGCATATCGAGCTGTGTGGCCTGTGGGAGCATATCGAGCTGTGTGGCCTGTGGGAGCATATCGAGCTGTGTGGCCTGTGGGAGCATATCGAGCTGTGTGGCCTGTGGGAGCATATCGAGCTGTGTGGCCTGTGGGAGCATATCGAGCTGTGTGGCCTGTGGGAGCATATCGAGCTGTGTGGCCTGTGGGAGCATATCGAGCTGTGTGGCCTGTGGGAGCATATCGAGCTGTGTGGCCTGTGGGAGCATATCGAGCTGTGTGGCCTGTGGGAGCATATCGAGCTGTGTGGCCTGTGGGAGCATATCGAGCTGTGTGGCCTGTGGGAGCATATCGAGCTGTGTGGCCTGTGGGAGCATATCGAGCTGTGTGGCCTGTGGGAGCATATCGAGCTGTGTGGCCTGTGGGAGCATATCGAGCTGTGTGGCCTGTGGGAGCATATCGAGCTGTGTGGCCTGTGGGAGCATATCGAGCTGTGTGGCCTGTGGGAGCATATCGAGCTGTGTGGCCTGTGGGAGCATATCGAGCTGTGTGGCCTGTGTGTGCGCACTGGCGCCGCCAGGCACAGGCGCGGCACCGGTGGGCAGCGAGCTAGGGTACTCGCGACATCGATCTTGTTGTTCAGTAATAGGTAGAAGTGCATCAGAAGCGCACACTTACGTCTCAGTTCCAACGTGTTAATGCCTACCATTACATGGGACACGGGATAATACCCATACATTTTTTTGTATAGGTAGCGAGCAAATTTTCGTTGGTCCCGTTCTATCAGGAGCCTGTATTTTTGTTCATGCGGATCCCATACCAGCGCATATAGGCAAAGTAATAAACAATAAGAGACACAGAACATTCATTAAATAAAATTTGTCATATGTCAGTTAGCCATGCCATTATATTAGGTCTTTACCTATGAAATTGCCGTTCTGCAGTACTGGCCATTTCAAATCAAAATAATTTTTGTTTGGCTAAGAATTCTAATTTCAAATTAATTTTATTTTAAAAACATGGATTTTTTTTTCTAAAAGTAGTCATTTCTTTATTGATTAGTGTTACATTTTCATCGCATTTCAATCTTTTTAGTCATCATGGATACGTTAAAAATTCGAGTAATTATGGAATATGAGTACCGTCGTGGCAGCAACGCGGCACAAGCGGCACGCAACATCAACGACGTTTACGGAGCTAACACTACAAACCAACGCACCACCTGTTATTGGTTTGCTCGCTTCCGTTCTGGAAATTTCGACCTGAAAAATGAACCTCGCGGTCGTCCGAAGACTTTGGTCGACAATGACGAATTAAAGGCGATTGTGGAAGCTGATGATACACAATCTACGGCTGAATTAGCAGCAGCTTTCGACGTTAGCGTCAAAACAATATTGGTCCATTTGCGTCAAATTGGCAAGGTAAAAAAGCTTGACAAATGGGTGCCCCACGAACTCAATGATCGCCAGCGCGAAGTACGCGTCGAGACGTGCCTTGCACTGCTCAACAGACACACAAATGAAGGAATTTTGAACCGCATTGTTACCTGCGATGAAAAATGGATTCTGTTTGATAACCGTAAGCGCTCAGCAAGTTGGTTGGATCCTGGTTCAGCACCTAAACAATGCCCTAAACGAAAACTTACCCCTAGAAAAGTGATGGTCACTGTTTGGTGGTCTAGCGCCGGTGTGATTCATCACAGCTTCTTACCAAACGGGGTGAGCATTACTGCAGATGTGTACTGTGAAGAACTGAACACAATGATGGAGAAGCTGGCGCATCTCCAACCAGCATTGGTCAATCGCTCGTCTCCGCTGCTCCTGCACGACAACGCGCGACCTCATACTGCACAGCAGACGGTCTCCAAGTTGCAAGAACTGGGGTTGGAAGCTCTCCGTCATCCGCCCTACTCACCAGACCTTGCGCCTACAGACTACTACTTTTTCCAGAATTTGGATAACTTCTTGGCGGGAAAAAAATTTAATACCCGAGAGGCAGTACAAAATGCCTTTGAAGAATTTGTTGCCTCCCGTCCAGCTGATTTATTTAAGAAGGGCATCAATAAACTGCCACTGCGATGGCAAAGATGCATTGATTGCATGGGTGATTACTTCGATTAATACAAATAAAAAATTCATGAAAAAAATTCGTTTAAATTTTTTCATACAAAACGGCAATTTCATAGGTAAAGACCTATTATATATCAAAAAATAAAATGAAAACTTAACTCAAGCACACTGAATAAAAATTTAAAAAATTAAAATGAAGCATAATACCAAAATAAAAGCCCCCTGGTATAAAGGGCGTGATAGCTTACTTCAGCAATGCTGGATTATTGTTATGAGTAGATAATGTCACTATCTAATGACATATTAGATAATAATAATTAAAAAAAATATACTTGGTCAATAAAATAAAAATAAATAAATAATTATATGAACCCATATAACCTGTCACTAGGTACGCTAATTCTGGAGAAATAATATAATAAACATTGTCTTGAGTCAATCACAGCCACCAACTATTCTTGTCATTTAAATAGTCGTTACTGGAATAATAAGCCTTTAAACAAAGGATGCTACTGATTACTAGAGCTTTGGACGCATCAAAAGGAAAATCTAGCAAAGAAGAGGGAAGCTTGTTAAAAAAGGTTGTAGGTACCAATCCCAACAAATGAGTAGTAGTCCTTATTTCTAGTGTTAACGGTGTGAATATCACTGTTTTTAGTGTACAAGCGTAGTGTTTTGCCTAATATATTTTGCCTAAAATATAAGATGTTAGCGAATATGAATGTGATGCCACTTTGTGAATTCCAATATATTTAAAAAGTCCCTCAAGGAAACTCTGGCAACAGCTGGTAAATTGCACGAACAGCACGTTTTTGAAGTACAAAAATATTTTGAATATCAGCGGCTTTTCCCCACAGCGTAATACCGTAGGATATAACGCACTGCGCTGTCCTCCCATACCTATTATTATCACTGTAATTTGCAACCTTGTTAAAGCCAATTATTTTTAAAGAGTAACCGTGGAATTTCTTGCCGGCTCTTCTCCATAAGAATAATTTGGAATTGCGACAATTTGGAACCATGCACCTAGCTTTTGACGTTTCATAAGTGTCCATGCAGGTATTATTGATTTGAACGCCGTGAAAATAACTAAATAGACTAATCAAGCTGTTTCGGCGTCAGTGTATTGTCTTACTTTTCTGACGGCGTTGGCGGCTGAACTGAGCCTCCCCGCTAGGCTTGATATGTGTGATCCGCACTGAAGTTTGGCATCTACTGTTATGCCCAGAAAAACTGCCGAGTCTATGGTTTCAAGCATCTCTTTATCTAAGACGATGTTGGGACCTAGATTTCTAACATTCGGTAAGGCGAACTTTACACATTTGCTTTTTTTGGCATTGTGAACAAGGTTATTGGCCTCGTGAAGGCCGCGGGTATCCGCTGGATGTGGAAAGCACAAGACCGGTCGAAGTGGGGGAGTCTGGGGGGGAGGCTATGTCCAGCAGTGGACGTCTTTTGGCTGACTTGATGATGATTGTGAACAAGGTTATTTGCCGTAAACCAATCCGTAACCATTGAGAGTCCACTGTTTACGTCGTCAAAGATTGATGGTGATGTTAAACGTTTAGATGATGTTTTGTCCAGATATACCAAAGTATCTATATACTCGCATGCCTGCTGTCCCAATATCACTTGTATTTGCTACTCACCTCAGTAGGTCTGATTATAAAATCAATGCTAAATATTAATTATTTTTTATTATGTAAATCGCCTCAAAAACGTATCGTGTTTTAAATTATAGGAGACATCGAGGATGAAGATGAAGTCCTAGCCTGGCTAACTGATGAGGACACCCTGGAGATCCCCGGCAAGATCGAGGAGGTCAACTCTCGGATGCTTGAGAAGATCTTAGAGGAAAACGACCATGTTGTCGTGTTCTTCTGTAAGTATATTCTTTTTAATGTAGTGTTAAGTATTTACTTACGACTGGTATGGATATTGAAAATGGATCGATTCCACTTTCTATTGATTTTAGCAATGCTTTCGATACTGTATTTTGATGCCCTGATACTTTGCTTCATACCACATGATGTGGAATATTAATCCTACTAATTTTATAAAATGTGAAAGTTGGTGAAGACGTTTGGATGTTTGTTACTCAATCACGCAAAAACGGCTGAACGGATTATGATAAAATTTGGCACACAGATAGATTACAACCTAGATTAACACAAAGGATACTTTTTATCTCGGCAGTATGTTCCCGTGAAATAATTTAAGACCTCCACGCGGTCTGAGCCGCGGGCGGAAGCTAATGGAAATTAAAAACTTTAGTTAGCGAAGATAATTTTGTTCGTGTCCTCTGTTGTCAAAATATTCCTAATTGAATGTAAAACAGATATACATTCGCAGTACTAATATTGCCACAAAACTATTGATTTATAAAATCTCCTAACCTTATTTTACAGACAAAGAAGGGGACAAGAAGTCCCAGAAGATCCTGAGTGAGCTTGAAAACATTGATGACGAGTGCGAAGAGAAAGACATTGATTTCGTCAAGACATCCGATGACGGCATTGACAAGGAATATGACCTGTCAGACTTACCAGCTTTGGCCTTCTACAGACATAAGTTCAGGACTATTTATGAAGGTGACCTGACGCACGAAGAAGCTATTCTCAAATGGGTACTAGAACTCCATGACTCCCAGCCTGATGTCATTGAAAATGTAGACAGGAAAACCTTGAAAGACCTCATCAATGATGTTGAACACCTAGCCGTGTTTTTCTGTAAGTGTGAATTGTAATTTATATAAAAATGTCAGGGAAACCATTTGGCTATTAAAATATTAAACATAGTAATTCATTCTAAAATATTATGTGGTCTGGCAGTTGCCCAAGTAAATATAAAAGTCTTCTCGTGTAATGGCTTACAGAATCGTCTGCAAACCACACAAGAGTGTCCATTCCTCCAGAATTACTTGCTACTCCTACGACCATCAAACTACTATCAGAAAAATGGTTTACATAAAAGCTTAATATGAAAATAGAATAGATAGACGGAATAATCTTTATTGTAAACCGTTATACATTCCAATAAGAAACTCTTAAAGGTGATTATACATACCTATGTATAATTATCTTTTAAGGTTCCTAAATCCATTTGGCTTATTGTGATGCTCATTATAACACCCATCATAGATATATGATCATTACAATTTGTCAAAACGACTTTTGAATCGTTGAATTGCCTACCACTCTTTCCAATTTTTATTTACCTTTTACAGATAGCGAAGACTGTGACACATGTGACGATATCCTTGAAGAACTAGAGACCATTGATGACGACACAGACAAGCATGGAATTCAGTTCGTTAAGTCCAAGGATTCCAAACTGGCCTCAGATATCGGTATATTCAGCTTCCCAGCTTTGGTTTACTACGAAACAGGTGTTCCTATCATGTATGACGGTAAGTGATGTGACTTCGTTTGTAAATGTTCCTTAATTATCTGTGTACATACTTATATCCTTAATATGACTTTATATTCGCGTTGGCGTCGATTTTTGGTGGTGGTGATGATGATGATGTGTATAAAGTATGAAATCTAACATTTTTATCCTGTTTATAGGTGATTTAAAGAACGAAAATAAGGTTCTGCAGTGGCTTGTAGATCAAAAAAGTAAGAATCCACATCCATATAATAAACGTTTCTAATGTTATATCTGTTAAAGGTCAAGGGATTTTATTTAATGTTAAAAAATTTGTCTAAAAAAATTATGATTTCAAAAAATATTACATGCATGACATCATTCTTGATATATTTCTATGAAACAAGTGTTACTACTTTACGCCTAAAATGCTGGATGTTTGAGCTATGTCATTTTGCATGACAGTTACTAATGCCTGCAGGTGAAGATAGCCACCGACATAAAAAAGCTAATATTAAATCGAAGGCCAATGCAGATGGTGATAAAAAATCATCGGGGTTCATGAAAGGTGATAATGTTGATGCATTAAAGAGAAATGCCCCGAAAAATGTGAAATCTGCGCAATGGAAAACTACGGGACCGCTGAAAGCAGGAACTGTTGATAAGGAAAGTCGTCAACGAGGCAAAGTGAGTTCCAAGGAGGATGATGATGATGATGATGATAATGATGACAATGACGACGACGATGACGACGATGATGACGATGACGACGATGATGATGACGATGCCGACGATGACGACGATGATAACGATGACGATGACGACAATGATGATGAAGACTACGCAAAATTAGCGGCCATTAAAAGCATTTTAAAGTCTAAAAACCCAACAGGCAGTGCCACTTGGGCAAAAGTCGGTAAACTCAAAATTCGTATTCCTGGTAAACGTTCGGCTGAGGTTGATGACGATGATGACAATGACGAAGACGAGGACGATGATGAAAATGACGATGACGACGACAATGACAATGACGAGGACGATGGCGACGACAATGATGACGATGATGATGATGATAATGACGATAATGAAGACGAAGACGATGATGATGACGACGACGATGACGATGATGATGAAGAAGAAGAAGAAGAAAGATCTGGGGCTCGTTCAAAAATAGGTAAAGTCAGTCGTCACAGGCAAGTTGATGACGACGATGACGACGACGATGATGAGGATGATGATGATGGTAGCGACGAAGATAGTATATTCAGTAGAATAAGACGAATGTTCTCAGGTAATTGAGTAGCGTAGGCCCCGCGACCCCTCGCATCACATCTGCATGGTCGCGTGTCGACTGGCCCGCATGGGAACCACTCTCTAGCTATCGCCTGCAGTCATTCGAGACCGCTTAATGACCAATAAATGTTTTCAACTCTTATACTTACTAACATAATCATTAGAAATAGCGCTTAACTGTTGGCGCAACGATTACAAACATGCACAGTATTAACGCAGTTAACCGTTACTTGTTATTACCGTTTATACGGGTTGTAAACGAGATTTTTACTGACTGCAGGCGATCGCTGTTTCTACATTGGATTGGGGGCGAAACCGGCCGTCCCAAAACTGACTTACGAACCCTACCAGTGCTGTCCCACTAAAGTTCAGAGTCCAACAAAAGTAGCGAAGGCCACGCCGACCAAGGTGCCGAAGAAACTCGACAAGCAGCCACAGACGCCGCAGAAACCCGAGAAGCCGGTCAAGGGCAAAAACAAGGCCCTCGCCAAACCAGACAAACCGGCCAAAGGGAAAAAAGGTTTAATCGAGTCTGACAATAATATTTGGTGGTGGTAAACTTTAATTAATGTTAGAAGTATCTTGCTCTGATATCCTCGGATATGAGTGCAAGTAGCGGCGTGCACGCTAGGCATCAAGTGGACACGAACGTTATCGTTACTGGCCCTCAGATTCTGACTCCTCCCAGCTCTAATAGATCACTATGTCTAACTTTGCATCTATTTGTCATGGCTATTAACATTGCTAGCTTTTCAATAACCTCGTGTCCCTTGATTCCTGCAAGCACTTAACAGGGTTGAATGTTGTAACACGTTGCACATTGGACTGTACTCGCACGTCGTGTCGTACTGCGTACTGCACTCTGCCGACTGCCGACCGGTGCGACTACAGCCCACACTGATACATCCACAAAATGTGCTTTACTGTAAATTCAAGATCATGAGCGGACTAAATATTGGGATGTCTAGAGACATTGTAAGCAGGTGTACAAATAGTTATTTTCATTGTAAATTGTTTCCAATATTTAGAAATGTAAATTGAGACGTAACAATAACAACGCAAGGCATTTCTCATTGTATTTTGCCGTGACATCTTGAAAGACTTATAATTATTGTTGTAAGGATTTCATGTTCATTTAGTGTTCTAGTCTTCATGGAATCTCATTATTTTGTAATGCTACATTTGATAAAATATTACTTTTTATTACATATAGACATAAAAACTATAGTTCTTAATATTTTGTATCAACATTAAATTAATTAATAACTTGATTATTAATTTTCATAAGCGCAGTGCCGGATATCAGTGCAATAAATCTATTCATTTATCATTTGTTCAGTAACCGATAGGGGCCGGGTCGCATAGGACGACGTGTCACTAGTCGATCACTGCATTGTTAGGTAGCTAGGAGACTGTTTGTTAACTATTGTTTCCATTAAAGACTAATGTTGTGATTAGTCGTCTAAAGCTTTCCGGTCGAACAGTGCTGGCGTTGTGTGACAAACATGTCGATATGTAAGTTGTATTGTTTGGCCGAAAATTCGCATGAATGTTTATTTATTTGTTACGTTGAATTGTTGAGTCGGCGCTGAAACAACTTTTTTGTTAAATAAATACATTTTCTATTAAACCAAAAATTGTCATTACTCATTTCACACACGAATGATGTCAGCATGGTATTGCCGTAGTTGTATCCGCGCATGCCAATTATTGGAATTTACTGGTGAGTTTCCCAAATTATGAAATGGATGTGGTTTCTTTAAATAATTTGATTAGTTCATAGGGTTTTCAGCGTGAAGTATAATGTGAAACTATTTTAGGGGATCTATTGGACGAATCTGAGGTGTTGGATTGGATGGTCAAGCAGAAGGAGGATGAGAGTATAGAAGAAATTGATAGAGAGCAACTATTCAAATATATCGAAAGTAAAGAATTTCTGGCTGTTGTTTTCTGTAAGTATCCCGACTATGAATCTCACTTTCTTAAGTTTCTACCAAGTTCTGGATAGACTTAAACCAAATCGTACATTTTAGATAAAGAAGAAGATCCAGATAGTCCAAAAGTACTTCGACATGTGGAACTAATCGACGATGAAGCAGCTGAATACGGAATCAAAATAGTCAAATGTTACGATCGGTTAATGGCGAAAAAATATGGGTTCCGCAACCCACCAGGCATCACATACTTCAGGAAAACCAAAGCCATAAACTATGACGGAGACATTGATGATGAAGAGGAAATATTAGATTGGTTGACAAATCCTGAGAATATGGAATTAACCGATCATATTGAGAAAGTCAATAAGAAAATGTTCCAAAAGATTAGGCAGACATCGGATTACGTCGCGGTATTTTTTTGTGAGTGTTCTTTTTAATTACATTTATTTTTAGAGAAAATTTTAAATATGTTGATTTAACATTAGTCTAGAATGTTCTTTAAAAAGCTGATACTTACAAATCCAATTGTATTGCACATAACACATGTTTTAGACAGTAATGACTGCAAACAGTGTCCTAAAGTGCTAGCGGAGATTGAGCATATTGACGACGAAGCTGATGACTCTGGTATCAACTTCGTGAAGATTGATGATAGGCATATGGCGAAAGAATTCGGAGTGTTCGCCCTGCCTGCTGTATTGTTCTTCAAGTTGGGTTCGAAGGATCCTGTTATTTACGCTGGTAAAGTTTATTTTGTAGCTTTTTATGTGCATTTTAGCCTATATAACATTATTTGTAAAAATAGTTACCTATCACTTTCTGGTTGACTCAGTCCTCTTGCTGAAGCTGCCAACTTTGGGATGCGAACAAATGCTGATAACTATATACATTTTGCAGGAGATTTATATGACGAACAACAACTTTTAAGTTGGTTGCTTACTCAGAAAAATCCAGCTGGTGACGTCATAGAGGCCCTCGAAGGTCAAGATCTTCTAGACTTGATAAAGGAGTCCGGATCACTTGCTGTTTACTTCTGTAAGTTGCATGGCGTGTGCAAATTATACACTTCTCTACTGCACATACATCACACCACTAATTTTAAACTCTGCTAAGTGTTCACATTCTAATTAATTGTTTAATATTTAAGAATACGAAAGAAGAAGAAAATTAATTATTAGAAGATATTGAAGATTGTACATAAAATTAACCTAAATTCGTGTATCTTTTATTAATGTCTCTTGCTTTTTATTAGGGAACAAAACGTTGTGTGAAATGTGCACTTCGAAATTGCTGAAAAGATCATCGAAAAAGAAAGTTGTAGAACACGAGGAGGATGAGGGACTGGATCCAGATGGTACTCCTATCCCCCTAGAACCGTGTCCATTGGAAATATGTTCCCTTTTCTAATGAGCCTATGTCTGTGTAGCCATTACTTTTGTTGCATGTAGCATGACCGCACTAAGAGTAGGTACTTTAAGGTCTGTTTATGATTAGTTAGTACATTCCCTCAGTCCACACCCACTTGTCGAGTCTGTGAAGTATTCAGCCCCACGTTTGCATCTGAATTGTGATTTTCGCAACGCATAAAGAATTATATTTTGGTTTTGATTTTCGTAGCAATCAGCACAGTTTAAATTACCCATAGTGCACACAATAGTACCGAATGACCGAACAGTTTGTTCATCCAATCAGGTTTGCTCACAAAATGTTATTACACTTTAATTGGCAATAGATCGGGATGTTACAGATAGCCTGGACTGCGAACAATGCGCCGGGATATTGGAAGAACTGGAGAATATCGATGACGACTGCGACAGACACGAAATTAAGTTCGTTAAAACTCAAGATTATTCAATCGCTGAATCTTACGGAGTGACAGATTTCCCAGTGATGGTGTACTTTGAAAATAACATACCGAATGTTTATGAGGGATCTCTGGTTGAAGAAGAGGAAGTATTGCAGTGGTTGATAACTCAAAAAACTGAAGATCGAATCGAACTCATTACTAGAGTGATGTTGGAAAAGATGGTAGAAGAAACACAGTATTTGGCTGTATACTTCTGTCAGTATAAAATATTCCACAATTTTCGATTTATGTCTAATTTTTTGGTGTCAATAGAAACGAATGTTAACCGTTTTCGTTCTTTTCTTTAGACAAACTAAACTGCCATATCTGCGACCATATTCTTGACGGACTTGAGGGCATCGACGATGAATGCGACGTTTACGGTATTCACATGGTAAAGATTCAAGACCCACAACTCGCCAAGAGATATTCAATTAAAACTTTCCCAGCTATGGTATATTTCAGGTAAGAAAATGTTTACCATACGACTTGACCTTAAATCACAATGTTTTTTTTTTGCTAATGTCATTTGCCAAGCTGTGGCACATAACCGGTTGTAAAGTACAGGCAATACGAAAAAATATATATTACAATATATTGTTTTTAGGAACGGCAACCCTCTTCTATTCGAAGGTGATTTACAAAACGAAGAATCTATACTAGAATGGCTCATTGATGATGAAAACAGAGAATTGGCTGATGAAATTGAGTCTGTCAACGACAGAATGTTGGAGAGATTGCTGTACGAATCACATCTGTTGGTTGTCTTTTTCTGTGAGTATATTTTTTCATACAGGAGCTACGTTATTTACCTATTAGTAGAAAAAATTACAGGTACTTAAATACCTACCCATTTTTGTTTTAGATGACGATGACGACTGTGCAGAATGTGAAGAAATCCTTGAATCTCTGGAACAAATTGACGGAGAAGTCGACCAATTTGGTATTGATTTTGTCAAGATTGCCAGCCAAGAAGCAGCTGCTACTTACAACATTGTGAACATACCTTCACTGGTATACTTCCGTAAACAAATACCGATGTTATATGATGGAGACCTCCATCAAGTGGACAGGATCTTACAATGGTTGACATCTCAGGACGTCTTTGAAATCAAAAACGAAATTGAGGAGGTGAACCGTAAGATGTTGGACAAATTGTTGGAGGAGAACGAATTCCTGGCTGTTTACTTTTGTAAGTAGATTAAAATATTAATGAAGCTAATAAAAGCGCATTACAAAACATGACGATATCTGTAACAATCCTGGATTTACAATTGATTTTTCTGGTTTTAGATGAGAAATCAACGGAAAGTCGTGCGGTATTGGACAAATTGGAGAACATTGACAGCGAAACTGATAATCTGGACATCACGTTCGTGAAAATGCAAGATCCGCGATACGCTCGGAAGTGGGGAGTCACCAAGCTACCGGCTATTGTGTACTTCAGGAAGAGATTCCCTAGTATATACAGAGGTACATACACAACATACTTTCTAAAGTATCTCGAAAAGACTGACTATCAAAATCATGTCATTCATTCAAAATTGAGTAAGGGCCCTTTGGAACGTCAAAAAGATATAAGACCGTCTCTCAATAATTTCTTTATCGTCTTTTTGTCAACTTCAGCCGAGTATTCCTTTTATTGAGTCGAAGTATACAAGACAACATAGTTATTTGTCACGTTATAAATATTGTTTCTACGTTAATTAATGTAATTGGTGTGTACCGTTTTAATTAACTATAAATAAATAAGTAAGACTGGAAATCTGTAATTTAATTCAAGGTAGTAGGATTCAGCTATACTTACTGACTTCACTACACATATTGATTACGTTTACAGGAGACCTCATGTCCGAAGATGAAGTACTGGAGTGGCTCCGAAAGAACAGATTTCGACAGCCAGAGCTGAACATCTTCATGTACGCGCTGATAGCACTGTCGATAGCCTTCGTGATGTACACGGCCTTCCTCATGCAGTGCTTCAAGCCGGCCCCGCCCGCGCCTGCGCCGCACCCGAAGCAAGCGTGAGCTTCGCAACACTAGTCTTCTTTGTATAGATTGTGACTTATCGGCCTTAAGGCTCAGATTACACCCGACTTTGACACATGATCAGTTAGTCCTTGACGATCCACCGATGCAAACTACCTTCAGACATGGACTAAGGATCAACTTTACGTTTACGTTCTTGGGATCAAATATAGAGATTTTTAGTGGATGACGAAAACACTGGATTGAAACAGACGATTTTTATAACAGGATCGATTTGATGGTGACCTTCATATCTTGTTCAATGGCATTTTGAAGTACGATCGTTCGTTAAGACTGTATTCTCGGTAGAAATCTGTATGGAAATATAGTGTGAGATGAATAATATTCAATCCGTGTTCAATACAATTATTTTTCACCGATAATGTCTTCTTGTTACTTAATGACTAGCCTTTTAGGTTTCGTTGAGCCTTTGTTAAGTTTGTGTTTGAGTTTTCTGAGCTCTCGAACAATGTTACTTATCAGTAGAGATCATTTTAACTTTCATTAGAATTGGGACGTGTGTTTTTACTATCGTTGTTAAAAATATTCCGGTAGTAAATCTTGCCGCGTGTTTATAATAGCTGTCTCGTAAATTGTATGTTACAATGAGTTTAATAGTTGTTTTGTCGGTGATTTTGTTTTAGAGCTCATTTTTTTCGAGTGACTGTCCAATGGGCGGGAGCTGGACTGACGCCCGCATGGTACTACGATACTTCATTATGTTTATTTCTTTCATAATTGAATTTTATATTTTATTGTTGTGAAAAAATAGTTTGATCGATGTTAGATACTTGTATTATTATTATTATAAAAACGTTGATTGTGTGGTTAACTTCCACACTGATTTTAAAATGTATATTTTCTATCAGCTCATGCTTTATCGTCTCTCGTTTTCTTCTATGTTCTCCCACATTGCTCATAATCAAAGACACTACCGCTTTTCATATTCTAGCTATGCATCATCTCCCAAATCCATTGCATTTCCGAAATGTTTATTTTCAAGTGCTGCATCATCATTGTGTTATTTCTAAGTAACGTAGTAACATGCCCGATATACTCTGTATCATTCCCGCTCGTATTGTATAGTATTGTGAATAATTATAATGATACCTTCATCATGAAACGTAAGGGAGGCATGTTGGCTATGAACGCACAAATGTGACGGCAAATACAGATGGCAGATGATAAGGAAGATCAAACGAGGACAAGCAAAGGAAGAAGGTGACGAAACAAATTGGTGTAAAGTGAATAAAGTAGTCAGTATGCGTATTGTAAGCTGAGACGTTCCGGTCTGAAGCTTTGAAGTTGGTACATACTGGTCCGATCTGAGCCAATAACATCTACCAAATGGCGGATTTTCAAGTTATTTTTGAAACATCTGTGGGGCACATTCATTGCGTCTGAATTTTTTGATGCGATCAATTTGTGCGTAGCTGCACGTGTCATTTTTGTGCGTTTATAGCCGAGTAATAAAAATATGCTCAAAAGAGTCGTGCGCTAAGACATGCGCATTCGTTAATGTTAACGTTGTATATAAAATGTAAATATATAAAATAAATAAAAATAGTAAAATTATTTTGTTTTTGTCATTTATTTGTGAACCGTATTGTTTAGTCCTAATGATTGATCCACACATGCCGCCGGCTTGCACGCTGCCTTGCCGCTCAATTTCCCGCCGGCTTTACCGCCGGCCTGCAGGTGCGGTTTCGGACCCGAAAGCTAACTGCCGCCGGCAACCACAAGCCGCGCGTGCCGCAGGTAAAAGGTGCGCGTGCTGGCGGCCACTTAATGAATGTAGTGTGTGCAAGCCTGGATCTGACATAAGTCGTAATTGGTTATTTATGTTAAAGAATTGATTTAATATTAACAAAACAAGAGAATGGGCAGCAGCGTTTTCTATGCATTTTACCACCATACTGCGATCGCCAACCCCCCTGTCAAGCGTGGCGATTATGGCAAGCTCCCCAAATTCGGGGAGGCCTATGTCCAGCAGTGGATGTCTTCCAGCTGAAATGATGATGATGATGATGAAAACAAATAAAATGCCATTTTTACAACATATCAAAACTTTTATTCATCTACCCACTTATTTTAACAAACTTATAACTAATTCATATAATAAAAACATCAGTCTAATAAAAAGGCATTAGTAAGACCAACTTTTTAATTGGTTGCACTGACATGGCCCTAGCAGGTGAAGGGTAAAAACAAATGACGCGCACCCGACAGACAGTATTGTACAAAGTATTGAGCTGTCAAAGATGATTCTCTAGCTTTCTCTATGAAATATTTTGCTAGTTAAACGAGAGCACCTGCCATATTATTTAATCCTGCTTTAATTCGGCATTAAAAAGAATTTCGTACTTCTTCCGTAGCGGTGTACTTGGTTGTTTTTAACCCCCGACGCAAAAACGACGGGGTGTTATAAGTTTGACGTGTCTGTGTGTGTGTCTGTCTGAGGCAATGTAGCTTCCGAACGGATGAACCGATTTGGATTTTGTTTTTTTTGTTTGATATGTGTACGAGTATTAGTCGGGAGTGTTCTTAGACATCTTTCATCAAAATCGGTTCAGCCGTTTGAAGATTATCAGCTCTTTTCTGGTTGATGAAGGGATTTGAGCATCTTCCACGGGCCTGATCAACTCGAAATTTGGTATTTTATTAGTTCAATGATATTAGACGAACAAAGTAACCTTGAACTGATGTTGGACCAACACCTGGAATTTCTAGGATACCCAAGTTACTCACCAACAAACAGCAGAGGTATCGTGTTTGAGCTTATTGAAAAGATCTCAATGAATAGATTATAGATAAATGATGATCAGGACGAGGAATGAGGATAAAAAATTTGTAACAAATTTCACTGTAGGAAAACTACGCAACGCTGCGCAGGTTTAAGCGAAACATTAAGTTTAAAAAGCAAGAAATAAATTTTAAATTTTAAAAAACCCCCGACCCAAACAAAAACTCTTAAAAGTAAAAAATAACATTTATAGACCTTTTAAGTTTAAGGTAATATTTTGATCAAGGCATTGTCAAGTCGAGGGACGGTCAATGAAAACGCCAAACAGAGGCCTAGCATTTTCATTAGCCGTCCCCCGACTTGACAATGCCTTGATCAAAATATTACCTTCAACTTTATAGGTCTATAAATGTTATTTTTTACTTTTAAGAGTTTTTGTTTGGGTCGGGGGTTTTTTTTAATTTTAATTTAATTGTTTCAGATGAGTATGGTTTGTTGTTTTTTTCATGGTAGGTACCTAAGTAGTACATAGTAATTTATTTGTTTTGACCTCCAATATTTCTTTTATAATCTTTGAATAGTAAAATCATGACAGTTTTGAGATGCGCAGTCGTATCCGAGAGCAAATGTTGCCGTATGCGACGACGTCATGCAAAAATGTACTCAGTGACGCCATGCCACTGACAGTCCCATCGTTATTTTTTTAATTGATCTCGCCGGTCAACCTAGGAGTTTGTCGGCTGCTTAACTGGACTTGCCTGTGGTTGCCTCAATAAATTGAGCTAGGGCCGCTAGGGCTTAAAAACTTACTAAGCCACTACACGCTAAAGGGTACGAACCTCACCTTAGGGCGACGCTGGGGGTCAGCAAGGACGGGCTGAATCTGGGGGGACTTCCTTCGTAAACCCCCTGTATACGTCCACCGTAACGTGAACCATGGAACAACCGCGAACGTTAAAGTCGGCCTATAAATATCTGATTTGTAGTTCGTGAACATATTACAATTAATTCAAATTAACACTAAAATATAAGTCAAACAAAAACTTACGTCTCCCTTTTCTTACAATCTGTCACTATCTATTAGGACATTTAGTAATTTTTATGACGTGTTAGATGTCTTGCTTGGTCTGCGTCCTATGACACATCCCAGTTTTATATAGCATGTAGAGATAAACTACGATAACATGGCACGCCCCACCAAAATTCAAATCGTTTAAAAGTATTGAAAGTATTTTCAAAGTGTCACCAAGACTCGCATGTGTGCAGTGTGCGTACCGAGACGCTACTGAAAATGAATAATTACAACTACATACAAACTCTTTCGTAAGGATGTGACTACACACATTGAAATAGTAATATGGAGGGGCGCGCTATGTTATCGTAGTTAATCTTTAGTTAAGTTTGTCCGATGAAATCCTGTGAGATTATATTTAGGTATTTGTTTGTACGCGGATAGGATTTTTATCGTTGTGCCCTCGTTTGCCTCGTTTTGCCCTCGTAGTTGCTGATGATCTTTATCCGTGATAAAGATAATTGACCAATTGATGGCATGCCAAGACTACATTTTGTATATCAAATTATCTATACCAACAGGTAAGGGACCATAATATATCAAAATACCTGAGTGCAATCTATTACCTACTTTTATTACGCCCTTATTTATAAACTATCAAAGTATAACAAAAAAGGAAAATAAATTAAGGAGGCAAGAAAATAGAATTTAATTTAAAGTAGGTAATTTATAAAACCGAAATTGCTATGGCTAATCAAAGAATTTTACTGTTTTAATCTTTTTTTATCATCCGGTAAGGTCTTTGCATTAGATTAGATGCCGGCTTTACAGAAGACTATGAACGACTGATAAGACGGATTTTGTTGGTATACCTAGTTAAAAAGCTGATCTGGATCAAAACGCAACTTTAGGACATGCCCGTTACAGCCCGTGGTTATAATTCGAGTACCTGGGTCATTCGTTTGTTACAGGCCGGACTAATGTCAGAGCATAGCTGCATACTTGCTGTGCTGCGCAAGTGCTGCATTCAATAGATATGACTAAGCTAAAAGGTTTTATGCGTATATCCGTGTAGTGTTATGATGGCTAGGCCGCGGAGTTCTGTTCATTTTTATGAACGTGTCGGTAAACGAGTTCATATGAAATGTGCGAGCCAATTTTTTTTGGCCCACCGCTGGTCCAGTTTCAGATACGGAACGGACGTGTAGTGGGTCTAGCACCATCGGAATGGACGTGTTCAGTGGGTCTAGCACGAACGCTCGGATTAACGTAAATTGGAACGATATTATTAAAATTGAAAATTTTGATTTCGCAGATAATATTTACTTCGTTTTAAAACTATTCATTTGTGTGGGTACTAACAGAAGAAAAGAATGGCAGACCTATTTACAGAAAGACAAGGGCGTAACTGGATGACCAAAGCCAGGGACACACACTACCTACTGGAAAGAAATGGAGGAGGCCTACGCCAAGGAGGCGACTACTAGGTACTTATCTTATTATTAATGAACATAAATAAATGATAACGACATACAAATATACAATTCAATTTAGCAATTATAATTCAATCAATATACAATTAGAAATTAAAACCATAATAATTAAAAATTTACCAATCATCTAATTTTCTTTTTTTATTTTGATATGTTGTGCATGCTACGAATATTATTGTAGAGAAATTGTGAATGAGTAGTAGAATAAATTGTTTTTCATTTATTTTATTTAACTGTGCTTGTCGCAAAAAAATAAACCAAGATGCTACAGTTTAGTTTTAAAAAATCAAATTCAAAAATCGTTACAATTCACTTCGCGCCTTCGTGCTAGGGCCTCTGTTAGACCAATCATAATAGTAAAACAAAAGACTATGCCTACGTGATAACTAGCCGGGCCTCTTCGTGGTACTTCAAGTACTTGACCTTCTCAGTCTCGAAGAGAGTCTTTAGCCGCTGCGTGAACTCTGCGTGTACGGCTTCTATTTCTTCGTTCGTTGGCTCCAAGTTCCTTTTCACTTCCATTGGGGCGCCAACTGGAATTGAAGAAGTAAGTATATGAAGCTAGTTGCTCATTTCAAAGCGTAGTAGGTACCTATGGAGAAGAACGGGAAATAAACTCCATAAAAACTCTTTTTAAATGATAATATTGTTGCAAAAAGTTGGTTACAGAAGTATTTTTGATGAAATTATCAATGTGAGAACGATGTAAAATGACATGCACATTACAAACGTTCGTAATTAAAATAGAAAACAAAATAACAATTCGGAAAATAAAATAAGCCGTGGGAGCTAAGAGATGACCAGTCCCTACTGGCGGCGCCCGTTCACAAACATGACGTATGGATCAGCACCATTCAGCTCAACCATTTTGAAGGGAACTTAATGATCCAACACACACGCCACCACCAGCGAGACATTTGCCTGAGCATGACATACTCTCAGCTGCACACACAATTTCGAATGCTAGTCAAATTCGTTTTTAGCGACCTTGTGGAGCAGGACAAACAGCGTGTAGCCAGGCATTTTTGTCAGCGATGTAATCCCCCAACTTATAATAAGCTTGGCTGCATAGTGTGTGTTTTATACAAGATTTAAATTTCGTTTTATTCAGTTGGAGTATGTACGAGTGTGTACAGTCACGAGCAATAATATGTATACACTTACCAACTTTTAAAAGTAATTTTCTCCACTTTTACTAATTGTAATCTTATTTTATTATCAAAATAATATTTTGGAACCCCCACTGTAATGAAATATCTAAGTTATCTCAAGGCTGCAATCGCTATTTAAAAGAAAATCGCTTTTGAATTTGGCGTTGTATTTACATGTTATTGCTCGTGACTGTACAACAATCGGCAGAATACTTTAATGAAGACAAAACAATATTACCTTTCCTGAGTTGAGTAGGTACCTACTGCACAGCGTACCTACTTTGGTAGGCACCTATCTATCTTAGGCTGAGATCTATATGAGTTTACTAACTCGACTTGATTACAATAGCGATTCATACGAAAATAAACCTTATTCGTATAAAGTCGATGTCCTTACAAACTACTCAAAACTAAATAGAGCCCACTTTTTTGGCTATCATTAAAAAGTATGTGTGTTTATCTGTTTTTTTATGAATAGTTGTGCATAGGGTAGGGATTAAGAAACTGTTTAAGCATAGTCAATAATTCAAGTTCTTTATTTTGATAAAACTAACACATAGAAACACTTTTTAGAGAAATTGTAGCAAAATAATGAGAAAAATAAACTTAACCTAACACTGTTTTTCTGTGACTATTGTCTGAGCAATGTTTTTCCCAGTAGCGAGTGGGGCCTCCTCTACTTCGTATGCGCTCTTTGAGCCTATCTGGTTCACTTTCAATCAGATGGGTAACATTTTGCTCTGGTATTCCTTCCCAACAGAGTTTTAGTGAGCTTGTCGACTATCCACCTGACTGTAGTTCTCTTTGAGGCTTCTTTTCAGTTAATCCCATAAATGTTCAATGGAATGGAGATCGGGGCTCATTGCATTGCAGGCCATGGCAAAACTGTAATATTGGCATCAGAAAGTGCTCTTTGTGTGATACGGGCCAGCTCCCACTCTTTGTGAAAATGGAATGGCATGAGGTTGGATAATTCGCTCAACGTAACTGGTAGCAGTTACAGAACCCTCTTCCAAAATTACCAGCTCTGTTTTGCCTACCAAGCTAATTCCAACCCACACCATAACACTTGGATCCCCGAAACGGTACCTATATTCCATGCATGCATGGTTCTTTAAAACGTTCGCCTTGTCTTCCCCACACACGTATTCGTTTGTCATCACTGAAAAATTTGACCTTACACTCGTCTGTAAAGAGTACCGTCCTCCAGTCATCCACGGTCCAGTCCAAATGTTCTGGAGCATACCTTAAATGCGCTGCTCGGTGAGCCCTTGTCAATTTGAGTCGAACAGCACGTACTCTGGAACGTTGGCCATCTTCATGGAGTCGATTGCGAATAGTTTGATCACTGAGTTACAGTACGCTTCCGACGTGCAGTTAAAGCGATATACCGGTCTTCATGAGCAGTTGTAGCTCTGGTTCTTGCTGTTCCAGGTCTCCTAGCTACACTTTCGGTTTCCTGGTAGCGCGTCCAACAGTTTCTGATAGCTCGTCGCGACACACCACACGTAGGTATTGCTACAGATCTCTGGGACTCTCCCTCCTGAAGCAGGGCAACTGCTCTTGGTGCAGTTTCCAGGTCCATATGACGTCGAGAACTAGCCATAGTAATCACGATGAATACAGAAATTAAACAAATGTAGTCCAAGAAAGCAATGTCTAACCACAAAACTTAGAGTCACACTGAGACGAGAACACAAGTGACAAAATTAGAGCAATGTTGAATTTTTTCAACCACTTCACTTTTTCTCTACCCACTTGAATACGTTCATAAAATAATAAATGACCAAGTTTTTTAAGTTTTTTAAATTAGTTACTCTGCCATTACCTACTGATTAACAATATCTATAGAGTACGTTCAATAATATCGTCTTCGCTCTTAAACTCACCAACAGCAGTGACAGGGGCCCTCATAGGCAGAACCCCATAAGAGTACTGGAACATCCCCCTTCCCATGGGGAACATGGGGGAGATGCCGGTGTACTTGCGCACCTGCTCCTGGAACCGGCGCAGTAAGCTGTTCTCAGGGTTGTTCGGGGGACGAAACAGGTCCGTCTCGCCGAATGAGAATACTGGCACTAAGGATGCCCTGGAAACAAAAGAATTACGAAATGTAGGTAGCATTCCAGTACCCACAGTTGAAGCAGGATCTTTTGGCGCTTGAATGACATTGACAGTGGCCGCTATTGGTAAAATATGGTGGAAGCGACAGGGTAGATTCAGATTCATTTATTTTGCAAAAAGCATGTGTAGGTACATATTACACATGGTATGATGCTAATTATAGGTAATCAATAGTCATGCGATTGGAAATAAATATAATAGATTCAGTCAGCATCTTTAGAGCGATTTATCATTTAAAAATTCATTGACATTATAATAGGCTTTTTCTGTCAGAACTTTTTTCAATGTTTTCTTAAACTGGTCTGTATTTAATGTCATAACAGAATTAGGGATACTATTGTAAATTGGTGGCGCTCTGCATACCTACATTAGCGCTGTCTTGGCTGAACACGAATTTTACTATTATCCCGGCGATTACGTATTACAATGTCCGATATTCGAGGAAACAAATGGGGGTTATTTCTGACAAATAAGTAGTGCTATTTCCAAAATATTAAGTTACGAAAGTGTGAGTATTTTGTGTTCTGTAAAAAGTGGCTTACAGCTCTCTGTACTTTGGATACCAAACAATACTTAAGCATCGCTTTTGCAAAATGCCATAGCTTTATTTGGTGAGTTTCCACAAAAGATAATGCTACATCTGAGGACAGATTCAATAAGTCCATAATAAGCCGAGAGTAACACATCAGTGTTGATGGTTGGAGTAAGTAGGTGCAAAGCATACGATTATCTACTGATTTTTTTACATATTTTGCCAATGTGTTCTTTCCAATTTAGTTTACTGTCTATAATTAACCCGAGAAAACTACTACTACTAAACGGCACTAGTTACTTCATTTATAGTGTAATTATCATGAATCAAATTTATATTATTTTAATGGATTATGTAATCTTTGTCCAAAGTGTTTTTGTTTGAAATTTGTTTATGCATGTATTAGAATACATCAAAGAATTATAATGATTAAAATCGTCAATGCAACCCTCAAGTTCACTTAACCCGATTTAATGTTTTTTTCATGAAATAGTCATTTAATAGGATTTAATGAACTAAGATATCATCTAGGATCATATTCTAATCAACATATGTATAATCTGACACTTGCCTGCAAATTGCAAAAAAACAGAAGAACATTTGAATTTAACGGTCAGCCTGAACGCATCCACCATAATTGTGAGAATTTAATGAAAAACAAAATGGCGGCGTCAGTTCCGATTTGTCCACTGGCCAAAAGACCCTAGTTAGTATATTTTAAAGTGTAGGTTTGATACAGTCTGTTTTTGTCGACGCAAGCGCGATTGCTGACTGTGGGATTGTATGTTCGATTCTCAGATCGGGTAAAGTAGATAATATCCGCTCTCATGTCATCGCACAACGGATGGCCAAGTCGCGTTATTTGAGTTCTAAGATTAAAAACAGTAGTAATGTAATTAAAACGACTTGGAATATGATTAATAGTGAAACGGGAAGGTCTAGCAACCGAAATACTGACTACAGCCTGTCTATCAATGACAACATAATCACATCAGACTCGCAAGTCACCGCGGCTTTTGAATTTTTTTTTACAGATATTCCCGTTTCAACTACAAAATCACTAAACTCATCACCTTCTGTTGCTGAGTCTTTGCTTAAGGAAAATGTTAATGTTTGTGATTCAGAATTCCATTTTGAACATATTAGCTGTAGAGATATAATTAAAACCTTTCACACTTTAAATGTAAAAAAACCGGTCAAGTGCGAGTTGGACTCGCGCACCGAGGGTTCCGTACAAACCTGTGGGTATATAAGTAAAAGTTCAAAATTGTCAAAAATATTTTTTTTTATATGACGAAACTAAAATTTTACGGTTTTCGTAATTTTTCCTATATCTGTACTCGTATCAGACGTGACTTCGTACAAAATTTCAAGATTCTAAGTTCACGGGAAGTACCGTGTAGGTTTTGATTCCCGTGTGAGTTTCGAAAATTTGCGGAAATCTGCGGCCTAAATGGCTGTATCTTTTGATTGCGTTGACTTAGAAGGTTGATTTTTCTACAGCTTCCAGGGACAGTAGAACTAAGTATCATATAGAAATTTCAGTTTGATACCTCCACGCGTTCCTGAGAAAAACGGTCTTGACAGACGGACGGACGGACGGACGGACGGACGGACGGACAACAGGTCGTTAGAGGTACGGAACCCTAAAAAAGACTGCAAATCTGTGAGGTAATTCTGTAGAAGTTGCTAAGTCTATTATTGACATTGTAGCACCTACTTTAGCTCTTATATTTAATAATTGTTTATACTGTGGGGAGTTTCCTGACCTAATGAAGAATAGTAAAATAATACCTTTGTTTAAATCAGGTAGTACATCAGACCCCACTAATTATAGACCTATTTCAGTACTACCTACCTTTAGTTAAATTTTTGAGAAATTAATTTTAGATCAATTGCAAAGATTTTTTAATAAACATAATTTATTACATAGCAAACAGTTCGGTTTTACAAGGGGTCGTTCAACTACCGATGCCGGTGTTGAACTCTTAGGGCATATTTACAATGCATGGGAAAATAAATACGATGCCTTGGGCATCTTTTGTGATTTATCTAAAGCATTCGATTGTGTGCTTCATGAAACTTTAATCAGGAAACTCCGCCACTACGGGATCCGGAACACCGCTCCGGATCTTCTTATTTCATACTTGTGTAATAGGATTCAGTGTGTTGATGTAAACGGAAAAAGATCTCCCGGATCCGTAGTATCAATGGGAGTCCCACAGGGCTCGATTCTTGGTCCTTTCTTGTTTCTTATTTATATTAATAACTTGCCTTACGTCATAAAGGATAATCATGATATAGTATTGTTTGCGGATGACACTTCATTTTTGTTTAAACTTAAACGTCGGCAACTTGTTAATGACGATGTAAATAGCGCAATCTCAAAAGTAGTTCACTGGTTCAATGTTAATAATTTACTTCTTAATGAAAAAAAGACCAAATGCATTAAGTTTACTGTAACTCACGTTAAGCAGGTGAAAAATAATGTGTTGATAAGGGGCGAAGAATTGAATCCTGAAAATAGCACTGTATTCTTGGGCTTAACTTTGGATGCCAGGCTTCAGTGGGGCCCACATATAGCCAAATTGTCGAAAAAGCTAAGCTCTGCAGCATACGCTGTTCGAAAAATTCGTAATTTAACTGATATAGAGAGCCAGCTTAGTGTACTTTAGCTATTTTCATAGTGTAATGTCGTATGGTATTCTATTGTGGGGAAATGCCACCGACATTCAGACTATTTTTGTCTTGCAGAAAAGAGCTGTTCGATCAATTTATAAATTAAGTCTTAGACACTCTCTCAGAGATAAATTTAAGGATATTAATGTAATGACTGTATATTTATGAAAATCTTTTATATGCCCATAAAAATATTAAATTGTTTAAAAAATACAGTGATATCCATAGTATAAATACTAGGAACAAACACAAATTTGCTGTACCATCAACAAGGCTCAAAAAAATAGGTGGTTCATTCAGATGTCAATGTATACGCTTTTATAATAAACTTCCAAGCCATGTTCAAGATCTAAGTCTCAATAAATTTAAATCATTAATTAAACGTAAGTTGTGCCTGAAAGCCTTTTATGCCGTTAAAGATTATATTGAGAACAAAAAAGCTTGGGATTGACTTGCTCCAATTTTGTACACCGATTTTTTTTTTTTTTTTTGCTCTTTGACATTCTATTATTATTATTTACACTTTGACATTTGATTATTATTAAATACACTTTGCCATGAATATTTACATTGAGAAGTTTATTATTATTTTTGCTTTAATTATTGTGAATGTGAGGACTATGTGGTATTTTTGTTTTTGTGTTTCATTTCTTTCCCAGGTCATTTTTAAAGTTAATCTGGCAGTTTTAGTACTTTATGCGGCCTACCCTAAAGTCCTTTCTTTGGTATTGTTCGTCAAATCGTTGAGCTCCTCAAATTCTGAATGGACAGGTCCACGCAATCTGTGTGGTTTCTTTCCTCAAAAGACCATTTCAGACACCAATCCACATGGTCTTCACATGATCCGACCAAGATTATGTCTGGACTTTAAAAGAGACTGTGACCTCTGAGTTTGTTTCGGGCTTTCTTAGAGTAGTCAGATAGGAAACGCCGACCTCATCTAGTTTAAAAAATATGATTGACGTGTAAGTGTTTGTACATACCTACTTACAAAAATAAAATAATTTATCATTAACGGCAGTTCTATCCCTAGCGATTATGTTTAAAAGTAGCAAATAAAATATTGCATAATCAGCTTGTAACGTGTCCAGTGCTGGGACTCTGGCTTCCTCTCGGTGAGACGGGTCGGGGCTTTAGCTAATCTACCATGCGGACCCAGTTAGCACGTGTCAGCGGGTTGGTAGATGTCTCATGTCTTCGAATTTTTTGGTTCTAGGACATGCATGCGGTTCATCGAAAATTTAATATAAGTAAGAACCTACACAAAAAAGATTTGTAGATATCGTCATAATTCTAATGGCGGTCGTTAATGATAGTTAAGTAATAGCTCAGACAAACGTTTTCTTAATTATCTTATTTGTCTCTTGACGAGCTGAAACAATCAACAAGGGCATCATTTGTACGGGACTATAATAAATTACACGATGAAAATAAAGAAGCTACTGTTAAAAAAGTAGAAAAGACCTTACCCCGACATCATAGCAACGCGAATAAATCCTTTCCTCCTACTGAGAATCACTTTATATTCCTTCGGATGAGCATCCAATGCTTCTGCAGCGCCTCCAATGATCATACACGCACAGTTTCCTTCATATTTCTTGTTGTCTAGCAAATGTAGAAGACTCTGCTCTGAAGAGGAACACATCCCGAGGGCTAGAGCCAAGTCTCTAAAGAAAGGAACCAAGAAATGTCCTCCAAGAGTAATTAAATGGCAGGTCATGCCAGGAAACAGTTTGTGGAAGTCTGTGGCGTTGGTGCAGAAGCTTCCAAAGGCTCCCAGGGATATGACGCCGTGTGGAAAACAAGCGAACATGTAGTTTTTCGAAGGATTCAAGTCGACAGTCTTCACTAGTTTTATAGGGAAGTAGTCGCAGAGGTAACGCCACCATATCCAATTTCTCACCCATTCGGACCTGAAATTGAAAAATCTTGGTGTAAGAAAGTGATAGGGTTAAGTAATAATACCCGCACGGGTCCATCGATCAGGTTAAGCTACGTTTGCCACGGTCGATCCGTGGATGGGTGACATATTGAGATCCCTGCGTGCATGGGTGGCTGTCATTCGTGGATCTTTGACGGTCGTTACATATCGTCAAAAGTCCGAAAATATGACAACCAGTCTTACCAAGGGGTATAGGGTAATTCAGTAACTAATTGTGTTGCGGAAGTCAGATAGACAGTCGCTCCACGTAAAATACCTACTGGTATTTAGTTGCATCTGGTTAGATTGGAAGCCGAACCCAAAAATAGTTGGCAAAAGTCTAGGCACATGATGGTGTAGGAAACTGATGATCTTGTTTTCTTATACCTAAAGGTGTTTTTTCTTTTGGTGCCTCTGCAGTTACTGAACATTCGTCTATCGGCTTGACAGTCAAATCTACTTAAATAATATTAAAAGAACGCATACCTAAGCTGAAATATTAATTGTTTAGTTTAGATAACCGTTCAAAATAATTATGACAGTCATAACTTATGCGGAACCGCTAATGGTACAAAAAATGCCGAAGGCCACTATTGATAACGATTGGTGATAGTAGGTCCCTATAGCACCAGCCTCTCTGACGATAAAAGTATTGAACAAACGTGACATTAATCTAATTATGTTAATAATCTGTAAGAATAATAATAGGTAGGTATCGTATATACTTACGCTCGTCCACCTCGGCTGCAAATCTCAATATCATTTATAAACCAGATGCCATACAGTATCCCCATCCACCATAGCCTGGAGTACACAAGTTGTATGAACAGGTATATGGAGACGGCTTCCCCGAAGAGTATGAGGTAGATCCAAACGAAGGCAGCCAGAGTCTGCAGCCGGCGCGACATGGGGATGTCCATGGGAGCCCATTGTATGCCCAGTAGTGCTGATATTTGGCTGGAATAGAGAAAATAAAATCTTTTGGTAGTTACTGACATGGTTTTTTTACCCATGAGGTTTACAGATCAGAAAAAAAAACATATTTATACTTATTTACGATAGTGTTTTCTGGAACAATGAACCAGTAAATCTATTTTGTATTGCGTTTGTTTGGGGAAGAACCTGCACTATACTATTATGTGAGCAAATTTCTACGGTCATAGTTTCGGTTGAGAGAGATAGACCGCTAGCTATTATTTCATTGTTTTAAATCTGCCAAGCGTGATTATCGTTGGACAATCCATTCTAATATTATAAATTCAATGGTAACTCTGCCTGTAAGTATGTTACCTTTTCACGCCTAAACCGACCGATTTCGATAACATATGGCAAGGAGATAGATTGACATCTGATTCTGTCTCCTTGCCATATTTATTGAAAGCGGTCGGTTTAGGCGTGAAAAGGTAAAGTACGAACAAAGTCTTCTAAGTAATTACTTGGGGAAGGACAGAATTAATTTTTGTCCTGGTAGCACATTGCCGTGGGACAATTTTCAACATCCACGCGGGCGGAGCCACGGGCAGAAGCTTTCTGTAAATTCATGAGAAAGAAAGATCATTTGAATGCCTGAATACCTCACTTCAGGTGAAATTAGACAATAATTTCGCAATCTGGAATGATCAGTTGTCGGTTTCAAAGTCACAATAGGCATGGTGTTGGCACTTTCCTCCGGTTATTGTCTTATATACTTATCTACTTCCGTTTTGAAAATAACTGCGGTGTCCCTTAATTTACTGAAAATTTTCTGTTTCACATTGTTGCTAACGAAATGTCTGATCCACATAATCTAGATGGTTTTTGTTCATAGGAATGATGAGATTAAGTATTGTTTTGAACTCAAAAATATTGTTTGCAAATAGCGAAAGCAATATTATAAATAATGTAAAACTTAAAAAAATTGCCAAGTTATCAACGAACTAGCAGCGTCCCGCGGTTTTACCCGTATAGTTCCCGTTCCCGTTGGTATACGGGGATAAAATATAGCCTATGTCACCGGGGATAGGGTTAGCTTCCCAACAGTGAAATAATTTTTCTAATCTGTTCAGTAGTTTCGGAGCCTATTTAATGCAAACAAACAAACAAACAATCAAATCTTTCCTCTTTATTATTAGTATAGATAAAGATATAGAAGTACTTATATATTAAATATTTGCTTGACAAAGACGGTACTATCATTGAAGTGACGTCACGACGATGTAACTTCATAGGTAGGTGGGTACCAGGGCCATACATTGTCCGTTTGCGCGATTAGGACGGACATAATCCCTTCCAAAAATCCTTCTTTGAAATTACACTATTTGTTCGAACTTGTCTAAAATTAGTTATCATTCCTATTCTTAGTTGGTACCATATGTACACTTCAAGTAAAGTCAGTGATAAAGGTTTTAATAATACAACCATAAATCCTAACGATACTCAGCTAGGTAGCTTAGCTTAGGTAGAACATACAAGTACCTACAAGTGTTTTCAGAAGGCTAACTGCTACAATATTTAAAGATAAATAGTAAGTAGGTATTTTTTATGTAGTGAGTGAAAGAGAAATTTTCTTTGTTTTTTGCAAATTGCAGCTCTGTTTTACGTCGTATATATTATGTTGATCAAATCGCGACTGTAGGAATACTATGGAATAATATATTTACTGAATAAAATTTGAGCCACCTAAGAATATTTCACACAAGTGTTTTTTGGCACCAAAGTTTTACGATTGGTATGAAATTGGTGATTTTATTCAGTAAATATATCATTCCAAAATCTCTAAAGCTCCCGTTACACTTAGTAAGGTCTTTCGACAAAGCACTTCTTGCACCATGACTAGGTATCATGAAAAGCACTGAGTTGCACTGGCTATCAAGAAACAAGGAATGTTCGTTATTGAATTGATGACTCAGAACTTATATACCTAGGTGGCTAGGTACTATGATACGAGAACCGAGGTTTTATTTTCCTGGTATTTTAATTGACCGACAAGTCCAAATAAAACGGAAAGTGCAAAAGTTGAACCGAATAAGAAAATGTGACGAACGACCTTTACCTAGGTACATAATATAACATTCTGATTTCTGACTAACCGACTACCTACTCCGATAATTACAATGAACTTTGTATACAACCGTCACTTGTGTTATGATTCCCTAAGGCGATTCACACACGGCACCGCGGCGGCATACAATTCGAATTATTCCGATCTGTCACCCCGCTTTGTCCCCTTAGGGTGACAGATAGGAAAAAAGAGTTTGATCTGTCCCCTTGTTAGCAATGAGGGGACAGTTCGAACTTTATTCACTCCTTAATGGTTTCATCTGTCCCCCTATCACTGACAGGGGGACAGATGAAACTTTTTATTCCTGTTTGTCCCCCACAGAATTTAATATATTCATTCTTAAAACTAATGCCACACATACTGCAACATTACATTAAATTAAAGACTAGTGGTTTACGTTTATAATCATCTGTATTTAAATGAGTTACAAATATTTCTTTTGTTTTTCTATTAATCAGCCACAGTCCCATATATCACGTCGTAGGTATTCCAGGTATAATAATTATAATAACAATCAGTCCTCTGATTTGACTTCATATTACAAATGTTAATTTTTACTAACAATATGTTAACTTTTAGATGAGGAAATATTCCTAATAAGAAAATTTTACTTGTTTAGATAAAATTGCAGCTTCTCTTAAGGTAATTAATTCTGTATTATTCAGGAATGAAGTAAATAAATTCAAGTTTTGACGTTTTCATTCCTATAGCAGTTATCAAACAAAATAAAATTTCTGTCTGTGCTCTATATGTCAGTACTACAGTTAATATCAAAACTTATTTTGCGAATGACAACTTAAAGATTTATACAATATGGTTGAGAATTACTTGCACTCCATTATTGTTTCCAAAAAAGCCGGCTCTTCCGGGAATTTACTCGGTGCAAATAAACAATAGATCGGTTCTGTATTTCTTACTCAAGGGGCCATACGGGCAGCCGCAATGATGCGCATTACCAAGAGAACTAGTGCAAATTTCCAATTTTTGAAGGTGAGACGTCAGTGTTAAAATGTTCGTAATAATTAATTTGAGTGAAGTGTTTATATTACTAAGTATGTAGTTTTCAAGCGAACTATTGCACAGTATCATTAAACTGAGAGGAAATTACAGACAGAGGTAAGTTCATATAGAATGTACACTACACACAATACGACTTTTGGAAATTGTTAGCAAGTTTTAATGCAAATTTTTAGAAAACATACCTAGAACAAAAGTTATTGAGCACCAATATTTATTTTTCAGATTACAATAACATGTCGGAATTCAAAAACATACCTGGTACTTCTGCTACAGTAGACAACCAATGGTCTTTTATAAAAAAAGGTGGTGGCCAGGTGCTTTTACACGCCGGTCATCAATATTATAAAAAGAAGAGTTTAAAAAATGGAGTAATTTGTAATATGAAGTCAAATCAGAGGACTGATTGTTATTATACTTATTATACCTGGAATACCTACGACGTGATAATTATTTGGGACTGTGGCTGATTAATAGAAAAACAAAAGAAATATTTGTAACTCATTTAAATACAGATGATTATAAACCTAAACCACTAGTCTTTAATTTAATGTAATGTTGCAGTATGTGTGGCATTAGTTTTAAGAATGAATATATTAAATTCTGTGGGGGACAAACAGGAATAAAAAGTTTCATCTGTCCCCCTGTCAGTGATAGGGGGACAGATGAAACCGTTAAGGAGTGAATAAAGTTCGAACTGTCCCCTCATTGCTAACAGGGGGACAGATCAAACTCTTTTTTCCTATCTGTCACCCTAAGGGGACAAAGTGGGGTGACAGATCGGAATAATTCATCCGCTTCACCGCCTACCGCGGCGGTTTGCGGTGCCGTGTGTTAATCGCCTTAGTCTTCGCTTTGTTACTCATAAAATGAAATGCAATAACACAGCACACAAAGTGCAGTTTTGTACTGTTGACCTACGGAATCTTAAAACATGGACAAACTTTATCATGAATTCAGTACCTAGGAAGTAGGTTATTTAAAAAAGCCTGCTGTTTCTAAAGTGCAATACCTACGCGGTGAAAATGTACAGAACAGCTTTGTGTTAAATGACGAACGAAGAATTTCTACGCAGGGGGCCCAGGTGCAGAATAATGTACCTACCTAAGTAGGTACTTACTGAATCTTGCGCGTCGATTTCACTGCCGCTCTGTTTGATTCCATAGGTCAACAGTAAAAAACTGCACTAACTTGACTTATTTACCATTTCATTTTATGGCTAGCAAAATGAGTGGAATCTTAATAAAAAAATACTTTTAATTAGGAAGTTCTTGGAGTACCTACCTGAGTTGCCACCTTGGATACCTAACATTCTGGCTAAATTACAAAGAAATACATTGAACTCTGTAGGTATACAACCATCCTTTTTTATTATAATTGTCTTTTCATTGTTAGTCATAAAATTAAATGATACACAAAGTTAAGATGATTTACTAAGTTAGTTACATAACGCCATTTTGTACTCTTGACCTACGGAATCATATACCTACTGTTCCTACCTACTTATTGAACAATCACGCTATTTCGAATAGAACAATTTTTTTTTGTTTTCATCAGGATGAGGAGGCACAAAAGTGGTGATTCCTACGGTTTTAGATCCAAATGAAATAAAATTGTTTACTTATTCAATAAATTTAGGATATCGGAATCAATTCTACCATCATGGTGAAGACATTTAGATGGAGTCGGCATTTTCTATCTGACTACCACTGCACTGACAAGATATACATACATACTTAGCGAAAAAAACTCAGGAGTCAAGTAAAAGACTTGTTACTAAAAACTGTTACTACTTGTAAGTAGACATAATGTTGGTCAGCGCATATGAGGACATGACTGGAATGCTATTTGGGGAAAGGACCACACAATTTTCTGAACGGAACCGATCAGTCAGTTCAAGAATTTCCCAGTAATCGTGTAGCTCAAGAGCTCAACGCAAAACATGAATTGTGGTTGTACTGCACCAAAGTTCCCAATACCCATCACTAGGCTGAACAGGATTGACCACAATAATAGATAGTTAGGTACCAAGGCACGGCGCGTATAGAATTGAATGTGATGTGGTTTACCTAAGTCCAAGTCCAAGGCTAACGAAGCAAGGTAATCTTGTAGCTAGCTTCGCGAGGCCACGTTACCACGTACTTATTATATGGAACACTGCAATTAACGGTCATAAATAAATCAAAAGACATTTATTCAAACTAGGTTAAGAGTCAGCTCTTTTTGAACGTCGAGATTACATAAAACAGTCTCCTAAAAACGCCCACCCTTCACCACTTCCTAGTGCTTTAGCTGGGAAGAAGAAGTGGCGCAACAAACTCCCCAGCAGCACAGCTGTCTGTTATAAGAACTTGATTCTACAGGAAAACTTTTTATCCAGTGCGCAAATTGTAACCATGGATTCAGCATATCATTCTAGTCTAGACCCCCTAGCGCAAAAAAATTTCGCCGGATACACAATAACCGGCGAAAACTTTCTGCGCTAGGGGTTCTAGAATGATATGCTGAATCCATGGTTACAATTTGCGCACTAGATAAAAACTTACCTTGTATACAATAGTAGGTAATTAATATTACGAAACAAAAAACATAAAAAAATGCCATATATATCAGCTAGCACACGCCAATATACCAACAAAACATTGAAAACTATATCCTCGAGCAGAAAAAAAAAAACGTAAACAGAACCTTTATCCTAAATCAAAGTCTCCAGGCATAAAGGGCGTGCCCGCTTACATATGCAATTCTGCATTATGTAAATATAAATAGCTATGGCATGAAGTAAAAAAAGTCAAACTAGGAGCTTTGGAATAAAATTAATAAAAAGTTAATACAATTAACAAAAACAAAACCATGGTCAGCAAGACGACCAGTCACCGCAACCAGCATCCGTTCACGTGCATAACGCAAAGATCAGCCAATGGGGTATTGGCTGATCTTTGCTTAAATGGTCCCATTTGAATTTCATATAGATCTGATGATGCCCTTCGGAGACAGACAACGGAACTCTTCAAAAAATGACAGCAAATCAACCGGGATTGCTGCTGTCGCATAAATATTCATTGTTTTGACCCCAAAGATGATGAAATAACTAAAAAGTAAAAAATAAAAACTTTTTAAAAAAAAATACAACCAACTTCCGGAAAAACCCTACAAAGTGAAAAATATCTTTATTTTCGGAAGGCGGTGACATTCAATTTAAATACATATCCAAAGTCACCGACTTTTCACTGAAGAGTTCCGTTGTCTGTCTCCGAAGGGCATCATCAGATCTATATGAAATTCAAATGGGACCATTTCGGAATAAACTCCTGTCGAACAAAAAAAATTTTTTGCAAATCCATCTATAAATGACGGAGTTATGCCCGAACATACATAAAAAAAGTATCTACATAAACATGTCGAATTGATAACGTCCTTCTTTTTGAAGTCGGTTAAAAAAAGCGTTAGATTGCGTGCACCGTGAGTGGTGCACGTAAACAAACGGTTTTTTTTGAGGATGGGAGATCATTAAATAACTTCTTCCGCTCTGGGTGGAGCGGCGTGTCAGACTTTTACTGACTGAAACCCACCCGTGTTCCTTCAGTTGCCTGTGTGCCAGGGGCCACGGTATCTCTTTCGAACAACCGGCACCCCCAGCAGAATCAAAGGCTTTGGAGAGATCACAGAAAACTCCAATAGCATTTTGCGAGTTTCCCACAAGCGTTAAAAAAAAATGAGTTTCAGCAGAGCAACACCCGCATCTGTAGTTGAACGAGCTTTTGCAAAGCCATTTTGTGTATCATAATTATCATAAAGGAGGCTATTTCAATTAAAATGTTTTAGCAACTGCTAGAATATTAACTTTTCAAATAAGTACCTGATTTAAATAATAGTATGACTTTAGGGAGGCGAAGTCTGATGGAAGACGACATCCGACAAATAGTTGGTGTAACATCTCCATGTTAGGCAGCATATGCGCCCTCGCGACCCTAGCCGCCGCAGGATACGGGAATCCCAGGCTGATTTCCGGCCACCGTAGGCATGGGCTTGCGGACGGCGAGTAATGGGTAGCTCGCTGTCCGGTAAGAACCAAGCCCAAGTCGACGGCGCGTTGTGTTCCACGCGCGCCTCAAAGAGATGTCAGCACAAAAATGATGGGGCCCGCAAGGGCCGATGCCTGCAAGGGGTGCGGGTTTGTTCGAAAGAGATACCACAGCCCCTGGCATACGGGCTACTGAAGGAACACGGGTGGGTTTTAGTCAGTAAAAGACTGACACGCCCTCCTGCTGCACCCAGAGCGGGAGAAGTTATTTGATGATTTCCCACCCAAAAAATTTTTAACATCTCCATGTTACACCAACTATTTGTCGGATGACACATGACAGGAGAATGTGGCAAGCTCTCTCATTTTGATCAAAATGATCTTAATATCGGTGTCAAATGAATTTAGTTAATAGGTTAAGTAAAGCGCACTACACACCAAAGCCGCCGCCGGCCCGGCGGCATATGTTGGCAACATTTTGCCGGCGGGCTAGGTTGGCAGCTTCAGTCATTGCAAGTCGTAAAACTTTGCCGGCGGCATGCCGGCGACAAAAATACTAACACGTCAATACAGCTCAAATGTCGCCGGGCAACTGAGCGCTTGCGTACGCTAGCCGCCGGCAAGCCGCCGACGCGGCGACGTGTCGTCTTTATGAATAATATAATTTATATGTAAGCTAAGTGTGCTTGTACAACCATGTTTTTTGTGAGATTGTTAATAAAGGCTATAATACTAATAATGACTTTAGTACTCTTAATTATTATTTTTTTGGTTGGCCCATTCATCAAATATGTTCTCCCGTTCTGGGTGGAGCAGGAGGGCGTGTCAGACTTTTACTGACTAAAACCCACCCGTGTTCCCTCAGTGGCCTGTGTGCCAGGAGCGGCGGTATCTCTTTCGAACAACCCGTATCCCTGGCAGGCATCGGCCCTTGCGGGCCCCATCAGGTTGTGCTGACATCTCTTAGAGGCGCGCGTGGAACACAATGCGCCGGCAACCTGGGCTTGGTCCTTACCGGACAGCGAGCTACCCATTACTTGCCGTCCGCAAGCTAGTGCTAGTACTCTTCATGAGGTCAGGAAAATATCCTAAATCAACACATTTATTAAAAGTAACAGCTAGATAGAAGGCTACGGAGATGTCCCAGTAATCTCATTAAAAAAAAACTACCTACATCAAAAGGCGCATAGGAAGTAAAAGGATATATCGCTACTCGTGGAACCACCACGACATTGCAGTAGGCCAAGGCCAAGATGGCGGGACGAGCTTGACTCCAGAAAGGACTGGCTGGCACTAGCTAAAGACATAATTGTGCGGAAAAAGTACCTAAGGGAGGCTATTGCCCTGCAGTGGGATAATACAAGCTGCAAGTGTGCGTTGTATACAAGCAAATTAGATGGATAACAGCTCAGGGCCTATAGACAAAATACATTTCAGTTAGCGTTCACGCCAAACGCTACGCCAAAATGTATGGGAATAACATTACTGCGGAAAGGTTACGTCGTGTCCTTTCCGCAGGTAATGTCATTCTCAAAGAAATGGGTTTGTCTAGGCCTGCAGATCGGGAGTTTAGCTACTCGTACATGTTACGATCTACCAATTTCTTTTTAAAATAAATATTGAAAATTGTAGGATGGACGATCCAGATGGATGAATCCAGGCTAAGAATCATCGCCATCCGAGACCTAGGATAACTAGCTACCTACTAGCGAGAAGCATCTTTGCCGTAGGTACCTGCCTATCTCCAGAAGATGGTTAAAATGAAAAAAGGAACACCTTAGAGTTTTGGCGGTAAAAGTCCTCTTTCCAAGAACTAAGGGAATCCAAGACGGAATTTCTCTAAAAGTTAAATGCGATTAGGTACCTGATAGTCGACCCAATAAAACTTCTTATCAGTCATGAACCTTGCACTATATCCACGTGTAAGAAAGTAGGCACGGTAGGTATGTCCGATATGTTATCAGGTGTACCATCGGGGGCAAGTTACGAAATGTAAGTAAACGAACGCCTATAATCTATGAAGAATGATTCTAAACCTATGCAGGTTGATTTAATTGTTGACTTTACAGCTTAACTTGCAGCACGTCTAACGGTTGGAAATACCCAAAATTGTCTTCGGGACAGTTTGGGCTTAAAAAGAACAATGATGCCGTCCACAACATTATTGTTCAATATAGCATTTAATCTATGTATTTACCTATTTTTTAAACACCACAGATCTGAACGAATACACTGGTGGGAATTAGAAGAGTAGGGACGTATACACGTGTGCGATGACTATCATCAGTATCATTCTATTGAACAAGGTAATCTAGGTAGAAAAAAGAGAGATCTGCGAAGATAAAAAAAATCTTGCATCGTTTTTTCGTTTTAACCGACTTCTAAAAAAGAAGGATGTTATATGTTCCACTGTACGTATTTTTTTTTAAATGTATGTTTCCCGATTTCTCCCTTATTTGTGGACTGATTCTCAAAATTCTTTTTTTATTTTAAAGAGTATACTCCTGAGGTGGTCCCATTGGCACCAAATCAGGATTTGATGATGGAATCCTAGGGAAATCGAGGGCAACCCTAAAAATTTGTAGGTATTAACAATGTTTTACATTTGTTTTCTAAAGCTATTGAGACATTTGCGTATGGTCATCATCATCTCATGACGCTGAGCTGATGAAGAAAGGTACAACTCTTAAACGGTTAGGAGTTAGGTGGAGGTTCGGACATAAATCCGTCATATATAGACCGATTTGCAAAATTCTTTTTTATTAGAAAGGGGTTTATTCCGAAATGATCCCATTTAAATTGCATATAGATCTGATGATGCGTTTCCGAGACAGACAACGGAACTCTTCGAAAAAAGACAGCAAATTAACCGCGATTGCTGCTATCGCATAAATATGCATTGTTTTGACCCCAAGGATGCTGAAATTTCGAATTGGTGTGGGGTAAAAAGTGAAAAATAAAATCTTTTTTCAGCAAAACGCTTACTTAGGTTGGCTATTGAAGAATTGTTTTTTCAAGTAAAAAAACTCAACACAAAACCTAAATGCTTTGAAAAGTACGAATAAACGTACCTACGTGTGGTACATAGGTGCTGGTATAAATTGAATGCGTTGTTGTTTTTTGGGAACTATCTACCCATACCAATGTTATGAATTCAAAGTAAATTTCGTCTGTATTGTATGTCACCTTTTCACGCCTAAACCACTGAGCGGATTTCGATTGAATTCGCCAAGGAGATAGATGGCAGCCTGGGGAAGGACATGAGTAACTTTTTGTCCCGGTAGCACCTTCCCATGGGATAGTTTCCGACATTCACGCGGGCGAAGTCGCGGGCAGAATCTAATAAGTACAGAGGCCAGCACATCAAGCTACCCCAATCTGTCAAATTTCTTTGATATTTTTTCAACTTTATTACAAAGGAATAAAGTTTATGTTCAAATGGGAAAATTTTACAGTTTGGGATAGCTTGACCTGCTGGCGACTGTACAAAAGTTCATAATCGCTGTTCATAACCAATAGTCAGCTACTGCTGACTGTTGGTTATGAACTTTTAAGTCTCAGTAAACCCTAGGAGTAAATAGTATTTCATTTCTTACAGTAAAGCCGCTTTATTGCATACAAACAAGATTAGGTCATAGACTGTCCAGCTAGAGTCGTCCTAATTAGACGAGAACAAATTGAACATGATTAAAACTAATAGGAATAACGATCTGACGCGGGATTGTTGCGAAATACTGTAACAGTAGGATTGGCTTTAATTTTGACAGTTCAACAACATTCGTTGCGTTATTTATGTTACAGATACATTTTTCGAACATATTATGCAATGGATTAGCAACATCCTTCAAAATGATTTAGATTATCTACGTAATTAAGGGTGCAGCAAGTTCACACTATATGATAGGGAATGGATTTTGTAGTCGTAGACTTTACATTCATCAATTCGACTCGGGCCCACGTTGAAAAAAAAAATTATGGCTTCCTTTTCGAGTCTACTCAATTGACTTAAGTATACCTACCATAAGTAAGTACCTAGGTAGTTAATAATCAGAAGGCCAATTATTGTAGTTACTAAAAACGTTCAAAATCTAGTCGCAGTCTCATCTCGGCGACAAACAAGTGTTAAAAACTTAAAAAGTCAAAAATGTATGGAAAATCGAGGTACCTACTTGCCAATTTTTGACAGATTGAGACTGAGATCAGACTGTGAAAGTAGGTTTGACTTCAAGCTTGATCTTTTATTAGTACACAAATAACTGGATGGTAGGAAACGAAAAGTTTAAAACCACACAACAATTTTTAGAGGTTTTCAATTAGACATGTTTTTTATACCTTTTCGGGCATAACTCCTGTCATGTTTAGACGGATTTGCAAAAAAAATGATCGAAAGGGGGTTTATTCCAAAATAGTCCCGTTTAAATTTCATATAGATCTTCTGATGAGATGATGAGTCGATGATCTGATGATGAGTTTCGGAGACAGACAACGGAACTCTTCAAAAAATTACAGCAAATCAACCGCGATTTCGAATTGATGTGGGGTAGGTACCTACTATAAATAAATAAAAACTGAAAAATGAAAACTTAAGAAATTAATAAAATTTCCTCGACATGCCAATAAGTGGTATGGTGTACGGGGGCTCTTTATGCTAGCTTTAATAGCAACACATGTGTCTCACACAAGTTGTATTTTATTTTAGTTGTAGGTACCTATTGTACTTTTTATTGGACTGGTGGGATTCTAGGATTGAATTGGGAGAAAATATAATCTTTTCTTCTTCTTTATCTTGGATGAGGGTTAAATACGCCTTCAAAATTAATTTGTTGAATTACTTTGTCTTCTATTTAAAATACCTACCTACTATTAAAGATTGGATTGTTTAAGTTTAGAATGTTGTTACAAGCAATATATTTGTTTAATTAATCTCGTATTTTAGGTAAGTATATACTGGCGCTAACATTTATCTCTGTATATACCTACGTACCTACATACAATCATGTTTACCGAGCAGCTAACTGGAAGCAAACCAATTTCCGCTGTTTACATACTTATCAATGACTATAAAGATTTAACCTTCACAGAAAAATAAAAACCATATGAAAGTGGGTACTTACCGAATACGCAACATAAATTAAATTAATAAATACACGAGCTTACCTGCAGATTTTAGTCACTATATCCATGATAAAAGCAATATGTTCCAGCATTTTTATTTACGTTTGCGTTATCACTGACCGACTCATTGACACGGGTGTCCGATACTACATTTAACGTAAGACTGATTCAAGAATCCAATTCTCAATGTCAGCTTCTGTTGATCAACTTTGCCGACTCGATTTTCGTAGTTAATTTACGCATAACTGCGGTTTTTATTTTATTTAATTTTTTAGGTACCTATATTCCTTATAACTGGGTAACTACCTATACAGAGATAAAATGCCATCGACCACACAGCTTTATGAATCATACGAGTTTCAGTTCAAAATACTTATTTACGAAACTTATTTCTTATGCGGGTATGTAGCTACTTAGGTAATTATGTTTTTTATTGAACTGACTTCTCGTGAGGTTTCTATGGCTTAGATTTTCGTTTGACTTAAAAATGTCGGTCCCTACTTACCTAAAAATAAACTGGATGCAATGAAATGTAGTGGTTTGTGGCACAACATTGGAACGGCCTGTCGGAAACCTAACATAACACAGGCGCTTCTAAAGTCGTTTCACAAGCCGCTTGCTGTGGACTGATATCGGCTGAATACTCGGCCACTGCTGTTACAGTTAACGACCGGTCAACTAAGTACGTAAGAGTGCTAGGTACAGGGATATTTTGGGCGAATGAATAACTTCACGTGCTAAGTAAATAGCAGTGACAGGAAATTATTATAGCATCATCAACATAAACTTAGTGGATAAAATACGTAGGTATTATTATTGAGCTAACTTAAACAAGCACTAATCAGAACTTGACCAAACTACTCAGTAAGTAGGTATACGAGGGTCATTCAATAAATACTTAGCCTACAAAAAGTAAACGAAAATTTTGGAAAAGTGGCAATTTATTTTTCAACATGACTATGTTGAAAAGTTCCTTTTAGTTCGATACACCTTAGCCCAGCGATGCTCCAACTTTTTTAACCCGTCCGAAAAATAGTTTTTGTCAAACTCTGCAAAATAGTCCTCCGTGGCGGCGATGACCTCCTCATTCGATCCATATCTATTCCCGGCGAGTGATTTTTTCAGATTAGGAAACAGAAAGAAGTCACAAGGGGCCAAATCTGGAGAATACGGTGGATGGGGCAGCAATTCGTAGCGTAATTCGACCAATTTGGCCATGGCAACGGCAGACGTGTGAACCGGTGCGTTGTCGTGGTGAAACACCACTTTTTTCTTCGCCAGATGGGGTCGTTTTTTCTTTAATTCGGCGTCGAATCGGCCCAATAAATCGGCATAGTAAAGCCCTGTAATTGTTTTACCCTTCTCGAGGTAATCGATGTAGATCACACCTTGTGAATCCCAGAAAACGGTGGCCATAACTTTTCCGGCCGATTTTACAGTTTTCGCCTTCTTTGGAGCACGTTCCCCGGTCTGGATCCATTGTTTTGATTGCTCCTTGGTCTCTGGTGTGTACCAGTGGATCCAGGTTTCATCGACGGTCACAAAAAGACGTAAAAACTCCGCTGGATTCCGCTTAAACAGCGCCAAACACGTCTTTTTTTTTTCTTTTTTTTTTGGGTGGGAAATCATCAAATAACTTCTCCCGCTCTGGGTGGAGCAGGAGGGCGTGTCAGACTTTTACTGACTAAAACCCACCCGTGTTCCTTCATTAGCCCGTATGCCAGGGGCTGTGGTATCTCTTTCAAACGAACCCGCACCCCTGACAGGCATCGGCCCTTGCGGGCCCCATCATTTTTGTGCTGACATCTCTTTGAGGCGCGCGTGGAACACAACGCGCCGTCGACTTGGGCCTGGTCCTTACCGGACAGCGAGCTACCCATTACTCGCCGTCCGCAAGCCCATGCCTACGGTGGCCGGAAATCGGCCTGGGATTCCCGACGCCCAGGGCGTCTCCGTATCCTGCGGCGGCTGGGGTCGCGAGGGCGCATATGCTGCCTCTTCCTCACGTGCGCCGCCTCCCTCTTCGCGAGCATTACTGCTTCGCTGAAGGAGGTGACGGCTCCCCATGCCCTCTCGCTCCGTACCATGGCTTGGACCAGGGCCGGACGCGAGAGATCGCCGCCGCCGATCGCCTCCACGAGGACACGGCGGTGCTCCGCCCAAGCAGGGCAGACCGCCACCGTGTGCTCCACCGTGTCCTCAGGGCGATCTTCGCACTGGAAACACCCGGGCGTTTCCTCCCGCCCTATCCGAAACAGGAACCTCCCGGAACAACCGTGTCCGGTGAGGACCTGCGTCAGGCGGAAGGTGAGGACGCCATGCCGCCTCTGGAACCACTCCTCAAAGAGGGGACTTACCGCCGCAATCGTGGCGTGCCCAGCGCCAAACACGTCTCCGATGTGGTCTCACGGTTGCGCTTGTTTTCTGGTGTGAGTAAACGCGGCACCCATCGCGCCGACAGCTTTCTCATGCCGAGTTCCTCGTGAAGAATATGATGCACTGTTCCTTCTGAAATGCCTACAGTCTCAGCTAGCTCCCGAACCTTTAATCGGCGATCTGCCAATACGAGAACATGGATTTTTTTAATGTTTTCCTCCGTAGCAGCTGTTTTCGGTGCACCTGGACGTGGTTCATCAAAAACCGACGTACGGCCACGTGCAAACTCGTTGAACCAATTCTTGACGGTGACCATCGATGGAGAAGAGTCACCGTACACAGCATCCAAGCGCTCTTTGATTTCGATGCGCGTTTTCCCTTCCAAAAATAGGAATCGAATCACCGAACGATATTGCTCTTTTTCCATTTTTGTAAAACCGATCGACACGTTCGCTTTCATAAGTTGTCAAATTAAAACAAATGAAGGGATTGGAATGAAAATTTGAAAAAAGAATTAAAAAAGAATGTGCTACACTGTGGTAAAACTCTTTTGAAACTACAGCGCCCTCTGGCGATGAGGCTAGGTACTTATTGAATGCACCTCGTAAGTTGTCAAATTAAAACAAATGAAGGGATTGGAATGAAAATTTGAAAAAAGAATTAAAAAAGAATGTGCTACACTGTGGTAAAACTCTTTTGAAACTACAGCGCCCTCTGGCGATGAGGCTAGGTACTTATTGAATGCACCTCGTAGGTACCCTTTCTAATCAAATAATTTTTCAAACCGGTTTATTAACCCCGACGCAAAAACGACGGGGTGTTATAAGTTTCATGTTTCTGTGTGTGTGTGTGTCTGTCAGTGGCATCGTAGCTCCCGAACGGATGAACTGATTTTGATTTTGTTTGAAAGGTGAATTAGTCGGGAGTCTTCTTAGAAATGTTTCATCAAAATGGGTTCAGCCGTTTAAAGATTATCAGCTCTTTTCTGGTTGATGAAGGGATTTGAGCATCTTGCACGGGTCTGATCAAGTCGAAATTTGGTATTCTATTACTTCAATGATATTAGACGAACAATGTAACCTTGAACTGATGTTGGAGCATTACCTGGAATTTCCAGGTTACCCAGGTTATTCACCAACAAAAAGCACAAGTATCGTGTTTGGGCTCATTGAAAAGGTCTCCATGAATAGCTGTTAGGCGTTTTCATTGACCGACGACCCCCGACTTGACAATGCCTTGATCAAAATATTACCAACTAAAAGGCCAATTTTCTTTTTCTTTTAGAGTTTTTCTTGGGTCGGGGGTTTTAATTTTTTTTTTAAGATAAAAGAGCTCTAAGTAAAAAAAAAATACTTACTACTTACGTAACCTTTTTTTTTTAACTCGGTATAAAAAACAAGTTTGCATCATAACCACTAAGAGCCTACAGCCGATATAGTAGTAGCCGATAGCCGTACAAAGTGCACTGTGGCTGTATAAATTTCGAAGTGGATGGGCACAGATTAAGGGGCTCATAAAAGAAAGCCAAAAGGTAAATGAGAAAACAGAAAAATAATTTGGTTAATAATTAATAAACAACGTTTATTAGAAATAATAATAGAAATAATAGTTAACAAATCAAAATAATTCTACCTCTGTATGTGCAGAAAAAAAAAAAACTCTCGGACTCCTAAATCGAGCCATCATCATATCCATGTGAGGCCTAAACATAATAATGATGAGGCTAAGAAAAAGCTTCTATTTCAAAGCCACATGCTGGCTATCTTTGTTACGAATTTGAATTCACGACCTTTTAAAAACTTATTTTATAAGAGCCGAGTGGGTCGATTTAATCGTTCGGGAGTGTAGTAGGTATGTTCACAATTCAATAGGTTCTTTCTTATGAACACATTGTGCAAAAACCCAAATGAAATCATTCACCGGAAAAATAATAATAATGAGAAAGTCCAACACTGGAAAGCATGGATAGAAGAATGTCCCACCAACTAAGCAAAGGTGTTACAAGTATGTAGATGTTTCTTAAGATATCCAAAGATAACGAAAAACAAATAGAACAGTCGTAAGAGGATTTTCATTTTTTTTAAGAGCATATGCTCTTTCTCATACCTCAAACCTTCGAACTTAACCGTTTCTCGAACTGTACGTGTTATTTTGATCCTCACAAAAATGAATCCGCTAGCGCCATAAGCTAGCAAATAAATTGGGATGAGGGTAAGAGAATGATAGCTTCACTAGTACGATTGCGTGATAGATGTGTGTTAAATTATGCATCACTATCAATAATACTCTTAAAGTGTTTTATCCTCTGCTCCGTTTCTTTGATGGAGTCTTTCATATCCTTGTGCATTTCACTGTAAGCCTTTATAGACTGGTTTGTTTCAGTAAAGATGTTCTGCAGAATTTGTAGGTGAAGAATTCTGTAAAGGAAATATTTGGTTTAATTACAAGTGTTTAGATAACGCCGCATTTGCTTACTGTGTCTTGTGCATGCGATTGCGTATCTACTATGTTCATTGCCGGTCCGGTAATGTGGTGTTGGCGATATTGATTTCCCGAATCTTAAATTATTTTGATTATAAAGCTGTTTTGACAGCCCAAAATTCTCAAATGTTCTGCAAATGTTAGTGTATTTTTTTTCTACAACTACTAGTGGTCACCCGGTGGTTGAAATTCGAAAAAAAAAATAAGTTTAAACTTTAAGTATCTACTTAATAACGTTTGAACTTAGAACTTAAATAAATTAAGTTTCTTATAGGATAGTTCACAAAAACATTAGCTTTCTGGACTCTTTCAACATATTATAAATTTTCGTAAAAAGGGTACTTACAAAGTTTTTGTTTATAAAGATAAATAGCGCCTTATGAAATGTATGGCGCATCAAGTGACTCCTAACAAACTAGTCAACCAAGTAAAAAACTATGATTGAGGAAATACAGCTCATTATAAACTTTCTAGAAGAACGCAATTATTTTTTTGGATACAACTCCATTTAGCCAATTCTGCAGGCATAGGTCATGGTCCAACATTAACAAAAGATAATATTCATTACATTATGATCTTTTAATGACTTGCAATTTAGAAGACAACAGTAATTAGTTGTTGTCTTAATGATCTGTATGAAACTTAATAGTTGTCACACAACACATTGTTAGTCATTAATAGCTTGATGATCATGGTCTTATTTATTACCTACTTTGAATGATTTTATTTTTGCAAGTAGGTTTGTACAAACACCTTTATATGTCAATCATATTTTAAAACTAGATGAGGGCGGCATTTGCTACCTGAGTACTCTGAGAAGAATGGCCGAAATAAACTCAGGGGTCTCAATCTCGTCTATAGGTACTAATATTATAAAGAGGAAAGATTTGATTGTTTGTTTGCATTGAATGGGTTCCGAAACTACTGAACTGATTTGAAAAATATTTCACTGTTGGTAAGTTACACTATCCCCGGGTGACATAGGCTATATTTTATGCCCGTATTCCTACGGGAACAGGAACTACGCGGGTGAAACCGCGGAGCGCTGCTAGTTTTAAATCCAGATAGAATCTTGGTCAGATCACGTGAAGACCATGTAGATTGGTGTCTGAAATAGTCTTTTGACAAAAGAACCAAACAGATTGAGTGGACCTGTCCAGTCAGTGCATGCATTTGTCAGTAACATCATCATTTCAGCCGAAAGACGCTCACTGCTGGACATAAGTCTCCCCCAAAAGGGAGGTTTTGCCATAATCGCCACGTTTGGCAGGTGGGTTGGCGATCGCAGTATGGTGGTAAAATGCATAGAGAACGCAGCTGCTCATTCTCTAGTAAGTTCCTTAGTCGCTTTCTACGACACCCACGGGAAGAAATGGGATGGTGTTATTCTTTTACGTCCGGAACATAAATATTTTTTAAATATAACTAGCAAGCAAACAGGCTACCATCATACAAATAATCTAGAATTATATTAATACATGAAACAAATCTTTGTACCCCTTTTCACGAAAATTTAAAGATGAAAGGCATAGTTTATATGGAGACGGAGTGCAGAATGCAATTTTTTTTTATAAGTATGATAAATATGATAATGCATTAAGTATTTTAAAATTACTTATTACTATTACTTGCATAGTAGTATCACGTCATACGGTATTTTACTATGGGGACGGGCTGCAGATAGAGTCTATTTTTATTCTGCAGAAAAGAGCCATTAGAGCAATATATGGCCTCCGTACGCGGGATTCTCTAAGGGAACTGTTCAAATTTATTAATATCATGACGGTACCTTGTCAATATATCTATGAGAACATCATGTACGTTAGGAAAAATTTAAATCTTTTCAGTAAACAAGGTGAAAGACACACCATTAGAACGAGAAATAGGCACCAATTGGTTCAACCAGGCTACAGACTGGCTAAAGTAGACTCATCCTTCATGGGGTACAGTTTAAAATGTTACAATAAAATAGGTACCTCCCCACATCATCATCATCATCATCAGCCTATAATGTTCCCACAGCTGGGACACAGGCCTCCTCTCGGTTAGAGGGATTGGGCCGTAATCCACCACGCGGGCCCAGTGCGGGTTGGTAGATGTCACACGTCTTCGAATTTTTTGGTTCATGGACATGCCGGTTTCCTCACGATGTTTTCCTTCACCGTTTTGAGAGCAGTGGTGATGAAATAATTTACACAAAGTAAACCGCCTGCCTGGGTTCGAACTCACGACCTACAACTCGTAAGTCGCGGTCGTTACCATTTGGCCACCACTGCTCTCCACATACTCGAACTGAATGAATCGAAATTTAAATCTTGTATAAAACGCACACTATGCAGCCATACTTTGCCTATGCAGCCATTTGAAAACATTGTTGGAGCTGCTGAAGACTGTAAAAGCTAGATATATTTGCATTGTATAAATTCAAATTTTAGTATTGTATAATTGCATAGCATATGTGTGAGCACTATGTTCCTACTATAAAGCAAACATTTACAGGGTACGTCTTTCATTGACTTGAATGTGCCCTGGCAGCTGGGAGTATGTCATGCTCACTCAAATGTCTCGCTGGTGGTGGCGTGCGTGTTGGATCATTAAGTTCCCTTCAAAATGGTTGAGCTGAATGGTGCTGATGCATACGTCATGTTTGTGAACGGGCGCCGCCAGTAGGGACTGGTCATCTCTTAGCTCCCACAGCTTATTTTAATTTCTGAATTGTTATTTTATTTTTGTTCTAATTACGGACACTTTTAATGTGCACTTTTTACATCGTTCTCACATTGATAATTTCAACATAATGATGTAACCAACTTTTTGTAACAAATTCATGATTTTAAAATAGTGTCCATGGAGTTTCTTGCCCGTTCTTCTCCATAGGTACCTACGCTTTGGAATGGGCAACTAGCTTCATCTTTCTAACTCACCGACTTTGACAATTCAAAAGTGCATAAGTGCAAAAGTAATTGGTTTATTTGAAATAAATACTTTGAGTTTGAAAAATATGGTCGAATTTCAAACCACTGAACCACTGGGCCACCAGGCTCCACTATGATATAAAGAAAAAAAAATTGACAATGAGGAACCAGCCTTTTAATTTAATGTCCTTTCTGTCCAGAGAGGCTAGAAGGACACTAACAGGCTGGTTACTGACACTTTATCCATGGATACATGATATAATTATGGAAGAATTAAAGGTTCTAACAAAATGTCTGCAAATTAAGGTCCCATTGCAGATTTACATGGAGTTTCAGTGGTGGATCAGCATATAAGGCAAATATAATGGTGATTGCAGTTTATTGTTATATGCTAAAACTAATGATACAATCCGTAGTCACCTTTAATACCCATGGGAATGAGTGGCCAACTGGCCACCAGCCTTTAAAATATGAGACATACTCACTTAGATTTGAAATCTAGTATCTTAGTCTTCAATGTCAACAGCTCACTGGAGTCATGGTTGAACTTTGTCACGTCACGAAGCCTATGGTTAAGCCACTCCATCATCAGCTCCACCTTCTCACTCTCTTGTTCTTCAAGAGTGGTCAGTTTGTTATCAATACTGGCCTGAAAGAATGAGCAAAAAGAAAGAAATGTATTTATTTATACTTCATCAGGGAAAAACAACAAAACAAAGAATAATGTAAAACCTGAAGTTCTTTCTTCTCTTCATTTTGAGGTTTCTTACTGCTGGTTGACTGCTTTAGGTGCTCTAGCTCAGAAATAAATGCTGGCAGCTTGGTTTGTATTTTTAGCAGTACTGCCTGGTTAAATTCTGTTTGCTCATCAAATGTAAGCTCAGCTGCAGATTGATGCATGAATCCTGGAACAAATGAAAATGTTGAAGATAAGCAATCAATTTGTTTATGTTTAATTATATTGTTGGCTAGCCTACTATTTAAATCACAGTATGAGCTATTTTGGTTGGAGTGTACCTAACGGGGCATTGAGGAAAACAGAAATTTTTATGATTTAAACAAAATATATTTTTTTGGCAAATCCTTTTCTTTTTAATTCTATTGTATGCATGTTGGTATGATTGGAAGAAAATTGTTTTTTTTTGTCCATTTTTGGGTTTCGAGGTACGGAACCCAAAAATGGACAAAAAAAAAACAATTTTCTAAAAAAGAAAAAGAAACCCTTATAGAATCACTTTGTTGTCCGTCCGTCCGTCAAGATCCTTTTTCTTAGGAATGCGTGGAGGTATCAAGCTGGAATTGGAGCTGTGAAAAAAACAAACTTCTTAGCCAATGCAATCAAAAGATACAGCCGTTTATGCTGAAAATTTTTGACACTCGCAAGGCAATCAAAACCTACAGGGTACGGTACGAAGCAACGTCTTATAGCACAGATAAAGGAAAAATTGAGAAAACAGTATTTTTTTTTGTTATATCATTTAATAAAAATTATTTTAATAATTTTAAACTTACTACCCCTTTCCTCATAAACGCGTAGAGGTATTAAATTGAAATTCATATCAAATACTCAGGTCTAAAACACCATAACTTTTACTTACATACCTACAGGTTTGTATGAAACCCTCGCACAGTGTGTTATAGGACCTGAGTTGCGGTCATGTCTTGTTTGTGTGTCCATTCGATAGATCTAGCCATGATACAGCGTTGCTAAAAATACCGACACTATTTTTTTGCTTAGTTATTTGGATATGATTTTTTTAGTGAAAGGGCAATGACCTTAGAAAATCTTAATTTCAAGATTACTCAAAAAATATAAAACATATAGTTTTTTTTAAAAATTGATAATGATGTTGCAGGATTTTACATGTTAAATTAGAGGGTTGTAGCTTAAATTATTGACGAGTAAGGATTTTTTTTCTGAATTTCACATTTTTTTTTTATAAAACTATGGTGATGTAGCATTTTATTTTTTACATAAAATAGTCACTACTGTTAGTAATAATATTCTAAAATTTCACAAACTAAACTCATGCGGCAAAGGAGATAAATCGTTTCTATGTATTTTAGGAATTTCTATGGATATAGCGTATTTTTTTTTTTTTTTTTTTTTTGCGTGGGAAATCATCAAATGACTTCTCCTGCTGAGTAGAGCAGGAGGGCGTGTCAGACTTTTACTGACTAAAACCCACCCGTGTTCCCTCAGTAGCCCGTATGCCAGGGGCCGTGGTATCTCTCTCGAACAAACCCGCACCCCTGGCAGGCATCGGCCCTTGCGGACCCCACCAGTGGTTGCTGACATCTATGACGGCGCGCGTGAGGAACACAACGCGCCGCGCCGTCCCGTCTACCACTTTTCGGCCGCAGGGGATAGGGAGAGCGGCTGACGCTATACCGACACTCCTCTTCCCCTGCGGCCCCACCGCGTCCGCCATCAAACGGTGGCGGCCCCGTCCAGGCCACGGAAGGGAAGAGCGCTGCTCAGAAGCACCGGCACTCCTCTACCGCAGCCTGTAACCCTCAGCCGCGATGCCTCCCATTCGACATCGCGGCCCACCTCAGTTGCGGTGCACCTCACCGCAACCTACTTTTTGGCCGCTACGTCAATGGCTTGAAGGCAAAAGCCCTGACGAGCGGCCCCACCGTTGGGTTCCTCTTGGCTTCACCGTGGATGGGAGACCACGGTTACTAAGCCCCCCCGCAACGAAAATGCGGGAACCCACTCGGGGGGGATGGATATAGGGTTGTACGTAATAAAAATTGTGACATTATATTAAATACCTAGTACATTTATCGTATCGTTTGAGGCGAGATACTCGCCGAATCGTACAGCGACGAGGGTGATAAGGAACCGAGAACACTTCCGAAAAAATTATAAATAATAGAATGAAAAATAGTTTTGCCATAATTATTAGCAAAATATGACATAAACTTTCTTTTTATCCCCGCTTTGCTTTCGCTAGGTTGAGAGAAGCAAAGGCCACTAACAGCCTCATATGAAAAACTAGCTTCCGCCCGCGGCTTCGCCCGCGTGGAAGTCGTAAATTATCCCGCGGGAACGTACTTCTGGGATAAAAAAGTATCCTGTGTGTTAACCTAGGTTATAATCTATTTGTGTGCCAAATTTTATTCAAATCCGTTCTGCCGTTCCAATCCAATCATCTTCACAAATTTTCACATTTATAATATTACGGACTACCCTTTTTTACCCCTTTAGGGGTAGATTTTCGAAAAACTCTGATACACGTTATTCTTGATATTTGATTTTAGACATAATACTGAGTTTCTAGTTAATCAGACCGCGCGTTAAAATTCTTCCATACAAACTTTGCCACCCCCCAATCCCCCTTTAGGGGGTAGTTTAGAAAAACAATATATTACCAACTTTATAATTTACTTAGATAAGTATTTATGCCAAGTTTCAAGCTTATTAACTCAATGAATAAGATTTTTCATACAAACAAAATCCCCCTTTTCAACCCGTTTTTTTTTTTTTTTTTTGGGTGGGAAATCATCAAATAACTTCTCCCGCTCTGGGTGGAGCAGGAGGGCGTGTCAGACTTTTACTGACTAAAACTAAACCCCCTTAAAGGTCGAATTTCCAAAAACCCCTTCTTAGTGCTCCCCTACATTATAAAAGGAAGCGGTTTGTGAAATTTCACGTTCCTAATCCTAGCAGTTTCGGCTGTGCGTTGATTGATCAGTCAGTCAGTTTCTCCTTTTATATCCAGCAAAAGTTTTTATCATGTAGAAATTTTTCGCGGGTTGTACAACAAAAAATCTGCTGTTTCATAGAAAAGTGCAATACCTACGCTGTCAAAATGTATGGAACAGCTGATTTTTTTTTGTGTATCCGGCGAAAAATTTCTGCGCTAGGAGGTCTAGAATGATATGCTGAATTTATGGTTACAATTTGCGCACTGGATAAAAACTTACCCTGTATAGAGATATAAAATTTTAATAATTTTGTATTTAGAACACAAATGTTGATCTGTTCAGTATTTCTTAACAAATATAATAACACAATTTAAATATTCAAAAAACATTAACGCCTTTTTGCTGAAATTTAAAAAAACTTTAAAGAAACAATCACCGCAGTCTATAGGCATTGAAACAATAAATTTAGATTGAGTTATCTGCGGCAAATGTTGTTTTCGCAAGTGTTCGACGAAGAAAATAAAAAAGTACGAGAGTGAAATACGTTGCATATTGAACCTAATTGTAGTGCAATAAGCCTCACCTCCGCTTCTCCGGACATCGTGTATGAGTATTGGGTTTTAGCATAGCTTAACGAGGGTGGACCCCTTTACCCCAATACCACACGATGCCCATCATAACGGAAACTAAAAAAAAAAAAATGTTACAATCACTTTGTTGACAACCCTAAGAAAATCTTTAAAAATCGATATCTCTGGTACTCAGCCTTTGTAGCGGCTGATTTTTTGTACGAATATACATAACCATGTATACAATATAAATACACCGAAAGAAAATACGACCATGCAAAGTTTCGCCAGAAAAAAAATGATTATGAAATGATATATAAAATAAAAAAAACTGCTTACAAGAGTTTGATTAATCAGTTATTTATACGTTAATTTGTTCTTTTCGTCATGGTCTATTATACCGCTAATCAGTTTATACTTAATTAATAGATAGAATGGAAGTAATCACTTTTTTTGGTTTCTATGGACTTTTCTCGATTTTTTTAATTTCTCAAAAACTACCTACTATAGGTAAAGTCAACTGGATTTTTTAAAACATTATTTCCTAAGAATGTCTTTCTAATAAGCATTGAAAATGGTGATGACCGCAACTCGGCTCCCACAACACACTGTGCCTCGGTGCGCGAGTCCAACTCGCATATGGCCGGTTTTTTTTAGTACCCCTTTTCATATCCTCCGACCACTATTTTTCACCCAGCATTATAATTATGACTTCTTTCATAACAACACTGCAATCAATCTAAAGCTTGTCATGTTATGGTCTCACTTATCTGCTAAGTCAAACTTGTATCCATCTATCTATTTAAATAAATAAAAAGAGAAGTCCTGACTGACTGACTGACACATCAACGCCCAGCCCAAACCCTTGGACCTAGAAAGCTGAAATTTTGCACAGAGGTTCCCTTTATAATGTAGACAAGAAATAAGGAAGGATTTTTCGAAATTCAACCCCTAAGGGAGTTAAATAGGGGATAAAAGTTCCACGCGGGCGAAGCCGCTGGCAAAAGTTAATAAGTATAGATAGCAGCGCACACACCTTGTGTTACAATAGTAAAAGGTAAGATTGTAAATTTTTACCTAGCACAGTAGCAGTGCTCTCATCCCCTGTACTCAGCCTGTGCAGACTCGAATAATACGAGAGGTCGCAATCAGCGATAATCCTGTTCACTTTGCCCTTCAGTTTTTCAGACAATTTGTTATTTTCACCACAAACTTCTCTAATAATCTCTAGTAACATGTTCTCTTGAGTCATCTTTATGTCCATGCACACGTTGTCCGTGCTCGTGACTGAGTCCATTTTAGATATTCTAATTAAAATAACGTAAATAAATTCAGCAAATTGTTTTGTTTGAAATATATAACAAGTAATGTACAAATATTATTCTTTCTGATAAACATAAATCTGTAACCACGACAACCGTTATTGATTTTTGAAAGATGACAGACCACAGAACCAGTGTTGCCACCTTGGATTTTTTTAAGGCGCTAGGTCAAGAGTAAAATGTCGCCAGATATTTCAGAAATTTGGAATAGAAGAAACCACCAAATGCCGCTAAAATACGTATTTTTTAAATTTTGTGTAATTTTACCAGAGTGCAATAAAAAGTTTTACTAACTTACAATTTACCAAACATAAACATTAATATACGGTCTAACTTGACAACATTTTTAGCATTCTATATGCTGTGTAATAAAACCATATAAATATATTAGACTGTATTTCTGCTGTCGTATGTCCTCTGAAATACGGCGCCAAGACATTTTTAATAACTTCAGTAGGTACACTTAGTAAGACGCATTTTTAAGTCGTCCGTTGCTTTGGAATCGGGGAAAGTCGATTTTACTAAATCTGTGAGATGATCAATACAGGAAACTGAACTGTGTTCTGTGATGTAAAGAGCAAGTATTCTGTAAAGGTTTAAGCCAGGTTTGGAATTCATCTAGTGACTCTTTTCTATACTTCCGTGCGTATTTTTTTTTTCTTAGTGGAACTTCCATTATTGGATATTATTTACAGCTTCAAGCTTTCACACACTATTGCAAAAAACGACTCTATCAAACTTTAAGACTTTTCAACAGCACGAAAGAAATTCCGGACATAGAATGACAGACAAAAAGAGAACATTAACTAACGACTACCCCTATGGATTCCCCGGTCATAGAGTAAGCATAGAACATTATGAAATTCCGGAACGGTAGGGGATTTTCCTCTCAAAAATGTGGTGCCAGATTCCAAATTGAAAAAACGCTAAAAACCACTAAAAAAAATAAAAACGCTATATAATAAAAAAATACCACCAGAAGCCTTGAAAAATCACCAGTTCTGGTGGGAAAACCACCAAGGTGGCAACACTGCACAGAACAGAACACTGACAGACAAACATTCATTCAAAAGAGGACTTAACAAAATTCAGTTTTATTTTGTCCTATCATAACAGAAACTGTTTTATACGGTTAAAGTTTTCTTGCGTAAGATAATAATTATTTTTCCAAAACACGATTGCACGCTAATTACCTTGATGGTAAAGTTTTGTAAAATTTTATTAAAAAAAGAAATAACAGTCTTTTCTACCACACACTTCGATCAATAATAATAATACTATTATTGATCGAAGACCACACTACTAATTTCGTGAGTGTCTAGTTAAGTTAATTTCTGAACAGACTATAATTTAATCGTCTAAATAAAATACAAGTCAAACTTTATGTTTGTTTCTTTCTGTCACTAGTCTTTGCAAGCAACACTAGCGCCAACTAATAATGTTGCTTGAGTTACCATTTTTACTCGCGTTATATATTACGAACGAGAAACACTTCACCTTGACTTGCTCATCAATATTCCCGTAGTAGTTTTGTATCTTATTTATTTTGGAAACTTTATCTATTTACCTATTGAATTCATAAAATGTTAGTAGATTTATCAATTTCGGTCGTTGAAACCAATAATATTTGAAGATGTCGTTGGCAACGGCGGAAACATACAAGAAATCCTCTGAGTTAGACACTGGTTCCAACAATGGTCACAGCAATCAATCGGAATCTCAAAAACCGGGGGACATTGCAGAGAGAAATAAATCGAATAAAACCTCCAACGAATCTCAAGGAAACTGCTACTGGTGAGTAAACCTACCTTGTTTTACTTTTTTTTCAAATTCCGAAAGATTTCCATCAATAACCTTTTTATAATTTTTAGCGGGAAAGATCGAAATCTGAACATAGCGGAATTACTGTGCGCCTCTTGCAATCGATGGTTTCACGAATCATGCATTGGTTACCAACTAGGGAAGTTGGTACCATTCATGACAAACTATTTGTTTATTTGCAAGAATTGCTCTCCTACGGGACTTGAAACATTCAAGAAGAACCAGGCTCGTGAGTATCTGGCTACTATGAAGTATTTATTGTTTATTTTATGTAAATATTATTGTTTTTTAACTTTACTGACTTAAGTCACTAACACTTTCATTAAATTACCCCTTCATTTAATGAAAGTGTGATTAAACGTTCACTATGAACTGCTTAAATGGTAGTAAAGTATGTACATGTAATGAGTTACAGTATTCTAATACCTCTGTGAGTATTAGTTAATTAATAAGTAGGTAGAATTTAGATGGGTTTCAAAATATTTTATTTCATATTAACCTGCACGGGCACTTATGAAACATCAGAAGCTAGGTGCACGGTTCCAAATTGTTGTTACGGATGGAGAAGAGCCGGCAAGAAACTCCAGGGTTACTCTTTTAAAAATAATTGGCTTTAACAATGTTTTCAAATTACAGAGATAAAATGTATGGGAGGACAGTGCAGGCCTGTCAATAAGTACCAGGTAGGTACTTAGACGAATACAGAATAGAAAATCGTCTACAAATCTACAGTCTGTAAGGCCTACAACGTTCTCTCATGCACAATATGTAAAATATTCTACATAAATAAAATGGACCTATTTAAACATAGTGACATGATTTCCATGACAATCACTAAAAACAGTTGATATTAAAATTGATGTATAAAGTCAAATAATGACGAGAATATGTCAGCATTGTAAAAATAAAAACAATAAAAACCCTCTTGACATCTGTCGGGCATGCCACCGTCCCGGTGAATAAATCCGACATATCGTTTCCGGTTTTTCTCGTCTTGCTAACGGCGAGTATTTGCACAGACACAATCTAGTAGCTAGGATTATCCACCAGCAACTTGCTTTGCAGTACAACCTTGTGGAGTCTGAAGTACCGTACTACAGGTATGTGCCCGACCCAGTTCTCGAGAATGGTCACGCCACATTGTATTGGGATCGATCTATCATCACTGACAGGACTATTGTAGCCAATAAGCCTGATATTGTGGTGATAGATCGACGAGAGCGTCGTGCAATGATTGTTGATATTGCTGTCCCCCATGACGAGAATCTCGTGAAAGCTGAGCAAGATAAGAAAATCAAATATCTTGACTTAGCTCACGAGGTTGTCGACATGTGGGACGTGGACTCAGCAATCATTGTACCGATAATCATTACAGTAAATGGCCTAGTAGCGAAGAGCCTCGATCAACATCTCAGGAGGCTCTCATTGCACGGCTGGATCAAGGGCTTGATTCAGAAAGCAGTACTCCTAGACACGGCACGCATAGTCAGGAGGTTCCTTTCTCTAGAGCCCTGACCACCGGCATCTTGGACCCTGCTCCTGATGCCGATGGGCAACTATTTTTTATATTTTTAAATGTTTTTTTTAATGATTTTTGTAAAAATATTTAAAAATATACTAAATAAGTATAAAAAATAAAATGAAAAAAAAAAAAAACAATAAAAACCCTCAACCACTGACTTGCACTTTTATAACACTACCACTGACATACTGGATCTCACAACACAGGGAATCCTAGTGTGAGGTCCAGGAATTCGATCCATCTGAATGTAATCTTTGCAAAATAAATTTATTCATATTCTTACATGTCATTTTGTTTCAAAAAAAATCGCTAAGCCAATCATCAAGAGTATATTGATTTTGATAGAATGCAACATTTTAAAAGAAGGTGCAATGATAAAAATAACAGTAAAATTTCATACAAAAATATTGATTACTCATTAAGCTTAGGCGTTGAGAAAAAAACGTAAACTTATAAACAATTTTTTTTTAAACGCTATTCTGCAAAAAAATATCTCAAAAAAAAAAACAATTTTGACACAACTAAAATCGAATTTGACAATCGCGACTCGCACGTGGTATGTTTTGGCTTCGCAACGTGGTACTTGTTTGCCCTACCCCGTGATTTTTTTTAGAGCCAGAGGCGCGCAGGGGTGGCAGCCTCGACGTGATGCATATGGAATTTTCATTTTTTTCATGGAAAATATGAAAAATTGTTACCACCCACATGTTTAGTTTTAGAGGTGTTTGGGGTCTCATAAAGGGGGTCGAAATTTTCACTATTTTGCTATAGGACACACCATTTTCGAGATATAAGCAAAAGAAAAGAAAATAAATACAGTACTGCCCTCATAAGCCAAAAAGCGTCATCTCAAAAAAGTGAGACTTGAGAAAATTCATGTTTTAGTTTTTTGATTTCGCGTCAACTTAGTAGTTTTAAAATTATTCATTCGTAATATTAGATACTCATACATACCCATATTTCTTATTGATGTTTTAAAAAAAAGGAAATAATGTTTTTTTTTACCTCATTTTTGAGATACCGCCATTGGTCTTCGCATAGTATGTTTATTAATATGAGTTACCGCTTTTAGCTATTTTTAAAAGAGTAAGTAGTTCTTGCCGGCTCTTCTCCATAGGAAACAACAATTTGGAACCGTGCACCTAGCTTCTGACGTTTCATAAGTGCCCATGCAGGTTTATATGAAATAAAAATATTTTGATTTTGATTTTGTGTTCATAGGAATTTTCTATACATTTATGGAAAAAATCCATGTAAAAAAAAATAAAACACGAAAAAAATGCGTTTGGAAATAATTTTAATAAACTTAAGATTAACATAATTAGAAAAATTTAAAATTCGGCAATAGGCCACAGCATATGTGTACGATATATTTATAACCTATTTTTGTACCTATCTTATTTATAATTCTTTTTACGTTAAAACTAACCATACGTACCTATGAAATGCGTCAGGCCCTTACTCACCTGTTGTAAATCGTGTCACGGCCGTCACGGGTCAGCTTTTCCCGTCCGCACAGGCGTCTCTGGTAGCTAGGAAACTACCTTAAATGGCCTGATCGTGTTCCCGCGCAAAATGAAGTTATGAGTGAATAACGGTTTCGGCGACAAAACATTATGAACATACATAACGCCTTGTTACCCCGAAGGGTTGGCCAAAATGTGGGTGTACCTATAGTACACCCATATTTCACCAGTTAAAAATAAAAAATGATGAAGATTTTCTAACTATACTTACTCATAAAAGTTTAACCAACTGGGTATACAGATTTATAATGCTTGTCAAGCTAAATAACACACACAAAAAAAAATCACCATACTTAGCCAACAGATTGGTATATCATATACAGGTTCATGTATCTCGTTGTTCACAGCATTCCCTCAGATGTGTCTCACGGCTATAGCGAACTTGAAGCAGGAGACTGTAAAGGAAGGCAGCAACAGACACCTCTTCAGTAAGGATCGGGAGATCATACCATACATAGATCAGTACTGGGAAGCCATGACTACTATGCCAAGAAGGTAATAATGTATTATCTGAACAGTGTTGGTAGTTGGGCAAGACTGCCTACCCACTAAAGCTGTACGGAGTTCATTCAGGGTTTCGCACCTCTTCCAGGATTCCCAGGGTGACAATATTTTTTGAACCTGTCATTGACTAAAGATTGAACTTCATCATCACCAGCCTATAATGTTCCCACTGCTGGGACACAGGCCTCCTCTCGGTGAGAGGGATTGGGCCGTAATCCACCACGCGGGCCCAGTGCGGGTTGGTAGATGTCACATGTCTTCTTATTTTTGGTTCTAGGACATGCCGGTTTCCTCACGATGTTTTCCTTCACCGTTATGAGAGCAGTGGTGATGAAATAATTTACACAGAGTAAAGCGCCTGTCTGGGTTCGAACTCACGACCTACAACTCGTAAGTCGCAACCGTTACCACTTGGCCACCACTGCTCTCTGAACTTGTATTATCTTAATAGTACTCAATCTTATCATCAAACACTGTACTTTGTTTGGTATAGAAATGAAAGTACTCGCCCATTTACCCCAATTTATTTGAGTTTGGGGCAAAATATGTCTTCTTCCTTATCTCTATTAGTAGTCATCTCGGCAGTCACCCCCTTTCAAACATTAACATCGGATGTCCATTCTTTCTTTTTAGTTAAGCATGTACATTATGCACAAATACTTGAATTTTGCATTCTCTTAGTGCTCGCTAGGCAGCCAAGTACTTGGCTGTGGCAGCCTGAATATTGTGAATTGTGTAAGCTATAATGTGTAACTTAATTAACGCTAGACCTCATACACCCCAATTAGGGTATTGAGTTAAAAGCATAATTAATACAGTAAACAAAAGTTTTTTAAAGCAGTTAGCTTTAAAAAAAAAGGTTTATCCAACACGTTTTTCTTTTTAATAACAGTTAGTTATTAAAAAGAAAAACGTGTTGAAATAAGCTTTACTTTATGCATTAAAAATTGAGTCTTATTTTCTTGAAGTATGATTTAATTTCGGCTCAATCAGCGGTAGGTATGTCGATCGATCAGGTTAAGCTACGCTTGCCGCGGTTGGTCCGTGGATGGGTGACCATCTTTACATACTAAGACCCCTCCGTGCCTCGGAAAGCACGTCCCGGCTGTCATTTGTGGATCTGTGACAGTCGTTACGGGTCGTCAGAAGCCCGAAAGTCTGACAACCAGTCTTACCAAGGGGTATTACCCAGTCACTGGGTTGTGGCGGTCAGATAGGCAGTCGCTCCATGTAAAATACTGGTATTCAGCTGCATCCGGTTAGACTGGAAGCCGACCCCAACATAGTTGGGAAAAGGCTAGGCAGATGATGATTTAGTATTAAAAATTACTGAAATCGATCCAGTAGTCAATTAGGAATAAACTAATTTCAAGTCTTGCATTTATTCTGTTACTCCTTGTATAACGTTAGAAGGGCGGTCGGGAACCTTGCAGGCTGCAAGGTGACTGCCATTAAAGTTAGTTGTAGCCCAAATAAGACCTCAATCAAGCAGGCTGTTGAGTGTGCTATGGTTGAGAAGGGCTGTCCGTAACGATTAGAAGGCAAAACTGCCCTCCAAAAGTTAGAGTAAATAGTTTTATTAATAAATTCAAGTTAATGATACTGGCAGCTCATAACTTTTCTAGAGATGAAAAAATAAAAAACAAAACAAGTTGTCAATTTAGAAAAAAAAAGTGGAGCAGAAATGTGCTTTTTTGTGAATAATAATTAAATATTTAGGTATAGAATGTAAGGCTTGTTATTATTCTCTATACTTTATTTAACTTTGTTAGTTTTAACAACATTTCCCCATTTCTATTTATACCCCTACGCTCAACTGTCAAGTAATTAACACAATTACCTTTCTATTGTTATCACACTCAATGAGCTTGCCTAAAAAACGATAGGGTTCCATCCTAGAAGTAGCCTAGAACCAAGGCATAAATTCCCTAAAATCGACTAAATCCAACTTTAAAATATTGTTGTCTTTTTTAAACAAACATTATTTTTTCAGAGTAACCCAATCCTGGTATGCAACAGTACAGAGAGCCCTCATAAAGGACATCCAAGTGCTATTTACCTACGAAGAGGACGCCAACCAAGGACCCATGTTTGGGCTTTACAATATGGAGTTGACGGCTATCAAGCCCAACTATGAAGCTATGATCAAGCAGGGGCAGCTCAAGGTTACTGATATGGGCATAGCTACTGGTAAGTTTTATCTATGCTATTATTTTTACCAATATGTGGGCTATTCTCAATTACTTTGTGACATGATATATTTTTGGCGCAACTTATGTATTTCCAAAAAAATAAAAGCATGTTTTGCATAGAGCCAAGTTTTATCTATGCTAATAATAATCCATTATGATTATCATGATTCACCAAAATCTTGATTTACCGAACTGTGGGCTAATTTTATTCACTTTGTGAGTTTGTGCCATGATATATTTTTGTACCAGTTTATTTCCTAAAAACAGCATGTTACTGCATAGAGTAAGTTTCATCAATGCTAATTATTCCATTAGGATGATCAACAAAATCGTGATTTACCAGAAAGTGGGCTAATTTCATTTAGTTCGCGTCATGATATAGTTTGCAAATCTAATTTTGTCTTATATTTTGCACGGATTCTTGTTTAATCGTTCGCGTAGGCGGTTGATAATCATCTTTTACTATATCAGCAGGCTTAGCATCATGACGCTTTCTATTTCTACTCTACTGTAGAATAGAAATCGCTCGTCAACTGTCTATACGGAAACGTCATTTTCGTCTACTCTTCCGACGACAAAACGCTTGTCTACGGTTCTCGTGCTAAGGCTAAGCACGAGAACCGTAGACAAGCGTTTTGTTCTGTAGAGTGAATGTTACGATAAAAAAAAAACAAATACTAAACATAATATTAGCTAAAGGCATTTTTACGGCAAAGAAACGAATATAATGAGCATTAAAGGTGCAAAATTTTTCATATAGCTGAATAGTCGAAGTATCAACAATATCAAGGCTATTGTGAATGAAATAAAAATATTTTATTCTTGTTTCTTATATTCCCAGACGGCAATAACAATACCTGGTGCACAATAATTATTATGCAAAGCTGTTGTCACGACCGATTACATTATTAGAATAAGTTAAAGAGGAAGCACACTCTAAAGTGGATATTATGAAGATTCAACAGTACGAAAACAGCCCAATGACAATTCTCTTACCACGACGACCGTCATCAGCCAATCAAGTATTCAACACATTATAAATTAATGGTTGGTACCGGTAATAAATCATCAATTTAATCAACTACTACAATAATGAATGAATCTAGCATAATATTTAGTCTCGGGAACGAAGATTGTGACAAGCGCGACCTACTAATCTGACCTCAATAAAATAACGTCAAGTTGGAAATTGTTGAGTGGCGTACACACCATAATTGACCGGCTGACATGTCGCTTTGGAAAAGATCCAAAACACTGAAAAACGTACACTCGTAACGCGCGCGGTGCATACATCCAATTGTTAGTAGAGTCAACCACAAAGACATGTTATTGAATAATGACATTGTTCTTTATGCATTGGTGTATGTAAACAGAACTTCGCGACGCACACAGCGGCCGCAATAAAACACTATATTTTACGTTAGTGTGTCCGTATATTCGCCGATAAGTACACATAGGACCGTCGCGTTAGCCGCGCGATTTCTCCTCTATTGATTTTAGATTTAAATAGTTCACTTCAAATTCACCTTGAACTTTATGGCTGGTGAGTTAAGTCCAATTATTTTTTCTATCTTCTCAAATTCACTGTTACACTCCTTAGAGTGTTATGTGCATACATAATTAATTTACGCGGCTATCTGATAACAGAATCGTAATTTGCCTTGAACAAATGTTTACTTATAAGTAGGTATGTATTGGCGTCGTGTTTTTATCTCGTTAAAGTAGCGTACGTATAAGGCTATAACTATTTTTATTCCATATATGAGGTTGTTTATGTTGAGCGTTCCACATTGTTGTGTTGTTTGTCACGTAAGGCCCCGATGTAATCGCGCGTAGGTTCGTCTCGATACGTGTTCTTTATCTTATCAGCACTTGCACTAAATATATTTGTCAGTTAGTCCAGCTATCGGTGCTGACGACATGGATAGTAAGTTAAGATTTCAATTGATTTTAGTTATGTATTTTAATGGTTCTTTGGTATGGTGTTAACATCCTCTTGCATAAATAATTGTTTCCTGCAGTTATACGATTGGTATGTCTGACGTGGTAGGTGCCTCTTTATTCGTTTATTCAATTAGGTTTGTTCATCGTCTTTACAATAAAACTGAAGTCGTTTTAGCTGTTGTATGTCGAATAAGCAGTCGTTATAAAAGAGTTTAATAAGGAAATTAAAAGCGTGACAGAGCCCAACCGTTAACATTAGTGTTTTACTCGAAATATTTTGTGTCCATAGCGGAAAATGTATGTCGAAATGTTCTTATTTTAACGAGCAATGTGTCGTATGTGTGTCAAGTCTAGATAACCGAGCTGCTAGAAATAAGGGGCGTCGTGATTTTTTTATGACTGCAATGAAATTACAGTAAGTAGGTACCTGTTCTTCATAGAGTATAGAAATAACGAAATCGATTGATTTTACGCAGCAGTTCTGTCTATGTAGCCTCCGTTGTACTTTTATCATATTATTGCTAGGAATAAAACTCCAGTAAATTATCGAAATCAATAGTTCCATCAAGCTCTACAAGGGACTATAAATACGAGTACTTATCGACGTCGAAGCTTTTCTTAGAGGCGTTACCGTGACTACACTTGTCCCTCCCCTCTACGAACAACAAAGAAATAAAAACTACAAACAACAAAGTTTGAAAATGTTATCGACACTGAAAAATGCACTTTACGACATTATTAAAAGCAATAACAATAATCGCACGTGTGGGCATTTTTGGGTAAGCCTATAAATAAATGGAAACTATAAAGGCTATAGGTAATTTAGAATACATTTTGCAGCGACGTGGAATGAGGTAAAGATGTTTACTCTATGACTGTACCATATTCACGATAATTACATGTCACTTTCCATTGGCCATTCTGCTCTAGTTTTCATTCGCGTTGAAATGTAGTAGTACCTATTAAGCGAATTTCAATCGCAAAATTAATCAACGTCTGATTCTTTGGTGATTACATTCATCCACAAAAATGGTCGGCTTCCAGTCTAATCGGATACAGCTGAATACCAGGATTTTACATTGAGCGACTGCCTATCTGACCTCCATAACTCAGATAGTGGGTAACACATTACTCCTTGGTAAGTCTGGTTTGTTGTATGTGACAACTAGGGCTTGTAAATATTCGAAGATTTTAGATATTCGAATATTCGATGTTTTTACAGGCAGTATTCGAATATTTATTCGAATATTAGCTTTTTCCTTTGAAACCAATTTAAAACCTTGAAGGGACAACATGCACAAACAATTAATACACAAGTTTGAGTTTAGTATGTTTTATAATATAACATTGAATCTCACCTTTAAGCAACAGTTTGACATTATAATAAAAAATAAAAAAAAAACAAATCAAAAATATTAATTAAACAAACCAAACAAAACAAATTATTTTTAATTAAAATTTACACCCACTGCGTGAGAAAATCAGTAAACATAACAAAACTTAAGTTTTAGGTTGTTAGGCACTTGCGAATTCTAGAGATCAAATCGGGTTTGCGTAATATTTTAATCTAATTACTCCTAAAATCAGTCACATAATCACATTGAAGTAACTTACTAAAAAGCAATAATAAGTTTTATAATAAAATTAAATGAGAGATCATAAAATCACAACGCTATCACAATAATCATTCGTGGGATTGACGTAAACTTTGGTAATGCGATTTAAGAAAACTTAGGGCGTCTATAGTGTCGTCCTGTAAGGCGCATCTCAGATGGTTAATAATATATTTTGAGGATGAAAATACTCTCTCACATTCAACGTTCGAGGGCGGTATTGACATCAGAAACTCATACACTTGACTTAAATGTATTTGTCTCGGTCCACCTCTATTGTATAATGCCATTTGCATTCTGATCGACGTTTCGAATTCGTCCACCGTTGATATATTGGTGGTAGATGTAGAGGGAACAGACGAAATTGTGCTGTCAATGCTTTTCTGAAGTTGTTCCTTCAGACTTAAAGTTGGTTGATTTTCCTGAGTCAATTCATTTTGAGGTTGGCGGCGTTGAAGGTTAACTAGAGAAACGTCTTCCTCATCATCAGAATCTTGAACTGTACAGAAATACTTTACTATATACTAACTAAAAATTATTCGAATATTCGAATTTAACATCAGTCAATATTCGAATAGCAAAAATGATCGAATATTCGCATTATTCGAATATTCGAATTACAAGCCCTAGTGACAACAGAATAATTACAAAAATACAAAACCTCGAAATTAAGTTGACTTAGTCCTTTCGCTCTTTCTATTCCTCCCTTTATTTCGTCGCGTCGTTAGCAACGCTATCGTCTTAAGTTTACACTTGACAGAGCACACTTCCTTTACATAACATTAGCCTGCCATGTTCCTCGTTATTTAGCAGTTTCCCCTAATTTAGTTTTCGCCTATGTTTATGTAGTATGTATATTTTAGTGGTGTCAGCTGTGGAGTCAGCTTGCGAAACTGAAGACCAATGATGGCAGGATCGTTTCCTCCAAGCCTGAGCTGTTGAGAGAGATCGAGAGTTTATATGGACAGTTATACACGTCAACAAGTAATCCCGTTACGAATCTGGCAAACGACCCAAGAGCCAGATTGACCCGACACTACACCGAAGATATCCCGGACGTTAGCTTGTACGAGATTAGGATGGCTCTGAAGCAGCTTAAAAACAACAAGGCGCCGGGTGATGACGGAATCACGGCCGAACTCCTGAGGGCCAGCGGAAATCCCGATGTTAAGGCCCTCCAGAAGCTGTTTGATTCCGTCATACTCGAGGGCAAAACGCCACAGGCATGGAACAGAGGTGTGGTGGTACTTTTCTTAAAGAGGGGTGATAATACTCTTCTTAAGAATTATAGGCCCATCTCACTTCTGAGCCATGTCTACAAGCTGTTTTCGAGAGTCATCACGAACCGTCTCGCACGCAGGTTTCACGACTTCCAGCCTCCCGAACAAGCCGGATTCCGTAAAGGCTTTAGCACCGTAGACCACATACATACGCTGCGGCAGGTTATATTGAAGACCGAAGAGTATAACCTGCCCCTCTGCTTAGCGTTTGTGGACTACGAAAAAGCTGGGCTGTACTGCAGTCTCTTCAACGGTGCCAGATCGTCTATGGGTACATCGAGGTGCTGAAGTGTCTGTATGAAAACGCCACTATGTCAGTCCGACTCCAGTACCAGACTTTGAAACCTATCCTTCTGCAGCGAGGTGTGGGACAGGGAGATGTTATCTCTCCGAAACTGTTCACCGCTGCACTGGAGGATGTCTTCAAGGTTCTGAACTGGAAAGGGGCTGGCATCAACATCAATGGCAAGTACATCACTCACCTTCGGTTTGCCGATGACATAGTCGTCATGGTTAAGACCATGGAGGACCTCAGTGCAATGCTCGATGACCTCAGTAGAGCTTCCGAAAGAGTGGGTCTTAAAATGAACATGAAAAAGACAGGTCATGTCGAATGCCCATGTAACACCCCCTCCCATGACGATCGGAGGCGCTACACTCGAAGTTGTGGACGAGTACGTTTACCTAGGACAAACTGTCCAGTTAGGTAAGTCCAACTTCGAGAAAGAGGTCAATCGTCGAATCCGACTCGGCTGGGCAGCGTTCGGGAGGCTTCGCAATATCTTCTCGTCCCAAATACCACAGTGTCTCAAGACGAAAGTCTTTGACCAGTTTGTGTTGCCAGTGATGGATGACCTATGGTACAGAGACGTGGTCGCTCACAATGGGCCTTATCAGAAAGAAGGCTTAAAGTCACCCAAAGGGCAATGGAGAGGAGTATGCTCTGAGTTTCCCTACGCGATCGAATCAGAAATGAAGAGATCCGCAGGAGAACCAAGGCAGCCGACATAGCTCGAAGAATTGCCAAACTTAAGTGGCAGTGGGCAGGGCACATTGCTCGCAGAACAGATGGCCGATGGGGCCGAAAGGCTCTGGAGTGGCGACCGCGTACCGAAAGACGTAGAGTGGGAAGGCTTCCCACAAGGTGGACCGATGACCTTGTGAAGGCCGCGGGTATCCGCTGGATGTGGGAAGCACAAGACCGGTCGAAGTGGAGGAGCCTGTGGGAGGCCTATGTCCAGCAGTGGACGTCTTTCGGCTGAAATGATGATGATGATGATGATGATATTTTAGTGGTATGTATATTTTACTAAATACTACTTAGTTAATAATAGATAAAAATAAAATAAAAAAAAAAACACTTAAAACTGCAAACAAGAACGAAAAATAACTTTCACGGTTTGCGCTATTGACGCCATGTTTGTTTTGGTGACTTCTAGCGCCATAGTGGAAAACCGAACTAAATAAGAATCACTGCTGAGTTTTGGTCAGTCAACTTCAAAGAGCTGACTTTCAATACGCCAACTTGTTAAACGTTGAATGATTCTAGTTCAGTTAACTGTCGGCGTAGGTATCCTATTGGATGCCGCGGTTAATGAACGGCCTAGGCGTCCAATTAGCTGTCTAATTTAACCAGATGGCTGCGACATATACAACATAAAAATTGTACTTAAAAATTTAGAAAAGAGATGGACAAAATGTGCCCCACCAACATAATTAAATAAAAGAAAAAAGAATTTTGAATAGCTTTTTATGCCTTATACCAGAAGTGAACACAACCTGTGCGCTAACGCTCTCTTTCTAAATACATACATAAGAACGAGACAGTGATGTGTTTTCTCTTTCTTATGAACGTTTTTAGAAAGAGAGCGCTAGCCCACAGTCGTCTTCACTTAAGTATTTAGAGTGTTGCCTCCACTTTTATCTATAAGCTTCTTGCTCTAAATCACTCTTTAATGTTGCCATAATATATTAACAAAGATCAGAACAGGGGAAAAATAACAATTTAACGCTTAAGAAAAACAAAACCATGCGCATAGCAGGCCTAAAATATACTCGTAAATTATTCGTAACCTAAATGTCATATTTTTTGTGTGTTTTCTAATAGTAATATAAATCGAACCATCTGTAATTTAATTTATACCTATATGTTAGTTCAGTTACGAACAGGATAATTTCACGTTACTACGTGCAGCACCGCCGACAAATGTCCATTGTCACCATAATGACAATTCGTTGTTGACCCATAAATATGTACCTATCCCTTATTTGAAGGCACATCAAGTTCAAGCGACCTAGGCAAATAGATTTTTTGCATCGAAAACACTAGTAATTGGGTTAGTGTTTCTTTTTGTGATCACACGCAGCATATCTTGCAGGTTTCTAGCCTATCTGCCCTCGTATTTATTATTACTACTAGCTTTTGCCCGCGGCTCCGCCCGCGTGGATGTCGGTTATCGCGTAAAAAAGTAGCCTATGTCCTTACCCATATCCCAGGCTATATCTCGGCCAAATTTCATGACGATCGGTTCAGCGGTTAAGGCGTGAAAGCGTAACAGACAGACAGACAGACAGACAGAGTTACTTTCGCATTTATAATATTAGTAGGGATTTTATTTACATTAGTTCTATTTCCTGCGGTTGCAAGAAGATGTTCCTCGTCGAGTTGCAATAGCCGACAGTAGTGTTGCCAACTCCTAAAACTTCGAGTCGCTAGACTCAATGTCAAAAGTCGCCAGAAAGTCGCTAAAACTGATTCTATCAGGCATAAAAGGCTAGTGGCGGTATTTTTTTAAAATACATATAAAAACTTTTATGTATTTAAATGTATTAACATCATTGTAACAATCACATAAATAGTTGTTTCAATGAAAATTTGCCAGAAATACTAAAAACATGCAATTGCATTTATAAAAAAAAGAATTCTAATTAGATTAAGAAATCTAAGTTTTGAGAAAAGCAAGCGCGTTTGCGTTTTCCATTTATATCTCTTGGCAATTTGTCGAGTTAACAAAAAAGAGACGGATTACCACCGTCTTATCGTACACAAACATAGCAACATAACATACTGCAAAAAAGAGACGACCAGCGAAAGCGATTCTTACCGCAATAGTTTATCTTCCTGGACCTCAATCAATCAACTCAACCTATCGCAGTCCATAGTGCTGGACATAGGCCTCTCCCACGTTGCGACACAACACTCTAGAAAGCAAAACTCTTATTCCTGGACCTGTGAGTTTTGGTACAATGGGTCTTCTCCATCTGACGATGGTGGAATGGGGAAAAATCGGAGGCGTAATTTATAGGAGATTGTCTTCTACTAAAACCGACTCATCTTCGCCAACAATTTTAGAATCCAATCCTCGAACTTCCTCCAACACAAAATCATCTATATCAATCTCCACATCAATAGTCTTTATTTGGTTATCCTCTTCATCGAATGGTTTTACCAGCACACAATACGCAATAATTATATTATTAGACGCCATTTTTCACTAAAGCAATAAAACACAATCAATATTAAAAGTTACGTAACTACTTACCATCGCGCGGTTTCACAGACTGATGAAAAAAGTAACATACTAAAAGTAAACGCGCGACAATGGACCCTAGCGGGTAAAAGGTACATAAACGCTCAAAATGTAAAGATGCGCACTAAATTATTCACCAAAATAATTTAGTTGGGGTCTGTGAGACGGGTAGGTAGTTAAGGGTTAACATACCCTCTTCTACATTTGCGCCGATTTGCTTTCGATTGTTCGGTATTCGTTCGTATTGTGTTTATGTTTTCGTTTATACGTTTATATTTTATGGTGTCGTAGCCCTATGCGAGTGCTCCACTTATCTGTGTAATACGAAATCGTTAATTATACGTTTATATTTTATAGTATCGTAGCCCCATGCGCTACTTTTATGCTATATAAAATAGTTCCAAACTATAGATTTTCTCAGATTATAAAAAAAAACTGCTCTCCTTGTTTTTTTAAACTAAAATACTGTTAAATGCCTGGCACACACAGACCTATACACAATAATCTATATAAAATACCTTAGCCGTAGGGAAAAGTTCAATTTTTTAAACCTTCTTATTTTTTGTCCACTGCTGCTGAGCAACATGCGCCTTTATAATTTTGTTTATAGAAGATTAGTAGTATTCAATGGTATAGATTTGATATCTGTACCTTCTGGGGTACAAACCCATACAATTTTTGGCCATCTTCTTTAAGGTAGGGTGACACAATAGGCAGTCTTATCACTGAAAGCGATCTTTTAAAGACAACCTTTGGATGGTTTAAGAGAGAAGGCACAAAACGAAGGTAATAAATCAAAGAATCAACGTATTTTTTTGACAAAGTAAAAAAGAATGAATGGCATTCATTTACGAGCAATTTTATATTTGTATTTAGTTTCCAAACATGTTTGTAAACAAAAATGTGTTTTTGGAAAAACAATTACACACACACACACACACACACACACACACACATAAATAAAGTTTAGTTTTAACTTTTTGTAAATAAGGATTTGGATAGACTTTACTTTGATCTATTCAATGAGGGTGTTTATGAATACTCAAGCCACCAGTTAGCGCCACTTTGACAAGAGGTCTTCCAGTTCGACAATGACCTTAATATATTTGATGTCATTCGTTTCATTCATTCGTTCACCATTAAAATCGTAGGCGCTTTAACAATTGACAGGAGCTCGGGCCTGACGTTGTAGTGCTGCCACCTAGTGAATGTCATTTCAGAAAACCCTCATCAAAGGAGGAGGAGGCCTATACTCAGCAATGAGTGGAGCAATGCAACCAATAATGATGATAATGAAGATTCAATGAGAACGAACTCCCATTTCTTTCAGTCCCTTTAGCGGGCAACGTAAAGGGCAGGCAGGGGAAGCGACGGCCGGCAGTCGGTGGGGCCACCGACACCGGGGCCCCCGTCGGCAAGAAGGGCCGCACGGCGGACCTGGGTGCTTTGAAGCTGCCCTCACATGGGTACCCCACTGAACATCCCTTCAATAAGGACGGGTACCGGTATATACTGGCTGAACCCGACCCGCATGCGCCTTTTCGACAGGTGAGGACAAAAAACAAAGAATAGAACTATTATAAGTCACTTTCTAACATCCAAAATTCTCGTAAGTGGTTCAAGTATTTCAGGATATCTTTTCACTATTGTCAGCAGTTTTCAACCCGTCAAAAGATTAATTACCGTGATGATCATAATTTCTTTCGAAACAATTTAACTATGTTCAAATTGGGGAATCATATTTGTCTTTATACGGCGAACCGACCAATTAAAGTCAAAATTCCCTTTTAAGTCACTTCACCACCGTTCCACTAATTTTTAGTTTGTACTGGTTTCAAGCCGGTAAAGTGACAATCCACTATGCAGGTCGTAACTTTTACTAATCACTTAAAATTATGCAAAATAGGACTTCCCAGCAAGATTAGAGCCAAGTGCATAACGAGCACGCACTATGACTTAATTTAGGCACAAAACAATTGATTGCGAGTATACAAAATGTACCTTCTACCACTGCTATAAAATCTAACATTTCATCTAGGAGTTCGATGAAAGCAACGAATGGAGTGGAAAGCCGATTCCCGGCTGGCTATACCGGTCGTTGTGTCCCGGCATAGTGTTACTAGCACTGCATGACAGGGCACCGCAGCTCAAGATATCTGAGGACAGGCTAGCGGTCACCGGGGATAAGGGATACTGCATGGTGCGGGCGACGCATGGTAAGCTTATAAATTAGTCCCCTTTGTCCTATAATTACGTTGATTTATTATATTAAGTACCAGAAGATAGGCCTTTGGTATCGTTTTTACTGCAGGGATATAAAAGAAGATGACAAAGAGAGTAACCGGAAACACAAACGAAACAATTACAGTTAATAATTATGCAGGTTGTAAAAACGACGTGACTTAAGGGAAGTGCCAGGTTAGCCCTCGAAATTCGAATTTAATTACGTTTTTTGCACATTATTTCATGAAATAATCCATGCAATCGGGTTATATGAACTTAGAAGAATTGATCATTTTAGAGATTATAATTCTGTAAACACATACTTGTTACGGTCGCGAGTCATAATATTTTGTTCCACATGCAGCCTGACACTGACCTGCAAGTTGCAAAAATCGTAAGAAAATTTTAATTTTGTGGGCTTCCTTGGCACTTATCACTTAAGTGCTTTCAGATTATTCTGCTCAAGTATTCCTGTTGACAACATATGTACATACTGGCTTGTGTTAGCATCAGACCGTAATCATCACTAATTCAATAAGATAGTACCTATGTTATTATTAGCATGTCGATGAATGAGCTGGTGGTGTGTACTTATGTCCAGTGACATGTACTATTAATTATTCAAACAATAAACTGCCTATAAGACTTGTATTGAGAAAAAATCGTGTTTAGTTCAAATTTTATTTCGTCAAAAACATCGGCCATTATGGGCACGATATCTAATGAGGAAAAATATTATTTAATTTTCCTTGATATAACGTAACGCATTTCATCTAATTAATTCGACATGCAATTATTTTGTTTGGTTTTCGAATAGTAACGGGTTATAATTTGAATCTAGAATTTTACATTGAAACGGCTTTCGCCGTTCAATTTGAATAGGATTCAGTCGTCCGCTGTCCGAATGTAAAGGCTACCAACGTGGTCGGTTTTCATCAGATCCGTTTGGTAAAACGTTTTTAAGAGTGATCGTTTCGTGTGGTGCCGGACGTAAAGAATAGCACAATCCCATCTCTTCCCGTGGGTGTCTGAAGAGGCGACAAAGGGACTTACTAGAGAATGAGCAGCTGCGTTCTCTATACATTTTACCACCATACCGCGATCGCCAACCCGCCTGCCAAGCGTGGCGATTATGGCGAACCTCCCCAAATTGGGGGAGGCCTATGTTCAACAGTGGATGTCTTTCGGCTGAAATGATGATGATGATCGTTTCGTGTCTGTACTAGCATTTGGTTAAAACTGATCTATTTCTATTAACAGCTCTATGTTGCCTTCAGAATTTACTTTGATGTTTTGTGTAAAGAATATAATAAAAATACGCATTGTGTACATTCACAAAATTGTTAAGTAAACATTGAGCGAAAATGGAAAAGCTGGGTAACGACTTCGACGTTTGAAAAATCGCAGAAGCAAAATATGTACCTATCTATTTATTTATTGTGCTTATGGTTACCGGAGTCAAAAAATAAAAAAAAGTTTGAACTTAAACCTTCAAACCACGCACAAGAACCGAATGGGAGTCTACGTGCGGACAAGGGAGTCCCATCATCATCATTATCATCATCATCATTATTAAACCTTCAAAATCTCCAAAATATGAAATTATTCCGATCTGTCACCCTGCTTTGTCTCCTTAAGGGTACACTAGTCACAGGCTCGAACTCACTGTTGGGCCTGGCTAAAAAGCACGCTATCTCACCAGGCTTCGTGTCCGACAGAGGTAGTATCAGTGATGAGCAGTTAGATGCTAGCCTACACGCACAACATTATCGAGTGAGCTGCAGGATTAGTAAAACAGGCGCGTAAAAAATTAAGAAAAGTCCTTCCGAAGATCGGGTTTTCTGAAAAAACTACTGCATAAATCATTAACCAATTAAGTTTAAACTCGATAATTGAGCTTTGTCGGTACCGTCTTGGTTTTCGAGATTTTACACTGCTTTTATTACTTAAACACGCCCAAAGTTAGGTTAAATTAGCAAGAAAAAGGAATCTTTGTTGGCTCATAACTTTTTAATGGATTTTTATTTCAGTATTCTGTTTCCGTACAGACAATATTGATAATAAGACAAAACCATACCATGTTTAATTTTTGATGTACAGTCGCCAGCAGGTCAAGCTATACCAAAATGTCAAATTTTCCCAATTGAACATAAACCTTATTCCTTTGTAATAAAGTTGAAAAACTATCAAAGAAATTTGACAGATTGGAGTAGCTTGATGTGCTGGCCTCTGTACATAGTGAAACAGTGGAGTAAAACCCTCCCGAAGTTTGTATGGAAAGAATGTGGACAAGTGTCACCTTAAGGGGACAGTTGGAACTTACAGATGAATCTTTTTATTCCTGTTTGTCTTGTGAGTAAGAGAGAAATATCCGAAACTTGTTTGTTTGCTTGTTTAGAAACCTAGTGTTTATTTGCACCGAGTAAATTTTCGGAAGACCGGCTTTTTTAACCGACAAAAAAACGGAGGAGGATATATTTTTTATGTATGACCACGCATAACTTTTCCCAGAGTAGTCCGATTTTGATAATTCTTTTTTTTATTGGAAAGGGTATACCCCGAAGTTGGTTCCATATAAATTTCGAAGAAACATTCCAACCCTAAGGGTAAGAAAACAGGGGATGATTGATTGTTTACTCACAGATTTTAATACTGAGTTGTGTATTACAAAAAGTAATCAAATATTAAGCATGTAGTAATTAGTAGATTATAGCCACAAAAAATTATAAAATAAAAACTTAGGCGGTGACACACAATTAAATACATATCCAAAGTCACCGACTTCCGAACTTAGTTATTGGGGTTGGACAAAGCAAGTTTATAATTTTTTACTTTTAGTTTATTCGGCGGTTTAATTTTTTGTAAGCATTTTTTGTATTTGGAAATCATTTAAATCAATCAAATCTCCCTCGTTGCTAACAGGGGGACAGATCGCAATAATTCATTTGAAGTACGCGAGCTACCTTAGCGCGTATCCCTTAACCATATTTTGACACTCGTTACATGTTCGTGTAGGCGTGTCCCGCGGCAACTGGTACTGGGAGGTGTGCGTGGAGGAGCTGCCTGAGGGCGCGGCGGCGCGCCTGGGCTGGGGCCGGCGCTACGCCAACCTGCAGGCGCCGCTGGGCTACGACAAGTTTGGGTACTGCTGGCGGAGCCGCAAGGGCACCAGGTGTGTGTAGGTGTGTGTAGGTGTGTGTAGGCGTGTGTAGGCGTGTGTCGCGGCAGGGGCGGCGCGCCTGGGCTGGGGCCGGCGCTACGCCAACCTGCAGGCGCCGCTGGGCTACGACAAGTTTGGGTACTGCTGGCGGAGCCGCAAGGGCACCAGGTGTGTGTAGGTGTGTGTAGGCGTGTGTAGGCGTGTGTCGCGGCAGGGGCGGCGCGCCTGGGCTGGGGCCGGCGCTACGCCAACCTGCAGGCGCCGCTGGGCTACGACAAGTTTGGGTACTGCTGGCGGAGCCGCAAGGGCACCAGGTGTGTGTAGGTGTGTGTAGGCGTGTGTAGGCGTGTGTCGCGGCAGGGGCGGCGCGCCTGGGCTGGGGCCGGCGCTACGCCAACCTGCAGGCGCCGCTGGGCTACGACAAGTTTGGGTACTGCTGGCGGAGCCGCAAGGGCACCAGGTGTGTGTAGGTGTGTGTAGGCGTGTGTAGGCGTGTGTCGCGGCAGGGGCGGCGCGCCTGGGCTGGGGCCGGCGCTACGCCAACCTGCAGGCGCCGCTGGGCTACGACAAGTTTGGGTACTGCTGGCGGAGCCGCAAGGGCACCAGGTGTGTGTAGGTGTGTGTAGGTGTGTGTAGGCGTGTGTAGGCGTGTGTCGCGGCAGGGGCGGCGCGCCTGGGCTGGGGCCGGCGCTACGCCAACCTGCAGGCGCCGCTGGGCTACGACAAGTTTGGGTACTGCTGGCGGAGCCGCAAGGGCACCAGGTGTGTGTAGGTGTGTGTAGGTGTGTGTAGGCGTGTGTAGGCGTGTGTCGCGGCAGGGGCGGCGCGCCTGGGCTGGGGCCGGCGCTACGCCAACCTGCAGGCGCCGCTGGGCTACGACAAGTTTGGGTACTGCTGGCGGAGCCGCAAGGGCACCAGGTGTGTGTAGGTGTGTGTAGGCGTGTGTAGGCGTGTGTCGCGGCAGGGGCGGCGCGCCTGGGCTGGGGCCGGCGCTACGCCAACCTGCAGGCGCCGCTGGGCTACGACAAGTTTGGGTACTGCTGGCGGAGCCGCAAGGGCACCAGGTGTGTGTAGGTGTGTGTAGGCGTGTGTAGGCGTGTGTCGCGGCAGGGGCGGCGCGCCTGGGCTGGGGCCGGCGCTACGCCAACCTGCAGGCGCCGCTGGGCTACGACAAGTTTGGGTACTGCTGGCGGAGCCGCAAGGGCACCAGGTGTGTGTAGGTGTGTGTAGGTGTGTGTAGGCGTGTGTAGGCGTGTGTCGCGGCAGGGGCGGCGCGCCTGGGCTGGGGCCGGCGCTACGCCAACCTGCAGGCGCCGCTGGGCTACGACAAGTTTGGGTACTGCTGGCGGAGCCGCAAGGGCACCAGGTGTGTGTAGGTGTGTGTAGGCGTGTGTAGGCGTGTGTCGCGGCAGGGGCGGCGCGCCTGGGCTGGGGCCGGCGCTACGCCAACCTGCAGGCGCCGCTGGGCTACGACAAGTTTGGGTACTGCTGGCGGAGCCGCAAGGGCACCAGGTGTGTGTAGGTGTGTGTAGGCGTGTGTAGGCGTGTGTCGCGGCAGGGGCGGCGCGCCTGGGCTGGGGCCGGCGCTACGCCAACCTGCAGGCGCCGCTGGGCTACGACAAGTTTGGGTACTGCTGGCGGAGCCGCAAGGGCACCAGGTGTGTGTAGGTGTGTGTAGGCGTGTGTAGGCGTGTGTCGCGGCAGGGGCGGCGCGCCTGGGCTGGGGCCGGCGCTACGCCAACCTGCAGGCGCCGCTGGGCTACGACAAGTTTGGGTACTGCTGGCGGAGCCGCAAGGGCACCAGGTGTGTGTAGGTGTGTGTAGGCGTGTGTAGGCGTGTGTCGCGGCAGGGGCGGCGCGCCTGGGCTGGGGCCGGCGCTACGCCAACCTGCAGGCGCCGCTGGGCTACGACAAGTTTGGGTACTGCTGGCGGAGCCGCAAGGGCACCAGGTGTGTGTAGGTGTGTGTAGGTGTGTGTAGGCGTGTGTAGGCGTGTGTCGCGGCAGGGGCGGCGCGCCTGGGCTGGGGCCGGCGCTACGCCAACCTGCAGGCGCCGCTGGGCTACGACAAGTTTGGGTACTGCTGGCGGAGCCGCAAGGGCACCAGGTGTGTGTAGGTGTGTGTAGGCGTGTGTAGGCGTGTGTCGCGGCAGGGGCGGCGCGCCTGGGCTGGGGCCGGCGCTACGCCAACCTGCAGGCGCCGCTGGGCTACGACAAGTTTGGGTACTGCTGGCGGAGCCGCAAGGGCACCAGGTGTGTGTAGGTGTGTGTAGGCGTGTGTAGGCGTGTGTCGCGGCAGGGGCGGCGCGCCTGGGCTGGGGCCGGCGCTACGCCAACCTGCAGGCGCCGCTGGGCTACGACAAGTTTGGGTACTGCTGGCGGAGCCGCAAGGGCACCAGGTGTGTGTAGGTGTGTGTAGGCGTGTGTAGGCGTGTGTCGCGGCAGGGGCGGCGCGCCTGGGCTGGGGCCGGCGCTACGCCAACCTGCAGGCGCCGCTGGGCTACGACAAGTTTGGGTACTGCTGGCGGAGCCGCAAGGGCACCAGGTGTGTGTAGGTGTGTGTAGGCGTGTGTAGGCGTGTGTAGGCGTGTGTCGCGGCAGGGGCGGCGCGCCTGGGCTGGGGCCGGCGCTACGCCAACCTGCAGGCGCCGCTGGGCTACGACAAGTTTGGGTACTGCTGGCGGAGCCGCAAGGGCACCAGGTGTGTGTAGGTGTGTGTAGGTGTGTGTAGGCGTGTGTAGGCGTGTGTCGCGGCAGGGGCGGCGCGCCTGGGCTGGGGCCGGCGCTACGCCAACCTGCAGGCGCCGCTGGGCTACGACAAGTTTGGGTACTGCTGGCGGAGCCGCAAGGGCACCAGGTGTGTGTAGGTGTGTGTAGGTGTGTGTAGGCGTGTGTAGGCGTGTGTCGCGGCAGGGGCGGCGCGCCTGGGCTGGGGCCGGCGCTACGCCAACCTGCAGGCGCCGCTGGGCTACGACAAGTTTGGGTACTGCTGGCGGAGCCGCAAGGGCACCAGGTGTGTGTAGGTGTGTGTAGGCGTGTGTAGGCGTGTGTCGCGGCAGGGGCGGCGCGCCTGGGCTGGGGCCGGCGCTACGCCAACCTGCAGGCGCCGCTGGGCTACGACAAGTTTGGGTACTGCTGGCGGAGCCGCAAGGGCACCAGGTGTGTGTAGGTGTGTGTAGGTGTGTGTAGGCGTGTGTAGGCGTGTGTCGCGGCAGGGGCGGCGCGCCTGGGCTGGGGCCGGCGCTACGCCAACCTGCAGGCGCCGCTGGGCTACGACAAGTTTGGGTACTGCTGGCGGAGCCGCAAGGGCACCAGGTGTGTGTAGGTGTGTGTAGGTGTGTGTAGGCGTGTGTAGGCGTGTGTCGCGGCAGGGGCGGCGCGCCTGGGCTGGGGCCGGCGCTACGCCAACCTGCAGGCGCCGCTGGGCTACGACAAGTTTGGGTACTGCTGGCGGAGCCGCAAGGGCACCAGGTGTGTGTAGGTGTGTGTAGGCGTGTGTAGGCGTGTGTCGCGGCAGGGGCGGCGCGCCTGGGCTGGGGCCGGCGCTACGCCAACCTGCAGGCGCCGCTGGGCTACGACAAGTTTGGGTACTGCTGGCGGAGCCGCAAGGGCACCAGGTGTGTGTAGGTGTGTGTAGGCGTGTGTAGGCGTGTGTCGCGGCAGGGGCGGCGCGCCTGGGCTGGGGCCGGCGCTACGCCAACCTGCAGGCGCCGCTGGGCTACGACAAGTTTGGGTACTGCTGGCGGAGCCGCAAGGGCACCAGGTGTGTGTAGGTGTGTGTAGGCGTGTGTAGGCGTGTGTCGCGGCAGGGTATACCCGAGGGCGCGCCTATGTTTTTCGACGCGCTTGGACGCACTCTGTTGGATTTTCAATACTCGCTTGAACACCGACACCGAAATTTGTTTTCAACTCGAGATTTTATTGCACACTGGATTTTTCCAATGTGCGATAAAATCCCGCCGCGATATTTTTACGTCCGTGCGAACATGGTCTAATAGACGGCCAGTCTGTTGGTTAGTGTTGTCTGACATGGGTGGGAAAACAATCTTGTAATACCTAACTATAAAAAAATCGTTAGTGAATTACTTGCCATCTCTCCTTCAACATTTTTGAGTATTTCATCTGTTGTATTGCATCCCACTATAAAAAATCTTTATGTAAATGCAGCACTTTCTATAATCTAAGTACAAAACGTTCCAGGTTCCACGAATCTAAAGGCAAGCACTACAGTACGGGTTACGGCGAGGGCGACACCCTAGGATTCCTCGTCGTGTTGCCAGACAGTGGTACGACCAAGTATACTCCAAATACTTATAAAGACAGGGTAAGTATTGACAGTTTAAAGTCTTTTAAAAATAAAGAAGAAGAAGAATCGTAAATCAGATTTGTCAATATTGATCGTGTCTGCATGTTTAAGTTACCATGTGCTAGGGGGCAAAAATTTGGAAAGGCATTCCTCGCTGTGGAAGTTATGGACTGTCTGTAGAAGACGAATAAAAAAGGGATAACAATTCTACGGTTTTAATTTAATATTTGTCTACAATTTTAATCCAAGTTGCAACTCAGTACTCAATACTTTAATGCATTCCACAATGTAGATGCTTAGGTGGTAAACATTGGCTTAGTGACACAATCATGGACCCTGTCGGGCACAGCAAAAGAAAATTAGAAGGAGATACAGGAGGACCTACAGTTTATCTTAAAATCTAACTTATTCTAAATACAATAAAAATATAAAGACATTTTTGTTTTAGGGATTTATCATTTAGATATTCTTGTACACTGTAATAACATTTACTTAATAATAGGTTTTTTAATTTGTTACTGAACAGATGGAGTTTTTTTTTCATTTCTAATTGATTCTGGTAAATTATTATATAATTTTATTGACATAACCAGAGGGCTTGTTGAGTGTATTTTTAGGCGGGATGTTGGTATGTTCAGTCGTGTTTTGTATCGAAGTGTATATCTTGTTTGAATGTCTTCTCGTTTAGTGTAAAAGTCTTGATGTTTATGAGCGAATTTGCATATTTCGAGGATATAAATGCAAGGCAGAGTTAGGATATTTAGCTTTATAAACTCATACAGTTATTGCATGCATTTTATAATACATCCTCACGGTCTTAAACATAAAAAGTTATCGATCATCTAAACAGTTGCTAAAGTCTGGTTTTCAATACGAAACCAGACTTTAGCAACCTTTTAGATGATCGATTATTTATGAATAAGACCGTTATAATTTACTATATTTTGCCAGCAGCTTCGTTCGCCCGCGTGGAAGTCGGAAATTATCCCACGGGAACGTACTATCGAGATAGAAGTATCCTAAGTGTGATTCCAGGTTACAAACTATCTGCTTGTCAAATTTCATCCAAATCCGTTTAGTAGTTTTGCGGGATGGGGTAACAAATATCCAAACATCTCAATATCGGAACATACAAACTTTCATATTTATAATATTAGTAGGAAGTAGGATTGTAAATGTTAATTATCAGAAACAAAAGCAAATGTTGTGCATGTCTGTAATGGAAGTTATCAGTATTGTATAAAGTGCTATATGACCTTATTTCTGTTTATGTTTTTGTCGTGCAAAAAGGTCCTTTTGGTTATTTCATTAAAAGCGCATTCATTTTTGGGATATAACTGGAGCAATTCATTTTGCGTGCCTCGATAATCAGTTACAATTTAATTTTTTCAGACCTTACTACACATAATCAATGATATCTTAATCTACTTCCAGCCGCTAGTAAAATTCAAGAGTCACCTCTACTACGAAGACAAGGACAACATACAAGAATCTCTAAACAATCTCAAGCCGTTACCGGGCAGTAAGATATACTACTTCAAGAACGGCGAGTGTCAGGGCGAGGCCTTCGTGGATATCTACGAAGGGTGCTATTACCCTACCGTGTCGCTGCATAAGAATGTCACCGTCAGTGTGAACTTTGGACCTAACTTCAAGTATGCGCCGTCGATTAGCGAGTATAAGTATAGGCCGGTGAGTGTTCGCAATTTTTTTGGGTTTTATACGATACTCTCCGATAGCGCCTCACTTCTCCAATACCTATAGAAAAAATATATTACCTCGAGTCTAACACTAGAAAGCCGTGTTATGTATTGCTGTTTCATATGAGTCTGTTATAATTTTCCAGATGTCCGAGAAAGCCGAAGAAGCAATCTGCGAGCAGACAATGGCAGATCTACTCTACTTGACTGAAAACGAAGGCAAGCTACGATTGGACAACTTTAATCTCTGATACAACTAACACCGTTACGCGGTGTGAAATGAGTGAATGTGATCAAAGTGAACTATTTGAAACACATTGTACAACAGTGCAAAAAACTATAGAAAAAGAAAAGAACAATTGGTAAAATAACAGAGTATATAAGGGTGCCTCCGCATTTGGCGTCGATTGAGTCACGTAGACGCTGCGCAAACATAATATTGTTAGGCGTTAGCGCACCGTTAAGAAAAACCCGGTCCGACCCAATAAAGACGTATTCCTGTTTTGAAATACATACTAGAAAAAAAAGTGTGTGTGCTTTATGAACATAATATAGAAGTAAAACTACTGGAACCGAGTATACACGATTCTGCGACTACCAGAGCGTGTCTGTTCAGTTTCGTGTACTCCAGCAGGAAAGTGGCTTCTAGAGTGATATGTGTGGAACGTATAATTAGTGCGTAATCTGCTGCAAATATACGTCAAATTAAAAAATTGTGCGCTTTGTGGCTTTGAAAAAAAAAAAAAAAAAAAAACTGAAATATGATTCTTGCTGGAGTAACGTTGTTCGAGCAGGAAAATTCTAAACGAATGACCGAAGAAAGAAATATTGTGGATAGGCAGAGAGATTATATTTGTGCAAAAATGTGTGCCGAAAATATAATTCGTGCGTCTTCAGGTTTTCGATATCTCAAAACCTGAAGACGAACAAATTATAAATCTGTCGCATCATGGGTGGCCGAGATGCGAAACATCGGGTCTTCACGATCCGACATAGTTTAGGTAGGTGTGGGCACTGTAGTGGGTACTCGAATGAAAAGATCATTTGAATTTAAAATAACTTATAAATTGGCGAGTAACAAATTAAATGTACATGAAACAAACACGTGCCTTGGTACTGAGCGCTTGCCGACTGCCCACTAGCCTGTCGCCGCACTGGGCCTCCGCCCCCGCCGCAGCCCACTGTAGCCTGTCGCCGCACTGGGCCTCCGCCCCCGCCGCAGCCCACTGTAGCCTGTCGCCGCACTGGGCCTCCGCCCCCGCCGCAGCCCACTGTAGCCTGTCGCCGCACTGGGCCTCCGCCCCCGCCGCAGCCCACTGTAGCCTGTCGCCGCACTGGGCCTCCGTCCCCGCCGCAGCCCACTGTAGCCTGTCGCCGCACTGGGCCTCCGTCCCCGCCGCAGCTCACTGTAGCCTGTCGCCGCACTGGGCCTCCGTCCCCGCCGCAGCCCACTGTAGCCTGTCGCCGCACTGGGCCTCCGTCCCCGCCGCAGCCCACTGTAGCCTGTCGCCGCACTGGGCCTCCGTCCCCGCCGCAGCCCACTGTAGCCTGTCGCCGCACTGGGCCTCCGTCCCCGCCGCAGCCCACTGTAGCCTGTCGCCGCACTGGGCCTCCGTCCCCGCCGCAGCCCACTGTAGCCTGTCGCCGCACTGGGCCTCCGTCCCCGCCGCAGCCCACTGTAGCCTGTCGCCGCACTGGGCCTCCGTCCCCGCCGCAGCCCACTGTAGCCTGTCGCCGCACTGGGCCTCCGTCCCCGCCGCAGCCCACTGTAGCCTGTCGCCGCACTGGGCCTCCGTCCCCGCCGCAGCCCACTGTAGCCTGTCGCCGCACTGGGCCTCCGTCCCCGCCGCAGCCCACTGTAGCCTGTCGCCGCACTGGGCCTCCGTCCCCGCCGCAGCCCACTGTAGCCTGTCGCCGCACTGGGCCTCCGTCCCCGCCGCAGCCCACTGTAGCCTGTCGCCGCACTGGGCCTCCGCCCCCGGCGCACCCACCGACGGTTGTGGCCAAGCGACGGGCTTTTCTTTTGGAGTAACATTTTTAACGATTTCCTGCTGGAGTAACGCTTTTCAGAATCGTGTATCTCTAAAACTATTGTATGTACGCCTGAAAATTAACATGCACGAGTAGCTCGTTATTTGTGACAGAATTAGATTTAGTAAAATATAAAATTAATTTTCAAGAAATCGCGCTTTTTTGAAAACCCGAAAAATTATTGTATCGCCTAAATGAGAAAACATAAGTATCAAAAGTGTACATGCATGCGTTATTGAAACGATGGTGTCATAACTTTGACGGCAAAATACAAGAAACCGGCTCAACCCAAGATGGTGTATGTAGGCGTAAACTAAAAAGTGCGTTTAGTCAAAAATATATAGTGAGTGAAAATATTCAACTTAGAATCTTTCGAATTATGTAGAAATAAACAAAACGTGAACATGAAATGCAATATCTCGAAAACCTGAAGAGACGCACAAATTATATTCGGCGCATATTTTTGCACAAATAAAAGCTCTGCCCAAGAACAATATTGATCTCTTCGATCATTTGTTTAGAATTTTTCCTGCTGAAACAACGTTACTCCAGCAGGAATTGATTTTCTGTATTTTTTTTCCCAAAACGACATGGCGTACAATTTTTTTATTTGGCGCACATTCACAGCACATTACGCACTACTTATACGATCCACTCATATCGCTCTAGGAGTCACTTTCTTGCTGGAGTAATGCACACTTTAGTTTCGTTCACTGTTCTGAAAGATAGTGTGCCTAAAGAAGTTTTCAATTCAAACAAATATGTGTATGCAGTTCCTTATGGATCGGACAAGGTTCTTGTTACATGCTGTATACGTATGATCAACGAATACCTAAGCAAAATGGGAAGAGGACCCAAGATCAAGAGCATGTCAGCGTTTTGACAATATCAAATTAAGCCTTCTAAACTAAGTGTAAATTCTTAGGACGATAACATATTGAATTAAGAAACGAAATTATTTAACAAAACTGGTGATCAATCATAACTTCTATCAATCAATTCATAAATATAATATTTAATCATACTATAATAATATTTGTAAAATAGTAAATTTTGGAGCTCCACACACACATTGCGGACAGTGTTGTTTTGTTTGATGTTTGGTTGCCTGTAGGTATGTGTAGCGAACTTTTTCTGACTTACAAGTCGATATTCATAGCGCTCCCCGCCGCTACTTAAGCCCTAGCGCGTATATCTACGCGCTACCCTATCGGGTATCGTCGCCAACAGTATGACTGATAAAATTGATATTATTTTGTGTTGTAAAAAAAACTGCTGCACCGCTCCTTGTGTGTAGGACTCCCTAAACTGTGTACAAATTCATTCTAAATAGTCTATGGAAATGCATGCTGTAGGTACAGTTTTCAAATAATATCTTTATTCTTGATTGAAATTGTGTGTAGTATCGAAATAAATATCGAATGTTTATCTATGTATTGTATACATTTGTATTATTGAGTATTACAAGAATAATTTTGTTTATGACATATTATTGATCTGCTGAAAATGAAAGTCCAATTAGAATGTAAGGGATGGTGTAAGAATAAAGCTTTTATGTCAAAATTGTTTTTTTTAATATAAATATATATTTATTTAGGTACTTATAGGTTTTGTAGTGCATGAGGGACAACGAATTGTAGGGTGAATCACTGCTCCCCTAGCTAGAATCACTGAGTAATCTGTATTTAGAAGAGGCAGTTTTGACTCTCCAGTTTGAGTATTCATGATAGTAAGCTTTTGGAGTTTATAATGTAAGACAAAACACATTAGCAAAAATCTTTATATTAAAATTAAATAAATCAAATTAGAATGAGATTTGTTGTGGCCAGTTGAGTATATGTGTATGAGTGTGTGTGTATGAGTGTGTGTGTGGATGAGTGAGTGTGTTAGAGTGAGTGCGTATCAATAATGGGAAATCGGGTAGCTTTCACGTAAGTGTAAATAAGTACTTTCAGTCTCGTCGTACGTTTTATTCAGGAGAAATGCACGGAGGGTGAATATGCATTTCGCTGTATGGTAAATTATAGATATTTATGACCGCGTTAATCCTATTGTATAAGCAAGGGCCAAGGTAGTAGAAAAATTTCAATCTCATTGTGGTTTAAACTGAGTTTGTGGAACAGTTTTGTACTGTTCATATCTTTCCGGCGTTTGGTAATTGTAGTAAAAGGAGTTTTAAGTGATGGAGAAGAATAGTTTGCAGAATAAAATGTTGCCTCACGTTACGCACACTACATTTTTTGTAAAGTTCTATGGATGGAAACAGAATAGGTCGAAATGTTGCAATTTTCAGTATAACTCTCTGTGGGACACTTTGTGGCGCCACCTCACGCGCTTCATGTATTTACGGAATAAAAAAAATAAAAAAATCGATAAATGCTAATACGATGCTACAAAATTGCGATGCACGTTACTGCGAAAGACAGTCTGCGAAGCCACAACACTTCGATGTACGTTACCGCGATAGATCTTCACTGCGATACAACTTGACTTCAATGCACGTTACCGCGAAAGATTTTCACTGTGATACTACTTGACTTCTTGGATTGAGAGGCGCTTTGGCGTCCTCACCTTCCGCCTGACGCAGGTCCTTACCGGACATGGCTGTTTCAGGAGGTTCCTGTTTCGCATAAGGCGGGAGGAAACGCCCGGTTATTTCTACTACGTAGATCGCCCTAAGGATACGGTGGAGCATACGGTGGACGTCTCCCCAGTTTGGGGGGAGCAACACCGTGTCCTTGTGGAGGCGATCGGCGGCGGCAATCTCTCGCGTCCGGCCCTGGCCCAGGCCATGGTACGGAGCGAGAGTGCATGGGTAGCCGTCACCTCCTGCGAAGCTGTGATGCTTGCGAAGAGGGAGGCGGCGCACGTAAGGGAGAGGCAGTTTATGCGCCCTAACGGCCCTAGTCGCCGCAATAGACGTCGAAAATCCCAGGCTAATTCCCGGCTATAGTAGGCGCGGACTTGTGGATTTCGAAGCTCGAAGCCCGAGTCTACGGCGCGTTGTGTTCCACGCGCGCCTCAGAGATGTCAGCACCAACTGGTAGGGTCCGCAAGGGCCGATGCCTGCCAGGGGTGCGGATTTTTCGAAAGAGATACCGTGGCCCATGACACGCAGTGTCCAGGTTATCCCAAGCATTCTTCTCCAGCACCACATTTCTAGGGTGTCTATCTCCTTTCTAGGGCGTTTTTCTCGCTTTCCCTTAACCTGTGGCGTCCAACTATCGTAAAACGTCAAACTTCCGTCAAGCCCGGCGCCGATTTCTGACAGTGACAGCTGACATGTTTACGATTACGAATTTACGACCTCGCTCACAAAAAAAGGTCCACTCAAGTTTCTATTGCTTCTAGCTAAAAAAAATAAACAGTGTTGGGTTCTTGAATCACCAGGCCATTATATAAATTGTTTAGCGTACTCAAATTTTAACATCGTTTTTTATAAACCAATGTTGAAAACGGACAAGGGGTCGAAAGTGTGTTTGTTGCCGTAATATGATGATTTCTGATAAAATTACAGTGTTGGTTTGCAAGAAACTTTGCTTGTTTCTTTTTGAATAGACAAGTAATCTAACAGGAGTGTTTTTTTGAAAGTTGAACCTAACATCTTCATATTATTGAAACTCAAACTTCAGACTACGCGGAGCCATTTTTATGAGATCTTGTTTACAACGCATGACTTTGTAAACGCTCATCCGAGTTATTTTGAGTGTTTCAAATAAAAAAAATGGTACTAGAATACTATGTAAACCTTTATCTACCGATGTCTACCTTTATATTGTAAAAATATGCCAGTATAATTGTAATAAGATTTTCTGGAAGAGATAACTAATTGGACATGTTTTTTTTTGTAATTAGCTAATTTTACATGGTACTATAGGTTTCAAAATTTGAATAATTAGTCTAAGCCGCATAAGAATGAACTACACTTTATAATTAGTGTAAAAACTTACTCATTGTCATGAAAAAAAAAACAAAGATATCAAGCTCTGAAATTACCTATAAAAATGTAGAGTTCGAGAAAATCGTACGGACGTGACTCACCCACTCTTCGAAAATATCGATAAGTTTGGTTTAGGAATAGAAGTTCCTTGTAGGAAATAATAACAAAATTCAAGTTACATGATTTTGATTTATTAAAAAATGTATTTTACTATAAATGTTTGTGTGCTGTGTATGTCACATATGGAAGAAAAATAATAAACATTATTCTTGTAATCAGTTATTTTATTTGTAGGTACATAACATCCTAACCTGTTACACATAACATCAAGCTTGTATCCCTGAAGGCGTAAGCAGTTGTTTACTACACCCACATTGATTGTCTCCTCATAAGTAGGTACACAGAATATAGGTACTTATTTTAAGCTTACGCTTCAACATATTTGCAAAAATTGTGGCAGTAGAATGAACACTGTACTAAATATAAGCTGCTTATTTCAAATAAATGTTAATTTGTTTTACATTCATATTTACAAAACTTGATAAAAAGTTGCAGTACAAAAGTGTTGCTTATTTCTTAAAGTAATAACATTTTCATTTATTACACATTCACATTTATAAGTCTTATATCTCACAATTACACATTCCCATGTATCAAAATAGAAGGTGAAGTACAAAGATGCTGCGTATTGCTAACGCAAAACATTTACAAACGGTGATAAAAATAGAAGGGTGAAATACAGTGCTGCTTATGCCTAAAATTATAAAAAGTTCATCTTTTACACATTCAGATTCACAAAATTTTACATCCCGCAATCTCACATTCAGTTTTATAAATAAAAAAATAACTGCCAGCAGAACAGCAAGAGGATTATACACACAGAGAAATTTATGGAAATAGGCTACAAAAACAAAGTACAAAGCTGCAGCTTATTTCAAAAGTAATACAAGTTCATACCATTATTTTATAAATATTGATAACAATATAAAGAACAGAGGTGTTGCTTACATAAAAAAAAACTGCCAACAAAAATAATGTGGACTCATGATACAATGCGTAACTTACAAAAACGCTACCCTAGCTTCTCTCATTCTGACAATATACATGATCTTCTCCCGAAAATCCTCAGGCACGTCGTCATCATCAATCCCGATCTCTCACCTCTTACCCATTGGGGGTCACCACTAGGCGTTCCGCCCCCTAGTTTGGCCACACTGAGCAATGCCGCCGCGCCACACTGCACCACCGCACCGCGCTGCATCGCCACGACGCGCGTCGCCGAGTCGTGGCCGACGCTGCTGCTGCGGCTGCTGCCACGTCCTTGACCACTTCCTCTTGCTGGAACAGCTGGTACTTGTCAGCAGGAGAGAAGTGGTCCTGCTCCATCGTGATGTCGTCACCCACTGGGGCCCTGATGACGACATCACATCTAAAATTAAAATAGTCAAAATAAATACCTACGAGTAAATAACGAAGAAAAGGTATAAGAGTAATGAATATAAGTTTTAACACTTACGGCATAAGGACGCGCGGCGAGCCTGAACCAGCAGCAGCAGTGGACCCCGGAACTGGCGATGAGGGTCTTGGCCTATCAAACAAAGAGATTTCATTCATATTAAAGACAACTTTTTTTTCGAACTTCGTTTATTGTCTCTATAACTGTCAAAGGTCCGAGGGTCACAGTCCGAAATCATTGAAATGTAAAAAATATAGTATGAAATACACATCGAATGATCAAAACTATTGTTATTATTAGATTTAGAGCAACTCAATTCATACAGATACACTCGATTCATTGTAAAACAGTCAAAATTCATCAAAGTAATGACGCCATGAGCCCAACGATTTTTACGTAAAATTTCTTTGGCCTAAAATGAAGTATTTATGATGTTATTTAGTGCAAATATTATCTAAAACGATGTAATAACTAATAAGATAAATGAATATTCATCCACTTACCGTTGCATATCACCCAAAAACTCACTAAATATGATTTTATTAGACGGAGCACGTATCACAACGTTGACGTGTTGAAGTGTCAGTAATGGCGGCACTTTCAGCTTTTTATTTTTATGTTTCCAGACAATATTTTTGGTAGGTATAGAATTAGTAAGTTGAGGAGAATATTTATCTGGCCACAATTTTTTTTTTTACAGACGTCTAATAACTTACTAATTTTAAATGATTAGAGAAAAACCGCAGGTAGTCGGGGCGGGCCGCGGCGCGGCCCGGCTGGGGCTTTACGGAAGTTACTAGGGCGGGCCGCCGCGCGGCCCGCCCCGGCCGTTACCGGTTAAAGTCCATGTCTCAGCACCGTAAAGAAATATGGGAAACACTAATGCCCTGACAAGTAGCATTTTAGTGGCCTTTGTGATATTTCTGCTTCTCCATATTTTTCTAAGCCGATCCATGGCGGAGCTGGTGATAGTCATTCGCCGTTTAATCTCGTCCGCGCATCCACCTCTGTTCGATATTAGTGCTCCAAGGTAAATGTATGACGACGACGTCACAATTCGCAATCTTAGTGACTTCGGGCGAGTTGTTGTTAGCTCGATTGGCAATCATGATCCTCGTCTTACTACTTCGTTTATCTTCAGACCAAAATCAAGGCCAACCTGTTCCATTTTTCTCAGTAGGGATTACAGATTATCAATGCTAGCAATAAAATAATGCAAATAAGGTGGTGTCATCTGCATAGCGCAAATTGGAAATGTTATGGCCTCTAGTGCTGATTCCGTCCGACCAATTCTCGAGTGATAATCTTATTATGAGTTCCGTATAGGTGTTAAACAGCAATGGCGACACGATGCAGCCCTGACGGACCCCGGCACTTGGATGAAAGTGATTCGACAAAACGTCGTCTGTTCACACCAAAGCATCTTTCTTTGCAAAGAAGGAACATCCTTCTTTATAAAGTCTTCTGAGAAGGTGAACGAGATGTTTGGGTGTTCCCATAGCCAGGAGAGTCTCCCAAAGTACTGGCCGCCTTACCGAGTTGAACGCCTTTGAGAAGTTAACAAAGCAAATATAAGTCGCCTTATTGAACTCTCTGGCCTTTTCAATAATTTGGCGCACATTCAAGATCTGTTCACGAGTACCCTTCCCTTTCACAAAGCCAGCTTGTTCTGGAGCAATTTCCTTAGACCAGTAAGACTTCAATCTCTCGTTCAAAATATGCAGTAGAATTTTACTTGCGTGTGAAATTAAGACAATTAATCGGTAAGTCATCTGATAGCGGCTCGCTATCAGACGACCAAACGACAATTTTATCTCGATTTGTTCCTTCACACCGTTTTTGAGAGCAGTGGTGATGTAAAAATAAACACATAGTTAAGCGCCTGTCGGGTTTAGAACCTAAGAACTAGGTGAGTCCCGGCCGGTAGTACTGTTCTCTTTTTATACAACATGTTGCCAAAACTGAAAGGATGTAAAACCTAGGTGGTGTTTATAATACCTACTCTTGGCCTTGGACACACGATGCAGAATACTCGCCGCGAATAGAAAGCGCATATTCGTTGGCGCATACTCTAGGGTGGCTGTTTTAGGGTTGCCAAACGGAATAAGCCGTATAAGGGTCTAAAAAAACCTTGTGTTGCAATAATTAAAACAGATTTAGTCTGATAAGAACTAGTTTCTTAGCTTGAAAGTCAGTTGAAAAAAATAAAAATATAAATATCAACATAACACACAAACACCTACTTTATTAAAATAGAATTAACTAATATAAAGCACTATTCAGGACTACTTTCCAAATCCACCTTTACAAGAAGGGCTGCTTTCTACAACTTTGTCACTGGTTTCCCACTGTTGGGGAGATTTCGCTACAATGGACAATGCATGGACACCACTTTGAAGTTCATCCTTTAGAATGTCATTTACTAAACGATGCCTCTGAAAAAACAAAAACAAAACGAGACATTATCCAAATTATTACTTAGCCATAAGTGACACAGTAAGACTTGTAGTGAACATCAGAATGACTGGCCAAAATGACCGATCAGCTTTGAAATATTACTAAAATCTAATACCTATTTGGTACTATTTGATACCTTTGTTTAAATAATTGATACCTAATTAATAACCGAGAAAATGAATTAAAAAATATAATCGTTCTGATGTCAGGATGACTGCCCACATTTAGGATCTCCACGTAAGGGTTCTCCAAAATTTCAATTCGCCTTTACAAAAAATTTGTACCTATTTGATACTTAAATATATGTTTTTTCTAGATTTTTAGGGCAAAGAATAAAGATTTTTCTAGAGATTTATTTATATATAACTAGCTGACCTGGCAAACGTTGTTTTGCCTTATAATTATTTCCCTTATCACTTAGGGGTATGGAAAATAGATAGTAGCTGATTCTCAGACCTACTGAATACGCATATAAAATACGGTAAAAATCGGTAAAGCCGTTTCGGAGGAGTACGGTAACTAACATTGTGACATGGAAATTTTATATATTAGCTAATAAAATAAAATATTAAAATTGATTTAAAATGTCAAATAATGACGAGAATATGTCAAACATTGTAAAAAATAAAAAGAATAAAAAAGAACATTGTAATTTCGGAGCAGACAGACTTTCACATAGTTATGTTTATAATGAAGTACCAGGGAAGCCACATGTGCAGAAGGAATTAATGCCAAACTTCCCTGTCTTCAACGTAGTCTTTTATCTTATAATATGCTTTTTTGATAAGGACACGTTTGATGTGAGTTTTAAACTTTCCATGGCTAAGTTCTGTAACCGACTTTGGCAACTTGTTTTAGAAGCGGATACTGTTTATTAGAAATGACTTGCTAGTTTTAGTAAATCTAAATTTTTGGATCAAAAATTCATCTTAACTCGTGTATTCAGATTATGGAAATCGCATCTTTCTTCTAAAAGACCTAAGTTTTAGCGAACATACAAGATATTTTCTAAGATATAAAGACCTGGTAATTGAAGCCAGGCACTTATGCTCAGCAGTAGGGCTTGAGACCACTAGGTCGAAGAGGCAGTTCTTGTTACTATTGTTATCAAAATGGGCCATCCTTTAGTTTACAGGTAGACCACTTACCTTGATTAATGGCAATCCATCAAATTTATCAGATACGACCACTACTTTTAAGTGCGTCTCTGCTCCTTTCGGCACATTATGCATGTAGGATTCATTAATCACTTCTAAATGTTTAGCACCCAACGATGATAGCAATTTACTTCTTATTGTACTCTCTACCACTCCTGCCATTAATGACATACTTCTGTGGATGTTATATACACCTAAAAACATTTTTATCATATCAATTTTCTTCACACAAAAGCTAGAACTTTCTGATTTGTTTTATATTTTGTATAAGGTACAGAGGCCAGCACATCAAGCTACCCTAATCTGTCAAATTTAGTTGATAGTTTTTCAACTTTATAACAAAGGGATAAGGTTTATGTTCAATTGGGAAAATTTTACAGTTTGGGATAGCTTGACCTGCTGGCGACTGTACTTCTTCCTACTTACCCGGCCTCAAAATGACACTCATAGATTGAATTATGTTCTTTTACGCACGTAATTTTATCACAATGAATTTGAATTGCTAATAATTAATTATGTAAGTTCGTAATATTATTTTCGTAAAATCTTTGAACAGCTGAATCAACCAGAAACGAAACAGAAACAGCAAAACGTCACTCTGACAATCACAATAGTCAATAGTGACAATGGGAATTCGCAGTCTTTATCGAATTTGACATTATTGCCGTGTTCCGAAATGCAACAAAAGTGATAATATCGCGAACCCGACCAAATTGAATAGTCAAAAAATTTAAGAGCTATCAGATCATTAGTGCTGATTTTTATTTTGGTTGGCTTCGCGATATTATCACTATTTGTCTAATACGGAATGCGCCCTAACACTCGCTTGAACGTTCTAAAATTTATTTTTAAACTCACTTGCTCATAAAATGGCTTAAGCGCTTATTACACTTGGCTGAATTTAGGCATCTAAATTCAGAAGCAACTTAAAAGCAAATTAGAAGCTTCTGATTATACTGTCCTAAATTTAGTTACTGAACTGAATCAGTTACAAGTTAAAGCGCGACGGAGTTGGACGTGCCGTGTACATACGAGAATGGTTCCAAATTGTCAAGACACCAAAAAATTGGCCTTTGCGTAGCCCTGGCCGTTGACTCAATTAAAATATACTTCTAACAAATTTTTTGGTCGATTTCAACAGGCTGTATCTTGAAGAAAAATGGCCATACAGCAAAAAAAGCGATTGGATTTCAAATTGTTTCTCGTCAAAACAAATCGAGTAATCGTTCGAAAACTACTGACAAAACAATTATAATTTTCTCGGCAACCAATGATCGCACAGGAAGTTTGAGGTCAAAAATTTGAATAAAGCTACAATGATTAGCAACTGCTTTTTCAATACAAAATTTTTAATTACATGAATTTGAAAAGGCAACAAAAAAAAAGGCTTTTCGTATCAAATTTTTTGAAAAATCAGGTGCTCAATCAAAAATAATGAGGAAACCACTAATGTTAAGTATGCCTTTTACAGATCAATATACCAAAAAAAAAAAAAACCCTACAGAGTATCAATTTATTCCACCAAGCCTTTTTTTATCCCACTCAATTGAATTTTCGAAAAAATTAAAGGCAAAAATTAAAAATAAAAACAAAAGTTTTTAGCATTTTTCCTCAGTTTTGCATCAGTAATACAAAACAAAAGTATACGTCCTCAACTCCTCACGCACGGACAGTTACGTAGCGACTGACGAGTAAAGTCAGTACTAAATGCGATTACACCTTCCTAAATGCGTTTCTAATTAGGCTTCTAAATGATTCAGTCAGTTAGAAACCATCCTTGCTTCTGAATTTAGGATGCTAACTTGCTAATTGCGATTACACTTGACTAAATTCAGTAACGACTGAATTTAGATGCCTAAATTCAGTCAAGTGTAATAAGCGCATTATGCTCTTCACCGCAATTAGGCACATAATGACACCTGAAGGCCAATTCTCGTAATTAAAACCGTTCAAAATCTAGTCGCAGTGTCATCTCAGCGACAAGCAAACGTCAAAAATGTATGAAAAGTCGAGGTATTTTTGACAGATTGACACTGAGATCAGACTGTGAACGTTCTTAAAATTAGTAGAATTGCCCCTCTGTTATCAAACTGTGTCTTTTTCATTGGTAGGTAATAATCACAAGAGAGTACCTCTCTTGTGATTAGCAATGAAAAAGACACAGTTTGATTTTATTTTAATGGTTGTGTTGCTTTGTTCTTAAAAAAGTTCCGATTCAAAAAAGATCGTGTTCCATAGTGCAAATAAATAAATGCATCTATTGCTTGCTCATTTCATGCAACTTCGGGTATGTATAGATAGTTTCAACTTGTACGTTTATAATAAATAAAACTTTATGGTCGGGGTACTTTAGGCAAAAGAAACTCCAACTAGGGGAGGTCTGCCCAAAACGGGTAAGCTAAGGTTGATGATTAAAAAAAACAGTTTTTAGATACAAATTTAACTTTTATTTGTACATTTTGAAATGTTTAGTTATCAAGGACCATAAAATAAATGACATATTTATTAGTTTTGTACATTAAGAATACAAAAAGAACAAAAAACTTTACCATTCGAATTACCCGTTTTACCCGTAGGGGGGGCCTAAAGCAGGTAGGGCTTTTGGGCAAAGCGGGTAGGGACGGCTGGACGGCGCAGACTAACTTCCGAATGACCCATCTTGAAGCCAGCGTACCAATCATCACCTGCGGCTCCATTTTTAAAAGGGTGTATAATACACTAGTTTCAAGAGTTCCGTTTTCGTCAGTCCAAAAAACTGTTTATCCATATGAAATAGATACTCAACTACCTCTAATTCTTGGGCACGCCACGATTGCGGCAGTAAGTCCCCTCTTTGAGAGGCTTGAGAGTCGGCACGGCGTCCTCACCTTCCGCCTGACGCAGGTCCTCACCGGACACGGTTGTTTCGGGAGGTTCCTGTTTCGGATAAGGCGGGAGGAAACGCCTGGGTGTTTCCATTGCGAAGATCGTCCTGCGGACACGGTGGAGCATACGGTGGAGGTCTGCCCGGCTTGGGCGGAGCACCGCCGTGTCCTTGTGGAGGCGATCTCTCGCGTCCGGGCCTGGTCCAGGCCGTGGTACGGAGCGAGAGTGCATGGGTAGCCGTTACCTCCGCAAGAGACGCCCTGGGCGTCGGCAATCCCAGGCTGATTCCCGGTCACCGTAGGCGTGGGCTTGTGGATGGTGAGTAATGGGTAGCTCGCTGTCCGGTAAGGACCAAACCCGGGTCGATGGCGCGTTGTGTTCCACGCGCGCCTCAAAGAGATCTCAGCACGAACTGATGAGGCCCGCAAGGGCCGATGCCTGCCAGGGGTGCGGGTTGTTCGAAATAGATACCGTGGCCCCTGGTACACAGGCTACTGAGGACATGGTGGAGTAAACGGTGGAGATTTGCCCGGCTTGGGCGGAGCACCGCCGTGTCCTCGTGGAGGCGTTCGGCGGTGGCGATCGCTCGCTTCCGGCCCTGGTCCAGGCCATAGTACAGAGCGAGAGTGCATGGGTAGCCGTCACCTCCTTCTGCGAAGCAGTGATGCTCGCGAAGAGGGAGGCGGCGCACGTGAGGCAGAGGCAGTTTAGGGCCCGCTAGGGCCGATACCTGCCAGGGGTGCGGGTTGTTCGAAAGAAATACCGCTGCTCCTGGCACACAGTCTACTGTGGGAACACGGTTGGGTTTTAGTCAGTAAAAGTCTAACACGCACTCCTGCTCCACCCAGAGCGGGAGAAATTATTCGATGGTTTCCCAAGCTCTAATTCTTGAGCTGCTGTAAAAACTGTTCTGAATCTTCCTAGTTTTTTTTGGACAACCTTTTTACATGTCTCTGTAATTTCGAAAGGTTGATGCCATATTTTTGGCTGCACCATTGACGGAAGTTTTGGGAGCTAGTTCTATTGAAAGCTTCACAACTCCCGCATCCCACGACGCATTTGCAGTCTTTCTTTTAATATTTAACCATCTACAAAAGTAAAAGAATTAGTAAACACTCAATAAAACTATAAAGGGCAAATCGGGTATGGGCAAAACGGGTACCTGCTTTACCCCTACCCTTTTTGCCCACAAGCATGTTTTTTTTTTCAATTGACTCATATCTTTAAAACCGAAATAATAAACGCCAACCTATTGCACAAATAAAACGTCTATTAATTTCAAAATAATAACACAAAACTTGTAAAAACATATTGTAGACCATTTTCGAGTATTCAAAAGTAATGTAACTCAATTTTTTTTAGTGGAAGTAGCAAAAAACTTTGTTCTTGTCTTACCGTGAACTCGTGTTTGCCAGAGAAGCGCGCCGTCTGCCTGTGATTGGCGAGCGGTAGGCACCGCGTCCTGCACGTACACATTCTCAATAGCACTAACGGCGCGCGATTTAAAACCCATACCCGTTTTAGGCGGGCTACCCGTTTTAGGCTTACCTCCCCTATTTGTGCATGTAAATTGTGTGCAAACGAAAAAAAAAACAGTGTGACATTATTATTTGGACTTTTAGCATACTTGGATAGACGGCTCGCGAGGCGCACGAGTCCGCTGACGCCGAGCGCGTGCCCGTTTTTGGGGCGCTTGCGCTGCGGCGCGCGGGGCGACATGACAGTGTTGTGCCGAATCACGTAACCTCGCCGGCACACGACAAACTCTGGAAGTGCGGGGAGTTGACTCTAATAAGGGACGCGCAATTTTTGTTTTTTTGTTTATGGCATGTCGCAGTTGACCTTGAGAGGTCGTGACTGCTTAACCGGGCTTTCCTGTGAAGCCTCCAGCCAGGGCATAAACCTACTTAACCTAAAGTGACTGCACGCTGAGGGCACCCCCTGTGGGGTACGAACTTCGGCTCAGGGCGTCACTGGCGGGGGCGGGGGGACAGCTAGTGGGGACAGGCTAGATCAAAGTATTTTCTTGATTATTATTCGGGGAATTTAAAGCTACTGGCTCAGCTGCGGCGCGGGCTGGCGCATCAACGAGCAAGGGACGGTCGGGGGTCAGATCGTTACTCAGGGGTCTTCGTGGGGCGCGAGGACCTCGGCGGCGAGGTCGGAAGGACGGTCGTTTGTGTTTGTGTGCCGTACTGGTGGCCCTATTCTTTTCTTGGAGAACAGTAATGGGGTCATCTGGGTCGGAAAGGACATGTCTCGGCCGGCGGATTCTACTCATTCTACTGGGGACATAACTAGCGGCCTTCACAATCAAGGGATTGCGATGTAACTCGGCTTTATTGAAGAAACGCTTCGAGTTGCGTTTCAGAAATTGAGCTATCGTGGGCAGTCTCAGATCGAGATGGAGGATCTCGTTCCGAACGTACCATGGGGAGCCTGTGGCATTGCGAAGGAAACGGTTTTGGAAGTGTACTTGATTGAAAAGTAAAACAACTTGACACTGGCTAAATGCACAAACCGTGCGAAGCCAAAACGCAAAAAAAATACTAGTTTTCAGAGTTTTTGGCGGGATCGCGTTGGAACATGTCGCACGAATTTTCATTTTCATGAAATTTCGTGAAATAGCGAATTAAATTGTATAATTTTGGTAGTGAATTATTCAATTTAGTTACGTGCGAGTGCACAAGTGTAGTGAAGGTGAAAATAAGTGACTAACGTGGACTTTTCGTGTTCCCCCCAAAAACTCCTTTAATAGGTTATGTTGTAAAGTTACTACCGCTTTACAATAACTTTGACCAAACTTTGACTTGACTGACTATGACTTTTATGTAACTTCGTCCCTGATATCGGGCCATTTACTTGATTGAAAAGTAAAATTACTTGACACTGGCTAAATGCACAAACCGTGCGAAGACTAAAAAACAAAAAACTCGTTTTCGCATTTGAAATTATAGTTATATATTAATTAAAATGTCTACAAGTACTTACTAGTTATGAAGAAAATGATTCATGTTGTACACTGCCCGATATAAGATGTGAATCTACTTTAAAGAATTATCTTCTTAGTAAAAACCTAGTTCTTTTTGGTGTATTACCTATACATACCTACTCAATGTTAAAAAGTACAGTCCGAACCAAGAATGGAGTGGAATTTAAAACATAGGTACTCTAATTTGTCAGCTTATTTAGAGAGACTATCCGATGGATTTAGTAGCATGAAATCAAAGGTTTTATCGTATAACGATGTTGAAAAATTTATAAAAGATGCTCCAGATAGCTAATATCTGGCTACTAAGGTTAGTTAAAATAATTTTAAATATCTACGCGACTTCAAACTCTTCTTTTTTTCAGGTGGCTTTAATATTTGGTGTAATTGGTGTATGTAGGATACAAGAATTAACAACTACAATTGTAAAAGACGTAGATAACCATACCCAAATGCTTTTATTGAAGGTACTATCACGAAAAATAAAATACCGAGGTCATTCACCATACACGGTCCATTCTATGAAATTGCTAAGAAGTACGAAAGTTTTCGTTCATCAAAAGCAAAAAATTACCATTTCTTTCTAAATTACCAGAATGTTAAATGTACCTGTCAGCCTATAGGTATAAACAAAGGTTCTATGCCTAAAGAAATCGCTAAGTTTTTAGGTTTAGCAGATGCTGAGAGGTGCGCCAAAGTTCACCTAAATTTTCAACTCCGATAATTGGAAAGCCGAAAATGTTCTTCCTAACATTTTTCATCCTAACAATCACAATTCCTAACTACTCTGTCTCTAATGTTCATAATTCCGAAGCATTCAACTTCATAATGTCAGTAGCAATAAACATTTATTTGTTTTCCTTTATTTTCTCAACATAACCATCTTTTACACTGTTATTCATATCTTTTTTGTTTAGATTTATTTTTATTCATAATAATCAGTATTTTATACATTAATTTTGCGTAACTTTATTTTCACATAACATGTTTAACATATAAGAATAATAGTACCATGGTACAAGTAGCGATGTGGAATGGTTAGGTTAGGTTAGAACAGTGACCAACTACGTGCGAGCCGAGCGAGCGCTACCTCGAAATTGGTCGCGAAATTTTTCTAAGTATTTTTTTCATAGTGCCCCCAAGACGACACTCTGAACTGAATTTCATTCATTTAAGACAAAAATCAGTGAAACGACCTTTAATCATTCTAAACAGTTGGTTTTTTAGATATAGTTATCTCAGGTAACATTCATCTGATGATTCATGGTTTTTATTACACTTGGTAAATGTTTCTTTCTGAGTATGAGTGAAAATATTATGGCAATTATGTTTAGGGATAAAAGCGATATGATAAAAACAGTAGGAGTTTAAATATATTTACATTCATGATATTATTAATAACAATTTTCGGAAACATGTGTGTTATGAACATCGCCGGTAGCACTACAAATAATAATAATAATAATATATTTATTCAAAAATTATAAGGCTTAAAAATATGTACAGTTTTGCTTAAATGTAAATTATATTCCTAAGATTTACGTGCCTGAACTAGGTAATCCTGTGATTCAGGCAAGAAGAGCTAAAATAGTCTTTAAAAGTTAATAAATAATTAAAAGTTGACAATAGACAAATAATTATATTAATATTGAGTAGCTTAATTAACACTTAGTTTCTAAATTTGATAAATACTTAACGTAGGTGAATATTTATTTTAACACAGTTAGTAAATTCTCTGTTTCTTCGTAAGACATACTTTGGAGAACATCATTGAGAGTTCTCTTACAATTTGTGTAGTTCAGGGAATAAATGTTTGCTTTCGAGTTTAATCTATTATAGAGGAGAGGACCGAGGTACAGGTAAAAGGACATTGTTCTGCATCCATACATCGTTCGCCCCAGAACCAACAGCAAAGGAAGATTACTTTGCGTGTTCTAAATTACAAGTATATGCCCATGAAGACAATGTTTAATGACGGACAACTTGCAGAAAAGATTTATTTCAAAATAAAATAAAGATTTTGAGGTTATAATTAGTAAGAAACAACGCTTTCAATTCTTCGAAATTCATGCTAATAAATGCCTGTTACACGTTAGTGAAAGCAGAGTCCGTAAAAAATAGCATGGTCGTCGAATGTATTCCGAAAATTAAAGCAAATTGAAATCACTAGGTACACAAAGCAATCACGAAAAAATGCGCGCGAGTGTGACTTGACTGCATTACCACTTTGACACTTTTGACAGTTGAGTTCATTGACAGATATGACAATGATTAGGGATGCCAATACATTCGATCGATTATTTTAAATAAAATCGATACCATTTAGTACCCAGCGTGTTATTTTTATTTGGAATATTACAATGCTTCTCACTTAATGTGTAGTAATTGTTTAAAAATACTATTAGTTAGGATGTATGGATTAAGATATGGAAATTGGTTTTGTTGTTGAATTGTTTTCTTACCTAGAGTATATAGTACGGTACCAATAAAAGCGGCGCGTCATACACTTCTGAGTCACCCAACCTATAGCGAAAAAGGTTGAACAGAAAGTACGTGTGAATGCCTATAAAATCCGTGAGCAGGTGCCCAACACAAGTAATCTTTGGACATCACTAATTAAAGGCCACGTTCCGAGTTACGAAAATATCGATATGAGCGCTCACAGCGCTATTTTTCTAATTCGGAATGCGGCCAAAGATGGCGGCATATTTTATATGATGTCAATAGTCGCTCTTTTAATTATTCATTATGGAACGCAGAATGTCCGCTTCATACAGATATTCGCAATTAGTCTAATAAAATATATTTATAATTATTATGTAGGTCAGATGTTTGTTGGTCCTGGGGCCAATTCCGACGATGTCCTTTGGATATAAAAGCATGTTTAGTTATAATTTGCGGACAGACTATATCTTTACGTCTTTTATTACTATATTCTGTACTGTAAGGTAAAGCTGTGTGTTGTTTTAATACAATGCCCATTATAAATAACTGTCGAACTGTTAATACTTCACAAGATTTGTATAGTAGGTTAGTAGGAAAGAGAAAAGGGCGGGAAGTAGACACTTTGAGAATCGCCCTCTGTGCTCTCTCGATGGTTAGTAACAGTGTTTTACCAGCACCACCCCAAGTGTTAATACAGTAGGTTAATATCGATTGACATAGAGCAAAGTAAACTTGTCTAACTATTTTTGGATCAGCAATATAGCGTAACTTTTTAAAAACTGAAATCAACTTGCGAATTCTACTATTTAAAGCTCCTATATGTTGTTTGAAAGAAAGTGTTTCATCCATTATTATACCAAGGTATTTAGTTGTATTTGCCATTTTAATATTGGGACACTCGCATTGGTTATCAGTAGGAGTAGCACAATAATGGGCATATAATGTCGAGGTAGTCCTAGTCGATGTTTGCTTACGCATCGAAAATTTTATGTAACTTGTCTTGTCTGCATTTAATGTTAGTGAATTATGTTGAAGCCATTTATTTACAATATTGAATCCGTGTTGCGCAAACTTGTAGACATTATTTTCTGAGTCAGCGGAAAATAGAAGGGCAGTGTCGTCCGCATAAGAAACTATTTGGCCGTGGTCTAGGTTAAGATTACAAAGATCGTTTATGTATATCAAAAATAGTGTAGGCCCCAAAATACTTCCTTGGGGTATTCCGAAAGACGTGTTTTTTTTTATCATCGCTGAGAACATTACAAATCCTTACACATTGGGTACGGTCTTCTAGATAGCTTTTAAATAGTTTCAGCTGGGTGCCTCTGATACCTATGGCTTCAAGCTTGTGCAACAGAATAGAAATAGAAACCGAGTCAAAAGCTTTGGCGAGGTCCAAGAAGATACCTACTGTGTCCGTGTGTGTACCGTTATCAAGTTCTTTTGCTAAGAAGTCAGCCAGATGGTGTACGGCATCGTCTGTTGACATTCCAGACCTAAATCCATACTGCTGCTTCGATAAAATTAATTTATCCTCCAAATATTTGTGAAGTCTTTTATTTATGATTTTTTCCAATATTTTGGACATAGAAGGCAGTAAGGAAATAGGTCTATAATTTGTCACTTGATCTTTGCTGCCCGATTTATAAACAGGGACCACAACAGCTTTTTTTAGGCATTCGGGAAAAATACCCATAGACAAGCATTTTTGGAAAATATAAGTTAGTGGCGGTACCAAGATGTGCCTAAACTGTTTAATAATTTTACTAGAGATGTTATCCCAGCCAACTGCACATGCATCTTTCAAACTCATAATGATCGCTTCTACCTCAGCCTCGTCAGTGTCTATCAACGCAAAGGATGATAAAATACTGTTACGCGTAAATGGTGTGCTTGTTAGATTTTGTGATGGGCCCCGCACTTTTTCAGCCAGACACCTTCCAACATTCACAAAGAAATTATTTGCAATGTTGGCAGATGTTAACTGTGATGAGTGTGCTTGTAACAAACCTGAAGATGACTGATTTTGTTTTGAGCTGTACGTTACATTTTTAATAAAATTCCAGATTTTTTTGCTATTTGTACCAGCCTTTTCGAGTGCAATTTTATCGTAGCTGCGTTTTACCTTTCTTAGGAGATCGTTACAAAAGTTACGATATCGTTTATACGTCAGTTGCAAAATTAAATTATTTGGGTTTGATTTAGCTTTCATATGCAGTTTATCTCTATTTTTCATACAACGAATAGTATGAATGAAAACTTTAGGATGAAATTTTTTAGGAAGAGTGATCATTCGGATTACAAATCATTAGGAAGAACAATTTCGGGTAAAAAACTTTAGGTGAGCCAATATGGACCCGATGCTGAGGGCTACACTGGACTTAGTTTCAGAAGAACTTCAGCTACATTGCTGGCTAATTCAGGAGCTGATATACTGACTTTGAAGCGTCATGGTGGATGGCGATCTAACAATGTAGCAGAATCAAATCAAATCAAATCAAAATATTTTATTTCACATAAACCTGCATGGGCACTTGTGAAACGTCAGAAGCTAAGTGCACGGTTCCAAATTGTCGCTTTCTATGGAGAAGAGCCGGCAAGAAACTCCACGGCTACTCTTTTAAAAATACTTGGCTTTAACAATGTTTTCAAATAACAGTGATAATAGGTATGGGAGGACAGTGCAGGCCTGTCAATAAGTACCAGGTACTTCGAGGAATGAAAATACAGAATATAAAATCGTCTACAAATCTAGTCTGTAAGGCCTACAAAGTTCTCTCATTCAAAATATGTAAATAATGTACATAAATAAAATGAACCTACTTAAACCAAGTGACGTGATTTCCATGACAATTTATTAATTGTCATGGAAATCACGTCACTTGGTTTAAGTAGGTTCATTTTACATATTTAAAATGTCAAATAATGACGAGAATATGTCAAACATTGTAAAAATAAAAAGAATAAAAAAGAACAGTGTAATTTCGGAGCAGATACACTTTCACATAGTTATGTTGATAACGAAGTACCAGGGAAGTCACATGTGCAGAAGGAATTAATGCTAAACTTCCCTGTCTTCAACGTAGTCTTTTATCTTATAATATGCTTTTTTGATAAGGACACGTTTGATGTGAGTTTTAAACTTTCCATGGCTAAGTTCTGTAACCGACTTTGGCAACTTGTTTTAGAAGCGGATACTGTTTATTAGAAATGACTTGCTAGTTTTAGTAAATGTAAATTTTTGGATCAAAATTTCATCTTAACTCGTGTATTCAGATTGTGGAAATCGCATCTTTTTTCTAAAAGACCTAAGTTTTAGCGAACATACAAGATATTTTCTAGGATATAAAGAGAAGGCGAGTTAGTATAACAATTTCGCTAAATTTGTTACTACGAGACTCGCGGGTCCCCATTTTATAGATTGCGCGGACTGCCCTCTTTAGTAAAATGAAAATTTAATCTACGTCAGCTGCCGATCCCCACAGCAGAACGTCATAAGACCTAATACTATGAAAATAAGCAAAGTAAACTAACCCAGCTGTGGCTACATCAGTCAACTGCCTTATTTGCCTGCGTAAGCAGCTGAGCTTATTCTACTTGAAAGACCTCTAATGTGAGCACCCTATTGTAATTTTAAATCTAAAGTAATTCCCAAAATTACAGTTTCCAAAATAGCATCTAGTTTCTTGCCATCAAGTTTTAAATTTAGACTTACTTGGGGTACATTTGGTAACAAGACCTTAAGACATTTCGTTTTGTTCGCATTGTAAAAGATTATTAGCAGCAAACCAGTTCGAAAGAACAGCTAGGGTATCGTTGACATGACAAGACATCCGTATCTTTTCTATCTGCTCTAAAAATAAGAGTAGTGTCATCAGCGAATAAAATTATATCCGAGAAGTTAGCCATCAGGTAAGCAAGGTCATTAATGTAAACTAGATATAAAAAAGGGCCAAGAATTGAACCTTGAGGCACGCCCATCTTAACTAGAGACCTCGAGGACCTCGCCCCATTAACGTTTACTTTTTGCTGCATGTTTGATAAATAGGAAAGTACAAGATCAGCAGCTTGTCCACGAATTCCGTAGTGGTATAATTTACAGATTAGCGTATTGTGGTCAACACAGTCAAACGCTTTTGAGAGGTCACAGAAAATGCCAATCGCGTCCTGGGAATTCTCCCAGGATTCCATAATATAACTGATGAGTTTTACTCCTGCGTCAGTTGTCGACCTACCTTTCGTAAACCAAACTGTCGACTATGTGAAATCCCATTTGAGTTAAAATGTGACAACATCCGGCTTAGCATGAATTTTTCATAAATTTTGCTCAATGCTGGAAGCACAGAAATATGTCTACAATTAGAGGGATTACTCTTACTACCTGATAGAATCATACGTAGAAGATTCCATACAAAACAAGAAAGAAAGTTGTGCAAAAATCACAAAAAGAATTGGACTTGGTTCTGAGGCGCGTCCTACTTGCGAAACATCAAGTACCTACATCCAATGATTGGATTTCACCTACTTACACGATTAATGAACCATCTCAAATAACAATACAACATGAAAGTATTTCAGTAAATAATCTATCTGATGAGACCGCTATGCCATCAAAAACAGTTAATTATAATTTTACTAACTGCACATTTACTAATTGTTTCTCTAAATAAACTTTTTATCTACTAAATAAAATGTTTTTTCAGGATTATTTTCTTCACAAGTGTGTTGAAAAACGTATGCTACACATGTGTATTAATGATTATCGTCCTCGGCTCTCTTAAGACCCTCACCTGACGGCTCGGGTCTCAATGGCGCCTCAGCGGTAATCATCAACATTACATACTTGTACCATAATGTACTATTTCAACACTATTACGTAAAGTGAGCCTTATTACATTGTTCTTAGGGCCATAAAACGAACTATAACACACGCGTGCATAATAATATTACGCACTAGTGCATAATAGAATTATCCATACAAAGTTAAGTTAGAACCTAACTGCAAATTATATGCGAGTAAACAGAGCATTTTCAATTTAACCGGGTAATGTAGTTTTTTTTTGTAACAACATAGAGGTTTTATGCCGCTGAAAATCCATTAACATTTTTGGAATAAATAAATGTATCCTTAATTAAGACAAAAAACATTTCATCATCATCATCAAATTATTTTTAATTCACAATAATTTGTTATAAAATATTTACATTTTATCACTAAAATGATATTTTTGAAGTAGGCCGTATGGCTATATGTAATCAATCACCTTACGTTTAGCGCGTGCAAAAAAAAAAAAACTTGCGCGTCATTTCCCATAGTTTTCAAATTTTGTTTGGAACGCATTTGTTGCTATGTGGTAAAACGATTTATGCAATACAGGTTTGTTTTTTCCTCGCAAGTGTGTTGAAAAAGTGCGTATGAAGTCGTGAGCAACTTGCTCACTAGACACTCGGCAATATACTATTATGGAAAAAAAAAAAAAAAAAAAAAAAAGCCGTAAAGAATACGCACGGTGCTATACAACGGGGAATGCGGTAAAATGGGTACCTACTTAGGTGAGAGTACCTATTTTACCGCACGTTCCGTTGCATGGTGCGTAATTATTAACTTTCGAACCATGTGTACAGGCTTCGTAAATGCAGTTTTTGAGCAAATGTGTTGAAAAAATATTAATTTACAGAATTATAATCATAGAAGGGGTACTTATTTGAATATCGACGATTAAAATACCTACGCTTAAAATACCAATGTTTAAAACATCGAAAATTTAAATATCGATTATTTCAAAATGTCGAAAATTGTTATACCTACGCTTAAAACGTCGAAGATTGAAATGCCGAGTGATTAAAATTTTGAATGATTCAAAATGTCGAATGACATTGTGCCTAAGTTCAAAATATCAACATTTAATACATCTAAGTTCATAATATCTTCGTTAAAAATACCTACTAATTGAAAAACCCACCTAGTAACTGATTACCATCTAGCAAACAAGCATGCAGCAATCATGCAACATGCAAGCAAGCATGGTTTCTGTCACGGCTCCGGCGCTGCAGGGCTCCGGCAGTCCCATGCGAGCTTAACGTCGCAGATGGTCTAAACGCTCACCACCGCATCAGCTGCGGCGGCGGGTGTTAAAACCACCTGCTCCTCAGCTCGCGGGCTGCCTCGCCCCTCCGCGCCTACGCGATTCTAAATTACACTCTAGGGGTAGGGCAGACTAGACTACGTGGAGTCGGTTTTGCAGCAATACGTTTCTGTCACTAACTTTAGTAGCACAACATATCTTTAGACTTTCAAGAAAATATTTTAATTTAAAGACCTAAATAATACTTTCAAGATTGACCTATGCTTGTACACTAGACACTGATTTTCATGGATAAAATAGGTCGAAATTGATCCAAAACCGAATTGGGGCACCCCGAATTTACGTAGTCTTTTGGCTGTTACCCCTAGAGTGTATATAAAAATCCGGAGGCGCGAAGGCTGAGGCTGGTCGCCGGAGGCGACCAGCAAGCCGAAGCTGCGGAGGTTAACATGGGTGCCTATCTATCTCGTGGAGTTTCTTGCCGGCTCTTCTCCATAGGAAACAACATTTTGGAACCGTGCACCTAGCTTCTGACGTTTCATAAGTGCCCATGCAGGTTTATATGAAATAAAAATATTTTGATTTGATTTGATTTGATTTGATATATATTTTAACTTGTACGTATTTTTAGGGTGAATTAATGAATGTATTAAATGTTGAAAATTAACCCATTTTTACACGTAGGTATATTAATTTTCGATGTTCAAATAATATATATACCCATCGATTTTTAGGACGTTCGATAGTTTGTAGGTACTTCGATATTTAGGACATTCGATATTCTGTATTTCGATATTTGGATCTTTCGATGTAACTATTGTAGATATTTAGATTTTAGATATATTGGACGTAGGATATTTAACCATTCGATACTATAAACTTTCGTTATTTTAATTTTCGGTTTTATGGTCGTTCGATATTTCCATTTTCGATGTTTTGAACATCGATATTTTAACAGTAGGTATTTTAATCTTCGATATTCAAATACGTACCCCATAGAAGTCATCAACGCAATCCTCTTTTTTCATATAATCTCATTAAATGACTATTTCACGGGTATATATTTATAAGTGTGCATGCGCGAACATCCCAACGCTCTGCACCAGCGAGGCAGCCCCAACAACGCATTGAACCCGTTGTTATATTGGACGTACGCAAGATACGCAAAGATTATTCAGTACCCTGCTGAATAATCTTTGCGTATAATGAGCCCACAAGTAGCAGGTTTATAGTAGTCAAGTGATGAACAATGCGCTCTGAAAAATTTCACTTGAGCAGAACTTAGGTTCCTCCTGCATATGTGAGAGTGGCGCAAGGAGACAAAACTCCACTGCCGCGAGAAATTACGGCACAGCGGACAAAGTTCCGGCGGGATCTCATGGAGTCATGGAAAGTGCGATTGTCGCAACCCAGTGCTGGGCACGCCACAATTGCGGCGGTATGACCCCTCTTTGAGGAGTGGCTGGAGAGGCACCACGGCGTACTCACCTTCCGCCTTACGCAGGTCCTCACCGGACACGGCTGTTTTGGGAGCTTCCTGTTCCAGATAAGGTAGGAGGAAATGTGAGGGTGTCACCATTGTGTGGATCGCCTGGAGGACACGGTGGAGGTCAGCCCTACCTGGGCGGAGCATCGCCGTGTCCTCGCGGAGGCGATCGGCGGTGGCGATTTCTCGCGTCCGGCCCTGGTCCAGGCCATGGTATGGAGCGAGAGTGCATGGGAAGCCATCACCTCCATGTGCAAAGCAGTAATGCTCGCGAAGGAAGAGAAAGAGAGTGTGAGGGAGAGGCAAGGATTGCTCCCTTGCACTCCTAGCACCGCAGGAGAAGCCTTGGGCGTCGGGAGTCCATAGCGGACTCCCGGCCACCGTAGGCACGGGCGTGCGGACGGCGGGCAATGGGTAGCTCGCCGTCCGGTAAGGACCAGGCCCTGGTCGACGGCACGTTGTGTTCCACGCGCGCCTGAAAGAGATATCAGCAATAACTGAAGGGATCCTCTAGGGCCGATGCCTGCCAGGGTCGCGGATTTGTTCGAAAGAGTTACCCTGCAAAAGGCAACTGAAGGTACACGGGTGGGTTTTAGACAATAAAACTTTGACACGCCCTCCCGCTCTAAGCGGCGAAGTAATTTGATGATTTCCCATCCAAAAAAGAAAACAAGAACTTAGGTATTTATCTTTTAATTGGTTAGAACTCAAAAAAAAAAGCGGTATAAGTTAACTCAAAACGCCGAGGCGGATACTAAGGGCCTGATGATGATTATTAACGAAAATATTAATAACAAAAAACACCCAATCCACCCCATTTAAGATGTATATTTGAAAGTTAATGATTGCGACCTTTTTATTTTTTAATCAAGCATTCAGGTCAATTTTCAAGTCTATTGATGAACAGGGAAAACATAATTTACATATTGAAAAACTGTAGGTATGTAGGAAATTACACAAACTGTTTTTCACCAAAAAAGGGTTAAAAGGTGGTAATTCTTGAGAAATCGTCCCTAGCTTCACTTATAATTGATTTATAGGCAACTAGCTTTTGCTTACGGATTCACCCGCGTGGAGGTCGAAAATTAACCCACGCCAACCGGGATAAAAAGTATCCTATGTGTTTATACAGGTTGCAAACTATCTGTATGCCAAATTTAATCCAAATCCGTTCAGCCGTTTTTGCATGATTGATTAAAAAACATCCAAACTTTCTCATTTATAATATTAGTTGGATATTACGATTTATACCAAGTTTTGGGTTAATCAAGCCACGCTACAAAGTCTAGGAACTTTATTTAGTTTAGTTTATTAACTCTAGGAATAAGACTTGTCAAACTAACGAAACCCCCTTTTCCCCTTATAGATCGAAGTTCTGCTTATGGGTTCCTTTTATAATGTCGGAGCATTATTCTTAATAATTCTTAATATCTTTATTGGAACAAAAACACATTTTACACATATGTAAATAGCTACATTAGTTACAAAACTGTGTCGCAGCTATTAACGACCACCTCCAAGAGGGTGACTACAGCGTTCCAGATTCCAGATATGAAATACAGTTTAAAAAAAAAATAGTAAAAAATAAAAGAAAGTAAAAACTAACTCTTGTACAAAATTTAATTTTTCTTGACCTGCTAGTTTCGGCTGTGCGCTGATATTATGTCAGTCATTCAGTCAGTTTCTCCTTTTATTTATGTTTCTAAACCATGCAAGAAAAAGTAGGTACCTACTTAATCACAAGTAGGATAAACAAAACCCTTGAACTATATAAAAATGTAATCACGGAAGCAATTTCCACAGTCGTAAAACATCAATGTTATTTGTTTATCGACCTAATACTTAATTGCGTCCGAATTCAAACAAAACGAAACAGATAAAGCGGTGAAGGGAGAATATCAAATAAAAGTTTATGCGTATCCAACAAAACTATAGGCAGCTACAAATCATCCCACACCATCGAAATAATAACCTGCTCTAGAGATTTTTTATTGGATTTGATGGATTGATTTTTCATTGGATATTGAAAGTGAGTTTGTTTTCTCACTCCCCCCATTCCTATTCGCGTGATACATCGTACGATCATATAATATCCGTTTTTATTTTTCACTTTACTCCTAATTTTTGTTGGGTCACAGATTTTGCTATGAATGTTATGCTTTTGTTAGAAATATTGATTTCCAATTGTTATGTATTACTGTTTTCGCAGACAATGGCGTGATTTATTATTTTGATTCATTGGTCCGAGAGTTTTATGGTAGGTGATTTTTGTTTAGTTTCGTTGCTTGGTATTCAAATAATTTTCGAACACCTCCCTGGTCATGGGAGTCACAATACGATCTGTCGGAATAAATTATAATAGCCAGGAGGATAGGCACTGGGTAGTAGTAATCTTTTGCGCACTAATAAGCATTCAGAAAAAATATATCGGCCAAGTGCGAGTCGGACTCTCACAGATATGGTTTCGTACCACAAGGCAAAAAACGTTTCTTGTATGGAGACCCCTTTAATTTTTAGCTTTATTTTATTTTTATTATTCGTTGTTTTAGCGGCAACAGAAATACACATTCTGTGAAAAATACAACTGTCTACCTATTACGGATCATGAGATACAACCCGGTGACAGATAGACGGACGGACAGCGGGGGCTTAGTAATAGGGTCCCGTTGGTTACCCTTCGGGTACGGAACCCTAGAAAAGCATTATCGTAGCGCAGCGGCGCGGAGTAGTCTAGCGGTGTAGCGTAGTTGCGTTCTCGTAGCAAAGATAGTGGCATAGTAGTGCTACACGTAGCATAGTGGCGTAGCAGTGCTACACGTAGCATAGTGGCGTAGCAGTGCTACACGTAGCCTAGTGGCGTAGCGGTGTTCCGCGTAGCGACGTAGCATCACATAAGGCAGCGTAGTTGAGGCGAGATGTATTGACTGAAACATATTTGCTATAGTTACTTTTCCCTAACTATGTTTTTTTTCGACTATTATTAAGTGTATTTTTGTACTTTTAAGAAACTGCATATATTGTTTTATTTTATTAGATGAACACTACATCCATAATAAAAGAAAATGTTTGTGTTGTAGCCAATATCTTATCTATATAACTTAATATCTTATAATGAACCTAGAAGTAGAAGTGTTATTGAGGTACACACATCAAAAAAAAAAAAATGTGATCACTAGCATAGGCTGATATAATTTTTAAATTGAAGTTTATCAAGAAAAAATCTTTGTTGTGTGCTTTCTTTAAATAGAAATACCCTGTCTGAAATTGAAAAATAAAACTATTTTTAATTTTATAAAAAAGTGAGTAATTAATCATAATGTAGGTAATTGTAACAGGAATTTAACAGATAGAAAAAGATTGTTTAACCAAACTTAAACAACAATTTATTGATAAAAGGTTATATTCAATATTATAATAACTCCTCCCCTAGCTCGAATACATGCAGTGATCCTCCTGGTTATGCTGAGAGTCAAGTTATCCAGCATTTCTTGGGGTAACCTGTCCCATTCTTGAAAAGCGGCTTCCTTGAGCTCTGGCACTATCTGGGGACGTGGCTGACGGTTCCAAACGGCTCCACGGTCCACGTGTGCTCTATTGGGTTTAAGTCAGGCGAGCCGGCAGGCCAGTCTAACCTTGTGATGTCGTATTCTTGGAGAGCAGCATTCACTCGTTGAGCTCAATGGGCGGGCCTATTATCATCGACCAGTACAAATTCGTGCCCATGGTTTACTCGGAATGTTCTGACAATTACATCAATAGCAACTGTTCTACATGTCTGCTGTCATGAAGCCTCGATACGGGATCAAAGGCGTTCAAGGACACCGATTTCCCGCCTTGTTGAACTGTTCCAGCGACAGTTCTTTGCCTTTCACGGTCTACTGGTCTTCTCCAGACACGGACACGTCGGTTATCTGGATGAGTACTGATTCGCGATTCGTCATCGAAGATACAGTTTTGCCAAATGTTTTCTGCTTCATTTTGCCGAAGCCTAGCCCACTGTAATCTCCGTCGATACCGTTGCCGGGAATTTAGAGGAGCTCGCCAAGACCTCCGTGCTCGTAATCCAGCCTGGTGCAAGCAATTCCGAATGGTCTGAAAGCTTACCTCAAGCCCAGAGGTGGCCTGGGCACGCCACGATTGCGGCGGTAAGTCCCCTCTTTGAGGAGTGGTTTGAGAGGCGGCATGGCGTCCTCACCTTCCGCCTGACGCAGGTCCTCACCGGACACGGTTGTTTCGGGAGGTTCCTGTTTCGGATAGGGCGGGAGGAAACGCCCGGGTGTTTCCACTGCGAAGATCGCCCTGAGGACACGGTGGAGCACACGGTGGCGGTCTGCCCTGCTTGGGCGGAGCACCGCCGTGTCCTCGTGGAGGCGATCGGCGGCGGCGATCTCTCGCGTCCGGCCCTGGTCCAGGCCATGGTACGGAGCGAGAGGGCATGGGGAGCCGTCACCTCCTTCAGCGAAGCAGTGATGCTCGCGAAGAGGGAGGCGGCGCACGTGAGGGAGAGGCAGCATATGCGCCCTCGCGACCCCAGCCGCCGCAGGATACGGAGACGCCCTGGGCGTCGGGAATCCCAGGCCGATTTCCGGCCACCGTAGGCATGGGCTTGCGGACGGCGAGTAATGGGTAGCTCGCTGTCCGGTAAGGACCAAGCCCAAGTCGACGGCGCGTTGTGTTCCACGCGCGCCTCAAAGAGATGTCAGCACAAAAAAATGATGGGGCCCGCAAGGGCCGATGCCTGTCAGGGGTGTGGGTTCGTTTGAGAGAGATACCACAGCCCCTGGCATACGGGCTAATGAAGGAACACGGGTGGGTTTTAGTCAGTAAAAGTCTGACACGCCCTCCTGCTCCACCCAGAGCGGGAGAAGTTATTTGATGATTTCCCAACCAAAAAAAAAAAAAAAAAAAAAGCCCAGAGGTGGCCCAAATTTCTGCTTTTATTTTAGCGGCGTTGATTGGGTCACGGGCTGCCAGCCATCTAATATAGCGCTTTTGGGCAGCAGACAAAACAGTTGGGCGACCACTGCGGGGTCGGTCAGCAAAATTACCCATCCCGTGGTACCTTTGCAACGTGGTCACGACACAGGATCGGGATATTGCAACTCTGCGTGCTATCTCTCTCGCGGTGTATCCTTCTTCCCTCAAAGTTACTATTCTTGCTCGTAAAACTTCTGATAATCCTCTTGGCATTTTTTCAATCACAACTTTCCGCGAAAAATTATTTTAAATCCGTTAAAATTGACTAAATCAGATTTCTGAATGAGCGTAAGCTAGGACTGAAAGCCCTTATGAATGGAAAAACAGTTGAACTGTTTTATTTTCTAAATCTATATTTGAAAATCTATATCATAATTTAGTCTACCGTAACAAAAAAGATTGATGTGTGTAGATCTAGAAACCTTGCCACCTTAAAACAACCACTACAATTTCATGAAGATTGATCAACACACCAATTAAAGAACCACCTTTTCGATGTCGATTAAAAACAACACCTAGATAAGCACCAAGCTATGAAATGAAAATTCAACGAAATAAAAATCTTCAAAACGCGATCCGTTTCTTACTACAATTATAACTGGTTAATATTGCTCACGAAGGCCATAGTTCGTGCTATTGCGCTTTTAACGCTATAGCTTATCGACTTGAGATCTCAACGGTACTGCAGCAAAAGTAATGTTTATAGGTTGGCAACACTGGCTCGAAATGTTACAATATCAGACTATTATTACGAACTGTTGTTTTAGACCCGAATTGTTAATTATTACGATTACGTGAAAATTTCATTACGTGGTAATGTTTGTTATTTTCCTTAATTCTGTTTCGCTTATATAGGATGACTGGTAATTAGTGACCGACATTTAAACACATGATTGTACTCATCATTATGAACAACTTTTACTGTGGGACGAAACCCGAAATTGCGAAAAAAAAATCAGGTGTTCCCTTCATTTTGACGAGTTATGCGAACATAAATGTAGGGAACAGCTGATTTTTTCCCGCGATTTTACCTGCATAATAGTCTCGATCCCGTGAGAAATCGGGATAAAAAGGAACAATGTTCTAATCCAGGTCATGGTCTACACAAGTGCCAAATTTCATCTAAATCCATTCAGTCGTTTAAGTTTAAAAGCGTGAAAGCGAAAAGCAAACAAGATAAAAAAAAATGAAATATTTCCTCTTTATACTTAACATATTAGTTTCCCGCATTTATTGGGTTCCCGCATTGTCGTTGCGGGGGGCTCAGTAACCGTGGTCTCACACCCACGGTGAAGCCAAGAGGAACCCAAAGGTGGGGCCGCTAGTCAGGGCTTTTGCCTTCTAGCCAATGACGTAGCGGCCAAAAAGTAGGTTGCGGTGAGGTGCACCGCAACTGAGGTGGGCCACGATGTCGAATGGGAGGCATCGCGGCTGAGGGTTACAGGCTGCGGCAGAGGAGGAGTGCCGGTGCTTCTGAGCAGCGCTCTTCCCTTACGTGGCCTGGACGGAGCCGCCACCGTTTGATGGCGGACGCGGTGGGGCCGCAGGGGAAGAGGAGTGTCGGTATAGCGTTGGCCGCTCTCCCTATCCCCTGCGGCCGAAAAGTGGTAGGCGAGACGGCGCGTTGTGTTCCACGCGCGCCGTCAGAGATGTCAGCAACCACTGGTGGGGTCCGCAAGGGCCGATGCCTGCCAGGGAAGCGGGTTGTTGTAGTCAGTAAAAGTCTGACACGCCCTCCTGCTCTACTCAGCGGGAGAAGAAGTCATTTGATGATTTCTCACCCAAAAAAAAAAAACATATTAGTTTAGATCAGCACGACACTTCCCGAATAACAAATTACGAATAAGTCTCTCATCCCTAAAGTGAATAACTAAGCGTGTCTGTTCACACCATGTAGGTATGTCCTACATTCGCAGATCAGCAGAACCAACCCCTTTATCCCTAAAGGCGTGATTTAATCAAAATTGAGTTTAGCACATTTATTCACAAACATTTTGTGCAGAACTCCAACAGTGCACGTACTGATCTGCAGATCCGTTGGTCTTTGTTTTCACCTAAACCGGTGGAACTTGTACTAAATTTTTTAAAGTATACAGTGTAGCACATATTTTAAACTAGCTTCTGCTCGCGGTTTCACCCGCGCAGACTGGCGAATTTTAGCCCACGAGAAAGTTGTACCAGGACAAAAAGTAAACCATGTCCTGCCTCAGGATGCTCTTTATCACCTTGCCTAATTTTATCGAAATACGTTTTGTGGTTTAGGTATGAAAAGGAACATGCCGACAGTTACTTACGAATTTATGATATTAGTATAGATGTTTATGTTTATTTTTTGGGGTGTAAGGGGGAGCACACAACAATCGGACTCCCCAAATGTCAACCTCACCTGCACGTGGTACACCCTGCCACTGACAGACGAGGCGCTGGCGACCGACCGATGGCGGTATAACCATCCAACAAGCCAACATAAATTCTCCAGAGCGATGACGCGCAGCAGCGTCATCACTGCGAAAGAACTGACTCTGCGGTCACCAACCCGCATGCCCAGCGTGGTGACTATGGGCATCAAAACCTCCCATGGATAAAGTGCCAAAACTACGGCCCCCAGTTCCCGGTGGTCCAGCTATTCCTGGCCAAGTTAGCGGTCCCGGTAACGGTGGGACGAGGGGTGCGAAAAATCCCTGGGTTACGACAGGCTACCAACGACGACTACATCTGGCTACAATGGACGTTCGATGAGGCTGGACCATCACCTCGCTGAACTTGAGGTATAGTTAGGTCGCATTAACTGGCATATACTGGGGTTATCTGAAATCCGAAGACAGGGGGAGGATACAATAACCCTGGAGTCAGGTGACCTTTTCTACTTTCGCGAGGGTGATCAGCTCTCCCAAGGCGGTGTCGGCTTCCTGGTCAACAAAGAAATCACTAGCAGCGTTGTAGAAATCAGTAGTGTGTCGACACACGGTAGCGTACTTTGTACTAAAGCTCACTGACAGGTACTACCTGAATGAAAGTGATACAGAAGTCGCCTCGCCAGAAGACTTGACGAGTTCCAGCCGCCAAAACAGGCCGATTTTCGAAAAGGCTTCACTACCGTAGACCACATCCATGCTGTTCTGCAAATTGTACAGAAGACTGAAGAGTGCAACCAACCGCTGTGTATGGCATTTGTGGACTACGAGAAAGCCTTAGACTCCATCGAAATATGGGCAGTTCTGGCCTCTCTGCAACGATGTCGAATTGACTGGCCGCTATCGGCTATGGCTATATCGAGGTGTTGAGATGTTTGTATGACGATGACTGTCTAGATCCAGGATAAGCAAACAAGTCCCGTCGAACTCCTCAGAGGGCTGCGACAGGGGGATGTTATATTCCCGAAACTGTTCACATTTTTAAGACGTTGGACTGGACTGGACAGGATATTAACGGCGAATACATCTCACACCTTCAGTTTGCCGATGACATCGTCATAATGGCAGAGAAACTGGAACAGTTAGACCAGATGCTGCACACCCTAAGCGGAGCTTCTCGGCGGGTTGCCCTCGGCATGAATTTGAACAAGACAAAAGTCATGTGCAAATCTCACGTCTTTCCGAGTCCAATCCACATCGAAGGGTCGCTTCTCGAAGTTGTGAAGGAGTATGTTTACCTAGAACAAGTCATTTAGCTCGGTAGACACAACTTTGAGAAGGAAGCCGACAGGAGGAACCGGTTGGGTTGGGCAGCGTTTGGGAAACTACGCAAAGTCTTTTCGTAGCCTATTTCGCAATGCTTGAAGACTAAGGTCTTCAACCAGTGCGTCTTGCCCGTGATGACATACGGTGCCGAAACGTTGGCACTGACAGTTGGGCTGGTCCACAAATTTAAGGTCGCTCAGCGCGCTGTGGAGCGGGCTATGCTCAGAGTTTTTTTGAAGGATAAAATAAGGAATGAAATTATCCGGAAAAGAACCGGTGTTACCGACATAGCTTGTAGAGTGGGCAAGCTGAAGTGGCAGTGGGCTGGCCATGTTTGCCGAAGGACTGATGGACGGTGGAGCATACGAGTCCTGGAGTGGAGACCACGTCTCGGCAAACGTAGCGATGGTCGCCCCCCAGCTAGATGGACCGACGACCTTAAAAAGGTGGCTAGGACAGACTGGATGTGGAAGGCGGAGGATAGAGTGTTGTGGCGCAGCCTGGGAGAGGCCTATGTCCAGCAGTGGACTGCGATAGGCTGAGTTGATGAATATAGATGTTGAGGCTTGAGTGAGTCCACAAAATAGTAGATTGTATCATAAGGGAGCAAAATTATATTTTTACGACGAGGGCGCTTTTTTGAATCCTGAACGTAGCGAGGGATTCAAAGAACGACACCCGAGCCAAAAATGTATTTTGCGCCCGAGCGATACAATCTACTATTTTTGTGGACGATCTACTTTTCGTCACCCTCTATGAGAAAATAAAACGCGCCTCATATTTTGTTGTAATATTAATATTTAATAAAACATAGAGTAACAGTTAAATTGAAATTGCATAGTATCTAATCATAAAACAACTAAGATTGATCTTCGTAAGTAATTACCTATGTTTGACAAATAAATTATTCTATTCTATTCTAAAGATCCTTTCGGGAATGGCGAACCTGTTGGCTAATGGCCATATCAATGAGGAGCAGCTCCTTAGTACCGCGGGACCCGTTCCGACATCCATTTTGAGAGACAGACATGATGGAGTTAGTGTCTATATGATTGTAAATTTTAGCTCTCAAAATGGATGTAAGAACTTTATAGACCATCGGTAAACAAGTGATCGGCCTATAATTTTTAGGTTCCGCGGTACTAACTGATTTATGGAGCAGGTGGGTAACTCCTGTTGTCAGGAACTGGGTTAGCAAACCAGACTCCAAAGCAGCCTGATACTGAGCCGCCAAGCGAGCGTGCGATCCCATGAACCATTTAATCCAGAAGTTGTGCAGCCCGTCCGGCCCTGGAGACTTCCAGTTGGGCAGCGGACGGTCTGCACGAGCTTTAATGTTAAAGTAGATACAACGCTGCGCACCTTCCTGATGTCATCTATGGGGCAATGGAGGACGGTCCCTCGATATCCAGGATGTCGAAACATCCAGAGTAATAGTGAACCGATAAGGATCGAGCGAGGAATATTTCAGGGCGACAGTTTCAGTCCGCTTTGGTTCTGCCTAGCCCTGAATCCTCTAAGCACATTGCTGGAGGATTCAGGTATCGGCTGAGGAGAGGTGGTCAGGTTATATTTCACCTCCTCTACATGGATGACCTAAAACTCTTTACCCCCAACAATTTGCAACTGATGGAGCTACTGAAAGTAACTGAAACCTTCAGTAGCGCCATCAGGATGGAATTTGGTGTGGACAAATGTGCGGTCATGCATGTTAAGCGAGGGGAGATTGTGGAATCCGTGGGAATCCAACTCTCGGATTCCATAAACCTTCGAGCCCTCTCCGCAGACGAAACCTATAAGTATTTGGGTTTGTCGGAAGCGTTGGGCATCAATGTTACTGAAATGAAGCAATCGTTGAAGGAGCTCTTCTTTGGCTGCCTGAAGAAAGTATTTAATAGTCTTTTATCAGGCGGAAACAAGGTGCGCGCCTTCAACGGTTGGGTCAAGCCGGTTTTGATGTACTCTTTCGGCATACTCAAATGGACTCAGACCGAACTCGATGCCCTGGATAGGAGGGTCCGTATGCTGCTGACTGCATATCCAATGCACCACCCACGGTCATCGGTAATGAGACTGTATATCCCGCGAAAATGTGGAGGTCGAGGCTTTTTAAATGCTAAGACACTCCACCATCGCGAGATATGCAGTCTCAGGGATTATTTCCTAGACACCGAAGTGGGGATGCATCGAGATGTAGTTGCGGTGGATAAGGGCCTCGCCCCGCTCTCCTTGGCTAAAGAGAACTAGCGCAAGCCTCTAGTGCTTGACATTAATGATCTCATGGAAGCATGGCAGAGTAAGGTGCTTCACGGACGCTTTTTCCGGGCCCTACATGAACCCGATGTTAACTTTCTAGCGTCCGTAGCCTGGCTGCGTTTCGGTGACCTCTTTGGGGAAACCGAAGGTTTTGTCTGTGCAATTATGGACGAAGTTATCATGAAGAACAACTACCGGAGATTTATTGTGAAAGACGGCACGGTTGACATTTGTCGGGCATGCCACCGTCCGGATGAATCAATCAGGCACATAATCTCCGGGTGTTCTTGTCTAGCTAACGAGGATTACTTGCATAAACACAACCTTGTAGCCAGGATTATCCACCAGCAACTTGCTCTGAAATACAGCCTTGTGGAATCAGAAGTGCCGTACTACAGGTATGTGCCCGACCCAGTTCTCGAAAAGGGACATGTCACACTGTACTGGGATCGACCCATCATCACTGACAGGACTATTGTTGCCAATAAGCCTGATATAGTGGTGATGGATCGACTAGAGCGGCGCACAATGATCGTTGACATAACGGTCCCGCATGACGGGAACCTCGTGAAAGCCGAGAAAGATAAACAAATCAAGTATCTTGACTTGGCCCGCGAGGTTGTCGACATGTGGGATGTGGACTCAGCGATCATTGTGCCGATAGTCATTACAGCCAATGGCTTGATAGCCAAAAGCCTCGACCAACACCTGAGGAGGCTCTCGTTGGGCAGCTGGGTCAAGGGCCTGATTCAGAAAGCGGTACTTCTTGACACGGCTCGCATTGTTAGGAGGTTCCTCTCTCTGGAGCCCTGACCGCCGCCGCCAGTAGCTTGGACCCTGTTCCCGATACCGATGGGCTACTATTTTTTATATTTTTAAATTTTTATACAAATATTTAAAATGTAATGTAATTTATATGTGTTTAAGTGAAATAAAGGAAACAAATAAAAACTTATATTTACATTTGAGACATTTTCGCAATTATGAAAATGTATTGTTACAGTTTTATTAGGAACTAGCTGATGCCTGCAGCTTCGCCCGCGTGGATGGTGGTTATCGCGACCAAAAGTAATCATGAAGTTTTGATCTCGTTCCCGCAACGTTATTCAAAACACTCAGTAAAATCATCCTTTGTAAAATTAACTACCCTTTTTTACCCCTTTAGGGGTAGATTTTCGAAAAACAGTGATACACGTTATTCTTTATTTTTGGTTTTAGGTATAAATACTGAGTTACGAGATAATCAGACAGCGCGTTAAAATTCTTCCATACAAACTTTGACACCCCCGATCCCCCTTTAGGGGGTGGTTTAGAAAAATAATAAAAAAACAACTTTATAATTTACTTACATAAGTATTTGTGCCAAGTTTCAAGTTTATTAACTCAAGGAATAAGATTTTTCATACAAACAAAATTCCCCCTTTTCACCCCCTTAAAGGTCGAATTTCCAAAAACCCCTTCTTAGTGCTCCCCTACATTATCAAAGAAAGCCGTCAGTTGATCAGTCAGTCAGTTTCTCCTTTTATATATATATATATATATAGATAGAAGATAGATAGTAGACAGTCAGATAGGTAGATAGATAGAGATTGTTGTAGATTTTATATTCTGCGTGTTTGAAATAATGTAAGAATCTGGCTCATTTTGTGGTAAATATGACGGTGAATCTCGTTGTTTAGATGTAGATGGTCGCGGCGACAGTGGCATGGATGGATTAACTGAAGGTTGCAATTTAATGTTTTGCACGATGCTTTCACATGTTTTCGTCTTGTTCTCAATGGAATCTTCTATATACCCCTCTGCTACAGAGCTCGACTTTCATCCTCCATGTCGCTTGAGAACAGTTAAGTACGCTCCAGAATCTGCCAAAAGGATAACAGAAGTACGACGAAAACAATGTCCTGTAAACAGTTTGATATCTGGTAACTTCAAATAAGTAGCGATATCTTGTGGCATGTTAGAAATTTTATTTTTTCCCATAACTTGTTTGAAGCACTTGCCATTTTGATCAACGGATGAAAAACCGATTGGTCTTCATATCAGCAGGAAGCAGGTCCAGGTATTTCTGTACAATAGTTTTGTATTCTCCTCGGATTACGAAGGATCCGTCAACTTTTGTTTTTGTGTCTGTCAGCTTTACTAACAGTAAATCATCCAAGTAATTTTCGACATCATCAACAGTTATTTTTAAAAGTTAATTGCCACGACAAGCTCCATGTACTCTGAAAATTAAAGCCACCTGTAACAAAACCGAATGTGATAAGACAAGTATCTATCGTTACAATAAAACGCGCATTTTAAAACACTATGGTTATACTTTACTAATCCACCATATATATAGTTACTTTTACGGCAAGAAAGACTGTCGGGTGCCTCATTAAAGAAAGTCTCCACGTTTTTGACTGAGAACACTTTGGATATTTTAGGTTTAAATCCATCAGACGTCCTCTTCAGATACGCTATTAATTTCAAATATGTGTCCAGTTTTACGCCGTTATTAGAACTGACTGTTGACTTTAGCATTGAGTAGGTACTCAGGTAGAGTGGAAGGTTGTTTAGTTTTGGCTAAGTACTGGAAGTTAGCCAAAAACACAGATTCTGAAAAATTATTGGCGCCTCTTGCATTTCTCCATTCAATAAAATTACCATAGGCTTTCATATATTTCTCCCGCGATTTTGCAGGTAATAGATTATCCATTCCATTCTTGCGTCAGTTCTACTTCTAATACTATAAGGAGTTAATTCTATACTTTCACTGTCACTTGAAGAATTCATTTTTCAAAACAAAACCACGAATTTCTAATAATCCATGAAATTTGACGAAAACGCGGGATGTGGTTCGCGCGTTTTTAATTTGAATTCTTTTATTTTATTCGGCCGGCGGCGGCGGCGCGAATATGGGCCGTCGTACCAGCCATTCTTTATTCAAACAATGTTATACGTTCGATTTCTTTGGCGCTGAACACTAAGATGTTCCAAATTCAAAAAGTGCGCGGCAAAGATAATTGTGGCGCGAGTTTTTGGCGGGATCGCGTTCGAACATGTCGCACGAATTTTAATTTTCGTGAAATTTTGTGAAATAGCGAATTAAATTGTATAATTTTGGTAGTGAATTATTCAATTTAGTTACGTGTGAGTGCACTAGTGAAGGTGAAAATAAGTGACTAACGTGGACTTTTCGTATTACCCCCAAAAACTCTTAATAGGTTGTTGTAATGTTACTAGGTACCGCTTTACAATAACTTTGACTTGACTGACTAAAGACGACTATGACTTTATTGTAACTTCGTGCCTGATATCGGGCCATTTACATGATCGAAAAGAAAAATTACTTGACACTGGCTAAATGCACAAACCGTGGGAAGCCAACACCCAAAAAAAAAAAAAAATGCGGCGCACTTAATTACTCTCCGTTAGAAGTTTCGTATAGAAAACATCACCTTTTTTATTTATTTTTTTATTTTTTTGGGTGGGAAATCATCAAATAACTTCTCCCGCTCTGCCGTGTTCCTTCAGTAGCCCTTAAGCCAGGGGCTGTGGTGTCTCTTTCGAACAAACCCGCACACCTGGCAGGCATCGGCCCTTGCGGGCCCCATCATTTTTTGTGCTGACATCTCTTTGAGGCGCGCGTGGAACACAACGCGTCGTCGACTTGGGCTTGGTCCTTACCGGACAGCGAGCTACCCATTACTCGCCGTCCGCAAGCCCATGCCTACGGTGGCCGGAAATCGGCCTGGGATTCCCGACGCCCAGGGCGTCTCTGTATCCTGCGGCGGCTAGGGTCGCGAGGGCGCATATGCTGCCTCTCCCTCACGTGCGCCGCCTCCCTCTTCGCGAGCATCACTGCTTCGCTGAAGGAGGTGACGGCTCCCCATGCCCTCTCGCTCCGTACCATGGCCTGGACCAGGGCCGGACGCGAGAGATCGCCGCCGCCGATCGCCTCCACGAGGACACGGCGGTGCTCCGCCCAAGCAGGGCAGACCGCCACCGTGTGCTCCACCGTGTCCTCAGGGCGATCTTCGCAGTGGAAACACCCGGGCGTTTCCTCCCGCCCTATCCGAAACAGGAACCTCCCGAAACAACCGTGTCCGGTGAGGACCTGCGTCAGGCGGAAGGTGAGGACGCCATGCCGCCTCTCAAACCACTCCTCAAAGAGGGGACTTACCGCCGCAATCGTGGCGTGCCCAAAAACATCACCTTTGGGTGCACTTAAAGACGAACCAAGTCGTCCTTTTCGAATAGATGGAATGAAAAGATGCATTTGTGTCCTACACTGTGCAGTACAGTGACGCACACTGGTGGCATCGCGCCTTTACAATAACTCCCCTATACCTCTTCGAAATCCCTCAACTTTTTGCTTCCCGTTTTTCTTGAGGTTCCCCTTTCCGGCACTTACTCTCCGAACACCATTGACGCTATTAGCACTTCCCCTTTCATAAAAAAAACGCTAATGATGGGAAAATGCCTGCAGCTGAATAAAATGGTTTTAAGCAAAGCGTTTAGTTAACTTAAGTGTTGAGAGGTCGTGGTTAGCATCTTTAGTTTATACTCTTTGGGAGTTTGGGTTGATGAAATGGCTTTGGCGAGGGCATGCTTAGACTGATTTTAAATCGAGATTATTTTTTGTTTCGAAGTAAGTACAGAAAGCATTGATCTAGAATGGAGGAACGAGTTCTTTGCCAAATCTTGCCAGTCAGTTACCTTATTGTATTTAACTACCTAATTACCCATGTGCTCTTACTTTTCAAGTAAGAAATTTGATAAGTAAGAGCACCACTGTCGAAAAAGATTATTATAATTGTACTTAAAAAAAATCATTTGCTGTTATTTGCAAACCACAATAATGATAAAGTTTGAACCCTGCTTCCATTTGCAACTTCCAAAATACATGTCATAAAGTTTATTTTGAACTCTGTGCGTATTAAAATCTGTGATCCAATCAGAATTTTATATCGCTCAGTATGTATGGGCATCGAATATGTATGCATTGTGGCACCATGGCGCGTCAGGTAACTGGCAATTAATATTAACTGCATTGTACCGTAGATACCTACAATGTTTACGTCGGAGTTACATTTGCGCATTGTTCGATGGAAACGTTTCAGAGTTTATTTTAAAAGCAACTCATGTTTATTAATGTCCATGAGTGGATATTAGGTTGCTCTCACTCAATTAAAATAAAACATTATTCTGAAGAAAAAGAAAAAAATGGTGCACTTTTTAACCTATAGGTACTGTCCCACTTCTGGGCAAAGGTCTCTCCCAAGCTTTTCCATGTTGGCGATCAGACCACGAGGCTGAAATGGGACTGGGCGGGCCACACCGGGGGATTTTTCAAGGCATCATCGCCGAGGCAGGCTTAAGAAACACTGGCGTTACGACCTAGACTCGTTCTTGACTGATTACCTGAAAAGGGCAGCAGACAAAAATTTGGACATGGACAATAAACGATATTTTTTGGTGTTATAAATAAAATCTCTGATCTATATTTCCACTCAATGCACTGCCGCAGTTTCCTTTCAAAAATAAGCTAATTATACTACATTTATTAGATAGAAGTTAAAAATAGTTATTTATGATACTAGTGCGGTAAGTTGGTTTTTACAAACGAGTAGACAAATGTAAGCCCGAGACGAAGTCGAGGGCTTACCATAGTCACGAGTTTGTAAAAACCAATTTCTGCACGTGTGTCATACAATGTTTTTCAACACATTTGCGAGAAAACAGTACAATATGTAATTAAACAAACTTATACATCATTAAATAGCGCTCTCCAATTTTGGCGGCAAGAGACCGTTTCCTGCAATTTGCGCCTCATTCAAAATATCAGGTGGAGTAGATTCCTAATATCAGTATCCTCGCTTGAACTCATAATAAAAGTTTGTTTATAAATATCAGTCGGAAACTCGCAACAATCTTTGACGTTTCTAATATGAAAATGGCGCGAATTTACAAATGGCGCCACATGCCCGTGGTGAAAATTAGAACTACATCTTTCATCTCATTTACTCTTTATTAATAAAGTGAGACAAACGTATTGAGCAAAATCGCTTCCAAGGAGGTTCGATCAGTCAGCTTATTTATTCTCGTAATGTGAAACTCCTTGAACGAAATTCTTATAATATTTTTCAACACATTTGCTCAAAAACTGCATTTACGAAGCCTGTATACATGGTTCGAAAGTTAAAAATTACGCACTAATACAACGGAACGTGCGGTAAAATAGGTACACTCACCTAAGTACCTATTTTACCGCATACCTCGTTGTATGGCACCGTGCGTATTCTTTACGGTTTTTTTTTAATTTCCATAAAATATTATAAAAATTTCGTCCAAGGAGTTTCACATTACGAGAATAAATAAGCTGACTGATCGAACCTCCTTGGAAACGATTTTGCTCAATACGTTTGTCTCACTTTAATAATAAAGAGTAAATGAGATGAAAGATGTAGTTCTAATTTTCACCACGGGCATGTGGCGCCATTTGTAAATTCGCGCCATTTTCATATTAGAAACGTCAAAGATTGTTGCGAGTTTCCGACTGATATTTATAAACAAACTTTTATTATGAGTTCAAGCGAGGAAACTGATATTAATATGGAATCTACTCCACCTGATATTTTGAATGAGGCGCAAATTGCAGGAAACGGGCTCTTGCCGCCAAAATTGGAGAGCGCTATTTAATGATGTATAAGTTTGTTTAATTACATATTGTACTGTTTTCTCGCAAATGTGTTGAAAAACATTGTATGACACACGTGCAGAAATTGGTTTTTACAAACTCGTGACTATGGTAAGCCCTCGACTTCGTCTCGGGCTTACATTTGTCAACTCGTTTGTAAAAACCAACTTACCGCACTAGTATCATAAATAACTATTATGGAAATAAAAAAAAAACCGTAAAGAATACGCACGGTGCCATACAACGAGGTATGCGGTAAAATAGCTACTTAGGTGAGAGTACCTATTTGACTGCACGTTCCGTTGTATTAGTGCGTAATTTTTAACTTTCGAACCATGTATACAGGCTTCGTAAATGCAGTTTTTGAGCAAATGTGTTGAAAAGGTTCTTTTTGATTCACACTTTGTAACAAAAGTAGGTACATTAAACTTGTTAGTTACGATTAACGCTAAATTCATTAAAAACTTATTTATATACCAGCGTACTTTATTGTAATAATTTTGTACATTTATCTCATGAAAATAAGTGGCTTTCATTTATATTATTAATTCCAATTTAAAATTAAAGTGTCAATGATAAAAAGCTAAAAGAAGCAGGAGTGAACAATACCGAGAACGTTTAGTGATTAAACTAGCTGATGAAGACGAAGAAGTTTCACCAACGTATTGTGTGTTATTAAAATAAAGTATTGTTAAGAAATGTCTTTTGTTTCTTTGAATGTTAATGAAATCATCTTGGTGATTGTTTTTTTCCATCATTAGTCTTGTTATAAGTTTGTAATGTGTGATGAAGATCTTATTATAAATAAAGCATTATCTATCTATCTATATAATTAAAAAGACAAGTCCTGACTGACTGACTGATTGACTGACTCATCAACGCCCAGGCCAAACCCTTGGACCTAGAAAGCTGAAATTTTGCACAGAGGTTCCCTTTATAGTGTAGACAAGGAAAGAAAGAAAGAAAGAAAATTGCGTTTATTGGCATTATATCGGTAGTAAAAACCTTAAATTATTTAAAAGGAAAAGATAAAAAAAAAACAGAAAACAATGACCTCAACAATGATAATAATGCCAAAAGGGCCTCAGCTCAGCATATTGTCAGATGGCAACACAGTATGCACCACCTGACGCTGATTTTCAGCTGCAACCCACCCAAAGAATAAGGAATAAGGAAGGATTTTTCGAAATTCAACCCCTAAGGTAGTTAAATAGGGGGTGAAAGTTCCGCGCGGGCGAAGCCGCTGGCAAAAGCTAGTTTAAAATAAAATGACTTTTATTTAGTTTATCTCAGTTTTTCGTTATGTCTTAAATCTATCTAAAAAGTTATTACTTATATTTGAAATAAAATGTTTGGTACTCCTGCTTCTACGAGCTCTTTAGCTCTTTTTTCTAACGCTATTATATGGATACAGCTCTTTCGATGTCCCATAACACTAAGCTGCAGGTTACAAAGTATGCAAACGACTATTGAACAAACTCGTGTTAACAGAGTCATGTCGAACGTCGAACAGTCGCGACGTTTGACGCCGATCTACTCTTCCGCACACGCCCGTCTTACAGGGTTGCCAGCCAGAATAATAATATTAATGAGTTCGAATTAACTTCAGTGCGTTCCGGAAGTTTATTTGAATGTTCTTGTTCCAGATCACGTATGGTAATCAGGTTCTAAATAGCTCTATTACAGGAAGTTTCGTTGAATTAATTCTGTTTGTTTCTTTCGTTGTTATTCCAGGATTGAGACTAAAGAACACTTTAGAAAAAATAAACATTTCACTCATTGAAACTTAGATACATAACGGTCCTAATTTCTTGTTTACTCCATATTAAAATTTATTACATTGTAAGAACTTACAACATTAAGGAATGCAAATAAAGATATAAATAAGTTTTTTTTTTACCGACTTCCTAAAAGGAGGTGGTTATATATTCGATTGTATGTTTTTTTTTAATGTATTTTCATCGATTTCTCCCCCATTTGTGGACCGATTCTCAAAAATCTTTTTTTTTTTTTGAAAGAGTATTCTCCTAAAGTGGTCCCATTGGCACCAAGTCAGGATCTGATCATGGAATCCCAGGGAAATCGAGGGCAACCCTCAAATGTTATAGGTATTAACAATGTTTTTCATATATTTTATAAAGCTATTGAGACATTAGCGAGTGGTTACCATCATCTCATGACGCTGAGCTGATGAAGGAAGGTACAACTCTTTAACGATTACAAGTTAGGTGAAGGTTCGGGCATAACTCCGTCATATATAGACCGATTTGAAAAAGTCTTTTTGTTCGAAAGGGGCTTATTCCAAAATGGTCTCATTTAAATTTCATATCGATCTGATGATGCGTTTCAGAGACAGATAACGGAAGTCTTCAAAAAATGACAGCAAATTAACCACGATTGCTGCTATCGCATAATTATATGCTTTGTTTTGACCCCGAGGATGATGAAATTTTGAATTGGTGTGGGGTAGGTACTATAACTAAAAAGTGAAAAACGCGAACTTTAAAAAAAAAAAACAACCGACTTCTAAAAAATACAAGAAAGTGAAAAATAACTTTAATTTCGGAAGGCGATGACAATAAATTAATAAAATACATATCCAAAGTCACCGACTTCCGAAATTAAAGTAATTTTTCACTTTCTAGTGTTTTTTGGAAGTCGGTTGTTTTTTTTGTTGAAAAATGTTTTTTTTTGTCTAAAGGATGTTACAAAATAATGTTTTGTAAAAATCACCAACATGTTAAATCAACTTTAGCGTAATCACTAAAGTTGATTCATACATGTTGGTGATTTTTTTATTGAATTGCTCTATTGAGTGCAAAAACTAATATTAACACCTATGATAGTTTTGCACTCAATAGAGCAATTAAAGTCAGACATAGCGCGGGACCGTTTTTACGAATTTGTATGTTAGTCAAACCATTTTTTTTATTTAAAGAATATGGGTCTACCCATTTTCATTAAATAGCCCTTACCATATTCTACTTTTAATAACACTTTTTTTTAATTTTAAAAATTAATTTTTTTAGTGCAGCAACACCAACCACTATTCCATAATCCAAGTGTAGCGCCGTCGCAGCCTGAAATGACACCCGGATATTGGAAACACAACACACACTCTTTGCTCGCCAGTCGGTTGACACGCTTTCACACTGACGGCTGGAGATACCATCTTCTTGTCTAGGGCGAGGAGTGGACTTGTTTTTATGTATTATGCTGTAGTTAATGATGTTCTGGATGCCACCTGATTTATCTTTTTCTTTGCCGCTTAACATTATTGTTATAATCTGTAACTGAATTAATGCATATGTACCTAATGTAGTTTGTTCACAATCGTTTACTGAATCACTTTCTGTTAAATATTTTGTATCCCAAAATTCATTGAAACGATGTAAATTTCAGTCATACTTCCGCTGTAAAGTCGAAAAAAATTAAAAAAAAGACAAAGTACACTACGTTAGAGCTAGGGAAGTTTTTTAATGTGACCACAATTTTCTCCCACAAGCAGTGTAACAAATTTTATAAATAAACAAAGTTTTAAACATTTTGTGTTGTGTTTTGTGTAGTGGTGTGCGTGTGCCCACACATTGCGGCCACAGTAATGTGGCCTAATCTCATTGATTTGTAAAGAAGAAGAATACTATTTGGAGGGGCATTAAAAGAACTGTTCTATGAAACTTGTTGTCTGGGGCATTTTTTTCCCTAACGAGAAATAAATATGTGAGTTCGTTCTGGCTTATTTTGCAGTTATGTTTACTCATCTCATTTTCTCTCTTTTACTTTGAAATTCTGACATGGTTAAGACAGCTTTATATTAAGGTTGTTTTTTATGGGATTGCATTGACGGCCAAAATAGCAGAGTCATTGCGTAACACACTAACAATTGCAATGCTTTTCATTTTGACAGTCCAACAACATTCATTGCGTTATTTTTACGTTGCCGAGCATACGAATTTTTCAAACATTATGAAGCAATGGATTAGGAATTTCGTTCAAAATCCTTCGGATTGTGAAAGAAAGTGTGTTACACGATTGGAAAGCTGGTCTTCAAAAGAAAACAGAACATTTCCAAAATAAACAAAACGTTTCCAGCCAATCCTTTGCTTATTTGAAATTGCAACTTCGAAAATTAGAACAAACAGCGTTCAGTTTGTGTTCAAATAACGAGTACCATCTCCAACAATTAAAGTTTAGTATCTGCTTTCGTAGCTTCGAAGTTGAACGAGCGTTGCATGCTCTTTGCTCATTAGGAGCAGACGAATATTATCTTTATTACTGACTTTATAATACGTTGGAATTTAGTGTGGTTCAGATTTAGGTTATCGTGCTGGAATTTTGGTTTGAATATGGAAGCACTGTCTGGTAAAGATTGACGTAAGCCGGCGACGATTGAAATTAGAACAGGGGACTTTGAATTACTTAGATGTGGAAGATTAAATATAACCAAACAGAAATAACGCTGCCATCTTGTTTTTTGATTAAATTTCAAGTGACATTTCTCAAAACAATTGCGCCAAAGACCCTTGTAGCAGTGTATGAGACACAGGCATTCAGATAATGAGAAAAGGTACGCAGCTAAAAAAAACAAGCATAATTTTCCAATCTTTTTCCCAGCAATGTTCGGGTCGACTTCCAGTCTAACCGGATGCAGCTGAGTACCAGTAATTTACATCGAGTGACTGCTGGTCTGACCTCCACAACCCTACTGGGTAATACGGAATTCCTTGATAAGACCACCCGACGACCCGTAACGACTGTCAAAGAACCACGAATGACTGGGGTGCTTTCCGAGGCACGGGGGGGTCGTGGTATGTAAAGATCCATCCACGGATCAACTGCGGCAAGCGTAGCTTAACTTGATCGATCGACTCGTGCAGCTGTTATTACTAAGCCACAAGCCCTTCTGAAAAAAATAAACACGTTGGCTAATCAATTCTCTCTCCCAGAAACATAATTTGGACTGATGAGGCCATCTTTTATAAATCTTTTTTCTATTACACGAGACAAGCCCACATTAAACTCGACTCATGACCCATGAGCGTGACTAAAAGGCAGCGAAATAATATAATTTTAATTAGCATTTAAATCTCGTTAACAAACAGGTACAAAGGGCGAACAGAATTCAGGATTTGTCAAACCTCCGGCACTCTTGGGTATTATGGCACCTACGTCATAATCCTTGCTTAAACGGGACCCCGGCGCACAAAAGGTACACCAGTCGCGTGTTTAGAAATTGCCGTTATTACTGCACGCCTAAATAAGTGGAGCTGAAATTAGTTATGGTTACGGAGGATGAAAAATTTACGGGAACTACTCACGTTTTCTTGATTAGTTAGAGAATTTCGCGGATGCATCTTGTGTTGTCCCTACAGTCTCCACGTAAAGAAACAAATCTAACCTTTTATTAACGCTTCATCATATGCCTAGCATTTCCCAAATATGTTGGGGTCGGTTTCCGGTCTAACCGGATGCAGCTGAATATTTGATGAATTTTATTTATCTAGTGTCATTACCTATCTGACCTCCAAGATCTCCGTTACTGAGCAATACGATATCCCTTGGTAAACTGGTTGTCAGACTACTGGGCTTGTGACGATGCGTAACGACGGTCAAAGGTCCAAGAATGACAGCCAGGATCAGGGTTTAACGTGATTTTCGAGGCACGGCCACCTGTACTTACCAAAACCCCTCGTCTTGGAATCTAAAGATGGCCATCCATCCCTCCGAGTGGGTTCCCGCATTGTCGTTGCGGGGGGGCTCAGTAACCGTGGATTCCGGTCACGGTGAAGCCAAGAGGAACCCAAAGGTGGGGCCGCTCGTCAGGGCTTTTGCCATCAAGCCATTGACGTAGCGGCCAAAAAGTAGGTTGCGATGAGGTGCACCGCAACTGAGGTGGGCCGCGATGTCGAATAGGAGGCATCGCGGCTGAGGGGTACGGGCTGCGGTAGAGGAGGAGTGCCGGTGCTTCTGAGCAGCGCTCTTCCCTTCCGTGGCCTGGACGGGGCCGCCACCGTTTGATGGCGGACGCGGTGGGGCCGCAGGGGAAGAGGAGTGTCGGTATAGCGTCAGCCGCTCTCCCTATCCCCTGCGGCCGAATAGTGGTAGACGGGACGGCGCGTTGTGTTCCACACGCGCGCCGTCAAAGATGTCAGCAACCACTGGTGGGGTCCGCAAGGGCCGATGCCTGCCAGGGGTGCGGGTTCCTTCCTTTCGGGATCCTTTCATTCACATACGTGAAATAATATTGCACTAACTAATTGCAATCGGATTGGTGATCACATTAGTGACTACTCACACTTATTCAGCTTTGTTCACAGAAAACAACGATTTTGTATGAGATGCGTACGCATCCGTTCAGCCGCGGTAAGCAGAAAGGATTCTATACAAAATCGTTGTTTTCTATGGAGAAAAGCTGAATAGAGCTGAATAAGTGTGAGTAGTCCTTTATTTAGTTTTATATTCGCATTTTTTTGATTTTATACCTCCGCCTTATTAAATCATTGGCGTTGAACGTTGGAAAAAAAAATTGCCATTCAGGCAAATTTTTTTTCTAACGTTCTGTATTGCGTTTACATAAAGTACAAATTGTAAATACGCATCCCATACAAAACTCCACTTTTGAAAAGATTAAAGTAATTACATTTCCTTGTAAATTTTCCGCTCGGTATGACGTAAACACAGCATTGTAGCTTTCATTGAAGATTTATATCGCTAAGCCTTTTCGGTTCGACTGTGAGGTTTCGTGTTTATTTGTGAAGTGGATTAGGAGGCGTAAACTTATGAGTTAATTGTGACAGGCCGATAAAGAATGATCGATGTTATTGTTTAGGATCCTGATCGATTACGTATTTTTTGTTGAATGTTAAGTTTATATTAACTTGCAAAGTGCGATCTATTACGGGTCTGAATTAGGGTCTCTCTTATCGCCTTTCGATCTTATACATATGCAATGCTTGGGTTGATTAATAAGCCACACAGGTCGACCGAATTGTCGCGGTTGGTCGGTGGCTGGGTGACCATCTTTAAATACTTACCAAGATCCTTCTGTGCCTCGGAAAGCGCGTTAAGCCCTTGGTTCCGGCTGTCATAGGTACGTTTATAAGTTTTATTTTCATAATCAACAGGTTTTTACAAATAAGTTTTAGAGGCCTTCTTTTAAGTATGGAATTTATATTTATTTATTTATTTATTTATTTATTCATTAATAACCAACTTATATTAACAGTTTGCACTACACATACAAGTTATTGGTCAATACAAGTTACATATAACATATACAATCACAGAAAAATAGAACAACGTTAAATTACATAAATATAAAACTAGACAAAAATTGAAGAGATAAACGATTGAATAAAATTAGTCAAAATAAGGTAAAAGTTAACATTAGGTACAATTAGATAACATTAGATAAAATTCAATAAAATTAGACAGGACTGGGATAAAATTAGGATACAAAATCATTAATTAGTAACAAGATGAAATTGAGATACAAATATAAACATTTACTCCATAGAAATTGTACTGGGAGTGGCAATGGACTCCAGGTATCGAGTAGCCGTGTTCAGGAATCTCAGCTCAGCAGTCGCGAAAACGTCTAAAGATTCGTCGTATAACAAAATGTTGTTAATGTGGGTGAGGGCTTGGAATTACCTGTAACAGAAGACCTCCCTCTTCCATATCTATGCGTACAACATACAAAGCCTGCTAATACTAGAAATTAAACAAAATATGCACAATAGCAAAACTAAAACGAAATAATTGATAAAATACAATGATTAAGTACTGGAATTCGTAATCTGAGATAATAATTTTTTCATCCCCAATAACTCAACTGTGTCAGCATTAGACATTCTAGTTTATTTGGGGAGGTTTGTTACAAAAAGATACTAAAAAGGTGAAACATTTCGATGTACCTAGAAGAAGAGTCTTGTCAAGCCAATAGCTGATGAGCTTAGTTTTCTTAGTTTGATAATCCGTTCAGATTCCGAATTCAGGTATAGACTAGAGAGTAGTGTGTGTGCGTTATGTTTATGTGTGTGTGCGTTATGTTTATGTGTGTGTGTATGTGTGAGTGTGTGTGTGTATGTGTGTATCTGAGTGAGTGAGTAAGAATAAAAGGGAAACCAAACGCATATTACAAGTGTGACATACGTGGATATCAATTGTATGTTTTAATTAGTACACGAAAGCATTTATTTATTGTTATTATCCTCACATTATCATTCGTTTTTATACGTATATGTTTTGTATACGTGGATCTTCGACAGTCGTTACGGGTCCTCAGAAGCCCGAAAGTCTGACAACGTGTCTAATCAAGGGGTATCGGATAATCCAGTAACTGGTTGTGAAGGTCAGACAGGAAATCGCTCCATGTAAAATGCTGTTATTCAGCTGTATCTGGTTGGACTGGAAGCCGACCCCGACAAAGTTTGGGAAGGGCTAGGCAGATGACATGCTGACAGGTGCTTAGGCTGGACTGCAATGTAAAACAGGGAAACTAATTATTTTACAAATTGCCACTATACTACTTACTTATATAGGGTGACTGGTAATTAGTGACCAATATTTAAACACATGATTGTACTCATCATAACAAACAACTTTCCCAAAGAAACTATTTTATTATTATTTAACTAGCGCATGTTCCCTCATAAAGAAAGAAAAGAAAGAAAGAAAAATTATTTATTGGACTTGCACAGGAATCTTACAGACTTGCTACAGTATGATACGATAATTAAACACATAAAAGAAAAAACACTAAAACACTACTATGCTACACTACTATTAAAATTAACATTATACAAAAACAAAAAGAAAAAAAGTAAAATAAAAAATAAAGTCCTGTGCGAAGCCAAAAGGCCACTATCTCAGCATGATGCTGCGACATTTAAAAGTGTCGCAGCGCTGGTATTCTGATAGGGCCCGCTGTGATGTCACGGACAGATATACAACTAAAAGGAAATATATATAAATAAGATAAAATGTGTCTCGGAACTGAGAAATAAAATAAATATGTAACAACATAAATAGTAAAACATTGTAATCCGCGTGAGTGCACCCTACGTAACATCTATTACTTATCTATGCCATTAGTGACTATTACACTATGGCACCGCTTTGACAAGTAATGAGACGCAGGCGCCGACGTTTTGTGGCAATTAAAAACATCAAAAATCTTATATAAATTTAAAAGTGTTACGGCTGTATTGTAATTCAGAAAATTATTGGCAATTGGAGAAATTAAGATAAACTACGGTTTTCAGAGGAATAAGTATTCCGATTTAAAAAAAGACAAAAAACGATGAAAATAAAACAAAAACAAAGTGCAAAAACTGATGCTGTAGGGCCAGTATAATCGCTGCCAAACGCTCGCCACTATTGCCAGCTGCGTGCAGAACAAGGGTAAGTTCAAAGGGTATCTTTTTGAAGTTGCAGTAAGTGCTGTTTAAATTTCGTTCTGAATGTGCCAACTGTCCTCCTGACCTACAAACAAAGACAACATTTTACCTGAATTATTCTTTTGTCAATTTAACCAACGTACGATTCGGACGCGCGTTATCAGCTGTTCGAGGCTTTTATTTTTTTGTCTGTAGGTATTAGGTAACTAAATTAAATTACAGCTGATGGTGTGTTATTTTTGTTAGGTACTCAATATTCTATTGGGGTATTAAAATTGGGGTCAATAAGATATTTTAAAAAAAATCGTTTCCTTGGGAAAGTTCTTTGATATGATGAGTATAATCATGTGTTTAAATTACGGTCACTAATTACCAGTCACCTTATATAGTCCGTTTATTTCACAGTTGTATGAAATGGCTTTCACATCACGGCAAACTGACGATGTGGGACAATTGTATACATAATAACTAGCTTTTGCCAGCGCCTTCGCTCGCGTGGAGGTCGAAAGTTATACCACGGGAAAATATTACTAGAATAAAAATTATCCTAACACAGGATACTTTTCATCTAAGCTATAAACTATCTGTGCGCCAAATTTGATCGAAATTCGTCCAGCCGTTTTTGCGTGATTGAGTAACAAACATCTAAACATACAAATCTTCACATTATAATATAAAGTACGATTAACTACTCTGACTATTCCAACTATATATATAACGTCACATTTCAGCTTCAGCAAGTTCTTTTCTATTAAATTATCTTCTTCATTTTAAGAATCTGATTATAATTAACTGAGAAAACTAATGTAGGTGCATTTACAAGACTAACTGCCATTTTCAAAACCACAATATGTGTTTAATAACCAAGCAAAAGCCGACTAAAAAAAAAAAAAAACCAAACAAACCATAGACAAAAGCTCCTGTTCATAAATGATCAGACCCTGTTAGCTGTAACCGCAGCCGTTCGTTAGTGTACCACCCGTAATGCATTAATTGGCTTAACAGACTATCGATCCGGAGTCAAGACAGCCCTGTACCGCTCTCCTAACTGTTCGATATGCGCTTTGTGGGACGGACGGAAAAATTGAATGACTTCACACACTAATAGTAGGATTGGCTATCATTTTGACAGTTCAAACACATTCATTGCGTTATTTATGTTACTGAGCAGAGAAATTTCGACAATGTGAATCATTGTATTATTAGCTGAATCTTTCGAAATGAATCAGATTCTGGTTTATAGTGTGGTGCTGGTGGTGTATGACTCTAGTTTAGATGATGAGCATACCGAGTCTCATCCCAGATATTGAGACTAGAGTTTGAACGTTTTAAATTACAATAATTAGGCTTCAGTGGTACTCGGCATCCGGAAGTTTTTACAGTACGAGTGTAATTTTAGAGATTAAGTGACTTCAAAGGACCACTATTTGTGTTGTAAAAGTGTAATTTAAGGTGTGCTGTATATCATTAAGAAGCACTCTTAAAGTAAAACAAAAACCCATCACGAACTGCTCCTCAGAGAGCGAGCCTCCATTACAGATTTGTGTCCGAGCTGCTAATTTAAAACAAGGAAGCGCCATTAAAAGCATACCTTTCCATATCGTGTAAACCACTTGCAAATTTATTCAGGACACTCATTCCCCACTCATCAAATAATATGACGGTAACATTTTCATTTGTACACTCATATTTCATTACAATCCTTACCGCATTGTGTTAGAGTTGAAAGTTATTTGTGTGTACGCGGAATATTTCAATTTAAGTATTATTCTAGCAATTTGCATTGCAGTGGCCGTTATTGTGAAGTTGTTATACTGAGTAGGTGCCCGTCCCGTGGATTTAGAATAATCAAGTATTTTGCATTACCCACGCAGATGCATTTATGAAGATAAATAAACATTTCTGCTGGGCTAAGTAGGGTTATTTATAAAGGAGGGACTCACGTTACATTATTACGTAGCTTGGAGCTAAATAATTTATCGCGGACACTTAAATTGTTTTTGTGAAATTAATTTCGTTGATGGAGTGGCTCGTTGGAATTTAGGTGGCGTCGGTGATTCTTGATAAAGGTGTTTTGGAGTTACGTTTTCAGATAAGAATAACGTTGCTTGTTTTTAGAGAGTTGAAAAGTTCTTGTGAGATTTTTCAGCATCGGTAAGTATAACTTGTAGTTTACTTATGTACTTTAAGTTTGTAGAGAAAATTCTGTTAGGTGGCCAGGTAGTAATGCCCGCAACTTACGAGTGGGTTCGAACCCAAACAGGCACTTTACTTTGTGTAAATTATTTCATCACCTCTGCTCTGAAATTGGTTAAAGAAAACATGTTGAGGAAAAGTCCTAGAACCAAAATTTCGGAGACATGTGACACCTGTCAACCCGTACGAGCCGTGGTGTATTCTGGCTCATTCCCTCTCACAGAGGGGAAGCTTGTGTCCCAGCAGTGGGACACAAGCAGGTGGGCTGGCTGATTGTGAATGTAGTGAGAAGTAGAAAGTTATTGCAAAAGATGTATCACGTGGTTCAGTACTGTGTAATGTTCTTTCCAGGAAGATAAATAATCAGAGTACGAACGCGAGACGTAGTACATCCAACTATCCTATAATTTGGTTTAAATTTTTGCAACAAGCACAATTACTAAATATATTATGTCACGTTGAGGTGTTCGTGCTAGGCCCGCCGTAAATGATAAATGCTTTTTATTCAGTAAGTAGATTTGTACAAAAAAACTAGATGAGGTCGGCGTTTCCTATCTGACTACTCTGAGAAAAAAGGTCGAAACAAACTCAGAGGTCACAGTCTCTTTTAGAGTCCAGACATAATTTTGGTCAGATCATGTGAACACCATGTGTAGATTGATATGGTCTAATATGGTATCTTGAGAAAACATTCGAGTGGACCGTAGGGTGAGTACAATGTTGTAATTACATAACAGACTGGAGTGTGGCTATGCTGCTAATAGCAATATAACGAGGATGCTGTTGTCAATCATCCTGACATAATCCCCTTAGCACCCGTCACGATTACAAATAAAATATAAAAATTACAGTGTGAAATTTTTATTCTTTTTTTTACAATGGCTGGCACATTCTCGTCAATTATTTGACACTATACATCAATTTTAATATCGATTAGTTATTAGTGATTTTCATAGAAATCATGTAACTTGGTTCAAATAAGTTCAATTTATTTATGTAAATTATTTTACAAATTGTGAATGAGAGAACGTTGTAGGCCTTGCAGACTGGATTTGTGAACGATTTTATACTCAGTGTTTTCATTCCTCTAAGTACCTGGTAGGTACTTATTGACAGGCCTGCACTGTCCTCCCATAACCTATTATCACTGTAATTTGAAAGCATTGTAAAATCCAATTATTTTAAAAGAGTAACCGTGGAGTTTCTTTCCGGCTCTTCTCCTTAAGAAGGGACTAATTGGAACCGTGCACCTAGCTTCTGACGTTTCATAAGTGCCCTTGCAGGTTATGTGAAATAAAAATATTTTGATTTGATTTAATTTGAAAAACAACCGAATAACCAAAAAAAATTCTATTCATAATACCAATATCAGCAACATTTTCTATGGAAGTGTCATTCTCGCTCACAAAGTCCCACCTTTGCAAAGTAAAGCACATCATTGCTATCCATTGTGCACTCACGTTCGCAATTTAGGTATCAAACAAAGCGCACAGCTAACTCCAGTTAGTTCTAATTCAAAGAAACACTCGTGCTAGTGCAAATATTTAGCAAATTCCCAAGTACTTTAGTTATGGTGGTCATACACGGGCAACTAAATTGGCTCGAGGGGTCCGTGGCTCAATAATAATAGCCGTACGGGTCGATACAAACCTAAGCCACGCCTGCCGCGGTCTATTCGTGGATGGGTGACCATAAATTACATATTAAGTTTCTCCGTGCTTCGGCCGTTGATCTCAGCTGTCAGTCGTAAATCTGTGACAGTCGTTACGGGTAGTCAGAAGCCCAAAAAGTTTGACAATAAGTCCTTACCAAGGGGTATCGATGCCCAGTAACTGGTTTGGAGGTTGGATAGGCAGTGACTCTATGATAAATAAAATTCATCAAATATATTCAGTTGCATCCGGTTAGACCGGAAGCTAACCCCAACATATTTGGTGTTAATGAAAGATTAGATTTGTTTAATTACGTGGAGACTGTAGAGATAACACAAAATCATAAACTTATATTGAACAACTGTCACTAGAGGCAAGCAAACAGGGGCCTAACCACCGTAACTTTTAGTAATCTATAAATCGATTTTCAGAGTCGGAAAGAGATAGAGCTATATTGGCTGTTTCATCTCGTTCCCACGCCGAATGCTCTTTTGTTGTTTTACTCAGTTGTCCGATTGTTGCCAGACTGTTGCCCGTGTAGGACTTTACCTGGAGTGTCTTCAAGTATCAGTGTTATCGCGGTCTAAGGTAATAAGTATCATCGTAGTTCAGCGCATGTTGTATGGAATGTTTGAGGAACTGTTATGTAAGGTACAAAATAATAGCCATGATGCGGGTCAAGCTTCAATTTAGTTATAGTAGGAATTTATGATTTAAATTAGGTATGAATCGTAGGAACAAAATTTATGTTTTTCACTTGGATTTTGTTATATCGTAGCTGATTTGACATTGTTATATAACATCCCAAGCAGCACACATAGCTGTATAGCCACCGGACAACAGAATTTTTGAAAACTCATGGCTGTTATGCCGTTTGTACAAGGGCATTATATCCGGCTACACAGCTTCTATAATTCTAAATTTGGCCCCAAATTAACCAGCCCTGAGCATTGTAGTAGCTCGTTAATAGCATTCCAGAGCATTGTAAGAGCATTACATGGGCTGGACAATAGCTTAGACAGCTGTCAAGATGCCACTATCAAGCTCCTTTAATTCTCTTAGACAGCCCAAAGATGTTGTATGGCTTACTAACGGCGATTGTTAAATCTACAAAGAAATAGCAACAAAAGTCTATTTGGACAGCGCAACTGTTATACCAAACTATAATCTGTGGGCAAATATAATTAATTTCCAATTTAAGGTAAGTAATTTTTCACGTTTATTTGCATCTCTATCGGTAAATTGTAATGCGGGTGCAATTTTACTGTTAATATATTAGGTGATATTATCAAATATTACACGCGCCATCGAAATAATACAGTTTTACTAAAATAAATATATAAAATAAATACGGTGTGGAATCATTTATGGATTTTTACAAAAAAATACCATCTTATGAGCATTATCATCTATTTGTAGCTATGAAATAGTGTGTTTTACAGCTCTGAAATATCATAAAAATTTAACAGATTTCCGTTTTTTTTTCCATATTTAATCGTTTTGTATACATTAAAATGGCGTCAATTTGTTATCCAGCTATAATTCTAACTAAATTCTCTACAACTTCACTTTGCCGTGCAATGGCCATATTTAATTCTATTAACCAGCTGAGAACTGGACGCTAGCTGCACAATGGTTTTCAGTTATTCTAACGAATGGTGAAAGCAGCGTCTTAGGGTTCTCTAATCTTGATAGAAAACCATTTCGGGCAATTTGCAATCAATTAATAATAGTGTACCTATATATTTTTGTTATAGTGCCTGTAATAGATGCTTTGGCGCTTTAGAGCGTTTTACGTATTGGCACAAATACTAAATTCGCATACTTAATTATCTCTTACTTATGACGTAGTAGGTAAAGATGCTAATTTTATTGCTAATTAATTATTTTTGTTTTCAGAAAATAGAAATGTCGTTCAAAAAGAAAGAGGGAAAGAAAAATTATCATACCAAGTGCTTGGGAAAAGGATTGAGATGGCCTATTAAAAACGTCACTTCGAAATTGAATAAACTAGAATATTCAAAGCCTCATACAGATTGGAAAAAAAATGCAATGCATAATGAAACGGTCATCCATTGCAACTTATAATAATGCATAAAAAGTATTAACTGAAATGTTGAACCATAGTAACACGTCTGGAGAAATAAATATATTAGACGAAATCGTTGACCACAACACATTTAGTACCTACATATTTAATAACGTTATCTCATGACGTTACTCAAAAGTGTTTTCTTTAATATTTGGTTCATTAGTTGGTTATTTATTCTGTAACAGTAACAGTATTCTGCTTAAATAACCAACTAATGGTTTAACATATAGAATTACCAAAGCCAAATATGGAGTATGTGACTGATAAAATTAAACGCAGTAAATGTATACCATTACTTTTATTTTTATTGACCATTCCTTACCCAACAGCTATTAATAAATAAAAACTTCTGAGTGCCACTGACACGTCTTTATTGTTTTGTAACGGTCAAACAATATTAAAATGTGTCTTCTCATAAAGACGTGGCGCTGAGGGCATGAAAATGTACGTACGTTTTATAAAGCCCTTGCGGGTGAATCGCAGAAAAAAACATCTAATCATGACTGCTATGATCTTGCTAGTTGATAGAAGGATTCCGTCATTCAATAACTGTTTTATTTCTACTACAAAATCTTCTAGATAAATATCAAGATTCTTCGGTTTTCCGACAGCATAATAAACGCCAATGATAAATGGTTGGCTATTTCAAAAACATTACACAAAATCGGCCAATCATTATTCTACACTACTCACTACTCACCACACCTATTTAATCGGCGATTAAATAGGTGTGGAATAAAATGAGTAGTCAAGAACTAAAATTCACACCGACACCTCGACTTCTGGTGCAAAAATAGTACTGTATTTTTTTTTTTCTTTTGCTTAAGTATATCTCGAAAATGGTGTGTCCTATCGCAAAAATAATGAAAATTTCGACCCCCTTTAGGAAACCCCAAACACCTCTAAAACTCAACATTTGTGGGTAATAATTTTTCATTTTTTCCATGAAAATTCCATATAAATCACGTCGAGGCTGCCGACCCCGGCGCGCTGCTGGCTCTAAAAAAAAACACGGGGTAGGGCAAACAAGTACCACGTTGCGAAGCCAAAACATACCACATGCGAGTCGCGATTGTCAAATTCGATTTTAGTTGTGTCAAAATTGTTTTTAAATTTGGAGATATATTTTTTTAGTTAAGATTCTCATAGTCAAAAGTAAGGAATTTGAGTTATAGTTTAATTAGTTTAGTTCGGTGTACAACAGAATTGGCACCAATGCCACTTACTTAAAACTATAGTTAGCGGATTGATTAGTACATTGTGCCAGTATTCACCACCAGATTCGATTAATTTTATGGTAATTTTTCTACCTGTACAGTAGGATCCAAAAGCGGAGTACCAATCTCAAAAAGTAATAGATTGACACTACGGTTTAACTTACGACCTTCTTATATTAAGTAATTTCTATACTGTAGACACACACACTCTCATACGTCTACAAATGATTGTATTCCATAAATTCAACCGTTAAAGTAAATGACGTGATAGCTTAGTGGTTACTGTACTAGGATTAGCGCCCTCGTGCGCAACGAGTCTCGGGTTCGAATCCCACGCGCGGTGTGCTAGCCTTTTTATTGTTTTAAAAATCGCTTTTGACTATAGTTTCTTGTTCTATTCGTCTTGTTCACTAAACTCGTAAAACTTTATCATTATACCCACAGAAACCTAAATAAATTTAAATGATAGTTAACTTACGACTCATTCGACGTGACATATAGAACGGTGTTGGTTGTTATTGTGTGCTAGTGACGTGTGTTTAATCTATTAGCGGTCTTCTAGTTCATTTTAAAATGTAAGCAAATTGAATAATAGAAATGAAAGCGAATATTATTGCGCTGCATAAAAGCGGACTTAAATATCACAAATAACTGATGAAACCGGCCTGAGTGTGAGTATTATGATTTAATTATTTTATTAAGCACTTATATAAAGTATAACTGCTGATCCTTGTAGTAATTTTTAAACGTTTTATAAATATCATAACGTCTAAATAGAAGAAAAATATAAAATTTCAAAGTAAATTTAATTCCTAGATTAAATATTTATGTGAAATTTATATTTCAAATAATTTTGTTTCTAAATAGTAATACATATTAGTATGTATTTTGTTTAGTAGCCTAACAGTACCCCTTTTTTGTTTTAGTGAAATACTGTGAGTCAGTGGATGAAAAGATATGAGGAAGGGGGTAGCCTTGCCCGTCGCAAAGTGGAAGACCCCAGCTTATAAAAGAAAGCAACAGCACAAGTGGTTTCAAAAAGACAAGACATTTTGCCAAATTATTCATAGTGCGCTGTGCACTCCACGCAGAAGGTTTGCATCATGGAAAACCAGCTCAAAAAACATAAACATTAACATTAAGATATAAATTAGAAATATTTATTATTATTGACTTTTATTGATTTTAGTAATATTCACATAATATTGTGTCATATCCGTAATATGGATTATTTCGAGGTTAAGTTTCAATCTTCTTTTCGTAATGAAAATGATTACTTAAGCTATAACTTCGATAAGTCCTATTAAATACAATTTGTTAACTTTGAGGTTTGAGAGAACTAACTCACTCGCAGTAGATTTATTCCAATAGTAGTACTACTGAGTCATTTAATTGTATTGTGACAACTTGTCTGCATTTGTTATTTTTACGTGGGTAGATTTGCGTAGAAAAATGTGATTTCTTTAGAGTACCGCACATTGTAGTAATTACAGCACAATATTATTATATTACTAAGAAACAATAGCCTGATTATCATGGTTCACCAATTAGCTACTTTACTTCAATAATTGTTCTTTATGAGAAAATAAACTGTTAACAAGAAGTTATTAGTAGTTATTTTTATACCTACTTCATAAAATTATAACGAATAAACATTTTGTAATCACATAATCTTCTTAATCCTTTGTTTAAATAATAATTTAAGTAATTTAAAAAAAACATTCTCGTATAACGAATAATAAAAGAACTGATGAAATTGTTGAAAAGAAAAATAAAAGTCTCTTCGGGAGATTTGAACCCAGACCATTGTGTTTCTTAATCAATGACAATACGCTGCGAGCTACCGAGACTTGATATAAGAAGGTGAATTTTAGCGATCGTATGAACCGACCAAGGTCATACGTAGTTACTACGTAACACAGTACAGACAGAGACAGAGTACACTCTGTGCGACGGTATGTTTTTTGTATCTTTCGACGACAGTGGTGTGTGAGTACCTACTGTGGTGTGCGGTCTGGTTACATCACTTATACACACAGCTGTAGGTACGGCCTGGACCGCGAGTCATAGCAATATAACCCTTAGCATGAGAATGGACTCTTGACCGCGACCCTATGTAGAATCGTTCTCGGATCTTTTTGTACAATATCTGGTACGAAAAGATCCGAGAACGATTCATTTCATTCATTCAAAAATCTTTAATTCACTATTATTAGTAATTCCATCAGTGCATCTTGAGCAATATTTCTCTTTATTGCCTATAAAATATAATATTATCTCCCTCATGTCTGGTTTGATTCAAAACTTTCACACCCCCACCACTTCTACTTACAATCATTGTTTTAGAAAGGTCACTGACCGTATCCTTAAATTGTACGGAACTATGATCATTGGTAACAAAATCTATGTGATTAATTCGCGTTACGGGGTTATGACAAAATTGACGTTATCATAGCACTACTCACCTAAGTCTACTCTTCAATAATTCTAGAGGCTGTGAAATAGCTAATATTTACACTATAAGCTTTGGAATTAAAGTGGAGTAATACTACACTAATTTACAGCTCATGCAGTCGTTAAATGCTTTTAGCCAGCTAGTGTCAAGCTCATTGAGGAAGCATTATAATAGAATTATTTTACACCATAAAAGAATACCAATGGCATAATTAAATTCTCTAATACAGTTCAAAGCTTAGAAAGGGTGTTACTTTATCTCGTTAGCCAGCTGTTTACAAGCGTCGGTCTTCTTGATCTACTAGTAGCATTATACGTAGCCAAACGCTGGACAATGGTTCTTTCAAGTTCTACTAAAATGCATTTTGATGTTTTTTTGTCCAATGTACAGCCATTAGTCAGCTGTGCTGTTTAACAGTGTAGAGATCACCCCCCATACAGCCCCAAGAATCGTCTTATCCATTAGTACAGCTACGTAAGAGCCATTGGCTGTTATATAGCTTGTTTATGGATGTAATCTTCGCTAATGTGCTGCTTGGGATGTTTCATATAATGTGGACACTGAATGTTATAAAACATGTTATAATAACATGTTATTAATATTAACATTGTGCCGTGCGCGGGGACCCGTACGGAGGGATGAAGGAATCCTGGTGGTTGAGTGGAGCAGGTTGCACACAACACACCACTTTGGCCCGGATTTCCTCTTACACGGGAGGTCGGGGGGTAGCTACCCGCGATCAATCGGCTGAGGCATCCCATAAGCAGGATGTCAAGCAAGGATCGGCTTAGTGGGGGGGGGGGGGGGGGGGCAGCCGGCGTGGCGTGGGGTCCCGGGATGAGTTGCGGCATAGTCTCGTGCCGTATACAGTCCCGCGATTCTCCGTCGCGTGCGGGCTCGTCATCTTCCTGCTAGGGTGATCCTATACCGAAGGAGTAGCTCTGGCGTTCGCTCGTTGAACGGGCGACGTCCCCGACTGAGGGCTCCGTGGCGGGTGGAGCGCTCCAACGGTGAATCACAAACGTCCAAACCTATGGATAACGAGACAAACTCGACAAAAACCAAGCCACAAGCTGCGTCCCGCTCGTCGGATGCGCTTACAAAAGCCAACACACCACGGGCTGCGTCTTCAGATGCGCCTTCCACAATCAACGCAAGGGTTGCGTCTCAAGATGCGCCTAAGCGGCAACCGCCTATGGCTGCATCCACAGATGCACCCAATAAACATAAACGTTCGGCTGCGTCCAAGGATGCGATGAGGAAGGCGGCCGCAAGGGATGCGCCACAACAGGCTGCGTCCCGAGCAATCCCAACCTCATCTGCGTCCACGGATGCGCCCCCTAACACAATCCTGACCGAAAGGCCAAGCTCAGTTTTCGCTCAAGGCGACTCGAGGAGTAACGCAAATGTAGATGCGCCCAAAACACGGGCTGCGTCAACGGCTGCGGTCTCTGAGAGGGACCTAACGAATCTGGCCAAAGCCCCACTGGCAGGACCATCAATCGCCAACAACTGGCAAACAATATCGCACAAAAAGACGACCCTCAAGACCTCCGCCACGGCTGAGACGCCGAAAGGCGAGGATGCCACCGGCGTTAAGCGCAAGCGCAGTGCGAAGCCAAGAGGGCGGAAAAAAATATTAAAGACCAGCACGACGCCGGCCAGGGCGCAGAAGCGTTTGCGTCCCGACGATTCCATCACACCAACCGGGGTTAGTAAGAAGAGTAAGCCTGCTCGCTCCCGTACGGGTGATGGAACTTCGGTGAGCTACGCCGAAGCGGCCGCGACGTTCAGGAACAACGAGCTGTGCGTTGCCGTCATGACCGAGCCCTTTATGGACATGACGCAGGAGCAAGCGGAGGGTATCCGGCAGTTGATTGAGAGCCAACTCCGTGCTCTGCTGAAGGCAACTCCAGAACCAACCCACACAACTCAAAGCACCGCGATCCACTTCAGAGGCCGGGCCCACTTCGCCGAAGGCGTCCTCAAGACATGGTGTGAGGACGACTTCACGCTGGCCTGGCTCAAGGGGATCATAACCAATATGTCGTCCCCGTTACCGGGGACCAAGCTCACCGTTCGGCCTCAAGCCGACATACCTAAGAAGGTACTGTGCATTCTGTATGTCCCCGAAAACAGCGAGGACACATCAGAATTGCACAGGATGTTGGCGAGACAGAACCCGAACCTCAAGATGAACACCTGGACTCTGACACATGAAAGGGTCAGACAGGAGCCCCCGGGAACCTGTCTCTTCTATCGTGTGCCAGAGTCCATGGTGAAAACCATAAAAGACCAGCAGCGGCGGGTTTACTACCTCATGGGTAGTATATACATCCGTTTCCTGGAGGAGAGTAGTTCCAAGGAGGATGCCGCCGCGCTATCAAAAGCAGCAACCTCGACCGCGCCTCAGGAGGAGCTTGGTCCGTTGCTACCTGGACGTTCCCCGTCGCCTTCCGCGACGGGTAATGCTGGGGAGGCAGTGGATCTGGTGACTTCTATGGCAGCGCTGGAGGTTTTATCAACTGCGGGATCAATACAAGATCCACTCTCGTCCATTCTACTTTCGGACGAGGATTGCTTTCCGCAAGGGGAGAGAAGTGAGGGCGAGGACAGCAGCCTCTGCTCCTCTCCTTTGCGGGACTAGGATCTTGCAAACCAACCTCCAGCACAGCCAATCTGCGTCGGCCACCTTGCGCAGAGTGCTGGAAAATCAACAAGGTAAAACCATCGCCCTCATCCAAGAGCCGTGGATCAGGGGTGGCAGAATATGCGGTCTGGGTAACATCGGAGGTAAGTTGCTGCTAGACACCTCCGTAACCAATCCGCGCACCTGCATTTTTGTCCCAAAACATGTACCTAACCTTCTAATTAACGAATTCTGTTCGAGGGACCTGACAGCAATCAGGCTTTTCAGAACCGAGCAGGAACTCCCGGACATTGTACTGGCCTCGGCATACCTGCCGGGTGATGAGGACGTGCCTCTGCCAGAGCTCGCCTCACTGGTTGAGTACTGTGAAAAGGAGAAACTGGAACTAATCATCGCGACAGACTCCAATGCGCACCACACGCTCTGGGGTAATGTCAAAACCAACAACCGAGGTGAGGTAATGCTTGATTTTATTCTTAGTAATAACCTTGTTTTACTCAACAAGGGCTCTGAACCTACCTTCATAAACGCGAGATCGCAAACAATAATTGACTTAACAATAGCAACCATAGGTATTTCCAACTCCATACAGGACTGGCATGTGTCCAATGAGATATCATGCTCAGACCACAGATGGATCCGCTATACCATTAATTTTAACCTAACCAAACCACAGCCAAGAAGGGTTCCTCGCAACACAGACCAAGTCAAGTTTGTCAGATTAGTCGAGGCTGAAATAGGCAGATTACCCGCCCTTCCGGCTGAAATACCAGTAACCAACTTAGACGAACATGTAAACAACATCACATCCATCCTCCTATCTAGCTATGAACAGTCGTGTCCCCTCACGGTACCAAGGCAGGGAGCTCGCCATTCCTGGTGGAGCCCTGAACTGGAAAGACATCGACGAAAGCTGAGAAGACTGTTCAACAGAGCTAGGAACACACGGTCGCCGATAGATTGGGACCACTATACAACAGCTCGCAAAATGTATAAAAAACTGATACGCCTCAGAGGAAAGAATAGCTGGAGGCGTTTCTGTACCAACATTGAAAGTAACAACCAGGCAATGAGGGTCAAAACCTGTCTTGCTCAAGAGACAGACCACTCAATAGGATGCCTAAAAAAACCAGATAATACGTACACAACAAACGACGCTGAGACAAGCGAACTACTCCTAACCACCCACTTCCCAGGATGCCAGATTGCCACCCAGCAAAGTTGGGAACCACATAGGGAGAGAAGCACGAGCAGCTTAGATTGGGAAGTGGCGTTAGAAGTAATCAACAAAGACAAAATAACATGGGCAATCAACACCTTCTTACCTTTCAAGGCACCAGGACTGGACGGTATATTCCCAGCTCTGCTCAGGTGGAGCCGTGATTTACTGGCTGATTACCTCGTCAAGGTGTTTCGAGCCAGCCTGGCCCACCGCTACATCCCCTTAAAATGGCGAGAAGTGAAAATAATCTTTATACCGAAGCCGGGTAGGGGCGACTACACCCAGCCCAAATCTTTTAGACCCATAAGCCTCTCCTCGTTCTTCTTGAAGACACTGGAGAGGCTGGGAGATAGAAAGATCAGATCGCAAATTTCGGTACAAAGACCTTTACATCCCAATCAACACGCCTACTGTGCAGGCAAATCAACTGAATCAGCACTCCATGGCGTAGTTTCACGCATAGGACATGCTCTCAAAGCCAAAAACCCAACCCTAGGCGCCTTCATTGATATAGAGGGCGCTTTCGACAAAACTAACTTCGCCAGCATCGAACAGGCACTTGCCAAGCACGGTGTTGCGCGAACGCTCATAGAATGGATTAATAACATGTTAAAATACCGTGCTATTCAGTTTACCGTGAACACCACCACACGAGGAATCGTGAGCAGAGGCTGCCCACAGGGTGGGGTGCTGTCACCACTACTGTGGAATTTAGTCGTTAATGAGCTCATCGTAGAGCTTAACGCCAGCAGTCTTTACTCGGTAGGTTACGCGGACGATATAGCAATTCTGATTTCGGGAAAGTTTGAGGGCATCTTATGTGATCTCATGAGAAGGGCCTTCAAAATAATCGAAAGTTGGTGCGCGAAGCACGAACTGTCGGTTAACCCCTCGAAAACAGAACTAATAATGTTCACCAACAAAAGAACTCTTGGACCCCACAGGCTTCCAAAACTTTTCAACACAGAACTAACACTTAAAGACGAAGTCAAGTACTTGGGGGTGATCCTTGACAGCAAACTGCTCTGGAACAAGCATCTTGACTACAAACTTAATAAAAGCACTATTGCACTCTACCAATGTAAAAAAATGTTAGGGAAAACATGGGGGCTTTCTCCGAAGATCACTCTGTGGTTATACAAATCGGTAATCAGGCCAATGTTGGCTTATGGCGCTGGTTTGGTGGACAAGGACCGAACTCTCGACCACCATTACCAGACTACAACGCTTCCAACGACTGGCCTGTTCAGCTACCACTGGCTGCATGAGAACCACCCCAACAGCAGCCATGGAGATAGCCCTTGAACTAACTCCCCTTGACCTGTACATACAGCAGGAGGCGGCGCTAGCTGCCATCAGGCTAATGCATCTAGGCATATGGGGCAAGAACCTTACCAGTCAACACGCTAAAATCCTGGATCGGGCGATTGAGTACCAGCCTCTCATCGCTGCCCCGTGTGATAGAACACCAAACCAACCTATGTTCAACAAAAACTATATCATACAAACAGTAGAGGAAGAAAGGGATCAGTCAGGAGCCAATGAAGTGCGCATCTACACTGACGGCTCAAAAACACAAGACGGTTCAGGTGCTGGCGTACACTCCCTTGACCTCAACATCAACCTTCACATACCGCTAGGCACACACAGTTCGATCTTTCAATGTGAATGTGTTGCCTTAACACAAGCCGCAACAGCAGTAAAGCGCTTAGGCATCCGGAACTACGGCATTAAATTCCTATCCGACAGCCTATCTGTGCTCAAAGCTTTGGAAAACAAACAAACTAACAACAAACTAATTTTTGAGTGCCATCTAGCCCTGGAGAGCTTATCGACGTCCAATCGTATTGCACTCCAGTGGATCAAAGGGCACAGTGGATCTTTAGGCAATGATGCCGCAGATGAACTTGCGAAGAGAGGCTCTGATATGAAAGTGCTAGGCCCGTACCCACTTCTCCCCCTGCCTTTCTCACAACTTCGTGCGTGGATTCGCCAAAGGTCGACCAAACTCCATAACAACAGATGGTCACGGGCAACAGACTGTAGACAGTCAAAATTGGCTTTACCGATTGTACACCCGCGATTAACCAAAAAACTTCTCAGCCTGAGTAGAAATAACCTTAGAATAATAATAGGAACAATTACGGGCCATAACACACTTAACAAACACCTTTTTAACATAGGCGCCACAGACAGCCCGCTTTGCAGGGGCTGCCTTGACGCCGAGGAATCAGCCACCCACGTCATCCTGGAATGCGAGGCCGTGGCTTCTCAACGTGTAGAAATCCTCGGAACAGTGAGGTCGCTCCGCGAAGCCTGTGAAGCTCCCAGGAAGCTTCTGTGCTTTTGGGCGGAGCTAGGCTGGCTATGTTAGCCAGAATCCCCACGCACAACGGACCGAATGGGAGTCTACGTGCGGAAAAGGGAGTCCCATCATCATCATCATCATCATCATGTTATTTATTTATTTATTTATTTATTTATTTGGATCTCCAACAGAGGCTACACAATTACATGCAAGTTTACATTAAGCAGAGACAAATACAGTGTGCGCTTCCAATTATAGGAGAACACATCATTTACTTGTAATCTAGGTAGGTACATTAAGTTTGACAATTTAAAAAAAAAGACAAAAATATTTAAAAAAAAAGAAAACAATATACGAAAATCATACTTAAAGGAAACAACGTTAATGACATAAGAAATCAATAATAAAAATAATGTAAATGAACAGTTAAAAAAAAAAATTAATATAAGACAACACATAAAACTAACAAAATATTACGTCTTAGATACTATGACTCTAATGTCTTTTTTAAACTTTGGTAGTTTGCATGTAATATCCAGTTCGTTACGCTTTGATAATTCGTTATACTGCCTACAGAGCCTTGGCAAAACGGCGAAGTGTCCGAGGTTATTAATACGAATGTAACGATGAACCCAGTATCTACGTTTTTTTGTTCTTCTTTTGTTATTTAAAAGTACAACAGTCGCTGCCGCAGCTAGCAAAACGTCCTCTCATCTCGATATTGTGGATAGCACTGAAGAACGAAAAACGACAATAGTTATATAACATTGTTATATTGCGTTGTTATTCTAATGTGTACAGTATTGTTTTATGTTGCAATTTGCAATGTTGAATAACAAGGTTACATAAGACGTGTTATAAAACACAAGTTATATAACATGTTACATAGTCTGTACGCACCTTTAATAGTAATTCAAAATAACTATATCTTAAGCCAAAGAAACAAATGCTGCACGCAGAAATAGTTCCCACCTCCCGAGCACAAATTAAAGCCTCTCGCGCTGTGCCTGTCCAAATATTCACCTACTGTTCTTTTGTTAGAGTAGTAAGTGAGATCCCCTTAATGAATTCATAGTACTTTTTCCATGTTTTCATCCTCATTTCTCCGGTTACAAATTGAGCACCCTTATCCAATTTGTAACTAGAAACGTTACCTTCCCACCTACAGACAGTAATGATTATTTTCCAACGTATTTACCTTTTCTAAGATAATTTTATCAAAATGTTCAGACGCAAAGCTCGCTATTTGTAGTGTAAAATTAATGGAATAAAAGAAACTAATTATAGTAAATAATTTGCAACTGCTTTCAGGAACGATGCTTTTAATACGCGAATTTTTACGAGTAATAAATGTTATTTTCAATAGTCTTTTTATTTCAAAGAATTGTATTACTGAATTATGTCACAATGAGTTTCTATTGTTAACATAGATAATATACCTGTGTTTATATCTATTTCTTCTTCTTTGAGATTCGAGCTCTGCGCTGTGACAACGTTAGATTTAATTAAGTTCATGCTAGTGCTATAAACGAAAATTATGTCTTTCTGTTTGCTACGGTTTCAAGGCTAAGTTATTGAACCGATTTGAATGAAAGTTAAAGTAATAACTGATCTTTTTACCCAACTACGGTCAACCAAGTATGAGGGTTAATATTTTGACCAGTACGTATTGGGGTATGTATATGTTTCCCTCATAACTTCTAAACTACTTCTCATAATTTGACAAATGGGGTATCGTTAGAAGTGTTTTGATCTTCCGCTGTTTTGTTAGTGATGCCTTGTTGTGTATCAACGGAAAGCTTAATTACTTAACACATTTCAAAAATATGGTTCAAAAACTAAAATATGACTACTAAAAATTACGCTCTAAAAAGTATGAAACATGAAAATATTGTCATCTGAATGCCGTTGTAGTATGCCACCTTCCCTATGAAAACATTACATTCTAACTGTAGTTAGCGATTATATAAGCGTTAGGGCAAAGTGGCCTAAGAATTTTCAAACTTTTCAGGGCGTGATTTTTAGTATTTATAAACTACACACGTCATAAGCGATAAACATTGAAACCATGAAAGAAAACTCGAGTTCCTACGGCGAAATTGTTATTTTCTGAATGTGTTACACCAAGTTGCCAACTAGATCCTCCGCCAAAATCCATTACCGCGATCCTTGGCGCGAAACAAAAACGAACACAACGCACCATACAGACACCACCTCTTTTCTTTTATACCCCAGACATGCATGCAACCAACCAAATATCTTGAAAAACAAAACATAAGGCTCACGTACACAAAACGAATCACATCTACAAACTCCAAATTCTCAGGAGGCGAAGTGAAATGAATAAAGGCTAGTCGGACACCTCCTGGCGTCGAAAAAGACGTGGTGCGGGTGGCTCCCTCTCGCGGGAACGCCGGCAATTTCACGGTGTTCTGCCGCCGCGTTTTATAACGTGGGACGTGTATTTTTTACTGGATGCCTTGAGTTTAATAGGCAGGTCTTGGGAAGATGTTCTATAAATGTCCTGTTGGGAGCTGATTTGTTTTAGATATAAAGGACTCGAGTTAAATGATTGTGGTGGTGTTGTTGAATATTTGCGATATATTGTGTGTGTTAGAATAGGGAGGGTCGGTTGGCTCGTTGTTTAGATTTCGATGAACTCATGACTTGTATTTCAAAGATGTTTTATATGGTAGAGACATAAAAACAGCAAACCCGAAGGAAGGATCAAGAGCCAACACTAAAGAATTTAAAGCACCACCCACAAAAACCCCACTTACGTACAAGAAAAACAAATTCTAATGCATTTCCGATTTCCTTTCCAAACACTTCCATACCTCAAGCTCTCCGAACATAGCCACCATTTTTATTTGTATTCGTTCCCCTTCACTTGTTTTTGTGGAGTAATCCGTCTTCATTACGCGTTCTATTCTGTCAGCTCGAGAGCTGAGCGTCGTTCAAGACTTGGTAAGCCCTCCAGCGCTCAATTGCCGACTAATTGAATCGTCGTCGAAAGGACTGATTCGTATTGTATTCTTGTATTGTGGTTCTTGATATTTGACGAAAAAATATCTTGGAGTGTGTCGTGCTTTAGTCTTGAGGATGGTTGGTGTAAAGGAATTATGAGTTAACGGGTGTCTCCAATATTGTTCCTGAAATAGATAATAATGATGGCGTTGAACAGACTTGAATCAACAGACTTCCATCAAGAGAAAAAACCTACAGAGAAGGCACGAAAAATAACAGCACTTATGATTCATTAAACTGAATTTCAGGTCCTCACAGCCTTGTCAAATAAATCACTTCGTTTATAAAGGACTGATGTTTTAGTATTTTTACGTCTTGTTTCCAAAACAAGAGGTAAAAATACCACAACATCATAAATGCAATTAGAACTGCCGCACAAAATCACGATAAAAACTTTTTGAAATTGATTCCAATTTTCCGATATTCCTTTGTGGCTCGTCCGTTCATCGTAGAGGCTCAATGTCGATCATCGACAGGCTTTTTATCGCCCTTATCTGTTTCAAACTGCCAATACGGGCTGTTTGTGAAGTTAGATAATGCCCCGGTGCCTCCACCATATGATCTTTTGAATTTTTCATTTGTGCGGTAAATTTTCTCTTTTTGTTCAGCGTGTAAGTAATGATTTTGTTATTTCGTTCCATTACGGATGTGTTAAAACGGACTGTTTCTCTTTGTAAGATTTTGTTTGTTTTAATTTTTTTCCTGTAGTCGTTAGCAACATTTTTTTTCACCTGCGTTTATATGGTTCCGCCAAAATGTAAAATGTGTTGTGTTTTTAATAAATTCTTCTTTAATTAAACGTTTTTCTTCAACACGGTCATTCTAACGTAAGTTATGCATACTTATGCGTATTGAAACTTTTATTTTAACTTCTAATATGCGCTTTTATAATATCTAAAGTAACGATATTACTGTGGAAGTCAATGTCCACGTGACGGCGGCGTCACGCTAACACAGGGAAGTAAAATGAAATTATTTATGAAGATCACCACTGCTCTCAAAAAGATGAAGGAAAACGTGAACCTAGAACTCCTAGGATCCTAGAACCAAAAATTCGACGAGGTATGTGACATATGTATCCACCGATCGAAATTGGGACAGGGTGGTCGGTTACGGCCCGTTCCCTCTCATCGACAGGAGGCCTGTGTCATAGCAATGGGAACATTAAACATTGAGGGTTAAGGTTATTAATTCCTATCTCCAAAATAACGTTACAACATGCACATATTTCCATACATTTTATGTAGGTACGTGCACGCGAACATGTTTGTCCACGATCATGTCGTGGCATACGAAATGATAAAAGCGCGCGTTCATTTACCTTTTGCAACAGCTTCAATAAGTAATACTTCATTCATTCATTTTATAAAACCTTGTCACTATTATTTTCATCACAATGGTTATCCTCCAATACAGTGCATGTTTATTCACCCACTGAATATTTTATATCTGTCATTTACGCAAATGAAAGAACGTAACGCGAGTGTTTCACTGGTGATTTTAAAATAGCCGCCCTATCAATATGTATGACACTTTCGTTAAGCACAGATACTCGTACATTGTGTGGTATTGAGCTGTCGATTAATAAAAATTGTTTTTTACGAGTTTCGGGATTTCGGAAATTAAGGTTTTTTGTCAAATACTGTTTCTTTTGATTTTTATAACTTCAGTGTTTTTGCAAAATATAAAGCCGTTTGCCATCGAGACTTAAATGCAACAAAAATCATGGTGTAGAGAGCTAAATAGATAAATAATATGTCGAAGTATGCAGAAGGTTATCAAGACTTTGTCCTGCAGTGTAGGTCAAAATCAATTATTTATTCCCAACAAGCACATAAAAGACACTTTTGAACATTTACATTAAAATAGAATTGATTCTAGCCGCCCTTCCAAAAGGTAGTTTCGTATGGAAAACTATGAGCAAAAAATCCACCGTTATTCTAATTATATGTGATGACGATGCACCTAGAGTAAAATTACCATACCGCAATTAGTAAAGAACAAGACAGTAAATTTAATTTACTTTACATACAAATGACTCAGTGTTCTAGAATTAAAAGAGAAAACAGAAGAACTATTTCCAGCCAGAAGATACAAAATAATGCAAAAAATAAAAAGTCATACAAAAGAGATTTTAGCTAATTCGATATTCGAACGCGTTTGTGTGCTCCATTGATTTAGAAACAAAATGGCGCTGTTTGAAGTACAAACGATCCTTGTTCCACATTTTTCCGTGCATTAATGAATCCTCACATATGTCGTTTGGAAATCGGTTCGTTAGTATGTATGGATGGGAAAAAAGATGATAATGAAGAGGGAAATATCTTTAATTCAATGTTTTTGGTTAATTGGGCTACTGGTAGCAATATTGACGATTGTTTAAATGTTTCCTACATCTTTAACTTGTATTGTTATTCTTTCAATTATTTCGCTGTCAGATAATGGGTGGCATTACATATGTTTGGCTGACCCTTCGCTCCACTGCAAATGATTATCTTTTAAGTCATCTTTGTAGCAGGTAACAAAATGAATATTTCACATTAATTTAAAAAGCTACGAAAATCAACAAGGAAAACACCAGCTTTCCTTGTTGATTTTCGTAGCTTTTTGACCCTTATACCAAAAAATAACCCTTTATACCAATAAAGGGTTATTTTTTAATCAGTGCGCAAACTGTAACCATGAATTCAGCATATCATTATTTTATTTTATTTGGAAAAAAAACTACGAGTATATTACATTACTTTGACACTTACCTATCAGTAAGGTATATAAAAACAAAATCAATGTAATAACCACAACATTTTCCAGATATTAACAAATTGGTATGGGCTCATCGGTAAACTAGTTATTTTCTTATATGAGGAAATATTTATAAATATCGTTACAAGCTAACTAACTAGTCAGTTACCGCAAGACATATCCGAATTGTTCAGTACATCAATAACTTTACCTCGAAAAGCATTTTTGTTTACCTTATCTATATCAATATCTAAGAAATGTTCATTGTACATTTGCATAAGACGCTGAAGAGGTGCACGTTTACCTGCGTTTGTCCGGCCTGATGCCTGATCAAACAATCGGTAATCGTGCACTCCACGACGATGAATGGATCTAGGAACTACAAGTTTAATATCATTATGAAGGTCTATACAATTTAGCTTATTATAATAAAGGTCATGCAGTGTCTTACTTGCAGAAGCATTCGTCTCTTCTCGAGAGAGAGTCAATTATACATTGCTAAAAGTTCTTCGTAAGTTAAACGTGGAAGTTGGCATCTGAATTGCATAGTTCGTAAGAATTTTCGTTGTACTTTTTCAATGGCTATTTTGTACTTATTATACAGGGTAAGTTTTTATCCAGTGCGCAAACTGTAACCATGAATTCAGCATATCATTCTAGACCCCCTAGCGCAGAAATTTTTCGCCGGTTATTTAAAAAAAATCTGCTGTTTCATAGAAAAGTGCAATACCTACGCGGTCAAAATGTATGGAACAGCTAATTTTTTTTTATAACCGGCGACAAAATGTCTGCGTTAGGGGGTCTAGAATGATATGCTGAATTCATGGTTACAGTTTGCGCACTGGATAAAAACTTTTCCTGTATAACGGCTCCCATGTCAGACAGGTACCTACATTCAAGCTGAGAACGAATAAGTGAACGATACAGAAGTAAAAATGCGCAAAGGCGCCTAAAGTCGGTAGCTGTTCTGAAAACAAAGCCGTACATTCTAAATGCTCTGGTAATTATGTTTTCTTTAAGTAGGTACAAATGTAATTAACAATCGAATAGTATTCCCAGGTCTCTAAGGTTCGTTACTCTGTTCAGTATTATAGACCCCCTAGCGTAGAAATATTTCGTCGCTCATAAAAAAAAAAAAATGCAATACCTGCGCGGTCAAAATGTATGGAACAGCTAATGGCTTTTGTATAACCGACAGCAAATTTCTGCGCTGGGGGGTCTAGAATGATATGCTGAATTCATGGTTACAGTTTGCGCACTGGATAAAAATGTATCCTGTATACTGTAGGAATCTCACGTTGAAAACGTGGGTGAAGTGAGATTGAGGTGACTTGACTTTTCCTCTGATGCTAGAAATTGACACGCAGTCCGCAGATAAGGATTGACACTAATAACAGCTCACTTCTTAGTTTTCACGATGATCTTCTTACAGAATAGATAGGCGGGTCATACCAGTTTTAACCCATTGGTCATCCAATGGGTTAAATACAAGACTTTATTTCATGTATTATGATAATGACGTTTTAATGTTTATAGAGGTGAACATATTAATAATAAAAATAAAACGTTCAAATCAGGCAGGGCAAGAACTCAGGATTGAGTGCTTAATCGAGAAGTATTGACAAAAAAATATTTAACGCACCTCGCCCTGTGATGCTGTCGCTACCGACCGGTGGTCAAATATTCGCAATCAGTGAAAACTGGTGTGTTTGCCGTGTGCGCGAATAAATTGGGAGGCACATGGTTCAAGCCGACTCACGGATACGATCGCGAGGAGAAAAGGGTTAATTGTACCTACTGCGCTCATGTTAAACCAAAATGTATACTGGCCGAATTAATCGGTAAAGCAAAGAGCTTGTGGCTAAGTAATAACAACCGCTTGGGTCGATCGATCAGGTTATGTTACGCTTGCTGCGGTCGGTCCGTGGATCATTACATAACAAGACCCATCCGTGTCTCGGAAAGCACGTTAAGCCATTGGGGGCGGCTGTCATCGTGGGTCTAGGACAGTCATTACGGGTCAATTAGTTTTACAACCAGTCTTACTTTACAAAAGGGTAACGTATTACGCAGTTACTGGGTTGTGGAGGTCAGATAGTGCAGTCCATGTAAAATACTGATATTCAAATGCATCCTGATACTGGAAGCCGACCCCAATTGGTAAAGCAATTTTACTATGGAATCCCGAGAATGGAAACTGTGTGAGAACTGTTTAGGCCTTGGTACCGTTTTCAGCACGCAATTAAAATTACTTATGACTGTCGTTTTTATAAAAGAAAATTAAATCGAAAATAAAAACGACTTAAACTGACACTGATTCCGGTCTTAAATTTTAAAAGTAAAAATCCTACCTTCAATAACCAAATATTGACACAAGGAATAAACAAACGTCAAAAAGTACGAAATCGAATGACTGAGGCAGTTTGCATGTTTGCCTTAAAAAAGAGAAAATTAGAGTTCAGAAACGATTTTACGTTAAAAGAGGATTAAGTCAGCGGGGAGGCTGCAATCGGCTGCATTTCGACACTCCGAGATCGACGATAGACTGTGAAACGTAAACAGAGAAACAAAACAGGTTGTTTTTGTGAGCCGATCAAAAGATGCCGATTTTTTTCCGTTGTTTCAGTGTGATAATTTTGTAACACACTACTGACAGATATTCATATGAATGTCTTTCATTATGACTGTTCAACCACATTCAGTGCATTATTTACATTGTTGACAAATTTTTCGAACATTTGAAGCAATGAACTAGCAAAGTGATTCAGATTCTGATTAATAGTGTGTTACGCAGTTAGGATGTTGGTTAGGTTAGGTCCAGCGTTGATAATTCATTTAGCGATGAAGTATTAATTTATATTGTTTACCGTAACCGCAGGTAATGTTTACAGGAAGGGTTCAAAGAAGCTATCCGGGAAAAAAACACACAGTAAGAGTTCAGTATCTCACAATAACAGGTGATTTCACACTACAACATCCATTTCTCCACTCCCCATACCTCATACCAATCACACCAGTCCATCAAAACAAATAAAATCCCCGAACCACCTAATTTAACACGCTTCCCTTCAACCCGAACCTACTCAATAATTTCGAGGACACGGTGAAACACGCACGCTTTCCAGCTAGCACCGTGTCCTAACACCCTCGATACGAAACCGATGGCGAACTAAAACCCCAGAGAGTTAAGTTATGGAGGGAGGCAGGATTCAATAAAGAATTGAAATGTATTTTCTGTTAGAATTGTTTCTTGCGTGCTGGGAATACAACCCTAGCGTGATTACTGCGTGGAATGAGCGATTGTTTTCTTAATATCGTACCGATATTGCACGATATTACTTCGGTATTGGGTATGGAATGGAATAAATAATTTAATGCGGTGTGTCGTATTAATTTGAGTTGGGGTTCCGCGGCGTCATGTGTACGGTTGTCGGGTTGATTGATTGATTGCGAATATTATAGGAGCTAGTTTAGAATGTTAATCATGTATTCAAGACCAAATCGTGGGGTTTCAGATTGGGGAACAGATATAATCAAATGTCAAAACTGTCTTCAGAAGTGAGCAATAACTATGAAGACAAAGACGTATGGTGCCGACCGGAGGGCAAAAGGATGACGATGAAGAGAAACTGAAGGTCGCGGTTCCTGTACCAGTACCTACTATTTTGTCCAAATTCCAAAAGATACCACGTTGTTTCGTGTCGGTGTCGGACGTAAAAGAATAGTCGTATAAAGTAATAATCTTCCCGTGGGTGTCGTAGGAGGCGACTAAGAGACTTACTAGAGAATGGGCAGCAGCGTTCTCTATGCATTTTACCACCATACTGCGATCGCCAACCCACCTGCCAAGCGTGGCGATTATGGCAAAACCCCCCTCCCCTTTTGGGGGAGGCTTATGTCCAGCAGTGGACGTCTTTCGGCTGAAATGATGATGATGACCTCGTTGGTGTAGTGGTCGCAAATTTTCTCAGTAGCAGCTCAGAGTCTGGATGTGTGCTTGGTTGACGGAAATCGGATCGCCTCCTATTAAATGGGACTTAAACATAATTGGCGAAATGTGGATGTACTATATGTACACCTTTGCACAACCCTTCAGGGAAACAAGACGTTATGTTATGTGCCATAAAGATAGAAAACAATCGGTCGCTACACCTGTCTATAATTAATAAAACGCACACATTTACATTCATACTAGATTCCAAACAGACTGTAGTTAGATAACCCAATCCATTGTGTTTTCAAAAATAAACTCCATTTCAAAAACAATGTACGATCATTTAGATAAACCAGCACGGTATAATGGTGTGGTCACATTGTTTCAGAAGCCGCGAGATTATGTTAGACAGAAATGCCTTAATCTGCCCCGAGACCCTGTGGTTTGCCCAAGATGTACAGATTGATGTATTCTTGGCCCAAGGCTAGATGGTTTCGCTACAAGGGCTCACGGAGTAATGTATGAAAATTAATCATTAGAGATTATTTTGAATATCTTAAATATATTCTCTAGAGGGTTTTAGAGATAAATGAGTGTCAATCATAATGGTAGAGGGACTATTCTATAATTTCGTTTTAGATATAGTAATTAAAAATGCACCCTCATTTTGGTTTTAGTAATTAAAATCTTCAGTTTTTTTACGTCCGTTTTGTTCAACTTCCGCGGGTAAAACCACATTTTGGTATAAAATTTTACCTAGGAGCACTAGATTCGTCGTGGACAGCATAATACCTGCGGTGGTCAAATGCATCTGTTAAGTGATGAGCCTCTACATACTCAGCCTATAACGTTCCCACTGCTGGGACACAGGCCTCCTCTCAGTGAGAGGGAGTGGGCCATAATCCACCACGCGGGCCCAGTGCGGGTTGGTAGATGTCACATGTCTTCGATTTTTTTGATGAGCCTCTATTAGGCATGAAAAATTTATAATCTGGTTTCATGAAATATGAGTTTTCAACTGTGAGGGTTTGGCAAAAGTTAATGTTATCAATAATTCAACCAACTCAGCTTATCGCTGTCCACTGCTGGACATAGGTCACTCCCAGGCACCGCCATAACACCACGTCCTCCTCCTTCCGCAGTCGCCTTGTTTAAGTTGTCGATCCATCGAACAGGGGCGTCCCACACTAGGCTTGCCTATACGCGGTCTCCACTCCAGGACTGTCTGGTCCAACGGGAATCGGACCTTCGACAAACATGACACCAGACCACTGACACTTCAGTTTCAGCTAATTTGATAGCAAAGCTAGATTACTATCAAAAGCATCCCTCTAACGTTTGTATTCAAGTATAAAGCAGGAACAAATAGCTAATCAGCAAAACATTCCTTATTCACGCTTTAAATAATGCACTGTGATTCCCGCAAGCTTCATTAGGCTGAATACACAGCATGCTAATGCCGATACACAGTTTATGACTAGCGTACTTGGAATCCTTAATGCAATCCAGTTCTTTACGGTTGCACGGTTTTCCCAGTTTCCATTTGCCCAGTTGCCCGTTTCACCCCACCACTTTAATTAGTTCGTACTTTTATTCTACATGTAATATTCGCTCTGGCAACATTTTTATTGGTTTCCCTCATTTTTCTTTACGTTTCTGTTTTTATAATTTAGAAGTAGGAAGTTGGAAACGAAGTTTTAAAATTCTTTATTTAATTTTCTTTTGGATAAATAAGTGAAGTCATTCTGACAGACATTTTTGGCTTCTGTGTTTTGAAGGCAAATAACAGGCTTTTTATGATGTTAAGAGAAATTAAACGAGAGATATTTAATTTAACGACGTAGGTATTTAAATGAAGTGCATGTGTCAATTAAATGGTTGTTTTCTTTAATTAGAATAACTCAAAACCTGTGGTTTACATAAGCCCTGATTTGATAGCGCTGGAAGTCATTGCCTAAGCCCAGCAGTGGGATATGGGCAGTATCTTGATTTATAAATATTAATCAGATTTATATTAATATAAAATTGAAAGTATCCTCAAATGATTTTTGTATCACTGTAGTAATGATGTTTAAAAATGTTTCATTTGACAGTTAAGTACCGTAAAATAATACCGGCCGCAATCTACGAGCAGTAGGTCGTGCGTTCGAACCCAGCCGGGCGCATTACTTTGTGTAAATTATTTCATCACCACTGCTCTCAAACGGTGAAGGAAAACATCGTGAGGAAACCGGCATGTCCTAGAACAAAAAAAATCGAAGACATGTGCCATCTACCAACCTGCACTGGGCCCGCGTGGTGGATTACGGCCCACACCCTCTCACGGAGAGGAGGCCTGTGTCCCAGCAGTGGGAACGTAATAGGCTGAGTATGTATGTAAGTATGTAAATAATAGATCTTTTAACGGAATGGAATGGAATCATGATGTTTGGAGCAACGCTTAGTTTTTAAGTGTTTCTAAGTTATTTCTCCTCCAGCTTTGAAACCATAAGGTTGCCTTCAAGAAGTCTTTATCCAGTACTTAATTATATAAAAAAAAATAGATAGTTAAATATAGCTTTATACCAATTTGTATGTGTACAAGAATATAAATTCAGAAATGACAATACTGGAAAAGGTGTGTTCACTTCAACAGTCAGACAGTTAGTAAGAAGTAGCTTAGAAAGTAACGCACTTTGTTCAAAAACATTATTGAGCCAAAATAATGTTTTTGAACAAAGTGCACTATTTACTTTGCATTGTAGGTAAGCAAAGCAAATAGTATTCAAAGCATTAATTCCAATTTCATTTTCAATTTATAAACTTAAAACATCACTTCAATGATCACGAAAACATTACTTCTAAGAGAATATCTTCTTTATTTCCATTCGCATTTGATATGCTCACGAGCGACTGCCAAGGTTATTTGAATGAAGGTCAAAAAAAGGTCATCAGCTATTCGTCTATTCTTTACATTCAGTGAATTTGTGTTAGAATATTAATGTTTATTGATGTGTTTTCTCATAAGTTGGAGTATTTGTTTCGATTTTATTATGCTTGAAATCAGGTCTATAATAGTATGTCAGTTTCAAGAGGAACTTTGTTATGTCAGCCCCAAGGATCAACTCTTTAGTGTAGGCCTAGAAAAAATGTTATTCCATTCTTTGCGTCCGAAACTATTTTGCAAGCCTGAATTGAATACCTACTCTGCCAATTGAGTGACCATGCTTTGAGGCATATACGTATACCTACTATAGGCATACAGCATATATGTTTTAGTAAAAGGCACCAAAATAATGCATCATTATACAAAAGTACGTGCGGATGTTTTCGGCTCGTATTTATAAAACCATGAAGAGTAATACTTAGATGGCTTTGATATGTTGAGAGGATAATTGAATGGCGACTAACTATAGTGACCTCTTTGGTGACTAGCTTTTGCCCGCGGCTACACCTGCCTACATCTCAGAACATATTCCACGGGAACGTACTAGGGGCCATTCAAGTATTACGTAAGCAGCACCCTAGTTTCGTAACTCACGATTGATCATAATCTGTATCGTTTTGAAACGGATTGTTATACCATTGCTTCATATGTTCGAAAAATGTGTCCGTTCGACAACATAAATAACGCAATGAATATTGTTTAACTGTGAAGACGAAACCAATTATGATCAATCGTGAGTTACGCAATTAGGGTGCAGGTCTTTTGCAATTATTAACCCCTCCCTCCCTCTCGTTAGCAAAAGCAGTAAGCAAAGCTCGTACCTCCTCCCCCTCCCATGCTCACGTAAATATTGGTACACACGGCTACACATCAAGCTATATATTTCCAGTATAGCTTGATGTGTAGCCGTGTGTACATGTATTTTTCAATGTGTTCTGGTTTATTTAATGATTCATGAGTAGCATTTATAAGTATAGAAATAAGGAAAAGGCTTGGAATAGTAGAGGACTAATGCATATAATATTTATTTATGCAAATTTTATTGAGATGGTATTCAGTTTATTATATACAGGGTAAGTTTTTATCCAGTGCGCAAATTGTAACCATGAATTCCGCATATCATTCTAGAACACCTAGCCCCGGTTATGCAAAAAAAAAATGAGCTGTTTCATAGAAAAGTGCAATCCCTACGCGGTCAAAATGTATGAAACAGCTGATTTTTTTTTGTATATCAGGCGAAAAATTTGGGGTGTCTAGAATGATATGCTGAATTCGTGGTTACAATTTGCGCACTGGATAAAAACTTTTCCTGTATAGTATTCATCTTTATAACAAAACAAACAAAACAAACTTCTTAAAAAAATTGGTACATTATATTCAAGTCTTCGATGACATTGGATGTTTGCTGCTCAATATTGTGTTTCTGCTGACATCCGTGTGATTTTGGAATATCAACATCGTTTTCTTCGAGCCATTCATAAACAAGTAGGGTTGCCATATGTGTTCAAAACAAAATCGACTAAATTTTGCAGAAAATCCAAAAAGTAAAAAAAAAAAACATCATCATCATTTCAGCCGAAAGACGTCCACTGTTGAACATATGCCTCCCCCAAAACGGGGATCTTGCCATAATCGCCACGCTTGGCAGGCGGGTTGGCGATTGCAGTATGGTGGTAAAATGCATAGAGAACGCTGCTGCTCATTCTCTAATAAGTCCCTTATATAAGAACGTATGCGTTCTTATTTCCTGCGGGTGTAATATACTTGTAGATTACAAATAAAAACACAACTCACTTTCGAATACTGAATTTTAATCAACTTCTTACAGTTACACTTGTACATATACACAGTAATAATCATCGACCTCACAAGTCGACGGTCCAGCCGATAGTGCGCCCCTCTAGCAATGTATGCCTAAGGTGTCATTTTGACAACCGGAAGTCGGTAGTTAATATTTATTAAAGATAATATTTAAAAGATTATTGTAACAGGAAGTCAAAGCAGTGTTTACTAGGACATTTATAATTAAATGACAACATTGTACACAGGAAGTCAATGCACGCTAACACTTAGATGCCTTCTACGACAGCTACGGGAAGAAATGGGATGGTGCTATTCTTTTAAGTCCGACACCACAAGAAACAAAATAAACACTGTTGCCGTAATCACCTTCCAAACTCCCTCATCCCTCATGTCATCAAAAATAAGCAAAGCAAATACTTCTTCGCCCCCTTTAGTGCTCACGTAAAACGTAAATGGCCCCCCACCTTGGTTAAAATGTATGTGTTAATCTAGGTTATAGTCTATCTGTGTGCTGAAATTCATTTTAATCCGATCAGCCGTTTTAGAGCCAATCTGAAACACACATCCAAACAAACGGACGATAATTCTTCGTTACTATTTTATTATTTGTATATATAGGTATAGATGTTCTTCAGAAAAGTCAGGTAGTAGTCGCAACCGATGTGGGTACCAGATGTATGAACATAAACGAAGAAAAAAGAGTATTTGTAAAATAGGCAGCGTTTTGTAGCTTCTGCCTACCCACATGGGAAGAACGTGGAAATTTATGTTCTGATGACTAATGCATCACTTTACCAGTTTCATAAAGACTACTCAACATCTACTTAGCACAAACATCCCATCAAAACATGTGCAACTGTACAATTCAAACGTGACGCCGCATTAATGTGTGTACATCCTTACGAACAAAGAAAACTAAACCTATAAAGACATATTATATACTTCATGCAGCCCGGGGGACAAAATGGACCAATTGTTTTACCTCAACGGCTCTTTTGTGGCACAAACATAGTGTGGGCAGTTGCGTGGCTCAATTAATGTATAAATGCCACTCTTTGAAGCCAGCCGTATACACGGACGTGAATTTGGCGCAAATGTGCGTGGCAATGTTTTAGAAGCAAATACCTAGAGATAAAAATTTAGTTGAGGTAAGCTCTGATGGAAGAACTGTTTTTTTTTTTTCAGCTTGGTGTTTTTCATTGCACTATGATGTTTTTTTCATGTTAAGTTTACTGGCAAAATGTGGGTTTACTATAGATATCTCAGCCTAATCTGTCGGTGATTACAGGTGTGATGTTATGTCTAGATTAATTAAGTAAAAAAAATATAAATGAAGCCAAAAGACGAGTTTGTATGGACGATCCTTATATACTCATTTTGCATCGTATTTTTTAAGCAGATGTTCTGAAGTTTCTGCCTACCCCATAGGAAGAAGGCGTGAGTTTATGTAGGCGAAAAATAACTTAATTTTTATTATATTGAAGTCTTAAGCATTCACCTAAGCAAAAATGTTCAAAGTGTTTGTTTGCAATTTACCAAAGAACCTACTAATAAATAACACCATTGCAATCCACTTCCTCAATGCAGTCTCACTTCCCCGTCTAATAAACATCAAAACACAATGTGTACCTGTCTAGTCTTTAACATTTCCACTATGGATTCCTCTCTTCCTGTCATAAACCCTCGCTCGCCAGTGCCCGGACACTTGTAACTTCTGCCGGACACTTTAACTCTTTGAGGCACAGATTTTTATATTCAGAGTAAAACTAATATTTTTGTGTATTCTTTATTACTTAGGCTTACTTTTAAGTAGATTTTTCGGTTTTTCATATGTGGGTTGATGGGGGGGTCAGATATGGGATGGTTACTGTGGGTGACCACTGTGAAGAAAATAGCTAAATTTAGTAAGATTTTTTTATTATTATAAAGTACAAATCTAGTAACAAAAATGCGTACATATTAAAACATGAGTATTACAAAGTATTCTAAACACAAATTATTGTTTGTGGTGGCCCTCAAAACAAGATTTGCCCTCTCGGTAGCATAAGGGAACTTTGCATATTTTGCAGCCCCAAATTGTTCGCACGGGTTCTTTTTTCGTGCTGCATCTACTGCAACGCCTGGAAGTTCCTCGAACTGGCTGATGATTTGCGACAGCTAGGCGAACAGATCTAGGAACTTCAGGTTTGTGTTTTTTTATGGGACCAAACTCGGTGAGGGTGGATTTCTTCTAGGCCTGTTTTTCATGAGCGTTTTATTTCTTACATAAGCAGGCGCCAACAAATCTTGATACACGCTACGTCTATAATCTTTTAGACAGAGTTTTTCGAGACATGTGTTAGGATCTTCTTGAAGGTCCTTGTACAAAAGAAATGCATTGACTACTGAACAGTCTAAGAAATGAAAGAAAATGCGGTGCCACCATTTTTTAGATTTTCTATCAATTGCATAACTCCCCTTCAGTTGGTCAAACTTATCAACAAAGTTCATATTGTCATTGTAATCTTTGATAGCTTCCGGACAGTTAATTTCAACAGCTTCGCCATTTCTTTCGCGTCTGGTAATTTTAACGTTAATCTTAGGGTCATGAAAGTTCGTCAACAAATAAACACAACGCTTATCCTTCCATTTCATATACGACACCATTTCATTATCACTAATGCGGTAATCAGATTCACCACGTTGTAGTTTATTGTCTGCTTTTAATTCCGGCAGGTGTTTACGAGAAGCATTGACAGTTCCACAAGCATAAACTTGTTTCTCTCGTAAATCTACTTGTAAAGCATAACTATTGAAATAGTTATCAAAATACACGCGGTGGTGTTTTCCTTCCAGGCCATCACAAAACTTTCTAACAACTTTACCTCCTAAATCTGTTTCCACTCTATCTCCAACTTTTCCAGTATACATCTCAAAGTCAAGACAATAGCCAGAGGATGCACACTTAGTCCAAATCTTGTACCCGCGTTTCGTTGGTTTTTTGGGCATGTACTGCTTGAGAGAACTTCTTCCTTTGAATTTTATCATGGACTCATCTATAGCTATATTCTTTGTAGGGTAGTAGTTTTTTATAAACGAGTCTCTAATTTTATTGATAAATGGCCGGATTTTATACAGCTTGTCATAGTTAGGATCTGTTCTACTTGGCATCAAGTTGTTGTCATTCAAATGAAGGTTCCCTAGAATCCAAGAAAACCTCGTCAAAGGCATGAATGAAGATATGTATTCGTCTCGTAAGTCGGTTGAAGAAGACCAATAATCTCGGTAACTTGGGCTCTTTTTTATTCCCATAACTAAATTGAGACCAATAAATACTTCCATCTCTTCTTCTGTGACAGGATTATAAGATCCTCCTTTTTGTTGAGCATATAAGTTAGTCTGAAAGGTGATAAGTTGAACGAGTTCTTTTGTCCAGATTAGCTGAAAAATGCTAAGTGGAGATAGTTCTCTGTGAGCAGCCAGAGATAACAAGTCAGTAGGTATGTGATGTGTGGAGGGGTCAAAATCGTCAGGAGGTATAATTGAGTACGATTTTTTCCATTTTGGAATCTGTATATCAGCCCGCGCCGTAGATGGTCCTGGTTGCGGAGCTGGTGCTGATGGATGAAGGTAACGGCCGAGAAGAAGATAATCTGGCTAGAGGTGTGTCATCTTCTGATTCAAATTCAAAGATAGGTATATTAGTACCTTCGAAGTCTTCACCGAGTAAAATTTCTCCAGTCGTCGTACTTGGACCTTCGACGATGAGCTCACCTTCAACATCCGAACCATCACCCCCCGCATAACTGTCATCATCAGAAGGTATATCGACATATTCCGATAAAGCATGCTCGATTTCCTGGGTAGATAAACCCGTTCTTTTCATTATCTGCAAAAATAAAACATAAGAAATAAAACTACTTATTGTTACCTTTACAGTACGGTGGTAACCGCTGCTAACCACTATAGATAAGGTGTAATTTTAAAAAGCCTCATATGTCTATTTGTGATATTTACACTTAATATACAAGATTATTCATAATTCAACTATTTGAGAATAAAAATAATTCATATTTGTAAATATTGACTTACCAATGAAATAAAACACTTGCAGAACAACGGAATTCAAATTTCACCAGTTTTCGTTTGATAGTTTAGTTCTCCTTTTGGCCGTCAGAGTATGACTAATAACACTATTCAAATGCAACATGTTAGTGTCGTTCATATTAATACAAACTTTAACTAATAGATGTCGCTATGTCATAAAACACGCGAATAAATAGGTGGTTAATTCTACTGACCACTGTGAAGAAAAGAGTTAAGGAGGATATTTACGTTTTGTTGGCACGCAATCTGTTCGGCGACATTCCATACTTTGTGGATACGTAGATTTTGTTTCTTTGTTAATGGTATTGTGAAAACTGTTGTTGATGTGATCGGGCCTATTAGGGACGTTAGGCTAGTAGGAGTCAGTCTCACAGAAAGATAATCTATGAAGTAAAGGATTTCCAAGGCTTTCCTGGTTAAAACAATGTTCTAATTGTTTTAATTTCATTTTAAAATATAAAAACGTGAATTAAAATACAATCTCGCCACTATTAGATCATTCTAAAGACCTGTCCGTCTCAGAAATCAAACTCATCATAACAAGGCTAAGTCGTCTGTGTTGCTGGGAAATAACAGATTTTTCAACACACTTGCTCATAAAATGGCTCTAATTTCACTACAGTTAGGCACATAATGACACCTATTATCAAACTGTGACTTTTTCATTACTATTATTCACTAGTGAGTTATAGAATTGGTTGAGTTGCTTTGTTCTTAGTGAGTTATAGGTTGTTTTTTGCTTGAGTTGCTTTGTTCTTAAATACGATGATGATGATGATGATGGATGATGCTGGGTGATGATGGATGATGATGGATGATGATGGATGATGCTGGATGATGATGGATGATGATGATGGATGATGATGGATGACGATGGATTGATGAATGATGATGATGGATGATGCTGGATGATGATGGGTGATGATGAGTGATGATGGATGATGATAGATGTTGATGGATGACGATGGATGACGATGGATGACGATGGATGATGATGGATGATGATGGATGACGATGGATGATGATGGATGATGATGATGGATGATGATGGATGACGATGGATGATGATGGATGATGATGATGGATGATGATGATGATGATAGATGATGCTGGATGATGATGGGTGATGATGATGGATGATGATGGATGACGATGGATGACGATGGATGATGATGGATGATGATGGATGATGATGATGGATGATGATGATGATGATGATTTAGTATTATTTTCTTCGCAAGTGTGTTGAAAAACGTCGCATGATACACGTGTGTATTGATGATTATCGTCCTCGGCTCTCTTAAGACCCTCGCCTGACGGCTCGGGTCTCAATGGCGCCTCAGCGATAATCACCAACGTTACACACTAGTACCATAATGTACTAATATTACAGGTCAGTGAGTTTGGTATGCTTATTTTTAAGGTACTGTTTTTGAAAACTCTCGCCACATCATCTCATAACCATCTAAAATCAATTCCGATAAATATGTGATCAATAAACGGAATTAAAAAATTCAATAAAACATGTTTTATTACCCTTCGATCATTTATAACGAGTATTACAGAATATTTAACACGAGAATGTTGCCATAATACTGACTTAATTTACCCTAAAATGGAGAGAATCCGTGACAAATATGTCGCCCACACTGCTGTTCACTGACATGTATGGTTAAGGATGTTGTTGGGGTGGAATGGGTAAGTAATATATGATATAATTACAAAATCTGTAATATTAACAAGATATAACAACTGAATCTATAATTTTATTCGATATAGTGATCAGTTAATATAATAAAGGATTGATATAATTTTGAAGCAACTATTTTTTATCAGCATAACATACATTAAACATAAAATCGTTTGATATACCACTCAAAAGACATAAAACCTATTTAGTCTAATATGACCAAACACCTAGTAAAAACACAAAGCAAAATTTAGCTGTAAAAAACATGCAAACAAGCATACACCATACATGCAGCATGCAAACAAGCATACACCATACAAGCAGCATGCAAGCAAGCATTCAGCAAGCATGCAACATGCAGCAGGCATGGTTTCTGTTACGGTTTCGGCGCTGCAGGGCTCCGGTGGTCCCATGCGAGCTTATCGTCGCAGATGTGTTTCACGCTCACCACCGCGACTTCGGCTTGCTGGCCGGCTTCACCAGCCAGCCTCAGCCGCGGCGGCGAGTGTTGAAACCACCTGCTCCTAAGCTCGCGGGCCGCCTCGCCCCTCTGCGACTACGCTATTTTAAATAACACTTTAGGGGTAGGGCAGACAACACTACGTGGAGTCGGTTTTGCAGCGATTCGTTTCTGTCTCGCCGTTCCCGCAGCACGCTCAATCAAATTAATTGCAATATTATATATTTTTCAACACACTTGCTCATAAAATGGCTCTAATTTCACCGCAATTAGGCACATAATGACACCTATTATCAAACTGTGACATATTCATTACTATTATTCACTAGTGAGTTATAGCTTTTTTTTATTGGTTGAGTTGCTTTGTTCTTAAAAAGTTTCGATCCAAAAAAGGTCGTGCTCAATAGTACAAATAAATTAATATACCTATTGCTTGCTCATTTCATGCAACTTCGGAATTAAATAGATAATTTCAACTTGTACGTTTTTAATAAATAAAACTTTCACTCAAATTTAACTTTTGTTTTTTTCTGTAATAAAGAAAACTTTGAATTCCCCATTTTGTACGTGGCTAAAGCCCTATCAGCGAAAAGCAAAAAAAAAAGAAATGTCATTCTTTTAGGCCACGTTCCGAGTTACAATAATATCGATTTGACCGCGCTCACACACGACGTCCCGCGAATCGTCATAGATGACGTCATGACATGCGCCATCTTGTCAAAAATGACAGTTGTGCTGTTTTGTTTTAAGTCACATCGAATCTTTAGTTAATTTAGATTTATTTGAAATAGTGCTACTATCTAAGAAGAAAAATTGTGTGGTGTATACAAGTTTAATATGGTGAATATATGTTTTAACGTTGAGTGAACACTTTTATCGCGATCACGAGCGTTCCGTATTGATGACAAAAATGACGGTTCTTAGCTATCAGAATCATGATATCTAACTCGGAACGCAAAATATCGATGTGAGCGCTCACAGCGTTATTTTTCTAATTCGGAATGCGGCCTTAGTATAAGGCCGATCGCCATTGTTAGATGCGCGCGCATTGGAAAACTGATTACTTTTTCCCGCCATTGGCAAAAAGAAAAATCTCAACTCGTTTTCACTGTTCAAATTATAGTTATTTATTCATTAAAATGACTACAAGTACTAGTTATGAAGAAGTAGTAACACCGCCCGATATAAGATGTGAAGCCCTTAACGTTATGGAAAGTTTACTACCTAAAAACTCCAAGGACAAAATGATTTTTTAGTATTATTTTCTTCACAAGTTTGTTGAAAAACGTCGTATGATACACGTGTCTATTGATGATTACCGTCCTCGGCTCTCTTAAGACCCTCGCCTGACGGCTCGGGTCTCAATGGCGCCTCAGCGGTAATCACCAATGTTATACACTTGTACCATAATGTACTATTAAACGATAGGCCTAATGATTTTCGATTAAATAAACGTTATATACAATAACGTTATACGAAATAAGTTTTAGAGTATATAAATGTTATTATTTAAAGAAATTATATCAACAGTTGGTATAACTTACGTTTAATATATCTTGTGAACGTTATTGAAATGAAAATATACCAAATTACTTTATATGAAATGAGACGTACCCGGGTGGAATAGACCATAACGTCACGCATATATCCCCTGAAGATGAAGGCAGAGTTGCCACTAAAGTGGGTACACTACATAAATACGAAAACATTTATTCCGTCAGTCACAAATACGAACTTCAAAATACCGATTTTCATAATTTCGAATTTTTGAAAATTCCGAATATAACAACTCCGACTTATCTATCATAACTCCTATTTGTATAATTCCTAAATTTCAATATTCCTAACGTTTATAATTAATATTCTCAAAATACCGAGTTTCAATAGATCGAACAACAAAAAGTCCGACTTAATGTTAATTCGAAACATCAAAAATACGAATACCGATTATTAAAGTACCGATTAATACAAATCCGAAACTTGCAGATTTGCAGCATGTAAGCAGACATGCATCATGCAAGCAGGCATGCAACATGCAAGCACGCATACAGCATGCAAGCAGGCATGCAGCATGCAAGCAGGCAAGCAGCACGCAAGCAGGCATGCAACATGCAGCAAGCATTGTTTCTGTCACGGCTCCGGCACTGCGGGTTTTGGGCGGCCCCACGCGAGCTTATCGCCGCAGATGGTTTTAACGCTCACCGCCGCAGCTTAGCCGCGGCGGCGGGCCTTCAAACCACCTTCTCCTCAGCTCGCGGGCCGCCCCACCGCTCCGCGCCTACGCGGGCTTAAATTACACTCTAGGGTAGGGCAGACAAGACTGCGTGAATTCGGTTTTGCAGCAATTCGTTTCCGTCACTAAATTTTGTGGCACAACATGTTGACTTTTAGTTTATTCGAAGTATTAAAAATCGGAATGTCGTGTTTCGGACCGAGAACCATTCGAGCATCTGATTCTTCGAACGTATGAAAATCGGAAAAATAACATATCGCATTTACGACTTTCGGTAAAATAAATTTCGTGATTTTTAATAATAGACATTATAATTCTTAGGTATTGTGAAATTAGGACTTTTGAAAATCGGAATATCGAAATTCGGAATAAAATATTTCGGAGTATTTGGGTGTTCCCCTAAAGTATACCCAGATTCCGCCAATTATGTTTAATTCCCATGTGCTATGGGGTTAGAATATTGCCATCATTAGGGCACAAATAAACACTTCCGGCTGCCAAAAAGAAATCCTAGATAGAAATTCAAGATGGCATGGAACCCAGGACCTCATACTCAGCAGTTTGCGAACACTACACTAACGAGGCAGCCTAGAGAGGGGGTTGGGGTGAATATTTTACGGGTATTTCATAACAGGTGATCAATGGTTAAGGAAGATACGGTTCTTCGGTTCTGGTTTCCACACGATGTATTCCTTCCGTGGATTAAGCTTGACTAACAGATTTAATGGTTCCCTATATACCCCGACGATCTTGGAGACACGAGACAAGCGCGATTTCTTAGCGTGGGGTCCTGGGTTCGATTCCCAGGCCGCGCAAAGTGTTATTCGATTTTTCAATTAAGGATTTTCGAGTAGCAGCTCAGAGTTTGGAAATGGGTGGCGTGATGCCTCGGAAGCAAGTTAAGCCGGTGGTCACAGCTATCATTCGCGAAAGTGTCTAACTGTCACATAGAAAAAAATTATAGGCCTTGACGATTTTAGTGACAAGCAACCTTAGTGTGATAAAACAATTACGTGGCTGACTATACTTACGGCAGTTGCAGTTCCGCAGAGTTGGTCTTTTTTCCAACTTATCACTATTAGGTACTATATATTAAAACAAAGTCCCCCCGCCGCGTCTGTTAGCCTGTCTGAAGGCGATAAACTCAAAATCTACCGAACAGATATTCATGCGGTTTTCACCAATGGACGAAGTGATTGACGAGGAAGGTTTCATAAATTGTATATAACTCATTATGGTTTTCTGTAAATTAGCTGGAAATATGACGATGGTTGTTAAGATGTGATTAAAGATGTTGGAAACCTGGATAAACAAATAGGGTACGTATAGTATCGGTAGTAGGTGAAGCCACAGCAAAGACTAGTAAAATTATAAAACTCATATCCATGTAAAACCCAGCATAGAATTCCAATAAAAAAATGCAATACAATCATACAAACGTTGCATTACAGATACACATACACAGTCTATTTTCATGTAGTTGCTCGCATGCTAATGTATATTCAATTTATGGGTCCTATTAAAGACATTGCATTGGCAAGTGGAATGGTTCCCAGTCGGAGCACGTTGCTAGCTCGTGTAAGTCCGACTACGGAATATTAACAATCCCGCGGTATGTAGGGGTTGAGAAAACTGCCTTTTAGCAGACACTGAAAAATAAAATCTTGCTGCTACGCTTGGTGCGAATGAAATAAAGTTTTTGGAGATAGTTTTGCATGGTAACTAGGAGGATAGTGTGCGGGTTTTACGGTGTTCTGCTATGCTAACATATTGTAAAAAAAAAAACTCTTGTTGATCTATTCAGTTTACCTGTTATGCATTATTATTATTTATTTACGAGTTTCACAAAAATTGTGCTCGTTAAGGTTTAATAGAAGAGTAGGATACTAGGAAGTGGTTTTAATTCACTTGCAAGATTTGACTTTATATTGTGTGAGTTTTAAAATGTGCTAAATAAATGTATTTTCTTTCTTTCTTCCGTTCCAAACATTGCCAGTTAAATGAAAGCTTGTAAAGAAACGCAATGCCGTAATATTGTAGGTACCTACTAAGTAAAGTGGAAGTGTAAGATATTTAGCAAGTGCCAAGTTTCGTCCGGCGTGCGAAGAGGTAATTATTCTCGGAGCTTTAACTTCGTTTAAATACTTCGGAAAGAAAGGATTGCAAGAGGTTAATAGACCTTATGTATCTTGCTTGGCAATGTTCAGTAAAAGTGCATGGAGTTTTGTTTTCTTGAATGGAAGTTTCTTTATTTTCTTTCTTTACATAATTTTCTAGGTTTCAATTCAATTGAAGAGATAACAATAAAAGTGATGATTTTAGCATTCTGTTGTTTGATTGAAAAAATATATATTTTTATACTTTTTGCTATGACCTACAGGGTCTGTAACTGTACCTTAGTTTTAAGCTATTGTATGACATTTAAACATTATGAAATGTAAATAAAGGTATGATATAATTGATAGGATGTAATAATGGATATGATATGATTGCTATTGAAGCTATTGAATTTTTCAATTAGGAATTTCTTAGCTCAGCTCGAAGTCCGGGTTTGTACCTTTGTAGGTTGATGGCAAAAAGCTCGCCTCCCATAATGTGGGAGTTAAACATACTATACTGACGACACGTAGTTGTTACTATAGGTATGCCTCTGCCTAATCCTACAGAGCTTGTAATGTTATGTTACTTTATATGATGTTTTATAATAAGTTTGGTGTAAAGTATTGTAACACTGGTACTGTTTTTTCAACTATGTATCTGTTTGTTAGTCTTCAGTGATTGTTCTTCAAATATAACTTGTTATTGCATTAAAGCTGTCTTTCATTTTACAAAGACAGCTACCTACTTGAAGAGCTGTGGTGGCCCAGTGGGTATCGGCCCCGACTTACAAGTCGTAGGTTGTGGGTTCGAACTCAGGCAGGCACTTTACTTTGTGTAAATAATTTCATCACCACTGCCTTCAAAACGGTGAAGGTAAACATCATGAGCTACAACCAAAAATTCGAAGATATGTGACATCTACCAAACTACAATGGGCCCGCGTGATAGATAACTGTCCACTCCCTCTCAAAGAGAGAAGGCCTGTGTCCCAGCAGTGGGAACATTATAGGCTGCTTCATCATAATTTCAGCTGAAAGACGTCCACTGCTGGATATAGGCCTCCCCCAAAAGGGGGGTTTACCATAATCGCCACGATTGGCAGGCGGGTTGGCGACCACAGTATGGTATTCAAATGCACAAGGAACGCGCTGCCCATTCTCTGGTAAGTCCCTCAGTCGCCTTCTACGACACTCACGGGAAGAAATGGGATGATGCTATTCTTTGAAGTCCGACACCACGGAATAGGCTGATTATGCTTTCATTTTGAAATCGTGTCTAACCATTTATTCCGAATAAAAGATTAAATAGAAAACAGTGCAGTATTTTATTCGATCTTTCATTCGGAACAAAAATAATAAAGCAAGGTTGTTTCGGTCATCTAAATTGGTCAAGTATTTTTGGAAGTTACACCAAAACATTCGCTCAATATACTCGATCTTACCTTACAAGGAAGTAGAGTATCAAATGAGCCGAATCAGCCTAATGAGCCACATTCCTTAATGGATAGCAAGTCGATATATCTACTTGAGGTTCGTTGGTCTAAGTTAGGATGGTTGATTAAGGAGTCTCGTTGGTTTGTGCTTATCATAACTTAACTCTCAAGGATGTTATTCTGGCTTACTTTGATCATAATTTATTCCATATATAGGGTGAGTGTTAATCAGTGACCGACATTTAAACACATGATTGTACTCATCATTATGAACAACTTTTACTATGGGACCAAACGTGAAATCGCGAAAAAAAAAATCAGCTGTTCCCTACATTTATGTTCGCATAACTCGTCAAAATGTAGGGAATAGATGATTTTATTTTGGCGATTTTTTCAGTCACCCTATACAGGAAAAGTTTTTATCCAGTGCGCAAATTGTAACCATGAATTCAGCATATCATCTAGACCCCCTACTGCAGAAATTTTTCGCCGGTTATACAAAAAAGAAATCAGCTGTTCCATACATTTTGACCGCGTAGGTATTGCACTTTTCTATGAAACAGCTGATTTTTATTTTTATAACCGGCGAAAAATTTCTGCGCTAGGGGTTCTAGAATGGTATACTGAATTCATGGTTACAGTTTGCGCACTGGATAAAAACTTACCCTGTATAGTAGACCGAAGTAAAACAGTTTTTGAAAAACTTGATGGTCAGAAATCACCGAGACTTAGGGGTTATAAAGGGTGGCAGGGACATTGACGCGCCAACTGGAACCATGAATTCAGCACATGATTCTAGAACGCGAAATTTTTCGTTAGTTGTCAAAAAAAATCTGCTGTTTCATAGAACAGTGCAATACCTGTGCGGTTAAAATGTATGGAGCAGGAAATTTGTCGTACTTATAAATGTGAAAGTTTGGATTTTTTTACTCAATCACGCAGAAACAGCTAAACGGATTTGGATGAAATTTGGCACACACATAGTTCATAATGACCTGGATTACCATGTAGGATACTTTTTATCCCAGTAGTACGTTCCCGTGCGATAATTTCTGTATTCCATGCGGGCGAAGCCGCTGGCAAAACCTAGTTTTTAAATAAACGACGAAAAACTTCAACTTAGAGGGGTTCAGAATCATGTAATGGATGGTGACAGGTTGCACGTTTCTGTCCCTGCCCTGTATATGCGTGGTGCTTAATACACGTTAGTAACATTACTCTCCAGTTTAACATTAATTACTCAATGGCTACATTAAGACCAAACAGTGAGATTTACTGCTTAAAGTAAACAATAAGTCCAAATTAATGTGACATTTTTATCCCCAAATATTTAAAAAGCGTAAACATCTATATCGGATAAACGAAATGAGCAAAAAATAAACAAAATATCGCTATTGCGTAGAACGTAATTGCTTGTTTAATTTTCTGCGTCTACATCTTCGACATTGCCAACTCCTTCTAAGTTTTAAGGAAAGAAAGAGATAGAACACTGTAACTGTACCCTTATGTCGAGCCCCTTAGCCTAAGTCGACGTAACAAAGATATTATAAGTATGTCCGTGGGGCTCAGTAATTAAAGTTAACGAACTTAGTATGCAAATGAGGCCTCTTTATCGTTTTTGGGTTAAAACATCTATTATACGGCTTTATAAGGAGTCCCCGTGGTGTAGGGTGTGCAGAATACAGGGCAACTTCATTTTGCGGAGTAACCATAGGACGTAATGGTGTCTTTATTAATAAGGGGTAGGCTGGAATATGAACGAGGTGCATGTAATGTAGTTGTTGAGTACGTAATGCGATGCGGAAGCGTAGTACGGTCACGTGCATTAATATGTAAACACATAGCCAAATTGAAAAGCGATTCTCTCTTAAATAACGACTGCAACCTTGAGATTACTTAGGTAATTCATTATAGTGTGGGTTCAAAATATTATTTTTATAATAACATAAAATTGCAACCAGTAGCCAAAAGGCGATAATCAATTTTAAAAGTTGATAAGCGTATACATAATTATTAGTACTCCTGACTGTACCTACTAATACGCGTCTTTGACTAGTATTTTCCAGCAATGTTGCGTAGTAAGTAGTAACAAGCATTAGCATAATCACCCTATGATGTTCCCACTGCTGGGACATAGGCCTCTTCTCTATGAGTGGGAGTGGCCATAATCTACTACGCGAGCCCAGTGCCGGTTGATGTATGACACATCTTTTCATTTTTTTGGTTCTAGGACATGCCAGTTTCCTTACGATGTTTTCCTTCCTTACCGTTTTGAGAGCAGTGGTAATGAAATTAAATACAAAAAATAAAGTACCTTTCTGGGTTCAAACTCACGACCTAAAACTTGTAAGTCGTGGTCGATACCTTTGGGCCACTACTGCTCCACGCTGTAGTGCAACGTGTATGTTAAATGATCTCATAACACTATACTAGGCTAGTTCTTAGCTAATTTCAATAATAGAAATTAAATTACATTATAACCAATTATTGTTACAAGACATCACTGCCTGGTAATCAGGGGGTTCGTTCTCAATGCATTATAGGCTAAGCAGGAATATTGGTCCTTATTTGCATACTTCTTTCATTTATGAAGTGTTTTAAACCCCGTCACAAAAAAAAAAAGTTTGGATTCACATTTATGTAGACGCATTCTAGAGCTAATCTAATTTATACTCTCACCTTTCAAACAATTTCTGTATAAAACATCTGAGTAAACATCTGCGAACGTTAGAAAAACAAAGTAAAAAGGTATCTTCAGGCTTTTAAGTCGAGAGCAATCTGTGTTTGTGTACTATTGCATATTCTGAAAAGGGTTACGCTCACACTGCTAGCGAAAGGCGCTTGTTTTTGTTTCTTCATGAATACAATCGGAATGGTAATGATGTGGTGTTGGTAATGTTGTGAAGAATTTGTAGAAAATATAGATTTCTAGCTGTCGCCCCATATTGCACTTGCGTGATTTTTGTATTTCATATTTTTTGTACAAATATCCAGGATAGATCAGTGGTGGCCCAAGGCCCATTGGTAGCGGAATGTACTTTACTGGACCAACGAAGCTACCTATTATAAAATCATACTATCAATACAAACAAAAATAGCATTTCAAAGAAATTGAAAGTATCGTGAAATGTTTTTCTAACTATGAAATAATTGTGCGATTGCCAGTCTTCATTTTCCTTTGAGACCATTATAAGTATCCATCAGAAATTAATTACTATGAACTCATCGGTTATGAACCGTCTAAAAATAACTGAAGGCTTTCCTAATTATATTCTCGATACTCGTCCTTCTCTGATGTACTAATGAGTTCCATGTCCTTCATAATTAGATTGATTGTATTTTCTTTTTACTTATTTTGTAACTAGCTTTTGCCAGCGGCTTCGCCCGCGTTTAGGTCGGTGTATTATACATATAAACCTTTCTCTTGAATCACTCTATCTATTAAAAAACCTGCATCTAAATCCGATAGCTTAGTTTTAAAAATCTACGCATACATAGGGACAGACACACAGCGGGAAACAACCTTGTTTTTATACTATGTAGTGAAGTTCGCAATTCACGTGTAGGTATTTAATTTATTCATAGGTGCCCTGTTTTGTATGACAGAAAACATAATAAGTTATTGTCGTCATAACTATTACTACAGGAATCGAAGGAAATAGCCTTAATCCCTTAGAACTGCACATAATGATGGCAAGATGAAACTATGTTTTTAAAATAGGTAACACACCCTTTTTTAATACAGTCTGTCGTGTAGTAGCAAAATGAAACATTCTCTTTTGTGAGCTTTAGCTATATAGATATGATATTTATTAAAAAAAAAAAAAATACTTGTCAAATAAATGTTCCAAAACAAATAAAAACTCTCTAGAGTTCGTCGACTCAAAACGTTTGAGAACAAAATTATTATCAACAAATCAACAATATCCAACACTTGACATATAAAGCCAAGAAAAAACTACTTTCTACAAAACTAGACGCCTCAGAATGGGCCTGTCATCGCCTGAACGTTATGTCCAAGGTTCAAATTAATGGCTACCATTTGAGGACGCCCCCATATCACTTTTTCGACTCCTAGGGACTGTCCTTTGAGATTCCTTATGAAAAAAATGTGTGATATGCCTTATATTAGTAGTGGCTGACAGTAAAAGGTTTTTGTTTGTCTGTCACTCATTTTTTGATGGCGAGAATGTATGGTCGAGTTTTTCATGCGAACTATGTCCCGTGGGGGCTCGGCAGAGATATTGGATGTGGGTGTCGTATATTATAGTTGTTACGTGTTCTACGTGTTTTGTTATTGTATATCTGACGGTATTTTTGTCCTATAATTTCTTTTAGGACTTTGCTATGTGGACTTTTGCTGTGAATTTAGAAATGGAATTATGGTACATATGATAAAAAATGAGATATAACTTTTAGTTTATATATGAGACAGTTGTTACGGGTTATCAGAAACCATAAAGTCTAATAAATAAGACATACCAAGAGGCATTGTGCTGCCCAGAAACTGGGTTGGAGGTCAGATAAGTCACTCCATGTAAAATACTGGTCATTAGCTACTCCTGGTGAGACTGGAGGCCCACCCCAACATAGTTGGGATACGGCTAGGCAGGTGCTAGTGATGATTTCTTATTTTACGAAAACTATCTGCACTGTTTATTTCAGCCCACAAAGTAATTTCTTTTTAAGTATTTCAGTGGTATCGCAAAATCCTCTAGGTCACAAAAATCTTAACGTTAATTTATTAGAATAACTTTACTGATTTCTTTGTGAATATATTTAACATTTCTTTTGATAAAATATTTGCTCTAGCAGAAACCTTTACAAAACACTTCAAAACAGCACAATATTGGAGTCGCGTCAAGGCGTCAAGCGACTTGTAATATCCGGTCCAAACCAGATCGTTGGCTAAACAAAACGCCCGGGGCCATGTTCACAACATATACGCTTGCAAATTCACTCTTGTTCTAAGTTAACGTGATCTCTCTCTTCTAGCGCAGAAGAAGAGAGAGAGATGTGTGTTGTTAAGTGCAGAATGTTACAAATTAAGTATTTTAGAACTACTGATATTGTATGTTTGTTGTTGTTTGCATTGAGTGTACCTATATTGATATGTATGAACTGTAGTGTCTTTTCCATCATTTCCTCTCTTGGTCCAACTGTAAGAAAAACGCCTTCATTATTGCAGAAAAAAAAAACATGAGCATCGATCATCACTGAATACGTGGTGATAGATTAAATTCAAAGTAGACTGTTTCACGATATCATTACTCGTTGGTACATTTGGTCTTTAGATACGTAACGATAGTTTCTGAGAGCATTAGAGACCAAGTACACCTTTTGTCTGAAATCTGATAACTAGAACATAGAATTAAAGGACACATCTAACTCTTTGCCGATTTCATGGTTGATACCACTGTGAGTTGTTCAATGCATAGCTTATCAAACATAGAAGCAAACCAAAATTATAACCGAAGAAACAAAAATAAGTTGATTACACCGACACCAAAATTAAAAATTATGAAAAATAGCCCCAACTATAAAATCGCAACCATTTATAATAAATTACCGAATTATATAAAAGATGACGATAATGCAAATTCATTCTATAGCAAACTAAGATTATTTTTTATAGATAAATGTTATTACACAGTTGACGAATACATGACGGATAAAACGTTATAGATATAGGTACGAGTTACATACTCAGAGCTTCCTCTTTTCTTTTAGATCCAGCGTAATCAAAGGCATTTTGTTTATTCCAGTGACATTATATCGAGTCTTTTATTTATTTTGTATTGTATAATAACACACCATAATTCAATTACTTAATAACTGGACATGACATGATTATAACTATGTATTACTTATTCCTTAAATATTTAATTCTACTGTTTTTACTACCTACCTACTCGTACTACTGCAATCTGACTAAATGTGACTTTATGTGACTTTATGTGTGTTATTGTTTATTATTTATTACTGTTAAATTGTGACATCGAAATGACTTCGCGACATGTATTTTTCTTAAATCTTTTATTACTGATATGTGTCATAATGTGTTTAAATTCGTCATAATAAGATTAGTTTTCGTTAAAGTGATAATTATGATAATCAGAAACTCAACAGCAAACCAACATTGTGCTTTGCAGTGCCAGGGCACTGCAAAGCACAATGTTGGTTTGCTGTTGAGTTCCCATTGAGTTCCCATTGCAGAGACACAGGCCTCCTTTCAGCGAGAGGGCGTGGGCAATCAACGAATGTATTGTTTTAAGACATGCTAGTTTCCTCACGATGTTTTCTTCAGCGTTTGGACAGCAGTTACGATTAAATAATTGACACTACATATGTTATTTACGCCTTCAAGGGATAGCAAGAATATCGTCATGGCGACGCCCATCAGGCCAAAGAAAGAGAGGAAGGCCCATAGTTCGCAGGGGCGATGGCATCGTTAAAGTCGCTGGATGCGAATAGCAGAAGATAGAGACCGCTGGTCATCTCTGGACCCCGGGGCCTTCACCTTCGAAAAAGAGGGCTATTGAAACTTTGATGTAATCGTTCAAATATTTATAAAAATAAATGTAATAATCAATCAAATAAACTTAATCTTTAATAAAATAATCATTTAATTTATTTTTATTGTGATAATCATAAGATAGGCATTGTAACGAAAAATGAAAACAATTTTATATTATATAAATAAGGGAGGCCTATGTCCAGCAGTGGACGTCTTCCGGCTGATATGATGATAAATAAAATAAAATAAAAATAAAAAAAAATGTTTATTTCCAGACCACTACAGTCCACAGGAGAGGTTAGTAACATAAATCTTATACACTATGTTAGTACAATTACACACTGGAATAAATTTGAACAGTATAATTCTTCACTAACTTGCACCTGTCACATGCAGGTCAGTGAAACGACGCATGACCGCCGAGTTCACTCTGTCCGCTATCATTTTCAAGATGCCGAATATGAATTGAAATGTTTCATTACGTTTGCATGCTGTATTTATATAAAAAAAAAAAAAAATAACAAAGTTAAAAATTAATGTCCATACAAGAAACGTGTTTTTTTCGAAGTTTTTTTTTGCAGCGGGCTGTATTTGATGAACCAAAACAGGTATACAGTTGACATTTTTACAGAGGTATTTCTTGTGCCGCCATAATCTTGACCCTGGAAAAACCCGGTGTTTTTTTGGTGTTTTTTTTCCTATGGGGAACCCATTGTGTGAGAGTTCAACTCGCACTTGGACGGTAATTTTAAGAGGAAAGATAACTACCGGGCTGTCATTATACCGTGTGCAAGCGAATTCGTTTTTTTTGTACATGTTATGCAATACCGACGCGGTCAAAATATATGGAACAGCATTTTTTTTAAGGAATGTCGAAAAATTTCAACGAACAACAGAATCATGTACTGAATCCATGATTTCAGTTTCCGCGTAGATGTCCCTGCCACCCTGTATGTAAAATGGTATTTAAAGCCTGAAGAGTAAAAAAAAAATAACTTGCTTGCTTGGTTGATATTTGACATTTTCGTATTATTGTGAAGTTTATACTGTAATACATTTCCTTACTGTTGTTTTAAAACTAGCTTTTGCCAGCGGCATCGCCCGCGCGGAACTTTTATTCTCTATTTAACTTCCTTAGGGGTTGAATTTCGAAAAATTCTTCCTATTCCTTATCTACGTTATAAAGGGAACCTCTGTACAAAATTTCAGCTTTCTAGCTCCAAGGGCCAAACCCTTGGAGCTAGAAAGCTGAAATTTTGTTGCGTTGAGCGTTGATGAGTCAGTCAGTCAGTCAGGACTTTTCTTTTTATTAATGTGGATGGATTATAATATCTTAAATTTGTTTAAATTCAATAATAATAATATATGATTTGCATGCTCATGTGACGGTAGAACATGGAGGAAAATAAAACATCTATGTACTATATTACCCATGTTTGTAAATGATTTGCACTCGACAGCGCACGTCGAATATTAAAACCGATCTCAAGCTCAAACTTGCAGCTGATATAAATAACATAAACATAAATGTTTTGTTAATTTTAAGTTTCCAAGATCACACCAAATGGCCGGATCTTTAGAAAAAAATACGAAAAGAAATTTTCAATATTCAAGCTTCGACTTAAACCCTGGCCGATACATAAATATATAACAGCGCGTGGCATTATTAAATAATGAAAATCAGTTACTTTCTAATTTCTTTATTTATTTCTGAGTATATGGTACATTAAGATCTTAATATTATTAAACACTTTCACATATACTACCGTTACCGTTTTGAGAGTTGTAATTTATTTTGATATTTTTTAAATCAATGATCATTATTCTTTTATTTTTGGTGATTACTCGATTTGAATTCAACTAAATGGTAATTTTAATGAAGAGCGGATAACACCGAATGGAGTTGCGTCTGTCATGGCGGGCGAATGTCGTGTCAATTCCAATTTGTTGACAGTCGTTGCACGTGGTGGTAACTCGCAAACCCATTCCCCCTTATTACAGAACATGGTTTTTCTTTAGGTATGGTTTAAACCTTCGAGCCTGTTTTTTAAATTAGAACCTAACTGAAATCGAAATACAGCTCCTTTTACAAAACTGACAAGTTAGTCCAGTGCTAAATTGTCAGTTTTGAAAAAGGAGCTGTAATTCTATTTCAGTTCTAAGTTCTTATTTCAAAAACAGGCTCGATGGTTTAAACCATACCTAAAGAAAAACCTTGTTTTGTAATAAGGGGGATTGGGTCTAAATCGTTAATTATTACTGCAATCCTTAATTGTTTAAGTAATTTAAGTGTCTGTATAATTTAAATAGTGAACAGTCAACGCTACAGTGTATTTATTTCAACGTTTCCTGAAGTTTAACGCCCACAATGCATTCGCGTGCTGACGAGGTCACGAATCGGCAGTCAGATGCTACAGCCCGGCTTCCCGATTTCCCGTTATATATGTGACCTGCGGTAGCGAAACCATAGCGCAATCTAATTCGATCACAACGCCATCTATCGCGCTATGAGAAAACTCTGCCATCAACGGAAAATATGGAAACATTTTATTAGTAACTTGAATTATTTAGGTATGATATTGGACATATTCTACAACAGCGTAAAAATATATTCCACATTTACTAACTAGAACAATTCAATCAATTCTTTTGAAAATAAAATTTTATTGCAGCACATTCTAATGTGAAATACGATTTCACGGTGTCACCTGAATTGAATAAAGCGCGATACAAAAATCTTGACTACCTAGTACTTTATTTTAGCGACTGGGGTTTAAATTCTCATATCTGAAGAAAAATGTGAAAGATAAGTTTGTTGTAATTTATGTGAACTACGCTCGCTTTGTTCTTGCACTTTATAGTCAGAAATAGAGTTTAGTTCACTATTTTAGTGGTTACCTATGAAAATGTTGTACTTTTGACTTTTTTTAAGATTCCACAGTTGCTACGGCGCCGGCGTAGCGCTAATACATCAGCTACACTGTCGTAGCGTAAACTAAACCATGAAATACGGGTTCAACCGTACGAATGTGTTCGTATATCCATACTACAACTCAAACTGAGTATAGTTTCTCGTGTTTAAATTTTTAATTTATTTCACTTTTACACTTGCTACGCCGTAGCCATCATGGCTACGTTAGCTACGGCGTAGCAGGTGTGTAGTATAATCACCGTATAATGTTCCCACTGCAGGGACACATTCCTCCTCTCTGTGAGAGGGAGTAGGCCGTAATCCACCATGCGGGCCCAGTGCGAATAGATGTCACATATCTTCGAATCTTTGGTTCTAGGACATGCCGGTTTCCTCACGATGTTTTCTTTCACCGTTTTCAGAAATAAATAAATCAAACGATGAAGATGTTTGGTGCTGAAATAATTTAAGTACACAAAGTAAAGTGCTTGTCTGGGTCTGCCTAGCAGGTGTGTATTACCTATAAACTCACAAATTTTACCTCTTTATAATAATAATAGGTTTAAATAAAAACATAGAAGATGTTTAGTCCTTAAATCTATCTTATATCTATATATATAAAAATGAATCGCCGAAATGTATGTACTCGCATAACTTCCAAACGACTGCACCAAATTGGATGATTCTTTTTTTATGTGTTCCTTATTGTCAGGAAAAGGTTTGTATATAAGAAAATTTATAAAAAATACATAGATTTGATCAAAATTATTGTGAAATTATTGATAATCCAACTGATTTGATTTTACCGGAAGGGTTATACTTCCTCAGTCGCGACTGGATAAATAAAATATGGTGGTACGAAGTTCGCGGTCAGCTAGTAAAACAATAAAACTCAATAACCAATTGTCCTTTTAATTTAAGTGCCAGTTCAGAAAATGTGATCATAAAATTCGTGTCCCTTAATTATGTGAAGTATATTAGCGGCCCCCTTCGCCCTTGAGGCCCGGAATGTCGAAGGATTAATGGGGCCCCGGGCGATGTGTGCATTGACATTTTTAGCTTAACCTTACAGTGCCTCAGTTTTGAGTGTTCATAGGTAATGTTATCCTTGATACTGTGAGGTATTCGGAGGGTTGTTCTGAAGGAAACCTTTGGGATTGAATGAGAGAAAAGGAAGCCTTCTGTGGTTGGGGTGGTGAGTTTTGTTTATCTATGTTAACACTTTATGATAATGATGATACCTCTCAAGGAAATACGTTCATTATCACGAAATAGATGGAAACTACGTGCGATGAGGACTACACGCCCCATTTCTTTTGTCTGAAGGTGTAATGGTATATTTTTTCAAACTCAAACCGTACATATATGTATACACCACCTATATATATGTATAGGTACTCCATATACTTTGGAAGCTTCATCATTCTGACTAACCAATTGTTTGAGTTCAAAAGTGCCTGTAAATGGCTTAATTTATATATTTCAAAGGCAAGAAAACCCAAAGACTTTCTTTTAAGTTATATTGTTACAAAAATATAACTATAAAAATATATCATTAATGTTGAATTTATATGTGAGAACGATGTAAAAATGACGTATACGTTAAATGAGTTCAGAACACAGTAAAAAGAAACAAAAAATAATAATAATTCGTAACAACTAAAAGATGTCCAGTGCTAACTGACGGTGCCGGTTTATCAACAGCATCATTCAGCTCAACCATTTTGAAGGGAGCTAAATGATCTAATACACGCGCCGAGATATTTGAGTGAGCATGACATCTAACAGCAACAGGGTACACTCAAGTCAATGAAAGATATATTACCCGGTAAATGGTAGCTCTATAGTACATATTACTCACACCTGTCCTGTGCAATTAAATCATTGAAAGGAGATTGAGTTTATACAATGCAAAGATAGTCTTACTGTCGTTATGTTGTTTGTTCCATTCTATTTGCCATTTCGCTTGGCTCTCCAGTTCAATTCAAATTCCACTCACTCCAAATTTCATAACCCAAATATTTCACCTAATTGACTTTCATACATGTATTTCTTTCAACCCTATCCCCTCGTATTAACCATTCTATTTCCTTATTAATATTCAGCGAACGTTCGGACCGGCAACCTTACGGGCTAACTTCTTAGCCTCCACATTCTATGAACGCAGAATTATCATATTTTAGATATTTGAACACAGCCAATTTTGTGGTTTAAAGAGAATCGCGTTCCTCACGAAACTTGCGATATTGTTTCTGGTTAATTTTATGTAGATTTTGGGTTATTTTTAGTCAGTCTTTAGTTCCAAAATATACGTTTTTGGTTAAATTAATGTACAATTATGGTAATATTTTAATGTTATTCTAGAGAGCAGAGGTGGCCCAGTGGTAGCAGCCCCGACTTATAAATTGTACGTCATGGGTTCGAACCCAGGCTCTGAAAAATGGTGAAGGAAAACATCGTGGGTTAACCTGCACTATCTCACAGAGAGGACCTGCCCAGCAGTGGTAACGAAAGTGGGTGATTAAGAATGTTTTTAGAATTTTTAGAAATTCCTGGTTTTTAGAATTCGCACGAATTTTATTTCTATGCCGTTGTAAAGAAATTTGCAAGGTAACAAGTTTGGCTGTGGTACTAATATCCGAGATAGACCGCTCGAGGCTTAGAAGCGCTATTCAATAAGACAGTAATTTACTTCAAAACAGGTTATTCGGTAATTAGCCTTAGTTGTCTCTTTTGGCGGTAAACACATTAAAATAACATCATTTACATTGTATTGAGAACCACAATTTCAAATTGAGAACCATCTGGATAATAATATTGTCAATTCCTATGGGCCTTTAGAACCCCATTATAATTTGGTCCTTCGAGCCGGATGTTCAAACATTTGAATGTTAAGGCAACCGGTGTTTAGTATACCACTGTTTTCGAATACAATGCAAATTACATAACACAAACAGTGACTTAGTAAAAGAACAAAGAAAAAGGATTTATTTTCTAAGGAAAGTGAATTCGTCGCTCAACAAAATGCTATTTATGATCAACATAATTTGTCAGAACCTTTTTCACACATTTGTATACAAGTCATATCTTATGAATGTCCGATGCTTCCCCGCGCCGACTATGCGAGAGGGTTATTTTTCTACCCTCAAGCTAAGGGTGTGAAGTGGAGAAGGGAAAAATGGACACTCACCGGTTTTTTGGGACGCGTATATTTGAATTACGTTGGAATGCAGCTTATTTATCAAGTAGTATTAACTAGTTTTTTTTATTAAATAAGAAGGGCGAGCTTTTTTCTGTAATGCATACAAACAACTTGGATTTAAGAGAAGCGATATTGTCTTAAGTATTTTTCTTATTTTAATTAAATGAAGGCTACATTTGAAATATTATTATACGACGAGTAATATTCGTTTACGACATTCTTGTTAGATATTTATTGGAGATGCTCTTCAATTAATAAGTAATATTCATACCGTCAAGTTCCATAATTTATTCGGAAATTATTGACGATGTCGTTAAGAACTCCTTAACGCTTTGCCTCATCTTAGTATCAAGGTCAAGTTTGCGATTAGAAATTAAGGACAAATAATGTATAGTACTGAAGTGTTTGTGTTATTAATATCGAGCTTACACGGTAAAACATTTTTAATCATCTAATTTAGTTTAACATCAAAATAAATAACTTATTTTATTTCAGTAAAAACACATTTACGGTTTACAAACCAAATTTTCCTAGTATAAATAGAACATTCCAGAAAGAAGTGTATCGTAGGTGCATTAATGAAAAATTATTTGTATCACAACCACCAGCGCCTTCCAAACTAGGTGACATGAAAAACTGCTAAAATGGTGATCCATGTGCTATCACTATGTAGCATGTGAATCACCATTTTTGTTACAAATTTATAAAATAGACAAGAAAACTTCCACCAAGCATAATGCTGTGCTATGAAACCCAGCACAGTGCTGGTTTTCAGTGGTCACCTGAAAACGACGTACCAAAATTAGGTTAGGACTTTTACAGATTAGACAAAACAAGTAATAAAGTAAAATAAACTAGGCAGTACTTAGAATTTATAACAAAACTATACAACCAATAAGACAGAGACAAAGGTCATGTCCAATGCCCATGTAACACCCACTCTCGTAACGGTCGGAGGCGCTGCACTCGAAGTTGTGGACGAGTACGTTTACCTAGGACAAACTATTCAGTTAGGTAGGTCGAGAAAGAGGTTAATCGTCGAATCCGACTCAGCTGGGCAGTGTTCGGGAAGCTACGTAATATCTTCTCATCCCACATACGCAGTGTCTCAAGACGAAAGTCTTTAACAGTGCGTGTTGCCAGTGATGACATTGGAACCGAAACTTGGTCGCTCACAATGGTTCTCATAAGCAGGTTTAAAGTCACCCAAAGGGCAATGGAGAGGGCTATGCTTGGAGTTTCGTTGCGTGATCGGATCCGCAGAAGAACCAAGGTAGCTGACATACCCCGAAGAATTGCCAAACTTAAGTGGCAGTGGGCAGAGCACATTGCTCGCAGAACAGATGGCCGATGGTGTCGAAATGTTCTGGAGTGGCGACCGCGCATCGGAAGACGTAGCGTTGGAAGGCCTCCCACAAGGTGGACCGATGACCTTGTGAGGGCCGCAGGAGTCCGCTGGATGAGAGAAGCACAGAACCGGTCGAAGTGGCGAAGCTTGGGGTAGGCCTATGTCCAACAGTGGACGTCTTTCGCCTGAAATGATGAATGAATGATGATGAACCAATAAGATAAAAATACTGTGAAATAACCATCACCATGCATAAATAATTAAATGCTATTGCGTACCAATCCAAAACATAATAGGTACCTTGACAATAATTTTTAGTAGGTGTGTTCAGTATGATGAGTTCAGTATGGTTTGCACATACGCGTCCGAGTCCATTAATTTACGGTCACCAGCGTACCTTAATGCAAACGATGGGCACCGTGCCACCATGCTAATTCACTACCTTTTCGATTTATATTATCTTTTATGATACATTATATGTAGCGTCAACGGTACAGTTCGGGTAGAGAAGGGATATTTTTGGTGAAAAATCTACGCGTTTCCTTGAATATGACCCGGTAAAAATAAGTATATTTGAGGTTAGAAGTCAACTTTTGAAACTATTTTTTTTTAAACCTAGAAAGAAAGAAAATGTGTTTATTGCGTGAAAGGCATGATGACAACAAAAACACCTTAAAGATAATTTAAAAAAAAAATGTGGCAATTGATGTTTCACATAGACAATGCTTGTGTCAAAAATACCTCAGCTCATCATAATGTGAGTTGGCAAAACTAAGTAAATCAGCGTCAGGTGGCACCTCACGCTATTTTACTTATTTTGGTTGTGTTTTGAAGTTTATGACAATGACCTCTAGATTTTTAGTATCATCAGATCAGTAAAAGTCTTAATGAATCCCCTTGCAAGACAGACAACAATCCTCGGAATTGCCTATCGTCAAATTCAACGGTCAAAATAAGGAGCATATTATGTACCAGGGTTCGCAGGCAGATTGGTGACCAGAGGTTCTTTCAGAAGAACGCTGCTGCTCATCCACTTACAGTTATGAAAGCTACTTTGATTCTTGCAGTTCCACATTTAAATCTTAATTTCCACCACATTGCCACATAACATTACCTAGACCGAGATTCCAACTCGCTTTATTCTAAAGCTATATTCTGACGTCACAGTGCTCAACTCCGCGTTAAGTTTGAGAGCGTAGCACTGCAATATCCGGACGGAACATGTGTAGTGACGGTACACGAGGAACGAACGCCTTCTAGGAGAGCGGCTATATTGATTCAGATCCGGTTATTGCAATGGTTGTATGAAACTGGAGCTTTTCTGAGATGGGGGTCGGATTTGTGAAATCTGACGTGAAAATTTGATATGTGTATTATAAGAGCTCAGAAAAACAAAGTGTAAGATTAATCATCATCATCTGCCTAGCCTTTTTCCCAACTATGTTGGGGTCGGCTTCCAGTCTAACCGGATGCAGCTGAATACCAGTATTTTACGTGGAGCGACTGCCTATCTGACCTTTACAACCCAGTTACTGGGTAATACGATACCCCTTGGTAAGACTGGTTGTCAGACTTTCGGGCGTCTGACGACCCGTAACGACTGTCAAAGATCCACAAATGACAGCCGGGACCAACGGCTTAACGTGCTTTTCGAGGCACGGAGGGGACTAATAAAATATTTAATTGAAAATGCACAATGTAGTAGGTACAATAGAAAGTAGATGTTAAGCCGTCGGTGTCCGCCAGGAAAGAGAATGAATGCCTCGGCGCATGCCAGCAAGGCGCGCCCGCCGCCCGCGTGTTGCTATCTTCACAGTTGTCAACTTCACGACAGTTCTCGAGCGCTATCTACTGCCTTACAGTATTTTTATTATAGGTGGAAAAATACACGTAAAAGACGTCTAATAAAAGCTATTTATAAGGCAGATGTGACTGAAGTCACGCAAGACCAAAAGGACACATAGTGACCTTATCGGTGATGTTTTTGTGAAAATTCAGGAGCTCAGTACTCGCAACTAGTGTGCGTGTACGTACACGAAACAAAAGTGGTACGGGGGTGGGTTCGCAGCTGGTGACGTTCCTCCGTAGTACCTTGCTCCCAAGGGAAGCAGGCGTGAGTTTTTGTTTGTATGTACGACACGTAGGTAGACATAACTGCGAAATGTGGATGTACTGCAGGTACACCTTTGACCTTCGCTTATGTTTTTTCTATTAGTTTTTTTCCGACCACATGCCGTGCCCATGCAGGTTTATGTGAAATATTTTGATTGGAAAATATTTTGATTTGATTTGATTTTGACCGATGTCTGTTGGGTACAGGTGTCCAGGTTTCCCTTTGAAAGTTTTCCAAATTGTAATTTTGAACAATGTCTACCATCGAAGTATGTCTAAATCATCACACTAGTACGCCACTTCTGTTGGACACGTCAATGTTTTAAAGCAAGCTTTGTCGCCCTCTCCATGTGAGCATAAATTGTTTGGTAGCCTTGTGTAGGAACTTTGGACGTAAAGTTACAGTTCTAAGAATAATTTCTGTATCTAGCTCAGGATAAGTTAAATACTGAGCCTAGCAGACGTCATGTTGCTTGCTGTCAGCTTTTTGAACAGCTGTTTTTTTACTGAAACTATGAGGAAGAAAGATTAATTTAGAAGTTCTAAGAAAAAATAATTAGACAAGTTTTCCGGTTTGTTTTGTTTCAAACCTATGCAGCACACAGTCGTCCATATTCCATACTAAGACACGTGTCGGATATTACAGAGTCTTACGTCGTCCACGCAAACTGGGCACGTGCCGTGCAGTGTGAATACTCTGTTGTGCCGGAAAATGTCTTTAGAATATGGCAGCAACATATTTAACTTGCGCCACGTCTTGCTGCAGTTGAAAATTGTTTTGCGAAGAAAAGATGTTTTTCTTCTTCAATTTATTTTCTTTATTAATAATTTTTTTAACAATTTATGCTGTTAAATTGATGTTTTGTGTCACCCGAATATTTTTTTAGCTATGGGAATTAAATCTTATTGAAAATCAGTTCCATTTCTCATTATCATTAAGAAATCAATAGGTACAGCAATCATGCTGTGCTTATCGGTTTCTTGTCTTTTGTATCTTAAATATCAGATGTAGCAGAATCCAAAACTTAGCACATGTTTATTGTGTTGTATGTAGGTAACTGACGGCCTGCGACGTGATGCAAGCTAACGCTTAATAGCGCATACGCAATATGTGACATCTACCAACCCGCACGCAGTACTTTAAGCAGCTTTCTTGCGTAGTTAGTCTGGAATTTGGTAAATACAATATCTTTGTTGGATAGACTGAACACTAATACTCTTTTATAAATAAACGTTTCGTAATATTTAAAAAAAAATGTAAACGTATGATTAAATAGGCGCACATGTAGGCACTTAACGTCCCGAGAACCCGTAACATAAGCTACGTCTGTTTTACTTAAATGTAGCGCATACGCAATGAGCCGGAGTATGGGCGCGCGCTAAATTGTCCGTCAGTCTGGGGCGACAAATGGAATTTGTGGGAAAATGTGTTGGTACATAACTTGAAAGTGCCTGCGAAGGGCGCTGTTTAGTTCATCTTTTTTAAGAGGTAGTACATTTTTTGTCGCTTTTCTTATGTAGGTAGTCTAGAATATGGGAAAGATACAGTCCCTTTTGGGTAGACTTAAGACCAAGTTAATAAACTGGTGTTAAGATTTGCACATAATACGGCATCTCATAAACACTACACCCACATGTTGGGAATGAATATAACATCCCACTGCGTCTGAACGAATAAGTGAAATGAATTAAGCTGTGACGTCTTTGCTTGTCTGTCATTCAGCGAGTTTACTTTTATTGCTAGCCTAGTGCAGAAGAAGTGTGAAAAGAACTCTTCGAGTTAAATTCTCAGAAAAATATAATGTTTTAGTCGTCATTCATATTCTGTAATCCTTACTTACTCGTATTAGTTACATTTCACACGATTCGATACACGACAATGTGCCAGACTTATCACGAACACCCTTGAACCTCCTTTTACGATGTATCCATAACTTAGACCGTTTCACCAGTCAATATAAGACAATGGTCTTAAACTGCCTTCCAATGAAGCCTGCAATAAAGCTGTATCTACACTACAGAATCCACTTCCCCACAGGTAAATAAACCGATTAAGGGTAATTTGTAACACCGTCTACTGTGCCCCGGCGAGCGCATATTAATCATTGTTTGTGCCTATTATAACAACATTATTTCGTATTAGTGCACAATCTACGTGTTTATTGTACATCCAGTGTGGCGGGACTTTTATTTTTCTATTTGCACAAGTAATTTATTAGGTGGTGAAGCCCCGGGGTGTTTGTTTTATATTTATATTCTATTACGAAGATTTGTTGCGTGAAATATTCTGTTTTACATTTTTAAAATTTTAGGTGTTGTAATTTGCAAGGATTCTGAGTGGGATATTTTAATACGAATGTAAAATGTTTTTAATGCTCGGATGTCATATGTGGAACAAGAAGGGAGGTAAAACTTTTTCCCTTTATTGTTAATAGTACATTTTATAAACGTTGAAATACACATTCCCTGGTTATAAACAGAATTGGTCTTTTGTTGAATAGTCTTGCAATGGCCCTGCTCTGTTATTTAGCGGTGCAGTAAAATGCACCTGTTTTTTTTTGCTCAATGGGCCTGCTATGGACCTCGATCACGCCTGATAGAAAGCGGTGGATGGGGTCTATAATGATACGAGCGTGCCCGGAAGATATCTGTTAACTCTTGAGTTGGTGGCAGACGGGTTTAATATAGAAGGAAACACAGACGCTGGCTGTGTGTTCAACACTGGCTGGGCGCATAATACACTTAAAAAAGAAGCACGACGTAGGACTGGTCGGGACATCAACCAAATACGACTGGTACCCTGCACTCAACCTCTTGTGTGCTTGCCTTTACAAATGGAAAATAAACCACCCCCAATACCCTTGAAAAAATGTACCCATTACGCTCAAAACTTTAATTAAACCTTTAGACAAAAGCTTAAAACAGTTTCATTAAGTCGTTCAAAAGACAAATTCAAAGGGCGAAGCGCAGTGTAATTAATTTGAAATTATATAAAACGTCTTATTGTTCGTTAAGTAAATTTTAAAGAGGAGAAGCCCCGTGAGAATTGGCCAGGCCTGATTTAACGGGGTTCGATTTATGTTTCGAGGGCACGCTAGAGGCGCCTACAGGGAACGGTACAAGGGAGAAGCGGAGAGATGGACAGGTGTTGTTATAAAGTTTGTTATAAATATCAAGGGCCTGAAATATAAAATGTCCTGTACCATTCCAAGGTTACCTGGAACAGATCGCAGAAAGTGCTAAGGCCACCCGTTGTGTTTTATTTATTTTTGTAATGGATTTTTCGGGTGTCCAATGAAGTATAGAGGGTAGCCGGGAGTAAGCCAGGTGTAATGATGAATTCAGCGTATGATTCTAAGCCCCTTAGAGTAGAAATTCATCGTCGGTTAGAAAAAGAGATCAGCATGTCGATTCTGTAACCATCTCACCGCTTGAAGTGAGCGTCGAGTGAGCTGCCAATGTCATTCCGTCTGATGCTAGGGATCGACCAAGCATTACATATGCTAATTTTATTGATCATTTTATTACGATTTCAAAGCCAGTGTTTAAAAGTGTGCATATGCATTACATTACATTATACGCTGACAGCTCACTCCACGCTCACTCGGCTCACTTCTCCCGGTGAGATGGTTACAGAATAGCACGGCTGTTGTTTCATAGAAAAGTTAAATACTTACGCGGTGAAAATGAATACCAGAGTAAATTTTCTTTTAAATACCGGACAAAAAAAAAAAAACAACGCACCCGGCCCAGAATCATGTTCTGAATTCACGGTAACATAATAATTCTATATAATATACTACGGATATTATATAGGTAGCAACTATATAATATCCTACTAATATTAGAAATGTGAAAGTTTGTGAAGATGTATTGGATGTTTGTTACTCAATCACGCAAAAACGGCTGAACGGATTTGGATGAAATTGGGCATACAGATAGTTTATAACCTGGATTAACATATAAGATACTTTTCATCCTGACAGTACGTTCCTGTGGGATAAATTCTGACCTCCACGCGGGCGAAGCCGCTGGCAAAAGCTAGTATACGATAGTAAAACGTCATACTGAATACTTATCTGATTGAGGTGAAATCGTTTATTTTTTTTGGTTACCTGTGAAATAATTGCATTTTACTACAGACTATCCCCCTAGTTAATTTACTGTCTCCCTGTCCATAAACAGGTTGTCTAGTACATATCGCATTTAGCGACAACACCGCAGTTGTTCCCTGAAAATGAATGGTTATATGTAAATGAGCTTTGTTTTTGTGTGTATAATAAAGCATCATCACCATCATCATCTGCCTAGCCTTTTCTCAAATGTGTTGGGGTCGGTTTCCAGTCAAACCGGATGCCAGCTTTTACGCGGAGTGACTGCCTATCTGACCTCCACTATCCAGCTGCTAGGTAAAACGATATCCTTTGGTCAGTCAGACTTTTTCTGCAAAAGCATGTTCTACCAAATTTTTCTACCTCCTTAGGTATCAAAACTACTATTTAAAGTACCATGAACTGATGTTAAGGGATGTCAAATAAAATATTGTAAAGCGGATTATTGTTTATTGAAGGACCTCCATTCGCTTATAGCTTACGCCTTAGTGAGCGACTTAATTGAATTTAGCGATATACGCTCTGTTCCGGATTTGGAAAATGCTTGAAAACAACAGGACGTGTATTTAATATAATTTATATACACACGCAGATGAAATCAACAACCATTGTAACAAACAGGTGGTTTGGAAGAAATAACTTATTGTGATTTGGAAAACCACTATTTAAATGCTTTGAATTTATTTATAATTATTAATTAACACCTAATGCATTCGTTTGACTTATAGTACCTACGTAGCTTTTAATGTAACAGTTCCTAAATTACTAAAGGTTGGTAAAAAAGTTAATATTAGTGTTAAGGTCGCCTTCCCCTTTAGATACAGGTATTCATTTAATTGGATTGCCAATGAAATAGTAAAAAGCATTGTTTTAGGTGTAAAAAATAATAATTAAATTAACGGTATTCGACAATGTGGGAATGAGAGCAACAAAAATAAATATAATACTTTATCATACTTGAGTATTATCAGGGGTTGGCAGGGACATCGACGCGCAAACTGAAACCATGAATTCAGCACATGTAAAAAAACAAAAAAAAGGTAGACACCTATTTTAGTTTTTAGTTTTTGTGCCTCGACGCAGGCGCGTAGGGGCAGTTTTCTATGAACCAGCAGTTTTTTTAAAATAACCGATTAAAAAGTTCTACGCTAGGATATCTAGAATCATGTGCGGAATTCACTGTTTCAGTTTGCGTGGTGATGTCCACCCGCGCTGTATAGATATTGCTACAGATACAAAATTTTACAAATGTAGACTATCGAAACTATAAATACTTCAGCTTCTATGACTCGTGGAGTTTATATTCCAACAGTATTCATAGAAAATGTAGATATTGAGAAAGGGCGAGTCCTTTGTTTTGTACTCTTTTGTAGATGATTATCCTACCAGCAGTATTATAGTCAGTTCCTCCGAAGTCAAAGAGAATCGAGCGGAGGCACTTCCTACACTTTCTGTGGTCTGCCATAGTTGGAATAGTATGACGACATAGTTCACAACAGTAGCTTTAGTAACTCATTCAAAGAAAATGCTGAATGCATTATCTAATATCGCCCTCTATATTATTACCTAAGTAATATAATGTAAATTAAAAATCCAATTGCCAGCTATGGTTTAGTACCGTAAGGGGGATGAGCCTATTGCCATTACTGGGACCTAATGCACACTCAGGGCTGCTAAGAAATTCCGAATAGCAAACCCAACAAAACTTTGCCTCACTTGGGGATCGATCCCAGGACCCCACGCGAACACAAAAACAACGAGGCGGTGTAATATTTTTTTTTAATGGTATCTCGTAGTTGACCTTGAGAGGCCGTGACTACTTAACCGGACTTTTCTGTGGTTGCCTTAAGAAAACTTAAAGCGTCTAGCCAGGGGCGTAATACTACTTAAACTTAGCGACTGCACGCTGAGGGCACCCCCTGTGGGGTACGGGCCTCGGGTCAGGGCAAGCAAGTTGGGACAGGCTGGATCAAATCTATATCTATCAGGGAATTTAACTCTACAGGCTCAGCTGCGGCGCGGGCTGGCACTTCAACGAGCAAGGGTCGGTCGGGGGCAGTTCAACAATATACCAGCAAATTAATTCCCGTTCAATATTATTTCCTCGTAACCTACAAATACGGCAACAGGCAAAGTTTCAATGTGTAAGTCGTGACAGACTTAGATGGCTTTCATGTATAAGACTTTGTTCAACATATTATACACCACAAAGTTTGTAAGCGGAGTTTGATTATAGCATAAGTACGCCATACGTTTCAGCTTCGGCGTTCTCTGTTACAGGTGGAAGGTACGAGTATGTAAATACATACATAGGTTTACACAGTATGCTTTATAAGTAAGTAGCTAAAGGTGAGCTTCAGAGTTCTTACCAAAATAAATTGTGGGTAAATTAAAATAAGGCCGATGACAGTGCATCATGTCAGTAACGTCAGATGATACGCATTGACCGACCGACAGTGTGTGGCGTCGTATCTAACGATACGCATCGATAGACCGTCAGTGAATAGCGTCGTATCTAACGATACGCATTCAGCGACTATCAGTGTGAAGCGTCGGATCTAAATACGCTTTCACCGACCGTCAGTGTGAAGCGTCGGATCTAAATACGCTTTCACCGACCGTCAGTGTCTACTTAAATATTATATTAAAACTAGCTTTTGCCAGCGACTTCACCCGCGTGGAGGTCGGATTATTATACACATAAACCTATCTCTTGAATCACTCTGTCTATTTATGAAAATCGCTTTAAATTCCGTTGCGTAGGTAGTTTAAAAGGTCTAAGCATACAGACACGAAAAGCGACTTTGTTTTATACTACGTTAAGATGAAGATAATATGTATTATTTTTCTTAGATTAATAAAGACACATTAAAATAATTAAAAAATTTATTATGTCTGACTGGCAGTAATCGTTTCACTCAAAGCACTTAAACCACAGGCTTCTGTTTGTAATAGAAATTAATTATTATCTGAATAGTTTGATGATTCGTTTTAATAATCAAATCATTGAATTGTAAATTTTAAATCAAATTTGAAATTGAATGTGGCTATTTGAGTAAATAACATTTACGAATCCTTTTGATGTGAGCGAACGCTTTTCAGCTGCATACAATAATACAGCTGATTATTAGTCTCTCAATGTCGGGCCATTTTTATAACCACTACCAATATAGGCAAAAGGACGAATACTAGTTGTAGGTCGTAGGTTACAACCCACACTGGCACTTTACTTCGTGTAAATTATTTCATCACCACAGCTCTCAAAACGGTGAAGGAAAACATTGTTAGATAACCGACATGTCCTAGAACCAAACATTTGAAATCATGTGACATCTACTAAAACGCGCTGCGCCCGCGTGGTGGATAGAATAGAGCAGGCCTATCGAAGAGAGCAGGCTGGTGTCCCAGCAGTAGGAACAGTATAGGTTGATTATATATGTAACAAACACTCTTACTCGTCAGTGATATTAAAAAAAAAAAACGAGATGAGGTCGTTGTTTCCTATCCGATGAGAAGTAACACCGAAACAAGTCACTGTTCAGTCTTTTGTAAAGTCGAGATATTATCTTGATCAGATCATGTGAGGGTCGTGTAGATAAATATCTGAAATAATATTTTGAGGAATGAACCACACAGGTATCAGACTAATGACCACTGTTTGTTATTATAAACCAATAAGACACTTCTGCACATCCGATTGAGTTATCAGAATCTTGCAGTTATCCTGTTAAACCCATTTTAAAGAGCTTAAACGAACGATATCAATAATTATAGGGCACGTATCATCAACAGCACTAGAACATTATACAGGATGGTAGGGACATCAACGTGCAAACCGTAACCATGGATTTAATACATGATTCTAGGCTCTCCAGCGCATTTTCAGTTTAATAGTAAACGTCTTAAAGCAAAAGTTTCAGTCCGGTATTTATATTTTTTAATTTACACGTGTTAATGTGACAATAAACTATTGTTTTCTTTCTATCTGGCAAGTCATTCTATCACGGAAAGCTACTGTGGCAAAGCTTGTCCCAGCACGAAGTTATTATCAACTTTATTAATATAAACCTACCACTACCCTCCATAAACCAACTATATTTGTAAACTTAACCCCATAAAACCCATCATACAGTAACTTGTATCAATAGAGATCACCATCTAATCCTATAGCGATAACATTGTATCAAGCCACTGTGAGGGTTAACTGTACGGCAGTTAAACTACAGTTAAGCCCTGTTAACTGTTCAACCGATAGTTATAGCGGGTCAACGTCGTTAAGTATTTACGAGACTTGTCCAATCACAGGGTGACATTTTAGTCGTATTGTGGACATTGTATTGTTTTCGGCTTTATGAGGGTAAAGTAATTGTTTACTGTGGTACTTGGGAGTAGTTATATGATATTTGATAGCCGTATTAGGGGTTATTGACGTTTGGATTCTGCATCGTGATACTGCTTCGTCCCTGTACAATTTTGAAAGAGTTTTTTTTTTTTGCCAATGGTCCTCCCATTGACACGAAAAGAAGAGGAAGTTGGTAGTCAAATTAATAAACATGGTGCCATGCTGGCACTGCCGCTGCAGCTGCGGAAAACCACAAGCAGCGTAAGTATAACAACCTTTTTGGTAAATATATTTTCGAGCTGTTTGGGGTTGAAATCCTCGTGGGATCCGAGTGCTCATGCTCTCTTTAACAAAATATCGAAACGACTGGTTGACACTTACTGTGTCCTTACCGCTGGTGTTTGCCGGAGGCTAAGCATTGATATACAACATGGCAATGCCGCCAGTCTTTTAATAATAATCCTTATCACACAAGAAAGTGGTTACAAAATAGTGTGAAGTACCTGACTCACGTGCTAGGTGATAAACCTCTGTTACAAAAGCCAGAGCCCTCTCCCAGTAGGAGACATTACAGCATCTTATGCAAAAAGATGAACTAAAATGAAGAGAATATGGTAACAACAAAAAAAGTAAAATAAACTAAATACGGTTAAAAGAAGCGTGTATTGAGTATGCGAGTGTTAATAAACACACACTTACGCTCACACTTAGGCACAAACATACGTTTGTGTCTAAATGTGAGCGTAAGTGTGTGTGTATGTATGAGTATGTGCCTGTGTGTATAAGTGTGTGTGTTTAAATGTGTGTGGGTGAGTGTATATGTGTGTATGTGTGTATGTCAATGATTGATCAGGAGGGGTTTTAATGTTACGAAATATATATGAGGATTTTCTCTGTTTCGTCATAGTTCAGCGACAGTATGGCGGCTTATGATTCTGCCTGACTTTATGTAGGGTTTTTTTTTTTTGGGTGGGAAATCATCAAATGACTACTCCTGCTGAGTAGAGCAGGAGGGCGTGTCAGACTTTTACTGACTAAAACCCACCCGTGTTCCCTCAGTAGCCCATATGCCAGGGGCTGTGGTATCTCTTTCGAACAAACCCGCACCCCTGGCCCTCGGCCCTTGCGGACCCCACCAGTGGTTGCTGACATCTTTGAAGGCGCGCGTGTGGAACACAACGCGCCGTCCCGTCTACCACTTTTCGGCCGCAGGGGATAGGGAGAGCGGCTGACGCAATACCGACACTTCTCTTCCCCTGCGGCCCCACCGTGGCCGCCATCAAACGGTGGCGGCCCCGTCCAGGCCACGAAAGGGAAGAGCGCTGCTCAGAAGCACCGGCACTCCTCCTCTACCGCAGCCCGTAACCCTCAGCCGCGATGCCTCCTATCCGACATCGCGGCACACCTCAGTTGCGGTGCACCTCACCGCAACCTACTTTTTGGCCGCTACGTCAATGGTTTGAAGGCAAAAGCCCTGACGAGCGGCCCCAACTATGGGTTCTTCTTGGCTTCACCGTGGCTGGAATCCACGGTTACTGAGCCCCCCGCAACGGCAATGCGTGAACCCACTCGGGGGGGACTTTATGTAGGGTTAGTTTATTAATTTGGTAGGTTTTTGTTTATTTGTCTCTTGGCTAGTCTCTCATTACCAGTCGACAGCGATATGGATGCATTTTTCGACCCTTTATTTCAATTAAGTTAGGATGTAGGAAATTTGTTGTTTTTTAATAAATTAGTTAGAAGTAGTTACTGTAATTTTAATAATAGGTACGTAATAAAATAAACATACAACCTTAATCAACCAATTTAATGAACAAATATTTTTTCTGCACTTTGCCTACCCATTCCAAGCGGGATTTTATGTTATGTTACCTAATTTACATATGTGGAAAACGTTAAGTTTGTCTATCTATTATCACTAAGATAGCTCGGTAGGTCACCTAGTAATATGTCCTTTGTGTCATTGAGTTGCTTCGTCTTCGTCGAAGCTGGCTGGACTAAGATATTTCATTTATTATTAAATCATCGCCTTCTGAATCTTATTTGAAACAAAGTGGTTTTACTTAGAATTTATAACTGAATGACCATCTATTAAACCACCGAAAGACTGAACGTGATTGAACGGGTGACCCTTACACCTCTAGTTGACTTTCAGCTATCAAACTAGTATTAGCAACATAATAAAAAAAACTGAGTTGAATATCACAACGATCAGTATACAGATAATAATGACCAAGCATTTATAACCGCGAACAGTGGTGGCCCAGTGGTAACGGCCGCGACTTACGAGTTGTAGGTCGTACGTTCGAACCCAGCCAGGCGCATTACTTTGTGTAAATAATTTCTTCACCACTGCTCTCAAACGGTGAAGGAAAACATCGTGAGGAAACCGGCATGTCCTAGAACAAAAAATTCGAAGACATTTGACATTTACCAACCCGCACTGGGCCCGCGTGGTGGATTACGGCCCACTCCCTCTCTCGGAGAGGAGGCCTGTGTCCCAGCAGTGGGAACGTAATATGCTGAGTATGATGATGATGATTATTAATTCATAAAAGTAATAACACTGTACTAAAGCATTTATATTTATATTTCACAGTGATTTAATTAACAATAATAAAATAACTGAAAATATTTTGATTTAGCACACGGGGTCATTGACATGTGGCATGTGAACTCGGCTGTCACTATGCCGGTGGTAGTATCAGCCAATGGCCTGATGGCCGAAATCCTCGACCAACATCTCTCGAGGCTCTCGTTAGGTAGGCGGATCAAGGGCAGAAGGCAGTACTCCTCGATTCGGCTCGCAACATGAGGAGGTTCCCGTTTCTGCAGCCCTAACCACCGGTTGCTTAGACCCTGCTCCCCATGCCGGCAGTTTTTTTTTTGGTATAAAGCACTCAAAGATGTAAAGATACGTCTCAATAAATGGAGTAGAAAGTCTTGAATTGATTCGATTCATACGAGTATATATTTCAAATCTTACTAAAGCCAAGTAGTTCTATGTGAATAGATACTGACCATAGATAACTAATCTTAGAATAACTATAACAGTATCGTTATTTTAAAGGGATCTTAATAAACCTTAAAGCATAGTTAACGAGATTTTAGCGGTACTTATGTAAGGGGTTCCATATCGTAAGTTTATAAAATACTACAGTTGTTAACGCGTGGCGGCGCTAGGAGCGACATCGCGTCCGTTTTTCATCCAGTCAATAAATTAGCAAAAAGTAGTCTAAAGTGAACTGTTAATAGTGATAAATACATCCTTTTATTCGTAATGAAGTAAACATACTCACTGTGTAATTTGTTTGTGAAAGTAAACTGTGAATTTAGTGTAAACAGCAAATTAAAATTCCGTCAGTTCCAATTTTCAAATCACAACGGCCCGCGGCAAGCGCTGTCAAGTGCTTTACGCAGCTTTGCATGACTAAACGCAAATCCGCTGCAGCGCCTGTGCTGTGTTTTACTGGCATCGCTTCGCCCTATTCTCTTTTGACGTGCTTTAACGCTTGCAATGTCGAATCAATGCAATAACCTGGTGATCAACGAGCTACTATGCTTTCTGCAGTGCAAAATTGATATTATGGACGAAATTAGCTTGCTACAAATTTGTGAATCTAATTTTAACGAAAACGAAATTATAAAAGCTAAAACTATTCTCGCTGAGTCGACCAACTCTCGTTCCACGCGAAAGGGGGACGGCAAAAACAAGCGTCTCCTTCAAGACATTATAAAGATTCTTAAAGAATCTGAACCTGACACACTCCCTACTTTCGTGGCTAAAGATCTACACCGCCTACCGCCAGTAACATTCGATTACATAGACGTCACCAGCCTACTTAGAAACATTTTAATGTTAAAACAAGACGTCCACCGAATTCAGTGTGATTACGTTAAATCTACGGAGTTAAGTAATTTGAAGCAGGAAATAGAACATATCAAGACCATCCCGCAACTCAGCCAACAAAGTAAACAATCTTCGGTTAAACTATCTAACGATTTCATTTTTAAAACATCGAGCAATCACAACACCCCCGCGCCAGCCGCTTCCCCGTCTCCCGCTCCAGCGTCTCCGACGCCGCGCCCCGCACATACGCAGGTGCGTGACCCCGACCGCTCGCCAGCTGATCGTTCGAACAAGGATAGGACATTTGCAGAAGCCGTTCAGCACCAACTGAGCTTCAAACCTAACCCAATACAACGGACTAGCAGTCCTATAATAACCAATACATTGGTAGAAAACGACAACGACGACAGTTTTACGACTGTAGTAAATAAGTCACAGAAATATAAGCTAGGAAAGAAAAATAGAAATCGGCAGGGAAAAGCTGTACTGAAGTCTAATAAAATTAAAATAGTGCCTAAGGTTGCCTACATTTACGCATCACGCTTTGATACACATACCTCAGAAAAAGATATTTCTGATTTTATAACGGATTGCGGACACACGGCTGTGAAGGTTGAAAAACTTTCACAATATAAAGAAACGGCATTTTCTTCGTTCAAAATTACCATCGAACAAGATCAGGAGACCACCTTCCTAGACGCAGATTTCTGGCCTCGTGGTGTGGAGTACAGAAGATTTAGAGTGAAACGCGTTTATACAGATCTGAATAAGCCTCCCGCGCTCAAAAGTAATGAAAATTAACCTAGTCTCTTTTAACTGCCGATCTATAAAGCGATCATGTAACCATGTTACAGACCTTTGCAAAACACACGAAATAGTTGCCCTTCAAGAACATTGGCTGCTACCTGACGACTTAGGTTACCTTAGTAATATTCACTCTGACTTTTCATACCACGGAGTATCGGCAGTGGACACGAGCGCGGGTGTGTTAAAAGGAAGGCCATATGGAGGCGTTGCAATTTTATGGAAGAAATCTTTGTTTCTCAATGTTACACCGATTGACACCGGCTCGACGCGCGTGGCGGCCGTGTGTATGCAGCTCGATGGCGGACGGAGTTTCGTCGTAATGTCGGTATACATGCCTACTGAGGACGCGGACAACCTACCTCTGTTTACGGAATGCCTAGGTGTGATCAGTGCGGTTATGGAAGTGAACGATGTGGAGAGTGTTTTTGTGCTCGGTGATTTTAATGCCGATGTTTCGCGCTCAAGCAGTCTATTCGGGTGTAAGCTGATGGAGTTCTGCCATGATCTGGGCTGGGTTTGTGCAGATCTTGCTATGCTTGGTTTGTCCTCAGATTCTTTTACATATTTAAGTGATGCTCATGGCACCACAAGCTGGCTCGATCATTGCATAGCTACCTCAGCAGGGTTGACTATAATTGATAATATCCAAATTTTAAACGATGTTTACTACTCAGACCATTTCCCATTAGTAATTAGTTGCAATATTGATGCCATTATGCCTAAAATTAATAAATCACAGTGTCAGAAAAATAATAAGGTAGTTTGGGGTTCTAGAACTTTTGAACAGAAATGTAATTATGCTAAATTATGTGAGAAGTATTTAAACTCTTGTGACTGGCCTAGTATTCCCTGCCAAGGTGTCTCATGCCAAAGTAATGATCACTTTCACCTGATTGATCAGTGTTATTCTCAAGTAGTTAAGATTTTATGTAAAGCTGCTAAATACTCGTATCAGGGCAAAACATATAACACCAAAAACACGGTTGTTGGTTGGAACTACCATGTTAAGGATTGTCACACAATAGCTAGACAGTATTATCAATTATGGATATTTTATGGACGCCCTACTCAGGGAAGGATTTATGATGACATGATTCACAGTAAAAAAGTTTTCAAAAATAAGTTAAAATGGTGCCAGTTAAATGAAAATAAAATAAAAATGGACATTGTAGCTACACACAGATACAATAAAGACTTCGGAAACTTCTGGAAGGAAACCAATAAATTAAATTATAAATGTAGTCTCCCTTTATCCATAAATGGTGATCAGAATCCCGTTAATATTGCTAATATGTTTGTAAATAAATTTAATCCGCCTCCACCGTCACCTCCGACCACTACTGTCAGCAGTTCGAGCGTGTCGCGCTCGGCCCATGGTGGCGCGGGGATCTCGCAGCCGCCGCCGCGCGCGCCGCTGGCGTCGCTGCCGGCGGCGAGCGCGGCGGAGGTGGCGCTGTCAGGTGAACTTAGTGAGTTACACGTCACAGCGGAGGATGTATTTGAATGTGTTAAAGGTATGAAACGTGGCAAGGCCCCGGGTCACGATGGGCTCAGTGTCGAACACGTTTTGTTTGCACCTGAACTGGTATTAGATAAAATTGCTTCCTTATTTAATTCTTGTATTGACCACAGTTACTTACCTCAAGACTTTATGAAAACCACCGTTGTACCCATTGTAAAAAACAGAACCGGTGACGTGTCCAGTCTGTCTAATTACCGCCCAATATCACTAGCAACCATAGTATCAAAAATTTTCGAAAACTTGATTATGAAACACTTAAATGAAACAAACATTCCACTTAATAACGCACAGTTTGGGTTTCGTCGGGGCCTGTCCACTGACTTGGCTATCTTTGCTCTGAAAAATACTATCTATAAATACAATAGTAGAAATACAACAGTATACGCATGTTTTCTAGACCTCAGCCGAGCTTTTGATACCATTAATTATAATATACTCTGGAACAAGTTGAGACAAACACATGTACCGAATAAAATAGTAGATCTGTTTGAATATTGGTATAACAATCAAAGTAACCAAGTCAGATGGGATAACGCCTTTTCAGAGACGTATAGGCTAACTAGTGGCGTGAGACAGGGTGGCCTGACTTCCCCGGTGCTGTTTAACCTATATGTCAACGACCTGATCGAGGAGCTGAGCAGCACCAGAGTCGGATGCCATATTGGCGATGAATGTTTAAATAACCTCAGTTACGCAGATGACATGGTTCTGCTCAGCCCCTCGGTCAACGGCCTCAGAAAACTCATTTCCCTTTGTGAGAATTATGCAGCTCGACACCAATTAACCTATAATGTTAAAAAGACTGAAGTAATGATTTTCAAACACGGCAATGGCCCTAATAAGGTCTTGCCAATTACTTTGTGTGGTTCAAAATTAAAAATAGTTAGTCAATTTAAATATCTCGGACACATTATAACGGAAAATTTAAAAGATGACGATGACCTGGAGAGGCAAAGACGTAGCATTGCATGTAGAAGCAACATGCTAAATAGACGTTTCTTTCATTGCTCGAAGCAAGTAAAAATAACTCTGTTCCAGGCTTACTGTCAGTCGTTCTACACCAGTCAACTTTGGTACAAGTACACGAAGAGTGCATACAACACTCTTCGTGTACAATATAATAATGCGTTTCGGGTCATGCTCAACCAGCCCTGGCGGTGTAGTGCGACTGAGATGTTTGCTGAGAGCAGAGTAATCGATTTCTTTGCGCTCATAGGGAAGCTCAGGGCGTCGTTCTTTTCGCGTGTGGTGGCAAGTCAAAATAGGATTGTTAAAGCAATTTTTCATAATGTGCATTTACTGAGGGAGACAAAATAAATGTACCTCCCATTGTTACGGGGTGCATTTGTTTTGGCTTCCTTGGTGTGAAATGGGTTGTTTTATTGTTTAATTTATTTTCTTTACTGTTTGTTTTAATGTTCTATTGTTTAGTTTATCTTATCTTTTGTTTTGTTTTAGGATAAGAATGTTAATTTTATGGGTGCCAATGCCTGAAATAAACGATTAATAATAATAATAATAATAATAAACACCGTGTATAAATCAAATGGGATTAGCCTAATATCAATTTAAAATAAGGGGGTTATGTAAGAATAAGTTGAAGGGTATTTTAGATGGATTCTTAATCCTCGCCTCTGCCTAACCTTTTGGGGAATACATAACATAATATCACGCCTTGTTTCCCCGGAGGGTTGCGCAGAGGTGTACCTATAGTACATCCACATTTCGCCAGTTATGAAGTCCCATGTAGGGGCCGAGCCTACTGACAATATAGACGTGGGTTAAGCCTGGTTTGCACGAAAAAAATATTTAGCACACATTAAGAGGCACACAATATACAGCAAATAATAACAAAAAAAAAATGTAAACTGCGATGTAAGGGATCGGCAGGAATGCGTCTCACCGCTGAATCAAAAGGGCCCAGTTCAGTATAAATGCCAGGCAACTAGTGCCTGACGCTGGTTTTCAACTGGACCTGAAGTATGAGGTGACGGATGTAAATGAGTTTTGCACCAATACTGCATCGTGACGTGTGTATGGATACTTAAATAAAATAAATTTGTGTTAGGTAAAAGTAGCAACGAATAGGTACATCATATTATATACTGTGATATTGAATAAAATAGCAAAACAAAACAAAAAAAGCCTGGTAAATTAATGAGACGGATGCATGATGCAATTTAATTGCCTGTGACATAACGTAAGTTGAAGCAACCATTATGATCCAGTCAAAATAGACAAGAATAAGTCATTACTTAGCCAAAATTCGCATAGAGCTGAAAATTGGCAGAGACGTTAAAAACACAATTATAAATAAAATGTCAAAAATCCCCTTCGACCCTACTTCTGTATTTGTTTTAATTCAAGATCAAACGTACAACATTAAGGTTTTTTAAATTTTTCTCGAAAACGGTAAATTTTATCGTGAAAATAGGTCAGATAAAAGTTGTAGATCATACAATTCTCTACAAAAATCATCCGTACACTTTTCTCTATCACTTATATCTATACACTCATAGCCTGTACACGTCATCGGACGTTCAATATAAATAAAAATAAGAAACTATTGGTTTGTGTTACTGACAATAAAACTTGTATAAATAGAATGAGTATTTAAAATAAAAGACTATACTGTCAGTCCCTAATTCCCTTCGTCGGTAACCCTGCTAGGTACGTCATTGTTCGAGTGTAGGAAGTAGCATACCTGCCTATTTTTGAACGAAGTAAACGAAATAACATAGTATATACTGTTAGTTTTGAAAATTCCTTTGCAGTGAGCAGACGTGCTTATTGGTAATATTTTCAATTTTAATTTGTGCTGTTAAATAATTTTAACAGATTGTCAGAAGTTGTGAAGAATGTAGCAAGACCACAGCCTTAGGTGCATGAGGATGGCCAGTATTATCGTTCTGTCTATCACCAATCCGTTTGCCAAGTGTACTGAATATGGCAATTCCGTTTAACGACTATAGCCAGGGTCATCTGGGTCCAATTTTGGCAATGAATGCTTGACTTACCAGTGTAACTATTTTATATATCGGCATAAGGTAGTAGATTTTCCTTTTCTGATGAAAGAGCGTCATCATTAACGTTATTCTCTTGCTCGTATCCTAATTTCGTTTATTTTGAGTCAGTATGTACATATGCATGCATTTTTATTTTATTCATCTAAAATCATCGGTATTATTTAAGTATTCACCACTTTCTTACCTTATTTTCGGTCACGGTACACTATCCATCTATCGTTTGAATCATCTTCTTCTACTCTTGTAGCCATCAATTGAGACAATACAATGTCGGAAGCGCCATTTGGCTGCACCCTTACATAGACTAGTCTTGCACCAATCCAACTACTTATACCAATTCCTAGTCACAATGCATCATGTACAGTGTATTATGCCTATCATGGACTACTCACATTGCACGCAGAGTGATTTCTGCGGCGACACGCCACCGCACGCGACTGCATATTGCAGAGCATGACACGTCAACCCACAATAGGTGGCCGCGGTTTGATCGCTTGCCAAATTGGGTTAGGTATTTTTTTTAAACAAAACCAAATTCTATGTAAAAAACAACACCACAACTGTATTCCCCGGAGAGTTTGTTTGGTAGAGGTAAATCTATAGTATATGTACATTTCCCCCGATACGTATATGTCCCATGTTACAGGGCAGGAGCCGTATGTTAAGCAGAATAAATGGATGATAAACATTTCAACGCCAATGTAAAATACTTAAATGTGACTGTTCCTAAATTACCCCAGGCTGATAAAATTTTCGTTTTTCCTAATTATGTTAATATTAGTCCTAAGGTCCTTCGCCCCGTCTTCCTGAAGTTAGTTACAAAGAAAAATCATTATGGAAAACTTAATTAAAAGTTTATGACAATGCCTATCTAATGCTCAGGTGTAGAGGCTCACCTGAAGTAGATGAAATGATAATCATAAATCATAGCGAAAACGTGCGTTGAAGTGTGCTGACGTTGAAAGTCTGCTTTATAATGAACAAATACCTGTTGGTGACTAAACTACATAAACACATTACCCTCGTTTTGGGCTATGCCCAGTCAGGTAAAATAACACGATCAGTCTTTAATCTTCCCACTGCTGGGACACTGTGCCGTAATCCACCACACGGGATCAGTTGGTGGATGTCACATGTCTTAGAATTTTTGGTTCTTGGACATACCGGTTATCTCACAATGTTTTCCATCACCGTTTTGAGAGCAGCGGTGATGACTGGATCCAAACTTATGACTCCTTATGACTTCGACTTATGACTCGTAAGTCGTAGATGTAACCACTGGGCCACAACTGCTCAATAAAAAATGTTAATAAAGTAAATTGATTGGTGACTGCAGTTTGTTGTCGTTAGCAAACAAAGAAGACACTGCTGTTGATCGGTTACTATGTAATGTATTGGGTCAATCAATCAACTCAGTCTATCGCAGTCCACTACTGGAGATAGGCCTCTCTCAGGCTGCGCTACAACACTGCGCTATCCTCCGCCTTTCACATCTTTCTTCCTTCCTAGACTTACCGGTCTATCTGGCATGGACCAACGAATATGCATTATGCATTGGGTTACCAACTTTACCTATTCCTCGACCGGCTGTCCTAAAAGTAGGGTCATGTTTTTCTTCATAACATTACCAGTCAAAATAGTTAGGAAAAGTACTTAGTAAGCAGTTGATAAACCGACATCACGTTCATATAACCGTTCCCATAAAAACTCCGCATCGAAGCAAAACTCCTATAATTCCTTTTGTAATGTAATAAAAAGGTAATCACAATCGTTTATGGAGTGTGGAGGTAGCTGAGTCGATGATCAGACATCGGCTCGTAAACGGGACATAAAAACTGTTCGGCTGATTGTGAGACCAAACAACGAGGTGTGCAGATGTAGAACGAGAGGTGCTGTGGATGCGGTTATACAATTTATATGGAACAAGCGAACTGCTATTTTGACTTCATAAAACATCGAGAGTTCTGAGTCGAATATTAATGTATTATTAATTTAAACCTTTAAGCTACGCTTGCCACGGTTAGCCGAAGGATGGGTGACCATCTTCACATAGCAAGACTCCTCCGTTCCTCTGAAAGCACGATAAGTTATTGGTCCCGGCTGGCATTCGTGGATCTTTGACAGTTGTTACGGGTCCTCACAAGACTGAAAGTCTGAACCAATATTACCAAGGGGTATCGTATTACCCAGTAGTTCGTCTATGGAGGTCAGATAGGCAGTCGCCCCATGTAAAAGACTGGTTTTCATCTGCATCCGGTTGGACTAGAAGCCGACCTCAACATTATTGGGAAAAGGCTAGGCAGGTCATGATACATTTAAACCTTCTGGAATAAATTTTCTAAACGATGTGGAAAACCGCATTAAAATTCGTCGCGCAGTTTAGGAGAACAACGCATTTCAACAGACGCATGAGAAATTTTGCGAGCCATGCGATGTGGTCGCAGTTGGTTAGACTATTTGTTTCTTGCCGTGGGTGACAAAATATGCGGATAGATAGTCGCTTTCCGCGTATATGTATATGTGAAAGCTGACTATGAATTATAATTACGTCACAATATAAATAACTATGAATAATGGTACCTCTGAAGCACAAGATCATTGACTTTTTATCCACACTGAAAGATCAATTGTAAATAGGCAGTTTCACCATTTTTCACTGAAGGCAAGAAAGTAAAGAAAGATTACTGCAGATTCTTAGAGCTGCGTCAAATTGCAGTGCCTATAAAAACGCTCGTAAAAGACGCTATACATTGTCTTTGGGCGCTTTAATGCTTTAATTTAGATAGCAGAAACTACAAACAAAAACTAATTAAGCACTTAATAGAGATAAGCTTTATTTTTCGTATCCCGACCAATCAGCGTTTACTGTAACTCTTCATCATCATGTGCTTATCCAATGCCTGTTCTTTTCTACACTATCTCGTGACTATGTCTACTTTTCCAGTATAACTGGATGCAGCTGAATACCAGGGTTTTATAAATATGAATCGACTGCTTATTTGACCTCCATAACCCAGTTGCTGGGTAACACGATACTTGGTAAGACTGGTTGTCAAACTTTCGGGCTTCCGACGAGTCATAACGACTTTCAAAGATCCACAACTGATAGCACGGCAACGCCTGCCGGGACAAACGGCTTAACATGCTTTCCGAGGCACGGAAATGTCATCTGTGCTTGTAACATGTAACAACTGTCTTTGCAATATTTACGTTGTGTAATTTTTGCAAAAGCATTGTCTGTCTGTCTGGTCGTCTGTACTGGCGGGGCGACAACAATTGGGCCGCCACTGCTCTATATGGCCTTTAACATAACTGGCATACATAACTTCAATAACATAACTGGCATACATAACTTTAACCTATATAAATAAAAAGAAAAGTCCTGACTGACTGACTCATCAACGCCCAGCCCAAGCCATTGAACCTACGAAGCTGAAATTTTGGCTTTCTGATGTAAACAAGGAAAAAGGAAGGATTTTTCGAAATTCAACCCCTAGGGGGCTTAAATAGGGGATGAAAGTTCCGGGCGGGCGTAGCCGCTGGCAAAAGCTAGTTTAAAATAACTGAAATGTGGGGGTACTATACGTTCACCTCCGTATAATATTATAATACATAAGTATTAATGTAGGAAGGTAAAAATTAACATAACCGAATGATTTCGTACTTCCTAAACCCGACGCTATCTACACAGGTACGTTTTACGATTGCCAGCACGACACGTGTTCTTTAAGAATACGTTACGGGGAAGTAAACAGATCGTTTCGTGGTCGTTACGTCGCGCCGACGTCTCACGTACGTCCTTGTGACTGTAAAACTTAATAGTCGCGGTATTTACTGTGTTATTGTGGAACGATAAAAGATTTCGTGGCTTTTTGGTTGCACATATCGGTGATGGGGTTTAATGTATTGTCATGTTAGGTTAATCTGGAGTTTTGACTTAGCAATAATGTATTGCTAAGATGAGCTGTGTGTGTGTGTTTTTTTTTTTTTGGGTGGGAAATCATCAAATAACTTCTCCCGCTCTGGGTGGAGCAGGAGGGCGTGTCAGACTTTTACTGACTAAAACCCACCCGTGTTCCTTCAGTAGCCCTTAAGCCAGGGGCTGTGGTGTCTCTTTCGAACTAACCCGCACCCCTGGCAGGCATCGACCCTTGCGGGTCCCATCACTTTTTGTGCTGACATCTCTTTGAGGCGCGCGTGGAACACAACGCGCCGTCGACTTGGGTTTGGTCCTTACCGGACAGCGAGCTACCCATTACTCGCCGTCCGCAAGCCCATGCCTACGGTGGCCGGAAATCGGCCTGGGATTCCCGACGCCCAGGGCGTCTCCGTATCCTGCGGCGGCTGGGGTCGCGAGGGCGCATATGCTGCCTCTCCTTCACGTGCGCCGCCTCCCTCTTCGCGAGCATCACTGCTTCGCTGAAGGAGGTGACGGCTCCCCATGCCCTCTCGCTCCGTACCATGGCCTGGACCAGGGCCGGACGCGAGAGATCGCCGCCGCCGATCGCCTCCACGAGGACACGGCGGTGCTCCGCCCAAGCAGGGCAGACCGCCACCGTGTGCTACACCGTGTCCTCAGGGCGATCTTCGCAGTGGAAACACCCGGGCGTTTCCTCCCGCCCTATCCGAAACAGGAACCTCCCGAAACAACCGTGTCCGGTGAGGACCTGCGTCAGGCGGAAGGTGAGGACGCCATGCCGCCTCTCAAACCACTCCTCAAAGAGGGGACTTACCGCCGCAATCGTGGCGTGCCCAGCACTGGGTTGCGACAATCGCTCTCTCCATGTCACCATGAGATCCCGCCGGAGCTCTGTCCGCTGTGCCGCGATTTCCTGCGGCAGCGGAGTTACGCCCCGGCGTTTGGCCTCCTCGCGCCACTCCCATATTTGTGCGAAGACCTTTGCCTCCAGATCCCATGGCGGTAATCCGGCAAGGAGGCCCGCCGCCTCGCCGGAGATCGTGCGGTATCCTCGGATCATCCGTATGGCCATGACCCTATGGGACGCCCTCAGCTTGCGAGCTGGTTGGTGCCTCAATGTAGGCGCCCACACCGGCGCCCCGTATAGGGCCATGGACCGCACGATCCCCGCGTAGAGCCTCCGGCAGGAGGCGTTTGGCCCCCCTAGATTGGGCAAGAGCCGCTTCAACGCAGCCCCAGCCCGCTCCAGTCTGGGAGCCAAACGGCGGAAATGCTCCGCGAAGTTCCACCGGCTGTCGAGGACGAGTCCCAAGTACTTCATCGTCGACTCGACGCCGATGTGAACCCCTCCCACCGTTATCTGGGAACCCGTCGGTGGCGCATTCCGAGGACCATGAAACCACATGGCCTCGGACTTGTGCAAGGCCACCTCGAGCCCCAGTTGCCGGATCCTATCCACGATTGTCGCAACCCCTTGTGTCGCTAAGTCGGCCGCCGCCTGGTACGACCTCCCTTGCGCCAGGACCAGCGTGTCGTCAGCGTAACAAACTACACTGACGCCGTCAGGGAGGTCGGCGCGCAGCACCCAGTCGTATCCGATGTCCCACAGATGCGGCCCCAGGACCGATCCCTGTGGGACACCGCACGACATCTCTCGCCGGTTCCACTCTCCGAGGTGACCGGGGTAGATGACGGCCCTGTCCGTCAAATAGGCCTCGACCACACGACAGAGGTAGGTCGGCATCCGGTGATACCGGAGTGCCTCCCTTATGTAACTCCAGGGCAGGGTGTTGAAGGCATTGGCGATGTCTAATGACACCGCCAAGACGACCCCACCCCGGGCCACAGCATCCCCCGTCGTGAGGGCTCGCACGCGCATGATGGCATCCACCGTTGAGCGCCCCTTGCGGAAACCAAACTGGCTCTCCGCCAAATCCGACCCCACCCGCACCGGCCGCCCGACGAGGCGGTCTGCAATTACTCTCTCAAAGAGCTTGCCCACCTCGTCGAGCAGCACAATGGGCCGGTAAACGGACAGAGAGTCCGCTGGGCGCCCCGGCTTCTTAATGAGGACCAGTTTCCCCGTCTTCCAGCGAAGTGGGAACTGGCCCTCCTCCAAGCATGCGCTTAGGAGCCCTCTTAGTCGAGGCCCGAGAGCCTGCAAGGCCAGGACCCAGGCTTTGCCGGGCAAGCCGTCGGGTCTTGGGGCGGTATTCTTGGCATTCAGCCTACGTACCGCCACTCTCAGGTCTACCTCGGTCACCTCTGGAGAGTCGTCGTCGTCGTGGGTGTGGTCCGCATCGGGCACCGCAGGAGGCGGAGCCATAGGCGGGGGAGCGTGCTCCCCCCGTGAGGGGAACAGAGCGCTCACCACGTCCTGCACGAGATGAGGCCGGAGACTCTGCGTCAGCGGGGGAGCCCACGGGCGGATCTTATCCCGCACCGTTTTGTAGGGGCGTCCCCACGGGTCTCTGTTCAGAGTCTCCAGCGACTCCTCGCGGGCCACTACTCTGGCCCGCAGGATCTCGTCTCGCAGGGCGGTCTTCGCCACTCTGTACCCCTCGTACAGCTCCGCCTCAATGGCTACCGTATCCGGAGGGCGGATACGGAGCCTGCGGTGCCTGGAGTAAAGGTGTCGCGCAGCAACACACGCCTCGCGCAGTGCTGTCAACTGCGGCGACCACCAGTACACCTGGCGTGAAGCACGACCTGGCTGGACCCGGGGCATTGCCACGTCACATACCTCGGACATGGTCTCCCGGAACCACTCGGCCTCGTCGTTGAAGCTGTGTGTGTGTGAAGCCCACACACACACAGCTTCACAGGTTTTAAGAGTATCTGTAAAACTAATACTGTCATCAGTTTGTACTCGTTTCAATGAGTTTTTTCTAACTGAGAAGTAGTTGTCTATTAATTGATAAAATGCAAAGTTGAAATAAGGTAATACGAGTAGCTTCATTAATTGCTTTTCTACATACAAAAGTCACGCATTTTCCTATGGGGTTAAGCAGAAACTACAGAACGCCATCTGCCACGATCGTAACATACTTCTTTTGCCTCGTTTACGTTCATACCTCTGGTCACACACGCCAGTTGCCAGTACCACGCACCTGACCTTTGTGAAGAACATCACCAATAAGGTATATGTATATGTATATGTATACTCCCTTACTTCCTTACCTCCTAGAATGTCCGCTTTCGGAAATTCTACTCCAGTTGCCTTATAAATACCTCTTGTTAGTCGCTCTCTTTCATCTTCTCAACATGACCAAACCATTTAAGCATACTCTTTTCATAGTCTTATTACATTTTAAGAACTCTTGAAACACACACTCCTTAGGCACACTTTAATGCCAGTTATTCTGATATCGCACTTTAAAGTGTTTTTTTTTTGTATATTGTGTCCGTTTAAGACTGTGCTAAATAAATGTATTTTCTTTCTTTTTAACAATCTGTTTCTTGTTTCCAGTGACTCCTAATCCTCCTATTCATACAATTACAACACAATTAAAGCCCAAGTCTTCATAATGAACTGCAGAGCACGGCGTGACGTCACAGACGTCAGGCAGGTGTGAAGTGTCGACTTGTTCGTTTGTAGTGTTGAGAGAAAAGTCGCGCTTGAGTTGAGGACACTTGCACATATGACGTTTATGGCCGTCTTATGTTCGGGCGCGAGTTTATAATGCAGTTTTGGAAGTGAGTGTAGATTATTTAGCGCGGAAGCAGAGATTACGTAAAAACCAATGCGTTGGACAATAACATACAACTTTAAGGTTGATGCGGTAAGGTATTTTTCCGTTATATTTATTTCCTGACGTTGTTTGCAATTTGCAGGTCAGTGTCAGATTCACTTTTTCATGAAATAGTCATGTCATACAATGGGTTAACTGAACTTAAAGTTATATTGATGATTTTAATAATTATAATTCTATAAAATACATACGTGACACTGACCTCCAATATGCTAAAAACGTAAAACAAAAGACTTTCGTGTGTTACCCTGGTGCTTCCCCATTAAAGGCCTTAAGCACTAGCAAAAAACTAGAAATTAAATTGGCTTCTATACTAAGGTATTATTGGGCACGCCACGATTGCGACGGTAAGTCCCTTCTTTGAGGAGTGCTTGAGCGGCAAAAAAAAAAACTAAGGTTTTATCAATATTATTTTTGCTGCTAAAACTCTTTTGTTGTTTTTAAGTTAAAATATGGCATTACATAAAAAAGTGCACCTTCCCCTACTGTTGTAATACGAAAAAAAAAGCAGATTACTATTCCACGAGCAAAGTTCTTTAACACTCCTTTCATATGCTCACAGATAGCAACTAGATTCCATTGAAAGTTTCTATGCATTATCTCTTTCAGATAGAGATAAAGATATAGTTCTCATTCCGATGCCACGCCGTGAGAATGGCTATTGTAACTTTGTTTACAGAAGCAAATGTGGCAGTCAACTTTAGTGGGTAGGTAACACACCTATTACAACATCACGCCAGCATTCTGCCAAGGGTTAGGCAGAGGCAGAGGTGTGTGTAGGTACTCATTTATTCTTATCTATCGTTTATGTTGCACCTGCCGTGCTTGAAGGGCATCTGATCAGGTTAAGCTACGCTTGCCACGTCTGGTCCGCGGATAGGTGACCATCTTTACATACCAAGTCCCTTTCGTGCCTCGATAAGCACGTTAAGGTCTAGGCTGTTATTCATAGATCTTTGAGAGTCGTTACGGGTCGTCTGATGCCCGAAAGTCTGAGAACCAATCCTACCAAGGGGTATCGTATTACCTAGTAACAGGTTGAGGAGGTCAGATAGGCAGTCGCTCCATGTAAACCACTGGTATTCAGCTGCATCCGGTTAGACTGGAAGCTAACCCCAACATAATTGGGAAAAGGCTAGGCATATTGATTCTTTATCACCGTCAAGTCGGCGGGTAGAAAATGCCTCAGGCAATAAGTACTCCTTTTATTTACTTGTGGATAATATATAATAGATAAAATCACGTGGACCACCCGGGGCGCAAATGGGTGCGGTGACGTCATCAAGGCCGTTCTACGGTGTAATTAATTTAATTCGCTGGTCGCATCAAGGTTATGGGTACTACAAAATGATAGCAGCTACTATCCTTACATACTCCTTTTGCTTCGTTTACTTATCACCGTCAAGTTGGCGGTTAGAAAATGCCTCAGGCAATAAGTGCTCCTTTTATGTACTTGTGGATAATATATAGTAGATAAAATCACGCCTTTTTCCCATAAGAGTACTACAAAATGTTAGCTGCTACTGTCCTTACACACTCCTTTTGCTTCGTTTACGCTCGCTCAAACGCTTCGAGCGCGTTTGGCGCTCCGATTGGCACTGGATTGATGTCAGACCAATCGGAGCGCCGAACGTGCTCGATGCGTGTGTTCGAGATGGTTAAATAAAACTCACTCTAGGGCCACTGGTCATACACGCACGCCTATTGTGACCTGCACTTGAACTTTCTGTAGACTATCATCAATAAGGTCATCACTATGTTAATTACTTCTAGGCCGCTTGCACTCACATCTGCCTTATACCCTACCTGTAGTTAGTCGCCTTTCACATGTAATATTCCGCCTATAATAATGAAAAGAATATCAGTTTTCTCAAATCATCCACACGCTGTTTTTCAACGACAAAATTAAACTTTTACCCCCTTATTACAAAACGAGGTTTTTCTTTAGGTATGGTTTAAACCATCGAGCCTGTTTTTGAAATAAGAACCTAACTGACATCGAAATACAGCTCCTTTTACAAAACTGACAAGTTAGTCCAGTGCTAAATTGTCAGTTTTGGAAAAGGAGCTGTAATTCTATTTCAGTTCTAAGTTCTTATTTCAAAAACAGGCTCGGTGGTTTAAACCATACCTAAAGAAAAACCTTGTTTTGTAATAAGGGGGTTGGTGTTTTTAGTTTATGAAACCTCAAAGAAATTTACGGCATCACAACGTGAGTTTTATCTGTTCACATCAAGTATATTATCTCTTCACCACATGACTAACGACTTACAAACTAACATACTTTATGCGCTCGACTTGTCCAAAGTTTTTTCTATTAAAACAAGTTTGAACTGGCCAGGTATTGTACAAGTTAAATTCGCTTCTCACCACTATCCACTATCCGCCTCGAGGGAAATAACCGAAGTTAATGCAATTTAAACATTTATTATATTCATATGTGGGTAGTAAGAACTATTTGTGGCAATTTATTTGAATACGAAACTGTTGTTTGCTCTATTATAATTGATTGGCAGTCGGTATTATACGGCTTTAGTGTAGTGAAATTCTTTGTGTGATTTTCGAGTTATTTCATGTTTGTTATATTTTTGTACTATTATTTAGGTGAATATGGAGTTGAAAATGCAAACTTTATTTAAAACTGAGGTTGGAATAATATTTCCTAATTCATGGAAACATGGATATGGCAGGGATAATCAGCTCATAATGTTCCCACTGCTGGGACACAGGCAACACACATTACAGCCAACCCTCTCTCTTCGAGAGAGGGTTGGCTGTAATCTGTAGTCTGTGGCTGTGACGTTCGAAAACTGCTGACTCTCAGCCTAGTTTGAATAAATAACTTTTGATTTTGATTTTTTGGGCAGCTCTAGTCGGTTGGTAGCTGTCATGTCTTCGAATTTCTGGTTCTAAGATGTGTTGGTTTTCACATTATGTTTTCTTTCACCGTTTTGTGAGCTGTGAAGTAGAAGAAGAAGAGCTGTGGCGCTTATTATTTCCACAAAGTAAAGCGCCGGCGTGGGTTCGAACTCACGACTGCTGGATATGGAAATTAGTCTAAAAATACAAGATAAAATTTCCTAAAATATATCAAAAGTCAAAAATTCCCAATATTAAAATGTATTGACATATCCTGAATCCCAAATAAATCACACCAATTACATTCAAAAGAGCCATACATATTCACGTCAAATCAGAATTCTTTACTTCGTTCATAAAATCAAATATTGAAGAGGGCAAACAAAGAAGTATGGCGGCTGAATGTCATGTCCTTACATTTTGGGAGGTAAGTAGTCATGACAAGGGTGAAATGTGCGAATGTCATAAACTTATAGAAGGTACACATATTGAATTATATATTATTTTAGATGAGTCTCGAGTTTGTGCGTTGATTTTTCTTGTTCAGCATCTTGTCTGTGTTTCGTATTTTTTTGGGATTTGATTTAGAAGAGAAGGTGACATTGTTTTGCATAGAACAGAAATAAAAAGTTAACTGTTTTCAAACTCGTTCCTAATAAAATTTGTCTCAATACTGCTTGTATCATATCTCTTTTCAGGTGGATCGGTGAACACAAGTAATGACAACCTTCAATGTTTTATTATGTCTGTATATGTTTAAACGGTGAAAGAAAACATGATGAAACCAGAATTTCCTGTTACCAGAAATTCGAAGACGTGTGAAATCTACCAACTGGCACTGGGCCCGCGTGGTGGATTACAGTGTACTCCCTATCACAGAAAAGGCCTGTGTTCCAGCAGTGGGAACGTTATGATGATGTTACTTAATTTAAATGTTTGTAATCGTGTTGTCCCGACCCCTAGTAACATGGGACAAGGGCAGGAATATGAATGATTTATTATTCATGTTACCAACGTATGACTACAAAACACGAGTAAAATTCATAATTCTGCTGTTACTTATTTGTTGTCTTTAGTTGTGCCTTTTATCATATCACTGCGACGTTCACACAGTATAATAAATATGGGGTATATTCTTTATTTTCCCATAAAATAAAATATCCGACAAAATGCTTCATACATAACATATGCTTGTCAAGGGACTACTCTTCCCTGATGAATCTCTGCATAATGCAAATACCATCTGGGTTCCCTCAAGGTTCTATCATCGGACCACTTTTATGGTGAAACTTGGTATGCAGGGTGGTGTCATAAAACTATTCATTCTAATGGGTAAGCTTGCATGGGTCGGATATAAAACTGGTGTGACGTGGATGTATAACAAAGAGTTGTGGCTTTTGTTTCATTGTTGAGTGCATTTCATAAATATTTGGTATAACTAGTGGATAGCCCAACTGAGGTTAGGTTGTAACCTCTGTATATTGCAACTGCAATTATTCTTTACCAAACAACTGCCTATTAAACTTTGTATTAACTCCGTGCTATTAAAGAGATTATATGAATATATATCCATTTATTTTTAAATATTTAAATCTTATATACGTGTGTATGTCACTGAACTGCTCCTAAACGGCTGGCCCGATTTTGATAATATGTTTTGTGTGTATTTGAGAGGGTCCCTGGATGGTTTCCATTTACAATTGGACCTGGTAGGTGGCGCTGCGTTCGGGCAGTACAACGCCTGTCGGGACCGCTAGTGTTATGATAAAAGTTGAAGAGAGATTTACAAAACCGAGCCAATGAGCAAAGCATGTCATTCTAAAGAAACATACATTTCTAAATCATAACTTATACACTACCTATACACACAATAAAACAATTGATACACTATCTAAAGATCACCAAGAACGCATTCTAGCGAAGAACACCGATACAAAAAATCACTATTCCAATCGTATCTCCGACCAATACATCGGTGGCGACAGCTAGACTTTTAGTTAGCACTAGATGGAATTCTCAAACAGCTTTCAGGAAGCCTTAAAGAAAGCAAGGACATGAATACCGAAGCCCGGCTTACGATCGACTTGCATTCGGACACGTATTGTTCGAATGTCATTATTGCTTTGTTGGAATTGAATTGTTTTGTTCGTGTGTTTCAGTGGATAGTAGTTTTTGGTGATAGTGATGTTTGGGTTTATTGATAGAGTTGTTTTTCGTGTTATAGTGAATAAATCAAAAAGAAAAAAAAAACATTCGTTAGTGCTCCTAACAAAAATATCACGAATACGTCGTTGAACGTATGTATTCATGGTGGCAGTGGTGACCAAGTGGTAACGGCCGCGACTTACGAGTAGTAGGTCGTGAGTTCGAACCCAGCCAGGCGCTTTACTTTGTGTAAATAATTTCTTCACCACTGCTCTCAAACGGTGAAGGAAAACATCGTGAGGAAACCGGCATGTCCTAGAACCAAAAATTCGAAGACATGTGACATCTACCAACCCGCACTGGGCCAGCGTGGTGGATTATGGCCCAATCCCTCTCACCGAGAGGAGGCCTGTGTCCCAGCAGTGGGAACCTTATAGGGTGATGATGATGATTCATGATGAACCTTAACAATATTTAAAAGTCCGCAGTCGTTTTGATGTGCTTAATTAATTGGAAAAGTTCTGTATGAATAAAAATATGAAGTTGAACCAATGTGAAATCACTCAGAAAACCTAAACTTATAAAAAGCTTTATATAAAGTAACCTGGTAAGTAGGTGAGCAGTACCTACTAAATACTATTACGAAAATCGGTAGCAAAATCTAATAAAACCACTTTGTATAAAATCAAGAACACTGATCAAAGGAAAATAAGTTCTAAATCTAATGAGTCCCCATTACCTCGTGTTTGATCCCCGAATATAAAGTAAAAACGAATTTAGTACCTACTTCCATACATATTAAAAAATTCTCTTTTTATTTATATAGATAAGTCGCTATTTCTGTGTGTCTGTGTGACCACGATTTTTTTTAGTTCTTCAAGTATTTAATTAGGGAGTTTTATAACCGCAATACGTATGCCAGGCGCGTCGTGCCTTATTTTTTGTATTTTTTTGGATTGGAAATCATCGGATGATTTCTCCCGCTCTGGGCGGATCCCGGGCGTGTCAGACTTTTACTGACTAAAACCCACACGTGTTCTCTCTTGGACGGTGGTAACGGCTTCCCATGCACTCTCGCTCCAGCTATCATGGCCTGGACCAGTGCCGGACGCGAGAGATCCACGAGGACACGGCAGTGCTCCGCTTAGGCAGGGCAGACCTCCACCGTATGCTCCACGGTGTCCTCCAGGCGATCCTCACAATGGTGACCTCCCGGCGTTTCCTCCCGTCTTATCCGGAACAGGATCATCCCGAAGCGGCCGTGTCTGGTGAGGACCTGCGTAAGACGGAAGGTGAGGACGCCGTGGCGCCTCTCTAGCCACTCCTCAATGTGAGGACTGACCACCACAATTGTAGCGTGACCAGGACCCGTCGTGCCTTAAATACACACTACTTCCGAAGACATTTGGGCCATGAACCTGAACAGATTCTTTGCATCCTCACCATTTGGTTGGTACAGAATTGTATGCAATGTGCCGATATCAAGTTGGTTCAATCTCAGGATAGCAAGTAGATCATTGTTCTTCTAACCTAAAAATAGGATTGATTACGAAAGATTTATTTGAGCAATGAATTGATATTAAACTAACACAAAGTAGAGAAATCTCAATGCCTTGTCAAGTCGTAAAACCATGCATAACAGGGACGGGTCGCTAGTTCAAAATAAACCTTTTATAATTTCGTCTATTATCATACAAACGTAAGTCTTTCATGTTCACTTTAAGAGTAATTTGGTAAAAGCCAAGGGTTTTATCGAAACGATCAATATGTTATGCTTAATACAGGAAAAGTTGCTAAAATGCTCGGCTTTTTTAATATGAAAGGAAGTTTGTTTACACGAGGAAATTGAAAAAAAAAACCCTTCATGATTCATGAATATCGATGGTTTAATGTGCGATGGTATGATATCATCGATTGGAAGGGTTAGAATCGTTTTAAAAATGGAATTGGAATGAGCTCCATTATTTTGATGTCATTGTTTATCTGCCTCTGTGGTGCTTTGTTTCAATGAATGCTGCGAAATTATAGCACAACAATGGAAATCTAATTTTGAATGAGTCTATTTTTCTTTTTGACGGTTTGATCCAGTGTTATGTATGGTTCAGTTTGTAGTGTGTAAGTTATGGTTACCGAATGGATTTTGTAATGTTTATTTCATTATGATTAGATATTATTGACCTATTATGTCTGTACAGTTTCGTAGACTAATGTAAAACAGTGTTGTATAAAGTTTATTTAGATTTCTGGAAACCTAAATACTGACTGACTGCCTCGTTGGTCTAGTAGTCACTAGCACTACTGCTGATCGTAAGGTCTTGGGGTCGAGTAACCAGGTCGGGCAGTGTTATTGGGTTTTTCTGTCTCGGTAGCAGCCCGGAGTCTGGATTTGTGCCCGGTTGATGGCAATAGGGTCGCCCCCTATCAAATGGGGCTTAAGCATAATTGGCGAAATGTGGGTAGGTAAAGCTTTGCCCAACCCAAGTGATGTATTCATAAACAAACAAGATTTCGACAAAAAATAAACAGCAAGAATCCAAACATAATATTCCTAAACACAAAACAAATGTGCGCTTGCATGAAGGCGGGAGCACACAAGCGTACTCACTTAAGCAACTAGTTTCTTTAAGGGCTCAGTTGCCCTCGACGCTAGTCGCTCGAGCAACAGAATTAGAAGCAACTCGACCAGTCTCCACGTCCGCATCGCTCAAGTGGGAGTGGCGGACGTGTGCACCAGCATTTACGTTATTAAAATTATGTATGTTGTTGTTGTGCACGGAAAATGTTCCGTTGGTTGGTCTCGAGTTTACTGCATGGAGTAGAAACTTCCGTTTATTAAAGTTGATATTTGCAGTGTTTTGGGAGAAAAGCAATGCGATTTTAATATCGTATAGGATAAGTGCCTGTTTGATTCATAGCACAAAAGCCAGTTATCTTATTTTGATCTTGGGAAGGCCGAATTATTAAAGCACACAGGAAAAAATCCTGTTCGCCAACTTTAACCATGAATTCAGCATATTATTCTAGATCTAGTTGTGAGTTATTTTGTAATTTATTTTATTACCGAGGAATAGTTTCTACTCTAAGAGGTTTACAATCATAATTATGCTGAATTCATAGTTACAGTTTGTGTAGTAGTTTGTTTTTTCTTTATAGTTCTTTGACAGTGTGGCAGTCTAAAAATCGTTTTAACTTTTAAAACACAGACTGTTACCAAAATGATTTCTTTTAAATTATATTCTTCGCATTTGTCAATTTTTAGATAAGTCTACAATGGTAAAGTACTGGACAGTCTCAAAAAACAATCTCCCATTGTTTCCCCCATAATTCATCCACCACAACATAAACGCCAGTGGCTTACGATATCACAGTACGAAATACCTTTTCTTTAAGAGAGAACAATAAATATTAAAGCTTACCTCTGACGGTTTATCGCGTATAAGGCGGGAACCGTGAAAAACGGATAAATGTGGAATCCTCGCAAATCCCGTTCCCTGGAAAGTTTTGGAACGATACTTGTGTGTACCGGGCTTATGTCGTGTGGTTGAAGTCTTGATCTGTGCGCAGGGCTGGCAGGATTAATATTATTATTTTTAATTGCCTTGTCGGTCTAGTACCTATTTGGTCTAGTACCTTGTTGGTCTAGCACCTTGTTGGTCTAGTACCTTGTTGGTCTAGTATCTGCTGACCATTTGGTTCTGGGTTCAATTGCGAGGTCGGGCAAAGTGTTATTGGGTTTTCTCATTTTTAATTTTTGAACGGTTGATGGCAATAGGCTCGCCTCTAAGTACATGGGACTTCAACATAACAGGCGAAATGTAAGTTGTACTTTAAATACCTCTGCCTAACCTTTCGGGGAAAAAGGCGTGATGTTATGTTTAATCTAAGAAGTAGGTATCCTTGCAAACCGAGCCGTTACATTAAATCAAAAGATATTTACGTGGAAAATCCTAGCGGATTTATTTTTCAATTTATTCCAGAAAGTTTTGATTGTAGTTTGACGTCATCTAGGATAATTAAGATTTAAAATCTGTCTTGAACAGATATTTATGTTTTAAAATATAACAGATTAAACCAACGCTTTTGCAATTCTAGCTTTTGCGAAACCGGTGGATTTCACCCGCATTGGTGACAAAAATTACCCCGGGAGAACGTACTACCGGGATAAAAAGTATCCTATATATGAATCCAGGTTATAAACTATCTGTGTGCCGAATTTCATCTAAATTCATTTTTCAGTTTTTGCGGGATTGAGTAACAAACATCGAAATTTTCACATTTATAATATTTTTCTTAGCGTATCGATAGCGATCTAAAAACAGTTAGCCCAAATATGGCTACGAGCTTCGCACTTTCAGAAGCGTGCAGATACCAGGACATGTTGGACCAGATATTAAATGCCCTATTGTTTATGGGACAGCACCACATTTACACTCCAAGGAGGAGTTATCTGTGAATCTCCATCTTAGCAGATTCTCTTATAATATTGAGTAGGATCTTTAATAGCAAACTCATTGATGTTATTCAGCATATAAAAATATTTGTTTTATAATTATTTCTTGATACTGGCAGCCCTATGAATAGAGTTGTGTTCTCACTAGCGGATGCCGCGTTTATGTGCGTTGATAACGCGCAGTAACGCAAATGATGCCGCGATACGTACTCCAGTTGGTAACGCCACAGATACTGATCAATATATCTGTACTTTGAAACTAAGTTCGCAAAGCAGTAGAGGCAGTACTAAGTACACTTGTACTGAAGAAGAGAATAGGTTACATGCGGCACTGGTGACTCCAACTATAATTATCAGGTGAGACAGTAGTTAAACGCGAGAAAAATATTCTACTAATATTATACTTGTGAAAGTTTGTATGTTTGTTACTCTATCACTCAAAACCGGATAAACGCATTTAGATGAAATTTGGCACACGAATAGCTGATAACCTGAATTAAAACATAGGATACTTTTTATCCCGGCAGTACGTTCCCGTGGTATATTTCGACCTCCACACGGGTGAAATCGCTGGAAATATACAAGATGAAATTGAAAAAGAAAATGGGCTGAATTGGTACGGAAACTGTTTTAATAATTGTAAAATTTTCATTAACGAAATCTAAATTTGTGAAATCATCGCCATAAATAGTGCAAACTAAGTTATTGCCTTCAACTTGACTCGAAATATCGATGTTCCAGGAAAAATATATATCTTAATCTATCGAATCAATTATGAAAATTTAAGTATCAACTTTAGCACGGGCCCGATATAAATTTGCTTGAAAACACGTTGAATTGTGAATGGACTATGTATGTATATATGTAATTATATAATTGGGGCATCTATTCAATTTCATCATACTACTACAAGTATATGTAAATACTACAAGTATATATACGTTTATATACTTTATTGAACACCGCAATAAACCAAACAATACAAAATTTACAACGGGCGGCCTTTTCGATTTCTGCGATCTCTTCCTGGCAACCTTTTAATTTTACTTTTATAACACCGCGTTGTTACGCGTAAAACCATCAGAAAAGCACATAATTAATTTGTGAAAACATAGTTTTAATTGGATTTTAACGTCAAATTCATTACCTTATCTTTTATTAATCTATATCTATATAAATAAAAAGAGAAGTCCTGACTGACTGACTGACTGACTGACTCATCATCGCCCAGCCCAAACCATTGAACCTAGAAAGCTGACATTTGGCACAGCGGTTCCCTTTATAATGTAGACAAGGAATAAGGAAGGATTTTTCGAAATTAAACCCCTAAGGGAGTTAAATAGGGAATGGAAGTTCCACGCGGGCGGCAAAGTTTTTCAAAAACTACAACTACAAGTTCAATAACTGAACTACTGAAAGGACGATGTTCCTTCAAGTAAAAGCAGAAACACAAAATCCCATAATTGGAATAAAAGTATCCCCTTCTCGCTACGGCATAGCTAAAAGGACGGTGACACTGCTACGCGGCTACGCTGCTACGGCGTAGCAAAAATCTCTTTGTTGTGCAGTGAACGTGTATTCTGTCTGTTCTTAAATAATTTGAATAATAACGGTCACTTTCAGTTATGTTTTAATTTGAAACAAACGTTTTATGAGTGGGTTTACCTACTAATGAGCATGCTACCACTTTGTTCTGGAAAATGATATGAACATTTTGTTTCCCTAGGTGTTTTCGTTAATGAGTGGTGAAGCTGTTAAGCTGGTATTAGAACTCAGTCCTTATCAGTCAGTTTTAATGTAATTATGTGATAAACGAGCCACCCGTTTGATGATTACAGCTCACCAATACCGAAGCGATGCTCACCTAGAGACAAAGTTTCAATGTCTAATGCCTCAAAAATCCATATCAGACACTTATCATCATGGTCAGCATTTGCTTAGCTTTTTCTTAACAATGTTGAGGTTGGCTTCCAATCCAACCGGATGGAACTAAATACCAGTATTTTAGATGGAGCGACTACCTATCTGACCTGCACAACCCAGTTACTGGGTAATACGATGCCCCTTGGTAATATTGATTGTCAGACTTTCCGGCTTCTGACGACCCGTAACATAATGTCAAAAATAGACTAATGACAGCCGGGACCAACGGCTTCACGTGATTGTCGAGGCACGGAGGGGTCTTGGTATGTAAAGATCCCATCCACGACTCATTCGCGGCAAGTGTAGCGGCGTAGTGTAGCGTTTGCGGAGATTGCAAACTGATCGATCAACCCATGCGGCTGTTATCAGTTAGCCACAAGCCCCTCATTAATCAACATGATCCTCATATATTATGATCTGACGAAGACAATGAAACATACAAAACTAAAACTTTTAAAAGATATGGTTTCTGTGTTTCGTCTCAGAATAGTTTTTTTTTTTTTTTGGGTGGGAAATCGTCAAATAACTTCTCCCGCTCTGGGTGGAGCAGGAGGGCGTGTCAGACTTTTACTGACTAAAACCCACCCGTGTTCCTTCGGTAGCCCTTAAGCCAGGGGCTGTGGTCTCTTTCGAACAAACCCGCACCCCTGGCAGGCATCGGCCCTTGCGGGCCCCATCATTTTTTGTGCTGACATCTCTTTGAGGCGCGCGTGGAACACAACGCGCCGTCGACTTGGGCTTGGTCCTTACCGGACAGCGAGCTACCCATTACTCGCCGTCCGCAAGCCCATGCCTACGGTGGCCGGAAATCGGCCTGGGATTCCCGACGCCCAGGGCGTCTCCGTATCCTGCGGCGGCTAGGGTCGCGAGGGCGCATATGCTGCCTCTCCCTCACGTGCGCCGCCTCCCTCTTCGCGAGCATCACTGCTTCGCTGAAGGAGGTGACGGCTCCCCATGCCCTCTCGCTCCGTACCATGGCCTGGACCAGGGCCGGACGCGAGAGATCGCCGCCGCCGATCGCCTCCACGAGGACACGGCGGTGCTCCGCCCAAGCAGGGCAGACCGCCACCGTGTGCTCCACCGTGTCATCAGGGCGATCTTCGCAGTGGAAACACCCGGGCGTTTCCTCCCGCCCTATCCGAAACAGGAACCTCCCGAAACAACCGTGTCCGGTGAGGACCTGCGTCAGGCGGAGAATAGTCAGTTATAAAACATCAACCTAGCTAGATTTAAAATATTATTTATCATTTGATTTCAACGTGTAAAGGTGTCTTTAAAGACTGATTCACAAGAGTAAAATAAAATGTAATTACAGCAGCAATCAGAACCGGCAAGCTGAAATGAAGTAGATCTATTTGCAGCGTCTTGACAATACAAATTCTCGGTAGTAGCTCGGTAACATAACTGGTGGTAAGTGGGTATGCCACAGGTACACCACTTCGAATAATACAGGTCTCAGGTTTACGTTTGTCACAATAACACTGCCTCTTTCAACGTATTACAAAACTAAAGGCGGTATTGCAAAGTAGTAAAAATTCAATCGAAACAAGTATCAACCTATCTCGAAGATCTAATGATCTTCACTGTCTTGATTTTGTAGCCGTTTCTTTTCAAAGGCTATCTTTCTAAAGTTCGACACAGCGAGGCCGTTATTAGGATTAATGGCACTGACTGTGCTATCTTCGGCACATTCATTGTGCGCTAACAAATCGCTGTTAGCACCTCTGGCGCTATTGTCGGCCTTAAGCGATCAATGACGGAGAGACAGAGTTCTTTTTGTGTATGCGAGTGGTTTATGATGCTGCAAATTATGAGAGAAAGTACCTTTAATAGACGCAGGTACTCACTAGACTTTCTCCTGTAATGTAGACTTACAACAAGTGAGTATAGAAAACAAAAACTTAATTTTCGTGGGAATTAAGACTTACGTGGAGACTGACTTGCAACGTTTGTTGTTGAATGTTTAATAATTGTGGATTCGCCCAAAAATAAACACAAATCTGCACTGTCTTGTTTGTAAACATGTGGTCACAATGCTCGCGTAGAAAGGCTTGGTTCACCGCACTGACTACTGTTACGCGTTCGATACATTACAAATAAATATTGTAAGTCAATCTCCGCTTTTAGGCATCACTCAACTGCTGCCCAAGGATAAGCTACGCACGTGTTTCGCTTTGTATAAAAGAAGTTGGCGGGATCGTCCATAGTAACCCACAGCCACGCCACATGAGTAACTAAACGGAACAGAGACAAAGCTTGTTAAGAATGTGTAAATTTGCTACCTATTTTGGTAAGGTTGTCACAATAGGTGAAGACAAATTAAACAAAACATCTGATAAATAGTTTTAATATTCAGTATGATAGAATACTTTACAAATTAATAATTTCCTGTTATAATTTTTGTTTTTTAATAATTTATTGTTTCTTTTAATGGTGTGGTAAATTCTGAATCTAACAAAGTTTTTGTTTCCCGTCCCGATTGTCATTCGTAGATCTTTGACAGTCGTTACAGGACGCCAGAAAGTCTGTCCTTCAGTCTATCCAAGAGTATCGTGTTGCCCAATAACTGAGTTGTTGAGGTCTGAAAGGCAGTCGCTCCATGTAAAACACTGGTATTTAGCCGCATCTGGTTAGACTGGAAGCCAAACCCAAGCTAGTTGGGAAAAAGCTAGGCAGATGATGATACCTATATTTTAAGTAGCTATTTATTTAATTTAAAGAATATCTTGCTTAAGATCATCTTGTTCAGGGCTTTTCCGATTACTAATAATAAAATACCACGTTTTTACACCAACCGGTGTAGGCTGGACGATGACTTTTGACGTTAAGTAGCCGTCAAGTACCGCGGCGATATTTGTTTATGACATTGACAAAAAAGGTCCACTCAAGTTTTTATTTTTTTCTTTGTTTAAACTTGTTACTAATAAAACAAACAACGTGCGTCGCACTAACCCTGAGATTGGCAACTGGCTGTGCCAGTGTAAACCGGTTTTTTCCAGTATCGCCGCGTACGCGACAAGCGGCCAGTGGTCACGCACACATGCTCCGCGTGCTTGTAGAAGCTTTGCCTCTGTTCCGTTCCACTAATGTGGCCACACTGCTACGCCCGGAAGCATGGCAGGCAAAAAAACAAACAGCGCGGCAAAAACTTGGTGTATATCCTGTGTAGCATGGCGTCAAAAGAGTTTCAAGAGGTAGGTTTAACTATTTTTAAATTTCATTGACTAGTTCACTTGTAAATAATTATCTATTTACTCGTGAAACTATCTAAGAACAACTAAGTTTGCACAACGAGTTTCGTATTGTAAATCTGGCGTTAAATTATTCATAATTTTAGTGATATGAAATTATAGTAATAGATGTAAAATTGAGCCTAAAATAAATATATTCGGATATCCGAACATATTTGCTTGACAGAATTGCCATGAATTGCAAAACCAATATAGAGTGGATTTAGTGACAGTTACATAATTTTGGTGATAATCGGCAAAAGCAATTTATTTTATTAAATTTATTTATAATATAATTATAAGAGCATCTGGGAAACTAGATATAGCGAATATCTGGCCAGTTAGCAACCGGACCTTCAGAACAAACTAGAACAGAACACTAAGCAGTTGTAGAAACTCTTCTAATTAACCTTAATGAAGCTAAATATTGTGGTGTTGGTAGTGGATTCGCTAAACTAGTTCAAACTAATAAATAGGAATCTGTGAACACTCTGCAACTTTTGATCAGCAGAGGATCCTAGCTGTAGCAATGTTGCTTTGCTTTGTATTTTATGCTCTTTGTTGGTTTTCTGCTCAAAATTGGTAGCTGTTCGATTATGCTTGTGATGAATAAATCACCTTATCTCTCTCTTTTTTTCTTTGATGATCGGTGGACGATTTTGTTTAAACAAATACACGAGATAATTGGAACGATACGATACAAAAATCCAAGGTTGCTTTAAATGATAAATGATTTTATTTCTGTAAGTAGGTTTGTACAAACACTTTTACACGTCAATCATATTTTTTAAACTAGATGAGATCGGCGTTTCCTATCTGACTACTCTGAGAAGAAAGGCCGAAACAAACTCAGAGGTCACAGTCTCTTTTAAAGTCCAGACATAATCTTGGTCAGAGCATGTGAAGACCATGTGGATTGGTGTCTGAAATGGTCTTTTGAGGAAAGAACCACACAGGTTGAGTGGACCTGTCCATTCAGTGCACGCATGTATCAGTAATCATACAACTCAACTCAGAACTTGAGGAGCTCAACGATTTGACGAACAATACCAAAGAAAGGACATTTGGGTAGGCCGCATAAAGTACTCAAACTGCCAGATTAACATTAAAAACGAACTGAGAAAGAGACGAAACACAAAAACAAAAATACCACACAGTCCTCACATTCACAATAATTAAAACAAAAATAATATTATACTTCTCAAAGTAAATATTCATGTCAAAGTGTATATAATAATAATCAAATGTCAAAGTGTATATAATAATAATCAAATGTCAAAGTGTATATAATAATAATCAAATGTCAAAGAGCAAAACAAAGAAAAAACAACATTCAGTATACAAAATTGGAGCAGGTCAAGCCCAAGCTTTTTTGTCCTCAATATAATCTTTAACGGTATAAAAGGCTTTCAGGCACAACTTACGTTTGATGAATGATTTAAATTTATTGAGACTTAGATCTTGAACATGGCTTGGAAGTTTATTATAAAAGCGTATACATTGACATCTGAATGACCCACCTATTTTCTTGAGCCTTGTTGATGGTACAACAAATTTGTGTTTGTTCCTAGTATTTATACTATGGATATCACTGTATTTTTTAAACAATGTAATATTTTTATGAGCATATAAAAGATTTTCATAAATATACTGTGAAGGCACAGTCATTACATTTATCTCCTTAAATTTATCTCTGAGAGAGTGTCTCGGACTTAATTTATAAATTGATCGGACAGCTCTTTTCTGCAAGACAAAAATAGTCTGAATGTCGGCGGCATTTCCCCACAATAGAATACCATACGACATTACACTATGAAAATAGCTAAAGTACACTAAGCGGGCTGTCTCTACATCAGTTAAATTACGAATTTTCCTAACAGCGTATGCTGCAGAACTTAGCTTTTTCGACAATTTAGCTATATGTGGGCCCCACTGAAGCTTGGCATCCAAAGTTAAGCCCAAGAATACAGTGTACTTTAGTTCGTGTTGTTGATTTTCAGTTCTAATTTGGTAGCTGTTCGATGATGCGTGTGATTAGAGATGGGTTGTAATAGGCTAAACACGATATCTGTTATCACTGTTACTGTTACTCAAAAATAACAGATCCAAATATCTGTTATTAAATAACAGCCTGTTATTTTTGTACGCACGTATCGTAAGTATTAAAATCTCAACTGAATATCTTCTTTATTTCGATTCATTGTAAGTCGAAAATCGTTTCCTAAGTATTCATCATCATCATCATCATCATTTCAGCCGAAAGACGTCCACTGCTGGACATAGGCCCCCCAAGCTCCGCCACTTCGACCGGTTCTGTGCTTCCCGCATCCAGCGGATTCCTGCGGCCCTCAAGAGGTCATCGTCATTTGGGGGGGGGGGGTTGCCACAATTGCCATGCTTGGCAGGCGGGTTGGCGATTGCAGTATGGTGGTAAAAATGCATAGAGAACGCTGCTGCCCATTCTCTAGTAAGTTCCTATTAGTAGTCCTAGTTCCTAGTTCTATCCTAAGTATTGACTAGTAAAGAATGCCGGGGTAATGAGAAATCATAGAATCAAGTTTATTTATACTTACACATCCGGTTAGTCTGGAAGCCAAACCCAATTTAGTTGTACAAGGCTAGTCACTCAGATTGGTTTTGATTGACTGTCTATGCATGGCATGCCTACGACTGGTAGGAGGTGCGCGGTGCCTGAGGGGGCGCGCGGACGGCGGCATCAGCATCGGGCGTCAGCGGCGGTTGAGGGGTACACGGGCGACGCGGCGCTTGCGCGGACTCCCGCGCCGAACCGAGACTCACTCAAAAATCTTACCACGACAAAGACACTACGACATGTAAAACTTGTATTTACGTAATACACCAAATTCTTATACAGTCCACATATTTTATTTATTCGCTCCTGAAATAGAGCAGTCGACGTGTAATCGTCAACATATGGTCCTTCGCAAGTAGAACTTCACAGCGGGAAGTTTTGGCGTTTGCAAGAATACAAGATCAAGGCGTTGGTGGACATTGAACCCACGTCACTTCATCGAAAAACAGCAGAGTCATCGTCGCCTACGGTTGAAGATTTGAAGTCGCAACTAAGATTGTGGATAAGGATTCGGATATTCGTGAGATCGTTCCAATTATTATTCCTTTTATCTGTCTATTTCCTTTTCACTATTTACAGTTGTTTTTATAACGCTACTCTTTCTATTATTCCCGATTCATTGGTGTACGTTACCCTAGCAAGAAAGTGTCTCTTAGAGTTATATGAGTAGAACGTATAATGTGTGCCTTATCTGCTGTAAATGTGCCTCCACATAAAAAATGTGTGCCCCCTGTCGTTTTGGAGAAAAACGGAAAAAACGATTCTTGCTGGGGTAACGTTTTTCTAGCAGGAAAATTCTAAACGAATGATCGGAGAGAGAAAAATTGTGCATGGCCAGAGAGCTTATATGTGTGCCAAAATGTGCCCCCAAAAATAAAATCTGTGCCCCTTCAGGTTTTCGAGATATTGCATTTCCTGCTGGAGTAACGTTTTGATGAATCGTATATCTCTAAAACTATTGCATGTGCCCCTGTAGAATAAACATACACGAGTAGCTCTTAAGGGGCACACCTTAGTGCCCTAATTAGATTTAAGAAAATATTTATAGTTTTCAAGTTATCGCGGTTTTATGAAAACCCGAAAAAACATCGCAGCGCCTAAATGAGACAAGGCACAAGTTCGCTGAAAATTGTATTCGGTCCTTCTTGACGCTATTAATAACCATACAAAGTTTCAAAACTGTTCATGCATGCGTTTTTGAGTAATCTTGCTGAAAGTCAAAACGATGGTGTCTTAACTTTGACGGCAAAATACAAGGAACCGGCTCAATCCCAGATGTGTAGGTGTGAACCAAAATTGTGTGCCTTTAGTCAAAAATATATGGTGAAAATATTCAGCTTGGAATGTTTCGCATTAAGTTAATATTAACAAAAAACCAAAATATGTAAACAACGGCTGGTTATCCGACCAAATTTGAATAACTACTAAAAAGCGACGGATTCATACATATCGATGACCTTCTTTACTTTACTCACTAACCGGTTCACACGTGTTGTGCCTGAGTACACTGAAGTAGAAAAGTAATAAGTAATAAAATAAAGTTGTTATTGGATTATATTCTACTAGCTGTTTCTATTATATTTACTGATAAGCCGTAGGTTAGATAAATTAACAGTAAGTTTTTCATCAGTAAGGGGAATGCTCCAACCAGCCCGCGAAATTCAACGTTTCTTGCGTTTTTTGCAATTTGCAGGCCAGTTTGCAGCAATTTGCAGGGGAGAACAAAAAAAAAGTCATTCCTATAGCTTTATGAACTTAGAGCGTAGTATTGATGATTTTGATGATTATAATTCTGTAACTACGTATGTCTTACAGCCGTGAATAATATTTTAATCAACACACAACCTAGCACTGGCCTGCAAATTCCAAAAAACGTAAGAAAATTTGAATTTCGCGGGCTGGTTGGAGCATTCACCTTAATAGAAGATTCATTTTCTTCGCCTCCTCACACCGCTGCAGATATCTCTGGCCCCGCGGCATCCGCTGACGTCGTGTCGCAAGGAGTCGCTTTGTCTAATTTGGAGAAAGTGAGACAGCTAGTACGCGTACGGTGTTAGTGTGACAGAGACAGTTACGTGTAACGTCGCTCTAATATGAATAATAGGTACGAAGTGTTTATTGACTAGGAAGTCCGTTTGGATTATTACTTGGTATTGGTAAACAGTTGCAGTTATGTTATGACGCCAAGGACACTGTTACGTTGAGTCACGCAGTTGCACTGATACTGTTTGTTTACTTTTTTTTAAGTTGGTTGAAAGTGGCGTATTAAGCATTTTATAACAATTATGTGGTTGTAGGGGTGGTGAATTTTATGGCACGATCTGCAGTGGTATTTAATGGCATTGTTTTGACTTATTTAAAAATACTTGTACACTTATCAAGTACTTGGATTTTTTTCATTACTTTACCTATTTTTTTTTTTTTTAGGAAATTTAATCTGTGATTTGATGCAATACTTACTTTAAGAATTAAAATTAAGGGAATAAAAATAATAATTTCCACATCAACAAGCTGTTTCATTTAATAGTCACAAGGTGCATTTAATATATATTTTTAATTAGCCCCCAAATCTTTTAAACGCGACTGTACGGACAACAGCTTAGGTATAATACGTCAAATAAAGAAGGTCATCGATATGTATGAATCAGTCGCTTTTTAGTAGTCATTGGAATTTGGTCGGATAACCAGCCGTTGTTTACATATTTTGGTTTTTTGTTAATATTAACTTAATGCGAAACATTCCAAGCTGAATATTTTCACCATATATTTTTGACTAAAGGCACACAATTTTGGTTCACACCTACACATCTGGGATTGAGCCGGTTCCTTGTATTTTGCCGTCAAAGTTAAGACACCATCGTTTTGACTTTCAGCAAGATTACTCAAAAACGCATGCATGAACAGTTTTGAAACTTTGTATGGTTATTAATAGCGTCAAGAAGGACCGAATACAATTTTCAGCGAACTTGTGCCTTGTCTCATTTAGGCGCTGCGATGTTTTTTCGGGTTTTCATAAAACCGCGATAACTTGAAAACTATAAATATTTTCTTAAATCTAATTAGGGCACTAAGGTGTGCCCCTTAAGAGCTACTCGTGTATGTTTATTCTACAGGGGCACATGCAATAGTTTTAGAGTTATACGATTCATCAAAACGTTACTCCAGCAGGAAATGCAATATCTCGAAAACCTGAAGGGGCACAGATTTTATTTTTGGTGGCACATTTTGGCACACATATAAGCTCTCTGGCCATGCACAATTTTTCTCTCTCCGATCATTCGTTTAGAATTTTCCTGCTAGAAAAACGTTACCCCAGCAAGAATCGTTTTTTCCGTTTTTCTCCAAAACGACAGGGGGCACACATTTTTTATGTGGGGGCACATTTACAGCAGATAAGGCACACATTATACGTTCTACTCATATAACTCTAGGAGACACTTTCTTGCTAGGGTAACGTACACGATTCATTGCCCTATTGAGTTGGTTAGTAGCGAATTTCATTCTCTTAGTCGTTCTATTACATCTTTCATCTTAATATTTGCTCGCTTATAACTACTTTTCACTAACGGTCGTACGAGTTAGTCAACGCACAGCTTGACCTTGACACAATTACGAGGCAACAGCTGTTCATTTTGTGCGTTGCTTAGTGCGCTGCATTCTATACAGTTATTCTCGGGCTTATTTCATTTGTTGCATGAGTAACGGTTTTTTTTTAAATAAACCCGTTATTTTATAATTTGAATTTTTCTGCCAAGTCATTTTTTGTAATACGGCAAAATGGCCGACAAATTGTTGAAAAAACGCAGTTCCATGAAGGCCAAGCTTACAAACTTTACTGCTCATTTGAATGTGCTTAAAAGCTGCGATAATCTTTCGAAATTGCAAATAATCGAGCTAGAAACCCGCTTAGACAAATTTGAAGCCATGTACACCGAGTTTGACGAATTACAGACGGAGATCGAGGTGTCTTCGGACAAGCCGGACGAGGCCTACGCGACGAGAGCCCAGTTTGAGCAGCAGTACTACATGCTGGCAGCTTTGGCGCGTAGTTTGCTATCCGGACCGGATGGCAAGCGTCGCCGTAGTGACTCCGCAGGTTCCGTGGCAGGGTCTGAGGCAACAATGTCAGGTGGGACTAAACATAATTTTGTTAGATTACCTAAAATAGATTTACCACGCTTTGATGGCAGTTATCAGTGCTGGCTTGAGTTTAGGGACACCTTTATTTCTTTAATTCACGATAGTGCTTGCATCGACAGCATAAATAAATTCCATTATTTACGTGCTTCATTAAAAGGCCAGGCAGCTGAAGTTATTAAAAATATTGATTTTAAGGCGGATCACTATAAGTTAGCATGGGACCTATTGTGTGAAAGGTACAATAACAGTCGTCTTCTCATAGATAAACATATGCAGGCATTATTCGATGTCGAACCAGTTGCTACTGAATCCAGTGTTGCTTTGCGTCGTCTTATAGACGTAACTAATAAAAATATAAGAGCGCTCAAGTCATTGGATGAGCCTACTCAGCATTGGAATACTATCATCGTGTACATGATGTCAATTAAATTAGATTCAAACACTAGTAGATATTGGGAAGAGTATCGAAATACGTTATCTGGTGCTCCTACACTTGCTCAATTTACTACATTTATAAACAATAAGGCTGACTTACTTGAAACGTTGGAAGACAATATTAAGCATAGTAATAAAACAAACAATAATAATAAATCCAAAAGTTTTGCTATTGTTTCACAGAATACAACAAATAAAGGTAACAATAACACCAATTCTAGCTTAGAGAAAAAGAAGTTCAAATGTCCTTTGTGTTCTGGCGATCATTTTCTATACGTTTGTGAGGCTTTTAAAAAGTTAACAATAGAGGAACGTAATAAAAAGGCCAAGGACCTCAAAGTCTGCATAAACTGCTTAAGATTTGGTCATAATGAAAAGAGGTGCAGAATAACCCACTGTAGGTACTGTTCAGGTAGGCATAACACCCTATTGCACATGGAACGCACAGATATCCCTCACTCACAAAACCCAATGCCTAGTACTTCCGAAAGTATTGCTCTTTCTGCTGACGCTTCAGCCAATATGCAATCATATACTCGCTCGTTTGTTTTGCTTTCCACAGCGCTGGTGAAGGCGGTGAGTGCCAATGGTGAAAGGTGTGAAGCAAGAATCCTACTGGATAGCGGTAGTACAGCAAATTTCATTACCGAGAACTTATGTGATAAGCTGCGTTTGTCCCGAAACGGCACGGGCTCCACGATAACAGGTATCGGCAACCAAACTAGTACTAGTGCACAATCATGCAATCTAATAATCGAGTCTAATTGTGGTGACTACTCTGTTAACATTGACTGTTTGATTCTACCAGAAATTACACATCTTTTACCGTCATCTCCAATTAGCTTAAAGCAAATAAATCTACCCATGGGGTTGCAGCTAGCGGACCCCACATTTAATACTCCATCAGCTGTAGACATATTGGTTGGTGTAGATGTTTTTTGGAGTGTCTTATCAGCCAACCACATAAAGCTTGGCAAGAACCAACCAAGATTATGTGAGAGTAAATTAGGATGGTTAGTTTCAGGCTCAGTAAGCTCTCACTCACGTACATCCCAGTCACATTTCTGTAATCTTGCTAAAGCTAAGCCCAGTACAGATTTAACAAAATTTTGGGAACTGGACACAGTGTCTGAAAAGCACTCCCTTTCTTCTGAAGAAAGGGCTTGCGAAGACAGTTTTTATAAGAATACAAAACGTAAGGACGATGGTCGTTTTGTGGTCACGATACCATTTAAGTCTGATCCCTCTGCATTAGGAGATTCATACGGCATCGCAAAACAACGTTTTCTATCGTTAGAGAAACGATTTGAACGTGATCCTAAGTTCAAGTCAATGTATTTAGACTTTATGTCAGAGTACGAGAGTTTAGGTCATATGACAGAAAATGATTCTAATTTAAACCCAGAAGGTAAGGTCAAATATTTTTTACCTCACCATGGGGTCATACGCGAGTCTAGCGTTACTACTAAGTTACGCACCGTTTTCGATGCATCTGCAAAAACAACTACAGGTGTATCCCTCAATGACTTGCAGTTAGTAGGTCCGACCGTTCAGGACGATTTACTTTCAATATTATTGCGGTTTCGACAGCACGCATTTGTAATCTCGGCAGATATCGAGAAAATGTATCGGGTCATTGAAGTGAATCCTATCCAAAGATCACTACAACAGATAATTTTTCGTAAAAATCCTACAGAACCGTTAAAAACTTATACATTAAACACGGTAACGTATGGTACAGCGTCAGCTCCATATTTGGCTACCAAGTGTTTAGTGAGCTTAGCTGATGAAACATCAAATCCTTTAGTCAAGCGTTCTATTCAGCATGACTTTTATGTAGACGATTACCTTAGTGGTTCAGACACGATTTCAGGTGCATTAGATTTGTGTAAGAAAACGAAGGCTATTCTGGCGTCCGCTAAATTTAATTTAAGAAAATGGCAGTCGAATAGCCCAGAAATTTTAAAAGAATTAGGTAGTTCGTGTAACTCAGTTCATGCAATATTAAATCTTTCAGACAACAATACTCCTTCTAAAACGTTAGGGGTACATTGGTTATGTGATTCTGATAAATTAGGATTCTCTATTCATATCGAATCCAATAGCAAAATAACAAAACGACACATTTTATCTGTAATTAGTCAGGTTTTCGACCCACTAGGTTTAGTTAGTCCCTGCATTGTCGAAGCAAAAATATTAATGCAGAGACTCTGGATAGAAAAATGTGAGTGGGATGACGAAGTGTCGCAGGAGGTTAAAGACTCATGGTTACTATTTGCGGGTACCTTACCTTCTTTAAATTATATTAGAATTCCGCGATGGATTTCATGTAATAACTCCATAGCCCATGAAGTTCACGTATTTACAGATGCGTCTGAAAGGGCTTATGGCGCATGTCTATACATTCGTTCTGTAACCAGTTCAGGTACGGTTGCGGTGCATCTGTTAACTTCCAAAAGCCGTGTAGCACCAGTCAGGCCCACTACTATTCCACGGTTAGAACTGTGTGGGGCTCTATTAGGTTCCAGGTTGTGCACAAAGGTAAGAGATTCTCTCACGTTACCAATCCACCGATTTCACTATTGGTGTGATTCCACAATAGTGCTGGGATGGTTGTCTACATCGGCCCAGCAACTAAAGCCTTTCGTTAGAAATCGTGTTAACGAGATTCAAGAAAGTAGCTTGGGTACCAAGTGGAGATACGTGCCGTCTAAGGATAATCCGGCGGATCTTGTCTCTCGAGGGCTGAAGGCTGATCTCATCAGCGATTCTGCACTTTGGTGGTCAGGCCCTCGGTTTTTATTAAATAATGAAAATGCTTGGCCACAACAGCCCAATAAAGACGTGAAACAAGATCTACCAGAAGTAATTTCTAACTTAGTAGATAGTCATAATACTCGTAGTAGTAATTCTAGTTCTAACCTAATCTGTAGTTCAATCATACAACAATTAATTCACAAATATTCTAATTTCAGTTATTTACAACGAGTTGTAGCTTACATTCTAAGATTCATTCACAATTTAGTAAATAATAATTCTAAAATAGCAGGTTCCCTTTCTGTTGATGAACTTAGAAAGGCCTTGTCCCTTATACTACGTGTATCCCAATCTGAAATGTTCCCAGATGAGTACGCTGTCCTTAAATCCGGAAAGTTATTGTCGCATAAAAATAGGTTAACTTCTTTGACTCCCTTTTTAGACTGTGACAATATTATTCGTGTAGGGGGTAGACTAGATAACTCCCCGTATGAATACGACGTAAAACATCCAATTTTACTCTGTAGTAAGCATCATTTAACGAAATTACTATTTCAAATGCAACATCAAACCTTACTACATGCAGGTCCACAACTGCTTTTATCAACTATTCGCCAAACTTATTGGCCCTTGCGGGGCAGAAATCTTGCTAAGATAACTGTAAACAAATGCCTGAAATGTTTTAGATTTAAAGCTCAAAATGTGCAGCCAATCATGGGACAATTACCCATCACTAGAAGCACTTTAGAGTTCCCTTTTCTCAATAGTAGCGTCGACTATGCTGGACCTGTACTGATATCTGACCGGAAGGGTCGGGGATCTAGATTAATAAAGTCCTACCTGTGCATTTTTGTATGCATGGCTACCAAAGCTGCGCATCTCGAGCTTGTCACGGACCTCTCTAAAGAGGCCTATAGGGCTGCTTTAAATCGTTTTGTCGCACGTCGCGGCAGGCCACGTACTATCTTGTCCGATAACGGTACAAACTTTGTCGGAGCATGTAATGAATTGTATAAATTTTTGCAGGGCTCTGATGTTGCACATGAAATAGCCCAAGAAGGAATAGAATTCAGGTTTGCACCGGCGTATTCTCCACACTTTAACGGTCTCGCCGAGGCCGCGGTTCGTTCAACCAAACACCATTTAAAAAGACTTCTGCAGCTTACTCATTTTACTTATGAGGAAATGGCTACGTGCCTAACCCAAATAGAGGCAATTCTAAATTCAAGACCTCTTACTCCTCTTTCCACTAATCCTCTCGACTTCTCTGCCCTCACTCCTTCTAATTTCCTTATTGGACGCTCACTAATGTCGGTTCCAAATCCACAGATCACCGACGCCAACATCAACCGTTTGGAGCGCTACCAACGTGTGGAATGCATCAAGCAACACTTTTGGAAGCGGTTTAATCTCGAATACATTTCAAACCTACAGCAGAAAACGAGATGGCCTGCTTCTACCAACGGCGAAATAGCGTTGGGATCGCTTGTTCTTGTGAAGGACAAGGCGCTCCCGCCGCTTTGCTGGTTGCTGGGGCGCGTCGTGCAGGTGTACCCCGGCAGCGATGGCGTCAAGAGGGTCGCGGATCTCAAGACGAAGAGAGGGACTATTCGGCGCGGCTTTAACAACATCTGCCCGCTTCCTCTTTGAAGCCCACTTCAACCCGGGGAGCATGTCTATGCATGGCATGCCTACGACTGGTAGGAGGTGCGCGGTGCCTGAGGGGGCGCGCGGACGGCGGCATCAGCATCGGGCGTCAGCGGCGGTTGAGGGGTACACGGGCGACGCGGCGCTTGCGCGGACTCCCGCGCCGAACCGAGACTCACTCAAAAATCTTACCACGACAAAGACACTACGACATGTAAAACTTGTATTTACGTAATACACCAAATTCTTATACAGTCCACATATTTTATTTATTCGCTCCTGAAATAGAGCAGTCGACGTGTAATCGTCAACATTGACAATTTCGATTTACATAATAAATTGGAGGTCACGTAGTGACCACCTATATCCACGAAATGGTAATTGTTTTTTAAACGTTTTACTATTCGCGAACTAACTAGATACCAAATTTAAAAAATATGTTACTGCTACAACCTACAACGAGCTAACTACTAAGCGAACTAGAACGATCTAGCTAACTATAAAACGTATAACCCAAACTAAAAAACTGTACTAATACATACATTGAATATAAACACTAATACGCCGTAAACACTAACAAACACTTTCGAAAAAATTGCAATTACTATTCACCAGTTCACCTTTCGTAATTTCTTACGAAAAGTGTTTTCTTTCGAAAGCAAAATTAAAATTACAAAAATAAGAAATTTATAAAATGTCAACAAACAAATCAGCCAAATTACTTTCAATTGAATATTATCTTTATTGCTATAACAATAAGGTCGTACATACATGGAACATTTTGCGACCAATCCCGTCAAACGTCAAACCAAAGACAATGTAGATCAAAGGCGTCCGTAGACGATCACTGTATTTTTTTTTTGGTTTCATCTTTTTCCAAAGTATTATATTTTTAAATTATTTTATATTTCAAATGTGGCAAATTACTCTTAATAAAATTGGTTTCATCTTTGTTGGGTTATCAAACGTATGAACCTGGAATATTTTGCGATGAATTCCGTGAAACCAAAGATAATATAGGCATTCAGACAAATTGCCATAAAGAAAAATGTAATATATTTTAGGTTTCTTTGTAATGGTCACTGGACAGTAACAGATAAGTAACACGACCAAATTTAGGAGTCACTTTTTACAAAATATTGGTTCTTAACAGACAACCAACTGTATTTTACGGATTATAAATACTAGGTGCTTCTCTTTTTAGCGTAGTTTAACCACTTTAGTAAGAGTGAGAAGTAAACATATTGCCTAGTAAATGAAAATAATAGGTGTGTCTCTTTTTAACAAAGGTCATTCCTTAATGAGGAAGAGAGAAACCTAGATATTTTTCTTCCTTTGTGTGCGTGAGTGCGTATGAAAGTAACAGCCGTGGTAACAGTCTGTTACTATGTGGAGACTGATATTATATTGAAATAACAGTAACAGCCGTTGTAACAGTCTGAGGGTCTGTTCTTAAAATAACAGATAAGTGATATTGGTAGTAAAAGTTGTTATTTTTAAATATCTGTTATTTATATCTGTTACGATAAATACGCCTCACTCCTACGTGTGATATTTTCTATCTTTGGTCCTTGGTGGCAGATTTTGTTTGAAAAATTAATAACTGTAAAAATTGAAAAGTTCCGAGAAGGAAAATACTAGCTGAAGCAATGTTTCAGCTCTAAACTCTTAACACCAGCTCAGGTTAGTCAGTTTGATAATGTTTACTTATTGGACATAGATTTTTGTTTATTTGACATAATTATTACGGTTTTGTAACAGCTGAGTTGGCATATAAATAAAATGGTGGAAGGCTTCGTTGAGCAAAAGTTTTTGACTAGTAACGACTAGTGTCGGACATGCTTTTTGGCTAGTCACGACTAGTGTCGGGTTAGTATCGAACTAGTATCGGACTCGTTTTTGACTGACACTAGTCAAAAACTATTCTGACACTCGTCGTGAAATGCCACTAGAGTTTCTCACACAAAATATTTCTTTCTTTTGAAATTTAAAAGGAAATAAATATATTTCTTATTGAAATTAGCAATATTCATTGGTTGTAAATGTAAGCGTATTATATTCTTAAAACTGTACGTATTGAAGTACATTATCGAGGTACATTTATTAATTTAATACTAGCTTTTGGCAGCTGCTTCGCCCTCGTAGGGTTTAAAATGATCCCATAGGAACGAACTACTGGGAGAAAAGAATTCTCTGTGTTAATTCAGGTTATAAACTACCATTTCATCCAAATCCGTTCAGCCGTTTTTGTGTAGTTGAGTAACAAATATCTAAACATATATATAAACTATCACATTTAAAATATTAGAAGGGTTATAGTAAGATATAATACATAGGAGGGAAGTAGGATCTTTTTATGAGTTCTACCAAAATTAGCCACTGTTTTCCACAATAAAGCGCTACATCTCTATAAAATTCAATGTACTTGTCTGCTATAATCAAGCGGTTTTACAGGGTGACTTCGAAGCAAAGCCGGGATTAGCCAAGTTTAGAATGGCATTGCCATGTCCGGATCCAGTCGGATCCCGGGCTCGTGGCTGGTGGCTCGGGTGCTAAGTAAGTTATTTAACACGATTCTGTTGAACTGATTGGCCGGATTAGCGAGGTCGATTGTTTCGACCGTTCGCTCGCTAGTTTTGGTCAATGGCGGTAATGGAGTTCGTTGAATCTTTTATTAATGTTCCTTAATGGATTGGACACTACAGATGTGTAGTGGAGTCAGGCTCACATTTTTGTGATAAAACTTAGCGCACGAATGTCTTTCATGCCATAATTGGCAAAAGGACGGTATCTCTGATGTGCAGAATTGAATCTTGAAGACTGTGGCTGATAGGATTTAATCCTCGCTTTGGAGGTCCCTTGTCCTTGCCTTGGGAGTCATAATTTTAATTTAATTCTAATTTTCATTTTCATTTTAATCTCCATTTTTGTAATTACACCTATTGTGTGGATGTGATATTTGGAATAAAATGCTTTTATATTTCTTTATTTACTGTAGCTGAAAACATAGAATAAATTTGGGAAGTTAACAAACTTTTCAATATCACATCACTTCGGTATTTCCCGAAGGGTTAAGCAGACGTGTGCCTGTGGTGCATACACACTTCGATAGTTATAGTTATGTTTAGTTCCCATGTAACAGGCAACGAGACTATTGCCATCAACTGAGGACAAATCCAGACTCCAGATTGGAGAGAAATTTCAGATGGAAAGCTCAATAATTCCTTGCGAAATCCGGGAATTGAACCGCGCTTGCGGCCACTGCACCAACGAGGCAGCCTTCAATATGTTTTCAAATTAATTGGCTTTCTCTGCTTACTTAATTCCAGGTGCCTTTTGTGTTTGAACTGCCAGTAGTGTGTTACGCAACAATCCTACTGAAACAACAGCAAAAAATCGGCATCGTTATTTAATTTTTGAGTGTGGGAAATCATCAAATAACTTCTCCCGCTGTGGGTGGAGCAGGAGGGCGTGTCAGACTTTTACCGACTAAAACCCACCCGTGTACCCGGGCCACGGTATCTCTTTCGAACAACCCGCACCCGTGGCAGGCAACGTTCCTTGCGGACCCCACCAGTTGATGCTGACATCTCTTTGAGGCGCGCGTGTAATTCACACCTGTCTAACCTATTCCCATCTATGTTGGGGTCGGCTTCCACTGTAACTAGGCGCAGCTGATTACCAGTATCAGACCCCCATGCCATGAAGCAACTGCCTATCTGACCCCCATAACCCAGTTAATAGGTAACACGGCTTCTGACTAGTAACGAAGTCAAAGATTTACAAATGACAGCTGGAAAGCATGGTATGTAATGGAAGGTCAGCCGTCCACGACCCGACCTCGGCAGTTGCTTTTGCATTGCTTAACCTATACCTGAAGATCGACTCATGCGATTGTTATTGTTTAGCCACGCCCTCCCCCCTCCGCCCCTTCTTCATTCCAAAAAGGTAAAGGACTTTTAATCAATTATCATTTGATTAAGAAGCAATTCTCTTCCATCTTCATGAATTAATCATAATGAACGTGACTGAATTTCCTTTTAAAAAATTAATTAGTTCCTCCCCAAGTTATAATGAGAATACATTCCCTTTATACTGTTGCCTGTTTATTAAATAAATAAGGCTTTGTTAGTATGCAAGCGAGGGTAAGGGAGACAGAAGTTCAATTAAAAATTGAAACGACTTCCAAAAATAACACCACAAAGTGAACAATAATTTTAATTTCGGAAGTTGGTGTCTTTGATTTGGCAGATATCACACGTCTTTGAATTTTTGGTTCCAGGATATGCGCGATTTTCTCACGATGTTTTGAAAGCAGTGATGAAATAATTTACTCAAAGTAAAGCGCCTGTCTGGGTTCGAACCTACGACCTCAAATGTCGCGGCCATTAGCGCTGGGCCACCACTGCTCCTCACTTAACCGTTATGTTCAAAAACATGTAGTAAATTAGATATGCGTATTCATGAACCTTCTCAACCTACCTTTAACTTGGCACGTGTATGTTAACAAAAGAGTTAATTGTGTTCCTTATTCCTTCGCGCAGTTAATAATTTAGTAGCGGGGACACCATAATTTTGTGGAGGCGATTACGGCGTCACATCCTGACGCATCATGAGCGCCATACATTTATTATAAAATATCTTTGTCTTTCGGTTCACGGGTTTAATGAGTTTTTTAAGTGGAATTAGTCGTTGGGGAATTTTTTGGAGGTTCCTCGATTTTGGAGAGAATGTTTGGGTAAACAATTGTTTAAAATCTTACTTAGAGTTGGTTTTGTTTCACGTTAATTTTATAAACAAAGAGTTGAGCTGAGTAACTGATTAGTAGAAATACTTCGTTCTTAGTATTCTTGAGATTCGAAAATCTGTGCTTTTTAACCGACTACAAAAAAGGAGGAGGTTCTATGTTCGACTGTATGTTTTTTTTTTAATGTATTTTCACCGATTTCTCCCCAATTTGTGGACAGATTCTGAGTAGAGTAGGTATACTCCGAGGTAGTCCCATTGGCAACAAGTCAGGATCTGATGATGGAATCCCAGCGAAATCGAGGGCAACTCTCAAATGATGTGGGTATTAACAATCTTTTTCATATATTTTCTAAAGCTTTTGAGACATTTGCGTATGGTCATCGTCATCTCATGACGCTGAGCTGATGAAGGAAGGTACAACTCTTTAACGGTTAGGAGTTAGGTGGAGGTTCGGGATCTCCGTCATAAATATAGACCGATTTGCCAAATTATTTTTTTGTTTCGAAATTCCAAAATGGTCCATTTAAAATTTCATATAAATCTGATGATGCGTTTCGGAGACAGGCAACGGAACTCTTAAAAAAATTACAGCAAATCAACCGCGATTGCGAGAAAACTACTGTCTATTCACAGTTATTTTACCTCTGATAGCAGCAATCCAACAACAACCGTATAGTTACGAGAATAACGATCACTGTGATACTGACAGATTTGTTAGTAGCAGCAATCCAAAAGCAACCTTAGCATGAAGAAAACAAACATCAGTTTGATTTTAATAGTGATGGAGAGGTAAAATAAGTGTGAACGGACTTTACTTTCAAGACAATACGTCACTGATATTCAGTGAAACAAAAAACCATCGAACACCAAAACTGCATCACAAATCACACACTCCCTCAGTCCTGAGTAACGGCTGCACCCGGTCAGTGCACTTATTGCCCGGCCGGAATTACAGCCGTATTGCACATTAGTCAGGGCCGGACAAAGGTCGGATTGGCCGTCGCCTGTAATTTGTCTGCGACGGTCGGCAGCCTGGTAAATAACTATATGTGGCGGTTGCGTTGCAGTTTAGCCGGGGTGTTTGGGTAATTAGTGGGTTTTATTTATTAAATTATTTTGTTAGGTTCACCAATAATTGATTACACTGATACAAACAAATTATATTTTTTGTGGTAAAATAACACGGCATCAGTTACTTACAGGCTTCTTCAAACAGGTGCGACGCGACAGCGCGACGCGACACTTGCACGCGCTAACCTGCACGAGCCTTAACACCACATGCATGAAACAATGAAACAGATAAATACGCTAATTTACTTAGCAATAAGCACTAATATTGCAAAATTGGTAACATCGGCAAAAAAAATAAAAAAAAAACTATGAAATTAATATTCGCTGACATTAATTACATGGGTTTATCTCATAAGAATTTAATAAATATGTAGGTATAATTAGGTGGGTTTGGGTATGATTTGGCATTTCCCTGAATGTATTGAGAGTATCAATTATTCCATAAATGCTTAACGAGAACACATAAAACACTAAGTCCCGCTTGCAAAACAAATCACTAAATTAGTTTAGCGCTAAACATTTTAATTTTTGTCTCTGTTATATTCAAACGATTTAACAAACAGCATGATTAATGTGTTGGTCCAAGCGGGCCTAAATCTTTGAATTGCCTGGAATTTTGATGAAATTATGAATTAAAATCCACTCCTTTTAGTTAACTAATGCAGCGTAATCAAGCAGTAGCAATAAACCTTTAAAATTTCACATAACCTTAAAGTCAACTCTCGAAACATTTAATTTCACAGCCAAAGACATCGCCTGAGATCAAGCTGTCAATTTAGTGGAAATATGTTGCATACAGACATAATACAGGTTCCTCATGAGAATACACTACTACAGAATTCATCCCTTTGTTTTCCAAAGCTTTATTATTAATCTTTAGTTAATTAGTTGACGTCACGGACGGTTTGCGGTGCACATCAGCTGTTCGTGTCAGCACTCATAAAAAATAAAACACCTATCAGTTCACAGTATAATTCGTGTTTACGTTAGCACTATAGTGTTCCTTACGCGTGTGGTTGTTTTCAAAGCATTTTAACTGCAGTTCGGTAGAGTAATAAGCGCATTAAAATATCTTCAATTTAACCAACTATTTTGACGTTGAGGTCATACGGTTACATTGTGCCACCGATACCCCCAAAAAGTGCAACTTTTTTACATTTTTTGACAACAGTAAACAACACTACCACAGATTGTTTAAGCGAATCAATAATTCGTTGAGCAGCAGGCGCCATCTATCGTCTAAAGGAGCCGTGAGAAAACCGTGCGACATCTATTTACTCCTAGCCGTACTATGGTGAAGTGTGCAGCCTGCGGTAGGTTTCTTTCTGCGAAGGGGGGCGCTGCGTGTGGCAACTCGACTTGCTTTAACAGGTATCACCTCGCTTGCTTGCTGTTGCCCGATACTTCGCAGATAAGCAGTGGCTGGCTGTGCCCTGAGTGCAGGAAGAAGCTGCCAAGGGGAGACAACAGCGCCACACCCGTCAAGGACCTGGGTAGTGGTCCTGCTGTTACCCCAGTAGCAACGTCGACAGCAGCAGCAGCCCCCGTTAAGTTGGCGTCGGGATGCGCAGCGGACTCTGTTGCAGCAGCGGCAGCACCAGGCTTAGGCACCATGATCAGGTCGCCAGACGCGGCGACTCAGGCTCGGGGCACTTTGACCAAGCCCCCTGTTGCCGAGGCCAAGGTGCTTTCTCGGGCTGGTAGCGAGCAGGGTGCTGATCCCTCGCCAGATACACAGCTGACCCTCCGTGAGGAGATAAGGCTCTTCCGTTGCGAGCTGCGGGAGGTTCGAGATGAAATGCGAGAATTTCGCCGTGAGATGGCCGGCCTGCATTCGTCGTTGGGAGTCTGTACCGAGCGGGTTGACAGCCTGGAAGCCAGGATTGAGGCATTAGAAAGTCGGCAAAGTGATGCAGTGCCAGACTGCAAAGTAAGCCAGCTCGAACGCGTGGTATCTAAGTTGCAGCTTGACCTCAATGACCGCGAGCAGGATCTACTAGGCTCCGACCTTGAGATCGCCAACATCCCGGAGACTCCTGGTGAGAATGTGTTGCACACCGTCGGGCTGGTGGCAGCAAAACTTGGGGTGACTCTCGACGAACGGGACATAGTGTTCGCGCAACGAGTGGGCCTGCGAGCCGAGCGAGAGCCACACACGGGCTCTGCTGGCAGCGCGAGTCCGACCGGCGGAGCGAGCCCGGGGGGAGCAGCGGCGGCGACAGCGCGCGGGCGGCGCATCGTGGTGCGCCTGACGCGGCGCGCACTGCGCGATGACCTGCTGCAGAGCGCGCGCGTGCGACGTGGAGCTACCACTGCGGACCTTGGTCTCCCTGTGCCCCCGCGTCGCTTCTTTGTCAACGAGAGGCTCACCAAAGCAAACAGACAATTGTTTTACCGAGTGCGTGAAGCTGGCAGCCGTCTCGGCTGGAGGTACACGTGGACGAAGTTCGGTCGCATTCTAGCTAAGCAGGGCGACGGCAAGTCTACCCACTGCATCCGCTCTGAGGAGGACTTTGGGCGTGTTTTTGGCTGCGACATGCCTACTGAAAGGGAAGTCTAATTGCAAGCATCCTATTATAGTCAACGTTAATCTAAAATGTAACCTTTTCATATTTGTTTGGTTTGTAATCAAGTGTGTAAGTTTATCTTGTGCGAGGCCGGCAATGTTCCTGTTTCAGTATCCGTTGGTTTCTCTCGGTGGCCCAGCTGCTCGACCGGAAACTATTTATGTATATTTTATAAGTATCTCACTTCCGCTAACTACTTTCACGCCTTCAATATTTCTTATGGTATTTTTAATATATTTACGTTCTCTATATATCGTAACAAAGTTGTTGTCAGCCAAGTGGCTGACTATGTATATTTCTACAATATTTACAACACCTGACTTTATATATTTGCGAATTACACGTAACATTAGGTATCTCAGTATATTTACACTTCATATTTTTATGCCAAATTCAACACTATATAATATTTTCGATGCTATCTACTATTTAAAACATTTTGCTATTATATACACTACTATTTACAGAGAACAGGACAAGACATCTTAAAGTTGGATTATTCAATGCAGGGTCGCTCGGTTCACGCCATGAGGAGTTTCTTGTCGCTATGGAGAGTCTATCGGTAGACATCATGGCAATAAATGAGACCTGGCTCAGGCAGGGAGAGGAGGGTCGCGCGCCGACAGTGCCGGGCTACCGGCTGCGGCACGAGCCGCGCGCGCGCACCGTGCGCGGCGGGCGCGGGGGCGGCGTGGGCTTCTACGTGCGCCGCGGGGTGCGCGTGCGCGCCGTGCCGCACCCGCCGGCGTCGCAGGTCGAGCAGATGTGGCTCAGGCTAAACATCAACTCAAATTCAGTAATCATTGGCACTGCTTACAGGCCGCCATGGCTTGATGTGAATGTCTTCCTGGATGCGATAACTGACTCTCTTTCTTCTTTTGCAAACGCGGACAAAATTATCTTGCTTGGTGACTTTAATATTAATGTATTAAATCAAACTGACAACAAATATAAACTACTGAACAATTTTATACAATGCTGCAAACTTAGACAAATTGTTACTGAGCCAACCCATTTCACGGATCATAGTGAAACTCTAATTGATGTTGTGTGCACTGATGCCCGTGTGTGTGGGGTATCTGTATCACACATACCAGAGCTCGGTCACCACGCAATTATATCAGTCGAATTAAATTTCAAATTGGAGAAGCCTCCTCCACATTGGGTTACCTATAGACCACTTAAGGACATCCTTCCCGAATTTTTTAATGATGACTTAAACAAAATGGACTGGGAACACATTGAAAATATGGAAGATGTAAACTCCATGGTTGCATTGTTAAATCAATACATGCTAACACTGTTTGACTTGCATGCTCCCCTCAAAAAAGTTCTAATTAGAGAGAAATCTTATCCCTGGATCACGGACACTGTCAGGGAAATGATGAGGCTGCGTGATAAGTGCCATTTGAAGTCAAAATCGTCAAAATCCGAAATTCACATAAAATCCTACAAAGAGTTGAAATACCTTGTTAGAGCTGCTTTTGAAAGTGAGAAGTGCGCATATTTTAAAACATGTATTGATAATAATATTAAACAACCTAAGAAGTTATGGAGTCATATAAAATCAACTGTAGCCACCTCTAAAAAACCAGAGCATAGTCTGCCACATTTTTGTAACAACCCAGAGTCAATCAATCAACACTTTTTGGATGTACCGGGCAGTGGTAGGGTCACTGCAGCGGATTTGACCTATTTTGAGCACCATAGACATGGTAACGGTCATTTCCGGATTGAGCCTGTCCAGCAGGACGAGGTGCTGAGGATCTTGCGTAGTCTTAAGTCCAATGCGCAGGGCTCTGACCAAATTTCTCTGGAGATGCTGATGTTAACACTTCCTCGGACACTTGCAGTGATCACAGCTATCATCAACAGATCCATAGTCTCCTCTTCTTTCCCTGATCTGTGGAAAATGGCAATAGTTAGGCCGATTCCTAAGGTACCTAACCCCACTAGTGTGAAAGACCTCCGGCCAATAAGCCTACTCCCATGTCTATCCAAGATTCTGGAGAGGGTTGTCTGTGACCAACTCAGGGCATATCTTGAACACAATAATATTTTGCCACTGGCTCAATCTGGATTTCGCAGGGCCCATAGCACAGCGACAGCTCTCCTGGATGTAGTCGGTAACATACTTGAAGCCAGAGACCAGGGTAAGGGAACCCTGCTTGTCCTACTGGACTTTTCGCGTGCTTTCGACTCAATTAATATTTCACTACTTCTCTCCAAGCTGTCCTACTATGGGTGTGATGTTGAAACCGTTAAATGGTTTGGAAGTTACCTCAGTAATCGGTCACAGTTTGTCCAGGTGACAAGTGACAATGGAGATACCATGTCCTCTAGTCCGAAGTATGTGGACAGGGGCGTACCTCAAGGATCAATTCTGGGTCCTCTTCTTTTCATCCTTTACAGTGCTGATATTATAAGCTGTCTGATCAACACCAAGTTCCACCTTTACGCTGACGATCTGCAGTTGTACCTCCCTTTCCGCTCCCAGGACATAGCTGAAACTGTAAACAAAGTAAATGATGATTTGGAAAGGATCTCGGCTTGGTCCAGAAGAAACTCCTTGGTCCTAAATCCATGTAAGTCCAAGTATATTGTGATGGGATCTAGGGATTTCCTGAATAAAATGCTTGCTTGCAACCTGGACCTCAAGATTGATGGTTGTGGTGTAGAAAGGGTTTTGGAAGCCCGTAATCTTGGGGTTGTATTTGACGGGCAATTGCATTTTGAAACCCACATACTGGAGGCCGTACGCAACTGCTTCTACCGACTGAAGCTCTTATATCGCATCCGTCCCTACATAAGTGTGGATATGCGTGTTATGCTGTGTGAGTCACTAGTTTTATCCAAGCTGAATTACGCTGACACTGTGTATGGAGCGTGTATTCTTGGTAGAAGCGACAAATTGATTCAGCGGGTGCAGAATGCTTGTGCAAGATTCTGCTATAATGTCCCACCACGAACCCACATCACTCCTTTTTTAAATAAAGGTAATTTGATGAGAATGTCAGCACGCAGAAAGCTTCACTTGGCTACCCTACTCTTTGGCACTATTCTCACAAAGAAACCAGACTATTTATATAAGAAACTGTCTTGGTCACGTGACGTAAACAAGATCAAAACTAGAGCATCTTCTTACCTCATGCTAGCCTCATCGCACAGAACTGCTGCCTTCCGTGGTAGTTTCAAATTTGCTGCCTCCCGTTGTTGGAATGACTTGCCACCTCCTTTTCGTGCTATAAAGACAATTGGTACTTTCAGAATAAAATTTAAACAACACCTTCTACAGCTTCAAAAAGATTCCAAACTTTGAACTTACCCCTGGCAGCGATTGTTCTCTGAACAGACCTATTAGTTAGAATTTGTTTTTCTTGATACTTATAAGATTTAATATACTTATTCTTGAATGTTCTTGTTCACTCCACGCTTTTATTGATGGCACCTTTAGTCAAATGTTTTTACCGCTGGTCTTTTGTATACGTCTGTTATTTGTCTTTTGTAAAAATCATAATTTAATAGCATTCTCAGTCACTAGTTTACTTGTATTTTTCCAATTAATCAATGCCGTTAACTCACTACCACACCACTTATATTGTATACTTACTACACTACTGCACTGTTCCTTAAACAGCCGTAAAACCGTAACGTTTTTTTGTAATTATTTTCGTGTTTGTCGGCGCCTGCGACCCTTTGCTTGTCACAGGAATGCCACAGAGTGTCTCAGGCACATATGGCATCGACAAATAATGAGGTCACGCTTCGCGCTGACGGTATTTTGTTTTATTCGCTAACATATTTAGATTTTATGTAACTTTAATACTGATTATTTATTTATATAAACTGTAACTGCCCGTGACATCACATCGCTCGGGCCCTATCAGAATACCAGCGCTGCGACACTTTTTAAATGTCGCAGCATTATGCTGAGGTAGGAGCCTTTTGGCCTCGTGCAGGACTTTCTGTTTTATTTTTAATTATTTATTTTTTTTACTTCCAAGAAATTTGTTCCTTTTTATATATATTTTTTTGTATTCAAGTGTGTTAATTTTACGATGTGATCTTCCTGTGCGAGTCACAATAAATACTTTTTCTTTCTTTCTTTCTTTCTATTATAGCAATCAAACACCAGTAAATGTAGTACGCTATGGTGTACGTTGACTTGAAATAGCGTGGCAGTTGAGAGTCTGTCATCTCACTGATAGTGGCGCGTGTATTGGGTCATTGGATTCCCTGCAAAATGGTTGAGCTGATGGTTCTTGAACGGGTTAAGATTGGTTCTTATTTTTACATTGTTCCCACACACAGAAGCAACAAGAATATTGGATTGGGTAATATCTTGATTTAAAAGAGTGTCCTTGGAGTTTCTTGTACGATCTTCTCCATTTTCATCTACAGTGGAATGGGTTACTAGCTTCAAGTTTCCGACTACCTGATCGAATTTTAATAATTCAAAAGTAGCTGTAATTGATTTAATTGAAATAAATGATCTGAGTTTGCATTCTCAAGCAATCCTTAAAACATTGCGATAAAACTCTACAAAGACAGTCTCTTGTATATCAAGCTGTCAATTTGCTTCATATCATTAATGTTTCATATACACATAAAGCGGGTTTCCCAAGGGAGCGAAAGTTGGCTCGTTTCGCCGCCGTGTGACGTTGTCTCTTATCTAAATAAGCCATTATGTGTGAGTATGATAATTATTATGAAAACCTTGGTTGACACTTTGTGGGTAAGAGAAAGGTATTTCCGTTTTGGTTTACGTGTAAGTGAATTGAATGAATACAGTGTTGATGGTAGCTATGTTATTACAAAAGTTCTTTCATAAAATATGTTTTCAGCCACCCAATATACATGGTCCTCCGAGATTACATTCACTTTGAAACTTAAAAAGAAGCTCAACTAATAAAAAATGTGTGCATCATCTGCAGCGCAAAAATTAAACAATACGAATTAATAAAAGGCCTATACGTTTTCGAGGGTCGTTCTAATATTTCCCTTTATTTATTAACGCCATTCCACTATTTACTCTAAGAGTCTAACGCAAAACACAAGGTTTACACAAATTATCCCTAAATCCAATATGGAGTTTAGAACATTAATTCCCAGTTTAAATTGATATTGTGTTACAACGCCTATGAATACAAATCTCATTATAATTAGCAGCTTTGGTGCTTCGTTCCATTGAGCACATGTTAGTACATTAGTCTGTAATGTAATGATAAGGAATTCGTAGAAATAGCTTGAAAGGATTTTTTACTGTTCATCATTTCAGCCCGGAATCACTCACTGCCATGTATAGGTCTCCCCTTTTTTTCGCCATACTTCTCGGTTCCGTGCGTCTCTCATGGTTTCATCTCAGGTGTTTCCCACGACTTTGACGATATCATCAACCCAATGCCCTTTTGGATGACCTTGGTTTCTTTGGTCTAACCTTGGTCACCATCGGCCATCTCCTCGTTTAATTAGATTTTGATTGTTGCTTGTACTGAAAAGATTGGTTGCCTTCTAGCCGTAAAAAAACCGCCTTGTAGTCCGACCATCGAAAAATGCGTTCTTGACACTCGTCAGTTTCATGCAAATTAATCCGAGTTTTGCGAATTTGATCTGTATTAGTTACTACAATTGTCGCACTGACAGGTGCCGGGAGGTCGACAACTGTATAAGTTCGAACAACGAAGAGACGGGTTCGTCCAAAAGTAGTAGATCCGTCAAAACTAGTTTCAAATTCAATTTATCGGACGGCCAAACATCATCGGGCGTATGGATAACTGTCATATCGTGCTGTCTTTGTTCTTAATTCGGGACCCGAACGAATCCGTAAGTGATATGGATTAGGAAATGCCCGTAACTTCGGCGGGAGTTGGTGCTTAGATAGTGAACCCTCAGGAACTTATTCTCTCGACGGACGGATTGTAGTAAGAATGCCTACTAAGGCGGTTTTTTAAAAAGAAAGCATCAGTCAGGCAGGCATGCAAGGGATGGTTTGCTAATCAGCATCATTTACAGCCCGCCCTCGCCAACTTCTGGGTATAGGCCACAGTTTTTGTTTGCCTATGTGCTTTTTTGTCTGTATCATTAAAGTAAAAGATAGTCGTGCTTTATTTCTTTTCATTTTAACAGTTCAACAACATTCCGACAATTTTTTCCAACAAATGAAGCAGATTAGCAATATCCTTCGAAATGATTCAGATTGTTAGTGTGTGTTTGATAGTGCGTTGCCGATGGGGCTGTAAGGTTCTGGAGTGGCAACCGCGTATTGGAAGACGTAGACTTGGAAGACCTCCCGCAAGGTGGACCGATGACCTTGTGAAGGCCGCAAGAAACCGCTGGAGGAGGGAAGCACAGAACCATATGAAGCTTGGCGGAGGCCTATGTCCAGCAGTGGACAGACTTTCGGCTGAATTGATGATGAGTGGTTTATGCAAAAAGGGACGGAAAAATGTTAACAACCTTTGTGTCACATACTTTTATTTACTTACACTTTTCCGATACTAATTGTTTTGCAGACTATATTAATTTGTTTTTCGTATTGCCATTTCCGTGAACAATTCAATTTCCGTGTGGTGCCGGACGTAAAAGAATAGCACTATCCCATTTCTTCCCGTGGGTGTCGTAGAAGGCGACTAAGTAGAGACTTACTAGAGAAGTCAGTTACAGAACTTAGCGATGGAAAGTTTAAAACGCACATCAAACGTGTCCTTATCAAAAAAGCATATTATAAGATAAAAGACTACGTTGAAGACAGGGAAGTTTGGCATTAATTCCTTCTGCACATGTGGCTTCCCTGGTACCTCATTAACTGCATAACTATGTGAAAGTCTATTAACTGCTCTCAAAAACAATGTTCTTTTTTATTTTTACAATGCTGACATATTCTCGTCATTAATTGCACTCTCAATGCTTACGGATTGGTTTACGGCAAATAACCTAGTACTTAATGCCAAGAAGACAAAGTGTGTAAAATTCGCCTTGCCGAATGTTAGAAATCTTGGTCCAAACATCGTGTTAGATAAAGAGGTGCTTGAAACCGTAGACTCGACAGTTTTTTTGGGCATAACAGTAGATGCTAAACTTCAGTGGGGCTCACACATATCAAGCCCAGCGGGAAGGCTCAGTTCGGCCGCCTATGCCGTTAGAAAAGTAAGACAGTACACTGACGTTGAAACAGCTCGGTTAGTTTATTTCAGTTATTTTCATAGCGTTATGTCCTACGGCATTCTGTTGTGGGGCAAAGCCGCTGATATTCAAAATATTTTTGTTCTTCAAAAGCGAGCTGTTCGAGCAATTTACCAACTGGGTGCTAGAGTGTCCCTAAGAGATTTTTTTAAAGATATCGGTATTCTCACGGTGGCATCGCAATTCATATTCGCTAACATCTTATATATTAGGCAAAATATACACTTATACACTAAAAACAGTGATATTCATAATATAAATACTAGAAATAAGGATAAACTACGTGCTCCCTTTCACCGGCTTCATAAGGTTCATAACTCATTTGTTGGGCTTGGTATAACCTTTTATAACAAGCTTCCCTCTTCTTTGTTAGATTTACATTTTAGTGCGTTTAAAGCCAAAGTAAAATCCAACCTTTGTTCTAAGGCATACTATTCTATTAACGAATACTTAAACGATAAGAATAGTTGGTCGCTGTGATTAACTCAAGACAATGTTTGTGTTCTTTCACCAGAATTAGCTTACCTACTGACAGGTTGTATGAATTACATTCATATACTTAATTGTTTATTTTATTAGACTCTTTAAATCATTTTATTTTTTACTATTGTATTGTACAGTATCAAGTTCTTCTAACTGAACAGACAGCTGTGCTGCTGGGGAGTTTGTTGCGCCACTTCTTCTTCCCAGCTAAAGCACTAGGAAGTGTCGAAGGGTGGGCGTTTTGGGGGGACTGTCTTATGTTTTATTTTTTATTTTTTTTGACGTTCGAAAAGTGCTGACTCTCAGCCTAGTTTGAATAAATGACTTTTGATTTGATTTGATTTGATTGAATTGACATTATACATCAATTTTATTTAGGTTCATTTTATTTATGTAGATTATTTTACATATTGTGAATGAGAGAACGTTGTAGGCCTTACTGACTGTAGATTTGTAGACGATTTTCTATTCTGTATTCGTCTAAGTACCTGGTACTTATTGACAGGCCTGCGCTGTCCTCCCATACATTTTATCTCTGTAATTTGAAAATATTGTTAAAGCCAATTATTTTTAAAAGAGTAACTGTGGAGTTTCTTGCCGGCTCTTCTCCAAAGGAAACAACAATTCGGAACCGTGCACCTAGCTTCTGACGTTTCATAAGTGCCCATGCAGGTTTATATGAAATAAAAATATTTTGATTTTGATTTTGAATGGGCAACGGCGTTCTCTATGCATTTTACCACGATACTGCGTTCGCCATCCCGCCAGCCAAGCATGGCGATTATGGCAAAACCCCTTTTGGGGGAAGCTTATGTCCAGCAGTGGACGTCTTTCGGCTGAAATTATAATGATGATGATGATTGCCAATTACAGCTCATAATAGACAACACGATTAGTATTGTGTAGTTAGTGCTTACCGATATCATCTGTTAGAAACTCACTAGGATGACTTATGTGAAGATACCTTTAATTGAGCTGTCAGTCATGTATTGAAACGATTACCAGCTCAATTCAAGCCACGTTGGGGCTGATTGGGGATTGCCATAGCATCACTTCACCTCAGTTTCCACTGTGAGCATTTTACATAAAAGGGCGTGTTTTTAGAAGCTTTAAAAAACATTGTCCTACGATATGAGTGAAAAAAACTACTACAACTCGATGTGCCATATTAATTCACTACCGGAAATTGACCTCTCGACACCTACAAACGATAACACTAATTTGATTATCCAAATAGATACAATAATTAGTTAGGTATCGTCTTACTGTCATATTCGTCGGAAACACACGGATTCCTGTATCTGATAGTTAGTATTGTGTGAATCAATCAGAGTGACAAGTGCATTTAAAGGTTAACTATGTTTGTCTTTGTGCCACGTCACTATACCTCGAACTGAATATGGCATGAATATTATGGGTTCACGGATTAAGACAGTGCGTACACCAGAGGGATTTTTTAAATATATTGTACATTTGTTTAGTTTTCATCTGTTAAATAGTAGGTTCAAAAACTAAAAACCGACTACTGAAAACTCGCGCTCTAATATGTATGAAATAAGAAAATATTCTTATCTGAGCCGTGGTCGTACGCCAGTTTGCCCTAAAGCTTATGATCGCTTACTACTTTATAAATGTATTGTGTAGGTGGCATACGACCATGGCTTTCAGGTGAGAACATTTCATAACAATCAGAACGATTGTGAAGGACATTTTAATTCATTGCTTCATTTATGTTTGAAAATTTCATCTGCTCGACAACGTGAATGTAGTTGAATTGAATCAAATGAAAGCAATTGCCATTACAAGTTACGCAGTATTCGTTCTTCCCTTTTATATGTAAGTATGACGTCAAGACAATTATGACTCATATTTCTAACTGGTCTTGTAACTTTTAACAATATTGGAGCCTAATCCAATCTTGATACCTTTATTGACCAAGAACACTATAACTAACTAGACCTCGCATTGTCAGACCTAATGAATAGACCTATCTTGGAACAGTATTGTGGGAATCAATCAGATTGATATATATGCATTGACGGGTTAACAATATCCGCTATTTGTGTGACGTACCTAACTGCACATCGCTCGAATATATTTTCTGTCAACAGAATGTAGAACTAGTGTTGTGTAAGGGTTAAAGTTAGATACGTAACTCTTTATGAAATAAATAAAAATAAAATTCATTTATTTCAGATAACGTCCGACATAAAATTAAAATAACATCGAAAATAATCAAAATTAAATCAATTCAAAATTAAAACCAAATTCAAGAATTAAAATGAAAATTAAAAAAAAAAACAAAAAAAATTACAATTAAAATCAAAATCAAACTTAAAATTAAAGTCGTAATTAAAATACAAAATCAAAATGATAATTAAAATCGTGGTTAGAATCAAAATTAAAGTATATTCAAATCACCCGATTAATAAAGGATAACGGAGAAGAGATCCTATCTGATACAGTTTTCAGAATTCCGTTGCAGCTGCCACGCATTCTGCAAATCAGGGATACCGTTTTCTTACGGATGATGGCATGAAAGCCATTAATGCGATACAGCGCAAACATCCCCGATGCACTACAGAAGCGAGGCAGCCCCGGCATCATCCTGAAGATGTTGTTGTACTGGACGTGCAGGACATCCAGCGATCTTCTGGTGTGACTGACCCACAGATTCCCCGCATAAAAGCTTTGACAATATGCCGTGAACAACGTTATCTTAACTTGTTCAGAGCAGCGGGAGAATCTGCGGGCCAGAATGATACTTCTGACCGCCAAAGCCCTGCGCTCTCAATATCAAGATCGTCTTCAAGACCTTCGGTAAATAAATGCCCCAAGTATTTAAATTTCGAGACGCGTTTTATGCACATTTACGGTAATATATGAATCTGAATAATTATGTGAATCCTCGGGGCATCCACCGGTGGCCCTAAAGACCATATATTCCGTTTTTTGGACATTGTAAATAAGGCCATGTGCAGCAGAATAGGCCTCACATACTCTTAACAACTCTCCGAGACCTCTCACCGTCGGGCTCAGCAGCACCATGTCATCAGCGTAGCGTGTCGTTGTTGACGCAGACGCCATCTATCGAGCAACCGACACGCTTGCTATTGAGCTCGACGATAAGGTCATTAATGTATAGGTTGAAGAGCTTGGGCAACGTGAAACCCCCCTGTCTCACCCCGCTTTCCAACGTATATGCCTCAGAGAGTGTATTATTCCACCTCACAAAATTTGTTTGGTGAGAATACCAATATTTAAACATATTGAGCACCTCCACCGGTACACCCGGTTATTAGGTACACCGTATAAATAACAATGATATATTATGTAAATGCTCTTGCCCAGTAGTAACGGCCCCGTCCCACGAGATGTGGGTCGTGGATTCGAACCCGGGCAGGCGCATTACCCCAGACGTAATAGTAAATCTGTGACAGGTGTCAGTGCATTGCAAGTGTAGTTAACTTCCGATGTCCATCATCTCTGACCTACATAATATTTATTCTCATGTTGCAGTTACCATTTCGGATGAAGTCAATAGGGCAGCGATTTAACGTACATTAACTTATTGATGCAATTTGCCCCACGGGAATATGGTAACGATATATAATTAATTGAGTCTCAAGAGACAAGATTTGATATGCCCATAAAGACAACTAGAATAGTAACTAGACAAAGACAATAGACTACCAAATGAAAAAAAAAAAACCTTTACGGTTGGGTCTCATCAACATCAGCCGAAAAACGCCCACCACTGTTAGACATAGGGCTCCCTTAAGCATCACCACCACTTTGACCGCTTCTGTGCACTGGCATCCAGCGGATTCCTTCGGCCTTCACCAGGTCGTCGGTCCACCTTGTGGGAGGCCTCCCAATGCTACGTCTTCCAGTACGCGGTCGCTACTCCAGAACCTTTCGGTCCCATAGGCTATCTGTTCTGCGAGCAATGTGCCCTGGACACTGTCACTTATTTTGACAACACTTAAGTCTATGTCGGGTTACCTTGGTTACGGTTGGCATGACATTTTGTGTACACGAGTGTTTGTTAAATCGAAAGTGAGCATTAAGGCATAATTTATGAAAATTAATCCCCTACAGAGGTTAAATAGATCCCCTATTTAACCTCTGTAGGGGATGAATTTTAGGGGTAGGTATTAAAGAACTTCGTTATTTTTTTTGATGGGAAATATTTGTGGGCACAGACAGGGCTTATGGATAAAAAATGTGGATTTTTGTAACGAAGAAGGAAGACAAAGTTTCCTTGGGAAAAATAGTTAGATTGTCTGCAAGATTATAAGGATGATAGGAAATATGTGACTACGGGAATAGCAGAAGAAGAGATGTTTATCTAAGAAGAAAATAAAATAAATAAAAAAAATAAAAATAAAAAAATAAGAAAAATAAATAAAATAAATAAAAAAATAAAAAATAAAATAAATTGGGATAGAAGAAGACCTCGTGAGTGACATGGCCTTTATGAGTATACTACGAGGTTTTTGAGAGAATATTGTGCACAATCGCTGAGAACACAGCTTTACACAACCGGACAAGTGGGAGTTAGATCGCACGTTTCGTGTATTAAGCTCAAATAAGCTCCCTTTATTTTTTATTCACTTTTTTATTTGTTGATTTAGCGGCAATAGAAATAATCGAACTTTCAAAATTTCTCCTGTTTACCTATTACGGTTCATGAGATACAGCCCTCTTGCAGACAGACGAACGGATGGACTGACAATTATTAATTAATGTGATTATGTTAGCTTAGTTTTTATCTTGTGCTTGCTGTGGTCTGTAGTTGAAGGAGTATTCTGACAAAATACCTTGTTTACCATATTGTGTGTTCATCTTTTGTTGGAGGTGCCAAATAAACAAAAATAACCAGCAAAATTATCTCTTTTGACCGCCATACATATGATAATATGTTAACAAGTTTATTATATCCTAACGACTGCAAATGCAAAATTGAACATACACAAAATACGAAATAATCAGAATGTATCCTCCACCCTTACCTACCATTATTAAATTTCACCTAATCACCAGCACAAAGCATTATGGATGATAACCGTTTCTCACGTACTCTAAACAGGACATTCTATTTAACCAAATCGATTTATTATAAAAAGCTCGTTTGTGTTTTCGCTTTCTCTTTGATTAATTTATTTGTAACATGTTGCATTATTCATTTGGACATGTTCATCAGAATATAAATTGTTTTGTCCAAACAGTGTTGGGACGGGAGGGTGGCCGTCCTTTGATTGCGTAGCTATACGAAGACATACTATAAATTTAATTTAGCGTAGTCACTTGGTCACAAAATTGGACTAAATATTTGATGTTATGAAACTAATTTTTATAATAACGTTTTATAAAATAATTTTAATTTATTTTTAATTTAAGGTGGCAAGAAAACAAAAATACAGAACCAAAGACTTCCAAAATCAAAGTAATTTTTCACTTTGTAGGGCTTTTTTGAAAGTCGATTGTAATTTTCTATATTAATCTTTTTTTAATCACTTTTTTGCTGTGGTAGCTACCACACACAATTAATAAATAATACAGGCTTGCCCAGTTTGAGACCAATGCTTTGAGACTGGCTCTAAACTAAGCACCTAGGTTAGCCTGTATCTAGGGTACCGATATGGAAGGCATCCCATTGAATTTTTCTTAATTTGCTGTCATCATCACTGAACCTAAGATTTTACTAAAAAAGTTTTGAATTTACAAGAAAATAGTACCCTTTTTTCGTTCACCATGGTGATCTCGAATTGCAAGACAAGCATTGAGCAAGTGACGGTTACACATTGGGCAAGTATAGGTTATATTTTAGCTCGCAGTGGATTGTTTTGACAATACACTTCAAATATGAATATATTGAAATGTTATCCACGTCCTGAGTTAGTTATTGTAAATATGCTAATCATTATCGTCTAAAACCAAAGCAAATAAATACTTTAACATAATTGTACTAACTGGCTTTTGAAAATTAGTCACGCTTTTCAGTATTTTTCTTATTCGGACATTTATTGTTTAAAATGTAATCTCAACTTGAGAGCATTTTTAAACATTGCTTTTTTAATGAATTGTTTACGCGTTACATAAAGTAGTTAAATTAAGCAAAATCATATAAATCAATGAATGTCATTATGCAGGTACCGACTCTATACAAAAAGGAAAATATTTTGAAATACCATCGAGGTGCAACCTAAGCTGTTACCATTGCTTCAGTACAAGATTCCGAACACTCCCGCGCTGAAATTATTTTGTCAATCATCATAAAATAATTATTGCACTGTTCTATGAAACTGTTTTACCGACGAAAAGTTCCTACGCTAGGTCTAGGATCTTGTGCTGAATTATTCCACTTAGGGCAATGATTTGAACGGCAGTTCCTCGAACGGTACCTGAGCACTTCCACTAACGGCACTGAAACAAAATTTCGTAACGTGCCGTTCAGTGGAACAGTTAATTGATATTGATATCAGTGTCCGAACGGCACCTACGTTAAATATTTTTTAGTGATGGGATATAATTTTTAACCGACTTCAAAGAAAGACGTGGGTTCTATGTTCGACTGTTATTCACCCTGTGGAATTAGAATACAAGTTTAATGTAAATTCGTCTTTTGTCTTTTTATATGTGAGTTACAAAATAAACAAATGTGTTTCATCTCCTTTCATTATAACTAAGTTTCAACCATCCCTTTACGCTATGTCGCTTTTAAGATTGTCACAATAATGGACATCCGTTTCCGTGTTTCTTAAGCTAATCCTTTTTATGAGCGAATTGTTTAACCTTCATGTCGACCCTTCTAACATTATTTAAAAAAGAATAATGTAAAAGACTCAAGTAATATTTCAAACATGCTATTATGGATTATTACTCAACCCACACTTGCATATATTGTGAGTGAATCAACAAAGAAGAGCGCAGAAGATTCATTCTGTACCATTTTTTAATTTTATTACTAAATATGCCTGCTCGTGACCTAGGCCTGTTGCTACATATATCTATACTATAGTAACAAAACGTAACATCACGATCTGTTTCTCCAAAGGGCTGGGCATAGGTACACCTATAGTACACCCTAATTTCGTCGTTAGTCCCATGGCTAGGCAAATTATGAGTTGAGAGAATTAGAGAATAATTACTTTAATTTCGGATGTCTGTGTTTTTCTGATCTGTAGTTTAGTTTATTGCCACCGAATACCGGAATTAAAGTTATTTTTACGTTTATTGATTTTTGTTTGGGAGTCAGTTGTTTGTTTTGTAATTTTTAAAATTTTAATTTTCGATTGCGGTCATGACGATTTCCATCCAGGCCAAAAAATGTGACATACAATTTATGTCACGTAAATCACATGTTTCTGTAAATCTATGTGGGTCTTCTCTAACATACATTATTTTGTGGTCTACATCGACCTCGTCGTTATTTCTGAAAACATAATTACTTCCACAATTTGGGTACCTAAGAAAAACATGAAATGTATCACTCCCCCGCCAGTAACAATGAATGTAATTAATTTAATCTTCTCACAGGATGTTACGAAAAATACTTGTGTTATTTTATTTCTAAAACATGGGATGTATTATGAAGTAATTTATGAATTGTGATTATTACTGTTCTCGTTAACAAAGTATATTTTGCGTAGGTTTTTCTTAGATTTGGAGGTCGTAGGTCTTTGTATATTTTGTTCCTATGGCAGTTTAAAAAAAAAAAGAAGTTTGATATAAATTCCAAGAGACTGTGTGGGTGAAGCTAGGAAAACTATTGTTAAGCCAATTGAATACAAACTTACTTCGATTCTATTTTTTTCTATGGCAATGGTGCTGATGTCAATAATTCTGCCAATGCAGTGTCAGGTGTTAAGAGAAACCAAGTTAAATTGTCTGTTTGTTCAAATCACAATAGTCATTCTTTAAACGTTGTATGCAATAGTTTTAGCGCGACAAATTCACGTAGGGTGTCAATATGCTGAAAATTTATTTTCAGTTTCTGTATTTTATGTTGGCTAATTAAAACTCCCGAGCAACACCTAAATAAAAACAATTCAACGGTTTTCCAAACATACATAGAGGTCTCTACATACCCCCTATTCATATCCTTATGTTATGCCAACGCCCTATCGTCCATACATATTCTTATTTACATTTCTCCTTTAGTCCGTCCTTACAGTGGAATAAGACTCATAAAGGGTCCTAAAATAAAATATGTGTTCGGACTTGCTTGCTTTTCTACTAAGCCTCACACTGGTCGAACATCACTTTGAGTATAAAATATTTATAGAGCGCTGATGTACGCAACTTGAGAGGCCGGGGACGTGCGGTGAACTGTGACAGGCAGTTTTTTTATAAAAGGTTTACTGAAATCTATATGCAGCACTTTACATGATTTTGTTTTTGTTAATCATTAACTAGCTTTTGCTAACGGCTTCGCCCGCGTGGAGTTCTTAAATTATCTTACAGGAACGTACTACTGAGATAAAAAGTATCGTATGTGTTAAGTAATCCAGGTTATAAACTATAAGTGTGCGCCAAATTTCATCCAAATTCGTTCATCCGTTTTTGCGTGATTGAGTAACGAATGTTCCACACATCTTTACATACATCCGTTGCTGCGGGCTTTGATATTCTCAGATATGCAAGAATAGCAATAAAAATAAAACATTCGGGAAAGATTCCGTGTTTTATATTTTAATAATCCCGCAAAATCAATTGTTGGTTGTCGACAACTCGTTTAAAGGAGAATAATGACTAAACTTGGTAGATGGCTGGTTGGACGGCAGTTGAAAAGATATGTATAGTCGCCATCTTAATTGTTTTACTAGTTTTGACATTAATTCTTAAATAATTGAAACTGCAACCGTAGACAATATTGAACTGTAACATAGACACATAGACTGAGTCGTTCTATATCGTGCAAGAAGAGACATTCAAGCTTAGAGTGTAAAAACAATTACGGATTCAACTATACACTGTTGTGGCACTTTACAAAAAAGAATGTCTATTGCCGAGTCTATGTCACCAGGCCGGTTTAATGGCTTGTCTAATTAATACTCCAAGCGGTGAATAGAAATGGATTTGTGAAGTTATTGCCTTCATATTTTCTTAGGATATGTTAATGTGTATGGATAAACGAAAATTTCATTTTGAATAACATATTGGAGTTCTTTCAGTATTATTGTTGGTTTTAAGCGGAATTTAGTTCAATGCTAGTGGTATTTGTGTGTCTAAGTAAAGGTACATTATAATAATGTACGATATTTTCATAAGATCTTCGGTTTACCTTCTAGGAGGCCTTCTACGTCTTCCGGTACGCGGTCGCCACTCCAGAACCTTTCGGCCCCATTGGCCATCTGTTCTGCGAGCAATGTGCCGTACTCACTGCCGCTTAAGTTTGGCAATTCTTCGGGTTATGTCGGTTACCTTGGTTCTTCTGCGGATCTCTTCATTCCTGATTCGATCACGTAGGGAAACTCCAAGCATAGCCCCCTTTTTTTTGGGTGGGAAATCATCAAATAACTTCTCCCGCTCTGGGTGGAGCAGGAGGGCGTATCAGACTTTTACTGACTAAAACCCACCCGTGTTCCATCAGTAGCCTGTATGCCAGGGGCTGCGGTATCTCTTTCGAAGAAACCCGCACCCCTGGCAGAAGCATACCCCTCTCCATTGCCCTTTGGGTGACTGAGGCCCATTGTGACCGACCATGTTTCCGAAGGGCACAGGAGTCCGCTGGATGCGCGAAGCACAGAACCGGTTGAAGTGGCAGAGCTTAGTGGAGGCCTATGCCCAGCAGTGGACGTCTTTCGCCTGAAATAATGATGATATGATGATAATGACGATGCTAACGATATTTTCGTTAAAATAAGACTACCCCCTTGGTGTAATAATAACGAACGATAATTGAGCATAGTTGTCCTAGGTTCGATTCTCAGAACACGTAAATTTGTTCATAAAGTCTTCATTAAACAGTTCTTGGGAATTTCAGGATTTATCCGCAAAGAGAACAAGATGAACTTTCTGACGCAATTAGAAAACAGAAATAGAACAGTGTTATAAATTATATTGCTCGAACATCTTAAAGATTATTGGCATGTGGGCATTGGGGGAATGGGGTAAACTTAACCCCAATGTTTATGTATTATTACCACATCCCTTATGGGGCAATAATACATAAACATTGGTGCTTACTAATTCAATCAGATAGATCGAAACGATGGGGAATTTTAGCAGGAGAAAGTAAGACGGCTTATTCACCTGAAATGTTTGAATTTAAGATGTGTGTTTCTTTACATATTGTGACTGAGAGACCGTTGTGGGTCTTACAGACTAGATTTGTAGATTGATGTTGATTTTGATTTTTTTAATTTGTTCTAATAATATGGGGTATTTTGATGGACCTGTAGTATGCACGAACGGTACGATTTCTAATTCCGATTTTTTACATTTAACGCTATGAAATTAACTTGTTAACATTACTTCTTCTTCTGAGCATATCAATGGCAAAAAGTTCAGGCCCAAAATTCAACTGCGCGAAGTACACCCACTGACGTAGTCATAGCATAGGTACATAAGTTTACAATACTTTTAAGTTTAAGTTGCTGGATTACTCTTACTTAAAGAGATTTCTCTTGACAAAGTCTATTCTGTTTATTAGTATGTATACCTATTTGTTTTTTAGATTTTTCTATCTCTTACGTTGCAGCTGCCATTTGTTGTCTCTGCATACATTTAAGGTCGACTGGTACACAATGCGGCCTTAAGTCCGCGTTTGTCTGTACAAGTAAAAAATACTGTTATTTTTACTTGTTTTCTTTCTTTTCATTAATAAAACAATTATAATGAATAATTAAGTTTAGTTAAGGTGGCTGGGTTAGACTGGATGCGGAAGGCGGAGGATAGAGTGTTGTGGCGCAGCCTGAGAGAGGCCTATGTCCAGCCGTGGACTGTGATAGGCTGAGTTGATGGTTGATGAAATAAAATCATATTCAATCAAGTAAAATAATAAAAAAGTAATTTCTTTACAAAATAACAGTTTTACCCAGATCGTGATTCCTAATTCGAAAACGAAGGAATTTTAATATACTTCAAGCTCGACTATCGCCACTCCGCTGCCGGCGACAGTCTGTCAGTAAATGGCGTTCTTTAATTCATTCGACTAAAAAGGTACGTGCTACAAATGTATAAATTAAATAACACACGTAGGGCTCATGTAAAATAGTACATTTGCCGGGAGTTTTGGGTAAACGAAGTCAAAGTCAAAAGTCAAAGTCAAAGCATTTATTTCAATTAGGCACTTAAAAGGCACTTTTGAACGTCAATATTTACATTAAAATAGAATTGATTCTAGTCGCCCATTCCAAAATGTAGTCGGTGGACTTACTTTGCTCCTGCCTTTTTGCTTTTAAAGATTAGGTATTTTTTGGTGAGAACTTTGCGAAGATGGGAAAGATTTTAATTTTAATGAAATTGATAACAGAGAGATTTGGAAGGATATTTATTTTTATTTTTGAAAGGGACTTTACAGGGTGGCAGGGACTTCGACGCACAATCTGAAACTTTGAATTCAGCAAAAAAATAAAAATTGCTGTTTTATAGAAAGGTGCAATACCCACGTGGTTAAAATATATGGCAGATAAGTATCTTTTTTGTAACACCGACAAAAAAAAAATCAAATCGTAATTGAAGTTAATTTTTTTTAGTGGTTATTGAAAAAAAAAAACGATTCAGAATCATGGACTAAATCCATAGGACATCGAAGTATAGTGCGGATGTATATGCCATAATCTGAAACCACAATTCTGAGCAGAATATTACTATGACCTACCCTGAAATGGACATATGCGTAACATCTTCGTATATTTTATTATTATCATGTCATGGATAGTTAAGAAAGAGAAACAAGTAAAGAAATTCTCTCTGCCATAATTGTTTAACTAAAAAGAGTCAATTACAGTCATATACAGATGTTAAAATTGCATACCACAACATTTCAAAGCCCAATTAAATAATGTATTGTGAAAATAAATGAATAGATACAATAACAAAATGTCCGTTTGGGTTAACCTAAACAATCGCAACAGAATTTCAATCACAACATAACATTTTCGGTATTAAAGCAATAATTTTAGAACATCCATGTTATTTGTGGAATACCAAACGTTTGTCCTGATTGATACATTAATTAAAATTCATTACACGAACGGGATCGTTTACGTACATACTGACCGACCACGTACCGTGGTAATCCCTCCAATTTCACATTAGTCTCCTATTATGTGGTGAACCAACGATATTCTATACAGAGAAATGAATATTTTCGTATGTTATTATTGGTGTTATTTAATAATAATATTAAACTCTATTATTTTGTGGATCGTGGCTAAATAATAACAACCTTATGGGCCAATCAAAGGTTGCCGCGGTCGGTTCGTGGATGGGTGACCATCCATTACATACCGAGTCCCCTCCGTCCTCGGAGAGCACGTTAAGCTGCTGGTCTCGGCTGTCATTCGCAGATCTTTGACAGTCGTTACGGGTAATCAGTAGCCAAGTCTGACAAACAGTCTTACCAAAGGGTATCGTGTTGCCCAGTAACTGAGTTGCGGACGGCAGATAAGGCAGCCGCTCCATGTTAAATACTGGTAATCAGCTGCATCCGGTTAGACTGGAAGCCGACCCCAACATAGTTGGGAAAATTACAAGAGCTTTGATCTCCATGCTTGCTCGTTGTGTGCTAGCAAATTCGGCTTATTAGTTGATTCGCACGAATTTCATTAATTTGAAGGCGAATCGACAACTCCGGAAATACGTATTAGGAAAATGGTACGTTTTGAATGTTACGAAAGAATTTTTTTATTGGTAATACTAGATAATAGGACCACATGTCATGGAACAGAGGTGTGGTGGTACTTTTTTTAAGGATGGGTGACAATGCCCTTCTTAAGAATTATAGGCCCATCTCACTTCTAAGCCCTGTCTACAAGCTTTTCTCCAAAGTCATCACGAACCATCTAGCGCGCAGGTTTGACGACTTCCAGCCTCCGGAATAAGCCGGGTTCCGTAAAAAAGGCTTTATTTAGTACAGTAGACCACATACATACACTGCGGCAGGTTATACAGAAGACCGAAGAGTATAATCTGCCTCTCTGTTTAGCGTTTGCGGACAACGAAAAAGCCTTTGATTCGATCGGGACATGGGCTGTACTGCAGTGCCAACGGTGCCAGATCGACTATCGCGATACATCGAGGTGTTGTAGTGTCTGTACGAAAACGATTCTATGTCAGTCCGACTCCAGGACACGACCTCGAAACCTATCCTTCTGCAGCGAGGTGTTAGACTGGGAGATGTAATGTCTCCGAAACTCTTCACCGCTGCACTGCAGGATGTCTTCAAGGTTCTGGACTGGAAAGGGGCTAGCACCAATGGCGAGTACATCACTCACCTTCGGTTTGCCGATGATATAGTTGTCATGGCTGAGACCATGGAGAACCTCAGTACAATGCTCGATAACCTCAATTGAGCTTCCGAAAGAGTGGGTCTTAAAATGAACATGGAAAAGACAAACGTCATGTCCAATGCCCATGTAGCACCCACTCTTGTAACGGTAGGAGGCGCTGCACTCGAAGTTGTGGACGAGTACGTTTACCTTGGACAAACTGTCCAGTTAGGTAGGTTCAACTTCGAGAAAGAGGTCAATCATCGAATCCTACTTAGTTGGGCAGCGTTCGGGAAGTTTCTCAATATCTTCTCATCCCAAATACTACAGTGTCTCAAGACGAAAGTCTTTGACCAGTGCGTGTTCCTAGTGATGACAAATGAAACCGAAACGTGGTCGCTTACAATGGGCCTCCTAAGAAGGCTAAAAGTTACACAAAGGGCAATAGGGAATATGCAAAAAATTTAAATTTGTCTCAAATATTTTTTTCTAGATTCTATATTGTCTTTACATTATACTTAAAAGGTATTTTTTTAATTTAGTTATTATCTAAACCCAGAAAATATTATATAAAAAGTGAAAAATAAGGGAGGGAAATTCAAACTTACAAAACGCGTCACCATTGGTCGAAACGAAATGTGACGTCAATGGTCATGTCACGTCATCGGATTTATCGGCCGTCGGCGTCGATATTCATACTGTGTTAGTAGTGTTTGTGTGAAAAATTGTTTCAAACTGTATTCCTGTGTGATTACTTGTGAATATTATATTTGTAGTCAATCTAGGACGATGACACACACTGGTTTTATCAAAGCACAATCGGATAATCTACCGAAAATAGATGCATTTAAAGATAGTTTTCAATAAACTTTTGTAAACTAGGTTAGGTTAGTTTTAGACCGAATCTTCTACTGCTTAATAGCTAATTCACACTAAGCTGTACATAAGTAACGTTAAAAAGATTTTCACAACAAAATACCTGCAATCGATAATAATCAGGTGTGACCTCGGCAAAAAAGTGTTTAGCAATGAATTTCTTTAAAGCTCAAATTCCTTAGACTTTTTCTTTTTATTATTCCTCTAAATTGAATTTTTAACATCTTGGTACTTAAGGGAAATAACCTGTCACAATTATCCCAGTGTCTATTTAGTTTAGGTGATTTACTTTAGTTTTTATTTTTTGGCAATATTCGGCAGTGTGTTTGTGTGTGTTCCACAGTACTTTTATACCAGACCAGCTCTATACGTGAAGACATGTAATTGGCTGTCAGATTATCATACTGTTATTTAATAATATTGTATTTAGCTGTAAGTCTTCCAAAGTCTTTAAATAAATAAATAATCATCACCTCAGCCGAAAAATGTCCACTGCCGGACATAGCCTCCCGCAACAGGGGGTTTTGCCATAATCGCCACGCTTAGCAGGCGGGTTGGCGTTGGTGGTAAAATGCATAGCGGACGTTGCTGCCTATTCTCTAGTAAGTCCCTTAGTCGCCTTCTACAACCGACACCCACGGGAAGAAATGGGATGATGCTATGCTTTTACATACGGCACCACACGGAGCTGATAATGGAGGTACATAATCCCTTCTCATCATCTTATACCAATTTTTTTACTTAAATTACTTTATCGGGTGTACTAATAATACTGTTTTTGCGCTTCGGTACCATATAATACTTGTAAGAAGGTTTTTTTAATTTCTTTCATGATATGTAAAGCAATTAAAGCTGAAAATAAGCAGAAAGTAACTAAAACGCTATAGTAAACAAACACGGGACACAACCAATGACGTCATCAAAAGCGCGCGCAAAATGGTGGCGTTTGAACGGCTCAAATTTATTTAAAGTTTTAAATTTCTCTTTGAAAAAATTTTTGACTCTTTTCAAGCCTATTTATATTTTTTTCTATGTTATAAAGATGTAAATGATTAATTTTAGAAATAAAAAAAAATCATGCATATTCCCTATTGAGAGGGCTTTGCTTGGAGTTTCAGTGCGCGATCGAATCGGGAATGAAGAGATCCGCAGGAGAACCAAGATAACCGACATAGCCCGAAGAATTGCCAAACTTAAGTGGCAATGAGCAGGGCACATTGCTCGCAGAACAGATGGACGATGGGGCCGTAAAGTTCTGGAGTGGCGACTACGTACCGGAAGACATAAAGTTTGAACGCCTCCCACAAGGTGGACCGATGACCTTGTGAGGGCTTTGCCTTGTGAGGAAGCGGTCGAAGTGGCGGAGCTTGGGGGAAGCCTATGTCCAACAGTGGATGTGTTTCCGCTGAAATGATGATGAGGAGGAGAAAGTCGGAGTGATGTTAATACTTTATTGGATAAAATTGCGAATCGACCAAAGTTTTACTTTAGAACCGTTGCACTTTGAGGCACATACTTACATAGAACAATAAATCTAGTTGGTGATTGGTGATGTTTGATTTTTTTGGTTAGGATTTAATACTTATTTCAGTAGGCACTAATTCTGGGCTATATTTATTTTACACAACAATAAACCCAAATAAAACTGTTGTTAACGACTTCTTTCAAAAACATTCCCATTCATTCTTTCAAATCAAGTCAAAACAATTGCCCATCAGAACAAAACAATATGGCTTCATACTATTCCCGTGTTGCCGGTAAGAAAAATGAAATGGTCCTTTAAACAAAAGCCGGGCTGAACGTCTGGGAACGTAATTAAATGGCGCTCCTACGGGAAATCGACGGCGGCTGGCGGTCACCCACCATCGTCGACGCCGCAATGTGCTGCATCCTACCTCTGTCTTATTCATTGAATTACCATGAGATTTAATGATTGCTCGTCTTTTTGTGTAGTTGAATACCTTCGTAAGTAGTTTTATTTGGAACCAGCTAGTATTAATACTTTTATGCGTTTTCTTCTGGGCATGAGAATGTTGGTTAACTTATACATAGGTAATTGACGGCTGTGTAAATTCGAAGTTATTGTAACTGAACTATACTTCCAAGAAATTCTTTACAGAAGCTGTTGGTAAATAAATAAATTAAAGGTATCTTAGCAAACAGAAATAAAAAACTTAGCTGTTAAATTTTATACTTATTATTCACTTTGATTCATTATGGATGTTTGCTAATAAAGAACAAGCAATCTCAAGCAAGCAAGTTCCTTGCGGGGAGTGGTTCGATATTTCCCGTAACCACTGTAATACCATAGATGTTTTATACGGCATCTGATAAGGTACCTAATCACGGCATTAAACGCCATATTATTTCCGGTAAACCTGGTTATAATAATATAATGATGACGGTTGTGGCTAGGGCTCGACAGAAGCACAAGCTCAATAATACAAACTTCTTATATTCTTAAGAAGGCTACCATTGTGTTCTAAAACTGTAACACTGTCATTACTAACCAAGTTTTTACTTTAGACCCAGCTCAGACCTAGTGAGTCAGGTATTGTATTTTTGATTTCAACTAAGGCAAAGTTCTTAATGCAAAAACTAACTTTATCAACGAGTCTAAATTAGTTTTTTTTTCATTAAGAACTTTATGTCAGTTAGGATAACGTTCAAAATACAAAAACTGGCTTGAGGGTTAATGTTAGAACTCGTTTTGTAGTAACTTGGCAAAAGAAAAAAAGAAGAAGTCCAACATAACCTTGGACATCTTTACGTTCACAGTCCAAAGTCAGTTGTTATAAGAAACCAAACTACAAGGTAAAACTTTCTTACATCTTATATTGTCCAATTTGCCGCCCATTTATAAGGAAAATTGGTTTCGACAAGGAAAACGAAATGAACGATATGATATTTGTTTTGTACATGTCGACTTAATTATTGTAATTATTGCCTTTCTTGTTCTTCGTATTACACGAGGAGAACATCTCTCTTATTGTGTTTTATTATTTTTCTCATTAAACTTTTATATTGAAATAGGTAGAAGGTAAATACTAGGTATCTACGTGTCTTCATCACTATTTTAACAAGTGTATTTCCTACCTATTGACCTTCGTTTTCTGCTTTTACGATGAATTCTATTAATTAGCTTTTTCAGGAGAAATTGCGCAACAAAATTAATTGTAAGTCAGCGCACCCTCATTCTGAAATCCGAAAAGCTACATTTTACCACACTCCATAACGTAGTACCCCGAAGATTTGTGATGTGATCAAACTATAAATCTGTGTTAGACAGTCTCCCCAAAGAATGCCACAAGGACATCACATTTTACAACAGCACTACGCAATTGACTAAAATTAACCCATAATAATTATGTGTAACGGAAACCAATATTAAATATCAGTCATATACGGTTTCAAACAAAAGAAGCTATTTTTCTCTGTTCACCTTATGCTCAACGTAAAAATTGTTATATCAAGAATTTTTTTGATTCAATAATAGAAAACGCAAATCAATTAAACTGTTTCATGTCATCCCACTGATAACCATTTTCATTACGGCATCTCGAAACTTACGCTTATCTCAAAGACTTGAGTATTAATAATTCCTCGTGACACATCAAAATAGGGGTCAGTTCATACCCCTCTACTGCCCAGAAGCTACATTTTACCACACTCCATAACCTACTCTATATACCGCGAAGATTTGTGATGTGATCAAGCTATAAATCAGTGTCGGCCACTGTCCCCAAGGAATGCTCATAAAGGCGTCATCTGTCACCTCCACTGAGATATTAACGTTGACGATGTAGTGCCGGGGACACTTGTTTATTGTCTTGGCTGGATACGTTTTTGGGGTAAGTTGGATTTGAAGTCATTTATAAGTTGGTCTGTAAATTATTACATTTTTGTAAGTAGAACGCTGTCAGATTTTATCTCCACTCTACGAAAAGTATCTTATAACGACACAATAAGCATAAAGAAAGCATATTTTTTTATCTTAAAAAAAAATGGTTGGTTGTCTGTTCACGTGACCAGAGAGCTGGCTTAGTTTTGGCCAAAGAATTAGCGTCGCCATACAACGTGGCAATACTGCCTTTTGGGCTCGTTTCCTGTTGACAGCGATGCGGAGGAATTTTTGGATGCCCTGCGACTCTTTTTCCTCTTTTTCATATACTTGTTCATATATATATATATAAATATAGGTATTTAGATTTATATGAAAACAAACGGTCACTCATTCATATACTCACTGATTAAACACGAGATCTCAAAAACTACTAGACCTACGAGGATGAAATTTGATACAGAGGTAGAGTAGAAGATGTCAGCTAAGAAAATAATTTTAGGAAACTCCCCCCGTAAAAGGGTGAAAGTTTGTTAAAAAACAATCCTTGGGTCATGCAAATAGGACATAGGATACCTACTTTTCCTCCCGGGAGATGGTTCCCTTGGCATAATAATAAACAATGACGCGGGCGGTGCCCCGGGCTGCAGCTAGGAGTCTGTTAGCTTATATATTAGGTATAAATAAAAGAATTGTGTAAAATTTGATATTTCATTATGCCATAAGAAAAATGATTGACTCAGAAAAATTCATTTCAAATCGAAAAAATGGATAGCTCATTCCTTCAAGTCAGTGGAAAATGATGTGCACTAAAACACAGACTAAATATTTATTACAATAATACAGAACTAGATTCGAAAACAAACTTAAATCAAGTCAATTGCCATTACATCACAAGCACAATACACAGCAGACCGAGCGTAATCGTAGCCCATACACAGCAGGCCAAATTAATAGCCCGTTTGAATTATATGAACCGCGATAATCAACACAGTGAGACGCGTAATAGCTTATTATTACCTTTCCGTTGAGCAAAGGGCTGTTGGTAATAATGAAGTCTTATACATTAGATGTTGGGTAGTCAGTTACAAGTACTTTGATGCTTTTGTGGATGGTTTCATATAAAGCTTTAGCGTTAATTTCTTATCTGTAAATTTATCTCATCATTGTTGGGGCTCGTTTGAAAGGCGGACGAAGAAAGTAGGAACATGAGGACCACACAGTGGTCAATTTCTACCCTAGTAAGATTTGACCTCTTTTGTAAAGTTTTTAGTCACGTAAGTTATATCGTCCTTTAATATTATACTGTCACGCTACCGTCAAACTTTGTAACAGTTTTGGCGTCCAGCATGGGACCAATGTTTTCTGGCGCCCAACATGGGCCACGAACTTAACATTTTTGACACTTGACATGGGCCAAATACTTTTTTGGCGCTCATCTTGGGCCTTGTCCCGATAATTGATGACAATAACAAACATTCGTAAGGATCTTTTACTCAAGTTTCAGGACAGTACCAACCTAAGTAAAATTATGTAAAAAAAACATCATCTGTGAACAAACAAGTAAACCTATTTCGCACTACGATTTTAAAATACTAGGAATGTAATGTGAAAGTGAAAACAAACTGGTACATGATGCTTGCAGAAACTCGACATCTTGTTCAACATTCTGACCCTTTTGAAACGTTTAGACCGCTGCAATCATTCAAGCGTCCTTCCTTCTCAATTTGTCCGAGAACTAGGACTTTGGAATTGTTCAAGTATAATGAACCTATATTAAGCTGTCTAAGCCTATTACGGCGTGTTAAATGGTTCTCATTCTTATTGTGGACTAGAAATATTATGGTGTTTATTTGGCCTGATTTGTGAACATTTAACAGTTATTAGAAGTATATAAATGCGGTCATATAAATTATACTTTCCTTACATAAAGTATGCCAATACATAATGCATTTTCATTGACACCATTATTCAACATTCTACAGACCATTATTCTGAAGAAGACTGAAGGCTATGCCAGACCTCAACACAAAATATTTTAAAGAAACGGAGACGGTTCTAACCGAATTCAAAAATAAATAGGTTCTCAATTCAACTGTATGTTTTTTTTTTCTATGTATGTTCTGCGGTATCTAATTTATGATTTTTTAATGGATATGATATATTGTTTGGGTGGTTTTGCGTTAGTTTTGATACTGCGTTTTTAATCTACTTTGCGTATCTTGATGGTGATCTAATACTTCTTGTCACTGCTATTTACATAGCAAGTGGTAAGTGGTCGTATACGAATAAATTTGGTATGGGAAGTTAAATTTAAAGTTTTTTTTAATTAAATCAGGATTGATTGAATAAAAAAAACTTTAAATTTCACTTTCTTTTTGTTGTAACTTCCCATAACAATTTTAAGGTGCAACCTTTTGAATAAAACACTCGCTTATCACATAATAAATAACTACAAAGTAAACAGCAAAGAGATCGGCTTGCAGACAAGAATCCACGAGGGTTTATTAGCAGCCTTCTATTAGCACAACTAAGAGTACTCGATGCCACTTCAGTCGACGATAAAGCCTTTATTTATTGTCTAGAAACATTAAGCGAGTTAAAATATTCCCCTTTAAATCTTTAGTTAGTGAGTTTAAGAGATTAAATTTATGCGAAAGTGTGTCGTATATTTTGTTTCGAGAGCTGGAAATAGAGTTGATAGTTGTTGAGTGTTGAAATGGGACCCTTTGACATTTAATTTGTGCTTTTTTGTAGGTTTTTCAATGAGTGGTGGTGGCCCAGTGGCAACGACCGCGACTTACCGAGTTGCCCAGTCAAGCGCTTTACTTTGTGTAAATTATTTCGTCACCTCTGATCTCAAAACGTTGAAGGAAAACCACGTGAGGAAACCGGCATGTCCTAGAATAACATCTACCAATCCGCACTGGGTAAGTAAGGAGGAATCCAACATGCGGGGTGTTGGATTCCTCCTTACTCCTTCACACTGGGAGGAGGCCTGTGTCCCTGCAAAAATTATTAGCTGGTAACGATAGGTAGGAAACTAATTATTTTTGATATTGCCATATCTCATCACCATCTTACAGGCCTTGTTCCATGTTACTTGGGGTCGGCACTTCAGTCACTACCAGTCATTGTACATGTCTACAATATGTATACAATATGTTTGGTTTCACGTGCTTGAAGGTTGTGGGACTCCTTCTCAATCAATCATCAATCTCCTATCAGAAAACTTAAGACATATTTAACTACTTCAAATCAAATAAGTACTCGCCACAATTTGTTAACTTTATAATCGGGTATATCTTTCATTCAGTAGTGACCGCATTTAATCTACTGTGAAAAAGTCCAGCTGGCACAAAAGTGGCAAGATCGCCCATTTCTAAAAGTTGATGGACCAGACTAAAGATATTAGACGTTGAGACGATTAACGAGTCGCAAATGATAGGTCAAAGGTCCTAACCTTTGGAGATCGATGCTTGATGACTATTGTAATGATTATTCTTTATACTTACATTTTGTTAACATTAACCTTGAAATTTAAGCATTCTCTATGTACCTTCATACTCATTTTCTGGAAGGAAATATAGTATTTGCGTGTTACAATAACTATTTCTTTAATATCTGTAATAAAATAAAATTTGATCTTTGTAATTTTGTATGTTGTGACATGTATGTCAAGATTTGTCAAACTGTCAGTTACTTTTCTTTTTTCCCATAGAGTTTCTCACTAGTCTATAAAGAATTACTTTTTGGTTTAATTATTATAAATTATTTTTATCAATATTATTAGCTGAAATATTGTATTTTATTAACTATGATTGTTTACTTCTTAATTTTAAATTATATCTTTAAATTCTTTACACACACATGGTTGTATAATATGTGCTGGCTGGTTACATGTGTCTGGCCACTGGAGGATATAATTTTAAAATGTAAAAAATGTTCTGGAACGGCTGAAACTAGTATAAATAGAGGACGAAGCGCAGAAAGCGCGACTACTACGAGAGGGAACTACGAAGAGGGACAGCGACGTAATTTGATGTATGGAGGTGCTGTTTATTTTTCTGAAAAGCCTCCACTAATAATACTACTACTGCTGCGGCCCTACTATTGAGCTTCGGAGTTTTGTCGGGTCCCTCCTGTTTCCAGTGGAAAGTTCTAGAACCGAGCACCAATAGACAACAAGGCGCTCATACCGGATCCTCCTCACGACATATCCTCCTCCCAGTGTGTGTGACTTAAGAACCCTCCTCACAATATATCCTCCTCCCAGTTTGTGATACTAAAGGACTCTAGTGAAATAGGTAATTTTTATAAAACTATTTGTATTTTTTATTAATTTAAATTAAAAATGTAAAAATCTGCTTAAATCTTTATTTCCCTTAGGTTTAAGTTTGATTTGTTACACTATGTACTAAGTGTATACTAGAGGTTACGTAGCAATCCTATAGGTACGTGAGCAATTGTCTGTAATAATTGCTCACAGCCATAAAACGAATTGTAATTACAATGAGCGGGAAGGGATACTTACTTTTACTTTTTAAATTACTTTTGGGTTAATGATGCTTTGTCAAATATAGTGCTTTTAAAAGGAGGTTCACATATATTTAGTTAGTTTTAGCATCTGATACACCTTTTTATTCTAGTGGTCACAAGCGCTACTGCTGAGTGTCCTGGGTTAGATTCTGAGGTCGGACAAATGTATTGGGTTTTGTGGTTTTATAAATTGAACTGGTGAACTTGACTGGAATTTATCACTAGCAGCCCGTAGGTAGTCTGGATTTGTGCCCGATTGATGGCAATAGGCTCCCCCTGAAATTAACCCCTTTTACCCATGTAAAAGGGGTTAATTTCAGGGGGAGCCTATTGCCATCAATCACATTTCACCAGTTACGTTTAAGTCCCATGACTTAAACGTAACTGGTGAAATGTCGGTGTAGATACATTAAGTACACCTCTGCCCAACCCTTCGTAGAAACAAGGCGTTATGTTATCTAATGTTACAATCATAATCCTTGTTTGGGATCGTTATTAGAAAAACCCGCGTATTTTTCGGATACGTGTGTTACCTTATCACAACCTATCAGTTAGTGAGCTAACATCAGTTATTACAAACACACCACTTGTAAACATGTGGGAAGCTACTAGAATCTTACTAAAACAGTAAATAGGAACATTTAAACACATTAGAAAAACAAACAAAATAAATTATGAGTACAAAACTAAAGCAATAACAGAAAATAGTTTATGAAAACATTCGCGAAACGCGAAAACGTAATTATGAAGTTGTTTTAAACTTAACGTCTCATGTTTTAAACGTGTTTTAATTGCTGGCGGCCATATTGTCTTCCTTCAAACATAACGTTTATTTGTGTACGTTTAAGTGATGGCAGTAATAAGAAAATGGGAAAGAGCGTTCATGAACTTTAGTGCGTCGAGCGTTTCTTGTGACATCGAGCCCACAGCCTGCTTTTCTGATTAAATTTATACAAAGCTAGCTTTTGCCGCGGCTTTGCACGCATCAATGTAGGAAACACCCCCACGGGGATCGGGATAAAAAGTATCGTATATGTTAATCCATATATTATTTGTGTGCAAACTTTCAGCCGAATCCTAAGTTTTCTCTACTTCTACCCTGAGGTCATGATCTCGACGCGGGTGTCAGAAAAATGATGTGGTTATATGTATGTATATTTATTTATAGTTGTGTATATGTAAAAACAAATATTAAAGTTTGAATGTCAGAATGGTTACTGCTTAATTACTGTGTATGAATGTTCTTATGAATATGTAGGGAAAGGATTTCATGAAGTAAAGCACAGAAAGACAAGACTAGATATTTATTTAAATTAGGCCTGTCATTATTAAATCAGAAAGCTAGTTGTCCGTTCCAAAGCTAGGTCTTTCATGGAGAAGAAGGACAAGAAACTCCATGGAAACAGTACAGATATATTCCATCAACATAGGTATCTAATTACAACTCTTGAAGCTTTATCCAAGATAACTCGGCATTATTACAACAACATGGTATTTAATAAGCAACTATTATGGTATAATAACAAATTACTTAACTTACATGGCATCTGGTTGATTTATTCCACACAACAACGGCAATAGGACTAACCAGCTGAATATCTACTGAGCAACTGTGTCGATAACGTTATTAACATCCTTTTTATATCCTACCAATGTCATTTTACGTTAAACATTTCCCGCCATTTTGAACAAGTTACAGATCGTCACACATTTTGGCTTAATAACTTCTAACACAGATATTATTAAACAAAGGATAAGTAGTGAAACCGTTTTAAAACATTTTATGGTAATTAAGCAATTTAATAAGAACTGATTCGTAATTTAAGACAAATAAAAGTATCTATCAATGTGAACTGTGAGTATGTTGCCAGTCATTTGAATCAGCGTATTATATTAAATAACATTAGAAAACCTTAAATAAAATACAAATATAATTAAATACTACGTAATCATTTATAGTAACAATATCCAAGTTATTTTCAAAAGCTAAGATAATTATTTTTGTAAAGATGTAGTCAAATTAGGTACTTCTACATTTGTTCAACGCTTTGTTTATGTGACAGATGACATTATCACCACACAATATTACAATAACAAAATAAATAATCTAACACGGGCATAGCTGTTAGCACAAGCTAGTTAGATATAAATGAATCTCTCCAGAAAAATATGGTTAAAATCAAAATCAAAGTCATTTATTCAAACTAGGCTGAGAGTCAGCACTTTTTGAACGACAAAATTACATAAGACAGTCCCCCAAAAACGCCTGCCCTTCACCACTTCCTAGTACTTTAGCTGGGAAGAAGAAGTGGCGCAATAAACTCCCCAGCAGCACAGATATCTGTTAACTTGGAAGAACTTGATTCTATAAAATAATTGGTAAGTAATTAACATTCAACAACAAAAATGAAAATTTAATTAATAAAAATTCAAAAATAAAAAAATGGTTTATACAATCAATTAAAATAAATTATAATCTAGAGTACTCATATGACCTGTAGGTAAGCGAATTCTGGTGAAAGAACACAAACATTGTTAATCACAGCGACCAACAATTCTTATCTTTTAAGTAGTCGTTGATAGAATAGTATGCTTTAGAACAATGATTTGATTTTACTTTAGCTTTAAACGCAGGTTAAAGAGAAAAAAGGCTTTCATCGCTTTGGTTAAGCTGAAAGCCGGACCCAACATAATTAGGGAAAATGGCTATGCAAATGATGAATTATACAGGAAAGCATAATAAAACAATGACATCGAAACACATTATAACAAGACGAACCAAATGAATGAGTGAATGAATGAGGCCGCATGTCGTTCTTTGTGTACACAGTGGACGCCAATCACAGCCACTATGACGGACATTCGATTAGCTTTGAAGCGAGAATAATGATGCTTTGTTTCTGATACGGAAGCTCTGTTTGTATTGGACTTGGTAGATAGGGATGGAAGGTGATTATGGCACTTAATGAAGAAGCTCATTACCTGCTCCATCATAAACATAATCCAGCCTGTAGATGTCTTCCACTGGACCTGAAGACTATACGCTTTTCGGTGTTTTATGAGAAGTTTTTGTCGTAAAACGGAGAATAAATCTAGTTACGACTAGCTGTTGCCTGTGGCTCGGCCCGCGTTGGCGTCGGAAATTGTCCCACGGAAACGGTATACCGGAACAAATAAAAATAAAAAAATGTTTTAAGTACCGTATATACTTTCATATACATTTAGTAAAAAGCTGTTATTTTTAACCGACTTCAAAAAGAAGGAGGTTATCAATTCGACATGTTTATATATTTTTTTTTTATGTATGTTCGGGCATAACTCCGTCATATATGGACGGATTTGCAAAATTCTTTTTTTATTCGAAAGGGGTTTACGCCGAAATGGTCCCATTGAAATTTCATATAGGTCTGATGATGCGTTTCGGAGACAGACAACGGAACTCTTCAAAAAATTACAGCAAATCAACCGCGAATGTTGCTATCGCATAAATATGCATTGTTTTGACGCCAAGGATGATGAAATTTCGAATTGGTAACTTAAAGGGAAAAACAAAAACTTTTTTCAAAAAAATAACAACCGACTTCCAAAAAAACACTACAAAGTGCAAAATAACTTTAATTTCGGAAGGCGGTGACAAATAATTAAAATACACATCCAAACTCACCGCCTTCCGAAATTAAAGTTATTTTGCACTTTGTAGTGTTTTTTTGGAAGTCGGTTGTTATTTTTTTGAAAAAAGTTTTTATGTCATTACAAAAAGACACTTAATTTTGATTTATTTGTAGGTATTGATGTCCCTAGTCAAAAGCCCGCAATGCCCATAACTTAGGACAGAGGATACGGTACGTACTTTGTTTATAGCATGTGTGACTACAGCTGCCTTCGCCTGTCTTTGGTTCCAGTCTTTTACAACCGGCTTTCCATAAAGACACCAGAGGTTATCACAATTAAAACAACTTCATTTTTCTTGAAACCACTCCTGAAATGTGAAATGCAAAGGTAATTCTGTTGATAAAACATTAAAACATTTTCGAGTATTATCTATTAAATCTATTGAAATAAAAAGAAAAGTCCTGACTAACTGACTGACTCATCAACGCCCAGCTCAAACCCTTGGATCTAGAAAGCTGAAATTTTGCACAGAGGTTTGCTATATAATGTAGATAAGGAATAAGGATTTTACAAAATCCAACCTCTAAGGAAGTTAAATAGGGGATGAACGTTCCGCGCGGGCGGAGCCGCTGGCAAAAGCTAGTTTTATATAAAAAAGGCTTAACTCGCGCAAGAGCTTGTTAAATTTAATTAAAAATAAGTAATTCACAAGTGTGTTGTAAATAAAATTGTATTGCACATGTGCTGTTTGCTTATTATGACCTGTGTTTTATGGAATTTAATGAGTTGTAAAGTTTTGCACAACTTTCTGAAGTAAAATAATAAAATATTCATAAAAGGTCAATACCAATTATTTGTTTAATAAAAAGGTCTTTAATTCATATTCAGTTATTTATTACTAATGAGGTGATAAATTTGAACGACACAAAGGAATAGGTTTGAAATCTTACTTGTGCAAAAGTTGGAGTAGTAGAGATACTCGTATATTATGAAAAATACTATTAATCCTAATGATATTTTGGTAGGAAAACAGACCGGATTGGGACAAGAAAAAGAGCAGCGTAATGTTATATCTCTCTAAGGTACACGCAACTGCCTTTAAAATGCACTAACTTGTGCTTTTATACCTTGCTACAATAGCATATAGGTGGCGTGCTAGAGTTCTGAACGGTTTCTACAATTACCCTTGAACGATATAATTGTCTACAGAAAGCATGGTTTACCGTTGAACGGTAATACGAAAAAACTTTTAAACCCATTATTAAGCGACAGTACGTTTCGCCGAATAATGCTACAAAAAATGATGTTTGGCCGATTCCTAGATTTGCCGATGTCATGGCCGACGTCCGGAAATAAAATATTAAACATTTTTTTATCATCTTGCCTTCCGTTTACTAATCGGAGACGGTATTTTTAGCACCGGGATTCGGTCGCAGAGAGTCTCAAATAAATAAAGAACACATTTACATATCTATCTATCTATACTAATTAATATTACAACACTATCCCCGGGTGACATAGGCTATATTTTATCCCCGTATTCCCACGGGAACGGGAACTAGGAGGGTGAAACCACAGAGCGCTGTTAGTTTAATAATAAATCTGCACCCAAATAATAAGATTGAGCTACATTAAAATCAAATGCTAAAAAAATTGTCCCCGAAATTTGCTATGAAATCATATCTAGAGTATATTTTGATATATTTCTTAAAACCACTTGGTTGCTTTATAGCGCAGCTATAAGAAGAATGTGCCAAACCGCACAGTATGCATATAACGCTGGTGATTAATTTTATGTGGTGTTACAGAATTACTATCATCTGACTTTTAATGTGGCTTTTGACACCGTAAAGTGCAACTTATACATCAACAAATTGTGTCAATTTTATAATTCAACTCACTCATTGCAAAGCACAGTTTAAGCTTTGGTATTTGTGCATAACAAGCACGCTGAAATCCACAGTAGAGAAATCTAAATATCCAATTTTAAAGACATGTATTGGATTGAAGGGCTTTTTTTTTCTTTTTTTTTGTGTGGGAAATCATCAAATAACTTCTCCCGCTCTGGGTGGAGCAGGAGGGCGTGTCAGACTTTTACTGACTATAATCCACCCGTGTTCCCTCAGTAGCCCGTATGCCAGGGGCTGTGGTATCTCTTTCAAACAAACCCGCACCCCTGGCAGGGATCGGCCCTTGCGGGCCCCATAATTTTTTTTTGTGCTGACATCTCTTTGAGGCGCGCGTGGAACACAACGCGCCTTCGACTTGGGCTTGGTCCTTACCGGACTGAGCTACCCATTACTCGCCGTCCGCAAGCTCATGCCTACGGTGGCCGGAAATCGGCCTGGGATTCCCGACGCCCAGGGCGTCTCCGTATCCTGCGGCGGCTAGGGTCGCGAGGGCGCATATGCTGCCTCTCCCTCACATGCGCCGCCTCCCTTTTCGCGAGCATTACTGCTTCGCTGAAGGAGGTGACGGCTCCCCATGTCCTCTAAAAATTAGTTTCAGTTATTATTTCGTCATTTGGACACGACTAGACTTTTACGCGTGTCCACATAGTGAAACTTTGAAGTGAGTGTGCCTCCTTGTTTACAGTGTGGGTACTTTTAAAATGAGTTTAAAAAGTTATTTCATTTAACTGCAATAAAACACAAGGTACTTTGTTGTAACATATAACACATTACCCCATAAAAATGTATATACCTACTTTAGATAATCAAAATAAATGGTCGATTGTTTTTTATTTTTATTTTTTATTGACAAGGTAACGTCATTATATTAATCCTTATAAATAGTTCCCTAAGAGATCCGCGGCGACACAGATGGTTCTGACAGCTCTCTTTTGCAAAATAAAGGTGGCTTCAATGTCGTTGAAACCATCTTGGATTCAATGTCAGCATCCCGACTCCACAGTCTCAGTCGTTAAAATAAACCATCGGGTCAACCACCGACCCGCTGTTCTACAAAACAATCGAGATTTTTTCGATTGTTTTGAGTCAGTGGACCATTCCACTGACTCAAAACAATCGAAAAAATCTCGACCACTAGTTTTCGATTGTTTCGAGTCAGTGGGATCGACCGCTAGTTTTCGATTGTTTCGAGTCAGTGGAATCGACCGCTAGTTTTCGATTGTTCGTATCGGTCATCGAGTCTCGCTCGGTCCCCGAGGTCAGTCGATTGCATGCATCGAGTCGAGGCGCATGTTAGTTAGAGGCGAGAGCGTGCGAGACTCGAGTCGTCGAGCGAGCTGCGAGTAATTTGTGAACGTTTTCCTTTACTTACGATTACGATGCACTGTTTTATTTTTAACTAGTTTTTAAATTCATCAAAATGCCACGGATTTTTAAACAATCGCGCCAACCAACCAACTCGCGAAACCCTAAACCATCGAGGAACAACTCTCGACTCGAACGAACGCGTCATGCACCTGTCGCCAGACAAGACCGAGTCGAGCTCGAGTCCAAGTCGAAACAATCGAGAACCATCGAGATGTTCGAACTATCGAAACAATCGAATAAAACCTCCCGCCATCGCGCATCGCTAGCATAAGACATAATGCTGTGAAAATTGTTAAAATAGACCAAACTAGCGGGACAGTTACGTACGGTTATAAACCTCCAAACCCATGTTTCACCTGTTGCAGTCAGCCCCTATTGCACCCAATGCCGCGCTTGACATAACGTAGAATCTTACTAAGAAGGATATTAAATGCAAATTACAAAAGACTTGTATAATAAAATGGTTTACAGAAATCTCACAATTCCATTCAACATGACGTTACATACTTCGCAATATTTATTCGTCCGAACAGCTCGCCGTCCGAGCGCCAAGACTGCGCGCCCGACCAAACAGCGCCGACGCGGCAACGTCCGACTCGCGCACGAGGCGTAAAAACAACAATATGAATTATTTTCGTCTCTGGTTGTGTCCATGAGAATAAATTCTCGGGACAATCGTAGCAGATAAAGGAAAGTGCGTCCTCGCCGCTCTGTTTCAACACAGTCGAGCAGAAAAATCCCGAGTTCCGTTCGAATAGGGTGGCTACGATTTTAAAATCTGAGAATTTTTCGAAGGTGACCCATTTTCGGTCAAAAATAAAAATGTTGCGCTGGAAAAGCTTGTCACAGATTGGACACAAAGATTTATTTTGACAGCACTGCTGCGTGACAGTTTCTATAAAACGTGTTAATCCAACATGGCACTTGTCCCCCCCGAGTGGGTTCCCGCATTGTCGTTGCAGGGGGGCTTAGTAACCGTGGTCTCCCATCCACGGTGAAGCCAAGAGGAACCCAACGGTGGGGCCGCTCGTCAGGGCTTTTGCCTTCAAGCCATTGACGTAGCGGCCAAAAAGTAGGTTGCGGTGAGGTGCACCGCAACTGAGGTGGGCCGCGATGTCGAATGGGAGGCATCGCGGCTGAGGGTTACAGGCTGCGGTAGAGGAGGAGTGCCGGTTCTTCTAAACAGCGCTCTTCCCTTCCGTGGCCTGGACGGGGCCGCCACCGTTTGATGGCGGACGCGGTGGGGCCGCAGGGGAAGAGGAGTGTCGGTATAGCGTCAGCCGCTCTCCCTATCTTCTGCGGCCGAAAAGTGGTAGACGGGACGGCGCGTTGTGTTCCTCACGCGCGCCGTCAAAGATGTCAGCAACCACTGGTGGGGTCCGCAAGGGCCGATGCCTGCCAGGGGTGCGGGTTTGTTCGAAAGAGATACCACGTCCCCTGGCATACGGGCTACTGAGGGAACACGGGTGGGTTTTAGTCAGTAAAAGTCTGACACGCCCTCCTGCTCTACTCAGCAGGAAAAGTCATTTGATGATTTCCCACCCAAAAAAAAAAAAAAAAAAACATGGCACTTGTAAAGGGTGACGACAGACTGATGTTTAAAACTCATACAAGCCAAAACGAAACACTGTTATTTTTTTTACATACTTATTTACCAATAATAATAAATCAACATATTTTGTACCATCCCTTCCCATGGGTGTCATAAAAGGCGACTAAGAGACTTACTAGAGAATGGGCAGCAGCATTCTCCATGCAATTTACCACCATACTGCGATCGCCAACCCGCGTGCCAAGCGTGGCGACTATGGCAAGCCCCCCCAAATTGGGGGAGGCCTATGTCCAGCAGTGGACGTCTTCCGGCTGAAATCATGATGATGATGATATGAAGGAGATTTTGGCTAATGCGCGTATCACACTATCCAATTTGTAGGAAATCTTATTAGGAAGTCGGAAGATGTAATCGAGGTTAGAACAGTTGGATTCGATTTAGTGCGATTGAAAGGTCTCGACCACACTACTTTTACTAAATTGTCGCATCCCAATGTAATTCTACTTCATAAGCGCATATGAGTTATCTGTCCGTTTTAGAATTCAATTTAGTCCAGTGTGATCACTAGCTTCCAATTTCCTAATTAGAGTGTTCCTAATTGAGAGTAACTACAACTTGGATAGTAGACGCACTAATGGATAATCTTGAATAAGACGGCCGGCACTAAAAAAAAATAAACTGTTTGTTTCTGAATCTTCTTTCTGTCTATGCCTAATCCTAAAACCTTCAATAGCCTGGCGACTCCCGTCTCAGCAGATTTATTGCAGACCAACTGAATTTGTAGGCCCCATCGAAATGATAAAGCGTTTCCCTACCGTTTGGGACTACACAAAAGTTAATAGTTTAGCAACTTTGGACCCTTTCGATGCCAATACCGAATAGTTTTTGTGCGAGCTCTAAATATAAGGGAGGAATGTAAATTACTGGTTTGAAATCGCGGTCTTTTTGATGCGTGGGTTATGGTAAACTTCGTACTACGTTTAAGTAGATTAAAAGCGTGGGTTTTGGTAACAGTTCTATATCTTTTATAGCAGAGTATAATGACACTACGTAAGTTGTAAAAAACCACCTCTCTTTAACTCTCTATCTGTTTATTATGCTTTTAAAGCCTAACTAGGCATAATAAAATGTGAAAAAGAAATATGTGCTCAAAAACATGTAAATCAAGATATTTGGCAACACAGTCCAACTGGTAGGTATAGGTAAGTAGGTACAATTAAATTCTGATTTGAAAATGGTGGAAGCAGATGCAACTATGGCCAGCGGTTCTGGAAAACGATGTTTTACCTTTCAACATCTCTCTGCTGTTCATAGGCCTCTCTCTTCTTGAGCCAATTGGCACCTTCAGAATTCGGCTGCGACAGTTTCTTATCGTCTCGCAGAAAAAACTGGGTATGGCGATTTCGAATACGTCCATAATATAACTGGCTGCCGTGATCTTCTCGATTCTTTCTATTTTCTACAAACGACATATTCATGATTGAATAATTTGTGAGTTGACTGTTCATAGTAGTTAACACATGCCTATTTTTATTAATTGCAAACATTATTTTAGGGTACTTAGGTACTCACATATTATTTAACTCCGCAAATTCCACTTTTCACAACACTACCTATACATCGCGTCAAACTTTATGGCGGCTCTGAAGTGAGCTACACGCTGCGCAGTACCCCACCCCTCAACCCCGCTGACCCATGAATTTGTTACTGCGCAGCGACTCGCCTCGTGTTCCGAGCCGCCATAAAGTTTGAATCGAACTGTAATAATAATTACTCGCGTAGTAATCTCATCTGCTCGATGTCCGTAGGTCACTGCAGGGATCCAGCAGAATATCAGCGTCAGGTATATTTGCCAGACACATGCTGAGCTGGACTCCCATTTGGTGCAACTTTGAGACGCACACCTCACTTTTGCTCTCCACCGCACGTTATTTCGTTTGAATGTAAAATTTAAATTGTTGTGTTATAGCCTAAAGTGTCATCACTATACTTATGTCAACCTATTTTATTTTATTTTTCTTAGTGTATTGGCACCTTGTTCTTTTCATGTAATTAGTTTAATCTCATCGTGCTTTGTTAATTGTGTTGTGTCTTTTATATGCACCAAATAAACGATGTATCTATCATCTATCTATCTAGTCCCCTCGCTCCTGTGCCGGCCTCATACAGGTTTATTACCTACTAGCTTCTGCGTGCGACTTCGTCCGCGTGTAATTTCTAGTTTCCCTACTCACAAACAACAAAATACAAAGAAATAACGAAGTAACGCCCGGGCGGGCAATGGGCTTCCATGCGACAGGTGGCTGCAGGTTGTTGTCGATGCGCTGCGATGTGACAGGTGGCTGCAGGTGGCTATCGATGCGTTGCGATGTGACAGGTGGCTTCAGGTGGCTGTCGATGCGCTGCGATGTGACAGGTGGCTGCAGGTGGCTGTCGATGCGCTGCGATGCGACAGGTGGCTGCAGGTGGCTGTCGATACGCTGCGATGCGACAGGTGGCTTCAGGTGGCTGTCGATGCGCTGCGATGTGACAGGTGGCTGCAGGTGGCTGTCGATGCGCTGCGATGTGACAGGTGGCTGCAGGTTGTTGTCGATGCGCTGCGATGTGACAGGTGGCTGCAGGTGGCTGTCGATGCGCTGCGATGTGACAGGTGGCTGCAGGTGGCTGTCGATGCGCTGCGATGCGACAGGTGGCTGCAGGTTGTTGTCGATGCGCTGCGATGTGACAGGTGGCTGCAGGTGGCTATCGATGCGCTGCGATGTGACAGGTGGCTGCAGGTGGCTATCGATGCGTTGCGATGTGACAGGTGGCTGTAGGTGGCTGTCGATGCGCTGCGATGTGACAGGTGGCTGCAGGTTGTTGTCGATGCGCTGCGATGTGACAGGTGGCTGCAGGTGGCTGTCGATGAGCTGCGATGTGACAGGTGGCTGCAGGTGGCTGTCGATGCGCTGCGATGTGACAGGTGGCTGCAGGTTGTTGTCGATGCGCTGCGATGTGACAGGTGGCTGCAGGTGGCTATCGATGCGTTGCGATGTGACAGGTGGCTGTAGGTGGCTGTCGATGCGCTGCGATGTGACAGGTGGCTGCAGGTGGCTGTCGATGCGCTGCGATGTGACAGGTGGCTGCAGGTGGCTGTCAATGCGTTGCGATGTGACAGGTGGCTGCAGGTTGTTGTCGATGCGCTGCGATGTGACAGGTGGCTGCAGGTGGCTATCGATGCGCTGCGATGTGACAGGTGGCTGCAGGTGGCTATCGATGCGTTGCGATGTGACAGGTGGCTGTAGGTGGCTGTCGATGCGCTGCGATGTGACAGGTGGCTGCAGGTGGCTGTCGATGCGTTGCGACGTGACAGGTGGCTGCAGGTGGCTGTCGATGCGCTGCGATGTGACAGGTGGCTGCAGGTGGCTGTCAATGCGTTGCGATGTGACAGGTGGCTGCAGGTTGTTGTCGATGCGCTGCGATGTGACAGGTGGCTGCAGGTGGCTATCGATGCGCTGCGATGTGACAGGTGGCTGCAGGTGGCTATCGATGCGTTGCGATGTGACAGGTGGCTGTAGGTGGCTGTCGATGTGACAGGTGGCTGTCGATGCGTTGCGGCGTGACAGGTGGCTGCAGGTGGCTATCGATGCGTTGCGATGTGACAGGTGGCTGTAGGTTGTTGTCGATGCGCTGCGATGTGACAGGTGGCTGCAGGTGGCTATCGATGCGTTGCGATGTGACAGGTGGCTGTAGGTGGCTGTCGATGTGACAGGTGGCTGTCGATGCGTTGCGGCGTGACAGGTGGCTGCAGGTGGCTGTCGATGCGCTGCAATGTGACAGGTGGCTGCAGGTGGCTGTCGTGGTGCATCGAATCGCCCGCCCGGGTGTTACTTCGTTTTTTCTTTGCGTTCGTTCTGTCTTTTTTTCCTTTTTGCTCAGCTCCTCCATCCTTCCTCAAGAGGGTAACAAATTCAAATAAAAATCCAATCTGACTGGTAGTCCCACGGCGAAGAGCAAAGAGTTTAAACTCTTTAGCTTTATTATTAGTATATAGACTAGCTGCAGCCCACGGCTTCACGAGGAATATATGCTACAATAAGTACCTGAATCGATTCAAGTGTAAAGAGAACTCATCGTGCATCTGCCAACCCAACACACCCGAAACAGTGGAGCATATTTTAACCGACTGCCCTGTTCACGTCCTTAAACGTCATGAATTTGAAAACAGGCTGGACATTAAAATAATAGCTGAAAACTACCAGCATTTATTAGCAAATAAGAAACTTAGGGATACATTTATAGAATATATTATAGAAGTAGCTAAAATTGTTATAAGTAGAAATAAATAGAATAAGAAAATTATGCTAAACATATATATTAGCATAGAATATATTTAATAGCATATAAGTATAAGTGTATAGATATAACATGAGGCATAGAAAATAATATAGATATAAGAAGAAAAACAAACAAGAAAAAATATACAAAAATAATTATATAGATAAGAAAGAAATTAGCCATTTAAGATGTCAGCCTAATATAAAAATAAAGCTATCTACAAGCTGTAAAATTATGTTATAAATAATCAGAACGTAGCCAAATAAGATCTCTGATTATGTCAGAGGACACCGAGTTCAGGCAGGAGTGGGTTTTAGCCGGTAAGAGTCCGGCACTACCCAGACTGCGTCACTAGTGAGGCAGTCTGGGTGTCCATGAGGATTTCCCACTCCTGCCCAAACAAATAAAAAAAAAAAAAAAAAAAAATATGCTACAATAAGTAGCCTATATTTCTCCATATAACATTAGCTACCTGCTAGTAAAAGTCCCGTCAAAAACGGTCCAGCCATTTCTGAGATTAGCCGGAAAAAACAGACGTACAGACAGACAAAAAACAAAAAATGAGTTTTTTTTACCTATATACTGTCCTATGCATTTAGTAAACAGCTGTTATTTTGATGTTATAAACAGTCACTTCAATTTATTTGTAAAGATGTATAAATATAGAAAGACAACGGTACAAATAAAATTATTTAAAATGCCCATATTCATATCGAAATAATGTCACGGATAAACCGACCTATTCATTACATAGAAACACGTATAACAAAACAACTGTATCTACTACCAAGTTATCCAACACGTTATTGCCAAAACTTTTGCTTACTTTCCCAAAAAGGAGTGGTTTTCACACAAATGCTCTAGTATTCACGTGATAAAGCGGGTCTTAGTGTAATAGAAAGTGCCTGCCTAACATTATGTATTGCAGACGTAGGTACTGGAACTACGTGAGCGCTTTGGTAAACGATCTGAGGGTTTAAAAAAAATGGTTTTCCTTCGATCGAGGTAATAACTAGAATTTTGTATTGAGGAATTCAAGGTTTGAATTAATAAAATAAATAAAACAACATTTGAATGCCTCGTTGGTCTAGTGGCCGCAAGCCCTACTGCTGACCAAAGAGGTCGGGTCGGGAGGCCCGGGTCAGGCAAACTCATGTTAAGTTTTTCAATAAGTAATTTCTTAGTGTCAGCTCGAAATCTGAACTGCAGCCCGGTTGGATAGCAATATGCTCGCCCCCTTTTATATGAGAGTTAAACATAACTAGTGAAATGTGGGTGTACCGTAGGTTCTACCTATTCCTTCGCGGAAACTAGGCGTGCTGTTAATATGTTGATTCTACCTTGACTAATTTTCTCGTAAACCACTCAGTACTCAGGACATAAAGTTCTAAGAAGGTGCGATGAACTTCTAAGCAATAACATAAATTAGAATTACCATCTAAGTGCGTCATACGAAGAATTCATTAAAATGTTGTTGGAAGTTCAAAGTTTCCATACCTAAGTAATGATTTATTAGAAATCTTGCATCTGTTTTTGAATTCTACTATCCTACTAATCGTATGAATGTAAGTTTTTTATGTTTAGACGTTTGTTACTCAATCACGCAAAAACGGCAGACCGAATTTGGATGAAATTTGGCACAAAGATAGTTTATAACCAGGGGCCTAAGTCTACTAATTTATAAACGTCACAATGGTCTCTCAATGGTAAGTTTTTGACAGATTTGCCATACAAAAACTGTCAAAAACACACCATTGAGAGACCATTGTAACGTTTATAAATTAGTAGACTTAGGCCCCTGGTAGTATGTCCCCGTGGGATAATCTACGACAGGCGAAGCCGCTGGCAATAGCTAGTTAGAACATTCATTGCGCGCGACTGGCAAAAGGAAATCCATTCCTACTGTAAATGGGTTGTACAATTTATCCTTGAGTTATCAATGGTGCCGATTCTGTTGTCACAAAATTCTCTAAACTAGACTAAAAATCACCAAAATTTAGTTTATTCCTGTTAAACGACGATTTCCTATTCTGAAATTGACTAAAGTGACACAACTTAACTATATTTTAGTTTGACAGCACTAAGATTGCACTGAATTATTAGTTTAGTGAAAATGGTAATTTTGCTATTCTGTTGTTGTCAATTTCATTATTCTATTCAACCTAAAATTTTGGTTGTCTAACTAAATCTGACTATTTTTAATCGCGATTAAATAGGTGTGGAATAAAATTAGTTGTCAAGAACTAAAATTCACACCGACACCTCGACTTCTGGTGCAAAAATAGTACTGTATTTTTTTATATTTTCTTTTGCTTATATCTCGAAAACGGTGTGTCCTATCGCAAAAATAATGAAAATTTCGACCCCCTTTATATAACCCCAAACACCTATAAAACTCAACATGTAGATAATATTTTTTCATATTTTCCATGAAAAAAGTGAAAATTTCATATAAATCACGTCGAGGCTGCCGACCCCGGCGCGCTGCTGGCTCTAAATAAAAAAACACGTGGTAGGGCAAACATGTACCACGTTGCGAAGCCAAAACATACCACGTTCGAGTCGCGATTGTCAAATTCGATTTTAGTTGTGTCAAAATAGTTTTTAAATTTAGAGATTTTTTTTTGCAGAATAGCGTTTAGATTCTCATAGTAAAAAGTAAGGAATTTTAGTTATAGTTTAGTTACTTTAGTTCGGTGTACAACAGAATCGGCACCAATACCTACTTGAGCAACGTGTAATAACATTGAATAAATACGTTACATCCATTACTCACCCCTCTCGTCTTGACGAGCTCGTGGTATAATATTAACAGCCGCAAGAGTCGATCTTCAAGGTTAAGCAACGAATACCGAAATCGATCCGTGACTCGACTCGTAACGTGTCGTTAACCCACGTTGCGCTGTCATTAGTCAATCTTTGACAGTCAGATAGACAGTTTCTCCATGTAAAATACTGGTATTCAGCTCAAGCTTGAAGCTGTCCCCAACATAATTGGGAAAAGGCTAGGCAGATGAATTTTGTTCCATATTTTAAGTCAGAAGCAAACAGAATCACCATTCTTCACCAGTTCTTCCCAATAACTGCTTCCACTAATTACACTTCCCGACTAACCCATTTCCCCAACATAAGATTTTAAACTAGTTCTTCAACATTTTCAATTTACCAAGAAAATAAGCTGTAAGTTTTTAAATGAAGACTGTTCGCTGACTCGGCTAATTCCGTTAATGGGAACCCCGCGTTACTTTCGGGAGTTATCGGGTTTTCGTTCGTGTAGCGAGGATATTTGGGGCTCGTTGGTTTTTGTGCATGGCTTGTTTTTGATTATCTTACGAGATACTGTGCTAGCCTGTAGGTAATTACCTGTGCGGATTTTTCTTGAAGGGATGTGCTCTGATGAAAATTGCTAATTTTCTTCGCAATGCAATGGATAAGAAATCTAAGTGGAGCTAAGCTACCCACATTGCTGAAATAATATTATTTTGTTAAAAGGCTGCTGAGCGTGAGATTTTCGATTTTGCTTATATTTTAAGATTGCAAAATTTTCAAAATATAATCACATGTCTGTAGTTATTATGAAAATCAATTTAGAAAAAACTTATTTAGACGTATAGCAATAGTTATATCTGACAAAATCATAATAAGGAAGCGATACTTCAATACACAATAAGAAAATCTACTTTACGAGGACAGCATTAGTCTAAAGTAGATAGCAGTGGTGGCCCAGTGATATCGGCCCCAGCTTAGGTCGTGAGTTTGAACCCAGGCAGGCATTTTATTTTACTTTGTGCTTTTAATTTCATCAATTTGCTTTCAAAACGGTAAAGGAAAACGTGAGGAAACCGGCTTGTCCTACAACCAAAAATTCGAAGACACGTCAAAATCAAATCAAAAATGTTTTATTTCATTATTACACGTTGAAACATGTGACATTTACCAGCAACCCGCGCTGGGCCCATGTTGTAAATTACGGCCCCCTTCCTCTCACCGAGAGGCGGCCTGTGGCCAACAATGGGAACATGATGCGCCAGAGTTTCAAGGCCTGTAAGATAGGTATACACAGATGCCACTATATGGAATAAATGCCCGTTAATTCAGAATAACCTATATTCCTACTAACTTTATAAACGTAAATAAAGCAAACTACGACACTCTTTGATAATCCCTTCAACGTACAAAATACCAGTTAATACATTCATGCCACAGCATCAAATCCTCACACTAATGCTGAAACTCCGCGCAGCTTCAAAAGGCCTTACCGCATTGGCTTCCACCACGTCACAGGCCTTACGCCCTGTCACGGCCTCGAGTGATGCCGGTTACGTCCTACGACGCGACTTGCGTCCTGCGATACGCGTGCGCGTCTTTCCGTTGCTCCGCAAGTCGCGTCGCGGTGACTCGGGGCATGCTGTAAACCAAGGCTATATACAGGGTGTCCAAGAACCTGGCGTCCAACTGGATTCCCACGATGCCCCAAGTTCTAACAGTACTCAGAAAAATATTTTAAAAAATCCACCCCATGTACTTACAGAATTATACTGATTTCAAAAAAAAAGGGGAAATGAGCACCCTGTGACATACTTTTGAATGCTGTGACTGCTAATGCTGATAATTTCGATATTTCTTGGAGGTTTTGTAATCTAGGGTATTGCTGTGTCTAAATAGAATGTAAAAATAAAGTACTTATTGTACCATTTTAAAATAAAATATTATTTTAACTAAAGGTGATATGGAAAACTATTGAATTTCGCAACTTTGACCGACTGTAGTGTAAAAAAAATGTACCAAAATAGTATGGCAAGTGACGTCAAATTTTGACGCGTTTATTCCTCTTTTTAAAAAGGTATAATACTTACACATTAATTTGAAAAAAAAAATTTTGATAATATTTTTACTCAACAACCCAATTTTTACGAAGTGCCTACCTACTAACGGTAACTGTCGGACCCTTTCTTATCTTAGAAACTGTTATGTTACTACTATTATTTACTTCGGTTCCAAGAGTGAGCAAGAAGGAAATACACACAGGTAGATGGGTTCCCAGTAGAATAAAAGCAAAGAATGTTAGTTTAAAGATATTTTATTACAATAAATGTTCAAAATGTTGACCACCCGCGGCAATACAAGCTCTCACTCTCCTTAAAAAGGACCGCTTTATGTTTCGCGAGTAACTTTTTTGACGTATCACCTGCACTGCTTGTGTTATCTTCTCACGAAGGTCAGCGATGTCATTAATGGGCTTCGCATAAACGAGCTCCTTCATAGTTCCCCAGAAAAAAAAATCCAGCGGATTTAAGTCAGGTGAGCGGGCTGGCCACGGGATTGTTCCTGATCGCCCAATCCACCTGTTCGGGTATTGCTCGTCCAAAAACTCTCTAACGGATACGCGAAAATGTGCTGGACAGCCGTCGTGTTGGAACCACATATCTGGTGGGGTCTCTTCTAGTAAGTTTGGCAAATCATTTTGAAGAAAATTTAAATATGATTCGCCAGTCAAATTCTCGGGCATCTCAAATGGACCAATAATATTCCCACAGAGAATACCGGTCCACATGTTCACTTTGAACCGGTACTGGGATCTATCTTCTCGCATCAAGTGCGGATTTTCCACATGCCACTCGTGCAAGTTGTGTAGGTTCATGTAGCCATCCTTCTTAAATGTTGATTCATCTGACCACAAAATTTTGTCGATAAAGTTTTCGTCTTCTCGATGTTTTTGCAGGATTGTTTCACAAAACGCGACTCGGCTCGGATAGTCTCGAGGTAAAAGACTTTGCACTCGCTGTACGTGGTACGGATGATATTCTTCTTTTTGGAGAATACTGTGTGCTGTGCTCTTCGGTATCCCCGTATCAGCTTCTATTCCTCGCACAGAGATGCTTGGATTTGCCGACACCGCCTCTAAAACTTCATCGCGTATGAAGTCATTTACGGGTCGTCCTTCACCAGCTACTTGATTGGGGAACCGCCCGTCACATAGTGATCTGTGCACATTAATGAAAACTCGATGGTCGGGATATCGCGTAGCCCTCGGATACCTTTCTCTGTAAAGTCTCGCTGCAGCTCGTCCATTACCTCTACATTCTCCATAAATGTAGTGCATATTTGCGTATTCTTGCGGAGTGTAGGTCGCCATGGTAGCACACACAAAACACAAACTGTCCAAACACAGGCAAAGGTCGTCGTAAAGAGTTCGTTTCAAAGTCCAGAGCACAAAGAGTAATCGAGTCCAATAAACAAAGCTTTAAATCGTAGTACGTGATCAATGGTAACAATAAGAGAGAGGTGCGTAGTAACGGCAGGAGGCAGTGACGCGTACTGACCGTACTGTTATCCTAAATAGCACGATCCCAGATAGCGTCACTATCTATCTCACTCGCACCTCTAACCTTTTTCTCCCTCACTCTTACCTGAATAATGGGGTACCATAAAGAAGAACCAGCAAATCGCAAAGATAGTTTCTGTCTTGCTCCCTCCTGTTGTAATAACGAATCACTATGGTGAGATGCATGCACATACCGTCCCTTACGGTCTAACCTGTTTTTTGAGAGGCCTGTTGTTATTTTTATGAGCATACAATAGTAATTCTTTAGAGGTTAGATTCAATTCGTCGTAAATTTTTCTTTCTAAGAATTCTGTAAGACATCGTAAAAATTGGGTTGTTGAGTAAAAATATTATCAATTTTTTTTTTTTTCAAATTAATGTGTAAGTATTATACCTTTTTAAAAAGAGGAATAAACGCGTCAAAATTTGACGTCACTTGCCATACTATTTTGGTACATTTTTTTTACACTACAGTCGGTCAAAGTTGCGAAATTCAATAGTTTTCCATATCACCTTTAGTTAAAATAATATTTTATTTTAAAATGGTACAATAAGTACTTTATTTTTACATTCTATTTAGACACAGCAATACCCTAGATTACAAAACCTCCAAGAAATATCGAAATTATCAGCATTAGCAGTCACAGCATTCAAAAGTATGTCACAGGGTGCTCATTTCCCCTTTTTTTTTGAAATCAGTATAATTCTGTAAGTACATGGGGTGGATTTTTTAAACTATTTTTCTGAGTACTGTTAGAACTTGGGGCATCGTGGGAATCCAGTTGGACGCCAGGTTCTTGGACACCCTGTATATGATGAAAAGTCTTTACGAAAAACAGAGATTTAAAAGTATCATATTAACGAATGAAACAGGTCCATGACCTTAGCTTTACCCAGTGAAGCAAACCCAATAAGGCAACGGACAAGAGAAGCCAATACAGAAATTGTACAAAACAAAGAAACTAATCATGACACGTCCACTTTGAACTAAACCTCGTATTTATGTAAGTCGACAGAGCATAAAGTGTGGCCAGCAAAGAGTATGAATGATGCAACCTATAAAGCTATTTATTGCTCATGGGTTTCTTTCGTCGATATATCGCGGTAATTTGAGAGCTAGTTTTACCGGGTACTGAAGTAATATCGAACCGGTATAGCCCCGGAGTGACGAGGGAGAAATCGAGGGTTAAGAATGCCAGTCTTGGCCTTTATATCTAATGGAGATATATTCATTCACATCACAACACACCCATTCATCGTTCCATTCAAATCATCCCTTAAATAGGAACCTAGTAGGTCCAACAATGTGAGAAAGTAGAGGCTAAAGAGCCTAGCTTTTCATTTTCATCATCGTACAACTTAGTCGCCAGAAAAAAAAAACGACTGCCTACTGGGCAGCGTCATACTTTAGAGTCTGTGTTTATTATGAAAACCAAGGTGTTTCTTTTTCGTAAGTTTTTACTTTGTTTCATGTCTACGCTAAGGTAGATCTTGGTTAAGTTAAACCCGTTTGCAACAGTCTCGCTGGAAAGTTCTGGTATATTGGTGCAGCTAACTTCTTGGAAACGGAGACAAACAAACAAATTAGTTGATTTTTACTTTATTGTCTTTCTTTGGGTGTTAAAATTAATATTTTTTTTGGTGTTTTCCCAACTGGAAGTAAATGCCAAATTCTAGAAAAATAAAAGTTATTTTTAAGTAATTAAGAACTATTTTGTTCGAGACTGATTTTTTGTGGGTAAAGGTTGCTCATTTTCTTGCTGACTGTAGGTCCATTCTAAAAATAGTGAAGATGGAGGTGCAGATCAAAATGTCTCAAAAAGTTAAGGACACTCGTCTGACCATTTTCCTGGAGCTACAACGGTTAAAGAGAGTCTAGTCGCAGGCTCGAACTCACTGGTGGGCCTGACTAAACAGCAAGCTATTTCACCAGGCATTTTGTCCGACAAAGGTAGTATCAGTGATGAGCTAGTCTACACGCACAACGTTATTGAGTGAGATGGAGGATCATTTATAGTAAAAAGGCGCGTAAAAATTAAGAAAAGTCCTTCGAAAGATCGGGTTTTATAAAAAAACCACTGCATAAATCAATGACCAATAAAATTTATTGAACTTTTATATATTTTAGCTTTGTTGGTACTGACTTGGTTTTCGAGATTCTACACTTCTTCTGTTACCTAAACTCGCCCAAAGTTAAATTAACAAGAAAAACGAATCTTTGTTGGCTCCTAACTTCTTAATTGCTTTTTTATTTTAGTAAGTATTATGTTTCCATACAGACCGTATTAATAATGAGACAAAATCATAACCAGTCTTATTTATATAAAACTCGCTAATCACTGATTAGCCACTGTTTAGCTTATCAATTGGTTACCTCCTAATCATTGATTAACTTTTCTTTATTTACAAACGCTAGTTTGCAGGTGATTAGTAGCGAAACAAAATAGACGTGAAATTATGCGTTCAGCACAGATTATAATCAAAAAGTCGCCTAAAAACAGGATTTTAAGAATGTAGTTGTCAAAAGCACGATTTTTGTATCTGTCGTGACTTCGACAGCCATAAGTCAAAAATTTCATTGATTTATTTATTTGTATTTGAATAAAATAATTTATTATGTTTATTTCATTGTGTTTGCGATGGAAGCAAATTAGCAATGAAAATAATACGCTCCCATGATTGGAGTAAACAGGAAAAGGTAGTGTATCCTCTGAATTTCTATCCACTTTCTATTTTGTAAAGTGACCGAATTAATGATAATGCAGTAGCCGATATTAGCTATGTATTTACATGTTCTTTACGCTTATCTACATGGATATTCTCTTTGAGAAACATAAGTAGGTACTTGTGCCTATTCTATATAACTTCCGCGTTTATGAATAAGACTGAACATGTTTAATTTTTGATGTAAATTGTCAAACAGTGTAGTAATACACACCCGAAGTTTGTATGGAAAGAAATTCGACAAGATTCACCTTAAGGTACCTTACGGCCTGTCTAAAAAGCCAGCGTGTATTGGATGCAGGTTTTTTTTTAACCCAGCTTTTGGACGGTAGCGTAGAAATTTTACGTGGACTAGCAAAAATAAATCTGCTGTTTCATGAAAAGCAGTTTTATGCTGCAGATTTTTATCGACTTTGGGCATACCACATTTTTTACAGGATGTTCGTGATGCTGTATTTAAATAAAACCGTGTTAAAAATACAGCAACAAACAGAATACAGAGAAATAATAAATCCGATACCGATAAACCGCTATCAAATCTCAAGTGCTATTGACCCCACAACAAAACAAGCGAATAACGAACTCGATCCAATCCACAAATCGTTTCGAAATAAAAATGGACCATGATACGAGGTAATTAAATAAAGTATTCCCTGCGGCGGTTTGGTCGGTGGCTCACATTCAAGCAATTTCTTTCCAATCGCCAGAGCTGGGTCGTCAGCCACATAGATTAAAGTTAAAACTACCCTTGGGGGATTGGAGGGTAGTTTCATGCTTTTATTGTTCAGGTTGCGTTGGCAGGTCTTCTTGTTGTTAAAGTTTGAGGTTAGTGAACTTTTGTACGCTTTGTAAGTCCTGGTTTCGGAACTATAAAGGGAAGAGGCATTTTGATAAGAATTGTGTTTCCTTTATTTGTTTTATGGTATTATGGCCAGAGAATGCACAACACAAGATTTGGAAGGAAAAAGGGGAGGCCGTTGCCCAGCAATGGGACACAATATACGCTAGCAAAAAATAAGTTAGGAATTTAAAAAGAAATAAATAAAACATTACATTTTTTGTAACGCTTTGTCCATGAACAAGTTCCTAATAATATATTATATTATGATTAAATGTTACTCATTCGTTAATGAGTAACATTTAATCATAATATAATTTCTGCTTATAAATCATTTAGAAAATTTGCTAATGTTGGCTACCAGGTCAGGCTGTCTTGTGACATAGGCCTCTATTGCCCTCCACGTATTCCTATCAGAATTTCTTTGTGCTTTCGCAGATCATCCTCCCACGTTTTTGCGTGTTTTCCTTGACACTTTTTCCATTCTTTTATGTGGCTTTGACAGTATTTAATGACTGTTGAGCAAACACCATGAAGACGACTTAATAACATCACTGTGAGAAACTTATCATTCCTTTCCAAGAAACACTCAATTTGCTCACACGTTTCTGAAGCACTGTCAAGAAAAAGAAACCTCTCACAGCTTAGATGTAAAGGAAATAAACTTTCATACAATACTAGGAAATAACATTGAATGTATATACATATATGTAAAACAAGGCCGTAAATAAAGGTAAATAAATGATACATTATTAAGACAAAAACTTCCATGCAAAGGCGGCACAGTGTCTAGGTTTTTTTCCCAAAAAACGAGGCCTTGATCCTCAGGGATTTTCCTTATAAAAACCGAAGAAACATAGCACGACAAAACTGATCGCAGAAGGAATTACAATGATATATAATTCAGGGGCGGAAATATGGATGCTTACCCCTTAACTCTGTTCTATTTTATTTTTATTATATTACTGGTATTTGTTAAGAAAGGGCGCTTTTATACGCATGGTACGATACGAGAAACACTCGTCACCTAATCTGTGAACAGGGATTCTGCGTTTGTTTTTTTTCGGAGTATTCGGATAGGAAACACTGACCTCATTCTTTTTTACCTATAAAACGTTAGTTGAAATCAATGGTATTAAATAACTTGGAGGGTTATGCTGATGATTTTAACCATTAGCATACTATCTTATTATAAAAATAGCTGATGTATTTTGATAACACACAGAATTTCCATTCTAATTTCACACAAATCGTAAACACAACATCTCGTGTCGCCCACGTGTCGTGCCATTTAAAATTACAAATACGCCTAAAGACGTATGATATTGGCATCATATTTTTCTTAGACTACTGTGAGTAGAATACATTATGGTTGGGGTAAGCCGTAACTCATAACGATGGTCCATTCATTCGTGTAAATTGTTTTGATAGGCTCGAACATTATATCTAGTTTGTTTTTCCACACTTTATGATAGTTGGGGTATTGTTACGCTGATTTAAGGCTGGTTTTATTTACTTAAGCGAGTGAAAGGGGTTTTTATGTTCGCTTTTGATTTACATTCGTGTTAATGTTCGCGGTGAGTTAACGATTCCTAGAATTTTGTGAAGATAAATTAATTTTAGACGTTAGTGAATAAATTGTATGTTATGAAATGACGTCATTCAATATACCTTTCACTTTGGAGAAGAATTTTGAATTGGCTTATATTGAATACTCTAATATAGGAAACTAGCTTTTGCCAGCGTTTCCGCCCGCGTGGATGTCGGTTAGCGCGTAAAAAAGTAGCCTATATCCTTCTCCATAACCCAGGCTATATCTCTGCCAAATTTCATGAGGATCGGTTCAGCGGTTTAGGCGTGAAAGCGTGACAGACAGGCAGACAGAGTTACTTTCGCATTTATAACATTAGTAGGTTGCGCCTCTTTTTGTTAATCTCAAATAGTTCTACTATGGGGTCTTCCAATGTGAATGTGTTGCCCTAACACAAGCCGCAGCAGCAGTAAAGCGCTTTAGGCATCCGGATCTACGGCATCAAATTCGTATCCGACAGCCTATCAAACAAACCTAGCTAACCTAGCTTTAGCTAAGAAACTAACCAACAACAAATTAATCTTTGAGTGCCATCTAGCTATGGAGAGTTTATCAACATCAAATCGTATTACCTTCCAGTGGATCAAGGGGCATAGTGGATCCCTAGGTCATTACCTAGGGATGCAGCCACAGATGAACTTGCGAAGAGAGGCTCAGACATGAAAGTGCCCGTACCCACTTCTCTCCCTGCCTTTCTCACAATTTCGTGCGTGGATTCGCTAAAGATCAACCGAACTTCATAACAACAGATGGTCACGGGCAACAGACTGTAGACAGTCAAAATTGGCTTTACCAATTGTACACCCGGGATTAACCAAAAAACTTCTTAGCTTGAGTAGAAACAACCTTAGAATAATCATATTAACAATTATGGGCCATAACCCCCTTAACAAACATCTCTATAACATAGGCGCCACAGACAGCCCGCTTTACAGGGGCTGCCTTGACGCCGAGGAATCAGCCGCCCACGTCATCCTGGAATGCGAGGCCGTGGCTTCTCAACGAGAAGAAATCCTCGGAACAGTGAGGTCGCTTCGTGAAGCCTGTGAAGCTCCCAGGAAGGTTCTGTGCTTTTGGGCGGAGCTAGGCTGGCTTTGTTAGCCAGAACCCCCACGCACAACGGACCGAATGGGAGTCTACGTGCGGAAAAAGGAGTCCCCATCATGGGGTCGACAAACTTGAATGAAGCGGTTGGTCATTTTATTTTTTGGTGATGTCGGCGTGAAAATCCTTATGGATGTCCTCCGCTTTGGCGCGTACGAAGGGGCCTGTTGGAGTTCCACTGACTAAAACCACCTCGTGTTTCCTCGCACACTTGCACCGGGATCTACGGGAGCACTTAAGCACTCTTCAACGCAGCCCCCGATTGGCACCTGCCCGTCTCTGTGGGCCCGGTCTGGGTCACAGTTCTAACCTAACCTAACCCATTTGGTCTGGGTGCCCTATTAAAGCTACCCATGAACGGTCAGAAAAGACCAAAAACTTAAAAATAGCCTTAGTTATTTAAAAAAGTGAGTATAATTTAGAAACGTAAAAGAATAGCATCATCCTATTTCTTACCGTGGGTGTTGTAGAAGGCGACTAAGGGACTTACTAGAGAATGGGCAGCAGCGTTCTCTATGCATTTAACCACCATACTGCGATCGCCAACCCGCCTGCCAAGCGTGGCGATTGTGGCAAATCCCCCCTTTTTGGAGGAAGCGTATGTCCAGCAGTGGACGTCTTTTGGCTCATATGATGATGATGATGATGCCATGCTATTACCACAAGTAATGTCAATTTTCTCTTCCATAATTTTCAAGGATTTTAAGGGCTCACGTACACAGGTATAAAAACCAGATTACCAGCATTAAAGGTAACAAAGTGTAACAAAAACATTGTACAAAATTAACGCCACCATAAAATTCATATAGACACAAAATAATTCAGTTTTTGATGGACTTATTTCCAGTTTACGTGCTTTAAACAAGAGCCTATTGTAGTAAATCTCGGGAATGTTCCCGGATGCCTGTAGGGTACATAATACATATATGTTTTTAAAGCCCGTATGATGCTGATGCAAGAATTTAACGCTTACTGCCGCTTTAAAGTGCTTTGAGTTAATCACGGGTGCTTTTTTAATTTCCTGTAACCTATAACCTTTTTATTTCGACTGTAACGCGTTATGTGTTAATTTTTGGGGTAATGTGTTGTTTTGTTGAGGCACTCAACTGAGGTGCTATAACTGACTTCCTTTTTTGTGTGTTTTCTACAACGTATGAACACTAGCAATCTTTAAGGCAAACGTGTAGCTCGCGAAATTAAAATTTACTAACGTTTTTTGCAATTTGAGATGCAATATGTTCCTCAAAATATGTGTTTTTCACGAAATAGTCATTCAATGGAATTACTTGAGTTTAGAGGGTTGTCTAAATGATTATTAATATATAAAGCGATTATTGTTATGGTTGCGATTCGTATTTTAATCAACATGCAAGTTGAAACAAATTAAGTCTTTCTAAGACAAGAAACACGTATTGTCAAAACAGGCTTGCAATGCGTATAAGAAAGTGTGGTAGGTATTCTGAAAGATATATTCCTTTTAACCAACAATCTGAAGATCATCTTTGATTAATATGTAATATTTTGGCAGTGAATAAGTAAATACATTGCTTTACAGCCTTTAATCCCTCAATTGGCGACTACTCTAACGCATGTTTGCACGAAAATATTTAAAATAAAAACTTTTTCAGCACTCAAGTCCGTCATTCGAATGCAAAAACTTGCACAGTCGTGCACATTTAATTCTTGAATACTCGCAAACCATATTTAAATTATTTTGGCGTTCGTTTCAACTCATTTCTGTTTTGCTTAATTACGTGACGTTTAACATTCGGGCATAATCATGTCTGTCAATTAAATGTTTTTAACTTTTACTTTAAACTTCTTAACCTGGAATTATGTTTAATGAGTTTGAGTATTTCCTGTTTTGGTTTGAATAACTTTAGGTAATAAATAAGTTTGGTATTTAAAATACTCGCTTTGTATGTACAAACGATAACATTTATAATCATTTTCCACCTGTTTCCGGTAGTGAGAGTATTACTTTCCTAACCGACATAGCCCGAAGAATCAACAAACCTAAGTGGCAGTAGGCATGGCACATTGCTCGTAGAACAGATGGTCGATAGGGTGGAAAGGTTCTGGAGTAACGACCGCGTACTGGAAGACGTACGTGTGTTGGAAAGCCCAAGGTGGCCGATGACCTGGTGGAAGCCGCAGGAAGCTGCTGGATTCAAGAAGCACAGAACCAAACGAAGTGGCAGTGCTTGTGGGAGGCCTATGTTCAGCAGTGGACGCATTCAAATAAAACGTTGATAATGATGACTGGGTCTTCAACGCACTGCTCAGCGCCGTGATCTAGAAATCGGACAGTGTGTTTTTTCCGACGCGCTGGGATGCGATTACGATAATGTAAGTGCTGATAGTGCGGTGATTGTTGTTTTGTTAATGTACCTATAAGATATATTGTGTATGAGTCATGTTACTTGAGTGAATAAATGCTAATACTATCCTTTATTTCTTTTTTTTATTTCCTTTAGTATTGCCTTTATTCCATTAAATATACATATAAATTACATTTTTAAATATTATTATAAAAATATAAAAACATTTAAAAATATAAAAAATAGTAGCCCACCGGTATCGGGAACAAGGTCCAAGCTACCGGCGGTCAGGGCTCCAGAGAGAGGAACCTCCTAACGATGCGAGCCGTGTCCAGGAGTACCGCTTTCTGGATCAAGCCCTTGACCCAGCTGCCCAACGAGAGCCTCCTCAGATGTTGGTCGAGGCTCTTGGCTATCAAGCCATTGGCTGAAACGACTATCGGTACAATGATCGCTGAGTCCACATCCCACATGTCGACAACCTCGCGAGCCTAGTCAAGATACTTGATTTGTTTATCTTTCTCGGCTTTCACGAGGTTCCCGTCATGCGGGACCGTTATATCAACGATCATTGTACGCCGCTCTAGTCGATCCACCACCACTATATCAGGCTTATTGGCAACAATAGTCCTGTCAGTGATGATGGATCGATCCCAGTACAGTGTGACATGCCCATTTTCGAGTACTGGGTCGGGCACATACCTGTAGTACGGCACTTCTGATTCCACAAGGCTGTATTTCAGAGCAAGTTGCTGGTGGATAATCCTGGCTACAAGGTTGTGTCTATGCAAGTACTCTTCGTTAGCTAGACGAGAACACCCGGAGATTATGTGTCTGATTGATTCTCCCGGACGGTGGCATGCCCGACAGATGTCAACCGTACCATCATTCACAATAAATCTCCGGTAGTTGTTCGTCATGATAACTTAGAAAAGAAAGAAAGAAAAATGAATTTATTTGTCACAGAAACACGTACATATAAAAAAAAAAAATAACATATTAATAAAATAAAATAAAAAACATAACAACACAAATATTTTCATAAAGAACATAAATAGTCGGCAGCTGCACGCCGTGACTGTGACAAGAAGGCTTCCACTCAGCATGATGCTGTGCTATAGGACCCACAGCACAGCGCTGATTTTCAGTGGTCACCCGAAAACAAGGTACGAAAATCAAGCCAGGATTTTTACAAATTAGGTAAAACAAGTAACAAAGTAAAATAATTATAATAAACAGTACGCACAAATTGATATTACCCTACAACAAATGTTATAAAATGCTATAGTAGCCACCAAAAATGCACCAAATGTACCGCGTTCTGTCTCGCTCCTACACACACCTTCACGTCGGCGCGGCGGCGGCGGCAGCGTCGTCGCCCGCGCGCGCGCACACCATAAAATACTTTGTTTCATTTATTTAGGTGCATTTCCTTACCTTAACTTCGTCCATAATTGCACAAACAAACCCTTCGGTTTCCCCAAAGAGGTCACCGAAACGCAGCCAGGCTACGGACGCTAGTAAGTCTACATCGGGTCCATGTAGGGCCCGAAAAAAGCGTCCGTGAAGCTCCTTACTCTGCCATACCTCCATGCGATCCTTAGTGTCAAGCACTACAGGCTTGCGCCAGTTCTCTTTAGCCAAGGAGAGCGGGGTGAGGCCCTTGTCCACCGCGGCCACATCTCGATGCATCCCCACATCGGTCTCTAAGAAATATTCCCTGAGACTGTATATCTCGCGATTGTGCAGGGTCTTAGCGTTTAAGAACCCTCGACCTCCACACTTTCGCGGGATATACAGTCTCATTACCAATGACCGTGGGTGATGCATTCGATTTGCAGTCAGCAGCGTACGGACCCTCCTATCCAGGGCGTCGAGTTCGGTCTGAATCCATTTGAGTATGCCGAAAGAGTACATCAAGACCGGCATGACCCAACCGTTGAAGGCGCGCACCTTGTTTCCGCCTGATAAAAGACTATTAAATACTTTCTTCAGGCGGCCAAAGAAGCGCTCCTTCAAAGATTGCTTCATGTCAGTAACATTGATGCCCAACGCTTCCGACATACCCAAATACTTATAGGTTTCGGTTGCGGAGAGGGCTCGAAGGTTTATGGAATCCGAGAGTTGGGTTCCCACGGATTCAACAATCTCTCCTCGCTTTACATGCATGACCGCACATTTGTCCACACCAAATTCCATCCTGATGGCGCTACTGAAGGTTTCAGTTACTTTCAGTAGCTCCATCAGTTGCAAATTGTTGGGGGCAAAGAGTTTTAGGTCATCCATGTAGAGGAGGTGAGATATAACCTGACCACCTCTCCTCAGCCGATAGCCTATACCTGAATCCTCCAGCAATGTGCTTAGAGGATTCAGGGCTAGGCAGAACCAAAGCGGACTCAAACTGTCGCCCTGAAATATACCTCGCTCTATCCTTATCGGCTCGCTGTTCCTCTGGATGTTTCGACATCCTGGATATCGAAGGACCGTCCTCCATTGCCTCATACATGACATCAGGAAGGTGCGCAGAGTTGTATCTACTTTATACAACTCTAGCACCCTCATGAGCCATGTATGTGGCACCGAGTCATAGGCCTTCTTGTAATCTATCCAACATGTCGAAAGATCCTTTCGGGAACGGCGAACCTGTTGGCTAATGGCCATATCAATGAGGAGCAGCTCCTTAGTACCGCGGGACCCGTTCTTACATCCATTTTGAGAGACAGACATGATGGAGTTAGTGTCAACATGATTGTAAATTTTAGTTCTCAAAATGGATGTAAGAACCTTATAGACCGTCGGTAAACAAGTGATCGGCCTATAATTTTTGGGTTCCGCGGTACTACCTGATTTATGGAGCAGGTGGGTAACTCCTGTTGTCAGGAACTGGGGTAGCGAACCAGACTCCAAAGCAGTCTGGTACTGAGCCGCCAAGCGAGTGTGCGATCCCATGAACCATTTGATCCAGAAGTTGTGCAGCCCGTCCGGCCCTGGAGACTTCCAGTTGGGCAGCGGACGGACTGCACGAGCTACATCTTGGGGGCAGATGGTAATAGCCCCCATTTCTGGTATGGGATCGCAGGCTCGCTCGACTTCTCGAGCGCAATCACCTTCGGTGTGACTGACAGGCACCGACCAGATATTGCGCCAAAAAGAGCACATGGCGTCATCTTCCGGTAGGTTCTTTCTGCTTCAGGAAGTCTATGCGCTCTGTGACACGGGATATATAATCTTGAGGGCTGGTATCAGTCCCTGAAAATGCCCGCCTCACAAAGCGCATCACTCTAGGGCGAGTGTTGCCCTCCCTGAAGCAGATTAGTTTGCCGATGAGGGCTCTGGCCCCACCAATACGACGTTCAATCCTGCACTGCCAAGCTGGTACGGCTGGTTTCGGTCGCGTAGCTCTAGAGTCATTTGCGAATTTGACGTGAGCTACACGACATGCCGCCACAGCCGCGCAGTACAGAATCGTTATTTCCTTTATTATTAATGTGAAGTTTTATGTTTAAATGTTTGTAACTTTATTCCCGGTTTCTGAAGTTCCCAGTAAAATTCCCAATAACTCTTTATTCAATAAAGTTGCGTATAAGATAAACATCAGTTAACTGTCATTGGGTTTCTGAATCCGCAACAAGCCATTCAAGATTTGTGCAACCCATAACTAGTTCTTTAGATGCCGCTAGATGGGTCTGTTGAGGATATCGGCTTTAAAATTCGTTTTTGTACGCAGATTTTGTCACAATGTGATGTCAACAACATTGTCTCCCTTTTATTCAAAGAAACGTTCCTATTTTTGTAATTTTAAGTAAAAAGTCTATTTGTCGTTCTAATCGTTTGTGCTTTATTCATTCTTTTGTAAAAAAAAAAACTGACAATGGACATTTGCGATGCATGAGCTAGCCAGCTAGAGCAGGTCTGATCATAATGTTCTTACATCTCAATCTATATTATCTCAATTTAAATTCCTCATCCGTAGCTGCTTGTATTCATTATACTAAAACGAATTGTTTTTTTTTTGTTTTTTTTTACTTATCACGTGTATTAAATATTTTGGTTAAGAAATGAAACGTCAAATAGTTATGGAACCGATAAACGGCCAACATTGGTCAGTTAAGTTAACCTGAGTTTAAACGGACATTTAACTTACATTGCAGTGTTCGGAAACGCACTTTCGCAAGTTATCGAACCAATAGTGCTAATGAATAGAGAAACTACCGATACGAGTAGCTCAGAAACCGGGCATGCAAAAACGGCTCAACGAATTTGGATAAAATTTGGCACAGGTAGTTTGTAACCTGGATTAGCATATACATATTTTATTATGCCGAACAAACTATTATTTTTGACCTTCACGCGTACTAGATGCGGACGCGGATAGTGAATAATACAATATTTTTTTTGGTAGCAACAAAACAGTTAAATTTCTCTCAAAATTCACAAAAAGCCAAAAAGCCCTGCCAACGTTGTTCAAGAAGGTAGCGTTCTCGAACAACACGCAAAGTCTTAGCCAAGTATTACAGAGCTTAAACGAAATATTTCGTTTCAAAATTAGGACTCAGAAACAGGCCGTTATTCTATTATTAGGCGCGAAAATTACATCTACAAGAATGGTACAATGCCTCCGTACTAAGAGAAGATTCTGTGAAATATTAAAACCTAATTTGTGTTTGCACACGCGCAAGACTGTGACGTAGATTATACACCGTGTTGTACGCTTGTGTGGGTGTATCTGTATTGTCTGGTCGACACAACCATGCTTCCTACACCTAAGCATGTTTGTGTGAGAAGTTAATATTATCTGTCATTGTAAAACTGAACTCTTTGGAATTTGTTCCCTCTGAATACCAGGATGACAACCAGTCGGTTATTTTTTCATATTCAAGCCACGTGAACATTTATTCGTAAGAAGTTGGCAGAATCATCCCTGCGCTGATTTGCTAGATTCGTTTTCTCCTATGCCTGTGTCTTCTGTGTTAAAGCATACCTATCTGTTACGACTAGAACAAAATCTATATAATTACGTACTAATAATAAATTTGAAGAGATTGTTTGTTTGTACGCCCTAATCCCTGAAAGTACCAGTTGGATTTGAAAAAACTTTTTGCGTTTAATAGCCCAACTCTTAATGAGTATAGACTATATTTAAATAACGCCTGTACCCAAAAACGCCAAGCAAAAAGAAAAATGTCAGAAATAATGCTAAGTGAAAATAAAGTAAAAGCAGGCGATGCGATGCGACGGGATGGGATGGGTCGGAGGAACAAGTAATTTCACGCGGATGAAGTCGCAGGCAGCAGCTAGTTGTATAATATAATGACGACACACACAGTTACATTCTAATTTCAACAGATATGTTTGTACCTTCTTCTTCGTGTGTGTGTGTTTGTGTACAAAGTAAAACACCTTATGGGTTTGTTTGTGTGCAACTTTAATTTAGAAACGGCGCTAAGTCAGCAGTGTTACAGCATTTTGTTGGCAACTTTTGATGGTTTTAGTCAGCTCATTTCACGTATGTAAAAAGTTAGTTAGTACCTTGACCTTTACTGTGATACTTTGAGTTATTGCGGGTAAATGTTTGTTTGAAACTCATTTGTCATTAAAAGACCTCAAAAAAAGGAGGGGTTCTCGATTCGGTTGTTATTTTTATGTTGGTATCTGAGAACTCAGTCACTTAAAAACCGATTTGAAAATCTTTTGTTTGAAAGGATATACTTAAAGAGTGGTGGATAATAACTTTCTGTCACTGTTATTTATTTGGCAATTGATACGAATCTGGTGGTAGGTACCGTAAACAAAAAATAAAAAGTTTAAGTATAATAAAAAAAACCGCCTAAAAATCTTTAATTTCGGGTGCAAAAACTCAAATACAGATACAAAGACACCGACTTTCGAAATTAAAGTGATTTTTCACGTTACATTGTTTTTTGGAAGTCGGTTGGTTTTTTATTTAAATCATTTACGCAGTTGTTGTGGTCAGACTTTTCAGTGCTGTTAATTTAAGTGAAGATTTTGAAGGAAACTACTAATCCATTGCTTCAAATGTTTGAAAAATGCGTCTGCTCAATAGCATAAATGACGCAATGAATATTGTTGATTTGTCGAATTATTTATTGACGTATATCTAATGTAAACGTCTTTGTGCAAGCCTACTTACAGAAATAAAATCATTAATCATTTAATGTGTGTAACGCAATTATATTGTGGGTAGTATGTACATTAATGAAGACTAGACAGTTATTTGGATCGTGAATCAGCCATAAACGTGTCTAATTTAAGATTTAAATTTATAATCAAATATTTACAAACGTAAGTATGTCAAATAAAATCAAAATATTTTATTTCATATAAACCTGCATGGGCACTTAAGAAATGTCAGAAGCTAGGTGCATGGTTCCAAATAGTCGCTTCCTATGGAGAAGAGCCGGCAAGAAACTCCACGATTACTCTTTTAAAAACTAAAAACAATTGGTCAGTAAATGTAGACCGGGCCAATAAAATAAAAAGATTTTCATACGGGCTTTTACCCAGGTAGGGACCACCTAGTAGCTATGAGCACTTTTATAATACTGACCGCAAATTTGTCAGCATGAAATTGCTTGTTTTGCCATTAAAATGTGTAAAATGCACGCGGTGACAAGAGCACGACGGATAATGTCATTGATGCTGGCGTGCCGTGCTATCCGGCCTGCGCTTCTACTGCAGGATAAGCCATGGTGTCCGAGGCAGTCGACACTTTCACCGCATTGACAGCGATGCAGAGCCACGCAAGGAGCGCCAAGACGAAGGCATGTAGCGAGCCGGAAGGTCGAGTCACACAGCATGGTGCCTATGTTGGGTGACGGTAGTGCCTGCAGCCAGAGGCCCGACTCCCACTCACCCACGGCCAGAAGGCGAGCACGCTCAGCAGCATTGGTGGACGTATTAATAAGTTTATTCCGTACCAACCTGCAGAGCGGCTCGTCCCACTGTCTCTGGGAAGATGGGTTCACGGGCCAATCTGAGTCCGGGCAAGCCATTTTCCAGGCATTCACTGCATCGGTCAAGCACGGCACTTCAGAGTCAGCCAGGCAAGGGGCTAGAATTTTCCCAGCCAACTTTTCAGTGCTGTGGACAGAGGACAGGAAAGCCGGTAAGCTAATACTAGTAATTTTACGGACGCCGAGGCCACCAAAACGGATGGGTAGAGTGGCTTGAAGTCATGCTCGGTCGTCCAAGGCCACATTGGATGAAAGTGTGCTGCGAATAATTTGGTCAATTTTGTCCAAGAGCTGTGGATGCTTCCATAAAGCTGAGGAGCGTAGAAAATATATAAAATTCGGGCCAAAACAACAGTATCTAATCAGGGTGAATGCCGAGTGTACATTTATTTTAGAGAATCTTTCCGAAATGTCATTGAAATTTTTAATTTTTGTCGTCTATGAATTGAGAAAAGCTGTCTTCCAAAATTGGGGAACCTAGGAGGTGTAGTGAACTTTTTTCTAGAATTTTGATTTGTGGGGCTATTGCATTAAATTTTCCTAAAGTCAATTCTTTGTCGGTGACGTCAGAGAGATAAATTTCACATTTTTATGGGTTAAGGTCCAGGCCAATGGATTTAAATTGTTGTTTGAGGAGTTGTAGGTCTTTCAAAACGGTGTCTACATCACCTCCTAGCGTTCCATCATCTAGATACCATACATTAAATTTTGAATTTAGTTTCTGGATAATGGGATGAATAGCTAAGCTGAAAATGACAGGCCCGAGAGGGTCACCCTGTTGGCATCCTACTGCAGATTCTAAAACATTGTCTTTGTATAATAATTTGGAAGGGTACCTGTAACATTGCCATATAAAACCATAAATTTCGGGCAGTTCTTTTTTTTACTTCAGCCAACAAAGTGTCCCTCTTTATAATATTAGTGTAAATTATATTATGACGCTGGTTGCGACAGCCAATAGTGTGATCACCCTAAGTCCCAAGCAAAATCATCATCATCTGTCTAGCCTTTTCCCAACTATGTTGGGGTCGGCTTCCAGTCTAAGCGGATGCAGCTGAATACCAGTATTTTACATGGAGCGACTGCCTATCTGACCTCCACAACCCTGCAAACCCACTCAAAATCAAAACAACCAAATCCAAATATAAATCACATCGCTACAAATATTTTACGACAATTCCGTCCGAAATTGAAATTCAAACAAATAAAGATAGCTACTAAAATTACTGATACCGGACAGCTGGGAAACGCGTCAGATTTTATCGATAAGCTCGTAAACAATGCAATGTCATTCCATGTCGAAGTTTATCGTTACTAATATCGATATGCCGAATACCGATAACTGCCAAATGTACTCTGCACTGTTTGAGATATTAAATTGAAAAAAAAAAAAAAAAAAATTTTTTGAAGAGTGATATTTGATCTTGCATGGCAGTTCAATAAATACGTTAATCATTTTATTAAAATAAAGTCGTTGTTTACTAATAAATTAAACCAAATTCAATCATAGGCTTCCCCCAAGCTCCCCACTTCGACCGGTTCTGTGCTGCTCGCATCCAGCGGATTCCTGCGACCATCACAAGGTCATTGGCCCACCTTGAGGGAGGCCTTCTAACGCCATGTTTTCTCCACTCTAGAACCTTTCGCCCACATCGGTCATCTGTTCTGCGAGCAATGTGGACATGTCCACTGCCACTTAAGTTTGGCAATTCTTCGGGCAATGTCGGTTACCTTAGTTCTCCTAATATTTAAGAGTAATTTTATTCAGCGATGAAATAAGCCTACGTGCCAGCCAGCTTAAGATATGTGCTTGGTTAAGCAATAATCAATAACTTACCTCTCGGATTTCAATCATGTATAGTTGGGCTAAATAAGCCACGTTAGTGTTATTAGCTGAAAAGTTTGGTTGCAGACGTAAGCAATAATTCCCGAATTAAAGAGTAATTAAAACTAATGAAGAACTTGATAAGAAGAACTAACTAACAATGTTTATTAATACAATATATTTTGGCTTAAGATATTACCAACTTTAATCTAATTCATGTAATTTTTGACTCTAGATTTTTTTTTTGAAAACTCAAGTCTTTCCGAAAAGGGGCTTGTGCCCTCGATCAGGGTGCATCGATCAGGTTAAGCTACGCTTGCAGTATTTGGCCCGTGGATGGGTGGCCATCTTTACATACCAAGACCCCTCCGTGCCTCGAAAAGCACGATAAGCCCATGGTCCCGGCTGTCATTCGTGGATGTTTAACAGTCGTTACGGATCGTCAGAAGCCCGAAAGTCTGCCAACTAGTCTCACTAAGGACATCGTATTACCCAGCGACTGGATTGTGGAGGTTCAAATAAGCAGTCGCTCTACACTGGTATTCAGCTGCATCTGGTTAGACTGGAAGCCGACCCCAACGTAGTTAGGAACAGGCTAGGCAGATGATAACTTAAGACTTTCCGAAAAAAAGGTTATTGATCTCACGTGTTCCAGACAGTTTTAAAATACAATATATGGCAGCAATAAAATAAAATGACAACTTCATAACTACGAGCACATCTCGACGGACATTATTATGCTTGAAAAACTGCACGAAAAAGCGCTAAACATTTTAAAATTCGCGTCGAACTAGTCGATTGTGAACGTGAATATTCAAAGGGGAAATGACAAAATAGAGAAAAATGAATACATTTTCTAGAGCGTTGCCAGTGGAAGATGTTTCGATAAATAACCATGTTTCACTCGAAATATAGGGACTTCTTATGAATTTCAAATTCCATATTTGAATACATAATTCCGTTGAGTTCGAAAAGTTATTTTTCTTTAAATCTGTGTTGCCATTCTGTGGAACATTTAAGATAATGTGTAATTTGCTATTCAAAAAGAACTTAGGTGGCAGTCGAGCCGTTACTAGGTACGAGTACGTACTTCAAAATTTTGTTATTTACAAGCAAATGTATGGACTTGCTTACAGGTACATGTTTTATTTATTATTACTCATTAGCTTACACCTAAGTATTACGGTGAACAAGTCTGGAAGTGAATAACTTTGGTGCATTTATTTCTAAATGACATTGAAGTAGAAAAACAACTTTATTTGTATAGTAGAAAAATCTGCGACAAGGGTTGTAAGCTTATAAATTATTCTGCTGCTATCAGTAACAGCCGAAGTCTTGATTTGTGCCCAGTTGATGGTAATAGGCTCGCCCACTATTAGGATCCTATGATCTTAAAATAACTGGCGAATGTAGGTGTATAAAACTGTACATCAGAATCGCGGATGTACTTTTCAAATTTGCTTAAATTTATTGCAGTTATTTGGTACATAAATGTACCTTCTGTTGGAGCGCCTGCGCAATTGTTTTTGCAACAAGTAGTGCATCCGTGCTAAATTATCACCTTATGTTAAGTATCATACAAATTCTTAATTGTCATGGTTCATTATAAATCAAAACTCATACACGTAACTTGTGCCGCCGCATTTTATTCTAAACCCCGCTAATTTCCGTACATATTGGTCCATCGAACCGGATTGAATAAAATAGCGTGGATCTTCTACTTCTTAAACTTATATTTGGAAGAACACGAAAATAAACAGTGGATTTACCGGAAAACCAAACCTCGTCCTTAACTTTGAGGTTAATAACCGGCAGTGTGGTATGTGGATATTAAACGGTGTTAAGTCCAATTATTTTATAATATCGTCACCCAACACTCAATCAGGTAGTATATAACGCCAATTAAGGAGTTATAAGGTTAGTCCTATTTATTACCGATTTTTATGTGTACCTAATTAGTTGTTCGAGAATGTACCAGACCGTTTGCATTGTGATACATGGCAGTCAGTAGCAATAATATTTATTGTTAAGTTAGCAGCAATTAAGTTGAAAAACATACTTATTAAAGTATAGTAATATTAATTTATTATATTACATTATTTCAATTAAATTGTCTTTGCCAAAGGTCACTTTAAGGATTCATATGTATAGGCATAGGTATAGGTAGGTACGTATTTCTATATAATAACGACATAATTTTAAGAGTGTTAGATATTAGTAATTGTTTACCGTTATTACGGCTAATTACCGTGTTATTAAGTTATTGTGTTGACCTTCATTAAAGTTTGAAAGTCATTTGAGTTTGTATAAGAAAATTAACGAATTTAGATAGGTATAGTTATTGTCAGTGGTCATTAAATCATTAGAATTAGTATAATGATCATCTGCACATCAGCAAAGATCCATATACAGTACGTAGATACTTAGTTATTATTGTTTGTTTACACTTATATTGTATAAATTCCAGATTTACACCCGTCTCCAGAAATGGCCGAGGAAAAGGAGTTAATAAGGAAGCGAGGTAGCTTCAAAGGCCGATTAACCGCCTTTGTCAATTATCTAGACTTACTAGATGTAAAAACATTGTCTAGTTCCGATATAACGGAACTACAGCTGCGCATAGGCAAGATGGAATTGGTATACCAACAATATGATGAGGTACAGTTGCGTATGGAATGTATTGTGGATGAAATCAAGGTACAGTTTTCTGAGCGTTCCGATTTTGAGTCGCTGTATTTTAAATCACTGTCTAAGGCTCAGGAATATTTAAACAGTTATAATAATAAAGACAATGCATCTGTTTGTAGCAATAAAAGTAATTGTGGTAGTAGTTATAAGCCAGTGAAGTTACCCACAATTCAATTACCAAAGTTTAGTGGATCTTACAATAACTGGTTGGAGTTTCACGACACTTTTACGAGTCTCATTCATTGCAATGATGCTATAGACGAAATCAACAAATTCCACTACCTACGAACCTCTCTGGAAGGTGCCGCTGCCGTGGTTATACAGTCGATCGAGTTTTCTGCTAACAATTACTCTGTGGCATGGAACGTACTATGCGAACGATTTGATAATAAGAGATTACTAATCCACAATCATATTTCAGCCATTTTTAACATGGAGACCATTACAAAAGAATCCTCTGTCACTTTAAAGAATTTAGTCGACCAAATAAACAAACACTTACGAGCATTAGACACATTAGGGGAGCCCGTTAAGTATTGGGATACTCTTTTAATTTATATTTTTACCCGCAAGTTGGACAGCAGAACGTTCCGTGAGTGGGAGGAGTGCAAAGGTCGCGTAGACAAAGACAGCAAGATTACCTTCGATGCATTCCTTAAATTCATACGTGAGCGCGCCGAGCTAGTTGAAACTTTGGAGTTGTCTCGTAATAATAATCAGCCTCAATCTAGTAATAAATCTGGGACTAGGCTAAAGTCGATGGTTACCGTTCAAAGCGGTAGTAATTCTAATTCAGAGTCAGGTACAAAGGTTTGTCCCAAATGCAAGGGTGACCATAATTTAGGTGAGTGTGCGCAGTTTCTCGCACTAAGTAACGAAGCACGTATTAGAATGCTGCCAAGTTTCAAGGTATGTTTTAACTGCTTTCGCTCGGGTCATTTCGCCAACCATTGTAAAAGGACAGGTTGTAAGATTTGTAAACGCAGACATAATACGTTAATTCATATCGCTGATTTTAAACCTACTGCACAAAGTCATAATAACGTTAACAATAACTCGTCTGATAACTTGTCGCCACAGTCGGCTTCGGCGTCTTCGGTGACTGAGACAAATAATGTTGCATTGTCGGCTAACGTCACATCTGGACACAGAAGTGTGAGTCATGATGTGTTATTGTCAACCGCTTTAATTAAGTTATATGATCGTAATGGTCAAGAACATGTTGTTCGTGCAGTTCTTGACAGCGGTAGTACATCGTGCTTTGTGACGGAAAGACTATGTCGACAGTTAAATTTGGAGACTAGGCAGGTCGATAGATCGATATTTGGCATCAATAACGTGACTTCTCACGTAGGTAAAACGTGTCGCATTAACGTGACGTCATTGCACAATAGTTTTAGTACTCAACTTTTTTGTTTCGTTTTACCATCAATAACTAGTGATGTCCCATGCCGTGAGGTAAATATTTCTTCGCTGAACCTTCCCTCTGATATCTGTTTAGCAGACCCTACTTTTTACAAGCCCGCTGATGTCGATATTTTAATCGGTGCTAATGTCTTCTGGGACTTGTTAGGTTCACAAAGAATAAAGTTAGGCAATGATAAGCCAATTTTGTGTGAAACCAGGTTAGGCTGGATTGTTTCCGGTCCGATTAGTCGTAATTACGTTGCACTGGTTTCTAGTAAAGTTAGATGCAATTTTACCAAAATTAATAATTGTGCTTCGGAAGATGGTTTCGATAAAATTCGAAATGATTTAACTCGCTTCTGGCAGCTTGAGGAGGTAAATAAGAAATCTTCTTATTATTCGCCGGAAGAGAAATTATGTGAGGAACATTTTATAAAAAATACGACCCGATTGGCCGACGGTCGTTTCTGTGTTCGTATTCCCCTCAAACAAAATCCGTCTAAGTTGGGAGATTCTATTAGTAAAGCGGCTCATTGTTTACAATCGTTAGAACGTAGATTAAAACCTAAATCTGATTTTAGTAAAATGTATTACGATTTCATGTCTGAGTATGAGTCACTAGGCCATATGACTGAATGTAAACAATCCGATTTGAACTTGTCTGGTTATTTTATCCCGCATCACGGCGTATTACGTGAAAGTAGCACCACTACGAAACTTCGAGTGGTGTTTAATGCAAGTTGTCCATCTTCATCTGGCGTATCGTTCAACGATTTACAGATGGTCGGCCCTACCGTTCAGGACGATCTGTTGTCGATTCTTCTCCGTTTCAGACAGCACAAGTATATTTTGTCAGCGGACGTCGAGAAGATGTATAGACAAATAGTCGTCCATCCGTCTGACAGATATCTACAACAAATATTGTGGCGTGGTATGGCGTCCGACCCAGTTAAGTTTTATAAATTAAACACCGTTACCTATGGCACGGCTAGTGCGCCATTTTTAGCTTTTCGGTGCCTTCATCAATTGGGACTTGATTGTAAAAACCCGAAGGTTGCTGACATAATTAAACACGATTTTTATGCTGATGATTTACTGTGTGGCGGTGATGATTTGGATGAAGTCAAATTCATTCGTCAGGAGGTAACTAATGCGCTTGAATCAGCTTGCATGTCATTGCGTAAGTGGAAGTCAAACGAACCTCAATTATTATCTGAAGTGGCTAAGTCTTTACTTGATTTAAATATAGGTGCTAATGAACCTGACAAGCTGCTCGGATTAGGTTGGTACGCAAGTTCAGATGAACTCGTCTTTCCAATAGGCTCAACTATATCGTGTAATAGTAACAGTAAACGTGATTTACTTTCTGTGATTGCAAGGATATTCGATCCTTTGGGACTTTTGTCTCCATTTGTAATCACTTTGAAAATGTTACTACAGAGAATGTGGTTGGATAAATTGTCATGGGATGAGCCATTGCCTACTGAAATTAATTTACAATGGTAGACTATTATTAAATCTCTGTCTCTTTTAAATGAAGTTCGTATTCCTCGAATTGTTGTGTGTCACTCATATCGGGAGTTGGAACTCCATATATTCACGGACGCGTCTGAGCGCGCATATGGTGCGTGCGTTTATGTACGCAGTATTAATGACGAAGGTGAATGCATTGTTCGGTTACTTATGTCCAAAAGCCGAGTGGCGCCAATCAAACCTACCACAATTCCCAGATTGGAGTTGTGTGGCGCGGTTGTGGGAGCTCGTTTGTATGAGAAGGTGTTGAACTCCCTCCGGCTAAAGTTTTCTCGCGTATTTTGTTGGACTGACTCGACCATCGTGCTGGGATGGCTACAGATACTGCCTTCAAGGCTTCAGCCATTTGTACGCAATCGCGTCGCTGAAATCTTAGATCAGGCAGGTCACTGTACCTGGAGGCACGTCCCAACCGATAAAAACCCAGCAGACCTAATATCTCGTGGCGTAGATATTAGTCATCTGCAGGGTTTGGACATGTGGTGGTCGGGTCCTGACTTTCTCCAACAAGACTCACGTAGTTGGCCTTCCCAATTCAAATGTATAGAATTAAGCTCACTCCCTGAAACTCGACCTGATGTATCATTAAGTGTTGTTCTTAACACTAGCGATAAGGCATTAGTTATAGATTTTAAACGTTTTTCTAAGTATCTAAGACTTTTACGTTCCATGGCTTTTGTGTTGCGATTCATCAAATTATGTAAACGCCAATCGCCCGCTAATATATATTTATCTGATGAAGAATTAAAAAAAGCGTTAAATATTTTAATTTATCAAAGTCAACAAGAATCATTTCCCGAACATAAAATACTTTTGAATAAACAAAGTTTACCAAAAAAGAGCGTCCTATTAAAATTTAATGTATATTTAGATGAAAACAATCTAATGCGTGTCGGAGGACGTCTCGATAATTCTGATTTTCCTTATAATAAACGGCACCCTATAATATTACAGTCCACTCATAATTTCACTAAATTATTATTTGATTTTGAACACAAAAGGTTAATGCACGCAGGCCCTCAGCTATTGTTAGCTTCGATTAGAGAATCCTATTGGCCTATAGGAGGTCGAAATTTAGCTAAAGCCTGCTATCATAGATGCGTTCCGTGCCGACGTATGCAGGGTAAGGTGGTCACTCCATTGATGGGCAACCTGCCGCGACAGCGCCTTCTTCCAGGAGGGTATCCGTTCGAAAGTACTGGCGTTGATTATGCAGGTCCTATTATGAGTGCCAGTCGTCAAGGTCGTGGATGCAGACTCGTCAAGGTGTATATAGCAATTTTTATCTGTTTCACCACAAAGGCTGTGCATTTGGAGCTGGTGGGTGACTTGACTAGTCATAGTTATTTATTAGCGTTATATAGGTTTATTTCGCGAAGGGGCAAACCCGTCCACATATATTCCGATAGCGGTACTTCATTTGTTGGTGCGTATAACGAGCTATCAAAGTTCTTAAAAACTAATTTCGAGTCTTTGAGCGGAAGTATTGCTAATGATGGAATTAACTTCCACTTCATTCCCGCGTATACTCCACATTTTGGCGGTCTCTGGGAGGCGGGTGTCAAATCCGCAAAATATCACTTACAGCGAGTGTTGGGACATTGTAAGTTAACTTTCGAGGAACTTAACACCACATTAGCCCAAATTGAGGCAATATTAAATTCACGCCCACTAACGCCGCTGTCCTCAGACCCTGCAGATTGCACTCCACTAACGCCAGGTCATTTTCTCGTCGGCCGGCCACTCACTTCGTTGCCGCAGAAAAGTTACGCGGATCAAGCTACAACCCATCTCAGTCGTTATCAATGCATTGAGCAGCTCCGCCAGCATTTCTGGACTAGATGGAGTAAGGAGTTCGTCGCGGAGTTGCAGCAACGGACGAAATGGCGTTCATGTCAGGATGGCTGCAAGAAGGATTCTCTGGTGGTTATTAAAGAGGACAATCTCCCACCCCTGAAGTGGAGACTAGGAAGAATTGTTGCTGTCCACCCAGGTTCTGACGGAATAGCCCGTGTAGCGGATGTTCGTACCTCAAATGGAGTCATCAGGAGGGCCTTCAACAGGATATGCCCACTACCCGTAACCACAGAATCGGAGTCTGGTTGAAAGCACGACTTTCAACGCCCGGGGGCATGTTGGAGCGCCTGCGCAATTGTTTTTGCAACAAGTAGTGCATCCGTGCTAAATTATCACCTTATGTTAAGTATCATACAAATTCTTAATTGTCATGGTTCATTATAAATCAAAACTCATACACGTAACTTGTGCCGCCGCATTTTATTCTAAACCCCGCTAATTTCCGTACACCTTCTGTATATCATTACTGTTCCTGAAATCGGTGTACCTGCACCCGTACAATGATGATGGTACCAAATCTACTCATACAGAGTACTTAGCTACATACATATATTGGTTAGCAGTACACCCGCGGTTCTGACATCAGGATGGCGGGTGTATCAATTTTTTTTAAATCATTCTACGGGTGTAGGTACACAGATTTTCAAGACAGGTACGTAAAGGTACACAAAAGGTACCAAATAACTGTAAAATATTTAGGCGAATCTGAAAAGTACACCCGCGATTCTTATTTACATGTATAATAGCCTGCCTAACCCTTCGGGGAATACAGGCGTGATGTTAAGTTTAATTAATGTAAGTTTATTTTATATGTAAGTGTCACAACTAAATCTTTAGTGTTTTTCATTGTTCTCTAAAGTGTACTTATGCAATGTGTGTAAATATAATTACTTACCTACTTGATGTTTCTAAACATCCAATACGTGGAAGACACAATGTTTTAGTAACTCAGCCTATCGCAGTCCACTGCTAGACCTCTCCCAAGCTGCACCCATGTCCTCCGTCTTCCGCATCCAGTCTGTCCCAGCCACTGTCTTTAGGTCGTCGGTTCCTGGGAGCTCCCACGCCACGCTTCCCGAAAGCTAAACATCTCACAGTGTTGCATCCAAAGTTTTATAATAAACACTATCTCTACGCAACCAGCGTACGTGTATGACCAGAGGCCTTAGTGTGCGTTTCATTTAAGCCATCTCGATCAAACGCATCGAGCGCGTTTGGCGCTCCGATTGGCTCTGAATTGGTGACGGACCAATCGGAGCACCGAACGCGCTCGAAGCGTTTGATCGAGATGGTTAAATAAAACTCACATTAGGGCCACAGATGTATGAATGTAAACGAGGCAAAAGGAGTATGTAAGGATCATATAGCAGGTGGTGTTATGTAGTTTCTGCAACCCACATGGGAAGAAGGCGTGAGTTTACATATCTATGTAAAGAGAACTTTTGGAAAGAGACAATCGGCTAATTTCGGCTTCGTAGAGCGTTATCTCTGTCGCACACTACCTATATGACGTTTTGTCAGTCGTTGTTCAAGTGCGATAGAGTGTGGTCGCGTCCAGTTCAAATTATATATTTAGAGTTGTTAACACCCCCAAATTTAAATAATTTAAAGTTGTACTATGGCATCTTTTTTTTGTTTTATTTTACCCAACCAAAAGCCATAACTTATAGAAAAATTGGTGTATTTTATACAAAAATTAAAAGAATTATCAAAAGAAGCAAATCACAATTGTTTTAACAGCTCTTAATAGATACCGGACTGTTTTTATATCGTGCGACAGAGATAACGCTCTACGAAGCCCAAATTTGCCGATTGTCTCTTTCCAAAGGTCGATGTGCAACATTTATCGCGGGGTACTGTACACATGTGTACTGTTATGAATTACGGGAGTGTACCAACATTTGCTTGACTGTTAGAATGTTATTATCATCATCTGCCCATTGCCCATGCTGCATTGCAAATAGCTACAGGCGTTGGATTCGTCTTGCAAAGCAAGCGGCCCTTTTTCTGTCTGCCTAGTATTTTTTCAACTATGTTTGGGTCGGATGCCAGTAAAACCGGACGCAGCTGAAAAACAGTATTTTTCATGAAGCGACTACATATCTGACCCTGTGTCTGGGTAATATGATACCCCTTGGTAAGACTAGTTGTCAGACTTATACTTGACTGTTCGAATGTTACCAGTAATATTTTATCATCAGCTTGCACTACATAAGGTTCACCTTTGTAGACAATCTTTACAGTACTATCTATGAATAATTAAAAAACGTCATGACAAAGACCATAAAATTCTACATTATCCACTTCTGTCGGAACAAAAATATCCACAGGCCCCGCGACCTACATACGCAGCTTGAATCCAGCTCTTCACAATATTCGTATAATTGTATTTAATTTAACAGCAGCTGCACTTGATGATAAATGAACGCTCATATTATTTAAACTGTTAGTAGAAGTACTAATATTAATGAATACGTTATTAGTTGTTTAAATTGGTGTTAAGTATATGTGTGAGTGTTTTAGGTCTCACATTTATGTGCGCTGGGTTGGAGGTCACCACTATATTGTTCACTTCATTAAAACTCTTGCAAAGCTTGAAGACTATTTATTTCTTCATAATTACATCCAATTTTTCGTAAGACTAAATTACAGTTCACAATGGCCCTATAGTCATACAAATGCACATGGGTACAAGTAGCGGCGATAGCGCCGTATTTTGACACGTAATTATCCAATCGTATTTATTTAGATTAAATCGTGTTTGCGCTCGACTTCAGATCCACCAATCAGAGGCGAGCAGATGCGTCTCAGAGTCGGAGCAGGTTTCGACAAGTTTGAACCTGCTCCGAACTCGATCTGGAGTAGAGTGTGATCGTAATCTATGTTCCTAAGGGGTGAGCAGAATCGAACTTAATGACTACTTAACACTATACAATACACTATATACACTTAAACATACACACTATTGTTCTATGGGAGGGCGTCCTGCACATTCCTCCCGCCGTGCGTCGTCCGCCGCTGACGTCGCAGTCGTAGAGGCCGGTGCAGGATCGCCGTGGTCGACTGACAGCACTACTATCTTCTTCACTGGACGCCGCAGGATACCTCCTTTTGTAGATACGTCCACCGTACGCACCACTCCATCCGGGCCGGGAAACGTAGCGCAGATGCGTCCTCTTAACCACATGTTTCCTGGGAGGTTGCCATCCACAATCAAAACTAGGTCATTGACCTTAGGTATTGTGCCTTTGGTATGTGGTTCTCTGCGGTTCCGTAGTTCTGGGAGATATTCTTTTAGCCATCTGGCCCAGAATATGTCGGCAAGCCTCTGAGCTGCACGCCAACTGGCTCGTAGACGTAGATCGCTGTCGTCGAATTCTCCTGGCGCCGCGATGCGGCCTGAGCTGCCCAAAATGAAGTGATTGGGTGTCAATGCCTCGGGATCTTCGTGGTTCACAGACACGTGCGTGAGTGGGCGGCTATTTACGGTATGTTCAGCTTCGATGAGTAGGGTGTGAAGCACTTCTTCGCTCGGGAATCGCTCGTTCAATGTGGCGGCTAGTGCCGTTTTCACCGACCTCACCAGGCGCTCCCAGGCGCCTCCCATGAATGGCGCTCCAGGCGGGATAAATCGCCAGTCGATCATTTTCTTGGAAGCTTCTTCTGCCGTAGCTGCAAAGATGGCTGCTCGTAACTCCTTTTCAGCGCCGTGAAAGTTCGTCCCGTTGTCGGACCATAGCTGCGTTGGGCATCCTCGTCGTGCTATCATACGTCGCAATGCCATAATTGCCGAATCTGTGTTGAGCGATGTTACCAGCTCAAGATGTACGGCTCGCGTCGTCAAACATGTGAATAAAGCGACGTATCTTTTTTGATGACTTCGTCCTGCTGTAACGGTCAATGGCCCGAAGTAGTCTAACCCGACGTAGGTAAATGGTCTTTGGTGGTGTGCTAGGCGACAGGAAGGGAGGTTCCCTGTCATCGGCTGAGGTGGAGAGGCGGCCTTTATTCGACACCGCAGGCATTTGCTTATGATGTTCTTGACGGTGGGCCGTAGACGGAGCACCCAATGTTGCTGACGACATTCATTGACCGTGGTTTCGGTGCCCGCGTGATGTAAGTTGCGATGAACGTGTTCGATCCATAATCGTGTCGTAATATGGTTTCCATCCAGTATAATTGGATTTTTCAGGCGTTCCGTGATGTTCGTCATCGCAGTTATCCTGCTCTTAAGGCGAAGCTCTCCCTCTGTGAGCTCTATGCTTAGCGCGTGTAGGCGACTGTTTCGTTGTATGGGCTTCTTATTTTTCAGAGCTTCTATCTCTTCCTGGAAGGATTGTTCTTGTGAAGCTCGCAGGATCAAACTTTCGGCGCGGCGTAGGAGTTCGGCGGTGAGAGGCAGGTAACTATTTGTGGTTTCTCGGCTCTCTCTTGGTTTGGCTGGCACTGTCTGCTTATTTTTCTTCCAATCAGGGTCGCTGCTACTGTTCCTTTTGGTTCTCTTGTAGTTGACGTTCTGCCCTGATTGGCGGCAGAGATGCAGGAACTGTAGAACTCGTGCTGTGGCTCGTAGGTATCTTTCCCAACGTGAAAATCTATTGACGTTCGGTATAGCTTCGCTGATTTTCTGTATGTTCTCGTTTTTCACGTTACATATTCTTTCTTCTCCCGTGATTATGACAGGGATTTTTTCATCGATTGGCCACGTTTCTGGGGGCCCACGAAGAAACTCTGGACCGTTGAACCAGCGATGATTTTGATCATAGTGTTCTGGCACGTCTCTCGTAGCGTCGTCTGCTGGGTTCAATTTGGTCGGGATCCAGCGCCATTCGTTGGTGGAGCTGTGTTCTTCGATTGCTGCGATGCGATGAGCGACATATGGTTTATAAGATCTGGACCCAGTTCTGATCCATGATAGTGTCGTTCTGCTGTCGGTCCAGAACGTGGTTGACTCTGGGGTTTTTTCATGTTCTTCTTTAACCACTGTTGCCATGCGTGCGCCAAGGACTGCTGCTTGAAGCTCTAATCGTGGAATCGACATTAGTTTCAATGGTGCCACCTTAGCTTTGGCTGTGATCAGGCAGACGTAGACTCTTCCGTCTCCGGTGACAGTTCGCCAATATAATGTTGCTGAGTATGCGGATTCGCTGGCGTCGGTGAATATATGCAGCTGTAGTGATTCCGCAGTGCTGAAGCCTGGGTAGGGTCGCGGAATGGAGACGTGTTCTAAAGCTCTGAGCTGAGCGAGCCATTTCCTCCAGCTCGCGGCGAGGTCACTGTCCAGGGCTTCGTCCCATGCCGTCCCACGACGCCACACTTCTTGTAGCATTTGTTTTGCTCTCACGGTCACTGGCGATACAAGTCCCAATGGGTCAAATAGGGATATAACTATTCGGAGAGCTTCTCTTTTAGTAGGCGTGTCGTTTCCCAGGATGCTCTGAGGTATGCGAGTCAGATTCAGATTGAAGGCAAGTGTGTCCTGTGTTGGCTTCCATATCAGGCCGAGAACTCGTTCTGTCTGGATGTTGTCTTCCAGCTTGATTGTGTCTTTGGTCTTGGTTGCTTCTCCTAGCGCTTCAAGTAGAGCGGTAGAGTTTGACGACCATTTCTTGAGTTCAAAGTGTGCTTCGCTGTGGATGCTGCGCACTGCTTGTGAGATTCTCACTGCTTCTTCTAAGGTTTCAAAGCTGTTCAGATAGTCATCCATGTAATGCTTTCTTTTGATAGCTTCGACTGCCTCTGGGAGTTCATGTTGGAATCTCTCGGCGTTCGTGTTCTTTATGTATATCGCTGTAGCTGGTGAGCAAGAAGCTCCGAAGATTAGTGACTTCATACGGTATTGTTCAGGGGGTGAGTGTCTCTTCGGTCCCCTCGCCACAGGTAACGCAGAGCGTCTCGGTCTTCAGGTCGAAGTTCTATTTGTAAGAACATTTCAGTGATGTCGGCGGTCACGGCGATTAAGTGTTGACGGAAGCGCATGATCACTCCTGGTAATGATTGTAGGAGGTCTGGACCGGTGAGTAGTTGATCGTTCAGAGAGACGCCTCTGGTCTTGGCTGCCGCGTCGCAGACAATCCTCAATTTGTCCGGCTTCATTGGATTGAAGACCGCGAAGTGAGGCAAGTACCAGGTTCTATGTTTTGAAGTGGTCGGTGGAGCTGGTTTGGCGTATCCTTTTGATACTAATGCTTCCATTTGTTCAGAATACCTCTTCTTCAGTTCTGGATCTTTATCGATTTTCTTTTCCACGCTGATGAGCCTGTTTAAGGCGCTGTCGTAGTTGTCCGGCATTTTTATGTTTTCATTTTTCCATAATAGAGCGGTTTGGTACCGTCCTTCTGAGTTTCTCTTCGTATATTGCTTCAGGATGCGGAGCGCCTTTTCATCAGGATCATTGATGGGTTTCTTTGGGTTGACTTGCATGTTGTCCATCGTGATGTATTCCTTCACCAGTTCATGAAGTTCGTCGTCTGTGTTGGCATGTCTGATGAAGTTCACTCTGTGGCCAAGTGCACGTGCGTGGCTGCCGTGCAGGACCCAACCAAGTGGTGTCAGTGAGGCCACCGGCTGGTTCTTTTTTCCTGTCTTGATTTCTATTGTGATGAGGAGATCCCAGTTATCTTGGCCAATCAGGAGTCTGGGTCTTGCATCTCCAGTCACTATATCTTCGGCTATGTCTCGAAGATGTTCACAGTTCTTGACTGCTTCTCCAGGTATCCTCTGTGCAGCCAATTCTAGCTCCTTAACTGTTCTTGCATGTAGCTTGCGTTCAGGAGTGTGAAGTCCCTTGATGAAGAAGTTCACTCGTCGAGACGTCACGTCGATCGTAGGACTGCCATCGAAGGATGATATTCGTAGTGGTTCACGTGAACCTTCTGCTCCGATTTGGTTAGCTAGGCTCTCGTCGATCAGTGTTACAGTAGAGCCGTCGTCCAGGAGTGCGTAGGTATCCACAGCTCCCGCCGGTCCGGAAAGATGAACTGGTATTATTTTCAGGAATGACACTTTCGGTGTCCACGCTGAATGAACCTTCTCTTGTTCTTCCATAGGTCGCTGGTTCAAATCCGGCTCGAAGGACCAGAAAATGTGAGTGTTTTAGGTCTCACATTTATGTGCGCTGGGTTGGAGGTCACCACTATATTGTTCACTTCATTAAAACTCTTGCAAAGCTTGAAGACTATTTATTTCTTCATAATTACATCCAATTTTTCGTAAGACTAAATTACAGTTCACAATGGCCCTATAGTCATACAAATGCACATGGGTACAAGTAGCGGCGATAGCGCCGTATTTTGACACGTAATTATCCAATCGTATTTATTTAGATTAAATCGTGTTTGCGCTCGACTTCAGATCCACCAATCAGAGGCGAGCAGATGCGTCTCAGAGTCGGAGCAGGTTTCGACAAGTTTGAACCTGCTCCGAACTCGATCTGGAGTAGAGTGTGATCGTAATCTATGTTCCTAAGGGGTGAGCAGAATCGAACTTAATGACTACTTAACACTATATAATACCCCCCCCGAGTGGGTTCCCGCATTGTCGTTGCGGGGGGGCTTAGTAACCGTGGTCTCCCATCCACGGTGAAGCCAAGAGGAACCCAACGGTGGGGCCGCTCGTCAGGGCTTTTGCCTTCAAGCCATTGACGTAGCGGCCAAAAAGTAGGTTGCGGTGAGGTGCACCGCAACTGAGGTGGGCCGCGATGTCGAATGGGAGGCATCGCGGCTGAGGGTTACAGGCTGCGGTAGAGGAGGAGTGCCGGTGCTTCTGAGCAGCGCTCTTCCCTTCCGTGGCCTGGACGGGGCCGCCACCGTTTGATGGCGGACGCGGTGGGGCCGCAGGGGAAGAGGAGTGTCGGTATAGCGTCAGCCGCTCTCCCTATCCTCTGCGGCCGAAAAGTGGTAGACGGGACGGCGCGTTGTGTTCCTCACGCGCGCCGTCAAAGATGTCAGCAACCACTGGTGGGGTCCGCAAGGGCCGATGCCTGCCAGGGGTGCGGGTTTGTTCGAAAGAGATACCACGGCCCCTGGCATACGGGCTACTGAGGGAACACGGGTGGGTTTTAGTCAGTAAAAATCTGACACGCCCTCCTGCTCTACTCAGCAGGAGAAGTCATTTGATGATTTCCCACCCAAAAAAAAAAAAAAAAAAAAAACACTATATAATACACTATATACACTTAAATATGCACACTATTGTTCTATGGGAGGGCGTCCTGCACAATATGAGTTATGTGCCTGGCACTGACTTTACAGTCATATTACAGGGTCAAATTGAATTACTTTCTACTGAAATCTAAACTGCCAACTAATCCCTACTAATATTTTAAATGCGAAAGTAATTCTGTCTGTCTGTTCTGCTTTCACACCTAAGCCGCTGAATCGATCAACATGAAATTTGGCAGACGTATAGCCTGAGACATGCAGAAGGCCATAGGCTACTTTTTTTTATCCAATAACCGACATCCACGTAGACAGGGCCGCGGGCAAAAGCTAATAAAATTATAAATGTGAAAGTTTGAACGTTTGTTACTCAATCACGCAAAAACGACGAAATGAATTTGAATTAAATTTGGCACACAGATAGTATAAATAGGTTATAGTGGTGATACATAGATAGTTTATAACCTATATCATTTTCATTCCATTAATACGTTACCGTGTTATCGGGTCGACATCAACGTAGGCGAATCAGCAGACTGAAGACCCGTACCCGTAACAGCTTTCTCAAGTCGACTATTCCACTATCTGACGGTAGCTCTAGTGTGGCGTGATTGAAACTGTGGCTTTTCAAACACCCCCCCTCCAGCTGACTATACTGAGTCTGCAAAAAGGCTTCAAGCGGGCCATCAACTGCCATGGCTCACCTGGAAATCTCTTAATCGACTAAGAAGCCTGGTGGGCCGCTGCCGGAACAACTTGGTCAGATGGGGGTACTCCGATGTGATGCAGTGCGACTGTGGAGCCACATCGCAAACTACATATGCTCCACCTCTTGTCGTGCTCTCTTTGTAATAACACTTGCACCACGAAAGACCTTTGCGAGGCCAACGAAAACGCTGTCGAACTGGCAGAATTCTGGTCGAAGCTTGTTTGAGCTTAATTAGAATCATCGACACGACGAATTTTTTTCACGGTGTTTTTTTTTTTTGGGTGGGAAATCATCAAATAACTTCTCCCGCTCTGGGTGGAGCAGGAGGGCGTGTCAGACTTTTACTGACTAAAACCCACCCGTGTTCCTTCAGTAGCCCGTATGCCAGGGGCTGTCGTATCTCTTTCGAACAAACCCGCACCCCTGGCAGGCATCGGCCCTTGCGGGCCCCATCATTTTTTGTGCTGACATCTCTTTGAGGCGCGCGTGGAACACAACGCGCCGTCGACTTGGGCTTGGTTCTTACCGGACAGCGAGCTACCCATTACACGCCGTCCGCAAGCTCATGCCTACGGTGGCCGGAAATCGGCCTGGGATTCCCGACGCCCAGGGCGTCTCCGTATCCTGCGGCGGCTAGGGTCGCGAGGGCGCATATGCTGCCTCTCCCTCACGTGCGCCGCCTCCCTCTTCGCGAGCATCACTGCTTCGCTGAAGGAGGTGACGGCTCCCTATGCCCTCTCGCTCCGTACCATGGCCTGGACCAGGGCCGTACGCGAGAGATCGCCGCCGCCGATCGCCTCCACGAGGACACGGCGGTGCTCCACCCAAGCTGGGCAGACCGCCACCGTGTGCTCCACCGTGTCCTCAGGGCGATCTTCGCAGTGGAAACACCCGGGCGTTTCCTCCCGCCCTATCCGAAACCGGAACCTCCCGAAGCAACCGTGTCCGGTGAGGACCTGCGTCAGGCGGAAGATGAGGACGCCATGCTGCCTCTCAAACCACTCCTCAAAGAGGGGACTTACCGCCGCAATCGTGGCGTGCCCATGGTTGTGGAGGTTAGATAGGCAGATGCTTTGTATAAAATGCTGGTATTCAGCTGCATTCGCTTAGACTGGAAGCTGACCTCAACATAGTTGCGAAAAGTCTAGGCAGATGATGAAGAGTTATCATGAAATACTAGGTAAATATTTTTTATAGAGAACAATTTAGCCGTGTCAAAATTAGCAAAACATTTTCACTAACAGTATTCGACGTAATAATTTCATCCTTCTCTTCTTGAACAATGAAATAAAAATCACCATGACGCTATGACAATCCATCTTATTTTCCATCGTCTGTTGTTTGTCTGCCAACATTTACATAGAGTAGTTATAGTATTGCTAACCCTAGGTAAACCTGTAGCGGACCCGACTAGGTTATCGGTGTAACCTTCCACGTACAGCGTTGATTGGTCGTTAGAGGCGCAGGAGCCATTTGGCGGTACTCGCGTTGCTGTCAGGACTTCGAACTTTGAAGGTATGCCTTTGGGGAGCATAGGTGTGACGAGGTTTCTATTTGTGGATTATAGAAATACTGCACCCCAATTGCATTACACACTTTTATCCGTTGTGTTATTTACGTTGTACGTTTTTGAATTTGTTGTCAAAATAAAATAAAAAACATTTGTTTTACCTACGTAATTACACTGCCAGTTACTTACATAATAGTGACTAATTCTGAGTGATTTCGTCTGGGACATGTTGTTAACTAATTTGAAGATTAAATCCGCGTTACACTCTAATTTATCAAGAAGGAACTCCATAAATGAAACAAATTTCTCTTAAAATATTTTTTGTCATTGTGATAGTTTCCCCCAACAACGTAGATATAATTACAGACGAATTAAATGAAAGAACTTTTCAGTTGAAGTATTTCAGAAGGAGCTCTATAGCCCACTACCTATCGTAAACTTTTGTTTTTCGATATAAGTGCTCACACACACGAGTGGCTCGCGTCAACGGCAGAGGCACCTGCAGCACCTACACGTCTACGGCTGTCGTACCCGCTCCGGAGACGGCAGCAGTATATTCGAGCACCGTGCTCTAATACACGGCCGGCACGTTAGCGACGGCTGTTGTCGTCGAATAAGTGGACACTCGTTGAAGGTTGTAGTTGCCTCTGTCATTGACGCGTGCCACTCGTTTATGAGTCCTAAAGATTGCTTTGTTGCTTTGGTGGTAGCCGGAGTCTAGAATTGTGCGCAGTTTATGGTACAATCACAAGAGCAGCGGTGACCTAGTGATATCGGCCTCGACTTTAAACCAAGGTGTGTATTTAATTTCATCACCACTGCTCTTAAAACGGTGAAGAAAAACATCGTGAGGAAATCGGTATGTCCTAGAACCAAAAAATACAAAAACATTTGATATCTACCAAACTGCACTGGGCCCGTGTGGTGGATTATGGCCCACTCCCTCTCATAGTGAAGAAGCCTGTGTCCCAGCAGTGGGGACGTTAGAGGTTGATTGTGTAATGACACAATTGCCATTAAATGCGCACAATTCTAGACTCCGTGTAATCAGTCAATGCCGAATACCTATCACATATGAGAACTGGTGCTTTTGCTTCTCTTTCAGAAATTATTTATGAGGGTGGTGTTTCGTTAGTATCTAACTCACTGACATAGACACAAGCACGCTCCACCCGGACAGTTCAATTTAGCGGATGTGATAGACAATAGTCGCTAACTGTTCCATCATAGTGTTGGTCAGTGTTGTTATAGAGCAATTTACCTGTGTGTACAGCTGTCCCGAATACGATCACATTGTTGGAATACACTAGACATAAAATCCGACGGCCGAAAAATCGTGCTCTAAAAGTATAAAACAAGAAAATATTCTCAGGAACCCGTTCTCGTATGCCACTTTGCCCTAAAGCTTATGATCGTTTACTACTGTTAGAATGTATTGGCTTTCAGATGAGGATATTTTCTTGTTTCATACTTTTTTCGAGCGTGATTTTTCAGAAGTCGTGTTTCAGTTTTTGAATTTAATTTTTATTTAAATTATTTTGGGTTTTTGTTTTGGGTGGGACATCATCAAATAACTTCTCCCGCTCTGAGTGGAGCAGGAGGGCGTCTCGGACTTTTACTGACTAAAACTCACCCGTGTTCCTTCAGTAGCCTGTGTGCCAGGGGCGGCGCGGCGGTATCTCTTTCGAACAACCCGCACCCCTGGCAGGAATTATTTTGGGGCTAGGCAACAATAGTATACATATTTATTTGTAATGTGTAATTATGTTTTCTTTAAAGAAACACCTCAACAGTTCTCAGAAAATCCCACTAATATTCGTCGTACCTACAAGTAAAGCGATCATCCTCGGAATAGAGACGTGCCACCTGCGGGACTTAGGTACAGTCACCCTCAAAAAGATGTAAATATCGACAAGAATCAATCTTTATTTCATAATATTATATCAACGTGTAGCCACAAAATATATTGGGTACCTACTCAATTATTATTGTAGACATTGATGCAGTATTCTGGAATGCAAATTGTAGACTATCAAATGAATTCTTGTATAATAATATAATACAATACAAATACAAAATGTATTTATTGACAACCAAGAACGTACAGTCGCCAGCACATCAAGTTACCCCACTTTGACCTTGAACGCTTTATAAGCAGCAATAGCGAGAATCGTGTGAAAGAGATATATAGCTATTTGTCCGCTCTTACTCGTAATGTTTCGTGCTGCAGTGCGTACGTGAGAGTGTGTGCGTATGCGCGTCGTAGTGTAGAATAAGATACTTTGCGATAAGAAATAGCGTAGCAGGTTGAATACTTGAATAGAATCCAAATAATAGCGTGGTAATAGAAAGAAGCGGCCCGTGCACGGCGCATTGCCTAAACTACTTATGAAAGCTTGGATATAATCGTTTTTTATATTTTATTTCTTCATTTTACTTAAATAATAGTTGGAAATACCTGTAAGCTCAGATTAGAGAATAAAGGCAGATAGACTGCGCGGAACACCGAGAGTGAGGCCATTTAACCAAATACGGATGGAACAAGTGAATACGTTCCCGAGTCAGTACGTCACGAAACGTCGTATCGCACGTACGTCCCAGCTAATGACAATATTTTTTTAGAATAATGCCGTATTGTGTTATTAAACACTGCAAAAACAATTCCCAAAAACTAAGGAAGCAAGATGGAGTTTCTTTTCATACGTAAACAATGATTATTTACCTATTTGGATATTATTTTACGTGATTATTTTTCGTGACATCTTGAAACATAAAAGTTTGACAAAAAATATTAGGTGTTGCCAGTTTATATAAAAACATTTACCCCTTAGTTAGGGAAATAGGTATAGGATGCAGGCATATCGATTTACAAAAATATTAATCTCGATGAGTGTTTTATTTATCGCTTTTTTTGTTCGTATATATGTGTGTATTTACATATGTATATAAGTATGTATGCGAATATACAGGGTAAGTTTTTATCCAGTGAGCAAACTGTAACCATGAATTCAGCATATCATTCTAGACTTCCGACGAAACACAAAATTTATCATGTCTCGATATTGTTCCATTATTTCAAAATTATCATCTTCTTTTTTGTAATCTGAGATCAATAAATTCCCAAAGTAGCTCAATGGCTAAGATTCACTTTATGAATACGTAACAATTTATGTATAACTCTACTCTGCATTTTTCTAAGACTATAAATTATTTATTAATTATAATGGAATACTATGGGTATTTTTTTCCAATATCCTGGCAACCGTACGCACACAGCGAAGAATGTGTTTTTACAGTGCTGTCACGCACACATAACTAGAAACGTGCCTCACAATAATGTTCCGCGCGGTCCATCTGCCTTTATTCTGTAATCTGAGCCTGTAAGTATTAAGTAGGTGTTACCTACTCATATATTTAAACAGGTAGGTAGCGAAATTTCACGCTCTCGGAGAATAATGTTAAGTAGACAGGTAGGTAATCTGATGTGAGAAAAACACTTTTATTATTATTTCACGCAGTTTTTAATTACTTTTTCCGAGTTTTGTTACCTACTTACTGGTGGGCTGGCGGTCACCTGTTTTCGTGCGTTCCTTGCTCTTCTATTCTAAGTATTTTTACGAAGTTCAATGCAAAAACCCATGACACAATCGGCTTGAAATTTCGAAAACAATATAGATACCCATCACAAACGTGGACGAAGTTTTAATTCATTATACCTACAAAACGCCTCTTGTCAGTCCGCCTTGTTTGATATTAACGTTTGACACGATCTTATTCCCAAAGTAATAAGGTTGAACTTAGTAACGGAATTACCTATACCTACCGAAATTTGCTTTTACATGAAAGTTCAAACTTATTGCGCAAGAAATAAGATACGATTTCTAGGGAAATGAAATAAAATTCGATTCTATAATTATTATCGTTATTTCATTACATTCAAAATATTTTGTCATTTTGTCAATGAGAATATGAGTTCCTTTGTTTGTTACGCATCATCATGAAGGACATGGGTTCCCATACGAGGTTCATTTGCGGCTACACCCAATCTGTCATAAGAATACCTATTCCTATGAGAACTCGGGTGAAGCCGCATAAAATAGACAGGTAGGTAATCTGATGTGAGAAAAACAGTTTTTATTAATTTTACGCAGTTTTTAATTACTTTTTCCGGGTTTTGTTACCTACTTACTGGTGGGCTGGCGGTCACCTGTTTTCGTGCGTTCCTTGCTCTTCTATTCTAAGTATTTTTACGAAATTGAATGCTGAAACCCCATGACACAATCGGCTTGAAATTTCAAAAAAAATATAGATAGGTACCCATCACAAACGTTTATGAACTTTTAATTAAATAAACCTACAAAACGCCTCTTGTCAGTCCGCCTTATTTGAGATTAACGTTTGACACGATCTTATTCCCATAGTAATAAGGTTGAACTTAGAAACGGAAACCTATACCTACCGAAGTTTGCTTTTACATGCAAGTTCAAACTTATTGCGCAAGAAATAAGATACGATTTCTTGGGTTATGAACTTATGAATCATCAAATAAAATTCGAATCTATAAATTATTATTGTTACTTCATTACATTCTAAATATTTTGAAAATTAGAATATGAGTTTCTTTGTTTGTTATTAGAGCTACCGCCACCCCCCCCCCCCCTGCTTCTAGCGCCTTAACTACACAACCGATCATCTCGGCATTTTGCGCACCCACCTACCTATCATCATAATCAGCTTTGAATGTTCCCACTGCTGGGACACAGGCCTCCGCTCGGTGAGAAGGGATAAGTTTTTACGGAAACCAGTGTGAAACCGCGGGAAAAAATAAAATGTGGAATAAAAATCATAACCTTTTATTTTTAAACATTAATATAGGTAATTGAAAACTTAAAAACCAATCCAACACCTACTCTAAATTAAAATATACTTACAACAAAATTTATAAAACCAAACTAAACAAATAGAAAATAGATTAAAAACAAATTGATATTTTTTTTTACAAGTTTATATTTTTATTGATATTTGTAACAGATTAATTATACAGTCTACCAATGACTAACAAGCAATATTAAATGCTGCCGCGAAACAAATGTAAAATGTTACCTATACTCCATTTGAAATAAGAAAGGTTTGTTTAAGACATTTTAACAAACCTTTTTTTACAATCAGTTCAACCGATTGTGACTTCTATTCCCTAGGCATAAGGATGGCATTAAAAGCAAAAAGTGGTTACAATACCAACTGTTTACTGCAGATACCATTTATCATGCTTACAACGCAATAGAAGTCAAAATCAGTTGAACGGACTGTAAAAAAAGGTTTATTTAACTGTCTAATGTTATTTCAAACGGAGGATAGATTAGTATGATGTACTGGGCTGGTGCCCGAGAACATTCCCAGTTAGTGGGAACACTAACACATAAGTTAAAGATTTTTTTCGTTTTCGAACTTTTTAGATTAGGTTTCTTATCGCATGTTTCTTAATAAAATAATAAAAGATAGTAATTAAATGCATATCTTTTACACCCACAATGTGTTACTGAGAATTTTCGACAGTTTACTGATAACAGAAAAACCATCCTTAAAGCTGTGCAGGTGTGATACTAATTTTGAGAAATGTTATTTACTAATCCTTTGTGCATGATTTATGGCCTCAACAAACCGGGTCGGCGGCGGCGTACTCCATTTGAAATAAGATTAGACATTTGAAATAAGATTAGACACAAACAAACCTTTTTTACAATCGATTCAACCGATTTTGGCTTCTATTCCGTAGGCATAAGGATGATTATTTTATTTTGATAAATAAAATAATTACAAAAGTAAAATACTACTTAAGGATTGTAAAACTGTGCTACTATTTATTGTGAAAGTTTGTGAGAATGGATGGATATTGTTTGTTAGTTTTTCACGCTAATGAAAAAACGGATTTCAGTGAAACTTGGCACTTAAATTGATGACCTGTATGAACACATAGGATTGGTTCCTACGGAAACCCGGGTGAATAAAGTGCATTATTTACTAGTGCCTAGAATCGGAGTTCGTCATCTATAGCTAAGGCTACGACACTCAATACCGTGCACTCAGTATCCGGCACAGAGTGTGCTTCCTCCGCGCCTAGGTCATTAAAATCTTGGCAGGTCGGCGGCATTTCTTTCCGACGTTTCTTCAGGTGCCTTCCGGTGTCTATTGAAATCTAAAACAAATAAATGTTGTCAATTTCAATACTTACATAAAATTCTTTATTGTGACAAATTGTACGGGACGGGCCAAGTTAGCTAAATGAGTAGGTATGGGACGGTTAAAAATATTATTCTTTTCAAAATATAAACATAGACAGATAAATAATCTGTCGTATTGAGAACTTCCACCTTTGTTGAGGCGGGTTGTAAACAACTGAACATTTTATCTAACAGTAATAATTTTTACTGAGTCTGGTCTGGCGGCGCGCGTAAAACCGATTTGAGTGCGCGCCGAGCGTTCTTACAACTACATGTCTATTATGTAGTAGGTGTTACCTATTTTAATCAAGTTTGTTATTCACTTCTTAGGAACACCATGTTTTATGTAAATGATGAATGTTAATGTGATAAGTGTGATTACAAGCTAAGCTATGCATGGACTCACGCTGTACGCTCGTGTGCTCAAAAAATGATCGACGCCGACCATAGACGCATCGTCTGCCGCCGTCGTGGTTCTCGCTTAGAGTTGGCGGTGGTGGGCTTCTAGGGTTCCGCTTTCATGCCACCGCCGCGCCGGCGCGCCGCCCGAAGCCAGAAGTAAAAAGTTTTCTTTTTTCTGGAACGAAACAAATAGCTATAGTTTATTTGCACATTTTTACTTAATTTATTACTACAGGCAAACGTGTATTAAAACTTAAATATAATTCCCTACAAAATATAATCTGCTTAGCCTTTTCCCAACTAGGTATGTTAGAGTCGGCTTCCAGTCTAACCGGATGCATCTGAATACCATTATTTTACATGGAGCGACTGCCTATCTGACCTCTACAACCCAGTTACTGGGTAATACATAACACAACAACAACATACAATACAAGGATCCATTCTGGGACCACCATTATTTCTAATTTATGTGAACAACATCAATCAGATAGGGTTAACAGGTTATCTAACACTTTACGCAGATGATTATTTTACTTCGGTCCTCCGTGGTCAATCCATACACAATATCATCAGTGAGGCGCAAAACGATTTAAACTTAATAAATGAGTGGTTTCTATATAACTTACTATAAATAGTTCGAAAATATCTTACATGATATTTGCAGCCAAAACCAAAAAGATTCCACCCCATGCCCCCTTGATTGTTAATAATCTTACTATCAAGCAGTCCAGTATAGAAAAGTATCTTGGTCTACTATTAGATGACAAACTGTCCCGGAAACCTCATAATTATCGAGCACGTAAAAACCAAACTTGTGTCACTTTCTGGAGCTCTACGCAGAATGGGAAACTGCTTACCACCTAACATTAAACGCACTATATACGATTCTTTAGTAAAACCTAATCTAGAATACCTGATTGAGATTTGGGGATCAGCATCCAAGATTAACCTCAATTCCATACAGAGGACCCAAAATAAAATTATAAATCGGTTATATTGTTATGACTTCCTAACACCTACCAAACAGTTATACGAAAAAACCAAACATTTCAATCTGTCAACTATACAACTTATAATACTTGCATAATAATAAAAAAAGATTTTAGATAACACTACACAAACCAACATTAAACTTACAAAAAAGACATACACACTTAACCTAAGACATAGAAACGAATTACCTACTTCTGCGTTTTCCTAAAACAGTTAAATATGGAAAAAATAACTCTTTATATGCTACTTGGAACAGCGCTCACAATTAAAAACTACATTATCAGAGAAAGAACACAAAGACGATACTTACGTAATGAACCCTTCTGTTAACTTATTTCGAATATTCTATAGAAAAACACATATAAGACATATTTTTCATTTTTTATTAGCCTTTGATTATTTTAAATAAAAAAAATAATAATAATATATTACTCACCGTTATGCCCGTCTGCTGACAAATCTCTGTCATCCGGAATCCACTCAATCGAAGCGCTATCATACACTCTCTTTCAACTTGCGTCAACTGAGGCGCCAGTCGCCATATTAATATTATTTAATAGTTTAAGAGTTACTAATATTACGCACACGACGACTACAGTACGGCTCCACGTATTTTTAATCACTGACGTAAAGAATAAACGAACGATGTGATGAGTGAAACTCGGGAACGGTGACGTACGCGCAGTGGGGTGTGGGTGTGGCTTATTCCTAGTAAAACATGATAATTGGCTCCCAAATATGAGTGTGTGCAGCAATTGGGCAATTTTAGAAACGTTTAAACGTCCTCCAATCACGGTAATGATACTTTCTTTCTAACACTGCATGGCACGTCGTAGTTATAGTTATGTATAGGGTTTAGCTTGACGTGCTGGCGACTGTACATCAAGTTGTAGATTTCTCTGGCTCCAGCGCTAGTTATATAACTGTGTTACAGGAGCCATTGTCCTCCCGTAAAACAGAGACATAGTGTTTAGTTGTTTTATGACAACACAATAACTAAAAAAAAAAAACATAATACACTATCTTGAGAAAAAAAAGATAAAACCCAGACTAAAAAATTAAGATAAAGATAAAATATTAAAAAATGTGAGAAAATAAAATTACAAAGGAAAAAAAAATTACAATGAAAAAAGAAAAAATGAGGGTGACTTACTTGTAATTTGACGTATTCCTTCTAGGACGTGATAGTGTTACCCATTTGCAATAATTAAGTAACCCATTAAACCTTTTTTTAAGTTACCCGAAATCCGTAACTTAATTTAAACGTTTTTTTCGGCGTTTTTTGCGTTTCGGTACGGAGCCCGACTCGCATTTGGCCGGTATTTTCTTCTTGATGCTAACTGTACCTACATTAGATAACTGAAAACTGACGTCAACGACCGCGATATGTCCCACCTCTGTTATATTGTACCAATAGCGAGGGATTCTTTCTCACACGATTTATTCGCTTATTTTTTGACTTTTATTTATTTATTCTGTTGAAAGATTGGTGGGAATATAATTTCACAGTATCAGCAAGCTTAGCTTAGGTAAGTTTTAGGTGAGGTAAAGGCGAGAGCCTTTGCTACAATGTACCGATGGCGCGAATAGGCATGAGCCCGTATACGTCTATTGATCTATAACCTCATGCTATCCAAGGTTTAAAATTAGTCAACGAAAGTTTCAAACACTGTCGTGCCATCGATGCTACGCAACAAAAATAGTTGCACTTTTATTAATTTCTTCCGAAACGTTAGGGTAATGGGTATCAAAATAGTTACAATGTCTACATCTCCGACTGCTCCATCATCTGGAAAATAAAACTCTCCAAACATTGTCGGTTTATTTTCCTCACGTTTAGAACATTTGCAAGCATATGGTCACGAATAGGCAACTTTTATGACCTGTGAAAAGCAAAACATGTCGTTTTCGAGGAACGTCAACAATCTTCTGTAGATTGTTGATGTTTCTAGCTTTATTCAAAGAAATTGAGAACGCAAACAGAACTTTGAAATTGGGGTCGCTTACCTACTTCTTTCTTACAAATACCGATGAACTTGGTTGTAAAATTAAAATACTGTTCACGCCAGTTACTGTCCTAACAGATAGTTCTATAATATAGTTGATTTATTAATGTAGAGTCAATAAAGTTTATGACTTAAGATTGTGGCAGTACGAGATAGATCTGCAAGACACTATTTCTAGCGGATCTAATATTAAACTTCGGTACAGCTACACCACTGCTTAATTCCTGCAATTAACACAATATTCCAACCTAACATACCTAATTCGCAATACACCTGAAGCAGTTCACTTGCTCCAAAACTTTTAAGTTCACAATCTGCTCACTCTTAGATACGTTCAGAAGTTTAGCGACACAATACGGCACATGCATAATGAGAACTGCTTAACGCAACCTCGTGCAGTTCGCAATTAGCAAGACTGTCTTCAAGTAAACTTATTTAAGTTGTTAATTTTGTTTATGTTTTGGATCTTTGCTTAGAGTTCACTTACTTCTTCTCAGTCCTTATTGGTCACGTCAGGGGCTTTTGAGTTCGTAATTGACAACATGTTTTTTAAATTTATTATGGTTTTTGAGAGCAGTGGTGGCCAAATGGTAACGGCCGCAACTTACGAGTTGTAGGTCGTGAGTTCGAACCCAGACAGGCGCTTTACTTTGTGTAAATTATTTCATCACCACTGCCATGTCCTAGAACCAAAAAATTCGAAGACATGTGACATCTACCAACCCGCACTGGGCCCGCGTGGTGGATTACGGCCCAATCCCTCTCAAAGAGAGGAGGCCTGTGTCCCAGCAGTGGGAACATTATAGTCTGATGATGAGATGAATTTTGGTTTTATTGGAATCAAGTTACATTCAACGCAATGTGGATTACGATCCGCCCTGTGTTATGGAGAGGAAGCCTGTATCTAAGTAGTGGCAACATGATAACTATGCTGATTTTTCTAAGATAGTAGTAGATCCATGTAAAGTCCTCACGAAAAGTCAGACTTGGAAAAAAAAAGTAAAGTTTTGTAATTCAAATTTGGCTGAGAATTAGTACTTTTCGAACGTAAAGACACCCCGTCACCCACTTCCTAGTGAAGAAGAAGTGGCGCAACAAACTTCCCAGCAGCACAGCTGTCTATTCAGATAGATAAACCTAATTCTTTACAATAGTAGGTATGTATGTAAAGTAAACATTAATTTCAATCATTTGCCACATGCCAGCTAGTCATGTCAATATACTAACAAATACAATGAAACTATACTCAAGCAATAAATCATCATCTGCCTAGCCTTCTCCCAACAATGTTGGAGTCGGCTTCCAGTCTAACTGGATGCAGCTGAATACCAGTATTTTACATGAAGCGACTGCCTATTTGACCTCAACAACCCAGTCACTGGGTAATACGATACCCCTTGGTAAGACTGGTTGTCAGATTTTCGGGCTTTTGACGACCTGTAACGACTGTCAAAGATCCACAAATGTCAGTATGTAAAGATGGTCACCCATCTACGGACCAACCGTAGCAAGCGTAGCTTAACCTGATGGATCGACCCGTGCAGCTATTGTTACTTAACCACAGGCGTCTCCTATACTATACTCAAGCACTTAATAAAAACTAAAAATTAAAAATGTAAGGAAAGTTCAATACAAAGGTTGATCAGGTAGGAAACATGTTTTCTTGTCTGGGTGTCCTCTGCGTGGAGTGTCAATTATGTTAATTACTTACCTATATATAATTTATACTAGTACTACTAACATTATAATATATTATATTGATTTGTAACAATAACACAATATGGATCTCTGTTGTGCTATTTAAATGAATATTAATTTAATAAAAAAATAAAAGCTTTCAGGCATTAAAGGGCGCGACAGCTTACATATGCAGTGATACAAAATTCATTTAGTTTAAACATTTAAACAGGTAAAACCTCGGAAATCCTAAATACCAACTTCAAAATGAACATAGTAAAGACAACTGTAAAATGAAAGTCTAATAGAGACAGAACAGTTCAATCAGGATTCGGAAAGTTTTGTGTCTCGACACTGTAAAGCACTAAAAATCTTTTATCGGTTCCTCTTTAGTATCGTTTTGTACCGAGATATACAGCAACGTTTAGATGGGCCGAATTTACAGGAGGAATTCTGTGTTGAACCGGAAAGGTATCATGAGGATAAAACATTTTTTGGTAATGGTATCACTACACCGCCACTCACCACCACAACTGCCAAAGCGGTGAAGGAAAACGTTGTGAGGAAACCGGTAAGTATGTCATTGAACCAAAAGCACGAAGACATGTGACTTCCTTCAACCTACACTGGGCCCGCGTGGTGAATAACGGCCAGTTTCTGTCGCAGAGAGGAGGCCTGCCTTAGTAGTAGCAAAATTATTAACTGATCATGATAAACTTATGCCTCTTGTTATGCATAATTGGAACATTTAGTTTCTGTCACGTTTTGGACTGCAACAGAAGACAATAGATTCCAAAATTCCAAAACAACCGTAACTTTTACCATGTTTGTATCCCTAGGAGTGTTTGCTAAAACGGTAGCTAGGCATCCGCGGGTTCCAGAGTCTTCTTGGAACAACAGACTCATTCATCACACCTTTTTAATTCCGTCAATTAAACAATAAAACTTCTGTCCTCCCATATAAACACACAGAAAGCCTCCAAATTAAAGGACCTTATTAAACGTGGTCCTAAACTAAGCCCACCCAATATGTTTTACAAAACGACAAAGGCGTAAAAAACTTTAAATACAGAAGTCACAGTTACAGCCGTACCTTTTGTTAGTACTTTCACAACTATAAGCTCACAATGTCCTGGACTGTAAGTACTATCATAATCAGCCATAACTCTACCGTAGTTTATCACCCTACTAGGTTTTCAGCACTTTTTTACACCGGTACTTTTGTTCAGGCAGTTGGAGTTGAAAAGTTTACAATGTCAGGAGTTTTCTAGGATTTTGTGCTGAAAGTGGGGTAAGTTTTTCTTTAGTAGAGATTTGGGTAGAGGATTTTAGGGGTAGAAATTGAAATTGTATAAAAGAATGTTAGTAAAAACACGAGGCAACGATAAACAACATGAAATGTACGTCATTTTCCAAATTTATACTCGCAGAAGCGTGTTCAGTAATTTGAAATGCGTTTAGATTATTATCATTAACAACGATAATAAAACACGCATAACTTGTGAAAAGGCTCAAAATCGAGTTAAAAAATATGAATACATTGCACCAACTGCCAACTCCCAAACTAATCCACCATTTATAAGCACGACGACGACATCAACATAAGTTGTCACTACGAATCTCTTACAATAATTTTTGGAACATCTCCAATCTAACACTTAAAAAAATGTCCAAAAATCACCGTTTTGGACATTGAGCCAAGACCTAGAACAAAACCAGCTAGAGAAGAAAATCTTGGAACTGTAATGTCACATTTGGAACACAGCCGGAACAATATTATTAATGTTAAATCGTCGCAAGCACTCGGCTGCTATATTGACGATATTTCGTTCACAGTTGGATTAATACCAACAACAGTACTTAATGCGATAAACAGAAATAAAGCACGGTTTCATACTTAATGAGCACTTACTTGACTGATATTGTTCGTTGATTAGATTTTGCTGCCAAGTCTTAGATGTTAGGAGGCGCAGATACACGTGGTCCCACGTCTAGCAAGACTTGAATTTGAACTCGCATAGTTTCAGGAGGTTTCAAGAGGTACCAATGATGACAATGTAATGATAAAGTGAATAATTATGTGGGGTACCTTGTTTTTGGTGAAAGCTCCCGCAAACAGGCGTGACGCGACTCTATTAGGACATTTTATATGAAAACTCCATGGTAATCGTTCTATAAGCTTTAAAGCTTCTGACGGATGTGTATGCTGGAAATAATGCAGTTGCGCTATATAAATATATGAGTATTGCTAAGTTTTTTGCCTCTAAGAAATCAAATCAATCAAATCAAAATATTTTATTTCACATGAACCTGCATGGGCAATGAAACGTCAGAAGCTAGGTGCACGGTTACAATTTGTCGCTTCCTATGGAGAAGAGCCGGCAAGAAATTCCACGGTTACTCTTTAAAAAATAATTGGCTCTTATAATGTTTTCAAATTACAGTGACAATAGGTGTGGGAAGACAGTGCAGGCCTGTCAAAAAGTACCAGGTACTTAGAGGAACGAAAATACAGAATAGAAATTGTCTACAAATCTAGTCTGTAAGGCCTACAACGTTCTCTTATTCATAATATTTAAAAGAATCTACATAAACAAAACGAACCTATGTGAACCAAGTGATCTGATTTCCATGACAATCACTAATAAATTAATAGTCGATATTAAAATTTATGTATAATCTATATACAGGTTGTGGCGTAAATAATGGATAACCCTGAAACTGTCATGCGCGTGCGAGCCCTCACGACGGGGGATGCTGTGGCCCGGGGTGGGGTCGTCTTGGCGGTGTCATTAGACATCGCCAATGCCTTCAACACCCTGCCCTGGAGTTGCATAAGGGAGGCACTCCGTTATCACCGGATGCCGACCTACCTCTGTCGTGTGGTCGAGGCCTATTTGACGGACAGGGCCGTCATCTACCCCAGTCACCTCGGAGAGTGGAACCGGCGAGAGATGTCGTGCGGTGTCCCACAGGGATCGGTCCTGGGGCCGCATCTGTGGGACATCGGATACGACTGGGTGCTGCGCGCCGATCTCCCTAGCGGCGTCAGTGTAGTTTGCTACGCTGACGACACGCTGGTCCTGGCGCAGGGGAGGTCGTACCAGGCGGCGGCCGACTTAGCGACACACGGGGTTGCGACAATCGTGGATAGGATCCGGCAACTGGGACTCGAGGTCGCATTGCACAAGTCCGAGGCCATGTGGTTTCATGGTCCTCGGAATGCGCCACCGACGGGTTCCCAGATAACGGTGGGAGGGGTTCACATCGGCGTCGAGTCGACGATGAAGTACCTGGGACTCGTCCTCGACAGCCGGTGGAACTTCGCGGAGCATTTCCGCCGTTTGGCTCCCAGACTGGAGCGGGCCGGGGCTGCGTTGAAGCGGCTCTTGCCCAATCTAGGGGGGCCAAACGCCTCCTGCCGGAGGCTCTACGCGGGGATCGTGCGGTCCATGGCCCTATACGGGGCGCCGGTGTGGGCGCCTACATTGAGGCGCCAACCAGCTCGCAAGTTGAGGGCGTCCCATAGGGTCATGGCGATCAGAATGATCCGAGGATATCGCACGATCTCCGGCGAGGCGGCGGGCCTCCTTGCCGGATTACCGCCATGGGATCTGGAGGCAAAGGTCCTCGCGCAAATGTGGGAGTGGCGCGAGGAGGCCAAACGCCGGGGCGTTAGTCCGCTGCCGCGGGAAATCGCGGCACAGCGGACAGAGCTCCGGCGGGATCTCATGGTGACATGGAGAGAGCGATTGTCGCAACCCAGTGCTGGGCACGCCACGATTGCGGCGGTAAGTCCCCTCTTTGAGGAGTGGTTTGAGAGGCGGCATGGCGTCCTCACCTTCCGCCTGACGCAGGTCCTCACCGGACACGGTTGTTTCGGGAGGTTCCTGTTTCGGATAGGGCGGGAGGAAACGCCCGGGTGTTTCCACTGCGAAGATCGCCCTGAGGACACGGTGGAGCACACGGTGGCGGTCTGCCCTGCTTGGGCGGAGCACCGCCGTGTCCTCGTGGAGGCGATCGGCGGCGGCGATCTCTCGCGTCCGGCCCTGGTCCAGGCCATGGTACGGAGCGAGAGGGCATGGGGAGCCGTCACCTCCTTCAGCGAAGTAGTGATGCTCGCGAAGAGGGAGGCGGCGCACGTGAGGGAGAGGCAGCATATGCACCCTCGCGACCCCAGCCGCCGCAGGATACGGAGACGCCCTGGGCGTCGGGAATCCCAGGCCGATTTCCGGCCACCGTAGGCATGGGCTTGCGGACGGCGAGTAATGGGTAGCTCGCTGTCCGGTAAGGACCAAGCCCAAGTCGACGGCGCGTTGTGTTCCACGCGCGCCTCAAAGAGATGTCAGCACAAAAAATGATGGGGCCCGCAAGGGCCGATGCCTGCCAGGGGTGCGGGTTTGTTCGAAAGAGACACCACAGCCCCTGGCTTAAGGGCTACTGAAGGAACACGGGTGGGTTTTAGTCAGTAAAAGTCTGACACGCCCTCCTGCTCCACCCAGAGCGGGAGAAGTTATTTGATGATTTCCCACCCAAAAAAAAAAAAAAAAAAAACACCCTGAAACTGTCGATTAGCCAGATTTTTATCTATCATTTACCCCACTTATATCACCATATGCCCATGGATGACTTTTTTTCGATACAGGGGCCCAAAATTACATAATTCCTCAGAAAAAAATGTAAAAATTTGAGAATAAGTATTTATTGCAATGCTATCTTAGAATGTAATAAAAAATCTTGATACTGATCTGATAATACAAAATAATATTCAGGAGTGGCAAAAAAAACAAAACGAGAAAAAATCACTAATTGTAGAAATAGCAGCTGATTTTGTAAGAGTTTATCAAAAATGTCAATAATTTGGTCATTCATCATGCGCATATGGCGTTATAAGTAGGGTAAATGAATCTGGCCAATCGACAGTTTCAGGGTTATCTATTATTTACGCCACACTCTTTTCTCTGTGTATAAAAGGAGAAACTGACTGACTGACAAATCAACGCACAGCCGAAACTACTAGGACTAGGAACGTGACATTTTGCATACGGCTTTCTTTTATAATGTTGGGGAGCACTAAGAAGGGGTTTTTGGAAATTCGACCTTTAAGGGGGTGAAAAGGGGGCAATTTATTTACATGAAAAATCTTATTCCTTGAGTTAACGAGAACTTAAGACATTTAGTTTTGTTCGCATTGAGTAAAATATTTTCAACAGCAAACCATTTCTGTAAGAAATCCGTATCTTTTCTATCTATTCCAAAAATAAGAGAAGTGTCATCAGCGAATAAAATTATATTCGAAAAGGTAGCCATCAGGTAATTCATTAATCAGGTCATTAATACAGACTAGAAATAAAAAAGAGCCAAGAATTGAACCTTATAACATAATTCGTAAGTAGTAATAACCCATAAATGGATCTTGTACGAAATGAATGCATTAATATTATATACCTTCCGTCATAGTCACAGCATGCTTAGACAGTACCTTCCACGCCAATGTTCATAACAATGACGTTTAATCTGTTACCATGGATTCGTATACAATTATCTTTCTGCGTTAAAATTTTGTGTTGCTTATTAAAAATACCAGCTATATCTGACAAAAGTGCCAAAACCTACGCAGTCAACAAGAATGAAGAATAAGAATCTTTATTTGTAAACATAGGGAAGTTATACGGAATGTGAGATGTCACAATATTTAGTTAAGATTCTTTATGTTTTGCTGCAAAGCGTATAAATATTATCAAATTTGTATGTTATTCAATTCATAAACATTTCTATATTAAATAGTATTGAATAAGTTATACACAAATAGACGACAAAATCACATCGCAATAAGTAAAAAACAATTATACAGAAGTCAAAATAAAAAGATCAGCAAAATTAGATTTCAAGTCAACAAAGACATGTCAATAATTAAAAATTATAGTGATATTTATTCTTCAAAAAGTCAGTTATATTATAGGTAATAAGATTTTTGAATAGGTGAATATTTAACATTTTCATGAATTCCAGTATATGGTCGTAAATATATTTAGCAATAAGAAGTTCTGGAAAATAAAGGTGCAGTTTGTTGGATCCGGAAATACACTTTTCATCTTTGAATATGCGTGATTTTTACATTTATCGCAAATATAGGACTATCCCTTCGAAACCAGTACCTACTTATAAGTAGGTACTGGTTTCGAAGGGATAGTCCTTCAGGATCCATAATTTTGCGGATTCGGAACTCACAGCGTCAGAAAATGCAAAAAGTTATTTAAACTACAAAATAATTTGTTCAACTATGAGTTCACTAGTTTGCATCTGTAGTTTTAGTATACCTATTATTTAATATGTTTAGTCTACAAATAATTTTTGTGTGTATTTTTTCTACGTGTCTAGGGATGTTATAAAATTTGGTCCTTTTGGAAAACTTAAGAAGTACATACGTCCTTACTTTGCGTTTTGGGAAAAATATTGCTAAATACAAGTAATTAAATATCAAAGTTACTGAATTAGTAGTTATTTGTAATTATGAATTTAATTTATTTTATACTATGTTCAGCCTTTTTTTAAATGTCATCGAACAGGCCAACCTAGAAGGTAGTCAGCTGCTTAACAGGGCTTTTCGGTGGGTGCCTCAATAAATTAAGCCCTCCAGCTAGGGCTTACTAACATAAAAACTAAGCGACTACCGCTAAGACCCCCATGTTGGGTACAGACATCGGGCTAAGGGCGTCGCTGGGGGAGGACAGCAAGGGACGGGCTGGATCGGAATCATTTAGGAACGAATTTAAAGTAACAGGCACAGCGGCGCGGGCTGGCTCGAGAAATGTTTTTGGTTCTAGAAGAGGGCATCTTGTTATACCAGACTTCGGAGAAAAATCAACAAAAAGACATTCACGTATAGTGTGTCACTAGTCTAACTCCTTAATGACATTAGCTTTGTTTCAACTAGACAGCATCTTTAAGAAATTGTCTTTGTTCGTAACAACAACAAAAGCATCGTTAATATTGAATTATATTAGAGACCATTTTCTCTAATAAATTGACTGAAAGTTCTTTGAGTCAGCTAGGTCAAGGACGTTAGGTCGGTTCAAGGTGAACAAGTGTCTAAGTGTAAATAAATTAAAAACAGAAATCTCAGAAATCACATTTTACTTGTCAACTTATTAACAAAAAAACATCTGCCTTTTGTCAACTAAGTTGGAGACGACTTTCTAACCGAAAACAATTCATTATTTGCCTAGCCCTTTCCCAACTATATTGGGGTCCAGTCTAACCGGATGCATCTGAATACCAATATTTTATATGGAGCGACTGCCTATCTGACCTACACAGGGCCCAGTCGTTACGCAATACTATAGTATTCCGCCCGAAAGTCTGACAACCAGTCTTACCAAGGGGTATACCCCTTGGTAAGACTGGTTGTCAGACTTTCGGGCGTCTTCATAAGTCAAAGATCGACTAATGACAGCCGGGACTAACGGCTTTAAGTGCTATCTGAGGGACGGAGGGGTCTTGGTATGTAAAAATGGTCACCCATCCACCCAAACCAAAACGATTAATAATGCCAACTTGTTTCATAGAAAAAATATTACTTTAAGAACCCAAGTACGAAGCGAAATCGAAATCATGAAGATAGGCAGAGAGAAAAGCAAAAACATAAATCAATCTGTTATGAGTAATGCAGGATTTTCGCGGAACTGTAATAATTGCTGTTATTCCTGTTCAAATTGTTAAATTTCTACGTACTGCACATTAGTGCAGATACAGAGCGTCGCGTTTCGTAGAAAATCAACAGTAAGCAGAACTGGAACTCGCGAATCGATGTTTCTAAATAATTAAGGCACCTATTGTTCTGCTGGCGTAGTTCATTATTTGTTTCTGACCCCATTTCAGGTATTTAGGTTTGAGGTAGTAAATGGTCTGCTGCAAAGAAACCACTGTACTTTTCCTCTGGGCGCTTTTTATAGTAACAATTTTTTTTTTGGCGAGAGTAGCCCTTTTAAGGGTAAATTTGTTTTCCCCAAATTGTGCAAAACCATAGGAGCCAAGAAAAAAAAAACAAAGTTCAGAAAATATCTGAATTGGTGGAATATTGGGTGAGGAAGATCACGTGGTGAGTCTATATGTGATTCCAAGCAATAATGAGGTCTATAGCACATTCCAGGTTAAGGCCAACAATCCAAAACTCGAAGGTCAAGTAATTTTTATACTAAAAAGCTACATGGAATTAGGCAAAGTCGCCGGAGCCCCGCTTCGGTGGGCTCCTACTTCTGCGTAGTTTAAAAGAGAATAACCACGAAGAGGATAGCTGGGTGTTTGTTCGCTAGTTTCGCTTGCTCACTAGAGCCCGCCATCTTCTTCTAACCTAACTTGTGCGAGCCGGAGTACCCTGTCTAGAGCTCGCTTCGCTCGCTCTTGCATCCAAGTTCTCCTGGTGTCATTTGTTGTCTTACCACGTCTAGATGTGTAACTTTTGGATAATTTGTTGGTGTAGTGTTCTGAAACTTTTAGATTATTTAGTGTGAAATTTTGCCAAAGTGTTTTACTCACAAACGTATACGCTACAAAATCGTGAAGCTCCGAACGAGCGAGACGAAAAGTACAGTGGAGCCGCTGCAAATATTATTAGTCACTTACAAAAAAATAACATAAATTAGCTTATTATCCAGGTAATGCAGTAAGCAGATTGACAGTTAAACATCAATTTTATACCTACGTTATGTGTAGCTTAACATATTATTTATTATAGAGGTGCGCCTATAGTTCACACACATTTAGCCAGTAATGTTTAAATGTCATAGGGGGCGAACCTATTGCCATCAAACGGGCACAAATCTAGACTACGGGATCTTCTATTCATAGTAAATAATTTACGAATACTATCAAATTCTAGTTACCTGCCACTTATGCTCCAGTTGTTACATTCCGCTTCAATACATCAAATTAATTGATATGCTCCTAAAACATTCCAATCAACTTAGCTGTATTCCACTTTGATGTCATGTCACTGAATATTGTACTCGTCCCGTTTCAAAGCTTTGTGAAGGCAGAGTTGCCAGGTGATTTTTTGAAATACTGCTGTATTTTAAAACTATTTCAGTTTTTGGTATTTTAAATAATGATCATTGTAGTTCATTGCACAAATTTTAAATAACCCCGGGGTGGGTAAAACCTTTTTAATTCGTTGTAGGCCCCAGCGAAAACTTAAGCCCAACTATGACAAAAACCCCAACTAAATAATAAGTAGACAAGACATAGATTTCGGTGTTTTTAAGGTTTTCATAAAGCTGGTCTCATACGTCATTGCTAAGTCATGAAATTAAGGCATAAATAGTTCCGTTTGGCTTCTCGGTAGTCTGGTAATAAACGTAAGTTCGAATTGGTTGAATATCTCTTTCGAGGTTTAGGCATAGTAGTTACCTAGGCTACTTACCTAGGTGTATTATTCTTAACATATTGTTGGAATAAATGCATTTTAATAGGCTAAAAGTAAACTTTGTAAACAAGTTACTATTATTATAAATTAGAGGATTATATCCAAGATAAGAATGCTTGGAAACATGCTGGTCCTGTTTCACAGGATAATCTAGAGTCTAGACAAAATCAAACTGGTTGCTAATTTATTTGTATAATTAATTATATTAATTATACTGACACACTGAATAATAATTACTTGTTAATGTTCTAGGAAAATTCTATATTTACTTTTACAATGTTCGTAAATTTTTATGTGAGCACCATGTATCTATCATAAAATTAATTTATGTGATTATTGCTTCAATTGTATTATTTTTACCTAGGTATTTTGGTATGGTAATTTTATTCTGGGTGCATCGTTTTCACACATAATTATATAATTAATGAATGATAAATATTGTACACAAAACAATTTAAAAGAGTAACTGTGGAGTTTCTTGCCCATTCTTCTCCATACAAAACTACATTTTGGAAGGAACGACTAGAATCAATTCTATTTTATTGTAAATGTTGACGTTCAAAAGTGCCTTCTATGTGCCTATTTGAAATAAATGCTTCGACTTTGAGGCGCAAATAAACTTTTGTTTTTGACCTTTGTCATCCGATGCATTCTGACAGATCATTCACAATTTAATCATAAAATATGTCTGTAGAACGTCCATTTCAGTGTTGTGTTAATAACCTTACTTGTTTGCGGGGGGGCTCAGTAACCGTGGATTCCAGCCACGGTGAAGCCAAGAGGAACCCAAAGGTGGGGCCGCTCGTCAGGGCTTTTGCCTTCACGCCATTGACGTAGCGGCCAAAAAGTAGGTTACGGTGAGGTGCACCGCAACTGAGGTGGGCCGCGATGTCGAATGGGAGACATCGCGGCTGTGGGTTACGGGCTGCGGTAGAGGAGGAGTGCCGGTGCTTCTGAGCAGCGCTCTTCCCTTCCGTGGCCTGGACGGGGCCACCACCGTTTGATGGCGGACGCGGTGGGGCCGCAGGGGAAGAGGAGTGTCGGTATAGCGTCAGCCGCTCTTCCTATCCCCTGCGGCCGAAATGTAGTAGACGGGACGGCGCGTTGTGTTCCACACGCGCTCCTCAAAGAGATGTCAGCACAAAAAATGATGGGGCCCGCAAGGGCCGATACCTGCCAGGGGTGCGGGTTTGTTCGAAAGAGATACCACAGCCCCTGGCATACGGGCTACTGAAGGAACACGGGTGGGTTTTAGTCAGTAAAACTCTGACATGCCCTCCTGCTCTACTCAGCAGGAGAAGTCATTTGATGATTTCCCACCCAAAAAAAAAACCTTACTTGTTTTCTTATTATATCTTATATTTTAACTTAAATATAATATGAACATATATTTATTCTTTAAAAACAAGATGCACATTGCAAAAAAACAATATAATTAAAAACACAGACTAATACAAAGTGGCCAAAAGCCTCGTACTTAACACATAAATGTTAAAACTTCTTGCTTGCTGTCATCACTTGAATGTGTTGATATAACTTTTAACTTCTGGATAAAATAAAAACTACCATTTCTAATGCAAAATACCAACACCTGGCAACACCCAATGAAAGTGCAATACTTCATCGGAATTACTCAAACGTAAACGCGCTGTCAAAGGGAGTGCGTCTATTTGACATTGCTATTAATGCTCTCGAGTACCTATCTCATAATACCAGGTGTTATTTCGTTCCTGGTATCATAATTTAATAACTATACAACATTACTTTAAGGATAACATCACCCCCCAGGAGGGAGGCCTATGTCCAGCAGTGGACGTCTTTCGGCTGAAATGATGATGATGATGATGATGATTACTTTAAGGATACGCGAAACCTGAATAAAGTTTGTTCAGAATAAGTAACTGAATAGATTCCAATAATTTTTACACCGTGTTCTATTTTTTCCGAAAAAAATTGCAAGTGTGATGTAAAGTGTTATGATCAGTTACTTACAATAACATCGCCGTACGGTTAGGTACCTACTGCCTAATTAATATAAATGAGCACAATACGACGGTGGACGCGCGGGAGACGCGGGGGCGCCGCATGGTGATCATGTTTGTGTAGAGAGCTAGGTAACTTAACAAGCTTTTAACTTTGTGATTTTTCAAGAAACAGTTTTGAAATTTCGTACTTAGATTCTTTACATAAAAATACTCGACACGTGTTTCGGGCTTCGCATTTACTAAAACTAGGGGTTTACTAAATGCGAAGCCCGAAACACGTGTCTGTTGATGAATGAAAGGAGTACCTCGTTGGTCTTATGGTCGCAAACGCTACTGCTGAGATTTCCAGGTTTAGTAGTAGGTTGGGTTTTAGTAGTAGCCTAAAGTCTGGGTTTGATGCTAATAGGCTCTGCCCCTAGTATATGGGACGGAAACATAACTGGCGAAATTTGGGTGTATTATATGTATGTTCTGCGTAACACTTCGGGTTAAATTGTACATCTTTACCTCTTGAAGGATCAGCAAAGTTAAACATAGAAAGCGAAGATTTAATATTCAGGGTGGCAGGGACATCGACGCGAATTTTTCGTCGGTTATTAAAAGGTGCTGTTCCGAACATTTTGGCATAGGGATTGCTTTTATCACAGAAGACATTTTTGTTTTGATACTCGACGTAGGTAATATTTCTACGCTAGGTCTAGAATGATGTGCCGAATTTATGGTCACAGTTTCCGCATCACAGGGTGGCAACCCTGTATAATAAGGAAGTATGGAGCAATACAAACTGTGGTATCTTATTTGTAAATTATCAAAAAGCTTATGATTGAAAATTTTTGCTGTTATCATATCATGTAAAATATTTGTAATTATTGCGATTTAAGTTTGTTTTATGATGATGACTGTGAATTGCTGGAGAAGTACGTGAAAGAAAACTTTTGTAATTGCCAGTTCTGTAGATGGAAGACCATCTTTACGTATCAAACCCCTCCGTGCTCCGGAAAGCACGGACCCGGCTGTAATTTTTGAATCTTTGGCAGTCGTTACAGGTTGTTCGAAGATCGAAAGTCTGACAAACCAGTCTTACCGAAAGGTAGTCAATTACACAGTAACTGGGTTGTGGAGGTCAGGTAAGCAGTCGCTGCATGTAAAATACTAGTATTCAGCTGCATTCGGTTACAGTGGAAGCCGACCTCAACAAAGTTGGGAAAAGGCTAGTAAGATTGATTGATTAAACTTACACAATACACGTATACATATGCAAAAAACCCATAAGGCCGGTAATGACAATGAGATACACTAAAAATAAGTCCACTTTTGGACAAGTTCCAATCGGCAGAGTTCGTATATGTAAAGTTGGTGTTTTGTTTGCTCCGTGCTTTGAGGCGTGATTGCTGTATCGTTTCCATACGGGTGGCATACATTTGTTCCTTTTTGTTCGTTTTCAAGTTGAAAATATAAATTGTTTGTGAAACTTGAATACTTGATATTTGTATTTTAATGTTTTTCTTCGCTAGTTCTAGGTAACAATTGGGATGTTTTTTTAATTGTGAATGTAGTACAGTCAACACAGCGTTCGCAGACGCATACGTCGCAACACTTAAATGCTTTAACATAGTACTTACTCATAGTACACACACATTTTGACAGTAATGTTTAGGTCCCATATAAAAGGGAGCGGGTCTTTTGTCATCGATCGGGCACAAATCAGACACCATGCTGCTACCGAGAATTCAGATGGAAAAATAAAACATAAATACACTATCTACTATTTATTGTTCAACATTTAAATTTTTCTTCTTAGAGTGCCAATGAAAATCTAAATGGCAGTCCAGAATTTAATCATGTGTTTGGTGTCAACACTAGCGTCCATCAGCTCCTGTAACGTGCATACGACAGGACAGGCAAAATTGCAGTACACCTTAAAAGTTTAGTGTGCGAGACTGAAGCGGGACTGGGTGGGCCATACCTTTATTTTGCATCCAGATAGATGGGCCAGGATCGGCATATACATTAGGTGCTTGAAGACGAGCGTCTTCACCAAGGCAGGCCTAAGAAACGGTGGCTTAAAGATTTGTACTCATTCTTAACTGATTGGACGAAGAACCGTACAGCATAAATAAAAGTGGAAAAATATGGGAAACAAGATAGGTTAACTAAAAAAAAGGGTTGCCATAATGGAGGTGTTATTCTTAAAAGTGATCATTATTATTAAGTTAGTCTTATCCTTTATGAAGGTAGCAACTACACTACTATTCTATGCTGTTGTGTAGTGAACAAATATCGTGTATTTGCAAGCGATGCATAACAACCAACAAACTTTCAGCTACCAATCTACTAAACTGAACAACTAGACGGTACAGTACAGTCGTTCACAAAGCTGTTGCTCGTAGAAATAAGTATTTCCACTCAGACGTTATTTTACTATTTTCCAAATTGTTTTTTTTTTATATGCCTGAATACTGACAAACGATAATTTTGTTCGTCTGATAAAAGTTATGAGTCGAAAGAAGAATCAGCCCCAAGTTTGATGTAAGTTTAAAGTGGTTGATGTACTCGTAAGTCCTTATGATATTGAATTTATTTATTTAAAAACACACGTTTTGTTCTTAAAATTATACAAGGCACACTATTAGACCTCTGGGGTCTGTCTTAGCATGCCATGGTCTGGAATTACTCAACGCGCTACTAAGAAATTAAGGTAAAATGGAGTTGTAATAATCTTTGAGCTTGTGTTTTACGTTTTTCCTGTTCATTGAGTCGCGAATGTCTGAAGGTATTTGGTTTAGTAAGACGGGTATTGTGAAGGATGCAGTGCGCCTACCATAAAAGTTATTTTTACGTGGCACTTTAAGTGATTTTACTTTTGACTGACGGGTGTGCACATCATATTTCACTGGAATCTGGATCTCAAAGTTGTCAAAATGTTCGATGAGAAACAAGTACTCAGCGCGGGCTTGAACTGGTAATACATTGCAATGTTTAAACAGACCAGTATAATTATCGCGGTATTTATTTCTTACATACTTTGGTACCACCAATTTCAGCAGACGTGTTTGTAGATGAAATTGTTTATTCTGTAAAAAGGATATTTCGAATCACTTTGACACGTAGTATTAAGAAACAAAATGGCTAGATGGAGTTGACTTTCCTATCTGGCTAACCCAGAGAACAAATGGCGGAATAATTTCACAACTCTAATATCATCTCATTTTCATTAGCAGCAATAAAGCTTCTTGCGCAAGATGTAATTCAAGAAATTACAACTATGTTACTTGTGTTCATGGCTGGATCCAACGTTTAAAACCTCAGGGGATGCTCAAGTCTTTTCACTAATTCACCAAACCAGCTGATAACGTTCGATTGCACTCATTCAGGCTACGCATCTATAGACATGTTTCCCCTAGGACAGTTACGAAAGTTTTCTTGGATCCAATACTACGCATTTGCCCTCATCATCATTTCAGCCGAAAGACGTCCACTGCTGGACATAGGCCTCCTCCAAAAGAGGGGTTTGGCCATAATCGCCACGCTTGGCAGACGGGTTGGCGATCGCAGTATGGTGGTAAAACATAGAGAACGCTGCTGCCCATTCTTTAGTAAGTCTCTTAGTCGCCTTCTTCGACACCCACGGGAAGAAATGAGATGGTGCTATTCTTTCACGCCCGACACCACACGGAACGCATTTGCCTTGTAGTTTTCTAATTACCACTTTAGATTCCAAACCAACACTTGCAACACTCATCTCTTACACAAATTGTAATGACTTCTCGCTTCACCAGTACTCAGCTCAATTTGTGTTCAACTAATGCAATACATATACACAGCGGCGAACTGTATAAACATTGCTAAACCAGATACAAGCGCGCGTTTAGCGTTCACCACTGTACGATGCGACTTTTTTAAGTTAGAGGGATTTTATGTGAATTGCAACCGATTGCAACCGATCTTAAACCTATATTTATAACGTTAAATTTTGATTGAGAAGGTATGTAATAGCAAATGGATAAAAAATCAACCCAGTAACATTATTACTTTAAAAAAAAAAGATTTTATGAACACGAAGAGAAAATTGGAATACGTCGCAAAAAGTCAAAAGTATTCATTTCTTGAAAATGCAGGGTGGCAGGGACATCCACGCGCAAACCGAAACCATTAATTCAGAAACGTAGAATTTTTTCGTGCACTAGCAAAAATAGAACTGATTTTTAATCCAAATCAGATCATATCAGGTCAAAATGTATGATAGAGCAATTTTTTTTTCAATTACCGACGGAAAAGTTCCACGCAGGGGGTTTTAGACTGAATCCCTGATAACAAGCTGTGCGTCGATGTAACTACCGCCCTGTATAATAATATTATTGTGTACAAGCTGTTCGTGCCCGGGGCGTCGCCCGGTTAAAGTTCATTGTTCTATCTCCAGTGGTTTAGGCTGTGCGTTCTCTATCAGTGATATCCGACATTTCCGGTGGATAAAAAAAAATGTATTATACAAACCTCGTCTTGACGATTACAAACAAAACAGAAAGCCAAGTCGGTTGAGCCGTCCTCAAGTCTTCATAAATGCGGCAATTGATATTAATTTATAAAATGTATGTATCACAATAGTTTATAGTAGCCACAAGTCTTTTCTGGAATACCAATAAGTGCATAAAGGTAGATTGAACGTATGAAAATGTATGTAAAATCAGAGAATTATTAAAATAGTATTATTCAACAACTAACTATTTACACTAGGTACCTACTAAATTAAACAACTTATTGCCGACTGGTCGATATTGCACGTGACAAGAGGACTAGCTCGTTCTTTGCCCAATGAATTAGCACTGCCAATAAAGATGGCAATGCGGCCAGTCTTCTGGGCACGTTTCCGGATGATAGCGATGCGGACGAGTTCATACTTCCCCTGTTTTTTATTTTTTTTATTTAGCTGTATGGTCAAATAGTTAGTCATTTAATTTAGTATATCATGTAAATAATTAGTTGTGTTATGTATTGTTTATACGCATTTTAATACATGCATAATCTGCCTAAACTGTTACCACTGCTGGGACGAAGCCCTCCTCCCTGTTTGAGAGAGTAGCCACTCCTCGCTGGCCAGTGCAGGTTGGTATATGGACATCCGACTTCATCACGATATTGTCCTTCGCCGTTTGGAGAGAAGTGGTGATGAAATAATTGACACAAAGTAAAGCATCACCACCAACTAGATGGACCGATGACTACAAGCATGTGGATGGGACAGACTGGATACGGAAGGCGGAAGAAAGGGTGTTGTGCCGCAGCCTGGAAAAGTTCTTTGTCCAGCAGTGGACTGCTATTGGCTGAGTTGCTTGATTGATAACACCTGTCTGGTTCAAACCTACAACTCGTAAGTCACGGCCGTTTCCACTAGGCTACCACTACTCCCTTTTAATGTATCATCATGTATCATCATCATTTCAGCCGAAAGACGTCCGCTGTTGGACATAGGCCTCCCCCAGGCTCCGTTTTAATGTATATGAAACAATAAATAGCTAACCACTGTTTGAAACAACTACATACATAAACAAATAGGTATAAACTGTGAAGTGTCAAGTAATTAACAGCATAACTTTTCTATTGCTACTCAATTAGTCTGCCTAACAGACGAAGTGATTAATAAATAAGTGCATAAGTACATCTACGTTCGAATGAATCGTCATCATCCTATAATTCCGCGATCTAAACAATCCCAAACAACAGACGGGAAGTGAAGTGAGCAATCTATTGTGTATCGGCCGTAAGTCCGTCTGTAAGTCTGAACCGAACGTACTATACAGCCAAGGAATGGACCCGACACGACGTCAAGTCTCGAATTTGCATTCCAAATTCACCAATTGACTGAGTACGGGCGCCACGACCGCCGCCGGGTCACACCGTACTGTAATCGGATTAATGTTCGTAGTTGTTTGATCGGGACCTGATGTTGTGAGGAATCGTAATTGTGAAGGTACGGAGAGGAGATTACCATCTTAAATTAATTTTGAAAGCGTAGGATAAAGCGTCGAAGGAAATAATTTTGTAATTTGTGACGATGGTTACCTAAATGTAAAGAAGTAGGGAGACTAGTCATCATCGGCTGTCTAGCCTTTTCTCAATTTTGTTGGGGTTGATTTTCTGTCGGCTCCAGCGACTTGAATACCAGTATTTTACATGGAGCGACTGCTCATCTAACCTCCTCACAGTTACTGGGTAGTACCATATCGCTTGGTAAGACTGGTTCTTAGACCTTCGGGTTTCTGAAGACCCGTAACGACTGTCAAAGATCCATGAATGAAAGCCGGGACCAATAGCTTCATGTGCTTTCTGAGGCACGGAGGGGTCTTTCTATGTTAAGATAGTCACTCATCCATGGATCGATCACGGCAAGCATAGCTGTACCTGATCTTTCGAACAGTGCGCTGGTTCTTACTAAGCCACAAGCCCCCAGGAAGACTGTTAGGTAAGTTTCAGCAAGAAAATAAAAAACTTCAACGATGGTAATCTAAATCCTGAGAGAAGACTGCAACTGCAAGGTTGAATCTCCAGAAGAGAACGATAACCAACATAAATTATAGATATAACGAAGAAAAAGACCTTATCAAATACTTACTGAGTTCATATTTCGGACTGAAAATGGTTTGATTGAAATAAATGCTTTGAGTTTGAGAATATATGCCAAAGTAACAGGGGGTAATTGTGAAATGCACTAACAGAAGGAATAGTTTTTATATTGATAATTCCACAACATTCATTTCGTTATTTACGTTGCTGAGCAGACTAATTTTTCCAACTTATGAAGCAATGAATTATTAATATCCTTCAAAACGATTCAGATTGTGATTAATTGCGTAATACGCGATTAACTAAAACTAATATTTCATCCAAAATGTTCACATTCCGCATTCTCAAACAGCATCACGGTGTAACAGTCACCCATAGTAACAAGACTGACTATAAATTTCTATTCCTTACAATAGTTACAGAGATTGCACCTGGGATCTGTCTTAGTGGTCTTAGTCTAAACTTGGACCAAAGATAAATCCCTCCGAAGTTTACCGCCGCGAGCAAGAAACGACAAATTGAGTTATCAACTTGAGGGAATACCTTCAGATCATTTCTCTGCTGTCGAAAAATAAAAAAAGGTACGTGAGCTTGTCAAGATTTTTGTGAGAACAAAGATGGGCATCTTTTAAGGTAAAAAGTTTGTCTGTGGTTTTTTGTTTGTTTGGAAGGATTTTTAATTTGATTTTAGAATATAAGCAAAGTAGCCAGGCCTAAATATCCATTTTTCTTTTTTAATGGATAGCATCATTAGATATTATGTTGTTTCATCGAGCTGTCTGATAAAAGGATGTTGCATGCTGGATTGCACTCATTTGGTAAGCTTTTAGCTTACTATGTTGGAGTTGGCTTCCAGTCTAACCGGATGTAGCTGAATACCAATATTTAACATCAAGCGACGGCGTATCTGACCTCCACCACCCAGCTATTGGGTAATACGATGCCCCTTGGTAAGACTGGTTGTCAGACATTCGGGCTACTGACGACCAGTAACGACTGTTACTCGTAAAAATGCACGAATGACAAAATCAAAATCAAAAGTCATTTATTTAAACTAGGCTGAGAGTCAGCACTCTTTGAACGTCAAAATTACATAAGTCAGTCCCCCCAAAAAGAATTAGCTGGGAAGAAGTGGCGTTACAAAGTCCCCACCAGCATAGCTGTCTGTTAAGTTGGAAGAACTTGATTCTGTACATAAAGTAATTAACATGTAATTAGCTTACACATAACGAGTAGGTACACAATTACATGCTCTGAATACAAACCTCAATTAACAATTACAACAAAAAAAACAGGATTTGCATGCTATATCTACCTTTAAACGAGTAATTCTTGTTTATATGTACATAATATATTATAATCTGAATCTCGGAAACGGCTCGAACGATTTTTATGAAATTTAGTATGCAGGGGTTTCGGGGGCGATAAATCAATCCGTGTATTCCCGTTCGTCCCACCGACTTCGTCCCCGGCGTGGGACGAACGGGAATTTACAAAAATAATATTAAATTTGTTCCCGATCGTCCCATTCGGGATTTTAGAGGGACGAATGGGAATATGGCCTAAGATTAGTGCCATTCGTCCCACTAAATAATTTTGTGCGTGAAGTGTTTAATCGTTGATTAGTAGTTTACTTTAACATTTTTCGTGATATTTCATGGCCCTGGGTTTTTTTTTTGGGGTAGGAAATCATCAAAGTACTTCTCCCGCTCTGGGTGAAGCAGTAGGGCGTGTCAGACTTTTACTGACTAAAACCCACCAGTGTTCCCTCAGTAGCCCGTATTAGGGGCTGCGGTATCTCTTTCGAACGAACCCGCACCCCTGGCAGGCATCGGCTCTTGCGGGCCCCATCAGTTTGTGCTGACATCTCTTTAAGGCGCGCGTGGAACACAACGCGCCATCAACTTTGGCTTGGTCCTTACCGGACAGCGAGCTACCCATTACTCGCCGTCCGCAAGCTCATGCCTACGGTGGCTGGAAATCAGCCTGGGATTCCCGACGCCCAGGGCGTCTCCTGCTGTGGCTAGGGCCGTGAGGGCGCCTCCCTAGCGTTCGCCCCACACACGGCGGTGCTCCGCCCAAGCCGGGCAGACCGCCATCGTGTGCTCCACCAGCTCCTCAGGGCGATCTTCGCAGTGGAAACTCCCGGGCGTTTCCTCCCGCCTTATCCGAAACAGGAACCTCCCAAAACAACCGTGTCCGGTGAGGACCTGCGTCAGGCGGAAGGTGAGGACGCCATTCCGCCTCTCAAGGCACTCTTCAAAGAGGGGACTTATCGCCGCAATCGTGGCGTGCCCAGCACTGGGTTGCGACAATCCCACTCTCACATGGCTCTAGGTGGGGATGCGCCGGCGATGCCGCTACTAAACAAAAGAGTGCTGATAACATTGTGTTATTTGCGTAAACCCTATTGGTTTACCTGGCATTCTCTCCCTTTAGTATCCTTAAATTAGACCGGTTAGGTTAGTGTTGACAAAACAATGAAACTGCACGGGTTTTAATGTAATAATATATATTCTACACAAATCCTGTGGAAAACTACTGATGTATGTAATTACATTTTTGTTATGAATATTATTAGAAAGCCTACACAGTTAATACTATTTTGACTCATGTCTTATTAATTTATGTACGGTATCATGTTTGTATTCTATTTTATTTTACATATATTAAAAATAATTCTAAATTACATTACTAATAATGATTAAATTCTGTTTTTTAGAGCTCAACAATGTCACAAGAAGCGCATCTTGGTCCCGCTAGTAGTGCATCTCTTTGGGATTTGTGTGCAATAATTATTATGGCCTTCATTTAAGATCTCAACTACTTTCTACACATGTGAAATTTTTATTATTGTTACTCTTATTATGTTTTATGTTCATGTGTTTTCGCCTTGACTTTGTGATATTTTGAGTATTTTGATTTTGAAACTGTTATAGTTAATTGACGTTTTTTATGTGTAAAATTAATGAGTAAACTGTTCTGATCACTTACATTATGTTTAACGCAAAAATGTGCCACTGTATACCTACATATGGACGTGTGACTTCGTAATAATTAGGGCGGTTCTTTTATAAAAAAGTTCGACAATGATTTTTAATCATAATTTTTAGTTTTATGGAGAATTTTATGAGTATTTTGATACCTAGGTACGTAAAGTTGAATCGTAAAGGTGATTTTTATAGTGGGTTACATGTTTGTTAAATCTTAGTTTAAATAATTTATCTGTATTTTGTAGCATGTAACTGTTTTTTGTCCCTAATAAAAAAACCACTGGGTTTTGTTAAACATACATAAAAAGTTTTTTTTTTTTAAATATGTTTACATTTGAAAACAGTTTTCCAACTTAAACTTACCTACATATATTGTACCACAACGAATCCAGTGTCTCCTAAGTAATATTAACATAGAACTCTTACATTCCAAACAAATCCTATATAACCACAAGAAATAATACGAATTCATCAATTTAGAACAAACACGTATATACAGTACAAAAAGACATTCATTTAAAAACGTTATTAACCGCTCGGATTCACGCCAGCAACGTATATATGGCAGTTAATTAATCAAAAACAACGTGAACAAACGTTTAGATGTGGCGTCTCGACGTTTCTTATTAGACTCGCGTACCAAAGTCAAAAGTTACCCTTTCATCGTAATTTAAATACCCTAAAGTTGAGTCCACAATGTAAACTTGATACAAACGCTTTACGACAGACCTCTTCGAATATTAGAAGGAATTTCGTTAATTTATTTCAATTTTCGCTTTTCATGTCGTATTATCGTTGCCAATTATCTGTACAAACAAAGGGCGTTTTCATTGTAAGCGATATTTACTTAGTTAATTTCTTGCAATATTTCTGAGTTCAAAGTCATTGGAATTTCAGATGAACCAATGGAATTAAGGATATTTCTTGGAATTCGTTAAATTGGTTAGGAACGTCTTGAGGGACAGACGCTTGTCTTTCTATAATAACTGTGAGGTAGATCGTTCTGCTCAGAGGGATTCTTGTTTTGGAGGTCTTCTGTATTACATTCTATAGAAATGTTAAAATTGTTATCGACATGTTGTTTGTTGGAGTAGTTAGGAGGGTTCGTGGTTTTATTATACTTGGTAGACATTACACTAAAAATTGACGCTACATTTACATACAGGGTACATACATGGCAGTGACATCGACGCGCAATCTTTTACCATGGATTATTAAAGAGAGAAGCTTTTTCATACATTTTGACCGTGGAGGTATTGGATCCAAATAGTTGATTTGTTATTAATGACCGAGGAAATAAATCTACCCTAGAGGATCCAAAATCAGGTGCTGATGAATTCATTGTTCTACTCGTAGTTATCGCGTAGATAGAGATTGCGATCTCTGCCACCCTGTATAGGTATAAGCTGTACTAAAATGTTATTTGTCTAAATAATGTAAGTAAGCTCATGGTATCAGAACTTTGCTCTTCAGGAACCCAAATGACCCCAAAGGCATTGATATGAAATAAAGGCTTGTTTTGGTATTCCTTCTTCCCATACACTTTGTTAACTCAAAACATGTTTGCATATTTTTAATAATTGTTGCTTGTAAATTTTGGCTTTCATAGCTTGATCATATTTTATCTGTATTTGTTTAGAAACTTATTCATTGCGTGCAACACTAGTTCACTACTTGTATTAGAAACCAGAGTGTATTGGGATAAGAAAACGAGCAACGTATCGTTACAGCTGTTTATTTTTAATAAGACTAACTCAAAAATTCACTGACTTGTCCTTTTAAAATCTTCTTACATCTACAAACGTCAAATAGTGCTAAGCAACTTCCGGAAACAAACTATTTAATATTATTTTAATCAAGTTTGCAACCGACTTCCGTTCACTAACTAGATAAGGTATTTCTAATACCGGAAGTCAGTTGCAAAGATTTTTACCTAAATAAAACATTTACAAAATAATATGCGCCAATCAACAAGATTTAGTTATATTATAACCAAAAGCTAACATTCGGCCTTCCTGACATTAAGTTTGTCCTCAAACTGTAGATAACACAAACAATTTGGTGCTTACTTGTTCCATCAATATCATAGCAGACCTGAATATTAGCTTTACAACATTAAATACATATCGTATTTTGTTCTCATTTTCATTAAATTATTCATACTTCTCAATATTAAATTACATACGTCACTCATTGCAAGCTCAACTGATCACGCGCTCTCACCTGTCAGCCACCACACGACTTACAATTGGCAACTCATAATATCTCAACATCACATTCTATCCTCGCCAAACATTGCACCGCAAGCTTCACTGGCCAAGCACTCTCACTTGCCAGCCACTATACGACTTCCAATGTTTGACATCACATTCTACCTTTGCCAAGCATTGCACCGCAAGCTTCACTGGCCAAGCACTCTCACTTGCCAGCCACTATACGACTTCCAATGTTTGACATCACCTTCTACCTTTGCCAAGCATTGCACCGCAAGCTTCACTGGCCAAGCACTCTCACTTGCCAGCCACTATACGACTTCCAATGTTTGACATCACATTCTACCTTTGCCAAGCATTGCACCGCAAGCTTCACTGGCCAAGCACTCTCACTTGCCAGCCACTATACGACTTCCAATGTTTGACATCACCTTCTACCTTTGCCAAGCATTGCACCGCAAGCTTCACTGGCCAAGCACTCTCACTTGCCAGCCACTATACGACTTCCAATGTTTGACATCACATTCTACCCTTACCAAACATTGCACCGCAAGCTTCACTGGCCAAGCACTCTCACTTGCCAGCCACTATACGACTTCCAATGATTGGCGTAGGCTCAAGGTGGGAAATGCACCGTGGGACTTCGCTGGCGGTTGATCACTCAGCGTGAGCTTCATCAACACTTATCTATTAAGCCAACCACCCCACGACTTCCATGTCCTAATCATCTATTTCTGGTAAGTACTTCCTTTAATCATTTAAATTTCGTATAAATCAATGCATTATCTCTATTATTATTAACACAGTAACTACTAACAAAAGAACATATTTATTTCATATTACTTCTTCACTTTCAAGCAATAATTTAATCATACTATTTACATACATCATACTAGATTACATACATCAACTCTATTTTCATTGTTAATTTTACTTCTTTTTTTTTTCAGGTTAAATGTATCATATGAAGAAATCATATATTTAAATCATAAACCTGTCGATTTTCTTAATGATATATCACAATTTTCCGTTTAAATAACCTATGACCAATTACATTATCTACCGTTAATGTTTTTTTTTTTTTTTTTTTTTTTTATTTATCACCTACCTAATCATTCTTTTTCAGAATCAGATTCTGAACTCATTTCATTAATAATAGGTCTTTACCTATGAAATTGCCGTTTTGTATGAAAAAATTTAAACAAATTTTTTTCATGAATTTTTTATTTGTATTAATCGAAGTAATCACCCATGCAATCAATGCATCTTTGCCATCGCAGTGGCAGTTTATTGATGCCCTTCTTAAAGAAATCAGCTGGACGGGAGGCAACAAATTCTTCAAAGGCATTTTGTACTGCCTCTCGGGTATTAAATTTTTTTCCCGCAAAGAAGTTATCCAAATTCTGGAAAAAGTAGTAGTCTGTAGGCGCAAGGTCTGGTGAGTAGGGCGGATGACGGAGAGCTTCCAACCCCAGTTCTTGCAACTTGGAAACCGTCTGCTGTGCAGTATGAGGTCGCGCGTTGTCGTGCAGGAGCAGCGGAGACGAGCGATTGACCAATGCTGGTTGGAGATGCGCCAGCTTCTCCATCATTGTGTTCAGTTCTTCACAGTACACATCTGCAGTAATGCTCACCCCGTTTGGTAAGAAGCTGTGATGAATCACACCGGCGCTAGACCACCAAACAGTGACCATCACTTTTCTAGGGGTAAGTTTTCGTTTAGGGCATTGTTTAGGTGCTGAACCAGGATCCAACCAACTTGCTGAGCGCTTACGGTTATCAAACAGAATCCATTTTTCATCGCAGGTAACAATGCGGTTCAAAATTCCTTCATTTGTGTGTCTGTTGAGCAGTGCAAGGCACGTCTCGACGCGTACTTCGCGCTGGCGATCATTGAGTTCGTGGGGCACCCATTTGTCAAGCTTTTTTACCTTGCCAATTTGACGCAAATGGACCAATATTGTTTTGACGCTAACGTCGAAAGCTGCTGCTAATTCAGCCGTAGATTGTGTATCATCAGCTTCCACAATCGCCTTTAATTCGTCATTGTCGACCAAAGTCTTCGGACGACCGCGAGGTTCATTTTTCAGGTCGAAATTTCCAGAACGGAAGCGAGCAAACCAATAACAGGTGGTGCGTTGGTTTGTAGTGTTAGCTCCGTAAACGTCGTTGATGTTGCGTGCCGCTTGTGCCGCGTTGCTGCCACGACGGTACTCATATTCCATAATTACTCGAATTTTTAACGTATCCATGATGACGAAAAAGATTGAAATGCGATGAAAATGTAACACTAATCAATAAAGAAATGACTACTTTTAGAAAAAAAATCCATGTTTTTAAAATAAAATTAATTTGAAATTAGAATTCTTAGCCAAACAAAAATTATTTTGATTTGAAATGGCCAGTACTGCAGAACGGCAATTTCATAGGTAAAGACCTAATATTTGTGCTAATCCATGGCTGTATCTGATCCACAGCCCAAATATTACAATACTGCTTTTTGCCTATGTTGGACCCTGGTATGCTTGAGACTTCATACCTATCATTATCTAAGACTTTTGAGATTCTGTAGGGACCCGAGTATACGGGTAATAGTTTTTTACTTTGGCCTTCATTATGACTTATCTGTTTTTGAATTTTTACCAAATCCCCTATTGTATATATTTTAGCTTCTTTACGTGTCTTATCAAATCTAAATTTCTGTTTACATTGGTCTTTTGATATGTGTTCGCTTACTTCGGTTCTTATTTCATTAATATCCTTATCTAGCTGTCTAGTGTCTACAAATATTTCATTCATAATATTCTCACTACTATGAATTAAATTACGACCAAACAGAGCTTCTGATGGGGTTTTCCCTATACCTTTATTTAGGGTATTATTTACCCCCCACTGAATATTCCCCAGTTCCGAATCCCATTTGGTTTCTCCTAATTTATCGGTGTATGAAGTTAATGCGCCCAACACGGTCCTATTGTAGCGCTCCACCTGGCCATTGGCCCGAGGCGAGGCGACAGCGTTCAAAACGTGCTTAACGTGGTTTTTCTCGCAAAACTTTCGGAACTCATCAGATGTGAATGAGGTGCCTTGATCAGAGATCAATCGTTTTGGATAGCCAAATGTTGTAAAAACGTCGTCTAATGCTCTAATAGTTAGATTTGATCTTAAATTACGCAATGGTTTTAAAATACAGAACTTAGTATACCCATCAACAATTACAAGTAGGTAAGCATTACCCCTTGTACTTTTTACAAACGGTCCCAGGTGGTCAATATGAACTGTTTCAAAGGGACTATTCGTTTTTGTTATAGGATGTAAAAAGCCTTCCTTTTTTCCCGCAGGCATTTTACCGTATGCACAATGTAGGCAAGACTTAACATATTTGGTAATAAATTTTTTCATCTTTGGGAACCAAAAATCCTTTCGAATTTTAGATAAAGTTTTATCAACTGAAAAATGACCGATGTCGTCATGATTTTGCTTACATATTTGCCACCTGGCCCCTTTTGGAACTACCCATTTTAATTCACCATTATTCTTTCTAAAGAGCCGGTTACGTTGAATAACAAAATTTTGTTTTATGTCAATAATGTCTTCGTACTTTGTATCATTTAAGACATCTTTAATAAAACATATTTTAGGATCAGTCAGTTGAACACTGAGTAACCAATCGTCTTGTGTAATATTTAAAACTCTTAACGGATCTACTTCATTATTTGTATTGCAAATTACTGGAGGGTTTCTACTCAGCGCGTCCACATGAGTCATACTGTGATTAGGGCGATACACGATGTTACAGTCATACTCTTGCAAAGCTAGCCACCATCTAGCAATTCTTGGTAGAATATCTCGTTTAGAAAAAGTTGACCTTAGGGCATTACAGTCCGTGACTATTGTGAATTTTAATCCGAGTAAATATATACGAAAACGCTGAAGTGAAGTAACTACAGCTAAAGTTTCTAAATCATATGCGTGAAATTTTTGTTCATCAATAGTGGTTTTTCGACTAAAATAGGCAACTGGCTTGAAGGAAGCCTGACTATTTTCCTTTTGCAAGAGTATGCCTGCCAGTCCAATCTTACTCGCATCAGTGTGCAATTCCGTGACATAATTTGGATTATACAAACTTAACAGAGGGCGTTCTATCAATTTATTTTTAAGAGACTGAAAAGCAATCACCTGTTCGTCTTCCCATCTCCAGGGGCAGTTCTTTCGTGTAAGATCAGTAAGTGGTCTTGCTGTTATCGAAAACTTTTCTATGAATTTACGGAAATAACTGGCTAAGCCAATAAATTGTCTGACTTCATGTACGTTTCGCGGTGTGGGAAAGTTTTTCACGGCATCAATTTTAATTTTACCCGGTTTAATTCCTTCGTTCGTAATTTCGTATCCCAAATAATCAATAGAAGTTTGAAAAAAATAACATTTCTGTATATTTAAAGTTAATTTAGCTTCATTAAGCAGTTTAAAAGTTTTCTCTAGTTTTTTAATGCCTTCTTCAAAGTTTTTAGAGGGTATTATCAGGTCATCCATATAAGCAATAGCTGGCTTATCCGATGCGACTCCAGCCAAACCCCGAGCGGAATTTAACCCAAGGGCTTGGTTCATGGTCCTCTGGAATACAGAGGGCGCATTGGCCAAACCAAAGGGCATCCTCTTAAACTGATAAAGACCATCAGGTGTAACAAAAGCCGTAACGTGTCTGCTCTCCTTTTTTATAGGTACCTGATAATACCCACTCATTAAATCTAAAGTTGTAAAAAACTTACAGCCACTTAATTGGTCCAACTGATCTTCTATCAATGGTAGTGGGAAGTGATCCTTAACAGTTCGACCATTTAATGTTCTATAATCTACACACAAGCGATGCCCACCCGTTTTCTTGGATACGAGTATGATCGGACTAGCATAACACGATGAAGACTCCTCGATAATGTCATGTACTAATAGTTCCCTAACCATATCTTGCACTATCTCTCGTTCTTTATAACTCAATCTATATGGCCTGTAAACAACAGGAGTGTCATCAGTTAATTTAATTTCCATTTCACTAAGATTAGTGCAACCCAATTCCGAGAGATTTTGCGCAAAACTTGTTCTATATTGTGTTATTAACCCTTGTACTTCAACCATTTCTTCTTTTTTTAATTCTGAATTGATGTTGACCTCATTAGCTTCAAAGGGACTATAATCAGATTGTATTCTAAAACAATCCAGTTCCTTGATATTATTATCATAACGGATTTTATGCGCTCTAACCAGTAGCATATCCCTTTTTAAGTGCAACGTTGTGTCATTTAAAATAATTAAAGGAATATCACAACAGTTCCCCACTATCCTATAAACCCCTTCTTTAATGCAATATTGACAATTGTTATAGTTGCGATAGCTACCTAAGACAAATACCGTGGAGTCGTCATTTGCAGGAGTATAACATTTAATTAAATCTGTTTTTGTACAAGAATAATCCTTGAAAACGTATAGTTTAATAATGTTATTATGGTGTTGCTCAAGACCAGGCATGATTTCCCTACAGAAATTATCATGTTTTAAAATCTCGAGATTATTATTAGTTTTTATAACTAAAATGTCTGGTAGTTCGGTGAAATTCTGCCCAACTAGTAAGGGTACATGTAACTGGTTTGATGCAACAACATAACTAGTGATCCTAGCCTCAACTCCATCTATTGTCAATAATATGTCAGCTTTACCTACAGGTACAATGTGGGTTTCTCCTACACCTTTAATGACAGGTAAAGAACTTTCACTAATTGTTAAATTATACCAATGCGCTACTGTATCTCTAATAAGTGTGCATTGACTTCCGAAGTCGATAAAGCATTGAGTAAGAGTAGAATTATTATTAATAGAAGCATTTTTGTAATATTTATTCTGTAAACTATTTAAATCAGTAGTAGTGGTTTTTAAAACCCGTTTATCATGTTTATTATTTTGTTCTTTATTTTTGTTTGAAAAACAGTCTTCAGTTTTATGTCCATATTTTTTACAATTTTCGCACTTAATAATGGGTTTGGGACATTGTGAAATTTTATGGCCAGTTTGTTTACAGTTAAAGCACACAGAAGGACTATTGTTTGATTGCCTGCATTGGTTCGCACGATGACCAGCCTTGCTACAAATATGACAAGTTATGGTGGAATTATTTGGCAAAGAGGTTTTAGATTTATTTTTTTGTACTAACTCTCTTTGATCGCGGCACATGTCTTTAAGATATTTTAATAAATCTTCAGGTTGAGCAAAACGGGCTGAAGATGCTCCTGCTCTAATAGTGCGGTCCTCAAGACCATAAATGATGCAATCCACTGCTTTCTTGCCTGATATATCGCATGAATTCAACAAAATCATTTTATCGTAATAGTAATCATCGAGCGAATCACCTATTTTGTATTTCTTTTCTAACATTTCAAATAGCAAAGCACCATAATTAGTATCGGAAGGAAACGCACGTTTTAAATTATGTTGCCATTCTAACCACGTATATTTTATAGTTTTAAGCCCTTCATACCATTTTTTAGCATGGCCTGCTAATCGTGGCAAAGCAAAATGGGTCGTTTGTTGATCAGACCAACCATAGATATGAGCACATTCGTCGACTTTAGATAGCCAGGTATCTATTCTTTGATTTTTAACGGACGGATCAAATTCAGGAATTATATTTTTATCACATTTTAATGATGAATATGAAGAATGATCAGGTTTTACACGAGAAGAAATAAAGCTCACTAAATCATGCAGATTGATAGGTAAACTAAAGCTAAGTGGATTATTTTCCAAACCTCCCTCTGGAACTCCTGAAGATCCTGGCACTGGCTCTCGTCCAATCTCCGCCGCATAGCTTCTATTTTCTTCCAAGGGTCCTGGTTCAGGAACATGACCGCAATCTTCAACCGCTACGGACGCAACCTCACTTCCCGGTAGCCTTAATGGAGTTTCACAGGACCTGCCATCATTTAAAGTTCTTCTATTTGGACTTCTGCTGCTCTTCTTCGTCCGGCGTGATCTTCGAGATTTCGTTTTTCTTTTGTGGGTACGTGTACGACTGTTAGAGTTTGAAAGTCTTTTATAGCTTCGTCGTTTTGAATGTCTCCCTCTATACGAATGTTCGCTTGTTTCACTTGATGAAGAGTCACTGCTTACACCACGAGTGCGTTTAGGCATAATAAAGTTCACCACAGAAACACACCGTACAATTTAAAGTGTGACTTATGATATTAAAATTAAAGAGAAAAAAAAAGAATATTGTTTTAGATTTAAAACTTATTAATTCCGAGCTCACTTGAACTTTAGGTATAATCCCACTTCTGATATTAGAAACCAGAGTGTATTGGGATAAGAAAACGAGCAACGTATCGTTACAGCTGTTTATTTTTAATAAGACTAACTCAAAAATTCACTGACTTGTCCTTTTAAAATCTTCTTACATCTACAAACGTCAAATAGTGCTAAGCAACTTCCGGAAACAAACTATTTAATATTATTTTAATCAAGTTTGCAACCGACTTCCGTTCACTAACTAGATAAGGTATTTCTAATACCGGAAGTCAGTTGCAAAGATTTTTACCTAAATAAAACATTTACAAAATAATATGCGCCAATCAACAAGATTTAGTTATATTATAACCAAAAGCTAACACTTGTGTGAATCTATGGTCTGTCTCTTCCTTTTTACTCTCTGGTCATGGGACAGAACGGTTCACTATTCAACGCATCTCCTATAAAATTCATTAAAACAGTAATTAAGTTCAAGTTACGGTCAGTTGTGTGTGCTCAGATTGGTAATTGCATTACAACGGTTACTAAAGTGATATCAGTTCTTTCCTTTCATCTTGCCACCGATGTTCACAAAATTTCAGTCACCTATCTCATCATAGAAGCCGGTTGCGATTCGAACCCGCCAACCGGAGTGAACACATTTTTAAGTATTTCTAAGTGGTAATTTCCCCAAAATAAACAGGCAACCTTACCAAATGCTAGTGCTCTAGGCTACGTAAATAAAGGGTCATAAATACTTTACCTCCTTCGGGGAGGGGTCACGTACAAGCAAAAAAAATCTCCCGCCAACCGTAGGGTTCCAAATTCGAACGTAATTCAATAAAGGAAGCCTGGCCACACTCCCTTCGGGCCCGATCGACCGACAGTCATACCCAACAAATTGATGAGATTTACAGCCGAGATTCCCCGAAGTTAGCCGAAGGGAAATTAAGTTCGGGAAACTTTTCAAGTTGTTCAACAAACGTACTGACCTTATCGCTTGAGTTTAAGCCTGGTTGCCTTTTTTGTGATGGTTCTAGACAGAAATAGTTTCGAACTTTGATAAGAGGTTACGCCGAGTTCTAAGATAAGGTGGTTTAGGAGGACATAGAAGTGGCATTTTTGCACAGTGAAACTGGATAGTTATTTTTCAATCTGCGGCCGTTACTCAAAAACAAGTCGTTTATTCAAATTAGGCTTAGAATCGGCAATTCGCGACCGTCAAAATTACATGAAACCGTCCCGCAAAACGCCCGCCCTTCACCAGTTCCTAGTGCTTTCGCCGGGAAAAAGCAGTACCGCAACAAACATCCCAGCAGAACAGCAGTTTCCACCTGGGATTTGATTTTTACTGAACATTGATACTAAAGTATAAACCATGGCTGATAAAGTATTAACTAAGTTTGTCTCAAATACAGGATGAATCTGGAAGTCTGGAGGTCCACTAAAATCTGTGTGTTCTCTCCTCAAAATACCATTTCAGATAACAATCTACATGGTTCTCATATTATGATCTGACCAAGATTACGTCTGGACTTTAAAAGAGACAATGATCTCTGATTTTGTTTCGGCCCTTCTTAGAGTTGTAGATGGAATACAACGACCTTATCTAGTTTTTTTTTTTAAAGATTGACGTGTAAAAGGGTTTGTACAAACAGAATTATTGTCGCATTAAAAATATTAGTAAGGATTGAGTTAGATCTCATTTGATTATTATAATTTGATAAATAATTTACGAGTATGTATCTGCCTACCGCGAAGGTCAAAGATTTGAATATTACTTTTCTTACCTATACGCACCGGAAATTCTTTTGGGCCGATTAACATCTAGATAATAATACCCAAGTCTCTATAGGTTTTAATTGTTTTAATTTAATCAACATACATTATTTATCAACGACTGATAAGAAATACCTATTAACGCTACGTGCGAGTGTCTATTAGGTCCTAAATCAAATCAGTGATACAATTAAACATTGTTTGAAACAAAAATTTGATTTAACACGACTATGTTCGTATAATGCTTGAATTTCTTTAAAACCATCTATAATTATCATCAGGTTTATACCATTTATGATGCAGACCGTTCTGTATGACAATTTGTACGAATTGTACAAAAATATTTCACATTTTGATCAATATGTCGTATAAGGAACTGAAGGCCAATTCTCGTAATTAAAAATGTTCAAAATCTAGTCGCAGTCTCATCTCAGCGACAGTAAAATGTCAAAAACTTGTCAAAATGTATGGATACTCGAGGTATTTTTGACAGATTGAGACTGATATCAGAGGGGCAATTCTACTAATTTTAAGAACGTTCACAGTCTGATCTCAGTGTCAATCTGTCAAAAATTCCTATACATTTTTGTCAAATTTTTGAAATTCGATTGTCGCCGAGATGACACTGCGAACGTTTTTAATTACGAGAATTGGCCTTCAGACTGTGAACGTTCTTACGAGAATTACCCCTCTGATGTTTATGTTCATATGTGGAAACCACCCAGGACCAGGCAAAGACTATTGTAAATTTTTAGTCAGTTAACCTGCGTAGCCTTTTCCCATCTTTGTTAAGGCCGGGTTTTTTTTCTGAGGTTTGTAAATCATCAAATAACTTCCCCCGCTTTCGGTGGAGTAGGAGGGTGTCAGACTTTTACTGATTAAAACCCACCCGTGTTCCTTCAGTTGCCTGTGTGCCAGGGGCCACAGTATCTCTTTCGAATAACCTGCACCCCTGGCAGGCATCGGCCCTTGCGGACCCCACCAGTTGGTGCTGACTTTTCTTTGAGGCCCGCGTGGAACCGCCGTCGACCCGAGCTTGGTCCTTGCTGGCTTCCCGTCTTGTCCTGCAGATCTCATAGCGTCTTGTGACGGGTTGTTGAGCTCACTAAAATAGGATTGAGCTACACGATGACGATGACTGATGCCTGCATGCCGTCTGTTGGGATAGATCAGGTCAATGCAGCAATGTTTCTTTATTTTAAAGGCCCTTTCAGGCGTGGCCCTTTTATTGGCCTCTGGCATTGTTAGACTCGCATAAAAACCTAATAAAATAAAGTTTGGACTTTAAGAGAGACCATGACCCTTGATTTTGTTTCGGCCTTTTGTTCTCAGGGATCAGTCTGCTAGGAAATGCCGGCACCATCTTGTCTTAAAATATTGATGTGTAAGCAAGTAGACCTTTCAAGAAACTTGGTCTTGAAAGATCTGCTTAGTTATATACTCGTTAGTAATAATAATCATATTTTACATAAAGCGACTGCCTATCTGACTTCCACAACCCAGTTATTGGGTAACACGATACTCCATGTAGGACCGGTTGTCAGACTTTTAGTCGTCTGAGTACTCATAACGACTGACAAATATTTATGAATGACATCCGGGGCTTAACGTGCTTTCCGAGGTTCGGAGTGGTGTTGATGTGTAATGGTCACCGCAGCACGCGTAGCGCAGCCTTCGATCGAGCAGTGCGGCTGTGGCCAGCCTCTGTAGCTGTAGTGTCTGTAGCTGTACTGGTAGGGAACAAGAACGTTTAAACTTGCTTTCATGGTCGGCAGGTAACTGCAAGTTTTCTCCCGGATCTCGCAAATGTAGCAGTAACTACTATTTATGGGATGGATCAAAACAGTATTTACTGGTTATTTTCCTAAAATTCTTCTTCAGTATGGGGAAGGAAGACTTCAATATTTTAAAAAGACTCACTGTTAACTATATCGTGTTGTAAAGTAACTTCAACTCAGACCAGTGAAGTTTTGTTTGAAGTTGATCATAATAAACATAAAAGGAAAACATCTTTTAAGAAACAAAAAGCTTTCAAACAAATACGATTCATTCAAATCTATTTTTTAGTTAATTAGTAGGCAAATTATTGTATTATTATAACCGGACCTCCGGTTATAGTCAGCCGGACAACAGACAGCTGCAAAACATTGATTATTGACTTTTTGTATCGTAATCAGAAAATCACTGTAGATAAATTATTATCTATACACAATTATCTATGTTGTGCGCTGTCTGTCTACAAAAATATTTAAGTCAATTGGTCAATAAATTGTTTTAATAATTCCAGCGTCAGCCAAAGGAATTTATAACAATATTTTTGATTTTAGAGAGGTAGTATCTTGCCCATTCTTCTCCCTAAGAACCTAGTACGCTATGGAATGAGCCTAACTGTTCCCTTGACTATTCAAAAGCGCCCGTAAATGGTTGAATGGAAATATATGCGTTGAATTTATTTTTATCTTTTGGGAATTGATATCCGCAACGCTTCATAAAGAAGCAAGCGATTCGACACTCTTTATTTGCCTCAAAGGAAATAGCCCTTAGTCGAGGTAATCACGGACGTCAAAATATCACCGCGGGACTATATCGGGTACTGGTGTTTTCACATCTTGGTGTTACACTGAGCATTGAGAATCCACGGTGCGGTTTTTTTCTGCTGCATTATACGACTGATTATACCTTTTTAACACATAATACCTACATGTTAGGTATTTGTAAGTTAAACAACAAAAACGACAATGTAACAACACCTAGCGGGATAAATCGGCAGTGTCCCTCCCTATTAATCCTCCCTATCTCCAGATCCAATTCAATCACTTGATTCTGTCAACGACTTTTTCGCAAACGTGGGAACAAAACTGAATCTTAATCTAAAATCTTTAACTCTCTCTCTAACTATAACTCTACCAACACTTCTGACTCTCACACTTTAGATGTCTTCCCTAACTCAATGGCTATTTTTGGCACGGACAACGAAGATATAGATTATTTTATTCGTGGCCTACGACTAACTAGTGCTACGGGTTAGGAGGGTATCCCCCGCAACTGTAATCTACAGTGATAGAAGCACTCTTGTCCCAGCTATCTGCCGCCTCTTCAACCTTGCTCTTACATCTGGAGTATTCCCAACGGTGTTCAAAAAGGCCGCTGTGTACCCTATTTACATAAAAGAGTGGAGACAGAGCTAATGTCAACAACTACAGACCCATATCTATATTATCAATCATGTCTAAGCTCCTCGAAAAAGTACTAAACAAACGTTTCGGGATTACTTTGGCTCACAAAATATACTTGCAAATAACCAACATGGATTCAGGTCAGGCAAAAACACAGAGGATGCCATATTACAATTAATAGATTCTGTAGCTCAAAATCTAAACAACAGGGATAAAACTATAGCTATCTTCCTTGATCTCTCTAAACCTTTTGACACTGTCTCTGTCCCCCTTCTCCCCAGTAAACTAGAAAGGATTGGTATGAGAGGCTTACCGCTCAGTTTGTTTAAGTTAGTGGCCGCTCGCAAATCGTCAGAGTAAACAACCACACCAGTAAAAAAGCATTTCTCAGCTTCGGAGTTGCGCAAGGTAGTGTTTTAGGACCTACCTTTTTCCTGGTTTACATAAACAAGCTCTGTGAACTTGATCTCAGAAACTCCAAAGTAATTGCTTACGCTGATGACATCGTTATCCTGGTTCGTGGCAGGAACTGGCACGAACCAGCATAACGATAACTGGAACGAAGCTCGTCTTCAGGCAGAGTGAGTCTTGCAAGTTGATATGTGATGGCTTACACAGAATTTAATCATCCTGAATTTGGATAAAACCAAATTTATCACTTTTAGTCCAAGGAAAGCGTCACAGCCAGCCCCACTCTACCGTCTGACAGTTCATGCGTGCCATACAATGAAGACTGCCACCTGTGGCTGTCCTGAAGTTATGCGCACGGACTCAATAAAATATCTTGGAGTTTGGGTCGACAGCACGTTGACATGGAGTGAGCAAATAACAAATGCTAGTCTCGGTAAGAAAATTAATTTTTGTTTATATAAATCTAAGGACTTCCGCTAATTTCTCTACCCTGAGAACTATGTACTTTACTTTTGTCCATTCCGTTTTAACGTACTGTATTTCGCCCTGGGGTGGTACTGGTAAATGTCTTCTGATGCGTTTGGAAGGGGCGCAGAGGGCTGTCTTCAAACCCTATCGCTTCCCTATCAGCGAACCGTACACGCTCTGGAAGTTACCAGTCCACTCCACCACTCCACACCACTCTTTTGTCTTAAGTACGGTGTTGCGGAAACATTTAAACTTATTCTTTGACCCTGAGTTTATAAGAAAAAAACAACTGACAGAGTCCGCCCAACATCAGGAGTTAAATTGGAAATTGTCCGCCGGCAGTTCTTTTTTTGTAGTCCCGTGTTTTATAATAAAGTAAATAAAGTACTTACTATTTATCCATGTACTCCCCAGGATTGCAAAAGAATTGTTGACCAATGGATTCATACTCTCACATTTGAAGAATTGGAGAATTTTGTCAAACCATAAAGCGAAGAATTTTGTCGAAACCCTTTTTTCCGTAGACATGCACACCAAATACATTTAGCGTAGTGTGCTCGTGGGAGGTTCAAACACATTTTAAACTTACACCCCACAGACACGCACTACACTCTCATACAATACTCATACACATACAACATGCATACATGTACAACATTAAATACTTAACAATTTAAACTTTAATTTGTTACTATTCGTGTTAATTCGTGATTTTTTTTTTCGACAATTTTTTTACTATTTTAATTTTTAACCCTATTGTATTTTCATATCTGGAATCTGGAACGCTGTAGTCACCCTCTTGGAGGTGGGCGTTAATAGCTTTGACACAGTTTTGTAACTAAAATAGCTATTTACGTACGAAATCAATTTGTAAAATGCGTTTTTGTTCCAATAAAGATTATATTTTGATATTATAAAAATATAATTTCAGCCGAAAAAACAATGAAGACAACATTTATATTTCTTTCCCTAATTTTTGTACTTTGCACTTGTTTCATGATTGTGTGTTTATATTTTTATAGATAAGTATCTTATATTTTATGTATATTTATGTAAATGGTACACCATAGCCTACCTGCAGTACTGTCTGTCTTTCTTCCTAAATCCATCCAAAGGTTGTTTATAAAAGATCGCTTTTAGCTATAAGTCCGCCCATTGTCACCCTTTATGAAATTGCTACATATATATTTGTAATTGTTATGGTGTACAAAATAAAGAGTATCTATCTATCTATTAGGTACCACTCCGTGTGGTTATGACTGTTTAATGAATAAAAGTTTTACTATTTTTAATACAGTGCTACTCATTCCTCCCATACCTTTTAACACTATAATTTGAAAACATTGCCAAATATTTTTTTAAGAGTAACCGTGGAGTTTCTTGCCGGCTCTTATCCATAGGAAATGAACAATTGGTACTGTCTATGCTTGTGACGTTTCCATGTAGGTTTATCTACTATATAAAAATAAGTCGGGTTTTCCTTCCTGACGCTATAACTCCAAAACGCACGAACCGATTTCCACGGTTTTGCATTCGTTGGAAAGGTAGGTAGGGTAGGTAGGGTAGGTAGGTAGGGTAGGTAGGGTAGGTAGGGTAGGTAGGGTAGGTAGGGTAGGTAGGGTAGGTAGGGTAGGTAGGTAGGGTAGGTAGGTAGGGTATACCTACCTACCGGGTAGGTAGGGTAGGTAGGGTAGGGATTCTGTATGAATGACTATTGGACGGACAGGACAACGTCTGTCAGGTCAGCTAGTGTTATATAAAACATTTGTTTTTTTTTTAATTAAAAAAGTGTGGTACACACGTAAACACACTGTACAGAAATCCTAAACAATGCAAAATCAGCTTATACTGGAAGGTTTTTTTTTTTTTTTTTTGGGTGGGAAATCATCAAATAACTTCTCCCGCTCTGTGTGGAGCAGGAGGGCGTGTCAGACTTTTACTGACTAAAACCCACCCGTGTTCCTTCAGTAGCCCTTAAGCCAGGGGCTGTGGTGTCTCTTTCGAACAAACCCGCACCCCTGGCAGGCATCGACCCTTGCGGGTCCCATCACTTTTTGTGCTGACATCTCTTTGAGGCGCGCGTGGAACACAACGCGCCGTCGACTTGGGCTTGGTCCTTACCGGACAGCGAGCTACCCATTACTCGCCGTCCGCAAGCCCATGCCTACGGTGGCCGGAAATCGGCCTGGGATTCCCGACGCCCAGGGCGTCTCCGTATCCTGCGGCGGCTGGGGTCGCGAGAGCGCATATGCTGCCTCTCCCTCACGTGCACCGCCTCCCTCTTCGCGAGCATCACTGCTTCGCTGAAGGAGGTGACGGCTCCCCATGCCCTCTCGCTCCGTACCATGGCCTGGACCAGGGCCGGACGCGAGAGATCGCCGCCGCCGATCGCCTCCACGAGGACACGGCGGTGCTCCGCCCAAGCAGGGCAGACCGCCACCGTGTGCTCCACCGTGTCCTCAGGGCGATCTTCGCAGTGGAAACACCCGGGCGTTTCCTCCCGCCCTATCCGAAACAGGAACCTCCCGAAACAACCGTGTCCGGTGAGGACCTGCGTCAGGCGGAAGGTGAGGACGCCATGCCGCCTCTCGAACCACTCCTCAAAGAGGGGACTTACCGCCGCAATCGTGGCGTGCCCAGCACTGGGTTGCGACAATCGCTCTCTCCATGTCACCATGAGATCCCGCCGGAGCTCTGTCCGCTGTGCCGCAATTTCCTGCGGCAGCGGAGTTACGCCCCGGCGTTTGGCCTCCTCGCGCCACTCCCATATTTGCGCGAGGATCTTTGCCTCCAGATCCCATGGCGGTAATCCGGCAAGGAGGCCCGCCGCCTCGCCGGAGATCGTGCGATATCCTAGGATCATCCTGATCGCCATGACCCTATGGGACGCCCTCAGCTTGCGAGCTGGTTGGCGCCTCAATGTAGGCGCCCACACCGGCGCCCCGTATAGGGCCATGGACCGCACGATCCCCGCGTAGAGCCTCCAGCAGGAGGCGTTTGGCCCCCCTAGATTGGGCAAGAGCCGCTTCAACGCAGCCCCGGCCCACTCCAGTCTTGGAGCCAAACGGCGGAAATGCTCCGCGAAGTTCCACCGGCTGTCGAGGACGAGTCCCAAGTACTTCATCGTCGACTCGATGCCGATGTGAACCCCTCCCACCGTTATCTGGGAACCCGTCGGTGGCGCATTCCGAGGGCCATGAAACCACATGGCCTCGGACTTGTGCAAGGCCACCTCGAGTCCCAGTTGCCGGATCCTATCCACGATTGTCGCAACCCCTTGTGTCGCCAAGTCGGCCGCCGCCTGGTACGACCTCCCTTGCGCCAGGACCAGCGTGTCGTCAGCGTAGCAAACTACACTGAAGCCGCTAGGGAGGTTGGCGCGCAGCACCCAATCGTACCCGATGTCCCACAGATGCGGCTCCAGGACCGATCCCTGTGGGACACCGCACGACATCTCTCGCCGGTTCCACTCTCCGAGGTGACCGGGGTAGATGACGGCCCTGTCCGTCAAATAGGCCTCGACCACACGACAGAGGTAGGTCGGCATCCGGTGATACCGGAGTGCCTCCCTTATGCAACTCCAGGGCAGGGTGTTGAAGGCATTGGCGATGTCTAGAGACACCGCCAAGACGACCCCACCCCGGGCTACAGCATCCACCGTCGTGAGGGCTTGCACGCGCATGATGGCGTCCACCGTGGAGCGCCCCCTGCGGAAACCAAACTGGCTCTCCGCCAAATCCGGCCCCACCCGCACCAGCCGCCCGACGAGGCGGTCTGCAATTACTCTCTCAAAGAGCTTGCCCACCTCTTCGAGCAGCACAATGGGCCAGTAAGCGGACGGAGAGTCCGCTGGGCGCCCCGGCTTCTTAATGAGGACCAGTTTCCCCGTCTTCCAGCGAAGTGGGAACTGGTCCTCCTCCAAGCATGCGCTTAGGAGCCCTCTTAGTCGAGGCCCGAGAGCCTGCAAGGCCAGGACCCAAACTTTGCCGGGCAAGCCGTCGGGTCCTGGGGCGGTATTCTTGGCATTCAGCCTACGTACCGCCACTCTCAGGTCTACCTCGGTCATCTCTGGAGAGTCGTCGTCGTCGTCGGTGTGGTCCGCATCGGGCACCGCAGGAGGCGGAGCCATAGGCGGGGGAGCGTGCTCCCCTCGCGAGGGGAACAGAGCGCTCACCACGTCCTGCACGAGATGAGGCCGGAGACTCTGCGTCAGCGGGGGAGCCCACGGGCGGATCTTGTCCCGCACCGTTTTGTAGGGGCGTCCCCACGGGTCTCTGTTCAGAGTCTCCAGTGACTCCTCGCGGGCCACTACTCTGGCCCGCAGCATCTCGTCTCGCAGGGCGGTCTTCGCCACTCTGTACCCCTCGTACAGCTCCGCCTCAATGGCTTCCGTATCTGGAGGGCGGATACGGAGCCTGCGGTGCCTGGAGTAAAGGTGTCGCGCAGCAACACACGCCTCGCGCAGTGCTGTCAACTGCGGCGACCACCAGTACACCTGGCGTGAAGCACGACCTGGCTGGACCCGGGGCATTGCCACGTCACATACCTCGGACATGATCTCCCGGAACCACTCGGCCTCGTCGTTTATGTCGGCAGGCCTGTCCGGTGATGACACCAGGTCTGCACGATCGAGGCTTCCAGGAGAAGCTCCCGGTCCAGCTGCTTCAACGCCCACCGCGGACCACACGGGGCCTGTCGGACCGGCGCGCTCGAGGTCTGGGCGGAGACGTCAAACCGGATGTACCGGTGGTCGGAATACGTCTCCACCCCCTCCATGACGCGCCAGTCGATAACACGCGGTGACAGAGCGGGGCTGGCGAACGAAATGTCCACCACCGACTCACCCCGCATCCGCACACACGTGGCGACAGAACCCCGGTTTAGGACGACCAGGTCTGCTTCCAGAGCCCAGTCCTCCACCATCCTGCCCCGCACGTTCGTCAACCGGGAACCCCAAGCCAAGCTCTTGGCAATGAAGTCCCCGAGGACGAGTACGGGGAGGGAACGAAACCCGACGACGACGTCTCTCAACTCCGCAAGGGAGTTGTGTTACTCGGCGAGAGTTCGGCTCGGGGAGAAGTACACCCCTACCACGACAATCTCCCCGAACCGTGCTGCAACGCAACCCCGTCCCCTCTTGACACTCTCGAGGGTCGGGGTACCGGCGGCGGCCGACGAAATGAGGGTCACTGAGCCGCTCAGGTCCTCCACCCAGTCATCCCTGGGCGGGACAAAGTACGGCTCAGCGACCACGCCGATGTTAATCGACCACTGCGCCATGCTCTGGATCAACAGATCCTGAGCGGCGGCGCAGTGGTTGATGTTCGCCTGGAGGAGGCGTAATGGGGCCGTTACTGGCATTCCATATCAGCCCCCTCCGAGGCCTCCTGGGCAGGCCCAGCCGCAACGGCGGCGACAACAACGGCGGTGGAGGCGGCAGTGGCGGCGGTTGCGGCGGTGACGGCGGTGGCGGAGGGCTTGGCCCTGCCTCGGCCCCTGGCTTCAGCGGGTGGAGCGCAGGCTTTGCTCCCAGCCCGGTGTTCGGCCGGCTTTCCAGCTGCCGCACATAAATAACAGTGCGGTGTGGGTGCGACGCACGAGCCGGCCTTGTGACCGGGCTGACCGCAGCGGAAGTAGTGACTGCTGCGGTCCACCTCCGAGGTGCATTGCACTCCCACGTGGTGACCCACCTGGCAGCGGAAGCACCTTAGAGGTCTGGGTTCCAGCAGTTTTACCGGCGCGGATACCCAGCCCACCAGAAGCCTACGGCGCCTCGGATCGCTGGTCCGCCTCGACACTGGGCTCGGCGGGATCCTTCGTGGTTAGGCCTCTGCCTAACCGGACCCCACCGCTCCGACAGACCTTCCCGAGCTTTGGGTCGAGGTCATCCCGCCATCCGAGGACGACCCCTGGCCGTCCTTTGGTTTGGGGTGCTTCTTGAGGAACTCCGTCCTCCTCGAAGCGCCCACCGCCGCATGCTCCGGGCCCTGAATAGAGCCCTTCGCGCTCGATGCGGAGTCGGACTCCTACCCCGCATCAATCTCCTCCTCCTGTAGTTTTTTGTTTGGGTTAATATTGTCCATAGTTGTTCCCACGAGTGTAAACTTTGTGTATTGACTCAAAAATTAGTGGTTCGCACTCGAGACTAATTAAGCTACCCATTAGTCAAGCTTGCAACCTCCCTCACGGTGCGCCGCCGCTTGGAGGTTTGGGGTAATTTTTTATAGAGGATTTCTTCCTCGCGGCCCGGGCGGTTAAGCCAAGGCCCTCGACCCCCGTCAAAAGTCAGAGACATGACCGTGACAATCTTCGGGGCTACGAGATTAACGGTGGCAGAAGGAGAGCACTCCTTCTTGCCTGCCCGGTGGCAGGGTGAGTGCACACCGAGCCCGCTCTTACTCCGCCGCTGTGCGTCTCTGCATGAGCGCAGAGATACACGCGTTGGAGCGTCCCGCCGACAGGATATTGGCATACGGGCAACGACACCCATTAGGCACACAGTACCCAATGGGGGATATTGCCCGCATCCCAGGGTGCACCGTCCCGGAGACTGGCCTTTCCCCCAGACGTATCCAAGGGAAACTCCAGCCCACGGGCACACGGGGAGGTTTCCTGTCCAAGCACCCCATACTGGAATGGTTGATGTGTAGCCGTGTGTACAGTAGGATCCAAAAGCGGAGTACCAATCTCAAAAAGTAATAGATTGACACTACGGTTTAACTTACGACCTTCTTATATTAAGTAATTTCTATACTGTAGACACACACACTCTCATACGTCTACAAATGATTGTATTCCATAAATTCAACCGTTAAAGTAAATGACGTGATAGCTTGGTGGTTACTGCTTGGATTAGCGCCCTCGTGCGCAACGAGTCTCGGGTTCGAATCCCACGCGCGGTGTGCTAGCCTTTTTATTGTTTTAAAAATCGCTTTTGACTATAGTTTCTTGTTCTATTCGTCTTGTTCACTAAACTCGTAAAACTTTATCATTATACCCACAGAAACCTAAATAAATTTAAATGATAGTTAACTTACGACTCATTCGACGTGACATATAGAACGGTGTTGGTTGTTATTGTGTGCTAGTGACGTGTGTTTAATCTATTAGCGGTCTTCTAGTTCATTTTAAAATGTAAGCAAATTGAATAATAGAAATGAAAGCGAATATTATTGCGCTGCATAAAAGCGGACTTAAATATCACAAATAACTGATGAAACCGGCCTGAGTGTGAGTATTATGATTTAATTATTTTATTAAGCACTTATTTAAAGTATAACTGCTGATCCTTGTAGTAATTTTTAAACGTTTTATAAATATCATAACGTCTAAATAGAAGAAAAATATAAAATTTCAAAGTAAATTTAATTCCTAGATTAAATATTTATGTGAAATTTATATTTCAAATAATTTTGTTTCTAAATAGTAATACATATTAGTATGTATTTTGTTTAGTAGCCTAACAGTACCCCTTTTTTGTTTTAGTGAAATACTGTGAGTCAGTGGATGAAAAGATATGAGGAAGGGGGTAGCCTTGCCCGTCGCAAAGTGGAAGACCCCAGCTTATAAAAGAAAGCAACAGCACAAGTGGTTTCAAAAAGACAAGACATTTTGCCAAATTATTCATAGTGCGCTGTGCACTCCACGCAGAAGGTTTGCATCATGGAAAACCAGCTCAAAAAACATAAACATTAACATTAAGATATAAATTAGAAATATTTATTATTATTGACTTTTATTGATTTTAGTAATATTCACATAATATTGTGTCATATCCGTAATATGGATTATTTCGAGGTTAAGTTTCAATCTTCTTTTCGTAATGAAAATGATTACTTAAGCTATAACTTCGATAAGTCCTATTAAATACAATTTGTTAACTTTGAGGTTTGAGAGAACTAACTCACTCGCAGTAGATTTATTCCAATAGTAGTACTACTGAGTCATTTAATTGTATTGTGACAACTTGTCTGCATTTGTTATTTTTACGTGGGTAGATTTGCGTAGAAAAATGTGATTTCTTTAGAGTACCGCACATTGTAGTAATTACAGCACGATATTATTATATTACTAAGAAACAATAGCCTGATTATCATGGTTCACCAATTAGCTACTTTACTTCAATAATTGTTCTTTATGAGAAAATAAACTGTTAACAAGAAGTTATTAGTAGTTATTTTTATACCTACTTCATAAAATTATAACGAATAAACATTTTGTAATCACATAATCTTCTTAATCCTTTGTTTAAATAATAATTTAAGTAATTTAAAAAAAACATTCTCGTTTAACGAATAATAAAAGAACTGATGAAATTGTTGAAAAGAAAAATAAAAGTCTCTTAGGGAGATTTGAACCCAGACCATTGTGTTTCTTAATCAATGACAATACGCTGCGAGCTACCGAGACTTCATATTAGAAGGTGAATTTTAGCGATCGTATGAACCGACCAAGGTCATACGTAGTTACTACGTAACACAGTACAGACAGAGACAGAGTACTCTGTGCGACGGTATGTTTTTTGTATCTTTCGACGACAGTGGTGTGTGAGTACCTACTGTGGTGTGCGGTCTGGTTACATCACTTATACACACAGCTGTAGGTACGGCCTGGACCGCGAGTCATAGCAATATAACCCTTAGCATGAGAATGGACTCTTGACCGCGACCGTACAGTCATGGAGGTGAAATAGGTATAAACCTTTGTCACATATAAATGATCATGTATGGGCACTTTTACTCTTCCAAGACTAATAAATAATAGGTAATTAAACTATTAATCAACCTGCGTAATTATATTACGTCGTCGAATTAATCATTGCGCTCATCAGCGTTTTAGTTGTCAACTGTTGTTATCACAAAATCTTTTATAATTTTATTATTATCATTCTATCCATATGATAAACAGGGGTTTTGGATTATTCAAATTTCATAATAGTTATTTGAATATTAATAGGTAGTGATTTTAAACGAAACTCATTTTTAATTAATAATGATTTAGATACGTACACGAAATTATTTTTAACTAATCCGTAAGATTTTATTTAAGCAAAGGTGTCACTATTTTGGCACACCCACATTTCATCAGTTATGTTTAAGCTCCATGTAATAGAGGAGCCTATTGCCATCAACTGGGCACAAATCCATAATTTCCGGCTGCTACCGAAAAATTCCACCTGGAAAAAACACAATGACAGATTACCCGACCTGACCTCATGCTCAGCGCTTACGACTACTAGACCAGCGAGGCAGTTGAGGAAATTACAATATCTAGCGCCTTAAGGCTTTAAGTCTTAAGCAGCGGAATTTTCTTATGTTTTTTGCAATTTGCCAGTATTTGTGAGGCTGTATATGCTGAAAAATCTGTGATTCGCGACCGTAATATATATATTATTTACAGAATTATATTAATTGAATCAAAACAACCCTTTGAGTTCATATAATTCCATTGCTTGATAAATAAATTAGAATTTCGCTGGCTATTAACTTTAAATAGTTTAGCGATATTTTGCTTTTCAAGCCATTTTGCTAATCATCCTAATACTTCCTCCTGCCTTATAATCAAATCAGTGTTGTTATATAGGCATAGATACTTATTATATACTATCTGAAAATAAAATGATTTACATAAAATTATCTCTTTGTTCGATACATATTGTGGTTTTCCCTTTTACACGTTGTTATGCTGATAAGTCTGGCAACCAAGGTCATTCCGGCTGGAAAGTGGCCTTGAGCTATGATATTGAATAAATTATTAAGATTAATTCTTGTATAAAGACTAAATAAATCGTCACAAAAAGTATCTATTTTCGTCTACCAAAAATGATTGTTGAAAAAGACGGACCTATTAGTCATCATTAATCGCGTCAAAAAAATAAACAAATGTTTCAAATAAACCTGCATGGGCACTTAGGTATGACACGTCAGAAGCTAGGTGCACGTTTCCAATTTTTCGCTTCTTATGGAGGAGAGCCGGCAAGAAACTCCACGGTTTCTCTTTTAAATAAAATAAAATAACTGGCGTTTACAATGTTTGCAAATTACAGTGAGAATAGGTATGGGAGGCCTATTTGGCCTATTTGGCCAGTTCAGGCGTATTTGTGTCGACTAAAATATACTATTTCTGTCAGTAAATTAAGGGAAAAAAGGAAAGCAAATTACTTACTTTCCTAAAATGAGTAAAACAAAATAAAATAAGTGGGTGGTCCACGGCTGAAAAACGTGAAAAACGTCTATAATAAAAAACTGTATGATGAAATGTATTTTTTTTGTAAGGTTTTGATTTATGATCGCACCATTTGACGTGATTTATGATTACCAAACGTTTTATATTCGATTATTTGTAATGTAATTTGTAATTCGATTATTTGTAGTGCTGGCAATCCCGCAAGTATTCAATGCGTGTGATTCTCTTTGGCAAAATTGTCAGTAAAAAGTGATGACGGGCGAGCGTATGGGAGAACGTCTTTTGGCCATTTGCCGTCGTTGAGGTCGGACGCACAATTGGTCTTTTACGTTCCTGATCTCCATCTGATTTATTATAATAAGATATCAGAGTTGTTACATTGTAGTACCAATATAATAAATACCTATACTGGAGTGAAGCAGTTTTGTTACACTTTATTCTTTTTCTGTCCCATTGGTTTGAAAATAGTAAATGATAATAAATCCTTAGTCTAAATACGTAGACATAGGTATGTGTGTACAACTGCATACACTTGAAACCCTGATAAACTTCCTAGAGGGTCGTCATCATCATCAATAGCCGTAGCAGTCCCGTGCTGGACGTAGTTCTCTCCGATAGGCAAAATGCAAGAAATTTAAAATTATTACATCATTTAAAAACATTGAACAGTCAAGAAACTAATTGGTATCTTCTTTACTGCATAACTATTTTATATTTCATTACGAATTATTTTGGTGGAGATGATGCGTTTCAAGTTAACAGACCATACACTTATTCGAAATGAATTGTCTTCGACACTGCCGGAAGTGACGTAAATAAAAATATTTTCATAACAAACTACTTGACATCTCATAAAGGTAAGTGTGGTTGCTGCTTGAATGAATAAACCACATAAAATAATTTATTTCATATGATTCTTCTAGAGCTGTATCGTGAATTATGACGTCACATCATTGCTCCATTTTTTATCTGTACTAATACTTAAACAATCTTCTAATATTATAAAGAGGAAAGATTTGATTGTTTGCATTGAATAGGCTCCGAAGCTACTAAACCGATTTGAACAATTATTTCACTGTTGGGAAGCTACACTATCCCCGGGTGACATAGGCTATATTTTATCCCCGTATTGCCACGGGAACGGGAACTATGAGGGTGACACCGCGGAGCGCTGCTAGTTATTACTTATAATTACAACAATGCATGTAATTACCTGTTGCAGAACACTGACCATCTATTACCAGTCACGCGGCGTTTGTCGATTGAACGTGCAAATCATTGACGCTATAAAACCTGCATTGTTCTACATACAATAATAATAAAAACAGCTATCTGTTTGTCTCATCATTTCATGAATAAAGTAATGCAGACGGTCTTCAAAACAATGTAGTCGTAAATCTGTGTTTAAAACAAAACTCGGTACAACGACAGACAATGCTCAGAAAACTAAAAGTAGCTTCATAATTTAGAGTCGTCAGTCTTACATTATTATAATGTCACTTTTAAAGTTTCGCGTATTTCAAAAGTAATCATTCTATATAAATAATAATTATTCGCAAGTGCCTCGGTATATTTCTGTTATTTATGCAATACGATAGGCCAGTTAAGCAACAGGAAACATGTTTTGTGTGGCACATAAAAACTCACAATAATTAAATTTTAAAACCAATCTCGTTGATGATTTTTTGTTCTGCTGACCCCGAGTAAGACTACACAGTTACACTTCAAGAAACGCTCATGCTTCAAAGAAGTCGGTCTAACTTCAATCAACTCAGCCTATCGCAGTCCACTGCTGGACATAAGCCTCTCCGAGACACCACCCTGTCCTCCGCCTTCCGCATCTAGTCTGTTCTAGTCACTTTCTTAAATTCATCGGTCCATCTAGCTGGAGGGCCTCCCACGCCACGCTTGCCGATACGCGGCCTCCACTCCAGGACTCATCTGCTTCATTTGTGCCCCAATTCTGTATCGTTATAATGATTCCCCGCGGAATCTTACTACGGTCAAACTACGTCAATAACACGTTCTTTAGAAACCAATGTAACGGTAAGGAATTGAAATGTCATGTTCCAAGACAATTTGTCGATATTTATTTGCGGATGTCGTGTGTTATCTAAGAAATTGACGTGGTTTCGAAGTAAGGAATCGTTAAGTGGTCATAGTTCCTGTCATCGGTCCTTCGATAAATATAGCCAACACTTCAGCTTCCTTACTGTGGAAGCTAACTCGCCACAGAAGTCTAACTTGTTCTAAGAATATTATTACTTATAGGCGTTAGAGGCAGTTGAAAACTGAGACTTTAACAATTGCTGGTGATATCTATCTCTATTAATCATCAGTCTTTCGCGTTCCGGTGTCTTTAAAAATACTTTTCAATTGAGGCTTAAGCATGTTCTAAAGTAGTAGTTTGGGAGCAGAACTTATTGTCCTCCGTGACGAAAAAGCTAGCTATTTATTTATATACAGAATCCTTCTCGGATCTTAGGCCCCTGCTTAAAGGTACCTCAATATCAGCTAAGTATTACCTTCTTAATACGGACGTGTCACGTGTCTATAGACACGCACGTGGCATGGCACTAGCGATCTTGCCTTGACATCGTGTATTTGTATCAACTGAAATATACTTTTTCTGTAAGCATATTAAGGATAAAACGAAAACAAACGCGTGGGTCACAGGCTGTGTACGTGAAACACGTGCATAAAAACACCTGGCATAATAAATGTATTTTCTTCGTAACTGACACTTCTATCTTGCAGAAAATTATTTGATTTAATAGAAATTTCTCGGAAGAAGTCCTATAGAAATTAAGAGATCATGTTTTTCTAATATTCTTGGAGGGTTATCAGTGGTTTTGCAAAAACCTCACGGTTAGATTTTCGAGGTACTGCGCTACTAAAAGTGTGATGTTGAGCTATTAAAAGACAGCTGCCGCGTCACCATCGATGCGATGGTCCGCTAAAGTGACAGAATCAGCCAGCGTCACTCTTATTCGACCTCTTCAGAAGTTAGTAGAAACTTCATAACAAAACTGGATGGTGCCACTTCCTGCGCCGTCAAGCTTTTTAACCACTCATTCTCAGGTCTAGATATCTTGGATAATAAGCACCCTAACAGAAATATCTCGCAAAATTGTTCCGTATTCATCTTTATACTGTCTCATCCGAGAAACGTTGTTTTTTTTATTTTAAATAATATGTTGACAGCAAAATTGATCATACTTGGTAATAGCCAAATTCTGATGCATGATATTTTTGGAGGCTCGTGTTTTGAATGCTGTCTAAGCTACATTAATTTATGATATCCCACACAATTTTGGGTCAATCACGTGTACTATATGAAGATTATATTTCAGCAGGAAATATTATTGTAATTTGAAATTACGTCTGGTCAGACTGTGATAAAGAATGACGACACAATCTTTATATACCACATAGAAACATGTTGCTGGGTCGTTTGGTGCGCCGTTTTTTAAACGCACTTTTATTAGCTTGGTATGTATCTAAGTAACGGAATCTTTGAACGTGATTTTCACCCCCTTCAAAAAGTCGGACTGATTTGAAACTTTGTTGCACGCTTATCATCATCATCTGCCTAGCCTTTTCAAAACTATGTTGGGGTCGGCGTCCGATCTAACCGGATGCAGCTGAATACCAGTATTTTACATGGAGCGACTGCCTATCTGACCTCCACAACCCAGTTACTGGGTAATACGATACCCCTTGGTACTTTGCACGCTTATCAAGGACATGATATTTTAAACTAAAACGAAAAAAAAAAAAAAACACTTTGAAAAACCAAACTAAAAGATTAGAAAATTATAAAAAAAAAATCTGGGGTGCTTTTAATTAATTAAATTAAAATTCATTTATTTCAGGCAAGAAACCCATATTTCAAATTAAAATTTAAAATAAGATAAAATTTTACCATACTGCAACAAAAAAGAACAAAATTTCATTAAGAGAGTAAAAAATAAAATCACAGAATTGAAATAAAACATCATGTAACAAATGTGTGTTTTGGAGGTATTTTTTTCTCGAGATTTAAAATTTGGAAAAGTAAATGTTAGAAGATTCTGGGGCATTCTTTTCTACCCGTACCTAAGGTTTCAAATAATTTGCCCATCGACTCCCTAAACGTTTGGTTTACTTGCGTTACAGGGGCCAGGGAAGGAGGAAATAAGTCCACTCCATGACTTAGCCATACGACAGCGACCAAATTAGAGCTGCCTTCATCCAGCGAATTAAAGTGATCTTGCTTTCGGCCATTATGAATTTCGATTTTGAGTTTGAACCCAAGTGAAATTACTGTTGTCCCCTTACAACGTCAGCATACAATTACTCGCGAGAAGGAATTCATTCTGGCCGGTATCGACGTTGTCCCGGCACGGAGATATCTCATTTATTTCGCTTATCATTGCCCCGGGAACGAGTATCGTCAACGCGACGGCCATTTCTTTGGATGGGGCTACGAGAGCGACGGAATTTATGCCTTTGTTATTGTTAGAATTATTGCTTTTGATTTAGTATTGAAGTATACGTCCAAGGTTACCTTTAAGTGTTAAGTCCGTTGATGAAATAAATGCTTTGAGTTTGATTGTGATCTGGTGAGAATTTATGGGGTTTTGTTTTTGTTTTTTGTTGTTAAAACCCATACTTTGGAAACATGCTTTCTAAATAACTTTACTTAGTTTTTACTTTAGTTCACTAACTATTTCGTGTTTTTTATTTGCTTAGAATGGGGCTAAAAAAGTATTTTATATTAGGCAAAGAAAAAAAAAAAAATTTTTGGCGTAGACCCAATTTTCATTCCGCTATATTTCGCATAGACCAAATAGCCTGAATTATTTAGTAGATCGCTTCCTGCTATATATTCGTGAGATATGGAAATAGTTGTCATATATTTGGATAAATAATGGTCGTTACAGTCCCAAACAAGAACATAAATAATTGAAATAGGAAACTATCATGTAGTTTCGCTACTCTTAATATTATTTTGTTTCTGATGTGATTTTTGAGGGACAAAGGTCACATAACTTTGACTACATAGATTGGTATTACATTTGTTGGTTCAAAATTCGAGGTTTGAATGAATTCGAATTAAAGTATGGCAGGTTTAGATCCAGTTAAATAGGTTGTGTAATCCGATTTAAAGATTCATTAGAGGTTAAGTAGATTAGTAAGTAGGTTATTAAGTACTTGATAAAATTTAACTACCTTGATCTTGGTTTGGACTGTAATAAAAGTATAGGTTCCAAATATCTGCATAATGAGCGGCGTCCGTCCTTCGTACTGTTTCGTGGTCATAATATCTTTGAGAACTATCTAACATAACATCACGGCTTGTTGCCCCGAAGGGTTGGGCATAGGTGTCCCTATAGTAAACCCACTTTTTATGTCCCATGTAATAGGGCGCGACACTATTGCCATCAACCGGGCACAAATCCAAACTAGAAAAAACCAATGTCACTTTGCGCGACCTGGGATTCGCACCTAGGACCTCGTGCTCAGCAGTAGCGCTTGCGACCATTACACTAACGAGGTAGGAAGAACTATCTAATTTATTGAATTTGCACAAATACTGAGTACTTGCAATAATTTCGTGAACTATATTTCATCTTCTACGCGGATGATACCGCTATTATCTTCTCCGCCAAGGCATGGGACAAAGTTAGGCTTGAGGCTGAGAGGGGATTAGCTAGAGTTAGTAATTGGCTAAATGAAAATCTACTTACGCTTAATACCCAAAAAACAAATTATGTCTGCTTCACTAAATACACAAACTCTCAGCCGGCGCCTGACTTTAATATTAGAATACATTCTTGTCCTACCCCAACCCAATCTACCTGTAGCTGCCCTATTATTCAGAAGGTAAATTCCACCAAGTACCTAGGTATTGTAGTAGACCAAAGATTAAGTTGGTACCCACACCTCGAACTGACTATAGGGAGGGTAAGAAAACTCATATGGGTTTTTAAATCTCTGAGACATGTTGTGAGTGCAGAATTACAGAATAAAATTTATATCGCACTGGCCCAGTCTGTAATTATTTATTGTGTCTCGGTATGGGGTGGAGCAGCTAAGACGTATTTTTTAGATCTAGAGAGGGCACAGAGATCCTTGATTAAAGTCATGTACTGTAAGCCCTACAGGTTTCCTACTGAATCTCTATACTCAAGCTCTAAGCTGCTCTCCGTCAGGAAACTCTACATCCTATACCTTGTACTCAGATACCATAAAATTCTACCCTTTAGCCATGCCAAACTTAAAAAAGACGCTGTGATATAGTAGCTCCTACATACTCAGCACGTTCAATTTTTGCTAGTCGCCAAAATGTAGCTCAAGCCCCACGCGTTTATAATAAAGTAAATCGCATACTTAACATTTACCCTATGCAGCTGTACGAGTGTAAGAAGCTATTGAAGGAATGGCTCTTCACACTTAATTATGATGCCGTGGAAGACATTTTGGTTACACAGGGTTGAACGTCACGCATACACACACACTCACACACACACAAACCATCTCATTCACTCACACACACTCACATACACTCTAACTCACACACACACACCCACACACCCACTCAAACACACACACATAGACACAAAATATACTTTCACACGCACAGAAACACACATTTACACCTTTCTACCATGCACGATTTAATTCATTTTCAATTTTGTTTTTCTTTTTTTTTCTTATTGGTTTGTTTTTAGTAGTTTTTAATTTTATTTATTTTTTGGTTTCATAAAATATGTGTAACTTATACCTAATTAGCACAACGAAACAATTGTACTAATCGAGGGAGAGCGAGGTTTATCCCATCACAAGTATCTTCGGATTACTTTCTGGGAAGCCCCGGCAACTTAATTGTATCTAGATTTAAGATAATAAACAAATTTTTTTTTTAAATCTTTATGAAAGAAAGAAAATACGTTTATTTGCTGTAAACATGACATAAGGAAAGAACACAGACACAAAAAAGAATAACTTGGGGAAAATATGCGTCACATCCACGCAAAACGGCTCTCGACCAGCATAATGCTACGACGCTACACGAAACAGAGCCTCGGCGTTGGTTTTCAGCGATATCCGTTAGTAGTGTACCGGTTGAAAAGTAACTAAATAAGAAACAATTTAAATACAAATTTAATAATAAGTATAGTTATCTTTGGATAACTGTAAACAGCATATGAAATTAGTTGCGTTTCCGTCATTACCTTCTGCTAGACAGCGTGGTCATAGCTTCTGTACACAGCATATATTTGGCACCTAAAAGATAAATTTTGATGTTTGTCATGTCAATCATTTTTACTGTCAGTTTCAAAACCCCTATTTCGTGGCCTCAGCCTCTCGCTACCCTCCGCGGCTCGGTGGCGGGTTGCAATGAAAAATAAAAGGTGCACAACACAAAATGAACAGGAGTCGCCATGTTGGCACTGTCATTTGTTTCGCTGAGATTCAACTCCCAAGATAACTGGGAATGTTTATTTTATGCCAACGTCGCAACGAGCTGCTGGGATCTAATATCATTGGTCCTGGTGGCAAGTAGATACCTAGACAACACCTGTAGATTAGGATTGATTGTTGAAACAGTAGATAGAGAGTGAAGTCAGTAGAATGTCCGTAAGTATTTATAAGGTAGATGTGGGTGGAAAAGCCGGTAGGTGATGCCTTCGGTCGACATAGTGACCTTATTGGTGATGTTCTTCAGAAAAGGCATGTGCGTAGTAATCACAACCGGCGTGCGTGTATGACCAGATGTTTGAACGTAAACGAGGGAAAAGGAGTATGTATGGATCGTAGCAGGTGGCATTATGTAGTTTCTGCTTAACCCCATGGGAAAAGGGCGTGGGTTGATGTATATTAAAATGTCCGTATAATAGAAACACAACTGTCATAATGGTTATTATAGATACACGTAAATAGATGTCATCATCATCATCATCAGCCTATAATGTTCCCACTGCTGGGACACAGGCCTCCACTCGGTGAGAGGGAGTGGGCCGTAATCCACCACGCGGGCCCAGTGCGGGTTGGTAGATGTCACATGTCTTCGAATTTTTTGCTCTAGGACATGCCGGTTTCCTCACGACACGACTTCACCGTTGTGAGAGCAGTGGTGATGAAATAATTTACAAAAAGTAAAGCGTCTATCTGGGTTCGAACCTACGACCTACAACTCGTAAGTCGTGGCCGTTACCACTTGGCCACCACTGCTCATCATTGATGTAAGGTGACCAATTACTAAACAAAAAAAAAAAAAAACCTTGACTGTACAACATAGAATTACAATTCATTAAAAATAATAAACCTGGTGATCTTGCATTAGTTTGTCGAATCGCTAATCTAGAGGGTAGACTTTCGCTGAGTAAAACTATACGCTGTTCGTCTTAAGCACAAAATGGAGGGTATCAGAATGTGGTGGAATGTAACACTGCGCCCAAGGCACATCTTCGGTGAGATTGCTCCCGTAGCAACAAATAACCATCTCGTACCTCCTAACATTCTTAATCCTTGATCCTTCCAATTTGTTTCATGACAACTTTAAAGATATTTGGTGGTTGTGATACAGGATCCCTTAGTACAATAGCCAAAGCTGCACAGATGTGTCTTGAAGTGACAAAAACGAAACCTTAATTCTTACTTTCACGAGTAAATTTAAACTAGATGGCGCTATCGTCATCTTTATGAAAAGCTCGAAGAAAAAACGCAGATACACGTTGAATTATATCTCATATTTTATGACATCAACATCAAAGCGCAGGGCGACTCCCTATTCTGTATTAAAACGCCTGTTACCATGTAGACAGGAAAAAACCGTGAGAAATTCTCACACATGGGACTTCTAACAAGCGACAGAAATAAACATTTTACGATTGGTTTAGTACGTAAGAGTGCGTTGTGTCAATTGTATAGAACGTTGTTTTGCACCCGGAATTGGGCTGTATTTATGTAATACGTTTTTGTTTTGAAGGGAATAGTGAATAAAAACTTGTTTTTATGTTGGTTTTATTTATTTTTCTTTGTTTTTTCTTCGGTTAAGGGTTTTATTTCTGGGCTCTGCTTTCTGTAGTAAAATATTTGATGCTTCTATATTTTTTTGGGTAAATGAACATACAGGAGACATTACGACTAGGTACACTTGGATCTCTGCTAAGTAAATTATGATTACAAGTTAGTAGGTTTTTGTTGAAAATTTGACATAATTGTTTTTTTTATGACAAACCTCCGCGTTTATAAAATTATATCAAGGCTCCCGTAGACAGGCGTGACGCGACAGTGCGACGCGACTTAAATAGCGTAATTGATATGAAAACACCATCGAAATTGATCTAGTTTAGTTTGAATCGCGTCATGCGGTCACATCGCGCCAGGCTGGCGGAGCCAGTAGGATGTGGCGTTCTAAAAGTTGCCAATTATGTATAGTCAATATTTTAGTTACAGAGCAATAATTGATAATTTTATTTATTAACATTGATAAATAAATTAAGAAAAAGCTAAGTATTTGACAGCAATTTGCAATGTTACTAACTGTTACAATGCACCCACCCGTAAGTCTCTTAAGCTTAAAAACTATATTTCACTAGCATAATTTGCATTAACTAAATTATACCCAGGTGCAAAAGCTCCTGTTATTTGAACAAAATAGTTTTACAACACCTTAATTCTGCCTAGACGCAATAAGTCTTCACTAACAAAAATATTACACGTTTGCCTTAGAAACTGTAGTAAGTCATCCTAAGAAATTAAATAAACAGCCCGCTTTATTTATGGTAGTAAATTATAATTATTATTATATTATGTTGTACGTGATATTATAAAGAATGCGTGCAGTTAAATGTTACAATTTTGAGAAGTTTAGGTATAACACAATAAAAAATGGAAAAATATAAATAGTAATTATCAATAAAGATAATTACAATATAAATTCCAATTGTAGGCTTACACAATGGGCGTTCTTATCTCTATAAGCCATCGTTCAAAGACAGACTTTAGAAAAGGTTTTTAATTGTTTTCAAATCCTTATTTATTAATCATTTAATAAACTCCTCGCCGGAGCAAACTGGTTTCCACTAAATGAAACCAGATTAATTGGTTTTACTAACAGTACAATTTCCAGTGCCTAGATATTTACTAAAATAAACTAAATTTACTTACTTTTCATCTTACATCATCGGTCGTTGATATTTAATCATCGGTCTTTAGCAGTCTACAGTAAGATAGAAACCTCTCTAATCGCATTCCATTTATGAAATATACTGCACTAAGACATTTTTTTATTTTGGTCTGTCCGTCTGTCTGTTGGTTTGTTCCAGCTTATCTCCAAGGCGGCTGGACCAATTTTGATGAACTTTTACTTACAGATAGCAGATGTAATAAGGAGTAACACAGGCTTTCTGTACCGGTAGCAAGTTCGCGTGGGATAATATCCGACAACAGTTAGTCTTATACAAATTTCGAGTGCGGATATGCTTATAATATTAAACATAAGGATTATCTGATTATCTTTCCATTACTGAACTTATAATAACACGGGGAATCACGGATCTGATTACGATACACGTGTTTTTTAAACCCATAAGTGACGTGTATTATTTTGATTGAGCTGTTCTGGGAAAGTACTACCGCCTTACATATTGTGTGCGGCTGTGTTCCGGTTTGAAGTGTGTGGTGTGTTGATAATTTTTGAATGTACATTAAAGTCGAAACAGGTCATGCAATAAACAATAAGGTGCATTAAATTTTGATTTCAATTATTTAAAATGTCTATTCACCCGATTCGGTCGAGTAAGTGTGAATCGACTAATAAGCCCTTTTGAACTTAGCTTCATGTGTAGCCGTGTGTACCTAGCGCAGCGTTGTAGTGTTTTAGTGTTTAATTTTATTGTGTTGTAGTTATGTTTGTGATATTCCTGTGCGAGTCTAATAAATCCTTTTTCTTTCTTTCAATTGCGGATGTGCAGCACCACCACACATCCGCAACTAATTTGGTATCGCAGATGACACAACTTACCGTCAGTTATTGTTATCTTCTTCCATTCTAAAACAGCTTTATAATACTCCCAAACCCTTTCTAAAACCACTGTCCTAGTCAGAAACGACAAGAACCTCTCCATTCAGCATACATTGCACGTCTCTATTGCTTAACCATGCGAATTTATGAAACAATCCGCGTAATGTATATAAAATATTAGAGATCACTACCACGTACTCACTTTATTAGGCCTATAACATACTGAGCGAATTTTATTGTACTAACATGTAAAATAGGCCGGAGCGTAATGCTCCCAATGCTTTTTCAACTGATTCTATTTCGCGTTCAAAAGGATGGAGATATTATTTAGAAGTAATATTGAGGGTTTTGTTGCTAAGGGGGTTATGTTTTCGTGGTATTCAAATGAAATGTAATATTTAAACGTCTGGTTCCTGGAAAGCTCAAAGTATTTTACACGAAAACAACTTAAGACCGATTTTATTACCTTTTTACCTCAATAAACTTTTTATTATTATTTTCTTTTATTCCATTAAATATACATATAAATTACATTTTTAAATATTATTATAAAAATATAAAAACATTTAAAAATATAAAAAATAGTAGCCCACCGGTATCGGGAACAAGGTCCAAGCTACCGGCGGTCAGGGCTCCAGAGAGAGGAACCTCCTAACGATGCGAGCCGTGTCCAGGAGTACCGCTTTCTGGATCAAGCCCTTGACCCAGCTGCCCAACGAGAGCCTCCTCAGATGTTGGTCGAGGCTCTTGGCTATCAAGCCATTGGCTGAAACGACTATCGGTACAATGATCGCTGAGTCCACATCCCACATGTCGACAACCTCGCGAGCCAAGTCAAGATACTTGATTTGTTTATCTTTCTCGGCTTTCACGAGGTTCCCGTCATGCGGGACCGTTATATCAACGATCATTGTACGCCGCTCTAGTCGATCCACCACCACTATATCAGGCTTATTGGCAACAATAGTCCTGTCAGTGATGATGGATCGATCCCAGTACAGTGTGACATGTCCATTTTCGAGAACTGGGTCGGGCACATACCTGTAGTACGGCACTTCCGATTCCACAAGGCTGTATTTTAGAGCAAGTTGCTGGTGGATAATCCTGGCTACAAGGTTGTGTCTATGCAAGTACTCCTCGTTAGCTAGACGAGAACAACCGGAGATTATGTGTCTGATTGATTCTCCCGGACGGTGGCATGCCCGACAGATGTCAACCGTACCATCTTTCACAATAAATCTCCGGTAGTTGTTCGTCAAGATAACTTCGTCCATAATTGCACAGACAAAACCTTCGGTTTCCCCAAAGAGGTCACCGAAACGCAGCCAGGCTACGGACGCTAGTTGATCTACATCGGGTCCATGTAGGGCCCGAAAAAAGCGTCCGTGGAGCTCCTTACTCTGCCATACCTCCATGCGATCCTTAGTGTCAAGCACTACAGGCCTGCGCCAGTTCTCTTTTGCCAAGGAGAGCGGGGTGAGGCCCTTATCCACCGCAACTACATCTCGATGCATCCCCACGTCGGTTTCTAGGAAATAATCCCTGAGACTGCATATCTCGCGATTGTGGAGAGTCTTAGCATTTAAAAAGCCTCGACCTCCACATTTTCGCGGGATATACAGTCTCATTACCGATGACCGTGGGTGGTGCATTCGATATGCAGTCAGCAGCGTACGGACCCTCCTATCCAGGGCGTCGAGTTCGGTCTGAGTCCATTTGAGTATGCCGAAAGAGTACATCAAAACCGGCATGACCCAACCGTTGAAGGCGCGTACCTTGTTTCCACCTGATAAAAGACTATTAAATACTTTTTTCAGGCGGCCAAAGAAGCGCTCCCTCAACGATTGCTTCATGTCAGTAACATTGATGCCCAACGCTTCCGACATACCCAAATACTTATAGGTTTCGGCTGCGGAGAGGGCTCGAAGGTTTATGGAATCCGAGAGTTGGGTTCCCACGGATTCCACAATCTCCCCTCGCTTTACATGCATGACCGCACATTTGTCCACACCAAATTCCATCCTGATGGCGCTACTGAAGGTTTCAGTTACTTTCAGTAGCTCCATCAGTTGCAAGTTGTTGGGGGCAAAGAGTTTTAGGTCATCCATGTAGAGGAGGTGGGATATAACCTGACCACCTCTCCTCAGCCGATAGCCTATACCTGAATCCTCCAGCAGTGTGCTTAGAGGATTCAGGGCTAGGCAGAACCAAAGCGGACTCAAACTGTCGCCCTGAAATATACCTCGCTCGATCCTTATCGGCTCGCTATTCCTCTGGATGTTTCGACATCCTGGATATCGAAGGACCGTCCTCCATTGCCTCATACATGACATCAGGAAGGTGCGCAGAGTTGTATCTACTTTATACAATTCTAGCACCCTCATGAGCCATGTATGTGGCACTGAGTCATAGGCCTTCTTGTAATCTATCCAACATGTCGAAAGATCCTTTCGGGAACGGCGAACCTGTTGGCTAATGGCCATATCAATGAGGAGCAGCTCCTTAGTACCGCGGGACCCGTTCCGACATCCATTTTGAGAGACAGACATGATGGAGTTATTCTCTATATGATTGTAAATTTTAGCTCTCAAAATGGATGTAAGAACTTTATAGACCGTCGGTAAACACGTGATCGGCCTATAATTTTTGGGTTCCGCGGTACTACCTGATTTATGGAGCTGGTGGGTAACTCCTGTTGTCAGGAACTGGGGTAGCGAACCAGACTCCAAAGCATCCTGATACTGAGCTGCCAAGCGAGCGTGCGATCTCATGAACCATTTGATCCAGAAGTTGTGCAGCCCGTCCGGCCCTGGAGACTTCCAGTTGGGCAGTGGACGGACTGCACGAGCTACGTCTTGGGGGCAGATGGTAATAGCCCCCATTTCTGGTATGGGATTGCAGGCTCGCTCGACTTCTCGAGCCCAATCACCTTCGGTGTGACTGACAGGCACCGACCAGATATTGCGCCAAAAAGAGCACATGGCGTCATCATCCGGTAGGCGCGTATCAGCCACACCTTGGTCCGGTCGCTCCCAAGCCCTATAGACCCACCTTTCATCACTCTGGAAGGTGCGGTTCTGAGTGTATCGGTCTACTCGCCGCTTATACCTACGAATGCGGTTTGCCCATGCATACACTTTCTGCTTCAGGAAGTCTATGCGCTCTGTGACACGGGACATATAATCTTGAGGGCTGGTATCAGTCCCTGAGAATGCCCGCCTCACAAAGCGCATCACTCTAGGTCGAGTGTTGCCCTCCCTGAAGCAGATTAGTTTGCCGATGAGGGCTCTGGCCCCACCAATACGACGTTCAATCCTGCACTGCCAAGCTGGTACGGCTGGTTTCGGTCGCGTAGCTCTAGAGTCATTTGCGAATTTGACATGAGCTACACGACATGCCGCCACAGCCGCGCAGTACAGAATCGAATGAGTATCGGTGAGGTCTTCGCAGTCATCAAAATAATTTGACAACTGCGAATCCAAAGCCGCCACCAGCGCCCTATTCTTGTTATGCATGGGCAAACGAGGTAAACGTGGTCTAAGCTCGGGCGACATGAACCGATATTCTCGAATCGCACCCTCCAAAGCACTCCTCAATTCGTCACTGCACTGGGTACTTACGTTTGTAGCCCTGTCAACACTCCCCTCGTCAGCTCGACTTGTGTTAAACTGTGGTGGTACCATAACAGCCTGTAACGGGGGGACGATGACATTGCTACTCCGCATTTCAGTTCGTAGGCGATCAAGTACAGTGTCATCCAACATATGATTACGTTGAATGACCCGCACCTGATCCGACAGTCGTTGTGCCGAAACGTTGACAGCTGGCTCAAGCACCTGAAAAAGAGAGAGCATCCGAACACGGTACGCGGTCAGATTGTTTCCTCCTTCTGTAGCCCCATAGTATGAGCGCATGACGTTTTCATTGATGGATCTCGTCCATCTCATGCGCTGCACACTTCCGCCGGGAGCTGGGACCCTATCAGAGGCCGGTGGGCCTCGAGGTCCTAAGCCGTCCGGCGGCCGGCGTCCTCCCCGTTGGCGAGCAGGTGGTGGCGTCGTTGGCGGGGAGAAATACTCGTCGCTCGAGCTCGACGCAACTACCGCGGCCGGTGTCATCACAGCGCCCGCAGTGGGGCTGGGTACCGGCGGCGGCGAGGCGGAGCTGAGCGACGAGTCCGGAGGTGGTGGGCGTGCTTTTCTTGCGGCTGATCTTGTCAACATTTCATTAACATATTATTATTATTTCCTTTATTTAACATAAACACATATAAATTACATTTTTAAATATTAGTATAAAAATATAAAAACATTTAAAAATATAAAAAATAGTAACCCACCGGCATCGGGAACAAGGTCCAAGCTACCGGCGGTCAGGGCTCCAGAGAGAGGAACCTCCTAACAATGCGAGCCGTGTCCAGGAGTACCGCTTTCTGGATCAAGCCCTTGACCCAGCTGCCCAACGAGAGCCTCCTCAGATGTTGGTTGAGGCTCTTGGCTATAATGCCATTGGCTGTAACAACTATCGGTACAATGATCGCTGAGTCCACATCCCACATGTCGACAACCACGTGAGCCAAGTCAAGATACTTGATTTGTTTATCTTTCTCGGCTTTCACGAGGTTCCCGTCATGCGGGACCGTTATATCAACGATCATTGCACGCCGCTCTAGTCGATCCACCACCACTATATCAGGCTTATTGGCAACAATAGTCCTGTCAGTGATGATGGATCGATCCCAGTACAGTGTGACATGTCCCTTTTCGAGAACTGGGTCGGGCACATACCTGTAGTATGGCACTTCTGAATCCACAAGGCTATATTTCAGAGCAAGTTGCTGGTGAATAATCCTGGCTACAAGGTTGTGTCTATGCAAGTACTCCTCGTTAGCTAGACGAGAACACCCGGAGATTATGTGTCTGATTGATTCACCCGGACGGTGGCATGCCCGACAAATGTCAACCGTGCCGTCTTTCACAATAAATCTCCGGTAGTTGTTCGTCATAATAACTTCGTCCATAATTGCACAGACAAAACCTTCGGTTTCCCCAAAGAGGTCACCAAAACGTAGCCAGGCTACGGACGCTAAAAAGTCTACATCGGGTTCATGTAGAGCCCGGAAAAAGCGTCCGTGAAGCTCCTTACTCTGCCATACTTCCATGCGATCATTAGTGTCAAGCACTACAGGCCTGCGCCAGTTCTCTTTAGCCAAGGAGAGCGGGGTGAGGCCCTTATCCACCGCAACTACATCTCGATGCATACCCACGTCAGTTGCTAGGAAATAATCCCTGAGACTGCATATCTCGCGATTGTGGAGAGTCTTTGCATTTAAAAAGCCTCGACCTCCACATTTTCGCGGGATATACAGTCTCATTACCGATGACCGTGGGTGATGCATTCGATATGCAGTAAGCAGCGTACGGACCCTCCTATCCAGGGCGTCCAGTTCGGTCTGAGTCCATTTGAGTATGCCGAAAGAGTACATCAAAACCGGCATGACCCAACCGTTGAAGGCGCGCACCTTGTTTCCGCCTGATAAAAGACTATTAAATACTTTCTTCAGGCGGCCAAAGAAGCGCTCCGTCAACGATTGCTTCATGTCAGTTACATTGATGCCCAACGCTTCCGACATACCCAAATACTTATAGGTTTCGGCTGCGGAGAGAGCTCGAAGGTTTATGGAATCCGAGAGTTGGGTTCCCACGGATTCCACAATCTTCCCTCGCTTTACATGCATGACCGCACATTTGTCCACACCAAATTCCATCCTGATGGCGCTACTGAAGGTTTCAGTTACTTTCAGTAGCTCCATCAGTTGCAAATTGTTGGGGGCAAAGAGTTTTAGGTCATCCATGTAGAGGAGGTGAGATATAACCTGACCACCTCTCCTCAGCCGATAGCCTATACCTGAATCCTCCAGCAGTGTGCTTAGAGGATTCAGGGCCAGGCAGAACCAAAGCGGACTCAAACTGTCGCCCTGAAATATACCTCGCTCAATCCTTATCGGTTCGCTATTGCTCTGGATGTTTCGACATCCTGGATATCGAAGGACCGTCCTCCATTGCCCCATACATGACACCAGGAAGGTGCGTAGAGTTGTATCTACTTTATACAACTCCAGCACCCTCATGAGCCATGTATGTGGCACTGAGTCATAGGCCTTCTTGTAATCTATCCAACATGTCGAAAGATCCTTTCGGAAACGGCGAACCTGTTGGCTAATGGCCATATCAATGAGGAGCAGCTCCTTAGTACCGCGGGACCCGTTCCGACATCCATTTTGAGAGACAGACATGATGGAGTTAGTGTCTATATGATTGTAAATTTTAGCTCTCAAAATAGATGTAAGAACTTTATAGACCGTCGGTAAACACGTGATCGGCCTATAATTTTTGGGTTCCGCGGTACTACCTGATTTATGGAGCAGGTGGGTAACTCCTGTTGTCAGGAACTGGGGTAGCGAACCAGACTCCAAAGCAGTCTGGTACTGAGCCGCCAAGCGAGCGTGCGATCCCATGAACCATTTGATCCAGAAGTTGTGCAACCCGTCCGGCCCTGGAGATTTCCAGTTGGGCAGCGGACGGACTGCACGAGCTACATCTTGGGGGCTGATGGTAATAGCTCCCATTTCTGGTATGGGATCGCAGGCTCGCTCGACGTCTCGAGCCCAATCACCTTCGGTGTGACTGACAGGCGCCGACCAGATATTGCGCCAAAAAGAGCACATGGTGTCATCATCCGGTAGGCGCGTATCAGCCACACCTTGGTCCGGTCGCTCCCAAGTCCTATAAACCCACCTTTCATCACTCTGGAAGGTGCGGTTCTGAGTGTATCGGTCTACTCGCCTCTTATACCGACGAATACGGTTTGCCCATGCATACACTTTCTGCTTCAGGAAGTGTATGCATGGGCAATTATTATTATTATTATTATTAATTCAAGTTTTATGAATTTTATTTTTGTCCTATCAACATGTTTGGGAAGTAGATTAGTGTTATTAGCAGAGATGAAAGACTATTGTATTTGTCCGCAACTTATTGATATAAGCCCTTTTATGTACAGAGGCCAGCACATCAAGCTACCCCTAATCTGTCAAATTTCTTAGAAAGTTTTTCAATTTTATCACAAAGGAATAAGGTTTATGTTCAATTGGGAAAATTTTACAGTTTGGGATAGCTTGACCTGCTGGCGACTGTACAAATCAATAAATGTAATGTCATACTGCTATAAATCCATCCTATCCTACTAATCCTGCTAATATTATAAATGTGAAAGTTTGTAAGGATGGATGAACATCCATCATGTTTTACTCAAGTACGAAAAACCGGCTACGGATTTGGATGAAATTGGGCAAATATATAGTTAATAACACATTCTCCACGCGGGTGAAGCCGCTGGTAAAAGCTAGTCTTTACTAAAACTCTTAATTAAGTAGAACTGTTTCCACAACTCAGACAGACAGAGATACAAATAAAAAAAAGCGTGCTTCTTACCTTTAATTAAATTCTAAACGGTATTTGTTTACTTGCCTTTATACTTAGATTTATGTATTTTTGTTTAGTTTGTATGTAATTATGAACAAAATGTATCGTAATTATTTTACTATCGTTTATTTGGTTTTTTTTTTGGGAATGACTTCTCGTAGGTCAACCTATGACGTTGTCGGCTGCTTAGCCGGCTAGCCTGTGGCTACCTTAATAAATTAAGACTGCCAGCCAGGGCTAAGGGAACCTCCTGTGGGGTGCGGACCTCGACTTAGGGCGTCGCTGGTAGAGGGCAGCAAGAGATGGACTGGATCGGAATGAATTATCGTTTAATTTTAGGTACGGTCAAGTCTTTTATACCTTCGTCTATTATCAAATTGCTCTGTTTGTCAAGTCAGGACACAAGTCCATGTTCGACTTCGCAAAGACGTAAAACTATACCCACCTGTTGGCTATGGGAGAATACGAGTCGGCTGGGCCTCTGGCTTCAGGCGCTACCGTCACACAGCCACAAATACGCATCATGCTTGTTGATACCAAGCGCTCCTTGCGGGGCTGCACATCGCTGACAGTCATGACATTCATCACCAGTTCAAGAAGCGACGCCCGGTTTACATTTGGTAACCAAGTGTACAAACATGCTTTTATTGTGTGTGAGAAGACGAGTAGCGTAGCACACACAAACACACTTTGGACTATGCCATTGTCGCGGACAATACCAAAGCTCCTCGATTACACACACATTCACAGCGTGTTTGTACATTTGGTAACCACAAGTAAAGCGCGCATCACCTCGTGGAATATAAATACTCTCCCAATTAATAAAGAATCTTTTCGGACATGGTTTTTGAATTAATTCGGTTAAACTATGAACAATTACGGTATTATTTCGAATTGCAACGTGTAAATTTTTTTTCCCTATAAAATCCTATTAAATCACAGGACATGATAGTTTGTTATCCGCCACTTACTCCACAGTACAATTTTCAAAGATAATAATACCGCTTTATAACGCTATTAAGAACAGGTGTTGCCAAGACAGGGGCTAATTTGTTAAAGAAATTAATTATTCTTTTGACGATTATTAATCGTCATCATTTTTTTTTATTTTAATCTTACCAGCTGAGACAGTGAGATCAATTAATGATGTTTTCTAGACTCTCATTTTGAAAACGGATTTACAAAATAATTAAATTGAAAACGGATTTACAAAATAATTACAGTGAAGACTACACGTCTCTTATTCATCGTCGACATCTTATGATGCATGATGGAAAAATAATGATCTATTTATTAGTATATGTGAGCATAATCAGCCAATAATATTCCCACTGTTGGGACACAGGCCTCCTCTCTTCGAGAGTGAGTGGACTGTAATCTGCCACGTGAGCTCAGTGCGAGATTATTACTTGTCTTCGAACTTTTAGCCATAGGACATGCCAGTCTCCTCGCGATGTTTTGCTTCATCGTTTTGGGAGCAGTGCAGAGCAGGAAATAGAAATAGAAATCATTTATTTGCCAATAATGTAAGTGTACAGTTATGATGGTTATTTTTAACAGAGTCCCGGTACATTTTGCCTTACGGCATGCAAAATTATTTAGTGTAATACAATTACTGGACAAAAAAAAAAAACATAAATAGATAAAGACAAAAAAGCATTCCTTTCCCTTAGCAACATGAATATATTAAAAAAAAACACATAGATATTATTCAAAAACATTCGGAATTTTGCACAAATGTCAACAAACTAAATTTAAAAAAAAAAATATTCTGTCGGGAAATTTAATTACAAATGTCAAAAAAAAAAAGAAAACAAAGAATTGCAATACAGCTAAAGATAAAAATATTAGTGATTTAGATGAAATTATATACACAAAGTAAAGCGCCTGCCTGGGTTCGAACCCACGACCATCAACGCGTAAATTGGGGCCGTTACTACTGGCCACCACTGCTCAGGCAACAGGAGCTGCAATACCAATTCCTAGATACCACTACCGATGGCTTACTTCTAGCATTTTCTGTAAACAATTACCTACCGTACAGTCCAGCCGTTAAGATAATACGAATGTGACAATACTTGGAGAAGGTTCAACTACCTGGCAAACATTTATAGCTGTCTTGCGATGTAAGTGGCACTACGCCTCGACCATATGTGACGAAGGAGCTACGTCGATAGGTTTTCGAGAGCCTTCACTCTCTCAGCCATCCCGGTGCCAACGACATTCCGTCTGTCTAGTCCTTATATAAAATGAAACAAAGTCGCTTTTCGTGTCTGTACGCTTAGATCGTTCGATTTTAATGCGGTTTCCATCAATAGACAGAGTGATTCAAGAGGAAGGTTTATATGTATAATACACCCATCTCCAGGCGGGTGAAGCCGCTAGCAAAAGCTAGTAACTTATAAAGATCAAATTCGCAAAGCACGTATAACGAATACGTACTTTGCGAATTTGGTCATAGTTATAGTCTTATTATGAAACTGACTGGTGCGGTCAGTGCGGTGTCAAGAACGCATTCTCTCAGCGGTCAGACCGTATGTAAAAGTATTTCTTGTGATTTATTTCCTTGGGACAATAAATTGCGCGAGTTTATATTTAACAATCGAATGCCCATGCGATACCTACTCATGAAGATCGGAGACTCTACACTCGAAGTTTTAGACGATTGTGTTTACCTAGGGCAAACTGTCCAGGTAGGTCCAACTTCGAAAAAGAGGTCAATCGCCGAATCCGACTCGGCTGGGCAGCATTCGGGAAGCTACGCAATATCATCTCGTCCCACATCCCGCAGTGTCTCAAAAAGAAACTCTTAGACCAGGGGCCTTAGTCTGCTATTTTTATAAATTCGTCATTCCAACACGATCCCATCGTCATTTTGCTAAAAGTTCGTAATCTGCTAAATTCATGATGGTCGATCAGTGGTCGGTCAATGGTCTCGTAGCAGAATTGTGTTATAATGGCATTGTCGTGTTGCCATTATTATAAAACCCGTTTGTAGAAATGATTTTCGAAAAAACACTACTAAATTTGAACATTTATTCATGCCAGAATTCATTTATGTATATTTGTGTACATTTTTTATTTTTTAACATTTTATTTTAGGAACTGTAACTTTTTTTGCAATTAGTCATTCATTTGCCATTATGTACGAGATTACCTATAAACGCCATTTCTTTCAATGGAGTGTCATTGGCTGACCACTGGAAAGTCATAATGACGCCATTATATTAGTAGACTACAAAACTTGTCAAAATCAACAATTATGAAATCAATGATCGACCATTCTGACACTATTGCAATAGCAGACTTGAGGCCCAGTGCGTGTGACAGTGGTGACATATGATACTGAAATGTGGTCGCACAAAGGGCAATAGAGAGGGCTATACTCGGAATTTTCCTACGTGATCGAATCAGGAATGAAGAGATCCGCAGGAGAACCAAGGCAACTGGCATAGCCCGAAGAATTGCCAAGCTTAAGTGGCAGTGGGCAGGGCACATTGCTCGCAGAACAGATGGCCGATGGGGCCGGAAGGTTCTGGAGTGGCGACCGCGTACTGGAAGACGTAGCGTTGGAAGGCCTCCCACAAGATGGACCGATGACTTTTGGAAGGCCGCAGGAATCCGCTGGATACGAGAAGCGCAAAACCGGTCGAAGCAGAGGAGCTTGGGGGAGGCCTATCTCCAGCAGTGGACGTCTTTCGGCTGAAATGATGATGATGATGATATTTAACAATATTTGAATATTAAAACACACTCACTTTGTTTCTATCATTATTGTTTCCAAATGTTTTATCCCAAGTAGGTATTTATCAGCTATAGACTATCAAATTGATTGTTAGACCATGATACTATAATCGGAATTAAAAGCGTAGACCAGATTTGTACATTTTCTAGAATCAAGACAACACAGACTTACGTATTTCTGTAAGACGTATTTATTTTATACAATTTCAACTAATTTAAATAGAGTTAGGGTAGAGATAGAGTTTTGTATATTTTGTAGTGTACCTTGTTTTTTTGTAATGTTTTTTTGTGGTGTTCAATAAAGTATATATAAATAAATATAAATAATGTAGTATAAATAATTTGAGATTATGAATTCAAGTACCAAATTTTGTATTTATGTAATTTTAGTTTTGTAATTGTACCTAGTTTGTAAAATTTCTAGTATAAACAGGCTTTGTATGTTGTACACATAGATATGAAAGAGGGAGATCTTATGTTACAGGTATAAAAAAGGCTTCTACAACTTATTTGTAAAAACTTATTGATTACCTACTAGCTTTTGCCAGCGGCTTCGCCCGCGTGGAGTTCAGAGATTATCCCACAGGAACGTACTACCGGGATAAAAGTATTCTATATTATATGTTAATCCAGGTTATAAACTATCTGTGTGCCAAATTTCATTCAAATCTGTTCGGCTGTCTTTTCGTAAAAAACCAAGTTTCTAAACATACAAACCTTCACATTTATAATATTAGTAAGATGAAAGTAAACTTAATAACTTATTATGTTACTTACTATTTTTGTGTAAAAGTAAGTAAGATCATAATTTTTTGCTGACGCAGTTTCGTACCTATAAGTATACATGCAAAGTTGTGCAAATAGGTCCCCAATTTGGAACCTTATTCTTAGGCGTTTCTAATTTATTTTAGGTCACGACTTAAAAGGCTTGTTAATCTATTGTATTATTAGGCACCTTTTCCATGGTGCCGTTGCCAAATGCTATGACAGTAAGGCGGAATCGATTCGGTTCACTCAAAGGGTTATTTAATGGTTATTTATTAATAAAATCGTTGCATAGAATGGATAGCATTGTCCTCTTGTATACTGCCTATGTCCAGCAGTGGACGTCTTTCGGCTGAAATGATGATGATGATACTGATAACTCGCAATGCGATCACTAATCTATCTTCCGTCGAAGTTCATAATGACTTATGTTCGTCATTTGTTTGTTATTGGATCAAATAGTACCTATTGTCATTGTCTATCAGTAGCTGACCCACGACAATAGAAATACGCAGGCACTGTAATTAATTATCGGGGCTGCCGGATCATACAACATAATTCGTGTTCCGGTCAAGCTCCGTCAGCATCCGATAGGGTATGATACAGTAGAAAATCATTTGTGTTTGTCTCATTAGCGGGGCTTGATAAATTAAATAAACGCGTCTATATTCTCACTCTTCTATTCCAAACAAAATCCTTATAAAATAATTTGAAAGTTAATTTTACACTACTTATGGTCGACTTTTGCAAACAACCTTCACAGTAACGTGATGTTATTGAAATTATATTTCGTTTTCAAGCTCTGTTTGACAGCAATGCTCAATAACTGTTTGTCTAAAAATTGATTGTAGATTTTTACTTAAAAACGGAAACTTAGACATAAATATAGTTTCAACGTTAATGAAGTTTCAATTTACTTGGAATTATTAGTCAAAATTGGTTAATCAATTACTAGGTCGACTAATCTAACCTACGTAATCATTTCCGCTTATTGCCTCATATTAGTCATCCCTATAAAGACAGCTTGAATTCCAGGAGGTAATAAATCTTTTTTTTTATAATCAAAGTATTTATTGGTATTATCGCAAACAATGATAGCGAAATTCTTCAGCGACTGCATCAGTTTTGTACTAATGGCAATATAATTTATTATTTAAAGCGTTTCATGATTGTTTTTAGTCACGTGCATGTTCCGGGATCACGCCTCATGGATTTGATTGCAACGCATTATCTTTATATTTTATATAAAACTAGAGAGAAAAAATGCTAAAACTCAACGTTTCTTTGAGCACGCACATTTTTATTATTCGTTAAAAAAATTACCAACATTTTTCTCTATTTTGTACCTACTGTAATCCCTTGTTACATTATTTCGACTTTTTCTACTTTGTTATTTGTATTTTGTGTTTCACGAACTACGTCCAAATAAACGGTTTTATTGATTTGTTTGTTTATACCGGGAAAGTTTTTATCCAGTGCGCAAATTGTAACCATGAATTCAGCATGTTATTCTAGAAATTTCTCCGAATAAACAAAAAAAAATCACCTGTTTTATAGAAAAGTGCAATACCAACGCGGTCAAAATGTATGGATCAGCTGATTTTTTTTTGTATATCCGGCGAACAATTTCTGCGCTCATGGTCACAATTTGCGCACTGGAAAAAACTTTTCCTGTATGACTTTGTCTATCCCTCTTGTATGTTAATAGTAGTGGTCGTCCAGTGGTCGAAATTCAACCATAATTTATTAAAATGTTAATGTATTAATATATATACCTTATTATGTAAAAATATTACCTTTCTGCACTCCTTCTCCATATAAACTTGAACTGTGCCAAATATAATCCTCTTCCAACCACGTAATTTTCGTAAAAGCGATACAAAGTTTTTGCTTCACGTATTAATACCTATATGATTGGCAAAGCTGTGTCGCCGAACATGGTCTGTACAGTACAAGATTATAGACCGATAGTGTTTACCAAAAAAATAAAAATATTTCAGTTCCATTCAAGATATTCTATCCACCCAAAGACAAGTCACCTAAAAAAAAGCCAACAGAATACAAAGGTTTTAATAAAACATCGTTTTTCAAACTAAACAAGAAGAAATCACCACACGTCGCGCAGCCGTCTCGATTTGTAGCCGCCACGGTAACAAATGTACTGAAATTGGCTCAATAAACTAAGTCCTTGGTCTCTGAATGGCTATTAGCCGTTGACCGCGGCTACCGACCCCCGCTATTTGCCACATTAATTATTTAAATGTACACCCGTGCCAATCCCAAGGGCTTATTGTTGTTAATAATTTTGCTCTGTTGATACGTTTCTTGGGGGACCGTGGAACGTTGGCTGCTGGTGAAATGAAACTGTGGTCAGGAATTATCAATTGTTTTGTCAATGCTCAAAGAAGAACGTTTGTCGGAAACTACCTACTTGTTCGACAGACGTGCTCACTAAATTTAAAAGTCGGCAAGAGTGGAGTCGGAGTCGGAGCTATACACCGAATAAATACAATAATGATGGAATTGACAAAATAAACAATTTCTGAACCATAAACAAGTTGTCTGTTTTTTCATAGGAAAGGGAAATTTGGTAGTCATCTACTTTCTTTTTACATAAAGATTTGTTGAACGAATGTTCTAAAATCTTTATGGCAGACCACATGATCCATAAAAACACAAACAAAAGATGTTTTCTTCCTAGATCCAAGGATTTGGGCTGGGCGTTGATGAGTCAGTCAGTCTGTCAGGACTTTTCTTTTTATTTAAATAGATAGATAGGTTGTAAAGACAAGGAGCAGTAGTGAAATCTCCTTATGAAAGATGTTTTGGATCATTACGTGTGCAGTCTGTTTGTATAGTTGCTGATGGGCTGAATATATTCACCAACATTTTGAATCGTTCTCATGCAAGAGAACGATTAGTCAAAATTACAGTATATCAGACTAAATTACTGTTAACTTATTAATAGTGGTGGTCTGGGCAGTGGCAGTTCACTGCCCAGACCACCACCACCACCACCAGTTTTCATCACCAGTGCTCTCAAAACGTTGAAGGAAATCATTTTGACAAAACGGCATGTCCTAGAACAAAAAATCCGAAAACAGGTGACACCTACCAACGCGAACTTTGCCTGCGTGGTGAATTACGGCCCACTCCCTCTATTATAGAGGAGGTCGGTGTCCAAGTAATGGGTACATTTGATTATGCTAATGCTATTAATCTTCTTTCTTCTACCTATCGCCTCCTCCCAGACGACGTTATCAAAATCCCAACACCGAAAATTCTTCCAAATTACTTACTCTCTTAAGGAAAAATCGATTGGAAAAAACCTTTGTCTATACGTTTAACTATACAGGACTCAATTACGGGAGAACACTCACAAGGTCTGGTACAGGATTGCGGTTGGACAAAGCTAGTAATTAGAGGAAATCAAATGACGACCCCGGCTATGTATTCACGGCCTAAAATAACATTAGAAGGAAAACATTGGGTTTGTGTCCTTCTAATAAAGCTGTGTGTACTTACAAGTAGGTACTGTGATTGTGGTGGTAGTGGTGTCGTTTGGATTTGGCAGTTTCACGTTGTTCGTGGCAAAAGTTAGGCTATTTTGGTGTATTAGAGTTCTACAAAAATCATAATTCTTATCTTTAATGAGTGTCGCATCTTTAGTTTCTAATTCAGTACTCTACTTGAGTAGGTAATGTCAATAATAAGTTGCTTTTACAAAAAAAAAAACATTATTTAAATTTAGCACTGAATTTACTAGAACTAGAAGTAAAAGTATTGTCAGTCCTAACCCAGGTCATGAGGGTTGCATTGGAGTGCAGAGCCCCCCAATTTCACTACAAATCTTACAGTGAACTTGATATTGTTATAATTCAAGTTCTTATCATGCGTGACACTACTTGTGGCACAATTGTCAAAAAATTTCCTCATAATGCATTAAATTAAAAATGTATTAAATTTTTAAGTACCTACGCTACGGTTATATTCAAGATTTTTTGCTTTATACGTACTTGTAGAACAGAAAATTAAGTCGTTTACACTGACACCATCAGCCAGGAAGCGGAACACCAAGATCTGCCCCAGCACTTGCATCACGTCCGTGCTTTTATAGTGTTTATTTTACTAAAACCCAGCCTCAGCAGGGCCAAGCCCTTCCCAAACAAACAACAATCTTAGATCCAATATCGATGTCCCAGCTGTTATTTGTACATCCTTTAAAGTCGTTTCGGGTAGTCGGAAGACTGAAAGTCTGACTTTCTGTCTTACCAAGGGGTAACGTTATACCAAGTGACTCCATTTAAGATACTGGTATTTAGCTGCATCCAGATAAAAGGGAAGGCGACCCTAACATGTTGGGAAAACGGAGGCAGATCGAATATGAATGGTGAACCAACTAATTCAACAACTTCTCTAACTCCCTACTATATGCTCCTGCTTACCCATTCAAGATCATAGGACTAACAGTTATTTAGCTTCGCTATCATCGGAGATCATAGACGGCATCGAACAATACAGTGACAGGGGAATCCCTTGTCACTGTATTGTTCGATGCCGACTTAACAAGCCTGATTCCGGTTCTTATCTTCAGAGGAGTGGCGGCCCATTAGAAGCCGCCGTGACTTACGAATTGGTGCTTAGGTCTAAACCTAAACAGGTTGTGTAAATTATTTCATAACCAATTCACCACTGTTTTCTCAAAACGACGATAAAAAACATGGCGAGAAAACAGGCTCATCCTAGAACAAAAAAAATTTGAAGACATGTGACATCCACCTACCTGCATCAGGCCTACATGCTGGATTACGGCCCACTCCCTCTCACAGAGCAGAGGCCTGTGTCCCAGCAGTGGAAACATTATAGGCTGATTGATGGTTTAATATAATTAGTTTTTCCCAGCTAAGTCTAACATGTAACCACATATTCAACAACTCCTGCCATCCGCAATGTACTTCTGCTTACCCCTTCAGGATCACGGGACTAACAGTAATTTAGCCTCGCTATCATCCGGGATCATAGTCGGCATCGAACAATACAGTGACAGGGGAAATAACAAGCCTGATTCCGGTACTTATCTTCGAATGCGACATAGTTTCGATCCCTATTGTTGTGCACTTGAATTATTTCAGCTGTACCAATCTGTAGTGCTGGGAACCGATGCTGTCGATAAATAAATAATTGTTTTTACTATTAATTTTTTACTTGTAGTTGGCTCACTGGTTGGTCTTCTTCTGTCAAATGACAAAAGAATCACGGAAATTTGCACAGGAATCGCTTAAAAACCAGTGTAAATCGAAAAACTAAATCTCACGGATTGCATAAAATATCCTAATTTTTCGAATACGGTTAAAAATGGTTGAAGATTGCCGGATGAGGAACATTTGTATTCCATACTTGTGTAATAAAACTAAAATTTTCGTTTAGATAAATTTAAAAAAAATAAGTTTAAGGTGACGTGATCCTACTAATATTGTAAATGTGAAAGTTTGTATGTTTTGATATTTAGATGTTTAGTTGTTTGTTACTCAATCACGCAAAAATGACTGAACGGATTTGGATGAAATTTGGCAACTTATATTAACAGTTAGATAGGTAGATACATAGTGAGTTTATTTGATTCTACGGAGTGATAAATTTTTAGTATAATAAATGATTTTATTTCTGTAAGTAGGTTTGTACAAACACTTTTACACGTCAATCATATTTTATATAATAAGTACAGTTAGGAGAAGAGTACTATCAACCCGGAAAAAGAAGATGAAGATAGTAATTCAGTATCGACTACAAAAAATTCCATAATCGACACCGTAACATCACTAACAATGAAACAGACCATCGAAGTTCGCTAGTCGATACTCGCAGACAATGATAAGAGGAAATAATGGCGATAGCAATGATTGTTCCATTGCGTTAGAATGAGACAAATGTTTTAAAGACTTTGAAGTAGGTACTTTGGTAGACAATGGATTCGCTGAACTATTTATTGATTATAATGTATACGAACAGTCTCTTTGATTGAGTGGTATCGACTGTGGCAACGAGAGGTTCGATTCCTTTATGTAGCCCGTGATGTTATCTCCCAATAAAACTATATGGCATAATCTGCCTTTAATTATCCCACTGCTGGAACACAGGTCTTCTCTCAGTAAAAAGCAGTGGGCCGTAATCCACTAACCAAAAAGCATGTATTTAGGGGACTTCGTGGGTCTTAGAACACGTTTGGTTCATTCCCACTTCAAGAATTTCATACCTTTCCTCTAGATATTCATATTTTTCACTTCTCCTGTCTCAGGTCCTGCTAGAAGACATTTCTTATGAAATAAGCACCTACCTTTGTTCTCAGATAAAAGTTATGTCATATCCGTATCCGTTTGTACATAAATAATAAACATGATATAACACCACGTCTTGTTTCCTTCAAGGGTAGGGCAGAGATGTACCGGATAGTACCTACTTCCACATATAGCCAGTTATGTTTTGAGTCCCATGCAATAGGGGGCGAGCCTATTGCCATCATCTGGGCGAAAATCCAGACTCTAAGCTGCTACTGAGAAATTCCAGATAGAAAGACTCATAATCACTTTGCCCAAGCAGCAGCAGTAGTGCTTGCGAACACTAGACCAACGAGACAGTCTGTATAAAATAATTAAATGTATTTATTATTTATTTAATAGTATACATATATTATAATACATTTAATTTGGTGCCAAAATAAACTCATTAGAGTTTTACCGTGCACCAAGGTCATCGACTACATAATATTGGTTAAAACCACTTCAGAAGGTAGTTAGCTTACAAACAAATAAAGTTACTACGGGTATAAAAGAAATAGTATCTATATAACGCGAGACATCGAACATCGGTGCCCAATCTGACCATCCATCGTTAAAAGAAAAGTGTTTTTTTTTTTGGGTGGGAAATCATCAATGACTTCTCCTGCTGAGTAGAGCGGGAGGGCGTGTCAGACTTTTACTGACTAAAACCCACCCGTGTTCCCTCAGTAGCCCGTATGCCAGGGGCTGTGGTATCTCTTTCGAACAAACCCGCACCCCTGGCAGGCATCGGCCCTTGCGGACCCCAACGGTGGTTGCTGACATCTTTGACGGCGCGCGTGTGGAACACAACGCGCCGTCCCGTCTACCACTTTTCGGCCGCAGAGGATAGGAAGAGCGGCTGACGCTATACCGACACTCCTCTTCTCCTGCGGCCCCACCGCGTCCGCCATCAAACGGTGGCGGCCCCGTCCAGGCCACGGAAGGGAAGAGCGCTGCTCAGATGCACCGGCACTCCTCCTCTACCGCAGCCCGTAACCCTCAGCCGCGATGCCTCCCATTCGACATCGCGGCCCACCTCAGTTGCGGTGCACCTCACTGAACCTACTTTTTGGCCGCTACGTCAATGGCTTGAAGGCAAAAGCCCTGACGAGCGGCCCCACCTTTGGGTTCCTCTTGGCTTCACCGTGGCCGGAATCCACGGTTACTGAGCCCCCCCGCAACGACAATGCGGGAACCCACTCGGGGGGGAAAGAAAAGTGGTGGTGGAATGTTTCAAAAGTGCTACAGGCTGCTCCTATTATTTTAATTTGTGTTATGACAATTATTTCAAAAATAATACTTAACGTATTATTTTTGCGTATTTTTTTTACATAAATCATTATAGCAAACCCACGGATTGGTTAATAGAACCACTAGCTATTCCGTCAGTCATTATCAACATGTAGTTTCGGCTGTCAAGAGGACAGAGCCAGTCGATCAGTTGAGCAAATGTATGTAATCAAACCTCCCTCAGGTTTGATTTCTTCACTTCACTGGAGAGTCGAGTGGTAGGGGATTACAGAATCAATTGCGGAGGCTTTACACGAACGCGCGACGTAAACGTAACGTAAATAAGAATGGTTTTGGAATCGACAGAAGAATTTTAATTATTTATTTGCAAAAAAAAACAATTACTATCACCCATATTACGTATGAATCAAGTATTAAAATTGAATAAATGTTATCGAAATTAGTATTTTAATTTTAAAATTGTTCGGATTTCCGTTCGGTTTGCTCCGCGCGTTCGTGCTAAGCCCCACTGGAACTAGGGAATCAATGGCTGCCGGTTTAAAACGTCAATGTTGAGTGATTCCTTGCTTTTAAATAAAAATGAATTGAATGAAATCATCATCAGAAATGGAATCTATTTTCATTGGACTACAGACACTAGGAGGTATCTCCGAAAAACACAAATATTTGCCTTAACAGAAAAAGGCCTTAAGTTAACCACGTTTTTAACGCGATAGGTATATTTTTCTTGTAAATTTCTGTTTATTCTATAGATGATTAATTTATGTTTATGGGTTCCTTATCTTATCCCTTGCACTTACACTACATGTCTTTATCTATATTCTTTCCTCCTCATTATCTCTGCCCAGCCTTTTCTCAACTGTGTTGTGGTCGGCTTCCAGTTTAACCAGGTGCAGCTTCTCCGTATCAATTGTTAACCGTGACCCAATATTTTCTTTCCAGGTCTCCTTTTGTTTCCTCGCCAAACTTTAACAGTATAAACTTCGCGAAAACAATATGAAAATTTTAATCCTCCCTTAGTATAATCTAACCAAGACTTTAACTTAGTTACGTAACTAGCTAATCGATGTAATATATTCGCGTTGCTGATAAACTTAGTTTAAAACCTCTTCTAGTAAGTTTAAACTACAAAATTGCCCATGAGCGAGTTTATCAAGTGTTAGAGGAAATGGAGTTATTTTGTGAGCTATTTTTAGTTTAGGTTTTAGATAAAAATAACTTTGATCACGTAGTTCTCGGTATAAATTTTTCATCGTCACCTTTTCATGGGTTACTCAGGTGTAGTAAGTAACTGGTAGTGTGTGGTGGTGTGATGACTGCAGAATATTCTCTTAAAATAATACTGGACCTACCGTAAAAGAAAGAATGGGCAGTGAGCACGCATTAGGCTCAGTTCGTGTGAGGTCGAACCAACAGTTTCATCCTTAATTGGTAGTTGGTTCTTGCTATTCACACTAGACGACATGTATCCACAAAAGACGTCCGGTAAATGTGAACAGTGGAATTGAAATACCTAGGTTCATACGTCAATATACATCTAAGTCAAAATTACAAATGTTTCAGTGAACCTGGCTTTACCACAAGTCACAACAGTAGCTGCAGAAGACCATTTCTGGTTAAGTTTCTTTTCAACCATTTCATTGGTTAAATATTTCTCAAATATCTAAATTAATTAAGCTATTTGAAATAGGTACCACTCGCGTCCAGTGCGGGTTAGTAGATGTCACATGTCGATTTTTTTTGACTCTTGGACATGCCAGTTTCCTCACGATGTTTTCCTTCACCGTTTTGAGAGCAGTGGTGATGAAATTAAATACACAAAGTAAAATGCCTGCCTGAGGTACCACTGGGCCACCACTGAGATAGCGCAGAGAGCGCCAAATGTAGACATTTCACGAGGCTCTTGTGAAAGGACGTCGGTTACTAAATTAACATCTGGAACTTTCAAAGTCTTTATTATACACTGATCTGAGAAAGTTAATAATATTTTAATTAAATGTTAAAGTATTGTTAATTTCACCGACGTGGGAGGTGCTACGGCGCGAACATGGCTCGCCGGAAGCTACGAAAGAGCTGCGGCCAAGATTTATGCGTTGTGTTCCCTCCCAGCGTGGGGGACTGTGGGGGTAAGTTATGAACTTGTAGCGTCCTTTTTGAGTATCATGTTTTTGCCCACAAGTCTCATGTCTCAATTTTATTAAAACATTACTAGTAAACTGTTGCTGAGCTCGCTGACCATGGTTTTGTTGTTGTTTTAGTAATTAACTAACTGTTTATCGATTTTACTACGATGCAGATGGTCCTATTTTATAGTTTAAGGGCTTGTGGGTAAATAATAACAGCTGCAATGGTTGATCGATCAGGTTAAGCCACACTTGTCGCGGTTGGTCCGGGTATGCGTGACATCTGTACATACCAAGACGTTTCATGTTAAGCCGTTGGTCCCGGCTATCATTCGTGGATCGGACAACCAGTCTTACTAAGGGGTATCGTGTTAAACCCAGTAACTGGGTTGTGGAGGCCAGTTAAGTAGTCGCTCCATATAAAATACTGGTATTCTGTATCCGGTTAGACTGGAAGCCGACTCCAACATAGTTGGGAAAATGGTGGACCGATGATGATGGTCCTAGTTTATCATTTGTGACTTCGAGTTATAGTTGTACATATGGACATCATCCAGTATTGCACTTGTAAGGGAGCACGCCCTGAATGCTTGGAGGCTTTGGTCCCTACGGGAATACAAGCATGGTAAGTAAGGTATGCGAGAGATTTTATTTCAGGTACACCATTTTCACATTAGGTACACAGTAATGCATAAACAAAATATTGTAGAACATCTGAAAAGATAAACTATGTAGTTTTTTGCCGTACGTTTCGGAAGACATTGCATACATTTATAGAATAAATTTTATTTTTCTTGTAAATTTCGTCGTTAAAAAGTGCGTTTTAATTGCCTACTTGAAATACATTATTTCACTAAAGCCTAGATTCAGCTGCCAGGGGTGCGGGTTTGTTCGAAAGAGATACCGCAGCCCCTGGTTTACAGGATACTGAGGGAACACGGGTGGGTTTTAGTCAGTAAAAGTCTGACACGCCCTCCTGCTCCACCCAGAGCGGAAGAAGTTATTTGATGATTTCCCACCCAAAAAAATAATCCTAGATTCATCACATAGAAGAAAAAAACTTTAGTTGCACTGGATTTTGGAGACCCTCAAATCATTTTTTCGCCGCGCCTCCTGCTGTTAACTTAAACCACTGGCAACCCAGAGTTGGATTCATTAATTAAAACCTTCGTAGTACATACTGTGCACTACACGTTACTTCGCTTCACAAGTAAACATTTGACGGTGACTGTTTGCAGTCTCAGGTTGACACACGACTAAATAAAACACATTACTTCGTGAGTTCCAGGAATCCGACCGCACTATTATAAGGACTTATTGTAGAAACTGAATTCTACTGAAATCTTTATATTTTGGGCATGTATTTAATCGAATCCCAAATTATTGCCATTTTGATTTCCTAAAAATATTAATAGAGATTCTATTATCAATACAAAGTCTGTTTTTATCATTTGTGGCCTCGAGCTCTAACTCGGGTCGTAACAGCTATGTGAAAATAATCTAGGATTGCATATATACATTTTGGTATTTTGCTTTGTGTACATTATATTTATTTTTATTTAGTATAGTTTCCATTGTATTTCTTGGTATATTCGCATGACTAGCTGACATAAATAGCACATTATTTAAGATAATGTTCTGTGTTTTGTTATGTTAATTACTTTGCCTACGCACTGTTGTATATGTATAATGAAGTTTACTAAACAGACAGCTGTACTGTTGGGGAGTTTGTTGCGCCACTTCTTTATCCCAGCTAAAGCACTAGGAAATAGTGAAGGGTGGGCGGTTTGGGGGACTGTCTTATAAAATTTCGACGTTAAAAAGTGCTGATTCTCAGCCTAATCAGAATAAATGACTTTTGATTTTGATTTGATGTTCATTTAAAAAAGCGTGCCCTATTATAAACTGCGGAGTAATTGGGTAACACGCTAACACTAGGAACTGCTTTAATTTTGACAGTTCAACAACATTCATTGCGTTGTTTACGTTGTTGAGCAGACACATTTTTCGAGTATAAGAAGCAATAGTTTAGCAATATCCTCTACAATGATTCAGATTTTGATCGTGTGTGATGTGCTAAATTCTGCGTTAACATCCATATAAAGTCCTGAGTTGCCATTGCTTTAGAAATATTTATTCACTGAGTAATAGGAATTTTCATTGAATGGTTTTCAAAATCAAAATCAAAATCAAAAGTCATTTATTCAAACTAGGCTGGTGTCAGCACTTTTTGAACGTCAAAAATTACAAAAGACAGTTCCCCAAAAACGCCCACCCTTCGACACTTCCTAGTGCTTTATCTGGGAAGAAGAAGTGGCGCAACAAACTCCCCAGCAGCACAGCTGTCTGTTATGTTAGAAGAACTTGATTTTATACAATGGTAGGATACGAAATATAAAAATTTAAAATTGTTCTAGATATAATAGACCAATTATCGAGGTCGCTAGCTAGCTACATCTTGCAATTTAACTCATTATTAAAAATAAGAAAAACAATGAGTAGATTATGTCAACACTAAGTAAATTCAAATGAATTTATACAGTCAAATAAAAACAAACAATTAAGTTAATAAAGATATGGCCTGTCAGTAGGCAAGGAAACTCTGGTGAAAGAACACAAACATTGTCTTGAGTTAATCACAGCGACCAACTATTCTTATCGTTTAAGTAGTCGTTGATTGAATAGTATGCCTTTGCGCAAAGGTTGGATTTTACTTTAGCTTTAAACGCATTAAAATTCAAATCTAGCACAGAAGAGGGAAGCTTGTTATAAAAGGTTATACCAAGACCAATAAATTAGATATGAACCTTATGAAGCCGGTGAAAGGGAGCACGTAGTTTGTCCTTATTTCTAGTATTGATATAATGAAAATCACTGGTTTTTGTGTACAAGTGTATGTTTTGCCTTATATATAAGATGGTGGCCAAGATGAATTGCGATGCCACGGTGAGTATACCAATATCTTTAAAAAATTATCTAAGAGAAACCACCTAGCACCTAGTTGATAAATTGCTCGAACAGTTCGGTTTTGAAGAACAAAAATATTTTGAATATCTGCGGCTTTGCCCCACAGCAGAATGCCGTAGGACATAATGCTATGAAAATAACTAAAATAGACTAACCGCGCTGTGTCAACGTCAGTGTATTGTCTTACTTTCCTGACGGCGTAGGCGGCCGAACTGAGCCTTCCCGCTAGGCTTGATATATGTGAACCCCACTGAAGTTTGGCATCTACTGTTATGCCTAGAAAAACTGCCGAGTCTACAGTCTCAAGTACCTCATTATCTACGACGATGTTCGGTCCTAGATTCTTAACATTTGGTAAGGCGAACTTTATACATTTAGTTTTCTTGGCATTGAGAACTAGGTTATTTGTGGTAAACCAATCCGTAACCATTGCGAGTGCACTATTTACGTCGTCAAAATCTTGTCTATTCCTATCTACTTTAAAGATAAGAGAGGTATCATCAGCAAACAATACGATGTCACAGATACCCTTTAAATAGAATGGTAAGTCATTAATATATACTAAGAACAAGAATGGACCCAGTATTGAGCCTTGAGGTACACCTAACTTAACTGGTAGCCCGGAGGATTTTACTCCATTAACATCTACACATTGATGCCTATTTAGCAAATAAGAACTTAATACGTTGAGTGCTTCGTTTTGAACACCGTAATGACGTAGTTTACGCAAAAGCGTGTCATGGTGCACGCAATCAAAGGCTTTTGAGAGATCACAGAAAACTCCAATAGCATTTTGCGAGTTCTCCCATGCGTCAAAAATGTGTTTCAGCAGAGCAACACCTGCATCGGTTTGCCATACAGGAGCCACTTTGTCAATCAAATTAACGACTGCTAACAGTGATCATCCCGTCCATACAGCCCAAAGTATGCTTCGAGCTGTATGGACGGGATGATCACTGGTATGCCATTTGTGTCTAAATATGGCTCAAAATTAATGCTTGTTGAAACTGTAACGTGCCGATAGTCTCACACACCTAAAAAAACAATTGCGTCGTGCTTTCTTTGGAAGATGACGACATGCCGTCTGGGTGGATATCATTACTACTAACAAGTGATTACGATTTTTATCAATTAGGGTTGCACAATAATACAATTAGATATTAATGTCAAGCTGGTGGTGTCCAAGATGAGTTAAAGCTGTGGAATATACTGACGGTCCCTACTTACATAAAGACATGTTAAAAACCGAGGTTTACAGGAAAGCGTTATTTATGTTCAAACTGCTCTAGAAATATTTACAATTATAAATAAATATTGTTCTATGATGTTTTATTAGCTTTAGGAAATTTATAATGGTACAGGTATGTGCTTGGAAAATGTAGGTAAACCCAATTTTGCAATTAAAAATAAATGCAATTTTTGACAATTTGTGACGTAGGGACCGTGGGGTGCTTGGACAGGAAACCTCCCCGTGTGCCCGTGGGCTGGAGTTTCCCTTGGATACGTCTGGGGGAAAGGCCAGTCTCCGGGACGGTGCACCCTGGGATGCGGGCAATATCCCCCATTGGGTACTGTGTGCCTAATGGGTGTCATTGCCCGTATGCCAATATCCTGTCGGCGGGACGCTCCAACGCGTGTATCTCTGCGCTCATGCAGAGACGCACAGCGGCGGAGTAAGAGCGGGCTCGGTGTGCACTCACCCTGCCACCGGGCAGGCAAGAAGGAGTGCTCTCCTTCTGCCACCGTTAATCTCGTAGCCCCGAAGATTGTCACGGTCATGTCTCTGACTTTTGACGGGGGTCGAGGGCCTTGGCTTAACCGCCCGGGCCGCGAGGAAGAAATCCTCTATAAAAAATTACCCCAAACCTCCAAGCGGCGGCGCACCGTGAGGGAGGTTGCAAGCTTGACTAATGGGTAGCTTAATTAGTCTCTAGTGCGAACCACTATTTTTGAGTAAATAAAATGATTACATACTCGTGGGAATCAAATGGAAAAACTTATAACCAAAACCAAAAACGTAGAGGAAGGGAGTGATGCGGGGTCGGAGTCCGACTCCGCATCGAGCGCGAAGGGCTCTGATAAGGGCCCGGAGCAAGCGGCGGTGGGCGCTTCGAGGAGGACGGAGTTCCTCAAGAAGCGCCCCAAACCGAGGGATGGCCGGGGGTCGTCCTCGGATGGCGGTGTGGCCTCAAACCCAAAGCTTGGGAAGGTCTGCCGGAGCGGTGGGGTCCGGTTAGGCAGAGGCTTAACCTTGAAGGATCCCGCCGACCCGAGTGCCGAGGCGGCCAAGGCAGCTGAGCCAGCTGAATCGGAGGGGCAACGTTCTGGAGGGACCAGTAGCAGGGCCCTCTCAGAGTCGTCTGACGTTGAGCCAGACAACGCCGGCGGCTCTAACTCGGAGCGTACGGCCAAGCTCGCGGAGGTTGTGGCTGCTGCAGTCAAGGGTGTGGCCTTGAAGAGGCTTCAGGCCTCTAAAGGCAAGGCCATTACCGCAGCCATAGCCTCCATTATGGCGGCAGCGGAGGATATATACTCCGGACCTCCGTCGGACGGTATGTCTGAGGTGCGGGCGGAGGTCGCCCGTTTGACGGCCGCCATGGAGCTTCTCCGCAAGGAGAACGCGGAGCTCCGAGCGGACCTGGCCGGGCTCCGAGGAGCTAGTCCCAGTGTGGTGCCCCCCAGTGTGGTGCCTCAGAAGGGGGCGCGGCAGGGGCATGGTGGACCCACACCGGGGGAAGACCGGGTGCTGAATTTGGTGCGGCAGGAGCTAGCCACCTTCCGCAGCCGGTTTTCCGCCCTGGAGGCCATAGTCCTGCGCCCCCCACTAGCGGCGAGCCGGCCGGTCTCGGGCCAGCAGAAGGAGGCGACGTATGCCGCCGCCACGTCAGTCGCGGCCAAGTCGGCACCGCAGTCGGGTCGGACCCCGGCGAAACCGGTGCCGCCCAAGCCCAAGCCCAAGAAGGGTGGGGTGGCTGCTCAGGCGGCTACGTCCCCAGCGGTGGTGCCAGGACGGTCGGCCCCGCCTCCCCCATCTCCCGCGGCTGACGCCGAATGGGAAGTAGCCGGGGAGAAAAAGAAGGCGGGCAAGGCAGCGAGGGCTGCCAAAAGGAAGGAGAGGCGGCAGCGGCGCAAAAAGCGTAGCGCCGCGGCTAGGTTACGCGCCCCGAAGTCCGCCGCTGTAGTGCTAACACTACAGCCGGAAGCGGAGAAGAAGGGCGTGTCCTACCGCGACGTGCTTTCGAAAGCAAGGGCGGCGGTGAACCTCGCGGAGCTGGGTGTCTCCAACGGCATGCGGATGAGGGTCACTGCGACCGGAGCCCGCATGTTGGAGATCCCCGGTGCGGCCAGTGGCCCGACCGCTGACGCCCTGGCCGAAAGGCTTAGGGCGTCCCTTGACGCGGACGAGGTCCGAGTGTCCAGGCCCACCAAGTGCGCTGACATGCGCATCTTGGGCCTGGACGACTCAGTGACGGAGGGCGAGGTGGTGGCCGCCGTAGTCAGGACGGGAGAATGCTCTGCCGAGCAGGTGAAGGCATGCACCATCCGTCCTGACAACACGGGGATGCGAACCATCACGGTGAGCTGCCCCGTGTCGGCGGCCCGAAAGATCACCGAGGAGGGCCGTAGGCTTCTGGTGGGCTGGGTATCCGCGCAGGTGAAACTGCTGGAACCCAGACCTCTGAGGTGCTTCCGCTGCCAGGTGGGTCACCACGTGGGAGTGCAGTGCACCTCGGAGGTGGACCGCAGCAGTCACTGCTTCCGCTGCGGTCAGCCCGGTCACAAGGCCGGCTCGTGCGTCGCACCCAAGCCGCACTGCTATTTATGTGTGGCAGCTGGAAAGCCGGCCGAACACCGGGCTGGGAGCAAAGCCTGCGCTCCACCCGCTGAAGCCAGAGGCCGAGGCAGGGCCAAGCCCTCCGCCACCGCCGTCACCGCACCGATAGGATCCGGCAACTGGGACTCGAGGTGGCATTGCACAAGTCCGAGGCCATGTGGTTTCATGGTCCTCGGAATGCGCCACCGACGGGTTCCCAGATAACGGTGGGAGGGGTTCACATCGGCGTCGAGTCGACGATGAAGTACTTGGGACTCGTCCTCGACAGCCGGTGGAACTTCGCGGAGCATTTCCGCCGTTTGGCTCCCAGACTGGAGCGGGCCGGGGCTGCGTTGAAGCGGCTCTTGCCCAATCTAGGGGGGCCAAACGCCTCCTGCCGGAGGCTCTACGCGGGGATCGTGCGGTCCATGGCCCTATACGGGGCGCCGGTGTGGGCGCCTACATTGAGGCGCCAACCAGCTCGCAAGCTGAGGGCGTCCCATAGGGTCATGGCGATCAGGATGATCCGAGGATATCGCACGATCTCCGGCGAGGCGGCGGGCCTCCTTGCCGGATTACCGCCATGGGATCTGGAGGCAAAGGTCCTCGCGCAAATATGGGAGTGGCGCGAGGAGGCCAAACGCCGGGGCGTAACTCCGCTGCCGCAGGAAATCGCGGCACAGCGGACAGAGCTCCGGCGGGATCTCATGGCGACATGGAGAGAGCGATTGTCGCAACCCAGTGCTGGGCACGCCACGATTGCGGCGGTAAGTCCCCTCTTTGAGGAGTGGTTCGAGAGGCGGCATGGCGTCCTCACCTTCCGCCTGACGCAGGTCCTCACCGGACACGGTTGTTTCGGGAGGTTCCTGTTTCGGATAGGGCGGGAGGAAACGCCCGGGTGTTTCCACTGCGAAGATCGCCCTGAGGACACGGTGGAGCACACGGTGGCGGTCTGCCCTGCTTGGGCGGAGCACCGCCGTGTCCTCGTGGAGGCGATCGGCGGCGGCGATCTCTCGCGTCCGGCCCTGGTACAGGCCATGGTACGGAGCGAGAGGGCATGGGGAGCCGTCACCTCCTTCAGCGAAGCAGTGATGCTCGCGAAGAGGGAGGCGGCGCACGTGAGGGAGAGGCAGCATATGCGCCCTCGCGACCCCAGCCGCCGCAGGATACGGAGACGCCCTGGGCGTCGGGAATCCCAGGCTGATTTCCGGCCACCGTAGGCATGGGCTTGCGGACGGCGAGTAATGGGTAGCTCGCTGTCCGGTAAGGACCAAGCCCAAGTCGACGGCGCGTTGTGTTCCACGCGCGCCTCAAAGAGATGTCAGCACAAAAAATGATGGGGCCCGCAAGGGCCGATGCCTGCCAGGGGTGCGGGATTGTTCGAAAGAGACACCACAGCCCCTGGCTTAAGGGCTACTGAAGGAACACGGGTGGGTTTTAGTCAGTAAAAGTCTGACACGCCCTCCTGCTCCACCCAGAGCGGGAGAAGTTATTTGATGATTTCCCACCCAAAAAAAAAAAAAAAAAAAAAAAAAAACGTAGGGACCGTCGGTGCATACAATGGCAATTGATCGCAATGCTTTCCATGTTGATAGTTCAACCACGTTATTTAGGTATGTTACCGAGCAGAAGACTTTTTGAACCTAGCAATGGATAAGGAATTTCCTTCCAACCACCGGATTGTCAATGAAAGTTTGTAACGCAATTAGGGTGCTTCTGTTTAAGTACGACTGAGTTGGGGCACGCCGCAATAACGGCAATAATACCCGTTATGAAAGTGTAGCTGGAGAGACAGCATGGTGCCTTTATTTCCGGATGACACAGATGCTGTTCGGAATCTTCTTAGGAATCTTCGGGAAGTACCTACTTTGCTAATAAGGGAGGAATTTTGAAAATTCATCTCCTAAGGGCATGTAATAGGGGATGAAAGTTTGTATGGAAGTTCGACGTTTTTTGCACATAGGAAATGCCATCGGTCATGCGGTTTGCACCTATATAAAAATAAAATAAAAACTTTTATTCAGTCCGAACAAACACAGTACGATACAAAAAACTAAGAAAGAACCTTAGGTGCTAGATTTCTAGAAATGCCCTGGACCCCACACTAGGCTTTCCACCCTGTGTGGTGGGAGGATATATTTCTTGCTATCGGTACAAAAAAATGTACGTTTTTGTCTGTCATGAAAGTATTCATCCATCACTCACATGACTAATTTCCAAAAGGAATATAATCCATTTGTATTATAACTACCGTGACATAAAGAGGCCAAAATTTCAACAAAATGTTTATTTTGGTGGTCTGACAGGCCATTATTTGGCTGCGATAATAATATAAAATTAGCATTTGTACAGATGTAAGTTTCCACTCCGACTTTAATTTATTTTAGTAAACTTTGGGGATTTGCCATAATCGCCACGCTTGGCAGACGTGTTGGCGATCGCAGTATGGTGATAAAATGCCTAGAGAACGCTGCAGGCCATTCTCTAGTAGGTCCCTTAGTCGTCTCCTACGACGCCCACGGAAAGAAATGGGATGGTGGTATTCTTTACGTCCGACACCACACGGCCTACCTAGATGACTACTAATAGAGAAGTGTGGTCAAACTAGAAGTATTGCGCCGATCCCAAGTGAACTGAGTTATAGGCAAGAGAATGATGATGACCAGGCTGCTTGAGATCCTAATATTTTAAGGATTCTAATACACAAGGAAATGACTACTGACCAAAATGCCCACGCGACATACACCCTTGCTAATACAGGCAAGGTCTGAATGACCTAAAGACGAGGACACAATTATTTTGTAAGAAAAAAAGATTATCTTCTGGACAAAGACTACAAAAAGCTTTAAAACTAAGCGCTTTCACAAACTAGGCAACTAGAAGCGACGATTTTTAGGGAGGATTACCGTTTGGCCTTTGTTTGATCCGAATAGCGGCCACGTGAGGCCTAATATTAATCCACGTGGTGGTGGGCGTGACACTAAATCCCAATCAAAACAATGGTGGAAGCCAGAGGGCAGGTGTGCGTGATCGTAAAGTGCTGCGTCGATGACATCGTAGGGATTACTGAACAGCTTTTTAGGACTTTTAAGAGTCTCATACAGATTTTTTAAATAATCACATATCTAGCCCACCCTTCACCCGTGTGGGTGTCGAAATTATCCCACGGGATCGTAAAAAATATCCTATGTGATAATCCAGTTTATTTATTATAATTATTCTATCCGTGTGCTAAATTTCATACAAATCCCTTCTGCCATTTTTGCGTGATTGAATAACAAACATCCAAACATTTATAGGTCTAAATATACAAACTTTCAAATTGATAACATTAGTAGGATAAGTAGGATTATGGGTACAGAGAATTCTCTAAATCCTAATAATAGGTAATATCAGTGCTTAAGTTCAATCTAATATGTTAACACATTGGAATGGGTTTTTAAAAGAATTAACGTTCATTAAAATTCATAGTTATTAACGTAATAGAAAGAATAACTACAAATTTAATCCTCCGTCAACGTTTTACACTAGTGTCCATTATCGGCGGGACTGGAAAGGCTTATATGTCTAACCCTGTCAATCCAAATACTACAGCAGTAAAAAAGTTATGGGCTAACTGAAAAACATCATGAGAAAACGTCCTAAAGAAAGAAAAGAACGAAAAATGCGTTTATTGGCATTAGCAACACGCACTGGGGCCGCGTGGTGGATTACGGTCCACTCACCGAGAGTGGGCCTGTGTCCCAGCAGTGGGAACATTATAAGCTGAATTTGTATCAATGTATGTTATGTGACTAAAGTGTTCCGGCTATTACGTAATGTATTATATAGGTTTATAAATACTCAACTTATAAAACAAAACAAAATAATCAAACATTGTGTCGAGTAAAAATATAAAGATAAAGGCGAAATCAAAAGCACTCGATAAAAATAAATCTATTGAAACATCATAATCACCGTGGAACTAAATAACAAAACAAGAACATTTTAAGAAAGTCGAGAGCGAGAAGCTAGCAATTTTTACGATTATCCCAGGCAAGAGGGGCCCATTGAGCACAAGGAGCTACAACGTCAACCCTCAAACGAAGAAGTCATTGAAAAAAATGAAGGAAGCAAAAGTGCCCCTCGTTATGTAAATTAAAACATCTTTTATCCATAGCCCATTTGTAGAGAATTATTTGTAATTTGCAAACAGGATATTTTCCAATTTGTCTGAGATCCTCCACTACTGCGGTTTTTTCCATACTAATGGCTGGATATATTTTCGCATTACGGTCGTCCGTTGTTTCTAAGGTCGCCTGAGAAATGGCAGGCAATTTTGTAAGTTTAAAACAAAAACGGCGAGACGAGATGATAGCGCGGAATGCTTGTACGGTTGCTTATAATTTTCTTTTATTGCTGTTCGCAGATGGTGGTATGGGTTTTATGAATGCATCGTCTTGACTTTTACATTTGCAAAGAACGGTGAAATAATAGGCGCGGGAATCTTTCGAAGTTAGTGTGACAGTAAACCGCTTGTTAAGAGGTCGTGACTATAGTTGTAAATAAACTATATCTATATCTATGTCTTAAATAGTCTAAGTATGTCATATGCACATCATTAATTAAAATGGTGAATGATTTCAATTAGCCTTTTTTTAAAAGTAAAACGTAATTAATGTTTAGACCCCGAATTTTGGTTTCAAATTTGTTTAAAACGTGTAATCAACCAATACCGCGTGGGCCGAACATTAATTACGTTTTACTTAAAAAAAAAAAAAAATTGAAACGCTAATTGAAATCATTCACCATTTTAATTAATTATGAGCAGTCATATGACATACTTAGACTACTTAAAAAAACAAAAGACTGAAAACAATCTATTCCGTGTGGTGCCGGACGTAAAAGAATAGCACCATCCCATTTCTTCCAGTGGGTGTCGTAGAAGGCGACTAAGGGACTTACTAGAGAATGGGCAGCAGCGTTCGATAGGCATTTTACCACCATACTGCGATCGCCAACCCGCCTGCCAAGCGTGGCGATTATGGAAAAACTCCCTTTCTGGAGGAGGCCTATGTCCAACAGTGGACGTTTTTCGGCTGAAATGATGATGATAAAATGAAAAAAAAAATCTTGATTTGCGTATTAATAAGTAAAATATAAAGTTACATTTTAAGTCTGATTACTGATTAGGTTTATATTCAGCCACTGCATAATTTTTGAATGTTCCTACATAATTTTCTTTTATTTCCCTTGATATTTCCTATATCTGGCAATGAGTATGGCTAAGATTACTTCGTGTGAAGCCTCACTTGACTGTCTGTTTTTTTTTTCTCCTTTTAGATTTCGCTTTCTTTGATTATACAATTAGTAACAATAACTTCTTCCTTATTGTCATCATCAGGTTCACCTTTGAATCATAATAGCGGCACTGTCCATAAACGGTATATTATTTCTTACTAGCTTTTGCCAGCGGCTTTGCCTGCGTTTACAAATTTACACAAAACCCTAACAAATAATACACTTAAACCTTTTTCATAAATAAATCTCTCTAGTGGTGAAAACCGCTTGACAATCTGTTTAGTAGTTTATCGAGAACAGACAGATAGACAGATGCGGCGGCTTTGTTTTATAATATACTAGCTTTTGCCAGCGGCTTCGCCCGCGCGGAACTTTCATCCCCTATTTAACTCCCTTAGGGGTTGAATTTCGAAAAACCCTTCCTTATTCCTTATCTACATTATAAAGGGAACCTCTGTGCAAAATTTCAGCTTTCTAGGTCCAAGGGTTTGGGCTGGGCGTTGATGAGTCAGTCAATCAGTCAGTCAGTCAGGACTTGTCTTTTTATTTATATATAGATAGGTAGATGTAGTGTTGAAGTAGGTACAACCTGACTGCAGACGTAGCCAGATTTTGGTCAAGAGTCATTTCACCTTTTGTTATTCAATAATAGTTCATACTATTAAACTAAAGGCTTTATTGTTTTGCTTTAGTTTTCTTAAAGACTAGTCTAAAGTTTGGATTTAAACAAAATATTGGTTTATCCTAACAATTTTAGCTCTTGTGACTTTGGTTACAAAGTTGGGCAATGTCAACAAATCAATTGGTAAATATTATAGAAAGCCTACTTAATTAAATATAAAGTTTGTGGTGGGTTTAGCAAACATTTAGAAATTCTTGGAAATAAGAACGACTTGTCCACCTGGAGGTCGAGATTATCACACGGGAATATAAGTAAGTACTATCAAGATAAAAATATTCCCCGTCCTTCGATCCTCGTCCTTCCGACCTTTAACCAAAATCTATTCAGCCGTTATTGCATGTACAAACGGAGTTAATTTTCCATTTATAATATTAGTCATAGTTCGAAAGTTTGTTCCTATAGTCCACTATAGTTAAACAGGCCCTACGAGTTACCTGAAGTCTAAAATCTAGTTCTTTTCTAAAGATGTCACAAATAATTAATTAATTTTGGTGTCATTTTGTAAACGATATGTTTTTGCTTAAACTTAAACATCCATAGAGGTTGGCATACATCGACGTACAAACTGAAACCAACAATACAGAACATGATACTAGCGTTGAAATTTTTCAATGGCTATTTAAAATAATTAAATAAGCTGTTTAATTTATTTTGGCCGCGTGTATATTGTATTTTTCTATGAAAAAACTGATTTTTGTTATTGATAACAAAAAAATCTGCTATTTTGACTACTATTCAAAACTTATCATAATAATAACTCCTTTAAAATTGCTTTTGGGTGCTACTCACATTGGCAAACACTATATTACCTTGTACGTCAATCATATTTTCCTTCATATTATAAGGGGTGGTAGAAAAATACAATCCACAGTGTAACATTACGACAATGTCAATTATTGTTCCACTGCCAATTTGATCTAAAAGGGTTCTATCATATTTCTCGTGTAGAATTTTATTTCCAGTTATTGACGTGACGATTGCTTTTGTTTTTGTAATGGAGTTTGATGTCTTAAGTGCTCGTATTGTTATTTCTTTGGATTTGTTGAAACAATGAAAGATTGTGTTCCACTAAGCTGTGATCGCAGCTTCGCTCACATGATTTTGTATTTTTTTTACCTTACGTATCAATAGAAACTTGAAACTATAGGTTTATTCAAGAAAATATAAATCGTCAGAAAATATCTTGTTGTAATTCATGATCACTTTCGGGTCGCGAGAATTAAAATGTTTAAAATTCAAGAAATACGTAATTGTAATTACAGGCCTATTCATCAGCAAATACTAAAAACTATTTTAATTTACTATATTTAACACAAGACGGGACATATGACAAAAAAAAAAAAAGATGTTGTCAGTATGTCTGTCTGTTTGTTCCGGCTAATCTTCCAAATGGTTGGCCAGATTTTGACAGGACTTTCGCTAGTAGATAACTGATTTTTAATGGAATAACTAGCTTTCGCCCGCGTGGCAGTCGGAAATTATCCCGCAGGAACGTACTACCAGGATAAAAATATCCTATGTGTTAACGTGTTAATCTAGGTTATAATCCATGTGTCCCCCAATTTCATCCAATTCCGTTCAGCCCTTTTTCTGTGATTGAGTAACAAACATCCAAACATCTTCACAAACTTTCTCATTTATAATATTAGTAGGATATAGTTTTTGCACTACTACGTAATATACAGGAAAAGTTTTTATCCAGTGCGCAAATTTTAACCATGAATTTAGCATATCATTCTAGACTCCCTATAGCATAAATTCTTCGCCGCTTATACAAAAAAAAACAGCTGTTCCATACATTTTGACCGCGTAGATATTGCACTTTTCTATGAAATAGCTGTTTTTTTTGTATAATCGGGAAAAAAATTCGGCGGTAGAGGGTCTAGAATGATATTATGCTGAATTCATGGTTAAAATTTGCGCAATGGATAAAAACTTATCCTGTATATAAAACAAAGCTGCTTTTCATGTCTGTCTGTGTGTCCGCTAGGTTCTTCAATGGAGTTCGATGTAGTCATCACCATCATTTATACAATTTATTTCCGAAGGATTATGTGTATAATTCATCTATATTTAACTCAGATAAAGCACTCGTGTGAGAGCAAGGGTTATTGAAACGATATTAATAATTAAATAATAATAATTACATTTCATGACCTTCCATAGACGATTTATGTCGATGAATGGTAATTGAATAAGGACATATTTATTTTTGGAGTTAATTTTTCAAGAAGTGAACTATGTATCTGCCTGGGATTTGTGAGTCTAAAGATAAGATAATATTGTAAAATCGATTCATTGAATGTATTTTTTTATCAGTAAACATTTATTTTTTATCCGATAATGAACAAAACATCATGTAAAGACGAATATACAGAAGGGTAATTTGTTTTCGTTTACAAAGTAGTTTATTTATCCATACCAATTTACAGTTTAAGACAGGGGCTTTTCTTGTAACTCTAATTTTCAATATAAATTAATAGTTATAAACAACAGACAGAACACATAAATTAAATGTATTTTTTACTAGCTTTTGCCCGCGGATCCGGCCGCGTGGATGTCGGTTATCGCTTAAAAAAGTAGCCTATGTCCTTTTCCATATCCCAGGCTATATCTCTTCCAAATTTCATGAGGATGGGTTCATCGGTTTAGCCGTGAAAGCGTAACAAACGGAGTTACTTTCGCATTTATAATATTAGTAGGGATTATGTTTTTGTGGTGTACAATAAAATAAAAATAAATGAACACCATGTATGTTTATTATGAATAAAATTTAAATACAATACCACATTTACTCGGCCAAAATTGTAGTATTTATTTTATTTTAACCATTTATGAAAAAAAAAAAAAACGTAAATGAAGTATTAAACATTTTGTAATGATACGAGCTGCAGCAACTTCTTGTGTAGTTACTTAGCTGTAAAGAAATCCGAATCATACATTTTGATCACACTATAAATTTATGGATTAACCCAAGAGTACGAATCATCGCCTGAGAGGCCGCATCAGTCAGTAATTTTAATTGAATGACATGAATTATATTTCATCTGAAATCATCAAATGACTTCTCCTGCTGAGTAGAGCAGGAGGGCGTGTCAGACTTTTACTGACTAAAACCCACCCGTGTTCCCTCAGTAGCCCGTATGCCAGGGGCCGTGGTATCTCTTTCGAACAAACCCGCACCCCTGGCAGGCATCGGCCCTTGCGGACCCCACCGGTGGTTGCTGACATCTTTGACGGCACGCGTGTGGAACACAACGCGCCGTCCCGTCTACCACTTTTCGGCCGCAGGGGATAGGGAGAGCGGCTGACGCTATACCGACACTCCTCTTCCCCTGCGGCCCCACCGCGTCCGCCATCAAACGGTGGCGGCCCCGTCCAGGTCACGGAAGGGAAGAGCGCTGCTCAGAAGCACCGGCACTCCTCCTCTACCGCAGCCCGTAACCCTCAGCCGCGATGCCTCCCATTCGACATCGCGGCCCACCTCAGTTGCACGTCACCGCAACCTACTTTTTGGCCGCTACGTCGTCGGCTTTGAGGCAAAAGCCCTGACGAGCGGCCCCACCTTTGGGTTCCTCTTGGCTTCACCGTGGCCGGAATCCACGGTTACTGAGCCCCCCCGCAACGACAATGCGGGAACCCACTCGGGGGGGGGGGGGGGGTTGTCAGAAGGGTAACACTATATTTAACGTTAATTTATGGACTAACCATAAACCCCAGAAAAAAAAAAGAATGCTTGCCTGTAAATTCGTAAAAAAATTCTTGCGTTGCAATGAAATAATGTGACACAAAATTTGGATTTATTTATGAAATCAGCCCTCATTAGTCTACATAATAAAATTAGATTGTTAGGTAGTCTAGGTTTAAATTACGTTCTAAACCTTTGCTGTGTATTGTAGGTAATATGATACCTACAATAAAATACTCTGAAGTCTCATTAAAAGTCTTATTTCCACATTTACCCACGCAACCATAAAACGTAGCCCACACAATAAGATTCAATTAAAATGATTAAATAACCGAACACTATTAGGCCATACTGATTTCTCTACACAATTCTTTTATTACAGACTTTATCGCCATTTAGTCCGATATCAATCTTGTGATAAAACTCCGATTTTGTACACATTTCAGTCGGTGTTTGTGATACGTGGCGACATAATCGCTCAATAACTCCCGTAGTGTGGTGTGAAGTACGGGAGTGCTGTGCCTATGGTTTTGTGAGAAGAAATAATTAATGAGTACAATTCAAAATGGCTGGTAGTGACTACTCTATTAATAAGGCAAGTTTCAGAAAAGGGTGGTGTTCTTGGTTATTCTTTTTTTATTTTGGTTTTGAGTAGTTCTGCAAATAAACGTCATATTAGGTATACTTACACCTAATAAGCAAATTCCTATTTTTTAATAGATAAAAGAAGTAAAAAATATCTTTTTCGATACAACGTTCGTGATTTTAAATTCTGTTGCAGTTCTGTCTATTTAATTTCCAATAATAATATTTAGTGTACCGACACATATTTTATTTGTAAATTAGTAACAATCATGCGTTAATTGAACACTAGCCGGAACTTTTACACAATTAATAAAATTCTTAGTCTTATCATACTTACTGAAATGACCATCTAAAATTAATAATACCCAAATTGACAATACACACAACAGAACTAACCAAAATACCACGCATCAGCTGTTCGTCGTTTCGGCTAAATTGTAAATGCCAACTGACACCGATGGGTCACTGCGGTAGTCTGGAAAAGGGTCAATGACCTGTCCTCGGTTTTACACGAACGCAAAAACAGAATATTTGTTATAGTTTTTTGCTACACCTGATATTGTAATCATAAATATTTAACCAATAAAAAAATGATGCTACAATTTATTTGTCGCATCATGTTTATTTTTGCAAACCCTGAAAAATCACACAATATCTATTCACAACATACTAAGTTTCAAATATTCCATCACGACTCGACGTTCTGATCCCGTTCAGTTTATTGGTAAAACTCGCTCTTCATTACGAAAGAAAAAGAACAAAATAAAAAACCGCCCAAATGCGCGTCAGACACGAAGATTTCCGTATCACCGTAAAATACTACATATAAAAAAAACATTATTCCTTTTTATTTTGTAATAGCGTCAATATAAATATATGTAATATGATAAAATGTGAATATTTCCACTGCCTACCTATTACGGTTCATGAGATACAGCCCGCTGACACACGGACGGATAAACAGTGGCGGCTAAGTAATAGGGTTCATTTGACACCATAAGGGTACGGAACACAAAAAAAGGATCGTCTGTTCCGATAAAACGATGTAAACTCTAGCAGATGATGAAACGTGATACTGTAGGCATCCACAAGAGTTTTGAATATCTTACAAAATAATAGATTAGATAAAATACTTGTGTAGTTGAAAAGATCGTACGATAGCCTATATTGACTTTACAGGATAATCGGTGTTTTATCAAATATCTTAGTAAAGTGATTTACAAATGTGAAATATATATCTTTCTAATATTATCAGCAATTCGGCTCCAAATTTGCTTGATAACAATATTAATATTCATGAACAAAAACGTTCGTTTTTATGCTATGTAAATATAAAAAAAAACGGTTACAGAAATGATCAATGTTCGACTTCTCTTCACAAGCATAACACAAATTTCTGCCTACCCACATGGGAACAGAGCGTGAGTGTATGTGAGTATTTATGAAAATTGCTCAACCATTTGGTGACTGTTTAAAATTGTAGTTGTTTTACTTTGATACTTGCCAGGTTGCAAAACGTCCTCATATTTTTCTTTTCGAATATTAAGTTTATTAAACAATAATGAATACTATGCTCATATCAAATGTAGGTAATAGCCGTTTACCATTCTATAATATAAATGTCATAAAAGAAACGATCTACTCCCACGCACTTTAATAAAAGATAAAAGATACATGACGACGTGCGAACTCTCGTGTGCCAGGCATAATCAATATCGATTTAAAACACAATAATGATGATCGATTGAAAAATAATCACGTTCAAATAAAATCACGTTTCCATTTACTTACAGATAATTTTGTATGATAACACAGTTATTTGGTAGATCTATGTAATTTGAAGATATTTGACAGAGTTACAGTTATTCAGAAGTCTGAAACCCAGACATTCAGTCTTACCAAGAATTATAATGCTATCAAGTAAATGGGTTGTGGAAATTAGATGGGCAGTTGCTTCATGTTAAGCAATGAGTATTCAGCTGAATTTGGGTAGACTGGAAGTCAACCCCAACTTAGTTGAGAAAATCTAGGCAGATGATGATGAGGCACGTTCACAGAAGTTTGAATCACGAACTTCAAACCATTCGCAGAAGATTGTAAAAAAAATCTCGCACTGTGAGGGTCATTCAAAGACACGGTTACTAATTTTTGTCGAATAGTTTTTTCGTTCAGCATAAACTTTTAGTAAGCCGTAGAAATAAAACAACGATTTTTAGACGGTTAGAAAGGAGAAAGTAATAACAGGTAATGTGGCAAATAGTAGCACCTACTTCACGTACTCTGTGTCTTAGAATGTCACAAAAATTAGATTTGGTAAATTTTCCAACAACAGTTCGTGGTATATTTGGTAATAACACTTTTGTACCTTTAGTGAAAATTTTCCATTCAATTAAATATTATGTTGAATTATTTAATCAGTGGCAACCAACAGATGTTTCTTTAATAAAATGCACACACTCATTGCTGCCATCTGGTACCTGGGTCATCCGGTTGAAATAATCAAATATCACTGTAATTACAGTTTTTGGATTCAACTAGGAATCCTTTTATACCATGGTTGTCGTGTGAGCTTATTCGAGTTCAAATAATAATTATTATACATTTACACAATCCAAACCACAACTTTAACAATTTTTAACCACTACCCGCGTCCTACAATCCAACAAGCACAATTTCAATTTGAAACTCTCCAGGTACACATTGAACATGCCGTGACACTTACAACAATGGCCGTACAAACTGCGCGGCATCAAATTCATAACTACCAAAGTTCTGGTGCCCAAACTAAGCAATGATACTACAACATTCAGTCCCTAGTTACACTAACTAACATGGCCATCCCTAGACATGAAATCGAAAATGTTGACAACTCCGTTATTTGTATGGAGTCAGCAATTTTTAAACCTAATGTTTGACAAATTGAATATCCCTAATAGCATTAAACCTGTTTTGCTCACTGCGGTTGTGGATAAAGCATGAAAATGTTTTAATAATGTAATTTAATAATTGTTAACTCTTATAATAATGTTATGAACGCCTTTAAGTGTTTACACAGTATTAAAGATTAGTATTTACTTACCATTACATCATTGTAAATATTTTGTTGTGTGCTTTGCTTAATGAATAAATAAAACATTCTGATAGTGTAAGATTTGTGTTTTTAACGCACCATTGAAATCACAAAGGAAATAAGCATTACCAAATAGCTTTAAAAAGTCTTGTAAATAAATTCACGATATTATATGGACCACAGATGCAGTAAGAAAGTTTCGTGTGCAGCAGGGGTTTTTCAGAAAAGTTATCATGACCCAAAAAGTTACAATTAACCGAATTCATGACATTTGTAAACTTTTATCGATTCGAAATCTTTTTGTGTTTTGATTACTTACCTAGTTCCTGAATTCAGTTCAGATTCTATAGAAAATGGAAAGCAATTTAATTCTAACAATAATACAGGCAGGTGCATAGCCTTTTCTACTGTGTTCAAGGGGTGGAGTTTTCAGAACTTCGTCCTGTCGGTGTCAATGCTTAAGATCGCCGATAGTGGAACGGTTTTTGCAGTAGAGTCGCCTGTTTTGCATTAAATTGAAAATACCGGAATATGACTATGCAGTCATGTTGCAACATTTTTACCTCACGAAGTGACGTGCACTATACTTGTGGTAACCTTGTGTACTACACGCTGAGAAAGTGTGCATGGAGACGAGTAGCGTCAGTATATAACACACATGCACACACACATACAGTTCTGACTTCACCACCTTCTCGAACGATACCGAAAGCTCTTGCGTTTACACACACGTTCACAGTTTGCTTGTAGACTTGGTAACAACAAGTTAAGCGCGCGTCCGCGGCGCTTCGTGAGATAAAAATATTGCACCACAAAGTCATTCAAAACTACACTAATATTATAAATAAATAAATAAACCTTTTATTGAAGATAACTAAGATCCAATTTGTTAAAGGAAAGACTTGATTGTTTGTAATGAATAAACTCAAAAAATAGTTAACCGATTTAAAAAAAAAAATCACTTATAGAAATCTACATTATTCCGAAGTACTCGTAACACGAGCTATAAATTTCACGCGGCTGATGTCGCGGGCTAAGTGCTAGTAACAAAATAATTTAAAAACATACACATAAACTCACGCATATTCCTCATGAACTACAGAACGATAGCTGCTACGATTGCTACGATCCTTACATATTCCTTTTGTTTCGTGTACGTGTAACATAATTGAAATACAAAAACAATAATTGAGTTTCATTATTGTGCAACAATGTAGGAACACGACATAGATTAAAGGATTTGTGTGCCATCGCATGATAAGTCTAATGGGCAATGGAATCGGATTCATATAAAACGAAGCCCTCTCAGAAATCTGATACTCCTTTCAGTGTCTCTGTAACAAAATGATGATCCTACCATAACAAAAAACGAGCGACAACTCCAAGCATTCTCTGTTTCATGTAATAAACATAAAGTATGTGGGTAAGAAGTTAGCCGTTAGTTCCGGGAATAATACGAACTCCTGCATAATATTATTTGAATAGCGGAAAAGCGTATCGAATGAAAACTCGGGCGACTCCATTCAAGCTCTCGTCACAATTCAACGAATTTACATTTTAATGAGAACGATTATTCCCTTGTTTGAAGGGATTAAGTTTAGGAACACTTCCCGATTTTCGCGTCCGCACAAAGTTTGTCTAATTACTTTATTGGTGATTACAAAACTAAGACACCAGTTTCGGAATACATTAACCGGGAGTTTACAAGAAAATCTGTTCAGCAGGCATTATTGGATTACCGATAGAACAGGTTGAAACTTGCTCTGCGGATAAATGGGAACCTATTGACGTCTAATCGAATTTGTTCTAAAGCAGTTTCTTGTTCATTAATATTTGGATACGGTTTCTTATAAGTTTTGGAGTCGGCTATTGTGATAATGAATAAGTATTTGTCAGGCGAACCGAAAAAAAGAAAGAAAGAAGAATGGGTTATTCTGCAGATATAAGAAAAATTCAATTTAGAGTATTCTCACTTCGTCGGATGGCTGATAAATAGGTATCTTGTCAAAAAAAAGTGATGATAGGTTTTTTGAAAACGTTTTAAGATTCAAGATTCTTTATTAGTGAAACATGAGTACACATACAGAGCATGCAAGTTATTAAATTACATTAGTTAAAATCAGTCATGTTTGGCCTTAGTGGCGTACAAATGCAAGTTTTCACATATCAGATGCATTATTAACAGATCGGCGCGATGCTACTCGAGTAGATAAATTTCTACGAAGTTTTGTGTAAATTGTTCTGTTTAAATCGCGTTGTGCTGTCGCGTCGCCCGTTTCTGCGGTAGCCTTTAACGTAAAAGTCACATATACTCTATGAAGTTACATTCGACCGCAGTAATACTTAGACCTTGAACTGATCTAGCGTAGTACGTAGTTTCTAAAGCATAAGAGTTTAAAAAAAAACCCACCGCGGTATTTTGACGTCCTTGCGAACGTGGTTTTATACTGGTTTTGTAACCACTGAGGTGTTGTTATCGTCAATCATCTTCAAAAAAATACCCCATAATTAACATGGAATGGTTTTGTTACAGCCAGAACCAAATGGGACGCCAGCAAATAAAGCAAAAGATGATGATACTCCAGAGCGAGCGTCGTGGGGACGACCCTTAGAGTTCATTTTAGCCTGTCTCGGATACGCTGTAGGTCTGGGAAATGTCTGGAGGTTCCCGTATCTCTGCTACAGGAATGGCGGTGGTAAGTACAAATGCATTACAGCTTAAAGTTATTAAGTAATTATTTATGGTCAAGCCTTTCAGATTGAGACTATACAGGTTGGCAGGGGCGTCGACGCGCAAACTGTAACCATAAGTTCAGCATATGATTCTGAACTCCCTGCGGTGAACTTTTTTGACGGTTATTAAAAAATAAAAACTTGTTGTGACATACATTTTGACCGCGAACCATGTTTAACATACGTTTTGAAAAAAAATGCTGTTTCATAGAAGATTTTTTATGAAACACCAGATTTTTTTATTGATTACTTACAAAAAGTTTCAACGCTATGGAGTCTTAAATCATGTGCTTGATTCGTGGTTACAGTTTGTGCGTCGGTGTCCCTACCAACCTGTATAATAGTTTGTCAATCATTTGTAGCGACTAACATTTCATGTAAATTATTCTGTAATCATAACTAAGATTGGAATCAATAGTAAAACCGACTTTGTAAGATAATTTAATAGCAGCACGTGTAAATTTTTTAACATTTGCTGTTTGGTGAGTCACGAGAAATATTGTAAGAAAGGGTAGCCATACAACCAAATATAACAAAAACTATAGGAAGAAACAGTCAATTACTATGAGAGCGATTAGCGATAACTTATAAATGAACAAGCAATAAATAAACAATAAATTCCCATATCACGACATCGTATCAACGAAGGGAGAAAGAATGATAAAAGCGAAGAGCCAAACAAAAAACATATCGCTGTGAATCAGTATGAATTATTTATTGAATCCCTATCGGTCAATAAGGACCTCCCGTCAGGCAAACGAGTCTGCCCGGGATTTTGAACAAAAATATTGTTTTAGCTGGTAAATACTTTATTAATGGAACATGTATCCTTGTATTTTTAGTTCTAGCTAGAGTGTAGGCAATTTAAATCAACAAAATAGTCGAGTGTGAGCTTTATACAGCATGTACCAGAATTGTGTGGTGAGGTAGCAGGACACTTGCGCTAATGACATTTCCGCGAAGGACGTGAACGGACTTTTCGCATAGGGACTCTTGCACGAAAATACATTTCCACTAAGCTCACGTTACAACGAACGTAATAACATCGCGGCGGGACTTTTTCGACCATTGTATTTTCACCACACTGCCTAACGCCGAGCGTTGAAAATCGAACACTGTTTTTTCGACGCTCGGAGACTCATTCGGCCTGCACTCTGATGGATTCTCAATTCTCGGTTCAACACAGAGAGCTGAAAATTCAGTGCAAAAAAGAAGTTTTCTATGTGACAGTTGATAATCTTTTCGCGATTACGATTTTAGTCCCATGGAGAAAGTTATTCAGTTTGATAGTCTGTATAACACTTTCCAAATGTGACCACATCTTTCTGCCACATGCTGTATAGAATGGTGTTATAAGTGCTCTAATGGATGCAATTTATAATTCACGCGACTCTTCCATAATAGTTTTATTTTTTACTGAACCTCTGTTTGAGAGCAGTGATAGCCCAGCGGTATCAGCCCCAACTTACGAATTGTAGGTCGTGAGTCTATTCCCAGGCAGGAAGGCACTTTACTTTCAGTATTTAATTTCATCGTCACTGCTCTCAAAATGGTGGAAGAAAACATCGTTAGGAAATGCATGTCTTAAAACAAAAAAAACATGTGATATCTACCAACCCACACAACCAACTAGCTCAGTGCGGGTTGGTATTTATAGTACGGCCCACTCCTTCTCACAGAGAGGAGGCCTGAATCCCAGCAGTGGGAACATTATAGGCTGATTATGAACCTCTGTTTTGAATTTATTAGACTAAAATAAAGATATAATTATTGATAGATGCATAATAACATTATGCTCGAAATTTTTACAAGATAATACTATACCAGGCTGAAATAAAAAAAAAAAAAAAAACGAAACCTGAAAAGCGGTTATCGCACTCATCATTACGAATTAAGTACTTTTTCTACGGGACCAAACCTGAAGTCGCTTCTATTTTAACTGCACCTTACAAACAGTTTCTCAATCATTTAACTGTAATCTTTTAATCTTTTTGTTCCAGGTGCATTCCTCATACCATTTTTCATTATGTTAATCTTCATTGGACTTCCGATCTTCTACCTTGAGCTCTACATAGGCCAGTATACGGGCGTCGGTCCTTTACAAGCATTTAGTTCGATATCACCCTTCTTCAGTGGAGTGGGGTACTGCACCCTCGTTGTGATCTCAATTATTTCAATATACTACATGATCATCGTCGCTTGGACCCTGTTCTACACCTTTGCCTCCCTCGCCGGTAATATGGACTGGGGGGACTGCGACAATCCCTACAATTCTGATGGTAAGTACGTATTACAACAGTACATATAATACAACAGTACATATAATACAACAGTACATTCAATACTTATAATACTACTACTAATACTAATTTGTGATATAGATAGTTTTGCTGTTTCTGAATCTAAAATGTGTAATGTTGAGGACTGTAAACACCTTCTTCCTTCTGGTGTCAAAACGTTAACCCTCCTGACACAGAATATTCGCAGCATTAATAGAAACATGAACGGCTTTGAAGTGTTATTACAGAATCTTGATATAAGCTGTGATGTTATCGTCCTAACAGAATGTTGGTTGTCAAAACAGACAGTCAACTTACCATCTCTTGACGGTTATTATGCATACAAAACTGAGAGAAACACAAATCAAAACGATGGATTAGTAGTATACATCAAAAATAATTTACGTGCAATCAAAGAAGAACCGGTGTCACAAGATAGTAATTGCTTAATCATTGAAATTAGTCCCGATACAGTACTCATGGCTATTTATAGGCCTCCTTCTCAAAATATAGACAGATTTTTAGATTCACTCGACACAAACTTAAAATCATTGTCATCTTTTAAAAACATAGTACTTTTGGGCGATATTAACATTAACATTGCTTCTGAGAAAATAGATTCCCATGTACATGATTATCTGAATATTTGCTCATTTCATGGACTTCTACCAGCTCACTATCACCCCACGCAACAAAGCGGTTCATGCTTGGACCACATCATTCTAAAATCCAAAAATCCATCGAAAACATTGGTTACTAATTCCTCGCTTACCGATCATCAAGCTGTTTTACTAACATTACAAATAAGTTCACCTAGAAAAAACTGCATGCGTAGCAATACTAAAGTCAACATGACAAACCTCGAAAATGACATATGCGCTATTAATTTTGACCCTGTTTATAATTCAAACGATGCAAATATTTCTTTAAAGTATTTCATAGACTCGCTACAATTTTCAATAAGCAAAAACACATTTACTAAGACAATGCCTAGAAAGTACAGTTGTATCAAACCCTGGATCACACCCGGTCTCGTTCGTTGTATAAGACAGAGACAAACTTCACCTGAAATTGAAACTATCACCTGATAACGAAATACTTTCTGTTACTTATAAAAGGTACCGGAACTTCTGCAATAATCTTTTGAAAAAACTAAAAAATCAATTTGATAAAAATGAATTGCAGAAGGCGGGAAAAAATAGTAAGCTTGTGTGGAAATTTATAAAAACTAATACATTTAGAACGAAAAATACCGAGCTTCCGTTTGATTTACTGTCTTCAGAGATAAATCCATCCGAAGCAATGAATAAAGTGAACAATTTTTTTGCTAACGTTGGTAAAAACCTGGCTGAAAAATCGCGATATTTTAAAACTTTATTCCCTCAAAACACGACTGCGACAATATCCTCTACAGTAAAGTCTTTTGTTTTATTAGATACCGACGTTAACGAAGTTGTAAGTTTATTATTCGGGTTAAAAGATATATGTGCTACTGGGTGGGATGACATACCCAATAATATACTTAAAAGATTTAGATACACACCTGCCCCTCCGCTAACCCACATTTTTCAGCTTTGTTTAACTAATGGAATATTCCCCAAACTCCTTAAAAAAGCGATGGTTACTCCTGTATTCAAGTCAGGAGACAAAAATTGTGTGGATAACTACAGACCCATTTCAGTGCTAACTGGACTCTCAAAAGTTTTAGAGAAAATTGTCAACTGTAGGTTGATAAAATATCTGGAAGATAACAAACTACTTTCAGATAATCAATTTGGATTAAGGCCCAAAAGATCAACTGGCCAGGCAGTACACAAATTAACTGATTATATTGCTACTAATCTAGATAATGGTATGCACACAATTGGTATCTTTCTAGACCTCGCCAAGGCCTTCGACACTATTTCTTGTACTTTACTTTTGCACAAGCTTGAAACACTAGGGATAGAGGAGCACAACTTCTACTATTTGCTGATTATCTCAGCGAGCGTTATCAAAGTGTAAAAATAGGTCAGTATACAAGTTCTGAACTTAAAAATAGTGCTTTTGGCATTCCACAAGGCAGCATTTTGGGGCCCACATTATTTTTGGTCTATATAAATGAACTGTGCAGCCTGCCACTTCAAAATGATGTCATAATGTCTTATGCTGATGACACCGCTCTACTGTTCTCAGCTAAATCATGAGCTGAGGTCTATGAACATGCTCAAAATGGTTTTAACATAGTGTCCGATTGGCTCCATAATAACATCCTAACATTAAATGCAGATAAAACAAAATACATTTTATTTGCAATGAGAAACACTAACATACCGCTAAATAATCTAAACATTTACGCACATAATTGTAGCACTTACGCTGACACTGCATGTTCTTGCACTACTTTAGCTAAAGCTGACCATTTGAAATATCTAGGTGTCATTATTGACACGAATCTAAATTTCCGTAAACATATCGATTTACTATGTGCTAGAGTGCGCAAATTAATATATGTTTTTAAGAATTTACGGAACATAGCCGACTATAAATTAATTAAACAGGTTTATTTGGCTTTGTGTCAACCCATTCTTAGCTATTGCATAACTTCATGGGGTGGTGCAGCAAAAACAATTTTACTACCTCTAGAGCGTGCTCAAAGAGCAATTCTAAAGGTTGCTACCTCTCGCCCTTTTAGATTTCCTACGCACCAGCTCTACATTGCATGTAATGTACTAACAGTTCGGCAATTATTCATTCTAAGCATCGTACTTCACCAGCACACTGCACTTCCTTTTGACCCAGTACCTTCCGACAAGAGAAGGAAGGATTTAGTTTGCATAAAGCCTCAAACTAGACATGCGTTTGCTAATCGATTTTATGTGTATTTAGGTCCTTTTCTGTATAATAGACTTAACAAATTAATGAGCATATATCGTTTGAGCTATAAAAAATGTAGTGCTGTGTTATCAGAATACTTAGCGTTACTCAATTACGCAGACACAGAAAAACTTCTGGAAATTATGTCATGACAATAATTAATTATTCCCTCATAAGTATTTACTTTTGTAGTACACACATCAAAAGTATCTAGGGATCAACATATATTTTTGCAATAACTTTTCTCCTGATTGATATTAATTAAAATTTTCTTTAAGGATTCATCAAATAAAGTGTTTTCGTTTGTCACAGTAACGATAAAACAAGTCACCTTTGCATTAATAAAGAAATTTGCCATTTTCCTAATAAAGGGATTTTTGACATTTGAACCACTAACATTAAAGTTCGAAAAAAAGACTGAAATAACAGTTTTCTTTAAATTTTTATTGGGTAACTTAAACAATTAATAATCCGTGTTTCTACCGCGAACACTAACAACACAAGAACATCGGTTTGGCATACTCAAAATGAGTTCATCCAAATCACGCTGTGGAATGGCCGCCCATGTTCGTTGCAACAACAAAAAAAGGTCTTCTTGCGACTGGATACCCTCCAAATTCGGCAGAGCTCTTCTCTGTAGCATATCCCATGCATGCTCAATCGGGTTCAAGTCTGGCGACTGAGCAGGCCAGGGCAGGACATTGATGTTAGCTGCGGCGAGAGTCTGTCTTACAACTCTTGCGGTGTGCGGTCGTGCATTATCATGCATTAACTGAAATAAGGGACCGATTTGCACTTGTAGAGGAACGATGACGTCTGATACAATCGTCTCAGCATAAATTTGAGCGTTGAGGTTGCCTCTGATCCAAATCAACTCAGTTCTTCCGCCGATCCAAATACCCGCCCATACCATGATGGTTCCACCACTATAAGGATGGACTTCCTGGCAGGATTTTAATCGCTGTTGGCGTCCAGGGGTTCTCCAGTGTCGTATACGTCTTGTATCCGGTCTCATACCAAAACGAGACTCATCAGAAAAGCACACGAAACGCCATTGTTCTTCTGCCCAATTTCTGTGTTCAAGAGCCCATTGATATCGAATCCTACGATTGTGCATTGCTATAGGTGGTACCCGTAGCGGTCTTCGGGAATGAAGGTTCACTTCATGCAAGCGGTTTCTGACTGTTTGGTCGCTAATTAAGTTCCCTGAAGAGTGATGAAGCCTCACGGCTAACATCATGGCGGTTATTGTTGGAGCTCTTCGAGTTAAGATTTGAATGTATCGGTCTTGTCTCCGTGTGGTGCAGCGATACCGTCCTCTATGGCGCTCAGCCACGGTACCAGTGCTTCGGTAACGTGTCCAAAGTCGACTGATAACACTCTGACTTGTATTCAGAGCTAAAGCTACAGTACGTTGCCGGGAACCAGCTTCTATCATTCCCACGGCTCTGAGCATTTCTTCCCTGCTTAAATGACGTCGCCGCTCCATAATAACGTTGGTTTTAATCAGTAGTAGGGAAACAGTAGCACTAATAATGTCTTCAATGCGTTGTATGTTTTTATAGGGAAAATATTGACAGCTTATTTTCATCTTTTACTCGAATTTGATTGAGAGTTCCTGATTCAAATTATGAAATGCACCAAAAAGGATCCATATAAATTTATAAAATCATAAATTTATTACAAAGCCACATCTCAATCTCAAGAAATCCGCATAAAAATGCTTGATCCCTAGACACTTTTGATGTGTGTATTTACATTGGCTTAGTTATAGGTATTAATGTTTAATTACCAATATGCTTTATCTCATAGTTGCTAATAGATTATTTTTATATAAACTTAATTTTAAATGATATTGACCCAATTTAATTGAAATGTAAAGTGATGGCCCGAAACACAGGTTTCTATAAACCTAGATCGGGTGAGTCGCAACCTAACTTTCTACTTCCGGAACATTATCACTTGCACTTGTAAAATATATATTTTAGAAATAGTTTATTTTTAGGCACTATAATTGTATGGTAATTTACTACTGTTGGCTAAATTTACTGTTTTTGTATACGTTTTTATTAAATAAATAAATTGAAAAAAAATTGAAATTGAATACAACAGTATATAATACAACAGTGCATAAATAATAAAACAGTACATACATACATAAACTCACGCCTTATTCCCATGGGGGTAAATAGAGAATACAGAACGCTACCTGCTACGATCCTTACATTAATCCTTTTGCTTCGTTTACGCTCGTAAATTACCATGTTACCAATTTTGACATACATGCATGCAAGGTAGCAAGTAGTAAACACCTGTCCTTTTTGAAAAACAGTTTTTATGTCTTTAGTCGGGGAAATAAATTAGCAAGTTATCAACTACAATAGTCTGTACATTCAAATCACAACTATTTCATTCTTTGACGGTTGTATGAAATGGCTTTAAGACGCCAATCCACGTAGATTGACCTTCTGATAAACAATTAAATTGACTTTACCATGAATATAATATGACGGAGGAGGACCCTCGTCCCTTTCCATCATCATTGGCACTCATCGTCCGTCCTCTCAAGTTTGGGTGTCAGTACAGTGTTGGATGAAGAAAACAGATTTGTATGCTTAATCAAATAATATTTCCAATCCAATAGTTAGAAAACAGTAACTAGGTAAAAACGTATCGCAGAACGCGCTATGGTTCGGTGATGACCGCACGTGGCGACCGCCAACAGAAAAGTGACTCAAAACTCGACCGACGCTGGCGCGCACCCCACCAACTCCTTCGAATCCAACTAGATGGCGCTAGCGAACCGGATACGACTCGATTGCGACATATAAAAAATTAAATTAAAAATTTAAAATACCCCCGACCCAAACAAAAACAAATTTTCAACAAATTCAAATTAAAATGCCTATAAATATTATTTTTTACTTTTTAGTGTTTTTGTTTGGATCGGGGGTTTTTTAAATTTTTAATTTAATTTTTATTTCTTGCTTTTTAAACTTAATCTCTCCCTTAAATCACCATTTATCTATAATCTATTCATTGAGACCTTTTCAATAATTCATCTAATATCATTGAAGTAATAGAATCCCAAATTTTGAGTTGATCAGACCCATGGAAGAGGCTAAAATCCCTTTTTCAACCAGAAAAGAGCTGATAATCTTCAAACGGCTGAACCGATTTTGATGAAACATGTCTAAGAACACTCCCGACTAATACACCTTTCAAACAAAAAAAACTAAATCAAAATCGGTTCATCCGTTCGGGAGCTACGTTGCCTCACACACACACACACACACACACACACACACACACACACACACACACACACACACACACACACACATAGACACACACACACACACAGAGACACGTCAAACTTATAACACCCCGTCGTTTTTGCGTCGGGGGTTAAAAATCAATAGCCGTGAGTCTCGCTAAAACTCAAAAACCTCTTAAAAATAATTTAAATTTTCTATTACATCCCTGTATTAGAGCGCACGTTCCGTGTGATGCCGGACGTAAAGGAATAGAACGAGCCTATTTCTTCCCATGGGTGTGTGTAGAAGGCGACTAAGGGACTTACTAGAGAATGGGCAGCAGCGTTCTTTATGCATTTGACCACCATACTGCGATCACCAAGCCGCCTGCCAAGCGTGGCGAGTATGGCAAATCCCCCTTCCTCTTTCGGCTGATATGATGATTAGAGCGCACAAAACAACAAAAAAATATTGGTAAAAAAAAACCCCAACTAACACGTATATCGAGTCAGCTAGTCATATTTACAAGAAAAATCCGAATGATATTGTTAGAATCCTTTTTTTTTGTAGAATCAGAAAAATGAGATATTTTAGAACGTATAAATATTAGTAAATTAATAATACCATTTTCATATCAGCTTGTTACAGTGGCGAATACGACGCAGAGTGTAGGGTTGGTAATACCGGAGCATCAACAGATGAGACATACTATCTACGGACCTGTATGAGTATAGGGGAGATCTGCACTCTTGTTGGCTTCGAGCCATATGATGGGTCTTACTGCTTGGATGGAGAGGAAAAAATACCCTGGTACAGAAATGTTACGAGGATTTTAGCAGCTGAAGAATATTATAAGTGAGTTGGTTCGTTATTATTATTTAGAAAGAAAGTAAGAACGAAATATAAAGGAAAACCTTTCCCTATTCTTTCGTTATAATTTTCTTAAGGAAGAAAAAAGGAATAAAATAAAGAGAACACAGGGTGGCAGGAGCATCGATGGGCAAACTGCTACCATGTATTCGGAACACCCTGCGTTGAAATGAAAGGAGGATAGGGGATATCACAGGCTTTTAATGATAATAATAACTGATCTACGCTTGGTGGGTCTAGTATCATGCGCTGAATTAATGGTTACAGTTTCCATGGCCCTGCTATAATGTGTATTCGTTATTCTTTCTCGTTTAACTATTGTTTATTGGGTTGTCGTATAAAAAACAGAAGTAGTCTAGAGTCTAGATTTGCCCATTTTATACACATCAAATGCCTTCCAAGAACGCATTAGAGTTGTGATCTACGGCAGGTGTCATAGGTAACCGTTTTCACAAGCCCATATCAAACTAGTCCAATAGTTCATCGAGGTAAAAGTGGGCTAACCATCATCTACCTAGCCTTTTCTCAACTAAGTTGGGGTCGGCTTCCAGTCAAACCGAATGCAGCTGAATACCGCGATTTTACAAGAACCGACTGTCTATCTGACGTCCGAATTGACTAATAAGCCACTATACTTTATAATATTAGTGTAGTACAAGTGTACTTACATTGGAATTTGATTTGCAATGATAATCAAAATATTATCAAAAGAAATTACTCGATTTTACAATTCTTGTCACGCTCTATTTAAAACTTTTTGATAAAAGTAAGGAATGATCATAATTGATTTTGGTTACAATTTACATTGTTATTTGTTATTAATGAACATTTAGGTTTTGAATTATATTGTACATGATAAAGTGGCAAAAGTTGGTGTATTACACGGAGATCTCATTTTTCATAATTTTTTTCATTATATCCAGGAATATTTGCAATTACCCGATATTTTGGACGTAATATTCATACGATAACTTGAATTCGAAAAAAGAAGAAGCAAACAGCAATGCCAATTTTTCTGGGCAAATGGATGAATTTACCAAGATTATATTGACATTACTCATATTCTTAACACTCAAAAACTTATCCTCGTTAGTTGATTTGTAAGTGTTCATTTAATCATTATTGACTTATTAAGTATTCTGACCTTTCCATAATCAGCCAACAGCCACTGTTCACTATAGATAATTATAATTATATTTTATCTGATTAAAACGATTAATGCGCGTGGTTTTGTGACGAAACAAGATTTCTGATAAACTTACTCGTGTTAACAGTATCTGTGAATGGACTAATTGCGATAACGATGTTAATATTTCTGAATATTCGTTTTAAATATGTAGGTAAAGCCATTGTAATTTCTGTGTTATCTTCGTAAAATATTAATGTATTATACATGACAGTGGAAGGCCTCCCGCAAGGTAGACCAATAACCTAGTGCAGGCCGCAGGAATCCGTTGGATGCGAGAAGCACAGGACCAGTCGTAGTGGTGGCTCTTGCGGCAGGCCTATGTCCAGCAGTAGACGTCATTCGGCTGAAATGATGATAAAACTTCCGAAATTAATCTATTGTGTTCTTTGAGGAACTACTTATAGATTTATTGGATTATTAGTCGATTCGCACTTATTTAATCGACACTTTTTAATAATTAATTAATTTTAGTTGGCGCCTCACACGATTTTAATTTATTTGTGGGCGAATCGACAGCTCCAGAAATACGTACGAGTATTTGGCAATTGATATTGAATTACTGATACGTATTTGAATTTCGTGCAACATAACTAAGAACAAAAAAATTGTTTTCTTACTGAGAAAACCGAACTAATGTTCTTACTTAATTGCACAAAATTAGTAAGAATATTAAAATACGGACATAACTAGCCAAATTCGCTGCATTCGCATGATTGTAAGTTCCGACTGCTATCTAATGGATTACGCTTAACCTACGTTTATCCTTTCGTTCGGCGATATTAAAATACCAGTGATAAACACAATTGTTGCGTAGACGACTAATGAAAGACTGATGAATGAGTCAGTCAATAATCAATAAGGTCATGTTCACAACAAATGAATAGTTAGCCATCGACTCAGTCAGTTGGCTGACGGTGTATTTTCGTACATACATTTAGCAGAAGTTAAAAGTAAGAATATGGATGGCTATAAGAGTAATGGAAGACCGAAGAAACGATGGATGGATTGTGTGAAACATGATACGGCTAGAAATTTGTGACAACTGAGATGATGGCTAATAAATAAGCATGGAAGAAGAAGAGATGTTTCGATGACCCCAAATAAATTGGTTTAAGGACACGGCTGGCGACCGACTAAACATTAGGTATGAACGAGATGTTATGTTCATTTGCATTAAAAATGTATACTTCGAAATGCAAATATTTTTTGTGACTCCCAACTATTGTTATGTTTTGCCTCAGGCTTTAGTTTTTACGAAAACTTAAGGTTAGATTATAATACTATAAAAAAAATATAAAAAAAACTTTGTTTAAGTAATATGCGCACAACTAATTAAATATTGCCCTTGTACAGAAATACAATTGGCTCTGTACAATAATATGTGTGCAATGTCACTTATGGTAAACTTAATCAATTCATGGTACAGTATTTTCTTTTCACGAAGCGACACACGTAGTGAATCTGTGCGTGAAGGCGAGTAGTGTCAGCATTCTCCGACTTCGCAATTGTCTCGGACAGTACCGACTACCGAAACCTCCTACGCGTACCCACAACGTGTTTAAACAGTTGGAAACGCAAATAAAGTGCGCGTCGCTTCATGAGATAAAAATACTATATAATTATTCGTTTGGAGTGCACAATGAAATTCTATCAGCAATGACGAAGATGGAAGTCAAAAATTTATTGTATTAACATAATTATGTTTCCGAAAACCCTATGTCAATCCTGTCGTTGTAGAAATACCCCTGCTCTACGATTAGTTCCTAAAATACTGTCGCAAAATGTCAATATTTTAAATGTACACATCCTAAAAATACGTATTTATCGGAGTAATGTATTTGATATCGCCTCCACAGTATTATGTTGAGCCGACTACTTGATAAAGTATCTAAACACCCATAAAGTACAATATTTTTAGACTTCGAAATTGGCGACGATGATGACAAAAGTAGGTGGGCGTGGAAATTGACTGATGTTCGTTTAATTTGTTAATGAAGTTTTTACCATGTTCTAAATGAATGAATATGATATCATTTGATTAACTGAACGTGATGAAGATAAAACTGATTGTAAGGTTGTTAATAATGGTCTGGGCCGAAATTTAGTATTTCTTTTATGAGTATTTAACGTATAATTAGCATTAGACATTGTAAAATATTTTCTACAGGTGGGCGTCGCAAAATAATTAAAGCTAGATACGAACTAGCTGATTGTTTTTATCAGTCGTAAACTTGTGACTAACACCGACTATCATTTGAGACTGAATAAAAAGACTGTTACTCCCTATATTTTTAAATACGCGAACATACATATGTTTGTGTGGAGCGGCTGATTTTCATTTGTGATTTCAAGGTTGGTTTCATAGTAAAAGTTGTTTGAATAATGATGAGGACAGTTTATGGAGGTTTTCTGTTCATTCAATTACACCTTACCATAATGTCGTGTGATTGTAAAATCCGGCGAGGTTTCCGTCAGACATATAGATATTATCACTCAAGGCTGATAAGGAAAATAAATATTTAAAAAAAAACAACCGACTTCCAAAAACACTACAAAGTGAAAAGTAACTTTAATTTCGGAAGTCTGTGACTTTCGGTGATATGTATTTGAATTTTTTGTCATCACCTTCCGAAGTTAAAGTTATTTTTCACTTTTTAGTTATAATACCTACCCCATTCGAAATTTCATCACCTTGGAGTAAAAAAAAATGCATATTTATTCGATAGCAGCGGCAATCGCGCAATCGCGGTTGATTTGCTGTCATTTTTTAACCGACGAAAAAATCCCATTTTAATGTATGACCACGCATAACTTTTTTCAGAGTAGTCCGATTTTGATAATTATTTTCTTATTGGAAAGGGTATACCCCAAAGTTGGTCCCATATAAATTTCGAAAGAAAAAATACAACCACAAGGGATGATTGATTGCACTCACAGATTTTAATACTGAATTGTGTATTACAAAAAGTAATTAAAAATGCTTAATTTTTGATTACTTTTTGTAATACAAATGTAGTAATGAGTAGAATATAGCAAATTTTTTTTAATCAAATTTTTTGACAAAAAAATTAAACCGCCGAAAAAACTGAAAAGTAAAAATAATAAAACCTGCTTTTTTAGGGTTCCGTAGCTAATAGGCAAAAAACTGTCTGTCTGTCTGTGCGTCCGTATGTTACAGCCACTTTTTTCCGAAACTATAAGAACCATGCTGTTGAAACTTGGTAAGTAGATGTGTTCTGTGAACTGCATTAAGATTTTCACACAAAAATAGAAAAAAAAAACAATACATTTTGGGGGTACCCCATAATTAGAACTGAAACTCAAAAATAAAATCATCAAACCCATACGTTTGTTAAAAAGTTTTTGAAGCATTCCGTTGTCAGTCTCCGAAACGTATCATCAGATCTATATGAAATTTTAAAGCGACCATTTCGGAATAAACCCCTTTCGAACAAAAAAAGAATGTTTATACCTTCTATATATGACGGAGTTATGCCATACATAAAAACCTACCGCCTTCTTGTTGAAGTCGGTAAAAAAATTGCTCTGCAATGGACACCTTAATAAAAAAAATTTGGATGACAGATTCTCTAGCCTAGTTATTTTTCTTTCAGTGAACGTGTTTTGGGCAGGGGTGATTCTACTTGGGAGAATTGGGGCGAAATTCAGTGGCATTTAGTGGGGTGCTTGGCACTTGCATGGCTCATTGCCTTCTTCTGTGTCATCAAGGTAAGCGAAAGTACCTACATTAAACTGTATTTTTTCCAATATCGTGTCATATTTTGTTGATATTATTTTCTGCCTTTATTTTCAATTCCTCACATTATTATGATCTCTATGTTCTTCACGTTTTTATTGTTGTTTTATTTTATATAAAACTTTGTAAAAAAAAAAATGGTTCATAAATAAAAAAACAATTTTACAGGGTGTGCAATCAGCCGGGAAAGTGGTCTACTTTACTGCTTTATTCCCTTACGTCATGCTGACGGCTCTGCTCGTCCGAGGAGTGACCCTAGAAGGAGCTGGTGATGGGATTATGTTCTACTTGTCACCAAACTGGGAAAATTTGACTAATGCCAACGTTTGGGGTGACGCAGCTTCACAGGTACCTACTCGGATTATTTGTTTTGTTAATGGATGGGATTTCTTGAACAATGGCCCACTTGCATCATAAATTATTTAATTAATTTTACGCTAAATATTGAATTGAGAACATCGTTCTATTTTTAAACATGAAGGTGATGATTTGAAGACAACAAAGACTGGATGATGTTTTAAATACGTTATGGCCCACTTGCATGTTTTGTCGGGTTAAATGAATATATGTAGAATTTGTAACCTTGGAGTTAAGTTACATTTGAACTCTTAATACGCGATGCGCTACTAAGAACTAAAAGAAACGAAAGAACTAACAAAAAAAAAAGCCAATTCTTGAAATTAAAAACGTACAAAATCTAGTCGCAGTCTCAACTCGGCAACAGTCAATTATGTCAAAATAAATCGGGGTATTTTTGATAGATCGAGATTTAGATCTTACTGTGAACGTTCTTAAAATTACGACAGTTGCCCCTTAGGTTAGTTATCTTAACATTAATGTTTTTTGAGTTGGGAACATTGCAGTTCAATCGATGAAACATAAAATAGAATTTGAACTTCTGTGCCCTGAAATGTAATCCGACCAAAAATGAAAGAACAATGAAGGGATATTGTATCTCTATTAAATCTCTGTTGCACTACTATCCGATATTTACTTATCTTTACATTTTAATTACATTTCATTTTAATCGTATTGTATGTGGTGTCCATGGAGATTAAGTTTATTGACTGACAAAAAGTTCAGATAAGGAAAGATATTTAATAAGGTTTCGTTTTATAGTTTATATTGATTTTAATATGACTTCATGAATATATTGCCTGCTGATATAGTATATAGATATACACTAAGTATCATAATAATATTTAAAAAGCGAAGTCATAACGTACCGTTTGAAAACCTTTTAGCTAATCAAAAGAGTTAAACATCAAAAAATGCCGCACATAATTGACTTACCGCAAGTGTTTTCAGCAAAAATGTTAACTGAAAAACTTACTAACTTTAACTGAATATACATAGTTCAAAGAGATTGTTAGATAAAAGCTATTTGGTCTGCTATTAAATATTCAAGACTTCGGGAACAAACATCAATCCATCGGAGGAATCGCTCCATCGGAAACATTTTTGTCAGTAATTGTGACCATTATTTCTTGAATAAATAAATGCGGCGCCTAATTATCTGGAAAAGTTGGGGGAACAGCAATTTATATTTTTTTCCATGCCACAGACTTCCGAATTTCTTAATTAAAAAGTTTTAGACCGCTCCGAAATTTGTCGGTGTGCTTATAATTATTTTTATATCGGACTGCTTTAAGGAATTTTGCTAGTTTGTAAACTTATATAAAAACTTTTTTCAAAAAAATAACAACCGACTTCCAAAAAAAAAACACTACAAAGTGCAAAATAACTTTAATTTTGAAGTCGGTGACTTTGATATGTATTTATTAGTTTCTGGTCACCGCCTTCCGATTTCCGTTTTTATTTTTTACTTTTCAGTTACCTACCCTACACCAATTCAAAATTTCATCATCCTTGGGCTCAAAACAATGCATATTTATGCGATAGCAGCATTCGCGGTTGATTTGCTGTAATTTTTTGAAGAGTTCCGTTGTCTGTCTCCGAAACGCATCATCAGATCTATTTGAAATTTATATGGGACTATTTCAGAATAAACCTATTTCGAACAAAAAAAGAATTTTGGAAATCCGTCTATATACGACGGAGTTATATCCGAACATACATAAAAAAAAAAAAAAAAAACGTCGAATTGAAAAGGCAAGCAAGAATCATGTGAAGACGACAGATTCGGCAGGTTGTATATAAAAGCAAAATTTTAATAAATAGACCGCGATAAATCATATTATTTTCAAAACGACACAATGTGCGTATTTTATCTTTTGTAACTTGACGATATTATCGTGAACGTCCACGGCAGCACTATAACACAGAGAAGTAAAATGTATGAATTAGCTGAAGACTTTTAAATTTTCATCCACGATAACATTATAACGTGTACGTATTTCCATACATTTTACCAACGTGGACGTTCACGATAATATTGTCGCGTTACAAATTATGAAACCTGAAAATACTACCAAAATATAGTAGGTACCTACCTAATGCGGGTTTTCAGGAAAAGCAAAAAGTATTATAAAAGCGGACACAATACCTAGTGTTAAAATTAAAACACGTAAATTCAATTCAGCACTCTCGGGAAACACAAAAGTTGACAAACAAAAAGAAATCAACTGCGTTTGTTTTCATATTTTGTTTGAAAATATTGTGGCCATTGTTTTGTATTGCTGTTAGCTTAATTGGTTGTTTGTTATGTTGATAATTATGGAATACTTCTTGTGTTTCAATAAAAAAAAAAACGATAAATTAGCTAACTAGTTATCTCTAGAGATAAAAGTACAGAAACATTGTTTCAAAACATAAGAAATCAAATTATCATCATCAACCACAGTCCAACTTCACCCACAGCATAGGCCTCTTTTTTCTTGTGCCAACCTCATCCAGGTTTTGCCCGAGATAAGAACAATGTCATCCGAACATCTCGCCGTCGGACGACACAACACACACAAACTCCTCTGTCACAGCCTTACTCCACCAATCATCATTCCACCTTGGCATTTCATTTTTACGTTACTTTAAACATAGGAAAACACGCAAAACTTCGAAATTTCTGTGATATTGTACTCTTACGTAAATTTTGAAGTACCGTACATAAAACTTTTTGTGCAGCTTAGAAAACTATGCGGTCACAAAGACAGCTGAAAAAACACAGAAAGCGAGTTTGTTTAATACTGCGTCTAGATTTGCCACAACACTATCATTTTGTTCAAACTCATTTATTTCTTTCACTAGATCTTCTACTCCTTCGGTGTGGCCTGCGGGTCGCTCGTGACCTTGGCTTCGTACAACAAGTTCAGCAACAACTGTCACTTCGACGCCGTCTTCGTCAGTTTCACTAACTTCCTCACTTCTATATACGCTGGTTTCGCCATATTCTCCGTGTTGGGATTCCAGGCTCAAAAAATGGGTGTTGATATTGATGGTTCGTATTTTTTTTAATATCTGTGTTTTTGGTAATGATATTATAAGTAAAAAGAGATATATAGTCAAAATTCGATCTTCAAGAAGGGCACACTAACGCACCTATATAATAATACAATCTTGAAGTTTAGGTTTGCTAACTAGCAAATTTTTTACGTGGCCCTTATGGAGCGCGTTTAAGCTATCTACCTGTTTTTACTTATAATTTCAATTACTTTTGATTGCTACTGTCTATTCGTAAAAAAATTGTCAATCACAATTACATAAAATAGTTCTAAGCTGTTATAGTCATTTAGTAACTAGGAAGCCTTGGGCCTACTTCTACATGTATTAAGATACGAATCGATATCGTCACACAACGGAAGGCCCCCGTGAGACGATTCATTATTTCCGTACCTTGGGTAAGCAAGTAAGCTCTGCAATCAAACTTAATGTCTGGCTTAATGTATAACCATGACGAACTCAGCTTGTACAACTCAAAGGAAACCCATGGTTGATGGGATTAGCTTTTTTTTTTTTGGGTGGGAAATCATCAAATAACTTCTCTCGCTCTGGGTGGAGCAGGAGGGCGTATCAGACTTTTACTGACTAAAACCCACCCGTGTTCCTTCATTAGCCCGTATGCCAGGGGCTGTGGTATCTCTTTCAAACGAACCCGCACCCCTGACAGGCATCGGCCCTTGCGAGCCACATCATTTTTGTGCAGACGTCTCTTTGAGGCGCGCGTGGAACACAACGCGCCGTCGACTTGGGCTTGGTCCTTACCGGACAGCGAGCTACCCACTACTCGCCGTCCGCAAGCCCATGCCTACGGTGGCCGGAAATCGGCCTGGGATTCCCGACGCCCAAGGCGTCTCCGTATCCTGCGGCGGCTGGGGTCGCGAGGGCGCATATGCTGCCTCTCCCGCACGTGCGCCGCCTCCCTCTTCGCGAGCATCCTCCTCATGCCCTCTCGCTCCGTACCATGGCCTGGACCAGGGCGGACGCGAGAGATCGCCGCCGCCGATCGCCTCCACGAGGACACGGCGGTGCTCCGCCCAAACAGGACAGACCGCCACCGTGTGCTCCACCGTGTCCTCAGGGCAATCTTCACAGTGGAAACACCCGGGCGTTTCCTCCCGCCCTATCCGAAACAGGAACCTCCCGAAACAACCGTGTCCGGTGAGGACCTGCGTCAAGGTGAGGACGCCATGCCGCCTCTCAATGATGGGATTAGCTTGTTCTTCTTTCGAGTCACTGGCTTAACTTATATTTTTCTAGACTAAAATGATATTGTATTCAAGTAGCCGTAACTAACCCAGCTATTTCAGTAAAACAGTCTCTATGTAACTAAAAGCCAAATCCTTGGTCTACCAATTCAATGTGCGTAAAAAAAAGCGAAAAATAAGCCTCCCTCTGCGATTACCTCAACTTGATTAATCCGGCCTCTGCAATGCCGCGGGGTGGCAAACATACACGGACTGAGCGCAAACAATGCGAGGTACACTGTAGGCCACTTAAATATTCAATTGTACTGTGCAGTGCTATTAGATTAATTTACTGTATTGTTGTTTTGTATGTCAAATATTGAAATAGGTAATGTGGACGTTAAAAAATCATTTTACATAGCTCAGACAGCTTTGCAAAATAATGTGTAGCTTTCTCGATTTGATGAAAAATGAAAAATGGATCCAGTGGTTCTTGCACTATGAAGGATTTGCATATGATTCAATTAAAATAAATATTTTAACTAAATTCCAATGCCCAATGTATTCTTCAATATTTATCGAAATCCGCGTTGATTTAATATCGAAAAGACACGAATAATTATTGTTGCACATAAAATTTCATCATTGTCCTGCCCTTACTGCAATTTATCTACTCTTAAAGCCATCGAAATTCATAATAAAAACCTTCGTCACGACTTTTACCGCATTCCTCATAACATTTATCTTGTTTAAAAAATAGCAGAAGAGCAGAGTCTAAATCAGAATCAAAGAAAAGAACATAAATATTAAATGGTTTCCTTATAACGGTCATGACACTGCAGTATTCACATATGATTCAACAACGATTGTCAATAATGCGTTTACGATACATTTATTGGAAATGACAAATAAAAGTAATACGATAGGGGGTTTTTATTTATGAAATGGCTGTAAATATTAATACGGGTAGCCGTAAATAACTAAGGAAGCGAATTGGTTTACAGTTACACGTAATATTGATAAATTGATTTCCTGAGAGTGTTCGTCAAGGGAATACACCTGCGTTAGCCATGAAATCCGAGACTTCACTACTTTCTTATACCTATGTATTTCTGGGAAAGAAATAATGAAAGTTTTCTTCCAAGAAATGCTGGAAACGATACGGAAGGAATTGACGACAGTTTCAAGATTCAAGATTCTTTATTGGTGGAAACATGAGTACCTACACATACAGAGCATGCAAGTTATCAAATTACAATAGTTAAGATCAGTCATGATTAGCCATTTTTATTAATTTTTTGGTAATGAGGGTTTTCTGGAATGACGTTCACTAGGTAGCAGCACTGAGACGTCAGATCCGGGCACCTGTCAAACGTGTCAAAGCGCCTACGGGCTGAATGGTGAACAAATGAATGAAACGAATGACATCAAATATTTTAAGTTTTCTATCGAACTGGAAGACCTCTTGTTAAAGTAGCGCCAACTCTCATTGTAAGATTTTCTTGATCAATTCTTAGAATATTTCAAAACTGGTCAGCTTATTAAAACAACAACACGTCTAACGTAGTAGTAGCGCAACACTCTAAAAGTTGGAATAGCTTTCATTTTGACAATATAATAACATTTAGTACGTTATTTACGTTGTTCCGTGGATGGGTGCCTCAGAAAGCAGGTTAAGCCGTTGGTCATGGCTGACATTTGTGGATCTTTCACAGTCGTTGTGGGTCGTCAAAAGCCCCAAAGTCTGACAACCAGTCTTACCAACAGGTATCGTATTACATAGTAACTGAGTTGTGGAGGTTGGATAGGCAGTCACTCTATGTAAAATGCAGGTATTCAGCTGCTTCCAGTCTAGTAAGGCTAGGCAGATCATGATGATTTACGTTGTTGAGCGCACAGATTTTTCTAACAAATGAAGCAATGGATTAAAGATAACCTTCAAAATTATTCAGGTTCTGATTAATGATGTATTGCACACTTAGAGTGCCATTCCTGTATCCATAACATTAAGATACAGCGTGCATTTTCACAAAACCTTCCGCTTTTCCATTGAAGCTAGAAAAAATCTCTGAACATGAAAAAAACATATTTTAATCAAACTCTAGCGCGGCGTGCCCCGGTGGTGTATTGTATCAAGTTCTCTCAATCCACCGTGGACCCTCGATGCCATGTTGATTTCGCCGTTACGAATGCAAGCGTTGTTTGTATTCTGTTCCAAGATAATGGATTGATTAAACTGTAAATATTTCATTCCACCGCACTGTGTGCTAACGTTTTTGGTTACCTACGTATTCGTTCTTTGTGCGGCTCGGATGGTATGCTTTGTATCGGAAAATTAAAAAAAAGGGTTCTTTAAATCTTTGAATACAAGACGCCTTTGAATGATTTGCTGAACTGATATGGGTTGCCGGTTAAAAGCAATATTTATAGTGATGAGCTGTTTTGGTATTTTTAATGAAGAAATTGATTATTATGTATGTTGGACTAATTGTGATATTCTATAATAGCCATAATTATGATGTTCAAGATAATGAGATATTTTACAGTAGGAAATGTTTATTTTTGCTAATTGCTTCATGAAGTAGATAATGGAGTTAATAGAAACACAAACATATAATTTTCTATATCATAGGTTCTCGACGTGAGCGATAACGTCCCTTCGTGGGCATTTGACACTTTCTTAAACTCAGAAATAGGGTGATGTGGTATTTTAAGACTGTATAATATTACACGTTTAAATATCATCATAAAAAATCAAAAGTCATTTATTCAAACTAGGCCGGTGTCAGCACTTTTTGGACGTCAAAAATTACAAAAGACAGTTCCCCAAAAACGCCCACCCTTCGACACTTCCTAGTGCTTTAGCTGGGAAGAAGAAGTGGCGCAACAAACTCCTCAGCAGCACAGCTGTCTGTTATGTTAGAAGAACTTGATTTTATGCAATGGTAGGATACGAAATATAAAAATTTAAAATTGTTGTAGAAATAATAGACCAATTATCGAGGTCACTAGCTAGCTACATCTTGCAATTTAACTCATTATTAAAAATAAAAAAAACAATGAGTAGATTATGTCAACACTAAGCAAATTCAAATGAATTTATACAGTCAAATAAAAACAAACAATTAAGTTAATAAAGATATGACCTATCAGTAGGCAAGGAAACTCTGGTGAAAGAACACAAACATTGTCTTGAGTTAATCACAGCGACCAACAATTCTTATCGTTTAAGTAGTCGTTGATTGAATAGTATGCCTTTGCGCAAAGGTTGGATTTTACTTTAGCTTTAAACGCATTAAAATTCAAATCTAGCACAGAAGAGGGAAGCTTGTTATAAAAGGTTATACCAAGACCAATAAATGAGTTATGAACCTTATGAAGCCGGTGAAAGGGAGCACGTAGTTTGTCCTTATTTCTAGTATTAATATTATGAAAATCACTGTTTTTAGTGTATAAGTGTATGTTTTGCCTTACTATAAGATGTTGGCCAAGATGAATTGCGATGCCACGGTGAGTATACCAATATCTTTAAAAAATTCTCTAAGAGAAACTCTAGCACCTAGTTGATAAATTGCTCGAACAGCTCGTTTTTGAAGAACAAAAATATTTTGAATATCTGCGGCTTTGTCCCACAGCAGAATGCCGTAGGACATAATGCTATGAAAATAACTAAAATAGACTAACCGCGCTGTGTCAACGTCAGTGTATTGTCTTACTTTCCTAACGGCGTAGGCGGCCGAACTGAGCCTTCCCGCTAGGCTTGATATATGTGAACCCCACTGAAGTAACATAGCAATAGCTGATTCAGATTTGCTGCAGATAACAAGTGAAAAATCTGGGGAACTAGATTTTTTTTTTCTCAAAATGGGCGAAGGCCAATATTACGTACAAAACCTATGATCTCTATATGATCAGAAATTGTGTGTGTGCAAAAATAATGTTCTTCTCGACTGTCTGTAGTTTTATTTTAGTTTTTCATTATATCGTATGGCTTCATTTAATGTTTAAAACCATTTTATTCCAAAACACACGAGGTTTATGCCATAAACAATACTGAAATTCGTCCTTGTGCTAACGTGAAATGTTGTTGTTGCAAATCACTCTTATATCTATTAATTACTTTTTGTCTATGGATAAAGGCTATATTACTTTACATGACACTATTACATCGATGTATTTGTTCATAACTGATGATAACACATTATTATAATATTGACAGTGCTCTTTAGTATTATATTAGGTGCTCGTTCATGGTCACGTTTTGTTATTTACTTTTGGATGTTCACGTGTTTTGCACATGTTGGATGAAGTTTCACATACATTTATCTAATTTATAAGTAACTTACTTCTACCCGCTACTTCATCCGACCGTGAAATTTCTTGTTCTCTTAGCCAACCGAGTCGCAACGCATCGTCCGCCGGTGCTATGCGTTATTACTGTTTTTTTTTTTTTGCTTGGTTTGTAAGTTTCGTGCCATGATGCTAGCTTATAATAAGCCTTCCCTAAATAGTGGATTGGACTGTTACTTCCAAAGATGAGCGCATTAAAACTGTTCAGGATTACGATTTTTCGTTTTGAAGTACGGAACCCTCAAAACAATCTTTTCTTTCTTCTTCAATTTCAGCTTTATTATTTTTGTACAGATATTAATTCCAGATTAAGAATCATTAATTGGTGGTTTATATGTCAATCATCATACAAGTATGTTATCATCAACTAGCAACATACCTGCGGTGTTAGAACTATATCTTAATTACGAGTTTGTACCTATCTTCCGAAAATATTATTGTCATTAGTCATAATCATTCCATTATATGAAATACCTTTTTCTTTGATGACGCATTGAGTCAAATAATACTTTATTTTATTAATTTGCCAGACTTTAAATAAACACACGTACAACGTCTCATCATCTGTTATCATATGCCTAGAATTTTCCCAACAATTGTCAGCTTCCAGTCTAACCGATTCAGCTGAACACCAGTATTTTACACGGACCGACTGCCTATCTCACCTCCACAACCCGTTAAATTGATAATATGATACTCCTTGGTAGGTCTGATTGTCAGATTTTCGGGCTTCAGACGACCCGTAACGACTGTCAAACATCCAAGAATAATAGCCGGGACCAAACGATGGCTTAGCGTGCTTTCCGAGCCACGGAGGGGTCTTGGTATGTAAAGATGGTAACCCATCCACGGTCCAACCGCGGCAAGCGTAATTTAGCATGGTATATCGATTCGTGCAGCTGTTATTATGTAGCCACAAGCCGGAGGGGCTTTCGTCAACATCTATTAGTATTTAAATAGTAACGTGTTTGTTTTCAAAGCAATCTATTGAAACCTTTTTTTTGAGGCTGGGAAATCATCAAATAATTTCTCCCGCTCTGGGTGGAGCAGGAGGGCGTGTCAGACTTTTACTAATTAAAACCCACCCGTGTTCCCTCAGTTGCCTGTGTGCCAGAAGCGACGGTATCTATTTAGAACAAACCCCCACCCCTGGCAGGCATCGGCAGAAAAGCATCAATATTTTATGATATATTATATATTTTTTGGTGCATCGTTTTCACACATAATTACATAATGAATGTATGTAAAATATTGTACTTGTTCTTTTTTAAAAGAGTTATGGTGGAGTTTCTTTCCCATTCTTCTCCATACGTTACTACATTTTGGAAGGGGCAACTAAAATCAATTCTATTTTACGTTCAAAAGTGCAATTTAAATGCCTAATTGAAATAAATGCTTTGACTTGACTTTGACTTATCAATTTTAACAAATATTTGATCGTAATATAACGTCTGAAAAGACTATTGGTTTTCTGAAACAGTTCTGAGGTCAACCTTAGTGCTAACAAAACCACGGTCATAAAGCGAGTTACATGAATGTTGCCTCTAATTCTTTCAATCGCCAAGTCGAGCGCGAAGCAAACACTGCCGTACCATCCTTTACTGGAACCATTTCGCCGCATTTTCAGGCCCCTATTTGAGAAACTCTGGATAAGACGAGAACGCAGAAATTTTCGTTATCCATTAAACTATAATTACATACTTAAAATCCAAAATTTCCAGTCTGTAGGTCATTTAGTTCCGAAGTTAAGCGAAAACAAAGTTTCGCATTAATGACACTCACTCACTCATGATTATCAGAATAGAACTAGTACTTCCCATAAACTTAGAGAGCTGAAATTTGGTACAGAGTTAGGGTTTAATGGCCACATAAAGGAAAAACTATAAAACTAGGATAATCGAAGATTTGGAGTACCTGGTGACCCTGATTAGAAAACACAAGAGCCCAACCAAACTATTAGAGATCGACATATCGCCTTTACAAAAAATATTCAACTTGGTGGGCCGCTTCATTTGATGTCAAAAATCGAAGGTCTGAAGTATCTGATGAAGAACCCTCAGCTAGTCTCAGCTGTATTAGAGATATGGTAATGCCCCCTTCTACTATTGGTACCTAATAAATCGACTGTCATTGCTAAAATATAGCATAGTGGTACACATCTTCTAATCTAATTTAATCTAGCCTATAGCGTCCCACTGCTGGGCGAATGCCTCCCCTTCTGCTTTTAATACGCATATAAATAAAATTAAAGGAAAACTCTGGATAAGACTAGACTGGCTTTTATACTTATACTTACAAGTTTACAAGAAGAAATAGTCGAATGATTAACTTTATTTTACTCGAACATTACACAAATTAAATAAACAAATTACACTAAGTATTAATTTCGCTCAAAATTTAGTCAATATATAATGCATTGGAATAAAGTGGCGGTGATACCCGCACACGTCGCGAGATAGCGCTGACTGTATTTTAAAACGCGCTTACGTTTGTTTTTCCGATAAGCTTAGAACCGGAAAAAAGAAACGAAAGATTTGTAATAATAAAAAAACTACTCCTAAAAAGAAAAAAAACTGTGTCAAACAAGAAAATCTAATAAAATAAATCAATATGGCCACGTTTCTACAAAAATAAGTGAAATCCCACCAAAAACATGCTGTAAAAAACTAGCCAAGTCTCGATGGAGCTGCTTGTTTATCTCTAAAAAGTAATGAAATCTAGACAAAGTCGTGCCAAGTCTAAGGTTCCTTACTGCGATTTCTTTATTATTATAGTTAATGTTTGTGTGACTTGACCGTTGAAGGGTACACAAGGGTACAAAACCAGGTGCTCCATGACACCATTGCACCAATCTGTCGCCAAAACCGCTACCCACTGACGATAGAAAATTGCCACTTGGAAAACGTTGATTCAATAACCAGTCAATTGTAGGCTCGATAAAGCTGCGTATTTCAATAATACTTATGTATAGGCGAGCCTGAAACAAACATTATAGTTTTTTTTTCCAGTACAGACGGACTTCTAATCATTGATAGAAGTCCGTCTGTACGTCTATTTTATCTTAGACCGGTGGTCGATTTGACGCTCCAAAAAGAAGAGAGCAGAAGTCAGCATTGTCAATGCTGAATGCATGTGTTGCACAATCAACAACAGCCTAAAATGAGACACTAGCGTCCAATTACCAATACAAGTATGGGCTATTATCTCGCTTAACAAACATAGGTAGTTACAACAGATATAACATTACGTGTAAACAAAATTGACTTGTACCCACTAACGTATAAAGAATGTTCAACGGCCAAGTCACACAACATTAACTATAATAATAAAGAAATCGCAGTAAGGAACCTTAGACTTGGCACGAATTTGTCTAGATTTCATTACTTTTTAGAGATAAACAAGAAGCTCCAGTGAGGCTTGGCTAGTTTTTTACAGAATGTTTTTGGTGGGATTCTATCTCTACATGTTCGGAAGTTATGAGGAATTTTTAGTACATTGATAACAGAAACCGAACTTTTCAAATTGAAATAAACACAACACTCGGAAGAGATTTATCGTGATATTGGCAAGTAATGTGGAAAGTTATTGACCTACCTAATTGGTATAATTTCTTAGAGTATTTTATTTTGAGCTGAAACTGTGTATAGTGATTCTATACCAGCTGTTATCTTTAGTGCTTAAGAATAGCAATAGGGTTTCTGTTACGCCCTGTATATATATATATACACGCGGGCCAGTTGTGAGTACTATACACATGACCTTTTGGAAAGATTTACCTAGCTATCCAAAGATTGCCGTGAAATTCTAGTTCAATTCAGCTAGGGTTCATCATCACAAAACGTAAACTGCTGGACATAGGTTTTGATTGGTTCTCGCAACTTGCGGATTCCCTCGAACTTCACCAGTTCATCAACCGATTTTCATTAACGGTTTCTATTACAGATGTTGCGGAATCAGGTCCAGGTTTGGCCTTCGTGGCGTACCCCGAAGCTCTTCTACAAATGCCAGTCCCGAGGTTGTGGTCTATACTGTTCTTCATCATGCTATTCATCTTGGGGTTGGGCAGTCAGTTTGCTGGTATTGAAGCCATAAACACCGCCATTGTTGACAGGTGGCCACATCTTAGGAAGAGCTATTGGAAGGTGAGTGGCTTTTGTACGAACTTTTGGATAGGACAGACTGTCGAGCAAGCTATATAAATTGGGTTTCTTTTGTCCCAGGTTACTGCAGGCACATGTTTCACATGTTTCATTCTGGGGATCCCGATGTGTTTCAGCGGCGGAGTTTACTTGTTTCAACTGCTAGAATGGAACACGGCGTCTTGGGCAATTCTACTGATTGGTATGGCTGAGGTGAGATTAAACTTTTTCCGTAAGTGTTAGAATCCGTTTTTGAAATTGGGAAGGTTTTGAGAAAATAGCTATGAAAAATATTAATATTTAATGAATAATTTAATATGTAAACAAAATTAAATTTAGATTTAAATATGGATAGAATTAAAGGTATTTACGTGGATTCTTACTGCAATACTCTTGGTGATATTTCACTGTTGATGATCACGCAAATATTACAATTCAAGGTGTTAAGAAATCGGTATTCTATTAAAATTTCCGTTTCCATTTTCTTTTCAAACTAATTTACTTACATCTAATTCTATGGGGACATTAAGAATTGTACTTTAATATTTCCACACCGGGAATGGTAGTTTAAGTGAAGCCGTTTAATAATATTAAGATCTTAATATACTTATACACTCAGAAATAAATAAATAAATAAAATCCCGTTAATATGTTCAGTCTTTCTTCCTAACTCTTAGCATGACTATACAATAAAAGTGACTCAGTATTCTCGTCTACAACAATGTTATTTCTTTCGGTCTTCAGAAAAGTATCTATATCATACTTATTGTTGTATTTCTTCGTTATTTATTTTCTTTCTTCTACTATTGTTGTTATTAAAATGCTACAAAGATTGACTTGAATGACTTTGATAGGGTAGCGTAGTTAGTGAATATTTGTGAAATTGTTTCGTGGATTTGTATTTACTAAACAAAATGGAAGGGTTAGTTGCGATTTCAGACACGCGGCAAAAGATCCTTTAATAAATAAATGATTTTTTACTCTGTATTTTTTTTTTCCACCAGTGTACCGCAGTTTCCTGGAGCTACGGCATAAACCGCGCTATTAACGATCTCGCGTCTATGGGCATGAAGCATAACAAAGTGTTGCGATTCTATTGGATGGCTGTATGGACCGTCATCGCACCTATTCTTAGCATTGTAAGTATTTACTGCTTTACTACCGATAAATAACCTTATTGTGAGTTTGTTTCTATCAACAACATTATGTTTGTGTCTAGCCAAGGGGTTACGTGGTACCCAGTAACTGGGTTATACTGTAGAGGTCAGGTAGGCAGACTTTCCATATAAAATACTGGTATTCAGCTACATCTGATTAGACTGCAAACGGACCCCACATAGTTAGGAAAATGCTAGGCAGATGAAGTCTTCATCAATTACGATGTCTGTATTTAATGACCTAATTGGACGTAATACTTCGTATAACTACCGTTTAATTTATTCGTATAACTAAGCACAAGTTTTATACGATAGTACCATTAGCATTGACTATCATCAGTGAATTCTTTCACTGCATACAATCGTATGTCACATGGACATATTGAAGGAAACTCACACAAGAATGAGTAATAGAGCCGACGCTCTGTTAAGGATTTCTTTCCTAAAACTTCATTGCCATTGAGATATTAACGACCACGAGCTGATATCATACCACAACCAACTTATAATGTTCCCTCAGCTGGGACACAAGCCTGATCCCTGTGAGAGGGACGCAGGCTCTGTGTGGGTTGTAAGATGTGATTTAATATCCTAACTAAGCATGAACTGCTCAACGAACTCATTAAGTCAAATCAGTAATGAGGAATCCATTTGCCAAGTAGTGGTACAACTTAATCGATTTGATAACATCATGGTAACAATTATCTCTAATTGATTAATAGCTTGCGTATGTGAGAATTATCTTGTACAAACCCAAGTATGTAATTTAATTTATCTTGTGTAACATCGATGATTGCTTATGTATCTTAGCATAATCAGCCTATAATGTTCCCACTGCTGGGACACAGGCCTCCTTTCTGTGCGAGGGAGCGATCCACCACGCGGGCCCAGTGGGGGTTGGTGGATGTCACGTCTTCGAATCTTTGGTTCTAGGAGATTAGTTAGTAGCATTTACACAAAGTAAAGCGCCTGTCTGGTCCGAACCTGCGACCTACAATTCGTAAGTCGCGGCCGTTATTACTGAGCCACCACAGCTCTTATATTTATCTAGTAATTTTAAATTGTCATGCGTTTCTTTTAACTCAAATGTTGCCTAGTAGATTATGTACATGTACTATGGCGTTTACTGCCTTATTGTACCAAAATTGTGGGAGAGATGACATAGCCTGAAAATGGCTGACTATAAAGATGACAGCTAAGAGAGATGTTCTAAAGAAGAAATAATGTTGAAAATAAATTGTGATCAGCATTCTTTCTTTTCACAACCATTTGATACGCTTCCGTACCGAAACGAACATCAATTAATATTATCAGAGTCCTATAAACGCTGTTCACAAATAATATATAAAACCTGAAAATTTAGGTAGTTACTTTACATCAAATGAACGACCGCTATTCTTCCGAAAGCAGTTTGCCTTCGGCGGCAAGGCAAATCAGCACCCTAATTGCGTAAAAAATGATCAATCATAATCTGTTTCATTTTGACAGTTCAACAATATTCACTGCGTTATATAAATTGCTGAGCAGACACATTTTTCGAACATATGAAGCAATGGTTTAGCAATCAGTTTCAAAATGATTCAGATTATGATTGATTGTGCGTTACGCAACCAGGGTGCAGGTTATCGAAATGTGTCATTTTCAAAACAATTGCTTGTGGAATGATAAATTAATAATTCTTTTTTTCAGGCTATCTTGATCTTCATCATGTTGGAATGGGAGACCCCGAGCTATCAGGACTACGTATTTCCCCTGTTCGCTGACCTATTGGGTTGGGCTGTGGGCATTTCAACGCTGGTCTTCTTCCCAGTTGGAATAGCATGGGCATATTATCAAGGTTATGTAAGTACCTTTTTTTATAACACCCATCTGTTTTTATGAAAATAAATCACAGCAGGTCTTCATAGGAAGATGCTCTTGGAGTGACTTTTGGACACATACCTAACTTGCTGTTTGACCTAAACTCGCTACTTAACTCATACAAAAGTAAATCACCTATAATAATAATTATGAAGTTCTAAGTAAAGTTAAAGGGTTTCATAACTCAACCGTACTTAACCGTACTAAACCCGGTTTGTACTGACGAGGCCAAAAAAAAAAATTGCAACCTTAGGCAATTATTTTTGCGAGTTCACATAAACTATAATTATGATATTTTTAATAATGCATTTAAATAATTATTTTACAGCGTGGAAAAGCACTATTCACACCTACGGAAGCTTGGAAACCAGCAAACAGATCGTTAATAGCCCCGAGGTCAGACTCAATAGTAACTACTGACGAATCACCACACCAGGGTCCCTACGATAACATGGGTTATATAATGTGATGAAATCGTGATAATTTAACATTATTACGAGTATCTAGTCAAGAAATTTTGGTTATAGGCAACCAAAATCTAAACGCTATCATTAAGTTCCAAACACACCGCGGAAGCGACGCACAAAATAGAAGATAAAACAAGATTTTGATTAAGTAAATTGAGAAGTTTAGTTTACAATACAAAATATTTTGCATAACGTCAGTTGTTACATAATTGACCCACTGATGTGAAAATAGACACCTTGTAAGAAAATATATACCAACCTTGTAATATAATAGTCCATCTTATCGATTTAGGTAACAGCCACCCTTTGTAAATATTATTTCCTAGCGTGTGCTAATATGACTCGCCGGATTGAATTTTGTTTTGAATACAAGGTCACAACTAACGCAATAGAGTTGGCCGTTACAGTTAAAGGAATAAGTATAGAAGGACCTAGGGCCTCATGACATAATTTTGGCGTTTTTCGGTTAGTGTATTGACGCGCTTTCTTTCGATAGTTTCTACTAATACCATAGCAGTTTGCAACCCCGAAATTCATGTAGATGTAATTTGTCAGGTTATTTTTTCATCAAAAGGAATAGTGACACACAGTTTATTCGTATCGCACACTGAGTTTTTCATCCACCATGTTGGACTCTCTCCTTTTAAATAATAAACTTTGTTACTATGGTAACTGGTAAACGGTATTTGGTAAACGTCAAAGGAATGCAACTTGTATGTTTGGAACTCTCTTCAAAATTAATCATCAACTTTTGAGATAAAAGCACAGAACTACCGTTCATAAATTCAAGCAAAGCTGTGACCTACGCAGTCCATACATATAATTATTTAAGAAAATTTATAAATAAAGTAATGTTGTAGTATTGTAATAGGTGGTCCTAATGTTTAGCTAAAGCGGTGTATTTGATACACTTTTGTGTATTTTGAACAAAATAGTTGCATTGTACTCGACTATACTGCTACAAATAGTGATTAATCTAGCATTAATTGCTTGCAGAACATCATCTTTCTTATCAATAAACTGGTTGGTTAAGTCGAAGTTAATATCCAGTCTGGTGTAACTTGCGCCCAGTTTTATTAAAAAGGGAGTTCGTTTTATAATAAGTATTGATTCTCTACAAAACGTATTTGAAGATAAATGCGCAGCTGAGCCCGCCAATTTTAAACTATTTTTGTTTTTTTTTTGTTGAAAAATGAAGCTCTTATTTACGTCGTATGTTGATCAAAATACGGTTCATGACTGTAGGAGTGATATATTGAATAATAAGGGTTTTCTTATAAAAATCTTAGCTGGCATCCAAAGTTTGACGATTGATCATTATTATTCTCTTCAAAGTTCAAAGAAAAATTGAATTTGGTGGGCTCAGCTGCAGAAAATTGTTGTTGCAACAAATCTGCATGTAAGGATCTAAATGTGTTGGTGACTAGGACTATTGTGGTGCTTTGCACACAGAAAGTGGTTGTTACAAACAGAACGAAAAGCAATAAAAAACATATTTTTTGTGAAAAGTTTTTCGTTTCGCAGTGATAATCTTTAAACATGACATTTTAAACGGTAACTGAACTTCTGCTTTTTGTGTGATTAAGGTGCCAGCTTGCACCACAAATTATTCGAAACGAATTTAAAACATAGTTCTGTTTCTGTTTATCGTTTGAAGATGTAATAAACACAATTATGTTTTATTGTGTTAGAGATAAACGCTTTAAGTGATTTGTGGTGTAAGCTAAAAAGGTTTAAATAGTAAGTTTTAATTTAAGTAGTAAACGTATACGTTAAACTTATCTGATCAAAACATATTATATTTATTGAACGTTTATACCTACACTGTAGCGGAATATGAAATTCAACTCTTGCATGTGCGTCTAATTTATTTTTAATAATAATATTGATTTAAGGTAAGTTTAATAGGGAACGTCATATTTATGTTTATGTATTTTTATAACCTATTATGTGCAGTAGTTGGAATGGTTAACCACGATTTGGCACATGCCTCAGATTTTTAATAAACTCGATTAGAAAAAGCTACTACTTTTTTTGTATTCTTCGTTTAAGTATGGTATATTAAACCATAATAAAATTAAATGAAGAATTAAAAAAATGCATTTGCGGCTCATACCTTGCAGTCTGTACGCACCCTAAGGTAAACTGGCCACCAGGTATGCGTCATTTAAGTAATTTTGATAAATTATTTATGTGAACATATTTATAAAAATGTGACTTGTTGTTTTAAAGTATACAATTGAGTTTTCCATTCAAGAATAAAAGTTAATATTCGAGTGTAATAAACATCCAGAGAATTGGTTTCACTGCGTTGTAATGCGCGCTGCCCTGCAATGGAACGCCGAGAAAGGAATTTCGCGGTTTGAAATATACTGGCTGTTTTAAGTTAATTGATTTCTCTGACTTCACACAAGACGTTACTCTTTTTTTGAATATAAATTTCAAATTTTGTGAGAACATGGAATAACTGCATGTAACAAAATATGATACTAATAAAGTACATATGTGCATAGTTTTATTTACTGATAAACTGTGAAAAGTTGGAATAAAAAGTAACAAAAAAATAACAAATCTTTTAATAACTCCTGGAGTAACTTGGTGCTCCTTCATATAACAGTCTACTATCAGAAAAAATAACAAAATGTGTAAACGCTTCAAGCTGAATATAGCCCACAGTTTGATACAATCCCTAAAATACTTTTAAAAACTACGTTTAGCTTTTAGCGTCCAAAAAGTCATACAAACCTATTCATTACTCTCAACTTCACCATTAATATAAAATTCACGTTGACACAAAAACAAATATCCACTTCATACAAAACTACATCCCTAAAATTACTTCAAACAAACAAAATATTCACATCAATCTCCAATCAAATCCAATGGGTTCTTACCTCGAACAACTAAAACAGTAATTATAGTTTTTAAAACAACACAAAAAAGCCCTAAGTTAAGGGTGCTACACATTTGTTGAATGACAAAGCTGACTCGATGAAATTACTACACATATTCAGCATTCATTCGGCTCATGCCGATCGGCAAACTTCGGTCGGCATCTACCCTCGCTAAGTCGACTAAGCCGAGTGGCGTTTTGCTTATATTCGAGTAAGTGCTTTGCACGGATTTACAACTTGACAAAACATTTATTTCTTTATTATTTGTTATTTTAGTAATAATTTACCAATTTAATATACATACAACTTTCGGATTTCATTTTGTAAAAGTCTGTTGCAAAGTTTAAATGAACAATACGGTTTTTTTTTGGGTGGGAAATCATCAAATAACTACTCTCGCTCTGGGTGGAGCAGGAGGGCGTGTCAGACTTTTACCGACTAAAACCCACCCGTGTTCCCTCAGTAGCCTGTGTGCCAGGGGCGGCGGTATCTCTTTCGAACAACTCGCATCCCTGGCAGACATCGGCTCTTGCGGGATCCATCACTTTGTGCTGACATCTCTTTGAGGCGCGCGTGGAATACAACGCGCCGTCGACCTGGACTTGGTCCTTACCGGACAGCGAGCTACCCATTACTCGTCGTCCGCACCCTCACGCTGATGGTGGCCGGAATCAGCCTGGGATTCCCGACCCCCAGGGCGTCTCCTGCGGCGACTAAGACCGTGAGGGCGCATATACTGCCTCTCCCTCACGTGCGCCGCCTCCCTCTTCGCAAGCATCACTGCTTCGCAGAAGGAGGTGACGACTACCTAAGCACTCTCGCGCCGTACCAGGGCCGGACGCGAGAGTTCGCCGCCGCCGATCGCCTCCACGAGGACACAAGGTATTTTATGTCGGATACATTGAGAGGACCACCTTTGTAAGACGAATAAAATCTCACGGTGTATAAAAATCAAATGACGTGCGTTAGTCTCGCAAGAACTCAAAAACGGCTTGACCAATTGTGTTGCAACTTTGGGAAGTCTTTGTGTACGCGCTGAAGAACAATTGAACAAACACTTTTTTGTGTTTATCAGTGGATACTTGACAAAGACAAAGGTCATGTCGAATGCCACTCCCATGACGATCGGAGGCGCTACACTCGAAGCTATGGACGACTACGTTTACCTAGGACAAACTGTCCAGTGTGACTGCTCCACTGCGATATCACTAATCTATTATGTATACTTCACAATATACAGTCAACCTGCGAGAACCATAAAACCAGGTCTCAGTTATTACAGTGCGCACACTATTACTAAAGATTGAAGTTGGCGCTTACCAGGTAATTCCTTGGAGTGAATTAGAATACAAATCACTTACAAATACTGCGTATATTACCAGTTACTCCCTGCACCATCCCTCACAGCTCACAACACTATTTTATCTCGCTGAGTATATCTCGCCTAACTTAACTAGTCTGGACTCTCAACTCCGTCCGTCATCTTTCGCCGTCCAAAACCAACTCGTTCACAAACTCGCTTTTTGGGATTCACGCGCCTTGCATGCTGCTTACTCTCATTCTAGACTAAGCCTAGTCTAAACCTGTACATTTATCAAGTACTTAACGATTTATACAACACTCTCACTGAGACATAGTCTCCACCTCCAAGCCTAGCCTCTATCGACCGTCTCCTACCGTGCTCCCAAACTAACTGTCCCGACTTAAAACATCCTTTCCCCATCCTAAAACCACCACGCCTGGGTTGAGCGTCACTTTCTCAGAATCGTTTCATCGCTGGGTTTTTTGTCCAATTTCTCAATTCTTTTCAAGGGTCCGTTTGGGCCCAAGTTATGGTAACCAGATGAGGCTAATTTGTCCGTTGTTCTTGGAATTTGTAAGAATATTGCATCTTTAAGTGTCGTAATATATTGCTTTTGACCGATAACTGGCACAAGTGCCCTTAAAATATAAATGAAATGGGTTTCTCAGGAGTTCAATATTGTTTTAGGATTTTAAAGAATTAAGATACTTCGTTATTTATTAGGGCCCCGTGGCGAGCTGTCAGATCATAAACTTGAGACTCAATGTGTTTTCTAAGAGGTCCGGAACCGTGTGACAATTTTAAAATTAAATATAATGTTTTGCTATTAAATATATGACAGACAGTCACACCAGTTAGGTAAGTCCAACTTCGAGAAAGAGGTCAATCGTCGAATCCGACTCGGCTGGGCAGCGTTCGCAATATCTTCTCGTCCCAAATACCACAGTGTCTCAAGACGAAAATCTTTGACCAGTGTGTGTTGCCAGTGATGACCTATGGTACAGAGACGTGGTCGCTTACAATGGGCCTTATCAGAAGGCTTAAAGTCACCCAAAGGGCAATGGAGAGGGCTATGCTTGGAGTTTCCCTACGCGATCGAATCAGAAATGAAGAGATCCGCAGCAGAACCAAGGCAACCGACATAGCCCGAAGAATTGCCAAACTTAAGTGGCAGTGGGCAGGTCACATTGCTCGCAGAACAGATGGCCGATGGGGCCGAAATATTCTGGAGTGGCGACCGCGTACCGGAAGACGTAGAGTGGGAAGGCCTCCCACAAGGTGGACCGATGACCTTGTGAAGGCCGCGGGTATCCGCTGGATGTGGGAAGTACAAGACCGGTCGAAGTGGAGGAGCCTGGGGGAGGCCTATGTCCAGCAGTGGACGTCTTTCGGCTGAAATGATGATGATGATGATGAGTGGATACTTGTAAATGACCTTCGATTTCATATTGTTTAAGAACATCCTATAATTTAGCTGTAAGGTCTTCTTTGCATTGCAACGCATACTTTTAAAAGGTATTACAATAATAATGAAAAGATTTTGCCACCCAGCTGTGACGAATCATGACGAACCGAACAAGTGTGTCGCACCCTTTAGTCTCACGTGAGACAGTGGATTTGTCAAAGCTATCGGTAGACTACATGAAAAATCACTCACTCAAATGGTAGGGGAGACAAAGTTTTACAGAGAATAAAGAAAAATGCGTCAACGGCACTTCAATGAAATAGTGATAGACGAGTTCGCGGGAGACAGAGACGGCGATTTAGTATCTAAATAATGTGTCTGAGGTTTATTCAAGTAAAAACTATGAGGCTTGTTAGGTAATTTAAGTCCACTAGTATTATAAAAAAAATACAAAATATAATATCGTAGGAAAATAATATAGTATAAAACAAATTGATGTCGATTGATTGATTTTTATAATCTACCACTGTCTAGAAATTTAATTTAATTTGATTTTATTTGATGTAAATTGAAGTTTAACAGAGTTAAAAAAAATTGTATGAACGAATTCAATAAATACGTGCTACGCCGTAGCAGACGAAAGGTACGGCGTAGCTGTCATAGGCGTTTCAGCTACGCCGTAGCACCAACAAGATTTAAAAAATAAAAGTATAAAAAAAATTAAATTAAAAATTTAAAAAACCCCCGACCAACACAAAAACTCCAAAAAGTAAAAAATTATATTTATAGGCCTTTTAATTTTAACGTAATATTTTGATCAGGGCATTGTCAAGTCGGGGGACGGCTAGGCCTCTGTTTGGCGTTTTCATTGACCGTCCCCCGACTTGACAATGCCCTGATGAAAATATTACGTTAAAATTAAAAGGCCTATAAATATTATTTTTTACTTTTTGGAGTTTTTGTGTGGGTCGGGGGTTTTTTAAATTTTTAATTTAATTTTTATTTCTTGCTTTTTAAACTTAATGTCTCCCTTAAATCACCATTTATCTATAATCTATTCATTGAGACCTCGTAAATGAGCCCAAACACGATACTTCTGCTGTTTGTTGGTGAATAACTTGGGTTTCCTGGAAATTCCAGGTGTTGCTCCAGCATCAGTTCAAGGTTATTTTATTCGTCTAATATCATTGAAGTAATAGAATCCCAAATTTTGAGTTGATCAGAGGCTAAAATCCGTTTTTCAACCAGAAAAGAGCTGATAATCTTCAAACGGCTGAACCGATTTTGATGAAACATGTCTAAGAACACTCCCGACTAATACAACTTTCAAACAAAAAAATCTAAATCAAAATCGGTTCATCCGTTCGGGAGCTACGTTGCCTCAGACAGACACACACACACACACAGACACGTCAAACTTATAACACCCCGTCGTTTTTGCGTCGGCGGTTAAAAAATACGTAGCAGCTTATAAACCACGGGTCAAATAAAGTCAGTTCCATACCCGTAAACTCCAATAAGTCTGTCTGAAGAAACGTAGTGCTGAACTTGCAACGTTAAAACCTGCTTTATGGTTGCATTAGGTGCACTCGCCCTTGTAACTGTGCCAAACAGCGTAAAAAATGCTGTTTGGAACCTGAGCTTACCTTACGAAATATTCATTATATACTGTTGGTTAGTTGGTAGTTGGTAGGGACACTAATCGCCCCTAGGCGTACTAACAATACAACTTCTATTATGTCTCGTTCAGAGTCGATCGATTAAAATTAAATAATTTAGTTGGTCAGCCAACTTTTCAAGTACTTTTTTAAATTAAATTACACATTTACGCAGTATGCTTTTGCGTAAAATTTTAGGGAAGTAGGCACGTATGTAAAATTACTAGGTAAACAGATGAATGTCTCCGGACACTTCAGTAATAAAAAACCCACTTAAATGGCGACCCTCTCAGACAAACTTAATTCCCAGCAGCACTTAATCCAAAAAAGACATGTACTCAAGTTAATTCCTAAAGACATCCATCAGATACCGGGAAAAAACTTGATAGCATCTAGAAATTAATTAAATTTGAAACCACTTCGCACTGAAGCGCAATGTTAATCCGAACTCATCCGGGACCCACAATCTCGGATAAAGACTCATTCCGAATCAACCACCTAATCCCTCTTAGATTGAACAAAATTAATGTGGATTTAAACCATAACAGACGTTCTTAAGTACCCTCTGAATTTTATCAAAATTTTATTATCTGTCGCCTTAGTCCGGGGTGACTTTAATAACTCGATACGACTTGATGACGACGCGAACCCATCTTCTTGAAATATCGTTTTGATTGCTTTCAACTTTTTAATTAAGACTCTGTCATGATAAAGTGAAAGAAGTGTTTGAGTTGTTTTACGCTTCCTTGCAAAAAACTAATTTAGATAGCTGATCGGGGGCGGTCCAACTGTTTAGGGTTGGCAGAGGTAAACACAAATTGGAGTTATCTTGCCACTGACTTCTTAAACTGTGTTTGAACATTTTTGTTTGCAATAGGGAAGATTGTTAGGGGCGATTACGAACAGAATTTATCAAAGGACTTTGCCACCTGGAATTAAGAATTGAAAAATATGACATAAAAATTATATCAGCACAGCCGCTTGGTAGATTCAAAATCCACGAGACGCCGACATAATTTTTAAATAGATCTAATGGAATATTTATGTAATGGACTAACCATTTCTATGCAATGGACTAGTCAGCAATGAAATAAAAGTCAGTAATCAGTATGAATCATTAATCGTTCATCATTTATGACCTATACTAGAGCCATGACTCCAAAGTCAAAACACCCATCTAAATTTATTTTACTGTCGTGAAATATAATAAAAATTTTGTTCCTTTTTTGTTAACAGTTTAATAAAAAAGTTTGATAAAGTCCGGTCCTCGGGCGTTGTTGAAAATATTTTGAAATTCGGCCAATGCTAACAAGTGCAAATTGTTAAGCGGTTTGATTTTAAAAGTTTTTTTTTTTTTTTGTATATTGTAGATTATTTTGTTTAGTTGATCCAAAGTTGTTTAGTTGTTTGGTGATGATGGAAATCCTGCCAAGGTCGCGGCCCTGGCACAGGAAACTGAAGGAACACGGGTGGGTTTTAGTCAGTAAAACTTTGACACGCATCCCGCTCTGCCCAGAGCGGGAGAAGTCATTTGATGATTTCCCATCCAAAAAAAAAAGATGATAGAAATAGTACGAATATTTATTTTTAAACGATTTTTTTTTTAAATCTTCCCTTGTTGGCGTCTGGGTTATATTTGATAAACTATTCTGAATATCTATCATAATAAATCATCTCCTGCCTCGCCTTTTCACAACTAGTTAGGGGTTGGCTTCCAGTCGTACTGGATGCAGCTTACCAGTACCTATTTTACATGAGGTGACTGCTTAACTGTGCTCTACGAGCCAGTTACTAATACGATATCTCTTTGTAAAACTGTTTGCCAGACTTTCGTACTTCTGATGACGCATAACCTTATCTTGGTGCCAGTCGAAAAATACAAACTCTATCTTTTGAACAGTCAGGCAGCCTACTTTATGAATGTCTCGAACCACCCCCGCACCGCATGACATGCCTTTTCGTCTGATCATCCGCGTGGAGACGAGGATCATATCGAGCCTTTCTCTGCAATATTCAATACATTCCCGCTCCGCCAAACGCACCCTTGTTTTTTATTACCCAGTGTAATAAGAACTAAAACTATATTCTAATATTGGTCGCGCGATCCGCGTAGTGATAGTCTGCTGTGCGATAGTCGAAGGAAATTGGATCCCGCTGGCCTGCCCCTGGTGAGTGCTGCATGTCCCTTCTCTTCCTCTCTTTTCCACCTCGACTTTTGTCACGGCCGATTCACTGTAATTTACACGTCCGCTCGTATCGAAGATTGGTTCTGATACTTTTCAGCACCGAATTATTGTTGGTATGACCATACTAGTGAAGATATTGTTCTTTGGAATATCTGATATACCAGAGAGATTGCAACCAGATGTTGAACGTTTTTAATTACGAGAATTGGCTTTCAGAAAGCATGTATTTTCAAATTAAATCTTTCCTCTTTTCATATAAATACTTGGAAACTTTCGCAGGCAAGCAGCTAGTTCATAATACTGCAATATTCTATTTGACATCTGTGTGTTTATCTAAAGTTTTCCCAGTGTTACCTTCGCTATAATACCCGAGTGTTTCAGCTTCGTTTGCCCAAAACTTTTGCTATCCCATATGCAAGTTTGGCAGTCACTGTATTAAGTAAGCAAGATCCGTGCAGTTTATAATTGTTTGCATATTGTAGTGAACGTCTCTTGCTTAGGGGATAGTTAAGTTATGTAGGAGGTATTTGTGTTTTAGATGGTGTTTTAATATTCAAATTAGCCACTGGTATATCAGTATCATTTCGTTTATTTATTTGTTGTCCTTACTAAATACATTTATAAATATTTTTATAAAACAACCTTACAAAAAAGATTTAAGAACATAAAAAGTGGTCCGTCGGTATCGGGGCAGGGTCCAAGCTACCGGTTGTTAGGGTTCCAGAGGCAGGAACCTCCTCACGATGCGAGCCGTATTGAGGAGTATTGCCTTCTGAATCAGGCCTTTGATCCAGCCGCCTAACGAGAGCGAGATGAGATCAACAGATCAGAGATGCCAATCAAGGCTTTCGGCCACCAGTCCATTGCCTGATACGACAATCGGCACAGTTACAGCCGAGTTCACATTCCACATGACAACTCGTGTGCTAAGTCGAGATATTTAATTTGTTTATCTTTCTCAGCTTACACGAGCTTCCCGTCATGCGGAATGGTAACATCGACTATCATTTTGCGGCGCGCTAAAAGGTCTATCACCACTATACCAGGCTTATTGGCTACAGTTGTCCTGTCAGTAATGATAGACCGATCCCGGTACAACGTGAAATGGTAATTTTCGAGAACTGGGTCGGGCATATACTTATAATACGGTACCTCGGAATCCACAAGTTTGTATTGCAAAGCCAGTTACTGGTAAATAATCCGGGCTACTTAGTTATGCCTGTGCAAGTACTCGCCGTTAGCCAGACGAGAGCAACCAGAGATAATATGCCTGATGGACTCACCCGGACGGTGACATGCATGCAGGCATGCACACACGTCAACCGTCCTGTCCTTCTTAATATGTCTCCGGTAGTTAATCGTCAAGATAACTTCGTCCATAATGGCACAGACGAAACCTTCAGTTTCCCCGAAAAGGTCACCGAAACGTAGCCAGGATACGGATGCTAAGAAATCTACACCGGGCTCATGAAGAGCCCGAGAGAATCGCCCGTGAAGCTCCTTGTTTCGCCATACTTCCTTGCGGTCATCGATAGTAAGTATTACAGGTTTGCGCCAGTTCTCTTAGTCATAGACAGAGGGGCGAGTCTCTTGTCCACTGCGACCACATCACGGTGCATACCCACTTCGGCTTTTATAAAATATTCGCTGAGACTGCACACGTCCTTGTTTCAGTCTACCACAAAATTTAACACGTCAGAGCCAAAGCCGAAAAAACAAACTAAAACTACAAAAATCTGTTCGGAAAATTTGCTTTCCGCACAAAGTATGAATAAAAAACAAAAAAAGGGAACAATTTCCAGTGGAAGTTGTGTAACAAGTTAACGCGACCGTCTGCGAACAGCACCTGGTTGCCGGCGGAAACTTCCACCGAAGCTTGGGGGATTACTAGTGGTAGACCAGGGGTTTGCTTGCATATGACGGTATTTTTAGACGAAGTCTTGAGATGAATTCTGACTATTATGGACTGATTTATTGCTAAGAAGACATTTGTGTAAATATACTTTGTATATGAAACCTGTCAAACTGTGACATTAATTCCTCAGTTAAAAAAATCTAAAGATTGAAAGATCTGCTCCTAGGGCTGATTTTTCATTGGTTAGGTAACCTTTTCCAAAGAATAAAATCTAGCACTTTCCGTGCAAAAGTCAATACTTACTTCTTATGTAGATGCTATCTGACGGTGCTTATGTCACTGTTAGTGCAGTATTTTTGGAGTCTCAAAGGAAGCTTCAAAAAACTGGCGAGTTTTCAAATTTCCTGGCTACTAAATTCTTTTCTCAAGCAGTTCTGTCTATGCCCAGGGAATGTTTGACTGAATCAAAGTTAGGATTTACTGGGGTTATCCCAATAATTGTTTGATTGCACGAAGCTTGTTGGTATTCAGTTAAAAGAACTGAGTTAACAAAGTATCTGACATGACATAATAATTCAAATTATCATCTCACCTAAACATTCACAATCTGTTGAAATGGCTAAATAAAAAAAAAAACACAAAAATTTGCTGACTAGATCATAAAAAACTAATCGGTATCTTACTTGCAATTTAAAACTACTATAAATTTGAAACAAAAGTAAATCTCCACACAAGAAAACATTATTACTAGATAAAATGAATTATAGACAAAATGGGGTGGCAAGAATGCAAAGGTTGCACTGTAGTTGTATAGTTAGATATTAAGGACGATTTGTTAAGAACAAAGTTAAAGTCGACTTTCTTTCCTGTCGGACGAAATATTCTTCTTCTATTTAACTTTTGTGTTGCAAATATATTACAGAAATTTGTTTTGCACTTTTAAAAGGTAAATTTGTACTCGTGACGGTTTCGCTAGTTCTATTTGATTGTACAAGACATTAAATAGACAGTGAGAGGGTTAAGTATTTCTTCAGGGATTTAGAAGAAAAGTTGCTGTTGAACAAGTTAGTATTATGTTTATTAGCTCATTTTGGAAACAGGCTGTAACTGTCACTTGGCCAGACTGGATGGACACCGTCTAATGACTTGAAACAGATCAGGGTTTGAGATAAATTACCATTACTTATGCAACGTATACTCCGAGTTGAATTTAAAACACTTCTATCAAAAAGAGATATTTTCTATAAAGGTCAAAGTAGTGTCAAATTTTCTATAAGAAGTAGCTTTCACTCTTACATCATTTTTCTAGAGAACTTGCTAAAGACTATTTGCAAAAAAATGCCACATAAAGTTTCACCCAATTGCTTCTACAAACGCCGAATCATTAAACAAAGTAATCCCATAAAACAAAACCCGGTAACTATCATCGCCGCTTATCGGATTTATACAAACACTAATAAAAACGCAAGTTCTGTCATAAAACTACCAAGTGAAATACTTTCACTGATGGTTACATTGTTAAGTTTCATCGTTCTTATAAATCATTTCTTTATTGTGAACGTTTTACAGCGCTTTTTTTCGCATTCTGCGTTCATAATGAGGTTATTAAATAAGGTTTTATTTACTGGTTAGCTTTGATTTAGTCGTTAAGGTTAATACTTTGATTTGACCTTCACTGTCATGAAGAGGCAAAAATATGCGATGGATTGAGCTAGAATTTTTCAAACAATTTGGAAACCTGAATCGTTTCTAACTGTGGTAAAAATGTTAAGGATGCTGATTTTATATAGCTCGTTTAGTACTTTTTGACAACCGGAAGACATAAGTAGAGTGATCTTATCAGTAATAGCATAATATCCACTTATAATGTTCCCACAGCTGGGACACAGGCCTCCTCTCTTCGAGAGGAAGTGGGCTGTAATCTACTACGCGAGGCACCACGCCTGTATCAGTGAATTAATGATGAAAAAGTCAAGAGTTTAGGTACCAAAACGCTATGTTAATCCCGTTAACAGTCGTAGTACGTTACCCTTTGAAATGCTTGCCACTTTTCTTGGCCTTTTGGTGATTAGCAACACGGAAAACAGACTATTTATCAAAGTACCTCTATGAGGTTTGCAAGGCTCAAAGCAACATAGCACAAAAATAACGAATAATAGGTATGTTGAAAAGAAAGAAACTGAAGATTTTTGTTTTCTCCCTATACGAATATGTACTATAAAAGGAGATATGAAAACAGCCGCTCTATGTCAAGTACTATTGTTATTCTGCTACATCCGGTAATACTTGAATCCAACCCTGAAATAGGTGAAACAAGGCTAAGCAGATGATGACTTATCATAACCTCATGACTAATGCTTTATCAAAAGTACGGTGACTTTACCTATTCGTACAAAACTGCAAAACACTTCTTCAAAATCCTTACTAATAAATTATAAACACGAAAGTTAATATGTTTGCATGTTTGTTACTCTTGCCCGCAAAAAACGGCAGAATGGATTTGGATGAAATTTGGCATACAGATAGATTATAACCTAGATGGACACATATCCTGATGGATACTTTTTATCCTGGTAGTACGTTCCCGGGGAATAATAGTTTAAAATATAGGAACAAATAAGAATTGTTTACTTAAATAAGTAGATCTTCTGTAAATTGGTATTCTGAACGAAGTACCAGATTGTCATAACATGGTAGGAGCTCACCTAACCAGTTGTGTGAGCTATAAAACGCTGTATGCCTTCGAAGTACGAGGTTAGCATAAATCGGTAGGAGCACACTTAACATAATCGTGTCAGCTAGAAAACGCTTTATACCTTCGAAGTACCAGGCTGTCATAACTTAGTAGAAGCAGTTGTTATGTCATCCAATAATAAATGATCTAGTTTTTATTTTGACATTATTATTGAAACTGTTTAATATTATATTGAACACTTGTTGACATTATATTTTAATCCCTTTCGACATTATATTTAAAACTGTTTCATATTATATTCAAAAGTTTTTAGCACTGTATTTGAACTTCATTTGGAGGTTAATTAAGATTTCATAGCTGTTCTCTGTATTTATAAGTAAATTGCATGTGTATATATGTTCAACACAATGTAAATTGTTTTATGAATAAAATAAATGAAAAAATGAAATGAAATGTTGTGTCACATAGCAGCGTTTCCTTCACACATAGGAGACCACATCATGCACAAGAAAGTTAACAACTAAGCTAATAAAGTAAAAATATTAATTAGATAGTCGAAGTATCATCGGTTATAACTTTATAAGTATTATTTAACCGTACTATATTTCGCCGATTTACAAAACAACTTTTTTCTATTGACCGAAGCCTCTTTTGACTTTTTTTCATTTGCCAAACGATTTATTTTTCAATTTTTTCACCACATTTTACGGAATATTATTTGGTCAGAAATATGATGCTTTTTATCCCGGCAGTACGTTCCCGTGGGATAATTTCCGACCACCGTGCGGGCGAAGCCACTGGCAAAAGCTAGTATCTAATAAATTATAACCATCAACAAATAAACTCCCCCACGCAGATCAGTATTGTGCAAATATTATGGTAAAACGTAAAGTATTCGGTATCCTAGCACGTCGAGACAGACTACAAGCCCTTAGGGGCCTATAAATCGCTCAGCACCTTGTTTTATTTAATTACAACAGCCGCAGATAAGCAAAATACTGTTCATTCTCACCGTTTTAAGAGTTGACAGTGGAAATAAAGGATTTCTCTCGGTTTTGTCCTTATATTTATGGGTAGTTTTTACACCAGTGCGCCATTTATTTGTGGTCACACTGACGTAGGTAGTCAAAACAACACACAATCAGCCTATGGTGATCCCACTTCTGGGACACAGGCCTCCTCTCTGTGAGAAGGTGTGGACCATAATCTTCAATGTGGGCCCAGTGCGGGCTGGTGGATGTCACATATCTTCGACAAAAAAATTCTAGGCCATGTCGGCATCCCGAAATGTTTTCCTTCGCCGTTTTCAGAGCAGTGGCGATAAAATTAAATACACTAAGTAAAGCACCTGTCTGGTTTTGAACTCACGATTACAACTCGTAAGTCGGGGCCGCAGGGCCACCTGTACTTCGTTGACGTAGTGACTTTCAGTCATCCACATGCGTCTAGCTCACATTTCAACTGAAGATTGACGTCCATAATGTCAATTATCACTTCAAAGATAGTTATTAGAGTTGGATAGAATATACTCGTACATAGTAATATGCTAGTTGCACATGAAGATGATACGACTGGTTTGGACGCGCCCTTCGGCTGACTATTTTAGTACATAAACTGGTAAATATAAAAGATGTTGCTGATTTTTTAGTACGGCACATATTTCACCATAATAAAACAGCAATTTATTTGTGAAAATATCTTAGGCGATTCACACACGGCACCGCGCACCGCCGCGGCGGCATACAATTCGACCGCGCGGTCGGGCGGTGTACGTGTGTTAGGCATCAACGGATTTCTTAGAGACAAATGCGCCATGAGATCCGCTTCACCGCCTACCGCGGCGGTTTACGGTGCCGTGTGTTAATCGCCTTAAGGCGCAGTTTGCGCTCATTCTCAACTGTGATCAAAACTGAACCGTCACACTCGGGTCGGTGACGCAGAATTGGGTATATTCGGCTTCAGACGGCCGGTGACGCTAAATCGCATATTTTCGGCTCCAGTCGAAGTCTTCACTTTTATTACGAGCATTGTTAGAAATGCACCTGAATTTGTGATGCTGTGCAAAGAATAGAGAAGATCTTTATTAATAAAAATGAATAGAAACGTGTTTATATTTGGTTTTCTATATTTTCCTTGGTATTAAATCAACACAGCTACATTGCGAACTTAGATAAACAAGAGCATTACATAAATACTCTTCGATTCATTCGTAGAACCAACAGACGGATATATTAATTAGTATAAGTAAACATGGTTGCCAGTTGCGGGAGGTTGACCGTGACGTTGCGTGTTGCATTACTAATAATCCTTGGGAAGTGGGTACTGTAATACTGTTATGTAGAGCGGGTTGGATTCTCATTTATTTAATTAAAAGTGAAACAATGTTAGAACGATTTTAGGTCGAATAAATGTATTGATATAAATTAACCTACTTTTTATCCCGTCCCAAAACAACAAGTATTTTTTCAATCCTGCTGTTTTCAACCTATCGGAGTAGCCTGATAAAAAGCCTGGGCTTGTGATAAAGGTTACGGTCTACAACAACTGCCATTGATTTCTATGTTCTTGGATGGGATGCGATCCCCAAAACCCATCTAGGGACTGGACACGGCGAGCACAATGCAACTCATAGATCGATCAATCCATCTCGTTTATTGTTTATTTAGCTACATGTTGAAAAATTGGCAACAATTATTTTTTATACTAATGTTTCTCACGTGGCAACACTATATTGTATGTCATCTCTCCTCTACATAATAAAGGCTTGCTACGTCCATCCGAAAAACAGTGTAATTTATTTAAACCAAAACTCCTATAATTTCATCAGGTTATGGGCCCAGACATAGACAGAACGCTATAACCACTGAAGTAATAGGTTTTGGTTTTCAAAAAGGAAAATTACGGTATGTAATGTCGAAAACAATTCGGGCGAGTTCTTGGTGAAAAAAGAACAAAAGAGCATCGGACAGGCGTGGCGTGGGCAAGCGGGGTCGGTGAGGTCAAATCGTCTTCAAAAATAAAATCAGCGAGGTACCGGCGAGGTCAAATCGTCATCGCTATCTACAAATAGTGATGTAACGGCGAGGTTAAATCGTCATCACTACGAAAAACGGTGAGGTAATTAAGATGGACACATCAACAAATAATATCGATGTGAACTCTAAACTGGAGGGTCCTCACAATTGGAACGTCTGGAAATTCAAGATCCGGGTCCTGTTGATGGCAGCAGGGGTGTACGACATCGTCGAAGGCAATACTGTCAAACAGGAGGATACCAAGTGGATCAGTAGCGACGCGAAAGCTCAAGGTATCATTGTGACGCGTCTTTCAGACAAGGTTATATCACAGGTAGTGAGTTGTAAAACTTCACAAGAAATTTGGGAAAAACTCCACACCATTTATGAGCAAAAAGGAGAATTGTCATTGCATTTAGTACAGGAAAAGTTCTTTGCATTAAAATATGACGGAAAGGAGTCAATGTCCGAGTTTTTGGCTAGAGTTGAGGACTTGCTATGTAACCTGAAGTCCTTGGGCTCAGAAATCCCTTCTTCAATGGCCATAACTAAAATAAATACTTGTTTACCAGTACAGTATTGTCATTTTGTGTCTGCGTGGGAGTCGGTGCCTAAAGATAAGCAAACTATAGCAGAGCTAACCGCTCGGCTACTAGTGGAGGAGCAGCGCTACCTATCCAGAGTTGCGGGTACAGAGGAGGCTTCATCGACAGCGTTAGTCACGAAATCAGTGAAGAAAACTAGAAAGTGCTTCAAGTGTGGTAAGCTGGGACACTATAAAAGTGAGTGCAAGTCAAAAAATCCTAATTTTGGTGGTAAAGATGGTAAAGTCTGTAGCATATGTAAAAAATCTAATCACACTGAGAACAATTGTTGGTTCAAAAATAAGTCTAAAGGTAATGCGTTGAGTGCAATTTTTTTGACAAATTTCACAGGAGAAAATGTATGGATTATGGACAGCGGAGCCACCGAACATATGTGTTTTGATAAAGATCTTTTTACTACATTTGAAAAGTTAAATGAACCTCGAAATGTCACTATAGGTGATGGCTCCACTATCCGTGCCATAGGTTTTGGAAACATACAGTTACAAGCTTACAACGGAGTTGATTGGGTTGCTACAACTTTGCAAAATGTGCTTTGTGTGCCAGAGTTAAAGGTAAATTTATTCTCTGTCACAGTGGTAATAAATAAAGGTTTTTCTATGAAAATGGATAGTAATAGTTGTAAAATATATAACAATAATGGTGATTGTGTTGCTTTGTCCAAACCAAAAGGTGAATTATTTATAATGGAGTTTCAATACTCAAACAGTTCATGTGCTATTTCTGTTCCAATAAGTGAATGGCATAAGAGGTTAGGGCATCAGGACACTGAACATGTAAAAAGCATATTAAAAAGAAGTAATATTCAGGTAAATGAAAGTAATAAAAGTTCTTGTATTTCATGTTTAGAGGGTAAACAGCATAAAAAATATTTTCCATTGAGTAAGTCATCTGCTGAAAAACCAGGTGAGATGTTACATTTAGATTTATGTGGGCCAATGGAAGAAGAATCATTAGGTGGGTCCAGGTACTACCTTGTAATAAAAGATGATTTCACAAAATATAAGACAGTGTATTTTCTTAAACAAAAAAGTGAAGTGTATGCAAAAGTAAAGTGTTTTTTGCTTATTGTGACAAAAAATCTTGGTTATTCAGTGAAAATACTGAGAAGTGATTGTGGTACTGAATTTGTCAATCGTGAAATGTCAAACTTATTAGAAAGTTTCGGTGTAATTCATCAAACAAGTGTGCCTTACACACCAGAACAGAACGGTAGGGCAGAGAGGGAGATTCGTACAATAACGGAATGTGCTAGAACAATGTTATTGTCAACGGATTTTCACAAGAATATGTGGGCTGAGGCCGTGAATACAGCTGTGTTCGTGCTGAATAGAACAGGAAAAAGTAGGGTAAAGGATGTCACGCCATATGAATTGTGGTTCAACACATCAATGTTTGATGTCAATCAGTTTCAAGAATTCGGTTCCTGTGTAGCAGTTCTCATTCCGAAACAAAAAAGATGTAAATGGGACTCGAAGTCAGAGCTGGGTTACTTTGTAGGTTATGGAGAGACGTCAAAGGGTTTTCGTGTTTATTTTCCAAAGAAAAACAACGTTCTTGTGAAACGTGAAGTGGTTTTTACTAAAAATTGTGATACAAAAATAAATGAAAGTTTGAAATCAAATAATAGCCGTGAGTCTTCGTACACGAAACGTTCAGAAGATGTTATTGATTTTGTTCTCTTAAAACCGGACTAAAATGGTGAAAGTGATGTTCAGTCTTCAGAAATTCCTGATTATGTATCGGACAGCGGCGATCAGTTTTTGGAATGCATAAACTTTGATTCGACCTTCGTACTACCAGTAGACCTGCAAAAAGATAACCAGTTAGCACAAAAACCTGAAAAAGAAAACGAAACATTAGTTACGTCAAATGAACAAGAATTATGTAAAGAGCAGAGTTCAGAAAAAGAAAAATACTCACGTTCCAAGAGAAATCGTAAGATGCCTGTAAAGTACAGTGATTATGAATGCTACTCGAGTGTAGGAGCAATAACTTATGAAGAAGCAATGTGTACTGATGAAAGCCACAAGTGGAAGGAAGCGATACAAAAGGAATTGGATACTCTAAGTGAGAATAATACTTGGGAAATAGTGGAAAGTGTGCCAGAGTGTTCAGATGTAGTGTCGAGTAAGTGGGTATTATGTACAAAAGAAATAAATGGTGAAAAAGTGTACAAAGCCAGGTTAGTTGCCCGTGGATTCGAACAGAGTGATTGTGATTCCGATGTGTACTCACCTGTAGCTAAATTACCTACATTCCGCTTATTCATGGCTGTAGCAAATAAACTTAAATATCCGGTGTATCAAATGGATGTGGTAGGAGCATTCCTTCATGGAGACATTGATGAGCTTGTTTATCTAAAACTACCAAGTGGTCAATTTTCTATGTTAAATAGATCATTGTATGGTCTGAAAAAATCTCCAAAATATTGGAATAAAAAATTTGATAATTTCATGATATCACAGGGATATTTGAAATCAAAAAGTGATCAATGTTTGTACATGAAGAGGCAGGGTAAAACAGTAATGTATGTTCTTCTTTATGTAGATGATATTTTGTTGTTTGGAAATGAGATAGATTCATTCAAAAATCAGTTGAAGAATAACTTTAAAATGAAAGATATGGGTTTGGCTTCTAATTACTTAGGCATTGAGGTTAAGCAGATAGGTTCTCAAACAATATTAAAACAGAAAAAATATTTACTAAAAATTTTACAAATGTACCATATGTCTGATTGTAAAGTTGCTAGCACACCAATGGATCAAAATTTTAATTTTGACCTTTTGAAAAGGGAAAGTTCTGAAAATCGGGAAGTTGAGAGAAAATGTAGGCAAATGATTGGTAGTTTAATGTATGCTGTGTGTGGTACAAGACCAGATTTATGTACAAGTGTATTCTTTCTTGCTAGATATCAGCATGTAGCTAGTGAATATTTGTATAAGTTTATTAAAAGAGTGTTGCGTTACATAAAAGGAACTTTAGATCTAGGTTTAATATTTGAAAGTGATCAGACTAACATACTTGGATTTGTTGATGCAGATTGGGCAGGAGATACTGTAACCCGTAAGTCAACTTCTGGGTACATTTTCTTTATATTTAATTGTTTAGTCTCCTGGAATTGTAAAAAACAAAATTCTGTATCTTTGTCCTCAACTGAGTCTGAGTATATAGCACTCAGTAATGCAATTTGTGAGTCAATTTGGTTACAGAATTTACTTTTAGATTTTAGCATTAAGGTAGATATTAATATTTTTGAAGACAACCAATCAGTTATAAAGCTTGCCTATCATAAAGAGAATAATAAAAGGTTGAAACATTTAGACATAAGATATCATTATATTGTAGAAAATGTAGAAACTAAGAAAGTTTGTTTGAATTATATTATGTCAGAGAAAAATTTGGCTGATCTCTTAACAAAACCATTGGGTAAAATATTATTTGTGAAACATAGGGATGCTATTTTGAAAAGTGTGTAATTTAATATAATAATTAAAGTTAACTTAGAAAGGTAAATTTCTTTTGAGTTCGTGCTTAAGTGCCCTAGGTAAGGTTTCATTATTTTTATTGGTGTTAAAAAAAAAAAAATATTTGTTGAGAGGGGGTGTTGAAAAATTGGCAACAATTATTTTTTATACTAATGTTTCTCACGTGGCAACACTATATTGTATGTCATCTCTCCTCTACATAATAAAGGCTTGCTACGTCCATCCGAAAAACAGTGTAATTTATTTAAACCAAAACTCCTATAATTTCATCACTACAAAATCTTATTAAGACTTATCACGCTGACGTAGCATCATGCTGAGTGGAATGCCTTCTAGTTAGATTCACGTCATGCAGCTGTCGATTATTTCTGTCTTGTAATTACAGACGAGTTTTATTTCAAAAAAAAAAAAAAAATACTTATCTTTTTAAGTGTATGTGACAAATCAACCCATTTCTTTACCGGACATAGGCCTCTCTTGTGCATCTCACATCTGACATAATATTAATAGTAAATAAAAAAAAACCGCGTAGCTATTTAATAAAAAATCAATCTAAGGCTTATGATGAGGCTTTGTAATAAAAATGAAAAGTCAAACGAAATGAAAGGCTACCACCGACTGCATCAAGTTAAATGAGTCTAGAAGGCTGACTTTATCTGGTAGCTCTGGGCTACTGTTCGAAGGTACAGCTATGTAGGAAGAATGGATGTGCCATGGATTTTGTCAAATCTTACGAAATTCTCACTTTGTTGAAAACAATGTGTGTTGATAGCAGGGGGCCCTTCTCTATAAGTTTGTCAATGAAGATGTGGGCCAGTCCAAAAGTAGTTGAATACTTCGGAGTACTCCCGATTAATTAACTTTTTCGTTGAGACGGGTAGGGATAGCTGTCAAATCGTGTTGTTATTCATTCTTAGTTCGGGGCCAAGACTAATTTTATGTCCGTAGGTGATACGGAGTAGGAAACGCCCGTAACTTCAGCGAAATCTACAGACTTCGTGCTTAGAGAGCCTGTAGTGCCGTATAAGCAATCGTCCGACAAACCCGTCGTCCTGTCCCGTCGTCGTCGCTCTCAAATGTCAAGTGGTCAAGCTAAGTCAAATGTCGTAATAGTTGCCAGAAAGCCGAGTGAGTTACAAAAATGATTATACAATATAAACAAAATATCTATTTATATAAAAATCTAAGTTCTGACTGACTCATCAACGCCCAGCCCAAACCTTGGACCTGAAAGCTGAAATTTTGCACAGAGGTTTCATTTATAATGTAGACAAGGAATAAGGAAGGATTTTTCGAAATTCAACGCCTAAGGGAGTTAAATAGGGGTTGAAAGTTCCGCGTGGGCGAAGCCACTGGCAAAAGCTAGTATATAAATAAAAAAATAAAAGTCCTGACTTACTGACTGAGTGACTCATCAACGCCCAGCCCAAACCCTCGGCCCTAGAAAGCTGAAATTTTGCACAGAGGTTTCCTTTAAAATGTAGAAAAGGAAGGTAGGATTTTTCGAAATTCGACATCTAAGGGAGTTAAATAGTGGATGAAAGTGCCGAGCGGGTGAAGCCGCTGGCAAAAGCTAGTATTTTATAAAATGTAACGTTAAGGAACAAAAGGATGCCTAGACTTAGACCATTTGCGAAACGGTTGACCGAAAGCCGAACCGACAAGGATATAATTATTTAAAAAATGGTTGAACTTTAGCCATATCCATTACATTGACCTCTGTGTAACCGCCTCCAATAGATTCCTTTGGGATCTGTCGGCTTAAAGTTTAATTAAAGATGCAACCTTCCAGAAAGAAATAGTTTAATTCAGTAATAGTTTCTACGACTGGCATCTACTGATAATACTGAATTGGACTTTATAGTTTCTATGAAAATTCAAAACTTAGTCCATTGTGAGGACTCGGAAGGTAGGTACTTAGTTTTCCTTTGACCCTCCATCTAAACCCCAAGTTAAGTGTATGAAGTACCATGAATTTTCGTAACAAAAACGATGAAATCGCGAGGAAACCGGAACATCAAGATATGAGTCAACAAGTAGGAACATGGTGATCATATTCCTTGTTCCACCGCTCTGCCTGAGACAAAAGCGAAAATACCCAGTACCTACGCAGAAGAGAAAATCATTACTCTGTCTTTTTCTGACTTTGCTCCGCAGTAGGAACGACAATGGCTTTGGGTATTACAGTAACCATAATATTTATATTTTGTTTCAGCGTAACATTGCATTATGCGTCATTACGCATGATGCTACGTTACGCTGCAGGCTCCCATGTTCCCACTGCTGGAGCACAGTCCTCCTCTGTGTGTGGTTTGGTAGATGACGCATGTCTTCGACTTTTTGTTTATAACCCCCGACCCAAAAATATAGGTGTTATAAGTTTGACCGCTATGATTGTGTGTCTGTGTGTCTGTCTGTGGCACCGTAGCTCTTAAACAAGTGAACCGATTTGGGTGCGGTTGTTTTCATTTAAAAGTAAATTTTCTAGCGGTAGTTCTTAGATATATTTCATCAAAATCGGTTCAGCCGTTTGAAAATATCAGCTCTTTTCTGGTTGATGGAGGGATTTGAGCATCTTCCACGGGTCTGATCAAGTCGTAATTTGTTATTACTTTAATTATATTAGACGAAAAAGTAACCTTGAACTGATGCTTGAGCATCACCTGGAATTTCCAGGATACCCAAATTACTCTACAACAAACAACAGAAGTATCGTGTTTGGGCTCATTGAAAAGGTCTCAATGAATAGGTTATCGATAAATGGTGATCAGGACGAGGAATGAGGATACATTAATCACAAACTTCACTGTGGGAAACATACGTAAAGCTGCGCAGATTTAAGCGTGACATGTGACGATTGTAGCGTGTTTACTACTAGCATATTAAGTTTAAAAAGCAGGAGGGGAAAAGAAGGGGACGGACATTGAAAACGCCAAACAGACGATGCCCAGCAATAATGAATGTAACTATGCTATTGTAGAAAGGATAACATTTTCACTAGCCGTCCGTCGACGTGACAATGGTCTGATCAAAATATTACCTACAACTTAAAAGGCCAATTAACATATTTTTTTTACTTTTAGAAGTTTTTGTTTGGATCGGCGGATTTTTTATTATTTTTAATTTTAGGACATGTTGGTTTTTCGCCATGTTTGCTTTCACCGGTTTGAGTACAGTGGTGACGAAATACTTTACGCAAAGTAAAGCACCTATGACGGTTCGAACCCACGACTATACTACCCGTAAGTCCTTCTATTTTGGTCCAGACTGTTACGTATTGCGACGATAATCTCTTACCATAAGTGCCTTAAGCCTCTATTGTATCATCAAATTAACTACAGCAGTGCTTGTCAGTCAATCTGCGAGACTGCCGCGTCATCCCCTCACTAGGTCACGTGATTAATGGTCCGCCATCTTGGATTCTTGAGTCGCTGCCTGCGTTATCATTTCCTCTCCGTATTTGTGTGTCAGTTACTAAATATAGTGTGTAAATATACGTATCTATTTTTAGGCAAAGGACTATGAAAACTGGTTCATAAAAGATCTTTAACAATTACAATCTTTTAAACCACTCTGCCTAAACCTTCGGGAAATACAAGGGTGATGTTCAAAATCAAAAGTCATTTATTCAAATTAGGCTGAGAATCAGCACTTTTCGAACGTCAAAATACATAAGACAGTTCCCCAAAAACGCCCACCCTTCGACACTTTCTAGTGCTTTAGCTGGGAAGAAGAAGTGGCGCAACAAACTCTGACTAATAAGTTCGACTCTTGAATTCAAACAAGGTGAAATATGTAGTGCACAACAGAATACACTGCACCTTTTTAAGACTTATGTATATTATATATAGCCTACAGCGGCTATGGGTTATGCCTGTTTTAGCACGTATATTTTATTATTATTATAAAAAACATCCAATATGAGTAAATTTTTTATGACTACGACATTTTCTAATGTAAATGAGCCATCAAAGTCATTTTCTCCCGAGAGTTATATCCCACGCTATAAAATGAAGCACGTTACTCACAGAAAAGTTGAATAAAAGTTAATAAACGAATGTGATATAAGCTTGCGAGTCGAGTGTGAGATGTCCCCGTCAGTCGGCGTTAACCCCGGGGTGCTGATAAACGAGTGTGCGAGTTACGACTATATTGTGCCACTTAATTATACAGAGTTACGTGTGTGCTATGCTTAATATTCGTATACTGTACATTTTATGGTGTGTGTGATTCGATATTCACACGGACGTAGTAATATCGCGTCGGGATTTTTTCGTGCACTGAATCTTCGAAGCACTGCTCAGCGCCAAGAGTTGAAAATCGAACAGTAAAACACACTGTTCATTTTACGACGCGCTGAGATGTATTTTGTAAAATTACACAGGCCGACAAATTATTTACCCAGATACCAGACTTTACATTTTTGAAATATTTTGATGCGCTGAATCCGAATCTGACCGCAGAATTGCTCTATCAAATAAGTAGTGTTTGAAAACCAGTAAAATATAAAAGCTGTCCATAGTAAGGTCTAATAATTAGAATATACACTTGTACACTAAAAACAGTGATATTCATACCGTTAACACTAGAAATAAGGACAAACTACGTGCTCCCTTTCACCGGCTTCATAAGGTACATAACTCATTTGTTGGGTTTGGTGTAACCTTTTAAAACAAGCTTTCCTCTTCTTTGCTAGATTTGCCTTTTGATGGGTTTAAAGCTCGCTAGGCAGATGGCAGATGATGATATAAAATCCATCCTTTGTTTTTAAGACTTACTATTCCATTAACGACTATTTAAATGACAAGAGTAGTTGGTCGCTGTGATTAACTCATTTTAATTTCAATTTTTATGTTCTTTCTCCAGAATTAGCGTACCTAGTGACAGGATATATGACAGGCTACGTGGTTACGTATTTTTTGAAGTTTCAAAAAGGAGCAAAAACGGTGTTTTTTGCTCTTTGGTGTGACCCTATGATGGCAACTACTTTTGAAGATTTAGGTGTTGCAGATGATAAGTAGGCTTAAGTGAACACACAATAAGGACCCGCAGGTGGACTGCCTACTTGTCTTGTTTGTCACCAAATAAAGTACAAAAACTTATATAGATATGCTCGTCGTAACTTTAGCAGTCGGAGCCCTTGATAATGATTGTATGTTGTTGTTTAGCACATCAGAACGAGAGCCATTTAGATCAATCAGCTAATGATTTGCTAATGGACGTATGTAACTCCTCGATAGTGAAAAGTTGCGATAGATTTTAACGGTCTTATTCATAAAAAGTTTTCGAACATCTAAACAATTGCTAAAGACAAGTTTCTTATTGAAAACCAGACTCATGCAACTGTTTAGATGTTTGATAACTTTTTATGAATAGTGCAACACCGTTAGTGTTTAATCCAGTCTGTTTAGTTTAGACTCCACTAATACAGTTTGCATAAACAGGATTAACTGCCATCGACCTAATTCATTTATTTACTCACTAATGATATTTACCACCATTTGTAAATGTTACTGAAATGACTGGGTGAAACCTGCTTGATATTTTCATGTAGCACCTAATTATTGTGAGGTCTAAACTTCTCTTTATTTAATATTCTCGAAAAGCGAAAATAATCTCAATACCATCAATAATAAAGCTGCTATACTCGATTTGGTCCCTCAGGCCGAATTACGGTCATGGCGGCCAATCTCAATGGAAACTAGTCGTCTATGCGCGAAATATTATAGTGCGCAATTGTGTGCACAGACACAGGTGCACTCACTTTTCCATCACTCTCATCGTCCGCTGGGGCGGTAAACGCGATGTGAGAGAGATCGGGCGCAAGGCCAAGCTAAACGTGATTTGAGGCACAGAAGCGTCACACCGCGGACTTCCACCTGGGTTGTTACTCGGAGATTCCTTATGGAAACAAAAAAAACAATAACACTTTTCCCGACCACAAGCTCAGCAGTCTAACATACGCTCACCGAAACCAACGGGGCAGTCAACGTATATAAAGCTTAAGCACCATTAACATACTTTCTGCTACCCTCAAAAACCACTTAACAAGAATGGTACATTACCCATTCAATCTTACACTCAAACATTAAACCAAAACCCACAAACCTGTGACGATAACTCTGATTTATAACATTCGTGTCTAGTAAAGGATTTAATCAAAAAAGAACCAGCATCTGTCAGAGCTATTAAAACGGTGAAAGCTTTAATATCAAAGCACATTACGCTGAGGTTATTGCAATAAGTCTCGTGACACACGGGTGCAATTGAGATCGATCACGATTAGGTAGACTATGTGATTTTTGCCATTTGATAGGCTCAAGTTAGACCAGTATCTGAGGAACCCGTGGCTAACTAATAACGGCCGAAGGTCGGCTCGTGAATGGGTGACCATTCATAACATTTCGAGATTCCTCAATGCAAATTCCTTAACTTGTTGGTCCCGGCTGTTATTTGTACATCTTTGACAGTCGTCTCGGGTATTCAGAAGCCCGAAAGTTGGGCAACCAGTCTTACCAAGGAGTATCGTATTACCTAGTTAATGGGTTGTGAAGGTCAGATAGGCAACCGCTCCATGTAAAATACTGGTATTCAGCTGGATCCGGTTAGACTGGGAGCCGACCCCAACATAGCTGGTAAAAGGTCAGGCAGATTGATTGAAGTTTGACCGTTATGTCACTAGGGCCTATTTAGTATAACTGAAAACGTGATATGTTTGCCAGAATATGACAGAATCGACACACTTTCTCGATCAATGATGTTGTTGTGCATCAACTAAACTTCACTAATACTATTGATATTTTTTTCCTTCTAGCTAAACAAGAAAGAAACGGAAATAAATAGAGCTATCAAATTAATTTGAACTAAGATTATTTTCTACGAAACAATGACATACTAACTACTAATGCTTAAAATCACGCCAAGTTAAAAGCAACAACGTAATTTAGTTTGACAGTTTTAAAGTGTCACTTGTCTTTTTATTTCGCGGTTTGTTATTAAGAGATAGCAACACTCTGTTACTTAGATGGTGAACAAAAGAACCGGTCGGCACTAGTGTATTATTAAGTGTCGGATTACCGCCTGTTGCTTATCACCAGTCGGTTTTATTAAACAGACCTTCCTTCTAGTAAGCGCTTTAAATGAAAACTTGAAGACTCTTAGGATAAGGATTATATAATAACAGGTTTGATAAAAGTTGCCTTTTGATGCCAGGACAGGCCTCATCTAAAAATCCCTGCCCTCTAACTGAATGAATGTAAGTTTATGAATAAAACGACATTCCAAATAATGAAAGAGATGACGGGATGAGTTGGACTTCTTCTCAAAGGATTGGACCACAATCGCAGTAGAGAGAGAAAAGTGGAAAGAGGGAAGGTAGGCCCCTGCCCTGCAGAGGCCTCCCTTCCTTCTGCATAGGCTTCTATTTTTTGTAGTTATTACATTAACAACCAGATTTTCGAATAGAATGTATTATTATATGGAATAAATGAAAATAGTAAGCTGAGAAAAAAAGTACTTGATACTGTGGCAGTTTAATCTTAACACTTTGCGTTGAGTGTAGAATCCAAACCTCGTATAAATAAAGCAAAATCTTATAGTTTGGAACTCACTTTATTTATTGAAACCCCTTGGGAGATAAGAAGCACGTAGTAGTCACGTGCATGCTGTCGTGCACTGTGTGAGTGTTGGGGGAACTTTGTTTCCCTCGAGATATGGCAATAACAGGCCAGGCACAGGTGCCTTACACTAGAGGCCTTCAGAACCTTTTCTATGTGCTATGAAAGTTTTTCTTTCTGGGTGTCGCAATTACTCTGACTTCTTTGGATGTGAGTTTCATTACATCATCGTTATCATCATTAACGTGCACTGCAGGACATAGGCTCTCCCAAGCACCGCCACTTCAACCAATTCTGTGCTTGTCGCATCCAGCTGATTCCTACGGCCTTCAACAGGTCATCCGTCCGCCATGTGAGAGGTCAACGCTACGTCTTCCAGTATACGGAAGCCACTCCAGAACCTTTCGGCCCCATCGGCCATCTGTTCATGAGAGTTTCGTTCGTAAGTAAAGTGAGTGTTGTTATTATAAATCCATGGGATACTTTCAAAGTCGATAAAATATTTACCTCAAATGTCAACGCAGTTAAAATTTACTCAAACATTGCCGCAAGTGACCATGCTATCCGATCCCAACAACAATGTGTATTCAATATCACGCACGGCTATCAAACGTTACGTGAAAACTGACCGATTAAACAGCGCTTAAGCCCCATTGACAGCTTGCCGATCAATTCTCGCCTTTATCGCCCAAACAATAAAGCGCAATACAAAAATAAGGGCTGAATAGAAATTATTTCCCGAAAAATATTGCGTGCGGCCAAAATTATTGCAATGTCATGGTTATATGGAAGATAATTTATGTTTAATGTTTAGATTTTAAATGATAGAAAAACGCAGCTAGGACAGCTGCGTTTTCTGCGGTTAGACCAGGGATGGGTGATAATATTTCAGGCCAAAGAGACCACATTCAATGGCATTCTTTCCATTTTAATTCGATAACAGTCTTGTAAGAGTCAACCGCAGTAGTTAAAAAATGATATGCAGATGATAATAATGAGACGTAATAAGACGTAAATTTTGTGAAAATCTTAAACACCAAATTGTGAACCGAATTTGTTCGACCAGAATCGCGTCACACTGTTACGTCGCTTGACGGACAGGGCCGTTATTTACCCCGGTCACCTCGGAGAGTGGAACCGGCGAGAGATGTCGTGCGGTGTCCCACAGGGATCGGTCCTGGGGCCGCATCTGTGGGACATCGGATACGACTGGCTGCTGCGCGCCGACCTCCCTGGCGGCGTCAGTGTAGTTTGTTACGCTGACGACACGCTAGTCCTGGCGCAAGGGAGGTTGTACCAGGCGGCGGCCGACTTAGCGACACAAGGGGTTGCGACAATCGTAGATAGGATCCGGCAACTGGGAGGACTCGAGGTGGCCTTGCACAAGTCCGAGGCCATGTGCTTTCATGGTCCTCGGAATGCGCCACCGACGGGTTCCCAGATAACGGTGGGAGGGTTTTTTTTTCGGTGGGAAATCATTAAATAAGTTCTCCCGCTCTGGGTGGAGCAGAAGGGCGTGTCAGACTTTTACTGACTAAAACCCACCCGTGTTCCTTCAGTAGCCCGTATGCTAGGGGCTGTGGTATCTCTTCCGAACCAACCCGCACCCCTGGCAGGCATCGGCCCTTGCGGGCCCCATCATTTTTTGTGCTGACATCTCTTTGAGGCGCGCGTGGAACACGACGCGCCGTCGACTTGGGCTTGGTCCTTACCGGACAGCGAGCTACCTATTACACGCCGTCCGCAAGCTCATGTCTACGGTGGCCGGAAATCGGCCTAGGATTCCCGACGCCCAGGGCGTCTCCGTATCCTGCGGCGGCTAGGGTTGCGAGGGCGCATATGCTGTCTCTCCCTCACGTGCACCGCCTCCCTCTTCGCGAGCATCACTGCTTCGCTAAAGGAGGTGGCGGCTACCCATGCCGTCTCGCTCCGTACCATGGCCTGGACCAGGGCCGGACGCGAGAGATCGCCGCCGCCGATCGCCTCCACGAGGACACGGCGGTGCTCCGCCCAAGCAGGGAAGACCACCACCGTGTGCTCCACCGTGTCCTCAGGGCGATCTTCGCAGTGGAAACACCCGGGCGTTTCCTCCCGCCCTATCCGAAACAGGAATCTCCCGAAACAACCGTGTCCGGTGATGACCTGCGTCAGGCGGAAGGTGAGGACGCCATGCCGCCTCTCAAACCACTCCTCAAAGAGGGGACTTACCGCCACAATCGTGGCGAGAGATGTCAGCACAAAAAATGATGGGGCCCGCAAGGGCCGATGCCTGCCAGTGGTGCGGGTTTGTTCGAAAGAGACACCACAGCCCCTGGCATACGGGCTACTGAAGGAACATGGGTGGGTTTTAGTCAGTAAAAGTCTGACACGCCCTCCTTCTCCACCCAAAGCGGGAGAAGTTATTTGATGATTTCCCACCCAAAAAAAAGGCATGAGCTTGCGGACGGCGAGTAATGGGTAGCTCGCTGTCCGGTAAGGACCAAGCCCAAGTCGACGGTGCGTTGTGTTCCACGCGCACCTCAAAGAGATGTCAGCACAAAAAATGATGGAGCCCGCAAGGACCGATGCCTGCCAGGGGTGCGGGTTTGTTCGAAAGAGATACCACAGCCCCTGGCATACGGGTTACTGAAGGAACACGGGTGGGTTTTAGTCAGTAAAAGTCTGACACGCCCTCCTGCTCCACCCAGAGCGGGAGAAGTTATTTGATGATTTCCCACCCAAAACAAAAAAAAAAACCGTTGCGTCGCGACTGTCTACTGAAGCCTTCATCCAGCATGTATGCGGGGCTAGTGTCGGTTGGTATCGTACAACTTTTGGTTCTAGAAAATTTCAATTTGCTCATTCTTCATTCTTGAGTCTCCATCTACTTTTTAAATAATATTTTTCTTTATTAAACTATATAAAATTAAAATTTTCTTTGAATCCATTTGAGTAAATAAAGATATGAAGCGTTGTTTGCACTGTAAAACAAGGATTAAAGTAAATAACTATGAGATAGTACAGTCGAGCTCGTAGTTGCTCTACCACTTTTGACAACATAACATACCATCACGCGTCTATTTTCCGAAGGATTGTGCAGAAGTGTATTTATAGAACACCCACATTTCGCCAGTTATGTTTAACTACCATGTAGCAGGGGACGATCCTAGTCCATCAACCGGGCTCAAATCCAGATTCCGGGCTGCTACTGAAAAATTTCAGACCGGATCGGAGGACCTCAGCAGTAGCGCTTGCGACCAATAGACCAACGAGACTTTAGACAACAATCCTAACTTCAAATATTATAAATGCGCAAGTGAGTTTTAAAACGGCTGAGTTGTGTATAATTTGGTGCATGGGTGGACCATGACCGTTTAGAAAGACATATCTAAGCTTCTATTCATGATGAAGTTGCAGGCAACAGCTAGTTCCCTATATATTGAAACTTCACTAACTTTAAAAGTACCCAAGCTTCACATAGACAAATAGATCTGGTCGTCTTATGACCTTCAAGTGACATTCAATCTTAAGGTGGAAAGATAATTCCTAGGTCGACTATTCCTACATATATGAATTAATAAACTAGCGGTTTTTCACCGAGAAAATGAACTCTGTTTATAGCTGTAGTTTATTATTTTTGATAGTTTCTTTAACATCTTTTATTATCTGTGCTGCATTTTAGTACTCTACTACGTAAAAGATGATAGTTTCTTTTACATTGTGATTCTTTGTCGTCAGTTTAGTGTACATATTAGTTTATCATTATTATTGTTGTTGAGTTTCTAGTTACTATCACAGTACAGAAAATCGCCGAGTCGACAGCCACTCAATCTTCCAAGCCTTTTCCCAACTACGTTGGGGTCCGCTTCCAGTCTAACCAAGTGCAACTGGGTACCAGTATTTTATATGGAGCGACCGCCTATCTGACCTTTACAATCCAGTTACTGAGTAACACGATACTCCTTGGCAAGATTTGTGGTCAGACTTTCGGGCTTTTGAATACTCAAATCGAATGTTATCTGGGACCAATTGCTTAACGTGTTAAAATATGGATGCCATTAGTGCTGTGCACTCCGCACAACCGGTGTACCTTGAGTGACCATTATAGGATAACGTGTTTATTGTACAAGTTTTATTATTCTAAAAGTTGAGTTCGAACCCAGGTAGGCAATATACTTTGTGTATTTAATTTCGTTGCCTCTGCTCTCAAAACGGGGAAGGGAAACCGGCATTTCCTAGAACGAATAATTCGAAGACATGTGACATCTACCAATCTGCACTAGGCCCACGTTGTCGATTACGACCCACTCTCTCACATAGAGAGGAGGCCTGTATCCCAGCAGTGGGAACCTAGGCTGATTGTGAATCCTCCAATAAATAAATTACTTTCCATTAATTTCTGTCACGATTTGACTGTCAATTTGCAACTCAAAGATACGATCTTCTAACAATGCGTAGCGTTGTCATTGTAGATTACATAATTATTAATGCGTAGGTACTACGTACATAATTGTTATTTCACTCGGGAAATTCGTTTGCGCTGAATCATCTCAATCAATCAAGCTATGTAGCGAGGGGAGAGTGGAATATACGTGAATTTGGATTTCTTAGGACTTTTCCTGATATTTATTTTTAGTCTTTTAGAATCTACACTATATTAACGTTACCAGAGACAACAAATTATATGGCATACCAAGCTTCTATGCTACTTAAATTCTCAATTTTTGTGAATTTTGTTATAAGTGTGAAAGTATCGTTGTATTAAGCAGGTATGATAAGTCAGTAAGTAATAAGCTTATACCTGCATGCGTTGTATGTATGCCCTTAATTTTTTAGCTTCGAACCTTCTCCGGCGTGCGTTAATTCACAGTCGGTTGGGCCATTTTCGAGTTATTGATTATTATTTAAAGTGTATGTTTTTTTAATTTATTTTTTGCTTTCTTCTAGTTTCACCACTTTCTTAACTTTAAAGTGTAATTTTTATTAAAATGGGTAAAATAGTTTTTTTTATTCTTTAATGTTGGCAGATTCTTATAAAATTATTTCTTTATTCAAATGTTAGCTAAAAAAAAGTTATGAGTCCTCAAACTTACAGAAAGATGTAAAATATACTTAAATCTTGATGCCGATGCCTGCCAGGGGTGCGGGTTTGTTCGAAAGAGACACCACAGCCCTTGGTATACGGGCTACTGAAGGAACACGGGTGGGTTTTAGTCAGTAAAAGTCTGACACGCTCCACCCAGAGCGGGAGAAGTTATTTGATGATTTCCCACCCAAAAAAAAGAAAATAAAAAAACCCCACCTATCCACCATTTTCGTATGTTCAACGTTCTGCCAAAAACCCTGTATATATGAGCTGATCCGACAGACGTTGTCCTGTCCCGAATTTCAATAATTCATACGAAATTCCCATACAAAATGCAATTTCAGTTTTCTCGATTTTTCAAACCACCCCTTTATTAGAGCAAACAAAACAACATTAAAAAACAAAGCTTCATTTCTGAGTTTTAGCGAGCAACAAACAAACAGCAATGTTGTTTTTAATATGTAGAAATAAAATATATACGTAGATAGATATTATCATTATTCTGCAAATAACCTTTGTAATTTTGTTAGATTAAATTTAGTTAAATACTCAATACTTAGTTTGAGGCCCATTTATCGAAAAAACATCAAACAACGTCCGCAAATATTGAATAAAACGTTTATGTAAGTTTACAATAAAATTCATTATTACTAGCGGTTGTAAAATCGCCGATCGCAATAATATAATTTATCATGAAACCATATTATCCCATTATCCAGTTTATTGTACAAACAGTGGGTGATATTGATATAGAATACAAATAGCAATGATTCGAACAAGCCGCTAACGATTTTTCACGCGGATATAAAACGTATGACATGTGAAACATGGGTAGGTTATTAAACTAAGTGTGGCGAAGCAAAACGAAGCGTTTTGATTTTGACCGGTATGTTTGTATGTATGTTCACTTTATTCTAACAATTATAAGCTTTACTGCAAAGTGGTTTTCAGATGAGGATATTTTTTTGTTTCATGCTTTTTAGTGTGACTTTTCAGTAGTCGTGTTTTTTTTGTTGCTGATATTTTTAAATGAAAGTCGATTTTAAGTTTGATTCCCAGGTGCGGTTAGCAAAGATCATAAAATGTCTCCAAAAGTAGCTTCAGAAATATCAGTTATATTTTCAGAAAATAAGACCAACATCGATGTTATCGGTCCTTCATGTTTATCCAATAAAAATTCAAACTCGTTCATCATCTTCGTCTTTTTGCTCATTTATTTTCAGATTCCAGTCTGACCGGATGTAGCTGAAAAACAGTATTTCACGTTTATGTAACCTGCACAACTGAGTAACAAGATGCCCCTCGGTGAGACCGGTTGTCAGAATTTCGGCCTTCGACTGTGAAAGATCCCCGAATGACGGTCGGTACCAACAGCTTAAAATATTTTACGAGGCACGGAGGGGTTTCGGTAAGTGAAGATGGTCACCCAACCAAGCGGCAAGCGTAGCCTGACCTGATCGATCAATCCGTGATGCTGTTATTACTTAGCCACGAGCCCCTCGATACTTAAACAAACAAATATTTATAAATTAAATCTAACTCGTTAGTATGAGAAAAAAGTAGAAGGAAGATAAAATAAAATCTTCTGAACACTTTAATTTGTTGCTCGGATTATTAGACTAAACAACAATTATAATGCCATAATAAAATTATCGGGCCCTATCAGAATACCAGCGCTGCGACACTTTTTAAATGTCGCAGCATCATGCTGAGATAGTGGCCTTTTGGCTTCGTACAGGACCTTGTTTTTTATTTATCGTTTTGTATAAATCTAAGTTTAATTTTATTAAGTACTTAGCGTAGCGTAGTGGTGTTTTCGTTTTTTGGTGTGTTTAATTGTATTGTGTTGTAGTTATGTTTGTGATATTCCTGTGCGAGTCTAATAGATTGATTAGACTAGCACACGAATATCACAAACATAACTAGGAAAAGTATAAATACTTTTTCTTCCTCTTCTTTCTTTTAATTTATTTCTGTAAATGGGTAGTATAAAACACCTATAAGCTAACAGAAATCATAATAATAAAAACTAGACGAGGACGATTGTTACTTACTCTGAGAAGAATCACTCAATCAAACCAATTTGACTTCTAACTTTGAAATTCTGACTGAAATTGATTTTCACTGCAAAATTATGCAACGAAACTTTACTCCGCTTTTTCTAACCATAGCACCCGTTATAAACTTTAATAATTTTAAACAACCACTGTTTTAATTACATAATTGCATCAAGGTGCCCGTGTGTCCCGGTCATGCGATGCCTGTAACTTCTAAACGACTGAGATTTGTGATTACAGTGTACACTAGCTTTTAGCTATCGTTGCGTGTCTGAACGTTCCACTTCATGAGTTTGCGTTTCAAGAAAAAAGGCAAGAAAGAGTTTTGAACGATGTAGGTCGGGTAGTAAAAAAGTAAGTATTAGATTAATATGGCTAGTGTTTGTTTATGTTGTTCTTTGCCGCATGGTAATTTTTAGGGTCAGCGAATTGTAATCATACAAGGATTACCTAGCCAGGACCAATGGATGATGTTGGTAAACACTAGTGAAATTGTTTTGTAATATGTCACAAATGAAATGTATTACCAAATCAAGATGGTGATGTTCCGATTGTGCTCGATAAATGTCAGTGGCAGGTACACCGTTTATTTTTTTAGTAGACATTTATTGTAACTAATCCTACTAGCCTATCAAGAATGTCCAAAAACTCCTCTTGGTAAAAAATAATCCAGATACCTACTTTTCTCGTGGCTTTTTTGTCCATTCAAAATTTTCACTTGGTTACTCGAAACACTTATAACAAAGATATCCCAAACTTTCCTGAAACCATATCCACACTACTCAAGTCGCGTGCCGACCTTGCCTTCTATTCACAATTCCTTTCGATGCCTACCAATATCTCTGTGCATTATAACCAAGTCACGACATCGCAACCTTTTGTGCCTAACGTGCCTAATATCATGAAGTTTAAACAAAATTAACTGACGTATTAATGGCTTTGAGAACTTGGAATATTTTGAGAGTCACGTCCCTTTGTGTGTCAATCAATGTGTGTGTAGTTTGACAATGTTTGGGAGCTCGCTTGATTGAGTTGCAGTTTTTGTTGAATGGACTGTCATTATCAAGTCTAGATTTTGAAATTAGTCTCGATATATCTCCTTTTACGGTGAAAGCGTCAGGGTAGCTCAAGAAATTCAAATTTTTTCCGTTTTTTGGCAATTTTCAGGTCATTGTGGGTTGTATGTTCCAGAACAAGAAGAATTTCGGAAGTCAGTGACTTTGGATATTTATTTTAATTTTTTGTCACCTCCTTCCGAAATTAAGTTATTTTTCACTTTGTAGTGTTTTTTTTGCAAGTCGGTTGTTTTTTTTTAATGTTTTTATTTTTCACTTTTTAGTTTTAGTACCTACCCCACACCAATTGGAAATTCATGCCTGCGGTCAAAACAATGCATATTTATGCGATAGCAGCAATCGCGGTTGATTTGCTATCATTTTCTGAGGAGTTTCGTTGTCTGTCTCCGAAAATCATCTATATGAAATTTATTTGGGACCATTTCGAAATAAAACGCTTTCGAACAAAAAAAGAATATCAACATGCATTAACAAAAAAATTTCGAATTGATAACCTCCTTCTTTTTGAAGTCGGTTAAAAATTCTAAATGCCAAACTGCATCCAGTGATGGATTATTTATTATCAAATAGTTGATATCTAATTTTATACTATTTTATTTGCAATTTTACGACACTAAAAAAAAAAAAAATCTTTATTTCAGACATGAACACATACATGAACAGTCCATAGATTGGTTAGTGATGAGTTATTAACAGAAAGTACTTATAGTCTATATTAGTATTGTTAGTAAAGACACAAACACAGAAAAATTGCCTAAGCCCGCCCTCGAGGCTCAGTGTGGAACCGCTATAGGTACATTTACGCCTCCGCCTAACTCTTGGGAATCACAGGCATGACGTTATGTGATGGAATGATTTATTTGCGTGTACCTATAGCTAGCTCCACCCAGTGCCGTTGTATTGGACAGTCTGGCCTATTAACAATCATCTTCAGGATGCCGTTCCGAGTGTTACGCAAGCGCTGTAGCAAGGAAGCCGATTTTTTACGCATGATAGCGTGAAAGCCGTCTGTGTGAGCTTCGGCAAACATGCCCGAAGCACTACAACGCCGCGGCAGCCGCAACAGCATCCTGAAGGCGTTGTTATACTGCACGCGCAGGACATTGTAGGCTCGGCTTGTATATGACACCCACAGGCCGCTCGAATAAAAGGACTGGCAGAACGCTTTAAATAAGGTTACCTTGACGTCTGCGGTACACCGAGCAAACCTGCGGGCGAGCATATTGGTCCTCACCGCCAATGCCCTGCGCTCCCTCTCTATATCGCTGTCATCACGAAGGTCACTTGTGACAATGTGACCTAAATACTTCACATTTTCGACCACGTTTAGTACCACGCCGTTGAGATATACCGGAGGTACACGGCGGAGCTGTTGTTTTTGTGTTTTAAACACCAAAATCTCACTCTTTTTAGAGTTGTACTTAAGGCCGTGCACCTCCGCATACGTCTCGCAGATTGATAGTAGCTTTTTTAGCCCACTCATCGATGGACTGAGCAGCACCATATCGTCCGCATAACTTAAGTTATTGACACAAGTGCCGTCTATGTGACAGCCGACATGTGTGCTGCTCAGTCGCTCGATGAGCTGGTTCACATATAAATTAAATAACAGAGGTGAGCTTAATCCGCCCTGCCTTACACCACACTGCATTCTGTACTCATCTGACAGAGTACCGACCCATCTCACCCGGTTTGTTTGGTGAGCATACCAGTACCTGAGCAGCGCTGTGTATTCCGCCGGCACACCCGTGCCCCTCAACTTGTCCCACAGCACATCATAGGAAACAAGATCGAAGGCTTTCGACAAGTCAAGGAAACACGCGTAGACCGGAGTCTTCCTCGAGGTATAGTACTTGACTGTGTGTTTTAGGCTAAGTATGGCACTTTCCGTGGATAGGCCTGCCCTAAACCCGAACTGAGCATCATGTATTTCAACGTGTTCCGAAAGGCAGCCAGTCAACACACCGTCAAGCACAATGCTTGCTCATTTATTATTAGAATTTATTAAAAAAGATTTTAACCCGTATCGGATTGCAGTAAGAACTATTATCGCTCATACCGACTATACGATGAGTTTATTCAAAATTACCAGGGCATTAATAAAAACATATATCGATGTTTTGTCAAGTAAAAACCGTGCAAAGCATGGGCAAGTTTCTAGTTATTTATATTAAAAAGGAACACCAATCATCAGAACTAAGTTATGTTCTTATAACTAACTATTGTGTTCCTGCAGTTACGTGCTCACGCGAAGCACAGTTAATTAAAGGAAACAGCTCACAGCGTGCACGTAGACGCACGTCAGCGATCCATCACTGGACATGCACTGCGAGGTCTTCTTCATTTAAAGTGGAAGAATTGTAGCTAAATATAAGGAGGGAAATTGTGTTATGGTGACGTCGGTAACGGGTAATAAGCCCAAATTGTAATGCTAATAAACTCTCATGTCATAGGGTCCGAGTACACCTCTCCTTTTTAAGTAAATTTCTCGCCGACTGGTCGACACTTTACGAGACCGGGTCGTTTTTTGGCCCAAGAATTAACATTGCCATTCAACGTGGCAATGCTGCCAGTCTTCTGGGCACTTTTTTGGATGACAGCGATACGAAAGAGTACTTCGACGCCTAAGTGCCCTTCTGATTTTGTATTTATTTCGATTTAGTGAGTAATTTAATTTAGTATCTAGTGTAAATATAGTTAGTGTGTTAAGTAATGTTAAAGTTATGTAAATGAACCAATAAATTAAGAGATTTTGAATATAATAAATACAAATCTAATGTGCTAACTAGAAATTGACACCGTTTTATTTTCCTGTGATTTACCTACACCCTTATCAGGTTGGACAAACTGGCTGCCGAAGTCAAATCGTACAGATTTCGTTTTTATATTAAGCGAGTTCAAAAAGAGTATTTCTACTCTTTTTGAACTCGCTTAATATAAAAACGAAATCTGCGTTCGCGATTCATTAGAATGTTTTATCGAACTTGGCACGGAACCCTAAAAGAGGAAAAAACACAAAGGGAGATCTTTCTGCGCCAATCTACTTAATTCATACCTACCATATTCAGTGCAACTTGGTGAGCAACATTTAGCTAATTCATAAAGTTGTTTTTTCCCGTCAGCTGAAGAACCTATGCAATTTTATCATCATCTGTCTAGCTTTTTTCCAGATTATGTTGGGGTCGGCTTCCTGTAACCGGATCTAGCGGAATACCAGTATTTTATATGGAGCAACTACCTATGAGACCTCCACCACAAATTACTGGATAACACGATAGCCCTTGATAAGACTGGATGTCGCACTTTCGGCCTTCTGACAACCCGTAATGACTGTCAAAGATTTACGAATACAAACAGCAGGGAGCTTTCCGAAGCACGGACGGGTCTTAATATGTAAAAATGGTCACCCATCCACTGACCAACCGCGGCAAGCGTAGCTTAACCTGATCGATCGACCCATTCGGCTATTATTACGTAGCTACAAGAACCTACCCAATCTGTTGAAAACCATAATATAAAGTACCATTTTATTCCGATATCCCACCTAGCAACACACTATTCTAGTCACAACAGAAATAATAAAAGATATTTTCATTCCCACAAACTGAATAAGGGTTTCCACCTAAACATTATTAACCCCAGTGCCTCGGGCGCCTTTCTATCATCGGGTGTTAAGAGATAAGCCCTGCCACGCATTCTGTTCAACGTGATAATCGTTTGTGACAACCCTAAAGCGTTCGATAGCTCGTATGTACCTACACGCTCGTTTCGTGTCGCTGAAAGAATATTACTATTTTTGTAGGTACTTTGTAGGTTAAGTACTCAATTTTAAAATCGTTTTTCGTTGATGTAACGATTAGATTCGGGTTTTACCAGATTTTCATACGTAATATAATTTATTATTGCCTACCAGAAATTACGAGGGTAAATCGCATATGTTACCCAAAAAGCAACCAAGCTCAAATGAGACTGCGCCAGATAAGTTTTCCGCATGTGGGATGCATTGTGGCCTAAGACCACCGCAGCATGGGTCCCTGAAAATGTCCAACGGCATCGGGGACGCGCAGGCGTAGATGGCGGAACAAACTTGATGCTCATTTGAGGAATTGGTCCATATTGGCTCAGGATCAAATTGAGTGGAAATCGAAAGAGAGGCTACTGCCCTGCATTGGGACAATACAGGCTTATTATTATATTAGTAGCTGTGCCCTGTATGTGTGTTGTACTCCTTAAAAAATCAGTTATATGCCAGTGAAAGTCCCATTGAAATCGGTCCTGGCGTTTTGGAGATTAGCAAGAACAAAACGACAGACGGACAAATTGAATGTTTGTTTTTGTTATAAGTACCGATACATTTACCCCCATATTTATAAACGTTACTTAAAGTTAAGTAATGATTAGCATCTGTTTAACCATACATTTTGACGTTTAAACATCTCTTAACTTTAATCAACGATTATAAATAAGGGGGCAAGTATAAGGCTGACGTTTTGACATCCCAAACTGACACTTCAATTTATACCGGTCTTTGACTTAGATTATGTCTATTCAATATATTTTTGACTTTTCCATCTTCGTTATCGCTAATAGAATGTCACTTTACGCAGGCCTTCAGGTCCCTTCTAACGTCTAGAATTGCCTCACCGTATTGAAATTCATCTTTAACAAAACCAATAAATAACATGAAACTGTGTTTGAAACTTATAAATTAAGGCCACGTTCAACCGCTGCGTTGAACCTATAATATTTTATATGTCTAATGGTGCAGTCGCAACGTATTGTGCCAGTCAGACGGCTGATCGATGTTCCCGTGTTGTACATTGTAAATTGCAATGCTTTTACAATCGTGATGTGTCATCGGATGGTGTTAAATTGTGATAGTGTGGTGTAAAAGTGCCTCTATGTATTAGAGAGAAAGAAAATCCATTATTATACGCTAGGTGATAATAACTATTTGTCCTTTGGCATTATACTATATTTAATTAGGTTATTACTGAATAGCCTTTTTTTTACACAGCACGTTAAAAATTAATTTTGATTAAGCTTTTCTGCCCATTCAGCATGTTACCAATAATGTTAATACACTTTTTCGACCCGCACATTTGTTCAACAGTAATAAAGTACATTCTGTCACATTTAAAAAAAAGTAGTTAGGTGCCTTCTGAGCAGGTATATCATAAAAATATTCCATCAAAAAAAGAGAGGAATAGGAATGAATTATACATTTGTATTTTTTATGGCACTAACATATCTCAAAACTTTAAAAGACGACAGCCTAAGTATTCATGCCAATAAATAACATCATGAAACACGAGAAAAATTTACGATCAATACAATAGAACCCACGTTGAAAAATGAAATTAGTGAATTTACAAGGACTAGTTGAGGCAACCCTGGTCTGCATTTAATTAATTAAATTTCTAAAATAAAAATTCTTTTGAAAGAAACACTTGGTTTCACTTAATTTTAATAGTGGTGAAATAATTACATTTAATCTACTGTTATCCCCGACACATATCTTCGTAATTTCATTTTAAAGTAGCTCATATATTTGCAAAAATTTTGTGCGCGTCTGATGCTGGTGAAATTATAATTAAATTAAAAATGTTAATGCAATTAAGAGTGCAGCGTGGCCAGATGTATGTTAATGTTTAATTTTTTATTACTTCACAGCTGGCGTGTAGAAAGTTGTAATGTTGCTGTGTGAATACAGGAATTTAATTATATTTTATGTAAAATTAAAACTGTTACAATAATTTTAGAACTTACGGTTTAAAACATGGACTAGGCAACAACTGGCATTGACTGTGTAACAACTCAGTACTACCAAAGCAAGGACAACCTTCACAAAGGGGTTAGGATATGGATTGCTAAGATCACCGGTGTGAATGTGGCGTCTATCCACAGACAATGGGTCACCCCCATCTTTCATACGTGAAGACCTAATGACTGCGAAAAGGATTCGAGTTGCTGAGTTAAGGGCCATACAAAAAACACTACTTATTATTTTTTTGGCGTTGCCATCGACACGCTAAGAGGACGACTAATTGTGTCCAGCAAAGTATAGAAAGGTATACTTTCGTAAATTATTATTAATCTGTAGCTCATTAGGTAAAACGAAAAGAAAAAAGAAAAATTGCTTATTCTGAACAAAATAAATGCACATTAAAAGGAACATACATAAACAGATTCAATAAAAATCTCCATGAAACCACATTATCCAAAATTTTAAGCTTGTATTGAGTAAATGCATACTTAAGTCACAAAAAAAAAACTTTAATCTAGAAGCACGAGAAACAGGGTGTAAAGTTCACTCATATTCTATAGAAAAGGGTGGAAGCCTTCGATTAGACGGTTGTCGTGTCTGGTGGGCAACTGCCTAACGAATTGGCATCTTGCAGCTCAACCTAGGAGGTTATCGGCTGCTAACCGGACTTGCCTGTGGCTGCCTCAATAAATCAAAGGCTCCAGGTTGGGCGCCAATGTGACGGAAAGGGTTTAAATGGGGGCAGAAATGAGACCACGTAACCTTGTCAACATAAAGAAAATGTATTCATAAAAATAAATAAGAGTAATGGGGTAGGTAAGTCTATGGTCACAAGATTCCCTTAATTCCCTTAGGAGTAGCGCAGTAGGTACTTTCCTGGCTCAGCCTAGTATGACGATGACCTCAGCGGTTGTGCCACGCTGCAGACGCCAAGAATGGTGACGGTCGACGGTTGGTCGCGCCTGACCCGTAGATAAATCAACGTGCTCGCGTGGGTAAATATTAGTATAATATTATTACCCTGCACGGAGCATGACGGCAGTGCCAAATGCTTCCAGTTAGTGGCCCGTAAGTTAGTGTATGGATGACACTGATAACGACGGATGTTAGCCGGAAGTTGAGAGATGTAATCCGGAACTTTGGACCCCAGTATGGGGTTACGAAAACACAGAATTTAATAGGGTTGACTAATATGAGTCACTGAAAACTGTTGCCTGCTTTAGACTTAAAAAAAATATGAAGACGGATGTGAGATCCAAGCGATTAGGGTTCAAATGCACGTGAGTTTCCTCCTGTATGTGCTGTATGCTTCGAATGTGCTGGTCACCCCGTGAGTGGCATGATGATTGCGGTGTCGCAAAGGTTAAACGAGGGTGAACGTTCTCATTCACCAGCTAGGGCAGTGACGATTGATGTTGGGACGTTGTATTTGCATATACAAGTTGCGCGGTAAACATTCCTGTAAGTCTGATTCGTGGTTCACATGTACCGTTGTAGATTCCGCTACATTTAAAAGTGACAGTCATTATAGCCTTCGAATTCAAAACCACAAAAGCGACAATACGGTTATTTTTACGTCTTAGGTAGACGTAACGTCAAAAATTACAAATCCTAATCACAAATCTAAGACATAATTTTAAAAAATCGCGTGAATTCGCATCGTAACGTGATGAGACGGACTGCAATATTTTTTTCCTTTCTAAATAATATATTACAAGAGATAGCCGGAGAAGCAGCCAGCTTGTTTTAAGGCTGTCTCCACATAAATCCTCCGTTACCAGTTTAACTGCCCGAACAAATTGCTGTGTCTACAATTTTCTGAATCCAGTTTTTCAGTGTCCGATTTCTTGAGGATTAATATTCGTTTTTCGTTTGTTTTGTGAGTTTAAGTGAGTTCCGTGCTATTTTTATATTGCGTAGTGTCATAAGAGGCTCATACACCAGCATTAGATATATACCTATGAGGAGTATTTTGATTACGTAACTTGCTGCTTCCTGCGACTTCGCCCGCGTGGTTGCCGGATATTATCCCACGGGAACGTGCTACTGGGATAAAAAGCTTTCTATGTTTCCGTATAAGCAGCTATCTGCCAGTGAGAGTCCAGTCAAAATTGGTCCAGCCGTTTCAGAGATTAGCCGGAAAAACAGTCACACAAAAACGAAAAAAAACTTTTTTTTTGTTAAATAGCTGAATTTGCTTTCATAATAATGGGTATATACCTCTGCCCAACCTTTCGGGGAAACAATGCGTGATATTATGCTATGTTAAAATAATAATACATTTAGTAAAAAGCTGTTATTTTGACATAACAAACAGAAACTTCCATTTTATTTATTTGGATATATATTTGTATGGTGTGCATGTTTATACGAAAATAACAAGTTACTACATAGCAACTACTTACAAAAACATGCATAGTTACTTAGTTCACCTTCTATCTCTAAAGATCTTTGTATCCAAACAAGCTTTTAACAAAATCGATACAAACTGATTATGCCCGACCTAAAATACTTCAATTTCACAAGACTTTGTCATCAAGAAAATACACAAAGGATAATCGTCGCGACTGTACAATAATGATACTGAAATCGAACATTCGTGTTGAGCAGTACGTAGGTACAGTAAGGTACAGCGCTGTTTGCTTGCCAACACTGTAATTATTTTAAATCACTAACAATTTTGTGTCCGTCACGCAATCGTTGCGTGATGTGGACTTGAGAACATCGATGTGCCTCGAAGATTTAACTGAACATTGTTGGTTACTGAGAAATTGAGGTTCTTGATAGCGTTTATTTGTAGCCTTTGCTGCCAACGTTACTCACCTATAGGCACACGAACGAAGCCCAAGTTTCTAAATACTTACAATAATAGTTTACCATAGCTGAAAGAGGCAATTTTTAAGACGATATTTACATACAATTTATTCATAAACTTGCAGCTTTTTCCAATGGGGGTAGGTAGAAACTACAGAACAACACCTGCAATGATACTGACATATTCCTTTTGCCTCGTGGAAATGCTTGGAGGGAACGCCCGAGGAGGACATATGATGGTGTTGTTCTTCAGAAAGGCTACCTGCGTAGTACTCGCTACAGGCGTGCTTGTATGCCATATGTATGAATGTAGATAATATTTAATGTAGTTCAATCACAGTTATTCATAATATTGGCAATTGTTTGTCTACAGTCGCTCCATGTAAAATACTGGTATTTCGCTGATTCTGCGTAGACTGGAAGCTGACCCCAACATAGTGTGGAAAAGACTAGACAGATAGTGATGGCTTGTTTGTTTACACATTGGTTTTATAACACCGGACACAGTTACTACAAACGATAAATATGATTAATTTTGTAAATGTCAAACCTAGACTTGTGGCTAAGTACAGCCACATGGGTCGATAGATCAGATTAAGCACCATTTGTTAAGCTTGGTGCGTGAATGGGTTACTATCTTTACATATCCTTTCGTGCCCCGGAAAGCACGGTAATTCGTAGGTCCCGGCTGGCATTCGTGGATCTTTGGCAGTCGTCAGAAGCCCGAAAGCCTGTCAACCAGTCTTACTCAAAGAGTACTGATTACCCAGTAACTGGGTTGTGGGCGTCAGATAGGCAGTCGCACCATGTAAAATATTGGTATTCAGCTGTATCCGGTAAAACTGGAAATTCAACTTAGTTGGGAAAAGGCTCGGCAGATTGGTTAAAAAAACACATTTACTTTTCAAACATAAATTAAGTTTTAAAACCAGTTGAGGTTGGTGATTCCCATCTGACTACTATGAAAAGAAAGACCGAAAAAAGCTAAGAAATAAGAATCTCTTTTAAAGTCCAGATATTTTCTTGGTCATAGGAGGATCATTGAGATAAGTGTCTGAGATGATCATCGATTATTTACAGCACCTCACCCATAGGTGACAAAACCCAAAACACTTTAATCAAATCATTCTATCCATTGTCATCATCATTTCAGCCGAATGACGTCCACCGATGGACATAGGCGTCCCCCTAGCTCCATCACTAGAACTGGTTCTGTGCTTCCCGCATCACTATCATTCTATCTATACTAACTCCAAACACACAAGATTCAAAATAACATGAACATCAAGTAACTTGTGTCTTCACAACAAAATGGTGTACTAAGTTAGTTGGAAAACTTACTGTTAGTGACGCGCTGAAGTTTGGTGGTGTATTGAGTAAAGACGACAATAATTACGATAAGTTCGAGTGGGTATGTATCCGAACTCAGATGTGAAGTAACCTATCAATAGCTATTCTTGCTTTATCTATTCACTGACCCCCCCCGAGTGGGTTCCCGCATTGTCGTTGCGGGGGGGCTCAGTAACCGTGGATTCCGGCCACGGTGAAGCCAAGAGGAACCCAAAGGTGGGGCCGCTCGTCAGGGCTTTTGCCTCAAAGCCGACGACGTAGCGGCCAAAAAGTAGGTTGCGGTGAGGTGCACCGCAACTGAGGTGGGCCGCGATGTCGAATGGGAGGCATCGCGGCTGAGGGTTACGGGCTGCGGTAGAGGAGGAGTGCCGGTGCTTCTGAGCAGCGCTCTTCCCTTCCGTGGCCTGGACGGGGCCGCCACCGTTTGATGGCGGACGCGGTGGGGCCGCAGGGGAAGAGGAGTGTCGGTATAGCGTCAGCCGCTCTCCCTATCCCCTGCGGCCGAAAAGTGGTAGACGGGACGGCGCGTTATGTTCCACACGCGCGCCGTCAAAGATGTCAGCAACCACCGGTGGGGTCCGCAAGGGCCGATGCCTGCCAGGGGTGCGGGTTTGTTCGAAAGAGATACCACGGCCCCTGGCATACGGGCTACTGAGGGAACACGGGTGGGTTTTAGTCAGTAAAAGTCTGACACGCCCTTCTGCTCTACTCAGCAGGAGAAGTCATTTGATGATTTCCCACCCAAAAAAAAAAAAAAAAAAAAAAAAAACTATTCACTGACCGACCCATTGACAATTCAAAAGTGACTGTAAGTGGTTTATCCTACTAATATCTTACTTCCTACTAATATATATGTCGGAGGGTGTACTCGGAGAGTTGATTGTTGGTTTCAACAATAATGCTTACTAAAAATATTTGTTAAATCCTAATTTAATTTAATTTGTTTTCATACATTTTGATATTGTCTAAACTTGTACTAATTTCTTTAAAAGTTAATATTTTGTAATAAGTTTTACGTAGCAGAGGCTGCAGAGGTACGCCTCGAGCGGGGTCGAGGCGCCATCTTGACTCAGATTTCGCGCATGCGCGGGAGACGTTAGCGGAGCGGGAATTTATGACGTTTGGTGGAAAAAGATCGTGGTGGATTTTCTCCATAAGTTTGGAAGGAGTATTGTTTTTATGTGGCAAAGTAAGATTGGTGTCGCGAACCCGCTGCTTTAACATAATTGTTTTGAATAACGTTTAATTGCAAAGTTCAGTGGTTTTAAATATTGTAAAACTTTTAATTACATTTTATGCAACAGTGAATACGTACTTTGTTTTGTGCTAGCATTTACCCCAATGACGCCCACTAAACCTGTGACCACTAATGATGATGTCGAGATGAATAGTGATTCTCCGACATCAGAAGTGGGATCGGTGCAGGCACAAAACGTAGAAAGATCCATTGATGCAAACCATGGTTGGCGCGCTTTGTTTGAGGCGCAACAAAATAGCATGCGCCTTCTTGTAGAGGCGCTACGCAATCCGCCGGCTACTTAAGACAAGAACATCATATTGCCAGCATTCCAACCGGATAATGCAGATACTGACGCAAGAGCCTGACTGGCAACCGCGGTTAAATGCTTGTCGGAACATGATGTACAGGGAAGTAAACTTATTCTCATACTTAGTAAAGCCCTTAGTAAGGTTCAGCCGCGACATGGTTATCCCAGATTGCTTTTACTAGTATGAAGTGGGTGGAATTTAAAGATTTTTTTTCTGTCTCGTTTCGACACTTGCACAGCGACGGTTTTAAAAATGTTTAATGGAAAACCGCAATATGGTGGATGTCTCGCTGCGTATGCAAGCCGTTTATTTACCTCACTTATGTCACGATGGGGTAATATAGGCAAAGAAGAAATGGTGATATCTGTAATACTGGCTCATCTGGGTCAAATCGAACCACGGCTGCAACGTAATATATTTTCTGAAGAAATGTCTACGCGTAGTAAGATGCAACGTGAACTCATGGCATTTTCATATCGTAAGAGAAGTTCTCAAGATATTACGAAGGCTGGTGTCAATACTATGCAAAATAGCAGCAAGCGTCCTAGGTTAAGTTTAGCTTCTACAAAATGTTACGCTTGTGGAAAATTTGGTCATAGATCTTTTGAATGTTTCAGTCGTTCGCATGACAAACAGCAAACAACTTCTTATTCCGATCGCCCCAACACGGCCGAAGCTATGACGAAACCCGGCGTGACGTGTTACAAGTGTGGTACTGAGGGTCACTTGGCATCACGATGCTCGAAAACGACGACTGCAAGCGGCAGCACACAATCTCAGCGTAGTGAAACGAGTGGACGTATGTGGTGTGAAACCTGTCACTGGGGTGATTACTCAATACGGTGAGCAGTTTTCATTTTGCTTTGATTCTGGTGCTGAGTGTACCCTAGTTAAAAAAAAGTATCTCACTAAAACTTGTTGAATTACAATATGCAACTGTTACTCTGATAGGTGTAGGGAAGTCTACCATAAAGTGTGATTTACAAGTTTTATCTCATGTTACTCTATGAGGGGCTTGTGGCTAAATAACAATAGCTGCACGGGTCGATCGGCCAGGTTAAGCTACGCTTGCCGCGGTTGATCCGTGGATGGGTGACCATCTTTACATACCAAGACTCCTCCGTGCCTCGGAAAGCACGTTGGGCCTTTGGTCCCGGCTGTCATTTGTAGATCTTTGAAAGTCGTTACGGGTCGTCGGAAGCCCGAAAGTCTGACAACCAGTCTTACCAAGGGGTGTCGTGTTGCCCAGTAGCAGGGTTGTGGAGGTCAGATAGGCAGTCGCTCCATGTAAAATGCTGGTATTCAGTTGCGTCCGGTTGGACTGGAAGCCGACCCCAACATAGTTGGGAAAAGGCTAGGCAGATGATCTCATGTTACTCTGTGGTCATGACATTCAGATTTTGTTTCATGTTATTCCTGATAATTATCAGAATAACGACATTCTAATTGGACGTGATTTATTAGCCTTAGGATTTTCTGTGCACATGTCGAGTGACAAACTTACTATAAGTAAAAAGTCTTCTCTTGTGAATATTTGCGACGTTGGTAAGGCTGTGGCTGACTTCAGTGATGTGGATACCGACATTGCAGATAATTATAAACCGCAATTAATGAAACTTCTCAGTTGCTGTAGGGACTCTTTTGTTGACGGCACGCCTTCTAGTAGAATAAATACGGGTGAGTTAGAAATTAAACTAATTGATCCTTGTAAAATCGTGCAACGCCGGCCTTATCACTTGAGCACTGAAGAACGGGTAATAGTGCGCGATAAGTGTAGGGAATTATTACCTGCTGAAGTTATTAGACCTAGTAAATCCCCCTTTTCCAGTCCGATACTATTAGTTTAAAAAAACGTGATGGTACAGATCGAATGTGCGTGGATTACAGAGGATTAAATTCTGATACTGTACCTGATCGCTATCCTTTACCTCTTATATGTGACCAAGTTCAAAGGTTAGCAGGCGCGCGTCTTTACTCCTGTTTAGATGGCTAGTGGCCTCTACCAGATTTCTATAAATGTAGAATCGAATTCGATAGAGAAAACCGCTTTTATCACCCCTGACGCTCATTACGAATTCATTGCTATGCCTTTTGGCCTACGCAATGCTCCTGCTGTTTACCAGAGAGCTATTAATACTGCTCTAGGAGACCCAGCACATTCTTATGCAAATGTGTACATGGATGATTTAATAATACCTGCTGTTGACGTAGAGCAAGGCTTAGAAAGGTTACATACAGTTTTGAAGACCCTAAGCGATGCCGGTTTCGCGTTGAATCTGAAAAAAATGCGCTTTCCTTAAGAAGCAGGTCCAATTTTTAGGGTATGAAATATCAGAAGGCGAAATAAGACCCAACCCTCGTAAGATAATCGCGTTAACTAGTTCTCAACCACCACAGACTATCACTCAGCTGAGACAGTTTTTAGGTGTAGCATCTTATTTTCGGCAATTTGTCAATAACTTTTCGCTTAAAATGTCTCCACTCTATCGTCTATTATCTAATAATAATTCTAAAATAATTTGGACCACTGAATATGAAAACATAAGGCAGGATATAATCTCGATATGAACTTCTTCCCCAGTTTTAATGCTTTTTAACCCGGAACTACCTACAGAACTACATACGGACGCTAACAGTGAAGGTTACGGTGCGATCCTCTTCCAGCGAGCTGGAGTAAAATTACATCCGGTCGAGTGCTACAGTAAACGAACAACTCGATATACGAGTCTCGATATCACTGCTATGAGTTAGAGACACTGGCAGTTGTTAATTCAGTCAAGCACTTTAGACATTATTTGTATGGCAGAACTTTTACAGTTGTGATTGATTGCAATTCTTTGAAAGCATCACGGACTAAAGTAGACTTAACCACTAGAGTGTATCGATGGTGGGCTTTCGTTCAAGCTTATGATTTCAATATAGAGTATAGGGAAGGCAAGAGAATGGCCCATGTTGATTTTTTTTTCGAGGAATCATCTCCCTACAGAGATCGTTATCGGTAGTGAAGAAAATAGTTTAGATAAGGTTAACTATGTACGCGCGTAGAAAAAACGCGTCAATATAGTTGAGTTATCTCCAAACAGGTTGCATAAGTTGTTATGTGTAGCTATAAGATAGAGATATAAGAATGGCGAGGTCGCCATTAAGACGATGTGAACATGGATTGTCTAAAAAGGCGAGGTGGCCATTAAGACGGTGTTGAAATGATAGTCTAAGAAGGCGAGGTGGCCATTCAGACGGTGTTGGTATGATAGTCTAAGAAGGCGAGGTGGCCATTTAGACGGTGTTGAAATGATAGTCTAAGAAGGCGAGGTGGCCATTTAGACGGTGTTGAAATGATAGTCTAAGAAGGCGAGGTGGCCATTTAGACGGTGTTGAAATGATAGTCTAAGAAGGCGAGGTGGCCATTCAGACGGTGTTGGTATGATAGTCTAAGAAGGCGAGTTGACCATTTAGACGGTGTTCATATGATAGTCTAAGAAGGCGAGTTGGCTATTTAGTCGGTGTTGATATGATAGTCTAACAAGGCGAGGTGGCCTTTTAGACGATAAACGGGACGGGGCGGTGGCTGTTTCCATATTATGAAGAATACAGATTACATGAGCAAATAATCATTTGACGTGTGTGGTTTGGTGTTAATCTCTACCTAATGAGAATGTATGTTGGTTGAAGTTATTGCGCAGAAAAGAAAACAAACAAGTTGTTTTTTTTTTCTTTATCAGGACTGGTCGAACCATTACTCAAAATGTTGTTTTCTTTTGTTTTATTGATACAGATAACGATGATTCTCTTCCCTCAACATCACACGAGGACGTGTGAAATGTCAGGACGGCCGTGTCGGAGGGTGTACTCGGAGAGTTGATTGTTGGTTTCAACAATAATGCTTACTAAAAATATTTGTTAAATCCTAATTTAATTTAATTTGTTTTCATACATTTTGATATTGTCTAAACTTGTACTAATTTCTTTAAAAGTTAATATTTTGTAATAAGTTTTACGTAGCAGAGGCTGCAGAGGTACGCCTCGAGCGGGGTCGAGGCGCCATCTTGACTCAGATTTCGCGCATGCGCGGGAGACGTTAGCGGAGCGGGAATTTATGACGTTTGGTGGAAAAAGATCGTGGTGGATTTTCTCCATAAGTTTGGAAGGAGTATTGTTTTTATGTGGCAAAGTAAGATTGGTGTCGCGAACCCGCTGCTTTAACATAATTGTTTTGAATAACGTTTAATTGCAAAGTTCAGTGGTTTTAAATATTGTAAAACTTTTAATTACATTTTATGCAACAGTGAATACGTACTTTGCTAGCATTTACCCCAATGACGCCCACTAAACCTGTGACCACTAATGATGATGTCGAGATGAATAGTGATTCTCCGACATATATGTATGTGAAAGTTTGTATGTATAGATGTTTGGATTCTTGGTACTCGTTCACGCAAAAACGGCTGAACGGATTAAGATGAAATTACGTTCATAGTACGTACCTACGTTCCCGTAGGATTATTTTTGACCTCCACACGGCCGAAGCCACTAGCCAAAGCTTATAAATTTATTAATCACTAGCTTTTGCCAGCGGCTTCGCCCGCGCGAACTTTCATCCCCCATTTAACTCCCTTAGGGGTTGAATTTCGAAAAATCCTTCCTTATTCCTTGTCTACATTATAAAGGAAACCTCTGTGCAAATTTTCAGCTTTCTAGGTCCAATGGTTTAAAAGGCTGGGCGTTGATGAGTCAGTCAATCAGTCAGTCAGGACTTGTCTTTTTATTTATATAGATTTACGTATTGTTTAAATTTTAAAAAAAAATTACGATACATTTCACAAATGTTAAAACACGCTGTGAACGTTTGTAAGCGCAAGAGCTCTCAGTACCGTCTGTGACAATTACTAGGTCGGAAGTGGGTGTGCGTGTGTATTTGTCATTATTTTATTATGCTGACGCTATTAGTCTTTACGAACACATTCACAGGTAATGTGGCTATATATCTTGTGTAGGTTCAAGGTTACAAGCGATACTATCACTTTACCATCAGATATTCCGCAGGATACGGAGACGCCCTGGGCGTCGGGAATCCCAGGCCGATTTCCGGCCACCGTAGGCATGAGCTTGCGGACGGCGAGTAATGGGTAGCTCGCTGTCCGGTAAGGACCAAGCCCAAGTCGACGGCGCGTTGTGTTTCACGCGCGCCTCAAAGAGATGTCAGCACAAAAAATTATGGGCTGGCCTGCCAGGGGTGCGGGTTTGTTCGAAAGAGACACCACAGCCCCTGGCATACGGGCTACTGAAGGAACACGGGTGGGTTTTAGTCAGTAAAAGTCTGACACGCCCTCCTGCTCCACCCAGAGCGGAAGAAGTTATTTGATGATTTCCCACCCAAAAACAAAAAAAAATATAAAAACCATCAGATATTGTGGTAGTCAACATACTTGTTAACACAAAACAAAACCAAAATACTCGTACCATGTTGTCATAATGTTTTTTTTTTTTTACAATGGTGACTGCATTGTAACAAAAACATTATATGACACCTTTTCCAGTTTTATTTGCTGATGTTCTGTGTTCCCCTCTACAGAAGACTTTGGATACAATCATAAACAAAACTTTATTTAAAAATAAACTGACGAATAAATTACTCAACCGCAAAAAATTACTATATTTGAGTTGGCGTTGACTCAAATCAGTAATTTACATTAATTTAGTAGCTTAGTTAGACTATAAGGTTAAATTTTTGCTATTCTAGATAATTTTTTCGTCAATTTAACTGTTTATAAAAAAGTTTTATTGGATAATTGTTTCTACACTTAGGCTTGTAAAAAAAAAATACCGAACGAAACGCACCGAAAACCAAACGAAAAATCTACTCAACATAAAATATTATGCATGGTCATACATTTTATTTACGTCCCTATTTTGTTTTGCGTAGTTCCAAAATAGAACTCTTTGGTAAAGGTGTATATACCTACATAGTCTATCGATTTTCAATTACCCTCCAATTATGGAACCTTTTTATCGTGTGATTTGTGTTTCCTTATTTTCTTGTAGGTAATTTATGTAACTACAATTTTGAAGGTAATTTTCTGATAAAGACTTTCGAGTTTTAACAAGCGTTATGTAGGTGTTTACATTTTTGATTAGTTTGTTGTTTGTGTACCTGCCGCAATAAACTGTAATATAGGCAGAATAACTGTCAATAGTCATCATCTACCTAGTCTTTTCCCAACTATGTTGGGGTCGTCTTTTAGTCTAACCGGATGCAGCTCAATACTAATAGCAACTGCCTAATTGACCTCCACAACCCAGTTACTGGGTAACACGATAACCCTTAGTAGGAATTTCGGGGTTGTGACGACCCGTAAATATTGTCAAACATCCACGAATGGCAGCCGGGACCAACGACTTAATGTGCTTTTCAAGGCCGGAGAAAGATGGTCACTTATGCTCGGATTGGTAGCTTGACCTGATCGATCGACCCGTATGACTGTAATCATTTAGTTGCAAGCGCCTCAGGTAACAGTCAATAGTATAAAATGGAATTCAAGTAAATAGTATTGCGTTGTACCACCCAGGACTTTTTATTTGACTTCCAATTCAATAATTTTCACAAGAACGTGAAAAATCCGAGCGAAACTGTGACATCATTCGTTTATGAAATTGTATAACGTCTTCTTGCCACTTTGCTACACTTTGGTACATGTATTGTAGAAAGCAGAACTGAATCCACAAGTTAATAAACAAAGAATATTTTAATAAGCCCATTAGCTATTTCTGTATCATAGTTAGAAGCACGCCGGGTGCGGCAATTACGAACATATTTACGACTTAATAACAGCCCGTGTGAAGGAATAATTAAAACTAATCCTTCTAGTGCAGGTTTTTAAATTAATTCAGTTATTCAATAGGCTGAGAAAATAGTTATGATAATAGTAGGTTATTCTTACATGAAAAAAGATACTAGCGAAAGGCGTTACTCTGAGATTGTTTTTCATTCGTAGGCTTTCGCTTGTACTAGTTTAGTACCCACACGGTATGTCTCTACTGTTTTTAATATTACGTATTATCTTCTTCCCAAAAACTTAATAATACTGAAGCTTTCAATATACAAATACAAAAATATGGATTCGGTTTTCATCCAAAATAATATATTTATTTAAACGAAGGTTGAAAATTCCTTTGAAATATTCATTAATATTTTACGTCGTAGTGTATTTCTTTCATCGCGCAATCGATCACAGTCGATAAGATCTTAACAATTGCGTCTAAATAATTGTGAACCTTAGAACTTTAAAATAAGGTGTGAAGTAGATTGCATTCAATAAAATAATATAAGCTATACTAGTTCTTATTCTAACTGTAAAACACTTTAGAGATATTTCATATATTGGTAAAAAAAGTAGGTACCTAGGTAGTGTGCTTGATCTTGTAGGTATTTATATTTGAACTTAAAAAAAAAAAACAGTAGTTTAATAAGGGTCATCTGATTAAATTTAAGTCAAAGGCTAATGCTTGCTAATGTTTATACGTTAGACAGTAAAAATTTGTTTTCAAGATTATTCTGATTTTTTTATTGTTTTTAATTATATATTTTTAGAATCTTGTGTTATACAGGGTGGGAGGGACATCAATGCGCAACCTGAAACCATGAACACATGATTCTAGACTGCATAGCGTCGAAAGTTTTAAAGTTATTAATAAAAACTCTGTAGTTTCATAGAAAACTGCATTTGTTTTAATAATCGACGAAAATTTTCAACGCAAGGTTCAGAATCTTGGAATGAATCCGTAGTTTCAGTTTTTCTTACGTTTTTTCCAATTTGCAGGTCAGTGCCAGGTTGCATGTTGATCAAAATGTGATTCGCGATCGCAACTCGTATGAATGAATTTACAGAATTATAATCTTTAAAATCTTCGAAACAACCATATATGTTCATTTAATTACATGGAATGACTATTTTATTAAAAAGCCATTCAATGGAATTCGCAGATTAACCTTGAGCTTCCACCTAAATGAATAACACATTTTGCTCATCAAAAAGTAAATTCTTATCCAAAAGTTAATGTGCTATCAAAATTAACGAATGAAGCGGTACACTTTAACTAGTGCAAAGCTCGCGTGACCGCCCACCGTTCATTTATAGATCCCAATCACAAAATGAGATGTAACTTATTTGCTAGTTTTGATAAAAGCTAAAAAACTGCCTGAAAATTTAAGATCGCTTAATCAAATCGTAAGTCGTAAAATATTCGTGGGCACACGCGATAGAGATCAGATTTTTTGGAACTGATGTTTTAAATGTCGAAATTGAGTGAGTTATAAATAAAATACGTATAATATTTGGTTGGGACACTGAATGAGACATAATAAAAGTTTTAGACTCGAAAAAACTCAAGAATAACTCGCCCGATTGTAATGAAGCTTTGGTAAGTTTTTGTGTAGGTACGGTAAAAGGCTACAAAGTAAAAAATAACTTTAAGGGTCCAGTCGCGGGCTCGAACTCACTGGTGGGCCTGGCTAAAAAGCACGCTGTCTCACCAGGCTTCGAGTCCGACAGAGGTAGTATCAGTGTTGAGCAATTAGTCGATAGTCTACACGCACAACATTATTGAGTGAGCCGCAGGATCAGTTACAGTAAAACAGGCGCGTAAAAAATTAAGAAAAGTCCTTCCCAATCTGTCAACTTTCTTTTATAGTTTTTCAACTTTTTTACAAAAGAATAAGTTTCATGTTCAACTGGAAAAAATTGACAGTTTGGGATAAACTGATGTGCTTACGTCTGTACCTGCCCCACACCAATTCGAAATTTCATCTTACAAGGGGTCCAAATAATGCATATTTATGAGATAGCAGCAATCGCGGTTGATTTGTTGTAATTTTTTGAAGAGTTCCGTTGTTTGTCTCCGAAAAGCATCATCAGACCTGTATGAAATTTAAATGGGACCATTTCGGAATAAACCGATTTCGAAAAAAAAAACACTAATCGGTCTATACAGGATAAGTTTTTATCCAGTGCGCAAATTTTAACCATGAATTCAGCATATCATTCTAGACCCCCTACCGCAGAAATTTTTCGCCGGCTATACAAAAAAAAAACAGCTGTTCCATACATTTTGACCGCGTAGGTATTACACTTTTCTATGAAACAGCTGTTTTTTTTTTGTATAATCGGCGAATTATTTCTGCGGTCGTCTAGAATGATATGCTGAATTCATGGTTAAAATTTGCGCACTGGATAAAAACTTATCCTGTATATGACGGAGTTATGCCCGTACCTCCACCTAACTCCTTACCGTTAAAGAGTTGTACCTTCCTTCATCAGCTCAGCGTCATGAGATGATGATGACCATACGCAAATGTCTCAATAGCTTTAGAAAATATATGACCAACATTGTTAATACCTACAACATTTGAGGGTTGCCCTCGATTTTCCTGAGATTCCATCATCAGATCCTGACTTGGTGCCAATGGAACTACCTCAGGAGTATACTCTTTCAAATAAAAAAAGAATTTTGAAAATCGGTCCACAAATGGGGGGGGAATCGGTGAACATACATAAAAAAATAAAACAAAAAACTTTTACCAAAAAAAATTGACCGCCGAAAAAAACTGAAAAGCTAAAAATAACAAACCTTTTTGATTAACCTCAATTTCGGAAGTCGGTGACTTCGGATATGTATTTGAATTTTATGTCACCGACTTTCGAAATTAGTTATTGAGGTTAATCAAAAAGGTTTATTATTTTTAGGTTTTCAGTTTTTTCGGCAGTAACATTTTTTTGTTAAAAAGTTTTTATTTTATAAAAAAAATTAAGGCTACCAATGGCTACCAACCATCTACTAATTACTACATGCTTAATTTTTTATTACTTTTTGTAATACACAACTCGGTATTAAAATCTGTGAGTCACAATCAATCATCCCCTGTTTTCGTACCCTTAGGGTTTTTTTTTTCGAAATTTATATGGGACTAATTTTTTCCAATAAAAAAGAATTATCAAAATCGAACTACTCTGTAAGCAGTTATGCGTGGTTTTACAATACAATCAGCGAGTGAACAATCAATCATCCCTGTTTTCCCACCCTTAGGGTTAGATTTTTTTTTCTAAATTTTAATGGGACCAACTTCGGGGTATACCCTTTTCAATAAAAGAAGAATTACCAAAATTGAACTACCTTGTGAAAAGATATGCGTGGTCATACATAAAAAAATAATACGCGTCGAATTGAGTGACCTCCTCCGTTTTGTCGTCGGTTAAAAATACGCACAGTCGAACATAGTACCTATTTTTTTAAATCGGTTAAAATAATGAAAAAGTCGTTAGTGCTTTATAAAAAAGGAGAATTATACTTCGTATCTCTCCCGAAGATGATTACAGTTTACATGCAGCAGCACGCGAGTTGATGCTGTCCTAATCACACTTTTAAAGCTATTTAAATGCTTTTAGAATTTATTTTGAAATAAATAAATATCAGAAAAAGGCATTGTATTGACTATTTTCCCCACGGACTGCAACCCGCCATCACCGTCGCAATCCTTGACTCATTACGTGATTCAGTGTTGTCCGACTCACACGTAAATTTGTTCGTCCGGTAATAACCTTCATTGCTTTACACTATGGGAAAAAGAAAGCGATCTGGTAAGGACGATAGTGACAGCGTCGAAAAACTACTAAAAAAAGTGAAAAAATTGGTTAAAAAACGAAGAAGAATCTCCTCTTCGTCATCGGAAAGTGAACCAGCGTTATCTCCTTCGCACTCAATACCGCACGATTTAACCAGTGATCTAGAACCACAAGGTAAGCGAATAGACAAATACCCACACATTTTTGTTCTCGTCTACCGCCTGGAGACTGCACAATACAATTATCGTGGTATTAATATCCCGACGTGTACCGTGTGTGCCCAGTTATTTAAGTGTCATAAAATGAATATAATTCATTGTGCTATCCCGACGTTTATCGTGTGTGGATACTATGACCGTCATACGTAGGGATACCTACAACACAAACTATAATATCCCGACGTATATCGTGTGTGGATGCCATATATGCGTTGTTATACGTTAGTGTCCTAAAATGAATGTATTCATTGTGATATCCCGACGTTTATCGTGTGTGGATACTATGACCGTATACATGTGCCTACATACGATACCAACTTAAACATCCCGACGTGTTTATACGACGTGGTTATACCCACCTATAGCAGGTACATATAATTATGTTTTACCTCTTTGTAGATGAGATCCCAACCACTGAGGTACCATTAGAAGGCGAAGGAATAGCTGATGAAAATCCTGATGAACTAGACCCGGATATCTTGCAATTATTAGGTTCAGACCCTACATTAAACAAATCGTTTGGAGATGATTTACACAAGGATTTGGCATCGCGGTGGAAACACATTTTAATTAACGGTCTCACTAAAGAGGAAAAAGTCGATCTCCAAAAACAGTATCTACCTGCTGAGAATTGCATATACATGAAAGCGCCTATGCTAAATCCTGAGTTAAAATCGGCACTGTCTGATCCCAACATTAAAAAAGACTCGTACAGTGAGCAGAAACAAAATCAAATGTCCAGCTGTATCTCGGCGATTGGTAAAGCATTGAATATAGCTTTGTCACAAACCGAAAACCTTCCACAAGAGGTTATAAAAACACTCAGTGATGCAGGGCGGCTGATGTGCGATACGCACTATAGAGAATCTCTGTCTAGAAGATTCACTATCATTAATGCTATAAGTAAACAAAAGAGAGAAATAATTAAAAATACTAAAATAGACCATTATTTATTCGGCTCCAACTTGTGTGATTATCTTAAATCCACCAAGGCCATAACAATGTCTGCCTCAGAGCTGAGATTCACCGCAAATAGTGGGAAATTCAACCAACAGCGTAATCAGCCGAACACTTCTACATTTCGTCAAACCGGTGCTTTAAACGCACGGGGGGCGCCGCGGGCACCAGCCGCCGAGCCGCGAGCGTACCACAACCAGACTCGGCGCCAGCCACCGCCGCCGCCGCCGCCACGGGACCATCGCCGCGCGCAGACAGCCACGCGCGCACGGATGGCCAACTACTCAGCGCGACGCCGCTAACCATTTCATCACAGGTAGATAACAATAATGTACCTACAGCGGGCCGATTACAACATTACTTTTATGAATGGAATCGTATTACTAATGACAAAACTATTCTGTCTTGGATTAAAGGATATCAAATACCATTCCTTTGTGAACCACATCAGACAAGCATACCTAAAAGGTCGTACACGCTCACTGAAACTAACATAATCGATCATTGCATTTCTGAGCTATTAGAATCAGGTTTTATTTCCCAATGTAGTCCTTGCGAAAAACAATTCATTTCACCTATATTTACAGTACCTAAGCACAATGGAAAACATCGTTTCATTCTTAACTTAAAACAATTAAATAAATTCGTTCATGTTGATCACTTTAAAATGGAAGACTATCGTACAGCTATAAAATTAATAGATCAAAATTGTTATATGGCAAGTATAGACTTAAAAGACGGCTATTTTTTGGTCGCAATTGCCAAAAGCGACCGGATTTACCTTCGTTTTAGTTGGAACTCAGAAAAGTTTAAGAATCAATTGTTCGAATTTAACGTTTTGCCCTTTGGACTCTGTACAGCACCCTACGTGTTTACTAAATTACTGAAACCTGTATTACATTATTTACGTTCATTAGGTCACCTATCAGTAAACTATAAAGATGATTTTTTATGCATCGGTAATACCTATAAAAGCTGTCTTAATAACGTAGAAGCGACAAGAGAATTACTAATAAAATTAGGATTTTTAATTAATGATGTTAAAAGTAAAATTAACCCAAGTAGAAAATGCCTTTTCCTGGGTTTTATATTCGATTCATGGAATATGTCCCTAACATTACCTACTGAAAAGAAAAACCGCATAAAATTGATGTCAAACAAGTTGCTACTGACAAACAAATGCACAATTAGAGAACTTGCTAGATTTACAGGTCTGTTAACTTCAGCATGTCCCGCCGTTAAATACGGCTGGTTATACACAAAACTCTTAGAAAGAGAAAAATTTCTAGCACTAAATTATTCTAACAATTACAATAAACACATGACATTACGAGATAACATAAAAAATGATTTAATTTGGTGGAAAGAACACATTGACTCCTCATCTTGTTCCTTTCAAACAAATGATTATACGATTGTTATATTCAGTGACGCTTCAATGACTGGTTGGGGCGCAGTTTGCAACAACCAAACAGCTCATGGACATTGGAATCATTCCCAATTATCATTACACATAAATACTCTTGAATTACTTGCAGCTTTTTATGGCCTAAAAATCTTTGCATCTCACCTTAAATGTTGCAATATCTTACTCAGAATTGACAATACTACAGCAATTGCCTATATAAACAAAATGGGAGGCATACAATTCACGCATCTAAATAACATTGCACGAGATATATGGCAATGGTGTGAAAAACGCAGTATACATGTTTTTGCATCTTATATCCAATCCAAAGAAAATTTATTAGCAGATTTCGAATCTCGTCAGTCGTATAATACTGACACGGAATGGGAACTAGCAGATTACGCATTTAGTCAAATAAAAATTTCATTCGGTACTCCACAATTCGACTTATTTGCAAGTATTCAGAATCATAAATGTTACAAATATGCTTCGTGGAAATTAGATCCAAATTCCGAAATTATCGATGCATTTACATTTAACTGGAAACCATTGCAATTTTATGCTTTCCCTCCCTTTAGTCTTATCCCAAAAGTTCTACATAAAATTAAAAATGACAAGGCAGAAGGAATAGTAGTGGTGCCATATTGGCCAACCCAACCGTGGTATCCAGTCTGGTTAAAATTACTAATTTCGAAAGTACTGTACTTTAAGCCTGACAAAAAATTATTATTTTCCCCTTTCAGGGAGGAGCATCCTCTCCACGCGGATCTCACCCTGATGGCAGTGAAATTATCCGGCAGTCGCTACTAAGGCGCGGAATACCCAACGCATCTCTCGATATATTGATGGCCTCTTTCTCCGTAAACACGCTGAGCCAGTATAATACTTCACTAAAATCATGGTGGCTATACTGTAACGATAAGGGGTTAGATTACTGTGATTCCGATATTACTCAATTATTAGAATTTTTGACTTATAAATTTAATTTAGGTGCTAGTTACAGCACCCTTAACAGTTATCGTTCAGCGTTATCAATACTGTTAGGTCAGGAGGTCACTTGTAACGACTGTATCAAAAGGTTCTTTAAAGGGCTTCATCGTATGAAACCACCCGCACCCAAATACCACACCACCTGGGACCCCAATCTTGTGTTAAATCACTTAACAAATTATTTCCCAAATGATTTAGTTACACTAAAAGATTTGTCGTTCAAAACTGTAACTCTTTTAGCACTAGCATCTGCACAGAGAATGCAGACTTTAAGTGTAATAAAAATAAAAAACATTATATTTGACTCAGAAAAAATTCTAATAAAAATTGAAGATTTCATAAAAACCTCAAGGCCAGGCGCTTACCAACCATTGATCATATTACCATATATTATAGAAAATCCTAGGGTTTGCCCAGCTTTAACTCTCAAACATTATATAGATAAAACTGCCTGCTTACGTTGTCAAGAAGATTCTCTTTTTATAAGTTATCAGAAACCACATAAAAAAGTGGGTTCCCAAACTTTGTCTCACTGGGTAAAACAAACTTTAGAAAAGAGTGGCATAGATGTAAACTTGTATGGTGCGCATAGTACAAGGCACGCGTCTACGTCTGCTGCTTGCAGAGCAGGTGTCAATCTGGAAGTTATTCGAAGGGCCGCAGGCTGGACCGAGTCGTCCAAAGTATTCCAAAAATACTATAATAAAAATCTATCCACCTCTCACGAAACTGAACTTGTAGATGCGCTTTTTAGATGATTATTTATTATTGTTGTATGTTTGATGATTATTACATAAGTACAGATAAGAATATATACTTTACGTTACATGGAATTAAAATTAAAATGTTGATCGATCGCTTCAATGTTTAATTTTTTCGATGCTCTAAACATCTGCATGTAAACTGTAATCATCTTCGGGAGAGATACGAAGTATAATTGAGAATCAAACGAACTTACCTTGTGAAGTTTGATATCTAATTATACGAGTGTCTTGACCGAAGATGATTACACTCCCTTCCCCCCCTGATAGCCCCAAGACCTATCGAAAAAATTATAAAGTAGCTCTAAAAAATGAGTCAAGGATTGCGACGGTGATGGCGGGTTGCAGCCCGTGGGGAAAATAGTCAATACAATGCCTTTTTCTGATATTTATTTATTTCAAAATAAATTCTAAAAGCATTTAAATAGCTTTAAAAGTGTGATTAGGACAGCATCAACTCGCGTGCTGCTGCATGTAAACTGTAATCATCTTCGGTCAAGACACTCGTATAATTAGATATCAAACTTCACAAGGTAAGTTCGTTTGATTCTCAACTATATTTATTTACTAACTTACAGTATGGTATTCTATTTCATGGTTACATCAGATTTGCTCTGTCCAAAATGAACACAAAAATGTATGTTTACTTCCAGCTGAAATCCTCAAAGATATTTCAAACTAGACTTTTTCCAGGACTAACTCCATAGCTTAGCTCCTATCTATCACTCTTATCAATAATGTTCACGCCACATCAGGTTACCTTTCCTTTTCATTTGACACCCTACCTTTGTAGGAACGTAAAGATAAGTTAATCAAGTATTAAAAAGACGAAACGGGGCGAAATAGGTCGAAACGGGGCGAAACAGGTCCAATTTGTGTCAATAAATTCTGGAAGTCTCTGAGGCAATAACAAACAATATCGTTTCCAATACGCCGCTTGCGATAGCTTCGCGAGAGCTTATGTGTTGTAGGGTGGCATTGCGACGTATGGGAAGAAATAGGATTTATACTGAACATTATTATAAAGTCTATTAAATTAAAATAAAATAATAAAATCGTTTATTTCAGGTACGACATAACCCACAATTGAAAACATGTTTAAAAATTAAATTATTGACTAATAAATACACAAATCCCTAGTACCCTAGTATTAGATCCCGTGTGGTGTCCGGGCGTAAAAGAATAGCACCATCCCATTTCTTCCCGTGGGTGTCCTAGGAAGCGACTAAGGAACTTACTAGAGAATGGGCAGCAGTGTTCTCTAATCATTTTACCACCATACTGCGATCGCCAACCCGCCTGCCAAACGTGGCGATTATGGCAAATCCCCCCCTTTTGGGGGAGGCTTATGTCCAGCAGTTTTCGGCTGATTTAATGAAATACACAAAAAAAAAACACAAAATTAAAAACAATATAAATACAACAATAACACAAATATAGAAGTCTCAAAAACCATTAGAACACAAAATCAGCTTTATCTTCTAAGTTTAAACAATGGAGGCATTTTTGAATTTTGTTTTCATTTGATCACAGCAAAGTTAAACGAAACTGACAACTAAGTATCGGATCGAGTTGCAATTTATTTAAAACTTTATTTCAAGCATAGTAACGTTCATATTCTTAACCGAGAAGTATGGCGTAAAAAGGGGCAGGATTTACCCAACAGTGGGTGATTGCGGGCTGAGGTGATGATGATGACCGTTTTTACTATAAAAACTGCCTTTGATGGTTAAAATCATGTCAAAATAAAAACCTTGTTTTGTAATAATACAGACGAAGAACAATAAAATATACTGGATATTTTCGTAGTAAACTCTTTTAATACTAACAATCTAAGAACTTGTTGTAAAGGAATTTACAAGTTGGTACTTTATTTAAACGTCGGTAACTTAAAAACGTGTGCATGTTTTTTTTTTAGCGCGATTGTGTACGACGAAAAACACAAATTTTATTTTTATAAAACTTTGTTATCGTACTAACTTCCTTATAAAAATATTTCTTTATCTCCGTTGCCACAGCGCTACCGCTCCACATCCTCGGTACACAGGAATATGTTTTCCAATTCAATACGTTCGTTCAATGTTCTCAATGTACTCTGTATACGTAATATTTTGTGGGTTAACCCAGAACAAAGAGAATCCCTTCAATCCATTGCTGTATACCGGTATGCTAACGTTACCGTATAAATAAGAAGATATCCGTTTACCAAAATTAATTTTGTAAGGAAACCCGGCTCCGTATTGTCTGAAATTATTTATATTTCGAAACAAGGCTTTGCTAGATTTTATTGGAGACATATTGAGTAGATGGAGGATGAGCAGGTTATATTAAATGTTACATAAAAGACAACAGTTATTGGGAATTGAGAGCAATGGTGGCCCAGTGACCGACCCGCGACTTACGAGTTGTATGTAGGTCGTGCGTTCGAACCCAGCCAGGCGCATTACTTTGCGTTAGTAATTTCATCACCACTGCTCTTAAACGGTGAAGTAAAAAGCATTGTGAGGAAACCGGCAAGTCCTAGAACCAAACATTCGAAGACATGTGACATTTACCAATTCGCACTGGGCCAGCGTGGTGGATTACGGCCCACTCCCTCTCACGGAGAGGAGGCCTGTGTCCCAGCAGTGGGAACGTTATAGGTTGAGTATGTATCGGGAATTGTATTGAAAATGTATTTTATTTGGATTATTTAGGAATAAAAGTAAACCGAAAATCTACATAAATAAATATATCTCAAGCATTATAATAATTGAACTCTATTGGAAATAAAATATCGAAATACAGTTAATAGAGTATGAAAAAACTCATATTGCCGATCCCAATGCTCATGGAGGCGGACATAAAAAAAAAAACTTTAAATAAAATACAAAACTTTCAAAGTGGAACCAGTGAACTTAAAACAGGCTCTTATAATACTTGTAATAGCAAAATGTTAAGGCATGAAAATTTACAATATTAACCGACAAAATAAGATAGTGAAATGGTTGAATTTGGAAACTAGAATTCGGAAGCTACGAAGCGTAGACATTTGCTACGAGGCGGAGAAGTTGCTACGAACTACCAGTTTCTTGACACATTTACACTTTTCTTTAAGTTATATTGTTATTATCTGCTGTATATTATAAGATATTATGTGCCTTTTTGGTCTGAGCTAAATAAGCTGAGCTAAGTAATAGTATTTTATTTTTATACTTTGCTTTTCGTTACCAGGTGCAAATGCTTATTTCCATACTCCGAAAAACAAAATCAAAATGTTTTATTTTACATAAACCTGCATGGGCACTTACGAAACGTCAGAAGCTAGGTACTATAACTATACCGGGTTATTGTAAAAACACCAAGAACCTCTTTAGAAGTCATTGTACTCATCATTAAGAACAACTTTTACTATGGGACCAAACCTGAAATGGCTAAAAAAATGAGGTGTTCCCTAAATTTTGATGAGATAGAGGTAAGGAACAGCGATTTCAGATATGTTCCAATAGTAAAAGTTGTTCATAATGATGATTACAATAACCTCTTAACAGGTTGTTCGTGTTTTTACAATAACCCTGTATAGTTCTGACAAAACTTATACTACGAAGTCTTAGTTGTAAAACTTGCAACGAAACTTTGCACCATAGGACTGAGTTATAAAGGCGTTTATTTGTAAATTAGTTGGAGTAACTAATTAGCATACTCTTCATTAGTAAGTGGTAGCATCTTGGGACGTGGCGTTGTTACCCAAGTGGAGCTAAATATTGCTGGAGTTGTTCAACACATACGTAATTTAATGTAACAAAATACAGCATATCACATTTTTTACTTTCAGTAAACTATAGGTACAAGGATAACAGCATAAAATATACACAGTTGCAGGAACATTGATGCACAAACTGTATTATTAAATTCAGCACATGATTTTAGACCCCCTAGCGTAGACTATCTCATAGAAAAGTACAATACCATGGTCAAAATGTATGGAACAGATTTTTTTTTTTTATAACCGACGAAAAAATTTAGGCGCGGGGGTTTCCCATCCATGTTAACAGTTTGTGCGTTGATGTCTCTGCTGCCTTGTATTTTTCGAACCGACGAAAAAACGGAGGAGGTTACTCAATTCGACGCGTATATTTTTTTTTTTTTTTATGTATGACCACGCATAACTTTTTCCAGAGAAGTCCGATTTTGATAATTCTTTTTTTATTGGAAAGGGTATACCTCGAAGTTGGTCCCATATAAATTTCGAAGAAAAATTCCAACCCTAAGGGTAAGAAAACAGGGGATGATTGATTGTTTACTCACAGATTTAATACTGAGTCGTGTATTAAATCAAAAATTAAGCATGTAGTAATTAGTAGATTATAGCCACAAAAAATTATAAAATAAAAACTTTTTAATAAAAAAATTGAACCGCCGAAAAACCGAAAAATAAAAAATAATAAACTAGCTTTGTCCAACCCCAATAAATAAGTTCGGAAGTCGGTGACTTTGGATATGTATTTGATTATATGTCACCGCCTTCCGAACTTAGTTATTGGGGTTGGACAAAGCTAGTTTATTATTTTTTATTTTTCGGTTTTTCGGCGGTTCAATTTTTTTATTAAAAAGTTTTTATTAAACACTTGGACTAACTGATTGGATTTTCCCTTTAAACTCAGAACGAAGCACAGTTGCTAGAAACTATAAAAAGCTATGCGGAAAAATGTAGTAGTATTTATTTCAACTTGAAAACACGATACAATGTTGACTTATTTGCTGACTCATAGTGTTACTTATTTCCATATCTTAGCCGGGAAGTCAGATTCGAATAAGTTTAGTACGCTTCGTACTAGCTTTACCGATTTTGTCAAAATTTCCACTAAATTAAAACTTCACCGAGGTTCAAAGATTAAACTTCATCCGTCTCAGAACTGACGACTTAATACGGCACTAATCGTCATTTTTGTATTATAGAACTTACCCCAATCGAAATAAAGTTGGAAATGCCAAAACTGGCTTAGAGCTTTAGGCTAGACATGAAGTTCGATTTTTATTTATAATACAGGATGAGTTTGTAACCAGTGCGCAAACTGTAACCATGAATTCAGCATATCATTCTAGACCACCAGCGCAGAAATTTTTCGTCGGTTATACAAAAAGAAATTAGCTGTTTCATAGAAAAGTGCAATACCTACGCGGTCAAAATGTATGGAACAGCCGATTTTTTGATCCTGTATAACGGATAAAGTTCAGTTTGCGGTATAACTTTAAACATTTTTATGGCTTTTTCAATAAAGCTAGTCATTCCGAAGTCTACTGAATTAACACTCGTTTAAAGTTAATTGTTTACGTGAATATAAAAAATTTAAAAAATCGTATCTGCAAGTGCATGTGTAAAGTAATGCATTTATATTATGTATATTAAAAAAAAAAAAACATTCAATGGACTCACGTAGATTTAAGTCTAGTTTGTAAGCGTCAGAAATGTGTCCGATGTAGGAGCACACTAATTGTAATGTAAAATAATAAAACCTGTAAACAAATAACACAACGTAAACAAGGGCGCGGACCATCAGGTCTGCGGTAGAAGTACTCATATATTCGTGAAAATAAGACCAATAGGAAACAAGAATTCAAATATGATTTTGATTTTGTTTGAACCATCTCTCACACTACAGTCGGGCGCAATGGGTTTTTTGTTTTGCAATGCGATGTGCTGGGGCCTGGCGCGGACTGGATCTTCAATACGATGTGCTGGGGCCTGGCGCGGACTGTGTAGCGCCGAGAGCTGAAAGACGAACTCTGTTGAATTCTCAAGGTCGGTTCAACATAGAGAGTTGAAAATACAGGGCGTGATAAAATCCCACCGCAATATTTTTACGTCCGTTGCGGACTTGTTCTTATAATACTGCGTGTACATAGCAGTTCTTGGCGAAACTCAAAAATATGACTAGATAATAATAATTTTTCGTTGAATCTGTGACATTGCTCTGGTGCAATACATTGTTATCCTCTGAACCAACAGCAAAAATGTGTTTATAATTAATTTACGAGTATAATATCTATGTTATTTTGAGTGTACTATAGGTGCACCTCTGCCTAACCCTCGAGGAATACAGGCATGATCTTATGTTATGTGATGTCAACATACTGGATTCCGTAATAAGTTTGTCGATCAGACCTGAAAGTGAATCTTTAAGTGTTTAGTGACGTAAACTAGAAATTAATTGTAAGAGTATTTGGAAAAGGTGAATCACATAAGGATGACCTTGTGAACGCCGCAGGTATCCGCTGAATGTGGGTAGCACAAGACCGGTCGAAGTGGAGGAGCCTATGGGAGGCCTGTGTCCAGCAGTGGACATCTTTCGGCTGAAATGATGATGATGATGAATCACATAATCACTCATTAAATTCTATTAAACTTTACCAATATTTTAGCAATGGTAGGTCACTATTATTGTAATCAATTGTGATAAAATAATGTATCCAAAATTTGCAAAAACACTTCATATTCATATTATTAATATAGCAAAATCCGAAACAATCTACCTACTTATTTTAGCTCACACTTCGATTTCACAAGAATTGGTTTTAACTGAACCAAGAAGCGAACACGATTCAAACTGTGCACCTTTCTCCACTTAAAATTTTCAACCTGAAAACCACGATTTCACAAATGTGTTTAAAAACCTTAAAACAAAACGTAAGCCCGAGCGTTATCTCAAGTATGTAGATTTATTTCACAAAGTTTCGTTGGTGACGGAATGCGAGATAAGGGGAAACGACAAATCGCGGACTTTGTTATGCATTTAAATTATAGTTTTGTTTGAGAAAATCTTGATTTATTTGTTTTTCTACAATTAAGGTCTGTTGGTGTGACTTGAATGTGTAAGAAGCTTCAGATTTGTTTGTTTACTTTGTGACCTCAAACGTTTGCACAAGGTGCACCCTTTGAATAGACCTGCATACGTCAGCGTCGCGTCGGTTTACCTAAATCAGTAGAAAGTTTCAAAAGAATTTCCGAAAAAGGGTAATCCTCTTACTCTAAACACAGAATAAAGTTATACCAGGAATAACAAAGGAATATCCATACATTTTCATAGGTTTAAACTTGGAATAACTTTATTCTGTGTTTATTAGTAAGAGGGCCAAGTTAGGAATTCATCATCCACAACTTGATTGCTGAGCATAGGCGTCTCTTTGCTTGTGCTAATGGCCACCCCCGTGTGCCAGCCTCATCAAAGTTTTTCCCGCAATGTACCACAACAAAGTTGTCGGCCAATCTCGCTGCCGGACGATAAGCAAAGGACAGGGAATACTTTAAAGTAGTTATTTATTACTAGCTCTTGCCAGCGGCTTCGTCCGCGTTCAGGCCAAAAATTATCTCACTGATACGAACTACGGGATAAAAGGTATCCTATGTGTTAATGTAGGGTATAAACTATCTGTGTGAAAAATTTCGTTCAAATCCGTCCGATCGTTTTTGCTTGATTGAGCAAAATACACACAAATGTTCACATTTATTTAATTGAAGGAAATAGGATTTCTACTCAAAACAAAAACTGGGTTCTCCGATACTGAAATTCCGAAATGAAAAACGTTTTGGATTACATTCCTACTTGCTTTCGGTACGCACGACGGAATTTACGGAGCATTATTAAAACGCGCTTCAAGCGCTTATTATTAGAACTTCCGCTTTACCTCAAGAACTTTCCAACACTTGAAGCGTTATCAACGCATCTTAAACTGCTTAAGCTATAAGGTAAAATCTGCGCTAAGATAGACACATAATTTTATGGGTGTACCAAGTGTCATAGACATGCTTATATAAGGAACTTAGGTTTCGCTTACAATTTAAAAATTTAGCAGCATTTATAATTTCATAACAAAATATGGATTGTTAAATGTTAAGAGACACAACGCACATTTCAATTCGTGGCTGTTTTGAAAATGCCAGGGCGCGTTTTGGCCTGTTTTGTGTTTATCTCAGTCTTGAGGCCTGAGAGATTCATACTAAATATTTTTTGGACTAACGTGAAGACTTCTTTGGTAGTCCATTGATCTGGTGTGTGTGTGTGCATTTGTGTGGATGTGTGTGTGTGTGTGTGTGAAAACGCCAAACAGAGGAGGCCTAGCATTTTCATTAGCCGTCCCCCGACTTGACAATGCCTTGATCCAAATATTGCCTATAACTTAAAAGGCGATTATTATTTTTTGGTTTTTAAGCTTTTTGCTTGGGTTGGGGGTTTTTATTTTTTATTCTTAGTTTTTTATTTTGTGTAAATGGCCTGCACTTTTATATTGTTTAGAACACTATATAAGTTAGATGTATGTATCCCGAATATAATAAAATAAACTCCGTTTTTCCAACGCCAATATTATCCTAGGAGCCCGAACAAAAAACTGTGTATCGAGTTTTCATTAGTAAAAATATCGAATAACATAATACGGCTTTATTTCCGTTTTGGAAATAAATTATTTCAGTCAATACTACGTAGGTTAATGACATCTAGGTATATTGCTAAGATAATTAAAGCTCAAATAGTGCAGTCAACCACGTTCTCTTGGTCCTCATTCTATCACCATCATCTGACTTCAATCCCCGTCTTCATAAACAAGGTGTAACAGCCAATGTTGTTCAGCAGTAACGAAGTTTATTACTCCATCGCTTGTTAACTCTACACTTATGGCTATCGCGTACACCTAATCTGTCATCGGCCACGTTCGTATGTCATCGGCTGAACTCGGCCGGTCAAAGAAAACAAATAGTAATCATATGTATTGTCTATTACAAAACAATTCTAATAAAAGTGTAAAAAATTAATCAGAAAACGTACCTGTGGACAGTAATTTGTAGTGTCACTTACAAATTGAGTGCTTTTTTATTTGAATGATTAAAAACAAAATTTTAATTTTAAACCTTCTTATAGATGTTTTTCATTTGAAAATTTAGATCAGTAATTATCTCAACTTTCATTGCACATTGTTTAAATTACAATTTAAAAATGTTTATTTAGAATGGTTGTTAAAACTATAATTTATGGAGAAAACATCTAAATCCAGATGTATGTGTTACTAATCACTTTTAGGGAGTGTCTGCGTAAGTATTTACTTTAAACAGAATTTGTTTACACTTTTTTCAGTTTTTTTTTTTGTAAACAGACTATAAAAATAGAGTGTGTGTATTACTTGAACCGACATCGTCCGATAACATTCGATAACTACCCACTCGCTTTCTATATATAACATTTATGTGGTTTGATCAGTCGAGTTCGGCCGACTACGTACGAGAGCATAGTTCGGCTGAAGGCAGTTTAGGTGTACGGCTCGCGTTAGCATAATGTGTCTCTCACGTGCCCAGATTAACCTTTGTTTGTCTTGTACGTACTATATTGGCTTATAATATTGATGTTGCCAGTTATGTTAATTTGGGGCTGTGCTTCGTAGTTATTTTGATTTGTATACCTGACACGTGGTTAATATGAAGATGAATAGGTCTGTTTTTGCGTAGGTTGTTGTTAAGAGCATTTATAACTACGCATATAATTACTTTACTTATAGCATTTTATATCATTGGTTGTAGGGTAATATTAAATATGTACTGTTTAATAAAGATAATTATTTTAATTTGTTACTTGTTTTTGTATAAATTGTAAAAAACCGGGCTTGATTTTCGTACGTTGCTTTCGGGTGACCACTGAAAATCAGCGCTGTGCTGTGGATCCCATAGTACAGCATAATGCTGAGTGGAAGCCTTCTTGTCACAGTCACGGCGTGCAGCTACCGACTATTTGTGTTCTTTATGCCTATGTTTACTATCTGTGTTTGTTATCATGTTTTTTTCTTTATTTTTAATGTTGTCATCTTTTATATGCACGTGTTTTTGTGACAAATAAAACTATTTTTCTTTCTTTCTTTCTTATAGAGGAAGTGTACGTGTAACTTCACTCAATCTCCATATAAAAGGGAGGATTCTTCGACCAGAAGGATGTTTTGTTTCTGGTGGTCAAGTGACCTGAACTCGACGATTGTTCTTTTTTTTAATCGACTTCAAAAAGAAGGAGGTTCAATCAATTCGACATGTTTATATTATTTTTTATGTCTGTTCGGGCATAACTCCGTCGTATATAAACGTATAAACTTTTTTATTCGAAAGGGGTTTATTCCAAAATGGTCCCATATAAATTTCATATACATCTGATGATGTGTTTCGGAGACAGACAACGGAAATCTACAAAAATTACAGCAAATCAACCGCGAATTCTGCTGTCGCATAAATATGTATTGTTTTGGGGTGTGTAATGATTGACATAATAACAAAATATCTAACATTCACTTGACATAATTTCAGTTAACATAATTTTGTTTAACATAACGATCAGTTGACATAATGAATTGTTGATATAATTTCATTTTACCTAATTTCATATGACATAATGAACATTTCCTATAATGTACATTTCACATAATATTCATTTAGCATATTATTCATTTACTATAATATTCATAATCTCTAAGTAACTTTTAATATAATTTAGAAAATCTCATACGATTTTAAACGCCTGCTAGTATGGTGCCTTATACACTTGGATGCAATCTGGACTTTAGGGCACCCCGACTCGGATAGGTTAGGTTAGAAGGGGATGGCGGGGTCGTGTGAGCGAGCGAAGCGAGCGAATAGACCCCGCCATCCCCTTCGTGGTTATTTTTTTATAAACCACCCATAAGTAGGAGCCCCGCGAAGCGGGGCTCCGTCGACCAGACCCACCCTCGACCTTGCATAGAATATTTTAAGGTTTGGTTAAGTGCCATTTGAGTTAGGCTAGAACTGTGCCCATTAAACATGAATTTTAGGTGATAAGTGATGAATTTGGTGAATGAATAAAAGATTAATTGAAATAAAAGGGATTTTATTGGATACCTCGGCAGAGCACATATAATCAGGAAGACAGTTGACAGCGCAAGCGAGAGACAACATAATAAGAAAGTGACAGAAGACGATTGCGTTTCGTTTACATTTCTAACACTGGCCCTTAAACAAAGCAATCATTAATTGAACTGGCCCTTAAAAATGAAAGCTATAGTTACACAATTAAATTAGATAACACTAGCACAATGCAATACTGTCAACGTTTCAAAATACAAAATATCCATATTGATAGGGAACTTTGAATACAACAATAAACATGTTAAGTTAATGACCACAATTCAACTATTAATTAGCTACAAATTACATGTTACTGTAGTATACTTAAGCATACTTTATGTTTAGTTCTTACATTGCATATTTAAATTATCTCTGTTAAACCAAGCTGATTAACAAATGTTTTAGTTTTCTCTTTAGTTAAAGGTTTAGTCAAAACATCAGCTGTCATTTTATCGGTAGACAAATAATTTAAATCAATAATACCCTTGTTTACAATTTCTCGAATGAAATGATGTCGTACATCGATATGCTTGGTTCTAGCATGATACATTGGATTAACACTAAGTTTTTGTGCCGATTGACTATCGTTATACATAGAAATTTTACAACTTATACCTAAACATTCGTACAAGAAAGATCTGATAAATAAAGCTTCTTTACATGCATCAGAGAGTGCCATATACTCCGCCTCCGTGCTGGAAAGAGCGACCGTCTTTTGTTTTCTACTTTCCCATGATACTGTGGACTTACCTATTTTAAAGACAAACCCAGTGAATGATCTCCGGTCCATCTCATTGGCGGCCCAATCTGCATCAACGTAGGCGCTGACAGCCATGCTACTCTTATCATAAGTAAGACAATGATTAACCGTACCTTTCAGATACCGAAGCACCCGCTTTGCTGCCTTCCAGTGTAATTCAGCATGACAATCATTGAACTGACCGAGTATGCTGACTGCGTGAGCAATGTCTGGCCTCGTGCAAACTGCAATATACATCAAACATCCAACCAATTCTCTATATGGAAAATTATTTTCTTCACAATCTGCTTTTACAAGCTTCAGCCCAGATTCCATGGGAGTGCATGCTGGCTTACAATCCGACATCTGAAAACGCTCTAATACTCTTTGTATATAGCTAGACTGATCCAAAGTCAACTTACCATCCTTTCTGCTTAGTTTCATGCCAAGGATGTGATGAGCTGGCCCTAGATCCTTCATCTCGAACTGAGTCATCAGCTTCTCTTTAATCTTCAATTTTTCCTGTTTGTTGTTTGAAAACAAGATTATGTCATCAACATAGAGTGCTATTATGGTCATATTTCCATCATTATTCTTCATAAAAACACATGGTTTTGAAGAAAACTTTCTAAAGCTCAGTTTTTCTACTAAAACTGTATTTATCTTCTCATACCAACTTTTAGAAGCTTGTTTCAGCCCATAAATCGCTTTATGTAGGCGATAAACTTTCCCTGGGTTCTTCTTGTCCTCAAAGCCCTCTGGCTGTTCCATGTAGATGGTCTCCTTGAGGTCTCCATTCAAAAATGCAGTTTTCACATCAAGGTGATCTATCTCCATGTTCATCTCTGCAGCCAGAGCAAGCAGCATTCTAATAGTTGAATATCTCACCACTGGTGAGAAAGTTTCATAGTAGTTTATCCCATACGTTTGTGTATAACCTTTGGCCACCAATCGAGCTTTATATTTCAATACCTCTCCATTCAATCCTCTCTTCTTTTTATAAACCCACTTGCACTTCACAGGTCTCTGCCCCTCCGTCAAGTCGGTCATGGTCCAACATTTGTTATCCAAAAATGATTTATACTCATCCAACATAGCATCTCTCCATTTCTTGGATTCTGTTCCTTGCAAAGCTTCCACCACCGTTTCTGGTTCGTCATCAAAGCTTCTGGTTGCAGACAAGTGTTCGGACTGCGATGCCAAGTTTACAGCTTCGCTGTACTCTGCCGAGGTATCCAATGTTGTGTCACCTGGAATGTAAGTTTCATCGCGCGAATCATCTGACTCAAAGCTACTCACTGATACAATACTATTCCGGGGCCTTAATTTAGATTCATCAGATCCCGCATTACTGAGTATCCCTGATTCATCATTTGAATCTAATAAGGACTGAACCGGTTTAGACTGCTCTGGTGACTGATTTAACATAGACTGTGACGAATTTGGTGACTCTGAAGCATCTTCATTGCAATTATCACCTTCAATTTCATGGGAGGTTGAAGAAGAGTTTTGATTGTGAGAATATGGTAACACTACCTCAGTGAAGTCATCACTTTCACTTTTTGATGAATAAAATACATCTTCTAAGAATCTTACATTCCTTGCCTTTATACATTCCGATGGACGTGAAGGGTTTAATAATCTATACCCTTTTGTCTCTTCACAGTAGCCCACAAAAATGTATTTCTTACATTTCGAATCAAATTTCTTTCGTTTTTCTGTCAATACATAAGCTAAACAGCCAAAAGTTCTAAGGTGAGTAATGTTTACCTTTTTATTTGACCATTTTTCTTCAGGAGTAGTACCCAGAACCGCTTTGGTCGGAGTCCTGTTCTTCAGGTAAACAGCTGTGTTTACCGCCTCTGCCCAGAACCGCTGATCGAGGCCTGCATCAAGAAGCATGCACCTGGCCTTCTCTACTATGGTACGGTTGGCACGTTCAGCAACTCCATTTTGCTGCGGGGAGTGGGGTACAGTGGTCTGGTGACGGATCCCACAGTTTTTCAGGAAATCCTGTAAACATTTATTTACATATTCACCACCATTGTCACTGCGAAATATTTTTATTTTGTTACCAGTTTGATTTTCCACCATAGCCTTAAAGTCCTTGAATTTATCAAAAACTTGGTTTTTAGATTTCAAAAAATATACATAGGTTTTCCTGGTAAAATCATCAATAAATGTTAAAAAATATTTCGATCCACTAAGTGAATTCTTTGAAAATGGCCCACAAAGATCACTGTGCACTAGCCCCAATGAGGCTTTCGCCCTACTCTTTGACTTTTTGGGAAAAGGTAACTTTGTTTGTTTACCTTGAATGCAAGCAACGCATGATTTGAATGTTGAGTCATCGAAATCCATGCCAGTATACATACCTTTTAAAAGCTGCATACTGCGCACATTGAGATGTCCAAGCCTTCTATGCCAAACCTCCTGCGACTCCCTGATCGCAGCCTGAGATACAGGCACAGCCACCTCCATAGCCTGCTCTGTTGGAAAAACAAAACCTTTTCCTCCCTGACACATAGACACAGTATGAAACGCGAACGCGAACGCGTGTAGACGCAGTGGAAGCGTCCTGGGCCCATAACCTGATGAATTTGGTGAATGAATAAAAGATTAATTGAAATAAAAGGGATTTTATTGGTTACCTCGGCAGAGCACATATAATCAGGAAGACAGTTGACAGCGCAAGCGAGAGACAACATAATAAGAAAGTGACAGAAGACGATTGCGTTTCGTTTACATTTCTAACAATAAGAATATTAGGTCAAATGAACGTTATATTAAAAGAATATTATACATATTGAAAATTATATAAAATGAACTTTATACTAAATGTTATTATGTTAAATGAATATTATATGATACGAAACATTAGGTCATATGAATTTATGTCATTTGATATTATGTCTTATGAAAATTATGTCATATGAACGTTAGTTTAAGTGAAATTAGAGCATTTGTTATTATGCCAAACATTACACACCCATTGTTTTGACCCCAAAGATGATGAAATTTCGAATTGGTGTGGGGTAGGTAACTAAAAAGTGAAAAATAAAAACTTTTTTCAAAAAAATAACAACCGACTTCCAAAAAAACACTAAATTTTCAAAATAACTTTAATTTCGGAAGGCGGTGACAAAGAATTAAAATACCTACACATCCAAAGTTACCGACTTCCGAAATTAAAGTTATTTTGCACTTGTAGTGTTTTTTTGGAAGTCGGTTGTTATTTTTTTGAAAAAAGTTTTTTTGGCTTGTCTTCTCGCAGTTCAACCTAGGAGGTTGTAGGCTGCTTAACTGGACTTTCCTGCAGATGCCTCAAAAAATGAAGGCCCTTCAGCCAACAGAGACCGACGATTGATATTGGGACGTTGTATTTAAACTAGTTGTAATATTGACTTATTGTTTGTGAACTCTTCATTATTGTGATTGTGAAGACTTTTTGCGGACGTTTCTTTTTTTTTTTCATTTTATTTTTATCGTGGTCTGGCAGTTTAAGTAATTTGTGCGACCTAGGCAAATGCTTTTTCATATGTATTGTTCGTCAAACCATTGAGCTCCTTATGTACTTAGTTGAGCTGCATGATTTCTGATAAATACGTGCACTCCTGAAAAGGTAATTTCATACACCAATTTACATGGTCTTCACATGATCTTATCAAGGTGATGTCTGGAGTTTAAAAGAGAGTAAGACCTCTGAGTTTGTTTCCGCCTCTATTCTCAGAGTAATCAAATACGAAACGCCGACCTCAACTGGTATTAAAAATACGAATGACATGTGAAAGTGTTTTCAAACCTACCTACAGAAATGAAATCATTTATCATTTCTTTATCATTACGGATCAATCTCACACCATCTATCTTCAAACTGAATTGGGTAATGTGAACCCATACCTTACTGATATCGACAAATGTGTATCATACCATAATATTATGATGACGCGCCATAGGTCCTTGTGTGTACTACCCTCAGCCCACGGCATTTCATTAGCCTGAGTAAACCGGAGTAACCCTTTTGAAATTATGATATTGAGGCAGTTTCCTATTTAGGGGCATGAATTAAGCAATTCGAACAGTTGTCCTTTTCTTGTTGCGTCTTGTATTTGAATATGATCAAACAGGTTATTCCGTTTAAACTATAAACGATACTGAGAAAATAAAATATAATGAGTTGCAGAATAAGGCAAAAGGAGTAAGTATGTTTCTACCTACCCCCATGGGAGGAAGGCGTGAGTTTATATATGAGTTGCAGAATAGACCGTCAACTCTTCGGTTAGTTAAATCACATCACCATCAACATAAAATTAATTTTGCAGTTTTAAATAAATTCAGAAAAATTGCACGATTCAGTGGAATATTTTTTAGGTAATTACTTTAGTTGATTGAATTCCCTCTAATAACATTAAGTAAATAATATTAATTACATTTTACGCTCAAAATTTCCAGAATAATTCTACGAAAAATATTTTGTTGAGCTCTGTTTCACTATTGTTTGTATCATGAAACTATTTTATTTTTCAAAAATACATTTTCGAATATGCCTTTTCTTTGAACATTTGATTTTTCGTAGTGAGATACTTCCTCCAAGCCATTTGCTTACGGGACATTAATAACAAACAGACTAATGGAAACTGGCCCAAAACATATCCACAGATAACTACAATAAACACATGAAACGATTGTCTGCACCACCCTTTAGAATTAATTCTGTAAAAGCATCAAGAGATACAGTAGGTATTTATCCGAGAATTACCGCTCTGTATAATTAGTTAGGAGCACCGTTCTACGGTGGGATGTCGAGCAATTTATACTGTATTCATTGAATTTATTATCCAGTTGTGCGCTTAATAATTTAAAGACGAAATTATCTAATGACTATAGAGACGTTTGTTTTAATGATTTTGCGTTTTTTGTTTGCGAATTGGCTTCGAGTGCAGATGGCATACTATTCAGTTAATGAATACCTAGAAGATTATAATGTTAGCTATGTATAAGGATAAATATGTGCAATAATAATCAAATCTTTTTCGTTATTTGTAAGTAGTAGCAGTTATTTTATTTTAAGTACGTAGCCTAAACGCATTATAAAATGTAGATTTAACTAACCATTAGTATATAAATGATATTTGTACGCCGTCATCGGCAAAACATAGTGTACTTGTACATATTTTACACACAATACCTTTTTTACCTATGTTTTACAAATAAAAAACTTTGACTTTGAGTTTTTGAATAAATTATAGTATCAGGAGAAATGAAGGAGCTCTTTGAAATATCTGTGAAGTAGCATTATTAGTCTGTAATGTTCCCACTGCTAGGACACTGGCCTCCGCTCTGTGAGAGGAAGTAGGCCGTGTTCCACCACGTGGGTCCAGGGCGGGTTGGTAGATGTCACAAGTCTTCAAAATTTTGGTTCTAGAACATTCCGGTTCCTCACGATGTTTTCTTTCACCATTTTGAGAGAAGTGGCGATGACACTGTATCATCATCATCATCATCATTTCAGCCGAAAGACGTCCACTGCTGGACATAGGCCTCCCCAGGCTCCTCAACATCAACCGGTGTTGTGCTTCCCTGATACTATATAAATATACAAAATTAAGCGCCTGTCTCAGTTTGAAGTTTTGGCCTCCGGTACGAAGTAGCAGGTATCGTCTTTTTAGCAGTTCGGAGGCAATTTAGCTAAGTATTTCGAGTTTGCTAGTATCAGTAGCGTTTACTCATTAATTGTGCAGGTGTCACAAAAATAAAGTAAGTAAGGTAGGTTTTTCAAATTTTAATCGGATATTCTCCATCTATCACCAGACTACTATCGAATCAAACCACACAGCGGCCTTTCGAAGCGCGAAGGTGATGACGATTTGAAAGCACTGGAGGTACGCACTGGTATCAGTGTACCTATACCTGTGACTTATACCTGCCACCACATAGTGATAAAAAACCAGTCTAAATCCTGTTCTCAGTGATAAGTTGTTAAAACTTAATGTATTAAGTTCGCCTATTTTGCATTCGTTTTTTTTTTAAATCGTCAACACGTCTTAACAGAACAGAATATTAATTAGGGGTGTATTTTGAGACGCCTAAGTATATTAATATATTCTACGTGAAATTGAACAAAAACTCCTTCAAAAAACATGACAACTTTATCATCTTTCGCAAAGAAAACGATTTTGTTACAACTCAATGTTCCCAATTCTCGGATCCATTGATATTTGAGATGTCGCAGAATAATGTAACTCTACGCTCAAGGGTTCTCCAGGGGCTGCAAACCCTTGCGCTATTTCAGAATTTAGAGGGCGGAGTGTTTGCTTAACCTTTGATTCGGTCTTTCGTAGCCTTTCAGGCGCTCATTAAATTCTGATTTTAAATTGAGAATTTATGAAGAGCTCAAATTAATTTTGTGGTCCTAAGGGGCTGCTTAAGAACCAAAATCATCATAAATTTTAAATGTGAGGCTACAAAAACGAAAATGTACCTATTATTTTTAAATAAAATTCAATAATTTCAGTCAAATTCTGTAAGACCATATTTAGCTAACTCGATAAAAAAATGTTTTAAAACTTCAATAGATCAAAAACAAATATCAATAAGAAAATAAAAGAAACGACTCCCATAAGGCCAAGTGCGGGGCTTGATGATCTCTATCACATCATCCCCAACTATGTTGGGGTCAGCTTACAGTCTAACCGGATGCAGCTGAATACTAGCATTTTACAGGTGGTGACCGCTTATCTGACCTGAAGTAACTGGAATGTGGTCCCGTTACTTACTGGGTAAGCCTGGTTGTAATACTTTCAGGCTTCCAACCATCCTTAACGAATTTCAAAGGTCCACAAATGACAGTCGGGGCCAACGGCTTAACGTGCTTTCCGAGGTACGTAAAATGTAAAGATAACGGACTAGCCGCGGCAACGGTAGCTTAACATGATCGATAGATCTGTGCGCCTGTTGTTACTTAGCCACGAGCCCCACATGATCCCTATTACTTAACAAGATCGATCAAAATCAAAAAATCAAAATCAAAATATTTTTATTTCATATAAACCTGCATGGGCACTTATGAAACGTCAGAAGCTAGGTGCACGGTTCCAAATTGTTGTTTCCTATGGAGAAGAGCCGGCAAGAAACTCCACGGTTACTCTTTTAAAAATAATTGGCTTTAACAATATTTTCAAATTACAGAGATTAAATGTATGGGAGGACAGCGCAGGCCTATCAATAAGTACCAGGTACTTAGACGAATACAGAATAGAAAATCGTCTACAAATCTACAGTCAGTAAGGCCTACAACGTTCTCTCATTCACAATATGTAAAATAATCTACATAAATAAAATGAACCTAAATAAAATGAACCTAAATAAAATTGATGTATAATGTCAATTAATGACGAGAATATGTCAGCATTGTAAAAATAAAAAGAATTAAAAAGAACTTTGTATTTGAGAGCAGTTAATAGACTTTGACATAGTTATGCTGTTAATGAGGTACCAGGGAAGCCACATGTGCAGAAGGAATTAATGCCAAACTTCCCTGTCTTCAACGTAGTCTTTTATCTTATAATATGCTTTTTTGATAAGGACACGTTTGATGTGCGTTTTAAACTTTCCATCGCTAAGTTCTGTAACCGACTTTGGCAACTTGTTATAGAAGCGGATACTGTTTATTAGAAATGACTTGCTAGTTTTAGTCAATCTAAATTTTGGAATCACAATTTCATCTTTACTACGTGTATTCAGATTATGGAAATCGCATCGTTTTTTGAAAAGGCCTAAGTTTTTGCGAACATACAAGATATTTTCTAGGATGTAAAGAGAAGGCAGAGTTAATATATCAATTTCGCTGAATTTGTTTCTAAGAGACTCGCGAGGCCCCATTTTATAGATTGCGCGGATTGCCCTCTTTTGTAAAATGAAAATTGAATCTACGTCAGCTGCCGATCCCCACAGCAGAACGCCATAAGACATAATACTGTGAAAATAAGCAAAGTAAACTAACCTAGCTGTGGCTACATCAGTCAACTGCCTTATTTTTCTTACTGCGTAAGCAGCTGAGCTTAATCTACTTGAAAGAGCTCTAATGTGAGCACCCCATTGCAATTTTGAATCTAAAGTAATTCCCAAAAATACAGTTTCCGAAATAGCATCCAGTTTCTTGCCATCAAGTTTTAAGTTTAGACCTACTTGGGGTACATTTGGTAACGAGAACTTAAGACATTTAGTTTTGTTCGCATTGAGTAAAAGATTATTAGCAGCAAACCATTTCGAAAGAACAGCCAGACTATCATTGACATGTAAGACATCCGTATCTTTCCTATCTATTCTAAAAATAAGAGAAGTGTCATCAGCGAATAAAATTATATCCGAGAATTTAGCCATCAGGTAAGGAAGGTCATTAATATAAACTAGAAATAAAAAAGGGCCAAGAATTGAACCTTGAGGCACGCCCATCTTAACTAGAGACCCCGAGGACGTCGCCCCATTAACGTTTACTTTTTGCTGCCTGTTTGATAAATAGGAAAGTACAAGATCAGCAGCTTGTCCACGAATTCCGTAGTGGTGTAATTTACAGATCAGTGTATTGTGGTCAACGCAGTCAAACGCTTTTGAGAGGTCACAGAAAATGCCAATGGCGTCCTGGGAATTCTCCCAGGATTCCAAAATGTGACTGATGAGTTTTACTCCTGCGTCAGTCGTCGACCTACCTTTCGTGAAACCAAACTGTCGACTATGTAAAATCCCATTCGAGTTAAAGTGTGATAACATCTGGTCCAGCATGATTTTTTCATAAATTTTGCTCAATGCTGGAAGCACAGATATAGGTCTATAATTAGAGGGATCACTCTTACTACCCGATTTGAAAATTGGTACTACTTTACTATGTTTCATTAAGTCAGGAAACGTACCGCTGTCTAAACATTGATTAAATATGCCTGTTAGGACAGGGGCAATTGTGTCAATGATATTTTCGAGAACTTTAACGGAAATCCCCCATAAGTCTTCAGTGTTTTTTATGTTAAGACTTTTAAATGCTGTTTTAATTGTGGCAATAGAGATGGGTTTGAATTCAAAACTTGGAATGTCCTTGCTGAAGTTTTCTTTAAGAAGAGATTCAGCTAATACAGATGATGAGGGGAGAGATTTCGTAACTTCTATTGGGATGTTGGTAAAGAAATTTTCTAGAGTCTCAGCAACTTGTAACTTATCTGAAATGGTTTCATTATCAATTTTTAGAGCTAACTCATTCTGATCTCGCTGTTTTGTGTTTCCAGTTTCTTTGTTAATTACCTGCCACACAGCTTTTATTTTATTTTTAGAGATACTAATTTTGTTACTTATTAATTTAGATTTAGCGTGAGCGCAGACTCTTTTGAATATCTTAGAATAGTTTCTTACATAATTATGAAGGGCCTGATCAGAAGTCAATGATTTTTCGTGATACAAATTATATAAAATATCTCTGCTTTTTCTAATGCCAGCAGTGGCCCATTCGCTAAATTTTGGTTTAGTAGCTATCGTAACTTTTTTTACAGGACATGCTTTATTGAATTCTTTGCATACTGTAGAAAAAAATGTGCCATAGTTTATATTGGGGTCTTGTGAATCAAAGCTCGCTGTTGAGAGCTTGCTAAGAACATTATTATTAAAAGATTTCAATTTATTTTTAGTCAGAGGTCTCAATTCAATGGTTTTATCTAGATGTAACTTTTGATCTAAGTCAAACAATACAAGCTGACCAGTATGGTCTGACCTGACGCCACTAATTAAGGAGGAGTCCTTTATTTTGCAATTAGTAAATACGTTGTCTATGCATGAAGCTGTGGTTGCTGTTATTCTAGTCGCTTCATTAAATATACATTTTAAATTGAATGATTTAAACAAAGAGATAAGCTTACTTTTTTCTGGTGAATTAACTAATAAATCAATATTTAGGTCACCACACACAAAAACTAATTTATTATCTTTGAAAAGTTTACCTAATATTTCTTCCATAACTATCAAAAATGATGACAAATTCGTGGCTGGTGGTCTATACACAGATAAGAAAGTATGGCCCTCAACCTCCGCACATGCTACCTCACATAAGCGATCAACAGAGCAAGCGGTGATATCCTTTCGTTCCTTATATCTAAAACAACTATTACACAATATCAAAGTACCACCCCCTATCGAAGACCTATTGTACGCACTGGCAACTGAAAAATTATTTACATTAAACAACATCCTATCCGGTTTTAACCAAGTTTCAGTAAAACATAAGATATCCATATGATATTTATCTATTAACATTTCCACGTCTAGAATTTTGCCAGAGAAGCGATTTATATTTTGGTGATACAGTAAAATACACTTATTATGCTTCTCTTTTGTCGCGTCTAAAAGTTTAAAGAATTAATTACAGTATTATTAGAAGTACTAGATAATACTGTTTCGTCACTTAACCTAGTCTCAGTTAAATTATCAATAACTGCGTGTATATTGTAAGCTAACAAAGTAGCTAATACATGTCGGCAGTTCGGGAACATATGTTTCTTCCCAAGACTAGTCGTCTTGGGAAGAAACATATGTTCCCGAACTAGTACAAAATCTCTAACAAAATTGTTAGTATCAAAATACAATAAACGGTCACTATGACGACATGTCAAAATATGCATTAAATTATTTAGGCTAAAAATGTAATCATTTTCTTCATAATTCAAATGATTTGAATATGGCAAAGCACATAATATTATTTTACCTAATTTTAATTTAAGTAGGGTGTCAATACCATTAACTATGTCCCTTTTAGTTAAGCTCAGACTGTTACCAATTAAAAGAACTACCGTTGTCTGCTCATTCAATTTTGTATGTTTTATTTTATGAACAAGCTCATTAAAATGCAGGTTATGGTAACAACAATTAGTTATAGTAAGTTTAGAGCGGTTATTTAACAATGGTCCAAAACCTGTTCCTAATCTATCAGAATACACCAAAACATTACTTTGAGTGGGATAGACACTGTCTAGTGTATGAGGTAAAATGGGTGAAGCGGCAGAAACAACATGCTGTGACATGAGAGGTGGCGGAGTGGGAGCACAACTACAGGTGAGATTGTTTGTCAGTGACTCATACCTCTCTGCATTGTACTTAACCAGGTCCACCAACTCACAGGCCTCCTGCAAACGTTCGCTTAACATTTGTTGACTAGACTCATACTTACAGGATATTTCTTTAAGTGTATTTTCCCTGCTCAGTAATTCCTTTTGAAGGTTTTGTATGTCAACATTATACATGAATCTACTTGTTTCCAACTTATTATTACATTCATTTAGTTGGCTTTGTAAGTTGACACGTTCTTTCCTAAGATTTAGGTTAAATTTGTAAACACTTTGTGTCTTCAAAAGTTTCTTATACTTTTTAATATTCTTACTAATTTTAATATATTTCTTAATTTTATTATGACTACTTAGAGTTGGACATCTAGTTATGGTATCGTCCCCAGTCAGGTCTATGGCAACGGTGGGCTTCACATACTCCAGTCCGGATATACTACCAACCAGCTCATCGAAAAGGTTACTGGTGTTGGCAACCTGTTCGCTGGCTTTCAGAGAGTTGATGGTGGAAATCTTGTTGTTGGCCTTGCATAATTCTGCTTCAAGGCCTGATATCCGTTTCAGTGCCTGGTCATGAGTGTCACTGCAATGTTGGAAGTCTGACACTAGTTGACGAAGATGGCGATGCTGGTCAAGTATGTCCATGTGCTGAGTGTGAAGTTCAACAAGCTGGCTCTTGAGTTGAGTGTTTTTGTCAATTATCTTCTTCACTTCAATCTCACTGTCCTCTCTTTCCTGTAGCAGCTGGTCACATTCTTTTCTTGATGCCTCCAGCTCCTTCAGCGCTGCTTTCAGCTTGTCACTCATGTCACGAACAGTGGCTCCGCGGGTCATCATGTTTAAAAATTACCCCAAGTGGCACCTGGAATGTGACAAGAAACAGCTAAGTGTATGAGGAAGCTAGATAAGTTTAGAACTTGGGAAGATAATTACGAGAGTAAAATTGGAAGAAATAGGTAGATAATTAACAATAAATAAAAATAACAGACAAAAGATGAAGTTTAAGAATAGATTATAAAAAATAAAATAAAAATGGAGGTACTTATAAGAAAAAGGAAGCTATTCAATTTATTCTGGGGCTTATCACAATTTTAACTGTTTACAGGAAAACATTTATTATCGTTTAGGATAATAACTGGGCTAGCTAATTTCCACAGAGAGAGAGTAATGTAATAATGTATTTGGACATGAGATTATTACATAACAAATTACCATTCAATTAAATAAAAGTCAATCAATTAGGGATAAATATGTGTGAAGTAAAGTTTGTAGTGTAGGTTTTATGTCTGGGGCAAGTGTTTTCGTCTTCGATTTTGCTTCCACAATAATTGTCAAGCGAAAGGAGACAAACGGTGCCGGTGTGTACTGGACGTTGCTCAGCTAGCCATGAGCAGTGTTTTCAGATGTTGTATTGAGTAAACATTAATAAAACAATGAATAATATAAAACAAAATACTCCCCGGGTTTGATGAATTCAAATCCGCAGTCCAAAGTTTCAAAAGTTGACAGCCGGTAGATGATTTTTCGGTATCGAATATAATATGAATAATCACGACAAAAACACGGCACAAACACTTTGTGAAACACTTTATACTTAGATTCTAAGATAAACAATAGTTTTAACATAAATTAAACACAATTTTTAACTAATTTAGTAATAATTAACTACGAGGTCGTTTTTTCACGACCTGTCACCAGTGTTGCCAGCGCAAAAAAAATAGATAGATCTGTGCGCCTGTTGTTACTTGGCCACGAGCCCCACATGATCCCTATTACTTAACAAGATCGACAGATCTGTGCGCCTGTTGTTACTTAGCCACGAGCCCCACATGATCCCTATTACTTAACAAGATCGATAGATCTGTGCGCCTGTTGTTACTTGGCCACGAGTCCCACATGATCCCTATTACTTAACAAGATCGATAGATCTGTGCGCCTGTTGTTACTTAGCCACGAATCCCACATGATCCCTATTACTTAACAAGATCGACAGATCTGTTCGCCTGTTGTTACTTAGCCACGAGTCCCACATGATCCCTACTACTTAACAAGATCGAGAGATCTGTGCGCCTGTTGTTACTTGGCCACGAGTCCCACATGATCCCTATTACTTAACAAGATCGAGAGATCTGTGCGCCTGTTGTTACTTGGCCACGAGTCCCACATGATCCCTATTACTTAACAAGATCGATAGATCTGTGCGCCTGTTGTTACTTAGCCACGAATCCCACATGATCCCTATTACTTAACAAGATCGACAGATCTGTTCGCCTGTTGTTACTTAGCCACGAGTCCCACATGATCCCTACTACTTAACAAGATCGAGAGATCTGTGCGCCTGTTGTTACTTGGCCACGAGTCCCACATGATCCCTATTACTTAACAAGATCGATAGATCTGTGCGCCTGTTGTTACTTAGCTACAAGCCCCACATGATCCCTATTACAATAAGTCACAATTATTTTTGCATGTTTAAAATTCTATTGTACTATTATTATAAATGTGAAATGTTGTACGTTTGGATGTTTGTTATTACAGCACGCAGAAACAGCTGAACGGATTTAGACATACACTCACACATTTAGTTTATAACCTGCATCAACTGATTAGGAGTTTGTTGAGCCACTTCTTCTTCCCAGCGTTTTTGGGGACTGTCTTTTGTACGAGTAAATTTTGACGTTAAAAAGTACTGACACCAGCATAATTTGAATAACTGACTTTTGATTGTGATTGATTCAACATATAGGATCGACGTTCCCGTGTGATTATTTTCGACCGCCACGCGGAAAAAGTCGCTGGAAAAAGCTAGTATTTCTATTAAGTGCTGCAGCCGCAATATCAGTATACAGAGATTGATCACGCTCACAAATTTGTTGGTGGTTCACGCTAAAACGATTATTAGTGTTACAAACCTAACATTTTCTCTACACCGAACTCCTGACAACTTGACTGTAAAATCTCAATTGATCGCAATTTGCTATTTGTAAAATCACAGAACATGAAATAGCCACACCAGCAAGGTCCAGAAACGGCATTACTTATAAAATTCGTCGCGTTGAAATTAAGTTAAGCCTACAACTTCTATCATTAGTAAAAGTAAAAGATCTGACGTGAAAGCTATCACAGAAAGTCATCATTTTCTAACTATTACGATATCATTGTCGTAGTGCGAGTAAACGCTTTTTTTTCGATAGTATCTCGCAGGGCACTTAACTGGGCTATCCTGTGGATGCCATAATGAATTAGAACCACAGCGTGGATCTGAACATTTCAGTAAACGATGACACTGTAACCATGAATTCAGCATATCATTCTAGACCCCCAGTGCAGGAATTTTTCGTCGATTATACAAAAAAAAAAACTGCTGTTTTATAGTAAAGTACAATACCTCCGCGGTCTAAATGTATGGAACAGCAGAATTACCTTCCTCAATCAAAGAATTAGGCTAGGCTATTTAAAGCCAAAAGGTTTTTTTTTAATCTGACCGATAGTTCCAGAGATCAGCGCGATAGTCATAGACAGGCGCGGCGGGGGACTTTTATAAAATGTAGTGGTAGTCAAGTAAGACTGTATTGACAATAACGTCTCTAGCAGCGGCATCCGATTCATCTTCGTACTCAGTGATTAAAGTTTTTCCTCCCCTAGTTTTAGTGTTTTGTTTTGTTCGTAATATTAATTGTTTACCAGATACTGCGGGTAAAGTATCGCAGGAAGTTAAACAGTTACTATGTTTGTTTCATTGGAAGTTTGGCCAAGACAAACAGACTGCCATGAAACATTAACCGTTAACGGTCAGAAATGTTACACTTCCGAAAGTTATTATGTTGTATAAAGGTATTATTTCTAGGCTAGAGCTAGGTTCTTATACAAATAACAGCCTCGTGTAACCTTCGATTTTCGAGGTTAAAATAAACTATTGCGGCTAGTAAAGGTTAACGTTAGTAAAAGTTAGTAAGGTTTGTAAACTCACTGAATTCGCTATAACTACATCATATGACCGAATTTTCTGAAACCAATTAACGTGGTCGTAAATTGAACTAGATATCTTAGTTAACATTTAATTGTGCTTTTGTGTATTGTGCTATTGGTTTTGTGTGCACTAAATTAATTAGTAACGGTATGGCTTGTCCATAAATTTAAGGTCGCTCAGCGACCTATGAAACGAGCTGTGCTTGGAGTCTTTCTGACGTAGGTATAGAATCCGGAATGAGGTGATCAGGCAGTGAACCAAAGTTGTCGATGTAGCTCACAGAATAAACAACTTGAAGTGGCAATGGACCGGCTGGTTCTTGAGTGGAGACCGTGAATCGGCAAACGTAGGACGCCCTCAGGCTAGGTGAAGCGACTATTTTCGCAGCGTGGTGACAGCTGGGTGAGAGTCGCCGAGAATTGAGCTAAACGGCGTGCAATTGGAGAGATCTATGTCCAGCAGTGGACTACTGTAGATTGGTGATGATGATGATTGTGATGATTATTTGTCTATCTAGGTATGCTAATTCATTATTTTGTTTGAAATATGCTGATATAATACTTTAGCCTTAAAGTAGACGTACTTGAATACCTAGCAGTTGTTCAACATATTACTCGTAGTTATTAAATTCTAATATTCTGAACCTAAATCAATCTTATGAGAAACAATTATTTATGAATAATTATTCAAATGTTCACAGTAATATTATTAAGGGCTAAGTTATTCCTAAAATGTCAGTCAGTTGTCTGAAAATGGCGTAAACATCAAAATTGCACTGGTAAGGGTTGTGTAAGTAGATAATTTAAACACATAGTACGCAATTATACCTATATACGTGGTGATCGTGGCTGAAACTGACAGATCTATCCGTGCGGCTGCTGTTTATTATTCTAGTTAATTTCTTTTGAGTTGAGTTGTATCTAACAATTAAGGTCCCCAACATTTATTAAGCGTCAGTTTACACACGTGAATTAAAAAGTCATCACGGACGTGCGAGTGTGTGAATGCGTTTCTAGAAAGAAACTAATTTGCCTTAAGTCTGAGTTTCTTCAACTACTTACAATTTCTAAGAACCTTAAATTGATGTCAACACTATTATCTTTTACAAAAACTACTCAGACTTTTGTCCTCCCCTAACTAAAAAGAAAAACTGCTACGAACAGCATGAAATATATATTTCTTTGAAAAGAAACAACACAGCAGCTCTATAAAACAATTTGTTTCTACCTTTTAACACTATTAAAACCTAGCATAGAAAATGTAGGTGACATTTTCGTGAAAAGAATTCAAGAAATGGTTGAAACTTCATTAATTTCAGTGTTACGCCTTCTAACAAAGCATTTTTATATGGACCGGTTACACTTTTATGCTAAACCTAATTTTAAACACATAGAATTATTTCGAGCTTCTTGGAAATAACGTTGCATTTTTAAACGTATTTACTAGCTTTGAACATGATATTTAATTTTTCACATTCTAAACTAGCCTTTCCCAAAGTAGGCGATAACGCCCCTTGTGGGCGCTGCAAGCTTGAAGGGGAGCGGTACGAGACCTGCTAATTCCGCTCAATCTCCGCTAATATAGCTCACGATAATGAATTAAATTTGAAGTTATGGTGGTTTTTAGGCAAGTGAAAAAATGGGGCGCTAAAAATGATTTATTCTCAAAATGGGCAGTAGATAAAATAAGTTTGGGAGCCCCTGCTCTAAACCAACGGTATCTGAAGACGATTGGTGAGGCCGAGACCAGCCTAGAATCAGATAGCGGGATGAATTGGATACAGATCAGTGGTAACCTAAATATCCTTTCTTTGGTATTGTTCGTCGAATCGTTGGGCTCCTAAAGTTCTGAGTTGAGCTGCATGATTAGTGACAAATGTGTGTACTAACTGAACGAGTCTACTCAATCTGTGTGGTCATTTCCTCAAAATACCATTTGAGACACTAATCTACATGGTCTTCACATGATCTGACCAAGATTATGTCTGAACTTTAAAAGAGACTGTCATCTCTGAGTTTGTTTCGGCCTTTCTTCTCAGACTAGTCAGATAGGTAACGCCGACCTGGGTGCTTACTCTCGAATATAATTCCGATAGATCGACATTGGAATCGTCAGTCAAACGTCAGGGATGGGATTGGCTAGACTCAGTCAGTCCAGCCAATCCCTGACGTTTAACTCAACCAACTGACGTTTGACCAGTGTCGATCTATCGGAATTATATTCCAGAGTAAGCACCCTGGTCTAGTTTCACAATATGATTGACGTGCAAAAGTGTTTGCACAAATCTATTTACAGAAATAAAATAATTAATCATTTAACACTTCCGCAACGAAATTCACTCTTAGGCGCTGTCGATATTAAATTATTCCAATGATGTGTTTTGCTGTAATATGACGGCTGATTCCGGTTGCGTTTGATTTTTCATCTACCAAAGCCACACTTCCTACATGATTAATTCCTTAACTTTCACACATCCTAATTGCGTCACTACGACACAATACTACCCACTCACAAACTCTCTTAAAAGATTAATCACGTAAACTCCAAAGCGTAGATATCTCTAACACAATATCGAAGTTTTTCGAGACACAAGGCAACTTTGTCTTAACTCCGGTTAACTTTCGGTGCAATCCTGCCGGCAACCTGAATGTGTCACAAGTGATGTAGGTTGGTTCACATCATGACTTTTGAGACAGTTAGATAAGGCGTTACTGACAATCTGCGATACATAGGTATGTCTGCAGGCGTAAGGAAGAGGATGGGTACTATTACAAATAGGGGGCTTTATTTTAAACTGGCTTTTAAAGCGGGTTTGTCTGTGTGAAGGTCAGTTCTTCCATATTATCTTAAAAGTATTCTATGACCCAATTCTGGTCATACTCTCTCTGTGTCTCAAATTTTATGCAAACCTGTTCAACCGTTGAGGCGTAATTCATGAACAAAAATCCAAATATACAGAGTTTTACATTAACATTATCTATGAGTTAAAACAAGGATTTATAAAGTAATTAGTGTACCTACATAAGTATTAATGTGCGTGTGTGTAGTGTGTATGCTGTATTGTTATTGAGGTTTTCCATTAGGAATTTGTCAGTAACAGCCTGGAAATTTTAAGTCGGCGGTGTGATACCCGTGCTATCGGAAAGCATGTAAAGCCGGTGGTTCAGCAGATGATCTCTCTCCGGTCATGTCGGATGACATACCAACAAACTATAGCAGTAAGGGAAGAGAGAGTGCACCTGGCTCTGCGCACACACTTGCGTCTCCGCTGAGGTTGGCTGCCATGGTCGAATTGCAGTCTGGATGACTATATATGTATTAGTGTAGTAGGGAACGATTTCTGTTATTTTAATTTAAACTTCCATGATTTTGTTCAGAGTAATGGCCTGTCTGCAGACAGGAATTATTCGCATAAAATTTACAAATCGTTTAAATGAAATCAATAGAAAATACAACAAAACAAAAAAATAAACCGATACCCTTTATAACAGCAGGTAACATAGACTTGATGGTGTGTCAGTCATACAGTCGGATGCTGTGCTTCCAATATATCCATGTCAAAACAGGGCTACTCCGCGTCGACGTGAACGATGGAGCCTGTCGACCACCAAGATCCAAGCATCCATTCTCTATAAAAATGGTGTTGAGGATAAAAACACTTCTTAGTGGGGTTTGCTTGTTTTATTTTAGTTTAAACTAGTATTTTATAGAGCTAAAATAGTTTGTGAAAATATTGTCCAGAAGTAATAGTACCTACTTCGAGACGGCTTCTCATACAGGGTGTCCAGTAATTAATGGATAACCTTGAAATGATTCATGGTAGAACTAATGGCCTCTCAGAAAAAAAAAATCTGAAAAATAAAATCCAAAGAAAAAACAACCGACTTCCGAAAAACACTACAAAGTGAAAAATAACTTTAATTTAAACTAGGTATTTAAAAACAAAACTAGAAGTGATAACTAATATTTATTCTACTAAATAATAATTTTTTTCCTTTGATTAAAGTGCATCAAAAAACGAAAAAATCAAATTCCTAAAACAAGGTATCAAATGCCAGGTGTCAAAGGCAAAAAAAAACGTAAAAATGAACTGGTTGAAGCGTAATCGACGCCGCATCTGTGACTGACCGGCTTTTTGAAATGTTTAATGCCCAATGGGGTCCCGTATGTGTTGCCGGGGTCCCGTATGTGTTGCCGGGCGTAAAAGAATAGCACCATCCCATTTCTTCCAGTGGGTGTCGTAGAAGGCGACTAAGGGACTTACTAGAGAATGGGCAGCAGCGTTCTCTATGTATTTTACCACCATACTGCGATCGCCAACCCGCCTGCCAAGCGTGGCGATTATGGCAAAACCCCCCCACAAAATGACAAGCAGCCCTACAAAACGGCCCCTAGTACCCGGCGGCCCGCCTACCCTTGGCTACGGTAGCGGCCAAGGTAACGGTGAGGCAAGGGGTGCTAAGAATCTCCGGAAGAGATCTGGCTACCAAAACAAACGGAAACTGCACCTGGCAACGTACAACACGCGTACACTCCGGACCGACGAGAAGATTACCGAACTCGAGGAAGAATTGAGCAGGTTACGGTGGGGTATAGTAGGGTTATCTGAAGTTCGAAGAGAGGGGCAGGACTCGATAATCCTCAAATCCGGTAACCTGCTCTATTTCCGGGAGGGCGACCAGCAGTCCCAAGGTGGTGTCGGGTTTATTGTCCATAGGTCCCTTGTGACAAACGTGGTGAAGATCGAGAGTGTGTCGACTAGGGTGGCGTACCTTATACTCAGAATATCCGCAAGATATTCGCTGAAGGTCATACAGGTCTACGCCCCGACCTCGACACACCCCGACGATGAGGTGGAGACCATGTATGAGGATATATCCAAAGCCATGCATGGCTCTAAAACTCATTTCACCGTTGTCATGGGGGACTTCAACGCGAAACTGGGCAAACGTAACGAGGATGAGCTGAGAGTGGGGCAATTTGGAGTTGGACGACGGAACCACCGGGGTCACTTGCTGGCCAGTTTTATGGAGAAGGAAGGCCTCTTTATGATGAACTCCTTCTTCAGGAAACGGGAGCACAGAAAGTGGACCTGGCAGAGCCCTGATGGTGCAACTAAAAACGAGATTGACTTCATTATGTCGACGAAGAAGCAAATATTCAATGATGTCTCTGTGATCAACGCGGTGAAAACCGGAAGCGATCACCGCATGGTAAGAGGCACATTGAATATCAACATCAAGCTAGAAAGATGTCGACTAATGAAGTCTACGCTCCGTCCAGCACCGATCCAGGTCCAAAACCCCGAGAGCTTTCAGCTCGAACTCCAGAATCGTTTCGAATGCCTAGGGAGCTCCGTGGACGATTATAACGATGGGTTCGTGGAAACTGTCCATACGGTCGGGTCTAAGTTCTTCAAGACCCGCCGTACTAATGGCAAAAAGAAACTCTCTGATCCTACTCTGCAGCTAATGGAGGAGAGGCGTGAAATGATCCTGCAGTCTTCAGACGACGCGCTAAAGTACCGACAGCTCAATAGACAGATATCTAAGGCCTTGAAAAGCGACCTTCGCCGTTTTAATACGGACCGCATAAAGGACGCGATAGAGCGGAACAAGGGCTCCAAGGTCTTTTCAAGAGATCTGTCTATTGGACAGAGTCAGCTTGCGAAACTGAAGACCAATGATGGCAGGATCGTTTCCTCCAAGCCGGAGCTGTTGAGAGAGATCGAGAGTTTCTATGGACAGTTATACACGTCAACAAGCAACCCCGTTACGGATCTGGCAAACGACCCAAGAGCCAGATTGACCCGACACTATACCGAAGATATCCCGGACGTTAGCTTGTACGAGATTAGGATGGCTCTGAAGCAGCTAAAAAACAACAAGGCGCCGGGTGATGACGGAATCACGGCCGAACTCCTGAGGGCCGGCGGAAAACCCGTTCTTAAGGCCCTCCAGAAGCTGTTTGATTCCGTCATACTCGAGGGCAAAACGCCACAGGCATGGAACAGAGGTGTGGTGGTACTTTTCTTTAAGAGGGGTGATAATACTCTTCTTAAGAATTACAGGCCCATCTCACTTCTGAGCCATGTCTACAAGCTGTTTTCGAGAGTCATCACGAACCGTCTCGCGCGCAGGTTTGACGACTTCCAGCCTCCCGAACAAGCCGGATTCCGTAAAGGCTTTAGCACCGTAGACCACATACATACGCTGCGGCAGGTTATACAGAAGACCGAAGAGTATAACCTGCCTCTCTGCTTAGCGTTTGTGGACTACGAAAAAGCCTTCGATTCGATCGAGACATGGGCTGTACTGCAGTCTCTTCAACGGTGCCAGATCGACTATCGGTACATCGAGGTGCTGAAGTGTCTGTATGAAAACGCCACTATGTCAGTCCGACTCCAGGACCGGATTTCGAAACCTATCCTTCTGCAGCGAGGTGTGAGACAGGGAGATGTTATCTCTCCGAAACTGTTCACCGCTGCACTGGAGGATGTCTTCAAGGTTCTGGACTGGAAAGGGGCTGGCATCAACATCAATGGCGAGTACATCACTCACCTTCGGTTTGCCGATGACATAGTCGTCATGGCTGAGACCATGGAGGACCTCAGTGCAATGCTCGATGACCTCAGTAGAGCTTCCGAAAGAGTGGGTCTTAAAATGAACATGGAGAAGACAAAGGTCATGTCGAATGCCCATGTAACACCCACTCCCATGACGATCGGAGGCGCTACACTCGAAGTTGTGACCGAGTACGTTTACCTAGGACAGACTGTCCAGTTAGGTAAGTCCAACTTCGAGAAAGAGGTCAATCGTCGAATCCGACTCGGCTGGGCAGCGTTCGGGAGGCTTCGCAATATCTTCTCGTCCCAAATACCACAGTGTCTCAAGACGAAAGTGTTTGACCAGTGTGTGTTGCCAGTGATGACCTATGGTACAGAGACGTGGTCGCTCACAATGGGCCTTATCAGAAGGCTTAAAGTCACCCAAAGGGCAATGGAGAGGGCTATGCTCGGAGTTTCTCTACGCGATCGAATCAGAAATGAAGAGATCCGCAGGAGAACCAAAGTAACCGACATAGCCCGAAGAATTGCCAAACTTAAGTGGCAGTGGGCAGGGCACATTGCTCGCAGAACAGATGGCCGATGGGGCCGAAAGGTTCTGGAGTGGCGACCGCGTACCGGAAGACGTAGAGTAGGAAGGCCTCCCACAAGGTGGACCGATGACCTTGCGAAGACCGCGGGTATCCGCTGGATGTGGGAAGCACAAGACCGGTCGAAGTGGAGGAGCCTGGGGGAGGCCTATGTCCAGCAGTGGACGTCTTTCGGCTGATATGATGATGATGAATGCCCAATGCCTGACTTCATGTCAGCTATGCCAAAGGGAAATTGGCACAAAGTGAATTAGAAATAGAGTTCTTTTGCTTTTGCATGGCAAGTAAATTGGGAAGGTCGTGAGCATGCTCAAAGTTTATGATGGAGCAGCGTTGAAGCGTCTTAAATAGCAGCATACCTGATTCACATGACAGTCTCACGCCCTGTTTCTGGGGGCCTACTCTCAAAGTCCATCAACGAAGATTCGGGCTTGTTTGAAAGTAGTTCGATACTTAGAAGTGAACTGTACTCCCAATTATTATTTTCGGACGAGTAAGAATACACTGGGAGTAAGTACAACTGTCAAATCGTATTGTATTTTATAGTTCAGGCTTTGAATTAATCATAATTCCGTAGGTGATACAGGGTAAGAAGTGCCCGTAATTTCAGCCAATATCCGTAATAAATGAAACTCGACACATTTGCTAGCGTATTGCCAAGATCGCATAAATTACTGTTTGAATTAATGCTATCAATGTTTTGTCGCATCTGGGCGTAAGCCTCTTCATGAGAAATATAAATTGTGACTTGTTTTGTGTCGCGAGAATCATGTTTCACATTCAAATTGTATAAAAGTTGGCAGCACTTTTCATACAATTTAAAATTATGTTTTTGCAACTTTAAGTTACCATCAATTCGGGGTTTTATGGTAAGTAGGTACTATTTATACTTATATAAACTCACGCCTTCTTCACATGGGGGTAGGCAAAAACTACAGATTGCTGCGATCCTTACATAATCCATTTGCCTCGTTAACATTCATACATCTGATCATGCACACAAATTTGTTTGATAGATTTTCAACTTTATTCCGAAACAAATAAGGTTCATGTTCTATTGGGAAAATTTGTCAGTTTGGGGTAGCTTGATGTGATGACGTCTCTACAACGGATCTGATCTTTCTGAAGAACATCGCCAATATGGTCACTATATAATGTCCTTATGGGCGTCCCCTTCCAGTGTTTATATCTATATAACACAAATAATACTTCGATTTGATTCGTATTAAACTATGTAACATGCAGTAAAGGTAAATGCGTTGCACAATTTGTAATTAAACCCGGGCTACAAAAATATTGAACGGTCTTAATAATTTCACTGTAAAAAGCTACGTGTTGAAAATATTAATAAAGCTTTCCGAAAGGTATTTTCATCTGCGTTGGTAAGATTGCAGTTGCAGTCCAACGTTATTTTAAAGTTTTCATTCAACAACTGTAATTAAGTTTAGGAACGCTATTTGGTACCTTTCTATTTTTTTGATGCATATTAAATATGTATCAGGCCCTTAAAAAGACGAACTGTGTGAAATATCATAATAATAACAAAAAAGGAGTGAACACTGACATTAAAGGAGATTTGTATGTGTAAGCTAGTTCGTTCGATACAATCGTACCCAGAAGTAACCCCAACAGTAACATCGTGGACGACGGGCATAAGTATGAAGGTAGGATGATGACGTAATTGCGCAGACCAGCGGGGTAATGGCGTAACACAATAGCACTAGATAGACACAGCAACATTTATTGCGTTATTTACGTTATTCAGCAGACAAGTTTTCGAACCTAAGAAGCAATGGATTAGCAATATATATATATATATATATATATATATATATTATAGATACGGCACAGTTGGCGCAGTGGTTAAGCGATTGACTGCTGCGCTACGTGTCGCGGGTTCGATTCCCGCACGGAACAAGTATTTGTATGACCTACAATTAGTTGTTCCGGGTCTGGCTGTTTGTGTATGTGAGTTTTAAATGTTTGTAAACGCACCCACAATACAGGAGAAATTCCTAGTGTGGGGCAACGTTTAAAAAAAAAAAAACCCTCAAAATGATTCAGGTTATGGATGGAGAGTGTGTTACACAATGTGCGTGCTGTACCTAGCCATAGGAATATGAGATATTACTCTACATAAAGACTACGCATAGAGGTGTTTTCATAACGCTGACTTCAAAAGCTTGAAACACAAATAATTTACACATCAGCTATAAGCGTGCACTTCCTATCACAATGCGAAAGATTTTGAAAGAAATTTGCAGTCCATCGGTTACAGTTTGCGCACTGGTTAAAAACTTATCCTGTATAAAGCGATGGACTGTATGTTTGAAAAGTTCATCTGCTTGACAACATAATTCAACGTAATATTGTTGAATAGTCAAAATTGCAAAAAATAATATGCTATACCTATTGAGGATTCATCGCGGTAATTGTATCATCTCATCCTCACAATTGAGTGTGTGTCACAAATACTCTGTAGGACGCTATTACACTACCACCAGACTATCATTAGACTACCACTAGTTCACGTAACTAGCTGAATCAAACGATGAAATATTCAATTAACGGCAGGAACAACCTGAAATTAAATTATAGCATAAATCGAAAGCCAATCAATAATCTTAAAGGAAGTTCGCGATCCAAACAAAGTTTCCATTAACAACACTGAGTTCAACGCTGAAACTAATTTTGTCGGCACTTTGTCGTATCCTTGGTTTCTCCTGTGCTTCGTAGATCTGACGTTAATAAACGTTCGAGCGCCAATAGCTTTGCTTGCTCTATTTATGTTTGATGGCGGCCGACTGCAAGTCTGTTAGTCTGTTGTTTCAAAATTCGCTGCTTCTTTATGTACTTACTTATTTCTATGAACCACAATATTTTCCTAATAATATGTCATTGACGACGTTTTTCTGCAATGAGAAACAGCAATAATTGCGGAACACACTTTCAATCACAATTTTTATTTATTTGTTTATTTTATTAGGTGCACGAACAATTGTTTACACTGGTATTTTGCTAAAGATAACATGTAAGATAAATTAATTTATTAGCGTAACAATCACTTATAGGTAAACTCCTCACGCATATAAAGGAAGTTGTACAAAATAAACTAAACTAAAGTAACTTAATTAAAACTAGGTTCCAAAAAATACTCAATACTTAAAACTTGGAAAACATCATACATCACTTAGGACTAACTTATTATAGTATTTTGATGAAAAACTTAAACTAATGGGGCAGATACTTATGAAAAGTGGCTTTCAACTTTCCCAAACCATCAAAGTGAAGATCAATTTGGTCGCTGCAACTATTTATGACCTTGCATATTCTCGCATAAGGAGAATTTGCGCCTAGTATCGTTCTACTCAGCGGTGGGCGGAGTGGTGTTATTGGGTTACGAGAATTCTTGCGAGAGCATGGAAACTGAGATTGTACAATATCTGTGGGCAGTCAATTTTGTGAGTCAGAACTTTGCACGCAAACATTGCGTCGTTAAGGCGACGGTGTTTGTCCAGCGAAACCATTTGAAAGTGTCTTAGTCTGTTACTGTACGAACGAATTTTCTTTGTAATGCCGATAGAAAACGCCAAGTGTCAAAGAAATCGCTTTTGGACGCGTTCTAGACGCAGAGTGTGTAGCGTAGTGTGGCCGCCATATCACACTACAATAATCCAAAATGCTTCGAATTAATCTATCGTAAAGTAAAATTTTTGTTTTACAATATCTAAACTGTTCAGCATTTCTTATAACAAATCCGAGCATTTTAGAGGATTTTTTTATCATACTGTCTTTATGAGGAACAAAAGTAAGTTTCCGATCAAAAGTTACACCAAGGTCTCTTATTGCATCCTATCCAACGAAATAATAATCTTGCTCAATTAGATAAAGTTTTCTTCAGAATTTAATATGGTAATATTTGCTTATATTCAGATGCGTTTCGTTGGTTCGGCACCAATACACAAGCCGTTCAAGATCACTCTGTACTCAGATTATAAAACAAAGGCAGATAGACCGCGCGGAACACCAAGAGTGAAGCCAAAAAATCAAATACTAAAGCGTCGCATTTTAAGTTACATAAACTGCGACGCTTTAGTATTTGGTTTTTTGAGACTCTGTAATGCTGAGGCATCGTCCTTCGATTTAACGAATTTTAGATCGTCGGCACACATAAAAACTTGAGAATTAAGAAAGCAGTTTAGGATGTTGTTGATGAACAAAATAAACAAAATTGGCCCCAAATAAGACACCTGCGGCACGCCAGAAGATGTACGTTGTAAGGTTGATTGAAAGCCGTTGATGAAAACATAGAAAGATCTATCCTTTAGATATGAATACATCCATGAAAACAAAGTTCCAGTAATACCATATGCTTCTAATTTGCTGATAAGTATTCTATGTGAGACCGTATAAAACGCCTTGCTAAAATCTGTGTATATCACATTGGCTTGGTGACCTGAATCTATAGCCTTCGTTACCAATTCCGTGAACAGTATCAGGTTAGTACCTGTGGACCTAGATTCTACAAAAACATGTTGCTCTTCACTCAAATACTACTAAATATTTTGAAGGATAGTGCTAATTAAGTAACTTACTAACAGTACCCTTTGTAATTTCATTATGACCGTTTGACTGTCAGTCCGTGGTAATTGCTTTCCTCACTAACATTAGGAACGGCTTTCATTCTGATAGTTAAGCAACATTCAATGCGTAATTTACGTCGGTGAGCAGACAAATTTTTATAAAGCAATGGATTAGCAAATCCATCAAAATGATTCAGATTGTGATGAAAACTGTGTTACCCAATTAACTTGCGGATGTCCCACGAGTCCTCTTGACTGTTTTTATCACCTGGAACCGGAACCTGGAACTGGTGGTATGGAACCTTAAACTAAAGTAATTAAACAGGCATATCTTTTTATTACACTAGTTAACACAACGTAAACTGGAACAGTCTCGCAAAACGTGTTATGTCATTGCCGTAATTGTAAACTCTTATTTAGTTACATAAAAGTTTTAGCCGACAACCATAACGAGATTATCCTTTCGTAATTATACCAAGGGTTGAATTACTTAATGTTATTAAGCTCAACGATTAAGGGCAAAGCTTTATAATACCAACATTTTACACTGAGAATTTAATTTATTAACAAAATGTTAAACGCACCTGCATTTGAATGGAGTATAAACGTGTCTGGTAATTAGTCCTTCATTTAAATTATAATTTTTTAGTTGTTCTTTCATATTTTTAGGTATAATGGGCGTATAACTTTTTTCCAGATTCTGATACTTTTTGCTAAATGTTAAATGATTTTATTTCTGTAAGTAGAAATTTCTGTACAAAAACTTTTACACATCAATCATATTTTAAAACTGGTTGAGGTTAGCGTTTCCTATCTGACTACTCTGAGAAGAAAAGCAGAAACAAACTCAGAGGTCACAGTCTTATTCAAAGTCCAGACTAAATCTTGGTCAGATTATGTGAAGTCCGTGTAGATTAGTGTCTGAAATGGTATTTTGAGAAGAGAACCACACATATTGCCGTTGTGAATCGTGCAGCTCAACTCAGAAATTAAGTCGCCCAACGATACGACGAACAATATCAAAGAAGAAAAATTAATGTACGAAAAAACAAATGAATAATTTAAAAAAAAAACATGGATTTCATAATTCTCCTCAATGCCTATTACCTACCTCTCAAAATAATCTGAAACTTTTCTCCTTCAAACAAATGAAGCACCCACGTCAAAGTTTGGAAATTTTATTCAATATCCAATAATTTATTCATCGTAGCATGGATATTATTAAAAATCCCTTGACCGGTACAGAAGAACTTTAAATTTATGATGGCTCTAAGTTGATCGGGGTGTCGACCTACGTTAACTGTGTCTGAAACTTTGGAGAAAAAAAACTTTCTTTCATTAAACTTTTAAGTCAACATTAGGGCAGGTTGGGAGCTTGTTGGTAAATGTTCGGAAAATATTGCAAATGGAGAAGGTAGGTACATTGTGCCTGCTTAGGGTTCCGTGATCAAGTAGTAGTCGAACCCTTACAATTTATTTATGACCGTTTAACCGTCTATCCGTATGTCAGACGTCCGTAACACACAAACAGTAGGAATGGCTATCATTTGATAGTTCAAAAACATTAATCTAAATTAAAATCTCTAAGTCACTTTGCTGTAGATTTTGTAACAACATTCAGTTTACTGAATTATCTTAATTCTGTACCATAAACTTGATTTGTCAATCGTGTCTTATCAAAAGAGAGCAAAGTATATTTGTATACAGGATATGTTTTTAACCAGTGCGCAAACTGTAACCTGGAACTGTAATTCAGCATATCATTCTAGATCCCCCAGCGCAGACATTTTTAAAAACGTATTCTGTGTTTATAAATTTCTCATTCCCAAATAAAAACAATTCGCTCCCTGATCGCCCCAAGGTCTTTCCATGGCGTGTTTAATATAAATTCAATAAAATTCGTTGGTATCGTTCTATTTTCCTTAATTGAAACATTTTGCCCACCTAAATGAATCGATTGGACCGTCATGTCATCCGATTTGATCCTCGTTGGCTTGATCTAAAATAGATCGAAGTTTATGTTTAATTATGGAATTCTTTTAACATTTTATTGGTGGAAGGATTAAATACCAAGTAGTACAGAGATGAGCTGCTGGCTCACAGCTGTGAGAACATTATAAGCTGAAAATGCTTGCCTGAGTTGTGACTCATACACGTATTGTCAGTCTTCTTTACGTGTCGACAGCGATCTGAATACAGTCAGTAAATAATTTGGCTACAGGCTTGGCACTTTCAGCAGCGTCCACGTCCACCAACTCCCTGTAGCGTGCAGACAACAGGATACACTGGACAAGATATTAAGTGCCCCATTGTTTGTACGACAGCACCACCAGCAGAAGTCATCTATGAATCTCCACCGGGCAGGGTTTCTTTACTTCAGCCTACCTTAGCCCGGAGTCTATTTAAAGACTCATGACTATGGCAAGACGATTACATCAGTAAGTCTGCCGTTGTTAACATTACATCAGTAAGTCTGCCGTTGTTAACATACAGATACAGTAACTCACATCTCCTTCATAGGAAGGAAACTACAGAACGGCACCGATTAATGATAAATGATAAATGATAAATGATTTTATTTCTGTAAGTAGGTTTGTACAAACACTTTTACACGTCAATCATATTTTTTAAACTAGGTGAGGTCGGCGTTTCCTAACTGACTACTCTGAGAAGAAAGGCCGAAACAAACTCAGAGGTCACAGTCTCTTTTAAAGTCCAGACATAATCTTGGTCAGATCATGTGAAGACCATGTGGATTGGTGTCTGAAATGGTCTTTTGAGGAAAGAAACCACACAGATTGAGTGGACCTGTCCAATCAGTGCACGCATGTATCAGTAATCATACGGCTCAACTCAGAACTTGAGGAGCTCAACGATTTGACGAACAATACCAAAGAAAGGACATTAGGGTAGGCCACATAAAGTACTCAAACTGCCAGATTAACTTTAAAAATGAACTGAGAAAGAAATGAAACACAAAAACAAAAATACCACATAGTCCTCACATTCACAATAATTAAAGCAAAATAATATTATACTTCTCAAAGTAAATATTCATGTCAAAGTGTATATAATAATAATCAAATGTCAAAGTGTATATAACAATAATCGAATGTCAAAGAGCAAAAAAAAATATATTAAAAAAGAAAAAGAAAAAGAAAAAAAAAACTGTATACAAAATTGGAGCAGGTCAATCCCAAGCTTTTTTGTCCTCAATATAATCTTTAACGGTATAAAAGGCTTTCAGGCACAACTTACGTTTAATGAATGATTTAAATTTATTGAGACTTAGATCTTGAACATGGCTTGGAAGTTTATTATAGAAGCGTATACATTGACATCTGAATGACCCACCTATTTTCTTGAGCCTTGTTGATGGTACAACAAATTTGTGTTTGTTCCTAGTATTTATACTATGGATATCACTGTATTTTTTAAACAATTTAATATTTTTATGGGCATATAAAAGATTTTCATAAATATACTGTGAAGGCACAGTCATTACATTAATCTCCTTAAATTTATCTCTGAGAGAGTGTCTCGGACTTAATTTATAAATTGATCGAACAGCTCTTTTCTGCAAGACAAAAATAGTCTGAATGTCGGCGGCATTTCCCCACAATAGAATACCATACGACATTACACTATGAAAATAGCTAAAGTACACTAAGCGGGCTGTCTCTATATCAGTTAAATTACGAATTTTTCTAACAGCGTATGCTGCAGAGCTTAGCTTTTTCGATAATTTGGCTATATGTGGGCCCCACTGAAGCTTGGCATCCAAAGTTAAGCCCAAGAATACAGTGCTATTTTCAGGATTCAATTCTTCGCCCTTTATCAACACATTAGTTTTCACCTGCTTAACGTGAGGTAGCGTAAACTTAATGCATTTGGTCTTTTTTTCATTAAGAAGTAAATTATTAACATTGAACCAGTGAACTACTTTTGAGATTGCGCTATTTACATCGTCATTAACAAGTTGCTGACGTTCAAGTTTAAACAAAAGTGAAGTGTCATCCGCAAACAACACTATATCATGATCATCCTTTATGAGGTAAGGCAAGTCATTAATATAAATAAGAAACAAGAAAGGACCAAGAATCGAGCCCTGTGGGACTCCCATTGATACTACGGATCCGGGAGATCTTTTTCCGTTTACATCAACACACTGAATCCTATTACACAAGTATGAAATAAGAAGATCCAGAGCGCTGTTCCGGATCCCGTAGTGGCGGAGTTTCCTGATTAAAGTTTCATGAAGCACGCAATCGAATGCTTTAGATAAATCACAAAAGATGCCCAAGGCATCGTATTTATTTTCCCATGCATTGTAAATATGCCCTAAGAGTTCAACACCGGCATCGGTAGTTGAACGACCCCTTGTAAAACCGAACTGTTTGCTATGTAATAAATTATGTTTATTAAAAAATCTTTGCAATTGTTCTAAAATTAATTTCTCAAAAATTTTACTAAAGGTAGGTAGTACTGAAATAGGTCTATAATTAGTGGGGTCTGATGTACTACCTGATTTAAACAAAGGTATTATTTTACTATTCTTCATTAGGTCAGGAAACTCCCCACAGTCTATACAATTATTAAATATAAGAGCTAAAGTAGGTGCTACAATGTCAATAATAGACTTAGCAACTTCTACAGAATTACCCCACAGATCTGCAGTCTTTTTTACATTTAAAGTGTGAAAGGTTTTAATTATATCTCTACAGCTAATATGTTCAAAATGGAATTCTGAATCACAAACATTAACATTTTCCTTAAGTAAAGACTCAGCAACAGAAGGTGATGAGTTTAGTGATTTTGTAGTAGAAACGGGAATATCTGCGAAGAAATTTTCAAAAGCCGCGGCGACTTGCGAGTCCGATGTGATTATGTTGTCATTGATAGACAGGCTGTAGTCAGTATTTCGGTTGCTAGACTTTCCCGTTTCACTATTAATAATATTCCAAGTCGTTTTAATTACATTACTACTGTTTTTAATCTTAGAACTCAAATAACGCGACTTGGCCATCCAACAAACTTTTTTAAATAATTTGGAATAATTTCTAACATATAAATTAAATTCAGCAGTGTTTACAGAAGTCCTTTCATTGTACAGCTCATAAAGTCGTGTTCTACTTTTATGAATACCAATGGTAGCCCAATCACTGAAAGATACGTTACTATTAATCGAGATAGTCTTTGGAATAAAAGTGGAATTAAATTGTTTACAATACATCTTAAAAAAATCACCATATAGGTGATTAGGATCAGCATTTGCAGATAAAACTGGTAATTTATTTTCAAGTTTAACTTTAAAGGCCTCTAGGCGAAATGCAGTTTTGGGGTTAACAGTGATATCCTTTTTACCCATTTTTTTATTTTGATTTTGAATGGTAATCCGTTGCCCGCAATGATCAGATTCCAATAAATTAATAATTTCTTTGTGGCTCGGTACAACATCTGTATAAATATTATCTAGGCATGTGGCACTACTAGGGGTTATTCTTGTGGGCTCCATAAATAAGTTAACAAGATTGTACGACTGAAATAAACTTATTATTTTAATACTATAACCTGAGTTATCTAATAAATTAACATTAAAATCACCGCAAACAATAATAGACTTGTTCGAGTTACAAATCTTGTGTAATACTTCATCCATTACCTTTTCAAAGCAGTCATACAATCCTGAAGGTGGTCTGTACACACTTAATACAACAAACCGCTCCAATTCTATACAGGCTATTTCAACTGTCCGCTCAACAGAGAGGCTCACGATATCCTTACGTTCTTTAAATTGTAACAGGTTACTTACTAAAATTAATGAGCCACCATGTATAGCATTTACTCTGCTGAACGAACTACCAACCTGGTGATGATTAAAATTAAACATGAACTGGTGGCTTTTAAGCCAATGTTCTGTCATACACAGAATATCTATACTGTTACAGTTAAGAAATAAATCTACTTCTAAATCTTTGTTCAAAAACCCTTGAATGTTTTGATGCACCAGGTTGATACTATGTAATACTTTTACACTTTCATTTGCCATCCTTACATTTTTGCAAGAGGTTGCCTCTGTTGTCTTAATTTCTAATTTAAATGATGATCAATGTCATTTTTATTTGCCAAATTATTGGCAGAATAGGTAATTAAGTCATTGCATTGCTCAAAAGGAGCAAGTTGTTTAGCCAAATTCTTGGCTGTAATGGAAAAAAAATATGATAGCGACACAGCTATCTGTCTTTTATGATAGTTAGAAAGATAGTACATCACAATACTATATCTATCTTTTGTCAAATGCAAATTATTACCAACATAATTGTTAGTATCAACAAGATGAAACAAATTATTATTATATGTCAAATTATGCAATGTCATATTAATTTCAAATCTTAACCTATTTTCTTCCTGTGGCAAACTGTTACTATATGGGAATGTAAACAACACAATTTTACTTAAACTAAGATTGCTTAATGTTCTATAGTATTGGAGCAATTCTCCTTTGTTCAATTTTCCCCTATTACCCATTAAAATTAACAATGTGGTGTTCTGGTTAAAACTACATTTGATAATTTCTTTCATAATATTAAATAAGGAACAACCAGGCATACAATAATTTATTATGGAATGTCCCGGATATTCATCCGTCAAGAAGTTGCCTAACTCTTTTCCAATCTCATCACAGAATAAAACTATATCATTTTTTCCAATTTGCTTACACTGTTTATTGGTACTATTAATTACAGGAAATGACAAATCAACACAGGGCTGCGGTAAGGTGGATTTATATGTTGTCAATGAATGGTCCAGTGTAGGTACATTGGATGGGGTTTGACACTGCTCACAATTGTTTGTTTGTGAGTTTACCAGCTCATTCATTGCCAACACATATTCCCTCATGAGATCTTCTGAGGTATTATATCTTTTAGTCATTGAACTAAGTCTCTCCTGTAAATGGTCAAGTTCAGATTGCAAGTACTCTGTGTCAATATTGTACCGCCTAGTACTTTGTTCCAAATTAGATGAATATATATCTAATAGTTTGAGTAAGTTTAATCGTTCTCTATTGAGTTTAACATTTTTAATGAAGAACTTATGTCTTTTTACCAATCTTTTTGTTTTAACAATGTATTTATTAATTTTTATGTATTTTTTAAGTTTATTTCTACTTGTGACTACCCTCACTGAGTGACATGACTTTGAATCATTATCACCTGTCAAATCAATAGTGTAACATGGTTTTATGGCAGAAACCATTGAGGGGGCAACCGGCATCAACTCATCGAACAGACTTTGATTCAGCGAGGCAGTGATGTTATGATTTGTAGTCTGAAGTTCAGTTATTTGACTATGAGCCTCAAGTAGCTGCTGTTGTAGTAAATATTTGTGACTAAGAGCTTGTTCGTACTCTATGCTACACTGGCTGAATCCGTCCACAACGAGCTGAAGTCTGTCGCGTTCTTCTATGGCATCAGTGTATTGAGTATATATCTGAGCCATTTCACTTTTCAACTTCCTATTCTTTTCATGGGCATCAAAGAGCACCTTTTCATTGTCATCAATTTCCTTATTGAGTTGGTCACAGGACTTCTTTGACGCCTGTAATTCGCTCAAAGCCTGATTGAGTTTGGACTCTTCGAGGCGAGCACGGGCGCTGCGAGTCATAATCATGATTATAACTAATAAGGAAGCGACAAGAAGGTGAAAGAGAGAAGGTAGTTATGCCAGCAGTCTAAGAGATGATTATTTTTAACGGAAAAATGAAATTTAGATGTAAAGAAGGAGTCCTGTCACCACACCAAATTAAGGTTATGTTTACGTTCAAAAGTCACTGGCTTAAGTAGCCGTATTAAAAAGTTTACAATGCGATAGCTGGTAAAAAAAAAAGGGAGTACGCAAACAAACTAAAAGCACGTAAAATACAAAGTATTGTACCTGATATCAAGATGACAATGCAAAAGTTTACTTGTGCCGGCAACTGTCACTGATTCACATTGAAATATTTACACTTATTTTGCACTTCGTATGTGAATTTGATATCTAATACACTTATTATCCTATTTACTTGAAGAGTAATTGGAAATAGGCCATAAAAACAACGAAATATAATAAATCAAAATTAAAATTACGAGAACAAATTTAAATCAGCTGTTAGCTGTAGTGTTGCCACAGGAAAAAAAAAAAAGAAGATTATCCTTACATACTCCTTTTGCTTCGTTTACGTTCATAAATCTGTTCTTATACGCACGCCGATTGCGATTACTACGAACCTCAAATTTCTGAAGAACATCACCAATAAGTACACTATATGTCTGGCTAAGGCTTCCCCTCGCGGCGTTTCCACTCACATGTCTGCCTTTTAAATACCACCATGCCACCAACACCATCACCATACAATTGTTAAATTTGTATAGTAATACGACAGGTAATTTGTAACATTGTAAGAATTTCGAGCCATACCAGTGTTTCAGATTTATCGCAAAGCTGCATATCGAATGGTACTCGTGATTGGAATAATTTGGTTACACTGCCATGAATCGATTTCAAACGTCATTCGATTCGGATCTCGCGGGCCTGATCTGAAATAGATTGATGTTCAATCATGGCACTTTTTATCGTTTGACTGATATTTTTTGTACATTTATAGGCCAATGTATTTTATTAAAGTAGCTCTCGTGGGTGGTGTAAAAGGTAAATACAAAATTACTATTTACTTATAGCATTTGAGTCCTCCAACTATAGGTACTCGTAGGTGTAATATCTTCTAATTTATGATATCAATGTTTCTTTATTATTATTTTTTGCGCTGCCATACCGTTAATCTGATTGCAATAAGACAATACTATATTTACAGTCCCGGTTTGTGACCGTTTTATTACGATACTAGTTTCTGCCCTCGACTACGTTCACGTGGAAGCCAACTTAACTATTTAATATATCCCAGTCAAAGAAAATACCTAGTAGAAAAAAAAATACTTCGTGCCTTAATTTGAATGTTCCTGCACGAACACTAAGTACAGCTTAATAACTTATATAGAATGTGACGGCCAGTAGAATCCCCCGCCATTTTCAATTCATTAAGAAAGTGAATATTTTCTTTACCAGTACATTACCGACTTTTTCCGTAGCTCCCTTTGAGGTCGGAAAATTAATGTGCGCATCGCTTTAAATAATAAATACTTTTATCAACCGTTTTCAGATGTTCAGTGAAAATGGTAATAGTAGAAGACGAGTCAAAGGAATGTAATTAAGTACATTGCAATTGTTTGCTTTGTAAAACAAGGATGACGTACAATTATTGAAGGACAAAAATTGAATTATCATTCATTTTTTTTAGACTATAGTTTGTGCAAGAAAAAGGGGGCTCAATATCTTTACTTGATGCGATGTAAACATGGAGTGACGAAATGGATCCTATTTGCACTTGTTTCTTTAAGTTTAAGCGCACGAGCTGCGCTCGCGAGGTTTTTCCAACACCGACTGTCGCCATGTTTCTTTTTTCTCTAGTTTAAATGTGGCTGTGTCTTGCTCACACGCAAACGAAATGAAATGTGCAGGAATGGGACGGGAGATTGGATGTTACAAGCCAACTTTATCTATTAATTATTTGCCATTAGTTTGCCAACACATAAAAAAAAATGTAATTCTAATCAAATCAGCGCAACCAGTAACCTTCTTGCTCGTTTTTGGGGTAAGCTGAGTTCGAGAGAGTAATAGAATGTTTGATAGGTTCCACACTGAAATGGTGGAAACGAGACACTAGTCTGCCATGTGCAATTGTGCATTGAACTAAATGCTATTTGTCTACTTTTTGGTTTTATATAATTAATAATAAACATAATACAATTTAAATAAATAAATAAGAAATAATTTATGAAAAAATTGTAATAACATAATGTAAGGTGGCAGTCATCATTTCAGCCGAAAGGTGTCAACTGCTGGACATAGGCCTCCCCCAAGCTCCGCCACTTCGACCGGTTCTATGCTTCCCGCATCCAGCGGATTCCTGCGGCCCTCACAGGGTCATCTGTCCACGTTGTGGGAGGCCTTCCAACTTTACGGCAGAACTTGCAACTTGGCAGTACCTACTCTTAATAAATAAAGAAACATGACTGCCACCTGTTAATTATTTCTCAGGCTCCAGCGAAACTATCCGAACTAACGAAATTATTTTTCGATGGAACTACAAATTTAACCACATAAAGTCAACACCAACCTACTATAATTTATTTTGGTTCTAAAATTAGAACTATTATCACCCACCACAATTTTTCTTTGTCCCAATAATGACTCATTTAAAAGCTGACTCTAGAAAGAAAACATGGAATTACGAAAATTAATTACATAGCAGAAGTTGATACGTACCCATTTGGCAGGAAAGTTTAAACGAACCCTGTGCTGCCTTTAATAACAGTATTTTTAGTGTCTCGAAACACGCGATGTTTGGTAACTCTCAATTTCGGGAAGTAATCGGGCTATAGGTATAATATTGCTTCATTGGTTTTGGATCACAAAAAGGCTGATAACTGATTTTTTATTTTACGTTACGCTTTACGTTGTGTAAATTATTTAATTACTACTACTCTCAAAACGGTCGGGGAAAACATCGTGAGGAAACCTGTATGTCTTAGAAGACATGTGACATCTACCAACCCATACAAGGCTGGCGTGGTGGATAATGGTCCACTCCCTCTCACCAAGAGAAGACCTGTGTCCCTGCTGGGGGAACATTATAATGCTGCCATCCGATTAGACTGGAAGCCAGCCGTAGCAAAGTTGAGCTAAAAAGCTGAACAGATTGATTGGTTTAGGGCTGGTGCAGACCTGGCGAAGCACAGTGCAGAGTGAATCTCACTAGCACCTTATATCGTGCAAGAAGCTGATTGTCGCAAGTACCTAACTGACACTTCTAAAATCTCTTCATCTTTCGGTGCCTACCTACATAATACAAATTCTGATTATAATGTTTGTTTATGTTAGTATAAACAGTACTCCGCTGGATGCGGGTAGCATAGAACCACACGAAGAGGCGGTGCTTGGGGGAGGCTTATGTTCAACAATGGCCATCTTTCAGCTGAAATTAATGAATTAATGAAAATAGTAACAAGCCAGACGTAATATGAGATACTTATTTCTTCAACGAGTGTATATTTTTGTACCAATATTGGACTGTTACCTGATTTTTATTGTGATATTTGACTTTAAGTATCTCTTGAAGTATCATAAGGAGCTTATAGTGCCAAGAATAGTTTTGTATTAACATCAATTCGTATATTTTATTTATGACCAAACTTTCTGCAACTGAAATAAAAACTTACTTTATTAAAAGTATTTCGAGATTCAAAGGCTGATTTACAAAAGTTATGTATTGAAAACACAAAGTTTTCAAAACTAAATTCGAATTCATGTATGGAATTTGATGTTTCTAATTTAAGTTTCTGGTATAATGTTACATTCACTTTCATCTGACTTTGATGTAGTAAATAATTTAGTTACTTTAAGTTGCTCTGGTACGTTGGGCGTAGTACACATCTTAACTTGGGGTCTAAAAAGGCCGCTTTGGCAGAATAATAATAGGATAATATTGTGAATCAATTGAAAAGAATCAATTTAAACTCGTAAAATGGCCACAAACTGATAGTTTTTAATATTATCTGAGTACACAGCACGCAGTTCATCTGTTTGACAATTTATTTATTTTTTGAAAAAGGGAAATCATCAGCAAATAACTTCTCCCGCTCTGGGTGGAGCGAGAGGGCGGGCGTTAGACTTTTACTGACTATAACCCACCCGTATTCCTTCAGTTCCCTGTGTGCCAGGAGCCACGGTATCTCTTTCGGCATCGGCCCTAGCCAACCCCATTAGTTGCTGCTGACATCTCTTTGAGGCGCGCTTGGAACAGAACGCACCATCGACCCGGGACCGGACAGCGGGCTACCCATTACTCGCCGTCCGCAAGCCTGCGCATACGGTGGTCGGGAATCAGCTTGCGAGAGTGTCTTCTGCGGAGGCTGGGGCTGTGAGGGCGCATATACTGCCTCTCCCTCACGTGCGCTGCCTCTCTCTTCGCGAGCATTACTGCTTCGCAGAAGGAAGCGACGGCTACCCATGTACCCTCGCTCCGTACCAAGGCCTGAACCAGGGCCGGACGCGAGAGATCGCCGCTGCCGATCATCGCCACTAGGACACGGCGGTACTCCGCCCAAACCCGGTAAACTTCCAACGTATGCCATTTCGTAAAAGTTTAGTGTTGTCCTGGAAATCATGTCACTTTGTTTAAATAGGTTCATTTTATATATGTAGATTATTTTGCGTATTGTGAATGAGAGAATATTGTAGCCCTTACAGACTGTAGATTTGTAGACTATTTTCTATTCTGTGTTTTCATTCCTCTAAGTACCTGGTACTTATTGACAGGCCTGCACTGTGCTCCCACACCTATTATCATTGTAATTTGAAAACTGATAATATAAGAAGTAAGATAGGCAACTTTTTGTCCTGGTCGCACGTGCGAAGCTACGACAACAGCTAGTTTAAAATAATAATGCCTAATGGTGCCGAAAGGACATAATCCATTTTGGCCAGCAGCGAGGCAGCTTCAACTGCGCCCTGAAGGCAGTATTGTAAAGAACACGCAGGGTGTCGTACGATTTTTTCGTATGCTTGTCCCATAGGCTGCACGTGTAAAACGATTGGCAGAATACCCTAAACAATGTAGCTTTAAGTTCCTTAGTACAGCGTGCGAACCTACGTGCCAGCATATTAGCTATGCGATGAACAATCCCGCTAAACGAAACGCCCCGCTCCGCGCATCACAACTGTTACTTTATTTAGTTCCGAAAACAACGCTATCGTGTACGCTGTGTGATTTTCGCTGGCTCCTGCTGTATGCTATTTCGGCAGTATTAGTTAAGTTGAGGACTGGATACTCCAATGCTAGACTAGCAAACATTTTCAAATGTGGCGAATCAACCTTCCAAAGGTGGTTGCAGAGTGGACGCGATGCGGTCTTACAGAATTTTGTGCCCTTACACCTTGGTTTTGATCACATAAAACGTGAGAACGTAAAAGTGTTGAGGAGAACAATTTCTAACAGAATATCATATTTTTTTCTTTGTCCGCCATTTTCAAATTTGAACCAAACATGTATGGAACGTGGGACTGTCCTTTGTCGGTCTTGTTGATGTAGTTGCAAATGTGACTGCTGAACGTAAAGGCTAGGTTTGAGTATTCGAAATATTTTTATTGGAAAAACGTAAGTAGGTGAAACGTAGGTGTGGTAACTATACCAAGAATATCCAACATTAACCTAATGTAAAATTCTAGTGTTTCACCGCTATTTTGTTGAAAGCGTGTGTAATGTTCCGAGAGCAACGATAAGTGACGTCATCCATTTGTTTGCAGAGACGCCGCAATAAATTCTATAAGACTGCAAGGGATCTGGTACACTTGCGCAAAACACATTTCCGCGAAAGACTTATGCGTGAAAGACACTTATGCGAATTCACTGATGCGAAAATACACTTTGGTGAAAATACCTACTTGACACACTTGTTAAATGATACCTACTTAACACACTTATTAAATAATAAATACTTATATTAATTATTTGCTTCTGCACGCGAGTTCCTGCGTGAAATTTCTTGTTTTAACAAATAATATAGGGTGTAAGGGGAACGCCACAACATAGGTCATAATTATACAACCTAAATGCAATCGGATATCAATAGCCTTTCGCCTTAAATCGGGCATATTGCATCAGTTTACAACGTTTAACGCTTCTGTAATGTTTCTACATACTTATTTTATTATGGCGGCGCTTTACAAAAGATGCCTAAACCTAAAGTCGCCGCCTGGACTTGCGGCGGGTATCGATCACGGTTATGCGTAAGCCAATCAGCAGATTTTTATTTTTTAAAACATTGTGTGCTAGAGTTGTAAAAAAAATGTTTTTAAATGTGTTTAATCTCAAATAGGGGTTAACTTAACTGTTATCACAGCATAGTGTACAAAAAATGCAAAAAATATGAGTAACAATTGTAATCAAATCAAGATTTTTTTTATGGTACTGTATCGAGAATCACTAGTCCTATCCTGTCTTCGTTTTCGCAAGCGTTTTCCTTACTCCCTATATATCCTAAAGCATCGCATCGCCTACCCCCTTTGTATAGATTAATTAATTAACTTACTCAGGAATTTCGATGTTTAGACATGTCGCCACATCAGTACCTACATGCACCCATACGACGCAGAGGCAGGTAGCTAGTCTTCCATATTTTAAACCAAGGTATAAAAGACGAACCCAATACAACCTCCTGCAACACATTTTTAACAAATGCAATTATCCAAACTGCAACCCGTACAAACAGCACCCCTGCCACTCAACCATCAAGTGAAATTTTAATTTTCCTTTATAAGTTAAATAAGCCAACAATGTAATGTAAACTAGTTGCAGAACTACTAAACAATGCAATTTACCTATCCTGGGGAAATGCATAACGAAATACCGTGCGACAATCGACCAGTCCACCAAGAACTGCCGATAATGCATAGAATTAAACGTCTACACCTTACACACATTATCATAGAGTCTGCATTTCAATGTCGTTGATTGACGTGATAGTTCATGTAGAATTGGTGAACATGTCACGTAAAGTGTCCGACTAATGGGTATCGATTTTAATGTAACGCCTGTAAACATGATTCGTGTTATTGTAGTTAAAAGTTGAAAACAAATAGAATTGTCTAGAAGTCCAGCGATGGTTATTTGAACTTGTAACTATAGGAGCGTGTTTCATTCATACGGCACTCTTCCTTCGCATTGTTCAAATTAAAATGTATCGCGACTGTAGATCCAAAACGGATTGTAAACCGTATTTCTGCTTTAAAACAACACTTAGCGTTTTAATATTGGTTAAAAATGTTTTTTTTTTAAACAGAATGTACTGAGGTTTCACTAGAAGTGATCTGGACCACACCTAGTCCCTGATCACTACATATTATTAAACAAAGTCCTCCTCGGTCTTTTTGTCTGTTCGCGATAAACTCAAAAACTATTAAACGGATTTTTATGCGGTTTTCACCAATAGACAGAGTGACTCATGAGGAAAGCTTAGGTGTATAATTTGTTAAGATTTTGTTTAAATTGGGTAATGCGGGCGAAGCCCCTGGTAAAAGGTTCAGGATATAACAAGGGCAATTAAAATAAAAAGTATACATTCTAATAACTTATAAATATAAGCAGTGGCTGAGTAAGAATCCAAATTACACTATCTTTTTTATTGAAACTTAGCTACAGCAAATTTTTAATTGATTATTTTAATAAATACGCAGATCAAAATTGTTTTCAGTCTTTCTGATTCAAAAATGTTGTATAAGTACGGTATAATTATGACTTCACATGCAAAAAAATGGTTAATAAATACAATTATCCTTTTAAATTCATTTCAAAATAATACGTAATCTATCAATCTACGGCCCACAGTCGTAGTTTTTAACCGTTTTAAACAAATTTCAAACGGATTTTAAATCAGGAATTTTGGTTTGAAACGGTTTATTTACAACTATAGTTATAAATCTAAGGAGCAATTGTTTCCTAGGAATTACCTTTAGCATATTTTTAACCAACAATTATTTCGAAGAAAGCTGAAACAATTTATAAATATCTAGGCTTTTCCATGTAACAATGAATAAAGAAAAACTCGTACTGAGTTGGAGGGATCCCGGTAAACATGTTTACGTCCAGACGAGCTACATTAGATTATCTTTTATTGACACCTGAGGCAGCTAATGATGTGCCCAGAACCGTCTTTATCCTGAGCATCTTTTTAGGGTTCGGTATCTAAAAGCTGCCTGTTTAAGCAATAACAGCCACACGGATCGATCGATCATCTACGCTTGACGCAGTTAGTCCGTGGATAGGTGTCCATCTTAACATACCAAGACCCCTCAGTGCCTCGGAAAGCAAGTTAAGCCGTTTGTCTCGATTGTCATTCGTAGATCTTTGACAGTCGTTACGGGTCATCAGAAACCCGAAAGTGTGACAACTAGTCATAACAAGGGGTATTTTTTTTGGGTGGGAAATCATCAAATAACTTCTCCCGCTCTGGGTGGAGCAGGAGGGCGTGTCAGACTTTTACTGACTAAAACCCACCCGTGTTCCTTCAGTAGCCCGTATGCCAGGGGCTGTGGTGTCTCTTTCGAACAAACCCGCACCCCTGGCAGGCTGGGATGATGGGGCCCTTGCGGGCCCCATCATTTTTTGTGCTGACATCTCTTTGAGGCGCGCGTGGAACACAACGCGCCGTCGACTTGGGCTTGGTCCTTACCGGACAGCGAGCTACCCATTACTCGCCGTCCGCAAGCCCATGCCTACGGTGGCCGGAAATCAGCCTGGGATTCCCGACGCCCAGGGCGTCTCCGTATCCTGCGGCGGCTAGGGTCGCGAGGGCGCATGTCATACCAAGGGGTACGGTAGTACCTAGTTAATGGATTGAGGAGGTCAGATAGGCAGTCGCTCCATGTAAAATACTGGTACCCAGCTGCATCTGGTTAGACTGAAAGCTGACCCCAACATAGTTAAGAAAAGGCTAGGCAGATGATGACCCAATAGTTGCCGAACATTACCCTATAATTAACGGGGCTATACAACTTAACTTCTATTCAGCTTGACTTGGCTATTCAATTCTGTAGTTTTTAGAATGATTCAGTACCTACTACATACATTTGAATTAGTTAATATCCGTCTGCAGATTAAAGTGCGATAGAGTTCGACGTATGCGACATTTTTTCTTTTTAATTATGTTACTTTGTTAGCATGTTAACTTGCTGAATGCGATTACACTTTGCTGAATTTCATAACTAGGCTATATAGATGACAAAATTTAGCCAAGTGGAATAAGCTCTGAAGGTCTGAAGCCTACGCCGTTTGTTCATCACAAAGCGTTATTCAATTCAAAGACTACCTATGTATTAGGTACTTTACATAAAGACGGCAAACTATATTAGTTAGTTAGTTTTGCTGGTACTGCCCTGTTTCGATTCCCAGGTCGGACAAAGTGTTTTCGGGTTTATTTCATAAGGAATTTCTTAGTAAGTAAGTTCCCCGTGCCTCGGAAAGCACGCTATACCCTTGGTCCTGCGCTTGATCTTTTCCCGGTTGTGTTGCGATTGCGTGGCGTCTCATCGGACTATGAGAGTGAGAAAAGAAACAGTGTCTGCGCACACACTTTTGTACTCTCCCCCCGATCAGGAGGACTATTTTGTTGGTATGGAACCCTCAGCGAGCAATTCCGATTAGCACTTGTTATTTGTTGGTTATCGGTACAATCTTCGCTGAAAATTATATTCATCACGGAACGGAAAAAAACAGGGTCATTTGTAACGTTTAATAGTAGGTACGAGTGTTTATTGAAAGAAATGGAAGGGCAATTTTAACAATTGTAATCTTACTTTATATTGATAAATTGTTATGTAGTAAAAAAAAGCCACAAAAGTTAATTCCATTTCAGGTAAAATCATACATATCAAAATCCTTTGTCCTGAATGACTGACTGACGGATCAACGCACAGCCTAAACCGTTATTCGTAGAGACCTGAAACTCGGACGTTGCGTTCTTTGTATAACGTAGGCAACCGATAAGAAAGGATTTTCCGAAATTCTAACCCTAAGGGGGTGAAAAATGGAGGCAAAGTTTGTATGGGATAACGTGATTCCTTGGTTCAATCTACTTCAAATTTTGCATAAAAAATCTGATACACACTGTAAAACACTGAATAATTACACAGGATACTTTTTTATCCCGGTAGTACGTTCCCGTGGCATAATTACCGACCTCCGCGCGGGCGAAGCCGCTGGCAAAAGCTAGTCAATATTTAAAACTGTACAATGTTTGTTTAGTAAAATAAAATAAAAATATACTCGATAAAAGAATAAGATGAGGTCACATATCGCCGTCCCCGACGAATAAAATGGTAATCGTAAAAACTAAATTTTACAGGAAAAATAAAAAACAGTTTTTCGTGAATATCTCAATAACTACCATACATAGCGGGATTGTTCAGATACCAAAAGAAAGGTGTTTTTTTTACAAAATAATTGTTTACGATATGAAATAAATAAAACTTTCTTAGAAATGAGTTATTAATTAAATTAAATTTACCAACAATTAAAGGTACAAACTTAAGCTGTAAAGCAACATTACGATAATATTCGCGTAAAATCTCATGTAATACGTTACCGTAATAATGTATTACTATGTTATTGTTTGATAAATTGTGAAAGGATCCCATATCGTAATGTACTATTACCATTTTATTCACTGACAAACAATTAATCACAGATTACAGTAATAGCAACTTACGTGTGTATGCCATGGAAAATGGACCAATACTAACTGGAGGCAAGTATCAAATACTGAATAAATATTTTGTATGTGTGCAAGGTAATGTGTGAAGAAATAAAAGGAATCTGTCTCATAATTATTTATTTATACATAATCAATAACAACTGTTTGTAAAAATCAACAAATTAGGAACAATCAACATAAATTAAATACTTAATTATTGATTATTAAGAAGCAGTTACCCTGGGTAGCTCTATTCCTCGTCGTCTACATGTTCAGAGACTTCAGAGTCTGAAAGTTCGCTCGGGTTAACCTCACAGCTCGTGAGGGAGTCATAAAACGCATGGTAGTGCTGTGGGATTGCATTGCTGGTACACAAACTTATTAAATCTGCATGTAGCGCTTTACTTAAGGGTATTTGCTGATTATAAGCTTGCTTCAAATGCAAACTGACTGATTCAGCTTCTGTTGCAATTAAGGCTGTGGGTTTTCGCCCTCGCCTGGGTCTAGTTATTTGCAACTCCGTGTCTAGTTCCAAATACTCTTTTTCTTCGAAGTTATACTTGAATTGAAGAATTTTAGGTTTTAAATAGGACAACTTCACTTCCATTATTTTTGCCCATTTAATTTTGTTTCCTTGAGTGTCTTTTAGCCAGTTTTTTCCACAAATCAGGCTTTTTATATCATAAAAGTCACGCTGCTTCATCTCATGGACCTTGTATTTCTTTCCGGTCACTTTTGCATTCATGATGATGCTGTAAACTTGGTCAGGAGTATATAATACTTTATTTTTCATGGCCCTTTCTATGCATGAATGCATGCTATCACCTTCGTTCTGGCCGTGGCCAGTCTCAAAAAACCGGTGGGTTATATTTTGTAGGTCATAAGCTCTTAAGGCGTAAAGGTATAATGCAAAAATGTACCTGTTTTTATTCTGACCAGCGCAACCATCGGAATAAAAGGATAAATTTTTGATTCCTTGGAGTCCTTCTTGCTCGATGAACTTCATTAGGCAACTGCCTATTTCAATTGATCCTCTTTTGGCAATAGACAGATGCCAGACAAAGCAGTGGCCCAATTTGCGCAGTGAGTCATAGACAGTAAAATTATATACGGGGTATTTTCTTTTGTAGTGAAAAATCCCCACTTCAGACTGAGGGATACTGAGGACCTTTTCTAGATCAAAAATGGCAATTGTGGTACTTTTTTCGTCCACTGTAGCTTTTTCTTCTTCTTTTAACTGGCGCACTTTATTCTTTCTAATCATATGTTCCCTATACTTAGTTTCTAGACTAATTTTGGTTATCTCATTAGCCTGATCATATTGGGAGCAGATTCCGCATAAATCTTTCTTTGGTTTGAAAAACGAGAAATTAAACTCTGTGTTAAAAGTGTATTCATAATGTCGCTTTGTAGCCTTGTGTTCTTCAGAATAATGTTGATTGGGGAACCAGAGTTCATACAATCTGTACATTTTAGAAATGTTTAGGTGCTCAGACAAATAGAGTCGCTTTGTATCTTTCCTGACATAGTGGGATTCTACAGCAGGAAATATTTTAATATGCGTCATCACACTTTCTTTCGTAGAATCACTCATCTTATGGGGCCTGTTTTTATGAGTTCCCCTTTTGTCGATTAAACTTTCGTCTCTTTTTATTTTTTCCAATGCTGTGTAGACAGTTTGTTCGGATACTCTTATGGTATTTAAAAAGTATGTTTTGCAAACGTTAATATTTAAGCCATTTAAAGGAAATAAATATTTTATGGTTTGTGTTCTATTGTTTTTTCTATCTAAAGTAACTCGCTTTATAGGTTGTACATCAGTGTGTCGAACAATGTATTGCCATTGATGTTCACGATTCCCGAGTTTATAAAAGGTCTGAAATATACTTTCTCTTTGTTCCATGGTAAATTTTGCGGCGCAGTTTTTGTTACACGTGCATGCTGGTCCAATCTTCTTTGCATCAAAAGTGTTTTTAGTACGAACCCCTTCGTAAGATTTTCCAGAGTTTTTCATAGCTTTGTTTTTTTTATCTTTCCATTCATCCATGTTACGAGTTCGTTTTCTACTTTTAATTTTATTTTGTGTTACAGAAGGTTCAAATTGTTCATTACATGTTGCAATATCTACACTTAGACTGTTTTCAACTAATGTTTCATTTGGGTTCAAAGTTTTATCACCATCGTTTGACTTTAAAGTCTCGTCGCCTGAATTCTCTTCTACTTGATGTTCTGGGCATGGTGGTGTAAGAGAAAGTCTTTTAGAATAAATCAGATTGCTATTATTGTCTGTATGTTGTTCCAATATCACTATAGGGGCCTCGACACAACCATTTTTGTAAATAGCAGTGGGAGAAGCAATAAAGTCTACATCATTACCTAAAACGAAGGATATGTTAGAAATTACTGAGGGACTCCAAAGCTTATTGTTGGTTTCAATTAGCTTTTCTATACAAGCAGAGTCTCCTCCGAAACTTGAAGTGGAGCTTGGTGTTTGGATTTCACGGTTAGGGCTTGGCAAATACTCAGAAGATGCATCTGTAGAGAAATCTTCGTTGTCTTTATCACGTTCATCGTAATATTGTTTTTTCACATCTGCAACAGTAAATAAGTACTTACAATAAGAATTACTCAAGTAATTATCTAATAAAATTGATGTTTGTGATTCAATCACACTAAATGGATGAACTGATTTGGGTGAATTTTGAAGGTTTGGAATAATTACAGTTCAGTCATGCGTTGCAATGCCCTTTCCTATCAAAATCCTTCCCGGGTGCGCACTCAGCAACCAACAAACAAACAAACATGTCATTACTTTTAGGGTTCCATACATCAAAAGAAAAAAAACTAAACCCGTATAGGATCACATCGTTATCCTTCCGTCCGTCTGTCTGTCAGTCCGTCAAAACTCTTTTTCTCAGGAACGCGTGGAGTTATCAAGTTGAAATTAATATCAAATACGTAATCAACCTTCTAAGTCAACCTGACCACCTGCACCAACTCCACCCAGAGCGGGAGAAGTTATTTGATGATTTCACACCCAAAAAAAACCTAAGTCAACACAATAGATTTGCAGTTGGAGAATATTGACCATGACGTATATCGATGTATGGGAGAACATGTTTTTCAACTACAAAGTTGTTCTTGGGATAAATTATTATTCATCCATACTACGGAACCCTTCATTGTACGTAGTCCGATACGCGCTTGGCCGGTTTTTTTATATAGTGGATGACAAAACTATTTACCTCTTAAGTCGTAAGACTGTTTATTTTTTGTAGATTTTATGATTACGCTTGGTGTGCCAAGTTCTTGATAAATATTTACATCTCCTGCTTTGACCAAAGAAGTTGGATATTCAGATGAATGATTTTCTGAAACATAGAATAGTATGTGTGTGAATTAAGAAACCAATTTGCCAAGATGTGAGATAAAAACTCACGCACTGAGGGTTTAGTAATAATAATAATGGCACCTATCCCGACCGATATTCGGCCACGGCGGCCGATCTCATTGAAACCAGCCAACTGCGCGGGAGTTGTTTATAGTGCCCGAATATACGTGCAATACATAAGTGTAGGTACTCACTATTCCAACATTCCCATAACAAGATGGGACAGTAGACGGGCACGACCGGCGAGAGATCAGGCTCAGGACCGACTATTTTACCGAAAGCACGGATCATCTTTCTTGTCGGACAGTCAGGTGATTAGCCTGCTACGTCCTAGCCTAATTAGAAATAACACCTAAAGTTGCTGTTCCCCGCGGGAATCGAACCCGCGAGCTCCAAATCGAGAAGCTAGCACTTTTACCACTAGACCAAGGAGGGTTTAGTGACCAGTTATCAGTCATGTTATGGTTTGTAAGGCAGAACGGATAATATAATGCTGCCATTATTTCCTCAGTGTAAGGCAGAAACAAAAAGGAAAAATCAACTTACCTCTTAGGTCGCATGACTGTGTTTTATCTTCATCAATTTGGATAACACGTCGTTTTCTTGTTTTAGCAGAGTGTCTAACTGAAGTCTGATTTCTAGTTAAAAAACTATTTCCTGAAATAAAACAAAATAAACTACACTAGTACCTACTCTGTGTAAATGACTGTCCTATGAAAGGCTTCTATAATTCATTTGAAATAACAATAATTATGGTAATAGAGGTATAACTTAGGTAGCTATTAATCTTACCTTTATCATTATCAAGATGACAATGTATTAAATTCAACATTCGCCTTGCGCGAGGGTTTTTCAAGTTTCTTTTTTCCATTTTTCAATATTATTAAACTTCAGAACACTTTGTAACCAATTCTCATTAGTATAAATCAATATAGCCACTCAAAAATAAAAAATAAACAATGAATAATATCAACAGCTATTGTTTATGACACGATCCTTCTTGAACACAATCTTACGACTGGCTCACGTAAACAAACAACGCGGATCTTTCGGCACGTCTTGGGGGCGGGGCATAGTGCTGTCTCTGTTATTCAAGTGCATGTAAAAAGAGAGCGATGCGTCTTACGTATTTAAGATTATCACAGCGTAAATAGTTAAATCGATTACACAAAAAAAAAAAAAAAATGAAAGGATACAGTAATCAATATTACCTTCTTAAATTTTAAGTGAAATATATCGTTAATAACTTAACGATTTTAAAATAAAATTGTCTGTTACCGGAATAAAATTGTATTAAGCTTTACGCAAATTATGTTGAATATTTTTCCCGCGAATATAATGGTAAGAGCATCTTACAGGAAATGTAACGTAATGTAAGTATTGTAATAGTCTCTAACAATTTTATTCGTTGCTATAAGTCTATTATGCATACATACAAATAATATTGTTAAATTTATTACAATACACATAAAAATCTCGTATTTTTTTATATAGCCGAAAGAAATGTTTGAAAAAAATTGACAAGGTGTAATCGGACCTCTAAATGTCGAATATGCAATAAAGTTAAAACTATCGTAATAGCACATTACCATATTATTCGTCGGGGACGGCGATATTATGTACTACGTAATATTCGATTTTTGAACTCTCAAAAATAATGTTTTTCTCAAGCATATCTGTTCAGATTTTAATGTAACTTAAGATTTTAACGATTTTCCAACGAATAGTATCCAACTCCCAGTTTTGTTGATAACTCCACCGAAACAAAACCGCAGTAAAACTATTGTGGAATAGGCATCTGGAACAACAGTTTCCCCATTTTAATCACATGATATTTCGATTGTTTGCACCATTCAAACTTAGGTTATTCAACGAATGTTCAGTAACACGTGTTCCACGGTTTAAACTTGAGGGTTTTGAGCCTCTGCGGGAGCTGTAAAGTCCTACCGCTTAAATAGTGGCGCCCGCTGTAGTTTAAAAGCGCAAACTACAGCGAGGTGCCTGAAACGAAACTGCATTTTATAAATATTACATAAATATAACCATTTAGAATAAAATTAATTGTGCAGTTTTCATTAAAGGTTTTGAGTAAATTAATTAATTTTATCCGTTTGTCAGTTATGTAGCTCTTCTATCCAAAACCTTGTTTTTTTTATATTATTTGGTTACAGCTTTCTTGTACTCATAAAAAGATAGAAGGATATATTTTTAAAATATAGTGTGCTAATTAAAACGAGTACCTATTTAGTGAAATAGTTGAAATGAAATGTTTATTTCTGAAAATTCAGTGTTCATGGTCTCTTTTGAAGTCCAAATATTTATTAGAATTTATGTCAGTTCATCAATGAAAGTTTTCTTAATAAAACTGACATAATACAGGCTATGTAAGTGGGCTCTACAAAATCCCAAACCTTTTAGATGTTGACAAAAGCAATATTTTGGTTTTCCCGAACCTTCTTATTCCTAATTTCAACTTATAACAAATTCTACCATAGTTGTCAGAGTTTATAGTTCCATATTATAGTTAAATTTCTGACCGGGCAGATGTTGTATAACTAACTATATGTGTAGATCATTTAGGGATCCACTCAAATACGAACAAAAAAAACATCTATTGGTATTTTATGATTTTTTAGTGTTTAATTTTTTTATTTTGTCATGCTTTTTCTGGTGTACAATAAATCGTATATTAATAAATAAATCTATATCGAGTTCAGCCGTTTAGGTGCAATTCAGTGGCATATAAACGTACCGAAGAATTATATACCAACCAACCAGTATTTTTAAACAAACAAGCAAATTGAATTGGCAAAACAACCTTGATTATTCTCAATTTCAAGGTGATGTGAATCCCCCTCAGGCCTGTCACCCTAATGCCAATATTTATGTACAGACGTGACACGTCATTCTCACACAGAGCTTACACTCATATTGCGAGTTTATCTCCTACACTGTGGCGTAAGAAGCAATTTATTTTTCTTAAAGACTCCGCGGTCTCATGAAGATTGATTGCCCGAGCAATGACGCAGCGCCATCTGATTGACATAGCAATTTACTTCGTGTTTTTAATTTATCCAATCGTTGTCTCGAGCTGGCTTTAAATTGATTCAGTGTGAATGTTCTATTGAGATGTGCTTGAATTGATGTATTATATTGATCGTCAAGGAAGACATAGTGTTCTTTTTTCAATACGTCTGGATAAAATACATTATGTTGGAAGGTTTTTTTTTTGTCGCTTTTGGCTCAGTGGCTGAGAAGGTCTGTGAAATAAACATTTGTATCTAGTTCAGACAAAAATTATTTACATGTAGACGCACCTCCTTTGTAAAAGATTATATAACTCTCTTGTTGTAAGTAACATCTTTTAATAGTTAATGAAGTGGACATACTCACCTTTCTGCGGAGTTTAGTGCGCCACTGTCTTCTTCATTCTTCTTCCCAGCTAAAGTACTAGGAAGAGGTAAAGGGAGGACTGTCTTATGTAGATAATTTTGACGTTCAAAAACTGCTCGACTATCAACCTAGTTTGAACAAATGACTTTTGACTTTACCTACATAATAGCTTTTGCCCGTGACTACGTCCGCGTGGATTTCAGAAATTGTCTCATGGGACCGTATTCCCTGGTTAAAAAAACATCTTATGTGTTAATCCAGGTTATACAGGTTACACTATCTATGTGCTAAATTTCAACGAAATTTGTCCAGCTCTTTTTGGTTCATAGAGTAACAAACATACAAACAAAATAAGACACAATTATGTCAAGAAACTCCGCGAAAATAGATTCATGGATGATTCTACCTACCTACTAACATACATCTATGGGTACGTATATCCAATGAGCGAACAGTATCATTTTATAACTATTGATTCGGTCACCCATTCTTCCACTACCATGGAAGTATTAAAACTCATTGCCCAAAACTCGACACTCTCGTCCCAAAATAGTTTTAAAGCGCCCCCTTCAGATTAATGTGAGAGTTATCAATCGCGCGATATGAGTCGAGCAGATGCCGCCTTTACAAATGGATAGCGTTCTGTGACGGACGGCATTAGGGGCTATACATAAACTACGTCACACGTTAAAGCTATCATTCGTAGAACTCGGCTCTCATTAGTATATTTTTAACAGTCTAACAACTAGTGTAACCAAGGGTTATCATATTACCTAGCAACTGGGTTGTGGAGGTCAGACAGGCCGTCGATCTATGTAAAATACTGGTATTCAGCTGCATCCGGTTATCTTGAAGCCAACCCCAATATAGTTAGGCAAAGACTTCGCAGATTGATTGTTAATAACTCCATCAACATTATTATTAGGTTTAATTTAAAATTGCAATATATGGCACGTCCCACCAGAGGGTCACACTTAAATGACCATCGATGAAAAGGTCGGGAAAATTATGACATTAGTGTGACGTAATTTATGGATAGCTCCTTACGTTAAATGCTCCCAACAGAGCTGTGTGAACGACGCTTTGCATAACATTTGCATGTTTAGCGAAGATTATTGTTAGAACCTACCTCTAAACATTTGACGGAATTTTGCTACAGTACTCTGGGTTGATGAATTGTAAAATGACAGTAACTTGAAATGTCAATTTAAGTTAAAGTATCGAGGAATGAATTATTGTTGATATATTACATACAATCGTAGCTTTTTGGAGTATTTAATAAAGGCTGAATTAAGTTAAGTAAATGGTCGAACGTTATGTTTAGAGAATATACAGTAGTATTCTCTTGTTTGGCAGTTTATTAGCTTTTCCAATATTGCGATTATCACTTGTCACAACTGTATACGGTCTAATATTGTATGGTTTCTTATTCTCTTACTAGCTGCCCGCGTGGATGTCGAAAATGATCCCACGAGAATGATACTAAATGATCCCACGAGAATGATACTAAATGATCCCACGAGAATGCTACTAAATGATCCCACGAGAATGCTACTAAATGATCCCACGAGAATGCTACTAAATGATCCCACGAGAATGCTACTAAATGATCCCACGAGAATGCTACTAAATCGACCCACGAGAACGTTACTCCTTATAACATTAGCTATCCGCCAGCGAAAATTTCGTCAAAATCGAACCAGCGTTGCGGAGATTAGCCGAAACAAACTGAAAGACAGACTGCCAGAGAGACTTAACATCTTAAATTTTTTTTTTTTTGTTAGGTGTACCGTATATACTTTCATAAGAATTTAGTAAAATGCTGTTATATTGACATTACAAACTGACACTTCAATTTTATTAACTTGTATGGATATAGATATATTTATACAGATAAATGTATAGATGGAAACACAAACTATACGTATATAGTTACAAAACACACATGTTTCAAGTCAAGTTTCGCTAGCTGATTTAATTTGACCCTAAACATTAACGAGTCAGCACTGTTGTTTCTAAGGTTGACTGCCCAGGGTGTACTAATAGACTCAGACTTACTTTTATAAATCGCCTTTCATGAACCATAATTAGCTATGTACAGTAGCCCCCACTAATGGTGCCCCAATCTCAAAAAGCAATAGATTGACACTTCGCTTTAACTTACGACCTTCTTATAATAAGCAATTTCTGTAGGCTATAATACTATAGACACACACACTCTCATACGTTTACAAATGAATGTATTTCCTAAATTCAACCGTTAAAGCAAACGGCATGATAGCTGAGCGGTTACCGCACTTGATTATCGCGTTTGAGCGCAGCGAGTCGCGGTTTCGAATCCCACTCGCTGTGTGATAGTCTTTTTATTGTTTTAAAAATCACTTTTGAGTATAGTTTCTTGTTCTGTTCGTCGTATTCACTAAACTCGTAAAACTTTATCATTATACCCACAGAAACCTAAATAAATTTAAATGATTTACGACTCATTCACCGCGACTTAGAGAACGGTGTTGGTTGATATTGTGTGCTAGTGACGTGTGTTTCATCTATTAGCATTCTTCTAATTCATTTTAAAATGTAAGCAAATTTAAATATAGAAATTAAAGCGAATATTATTGCGCTGCATAAAAGTGGACTTAATACCTATATCACAAATACCTATGTGATGAAACCGGACTGAGTGTGAGTATTATGATTTAAATATTTTATTAAACATTTATTTAATTAAAGTGTATCTGCTGATCCTTGTAGTTATTTTAAAACGTTTTATAAATATCATAATGTCTAAATAGAATAAAAATATAAAATTTCGATGTAAATTTATTTCCTAGATTATAGAACGATGAAAATAACATTATACTTAATATTTATGTGAAATTGCCCTTTTAAATAATTTTGTTTCTAAATAGTAGGTAATACATAAAGTGTGTATTTTGCTTAGTAGCCTAACAGTACCCCTTTTTTGTTTTAGTGAAATACTGTGAGTCGGTGGGTGAAAAGATACGAGGAAGGCGGTAGCCTTGCCCGTGGAAAGCAAAGTGGAAGACCCCAGCTCCTATAACAGGCACACGTTCAGCGAATTTGAAACAAGTGGTTTCAAAACGACAAGACATTTTGCCGAATTATTCGACACATCTTTACGAACCGTGCGCCGTGCACTCAACGCAGAAGGCCAGCTCGAGAATCTACTCAAAAAACATAGTAATATAGAAAAAACATTAACATTAAGTTATAAATTACAAATATTTATTTATTTTAGTAATATTCAAATAATATTTTGTCTTATCCGTAATCTGGATTATTTTGAGGTTTAGTTTCAATCTTCTTTTCGGAATGAAAATGAACACTTAAGCTATAACCTCTTTAAGTCCTATTAAATACGATTTGTTAACTTTGAGGTTTGAGTTAGAACGAACTCACTCGCAGTAGAATAAAAGTAGTACTACTGAGTCATTTAATTGTATTGTGACAACTTGTCTGCATTTGTTACTTTTACGTGGGTAGATTTTTGTAGAATATTGTGATTTATTTAGAGTACCGACACACAGTAGTAATCAGCACAATATTATTATATTACTAAGATACAATAGCCTGATTATCATAGTTCACCAACTAGCTTATTTACTTCAATAAATTGTTCTTTATGAGAAAATAAACTGTTTTAACAAGAAGTTATTATTAGTTATTTTTATACATTCTTCATGAAGTTATAACGAATAAACATTTTGTAATCATTTATTATTGGTAAACCTTTATTTAAATAACAACACGAGTAATAATAAAAAAATGTTACATTATTATTCTGGTATATTAATAAATCGAATAATAAAAGAACAGATGAAGATGATTGTTAAAAAGAAAAATTAAAGCTTCATCGCGAGATTTGAACCCAGACCTATGAGTTTCTTAATCCAAGACGATACGCTGCACGCTACCGGAACCCTAATTATACAAGTTAATTTTAGCAATGCAATGGTATGAACCGACCAAGGTCATGTCTGTGCGTCGCCGACGGTATGTATAAAATACAGAACGCTTGTGTGTGAGTGCAGCAATGAGCGTTCTGTGTTAATACATCACTTATACACACAGCTGTAGGTACGGCCTGGACCGTCACTTCATAGCAATATAGCCCTTAGTATGCGACTGCTATTGTGAATCTTGATAGTACATTAGACGTGGTCAAGGTTATTTATTTGCCAGAAACATGGTATAAAAGATAACATAAAGTATAGTAAATTAATATAGGGAGATATATATATATATAATTAGGGTGTTATAGAGCTGCCGCTCCAGCTCCTACAGCATGCTGAAAACGATAGCAGTTATGTGGGACAGCCCCATTCTGGGACAGTGGATACGCCTACATGCCACTGTGGCGTAGTCAGTAACGAATAGTTTTGGTTGTTTTTCTGGTAGACGTATATGCTAATACTAGGTTTTAGGTTGTGTGTATACTAACCAAATTGACTATACCGGGGTGTATAGGTCCGAAATAAAAGTTTTTTATTATATTATACTGAAATCCATCCACCTATGATGAACAGTGTTATTTGAAAACACGATACTATTTCTAGGTAGCAGTTTAAATTCCAATTGATGAACTATTCCCATTCTAGTGAGTTCTAAAATTCATACTTTTAATTTGGCACTGCTGCACTGGTATAAAATTAAAGAAAAACAGATAGAGAATAATAAAACTGGTCTATATTAAGTATATATTTTTAGAACTTTATTGTATTTTTTGTTACAGACTACCGTTTTTATTTGTTCCTTTATAATTTCAAGTTATGCAATTGGAAAAACTTTAAAAATGTCCTAAACTGTGAAATAGTAACCACTTTGCCAGACTCTTCTTCATTTTCTGCTATGCCTATTTTAGTGTCCATTAAGTAGACCTTATAATAAAATATGGCGAGTATAACTCTCACTTGAGATAAGATAAGATTTCTTTATTTGTTTGAACCTTGTATACATACAAGAGCATGCAAGATATTACATCTTTTGAGTCTAATCATGAGATTTGAAGATGACATCGTCATACTGGCTGAATCTCTGCATGACTTGCAGCAGATGCTTGCCGGCCTAGTAGAGAGAGCCTCTTTTGACGTCACTCCGGGACCTATTACTGTCAATGGCGACGGCACGGGCGAACTCTGCAATTTGGTAGAAACCATGAGGGAGGCTAACAAAAGAGTCTGGGACGCTTCGTCGAGTCTTCGCGTCAAGTGTTCCGCAGAGCCTAAAGACTAAAGTTGTCAGTCAGTGCGTTTTGCCTGTTATGACTTACGGAACCGAAACGTGGACACTCACGATACGGCTGGTCTATAAATTCAAGGTCGCTCAGTGAGCCATGGAACGGGCTATGCTTGGAATCTCTCTGAGGTATAGAATCTGGAACGAGGTGATCCGGCAGAGAACCAAAGTTGACGACATTCGTCACAGAATCAGCAAGCTGAAGTGGCAATGGCCAGCCATATTAGCCCTGGGGTAAACGTATTCTTGAGTAAAGACCACGAATCGGAAAACGTAACGTAGAACGACCTTAGGCTAGATGAAGCTAAATATGGATAGAAAGGTCCGTCAGTGGTAGCTGATAGCTAGCCGAAAATCGCTGAATAATATCGTAAATCTCTTCTCTCGAAGAAGAAGAACATTTACGATATCACGGTGGCGTTCACACTGGTTTGTATCGATGCGTGAACGTCTCTGCCCCAAAAGGTTTTGACTTCACATCACCAGTATCCAAATAACGTCGCAACCACAAGCGCACCGTTTTTCGCTGTGTCATCATCATCATCATCAGTCTATAATGTTCCCACTGCTGGGACACAGGCCTCCTCTTGGTGCGAGGGATTGGGCTGTAATCCATCACAGAGGCCCAGTGCGGGTTGCTTCGCTGTGTAGAAAATACATTTTAAGTTAGTCGATCGATTAACCAAGTTTACGAACTTTTCAATTTCGTTTTATAAGATAATATTAGATTTACCGCTATGCCCAGCTGTCTGGCAATCCCTTTAATGCTTGCATTTTGTTCGTAAAGAACCACAATTTTTGTTCTCAAGAAACTATCTATCATTTTATTTTAAATAGTTTTTAACACAAACACGTATAAGTAGTATGCGAAAGGTGAAACCAAACCAGACTCATTATAGACGGTAAACTCTAATAAATTAGTAAAATGTTTGCATAACTACCCTTAATTATTAACAAAGTTTGCATTCACTGTGAGTTAATAAATCGATTAGACAGAGACAAAATTATAACAAAAGTAGATTGATAATTCATTGCACTGTTAACTTCCTAACTGGCATAGTTGGTAAGAGTTAGCGGTAACCAAAGGATAACCAATGATTCGATGGTTCGAATCTCGGCCGGGAATATGAACACTTTTTGTATATTATTCTTAAGGATGGTAAATGTTTCAATTGCAAAGTTGTGTGTAGCAAAGTTAATTTTAACACATCTGGGATACCCAATTGACGCAGCCCACTGTACATCACATTTTTAACATGTACACATCTAACGAGGTTGGCTTTGACAATCATGATATCTTTCACTCGCCCATCGATCGAAAAATATGATGAAAGGAACAGTTCATCATTTTGTTGCTATCGAGTGAACATGGAATCAAACAAAAATTAATTTTTGCTTCATTCCATGTTCACTACACCATTCTCGCACACTTTAATCATGTGTAGGTTCGCGAATGTAATGGCCTCACCGTCACTTTGATTGGGCGAAAGAAACAAAAGACAGGGAATTGACTATGACTCCCAGAAGACGGGAGTGATAAAAGATTTTCTGATTTATTATTATTATTCCAACTTGAAAAAAATGGCGTCGAATATTCACTAAGACCTTTGTAACAACAATATTCTAACAAATACATTTTAAATAAATAAATAAGAGTTATTTTAGCTCGGTCAGCCACCAAACAGCAATCTTATTGCATCAAAAATAAAGGCCACTGCGATCCCCAATCGAAAGTTTGTATGTATGGATGTTTGTTACTCTTTCACGTAAAAACGGCTGAACGGAATTGGATTAAATTTGGCACACAGATAGATTATAACCTAGGATACTTTAACATATAGGATACTTTTATATCGGTAGTACATTCCCGCGGGATAATTTCCGACTTCTACGCAGGCGAAGCCGGGGGCGGAAGCTAGTGTCTGATAAATGTGACTATCGCAATTTACCATGACAATCTAGAAATAAGTAACAAGCTCATTTTCAGTAATTATGTAGACTTTATCATCATGTCAATTTGTAGGTATGTTGCTTTTTTGTAAAAAATTGAAGCTAGCTGTGTTATTTTCAAGTTTCTAAATGTAAAGCTTCATTCACAAACAACATCAGGCTAAAAGTCTTAACCACACACTTAGTTTATTACAGCACTCGAAATAAAAGCCCTTAAACTGAGCACAAATATGGCGTAACTACCCCAAAACTGTACCTAATCATTATTTAAAAGCTCACAGTTTAACTCGTTACTATTATGTAATCATCTGGTTAGCAACATATAATCTGACCTTGGAATATGAACCCTATGATTTCGGTTACAAAAGTAGAATTTCCAACGCAGACGACGCACGTGCTTAACACATTACAAAATAACAGTGCTCATCTGCGCAACTTTACCAAGCGTTTTCATTTGAAAACCGCAGGAGAGTCGCTGAAATGCCGGATTCGTTTTACTAGATTTGGCGTTCTTCCAACTTTCGAGCAGTAAATAAATTATGACACGAAATGTACGTAGGTAACTGCAGCGATGCTTAGATAAAGTTTTACGTGGCCATGGATTTTTAGGCCAGTTTTAAGCTTACATTTTGGTCAACTTGTTAATAATTTTTTTTAATACTCTTTTGCAAGACAGCCGAAAAAAAATTTAAGAAGGTTCCGGCGCAAATCTATTTATTTATCCGTGATGCTCGTATATTCCCATTGTCCCCGTAATCTGTGTCCCCGTAACGGGGACAGCGGGACTTCAAAAATTTCCTTACCGTTGTTTCCGTTATATACGTACGGACAACGTTTAGTTAAGATTTCACGTATCGTTGACCACTTTAAATTTTATTTCTTTTTTAAACGCGAGTAGCGGCAATCCTAGAACTAAAATGAAAGGTATTTTCTATATTATAGATTTAAAATTAAAATATAGAAACAAATAAGAAATGTTTACATGTTTATAAGGAGATTTTTTTGAAATCGGTATCGTGCATGAAGTACCAGGTTTTTATAACTTTGTAGGAGCTCACCTAACATAGGTAGGTTTGTCAGCTAGAAAACGCTTTATGCCTTCGAAGTACCAGGCTGTCATAACTTGTTGGGAGCTAACCAAACATAGGAGTAATCATATTAAAAAAAACTTTTTAATAAAAAATTAAACCGCCGAAAAACCGAAAAGTAAAAAATCATAAACTAGCTTTGTCCAACCCCAATAACCAAGTTCGGAAGGCGGTGACATATAATTAAATACATATCCAAAGTCAACCAACTTCCGAACTTAGTTATTGGGGTTGGACAAAGCTAGTTTACTATTTTTAACTTTTCGGTTTTTCCGAAAAACCGAAATTTATTATATTTAATTTATTAAAAAGTTTTTATTTTATAATTTTTTGTGGCTATAATCTACTAATTACTACATGCTTAATTAATGATTTAATACACAACTCAGTATTAAAATCTGTGAGTAAACAATCAATCATCCCTTGTTTTCTTACCCTTAGGGTTGGAATTTTTCTTCGAAATTTATATGGGACCAACTCGGGCTACTCTGGAAAAAGTTACGCGTGGTCATACATAAAAAAAAAATATATACGCGTGGAATTGAGTAACCTCCTCCGTTTTTTCGTCGGTTCAAAAACTAGCTGTCCCGACAGACGTTGTCCTGTCCGTCCAAAAGTCATTCATACAAAATCTATATAAAGCGTTTTCTGGCTGACATACCTATGTTATGAGTGCTCTTACCGAGTTGTGACAACCTGGTACGTCGAAGGCATCAAGAGTTTTCTAGCAGACAAACCTGTTAGGTGTAGGTACTCTTACCAAGTTATGACAAAATGGTAGGTACTTCGAAAGCATACAGATTTTTCTAGCTAAGACACCTATGTTAGGTGAGCTCATACCGTGTCATGATAACCTGGTACTTCGAAGGCATAAAGCGTTTTCTAGCTGACATACCTATGTTAGGTATACTCTTACCTAGTTATGACAACCTGATACTTCGAACTGCGATGTAAATAATATTTTAGGTAATTTATTTACACCTTGGGTTACATTATTGGAGTTTTAGTAAGGAGCACTATTTTTTTTTTAAATATAAAATAGCCTATGTCACACGGGGATAGTGTAGCTTTCCAACAGTGAAAGAATTTTTTAAATCGGTTCAGTAGTTTCGGAGCCTATTCAATGCAAACATACAAACAATCAAATCTTTCCTCTTTATAATATTAGGTTAGATTACAATACATTAACGGGGACAACGAGAAGTAATTTTAATTATTTTATTAAATTCCCTTTGTCCCCTTTAACGGGGACATGGCCTACGGGGACAACGGGAATAAACGGTGATCCTAGGTCGCATTTGCTACGTTAGAACTTCAGATGCCAATAGATTTGCTCCATTGTTGACGATTAAATAAAGTCTTGTTCCTAATAGACCAGGGTCAATAATTTTTGTGACAAACAAAAACAATAGTAGGATGAAACCCATTGGAAAAGGAAGCGCATAAAAAAATACGAACAAAAATGAAAGAAAAATAATTTACGGGCGATCTGAGATCGGTAAGTGGATGGGGTGAGTTTTTAAGGGTAAAAAACGGTTTATCTCGATCTCTGGCAAAACTACAAGTCCTGTGGGAAAAAGTTAAATGGCAATAAAAAGATCTACAACTTTTGCTTTTACACTTTTTTCACATAACCTCAAAATTTATGTGAAAAATTCAAAAAACAAAGTTTTTTGTTCTTTATCTTAAAAAAAAAACGAAATATGGTGAAAACTTACCTTTTTATGTCACTAATACACTGTAATTTATTTGATCGATTTTTTCACCTTATTTTGACTTGATATCGAAAAAGCACCCTAATTTTCAATCGAAAATCCTCCCGTCAAAACATCTGCTTAAAAAAAATCATCGGTGGGATTTATGTGCGTTAATATCTCTAAGCAAATCTGTAGGCACATTTAGATGGGTATTTTTTAGGATGGGAAATCGTCAAATAACTTCTCCCGCTCAGGGTGGAGCAGGAGGGCGTGTCAGACTTTTACTGAATAAAACCCACCCGTGTTCCCTCAGTTGCCTGTGTGCCAGGGGCGACGGTATCTCGTTCGAACAACCCACACCCCTGGCAGGCATCGGCCCTTGCGGACCCCACCAGTTGTTGCTGACAACTCCAACGGCGCGCGTGGAACACAACACGCCGTCGAACCGGCCGCAGCGGATAAGTAGAGCGGCCAACTCTATACCGACACTCCTCCTCCCCTGCGGCCCAACCGCGTCCGCCATCAAACGGTGGCGGCCCCGTCCAGGCCATGGAAGGGAAGAGCGCTACTCAGAAGTACCGGAACTCCTCCTCCACCGCAGCTTGTAATCCTCAGCCACGATGCCTCCCATTCGACATCGCGGCCCGCCTCAGTTGCGGTGCACCTCACCGCGACCTACTTTTTGGTCGCTACGTCGTCGGCTTTGAGGCGAAAGCCCTGACGAGCGGCCCCACCTTGGGGTTCCTCTTCGCTTTACTGTGGCTAGAAGACCACGGCTACTGAGCCTCCGCGCAATGACTATGCGGGAACCCACTGGGAGGGAACCTTTAGTTGGGTATGAGTTTTTAGTGTCTTGTAATACTTGTTTACCTCTTACTAAAAACAAAATGCCTTTGTCTCATAGATGTATAATCTTATAGTAATAAGTGATATCATATTAGTGTTAGGGTGCTTAATTACAAACAAGGCAAAATCAGAATTTATTCTCATATTCAACATTCTGATAAGAAATTTCATGGAAACCTTTTTCTTATTCTAGGCAAGAGCCGATAGAATTAACTCAAACGTTTTTTAATTAGGCACATAAACGGCACTTTTTCACGTCAACCTTAACTAGAAAATAGAATTAGCAAGAAATTACATAGTTAGAATGTCTCAGAATGATTCTGATAAGGGAAAAAAACTCGCTTTGTTTACAACGTGTACCTTATTCCCATGACAACTGAACGTATTTTCTTTCTAAAAATAATCAAGAATTCTTTTCTACAATTGAGGGCATGAAATAAATAAAATTTCCTAAAGAAAAGTTAAAAGCCGAAAATATAAACATTGTATAAACCTTAAAATTTTCAGCAGTAACTCTTAGTAATTTATCTTGCCAGCAAATCGCAGCCAAACAAAAACGGGAAATAACACTGTCCATCGCTGTCTCAACACTATTCATTCAGCAACAAAAGAATTCGACGTAATTTGGTGGTTATCCAAGCGGTGTCACGGGTTTAACTGACAACTGCGGATAGTGATGTTACATGATGACAGTGCGAATCGAGTCGGCTTAAATGGTAGTTATTTTTTTGTTTCTAGATTTGTGGCATATTTGGAAATGTATGTTTTATCGCATAAAAAATATTTTACCAGATTTTGGGAAGAGATTGTGCCAGAGTTATCCTCTGGTTGGTTCCTGGGGCAGGCGACGTTGCTGGGGTGTAGAAAACAGTTATGACTTGCGAACTTCGTCTACCTGTACATATATTTTGTGGTGTATACTTAATTAGGATAGTCTCGAGTCTCGACAAAATCAAAGTGTTTGCTATTTTTTTTTTTTGTGATTTCTTTAACTTACACAACATTTCAATAAGTAAAACTGACCTGATAGATACATATCTATCACTTTCATTTTTCATTATTTTTACCTATTGTGGTATACCAACGTTATTTAAGGTGCATAGCCTTCAAAGAATATTACATAATTAATGTGTACAAAATATACAAGATGTGCCTCATAACTGTAAGCCGTAACACCATACATGGATTTGATCATGACTTTACAGAGTGGCAGTTTGTTTTCCAGTGATAGCTGTGACTTTTTGTTAAGCATCCAGTACATTTTTCGGATCTTTTGTCCCATTGCCAGGCATTTGGTGAAGATATGCTTTTTCCATGTAAGTCTCTTATCCAGGTACATACCTAAGTATTTTGCCTCATCAGCTTGTGGGGGTTTGGACTCCATCTATTTTGACTGGAGGGCAGATTTGGCGTCGAAGAGCGAAAGTTACTTGCACAGATTTCGATTCGTTTGCTTTGATACGCCAATCTCTTAGCCATCTTGCGATGTCATCAAGACTAACTTGGAGCTTCTGGGTGGCATGTTCCAGGAGTTCATCGGAAGACAGTACAGCCGTATCGTTGGCCAAGGTACCTGTTATGGTTTTTTTTTTTTTTTTTTTTTTTTTGTGTGGGAAATCATCAAATGACTTCTCCTGCTGAGTAGAGCAGGAGGGCGTGTCAGACTTTTACTAACTAAAACCTACCCGTGTTCCCTCAGTAGCCCGTATACCAGGGGCCGTGGTATCTCTTTCGAACAAACCCGCACCCCTGGCAGGCATCGGCCCTTGCGGACCCCACCTGTGGTTGCTGACATCTTTGACGGCGCGCGTGTGGAACACAGCGCGCCGTCCCGTCTACCACTTTTCGGCCGCAGAGGATAGGGAGAGCGGCTGACGCTATACCGACACTCCTCTTCCCCTGCGGCCCCACCGCGTCCGCCATCAAACGGTGGCGGCCCCGTCCAGGCCACGGAAGGGAAGAGCGCTGCTCAGAAGCACCGGCACTCCTCCTCTACCGCAGCCCGTAACCCTCAGCCGCGATGCCTCCCATTCGACATCGCGGCCCACCTCAGTTGCGGTGCACCTCACCGCAACCTACTTTTTGGCCGCTACGTCAATGGCTTGAAGGCAAAAGCCCTGACGAGCGGCCCCACCGTTGGGTTCCTCTTGGCTTCACCGTGGATGGGAGACCACGGTTACTAAGCCCCCCCGCAACGACAATGCGGGAACCCACTCGGGGGGGACCTGTTATGGTTACGTCTGAAATAGGTTTGGGCTATAATCCACCATTACACACTATTTTTTTTAGTCTGTGCTAAATAAATGTATTTTCTTTCTTTCTTTCTTTCACCACGCGGGCCCAGTGCGGGTTGGTAGATGTCACCATACTTTTCTTGAAATCAAACTGGTGATCGGGGATTAAGTTTATTTCCTTAATGATTGGCGTTAAGATGTGTGTTTGAGAATAGAATCTCCATTATTTTTGATGATATTGCGAGCAAACTGATGGGTCTGTAGAACTTAACATTATCTGGGCTTTTACCAGGCTTAGGGATCATTATGATCTGTGCTGGCACCTTTGATCGCCGCAGCACTGCTAATCTTCTCAAGATAGAACTGTAGATATAACGTTAAGAAAAGTATACCTTCTTCGGGAAATTCGTGTAGAATTCTCGCAGTTATCAGATGTGGAGCTTTTTTTTGAGCAAGTTTTCGGATTGCTTGTTTGACTTCTTGCTTGGACAAGTCATTGATTGGAAACTCTAATTGATGGGTTTCATTTAGGAGCTTTTTTTTTGGGTGGGTCAGACTTTTAGTGACTAAAACCCACTCGTGTTCCCTCAGTAGCCCGTATGCCAGGGGCTGTGGTATCTCTTTCGAACAAACCCGCACCCCTGGCAGGCATCGGCCCTTGCGGGCCCCATCGGTTTGTGCTGACATCTCTTTGAGGTGCGCGTGGAACACAACGCGCCGTCCACTTGGGCTTGGTCCTTACCGGACAGCGAGCTACCCATTACTCGCCGTCCGCAAGCTCATGCCTACGGTGGCCGGAAATCGGCCTGGGATTTTCGACGCTCAGGGCGTCTCCTGCGTCTCCTGCGGTGTCTAGGGTCGTGAGGGCGCATAGATTGCCTCTCCCTCACGTGCGCCGCCTCCCTCTTCTCGAGAATTACTGCTTCGCTGAAGGAGGTGACGGCTACCCATGCACTCTTGCTCCGTACCATGGCTTGGACCAGGGCCCGACGCGAGAGATCGCCACTGCCGATCACCTCCACTAGGACACGGACACGGCGGTGGTCCACCCAAGCCGGGCAGACCGCCGCCGTGTGCTCCACCGTGTCCTCAGGGCGATCTTCGCAGTGGAAACACCCGGGCGTTTCCTCTCACCCTATCCGAAACAGGAACCTCCCGAAACAACCGTGACGCAGGTCCCTGGTCCCAGACCCTGACGCAGGTCCTCACCGTGTCCGGTGAGGACCTGCGTCAGGCGGAAGGTGAGGACGCCATGCCGCCTCTCAAGCCACTCCTCAAAGAGGGGACTTAACGCTGCAATCCTGGCGTGCCCATTCATTTAGGAGCTTGGATACTGTTTCAATCTGTACAGACCCTTGATCAGGATTAGGTCGAAATGTCTGTTTTAAACGGTCAGCAAAAGTTTGAGCTGTTTCAGAGTCTTTTGTCACCCAGCTGTTATCTGTTTTGCATATAGGAGGACGTGTTACTATGAGGCACTTGAGATTTTTTGTCGCCTTCCATAGCGAATAGTTAGTCGCAACACGCACATGGGCTTGTTTGAAATAAATGCTTTGACTAGGACTTTGATTACACAACACAAGTAGGTAGTTTCTAAGCATTGAAAACTACGAAACGAGGCATGTGGTAGAATGAGAGAGAGCGGTCCTAACCGGTAGTGGGATGCCAAAAGTACAGTCCATACAAAAATATTGATTTTTATTTCAAAATAAACAACATTTGTATGTCCTGTTCTTTAAACAAACGGGCCTTATTATTTTTTCTCCAAATAGGACTCTTAGGTAGACATAGCTGATTTTTTTTCTATTGATTGTTAAAAATACAAAAATAAAATGCAAAATACGCTTCACCACATCATGAGATTATTATCGTATTGATGAGACAAGTAGGCAAATTCGAGTATCGATTAAATTAAAACAAAGTACATCACTAGCTCGAGATGCTTACTGTGAGTATTATTGTTAAGAAAAGCCTTTCAAAACGAGAGGACTGGCTTTATTATAGGTTTTACGATGTCAAGAGGAATTTATTGGACTGTGGCGTAATTTGCCATGGAATATAATGCTGCCCTGAAATTAGCAAATCTTTTGATTGATGTGGGATAAGATAAGATAAGATAAGATTCTTTATTTGTTTAAACATGGTGTACATGATACATTACATGCAAGTTAACTAGGAGATAAATGAAGTTCTGACATGTTCAGCCGCATATAGTGGCGTACAAATTGATAGGAAGAGATGGTGCATAAACCGTGATAATATTAATTAAAATTACATAAAAAATTGGGTATCATTACAATTCAAAAAACATATTTTTAGATACAATACAATGTCAAAGTAGTCATTAAATAAGTTAGTCAATAAAAATATAAAATAATGTCATTAAAATGTCTATTCCAAACAACAATTATTCAAAAAACTATTACTAAAAATTACAACACATTACTAAAATACAACATTATCATCTCAAAAACGAAGAAAATTATCTTCTTTCATAAACTCTACTATGCTGTAATATGCTCTTTCAGTTAATAAACTCTTCAGTTTACTTATAAGAGCAGATGTATTTAACATTTTCCATGATTTGGACAATTTATTAAAAATGGTCGGAGCCATGCAAAAGATGCTCTTACGCATAAGAGCTGTTTTAGCGGCGTGAACACAGAGTTTAAAATTATCACGTCTGTTTCTAGGGACAGCATCAGACAAACGCTTAAATAAATGAGAATGCGATTTAATGAACATTACTGTTTCCAGGATATATAATGAGGGCAATGTCAATATCTTACGTTCTATAAAATAAGCTTTACAGCTGTCCGTTGTTTGCAGTCTAAACATTGATCTAATGCACCTTTTCTGTGCCCGAAACGCTATTTCATTGTCCGTGCTATTCCCCCAAAAGATGACTCCATATCTAAGAACTGATTCGACTAATCCATAGTAAGCAATAATTAACGCATCTGTGTTGACAACCACAGCAAGCTGTTTCAGAGCGTAGGCTGCACTACTTAATTTTTTACTAAGTGCCTCTATTTGAGGTTTCCAATTCAATTTAGAATCTATTATTAGTCCCAGAAATTTTGTTGTGTCAGCTTCTTTGATATTTATATTATTAAATTTAATATTAAGATTATTGATTGTTTGTGTACGTTGTCTAAAGTGCATTACGTTAGTTTTATTTAAATTATTTTTTAAATTATTATCACTTAACCAATTTATAATAGATATTAGTGAATTATTAATGTCATGTTCATAGGTGTTTATGTCATTACAAGCTACCGTCACAGTGCAATCGTCAGCAAAGAGTGTCATCGGTTGTTCAGTTACTTTAGGCAAGTCATTTATATACAAAGTGAACAACGGAGGCCCCAATACACTGCCTTGAGGTACTCCGTATATAACTTCGCGTTCTTCCGACCTTGAAGTTTCTTCACGTTTACTTTTTTTATTTATTTTACTGATTTCTGTAACTTGTTTACGGTTATGAAGATACGATTTAATTAATTCTAAAACGTTGCCTCTAACACCATAGGCTTCAAGTTTATCTACTAGAGAATTAAAATGGACGTAGTCAAAGGCCTGTGTCATGTCGCAGAATATGGCACAGACTGGTGTTCTCTTATCTACATTTAGCATGACATTATGTAAACACTCATAAATAGCCAAGTTTATACTTTTATTTTTTCGAAATCCCTTTTGTTCGTCAGTTAATATATTATATTTTTCTAAATAGTTATTCATTGCACAATATATATATTTTTCGAACACCTTAGACATAACTGGTATAAGTGCGATCGGTCTGTAATTTATCATTAATTCGTGATTTTCTTTCTTATAAAGCGGTTTCACTATAGACTTCTTTAATGCATCAGGAAATATACCTGTACTTATGCAAAGATTAATAATGAAACACAAATGAGTACATATTTCAAATGCAACTGCTTTCAATATTTTTGTGGCAATACCATCGTAACCAACGCTGTTCGTGTTTTTTAGCTTCATAATTATATTTAGTATGTCATAGGGTGTAGACGGAGCCATAAACATAGACTGAGCTCTGCCAAGAATTAATGACGTTGAGTTTGTTCCCACGTTAGTTGTTGGTTGTATTTTATCTATAAAATAATTATTAAATGCATTGGCAATGTCCTTTGGGTGTGTGATGTCTTTATTTTCAAATTTGATGCAAGAAATTGACTCTTTCGGGGCATTGTATTTACTCTTATTAATTATCTGCCACATAGTCTTAGACTTGTTACTAGAGGTCTTAATATTGTAATTGTTTTGTGTTTTCTGAGTTAGATTCATAATTCTTTTAAGTAATTTTGAATACCTTTTGAATTTATCTCTATTAGCTTGACTTGGTTTTAACCTGTATTGCCATAGAAGCTTCCGTTTGTTTTTACTACACAACTTTATCCCGCGTGATACCCAAGTAGGTTTTTTAGTAGTATTAATAGTAATGGGCTTATAATACTACTAGGAGCTTAGTTCAAATCGCTCGTCAAAAAGTCATCACCGATTTCGTAGTATTTGGAGGTAACTAATAAATATGTGACAACTAGCTTTTGCCAGCGGCTTCGCCCGCGCGGGACTTCCATCCCCTATTTAACTCTCTAAGGGGTTGTATTTCTTAAAATCCTTCCTTATTCCTTGCTTACATTATAAAGGGAACCTCTGTGCAAAATTTCAGCTTTCTAGGTCCAAGGGTTTGGGCTGGGCGTTGATGAGTCAGTCAGTCAGTCAGGACTTTTCTTTTTATTTATATAGATGAACACAGAGTTATTTAGCTTAATATTGGTTTTTTTTTTAGACATTCAAAAGAAATGTTATTTTTTCAATATTTAGCCACCACATCAAAATCTGATTTCATTTTCCAAAATTAAGCACAAGCCAGTTACAAGTCCTAGGAATTTGCAAAGGTAAGGAGACAAAGAAGGATCAGTATTTCATTCTTGGAAAGAAAAAATCCTGGAATGAATAGAACAGATCGTATATGAAAACAGTATAAAAAACCCACTCGCAAACACGTGTTAATATTTTCCAGGAACATGATTTATAAATTCCAGCTGCATTTCAAAACTGAATTTCCGGGTAACGAAGGAAATGGTAAAAAAAAAACTTTAAAGTATTTATGTTTGCATTCTATCAAACCTCAAACATCGATATGTAAATATTTTCTAGTATTTTTCTGAGAAAACCACCTAAGCAACTTTTTGGTTTCCCGCTAGTTTTATTTACCGTAACGTGTGTTGAGTGGTATTATATACTGTCAGGAATTGTGTTAATCCTATTAAAAACAAGTTTTTTCGTTACTATTTAAGTTCAAAATTCTAGTTCAGCTCACAAGAATAAAAACACCCTGTTTTTATTCTTGTGAGCTGAACTAGAATTTTGAACCGAGACTTATTAGCTAAAATGTATTGGAAATCCGCCAGATGTTTGGTAGTGAAAACTTTTCGCTGTCGCGGTGCTTGGAAGAAATCTATGTGATTTAGATGTTAGGCAACTTCATACAGTAACATCTAATACATCACCTGCCAACCATTTTCCCAACTATATTAAGGTCACCTTCCAGCCTAACCGGATGCATCTGAATACCAGTATTTTACATAGAGCGGCTGCCTATCTGACCTGAGAACCCAGTTATTGGGTAAAACGATACCCCTTGGTAAGACTATTTATCAGACTTTCTGGCTTCTGACTACCCGTAACGACTGTCAGATCCACGAATGACAGCCGGGACCAACGGCATTGATATATTGTAAAAATGGTCACCTTTTTGCGGACCTACTGCGACAAGCGTAGTTTAAGCTAATCGATCGAATTGTGCGGTTGTTATTACTATGCCACAAGCCTGTCAGTCATATAGTGTCACATTTACTTATCTTTATACAGCCGTCCCGTATGTTTCGCCGGGCGTAAAAGAATAGCACCATCCCATTTCTTCCAGTGGGTGTCGTAGAAGGCGACTAAGGGACTTACTAGAGAATAGGCAGCAGCGTTCTCTATGCATTTTACCACTATACTGCGATCGCCAACCCGCCTACCAAGCATGGCGATTATGGCAAAACCCCCCATTCTGGGGGAGGCCTATATCCAGCAGTGGACGTCTTTCGGCTGAAATGATGATGATGATGATACAGCCACGATGGATGCGAGAAACACAGAGCCGGTCGAAATGGCGGTGCTTGGGGGAGGCCTATGTCCAGCAGAGGACGTCTTTCGGTTGAAATGATGATGATGATGATGATATAGTCACATCTAATTATCAGATAAAAAGTCTTAACACATAGTAGTTCTTCTTCTTTTTTCGTGACGATGGTAATATCCCTGTTAGGTGGCCCTATTCAAAATCAAAAACAAAATATTTTTATTTCTCATAAACCTGCATGGTCACTTATGAAACGTCAGAAGCTAGGTGAACGTTTCCAAATTGTTGTTTCCTATGGAGAAGAGCCGGCAAGAAACTCCACGGTTACTCTTTTAAAAATAATTGGCTTTGACAATTTTTCAAATTACAGTGATAATAGGTGTGGGAGGACAGTGCAGGCCTGTCAATACGTACCAGGTACTTAGAGGAATGAAAATACAGAATAGGAAATAGTCGACAAATCTTAAAAAGATAGCCGTAAAAAATTGCCCAAAAAAATGTGCCGTAGTTTATATTGGGGTCTTGTGAATCAAAACTTGCTGTTGGGAGATTGCGTAGATCATTATTATTAAAAGTTTTCAATTTATTTTTATTCAGTAGTCTCAATTGAATGGTTTTATCTAATGTAACGTTTTCTCTAAGTCAAACGATACAAACTGACCAGTATGGTCTGACCTGAAGCCACTAATTAAGGATGAGTCCTTTATTTTGCAATTAGTAAATAAATTGTCAATGCATGAAGCTGTGGTTGCTGTTATTCTAGTCGCTTCATTTAATATACATTTTAAATTGAATGGTATAGAAATAAATAATTACGTCAGTAGCATTCTTAAGATCACCCAAGGTGCAAGGGAACAGGCACTTAAGACACTCCAACAAGTGGGACATGTTGTGATCAGAGGCAACGCATTTGGTCTAGGTGTTAGATTACATAGTTAGTAATCCCCGACATCAGCAAATTGTTTCTGCTGTGGCCTACTTCCATATCTTCGACACGAAGTTGAGTGTTTTCAAATATGTTAAAAATATTAGCATTTTTTTTAAATCCACTTTTGCTCTGCATATTGTTAAAACTGCAAAACAAATGAAGTAAAAAATTTCAACAATCAAAGCAAAGTTGCAAACGAAAACAACTTTCCTTAGCAACGCCAACATGTCTAGAATATTCCTCAAGGGAAAATAAAATTATTCGCTCCTTCGTCTACTATTTTATACAGTATGTAACCAAAAATTTGTCATCAGTGGTTAATGATGTTGATCGTACATTCAAGGAATTAATTTAACAATTACATTTTTGCATTAACTACTACAAAAATTACGCATAAAATATTCAACGTATTATCTTTTAGAAGGATGGCAGCAAAAAAGATTTTGCTATTTACTCTAGGTACTAAATTCATTAAATAAATGACTATACAAACAAGAATAAAAACAAAAGAACACTTAAGACGTCGAATTCGGAACGCACCCGAAAGACGCGCTGAACGACAATGCTAATTAAATCAAAAGTCCCAAGGACATTATATTACCACACTGTATAAGAAATAACAGGAACGCTTCCTGGCACAACGTTATGATGACGCCGCAAGTAATGTCTAAAACATCTGGTTACTAATGAGAAAATGCGTCTGCCAACTCGGTAAGCTTCGCTTTACATAATTTAGTTTAATTGACGTTTTATTGTTTTTCGTAATATCTAATTTTTTGGTTTCTCGAGGTTTGATGGTGATTGTACTTGATAATGTAACAAAATCCCTTAAGGCTGACTTTCATTCATCCAACTACAGTTTCATTTCAGAAATGGACTCTGTCCTGTCGCTGATCCACACTGTAAAAGTAATTTCTTTATTAAAAAAAAAATATCTCTGTTTTGATTATGATTATTAGTAGGAGAGTACATACAAAAGAAACGATGAATGGACTGTATGAAAGATGATATGGCATGAGGACGTAGAAAGAGAGTGATTATGGAAAATTACGACAAATAGAGAAGTTTTTAAGAAAAACATGTGGCGTCGATCGAATTTATTTGAATTAATTGGAATGAAAGTAAGAGAATGATGATGTACTTTTAATTTTTAGTTCTTTCTTCTTGTTTTATTTTTATTGTATATAAAAACCTGTCCCTAAATTGTTAGTACTCTTCAGCTAAAGTCAACATTTAGCTATCTTTTCAATAGGAATGTCTGTTCTGAAAAGGGGTTGGCATCAACATCAATGGCGCGTACATCACTCACCTTCGGTTTGTCGATGATATAGTTGTCATGGCTAAGACCATGGAAGACCTCAGTACAATGCCCGATGATCTCAGTAGAGCTTCCGAAAGAGTGGGTCTTAAAATGAACATGGAGACAAAGGTCGTGTTAAATGCTCATGTAACAACCACTGTCATGGCGCGTTGTGTTCCACGCGCGCCTCAAAGAGATGTCAGCAAAAAATGATGGGGCTCGCAAGGGCTGATGTCTGCCAGGGGTGCGGGTTCGTTCGAAAGAAATATCGCCGCCCCTGGCATACAGGCTACTGAGGGAACACAGGTGCGTTTTAGTCAGTAAAAGTCTGACACGCCCTCCTGCTCCACCCAGAGCGGGAAAAGTTATTTAATGATTTCCCACCCAAAAAAAAAACACTACTCTCAAGACGATCGGAGGCGCTACACTCGAAGTTGTAGACAAGTACGTTTAGCTAGTACAAACTATCCAGTTAGGTAGGTCTAACTTCGAGAAAAAGATCAATCGTCGAATCCGACTCGGCTGGGCAGCTTTCGGGAGGCTTCACAATATCTTCTCGTTCCAAGTACCGCAGTGTCTCAAGACGAAAGTATTTAACCAGTGTGTGTTGCCAGTGATGACAGAAAAGTGAGTCAGGGCAATGGATGGCTATGTTTGGAGTTTCTCTACGTGATCGAATCAGGAATGAAGAGATCCGCAGGAGGACCAAGTCAACAGGCGGCCGACATGGCCCGATGAACTGCCAAACTTAAGTGGCAGTGGGCAGGGCACATTGCTCGCAGAACAGATGGCCGATGGGGTCGAAATGTTCTGAAGTAGCGACCGCTTACCGGAAGACGTAGAGTGGGAAGGTCTCCCACAAGGTGGACCGATGACCTTGTGAAGGCCGCGGCGTTCCACTGGATGTGAGAAGCACCGACCGATCGAAATGGAGGAGCCTGGGGATGGCTGATGATGATTGTGATGATGAATATTTATAAAGATGGTGATGATGAATATTTATAAAGTAATTGTGACCTTTAAAATTCAAAAGTGCCTGTAATTGGTTCATTTGAAATCGGTAAATGCTTTCAGTTGAGCGTAAAAGCAGCTGAATGAATTTGGATAGCACACAGATAGTTTAAAACCTGCATTAATTCATAGGGGATTACTTTAAATCCCGAAGCCGCGGGCAAAACCTAGCAAAGTTTAAAACATATTTTTTAATTTTTGTTTCTTAATAAAACTGTGACCGTACGCTTAGCTGGTTTTAAGTTAACGCTCTCAAAGCTGTGGCGAAATGATGAGTATCCCAGATAAGGACGGCTGGAGCTCGTTTTATCCTTGTGTTCCTATTTTAAATGCTTTCCGGGTTTTTATTTTTGTGGTAATCTGAAAGAGAAAAAAATTTGAGAGAAACACCCAAAAAAGTTACAGCTGAATGAGTAAGAAATTTAGAGTTTTGGTAAATCAGAAATTGGGTAATTGGTCAGGTGATGTGTATACATAATCAGACTATAATTACCACGTGGGCCCAGTGCAGTTTGGTGGATATCACCATGTGTTTGATTTTTGGTCCCATACCGTTTTCCTCATGATGATTTCCTTTACTGTTTTGAGAGCAGTGCTGATAAAATAATTTACACAAAGTAAAGCAACTGTCAGTATTCGAACCTAAAACCTACATTTTTGTTAAGTTGCGACTTAACAAATGACGCTATTACCACTGAGCTATCACTACTCCTGATGGCAAAAGGCTCGCCGTCCATTACATGGGATTCAGACAAACAAGGCGTAATTTATTTTATGATTTATGTAGTGATTTGTTTGCAAGGTGGCCTTTAAAATAAACTTGTATTAATGGTACTCCATAAATAATTTTCTCGAATAAATATTTTCAATCTACTCCCAGTAACTATTATGACAATATTACAAAGACTACTAGTAGCATTGTCCGAACACAACATTTTCTTTGAAAATAATGGAGTCTGAGATTTCTTTGAAATACTTAAGATGGAAATAATGAGAAACGAACCAGTATCTACTGCAGTTAGCTTACGTTCGCACGAGCGATTTTTTTCGCGCTCTGGGCTTCATCTCTCGTTATCGAGTTACGCATTGAAAATCCAACAGAGTGCATCCCAGTGCGTCAAGACCACATACTGTTGAATTTTCAACTCTCGGTGAAAAACAGAGCGTTGAATCCAGTGAGCGAAATAAAAACGTCGCGTTTAAAAAATCGCCCGTGCTTTACGTGGGCATAATATTGCATCGACGTCAAAACATTAACATTTTTCATTATTCATAAGGGTATTATTTGTGAAGCTGTTGGGGCGTTTATTTTTGAATCATTAAACAGTGTTAAAATGTCATTAAGAAGTAAAGGAATGGATAGGATTTTCAAAGGACTTTTTATGTTTATGGTACTCGCCGCGCACTTAGGTGGTAGAGGTCATTTTATACGAAGGATAATATGACCTGTACCACCTAAGTGGTATGTTAACAGTAGTTATGGCAACCAAGTTTTAAAAGTCACCAATTTGAGATCGATTTCGGTTTTCTTTTAAACTATAAGTTCTACGATTATTTAGTTCAGGAGCTGTTTGGGGTTTTTGAGAAGCCCTTGAGAGCGGCTTCTAAAACAATGTTTGAACGTCTATAAGTAATGAGTTATTCTGTAATTGCTTAATAATGTATGCATACATAAATTAACGCCTTTTTCGCATGGCGGTAGGCAGGAAACTACAGGACGCCACCTGCTACGATCCTTACATAATTCTATTGCATCGTTTACGTTCATACAGCTAGTTATATCCATACGTAAGTATCTATTTATGATCCTCATTTTTTTATGAATCCCTGTACTTACTTCAGATCTCATACAGCTAGTTATATACATACGTAGGTATCTATTTATAATCCTCATTTTTTTATGAATCCCTGTACTTACTTCAGATCAATACTGTAATATTAACGAATCCATTGATATCAGAACGCACCTTAGTCACTGTTATAATCTTTGGTATATTTTTAACTAAAGATATTTTTTAATCCACGTCAAACGAACGTTTTATATGTCAAATGGCCGAACAAAAATCCTATTGGTATGTTGGATTATTTTTCGCAGTACTAGATTAAATAATGTTGTTTAATATTGTAGTACAGCTACTACAATATTAAACAACATTATTTGCATTTTTTTCATTACCCTTCAAACGTCCAAGTTCAAGTCGACGGCACGTTGTGTTCCACGCGCGCCTCAAAGAGATGTTGGCACAAACTGATAATTTTTTAAGTATTTTTTTTTTTTTCATTTAGCCTACACTGTCCCACTGCTGAGCAAAGGCCTCCCCCAAATCCTTCCAGGCATCCTTTTCCAGGGCCTCCTCGATCCAGCCCTTGCAATACGCGTCTAGGTCGTCACGCCACCTTTTCTTGGGCCGGCCTCGGCGGCGCCGTCCATCCTCAGGCACCCACTTTGTGGCGACAATTGCCCAGCGGTCACTGTGCATGCGACGAGTGTGACCCGCCCAGTCCCATTTTAGCCTGGCAGCCTTTTTGCTTACGTCTAAAATTCCCGTTTTGGAGCGCAGCGTGGTGTTTCGTATTCGGTCGGTTCGTTTAACGCCTAAAATGCTGCGCTGCATTGCTCTTTGGCAAACCCCAAGGCGGAACTTTTGTGACTCGGTGAGCGACCAGGTCTGAGCACCGTTGGTTAGAACGGGCAGAATACACATATCGATGAGTTTTCGCTTCAGGGAAATCGGTAGATCGCCCTTCATTAGTGTCTTCATGGACCAGTAGCTTCTCCAGGCATTTTCGATGCGGCGATCAATTTCCTTTTCTTGTCTGTTGCTGAAAGAAACTAACTGGCCCAAGTAGATGTACTCATCAACATACTGTATTTCCTGCCCATCTACCTCGACCCTACGCTTAGTATTGTTGGTCATGGCTTTGGTTTTAGACCGATTTATCGCGAGTCCAACCTTGAGGCTTGCTATGCTTAGGTCTTGAAGCATAGTCTGTAGTTCCAGATCTGTGGGGGCAAAAATGACAATGTCATCGGCAAAACGGAGGTTTGTTAACCTCTTACTACCGACTTCAATGCCCTTGGTCGTCCATAAGGCTGCCAGTGTTCTAAATATCTCCTCGAGAGTGCTTGTAAACAATTTCGGGGTATAATAAGTAAATTTATTTCAATAATTGTTTAAAATTATACAAATATCTTATAGGCTATATTATCTCTTTACAAATGAAATAGACATGTGTCACAATGACTGTAGCCGAACTAGGCGAAAGCCTGTATTTTGGCTATCAGCGCTAAAACCTTCAAAAAATGTACACTTATAAATAGCCATCAAGTAGAAATGTTAGCGTTTGTATATAAACAAGAAAAAAAGTGATGATAAAACATAATAATTCGATACAATGAAAAAAATACAATTATTTAAGACAAAATTAAAATAAATTAAGTAAGTAAAATTAAAAACAATATAAGTAAGTTAAATAAAAATAAAAATAGATCTTGATATTAGTAGATGTCTCTTTAGTTAGCCTCTCTTTGTATGATATGATTATGTGTGTACGTGAATGTGAGAGATGGGGCCCGCAAGGGCCGATGCCTGCCAGGGGTGCGGGTTGTTCGAAAGAGATACCACCGCCCTTGGCACACAGGCTACGGGGGGAACACGGGTGGGTTTTAGTCAGTAAAAGTCTGACACGCCCTCCTGCTCGATCCAGAGCGGGAGAAGTTATTTGATGATTTCTCATCCAAAAAAAAAAAACCCGACAGACGTTTTCCCGGTCCAAATTTCAATAATTCACAAAAAATGGGATAGCATTTTTTCCAGAATTTGTAAATTTTCTAGGAAAGTTAAAGTAAAACATTTTTTGGAAATATGTCACTCCTCTATTACAAACGAGATTGCATTCCTTGATTATTTTCATAAATAAATACATAAACACATGGCTCCTACAAATAATGAATCAGTATTAAATCCTAATAACCAGCCAAACTCGATAAAAGTAAATATTCCATAAACACAACATTAAAAAAAGGAAAAGTATTCTATAGGTACTACAACATTTGACACGGCACGAAATAGAAATGAAAAAATTAATAAAAAGAAGGTTGTTCCAATAGTGAACACCGTTTCATTACTGCACGTCTCGGAATTGAAAATACTTGTCGTTGATTTTTTACCTTCCAAGTCTCCGCTGTTTCCCTTTGCTTTTGATATGGGCTTGCTGTAAATTTGTTTTCGTTCGAAATTCTTAGAAGCGAATCGTTTGGGGAAATGTATAAGTGATTTATAAAAGTGACTGAACATAGTTTGGGTTTAAATTGACGAACCTACATGGTTTACATTTTTTAATAATGTTCTTTAATTGCCATAAACTCAATTTTTTCCCTCTTATCGTGATAAAAGGTTTGTATTAATACTGAATAAATAATTTCAAGAGTTCGCACGGGAACGTATAACCAGGTCAAAAGTGTTAATCCAAATTCTAAACTATCTGTGTGCCAAATTTCATCCAAATCCGTGAATCTGTTTTTGCGTAATTGAGTAACAACATGCAAACAACCAAACAATCAACTTTCACATTTAAAATATTAAGTAGGATTATGAAAATCAATTCTAAACAAAATTATCTTTGTTTAGAAAAACAACAAAAGCTTTTGAAATATTTATGTATGTACGTAAAAGATTAACATCATTTTATCATAAAAATGTCCATCTGCCCATTTCCATGCAGGCAATAAAATCACATTGTTGACTCAAATGTTTCATCCATTGATTTACAATAACGACCAGCAATATATCAAAGAACATTAGGGAAAATCTGTTATTTTATGGGTTTATTCATCATAAAATTTGACGAATGGTTTAATTAGGAATAATGGTTTAAAAAAACTGGTTTAATCAGATAGCAATCAATGCTGCCCTCATTTAGGATGCCAGTTGAAATGTGTCCCAAATGAGGCACATGTGTACATCGGCAGATAAATAGTATAAACTTGTAGCACACGGACCAAAAGCTGTTTAAAAGATACCATTAATTGAATATTTCATTTTGAATATAATTTAGGTATGACAGATAAGTCGTAGAACGTCTAACAATCTTAGAAGGTTGAAGTGGCAGTGGGCTGCCCATGTGTGTCGAAGGACCAATGGCCGTTGGAGCAGACGAGTCCTGGAGTGAGGACCGCGTATCGGCAAGCGTGGTGTGGGATGTTGCCCAGCTAGATGGACCAACGACCTCAAAAAGGTGGCTAGGGTCAAACCGGACGCGGAAGGTGGAGGATGGGGTATTGTGGCGCAGCATCGGAGAGGCCTATGTCCAGCAGTGTTGATAGGCTGAGTTGATTGAACAGTGTTATAAGTTGCAATTCTAAAATTAGAGACCTGGAAATTGTACTAAAGATTGGATAAATTTATTCTATCGTCTTTTAACTTCTACAAATCAATGTACAAGGTAAATGAGATTGAATTCTGTTGATTCCATATTTAAGTCAAATATATCTCTACCACACCAATCGCTACCGTGCAGACCTGCCTCAATATATTTTTTGCCACCATCCCTCGTGACTGACAGATGATATTAGTGACAGCAGCTACCTCCTCTTGTATGAATGAGACGTGATTACATTTCTATTCAATAAATACACTACAGTACGGTAGGATAGGGCAGACTCGAAATAAATACATATATCTAGTAATTAACAAAACTAAAACCAAACAAACAAATTCAAAACCGTGAAACCGAAATTGCATCAGCAAATCAAACAGGTCCAATATCCTTTATTAATTCCCGAGCGTGCCAAGAACGTGTTACTTATTGCTTACAACTTACTACAATCGCAGAACTGTAACGAAATCTTTGGGTTTCTGCCAAATGAATTAATGGTTGATAAGCCAAGGTTAATTTAGCATTGTTTCCAGGCGCCTGGTTGCTACTATTAAATTTGGCTAAACGGGCTCGAGTGCCTTGATTGTGAGCGTATGCCTTTGTACTATTAAAGTGTTTTATTAAATCTTCTGACGCTATTATTATAATACTAGTTTTTGTCAGCGGCTTGGCCCCATGGAGGTAAAAAATTGCCCCATATCAACGTACTATCCGGTTAAAAAGTATTGTTTGTGTTAATTCAGGTTATAAACCATCTGTGTGCCAAACATCCAAATCCGCACAGCTTTTTACAGGTACGTGATTGAGTAACAAACTTTCACACTTATAATAACAGAAGGATAGTGGGATAGTAATAATAATATATACAAATATGTATTAAGGTAAGTGAAGTGTTATGTTTGCTATAGTTAAAATATACTGTTTTTAATTTGTTTATGAACTTGAAAAAGTTTACATAAAAAGTTGATGTCATATTAGGTGAAATCAAATTGAATTATCGATATTATTTTTTGATTCACGAAAAGGTCTTTTGTTGAAATGGCAAAAACAAGTACATTTTAAAGATCTCATCATTCCTAACAGTAAATATAATCCGAAGCACATCAAATCTCTGAATCAAAGACAAACAAAGCCGCAGTCACAGCTAGTATAACGAACTACGTTTTTAATCCTCCAGTTTGTTAGGAAGCACATCGTTAAACCAGATTTATATCCAGGCGGAGCATTAGCACAGAATAGTGCCTACAGAAGGTTTGCTTCATACAATGAGCAACAACAAGCGCATGCACACAGAACCGCATACGTCCGGGCGACGATTTGACAAGCCCTAGTCAAAAGTGCGCTTGCATTCGATATATATACGTCAAGCGTGTAAATTTGTGCGTGCGTTTTCACTCGCTTTTTGGAACCAGCATTCTATTCGTTTCTATAATATAAGTATCTGCTATCTGCAAGAGCTAAGGATTTTAAAAATTCAGTTCAAATAGACTTCTTATAAGCGCTCTTTAACCCAACTTTTATGGAAGAAACGAGTCGATGATGTAATGAAAGGCTGTTTCATATTACGTTATTATTTTTATAGAACATTTTGGATGATAGCGTTGCAGGTGACCGAGCCTTGAAAATTCTTATCATGGTAGATTTGAATAGTATCTACGATGGTCTATCACGACGTGTTTTACAGAGTTCGGGAACTCAATAAATGTCTTGCCATGCTAATGTCTTACATTAGTGGAGTACAATTTCTCCAATGTGGCCTATTGCCTCTCCAATTTTTATCTAGGCCATTCAACCATCTGAGCTTCCCCCGGCCGCGACTTCTCCGACATCATTTTTATTTGTGCATAAGGTTTTAATAAATAAATAATATTTATTAAAACCTTATGCACAAATAAAAACTGTACTAAGGTGCCTGATGCATTTTCTACCAGCGTGCTCTGGTCTTGTTTTCAACAAAAATGGCCTCACTTTATCATCATCATCGTTGGAAGCCTTGTTACACCTACTATAGAAAATAGGTTTCCTTCTTTTTGTGCCATGTCACCATGGTCTGTGTGAATCTCATCCAGGTCTTCCCAGTGATTTTTTATGGGTCGTCTACCAACCAACCTGTGCTTTGGTCTGCTAACGTTCTTTTTACCGTTTTTCGGCAAACATTCCGGTTAGACTTCTGCTCCACTTACCTCACTTAACGGTTGTATAAACCTAGTAAAAAAAAACAGATTTACAAAAAGAAGAAATTAAAAAACCAAATCCATTAACCCATATCAATCTAAGTAAAACGACAGCAATCAGAGACAATACCTTTCATTATATAGAACAAAGAAATACATTTACAAAATAGCAAACAACAAGCAATTGATAATAGAAACGCGAAGTTTATGGCTGAAAAAACGAAGAATACAGTTCACAGAGATGTTATTCATAATCTTCAGTAAATATTCAAAGATGGTATGAAAAAAATCATGCTTCAGTAAGTCACAATGGCCGTTGGAAGTCCTTTGTGAGCGATGTCAAGTAATCCTATAGCTTTTATTTTATCTGTACTTTGAGTTTTACTCGAACGAGTGGTATTATTGCGATTTCTTTTCGTCCTTTAATGAGTTATTTATATTGCTCGTGGACATTTTTCTTCGTAGTAGTAATGAGTGTTTTATTCTGAAAGAAACTCGTCTAATTGTTTATTTATACACGTTTATGTGTACACTAGCTCTATATGCGATTTACTTTTAATCTTTAATTCCGTCACATGTAAAGCTAAATCATGCTTGAACTAAGAGTACAGTTCACTTAAAACTTTCAACTATTTGCCCGCCATTCTGCGCCTAAACCGTTGGCCTATTGCTGCATCAGATGTTATCTCAATCAACTCTAACTATCGCAGTCCACTGCTGGACTAGCGCGTCTTCCAGGCTGCGCCACAACACTCTGTCCTCCGCCTTCCACACCCAGTCTGTCCCAGCCACCATTTCAAGGTTGTCAGTCCTTCTACCTAAGGGGCATTCCACATACGCTTGCCGATACGGGTTCCTCTCCAGGACTCGTCTGCTCTACCGGCCATCACTCATTTGACAAACATGGCGCCCACTGCAACATCAGCTTGCTTACTCTTGCGTAAGGTATTTCGGGTTTTTCGGATAATTTCAGTCCTGATTATATTCTTCAAAGAAACATCTGATTCAGCCTATTTATTATTATTATTTTGAGCCAATAATTTATTATTTGAGCATTATAAATTTTAAGAATATGGTTTTTCGATGGATTAATATCAAATCCTACACGTTTACGACTATGAAACGCTTATCAGGACTAGAATAGCTGATTTGAAATATAAAACCATAGTAGAATAAAAGTTCTAATCCAAATGCAAGCAACTTTTCTGTCAGTACCACAACATGTTTTGAAACACCTCGATAAAATTCTGTCAGAAACGTCAGTATCTTGAAAACAAATGCATGTATACAGAGCTCTCTTTATGATTTAATGTGGGACATAAAACTATAACTATTCCCTTAGGACCTGGGTAGTGTCACAATATTTATAGCTTGTCTCAAATGCAAGGCTGGACGTTTTTAATATCAGTTCGTATTGCATGTCTTATAAAATTAATATTGTAGTTGTAAATTGTAAAAATAAAGTTTATTATCTTTTGTAATATTCCGTAGAACTCGGTGATTTTTTTAAATCTGTTTTATAAATAAGACCTTATCAAAGTTATTTTTGATATAAGTAGGAATGTGAAAAGAAAGATTGTTCCAAAAGATTACCTCTACAGTGTTTTGTTTTTTATTTGAATCAGAAGTGTAGTGTAAAAACTATAGTTTGTAGTCAGTTGATTGATTGAAACTAGTTTTAAGTCATAAATGTGATGTTTCTTGAGTGAGGTTCTGTTATATGGGCCTATGACACTAAATTTTGATTATTAAAAGCTATGTATAAAAAGTAATTATAACAAAGTAACAAAAGTTTAGAAACAATTTTTTTTTACAATTACTCTTGTTGAATATTATTACATTTTATTAGCAACATGTTTCTCACAAAAACAAATGTTCTTAAACATCGTTGTGCAACCATGTTCCCAACAAATACGCGGCTTTACCACCACATTCAGCATTGAATACAAGAGCGTACGTAGTAGATCACAAATCAAGGTTTTATCGCGAGAGGCCGGTGCAGGGAACTATGTATCATGAGAGTATCATCGATCCCGTGCCAGATGCGATTTACTGCGGCTAACGGTAATATGTGCTGGAAGTGTCTTGGATGCTTTAATCCTGTATACCTCCTCCCTTTTGTGCTATGCCTCCCTGGTCTTTGCGAGTCACACTGCGATCTTCTGTAGGTCATCCAGAAACCTCGTTTTCCAACGCTCATACCGTTTCTCGGCAAAAAACTAAATGGTTGTATTAACCAAATAAAAAGAAACAAATGAACATAAAGTAGAAATTAAGAAACCAAATCCATTAACTTATTTGAATCTTATTGAAAAGACAGTATCTTAGACAATACCTTTAATTTATGTTGGGAAATCCTTTGCCTCCCGACTGCTATAATAGGCTGTTGATGGAGATGATTGACAAACCTTTTTGATACTGAGTAGAACTAGTATGTTTATTGAAGATTTAATTTTGATCACTCTAAGAAAATGTTTGATGCTACTAAACTCAGCTAAGGCTTTTAAACCTGACGCAATAACTCAAGATTTAGAAGAATCATAGTTTTTACTTCTCATGTAAAATTGTTGATTCATTACCTATTTACCTCCTGGAAATACTGATTTCTAAAGATTTTGTACCAAACAGTATCCATAAAGGGTACTTTATTCATTCTCAATTAAACTAGCTTCATCTTTCTAACTCACCTTGACAATTCAAAAGTGCCTGTAATTGGTTTATTTGAAATAAATGCTTTGAGTTTGAGTTTGACTAAAAACAAATCGAAAGCAAAGCATTCTGAATCAATTTGCAATAGAACTAGCAGTCACGTGACTCATCCAGTACCTTTATATCTAAACACATCTCTTCACCATCTATATTGCTGTCATTTAAGGCTAGAATAAAATATAACTACGGAGCACATATTGGTCGTATAAGCAGTGGAAATGATTTTCGATTCATGCCTTATTTTATACGCAAGACTGATCTACATAGCAATATTTTCTTTTATACTTAGAGTGTGTATTGGCATCCGAGTAAGATACACTGACAGCGCTTTCTCACGTTGACGTATCGTTTATCCGAATCGTGAATCGTAATTATTTTGTGCTACTTCTAGGCAGAGTCAAATTAAATCAACCCGAGATATTTAACAGACGTTATGTGTCAAACTACCTAGCCTTTTCCCAAGTTTGTCAGGATCGGCTTCAAGTATCACCAGATGCAGCTAAACACCACTAATTTACATGCACAAACAAATAAATAATTCATACACAATTACTACTATGTGTAAGGGGTATCGCGTTACTGAGTAACAATACCCCTTGGTAAGCGTCTGACTACCCGTACGACGACTGCCAAAGATCTACGAATGACAGCCGCGGCCAACGGCTTAAATTGCTTTCCAAGGCACGGAGGGGTGTCGATAATTATAATGGATCGACATTACGGGCATCGATATCTAATGGCTGTAAAAAACTTTTTAATAAAAAAATTAAACCGCCGAAAAACCGAAAAGTAAAAAATAGTAAACTTGCTTTGTCCAACCCCAATAACTAAGTTCGGAAGGCGGTGACATATAATTAAATACATATCCAAAGTCACCGACTTCCGAACTTAGCTATTGGGGTTGGACAAAGCAAGTTTATTATTTTTTACTTTTCGGTTTTTCGGCGGTTTAATTTTTTTATTAAAAAGTTTTTATTTTATAATTTTTTGTGGCTATAATCTACTAATTACTACATGCTTAATTTTTGATTAATACACAACTCAGTTTTAAAATCTGTGAGTAAACAATCAATCATCCCCTGTTTTCTTACCCTTAGGGTTGGAATTTTTCTTCGAAATATATATGGGACCAATTTCGAGGTATACCCTTTCCAATAAAAAAAGAATTATCAAAATCGGACTACTCTGGAAACAGTTATGCGTGGTCATACATAAAAAAAAAAAAAAAAAAAAAAATATACGCGTCGAATTGAGTAACCTCCTCCGTTTTTTCGTCGGTTCAAAAAACCAAAAAATATTTCTTAACTATAATTTCTAATTACTAACTAACTTATAATTTCAAGAAGATAAGTAACTATACACCCGCCGTTGACCTGATAAACTGATATTACAAGTTTTAAAAATATTTTTTTATCGTCATTAGAATATATCCAACACGTTTGCGAAGTTTGGCCAGGTAATTTAATTTGACCTCGTTCAGAATACGGTCTGATAAAAGTCTGCATACTTTCCAGAAGGGTTTCACCCTTATTAGTTAATAGTAGTAATTACTCGTAAATCGCGGTTGAACGCCCTTAATTTCCCATTTTAAACAATGCTCCTAACGCGGTGGGGGCAGTGCTGGCCCAGTAGAAGCGGCCGTGACGTAAGTGTTGTAGGTTATAGGTTCGAACTCAGCCAGGCACTATAAGTTGTGTAAATTATTTCATCATCACTGCCTTCAAAACAGTGAACGAAAGCCGGCATGTCCTAGAACAAAAAATCGAAGGCATGTGCCAAACCGCACAAAGGCCCGCGTGGAAGTTTACGAACCACTCCCAACCCACAGAGGGGAGGCCTGTGCCCCATCAGTGGGATCATTGTAGGCTGATTATAACTATGATTATATTAAAAAACCACTTAAAAATTCTAATCATACAACCAATACGCCTACCCATTTAATTCCCCAATGAAGGTTTTAGGCGCTATAAAAGTACTCGTGCCTAAACAGAATTGAGTGAAGTAGAAATTTCATTGTAAAACACCGTGGAAATAGGACAGTAACGAAAGTATAGATTAAAAGCGAAGTTAGGGGAATTCACTAACGATTCATTAAAGTCACAACTTTTAAGTGAAGTGAAGACTGATAGGTGTTGTGCTAACAATAATATTATTATGCCTTGTAGGCGATAGTCATTACTGTCAATTAAAACTCTAAGTTCTGCCAAACAGCCTGTATATACGAGTCGCGCGGTAAACTCTGCTTGCGCGATGTAGGATTCTGGTGGGTAGGAGGTGTGACGTCAAGTCTTTGATGCGTAGTTCACATGTGGCGATAGGAACAATTACGGGCCATAACACCCTTAACAAACACCTTTTTAACATAGGCGCCACAGACAGCCCGCTTTGCAGGGGCTGCCTTGACGCCGAGGAATCAGCCGCCCACGTCATCCTGGAATGCGAGGCCGTGGCTTCTCAACGCGAAGAAATCCTCGGAACAGTGAGGTCGCTCCGCGAAGCCTGTGAAGCTCCCAGGAAGCTTCTGTGCTTTTGGGCGGAGCTAGGCTGGCTCTGCTAGCCAGCATCCCCACGCACAACGGACCGAATGGGAGTCTACGTGCGGAAAAGGGAGTCCTATCATCATCATCATCATCATCATCATCACATGTGGCGTTGTAGATGCCGCCACAATTTCAAGTAATCACAGTGAATGCTGTGAGTTGCCTAGATCGGAAAATGTGGATTGATCCAATGATCCAGGTTCCATCCAGTATACCCAAATATTAAATTCCCACAATAAAATAAATACCGTCATATATAATCACGATTTATGCGTTATTCAATGAGATAAGTAAATAAAATAACCACAACAACGTGATCAATTTATGACAACCAACGCGTGTGTGGTCACACAATGTACACAATTCAATCAAGTATCAATTCAGCTGTGATTTCGTTGAATGCCTATTATATTAAAATTATAGTTTGCGTTTTTGTATATTATGATATTCAGTCATAAAATCTGGGTAGATACTGTGACATCCTCCGTGCACCGGCATCGAATAATAAAAACACCTCTGTAGTGTGCTTTAATTTAATAATTCGTTTATTTCAAACTTTCATGTTCACAGCACCGCGCTTGCCGTGTAAGTCATTTCTTCCGAAACAAAAAGCCAATGCTACTATATTTGAAGGCTTTAAATCAGCTTGACAGTTCGAATGTTATTAAAATTTATTTATAGCTAGACTGCACAACCTATGGTTGTCTTTAGCAGATAACCTTTAGAGTACCTACCTAGTATTTTGGGGAAGTCCGTAAAAGATCACTTTACGTTGGGGTCGTTTGTGGATTTTCCAAGTACATGGGATATCATTTCACCTGAAAAGACGAAAAAAAATCATGTAAATTGTTATTTCTAGTCTTCATACAATTTGAATACCTATGAAAGTCTTTCCATCAGCTTAAAACCATACCAAAACAACGCTAAATCCAATTTTACTCACGTTATTCCTCACGTATTTATTCAAAATATAACGCCATACCATAAATCTATGTGACGTCACAATATTCAATAAGCCCATTGCTGAGCAAACGTTCACAAAACTTTGTTTAACTTTTAGAACAGGATAAGCCCACGCCTATATGTAAAGTTTACTGTTAAAACATACTTTAGCATTAAACTGAAAGCCTGTGGGATGAGTTGACTATATAGTGTCTATACCTGTATGCTTGGGGTTTTGTTGAACTGACATATAGGGAAGAATTTATGGTTTGATCACAAATTTTTGGCCATTTTCTAGGTATCTTGTATAACAAGTAGTAACAATGTTATTTTGAATGGAATGCGTAAATTCTTCATAATTACATATCTTCAATCTTTGTGAAATCATTATTCGTTACACAAAATATGAATTGAAATGACAGATCTAGCACTCAAACCAAGCGGTATTAAAGAATATCCGCTTATGGCGAAGTTCATAGTAGTTATTTGTATATTATATGTCCAGAAATTATGAAAAGTATAGGTTAAAGTACAGGCTTAACTATAACTGTATAAGGAGATGCAATAAAGATACACCAATAGTGTACTGTCGGTCCAGGGTTTATCCAGCACCCTAATTGAGTAACACACTATTATTCAGAATATATGAACGTTATTAGTAATCCTTTGCTTCATATGTTCGAAAAATGTTTCTGCTGAACAACGTATATAACGCAATGAATGTTGTTGAACTGTCATAATGAAAGCCATTCCTACCGTTAATGTACCACGCTATTACCTCGCAGGATTGGCCGGTGACCCCACGGCACGACAGTCACGCTACCAATCTGCTGATTAAGTTATTAAGAAAAACACCTTTCTCAGTATAAATATTTATGCATTTAGACCTCTTACCCACATATAAACCTGGTATATCGCAATACACATAAAACTATTATACTAGGTATTCAACATAATAACAATATAGACTTCTCAAGACAACCTTCTCATTTCGAAGCTCTGAGAAAACTAACTTAGAAAACTTGGCGAATCCCCCAACATCATATTTCCATTTCGTTCCATTAAAATACCAATACTTAATCGATGAATATCAAAAGATATACTTTTGAAACGTCATTACACTGATACAAAATCATTTAAGACAAATAAGATATTATTATTTAAAATCACTACAAATCTTGGTAATATTTGGAAATGATGACAAGGTAATCTTTTCTTCAGGTCATAATATGAAGCTTACATTCTATTGAATAGCAGTGTACTTATTGTACATTGTACAGTTTAGGTAATCATTCTCGTGCTAACAAAACACAACACAAAACAGTAAATACACACGACACGACAAAATAAAGTTACTTACAATTTAAGAGAAAATAGGAACCCATTTATTAACAAGGACGGAGATAATTTGATTATTTGTAAGTCTTGTGAGGTGAGGTCTACTCTATTAGAAAATCGACGTTTTCCTGCCCAGCATGAGATGTTTCACATCAATACACGGTTTTATTAACTTGACATGCGCGTTATGTGATAAAAACGTAATTTATGTTTTATTATTTTTTATTTTAAACCAGCTTTAGCAAGCGAGTCTACGACTAAACGCCGACAGACTGAACACTGATAAGACCTTACTTTGACGGGACTCTTCGCCGACAGGACACTTCGCCGACAGGGCTCATCAGCGACGCAACTTATCTCCGATAGTCAGATTACCGTTAGATTATAATCTATCTCGCGAGATTGTTTACTGTCGACAGATTGTGAACCGTAACATACTGCCACTAACATAGAAGGCGCGCTCGCCGGCCACTGCCACGGCACCGTTCGCTTTGCTTGCTCGGCTCGCGCGCGGTTGGTCGCAATTATAACCTAACCTAACCTATTCGGTCGGTAAGCAGTATGGTGCAGTTCACAATTTATCGACAGATTATAATCTCGCAAGATAGATAATAATCTAACAGTATTTATAATGTTTCGGTGAATTGCGTCGCTGATGAGCCCGGTCCGCGAAATGTCGTGTCGGCGAAGAGTGCCGTCGAAGTAAAGTCTTGTCGGCGTTTAGTCATACACTGTTTTCAAGCGATTCCACCCGCATGGTGGTCGGAAATTGTGTGCCAAATTTTATCCAAATCCGTTTAGTAGTTTTTGTGTGAAAGAGTAACAAAATCCATCCATACAAACTTTCACATTAATTATAATACTAAAGTAAGATAATAGGACAGTAAGATCAAGGGACATTCTAGTTTCTTTGACCAAACGAGAGTTATTAAAAAGTTAGGGTTGTCACCAACTACACTGTAACTTTTATGTACTGAAACTTTGGTGAACGTGCATGCATAACCCTGCAAGTGATTTCTTGAAAACCGTGAATCTAGATTGAATTTAAAATTTTATTTTCTTAGTTTTGAGTTCGCAGTTTCTTTACATTGTTGGAATTGAATTTCGGTTTCCTGAATCAGTCAGTATGAAACTTTAAACAAGAAAAGAAGGTTTAAGGTATAGTGTATTTAATAGAAAATAATACAGGCTTCGAAGTACGAACGATTTTACAGACGGAACTAACTGTTTAGATCTGCACCAAAGTTACTGTACTTAGTAAATACAAACAGTCCGTATTTCATATTCTTTCATCTATACAATATCTATACTCCGATGAGTTTGTTTAAACGCGCCAATCTCTGGAACTACCTGTCAGATTAGATAAATTCTTATAGTTTTCGATAGCCCATTTTTTGAGAAAGGCTTAGTTTATAGCTATTTTTACATAATGCTATGACGAAAAAGTTTGAAAGAATGCTAAGCGAAAACAAAGTTATACCGCGGGCGGGCGATGGGATCCGACGTAACACACTCAAAGTAGGAATGGCCTGACAGTTCAACAACATTCATAGTGTTACTCGTAAGTAACACAGTTGAATGTTTTACAACGTATTGTTAAACATTCTAATTTTTAGAACTTATGAAGCAATGGTTTAGCAATATCCTTCAAAATTATTCAGATTCCTATGGACAGTGTGGAATGCAAGTAGGGTGCTGTTAACAAGAAGTGGGAGATATGGAGAGTGGTTGTCAATAACTATATAAATAACTAGTCCTTTGGGTCAGCAGGCCAAGAACAAGAGAATATCGGCATTAAAAGCCTTTAAATTATCTCAATTTCTAAAATCAAATCTTATGCCTGCCTTATAATGTAGGTAATTACATCACAAGTAACGTAACTATAACTGGCTCCATTAAATTGCAACAATTGCTTCACAGAGTTCCGAGCTGATTTCCCGTATTATAACCCTGCAGAAGTCTCTAAAAGATCCGTATCGCGTTATCTTACTGCTAAAATTGTTGGTGAACTGAAATGGGTTAACTGTGGCCCATTTACTCGAGGAGAGTTTCTTGTCAGTCAAAAGTCGAGAATGTCCATGCAAGTCTGATTGGGTAATTATCACACTTATTTGTTAACTCTCAAGAGATAAACTAACACAACAGACAATTAGCTAAGTGCGAATCGTGTACAGAAAATAATTATATGATTAAAAAGTGTCGATTCAACCTTACTAGTCGTGCGAATCGAGTAGTAAGCCACTCAGTCCGTGTCCCAAATTAAATATTTTTCTTTCTTTATTTATTTGTTTCTTTTAACAGAAAAGAATCGTTAATATGAAGTAGTTACCATAGCCCTTGTTTATAAAACTAATTTTTGTATTCTCACACTAATCGCCTGTTTAAGGCAAGAAACTCTCCGCGTGTAAACGTGCTTCAACAGTGGGCAAACGATCTTTGTGGACGATAAGCTCGCTGTCTCTGTTATGGTTTATTGCTGCTGTGATGTGAACACAAAGAGACGTTATAGTGAGTGCAACTTATTAGCAGTTTTGTTTTCATTTGAGTAAAAAGCGCTTTTATCTATGTACCTAAATAAATTGTGAAGGGAATTTAGAGAAAAAGGTTAAAGAATTATTGCACTAAGATTTTGCTGCTTCATTTTTGCCTCGCCTTATTATTAAGTAGGTAGCATTGTTTGGCGATTATGAAATTTTCCATACAAAATACTTTTCAACTTTACGCACATCTATAATACCTACTACGATACAATACATAACAAGGTTAAATGCAAACCATCTACTTAATCTACATATTTGAATAGGTACGCAAACACCTTTTTACGAAAATAATGCGGACTTCGAAGTATGAAATTTGGCACATTTTTATTTTTCGTTCTTCATTTCTCTCCTTTAAAATTAAAGAGACATAATGTGAAATTAGCCGGAAGCAAAATACGTCTCTATAATTCTGAACTATAGAGACCTATTTTGCTTCCAGCTAATTTCGCATTATGTCTCTTTAATTTTAAAGGAGCGTTTGTCTAAAATTACAAACACTCTTTTCAAAATTAGAATCACAGTAATATCTAGACACGCGGTAGCGTGTCAAGCCCAATTCAAGTAACAGAACTGGCGAGCAGCAGCGTGTGTATATTACACGAACCATTTGGAGCCACTTTTGAGCCCCTCATAACTCAAAAACTATTTCACATAAACGTGTCAAATTTTTCTCATATATTGAGACTTGCGAGATACATGTGTGCACCAAATTTCATAAACACATCTAAAACGGCTATTTAGAAATTATCGTCCAAAAATTGACATTTATATCACTGACTGACCTATCATCATAAAAAATCATATATGAGAACTAGCCAAGTCAGACCTTAGGCTACAATATATTATCCTAAGTTATAAAAAGAAATGATATTTTATGTAGTTAGTTATTTGTAATTTTAGACAAACGCTCCTTTAAAATTAAAGAGACATAATGTGAAATTAGCCGGAAGCAAAATACGTCTCTATAATTCTGAACTATAGAGACCTATTTTGCTTCCAGCTAATTTCGCATTATGTCTCTTTAATTTTAAAGGAGCGTTTGTCTAAAATTACAAACACTCTTTTCAAAATTAGAATCACAGTAGTATCTAGACACGCGGTAGCGTGTCAAGCCCAATTCAAGTAACAGAACTGGCGAGCAGCAGCGTGTGTATATTACACGAACCATTTGGAGCCACTTTTGAGCTCCTCATAACTCAAAAACTATTTCACATAAACGTGTCAAATTTTGCTCATATATTGAGACTTGCGAGATACATGTGTGCACCAAATTTCATAAACACATCTAAAACGGCTATTTAGAAATTATCGTCCAAAAATCATATATGAGAACTAGCCAAGTCAGACCTTAGGCTACAATATATTATCCTAAGTTATAAAAAGAAATGATATTTTATGTAGTTAGTTATAAATTTCAGGACTGACCATTGAACTTGGCACCCATTTAGATCTCACTTCTTTTGTAATTGAAGTCAACAACCAAAGCATAAATCATGATATTGAACTTGGCTCTCATTTCACATTTATGTTTTTGATGGGATTACGTCTTTACTATAATATCCCGAGGTTTCACCGCATGGCACACATCCGTGAGATATATTTTCGCGTTTGGAATTCCGTCTCAGATCTCAGATATGTGGAGCCACGTGTGGCTCCGGACGTGAGTGGCAGATGTGTTCACAGTCTGCCAAGCTCGCCTTCCTAAGTTCCAAGTCTAAGATTTTGTTCTGATTTAGTAACAACGATACAGGAACGTGGGTCGGATTTCATGTTTAGACATTTTAAGTTAAAGTTTGAAAACGTTTTAGACTATTGTAGAAGAGCGTAGGACGGCTTTCTTTTCATCAAATTTCAAAATGTCTTAAATTACGAATCAGTTCTTATTAAATTGCTTAATTACCATAAAATGTTTTCTAACGGTTTTACTACATAACCTTTGTTTATTAATCTGTGTTAGAAGTTATTAAGCCAAATGAGTGACGTTCTGTAGCTTGTTCAAAATGTCGGTAGTTGTTTAATGTAAATTGACATTGGGAAGTTATAAAAAGGATTAAAAATAACGTTATTGGGTCAGTTGCTTGGTAGATGTTCAGGAGGTTAGTCCTAGTGCCGTTGTTGTGTGGAATAAATCAACCAGATGTCATGTAAGTTAAGTAATTTGATATTATATAATAATTATTGCTTATTATAAAAATGTTGTTGTACAAGTTATATTATAGTCGGTTTTCCTAATGTTTTAAATCATAACAATCATATTCATGTTCTATTCCTAGCTATTGTAATAATGTAATAGCAATGTTATAATAATTCTAGGTTCTCTTGGACAATGGTCCAAGAGTTGAAATTAAATGTATGTAGGAAAATAATAATTCATAGTAATGTAAGAGATGTGTTGATGAAATACTTCAATACTGTTTCCATGGAGTTTCTTGTCCTTCTTCTCCATGAAGACCTAGTTTTGGAACGGACGACTAGCTTTCTGATTCAATATTGACAAGCCTAACTGAAATAAATGTCTGGTCTTGTCTTTCTGTGCTTTACTTCATGAAATCCTTTCCCTACAAACCATATTCATAAGAACCTGCATATACAGTACATATTCAAAGCTTGATATTTGTTTTAAAAGTACACACTTATAAATGTATATATCCCCTTTATTCTGACAACTGCGTCAGCGAGCAGAGTGCACGCAGCCGAATTTAGGGCCAAAGATCTTTGTTTTTTTTTTTTTCAATCCATCGAGACGCTAAGAAGATGGATGTTTAAATCATTTTTGCGTCTTTCATATTAAAAAAGTAAAGTTAGAAAATATTAAACTTAGTTATATTTTAAGAAAATGGTTAATGAATTGCTTTTGGTGTAAGAAAAACATGAAAATGCAGTATTTTTACTGCAAAACTAGGTACGTCTTTAAAATCAAGTAAATAATAAATCGACTACGGTATTATATCGACAAAGTTTCGTAAACGGCCTTTTGTAAGCTGGGTGGATTGAATAATAATGATGTTCCCATTCGCATGCAAAATACGCGCATTGACGTAGAGTTGCGTATTATTTTATTACCTTCATCTAGTGTAGTGGTTACCAATCCTTAAAGACCAATGACGTGAGCTAAATTAGAAAAACGACAGTGGCTTTTACTGCGTTACGCGGCGACAAAGATGCCAATGTAATCTGAATATATAGCACTTAGTGTTGACCGGGGGTAAAGGTAAAACCCTGAATATTGTAGTGCGGATTACGTCCTTTAAGGGGAAAAAGTAAGCGTAATTTGTTCCCGTGTTTTTCTTGGTTCTCTCAGTAATATTGCAAATGGGATACTTAGTTTGGGCTCGGAAAAGGCTAGATACATTATCCTTCGCTGAGATTTTCCGACTGTCTCTTAGATATCTTGGGGATTACGTGATGTTGTTGGTTTGGCAAAAGGTGTGTAAAAGAAATAAGTGTCTCCCTGGTCGTACCATTGTTGATGATGTGCTTGGAGAACAGACTACCATAAATAAAGAATTTCATGTCACAAGTAAATCAAAGTTCTTACAAAAGTCGGACATATGTAAACCAAGGTAAGGTGTCCTTCCTCCCTTGATATCCAAAATGATCAGATTAGCATAAATAGCTTATGAGCGCCCAGCATAGCATCTATTTAGTTCTTATAGCCACCGATAGTTTAACCTCAAGGCATATTATGTATTTTTTCCATAAAACTTAATTACAACAAACTACGCCTTACTTCCCTAAATAGTTCAAACACTTTACCCAAAACTATGAACGACGAACGTACCCAAAACTTATACACAGCTACCACGCTAATTCTATCATACAAAATTAATTTCTATTACGCTTACATACATTTGTATTATAAACAGAACGTTAATATTAGCACTTTCGTGAAATTATAGAGCTTGTTAACATAGTCCCTTAATTCTCGAATCTGATGTAGCATCCATTTACACGTTATTCGCACACGGGTTAACTGATGATTACGTCGGCATATAAGGGGTATTTGTACGGCGTTGATCAATAGTCTTTAATGTTCTAACAATGAGTTTAGGAGAATAGAACATCTCATCGTTGAGAGGTACTTTGGACGATGTATAGTCAAGTGCTGTTATCCGATCATTGTTTGTATGGGTTACCGTGTTTAGTTACACGATAGGCCCACAGGGATTGTTTCTCATTGCGGTGCCATGGATTTCGGCCCTGTGAGGTCGAATTTTTGTGTACTTTTTGGAACGAAGTTCTTTAACGCAGCTTGAGGTAGGAGTAACGTGTTGAACTCGTCACGTAAAGAAATTTGTAGAAGTGGTCAAGTTATGAAAAAGTATTATCGATTCTCGGTTCTATTAGGTCGAGATACTTTTTCCTCTTTTTTTTACATTGCCTACACATTATATTCACATGGAAGATACTACGGATTCCATCAAAATCAAAATGTTTTATTTCAACCTACTTAGCCAGAAGCTAAATGAACGGTTCCAATTAGTTGTTTCCTATGGAGAACAGTCGCCAAGAGACTCCACGGTGCGACTATATATAGTCAAGTGCTGTTATCCTGTCATTGTTTGTGGGTTACCGAGTGTGGAGTTGCGCGATTAGCCCATAGGGATTGTTGCCCATTGCGGTGCCAGCGGTCCGTCCTATTAAGTCGAATTTGTTTGTGTTCTTTTTAAACGTGACCTACGCTATGCATACTGTTTGTAGGTACATGGGTTGAGATATAGCATATTCAAATGTGCATTAGCACATTTGAACTCAAAATTGTTATTTTATATCTCTAGGAATTATCTTAGAGATATAAAATAACAATTTTGAGTTTGGCTATGTGATATTGGTTTCTTGTGTCAATCGGACCAACTTACGATAGGAGGGTTTCTTGTTTTAGATATTTATCAGTTTAACAATTGGAAACAGAGCAAGCACATGGTCTTAATAATATATTTTTAATACCTGGTATTTTGGACGGTTCGAGGGCCTCATGATTAAATAATAACAGCCACATGGGTCTATCTTCGAGGTTAAGCAACACTTGCCGAGGTTGGTCCGTGGATGGTCATCCATTACGCACCGAGACCCCTTCGTACCTCTAAAAACACGCTGTTAACCCAAAAAGTCTGATAACCAGTCTTACCAAGGGGTATATTATTGCCCAGTAACTGGGTTGTGGAGGTCAGATGGGTAGTCGTTTCATGCCGCATCCGGTTAGACTGGAAGCCGACCCCTATATCGTTGGGAAAAGCCTAGGCCGATGATTTTGATTGGTTGACCAAATCTCTCACTAAACGCTAATTTACGCTAATTTAATATTAGTGTAACTGCACTCCAGATTTGTTAATAAGGTAGAATTTAAAATATAATTACTCCCCGTCACGTCGTCATACTATTATTTCCTAATTCCGGCAGCGTGCCCGGGGCAAGTACACGGGACGCATCTCAAAGCGGTAGATAAGCAAGGATAAGCTAAATTAATGCAATGCTTAGACGAATTACGAGTGTACCTACTGACTGACGGAAGCAGAGGATTAGGCGCGTAGTACAGTCAACTGCAACTTAGTGGTAACAATTTGATATTGACATCACCATTATGTCGTAGCAGTAAGGGTGATTTTCGTAGTGCAAGTGTACTGACGTGCTATTGACTGTTGGATGATGCAAACGAATTTTTAGTTTAGTTACGCGCCATACCTCTCTAATAAAAAGCTGGGAATTTTAGCAATCATTGTAATTTTGTTATAACTAATTAGTACAATATTTGTTAATAACCAGTATTTTACATAAAAAAAGAGAAAATGATAACACTTAAAAAGAATTGTAGAGTGTGAGCGGGAGTAAGTGATGGTGTGTGTGTATTTAAAGGTGTGCGTTTGTGTGTACTTTAATATAATAGATATATGTTATGAAAGTAGTAAAAGCATTTCTGTTTAAGATAGTAAAAAATAAAAAAGACCTGATTACGCTGGTATGATTAAAATATTTCCCGATTCATCATAAGAAAGTGTCAAAAAGAACTCCTTTCCCTTATTTTTACACTAGGTGTTGTTTAGAGAATAGATATACAAGTTTTGGTAATTTTACTACAAACAAAAGAGACCCAAGAACAATATTCTAATGATAGACGTGTGAGGTTGGTGTTTACTAGTACACACTTGATTTCTGCGCCTACGTTGCGTAAAGTTGTGGTAATAGTTCATTTCTTTGTGTTGTCTTAGAACGATAGTAAGTAGGAAGAGTACAGCTCTTCACATTATCTATATAAATTATAATTATAAGGACAGTAAGTACTTCACATTATCTATATAAATAAAAAGAAAAGTCCTGACTGACTGACTCATCAACGCCCAGCCCAAACCCTTGGACCTAGAAAGCTGAAAATTGCACAGAGGTTCGCTTTTATGATGTAGACAAGGAATAAGAAATGATTTTTCGAAATTCAACCCCTCAAGGAGTTAAATAGGGGGTGAAAGTTCTGCGCGGGCGAAGCCGCTGGCAAAAGCTAGTTGGTATAATAAAATAGTTGAATAAGATAGAAAGGTACTAAGAAATTGTAGACATCTGTCTGAGCATTTTTTTTATCGTATTTGCGTAAACAGGGTTGTTATTGCTGTATTTCTCACAGGATAGTATAACTTTTCTTTACATAATATTATACTCTAGAAGGTATGAAATGCAACCAAAGCACAGGAATTGAAAAATAACACTTTTTCACGGAACATTTGGGTGTATTCTTCCTGGAGACGGTCTTTACTAGTTTATTTTAGACTTTTCTGAACCGTACCTACTAATCCCTACTGGTAATCTCGTAACAACAATACGAGTAGGCTTTTAAATCCAGATAATTGTCTCGTGTCCGACATTTATCGGCCCGTATGTCGGACACGAGACATCGGCTGTGTAATGTGGCGTGAAGAACGATCGCCTGCACTGGATGGTCCAGATTCCAGCTTTAGAAGATTCGTTGGTGGTTTAGATTTATGAATTTTGGGTAAAGTTAATACTAGAGGTAGACTGCTGAATAAAAGGTAAGCTGGATGGAAAGGTTTTATCCTCGTGTTTGTGATACAATATTTGTTTCCCATTAAAACATTGATTTTATTGTTCCTTTATTCCGCTAAATATACATATAAATTACATTTTAAGTATTATTATAAAAATATAAAAAAACATTAAAAAATATAAAAAATAGTAGCCCATCGGTATCCTGAACAAGGTCCAAGCTACCGGGGCGGTCAGAGCTCAATAGAGAAGAACCTCCTAACAATGCGAGCCGTGTCCAGGATTACCGCTTTCTGGATCAAGCCCTTGACCCAGCTGCCCAACGAGAGCCTCCTCAGATGGTGGTCGAGGCTCTTGGCTATCAAGCCATTGGCTGAAACGACTATCGGTACAATGATCGCTGAGTCCACATCCCACATGTCGAAAACCTCGCGAGCCAAGTCAAGATACTTGATTTGTTTATCTTTCTCGGCTTTCACGAGGTTCCCGTCATGCGGGACCGTTATATCAACGATCATTGTGCGCCGCTCTAGTCGATCCACCACCACTATATCAGGCTTATTGGCAACAATAGTCCTGTCAGTGATGATGGATCGATCCCAGTACAGTGTGACATGCCCATTTTCGAGTACTGGGTCGGGCACATACCTGTAGTACGGCACTTCTGATTCCACAAGGCTGTATTTTAGAGCAAGTTGCTGGTGGATAATCCTGGCTACAAGGTTGTGTCTATGCAAGTACTCCTCGTTAGCTAGACGAGAATGCCCGGAGATTATGTGTCTGATGGATTCTCCCGGACGGTGGCATGCCCGACAGATGTCAACCGTACCATCCTCCAAAATAAATCTCCGGTAGTTGTTCGTCATGATAACTTCCTCCATAATTGCACAAACAAAACCTTCGGTTTCCCCAAAGAGGTCGCCGAAACGCAGCCAGGCTACGGACGCTAGTAAGTTTACATCGGGTTCATCTAGGGCCCGGAAAAAGCGTCCGTGAAGCTCCTTACTCTGCCATACCTCCATGCGATACTTAGTGTTGTACTACAGGCTTGCGCCAGTTCTCTTTAGCCAAGGAGAGCGGGGTGAGACCCTTGTCCACCGCGACCACATCTCGAAGCATCCCCACTCCGCGGTCCCCCCAAATATTCCCTGAAACTGCATACCTCGCGATTCTGCAGGGTCTTTATTGATTATTGATTTTATTGTTATTATTTAGTCGCTTTTGCCAGCGGCTTCGCCCACGCGGAACTTTCATCTCCTATTTAACTCCCTTAGGGGTTGAATTTAGAAAAATCCTTCCTTATTCCTTATCTATTTCATAAAGAGAACCTCTGTGCAAAATTTCAGCTTTCTAGGTCCAAGGGTTTGGGCTCGGCGTTGATGAGTCAGTCAGTCAGTCAGGACTTTCTTTATTTATATAGAATAATTCAATTAAACAAATTAAACAATCCTTCTGATGGTAACTGGCTAGGAAGTAAATACTTGTATAAAAAAAACCGTGAATTTTTAAAATCGCAAGAGCTTGTTAATAAACCCTATAACAGTTTAAATACATTGAATAAACATTATCATTAATCTCAGTATTATTATAAAATATGCTAGTTAACTAGGTCGTACGCCTGTTGTCATTTAGCTAATGAATTACAGAATTAACAATGCAGGATGCATAATCCACGTATCTGCTGTGTTTATTTGATAAACAGAATGTTGCAGTGTATTCTACATTAGCAGTCAGCAGGACCTGATATAATTAATTCCAATCTTGTTATTATTATTGTAAGTTTCAATTGATTATTGGCAATACTAATAACTGTATATGTATATACAATACTATTACGTTCCCACTGCCTGTGTCCCAGCAGTGGGAACGTAATAGGCTGAGTATGATGATGAATACTAATAACAAAAATTGTGACGGAAATAACAAGTATTCCATACAAATTGGGAATATAAATTTAATGTAGGTATATTAAAGCCAGTTATTTTTCGTGATTTCGGTTTCGTCCCACAGTAAAAGTGTTCCATAATGATGACCACATTGTGCTCATCATAACTTAGAATGTTTCGGGTTAAGTTTTAACGTAGCTTTACCGGTCTAAGGTCGAATACCTACCACTTGCATGTTATACATAACAACTAGGTATATTTGTCAGTGTAACAATTCAAATGTTTTAATCATCACTTTAATCACTTTAAAATAAAAACATTTTTTCATAATTATTATTCTCGACTGAATCAGTCAATCAATTTTCATGTAATGCGCACATCATTACATGGTAATACCATCCATAGACTCCACAAAACAGGCTCGACCTAGTGTGGAGTTTATAAGCAAAATGCTTCTTTTGCATCTTATTTTATGTCTTTTTTTTATAAGCCTTACTATTAATGTAGACTTTATGGAAATGTAAAGCACTGTTTCTGGCAAATAAACATTATCTTAGTTAAATAGTTCCAACCTTCGTGAAGATTTCTTTAACTGGAAATGGTTATCAAAAATGGCAAAGCAATTTCACAGTTCGACATTATTATAGATCTGTCACCAAATCACATGCTATATCTATCCAACAAATGTTACTGAGTCCAACAGACGTAACATGAACGTATGCTTCGATTCAGACATGCGTTGCACGTGATTCATGTCTTGCCTCATACGTTGACTGCCTATCGTCCAGGAATTATATCTGTCCCTCTAATAGTAGGGAGTTTTGATTGTCTCTTTGTGTAAAACCGTACCATTGTTTTGTGCTTGTTTGTCAAACAAGAATAAGGCAAAATGCGGAAGGTTCTCAATATGAATGTCGATAGTTGTAAGAGTAGGGGAAGACCAAAATAACGATGGATGGACTGTGTGAAAGATGTATGTGGCAATAAAGAGGGTAAAAGAGATGACGACTAATAGAGTAATATGGAAGAAAAAGACATGTTGCGACGACCTCAAATAAATTGGGATGAGGGCAAGACAATGATGAATGATGATGTTTGTCAAACAAGCTGTTTAGCATATAGGCGGCTGACAAGCAACGACTTATAAGGCATGTCGTGAATGTGCTTAGTTGTCAATCCTTTAATATTGACAATTTTTTTTAGCGATTGTCATGGAAATCATGTCACTTGGTTTAAATAGGTTCATTTTATTTATGTAGATTATTTTACATATTGTGAATGAGAGAACGTTGTAGGCCTTACAGACTAGAGTTGTAGACTATTTTCAATTCTGTATTTTCATTCCTTTAAGTACCTGGTACTTATTGACAGGCCTGCACTTTCCTCCCATACTTATTATGACTGTAATTTGAAAACATTGTTAAAGCCAATTATTTTTAAAAGAGTAACCGCGGAGTTTGTTGCCGGCTCTTCTCCATAGGAAGTGACAATTTGGAACCGTGCACCTAGCTTCTGACGTTTCATAAGTGCCCATGCAGGTTTATATAAAATTAATTTGATTTGATTTGATCACTCTCATAAATATGTCATAAGGTTAAAAACTTGGTGAATTTGAAAAATTAATTATTTGAATAACAGTGTTGTGGAAAGATGAACATTTTTGCCTGTACATCACAATAGCCTCTAGGCTCAATAGTTCTAGAGATAAGCAGTAAAGTGTAATCTAAATATTTTATACTAGCAGCGCTCCGCGTTTTCACCCACGTAGTTCCCGTTCCCGTGAGAAAACGGGGATAAAATATAGCCTATGTCACCCGGGGATAGTGTGGCTTCCCAACAATGAAAGAATTTTTAAAATCGGTACAGTAGTTTCGGAGCCTATTCAATGCAAACAAACACACAATAAAATCTTTCCTCTTTATAATATTAGTTTAGATATACCTACATAGATAACTTTTTTTTTACTGCCAGCTTTTGGGCACATTTCCTGTTGACAGGATGTGGGCGTTTTTTTTTATGACATTTTATTAATACCCCTTTCTTTTATTTACGTGTACATTTTAATATTTAAGCTAACAGTCTTATAGCTTGTAGTTTGATTATTTTAGGTTTCTCATGTATGTATTACTTATTATTGTTTGGCAGCGACAGCGACTCCACCGCCCAAGATAACAAACAGTTTTGGTTAAACGGTCCACTGTATATTTCTGCTTGAAATCTCAAACCCACTCTAACCAACCCATTCCCCGTATAAATTGGACCAACCAAAAGGCTTCACCGGAATCCAGACCGGACGTGTGTCGTGAACGATCGCCCTTCACGGCACGTTAACCGGATAGATGTCTGGTGTCCATCATTGTCCGATCCTTCCCCAGCTGTTTGTCAGCAACCGGCGTCACTTTCACCGCCCTTATTACTTTGATTAAACTAATTTCTATTGAAAAAGCTACCGTAACCTTGGCTAGTAAGGTGGTAATTTAATTGGCAGGGAAAACTATACATTTTGCTAACTTAATCCGTGCATTGTCCGCGGGGAATCTATTAATAATGTTAGTGATAAATGAACTAGGTTTACTTTAGTAAGTCTGTGGTAGTGTAATCTCTGTCTTGTTTTAAAATAGTTTCCCATACATTTTTGTTCCTTTCTCTGTTGGAGGGATATATTTCAGTTCCAGAGTTCATTATTTTTGCCTCATATTAGCTTAGTCACATATCTATAACACCTGATCATTGATTTAAAATGCACCTACATCCTGTGTAGCACAAGAAATTTTCACTACAAAGATGTTCTATTATTTTAAAGTTTGTTACAATATGAGAGAACAAGAATAACATTATAATTCCATTACCTTTATCTACACTCAATACTCAAATTTTACAGAAAACCCCACACACCGACTCCGAGAGTGGCATAATAATCATTACTAAAACTTATAGGTTAAGTCAAAGTTAAACAACGAAACACCATTTTGTTTGTCTTACCGATGTAATATCGAGATAGCAATTAACACAATGTACGTTTCTATCTATGAAGTGAAAACAAAAACTTAAAAAAAATGGCCACAGTGGTCGTCAAATATCCTGTAAAGCAATATGTATGTAACTCAAGTTGTAAACGCAAAAAATAATAATCAATAGTAAACAATCGAAAGAATGAAATACAGTTTTTAAAGCAAAGGACACGTGACGCATACAGCCTACGATAAGTTTTCGATTTTGAACGTAACTTGATCTTAATGAAATATTGACATATTACTTACTCATATTTACGATATGAATAGGTCCAATTATATTAAATTAATGATAATTGTGCAGTAATTCAATAAAATAGTTCGTTAAAGATTATTTGACGATTCCTGTTTGGCTGAATGTCGATTACTCGTGTCAAATAAAGACTGACCTTCTATAAAAATAAGAATGGATTAGATGTATAGCAAATTAAATATTAGGTCTTTACCTATGAAATTGCCGTTCTGCAGTACTGGCCATTTCAAATCAAAATAATTTTTGTTTGGCTAAGAATTCTAATTTCAAATTAATTTTATTTTAAAAACATGGATTTTTTTTTTTTAAAGTAGTCATTTCTTTATTGATTAGTGTTACATTTTTTTCGTCATCATGGATACGTAAAAAATTTGAGTAATTATGGAATATGAGTACCGTCGTGGCAGCAACGCGGCACAAGCGGCACGCAACATCAACGACGTTTACGGAGCTAACACTACAAACCAACGCACCACCTGTTATTGGTTTGCTCGCTTCCGTTCTGGAAATTTCGACCTGAAAAATGAACCTCGCGGTCGTCCGAAGACTTTGGTCGACAATGACGAATTAAAGGCGATTGTGGAAGCTGATGATACACAATCTACGGCTGAATTAGCAGCAGCTTTCGACGTTAGCGTCAAAACAATATTGGTCCATTTGCGTCAAATTGGCAAGGTAAAAAAGCTTGACAAATGGGTGCCCCACGAACTCAATGATCGCCAGCGCGAAGTACGCGTCGAGACGTGCCTTGCACTGCTCAACAGACACACAAATGATTGAATTTTGAACCGCATTGTTACCTGCGATGAAAAATGGATTCTGTTTGATAACCGTAAGCGCTCAGCAAGTTGGTTGGATCCTGGTTCAGCACCTAAACAATGCCCTAAACGAAAACTTACCCCTAGAAAAGTGATGGTCACTGTTTGGTGGTCTAGCGCCGGTGTGATTCATCACAGCTTCTTACCAAACGGGGTGAGCATTACTGCAGATGTGTACTGTGAAGAACTGAACACAATGATGGAGAAGCTGGCGCATCTCCAACCAGCATTGGTCAATCGATCGTCTCCGCTGCTCCTGCACGACAACGCGCGACCTCATACTGCACAGCAGACGGTCTCCAAGTTGCAAGAACTGGGGTTGGAAGCTCTCCGTCATCCGCCCTACTCACCAGACCTTGCGCCTACAGACTACTACTTTTTCCAGAATTTGGATAACTTCTTGGCGGGAAAAAAATTTATTACCCGAGAGGCAGTACAAAATGCCTTTGAAGAATTTGTTGCCTCCCGTCCAGCTGATTTCTTTAAGAAGGGCATCAATAAACTGCCACTGCGATGGCAAAGATGCGTTGATTGCATGGGTGATTACTTCGATTAATACAAATAAAAAATTCATGAAAAAAATTCGTTTCAATTTTTTCATACAAAACGGCAATTTCATAGGTAAAGACCTATTATTTAAATGATTCTTATGTTTTCACCCTAGGTTTACAAACTTGAGAATTATTTCATTATACATATTTTATTCTAAATAAAATTAAGGACTATCAATAGTTTCTGTCCATTACGGGCATTTTTTGGGCTTCGCCTTTATTATATTAGGTTAGTATAAATACATAAGCACCTAGCACCTACATTAATAATAAAAAATCCACTCCAAGAAAATCAAAATACAATCATTAATGATTGTTTACATAATATTAAGGTCACAACTAATAATGGCAAACAATTTACCAATTCTCTAAGTATTGTTCTTACTATGATTGTAAACCACTGCCTTTAACTAGTATTATACATGTTGGTACTATTAATTATATGACACATTGTTATCAATACATAAGGTGTTGTAATTCGATTTGATTAAACACTGCGATCAATCTAAGTGCTGTCGACAATGTTGTGTTGACTTTAATTAACAGGTTACCAATTAAATTGTGGTTCAGTTGTTGACTCAATGAGTTTTGAGTTTGATGCCAATTAATAATGTTTATCAAATAGTAACGAGCAAGTTGATGTGTACCTAGTTAGTACACCTGTTAACCTGTATATTTATGTATCTACTAGTTTTTAAAAGCAGAAAAGTATCCTATGTTCTAGCTGACATCATCGTGTCCCAAAATTCATCAATTCATTCAAAGCCGCTCAGCCGTTTTTGCATCATACGTCCAAACTTTTACATTCACAATATCATTAGGATTGGATCCGTTATCAACGGCATGCCGCGCAATGTTTAATTAAGGAATATGGTTAAATTAGTAAAAGTAAAGTATTAAAATAGAATAGGATTATAGTGTCTAATTTGTTTCCCGTGATAATTTTCAAGAAAATTATTAAAGCATAACCAATGAAATGTCTGTAAATGCTACTTAAGCAACTGCAAGTATGGGAATTGACAACCTGGATGCTCTAGGTACACTTGCAGCGACTTCTATTGCTAGCACTCGCTAGCGATGTCAAAATCTCACATCTATACAGACTATGACAGCCGATTTGTCGCTAGCTATGTCATAATCGGTGCCTTTGGCATTCCAAGTCCCAGCGTGTGTACCTAAAATTAGATGTTATCAAATTTGTCTTCTGTCATTTAAACAAAGCTTTTATAAAATATCCAAAGAAAATAAACGACACTGTCATAAAACATTGTAACTTTTCACTTCAATTTTATCGATATAAATCAAGATAAACCCTCCAGTGATTCCGTTAAATCGTGAAAATTTTGCAAAAGCTGAACTTTGTGAAGTGTGTACGTGATGTGAAAATCGAATGGTCGAAGGGTTAACGACTATTGTTTTTCACAAATGCCAGCGGTACATCACTGGGCCGCACTATTTGGTTGGTCCCTCCCGTTTTTTACCTCAAACGCGGGGTTTTGGGGAAAAACTCGAATGGTCAGTTGTAATTGAGCCTTTTTTTTTGTTTAATCCTCGAATTGTTGTTCAATGATAGCTTTATCTGTGTCGTTGAATAAATATTCTATTTTAAGTTGTTTAATTTTTTGACAAGGTTGTAGAGAATTTACGATTACTTTTTAGCGGTTAAAATCTTGGATAAGCCAAGGCGGTGATGATGAGAATAATTTTCCATTTCATTGTAAAACCCCTTTCAAATTAAAGTAACAAAACTTTCATGAGGTTTTTTTAAATTGGAAACTACACACTAGGAAAAAAGAACCTATATTAAAAACAAAATAAATACCCCAAGAAATCAACCAATCACATTTACCATCGCTTATTTGTTAGAAAACAACGTCGCAGCGATTCAATTAACTTTTAATAAAAGCGCAATCGTGAACCCCTTACAGTGTAAACTGCGGGCCCCATTGTTGCCACCCGGGAACTTCCACTTAATTAACTTCGCCTGTCTTTCCAATCTTGACCCGGTAGTTACTTACGTGGGGTTCGTTCGACTTCGATACAAAGAAACAACGAATAACTTCACAAAGGTATTTATTCTTTGAGGTTTTCTTCGAGGAGTACTTATTATTTTGTTTTATAGGCACTGAATGTTGTTGTGAGATGAGAATAAGCTTCCATGAGAGACGAGACTTGAATATAACTACATCAGGCGCAGCCTAGACAGTTAATCACATAATTTCAAGGCTGGCGATATAAATAACTGAAAACCCGAAAAGGGATCATCGTATTCATCATTGGGTTTTTTTAGGAACAAAACCTGAAATTGCGAATAAATATCAGCTGCTTCATTATGTTCGCATAACTCGAAAAAAAAATACTTAAGAGGTTTTCGGCTATTTCAATAACTCTTCGTTTATTAGTATTCGTAGCTAGTTTGTGCCGTTTCTATATAATTATTTCGCGTCTGTATTTAAGTGACATCACAGCAAGGTCAAGCTATCAATATTGTCACCTAACGAAGTTACGGCAATCCTGCAGAAACACGACTGTCATTTATTAAAGCAATAGCCACATTTTTACTTTGTGACTTTTTCGATAGGTTCTTGTTTCAACTTCATTAATAAATAAAAACTGCAATTTCTAATGAAAAGTATTTTTAAGGATACCTACTTTTAGAAAGTTTTCAGTCTCCTTATTATATTAATACATGTCAGTCTATAATTTTCCTCCTTTCTTCGAGAGGGAGGGGGCTGTAATGGGGCTCAGTGTTAGCTGACAGATGTAACATGTTTTAGAATCTTTGGTTCTAAGACATGTCGGTTTCCTCACGATGTTTTCCTTCACCGTTTTGAGAGCAGTGGTGATGAAATAATTTACACAAAGAAAAGTGCCTGTCAGAGTTCGAACCTACGACTCGGCAGACGCAGCCGTTACCTATGGGCTACCAGTCTCTTATAAAAAGTTAAAACAATAACCAAACAGGCTGTTTTGATTAATTGCCTTTTGAAAGAACTTATTATGTCCCAAAAAATAAATAACAAACTGTGTGAACTTTCAACCCAAAACGTATTGACACTATGTTCAACGCCCTTTAAATGTCAATCGGTTTACAAACACGGTAGTATACACATTACTACAAGTACGTACATTATCGAATATGTCGGCACATCATCAATCAAACTGATTAAGCTTAGCTGCCTCGACAAAATATTTAAGGCATCTTTTTGTGGATCTTTGAGGTTTCATGGCGGAATACTCTAGTGTTGTGTGAGAGATAAATATTGTCGTTAATTAGATTTTTCTACTTTTGTGTCTGAGAAAACAATAAAATGTAACCAGAAGATGGGGTTTTTTTCTAAATTAGTTTTTATCAAAACTTGGATTAATGTTAACGTTATAATAATTATTACGTGGCGCTCCTTGAGTTCTGCGTTACTTACACTAACACTATCACGTTTACTGACAAACGCGTGCACTGACTGGACAGGTGCATTAATTCCAGTTTGGTTCTTTCCTAAAATACCATGTTTGACACCAATCTTCATGATCTAACCAAGATTGTGTCTGAACCTTAAAGCAGACTGTGACCTCTAACTATGTTTCCACCTTTCTTGTCAGCGTATCCAGATAGGAAACACCGACCTCATTTAATTTTAAAAATAATTATGATTGACACACGTCATCATTTTTTTTTTTCAAGTGTTGCACCAACCTACCTACAGAAATAAAATCATTTCTCAATTAAGGACATACAATTATTGATGTACACGTTCTTATCATAACAAATATTTCATTATGACCTGCACAAACTAAACCCATTTAAAGAATAACTAATTCTTTCGTAATTGTTTTAATGGGAAAAGAAAAGTAGAAAAGAAAGAAAATAAATCTGCAGTGAAACAGTAACCAGCTAATAAATAAACACCCCACAAATTCAGATAGCAACAAAAGCACGAACACCGACCTAACAGCCCAATAAAAAAGAGACAACAAAACTAATTAATAACTCAGTCTAAATCCGAACCACAAACTTGGGGAGCATGACGTAAAAAACCTTCGATGTCCGGGGGGAAGTTCAGCCGGAGTGTCAGTACAAAAACAATAAAACAACAATTTATGGGTCGAACTCATATAACTATCTGAGCTAACTTCATTAATTAAGACTTCAGTCCTGAAGGCTTCGTGGTGCACATACTATAATGGATCTGTTGGTACTGAAATAGCCGTGATTATTTCAGTAGTAATACTTCAATGATGGAATACTCTTTGTACATCATTATGAATATTACAGTACAACTTTTAAGAGCGCTTGTATCGTATATATAACCTCAAATAATTCCCATTTACTTTCTTAAAAATAAGCTTGAACACTTTTTTTTGAGGCAACTCTAAAATGCGCGCACAGACTCGTATTTTTACACACGTTTTTGATTATCTAACATTTTGTTCTATTTTTTATTGTATATCATTTGTTCGTGATTTTTTTTATTGTTTAACACTTTTTTTTATTGTTTAATATTTTAGTTTTATGCGTTATATGCGTTATTAAGTGCAAATTATGCTTTATTTTGTTTATTATAATTTACGATTCCAGTTACAACTGTGGTCCCCAAGATACAGACCAACATTAAGTAAAGTTAATAATAAGGTAATAATTGCAAAATTAGTTCAATAAATGTATTACTATTATTATTAAGGATGTATCTTTTTCAGAATTACGAATAATTTGTATTTTCGGGGTCCTAAAAATAATAAATACGCAAGCAAATAACTTCGACCAACTTGCCCAAATTGGTCGAAGTTAGTAGCTACATCCGTACGCCACATAAAAGGCACTATTGAACGAAACAATCGAATTGGTTCTAGTTACCCCAACAAACGGTAGTTTCTCATGTAATTTCAACATAATTGTTCTATTTATGCACCTATAATAGAAAGGTCCGCTACTTTAGTCGTTTGGGCTGGAGGTATTTTTTTTTCGGTTGGGAAATCATCAAATAACTTCTCCCGCTCTGGGTGGAGCAGGAGGGCGTGTCAGACTTTTACTGACTAAAACCCACCCGTGTTCCCTCAGTAGCCCGTATGCCAGGGGCTGTGGTATCTCTTTCGAACAAACCCGCACCCCTGGCAGGCATCGGCCCTTGCAGGCCCCATCAGTTTTGTGCTGACATCTCTTTGAGGCGCGCGTGGAACACAACGCGCCGTCGACTTGAGCTTGGTCCTTACCGGACAGCGAGCTACCCATTACTCGCCGTCTGCAAGCTCATGCCTACGGTGGCCGGAAATCGGCCTGGGATTCCCGACACCCAGGGCGTCTCCGTATCCTGCGGCTTGGGCTGGAGGTATCCAGTCACGATGTTTTATTTCACCTTTTTGAGAGCAGTGGTGATGAAGTAATTTACACAAAGTAAACCGCCTGCCTTTGCTCAGCAGTGGCACAGTATAATAATAATAATAATAATCGTTTCTGCCAATGGCTTGATAGCCAAGAGCCTCGACCAACATCTGAGGAGGCTCTCGTTGGGCAGCTGGGTCAAGGGCTTGATCCAGAAAGCGGTACTCCTGGACACGGCTCGCATCGTTAGGAGGTTCCTCTCTCTGGAGCCCTGACCGCCGGTAGCTTGGACCTTGTTCCCGATACCGGTGGGCTACTATTTTTTATATTTTTAAATGTTTTTATATTTTTATAATAATATTTAAAAATGTAATTTATATGTATTTATTGAAATAAAAGATAATAATAATAATAATCTGTGGCCCGACTGTCAAGATGACGGTTCAAATTTTTTTCTCCGTTTATTTTTTCTAGTATTTTTATCTATATAAATAAAAAGAGAAGTCCTGACTGACTGATTGACTGACTCATCAACGCCCAGCCCAAACCCTTAGACCTAGAGAGCTGAAATTTTGCACAACGGTTCCCTTTATAATGTAGACAAGGAATAAGGAAGGATTTTTCGAAATTTAACCCTTAAGGGAGTTAAATAGGGGATGAAAGTTCCGCGCGGGCGAAGCCGCTGGCAAAAGCTAGTCATAAATAATGCAACAATGTTCTGTTATAATCTTCTAAAACACTACTGAAGAGCCAGAAAATCATCCATCATAACTAAAACATAACAACAGAATGCAACAAGAAAAATTTTTTACACGGAGGATAATACGATGCTGACGCGAAGTCGGGCACGATTGATACCAGACACACACCCAATATCTTCGGGTTCGTCGCTCAGCTCCGCCTCGCAGCTGCCGGAACCTGCTCCAGACGTGAGTTCAGTGACACCGGCCGCTGCAGTTGCGTCGAGCTCGAGCGACGAATATTTCTCGCCGCCGACGACACCACCACAAGTACGTCGGCGCGGAAGAGGCCGACCACCGGCCAGCTTGGGACTCCGAGGCCCACCGGTCTCTGATAGGGTCCCCGCTCCCGGTGGAAGTGTGCAGCGCATGAAGTGGACACAAACAGTTAACGAAAATGTCATGCGCGCATACTATGGGGCTACAGAGGGGGGAAGTAACTTGACTGCGTACCGTGGTCGGATGCTCTCTCTGTTTCAGGTGCTTGAGCCAGCAGTCAACGTGTCGGCGCAACGACTATCGGATCAGGTGCGGGTCATCCAGCGTAACCATATGCTGGATGCCGCCGTGCTTGATCAACTTCGCCTTGAATCACGGATTAGCCACGTTACGCCTGCTTTGCCACGGGTGGCGGTGCAACCGCAAAATTCATCCAATGTTTCACCGCGACTCTACCCCGTTGATGAAGAGGATGATGACGGGGCTATATCCGTGAGTTCCCAATGCAATGCAAGATTGAGGAGCGCTTTGGAGGATGCTTTCCGGGAGTATCGCTCCACTCCACCTGAACTTAGACCACGTTTACCTCGTTTGCCCATGCACAAGAAAAACAGGGCGCTGGTGTGTGCTCTAGACTCACAGTTGTCAACATGTTTTGACGATAGCAAAGATCTTGCTGATACCCACTCAATCCTGTACTGTGCAGCTGTAGCGGCATGTCGTGTGGCTCATGTTAAATTTCCTAACAGTGACCGACCTCCACGACCAAAACCAGCTGTACCAGCTTGGCAGTGCAGGATTGAGCGTCGTATCGGTGAGGCTAGAGCACTCATCGGCAAGCTTATCTGCTTCAGGGAGGGCAATAATCGCCCTAGAGTGATGCGCTTTGTGAAGCGGGCGTTTTCCGGGACTGATATTAGTTCTGGAGATTATATGACCCGCGTCACAGAGCGTATCGACTTCCTGAAGCAGAAGATCTGTGCATGGGCAAACCGTATTCGTCGGTACAGGCAGAGAGTGGAGCGGTACACTCAGAATCGCACATTCCGAAGCGATGAAAGGTGGGTATACAGAACCTGGGAGCGACCTGACCAAGGTGTGGTTGACACGCACCTGCCGGATGATGATGCCATGTGTTCATTCTGGCGAAACATCTGGTCGGTGCCTGTCAATCACACCGAAGGTGATTGGGCTAGGGAAATCGAGCGAGCATGTGGTCAAATACCAGAAATGGGGGCACTTACCATCAGCCCCCAAGATGTAGCTCGTGCTGTCCGTCCGTTGCCTAACTGGAAATCTCCAGGGCCGGACGGGCTGCACAACTTTTGGATAAAATGGCTCCAAAGATCACACGCTCGCTTGGCATCCCAGTTTCAGTCAGCCTTAGAGTCAAGGTCGCTGCCCCAGTTTTTAACAACAGGGATAACCCACCTGCTCCATAAATCAGGTAGTACTGCGGAACCCAAAAATTATAGACCGATCACTTGCCTACCGACGGTCTATAAAATTCTGACATCCATTTTGAGAGCTAAAATTTACCATCATGTAGAGACCAACTCTATCATGTCTGCCTCTCAAAATGGATGCCGGAACGGGTCCCGCGGTACTAAGGAGCTGCTCCTCATTGATATGGCCATTAGCCAACAGGTCCGCCGTTCCCGAAAGGATCTTTCGACATGTTGGATAGACTATAAGAAGGCCTATGACTCGGTGCCACATACATGGCTTAGGAGGGTACTGGAGTTGTATAAAGTAGATGCAACTCTGCGTACCTTCCTGACTTCGTGTATGGGGCAATGGAGAACAGTCCTTCGCTATCCAGGATGTCGAAATATCCAGAGGAATAGCGAGCCGATAAGGATCGAGCGAGGCATATTTCAGGGCGATAGTCTGAGTCCGCTTTGGTTCTGCCTAGCCTTGAATCCTCTTAGCATATTGCTGGAGCATTCAGGTATAGGCTATCGGCTGAGGAGAGGTGGTCAGGTTATATCTCACCTCCTCTACATGGATGACCTAAAACTCTTTGCCCCCAACAAATTGCAACTGATGGAGCTACTGAAAGTAACTGAAACTTTCAGTAGCGCTATCAGGATGGAATTTGGTGTGGACAAATGTGCGGTCATGCATGTAAAGCGAGGGAAGATTGTGGAATCCGTGGGAACCCAACTCTCGGATTCCATACACCTTAGATCCCTCTCCTCAACCGAAACATACAAGTATTTGGGTATGTCGGAAGCGTTGGGTATCAATGTTACTGACATGAAGCAATCGTTGAGGGAGCGCTTCTTCTGCCGCCTGAATAAAGTTTTAAATAGTCTTTTATCAGGCGGAAATAAGGTGCGCGCTTTCAACGGTTGGGTCATGCCGGTTTTATTGTACTCTTTCGGCATACTCAAATGGACTCAGACGGAACTCGACGCCCTGGATAGGAGGGTCCGCACACTACTTACCACAAGTCGGATGCATCATCCACGGTCATCGGTGATGAGACTGTATATCCCGCGAAAATGTGGAGGTCGAGGCTTCTTAAACGCTCAGACCCTCCACAATCGCGAGATATGCAGTCTCAGGGAATATTTCTTAGAAGCCGACGTGGGGATGCACCGAGATGTGGTCTCAGTGGACAAGGGACTCACCCCGCTCTCCTTGGCTAACGAGAACTGGCGCAAACCTAAAGTATTAGATACTAATGACCGCAGGGAGGTATGGCAGGGCAAAGAGCTTCACGGGCGCTTTTATCGAGTCCTACATGGACCAGATGTAGACTTCTTAGCGTCCGTATCCTGGTTACGATTCGGTGATCTCTTTGGAGAAACCGAAGGTTTTGTCTTTGCAATTATGGACGAAGTTATGATGACGAACAACTACCGGAAATATATTGTGAAGGATGGCACGGTTGACATCTGTCGGGCATGCCACCGTCCGGGGGAATCAATCCGACACATTATTTCTGGCTGTTCTCGTCTGGCTAACGGAGACTACTTGCATAGGTACAACCTTGTAGCTAGGATTATCCATCAGCAACTTGCTCTGAAATACAGTCTTGTGGATTCAGAAGTACCGTACTATAGGTATGTGCCCGACCCAGTTCTCGAAAATGGCACTATCACATTGTATTGGGATCGATCTATCATCACTGACCGGACTATTGTTGCCAATAAGCCGGACATAGTGGTGATAGATCGACTAGAGCGTCGCACAATGATTATTGATATAGCAGTCCCACATGACGAGAACCTCGTGAAAGCTGAGCAAGATAAAAAAATCAAGTATCTTGACCTGGCACGCGAGGTTGTCGACATGTGGGATGTGGATACAGCAGTCATTGTGCCGATAGTCGTGACGGCCAATGGCATTATAGCCAAGAGCCTCGACCAACACCTCAGGAGGCTCTCGTTGGGCAGCTGGATCAAGGGCTTGATCCAGAAAGCAGTTCTACTGGACACGGCGCGTATAGTGAGGAGGTTCCTCTCTCAGCAGCCCTGACCACCGGTAGCTTGGACCCTGTTCCCGATACCGGTGGGCTACTATTTTTTATATTTTTAAATGTTTTTTTTTAATCATTTTTGTAAAAATATTTAAAAATATACTGAATATGTATTGAAGAAAATAAACGAAATAATAATAATAATAAAGCCATTTATTTCCCAAAAATAACAGATTACACTTTTATAACATTCCATAATATCTCTTGTCATGCAGTATTAAAATCACATGCAACATAAAAAAAGCAAAATCTTGCAAAAATAACATACTTAATAGAGTTACTAAAGCATTTTCAATTATCACATTAAATGTTTAAATACCCAATTATCTACCGTTCGACTCAATTATACATTTTTATTAGACAATTAGAATTACATCATCTATAGTAGAACACGAGAATCCTAATGAAATCTATGGAGCCCTTTTTGATGTTGTGCAAAAGGAATACCAATCTATTTTTAAGACCAAAACCATTGATATTAATGGCACCTCCGTTGGCTTCAACCAATGGGCCACCCCAGGTATTTATAAAAGTAGAGCAAGACTATACGAGTTATACGGTTTAAAAAAATACAGATTTGACACTCCTTTCTTAGAATATATCAGAAATTATTCAAAATTATTTAAAAGAATCTGTGCTTTTGCTAAATCTAAATTTTTAAGCGATACTATAAAAAATTCTAATAATAAAGTAAAAACCACATGGAAAATTATTAACAGTGAAACGGGTAAATCAGTTAAACAAGAAAAACAATTAGAGATTATGGTCAACAACAAATTAGTTGATAAAGCTGCTGACGTAGCTGAGGCATTTAATGATTTTTTTGCAAACATACCTATAACTACGACTCACTCTTTAAATTTATCCCCGTCTAAAGCTGAAAACCTTTTGCATAGTAGTGTGCCCAAATGTAGTCGTTTATTTAGTTTCGAACATGTAACGCCTCGTGAAGTAGTTAATATTTTTAACACACTTAAGTCTAAAAACACTGGTGATTACTGGGGCATCTCCATTAAACTTTTAAGTAATATAATCGATATCGTAGCCCCCTATCTAGCTATTACTTTTAATAAATGTGTTGATTTAGGATCTTTTCCTGACCTCATGAAGAGTAGTAAAGTCAAACCTTTATTTAAATCGGGCAACAAAAATAACATTGGCAATTTCAGGCCTATTTCTATTTTACCGGCTTTTAGTAAAATATTTGAAAAGCTGATACTAAAGCAGTTGCTAAGACATTTTAATTTAAATAAACTCCTTCACGATGAACAGTATGGCTTTACAAAAGGTCGTTCGACTACCGATGCAGGTGTTGCTCTGCTGAAACACATTTTTGACGCATAGGAGAACTCGCAAAATGCTATTGGAGTTTTCTGTGATCTCTCCAAAGCCTTTGATTGCGTGCACCATGACACGCTTTTGCGTAAACTACGTCATTACGGTGTTCAAAACGAAGCACTCAACGTATTAAGTTCTTATTTGCAAAATAGGCATCAATGTGTAGATGTTAATGGTGTAAAATCCTCCGGGCTACCAGTTAAATTAGGTGTACCTCAAGGCTCAATACTGGGTCCATTCTTGTTCTTAGTATATATTAATGACTTACCATTCTATTTAAAGGGTATCTGTGACATCGTACTGTTTGCTGATGATACCTCTCTTATATTTAAAGTAGATAGGAATAGACAAGATTTTGACGACGTAAACAGTGCACTCGCAATGGTTACGGATTGGTTTACAACAAATAACCTAGTTCTCAATGCCAAGAAAACTAAATGTATAAAGTTCGCCTTACCGAATGTTAGGAATCTAGGACCGAACATCGTCGTAGATAATGAGGTACTTGAAACTGTAGACTCTGCAGTTTTCCTAGGCATAACAGTAGATGCCAAACTTCAGTGGGGTTCACATATATCAAGCCTAGCGGGAAGGCTCAGTTCGGCCGCCTACGCCGTCAGGAAAGTAAGACAATACACTGACGTTGACACAGCGCGGTTAGTCTATTTTAGTTATTTTCATAGCATTATGTCCTACGGCATTCTGCTGTGGGGCAAAGCCGCAGATATTCAAAATATTTTTGTTCTTCAAAAACGAGCTGTTCGAGCAATTTATCAACTAGGTGCTAGAGTTTCTCTTAGAGATTTTTTTAAAGATATTGGTATACTCACCGTGGCATCGCAATTCATCTTGGCCAACATCTTATATATAAGGCAAAACATACACTTGTACACTAAAAACAGTGATTTTCATAATATTAATACTAGAAATAAGGACAAACTACGTGCTCCCTTTCACCGGCTTCATAAGGTTCATAACTCATTTATTGGTCTTGGTATAACCTTTTATAACAAGCTTCCCTCTTCTGTGCTAGATTTGAATTTTAATGCGTTTAAAGCTAAAGTAAAATCCAACCTTTGCGCAAAGGCATACTATTCTATCAACGACTACTTAAACGATAAGAATAGTTGGTCGCTGTGATTAACTCAAGACAATGTTTGTGTTCTTTCACCAGAGTTTCCTTGCCTACTGACAGGTCATATCTTTATTAACATAATTGTTTGTTTTTTATTTGACTATATAAATTCATTTGAATTTACTTAGTGTTGACATAATCTACCTACTCATTGTTTTTAATAATGAGTTAAATTGCAAGATGTAGCTAGCTAGCGACCCCGATAATGGATCTATTATATCTAGAACTAATTTCAATTTTGATATTCCATAACCTACCATTGTATAAAATCAAGTTCTTCTAACATAACAGACAGCTGTGCTGCTGGGGAGTTTGTTGCGCCACTTCTTCTTCCCAGCTAAAGCACTAGGAAGTGTCGAAGGGTGGGCGTTTTTGGGGGACTGTCTTTTGTAATTTTTGACGTTCAAAAAGTGCTGACACCAGCCTAGTTTGAATAAATGACTTTTGATTTTGATTTAATTTCATTTAAAGTTTATATTAATTATTTTAGAATTTGTCATTTAGTATTATTGTTCATACCGATACGTTATTTAAAAAAGATTAAATAGGTACCCAATCATCCACTGTTTGACTTAATTAAACATTATTATTTCATACATTTATTAAATTAGAATTTATTATTTAGTATTATTGTTCATACGATACATTATTTAAAAATGAGCAAATAACAATTAAAATTTTCTCATATTAGATTCAAATGATGGTAAGAAAATAACAAAAAATAAATTAAAAAGAATTATGCACAAAGGATTCAACAAATATAAGTACTTACGATAAATAACAATTTAATTTCATAATTTAATTCAGAAAATCTTAAATGAATAAGGATTGGAATGCATTTATAGTTTTGGGATACCCAATTTTGGGCAAAGGCCTCCTCCGTGCAATTGCAGGGAGGGTTTCAGTCGATCACTCCCGCGGGGACCAGCCGTACTGGGAGTTCTTAATAATGATTATTCTTTTATAGTGTGTTTTTAGGTTGGAGGGGGCGTGTGAATTTCATGAGTTACTAGGGTAGTTTTTAGCTTAATCTTTTGTTTTATCGTATTGTTTCATGTAGCTAGTAATTTGGTTATTTCCTTTCAGTTTCTTTTTGTTTTTGGGCCTGATAAAAGATATACTATCTGTACTGGAGATAATTTCTGGAGGAGAACCTGAGGGTGCCCTTTTATTGTTCGGTGTCTCATTACTTCGCTTAACTATGAGTTTATCATAGTGTATGAAGGCTTCATTTCCCTTTTCTCTTTCTAGTTTCAGTTGTTGTTTTAACTGTTCTCTGATTTTTAGTACCTTGGTTGGTAAATCGTGTTTGATGTACATGTTACACTCTACGAGTTCTTTTTTATTTTTTAATACTTTAATCTTCATTCCCAGTGTTGTGAACGCGACAACTACTGGTCTAGTGTTCTCGTTTCTTTTTCCGAGTCTCCTTACTGATTCCACCTCAAATTCGTGAACAGTAATTTTTAATTTTTCCTGTATTATATTTAGGATTTTTTCTGCCAACTGAAAGTATGACGTTTCTCCTTCTTCTACTCCAAAAAATACAACGTTTCTTTGTCTTAAATTCTTCTCTATTTTATCAAGTCTTTTCTCTTGCTCTTCTATTTGTGAGTTTAAAGTATTCAAGTTGCTGTCTAGTTTATTGAACTTTTCATTAACATTATTATTTATATTAGTCGTAATTTTTTCTTCCAGATTTGTAAGTGAATTTTCCACAGTGACCAATTTTTGTTGTAGCTCAGATTTCATGTCCAAGATAAGTTTCTTAAGATCTTCCATATTGTTCCAACTGTAGACTGTATCGTACTAATGACTCCCTCTATCGGTAATTAGTGAAACAACAACACCTTTTCAATGATTCAGAATGTTCTCATCAATAACTGGCACCTAATTACCTAATTAGGCCGTTGTTACAACTTAAGTAGTTTAAATCTTTGACACTAGATGGTGTTGAAGTGTTCGGGTTACATCGCTAGGTGTCGCAGTAAGCGCTAATAGAACGTGATTTGCAATTATTGTCCTTTGTTTTAAGGTTATTTTTCTTAAATTTCAATTTCTCACTCTTTAAATTGAATTTTTATTTCACTCTAGAATTACCCTTTCCACCTCTATCTGTCTCCACTTATATTTCACTCGAAAATGTTATTACAAAGTGTTTACGTTAAGTTCAAATGGTCCGTTATTGCACAAAGTTGTTATCACAAGAATGTATGGTCTGTGGTATAATTGCAGTAAAGTTCACTTTTACTGTGGTCAATCACTCATAGTTCTTGCTGATTATGGCACTCGAGTACTTAAAAACACTGTTAAAACTTTTATTTCAATTAATTATTGCAGAGCTGATGTAAACACGAGCACAGTGCTGCCCTCTCTCCTATTTTGTTTATTATAATTTACGATTCCAGTTACAACTGTGGTCCCCAAGATACAGACCAACATTAAGTAAAGTTAATAATAAGGTAATAATTGCAAAATTAGTTCAATAAATGTATTACTATTATTATTAAGGATGTATCTTTTTCAGAATTACGAATAATTTGTATTTTCGGGGTCCTAAAAATAATAAATACGCAAGCAAATAACTTCGACCAACTTGCCCAAATTGGTCGAAGTTAGTAGCTACATCCGTACGCCACATAAAAGGCACTATTGAACGAAACAATCGAATTGGTTCTAGTTACCCCAACAAACGGTAGTTTCTCATGTAATTTCAACATAATTGTTCTATTTATGCACCTATAATAGAAAGGTCCGCTACTTTAGTCGTTTGGGCTGGAGGTATTTTTTTTTCGGTTGGGAAATCATCAAATAACTTCTCCCGCTCTGGGTGGAGCAGGAGGGCGTGTCAGACTTTTACTGACTAAAACCCACCCGTGTTCCCTCAGTAACCCGTATGCCAGGGGCTGTGGTATCTCTTTCGAACAAACCCGCACCCCTGGCAGGCATCGGCCCTTGCAGGCCCCATCATTTTTGTGCTGACATCTCTTTGAGGCGCGCGTGGAACACAACGCGCCGTCGACTTGAGCTTGGTCCTTACCGGACAGCGAGCTACCCATTACTCGCCGTCTGCAAGCTCATGCCTACGGTGGCCGGAAATCGGCCTGGGATTCCCGACACCCAGAGCGTCTCCGTATCCTGCGGCTTGGGCTGGAGGTATCCAGTCACGATGTTTTATTTCACCTTTTTGAGAGCAGTGGTGATGAAGTAATTTACACAAAGTAAACCGCCTGCCTTTGCTCAGCAGTGGCACAGTATAGACAACATAAAACCGCCTTCCTGCAGGGTTCGAGCCTACGATCAGAACTCGTAAAACACGGCCAGCATTGTCCAATTTTATGTAAATTTAAATAAAATGTATAATATGTTTATAACAGCTATTTGGCATAAATAAATAATATAAATTTGTTCGTGATTGATGGTTTCAGAACTCTGGTCGAACTTGCATGAAAAAGTTAAAGATGTTTTGTGTATTTGACGCATCAATCATAATAAAAGCATTGAAAGGTCAAATAGTATGCCTTAGGTACTTAAATATACTTTTACTGTTATTTCACAGAAAACAGCCTTTGATTGAACGTGTCTTGACTTATTAGGCAATTCGCACGAATTTACTTGACCGAGGTGAGCGAATCGACACTTACATAACTTAATATTCTTTGTAGGCGACTCGCACGAAGTTCGTATTTGTGGGCGATTAAAAAATCCAGAGATACGTAAAAAACAATTCATTCATTTTGAATTTTATAATAAAATTAATTGGATGCATAAAATGCAAAAACGTGCACAAAATGAAACTCTGAGTGGTGGGTTCGCCCACAAATAAATTAACTTCGTGCAAGTCGCCTGTAGAAAATAATGTATGTATCATTGAAAATTGTCCATTCATCATCCGCATTATTACTAGGTAAAGGAATCATCATATTGTTTCGGTTTAGCTTGTTTTTAAGGAAGGCACCGCGCGCCGGTGTCTGTCACAGAATTAATACTAGCACACACATAGTCGTTCACTCTATCTTTTTAACACTCCAATCTTTGTACATTGTTTTTATTTACGATAACTTGTAGCCACATTTGGTAATAAATAAATTATTACTATACCAATGCATCCGTGTTTAATGGACAGGTATTTGCGATCGATTAAAAGCGGCTGTCTGTGTCACGTCTTAAGTACTGTAGAGGTTGTCTGCAGAATACGACCTTACCTTGTACCGGCTGGATATAAAATTCATTCGAACTGTCGAGCGAGTTTAATTTAGTTTATAGAATAGAAGAGAAAACAGTACGCTAAAGAGATTGATCTGATAGGATTGAAGCCAAAGGAAGAAGTTATAAATATAATTCGTAGACCGATTTGTAGGAATGATATTTATTAGCTGAATTCCCGAGATCTTCAGGTTCTCACATTCATGCCTGTCTAGCCGAAGCACTTACTAGAGAAAATTTGGATTTTTATGTCAACCAGAACCTACTTTTTTACCCGATTGCGCCATAAGGAGGGTTATGTTTTCCGAGTGTACGTATGTATGTATATTTCTTTGGCACGCTCGGTAGCCTAAACGGCTTGATCGATTTCAGAGGTGCCATTAGATTCGTCTTAATTGTGAGAGTGACACCATTGATATTGTATAACAAAATTGAAAAAAAAAAAAAACAATTTTGGCGCCACATTGAGTTTTCGAAAAAAAAAAAAATCTCAAAACCTTTTGAATGGGGTATCAAAATAAAGGGTTTCATTAATAGCTTGCAAACATTAATGCAACTTGTATGTTATCATGTAATTTGGAATGAAACATGCTAAAATAATAAAAAGTAACAAAATAGTCAACGTTACAACATAAACTACATGATTATTCATTAATTACATTAAGTGTGTATGGCAGATAACTACGAAAACTAAAAAAATAATTTCTTCTGCTTCCGACTGCATGAGATTGCATATAGTATTCAGTCTAATAGTGATCCTTTTTAAACAAGTATCTTGTTTCCATTATTTTTAATTACCTAAAGTTTACTTTTTAGGAAGTCGGGTTTTTTTTTATAATATTTTTTTGTAAGAATATTTTCAGGGTTTCAGGTGCAGTAGCTAGATAGAGGTGGATTTGTTAGTAATCTCTTATCTTATCACGCACAGCAGTTCTTGATACAGTGGATATAACTATTAGATCGCCTTGATAATAGGCAGCAGTACGATCTCATTATGACGTCTTTTTGACGTCGCCATTTGCGTTGCATAATGATAAGTGTTCAAGTGTAACAGGTTTTCATAAGTCGACTGTACCTAGTGTGTTCCTTTTCATAAAACACCTTCCTCAAAAAAAATACAAATAATCTGCCATACTTTTTCTCAATTATGTTAGGGGTCGGCCTCCATTATAACCGGACGCAGCTGAATACCATTATTTTACATGGAGGAACTGCCTACCACACCTCCACGGCACAGTTACTAGGTAACACGATATCCCTTTATTAAAAACGGTTATCAGACTTCTAACTACCTACCCGTAACGGTAGAAAAACATCTACGAATGCCAAGCGAGACCAACGGCTAATCATACTTTCCGAGGCACAAAGGGCTCTGGATCAGTAACAGATGATCACCCATCCACAATTCATCTGCGGCAAGCGTAGCCTTAAGCTTCGACCAACCCGTGCGGCTATTATCATTTCGCTAGGAGCCCCTACAAAACGCCTTTCTTTTAAATATGTTCTGTCACTTTCTCTCGATTTCGAAGTCATACATTTTAATGTATCCATTTAAATCCAAATCAGTTCAATCAATCAGAATTGATTGAGTGAACAAATGGAAGTTAAAGTCATTCAAGTGATTACCTTAAACATTTCAATTTGAATTTTTATTAGTAGAATCAATTTAAATGGATTTCAGGACGTTCCGCTTTTTACACACTGCTAGTATCTATTTGTATAGAAATGTTTAATGTGTGATGCAGTATAACCATGGATGCTGTCTTTAAAGCCAAATAATTCCTAGATGAGCGCTAACCACCACTTAGCGTCCAAAAGGGGACGGGCGAATCTGGGCTAAACGTTACCGGACTAAAATATTTGTCAATGGTTTTTAACCGACTTCAAAAAGAAGGAGGTTATCAATTCGACATGTTTATATTATTTATTTTTTTATGTATGCATAACTCCGTCGCATATAGACGGATTTGCAAAATTCTTTTTTTGTTCGAAAGGGGTTTACTCCGAAATGGTCCCATTGAAATTTCATATAGATCTGATGATGCGTTTCGGAGACAGACAACGGAACTCTTCAAAAAATTACAGCAAATCAACCGCGAATGTTGCTATCGCATAAATATGCATTGTTTTGACGCCAAGGATGATGAAATTTCGAATTGGTGTGGGGTAGGTAACGAAAAAGTGAAAAATAAAAACTTTTTTCAAAAAAATAACAACCGACTTCCAAAAAAACACTACAAAGTGCAAAATAACTTTAATTTCGGAAGGCGGTGACAAATAATTAAATAAAATACCCATCCAAAGTCACCGCCTTCCGAAATTAAAGTTATTTTGCACTTTGTAGTGTTTTTTTGGAAGTCGGTTGTTATTTTTTTGAAAAAAGTTTTTATTTTTTTCCTTTTTGTATAGTTAATCACAAAATATTACATAGTGTTATCATGGCAAAAAAAAATAATCAAAAGAATACTGACTTCCCATATTTTCACTTCTTAAATGTTGCCAGATGAAATAAGTTAATCGATTAGGTAAGTAATAGAATTTGAAATAATATTATTGTGTTAATAATTTTTATAACAATAAGATATTAAAAATACAAATAGAAAAAAACAAACAATAAAAAGTGATTCATTGTTTTCTTCTGTGAACTTACTTTTCAAACAATGGTTACCCAGTGACACAAGAACTAACTAACGCTTCTAAAAAGTTGTAATAATAAATTGATTACTAAATCGATTTCACAATCGATCATCATAATATTTTATTAGATAGGCAACAAAGTGGACTCATGTCAGGTCCCGTCAAACGTCAAACAAACAACTTATTCGCTCGTTGTGTTCGTTTGGCTCTCAGTTTGCGGCAGTGCATATTTTGTTGTTTTCTTGTGCTGTAATTATTCGATTAGTACCTATTCTATAACGACTTTGCCAACGTATAAAATATTTTGACGGATAATACTTTGACGAAAACCACACTCATTTCTTACAACGGACTTAATTATATTGCCTACTCGACTCACCCCAGCCTCATCTACCCCGAATCTTGAAGTAAGTTACAATCAAAATGTATTTTGAAAGTCTGCAATTATTCCAGTCTAAAACAAAACATCATAGTTCTTTTTAAAGTATAACGCGATAGCTCGCTGTAAGAATAATATTTTTGTACAAACCAATGACATACTTTTTCCACCCAGGAAGCAGTCTTAAACATTTTTTTTTTGGTATTAAAATCTAAATAAAATAATGCACTACTCGTTACTGTAACGTCAGGTCGAACTTTCTATGAACTTTCACCCGTCTGCTTTACCGGCGATTGACGTCACTGAAACGTTATGTATAAATTAACAATTAAATGTTTATTTTCAGTTTCAATTTTAGTTTTACCACTTGGTATAACATTATGAATTTTGTTTTATAAATTGTAGGTTTAAACAGAGTTCCTCTGGCACCCAAGCTAAGATTCAAATCAAATCAAATCAAAATATTTTTATTTCATATAAACCTGCATGGGCACTTATGAAACGTCAGAAGCTAGGTGCACGGTTCCAAAATGTTGTTTCCTATGGAGAAGAGCCGGCAAGAAACTCCACGGTTACTCTTTTAAAAATGATTGGCTTTAACAATGTTTTCAGATATAAAATGTATGGGAGGACAGTGCAGGCCTGTAAATAAGTACCAGGTACTTAGACGAATCCAGAATAGAAAATCGTCTACAAATCTACAGTCTGTAAGGCCTACAACGTTCTCCCATTCACAATATGTAAAATAATCTACATAAATAAAATGAACCTAATTAAACATAGTGACATGATTAACATGACAATCACTAAAAAATAGTTGATACCAAAATTGATGTATAATGTCAAATAATGACGAGAATATGTCAGCATTTAAAAATAAAAAGAATAAAAAGAACATTGAGAGCAGTTAATAGACTTTCACATAGATATGCTGTTAATGAGGTACCAGGGAAGCCACATGTGCAAAAGGAATTAATGCCAAACTTCCCTGTCTTCAACGTAGTCTTTTATCTTATAATATGCTTTTTTGAAAAGGATACGTTTGATGTGCGTTTTAAACTTTCCATCGCTAAGTTCTGTAACTGACTTTGGCAACTTGTTATAGAAACGGATACTGTTTATTAGAAATGACTTGCTAGTTTTAGTCAATCTAAATTTTGGAACCACAATTTCATCTTTACTACGTGTATTCAGATTATGGAAATCGCATCGTTTTTTGAAAAGGCCTAAGTTTTTGCGAACGTACAAGATATTTTCTAGGATATAAAGAGACGGCAGAGTTAGAATATCAATTTCGCTGAATTTGTTTCTAAGAGACTCGCGAGGCCCCATTTTATAGACTGCGCGGATTGCCCTCTTTTGTAAAATGAAAATTGAATCCACGTCAGCTGCCGATCCCCACAACAGAACGCCATAAGACATAATGCTGTGAAAATAAGCAAAGTAAACTAACCTAGCTGTGGCTACATCCGTCAACTGCCTTATCTTTCTTACTGCGTAAGCAGCTGAGCTTAATCTACTTGAAAGAGCTCTAATGTGAGCACCCCATTGCAATTTTGAATCTAAAGTAATTCCCAAAAATACAGTTTCCGAAATAGCATCTAGTTTCTTCCCATCAAGTTTTAAGTTTAGACCTACTTGGGGTACATTTGGTAACGAGAACTTAAGACATTTAGTTTTGTTCGCATTGAGTAAAAGATTATTAGCGGCAAACCATTTCGAAAGAACAGCTAGACTATCATTGACATGTAAGACATCTGTATCTTTTCTATCTATTCTAAAAATAAGAGAAGTGTCATCAGCGAATAAAATTATATCCGAGAAGTTAGCCATCAGGTAAGGAAGGTCATTAATGTAAACTAGAAATAAAAAGGGCCAAGAATTGAACCTTGAGGCACGCCCATCTTAACTAGAGACCCCGAGGACGTCGCCCCATTAACGTTTACTTTTTGCTGCCTGTTTGATAAGTAGGAAAGTACAAGATCAGCAGCCCGTCCACGAATTCCATAGTGGTGTAATTTACAGATAAGTGTATTGTGGTCAACGCAGTCAAACGCTTTTGAGAGGTCACAGAAAATGCCAATCGCGTCCTGGGAATTCTCCCAGGATTCCAAAATGTGATTGATGAGTTTTACTCCTGCGTCAGTCGTCGACCGACCTTTCGTGAAACCAAACTGTCGACTATGTAAAATACCATTTGAGTTAAAATGTGACAACATCTGGTCTAGCATGATTTTTTCATAAATTTTGCTCAATGCTGGAAGCACAGATATAGGTATATAATTAGAGGGATCACTCTTACTACCTGATTTGAAAATTGGTACTACTTTACTATGTTTCATTAAGTCAGGAAACGTACCGCTGTCTAAACATTGATTAAATATGCCTGTTAGGACAGGGGCAATTGTGTCAATGATATTTTCGAGAACCTTAACGGAAATCCCCCATAAGTCTTCAGTGTTTTTTATGTTAAGACTTTTAAATGCTGTTTTAATTGTGGCCATAGAAATGGGTTTGAATTCAAAACTTGGAATGTCCTTGCTGAAGTTTTCTTTAAGAAGAGATTCAGCTAATACAGATGATGAGGGGAGAGATTTCGTAACTTCTATTGGGATGTTGGTAAAGAAAATTTCTAGAGTCTCAGCAACTTGTAACTTATCTGAAATGAATTCATTATCAATTTTTAGAGCTAACTCATTCTGATCTCGCTGTTTTGTGTTTCCAGTTTCTTTGTTAATTACCTGCCAAACAGCTTTTATTTTATTTTTAGAGATACTAATTTTGTTACTTATTAATTTAAATTTAGCGTGAGCGCAGACTCTTTTGAATATTTTAGAATATTTTCTTACATAATTATGAAGGGCCTGATCAGAAGTCAATGATTTTTCGTGATACAAATTATATAAGATATCTCTGCTTTTTCTAATGCCAGTAGTGGCCCATTCGCTAAATTTTGGTTTAGTAGTTATTGTAACTTTTTTTACAGGACATGCTTTATTGAATTCTTTGCATACTGTAGAAAAAAATGTACCATAGTTTATATTGGGGTCTTGTGAATCAAAACTCGCTGTTGATAGATTGCTAAGAACATTATTATTAAAAGATTTCAGTTTATTTTTGGTCAGAAGTCTCAATTCAATGGTTTTATCTAGATGTAACTTTTATCTAAGTCAAACGATACAAGCTGACCAGTATGGTCTGACTTGACGCCACTAATTAAGGATGAGTCCTTTATTTTGTAATTGGTAAATACATTGTCTATGCATGAAGCTGTGGTTGCTGTTATTCTAGTCGCTTCATTAAATATACATTTTAAATTGAATGATTTAAAAAAAGAGATAAGCTTACTTTTTTCTGGTGAATTAACTAATAAATCAATATTTAGGTCACCACATACAAAACTAATTTATTATCTTTGAATATTTTACCTAATATTTCTTCCATAATTATCAAAAATGATGACAAGTTCGTGGCTGGTGGTCTATACACAGACAAGAAAGTATGGCCCTCAACCTCTGCACATGCTACTTTACGCTACGATTAAACTTGTGCCATGGGTGACAGGGCTTTCAGGTTAACACCAGATACAACATAACACACTATGTTGTGTAAAGTTTGGTTTCGTTGTGTTGTACTAGAAGGTGGGTGTATTCGTGGATGTGTTGGCCGGAGTTTATGGAAGCAAGTTGGTGTGTTTTCCTAGAGAGCGTTTTTTCACATCGCAATGAGAAACTCCTCGACCATCGTTTTCATAACGTCACTGCTGCCGTTATATGGCGGCTACCTTTTAGGAAACCGTAGCTTAAGTTGTAACAAGATTGTAATACCTAACTAAAAAGGGTAGCTTCTTTTCCAAACTTTTTTGGACGAAACTCCAGGTTTTAACGTGACAAGTAATTAGTCATTTTTCCATGAAATATGTGACTTCCAAAGTGTGACTAAAATCTCTACCTATCGTAGATTATAATGGGAAACTCCCATTTACCATTCATTAACAAGACCCTGTCCTCTGTACACTCAGCGGCCATTTTGGACGACTCGGCGTGACGTCACGCGAAATCGGCGCTTGGGATTAAAATGACTTATAACTCGAAGTTTCGTATTGGAGCTGTACATAAAATACTGTACCTAAAATTAAGATGTTATCAGTAGGAAATCATAGTGATGCTTTTGGTCGGTTATATTTTCCTCAAAACTAAATAGTAAAACAATAATATCACAAGAAAAGTCACTACACCAGCCTTTAACTAATAAAAATTAAATTTAAAATTTAAAAAACCCCCGACCCAAACAAAAATTCAAAAAAGTAAAAAATAATATTTATAGGCCTTTTAATTTTAACGTAATATTTTGATCAGGGCATTGTCAAGTCGGGGGACGGCTAAGGCGTCTGTTTGGCGTTTTCATTGACCGTCCCCCGACTTGACAATGCCCTGATCAAAATATTACGTTAAAATTAAAAGGCCTTTATATTATTTTTTACTTTTTTGAATTTTTGTTTGGGTCGGGGGTTTTTTAAATTTTAAGTTTACTTTTTATATCTTGCTTTTTAAACTTAATGTCTCCCTTAAATCACCATTTATCTATAATCTATTCATTGAGACCTTTTCAATGAGCCCAAACACGATACTTCTGCTGTTTGTTGGTGAAAAACTTGGGTTTCCTGGAAATTCCAGGTGTTGCTCCGGCATCAGTTCAAGGTTATTTTATTCGTCTAATATCATTGAAGTAATAGAATCCCAAATTTTGAGTTGATCAGAGGCTAAAATCCCTTTTTCAACCAGAAAAGAGCTGATAATCTTCAAACGGCTGAACCGATTTTGATGAAACATGTCTAAGAACACTCCCGACTAATACACCTTTCAAACAAAAAAAAACTAAATCAAAATCGGTTCATCCGTTCGGGAGCTACGTTGCCTCAGACAGACACACACACACACACACACAGACACGTCAAACTTATAACACCCCGTCGTTTTTGCGTCGGGGGTTAAAAATATGTAACAACGTTTTGTTGAATATTAGGCAATCAATTAACATAACTTTATTAGCCGTATTTACTGCTTTCGACGCAAATAATAGGCTTTATTAAAACTAACTTTGTTTTATTATAGCCATTAAATGTCGGACTATCACGCGACATTAAAACGGGTTACTGAATTAGGTGAAAGTTCGTGAGCAGTTTTTGGAAATTCTCCAGGAATTGTACGGAGTAATTATAGTATAATTATGTTAAGAAGTAAGATAAATTCTTTAACGTCTCTAACGTTTGGGATGCTCGTTGTTTTTTAGTAAGTGAACAGATCACACATCAGTTACGAACGAAACCCTTATATTTGCTCCTCCACACTGCGACGTCTATACGTTTAAAACTAAAAAGCATAGGGTAATAAAAAACCCTGTAACAGTATTAAAAAAAGCTTGAAGGGAAAGTAGTGATCCGGCGCTATCCGATGGATAATCGAATGATGGATTGCGCGGTAGCTTAATTAGCGCACTACTGGGGGACCCAGAAATTGGACTGTAAACTAGAAATAACTTCGTTTCAATGAAAACACTAAGTACACAGACATCAGTCTGATGACGTTACTTCTAAGATTTTTACATTTAGTTACCTACGTTTTATAAAAATATCTCATACTTGTAACAGTGGTACGTTTTTCACTTTGTTTTTATAAAACTAGCTAATGAATGAAATATGGGGAAATGCAAAGCATGATCTTCATTTAAGGTAAACCTAGTCGATATTTTTTCCATGCAAACTTTTGGAGTGTATTACTCTGGTGTTTGACAATGTAAAAGTTAAACATGGTATGGTTTTGTCTTATTATTAATATTGTCTGTACGGAAACAGAATACTAAAATAAAAAGCCATAAAAAAGTTACGAGCCAACAAAGATTAATTGATTAATTTTTCTTTTTAATTTAACCTAAGTTTGGGCGTGTTTAAGTATTATAAGAAGTGTAAAATCTCCAAAACCAAGCCGGTACCGACCAGCTCAAATATCGAAAAGATTAATAATTTTTTTTGGTTATTGATTTATGCAGTGGTTTTTTTCATAAAACCCGAGATTTTAAAGGACTTTTATTAATTTGATATGCGCTTGTTTTACTATAAATGGTCCTGCATCTCACTCAATTATTTTATGCGTGTGGACTAGCGTCTAACTGCTTGTCACTGATACTATCTCTGTTGGGCACGATGCCTGGTGAGACGGCGTGCTTTTTAGCCAGGCTCCCCAGTGAGTTCTAGTCCGCGACTAGATTCCCCTTAAAACGAAATGACGATTGTTCATTTTAAAGTTCAAAAGAAAATCATACTTGCTACTTATTTTTGACGAATCACATTTTGTTTTAAACTAGCGAACCGCCACTGCTTGGCACGGTTTTACGCCTTGAAAAAACGTAGCGATTTATTATTTTATGTAAGTTTAATAATAATATAATATGCACAAAAATCTTTCGGAATCGTCTCGAAATGATAGTGAAAATCACAGTTGCAAAGCTTAGAAAAACTACGCAGTCACACAGACAGACACGGACAGCTGGATAGATATGGAAGATTACCATTTAATGACAAACTCACCTTTATCAACTCGCCATTGTTAAGGTGATTAATTTCTACAAATTAGTGCTATTTGTGACAACTTTCAAACTGCATTTTTTTAAGAATGGGTAGCAGCTGCAACCGGGTGAACTGTAATCCGATCTCAACGTTCATTTCCATGTATTATTCATAAACATATTTATTTATTTTTATGGTTCCGTACCTCAAAAGGAAAAACGGAACCCTTATAGGATCACTTGGTTATCCGTCCGTCCGTCTGTTTGTCTGTCAAGACCCTTTTTCTCAGGATCGCGCCGTGGTATCAAGCTGAAATTCATATTAAATACTCAAGTCTACTGTCCCTTAGAACTGTGAAAAAAACAAACTTCTAAGCCAACGCAATCAAAAGATACAGCCGCTTATGCTGCAAATTTTCGAAACTCGCAAGGCAATCAAAACCTACAGGTTACTTCCCGTGAACTCGGAATCTTGAAATTTGGTACGAAGCAAGGTCTTATATCACAAAGGAAAAATTCAAAAAAAAAAAAACATTGTTGAAAATTCCAGGTATCTTTTGGTACTTACATATTTTCACGAATATCTTGCCCATATTTTTTTTTTCCATGGTGGTATAATTAAAATACCATAACTTTTACTTATATACCTACAGGTTTGTACGGAACCCTCGGTGCGCGAGTCCGACTCGCACTTGGCCGGTTTTTTTGTTCTAACCACTTTAAACGCCAAACTCCTAGGTCGATGGCAAGTAGCGCTTGTTAACTATACATATTTAAACAGTTTACTTAGTAAAAAGTAACCTTTAAAGTACTATAATGTATAAGATATAAGGCGTGTTTTTTTTTTTCGGTAAAGTCTGAATTCTCGTAATCGAGGAATAAACTCGAATAAATCTATTTAGGTATGTACCCGTAGATCTGTATCATAATTATATCAAGATCTCAAGAACCATTACGAAACAAATACATGTAATTACTTGATTTATCATACTTGGCAACAGACTAGGTACTTATGAATTTAATAAGATAACACTTTCTGTGCGTACAAGCATCCATTCAAGGCGTTTAATCCTACGTCTTACTTGAATGCAGACAGCGGGATTTATAAGGAACGTAGCAGATGTTTTGTACACTTGGTTTAACTTACTTTTACCCAAAAGTTATAAACCATTTTCATTTTACACTCTTGGATGTCAAGGTCTGAATTCCCGTGACAGAACGGTCAATTAGTGGCAGACTTTCCGTTGTCGTCGGTACTCGAAAGATTCTTAATGCGTTTAGTATGTATAGCTTTGAAATTATCACATTTGTTAGTTGTTGTGTTATCGTCAAAATTCTCAATCAGGTTAATCTACTGAAGTCTAAAATCTTCTTGAAGTTATGAAAATCTAAGAAACTGGCACTAGTCAAAATGTGTGACTTTCATGCAGATTCACAAACATCAGCGTTAAAACGATCTAAAAACAAATTGTCTAAACATCCTTACCTGATAGAGAATTTAGCTGTAACAGTTAGTTCTTCCTAATACACAATTCACTAAGATATTAGCATACAATACAAAACTAAGTTTTCTTGAGACTCGTTTGAGTTACAACATGCGTCAGTATTTTAATCTATATCCTGAGGGAGTTTCTGCCACATTCGCGTAAAAAACAGATCGAATGTTCTCGATATGATATCTTGAAAGTATTCCTAAGGTAACCTAGAAATAAAAAAGCTCTCTAGTATGAGAACGCCAAAGAATAGCACCATCCTATTTCATCCCGTGGGTGTCGTAGAAGGCTACTAAGGAACTTACTAGAGAATGGGCAGCAGCGTTCTCTATGCATTTTACCACCATACTGCGATCACCAACCCGCCCGCCAAGCGTGGCGATTATGGCAAACCCCCCTTTTTGGGGAGGCCTATGTTCAACAGTGGACGTCATTCGATTGGAATGATGATTATGATAAATCCCCATATCGACCAATTTATGTTTTACTTTTTTCAGTTATGATGACATTTATTTGTTCCAAGAAACACTCCTATACGTCAATCATTATTTATGTTACAAATCTAGATGAGTTAGGTGTGTTGTTAATGTTAATTAAAATCCAGATGAAAGAACCAAAACTATGTGCAGGATTTTGTACAATTTTATTTCTGTGGCTATTATTATTTAAGCCACAATAAATCAATAATAGTAAAAAAAACTACACATTAGTAACAAAAGCCCTACATCTGATAAATTCCAATTGAAGAGCACACTTGTCTCATTAGGCAGGTCTCTCCACACAGTTACGTAAAACCAAAATGAAAAAAAGGTCCAACTTATTTAACAGATATTTAATATGATTGAATAAATCATAAAGTGGGTTAGCGAACAGTCGTTGGTAATTTGGGTTAGTGACCAACTCGACACGATAGACTGGACATACGTGTGTCCAGTTGGTGAAACTCAAAATTAGTATAACTTATTATTTCGTCATCTGGACACGCCAAGATTCTTAAACATGTCCACATAGTGAAACTTAAATTAAACATTATGGACGTTCGCATTTTACCCGAATTCATGACAAAGTACAGTCACGCAGATTCATGTTTTGTATCACAATCATCATCGGCCACTAAACGTCCCACTGCTAGGAACGTGTAATTTTGCGTGTCATATTAAAATTATTCACAAGTAGCAGCGCACCGCATAAAATATAGCCTATGTCACCCGAGGATAGTGCAGCTTCCCCCAACAGTGAAATAATTTTTCAAATCGGTTCAGTAATTTTGGAGCCTATTCAATGCAAACAAACAAACAATCAAATCTTTCCTCTTTATTATTAGTATAGATTTGTGAATTTAAAAAGAAGCAGCTGACCTAGCGAACTTCGTACCGCCTCAGAATCAATAAATATTGTCTAAACCTACCAGCAAAACATCTTGAGTCATTGCGCATGATCGCCTACCAAATTATGACAACCTTATATTTCGAAAGAGCGTTTACTAGCATTTACTAGCTGACATACCAATGTTACGTAGGTTCTACCGAGTTATGACAACCTGGTACTTTGAAGGCATAAAGCCTTTTCAATTACTGACATACCTATGTTGTAATTTATGACAACCTGGTACTTCGAAGGCATGTAGCGTTTTCTAACTGACATACCGATGTCAGGTGTACTCTTACTGAGTTATGACAACCTGGTACTTCAAAGGCATAAAGCGTTTTCTAGCTGACACGAAAAATGTATGAGAAAATGAATTGTTCTAATTTTTTTTTTTTGTTTATATTTGCCATGTTTTAATAATTGTTCTGCTATTCGGGGCGGAGGCAAATCCAAAAAATCAAAGATCATAAAAATCGGTTCAGCCGTTCTAGTGTGTTATAAGTGGTGTAACTAAATCCGACTTTGTTTTATTTATATAGATATGTTTTTGACACTGACACTATTCGAAAGTCACTATCTCTATGCTTGTCTAAAATAAATAACAAATAGTTGTTCTATTACACTTTTTTTTTTATTCCCGGCGGCCGGCGAGTAACAATGACGAAGTCTGCTCTAATTGGTTGGAGCGGGTAATAAATCCCACCCCGAGAACCCATTGATCATAATTCATTTTCAGTTTACTTTGTTTCGTGTGTGCATTAAGTGCAGTATTTGTGCCATTTAAAAGTGCCTCTGACTGTACCTTTTCATAGCAAAAAACTGGGTGTGTCCAGTTGGCGAAAACATAAAAGTGATTCAAGTTTCACTATGTGGACACGCGTAAAAATGTTGACGTGTCGAGATGACGAAATAATAAGTGATACTAATTTGGAGTTTCATCAACCGGACACACGCATGTCCAGACTCTCGTGTCGAGTTGGTGATTAACCTAGTAATTTAGAGAAACTTCAATAAATTCAACATAATGAAGGCAATTGTACGCACGGCCGCTTGGAAAAATACAAACGACGCGTTTAGCTGACGGATCGGCCATGTTTCTGTAATGTACTGGACTTAAAGCTGATGCGGGTGCGCCGCAAATTGACCTGAAATACCATGGTTTAGATAATTTGTGTAGGTACACTTTTTTTCTTTAACTATCTTTTGATTTCCATAGATTTATTTTTCAGATTATCATGAAAAATAAAACGTTCCAATGTAATTTTCTAATGGTTTTATTGGAGTATTAATTAGCTTTTAACTTCAAAGACTTTCATATGGATTTTTGTGTAAAACCAGTAAAAATGGTGTAAAACATATACCTAAGAAAAAAATACCGATTTTATGCTTGGCATTTCTGTGTTGCTAAGAATTGTCAAAAAGTCTGGATATTGTGGTGAGTGGCAATAAAACAAAACGTAACTAAGTACAAACTAAATAAATGAATGTAAACAAAGTAGCCTATCCTTTAAATCCTCCCAATTACGGCTCCGCAAGACATAAATCCCCGTACATTTCCAAACAAAATATACGAATCCGTACCTATCCGAAATACAAATTGCAATAAACTAATTTGTTACGTTCGTGCAAATGAAAACCTTTCATAAATCAGCCTTAGGATTGACGCGGTAACATTTGCGTTTTATCACCATCTTTTCTGGGGTACATTTTAATTAGAGAGTACCTACTGCGAACACGGTCTCACGGAAATGGGCCTTTTGGATTAGAATATTATTTTGTTAGTATTTCATGTAGATTAATGTTATGTTCATCAATTACAAGCACATGATCACTTACAATCAGGTAGAGCGCCTTTTTGTTGTCTAGCTAATAATTTGAAGATTATTTTGTAGCAATTTCCATTCTACTTCATCAAATTGTAATATTTAAAGTGTCTACATTTGCTTTACCTCCCCATATACTGCTATGCTGTTATATGCTGCTTTACACTTTGACCTTCTCCTCTGTTTTTCCAGTGGGTATAGTGGTGGTATACTTCTATTGACTGAATTACTAATTATAATCCCACTAATTTTCCATGTGCACTCTGAAACCATGTAGGTATTATTACGTTGACAATGGTCAGCTTAATCAGCCTATAATGTTCCTACTACTGGCACACAGGCCTCTTCTATGTATGTGAGATGGAGTGGACCGTTATCCACCTCGCGGGCCCAGTGCAAGGTGGCGAATGTCACAGGTCTTCGAATTTTGTAGTTCTAACACGTGCCGGTTTCCTCACTATATTTTTCTTCACCATTTCGAGAGCAATGGTGATGAAATGAAATACACAAAAGTACCTGCCTCACTTTGAACTCACGACCTACAAACTCGTAAGTTTTCTAGAAAATTGCCTAGCGGACCATAACGGGCTTTTCACTTGAATCAAACTATTGCCTGTTTGTTGACTTCAGTTATCCACCGTTTTTTAGGTATATTAATGCCCGACTACGTTACTGCTGTGCGTGACTTTCAATCGCGCAGCACCAAGTGCATCCGAATACTAATGCATTCTGTATTTTGGGTCGAAGCTTGCTGTTGAAGTGTTCATGTCCCAATGTAAATTAGTAGTTTACAGATTGCTTTACTGCTGATTTTGTGTTATATTTCCCTATTTCATGGGACTTAAACACAACTAACTGGTTGGTTGCCTCTTTGTTCTAGTGTCTAGTCGTAAAAACGACTGCTGACCATAATGCTAAGTGTTATTGGATTTTCCATCTGAAATTTCACAGTAGCAGCCCAGAGTCTGGATTTGTACCCGGTTGATGGCAATAGGCTCGTCCCCTATTACATGAGATTTAAACCTTAGTATAAAAATGTGGGTGATCAATAGGTGCAGCTCTGCCCAACCCTTTGGGGAATATAGCTGTGATGTTACGTTACGTTAAACATAACTGGTGAAAACTGGGTTAATTATTACACGTGTGCCAAACTGTATGGGAAATAAAGGCTCAGTTTATGCTATGTCATGATATAAATATTTATAAAACTTACAAGCCGTAAGTGCGGTGTGATTACCCACTGATAAAAACGACAAACTTCCACACAAACTTGCATCCTCTTTTTAAATCACTTAGGGGCAGATTTTCGAAAACTCTCTTCCTAGCACAAGAGTTACTATTCTTGTGCAAAATTTCACTCTTCTAGGCACAGCGTGACGCAACTCTAGTAGAAAAAAAAAATATTTAAACTTCATAGAAATTGTTCTATCTGCAACCTTAGATCTTTTCATAGACTGTTAGTAAATGAATTAAAAAAATGTGTTAAGAAGATTTTGTAGTTGATAGGGTCACGTTTTGATATGCGTCATATTCACGTGATATTTCACTGTAAAATTTGGCTTCTCACTACTCTTGTTTTTCACCATAATTAAGAACAGTTTTCATATTTACATTTGAAGCCAATAGGTGTTTTGTAATTAAATAAAGGACTTACAAACAAACGGCACGTGTAATAGTTCTTTCTTACAGACATTTTGCAATCAGAAGTGATACATTTATAAAATACCTTAATCCAGAATCTTTAAATCATTATAAATGAATAATCATTTAACATCCACATCCCACATGCTGAGAGCATTAAATCCTACAATTTCCAAGTTATCTCCACTTCCTTTATCGGACGATAGTCAGCTCACGTTCGAAAACAATGAAAAATTTTCCGCTGCGGTTCTTTGAAATCTAACAAAGGGGCAATCCGCAGTCAATGGTCACGTTTGACCTAAAGTCACCAAGTTTCCTGGTCGTATGACGAGGGGTTAAAGACTGGAAACTATAACTGATGAAGATCTATTCTGAGTGAGAATATATTTTTTGTTGAAGAAGGTTGTATCACCAAGGGAAGTACGAACACTGGTAAAGAGTATGTTTGTTATTTTTAACTAGAACTCAAGTTCATATGTGTACCCCAGTAAGTTTTAGACAAAATAAAACTTAAAAACAATATCTGCCTAGCCTTTTCCTAACCATGTTGACTGTGTTGGGGTCGGTTTCTAGTCTTATTAGATACAACTGAATACACTGAGTAAGACTAGTTTTCAGACTTTCGGGCTTCTGACGACCTCTAACGACTATCTAAAATCAACGAACCACAGCCGCTTACCGTGTTTTCCTAGGCACGGAGGAGCTTTTTCCGTAAAGATGCATCCAGACATCGGACCAACAGCGGGAACCGATATTTTTATTTTTCTTAACCTGATCGACTGACCTGTCTGGCTATTATTTCTTAGCCACAAGGCCCACAGGATCTTCCGCCAAATAAAGCGTGTTCACTGGTGCTGAGCGTGAAATTTTTGATTAAATTCCACAGTCGGACTATGTGTTGTGGGGACTAGAAATTTCTCTGAAGCAGCCTGTACGCTGCAGAAGTGTCCAGTTTATGAAAATAATAAATATAATATAGTTTGTGCAATATAGGCGTCAGTATACTTTAGAAGTACAGATACACCTCTGCCTATCGCTATGGTGAAAACAATAATACTAGTTCAAAATAAAGCCATTTGTCTTCTTCAAAAAATTGTAAGTCTCGATTGTCACAAATTCTGCTATCGGGTGTGAGATCGGATGCATACCGGTCACGTCGCAAGTCTTCTAGACGACGCCAACGCAGCAACGTCTGTTTTAAAACCAATTGAAAATCTGCACTCGTAGGTATAAATAGTTTAAATGTATTGTGATGGTTTGAAGAGGATAATGCCGTTGTCCAAATGTTGGCCAAATCAGGATCACTTAGAATAAAAACACGTCATTTGTTTATTTTTGATTCATAATACTTGAACGCTCTGTGCTTCCTTCAGAAAAAATGTGGCTTTTAGAACAGTCTATCACTAAAGACATAGGTAGTCCGTCAATGTTTGCTGTGTTATCACCGACTTGTATAGATAGGAAAATTTATGGATAGAATTATTGAAAAAGCTGGTCATGTCACTATTGCATGAGCAAAATAACACAATAATAATAAAACTTCGGAAATCTCACGCCAAATACTAGTATCGTTTTTCCCAAATTACACCAGAAACCAGTATCCCAATAAAACTTACGTTACGTACAATTTTTACAACAATAGACTCTAATTTTGTGAGAGGAGACATCTACCTCAAATCCCCGAATAGACAAAAAGTTTTATTCTCCAGAACAAAATCTCGTCTGAAATAAGTCGTCTTCCTAAAATCCGTAGTTTCGTTTGTCACAAAGCTGCACTGTGATCTCATCGAAGATCGCATGTACACCAGTCACGTCTCGTAGCACCCAAGCTACGAGGCTACGATGCTACGACGCTGCGAATATCTACGACGCCGAATTTGTAGCTGTGGCCGATAACGTTTTACGTAGACGCTTTTATTATGGAAACCACCTTGGGTATTGATGTTGGTTCTTTCTCTGTAGCATTTAAATAGGTTTGTAAAAACTGTTTAGTTTTATTTTTATTTTACAAAAGCCTGCATACAAAAAAAAAAAAAATTACAAAAACAAAAGCATGAAGATGATTTGATACTGTTTTGGTGATAAAAAAATTGACAAAAACCTGTCTTACAAAAATACAAAATCTTGCAAGACAGTGTATATTAGAAACAAAGCTGTTTTGCCTATCATAAATTAAAAAAAAAATGCATTTATGTTAGGCAAAATTGTTTGGTTTTGTAGCCTTTTACCTTGTATCAGAAAACAGATCAGGATCAGATTTTTCAGATCAACTTTAACATTCGTATGTTTTGTGCTGCTGCGGAATTTATTGCGCCACTTCTTCTTCCCAGCTAAAGCACTAGGAAGTGGCGAAGGGCGGGCGTTTTTGGGGGACTATCTTATTTAATTTTGATGTTCAAAAAGTGCTCACTCTCAGCCTAGTTTGTTGATTTTGATTTTTCAGATTGATCTCTTTATGTAAGGGAGCCTTAATATACAGTACTGCCTTACTCTGCATACAGCCTAACTATTATAGGTCACGTTTTAGTGCTTCCATTGCAACTCTGAATTTGGTGATAGCGTTTTACGTACTTGTAAATGTTTTTACTTTATGAAGCATCTTTTGTATTGCTAGTACTTGAGACGTACTAAAACGTACGTGTTATGTACCGTTGAGGAGTTTTGATGAACTGTAATGTTCATCTTGGTCCGTGGTAGACTGTAGCCAGTTACATTCAACAAAGTCGCAAATACCGGTCAAATATTTGGCTTATAAGATAAATTGATAGATTCTTTTTTAAAGGCACAACAAAGAAAGAAGTCTGTTATTGCAAAAATAATAATGTGTTCTCGAAGTAACGCAAATTATTATTTCTGTCACTGTTAACCCGCATCATCCCACTGATTTCCAGATCTTTCGATCCAGTGCTAAATCAAATCATTTTATTTTTGCAAACATGGGTAATTGGTACATATATGTTTTCCTAAAAAAGTAGTCCTCCATTATTCTACCGTCTCATGGGTATGCAAATAATTTTAAAGTGGACCTCTGGTCGTGTGTTTTCTCCAGCTCATCCCGCCATCTTTTACAGGGTCTGCCCGATCCTTCTGGCTGTGTCAGGGCTCCACCTAATGGTATTTTGCTCATATACAAGTTATTATAACAGTATAGAATAAATTTTCAAAAATTACAATATCAATTATATAAAATAAAAAAATTCGCTTTATAATATTATTTAAACTATAAATGGTGCATAATTATTGTGTTGTAGGTAAAGCTAAATAACTTTTTCATTTATCGTAGCATTATGGAAAATATTTGTAATGTATTGTGTAAACAATTGTTGGCCAACCTAAATAAAAACTGCACCCATAATATCTGCACTACACTAAAATATTAACCAAATTTGTTGTTTATCAAAAACTATATTTCTAAGTCCCTTCACCTTCAGAAATATTTTGCACAGAAGCACATGAAAATGGTTCACCGCACTTTATATTGCGGTAATCCTTGTGACGAGCATATGTACAGTCAAACGAACAAATCGGTACATACACATACCCTACATTTGTACACACACTAGACATATTGAATTTTAAATACCATTAAGAGTGTGCTGAGTAGTCAAGTTACTGACAATCCACTTTTAAAGCACGCTTACACCACGAATCACTAATTATACCTAGTGCTAAACGAATTTAAATCATCGATCTAATTTAATTAATTGTTTGGATATGACAGACATAATTATGTTTGAAATATGGTGTACTAGGTACCGCCCACGGATTTGCCCACGTGGAAGTCGAAAACTATCCCGCGGGTACGTACTACTAGGATAAAAAGTATCTTATGTATTAATCTAGGTTATAATCTATCAGTGGGCGAAATTTCATCCAAATCCATTGCGTAGTTTTTGTGTCAAAGAGTAATAAACATCCATACATCCAAACATACAACCCTTCGCGTTTATAAAATCAGTAAAGATAAAGTGGTTCGTCGCGCAAGCGGGCTTTTTTTGTCTAAGTTTAATAAGTTCAAACTTACCTGCACAGTAAACATGAACATTTGGTAGTGTACTCGAAAGATGAATATTTAGGCCTGTATACCTAACTCTTTTGTTGAAAGTACGAGGTTAGGTATGACGTGACGTCACAAACCGTTCACGCTAAGTGGATTGAAGAGGACTACAGTAACTGGTCAAAAGAGGCTGCTGGGTACTTTGTCAATAGCAATACAGGAAGTAGGTTTGGTGTACATACAGCTCGGTGAATGCAAATAATTTTGGACTGTTTTTGTGAATAAGTTTCGTGATAGTATGACGAAGATGTTATTGCTTAGTAATGCCTCACTTAGTCAAAATAGAATGATTAATATTAATTGTATTAGAATCACACAAGCCAACACCACCAACCGCGACCGCTTTCAAAGCATTTCGTATTTCTACGACTTTCAACAGGAATATTAATTAGCACAGCATAATCAGCCCATAATGTTCCCACTGTTGGGACACAAGCCTCCTCTGGTAAGATGGAGTAGGTTGTTATCCACCACATGGGTCTAGTACGGATTGGTAGATGTCACATGTCTTCGAATTGTTGGTTCTAAGAGATGCTGGTTTCCTCACAATTGTTTTCCTTCACCGTTTTGTGAGCAGTGGTGATGAAATTATTTACACTAAGTAAAGCGTCTGTCTGGGTGTGAACCTACGACCTTCAACTCGTAATTAGCGGACGTTACCACTGGGCCACCCAGAGCCACCACTGTTCTCAACAGGAATGAAATAAGTTTTGCGGTCGTTTATAACAATCCCATACATTCTTGCCTTCACCATCATAATGCTAATAGAAGCTCACTTTATCTAGGCCCTATGATCTTTAATCGTTCAGACTAAGCATCATACACTACAAATTCCAAGCGCAGTAAAAAAAAATTGCACCGAGGCGCCAGAGTGATCAATACCTCACTACATGGGTTGGGTAACCACGTTACGCCGTTGGTCCTGCTGACATTCGTAGATCTTTGACAGTCGTTACGAGTAGTCAGAAGCCCGAAAGTCTGACAACTCGTCTTACGAAGTGGTATCATATTGCCCAGAAACTGGGTTGTGGAGATAAGATAGGTAGTCGCTTCCATGTAACATTATGATATTCAGCTGTATCTGGTTAGACTGGAAGTCAACCCTAATATAGTTAACAAAAACCTCATGAATATGTTGCTTCATGAATGTGGTAACTACATATTCTAATTTGGCATAGTCGGATGAGGAAGAACTGACTTCTCTTTGCTTGAAAAGTCTGCCAATTTCACAGTTAGTTATTCTTCCCCTAATCACGCTAAACTTTCGGTTACATATGTATGTTTTGTCACGAAAAAACCACGAGCTAAAAATGTAAATTTTCAAAATAGAGCTGTTAATGTGTGCACAAAAACACAAGTAATTCTTTTCACAATCAAGAAGATTCCAATACTTTACGTTCTCTAACGAACAAAGTATTTCTTCCCACAATATAACGTCCTTCAGAATCAAAGCCTGATAATGCACACAAGTATTTTATGCTACCCTGGTAAGTCCCTGTAACTTATGAGTTGTCTCCCTTACGGAACACCTGGGCTTCAAACGGTGTAGGTATCTAAAGTGTATATTTTTTAGCTTGTCATATTTGGTAAACAAATAAAGGAAACTGACACATTAATTTAGAGAAAAGAAACGGGTTGAAATGATTAATTTGAAGTTTGCATTTTGAAATTTATATTGTCTTTGTTTCTTACACCTAAGCTAAACGTGTAATTGGGCACGCCACGATTGCGGCGGTAAGTCCCCTCTTTGAGGAGTGGTTTGAGAGGCGGCATGGTTTCCTCACCTTCCGTCTGAAGCAGGTCCTCACCGGACACGGTTGTTTCGGGAGGTTCCTGTTTCGGATAGGCCGGGAGGAAACGCCCGGGTGTTTCCACTGCGAAGATCGCCCTGAGGACACGGTGGAGCACACGGTGGCGGTCTGCCCGGCTTGGGTGGAGCACCGCCGTGTCCTCGTGGAGGCGATCGGCGGCGGCGATCTCTCGCGTCCGGCCCTGGTCCAGGCCATGGTACGGAGCGAGAGGGCATGGGTAGCCGTCACCTCCTTCAGCGAAGCAGTGATGCTCGCGAAGAAGGAGGCGGCGCACGTGAGGGAGAGGCAGTCTATGCGCCCTCGCGACCCTAGCCGCTGCAGGATACGGAGACGCCCTGGGCTTCGGGAATCTCAGGCCGATTTCCGGCCACCGTAGGCATGAGCTTGCGGATGGGTAGCTCGCTGTCCGGTAAGGACCAAGCTCAAGTCGACGGCGCGTTGCGTTCCACGCGCGCCTCAAAGAGATGTTAGCACAAAATGATGGGGCCCGTAAGGGCCGATGCCTGCCAGGGGTGCGGGTTTGTTCGAAAGAGATACCACAGCCCCTGGCATACGGGCTACTGAGGGAACATGGGTGGGTTTTAGTCAGTAAAAGTCTGACACGCCCTCCTGCTCCACCCAGAGCGGGAGAACTTATTTGATGATTTCCCAATAAAAAAAAAAAAAGCTAAACGTGTAATCGAGATAAAAAACTAGACATTTTGGTAACGTGTTTGTTTACCAAAAATACGGTTAGCGGAAAGCACACTCTACATGAAAGGTTGTTGGGTATATGAATAATGTAATCAACTTTCTACGAGACCGTGTTAATGTGGGATTTTTACTTAGCCACATGAGTTATGTATGTCACCTCGTGAATTTCTGGGAAGTTTTTGGCTGTGGTTAGGTCAGTTAGAAAGGCCAGTCTTTTCACGGCTTTTAGCCCACGAATATCGTTGTGTGATATTCACACGAGTCACGTTATATCTACATTCAGTAATCGTCTGTTCGTGTAAATTAACCTTTAGTTTGTCAAATTAAAACTTAAAAAATTGTTTGCCTATTGCTTGAAATGAAAATCCAAGATGGCAGCTGCGAAAATTACAAAATCTGTCAACTTGGATGTCGTTTTCATGGTTTTCGAGGGTACTAAGCCATAGGCTTATCACTATTGAGTAAAGTCAAAATAATGTCGTTCTTTTGCGAACGCAAAAAAATATTACTTAACAGAAATAATAACATTAAATACAATCTAAGGTGAACAACATACAACCTGACACTTACCTACAAATTGCAAAAGACGTAAGAAAATTGCAACGTGGCGGACTATCTTAGTAAAACTATAGTTAAATGTATTGCAAAAAAAAAAAAACTGGCCTATAGTAAGCTCTCGTATTTTAATAAGACGGTACCTGTCCCTGAAAAAATCTATTCAAGTCAACTTATAGCTGAAGTTCGTCTCAGGAAAAGTGCAGACAACTAGCTTGATATTCAAACTTACTCAGTCGAATATAAAGTAAATGGATGATTGAGGTACCTAGGTACTGTAAGTCAAAGGAGCAGACAAGGCTAGTTCTACATCACTGAGAATATTCTATCAAAGTTAGTCTCAAAACTTGTTCGGTTTTAGAATGATTTTAAGACAAGACTAAGATGTAATGGCTTGTGTTGAAAGTTTTTATAGTCGAGTGGTTCTAAAATATTGTGTCTGATACAGATATCGGTAAACATGCATCTGATAAAATAAAAGTTTTCATACTGTTCATAGATGATGGTCTGATGAATTAGCTAGTTTTTGGGGGTCGCGTGGCCTTCTGGCAAAACTGATATCTTAAAAGTAACATAATATTGTTTTCAATATATCGTAATAGCTATTATTTTCGTATTTATATGAAGCACGTTTGCGCGCGTCTTAGCAAGTGTTTAGGTGCGAAATTATCACACGAGAACGTACCACCGGGATAACATGTCTTAAATATAGCACCCAAATTCATCCCAATAATGAGTATGTGGCGCAATTACCCTACTGGTCATGGTATACTATTTGCCGAACTTGATCAAAAATCACTTAGCCGTGAAAAGGTTAAAAGAAAAAGGAGTTACTTTTGCATTAATAATATCAATATCGGAAAGTAAGGATGACAAAACTGTTCATCATCATCATTTCAGTCGAAAGACATCCACTGCTGGACATAGGCCTCTCCCAAACTCCGCCTCTTCGACCGGTTCTGTGCTTCTCTCATCTAGCGGACTCCTGCGGCCCTAACAAGGTCATCGGTCCACCTTGTGGGAGGCCTTCCAACTTTACGTCTTCCGGTACGCGGTCGCCACTCCAGAACTTTTCGGCCCCATCGGCCATCTGTTCTGCGACCAATGTGCTTTGCCTTTAAGTTTGGCAATTCTTCAGGTTATGTCGATTACCTTGGTTCTCCTGAAGATCTCTTCATTCCTGATTCAATCACGCAGGGAAACTCCATTAGCATAGCCCTCTCGATTGCGTTTGGGTGACTTTAGGCCTTCTTATAAGGCCCATTGTGAGCGACCACGTTTCGGTTCCATATGTCATCACTGGCAACAAAGGCAAAGTCAAAGCATTTATTTCAATTAGGCGCTTAAAAGGCACTTTTGAAACACGCACTGGTCAAAGACTTTCATCTATGTGAGACGGGAAGATATTGCAAAGCTTCCCGAACGCTGCCCAGCCGAGTCGGATTCAACGATTGACCTCTTTCTCGAACAAAACTGTTCATTTGAATCAAATTAAACTTACAATCAGATTTAAAATTGGTTCCTTCCTTGAGTTCAATTTGAAACTTTGTACATTCAAGTTTCTAATCTATACTTGGCCTAGTTCCAAATTCTACACGCTCTTTCGTCAAAATCGACGAGTGAAAACTTTAAACAATGAATCTTCGTCGAGACCTTAATCAAAAGTATGACTAATAATAGCGTTTCAAATGGTTTGTAATGGGCGATACCAAAACTTCAGCTCATTGTTAAAATCTAGAATTTGAGCTTATTTTAGGAAACCGAATGACGACGCATTTCTATCTTTATATTCATATTCATTTATTAATCAAATGTAAGCTAACAGTTTATACCAAATCGCTTATATCTATGCTAATTCTACAAAATTACATTGAAATGTAATTAAAACTTCTAAGACTAAACAGAAACAACCTTATACATGACACCAGAACTAAACAATTATTTCTTTATTAGTAGGTATACTCACAAATGTAACGTTTCAGTAACAAAACCTACTGGAAGAACCACCGAGAGAAATGAATTCTTAAACAATATGTAACAAAAACCCTGTTGTTCCTTTTAAGGACGTATACATTTACATACAAGGACAACATTGATGAAAATATAATTCAGAAAAATTAAGCATTAGTCTGTTAGTCGAGAGATCAGTTTAAATAAATTAACTATTAAAATTGACACATTCAAAAAATTCTTAGAGTATCAGATATTACAAGAACACACATCTTTATTTCGCTAAATAACCTACGAGCTCGGCGGCTTTATTTGAGGCGAGAGAAGATACAAAAGTACTGCGACGCACGGGCACATGCTTAAATAAACGGAACTGAGATAAAGCTTCATACAACCGCACGAATCGGTTGCACTATTACTAGCACGCGGGGCATGTGTGCGTGACCACTGGCCGCTAGTCGCGCAAGCGGCAAAACTGGAAAAAACCGGTTTACGCTGGCACAGCCAGTGGACAATCTCAGGGTCAGTGCGACGCACGTTGTTTGTTTTGTTACTTGCAAGTTTGAATATTTTTATGTAAAAACGTGGTATTTATTATTAATAATGGTTGTTTTTTTGTACTGTGTATATGAATAATACTAGAAACAATAAAAATATATCATACTTTAACTATCCCAAGGAGTGCAATATTTAATTATTACTTTTTCAAATAAATATACTTATTTACCTTTATTTTATTGTATAATCCTTTTTAGGGTTCCGTAGCCAAATGGCAAAAAACGGAACCCTTATGTATTCGTCATGTTTGTCTGTCTGTCCGTCCATATGCCACAGCCAGTTTTTCCCGAATCTATAAGAACTATGCTGTTGAAACTTGGTAAGTAGATGTATTCTGTGAACCGCATTAAGATTTTCACACAAAAAAAAAAAAAAAAAAACAATAAATTTTGGGGTTTCCCCATACATAGAACAAACGTGTGGGGTATCTATGAATAGGTCTTCAAAAATGATATTGAGGTTTCTATTATAATTTTTTTCTAAACTGAATGGTTTGCGCGAGAGACACCAAAGTGGTAAAATGTGCCTCCCCCTGTAACTTCTAAAAAAAACCTTCATGGGCGAGTCCGACTCGCACTGGGCCGCGTTTTTTTTTAATAAGGAGCGGGCACTACACGGTGTGTTTTTACCTTTTTATTGTTAAAACATGCTTTTACTAAATATTTTTAGGTATGTGGGTGGGCCAACATTTTCTAAAAACAGCTGACAAGGTCACGAACTTTTGTAGAAAAAAGGTAGATAAACGGTGGCGGTGCACCGTCGCAGCGGCACCGATCAAAGAGAGTGGTGGGAGCATCTATATATATTACTAGCTTTTGCCAGCGGCTTCGCCCGCGCGGAAATTTCATCCCCTATTTAACACCCTTAGGGGTTGAATTTCGAAAAATCCTTTCTTATTCCTTGTCTACATTATAAAGGGAACCTCTATGCAAAATTTTAGCTTTCTAGGTCCAAGGGTTTAGGCTGGGCGTTGATGAGTCAGTCAGTCAGTCAGTCAGGACTTCTCTTTTTATTTATTTATAAAGACACTCACAAATAACTTGGCTTTCTATTGGTAAAATAATTTTCAAAATCGGTTTGGTAGATCCAGAGATCCGTACAACCTCACAAACTTAACCTCGTATAGTATACATATAGGTAAATATTTATTTTAATTATTTTTGTTGAATAGTTTTTATAAATGACTTTTTTATTACGTATGTATACTGACTCTTAAGACCTAAGTACAGAAGAGACCTAAGGAACAAAAGGGTTTTTGTTACATACTGTAAAGGGTTATCCTACTAATATTATAAACTAGCTGTCCCGACAGACGTTGTCCTATCCATCCAAAAGTCATTCATACAAAATCTATACCCTACCTACCCTACCTACGCTACCCTACCTACCCTACACTACCCTACACTATCCTACCCTACCCTACACTATCCTACCCTACCTACCTACTCCACCTACGCTGCCCTACCCTACCTACCCTACACTATCCTACCTACCCTACCCTACACTATACTACCCTACCTACCTACCCTACCTACGCTACCCTACCTCCTACACTACACTACCCTACTCTACACTATCCTACCTACCCTACCTACGCTACCCTACCTACCCTACACTACCCTACACTATCCTACCCTACCCTACACTATCCTACCCTACCTACCTACTCCACCTACGCTGCCCTACCCTACCTACCCTACACTATCCTACCTACCCTACCCTACACTATACTACCCTACCTACCTACCCTACCTACGCTACCCTACCTCCTACACTACACTACCCTACTCTACACTATCCTACCTACCCTACCTACGCTACCCTACCTAATACCGGGATAAAAAGTATCCTATGTCCTTCTCCTGGCTCTAAACTACCTCCCTGCCAATTTTCAGCTAAATCGGTTCAGCCGTTCTTGAGTTATAAGTGAAGTAACTAACACGACTTTCTTTTATATATATAGATGTGAAACTTTGTATGTTTGGAGGAACAGAGGTTTTTACTCAATCACGCAAAAACTGCAGAACGGATTTGGATGAAATTTAGCACACAGAAAGTTTTTAACCTGGAATAACACAAGGAATACTTTTTAACCCGATGATTATTTATTTTATTATTTATGTACACACAGTAAAATACATAGAAGAGACAGCATAAACAACCAATGAGTACAAAGGTACTGCTTAGTTCTTTAGAAATTTCTTCCAGCAGACCTGCGAAAGGAGAAATGAAAAAGAAATGTAGACAATAGTCGATATGAACATGTAACGTCTTAAACTAAAATATACTTACACATATAATGCAGAAAATTTACATACTTATACTTAAATAAAAACATAATGATAAAATATATAACTAATATATATATGTGCATATTTATATACATACAAAATTAAGAGGAAAGGTAATGCTCTTTTACTCGACATTTGAATGTGGAAATAGTTTTTAAGTCACGAATGCTAGGCGGAAGTGAGTTCCACAATCTTACAGCATGGACAGAGAAGGAATAAGAATAATAACTAGTTTTATGGGGATGGGACTTAAGGAGGGATCTAAGGTGTGATCTACACGGTGCGTCGCTAGGACGAGCGTAAGAAAAACGCTCACGCAGGTAGGAAGGATAAGAAGGGTTGTGTAAGATGTTGAAGAGGAGACATAAAATCCGAGTGTTCCTGCGAAGGCGGATTATGAGACATGCTGGATTGCTTAAAACCGACACCGTTGCGAATGCTGTATCCACTGACTCTAAATATTTGCAGGACTATAGCCGCGGTTTTTGCGACGATAGTGTTGATCAATCATTCAAAATCAGTGGTAATTTTACGCAATTAACAAAAGCTTTAATTCACAAAAACTATACAAAATTAATTACATACATTGTCTTCATAACATAAACTATTTCTTGAATTTCTTGAGTATTTCAGATTTAGCAGATTCAGCAAAATCAATATTTTTACACATTTGCATTCGATAATTTGGTTTTTTTCTTTTGTAATAAAACTTAGCGCTTCATAGTATAATCAGCCTATAATGTTCTAACTGCTGGGACACAGGCCTCCACTCGGTGAGAGGGAGCGGGCCGTAATGCACCACGCGGCGCGGGCCCAGTGTGGGTTGGTAGATGTCACATGTCTTCGAACTCCCCTGTTCCCTCACGGTGTTTTCCTTAACCGTTTTGAGAGCAGTAGTGATTCAATAATTTACTCAAACTAAACCGCTTGTCTGGGTTTGAACCTGCGACTAACGACTCGTATGTCGCGGCTGTTACTATTAAGCTTCCACTGCCTAGCACACTGCTCATTACTGCTGTCTTCGCTTGATAAAATAAACAAAAGAATCCCAGAAGCCGCCTCCAGCATTCGTAGGTACTTACCTAATCGTAGGTACACCTGCACTCTCGTCCTTGTATTACCAGATCATTCATCTATGTTAGGGCAAACACTGACTAATGCACTTCCCTTGTCGCGGTCCCATCGCTCAATCTGCTCTTCAATTTGTCCAATTTGGAAGTCGCTACACATGCTTGGTGGTGTGTCATATGCCCGTAAAAAAATTTCGGAAGATTGATAGTGGGGTAGTGTCGTACGTGTAGTCAACATTTAAATTCGGAATGATATTTGGTAATTTAGCAGTTAATTATTTTACTGCTGAACCTAAGAGTTTAAATTTAAATAAAGAGCTTAAATTTTGCATCGCCAATAGAATTTCGTGATCGGAGTCCCTGAAAATGGAACAGAATTTCTCAAAAACATGTGCTTATGAGTGGTTCAAAGCGTTAAAAAGCAGTCGAGATGTGATGGGAGATTTGCTTCGCTCTGGTAGGCCATCAATGTCTCAACTGAAGTTAACATCGCAAAAGTAAAGGAAATTTTGAAATCTTCATTCAAGTTTGAGATAGCTGCTGAACTTGCCGTATCTCAGGAGTCAATCCGTACCATTTTAAATGATCAATTGGGTATGAAACATGTTGCCGCTCGGCTAGTCCCAAAATACCTGAATTTTCTCCAAAAACTCAATCGCATGAGAGTCGCTGAGGACATGCTAGAACGAGTCAATTCCGATCCATCATTCGGTGTCCTTCACCAGACAATCCTCACCTTTGAAAAGTTCATGAAAATCAATTTTGATACCGCCATAATATAGTCAACAAATAGTCATAAATAGTCACCAAGATAAAAAAAAAAATCGCATTAGGATTCCAAAGTTATAGCTAAATTTTGGTGAGGATTGTGGGGAGAATGTCACCACACAATCCTCACCTCAGTGCAAGCAAACAGCTGGGAGTATCGACTTGGTTTCTATCCCAAAAAATCGTCAAAAAATAGTCTCACGACTATTTTTTGACGATTTTAAATGCCAAATCTCGAAAATAGTCATTTAGGGATTCCAGAGATATAAAGCGATGACTTGGTGAGGATTACGTGGTGAGCCTACCTAACACCCCCCGTATGAAATGGCTAAAATACTGCTAAAACGGTAAGAAAATTAATTTCATATACTATCCATAAATATACGATGTTGTGTATGAAAATTCAGATAAAGCAGTCAACATTGCAATTTTAACATGTCATTCCTCCGTTGCTATGCAACAGTCCGGCCTGTTGCTAGGTGTTAGGTTATTTTCGTTACGGAATTTTTGGATTCGGTCTCCACGCTCAAGGCCCGCGATAGACGCTTAAAAACAACCAAATATTGTTAAAAAAATATTTACATATGGAAGTTTATTCAATTCTACCAAAGCCACCAGAAGGACATGTGTAGGAATGAAATTTAGTACCTACCTTCTTAAATTACCTAATATACAACAATACTAAAAAATAGTTTTGAAATTTTCGTGTTCGCAACTGTACCAAAACATAATGTATGTAGAAGTTTACACGGAAGTTTAAGATACTTCAACATAGTAAACCGGGTCGAAATTATCATGGGTGGAGACGACTATTTCTTGACAATTTGAAACCAAGTCGATACTCCCATCCGTTTGCTTGCACTGAAGTGAGGATTGTGTGGCATTCACCCCACAATCCTCACCAACATAAAACTATGACTTCGGAATCCTAATGCGACTATTTTTAAACCTTGGTGACTATTTATGACTATTTGTTGACTATTTTTTGGCAGTATCAAAACTGATTTTCATCAACTTTTCAAAGGTGAGGATTGTGTGGTGAAGGACTCACCATTCGTGAAACGCATTGTTACATGCGTTTACGAGTTTGACATGAAACTAGTCAACAAGTTTCGGAGTGGCGCCTTCCAACTGAATCGAAACTGAAAAAACCACGCCAAAGTCGATCAAAAGTCAAAGCCATGTTGACTATTTTCTTTGACTATCGCGGTGTCGTGCACTCGGAATTCTTGCCGGAAGGTCAAACGGTAAACAAAGAATATTATTTAAGTGTTATGCAGCGTTTAAGAGAGTAAATTCGACGAAAAAGGACAGATTTCTAGACAGATTATTCTTGGATTTTGCACCACAATATAATTCGCCTTCGCACAAGGTCAACAATTATATAAAACCAACAATAAAACCGAAAAATAATAAATATAGGCGTAATATTAATCCCATCAAAAACATAAATGTGAAATGAGAGCCAAGTTCAATATCATGTTGTATGTCTTGGTTGTTGACTTCAAGCCTAAGGTCTGACTTGGGTAGTTGTCAAATACAAATTATACTTTAGCCTTTGAAAGTTCTAAAAGTGTAAGTTATTTTATTCTTCCGAAAATTTGGCTTGCTGGTAGAAACTAGCTATCGAATATATGGCTCTTCCATGACTGTTTTCGTTGGTACTTAATAATAATTCGTATATGAGAACTAGCCAAGTCAAACCTTAGGCTTCAATATTTTATCTTAAGATAAAAGATAAAATATATATTCTAAGTAGTTATTAAATATTTTATGTTGTTCCAGATAACAACGTAACAAATACGTAAGTTGACTATACTCTTAGGTCTATGTACAAAAACTGATATGCTTGGATAAAAAAGAATTAAGGATGGTATTCCACTCGATATATTCACGTGATGACATTAAAATCTATACAAAGACTGGCTGTCATCAATTTTGTTTGCTGATTCTTACATTACATACTGGCACTATTACAAGCACATAATTAAGTGTTCCTAATAGACGATTTTTTCGACATTAATATCTAAATAACCGTTTAATTTGAGTTGTTTGCACCGCTCCTCACCCCGCTGCTCCACGGTCGCCGCCAGTATGAGCCAAATTTTACATGTTTATGTAAAATAGTTTTTGAGTTATGAGGGGATCAAAAGTGGCTCTAAATGGTTCGTGTAATAAATATGACACACGGTGTTGCTCGCCAGTTCTGTTGGCTTGAACTTGGCTTGACACGCTGCCGCGTGCCTAGATTGGAGTGAATACGCGAGGATATCGAGAGTTGGGAGTTACATTCTTTTATTAAAACACGTACATTTTTAATTATTTCAGTGGCAGCACTGACGAGTGACCCGAGGTATATCGTGGAGTGTATGTTACGTTATTCATTATACCCGTTTTCATTGTTGTTTTTGCGATACAAAAGCAAAGGGTAAGGAGAATGAATAGGAACCTCCCATTTAATATGCTTTCTCAAAATAAAGCCCATTTTTATTTTTTTGTTCAGTGAAAACAAACTTTATCAGTAGCCATTTTATTCAAAAAAATTCAACCCATTAATGGCAAGATACATAATCGTTATACCTTTGCATTGCGTATTCACAAAAAAAAAAAAAAAAAATATTGCGAATTCCGAATTTCAAATGTGGCTTTCCCCACAGGCAGTTGGATATACGAATCTGGAAATGTACATAATAACTACATACTATAACCATAACTTAGTATCCATCCAAAACGTTCAGGTGGATGGACTGTGCGAGTTTATTCCTATGCGAGTCTAATAAATACTTTTTGTTGCTTTTTTTTTATCATCACAGATGATTTCTATCTTACCTCAGATCTGGGACACTTGCATGAAATAAATTTGCGGCAAAAACAATTGCGCAAACCCACATGCCCGAAAAGATAATTCCGCGCATGGACTTTTGCGCGCCCGGATAAAACGGAAAGAAACTTTCGCGAACGACAGTTGCATGAAGAACACTTGTGCAAATCTGCTTGCACGAAAGATACTTGTGCGAGGATTCGCACAAGTATCTTTCGCGCAAGCGGATTTCACTGCGGAGTGCACTTGCGCGAACGGACAGTTGCGCGAAAAAATTGCGGAAATTAAATTTCTTCATAACATCACGCCTGTATTCTATCAAAGAGTTGGGCAGGGGTGTAGCAGACTGGAAATAAACAGCCCAATTAGGTGTCAATAGTGACTGTCGTAGTTTTTTACAGCACATTTTTTTCTTTTTTTATTTGGTAGGTGCCTACCTATATTTTCGAATCATCCATCATGGGTGTAGTTTTCAGGGTTTTAGGAATGCTAAAGCCGATGGTGGGGTCAAAATGAAAATCAAAGATGGTTGCCAAGACAGTTTTCAAATGTTCCACCATGGATATCGTTTTCAGGGTTTTATTGGTTTCGTTTTTTGTCACTACATACTCAGCCTTTAACGTTCCCACTGCTGGAACACAGGCCTCATCTCCGTGAGAGGGAGTGGGCCGTAATCCTCCACACGGGCCTAGTGCGGGTTAGTAGATGTCACATGTTTTCGAATTTTTGGTTCCAGGACATGCCGGTTTCCTCACGATATTTTCCTTCACCGTTTGAGAGCAGTGGTGATTAAATTATTTACACAAAATTTATGCATCTGGCTGGGTTAGAACGCACGACCTACAACTCGTGAGTCGCTATTAACCCATTGGACTGTTTATTTCTAGACTGCTTCACCCCTACCCAACCCCTTGATGGAATACAGGCGTGATGTTATGTAGAAATTTCATTTCCGCGCAACTGTTTGTTCGCGCAAGTAGATTCGCGCAAGTGTACCCATAACAAATACAAAAATATTTATTTCATCGTAAACATTGTGTCAAACATACATTGAGGCAGCCCCAGTAAGTTACAAAAGTACTTGTGTGGGAGCTGTCTCGCTCTTCCTGTAAGTGGTAGCTAATTACCTCCTTCCTTTACATCTATTATATTTCTTGGTAAATCTGCCATAAATAATTTAATTTGGTTTGTAGTTAAGACAGTTACATAATGCACAGGTTATACATAGGGGATATTTTATCCATAGCGAGCAGACTATAAGGCGCCAAACTGAATGCGTGGAACATTACTAAAAACGATAATATCTAGCTTTTTTGTTGAAAATCTGCGTTCCCAAAAAATATACAAAAAGAAGTACCTTACCCAAATTCTTCCAGTAATTATTTTACTGAGCCACCAAATATTGTATTTTATGTAATAAAGTTACTGTACTTCTCCTTCACGTTTCGTTGTTTCCATAACGTTTTATTCAAAATATGCCAATTGCCCAGTAGGTACGTATTTCTGCAATTGTCAAATCACCTTAATAAATTAGCTTCTTGCGAGTCACCTATAGAAAATGTTTTAATATTTAGAAGTGACCATTCGTCCGATTCGGGAGAGTTAATTAGTGCGAGTTGACTAATAAGCCCATTTATCAACACATTCAAGAGTAAAGACTTGAAAAATATATTTGAAGTCCTTTTCAGAGTTATTATTAATTAATTTCGAACAATCCATCTCCCTGCCGATAATAGCTGTCCAATTATTACACCGTTGAATTGATTAATCAGTTTCCAATATGGAAGCCATGCATCGAATTGACACCCACGGGCGCGCCATGTTTAAATTTTAAATCTTATAAATATTAATTATTCAGAATTCAGAATGATCGGATTACTATTAACAATGGTAATAATTAATAACTTTCTTTTGCATTGTTTTAAATGTATAAAGATTGAGGGACATCAAAAATAAAGTTTTATGATATAAGACATTATTTACGTGGTAAAGAAATCAGCTGGTAGACCTTGCAAAATTTCGGATCAAGATTCAAAATACAGGGCAGGCCTTAGTGTATTTGGTCACCTTTGCCCCCCACATAGCGTCAAAGAACTTTTACGAAATATCCACAACTCCATTTATAAAATACGATTACTCCCTTTGAAACACCAAAGAAGTCCCTCCCTTTAAAACACCACATCTTCCATCTGGCAAGTATAAGTTTCAAAAGCAAATGGATGACATAAGCGTCCCGTCCGAAGTGTTAAATTAAATTTACGATATGACAGGGAACCGGCTGTCTATTCCCGGCCAGAGAGCTATGGGAATACGCCAAAGTGCAAACATTTTCGTTCGAGATACCTCCAAGTTTATATAGCGATAGCAGACGAACGATATCAAAGAAAATGTGCCCAGTAGTTTTGTGAGGCTGATCTTGGATAGAAAAGGCAGATACTGCTTTGGTATGATGATACAAAGAAGACTTGCTTACTTGTATGTAGTTATCGTGACGGATCGTATAGCTTATGGCTTTTTTTTCCAGAAAGAAATGGAAAAATTCACATCTGAATGTGAACGAGCCACAATTTAGGTACTTTTTTCAGAAAAAGAAACCCTTTCACAATATATACCTCATCATTATCAGTGTGAGAGTATTATAAATATGTACTAGCAAAACATAATATTGCTACAATAACAGAGCCTGGTAAACTAATTGCTAATTAAGGGGGATCTGTCAAGGTAACCCGTAGAATTAATATGAAGGTTTTTAGAACATTATTTATTTATTTATAATTTAATAAAATGATACAACGCCAGTTACATCAAAAACAGATAAAAGGTTGTCAATTTTTTTTTAGGTTAAGTAATAACCTAAATTAAAACTAAAATAGAACAGTGGACCTTGCATACTTTCTCTCATAGAACACTAGACATATCTACGCATAATTTAATTCCCTTCATCCACAAATACATCTTATTCAGGGTTGGCAGTCAAGAAGCATTTCTGTTGCCAAGAGTTTAATTTGTGTTTAAATATGAATATTATTCAGTGCCTAATTATTTAATCAAAATATCATGGTATTTAATTTTATTCGACATACAACGTACACATAAACAGCGCCCCAAATTTCATAAAGCGTAAGCAATCTCTATTTTCCCGTGCTACATTGAAGGAATCACCAGAGAACAAATAGATGGTGTAAAAGACGTAAGTCCGTAATAGCCATTTGGGTACCACATTCACGTAAAACTACTCCACAATTAGGGCGCATAATTAAACCAAAAAGTAAGTCCTCCAACAAAGTAAACTGTGGTTAAAATTTAAGTCATATTGAAATTCACACTTGAAGAGACTAGAAGAGTGAAAATGAACTGTGTGTGTAATCACTCTTTGAATTTCTTGAGTATAATTGCAGATACAGCAAAATAAATATTTTTATAATTTTCCATTCGATGATTTAGGTTTTTTTCCTTATGTAATATAATTTAGCATTTGTTCATAGCATAATCAGCGTATAATGTTCCCACTACAAGGACACTGGCCTCCTCTTTGTGAGACGAAGCGGGCCGTAATCCACCACGCGAGCCCAATGTGGCTTGGAAGACGTGTGCACATATTTTCGAATTTCTGGATTTAGGACATGCCGGTGTCCTCACAATATTTTACTTCACCGTTTTGAGAGCAGTGCTTCATGAACTATGGATAATAATTATTATTTCGACAAACAATTTTTACGACTGATGTTACGAATTACAAATCTATGGACATAGGATCCGTTCCTTTTTTTGTGAAATTTGAAGAAAAGAACTCCTTAAAAATCTGCACCTGAAATAAAACAATAGCCATACGCTTTCTAACAAACGGCCATTCCCTCTAAAAAGCCGACCACGTAATGAGATGAGAGACAACAAGAAAAGAAGCAGACAATGTTTTGCCATTAAAATGCACGAAGCGAGATGAATACATCGTGGATTACCCACGAGCGTGGCTAAGATTTATCTTTACTTACTCAGCAAAGAATGATTATACTTTTATTGTTCTCTTGGAGAACAACGCCATTGTTTTAGACCCCTCACCCCCTTTAACAAATGCATTCGCAAACAAGAACAAATCCACGCACGCGACCTTAAGGGGGATTCACACTGGCGTCACATAATACATTCGTGTTACGTCATACATTAGCAGGGCTCAGAGAATGTGTTGCATTATACATTTTTGTTTGATGCTCGTTCGTATGGTTGGACGAAAATACAAAGGTTTCGGTATTCTGTTTTTCCGTGGGAGCACAAACAATTCAGTGGTATAAACATTCAGCAAGCAAACTATCGTACTAAACTTTAAAATTCAAATCACAATCTCATCTTAGAAACAATAATTGTCAAAACTTGACGAAAACCGGAAAATTAAACGTGATTTCGACAGATTGGGAATTACATTAAAATGTGAATTTTCCTAGGAAAACAACAATTACCCCTCTGATCTACGTTTTTAATCGTGGTATTATCGTGATGGGCACATTTTAAATTTTTATCACAATCATAATAATGCGGTTATAGCTATGAAGTTATACTATGTTAGTAGTTTCTTGGAGTCTTGTCTAGAAAACTATACCTATTTTTTTTTACTTTGTTCAAAATGACTCATACTATTGGTATTCATATTGCCAATATACATTCAACGGTACACTAGGAATTTATTTATTTACATGGAGGACTTACAACTAATAAAACAGACAAAAAGGTAACCATAGTCGCCAGAAAGTATCGCACCCGTTTGGTAACGCTCCCGTTTGGCAACGCTACATATACATTGGTTATGTTTGTAGATATTACGTACCTGAGCACACCATAGAGTACCATCAGAGTCAAAATGTCTGGTGTGCCGAATTTGTTTAATGTTCATTTTATTTTCTACATTTTAAAACTATCACATTAATTACTAAGTACTGCATAAAATACTACTGTTGTCTATCGACTTATAAGACAATATTATTAAGGATCACAGAGAAAAAAAATTAACAATAAAGTCCAGATACAAAAAGGTTAAGAGTACGCTTTTAGGACTAGTCACAATTAGAGACATTTGGAATGAATAAACAAAGTTTACTTAATGTATATTGTACTGACGTAACTATGTTGTCAATTTTCTTTGCTTAGTTTAAATAATTAAATATATTTTTACATAATAAATTTACACTACACAAATCTTAAATTACTTATTTAATTTTAAACAAATATTAATATTCCTTAAAAATAAGACGTAACAAAATAGGTAAGTATAATTATGTCGCGTTGCCAAACGGGAGCGTTACCAAACGGGCGCTACCAACTAGAAAACCAATTACAAATCCTCACATATATAGCAACAATTTTTCCAACAATACATCTGCCGAATAACGACGTCGGCTTTTTAATAACGGCGTTTTATTGTTACTTGTTCAAAATATAATAATATAACAATTTGACATTGTCAGCCGTTTTATATCTTAGCATTAAAAGTGATTTTCTTACTGCAAGTATTATTACCACAGACGTACAACTGACTGAACCTACCTACATTACAAACACACACAAAAAAAAAACATCTCCAGCTCACAAAAATAATTGCAGCTCCATATAAAATTGGCTTCCTTAAAAAGAACTTCTCTCTCTGCCAACGGTACATACTTGGTACCAACGTACCTTTATTTTTTTCAGAATGCACGTGCATAATTTGTCTAAATGAGCTTGCTGGAGGTGGCTCGGTGCTTTTATTCCGCTCCACTGATATTAAAAGTTGGTCAAATGTGCATCTCTATTGTACCTTTGGTTCTCATTGTTTCTATTCTATCCTGAGCGGAATCTAGTGTTTCTATGCGGCCAGTAATTTATTGTGGGCGGAAAGGCTTGATTGTTCCTCGCTAATTTGTTTGCTACGTGGTTTCGTATAGATTTATTTTAATGTCATAAGACTCAATATGTAATGACTCTTTTAAATCCTTAAAATTCGATCCATGTAGATATTCTCTAAATGAGCTATACAACCGAAATGAAAAATAAAAATTGTATTTAAGGAATGACAATGATGTGTTTGATCAATTTAGAAGTATTTGTCGTGCTTACAGGAAAATTATAATATTGTAATAATAGGCTTTTAGATAATGTTGTTGGTTATGTCTCCAGCATTTCAAATATAACAACCATCTACCTACCCATAGTATTATTCCAAAATTATTTTGTTCTATATTTCTTACAATACATTTTCTACTACTGAACCCTGAACTCTTAACTAGCCTACATCTAAAGCCTGATAAATGAGGGCAGTCGTTAGCCCATTAATCTGAGTGCCTACAGACGTCAACGACTCACCTCACCTGTGCCTATGTCTAATTACCTAGACCTTTTATCTAGTTAGGATAAAACTGAGATTAGGCAGTATTTAGTCTCGTAACTTAAATCGGATAGTATATTTTTTCTTTATAAAATAGCCATGCTGAAGAACCTACTACTATAAATTTAACAACAGTTAAATTACGCCGTTAGTAATCCTATCAATTTTATAAAATATTAAAACACTAGTCGACTCCGTAAAGGATTTACCACCGTAGACCGAGAGACATGAGCTAGACTGCAGTCCCTCCAACGGCAACGGTGCCAGATCAACTATCGGTACATCGAGGTGTTGAAGTATCTGTATGAAAACGCCACTATGTTAGTCCGACTCCAGGACCAGACCTCGAAAACTATCCTTCTACGGCAAGGTGTTAGTCAGGGAGACGTTATCTTTCCGAAACTCTTCACCGCTACACTGGAAGATGCCTTGAAGGTTCTGGACTGGAAAGAGGCTGGCATCATCATCGGTGGCGAGTACATCACTCATCTTCGGTTTGCTGATGATTTAGTTGTCATGGCGAGACCATGGAGGACCTCAGTACAATGCTCGATAACCTCAGTAGAGCTTTCGAAAGAATAAGTCTTAAAATGAACATTGGCTGAAATTATGATGATGATGACTAGTTGTCTTCATCTGCGATCGAGCTCATGTCCTTATCCAGGTCATGGTCTATTATGTATACCAAAATTCATCCAACAATTTACCTTCTCATGTCAAAATTACCTTTTGCAGTACCTATATCATTAAAATGAATATTTTAGAAGATTTCATACATTTAAAATTCAGGGGCTAGACATTTTTAGGGTTCCGTACCTCTAAAGGAAAAAACGGAACCCTTATAAGATCACTTTGTTGTCCGTCCGTCCGTCCGTCCGTCCGTCTGTCAAGACCGTTTTTCTCAGGAACGCGTGGAGGTATCAAACTGAAATTTCTATATGATACTTAGTTCTACTGTCCCTGGAAGCTGTAGAAAAATCAACCTTCTAAGTCAACGCAATCAAAAGATACAGCCATTTAGGCCGCAGATTTCCGCAAATTTTCGAAACTCGCACGGGAATCAAAACCTACAGGGTACTTCCCGTGAACTTAGAATCTTGAAATTTTGTACGAAGTCACGTCTTATAGTACAGATATAGGAAAAATTACGAAAACCGTAAATTTTTAGTTTCGTCATATAAAAAAAAATATTTTTGACAATTTTGAACTTTTACTTATATACCCACAGGTTTGTACGGAACCCTCGGTGCGCGAGTCCAACTCGCACTTGACCGGTTTTTTAGTTATACTATCTCCGTCACATACACTGTAAACACTCGTTTGACGCCAGGGCGGGTCACTAGTCTATAATAGTTCAAAGCTACGATAAGAAGAATAATTAATAATAATGACACTTTAAGAAATGTACTACACACCGGTGTAGCCCATGGGCGCCACAGGTGTGTAGTATATATCTTGAAGTGTAGTTATTGCACAAATATGCCATGTGTGTCATGAACCAATAGTTTAGCGCCATATTTAACATTAATTATCAGCAAAATTGCAGATTTGGTTACGACAATATTCGACCAACGTAACAGCAACTCAATAAAAATACTTTCTGAAGTTCCTTCAAACTATAATTTCAATACCAACCCTTCCAAAACTGTTGACCCAACCGCTTCAAAATTCAATACTAACTTCAACAATTTCAACATAACCATACCGTCTTTCACAAACTTAGGGCGTCTTGCGGCGGTCATCCCGACTGTTGTCAAGGGGGCTATAATTCAGTTACGGTCCACTAGGGAGCAATGTACGAGACCTCTAACTGAGTGCGAGCAAGTTTACATGGAGCAATTAAAAGTATTATAAAAGGTCTGCGAGTTATTAGATGTCGTGTTTTATTGCATACATGACCTCTGTTGAGGTCGGGTTTATTGTAGGATGGGTGTTAAGGGATAAAGTGTGGACAATTTGGGGCTGTTAGAATTAATGTTGTTTGTAAATAAGACTGCCCAGTTGGTACTTTTTTTCGGAGGGTAACCTTTAAAAGGCGCCTGGGTTTTGAGGATACCGGAGAGGGATATTCACCTCACTAAAACCACCCAAGTGGTCACCATGCACATGCAAAGTTTACCGTTACGTCTCAAAAGACCGATCCTAAACCCCCTCTGTGAAACGCCTGTAACGGCACGTCTCTGCCTCGTTGGCCCTAAAGTAGCGAGCGCGGCAGCAGAACATACTGTCATTGGTTGATGCAGGGGCAGGAAAAATGTTATGAGACTTTATCTTCATGAAATGATTAGGTAATAGCTGCAACCAGAACTTGCGGAATACAGGCGCAAAGTTAAGTTTGGCAGACCATTTTACAAAAGTAACCGGTTAACTTCGTGTTTAACCAGAGCCGGCTTAAAACCAACTGCCATTCGAATGATTTCCATATCGGTACAATTTCATAGAATGGAATAGAATAGAAGAGAATTGATTTGCAAATATGGGTAATACATAAGTAGTTGTAGTGGTATACAGAATACAGAGTTCCGCCATAATTCACTATTCGGCATACAAACATTTTAGCAATTCTAACACAATTATGACAATAGAACAGTAATTAAATCACTATAGAATAGAATAGAATAGAATATTTATTTATTCGAGTAACCAAGACTCAACAAGCTTGTCAGTATACCTTACGACTATGTTAGTAAACACAGACTAAACACAAAACAACACAAGAAATAACGGTTGGTCACCGTTGCAACATCCCATGAGAGACGGCACAACAGCGACCCACGTATAGACAGTCCAGGCGACCCAGCTCTGAATCCGAACTGGTTATCGTGAATAGTAGTACAACTACTTAATTGTGTATTAAGCATGCTGTCAAGTACCTTTGAAATTATGGTAGCTAGTGAAATGGGACTATAGTTACCGCTGTCGGCGAGGTCACCAGTTTTGTTTTTAGCGATTGGCACTACCACTGTTCGCATCATCTCACCGGGTAGGTAACTATGACTCACACAAAAGCTATACAACATAGCAAGCGCCCTGGGTAAGTGAGGGCCAGAACATCGTAGGTGCTCGATGCTGAGCCCGTCATGACCGGGTGACTCAAATCAAATTGGTATGTAATCATCATAGGTACTATGCCATACGTAGAATTTGTTTTATCTCATTTACTTGTTTAAAGACTCGAATTTTATTCAGAACTAGCTGTGCCCGCGACTTCGTTCGCGTGCATGTCGGAAAACAATAATGTGTCGCTTTGACGGTGTAGGTACCACTCCTCCGATCTTCCGATCTATCCTGGTAGGAATCTACCACAGCTTTCGAATGCAGTCCAGAGCCTAGAGACATAACATTTTACTCTTGGCGTTCACGCCAAACGGTACGCCAAAATGTATGGGAATGACATTACCTGCGGAAAGGACACGACGTGTCCTGTCCGCAGGTAATGTCATTCCCATATATTCTGGCGTAGAGTTTAGCGTGAACGTTAACAGAAAGGTGTTTTGTCTAGGCCTGCAGGCGTCTTTAGGGGTTATAATGATATTGCGACGAAGTCTCACTCAGATTTTTAAGAATAATTATAGATCAAAGCGCCTGGTCGAGGCTAATTTTATAATACATGTGCACCTGCCGTAGGTACCGTAAAAGCTCTTTATTCGCGAGGTATACGTTCCGTAAAATACCTACCGCGAATACAGAAACCGTGACTATGGAATGGTAATTTATATGGGATTATAGGGGATACGTTCCTAGGTGACAAAAAAAAACAATTTAATTGAAGTTTTTGACCATATTGATTAATTGTATGAGCGTGATATGGATGCAAGCGACTCTCCAAGGCGTAAACGATCAAGCATTTCTATGCGTTAAACAGATTTTTTCGCGTCGAAAATCGTTTTTAAGTAAAAATTTTTTTTTAACATTTTGCAATGAATGGAAAGATGAAACGATAGGTAAAACACGCAAAGCGGCTCGTACCAAAGGATGGAATATCTATTATGTCGCAGCATTTATAAATGTGGGGGAGGCCTATGTCCAGCAGTGGACGTCTTTCAGCTGAAATGATGATGATGATGATATATAAATATACTTTATGGTGATGAGGTTGGTTTCATTATGTTTGTTTACATTCTCAAAAAACTTTTTTCAAAAAAATACCAACCGACTTCCAAAAAACACTACAAAGTGCAAAATAACTTTAATTTCGGAAGTCGGTGAGGTTGGATGTGTATTTTAATTATTTGTCACCGCCTTCCGAAATTAAAGTTATTTTGCACTTTGTAGTGTTTTTTGGAAGTCGGTTGTTATTTTTTTGAAAAAAGTTTTTATTTTTCTCTTTTTTGTTACCTACCATACACCAATTCGAAATTTCATCATCCTTTGGGTCAAAACAATGCATACTTATTTATGCGATAGCAACATTCGCGGTTGATTTGCTGTAATTTTTTGAAGAGTTCCGTTGTCTGTTTCCAAAACGCATCATCAGATCTATATACAGGGCCCAATGTAAGGGGGGGCAAGTCGGGCAAATGCTCAGAGCGGCAAAAATGAGCGGCGGCAAAATGTATACTTACAAACATACCTACTCTCATGAATTTTTGTATACTTGTTCAGAAGCCGTAGTAGACTAACGTATGTGAATATTATATAGTTAAAAGATTATCACATAATTATGGTCATACCATCTTTGGTAGAAGCTCATGACTTATATGGTGTTAGTGCAAAGGGCGGCGAATGTTATTTTTGCCCGGAGCGGCTAAATAGCTAGATCGGGCCCTGTCTATTTGAAATTTCAATGGGACCATTTCGGAGTAAACCCCTTTCGAAAAAAAAAAAGAATTTTGCAAATCCGTCTATATACGACGGAGTTATGCCTGAACATACATTAAAAATATAAACATGTCGAATTGATAACCTCCTTCTTTTTGAAGTCGGTTAAAAACACCGTCCGCGGCGAAGGCGGCTATTGTAGATGTCAAAGGCCGAACCAATACAGCGGCGATATCATTTGACAATGTACTTTAGGCGAAGTTGTAATAAGGTCTATTTCACTTTTTTATAGTCCATCTGACGACGCGTTTACAAAGGATATTGGGTTGGATACCTATTGGAATCCTTTTTGTTATTTGTTAATATGTATGTACCGATGTACCGATTAGACCCGCAAATAAATAAATCTTTAGCGCGGATATAGGAATTGGGTCGCATTTTTTTAATCCGCGAATAGTGAAAACGCGAATGAAGGAAGCACGAATAAGGAGCTTTTACTGTACTTACTCAATAAATCGACTGCGCGTCTGGTTGAGTGTGCTGAAGCATTATTCCACGCGGGGGCGGGCGCCTATCTCGGCCCGTACAGGCGCGTATTTTAGCTTTGTTTATCAAACATTGACCACTGAATAAAACCACAGCAGTGGGAATGCTCTGCACGGACTGCGATAGGCCTCGACAGGTAGCAGTGCAGTAATACCTGACGCCACCTGTCAGTTAACGGCCCGTGGGACCATGGCGTTATCACGATGAAGAAAGATCACGCTGTAAAGGTGGATACTGACCGGCGTCACGGGTCAAAATGCACCTAATATGTTACCAAGCAAGTATTCGTGAAGTACCTACGGCAAAACATGCGAGCGAGCAATACTGATTTTAGCACACGGCGTAAAGACATGCTTGCTGCGAATGTTGCATTACCTACGCCCCGTAACGTCGGTCATTTTCCACATTAAAAGCGCTGTTGAAAAAAAAAACCAAACCAGGCAAAAAAAACTAATTAATTGTATAGCACGGGTTTTCTATGAACATAGTACTTAAGTACGATGTTGTTGCTACGTAGTGCCATACCGCGCGCGCCCCTACCTCTCTCCCCGCTGCTGACGCAGGCAGCAGGAAGAGAGAGAGCCCGATCCCGAGGATAACGGACGTAACAGAGCGATCCTCCGCGACTCACAGTTGCGATGCCTTTTTATTGTAAATTGTAATAAAAAATGTTTCAGTGTTTCTTTTGTTCAGCCATACATTTATTTGTACACCAATAAATAATTATATTTAAAGAAGCGACTTTAAAATTGTCAATATTTTACTATTGTGATTTATATTGTTCCTATGTAGGTAATGTATCCTTTGTTGGAGATGCCAAATGGATAAATAAATACATTTTTAGGGTTCCGTACCTCTAAAAGAAAAAACGGAACCCTTATAAGATCACTTTGTTGTCCGTCCGTCCGTCCGTCCGTCTGTCAAGACCGTTTTTCTCAGGAACGCGTGGAGGTATCAAACTGAAATTTCTATATGATACTTAGTTCTACTGTCCCTGGAAGCTGTAGAAAAATCAACCTTCTAAGTCAACGCAATCAAAAGATACAGCCATTTAGGCCGCAAAATTCCGCAAATTTTCGAAACTCGCACGGGAATCAAAACCTACAGGGTACTTCCCGTGAACTTAGAATCTTGAAATTTTGTACGAAGTCACGTCTTATAGTACAGATATAGGAAAAATTACGAAAACCGAAAAATTTTAGTTTCGTCATATAAAAAAAAATATTTTTGACAATTTTGAACTTTTACTTATATACCCACAGGTTTGTACGGAACCCTCGGTGCGCGAGTTCAACTCGCACTTGACCGGTTTTTAAACTTGTTTTAACTAAGAAAATGCTTCTCTGTAAGCGATGTTGCTCGGAAGAGCACCGACATAACTACAGTGTTGCCCGTGTGAAAACCTTTCTATTTACTCAAATCCACCAGTTACTGGTGGATTTGAGTAAATAGAAAGGTTTGTAGTTATGGTCGCAATTTTGGATTTTTTTTTCCTGATTTTCACCATCCGACCTCGCTTGAATCCCTCCCCACCTCGAAAACTAACATCACGAAAAGCACATAAGTATTTACAACTCTTCACTCCCAAAACTCCCATTTTTTGAATCGAGTAATGCTGTAAACACGCATTTAAATTTAACATTATCATATTTCGCACGTATTTTGACGAAAATGCTGGACTCAGTGGATGCCAATAAATTGCTCTGTAGGTTTTTTGTGTAAACAAATGCTTTGATATTTTGTATGATAATTATTTATAATTTAAAATGAGTTATAATTCTACTTATCGTTGGTTTGATGTTCCTGAATGTAAGCTATTATTTCAATAAAAAATACCTACGAAAATAATAAAAGTACAAAGTTATTCAGTTGATTAGTAACAGCGGTATGACGTAATAACATGTCGGATATTATTATTTCATGGTGTTCAAGAACAGTATATGGTAGGTACCTACTTATACACGGTTAATTTTAGGTCGTTCTGGAACCGAAAGCCATGAACTCGATCATCGAACTAGAATCGATTGAGACTATTATTTTAAATAAACAACAAAAAAAAAAACACGATTCATTAAATTTATTGTTTTCTTGAGTGAAATAATGAGAACTCGAAGTAACGCTTCCTTGCGATCAATGTATACGTGCGTATAAAACGTATCGACAAACGGCAACACATGCGAACGATATCCATTGAAAAATCCATTCATCGATCAGACAGCATGATCCGTAAGCCACGCCCCCGACCCCCGTCTAGCCGACCGCCCGCCCTTCCTTGTTCCGAATTCCTTCCCAGTATTGTGTCGCGTTTCGCTGTATTAGGTCACGTACACCGCACGCGCAACCTAATTACGCGCCAAAAATGAGTGCAATCTGTGTGTGAAATGTGGATTTTTATGGGATTGCGAACCATAACTTGGAAGAGGCTAGAGGATTGTATGCTCAGCCGGAATACCTGAACTCACTGCGCGCACGTGGAATCAACGACCCTCAAGTTCCCTTCACCTCCACCATTCTGGCCGCAACTCAGCGCCTCCTCGATCATGGACAGTTTCGAGCGCCCGCACACGTGCAACGCGGACCGCGTTAGAGGAAGATATACTGGATAACTGGAGTAGGTAGGTACTTCGAACGCTACCCACGTCGTAGTACCACAATGGCGGCCAGGCGATTCAATGTTAGCCAATAGTCATCATTTCAGCCGAAAGACGTTCACTGCTGGACATAAGCCTCCCCCAAAAGGGGGGGTTTTGCCATAATCGCCACGCTTGGCAGGCGGGTTGGCGATCGCAGTGAGGTGATCAAATGCATAGAGAACGCTGCTGCCCATTCTCTAGTAGATCCCTTAGTCGCCTTCTACGACACCCACGGGAAGAAATGGGATGGTGCTATTCTTATACGCCCGGCAACACACACGGGACCAATTAGCCAATAGTAAATATGGAAAATGAATTCGAATGGATTAAATTACATCCATAGGTACGTGTTTCTAAACCTGTGGCTGCCGTTTTACTGTCTATTTATTTAAGCGTAGGTACCTAGTTCACAGATGACAGAGTTCGCTGATCGCCGCTACCTTTGCCTACGCGCCGACTTTTTAAATAAATACGCAATCGTTAAATAGGTACACAAATAAAATAAGATAAGCGAATTTAGACTTTATTTCATAACCGTTAACGGGGAAAAATAGAAATTTCACCAAACTAGGTTAGTAGGTCCGCAGTTTACTAAAAATATTCTGAGAAATCTATTGTCTCCTGTCCGACCGGGCTGTACAAGGGTTCAAGGTTCACAACCGAATTACGCGGTTAAAGTTATTTAAATAAGGTCTTAATTCGGTTCAATATTTTCATAGTAAGGGACACCTCCAACTAATAATGAACTCTATGCAACTCACTAAACGATTCATTTTTCTGTTTGAATTGCCTGCCTTTGTAGAAGCCGCCGCAAGCATTGTCGCAAAAAAATGTTTTAGGCAGCATTTAGTATTATGGTAGGTAGGTACTTGTATGTTTATTAAGTACCTATTAGCTCGATTGGTCGACACTCGATTCAAGGCCTTAAATGCAACTCCCAAGCGTACTCGTCGTGTCTAGTTGACGGGTAGTACACACGCTACACATCAAGCTATACATTTCCAGTATAAGCTGATCTCGCATTGTAAACGATTTTCGTACAGCAGGAGATCAGCGTAAACTGGAAATGTATAGCTTGATGTGTAGCTTTGTGTACTAGGTGATATCGTGATGTGAGAGGGGTGAGTTAAATGTCAATTAATTTCTCTCGTTTACGAGGAGATTGTAAATCCCGTGCTTCCGATACAATGAGAGATGATGGAGGTAAATGAACTTACACCAACCAACGATTGAGGTTTGTGTAGGTACTTACTTGCAGCTGGTTTTTCGTCCGACGTCTATTGACCCACCGCGAGTAGGTACCTACGCAATCAACTGATTCGCACACGCACAGCTGTGCCGCGCTACGTCATCACCGAGCGGATCGCGTACGATCTTGCGTTTATGAATGAAATAGTGAAAGTGCTACTAAAATTTTACTCGAATGACAGAAAAAAAGTGATAAATTTCTAACTTCTTTATTAGACGTCTTAAAAATATAATAACAATGCCAATAGTAACTATTACTCATTTGGAGTTACTGTGTTTCGGCTCCAGAACGATCTAAAATTAACCGTGTATAACTGAAATCTTTGAATTAAATTTTTAAAATTTATTTTGTTATTTCATGAACTAAAACCAACATTTTCCGACTGATTTTTGCCTAAGCTATCATAATAATACATTTTTATATGTCTAAGTAGTAAAATACCTACCGTATTATCTTCCATCTGCTTCGTCAAAATATTGTTCGATGTAGTTTAAAAAAGCAGACTTATACTTCGGAAACACTGGTCGAACAATTAAAAAAAACGACTGCATAGAAAGCTAACACTATTAACGATACCTACCTACCATAAATCCAAATGGTAACATTCCTACCACAGGCTTCTAGTTGTACCTAGCGTTACCCCGCATTGCCAGACCTACGGATTTACGGGTTTATCCAGATCTACGGATTTTGGAAATCGGATATACGTATTTTTGATAGAAAATCAATAGGTAAAACAGGCAAAATCAAGTTGTTGTCTTTGCATGTTTGCTATTCAAACCTAGATGGCGTTACTGACGCTAGAGATTAAGAATTTCTATGGAGATGTTCCTCTAGCCGCTCTAATTTTGCTATATTATGCTAGATGGCGCTACTAAGACTTTTAACACAATTAAAAATGAGATTTCTTCCCCTCTATTTGTATTAATTTGATTGATAAAACTAATAAATATTTATCTAACATTGCATTCTAGGTATATGACTCAGAACACCACGTCAGTTAATATTATCACAACTTTTATTTGAAATTCTTTTAGCTTTTTTGATTCGTGGGAATCAACCACCAACGGAAAGCGATTTTAGTAATCAGTATCATTACTTTTTGAAATAACACAGACATAGTAAGTGGTAACTTAAATGAGAATGACGTGTTAATATTAAGTATTCATTAGTACCGTTTCACGCCAATAGATGTCGCTAAGTGTTTCAACATTACGTAAATAAATTCTTCTTGAACACTTTAAATTATTTAGATAGGTTGACCGAAGCGATTGCGATGAAACAAAGACTAATTTAAACTCTGAGTTATAAACAATATTTGAGTATGAAAGATAACCATATTAGTTTCGTTCTTTTGACGTGATACTTGATCTATTCAACATAGAAACGGAAAAACCGAGCTACAGACAAAAATTTTGATAAGGGTTAAAATGTCATCTGTTGATTATCCCTTACCACCCCAAGCAATTATTTTCGAAATATTTTAAATGTACAGAAAAAGTTCCTTTACAGATTTATTATATGTATAGATATAGATTGGGCGAAACAGAATTAATCGAAATTATGTTCTATGATTGTTATGAAAGTAATTAATAAATCAAACAAAATTATTTTCGGGGCTAAAGTGAAATAAATAAGGGGCGAACAAGGCATTTCGAATTCAGGGCAAATTTTGTGAGGCGAATGCTGAAAAAATCCTCTAAATAAGTTCATATTTTACAAATAAATGAGCCAGCGATACTTCCTTGAAACATCAGCTGTGTCATATTTTGTATCGGCAGGTGTATGTACCCGGTAGCTAACGAAAAATCGATAGCCACTTCCAGACTATGACTTGATGTCTCCATAATGTATTGAAAAACTTTTATCGTGACACTACCGATATTTTTCTCAGAAGTTTTATAGGTAAGGAGCTACGGAAGTTTATAAGGAAAATTGTCTTTTGCTCGACTCTTATGTCTAACAGCGGGCTTAGCATGCCGTTTTGTATTTCTACGAAGAATAGACAGTGCTTTTTCAATACAAAGTGACATTTCGTTCCTACATTTTTGTTATCGCACCGTACATATCCTTCTACAATCTGTCATTTAGTCTTTCGTTTCTAACGATATTTGTCTAGGTCCTTATAAATGTAGACTATTTCAGAAGAATATTTCTTCCCAAACTGTCAAAATCACACTGAGAACAAAACTTTCTACTCGACGGCCACAAAGTATATACGATTATCTACAAAATCATGATTCGTTTAGAACGCATAACTGTGATAATGAATAGAAAAACATAGCTATCTTATCCTATTGTGCATCATTTATTTAATAGTCATGTCTATTCTTCCGTCGACAAATCGGTGCTCGTGCTAAGCCTGCTGATAGTTAGTGATTTAAACGCACTCTGTGTTTCGTTGCCTGTAATGTAGCTTAGCGTAGCTTTAGATAATTGACCAACGAAAATAAATTAAGAATCCTACTATATCCGTACTATTATTATAAACTCGAAAGATTGTATGTATGGATGTTTGTTACTCTTTTCCGACTTCCACGCGGGCGAAGCCGCTGGCAAAGCTAGTGTTTCATAAACTGATGATGATGATGACCCTGTAACACAGGTTTTCCTAGCATAGCGGACATTGGTCATTTGTTCTGTACCACGCTAATTGCACGTTTAAATTAAGTGTCACCAGTACCTGTGATGAGATGAAAAAAGCAATAAGATTGTGTTAAAATTATGTAATAAGTTGTAGTAAGTGTAAGTTGTCATGCCCAAACAGCGCTACATCTCCAGATAAATTTAAATGTATTATAATATGTACAGGTATATAAAAAGAAAATAATCATAAAGCATCAAAAAATACGTCCGCATCGTTATCAATGGGAAAAGTGCCCAAAAGGCTGGCAGCATAAATTATAAATTATATTTCGCGAATCCAGGTACAACATAGGAATGTGATCGGACATACTTAGTGTCAGATATGTATACCTCTACTGTCGTTGGCACAGAATTGGGTACCGGTAAACGAGAGAAATAACTCCTTTTACTTCTGCACAGTTTATTTTTTCAGGGTATTTTACTAATATCACTGTACTAATTTAGACGCTTTTTTTTAGGGTGGAAAATCATCACTTTACTTTTCCCGCTCTGGGTGGAGCAAGAGGGCGTGTTAGACTTTTACTGACTAAAACCCACCCGTGTTCCCTCAGTTGCCTGTGTGCCAGGGGCCGCGGTATCTCTTTCGAACAACCCGCACCCTGGCAGGCATCGGCCCTTGCGAGCCCCACCAGTTGGTGCTGACATGTCTTTGGGGCGCGCGTGGAACACAACGCGCCATCGACCCGGGCTTGGTCCTTACCGGACAGTGAGCTACCCATTACTCGCCGTCCGCAAGTCCACGCTTATGGAGGCCAGGAACCATCCTGGGATTCCCGACGCCCAGGGCGCCTCTTGCGGAGTCTAGGGCCGTGAGCACTGGGTTGTGCGTTCTTCACGTCGCCATGAGATCCTGCCGGAGCTCTGTCCACTGTGCCGCGATTTGCCGCGGCAGCGGAGTTATTCCCCGGCGTTTGGCCTCCACGCGTCACTCCCAAGTGTGCGCGAGGACCTATGCCTCTAGATCCCATGACAGCAATCGGGCAAGGAGGCCCACCGCTTCACCGGAGATCGTGCGGTATTCTCGGACCATACATATAGCCATGACCCTATGGGACGACTTCAACTGGTGGATTGGTTGGCGCCAAAATGGAGGCGCCCACACCGGCGCCCCGTATAGGGGAGGAGGCATGTGTCTCCCCTAGATTGGGCAGGACCCGCTTCAAGGCAGCCCCAGCCCGTTCCAGTCTGGCAGCCATGCGTCGGAAATGCTCCGCGAAGTTCCACCGGCTGTCAAGGACGAGTCGGTATTTCATCGTCGACTCGACGCCAATGTGAGTTCCCTGCCTTTTCCTGGGAACCCATCGGTGGCGCATTCCGAGGACCATGAAAACACATGGCCTCGGACTTGTGCAAGGCCACTTCGAGTCCCAATTGCCGGATGCTATCGACGATTTTCGCAAGCCCGTGTGTCATTAAGTCGGCCACTGCCTGGTATGACCTCCCTTGCGCCAGGACCACCGTGTCGTAGCAAACTACACTCACGCCGCTAGGAAGGTCGGCGCGCAGCACCTACTCGTACCTGATATCCCACAGATGCGGCTCCAGAACTGATCCTTGTGGAACACCGCACGATATCTCACGCCGGTTCCACTCTCGCATCCGGTGATACCGGAGTGCCTCCGTGATGCAACTACAGGGCAGGGTGTTGAAGGCATTGGCTATGTCTAGAGACACCGTCAAGGCGACCCTACCCCGGGCCACAGCATCCCCCGTCGTAAGGGCTCGCACGCGCATGATGGCATCTAGCGTGAAGTGCCCCTGCGAATAATAAATACTCTGAACTTGAAAACGAAACACAGAGCAGTCCCAGGCCAGTATGTTTCAGGACCACGTCTAAACGATCACTGTTGTTCCATGCGTCCGTATCGGACACCATACTCAACGAACGAAGTCGCGAGCAGAAGCTAGTATTATACATAGCTGAAGAGTTTGTTTGTTTGGTTTATTGAACGCGCTAATCTAAGGAACTGATTGAAATTGAAAAAAAAAATTGTAGTATTGGATAATCCGTTTATCGACGAAGGCTTTAGGCTGTATAGCATCATGCTAGGACCATTAGGAGCCAATCAAAAAAATACAAGTCACATATACAAAGTACTTGCACGGGCAGGCGATTAGATGCAACGGGGTGGGTTGGAGGGCAAGGAATGTGATGCGGACGTAGTCGCGGGGAGAAGCTAGTATAAAAAATATACTTACAAAAAGTAAAACATCAAGGTAAACCATTTCATATTGTAAAAACGAATAAAACAAACAAATAAAATAAAACGATAACCTAAAATCTCTACGTACTTTCCAAAAATAAACCATATTATCCACAGACGCGTTTTATACTGGAAATATTTAATAAGATCAATATTGATAGGAGCTACAATCAACGTAAACAGCCATTTATATGAAGCGATTATCGATAAATCTATTCATAAAATATTCTACCAACTTTATTATTTACCCATAAACGTAGGTTTATGGGTACTTATCACTCATAGATGTTAATAATAAATGACGTTTTGAGAATCTTTTGAAAGCCGAGAAAAATAAAGAAATAATGTGTTTTGACTCAGATCGTGAGGTTGTCGACATGAGCTATGAAAAAATCATGATAATTGTAACTGTAGTCGTTATTGCTAAGCCTCCGCTATCTGTCCATTCGTCTGTCTATCAGAGGGATGTATGCCATGAACCGTAATAGTTAGACAGTTGAAATTTCACAGAGTGTGTTGTTAATGGCGGTGCAACAACAAATAATAAATATAAAATAAAGTTAAAAATTAAAGGGCGTCCCCCATACTTAGAAGAAACGTGTATTATTGTTTATTATTTAACAACATTAAGCTGGATAGTTTGTTTGCTTATTTGAACTCGTTTATCTCTGGAATTACCAGTCAGATTTAGAAAAATATTTATGTATATGATAGCCATATTTATAAGGAAGGCTAAAGGCTACTTAATATCACGCTAAAACCCTTAGGAGCTGAGAAAAAACAAAAAAGAAAACAAACAGATCTCTAATATTGGTCGGTATTATTTGAACAATAACAGTTTACAATTAAAGTATGACAAAAAAAATGGTACTTAAACGTAAAACATGCAACCCCCCATCAATGTTCGTAAAATAATGGTTCAGAAATAGTTACATAGGTTCGTTAATTTAAACCGCGAAACAGTGAAGAAAAACGTGAACAAACCAAAAATTTGAAATCGTGTGACATCTACCAAAGTCAAAGCATTTATTTCAAATAGGCGCTTCTTTGGAACGTCAACAATTGCATTAAAATATAATTGATTCTAGTTGCCACTTCTAAAATGTAGCTTCGTATGGAGAAGAATGGACAAGAAATTCCACGTTACCGTTTTGAAATGTTTTAACTACACTATTTAACATGCATTCATTATATAATTATGTATGAAAACGATGCACCCAGAACAAAATGACCATACCATAATAGGTAAAAAGAATCAAATTGAAGCAATTACAGATAAATTAATTTTATGATAGATACACGGTGCTCATATATTTACAAACATTGTAAAAGTAAGTATACGATTTTCCTAGAATATTAACAAGTCAGGGTGTGAGTTAAAATAATCACTGAGGGTAAATCAATGTAAATTCAATTAGCAACCAGTTTGATTTTGTCTAGACTCTAGATTGTCCTATGGAGCAGGACCAGCATTTTTCCAAGCATTCTTATCTTGGATAGGTACAGTCCTCTGAAACCAAAACAAACCGCCATGGGTCGCATGGTGGATAATCACCCACTCCCTCATTGAAAGAAGGCTTGTGTCTCAGAAATGGGGACACAAGCCCTATTTCCTATTTTAAAGATTCAATAGCCATCGCATTGAACTTAAAGATTGTAAGCGCAAAACTATTCAGTTTGATGAAATGGGTACTATCCGGGTCGTTAGCCAACAACGTGGACTTGCACGTAAAGAAACTTAGGCATAGGCAATAATAGGCATGATAGAGAATGCTGGACCTCCTAATGGACACGGCGCAATGTGGCGTGTGCGGCGGACATGCGGGCATTTTATTTTTAACTTAAAACTAGACTCAGTATGTAAATGAAATTTTGTATAATATTTATACCTTTAGTCCGTATCTACATATTTATATTATTTAATACATAATAAACTTACCAAAAATAATAATAAAAAATGCTGTTTCAGAATAAATAATTGTGTAATTTAAATTATTTTCCGAGTCTGTCACGTGACTTACAAACGTTACAGGAACATTTTCTGTATCGGAGATAAGGTTTGTAAGCATCTTATAACAGTGTGATAGTTATTCTATTGTGTCGAAAACGATAGGATAGTAGAGGATCTGGTGAGGGTGTCAATGCCTGAATTAAATCCATGCAAGCAAAATAAATGGAGCAACACTTTAAAAGATAAAGTGTATGTAGCCCCGTTATGCATACTTATAGAAAATTTAATGGAGTTAGAACAACGTATTTCAAATAGGTACATTGATCGGAATGATGAGTTCAGTAAAAAAAAACTGCATTGCTATTCTGTAACGATCTCACCGCGTGAAGTGAGCGTAGAGGGAGCTGTCAGTGTCATTCCACCTGGGGCCTAAGTCTACTAATTTATAAACGTTACAATGGTCTCTCAATGGTGTGTTTTTGACAGTTTTTGTATGGCAAATCTGTCAAAAACTTACCATTGAGAGACCATTGTGACTTTTATAAATTAGTAGACTTAGGCCCCTGATGTTTGGTCAATCCTATCAGTGGGATGACACTGACAGCTCACTCCACGTTCACTTCACGCGGTGAGATGTTACAGAATCAAAATACTGGATTGTTTGACTTAGCCAATATTATGGTCAAGGCGGTTCTACATCATCTTCGGAATAAATCGAATTAAAAATTACTAAAACATAAAAAAAGTTTATTACAATAAGTTAAAAACATTACACTTCTTTTTTTTGACAGTCGTGTAAAAAACGCTGCTAATGAAGTTAATTTCGTTTATTTTCATTTTAATTTATTTATTTCTAATGTTCTACTTTTTACACATGAGAATTGCAAAACTTACATTTACATCCAGGCGCTGATATTTATTTTCTAGGTATATCCGAAAACGATCAAAATTTAATCACCATTTTCACGTCATTGGTCAGGCTTAATAAGGACTACACATTCATACCTATCACAGCCTGCTCCAACCTGTCCATTTTTTAGGGTTCCGTACCTCTAAAGGAAAAAACGGAACCCTTATAAGATCACTTTGTTGTCCGTCCGTCCGTCCGTCCGTCCGTCCGTCTGTCAAGACCGTTTTTCTCAGGAACGCGTGGAGGTATCAAACTGAAATTTCTATATGATACTTAGTTCTACTGTCCCTGGAAGCTGTAGAAAAATCAACCTTCTAAGTCAACGCAATCAAAAGATACAGCCATTTAGGCCGCAAAATTCCGCAAATTTTCGAAACTCGCACGGGAATCAAAACCTACTACTAGGAAGGAAGGGTACTTCCCGTGAACTTAGAATCTTGAAATTTTGTACGAAGTCACGTCTTATAGTACAGATATAGGAAAAATTACGAAAACCGTAAATTTTTAGTTTCGTCATATAAAAAAAATATTTTTGACAATTTTGAACTTTTACTTATATACCCACAGGTTTGTACGGAACCCTCGGTGCGCGAGTCCAACTCGCACTTGACCGGTTTTTTTTAGATCAAATAGTTTTTTTTCCAAAAATACCTTCTCCGCTAAAAATATTTGTTCGTTAATCGTCCGGTTTATGATAAGATAATTAAAGTATATTTAAAAGGATTCATTCATGTATCTAGGAAAAAATAACCGCATCCAAACAACTGCTAAAAACCGTTATTTGAAGTCGATAATTGAACGTGTGTTTTAAGCGTAATTCGCAACGCGCAGTGCTCAAGTTAAATATAAAAAAAAAACAAACGTCAACTTTTTCAAAAATATTTAAAACAAAATGGACGTACTATTGGAATATATACGATTTATTGATACTTTACTGAGACCGTACGTCCTACCTGTTGTATGGCGTCGTTCCACGGTGCGGCGCTTGAGTGAAAGGTGCCTCTCTCTTGAGCTTTGACAGCTACGTACCGGTAGCTTGGACTCTGTTCCTGGTTCATCATCATCATCATTTCAGCCAAAAGACATCCGCTGCTGGACATAGGGTAAACATTGACTCTTCGACCGGTGCTGTGTTTTTCGCATGCAACACGGGTGCTTGGTTGTTTTTATATATAATAGGTCTTTACCTATGAAATTGCCGTTTTGTATGAAAAAATTTAAACGAATTTTTTTCATGAATTTTTTATTTGTATTAATCGAAGTAATCACCCATGCAATCAATGCATCTTTGCCATCGCAGTGGCAGTTTATTGATGCCCTTCTTAAAGAAATCAGCTGGACGGGAGGCAACAAATTCTTCAAAGGCATTTTGTACTGCCTCTCGGGTATTAAATTTTTTTCCCGCCAAGAAGTTATCCAAATTCTGGAAAAAGTAGTAGTCTGTAGGCGCAAGGTCTGGTGAGTAGGGCGGATGACGGAGAGCTTCCAACCCCAGTTCTTGCAACTTGGAGACCGTCTGCTGTGCAGTATGAGGTCGCGCGTTGTCGTGCAGGAGCAGCGGAGACGAGCGATTGACCAATGCTGGTTGGAGATGCGCCAGCTTCTCCATCATTGTGTTCAGTTCTTCACAGTACACATCTGCAGTAATGCTCACCCCGTTTGGTAAGAAGCTGTGATGAATCACACCGGCGCTAGACCACCAAACAGTGACCATCACTTTTCTAGGGGTAAGTTTTCGTTTAGGGCATTGTTTAGGTGCTGAACCAGGATCCAACCAACTTGCTGAGCGCTTACGGTTATCAAACAGAATCCATTTTTCATCGCAGGTAACAATGCGGTTCAAAATTCCTTCATTTGTGTGTCTGTTGAGCAGTGCAAGGCACGTCTCGACGCGTACTTCGCGCTGGCGATCATTGAGTTCGTGGGGCACCCATTTGTCAAGCTTTTTTACCTTGCCAATTTGACGCAAATGGACCAATATTGTTTTGACGCTAACGTCGAAAGCTGCTGCTAATTCAGCCGTAGATTGTGTATCATCAGCTTCCACAATCGCCTTTAATTCGTCATTGTCGACCAAAGTCTTCGGACGACCGCGAGGTTCATTTTTCAGGTCGAAATTTCCAGAACGGAAGCGAGCAAACCAATAACAGGTGGTGCGTTGGTTTGTAGTGTTAGCTCCGTAAACGTCGTTGATGTTGCGTGCCGCTTGTGCCGCGTTGCTGCCACGACGGCAATTTCATAGGTAAAGACCTAAATATTTTTAATTACTTTTCAACATCACTAAAATCATACGATAAACAAAATTACATGATGAAATGAAATGGTGATGGTTTCACTTTAATTTATTTCTATTTATTATTAATTTTGCAGACTTTATCTAAGAGCCCCATGAGCATCTCTTTACGTGCATTGTAATTTGGAAAAGAAAAAAAAAAGAAGTAACTTTTACCAGTTCGACATCATTAATGTGAATCTTGTCGACATTTTTTCCACATAAACTTCGGGAGTATATTACTCCACTGTCCAACAATGTACATCAAAAAATAAACATGATTTAGTTTTGTCCCATTATTAATATTGTCTGTACGGTAACAGAATACTAAAACAAAAGCCATTAAAAAGTTAGGAGCCAGCAAAGATACGTTTTTTTTGCTATTTTAACCTAACTTTTTTAACGTGTTTAAGTAAAACAAAAGGAGTGTAAAATGTCCAAAACCAAGTCAGTACAGACGAAGCTTAAATATCGAAAAGTTCAATAAACCTTATTGGTCACTAATTTATACAGTGTTTTTTTATAAAACCCGATCTTCCAAAGGACTTTTCTTAATTTTTGAACCGACGAAAAAACGGAGGAGGTTACTCAATTCGACGCATATTTTTTTTTTTAATGTATGACCACGCATAACTTTTTCCAGAGTAGTCCAATTTTGATAATTATTTGTTGGAAAGGGTATACCCCGAAGTTGGTCCCATAAACATTTTGAAGAAAAATTCCAACCCTAAGGGTAAGAAAACAGGGGATGATTGATTGTTAACTCACATATTTTAATACTGAGTTGTGTATTACAAAAAAAGTAATCAAAAATTAAGCATGTAGTAATTAGTAGATTATAGCCACAAAAAATTATAAAATAAAAACTTAAAAAAAAAAATTAAACCGCCGAAAAACCGAAAAGTAAAAAATAATAAACCTGCTTTGTTCAACCCCAATAACTAAGTTCGGAAGTCGGTGACTTTGGATATGTATTCAATTATATATCACCGCCGGGTTTATTATTTTTTACTTTTCGGTTTTTCGGCGGTTTAATTTTTTTATTAAAAAGTTTTAACGCACCTGTTTTACTATGAATCATCCTGCATCTCACTCTTTAACATTGTAAGTGTGGACTAGCGTCTGTCTATCACTCATACTATCTCTATCGGACACGATGCCTGGAGTCTGCTATTTTTATAAATTCGTGATTCCAACACGATCCCATCGTCATTTTGCTAAAAGTTCGTAATCTGCTAAATTCATAATGGTCGATCAGTGGTCGGTCAATGGTCTCGTAATAGAATTGTATTATAATGGCATTGTCGTATTGCCATTATTATAAAACCCGTTAGTAGAAATGATTTTCGAAAAACTACTACTAAATTTGAACATTTTATTAATGCCAAATTACATTTATACATATATACTTTTACATTTTATTTATTAGTGTTTTAAGCAATCTGATGTAGTAGGAAGTTCGTAAATAGTAAAAAACTCACAACTCAATAATATTTTATCTGTTTAGCTGTCAAAGTCAAATGTGATATTACTGCTTACTGACGTTTATCTGTTTTTATTTCTAACGGCCGGTGTTTTCTTAGATATTTATTTACATTTGAGTGTTTTAATTAGATTTTTGTTTAAAACAAAAGAGTTTGTGTGGAACTGTTAAAATTTTAGCAGATTACCGCGTAAGTCAGCCATTCTTTTGTGTACGAGATTATCAATAAATACAATTTCTTTCAATGGAGTGTCAGTGGCTGACCATTGGAAAGTCATAATGACGCTATTATATTAGTAGATTACCAAACTTGTCAAAATCACCAATTATGAAATCAATGATAGACTATTCTGACGCTATTGTAATAGCAGACTTGAGGCCCTGGTGCCACAACGTGCTTTGTAGCCAGGCCCACCAGTGAGTTCGAGCCCACGACTAGATTCCAGGCTTTAATAATTAAAATAGAAATTCTATAAATGACAAGCTTCTTCTTTAATTTGTTTTAATAAATATTTATTTTACAACCATAAACAATGAGGTCCCATTGTTTAAATTAATCATGAATGGTTATATCATGGCGGCTCAATCAAATGATTCATCCAGCTGCATTTGTTTTGTTTGTGAGAATATTATTGCTACAGGAGTATCATTTATGAAAAAAATATGTTCTAACGCTTAATATTATCATTATTATTTAGAGCAGCGGTGGCCCAGTGGTAACGGCCCCCACTTATGAGTTGTATAGGTCGTGGGTCCGAACCCAGGCAGGCGCTTTACTTTGTCGTGTAAATAATTTCATCACCACTGCCCTCAAAACGGTGATATTCACCACCCCCACTGGGCACCAGTGGTGGATTATGGCCCACTCCCTCTCACAGAGAGGAGGCCTGTGTCCCAGCAGTGGGAATGTTAAAGGCTGATTATTCTTAATATTATCTAGGTACTGAATATTCATGAGTTATTTGTCACGAAATAATTGTGATTATGTAACTTAAAAATGCGTAATATACCAAATCAATAAAAATAATAAGTCAATTCTCATGCAGTCTGATCAGAAGATCATACGATTATCCACAAATGAAATTCTAGAGTGAACATAATTACAAAATACCCCGAAATTATAATTGAAATTTCAAAATATTCCAATATTGAGTTATGTATGAGGAATGATGTATGTCTCGATTAAGAAATATTAGAAAATATAATTTGAGTACATGCAGTTATGGTAAGGTTTTCCAACGAAATTCTCGCTAGCAATTTTCTGTGTGTACGAGAGAACACTGATCGTTTTGTTTCATCCTTCTCTCTTAATTATTATCTTGGTAGTCACCCCCGTTCTAGCCATATCACCTATCCCACAGTCCATCCATCGTTTCTCTAGTCTTCCCCTTCTACAACAGGCACACAATACCACACAAAGTACATACAATTCCCAAAAACACTCAATTTAAAACAGTTCAAAGAAACAATTCAAAAGAATATTCCTACGTAATCTCGACAAATGGAGCGCCGAACAAAAGCAAGCTCAGCAAATCGCTCGACAAAGGTGCAGACTTAATTTTTAAATCAACGGGCGGAGGAAGCACGTATTGCCACCGCACTGCACTTTTTTAGTCTGTGACTCAAGTAAAATTATATTGCCAAGACTTTTGCGCTGCGACTGTTTACTCAAAGCAGATGGTACGAGGTATGTCTTTGGAATTACTGGTCTGGTCTGTTTTTGATTGTTTTAGAGTGGATTCTGGTTTAGAAAATTTCGTTTGGCGCAGTGTTTTACTCGTAGACATTAAGTAAAGCTTTTTGCTAGTGATTGACAAAAGAAGTTACATTTGGTTATTAGTGACAATGAGTTTGACCTTCTTCTTGTGTTTGTGCAAAGTGTAAGCTACCTTTAAACTGCACAAAAACTGACTATGAAGTTCACTGTTGCCACAAACGATCAACCGAGCCTTTAAACGCTGGCATTGTAAAAAAAACCCATTTGGAAATAAATTAAAATAAATAAATCTCTTTATTTGTATAGAATGCAGGTGTTACAATAATGGTGTTAGTTTCAGATATGTATATATTCCCAGTACATTCTGCCTGTTGGCATACAAAACTATTGTGGTTAACTTACAAATAAATAATTTAGAAACTAGGTACTTAATTTCAAAAAGAGATCATGAATCAGCTAAGTTACATAATAAATGAAATAATCTGAACCAAATATTAAAAAATCATTTATGAAATCGGTAACAGAGTAATAACATTCCTCTGTCAGCAACGACGACAGGAGTTTCTTGAATTTTATTAAGGGCTGACCCTTAATACAATTTGGCAATTTGTTAAATAAAATAGGTGCCATATTATGATTGTTTTTTTTTAAGCAAAGCGGTATCTACCAGTACACAATAGACTCTGATATTTTGATCCCATGGCAGCAGTTCGCATCCTCGTATCATTAAATGCAGGAAATTGATGCTTGTTAGTTTTAACGAATATAGCTACTTCGAGAATGTATATACTGGGAAAGTTAGGATGTTTTAGAAAAAGGAATGCAACTATCTGTAACCTTGAGATTAAAAATTGATCTCATGCACCGTTTTTGGGCTTTAAAATTTAACCCCAATAACTGAGTTCGGAAGTCGGTGACATTGGATATGTATTTAATTATATGTCACCGCCTTCCGAACTTAGTTATTGGGGTTGGACAAAGCTAGTTTATTATTTTTTACTTTTCGGTTTTTCGGCGGTTTAATTTTTTTACTAAAAAGTTTTTTGTAATTGTAAGGGAGTATATATTTATAGTTTAAATATAGACTCCCTTTCAGAACAATTACCCCAGAATACTCACCAAACCTTAGAACAGAGACCACCAAACCGTGGTATGCAACTATGGACAGATTGTACAGAGCATACGCAGACGTGCTTAATCTTTTGCAAACTTCTTCAGACTGCGGTTTCCAAGTTAATTGACTGTCAATTAATAAACCCAAGAATTTAGCCACGGTAACGCTATCGATAGTTTGTTCTTTTTAATTATTTTTTTCGGTTTAAAGGAAGATAGAATGATCATCCATAGTGGCATAGGTATGCGAATTTTAGTTTGAATTAATACATACCGCGATAGATCGATGTCGGTCGACCGTCCACTCAAAATGCTCTAAACATCAGTCACTTAGACGCAATCTAGTTGCACCCTAAAAGCGTACACCTGCCAACAGTAACTGGCAGTAGCTTGCATGCCCTTGCATCACCAATCAGAACTAGTTATGGCATACTGACATGCAACCAAGTCCAAACTACACACACACGCGTACACTTTTGTGTAAGTTACTGTCATGGTACAATTTCTATACAAACTTCGTGAATAATTTTCTACTAAAGTCGGGTCGCGCTTCTTAAAAGTGCTAACCCTAACAATATTCACATCGAATGGAAAACTTTCATCACAGTTGCTACACAGCCGCTCCAATCATGCATCGATAAGGTGTTAGATTGGCAAAGACACCGTTGTATTCTGTCTCTTCAATCAGCCATCTTTGTTTATAATAGACCCCCCTTGATCGGTCAATCACTTATCATTGTTTCTTGTCTCAATCTTGGGAACATTTTCCATTAATTAATTGTTCAACTTAATCTATGAGATGCGGTGTGTTAGCTCCTCGTCTGTCTATTGTAGTGATCTTAGTAATTTGTTTTATTAATAAGTCATAATTATTCCAATTTGACAATTATTATGGAATTATGTGCAGAACATATCTGTGATTTTTTTTATCGTTTTAGCGGTTACTTGTTTTAGTTATTTGTAATTTTGTTTCAAATTGACCGTTCAACCAAGGAATGCACACTAAATAAAATAAAATTAACTACTAATGCCAAACAAATTAGGATTGAATTGTACTGTTTGTTTTTTTTACCTTGTTATTTAAATAAAATAAATGTGCATAATATTTAATTTTAGTTGGTTATTAAAAATAAACAAGCCATGCCATACAATTTGACCTCGTGGGTTTTTTTTTTTTTTTTTAATAAATAAATCATTTATTTTGGCCAAAACTTTTACATAATTTATAAACCTGCCAAACTGCGTGACAGTTTGTCGGCAGACTAACTAGGGTATTGCACTTTTCTAAGAAACACCAAGTCTTTCTTTTATAATCGACGAAAAATGTCTACGCCAGGGTGTCTACTAGAATCATGTGCTGAATTCATGGTTAAAGTTTGCGCGTCGATTTTACTATACCTACTACTTTGTATTTAATTTGTAATAGTAATTACATTTATTTCCAAACTTCAATAAACGTTACATCAATGAGGTCTCGACCACTGAACTAGGACGTTCTGTATGACTGGGTTCGTGGTTTCTCCAAATCAAATCTACATCGTCCCGTATGTGTCGCCGGGCGTAAAATAATAGCACCATCCCACTTCTTCCCGTGGGTGTCGTAAAAGGCGACTAAGGGACTTACCAGAGAATGGGCAGCAGCGTTCTCTATGCATTTTAATACCATACTGCGATCGCCAACTCGCCTGCCAAGCGTGGCGATTATAGCAAAAACCCCATCCTGGGGGAAGCCTATGTCCAGCAGTGGACGTCTTTTGGCTGAAATGATGAAGTACATCGTTTATATTAGGTCTTATAATGATAAAGTTAGTGCGCTGCATTCTACTCGCAAGGATACAAATACAAGAATAATGTTTTTTTTTTTTATTCTCCACGAGACAGGCTCGACCTAGTGTGGAGTTCAAAAGCAAAACGCTTCCTTTACGTCTTATTATTTTTCTTAATGTGAACTTAGTTATTATAATGTAGATCATAAGGAAAATGTAAACACTTTTTTTGGAAATAAACATTATCATTATCATTAAAATCTCTGTAGGTATCTATAATTAAAATGACAAACCGTATAATAGAAAGTTACAAGGATCAACATTAGAAGGTTTAGACTACTAGATAGAGATATACAATGCACTCATAGTTTAAAAAACAATTAAAAGATAAATGAAGTTGGCATGAAATAAAAATTAAAACATGCAAACATTAATTAATATATTTTTTTGTCAATAATTCTAAAATGCATTTAGTTTCCGATAAGAATAGGGGTAGCATGTGTGTGGTGAGATGTGTGATGGGTGTGTAGATGTAGGTGTGTGAATGTGTGGGTTGCCTAAGTCTGTCCACTAGATTAGATTACTAATAATGTGTCCAATGTCATCATAGCTATAGCTTTTCAGCCAAATTAAGATTTCCAGTTGTAATGTAGTTTTCAGTTTTAATAATAATATCCCAAACGTCTCACATAAGTACATACCCCAGTCCACATTGAAACCATCTCTCTGTCTTGGCTTTATCATTTTTAGTATTGACTTGACTCAATAAAACATACAAGCCCTAATGTCACAAAAACAGTATTCATTGAGCTACAAACAATCGCCGCTCCATGCTAGATGTGGTAACAATGTTCCCAAAAAGAAGAACTGGGTTGTTTCGTTTTTGCCATCATTTACAGATCCCATACAAAAAAATACACAAAAGAGAATATGCCCCAGAACCCTTTCATTCGCTGAGATAATAGCCTTTTTTTATCAGAAACAGTTACAGTTCGCTGAAGTTTTGGTTCCTGCTGCCTTTATTCTACTTTTTTAAGAATCTGTGCCACAGATTACTAAATAGTTACTACGTAATCTGTGCGAGATGCATCGAGAATTGTTTTCGAAATTCTACTTTGTATTTTTTTTAATTAATAATAAACTTTAATTTGCAATACCAATCATGAAATTAAAATTTCTTGAAGTTGCAAGCTAAATATCAATTTTGGGGTAACTTTGGCGCTGGAATAGGATTGAATGGATAAACCGGTGCAGAAAACAATGCTGTCAGCATTAATACATATTGCCAAATGAGTCGGGAATTTGATTCATCATTGTTCTTTTACCCGGATCTAGTTGATTCGTAATGTCTTTTTACAGCCAAACGTACTGTAACATAGACCCTTTCAAAAACTTTCACTGTTAGGAAGCTACACTATTCCCGGGTGACATAGGCTACATTTAATTCCCATATTCACACGGTAACGGGAACTACGCGGGTAAAACCGCGGAGCGCTGCTAGTACAATATATAAACATTCAAACATACGATCTTTCGCCCCGATTGGGTTCCCGCATTGTCGTTGCGGGGGGGCTCAGTAACCGTGGTCCCACACACGGTGAAGCCAAGAGGAACCCAAAGGTGGGGCCGCTCGTCAGGGCTTTTGCCTCAAAGCCGACGACGTAGCGGCCAAAAAGTAGGTTGCGGTGAGGTGCACCGCAACTGAGGTGGGCCGCGATGTCGAATGGGAGGCATCGCGGCTGAGGGTTACGGGCTGCGGTAGAGGAGGAGTGCCGGTGCTTCTGAGCAGCGCTCTTCCCTTCCGTGGCCTGGACGGGGCTGCCACCGTTTGATGGCAGATGCGGTGGGGCCGCAGGGGTAGAGGAGTGCCGGTACCTATAGCGTTGGCCGCTTTCCCTATCCCCTGAGGCCGAAAAGTGATAGGCGGCGGGGCCACTGTGTTGACCCGTCGCAGGGTGACCGAGGGGTCCGCAAGGGCCGATGCCTGCCAGGGGTGCGGGTTTTTCGAAAGAGATACCGCCGCCCCTAGCACACGGGAAACTGAGGGAACACGGGTGGGTTGTAGTCAGTAAAAGTCTGACACCAGCTGCTGTACCCAGCAGGAGAAGTCATTTGATGATTTCCCAACCAAAAAAAAAAAAAATACTTACAATCTTTCCCATTTTTAATGTTAGTACGATTGGTAGGATGACGAACAAATACCAATTGATTGATCCTGCCACTATGTGATATTTTATACAAAGGAGAGCTACAATTTTCAGTTAGGACGTGGCTTAACACTTTTTGCTTAATAGTTATTTGCAAATTTTTACCCGACTTCGGCGAAGCACAACAATAAAGTGAAGTTTTTATTTTTAAGTTTGCCTAATACCCAACAAAAAGATCCGTACGATACGTTGAAGTTGATAATAGACCTTCAAAAAGTCTAAAATTTGAAAACATTCGTATTATTGTGTACCTAACTCTTCGAGTGGACTGTTAACGCAGAAGTATTCAAATGGACAGCTCCACAGATATTGAATACTGAATCGCACACATTTCAAACGAATTTAACAATAGTTGGTTGCAGAACACTACATTTGTATTTTTATTTAAATTTGCACTAAGCAGGATACTGATCATAATAAGAACTTCTTTTCTATACCATCATAGAGCCTCCTTGTTTTTTAAGAAATGGGAAGTTATTATAAAGATGGTCTTTGTTTTGTTGAAAGCCTTTCGTTGGTCAAAGTTACCTTAGCCAATTGTGACAATTCTGCTAGAATAGTTGCGATAGTTGCGTTGTTGTTGTTGAATTTGCGCTTCTGTATTGGCATGCTAATTTTAGTCTCAATTGGTGAAAAAATCCTCTAATTCGCTTATTTACTATAGTTTTGAGGTGTTTTTGACATTGATTGTTGCTAAAATGAGACTTTGACCTGTACTTGCAAGCTTTTTAGTACACGCCTTTAGGGTACTTATTAAATACGTACTAACAATCCATAAAAACATTTACAAACTAGCACATCTATGTAACATTATATCTGTGCATCTGACAGAATGGGTAAATTAGTTTGTCAGGCGCAGTGGCCCGACAATCCTTTGTGTCATCAACAAAACAAAGTTATTCATATAAAAGTTGGTACACGCTATCTCGGGGCTGTTTTAAAAGTTACTGTTCTACATTCATTTGACCTATTTTGTTATGTTACCGCTGGATGAAAAGGATTTTCTGAAGAATTCTGGAAAATGAAAAATACCCTGTTCTGTTTTGTCGACAGGGTATATAGCAGTTCAAGCATCTATTATTGTTTAGGGCTTTGTTTGAATGAAGTCCTACTACAGTAACAGGATTGACACTATAGACAGTTATCTCAAGGTCACTTAAAGGGGAAGCCCCAGGTTAGCCAGCGAAATTTAAATTTTCTTACGTTTGTTTGCAATCAGCAGGTCAGTCTCAGGTATGGTTGGACAAATGTGATTCGCAACCGTACTACGTATGTGTTTATCCCAACTCAAAATCAAAATATTTAGTTCACATAAACCTGCATGGGCACTTATGAAACGTCAGAAGCTAGGTGCATGGTTTCAATTTGTCGCTTCTTATGGAGAAGAGCCGGCAAGAAATTCCATGGTTACTCTTTTAAAATAGTTGGCTGTTGCAATATTTTCATTATTTCATTACATGATTATTTAAAAATATAAGGTGACAAGATACAGAAAACAAATAAAATTGAAGAAATTAAGTGACACTGTGACACACTTCAAACCCAAACAACGAATTTAAAAGATAAAATGATTTATAACTAATATACAAAGTACGAGATTGCACCAATAGTCGAGGTTGCTCGAGATTGATATGTTTAGTGATTGTGAAACCAAAAATAAATTAGTGAAAACTAAGTTAGCGTCCGACCACTGTGGCTTATTGGCTAGCTTCCCCATGCTTACATAAAAAGCCGCATACATTTGAATGCTGGCCTTATACAGCTAGTTGTTGCGAAAGGTTTAAAAATAATAGAGCTCATAGGATTACACCATCTATGGTACAACACGAGAATCCGAATGAAATTTATGGAGTCCTGTTTGATGTGGTGCAAAAAGAATACCAATCTGCTTTCAAGACCAAAACCATTAACATTCATTGCACCTTCGTTGGCTTTAACCAATGGGCTAGTCCGGGTATTTATTTAAATTAGGTATTAAAATGAAGATCTTAATTTCTGGCCTATTTCTATCTTACCTACATTTAGTCAAATATTTGAAAAGTTAATCTCAAGCAGTTGCTAAGACATTTTAACTTAAATAGTCTTGACTTGAGCCTTGCCTTCATGAGCAATATGGGTTTACAAAAGGTCGTTCAACTACAGATGCGGGTGTTGCTCTGTTGAAACACATATTTAACGCATGGGAGGACTTGCAAAATGCTATTGGAGTTTTCTGTAATCTCTCCAAAGCCTTTGATTACTTGCACCAAGAGACACCTTCGCTTAAACTACATTATTACGGTGTCCATAACGAAGCTTTAAACGTTATAAATTCTTATTTACAAAACAGGTTCCAATGTGTAAAAATTATCGTGTAAAATCTTCCGGGCTACCAGTTCAGATAGGTTTGCCTCAAGACTCAACACCCTGCACTGGAGTTGCATCAGGGAGGCACTCTATTATCACCAGATGCCGACCTACCTCTGTCGTGTGGTCGAGGCATATTTGACGGACAGGGCCGTCATTTACCCCGGTCACCGAGGAGAGTAGTACCGGCGAGAGATGTCGTGCGATGTCCCACAGGGATCGGTCCTGGGGCTGCATCTGTGGGACATCGGGTACGACTGGGTGCTGCGCCGACCTCCCTAGCGGCGTCAGTGTAGTTTGCTACGCTGACGACACGCTGGTCCTGACGCAAGGGAGGTCGTACCAGGCGGCGGTCGACTTAGCGACACGGGGTTGCGACAATCGTCGATAGGATCCGCCCGCGGGAGGAAACGCCCGGGTATTTTCACTGCGAAGATAGCCCTGAGGACACGGTGGAGCATACGGTGAAGGTCTGCCCGGCTTGGGCGGAGTACCGCCGTGTCCTCGTGGAGGCGATCGGCGGCGGTGATCTCTCGCGTCCGGCCCTGGTATAGGCCATGGTACGGAGCTAGAGTGCATGGGTAGCCGTCACCTCCTTCTGCGAAGCAGTGATGCTCGCGAAGAGGGAGGCGGCGCACGTGAGGGAGAGGCAGTTTATGCGCCCTCACGGCCTTAGTCGCCACAGTAGATGCTCTGGGCGTCAGGAATCCCAGGCTGATTCCCGGCCACCGTAGGCGTGGACGGCGAGTTATGGGTAGCTCGCTGTCCGGTAAGGACCAAGCTCAGGTCGACGGCGTGTTGTGTTCCACGGTCGCTTCAAAGAGATGTCAGCACAAACTGATGGCGCCCGCAAGTACCGATGCCTGCCAGGGGTGCGGGTTGTTCGAAAGACACACCGCCGCCCCTGGCATACAGGCTACTGAGGGAACACGGGTGGGTTTTAGTCAGTAAAAGTCGGACACGCCCTCCTGCTCTACCCAGAGTGGGAGAAGTTATTTGATGATTTCCCACGCAAAAAAAAGGCTCAATACTCAGCCCATTTTTGTTTTTATTGTACATACGGGTATATCAATAACTAACTATTCTATTTAAAGGATATTTTTGATGTTGTACTGTTTGCTTACTTTTGAAGTAGACATGAATAGACAAGATTTGTGCACTCTCAATAGTTACGGATTGGTTTACGGCAAATAACCTAGTTCTCAATGCCAAGAAAAAGAAATCTGTTAAGCTTGCCTTACCGAATGTTAGAAATTCAGGTCCAAACATCGTCTGAGATAAAGAGGGGTGCTTGAAACCGTAGACTCGGCAGTTTTTCTGGGCATAACAGTAGATACCAAACTTCTGTGGGGATCAAGCCTAGCGAAGAGGTTCAGTTCAGCCGCCTACGCCGTCAGAAAAGTAAGACAATGCACTGACATAGATACAGTTCGGTTACTCTAGTTATTTTCACAGCGTTATGTCCTACGGTATTCTGCTGTGGAGCAAAGCCGCTGATATTCAAAATATTTTTTTCCTTAAAAAATGTGCTGTTTATGCAATTTACCAGCTAGATGCCAAAGTTTCCTTGAAGGACTTTTTTAATGATATTGGAAATCTCACGGTGGTGTCACAATTCATATTCGCTAATATCTTATACAGCGTGTAACGGAAAGGGTATGTACACATATCAAGGGCACGGCTTCTTTGAATGATATCATACGATATTGGAAGGGTTTTTTAATCCTATCTCTACATGTTCGGAAGTTATAAGAATTTTTACTATCTACATTGATACCAGAAACCGAACTTTTTAAATTTACATAAACATATCACTTAGAAGAGATGCATCGTGATATTGGCATGTAATATGGAAGTTATTGACCTAAGTAGTACGGTGACACATTTGTTATGACTTGAATTTAAGGAACGTATGAAACCGATTTTTTTTTTCAATTCTTCGAGTATTTTATTTTGTGCTAAAACTATGTATAGTGATTGTATACCAGCTGTCATCTTTAGTGCGTAATGATAGCAATAGAGTTTCTGTTACACCTTGTATATTAGGCAAAATGTACACGTATACACTAAAACAGTGATATTCACACCGAACACGCTAGAAATAGGAACAAACTGCGTGCTCTTTCACAGGCTTCTTCGTATGGTTCATAACTCATTTGTTGGGTTTCGTAATTATAATCTTTTAAAACAAGCTTCCCTCTTCTTTGCTAGATTTACCTTTTGTTGCGTTTAAAGCTTAAATAAAATCCATCCTTTGTTTAAAGGCTTACTATTTCATTAACAACTATTTAAATGACAAGAATAGTTGGTCGCTGTGGTTAACTCAAGGCAATGTTTATGTTCTTTCTCCAGAATTAGCGTACCTCTTGACATGTTATATGGGTTCAGATATTATATTTTTTTGTTGACTGGGTAAGTATTTTATTTTTATTACTATCTGTATTGTAATTAGTTATTGACATGATTTACCCACAACAATTGTTTTTATGATGAGTTGTACTGCTTTATGTGGTTAGCTAGCGACTTCGAAAATTTTATTGATTATTCTATTATTGCCTGAGCAACCGGTATCGTCATGCTCCCGTAGGTGTCACTGCTTGCGGTAACGTCGGGGGTCAGGTTACATCCTTCCCTTAAATATGGAGAGGGGTAATGGCTGAACTTTGCGTTATGCTCGTGAACGGGTGCTGCTTGTGGTGACTGGTCATCTTGCTGACCTTGATTTTGTTATTGTTACCTGTTTATTTATTTTACGTCGATGTTTCTAAGTTATCATTTGGAGCCTCGAGTTGTAACTCTGGTTGTAACAGCCATGTTAACATAATCCAGCATTTCATATGCATGCTATCACGGCCTTTATACCAAGAGATTTTTATTCAACGTGCTAGCGTTAAGTTTCCATTTTATTTGTTGGCATATTGACATGGCTAGCTGAAATGAAAAAATATTTAATTAATGTTCTGTGTCTCGTAATGTTTATTTCTTTGCCTATCTATGTATAGAATCAAGTCTCTCTACCTAAATCGACAGCTGTGCTGCTGGGGAGTTTTTTGCCCCACTTTTTCATCCCAGTTGAAGCACTTGGAAGCGGTGAGGGGTGGGCGTTTTGGGGGACTGTCTTATGTATTTTGACGTTAGAAAATTGCTGATTCTGACCCTAATTTGAATGAATGACTTTTGATTTTTTTGGTGATAAAAGAAAACAAATATATCTTACATCGGTGCAATTTGGGATTTAATAAGGAAGGCAATGTAGATGATGTTAAAACATAGTTATTGTAGAAGTTAGCACCTGCTTGGTTTAGAACTAACTTCTGGGTTGGTTGATATTTGGTTAATTTGGTATTATATTAGAATGGTTATGGTTTGGGTATTGGTTTACGTTCACTGACTTAATGATACGATAATGGTTTTAAAGGGTATATTGAACACTTCAATTTGGTTCCTTCCACTAATATTAAATGGTAAAGTTAAGCTAAATTAGCACTAAAATGGTTTGATTTGGTATGGTTTGAGTTACGCAATTGGTAGTCGGACACGAACTGACTAGTAATAGTTTCGATACATGCGTTTATGGAAATGCATGCAGGCAAAAGTTCTTAGCTGTTCGATCGTACATATTGTACCGAGAAGTTATATTTATTGGCATTTTCCTTCAATTCCTTAAACTAGTCTTGGGATCCCATCAGACGCGTTCTTGTAGAACAAAGTTGTTTATTCAAAATCAAAATGCATCCCACGTTACATTTCAACATAATCACCACTTATGACATCCAAAACACGCCTTGTCCATTACCCTATAGTTCCCTATTGTCCAACACCAGCAATGTTTTACGAAATAAATAACAATTTTAAATAATAGGTCTTTACCTATGAAATTGCCGTTTTGTATGAAAAAATTTAAACGATTTTTTTTCATGAATTTTTTATTTGTATTAATCGAAGTAATCACCCATGCAATCAATGCATCTTTGCCATCGCAGTGGCAGTTTATTGATGCCCTTCTTAAAGAAATCAGCTGGACGGGAGGCAACAAATTCTTCAAAGGCATTTTGTACTGCCTCTCGGGTATTAAATTTTTTTCCCGCCAAGAAGTTATCCAAATTCTGGAAAAAGTAGTAGTCTGTAGGCGCAAGGTCTGGTGAGTAGGGCGGATGACGGAGAGCTTCCAACCCCAGTTCTTGCAACTTGGAGACCGTCTGCTGTGCAGTATGAGGTCGCGCGTTGTCGTGCAGGAGCAGCGGAGACGAGCGATTGACCAATGCTGGTTGGAGATGCGCCAGCTTCTCCATCATTGTGTTCAGTTCTTCACAGTACACATCTGCAGTAATGCTCACCCCGTTTGGTAAGAAGCTGTGATGAATCACACCGGCGCTAGACCACCAAACAGTGACCATCACTTTTCTAGGGGTAAGTTTTCGTTTAGGGCATTGTTTAGGTGCTGAACCAGGATCCAACCAACTTGCTGAGCGCTTACGGTTATCAAACAGAATCCATTTTTCATCGCAGGTAACAATGCGGTTCAAAATTCCTTCATTTGTGTGTCTGTTGAGCAGTGCAAGGCACGTCTTGACGCGTACTTCGCGCTGGCGATCATTGAGTTCGTGGGGCACCCATTTGTCAAGCTTGTTTACCTTGCCAATTTGACGCAAATGGACCAATATTGTTTTGACGCTAACGTCGAAAGCTGCTGCTAATTCAGCCGTAGATTGTGTATCATCAGCTTCCACAATCGCCTTTAATTCGTCATTGTCGACCAAAGTCTTCGGACGACCGCGAGGTTCATTTTTCAGGTCGAAATTTCCAGAACGGAAGCGAGCAAACCAATAACAGGTGGTGCGTTGGTTTGGAGTGTTAGCTCCGTAAACGTCGTTGATGTTGCGTGCCGCTTGTGCCGCGTTGCTGCCACGACGGTACTCATATTCCATAATTACTCGAATTTTTAACGTATCCATGATGACGAAAAAGATTGAAATGCGATGAAAATGTAACACTAATCAATAAAGAAATGACTACTTTTAGAAAAAAAAAACCATGTTTTTAAAATAAAATTAATTTGAAATTAGAATTCTTAGCCAAACAAAAATTATTTTGATTTGAAATGGCCAGTACTGCAGAACGGCAATTTCATAGGTAAAGACCATATAAACTGGACTAACTCATAAATTTTCCTTTTAAGGAACAACAAACAAGTTTCCACTAGAAGTAAAAGTAATTTCCTGATAAAATTGTTCTAACCAAGATAGTGTGAAGTCGTGAGGTGTTCTCAGACTGATCTCGGAATTAAAGGAAAACATAAAATGTATCTAAAGTTTCCCGGTACGTTTAGGTATTGGATGAGGAAACTTGTTTTTGTTAATGCTGGAAACGTTAGAACGTCTACAGTCCGGCCGTCTAGAGAATGCTTTCTTGACAACCGTTTTTTTTTTTTGGTTTGGAAATCATCAAATGACTTCTGCTGAGTAGAGCAGGAAGGCGTGTCGGACTTTTACTGACTAAAACCCACCCGTGTTCCCTCAGTAGCCCGTATGCCAAGGGCTGTGGTATCTCTTTCGAACAAACCCGCACCCCTGGCAGGCATCGGCCCTTGCGGACCCCACCAGTGGTTGCTGACATCTTTGACGGCGCGCGTGTGGAACACAATGCGCCGTCCCGTCTACCACTTTTCGGCCGCAGGGGATAGGGAGAGCGGCTGACGCTATACCGACACTCCTCTTCCCCTGCGGCCCCACCGCGTCCGCCATCTAACGGTGGCGGCCCCGTCTAGGCCACGGAAGGGAAGAGCGCTGCTCAGAAGCACCGGCACTCCTCCTCTACTGCAGCCCGTAACCCTCAGCCGCGATGCCTCCCATTCGACATCGCAGCCCACCTCAGTTGCGGTGCACCTCACCGCAACCTACTTTTTGGCCGCTACGTCAATGGCTTGAAGGCAAAAGCCCTGACGAGCGGCCTGATGGTTGGAATCCACGGTTACTGAGCCCCCCGCAACGACAATGCGGGAACCCACTCGGGGGGGTTCTTGACACCCGTCAGGTTCATACAAACAAATACGTGTTTTTCGAATTAGATCTTTCTTAGTTACTAGAACCGTCGCACTGACAGGTATCAGGAACACATTCTCTCGACGCCCAGACTGTAGGGTAAATTATATTTGATTTCATTTCTTAAATTACTTTTGTATAAACACTTTTACACGTCAATCATATTCGGCGGAAATTGGAATTGGAAATCTGCGTTTCCTATCGGATTACTCTGAGAAGAAAGGTCGTCCGTAGGTCACTGCAAAGATCCAGCAGAATATCATCGTCAGGTACATTTGCCTAATACATGCTGGGCTGGACTCCCATTTGGTGAAACTTTGAGACACACACCTCACTTTTGCGCTCCACCGCACGTTATTTCGTTGAACGTTAAATTGTGTCAAAGTGTCATTAATCACTATACTTATGTCATTCTATTTCTTTTTTTCTTTCTTAGTGTATTGGCACCTTGTTCATTTCGTGTAATTCGTTTTAATCTCATCGTGCTTTGTTTGTTGTGATGTTTTTTGTATGCACCAAATAAACGATTTATCTATCTAACAAAACAAATTCGTAGGTCACAGTCTCTTTTAAAGTCCAGAGATAATTCGCAGTTAGCATAATGGCAGTTTGAGTAGTTTATGCGGCCCACTCGGAAGTCCTTTGTTTGGTATTGTTCGTCAACTCGTTGAGCTCCTTTAGTTCTGAGGGGAGCTGCATATTTACTGACATATGCGCGCACTGATGGGACAATTCCACTTAATCTGTATGGTTCTTTCCTCAAAAAAGCATTAGAGGCACCTATCTGCATAGTTTTCACATGATCTGACCAAAATTTTGTCTGGACTTTAAAAGAGATTGTGACCTCTGAGTTTGTTTTGGCCTGTTCTCATAGTAGTTAGATAGGAAACGCCGACCTCATCTAGTCTTTAAAATATGATTGATGTATAGTGTTTGTTCAAAATTATTCACAGAAATGAGATATTTTATCTATCTATATCTATACTAATATTATAAAAAGGTAAAGTTTGTGAGTTTGTGAGGTTGTAGGGGTAATCTCTGGATGTACTGAACCGATTTTGAAAATTCATTTACCAATAGAAAGCCACGTTATTTATGGGTGGCTATATATAAACCCGAAAAATGAAAATACTTTTTCGTGGTAGACGGATTTTCAAAGTAAGTCGAAGAAATAACGGTCGAAAGACAACGTTTCTTACGTACACTGCCTTAACGATGAGAGATATATGATTGAGTTTTAGTTGCAGAGCTTGAAAATTCCTACAAAAAAGTCAACGACAGCATGTATGTTACTTTTTTATTTAAGTCACAAAAAGTTAGATCATGTTTATTGGTCGTATTATCAACAATTATGAATTATTATCAAACTAAGTAAATGTATCATCTCAAGTGTTTAAAACAAAAGACTTTTCCTTTTTGCTGCATCTAATTTGGATGAATGGTTAAAGAGATAATTTGACTTAGGTATGTAACCGCGACCGTGTCGTAATCTATCGGGTGATATTTCTTGAGGACGGTTTAATTTTTCATATAAGAGTATACATAACCGAACCACACACTTAATTTCATCACAAGTAAAAATGTTTACCGCCCAACGAACTGGGCACGAGTCAGCTAGACAATAATAAATTATCTCATTAAAAATCTTGATTTCTTGAGGTAGGTTAGTATGGCCCAATGTGAAACTTATAATAGGTAGTTCAAATGAAGTAAAAAATGATTGATTTGTTTTTAGGTCTGCTCTAGTAAGATCTATAGACGGAAAAACATTTATGTTCTGTTTCGGTTTTCCTGGAAAATAATTAATGTAATAAGTCAGGGAAAATTGTAGATAGCAAAACTCAATCATTTATTGCATGCTACTTGCATTGCAATTAGGTATCTACACACAACATAAAATCACACTTCTGCTCCCCGAATGGTAAGGCAGAGTAGTACGTAAACCCATATTTCACCACAATACAGGAACCAGAACCAGGACCATATTCTAGGTTTTTCTGCTGCTTCATAGAAAATTTCAATACATTCGCGGTCAAAATGTATGAACTATAAATATTTTTTTAATAACCGAAGAAAATTAACACATTTGGATTCAGTACTGAATCATGGACAGAACCCATGGTAACAGGTTGCGCGTCGATGTCTCTGCCAACCCGCGGTGCTATTCTGCTATAATCACACCGTGAGAACAAAGGTGAAATGAGCTGTCATTCCATCTGGCAATAGAGATTGACACTAAAGACAACTCACTTTAAGCTCACTTCACTCAAGTGATCACGGTCAGATTTTTACAGAATAGCACCGCTGTATTTATTTTCTTTTTAAAACATGGGACATTAAGGTTTTATTCATTGAGTTATGATCTTACAAGTTTCGCCATGAACTGGCATTCAAATATTTTAACACTAGGGATGCCCCACCTTCGCATTTAAACATGTTAAATGTAAAAAAAAATGCAACTCATTTATGTAATTAAAAAAAAACTAATATCACTTGTTATTAGACATTTTCAGTTAAAGGTTCTATAAGTAACAATTTGTTTTGTGATCACCAAATTTTGTTATAGAAGATTCAATAAATGTTTGCAACAATATTCTCATATCAGGGGCCGCCATTTTGGTGCATAAAGATTTCCGTAGACAGGCGCGATACGAGTCTAGTAGAATAGAACCATGAAGTTTTCACAGAAATTGTCCTACTACAGTTGCGCCTCGTTGTCGCGTAGCGCTTGTCTGCGGGAGCATTAAACGACTTTGTAATGCATCCGGGATTTCTGGCCTGTTAACAAAATAGGGCATACGTTGCGAGATTATGTTGTTAAGATAAGATAAGATAAGATAAGATAAGATGTTCAGTGTTTTTATTTGGGATTGTACTGTGAGTATGTAAAATGGAGTTATGGTATAAACATTGTTGAATTGGAACCGGTAAAAGGTAAAGCGAACTTATGAATTCGTCACAGCGAGCGATCAATAGGACGCTTTCATTTAGTGGACATTGACAGGTTAACTATGTTGATGGTAGTGGAATGGCGATGGGCCCGCTCTGATTTAGAAACATCATTATGAGGCTTATATTTTAGGTAAGCCAATCGGCAAAATGGATCATGAAACGCAGTTAAGAAATTGCAAGAATTGCTTTGAAAGAAAGTGGTGTAAGATTAGATTTGGCAATTGGCAATTGCCATTTTCTTTGGTTTAATAAAGAAATTGCCGAGACATTAAGTACTCAACTTTTTCACAATCACTCTTCATGTCAAAAAAACATTAGTTGAAAACATTATAAATAAAAAAGAATAGAAAAAAAAAACACAATATTTAGCACAGACTTTGACTTTTACACAAAATATGATTGACTTTGACACAACATGTTATTCTACATTCTATGTATTAGAGAGCAGTGGTGGCCTAGTAGTAAGGGCCGCAACTTGCGTGTCATAGATCGCGGTTTCGACTCAAGCAGGTACTTCAGTGTTTGTAAATTATTGTATCACCACTGCTCTCAAAACGGTGAAGGAAAACATCGTAAGAAGACCGCCATGTTTTTTAACGAAAAATTCGAAGAGATGTGTCATTAACCAACCCGCCCGGGGCCCGCTTGGTAGAATACTGCTCACTCCTTCTCACAGAGGAGGTATGTGTCCTAGCCGTATCATTAGAGACTGCTTACGGTGTGATTAAGCGATTACTCTACAAAATAAAAATGAACATATGAAAAACTGTATTTCTTTGAAGGAAAATGCATTAATATGTGAAGATAGAAAATATCTATGTAACCATAAAACTCACCCACTAAAAGTGAATGAACCGAGCGAAATACAAGCGTCATATGCGCCACGGGTGACCTAATATTGATGAAACTTGTGTGTACAATGGCGAGGTCGAGGCTTGAGTCAAAGTAACACCGTTATTGGCAAAAGTTAGGTGTTCGACAGTGCACCTCGGAGATTATGTTCTATACTACATTGTGTACTCGAGTTCCATATTTCGTAAGGTTGCATAATACAACGTAACAAATGCCTTACAGTCTTATAAGGCATTCGTTACAACTCTTGGTGTTGAACCGACTATTAAAAATCCAACAGAGTGTATCCTAGTACTTAAAAAAAAACACACTGTTCTTCTTTCAACCATTGGCGTGTAAAAAAGTGCGTTGAAAATCCCGCCGCGATATTTTAACGTTTCTGCGGACGTGGTCTACAAAACATTAATTAAGTTGTTTGTAAAAGACTTTAGACTTAGATAACGATTTTAATTTAACTTCATGAAACGAAGACGGTAATGGAAGTTAAAGATCATAATATTTTTGTGTCCAAAACATAAGACAACATACAACGTACTGAAAGATAGATATCACATTTTAGTTACATACCCACAAAAAAATTCACATTAAGAAACCCAATAAAAACCAGTGAAAATATCAATCTCCAAATCTAAACTGAAACTAGAAATCCATTTCAGAAACAGAAAAGTCTTCCATTTTTATCCAAATGACATTTCGGCATTTTGGCCGCTCGCAGGCCGATAGAAAAAGCCGAAAACCTCTCACTATAGATGCGAAAAAAAATGTCCTAGGTAAATCGACCCAAACGAGGTTACAAAGGTTCCCGTCCTCGTCTCGCAAAAATTTGATTTGTAAATAAAGCCCCTTAGAAAGGACAAGTACTCGTATATTTAATTCAGAAATCAGTTGATTCAATTGTGAGACTCCGTCGTTTGAGGCCCTCACGACTGTTATAAACTTCGAGCTTCGACGATTATTCTGTTTTGTGTCTGTATAAATTAAGGATCGGTGACGACCGACGATACAGTTTTTTTGGTGGAAGCTTTATCGATCGCTATGTCTGTCGGCTTAAGCATCATTTTGAACATAATATTGGTCTATACAGTATGCATGAGAAAGGTGTGGTTAAAATTAAGGGTGTAGGAAAAATCATCAAACTGATCAACTTTCTTCAACTTAAAAAATAAATTATCAGTCGCTCTATACTTTCCATACCTTCGCGATCCAAATGCATGGGACTACTGATTATATTTTCGCGATTACAATTTTGGTACGAAAACAACAGTGTCAAGGGCGCGACTTTTGAGTTGCTTTACTTTGCGTAAGTTATTTCATCACACATGCTCTTAAAACGGTGAAGGGAAACATCGTGACGAAACCGGCATGTCTTTGAACTTAAAATTTAAGACATATGACATCTACTAACCCGCACTGGGCCCGAGTGGTGGATTACGGCTCAAACTCTCACATGAAAGGAGGCCTTTTTCCCAGCAGCGAGGACATTATATGCTGATAAGTAATTATTTATGTTGGTAACATGGAAAAATGTGTTCAGTATTTGTGCCCGTATGAATTGAGAAGCCATTTCTCGTAATTAAACGCGGTTACTATCAATATTTAGTAGCAAATCACATGATTTTGTAGGCCCGTTCCGTGAATTTGTAGGTCCGATCCTTGAATGTATAGTAAAACCCTGGACGTTTAAAGTGGACCCTCAAGTCAGATTTCTAGATTGAGAAGCCACCTGAGAACTTTAACACTACGATGGATTTTTCTGAAAATTTGGTAGGAATTAGTAGTGTTTATGCGTAATCTTATGTAAACGTAAAACACGCAAGAAGAAACCGTGAATACAGTAAATTATTCTAGACGCCCTAAGAGTGAAATTTTTCAACGGCTATTAAAAAAACTGCTGTGGCATGGAAAAGTGCAATACCTACGCGGTGAAAATGTATAACAAAGCTAATTTTTTTTTAATAACCGGCGAAAAATTTCTCCACTGTATTTCAGAATCATGTACAAAATCCATGGTAACAGGTTGTGCGTCCATGTCCCTGCCAACCTGTATGTTTAAGTAGCGTATACGGTGTGCTATACTGGTCGGTGTAGCATATCCTACTCTTGTGTATCTAGGGTAGGTATCGTGTAGACAGTGAAGTCAGTATCTACATTAAACAATTTTATTGTATTTCCTCGAAAGCTTGCGAACAACGCGATCTCTTTTGAAAAGTACTCCGTAATTGCTTTGAAACTGTCGCAGGGTATGAAGAACGTTTGGCATTAGTGGAGCTTGTTTGAGTAAAGAATTGACATGAAAAATGATAGAAGTAGGTATTGCTGAAGCGTTTGTAATTATATTAAGTTAACCTACATCGTTTAATTTTATTTATGTCCAACGGTACGCTGCAAGGCTTGGATTACATGAATATTTAATTACATTCATTTTTTTCATATAAGTGACTTTTCAACCCTTCATAATTCTTCATTAATTTAACAAACAAATGATGTTGCCGCAGCAGTTCCTGATGAACGTAAATAAAATTATACACAAAATATTAAACAAAAAGCAATTTTAGACACGTTGAGTTTATCCTCACGGATCGTATCTTAAGTACGGCCTATATTACTACAATATTACTGCAATTTATCTTCCCTTTAACTTGCAAATTGTGTTTGAAGTACATAGATAATATTTGATGTACCTCCTCTCCCTCTAACACTCAAAATTCAGAATGCGTGAAAAGGACAACGACACAACAGTTACGAAATTGCGGCATACCTAAAGCGAAGTCGTGAAACAATTCTACACCCAAACATTAACATCGAATTATATACGTTTGCTGAAACTATTCGTGTTAACGTTAAGTATATCGTAAAGGCATGTACCAGGACATCATGTCTCTATGAGTGGTGTGGGACAACTTGTTGGTTAGAGAATACGATAGTCTGGTGTCCAGTGCCCGTAACAAACTGTTAGTAGTAGTGGTCTACTTTGTAACGAAGCTTGCTTCCACGCACACATGCAAAGAAATATACTCTCACACTGATAGATATCTATCTCATCACGAACGCTGATACGACACGGATGATATTTATGTGTGTACGAGTATGTGGCGCTGTTTATATTGCACAGATGTTGTCGTAGTGTGGGTAATTTCTGTCTTCAAAGTCCACACAGCGAATTTCGTTTCTGTTAGAAATGATGAGACCAACCGTGAAAATGGTTTAACTGCTCTGTGGCAATAAAATGCAGCCATCAAGTTCTTGCGAAAGATGCGCCCTGAGAATTGGACTATTTATTGAGTTAGACATTTTATGTTGTCATGTTAATGCTTATCGTAAAGTATCAGATGCTAAAGGACCACTTTATAATTACGATTATTGAAATTGTGTTTTTCTTTAAAATTATTGAACGTTTCATGTACATACAGACAAACTCATGCCATTTTCCCATAGTGGTAAGCAGAAACTAAAGCGCGCCTACGATGCTACGATCCTTACAAACTTATTTTGCTTCGTTTACGTTAATACATCTACGTCTTACACAAAAAAGGAGATAATCCTCAAATCGTTGGAATTTGTTAGGTCGTTTATGTTGAATTTCCCCCACAGCTTCGCCCGCATGATGAGCGTTAAATTATTCAACGGGAACTTACTACAGAACTACACAGATGAAAAGTGTCCTATGTTCAACCCAAGTCATGGTCTACTCATGTGTCAAACTACATCCAAATCCATTCAGCCGTTTTAAATAATAAATAATTTTTTATTTTCAGAATCACTTCCTTATTTGTTAGTAACAATGTAGACTTACAAACTAGTGTTAGTAACATTAACTCACACACACTAAGGAAGAAGCTAGAAGTTTTAGCGTGAAAGCGTAATAAACAGATAAACAAACTCACTTTCATATTTATAATAATATGTAGGATTAAGTTAAGGATTTCTGAAAGGAAAAAAATTAAAACCAATCATTCTCGAGGTTGATTTCACAGAAACATTATGATCAAAATATATTTAAAGAGGTCCTACAAACCGATTATATTAATCTAGTATGTATTTAAAACAAATTTCATTTCAATTAAGCGATCCAACACGCTCTTTCAATTCCAATCTAAACTAAATCAAATTTAGTGTAACTAAAGATATTTTTAATGGAGCAATTAGCACCGGCAAAGTAAATAATTCGAGCGAACGATCCGAAGTACTAAAATGCTCGAAAAAGAAGTGAGTTTCGGTTTGAAAGTCATTCAATTAAGTGCCTGGTAGTTAAATTCGCCTAGAATGTTCCAGCAATAACAAATGACAATCAAAAGAAATGAACGAGTGAATGAAAAACTCTTAGTTATATTGCACTTAGGGGGTTTTGATAAATTAACTCTTCATTTGAGTAAAGAATAAAAAGTGTTTTCAAGTTGAATTTGAATGAATTCACTTTACATTTTTGTTAATTTAAAAAGCTCTAGCTGCCTTTATAATGAGTTTATTATTCAATTAAGATCATAGGGATTATTTTTGAGATGGCAATTATTCTAATTACCTGTCTGTAAGAGAGGGGGGGGGGAAGAGTTTTACGTGGATACATTACATTTTATGTGTGATTTTTGACGCATATTTGCTCAACCCTTTTATCCTTGTATATCCAGCGTTTTCTCAACTAGGTTGGGTTCGGCTTCCAGTCTAACCAGATTCAGCTTCAGTATTTGCATGAGGTGATAGTGTTAGATATAAGGAGTGGACTGTATGGATGGTTCTGATAGATGATGGGGTCGGGTAGTTCTGTAGGAACTGAGTTCTGCTCGTTCGCCCAATCAAGGATACAAATTCAACAGAGAAAAATCTAAGTACGACTCACCTTTTTCTCTCGCTGCGGCCGCTTCTCCAGCTCGGTCGTTCCGGTGAGTGGAATGTTGATCCCGGAGTCCGGCGCGAGTACAAAACACGGTAATGCACAATTTGTCCTTGTTTTAGCAATTTTCACTCACGGAGCTCAAATTCAGATTGTATTCTAGCGAGCAATGGCGACCGACGACTTTGTCTTTTGCACGCATACACTTGGTTGTCTATGGCAAGCTAGCCACGAAGCCGCGGAATCAAGCGTTTTGGCGGGAATGGGAACCGACCAATCGCGTGCCGCCTTGGCGAGCCGTCCATAGATTATCTATATTGGATTTGTCCAATCATGGGCTATTTACAGAACATACCCCCTACCGAAACCATAGTGATGGTTTCTAGAAAACTAAAATTACCTTAATACCTATAATCGTTAAAAAACTAAAATAAACTCTAAGCTAGATACCTATCTCTATCAAAAACGTTTTGACGCTTGAATCTAGTTGGTATAAGGTAATGGACAGAGTTTGTTGGTAGGTCTTTGTAAGACATTTTTTCCGGTGCGCAGCGTTACACACCGAACTATTCCGTCGGAACCTGGATGTAATTTTTCTATTTTGCCGAGAGGCCAATTACAGGAGGGAACATTATCAGATTTTATTAGAACTAAATCTCCAACTTTTGGGTTGGAGGAGGATGTAAACCACTTAGCTCTCTGCTGAAGGGTATTTAAATACTCATGACTCCAACGTTTCCAGAAAAGTTGAGAACATCTCTGACTATACTGCCAACGTGACAATCTATTAATATTCACCTCTTGAACGTTATACTCGGGTATGGAGATTAAGCTTCGACCAATGAGAAAGTGTCCGGCGGTTAGAACATTAAATTCGTCGGGATTGTCGCTAGCGGGTAGTGGGCATAAAGGACGCGAATTTAAAATGGCTTCTGCCTTACAAAATATTGTAGAAAGTTCCTCAAACGTTAAGGATTTCTCTCCTATACTTCGTACTAGGTGATATTTTGCTGACTTTATCCCAGCTTCCCAGAGACCGCCCATATGTGGAGCACTGGGTACATTAAATTTCCAGTCAACCTGCCTATTTGCGCAGCCATCGGAAATATCATTTTGACTCTCGCGCAGGAACCTTTGGATTTCAGACAGATGTCTACTTGCGCCAATAAAATTTGTGCCGCAGTCAGAATAAAGAACATCACATAGCCCTCTACGCGCCACGAATCTATCCAAGCACGCCAGGAAACAGTCGGCGGAGAGAGAGGATAACACTTCCAAATGCACTGCTTTTGTGGAAAAGCAGACGAATAGTGCTAGATACGCTTTCGTCACTTTAGCATTACGACGTAAGCTTTCTTTAATTGAAAATGGACCTCCGAGGTCAACTCCGACGTTAGAAAATACCTTACTAGGTATTAACCGAGTTGCTGGCAAGGGTGCCATTTCGGGTTGTAGTAAAGTTGGTTTACATTTGAAACATGTTTTACATTTCGATAAAACAGATCTAATGACGCGACGAGCCGACAATATCCAAAAATTCTCATTGATGATACCTTGTAATGTTCGCGGACCTACATGTAAATATTTTTTGTGTAAATGATTGATCAATAGTTTGGTAAATAAACTATTTTTCGGAAGAAGACGCGGATGTTTAGCATTATACGGAAGGTCGGCATGACTGATGCGACCCCCTACCCTGAGGAAGTCGTCGTCCTCAATAAATGGAGACAATTTTCGCAAAGATGGCACGTGTCTCTTATTTTTAATCTGTTTAATTTCAGCTTCAAAATAAGCATTTTGAACTAATTTTATCAATTTATCGCAAGCTTCACTTAACTCGATGGTTGATAATATTCCCGACTTGCGAGTAGTGGTTATATCACCCCTTTTGCGTCGAAATCTTAAAATCCAAGCAAACGATCTTTGCAATTTGGAAAATGATGAAAATTGTTTAAAGATTCTTTCGCAAAATTCCGTTTTAGATTCATTGAAATTATCATTACTCTGATTTTCAGTCAATAAATTAACCGACGCTCTCAATTCGGGTAGTTTATTATTACTCTCATTAACAAACACCGTCATAGGCCCTTCGCGATAATTTTTATACATCCAATCAGGACCCTGTAGCCAACGTTGATTACCACTAACAAGTTGTGCTGGAGATGCTCCGCGAGAGCAAATATCGGCTAAGTTATGTTCACTACACACATGCCGCCAGAAAAGAGGAGGTAAAACTTCAATAATTTGTGTAACTCGATGACTGACAAAGGTTTTTAGTTTATAAGGTTCCGTTTGAAGCCACGACAGTACGACCGTCGAGTCTGAGGCAGCTGTTATTTTGTTAATTTTAACGCGGGTAAATGTGTCAACTACGAACTTTATTAATTTGCTTAACAAAACAGCTCCCATTAACTCCAACCGAGGAATCGTTACGGGTTTGATTGGCGCAACTTTAGATTTGGCGGTTACTAGACGAACCTTTACATCACTTGTTTGTCCGCGACTTATAACATACACGCATGCTGCGTAGCCACGCAATGAAGCGTCACAAAATCCAACTAAGTCACATTCCGTCTCACCTGGTAATAGCATGTGACGTTCGATACGTAATTCCTTTAACAGAGGAAGTTCAAGAATAAAAGTTTGCCACGACTTTTTTATGTTAACCGGCAACTTCTCATCCCAACCAATGCCTAACTTCCACAGCTCTTGCATGATCTGCTTCGCCACTAAAGTGCATGGTGCGATAAAACCGACGGGATCGTAAATCGACGCTAGTAATTTTAGTACCGATCGTTTGGTTGACTCATTGTCTGTCAAATTAACTGAGAAAATAAAACTATCGGATTTTGGAATCCATTTAAGTCCCAAAACCTTAATAGTACTATCGTTTTCAGCTTTAACGAATGTTACGGAGTTTTCCCTATGTTCAGAGGGGACACGTTGTAGTAACTTCTCACTGTTACTCATCCACTTTTTCAAAGTGAAGTTAGCACTTTCAAAAATACCAATTAATTGATCCTGTACTAAGCAAGCTTGCTCAAAAGTATTACATGAATATAGAATATCGTCCATGTAAACACCCTCACGGAGGACCTGAGCAGCGAATGAAAAACGTTTTCCTTCATCGTTCGCTAATTGAAGTAGCGTTCGAATTGCTAAGAACGGTGAACAACTAAGTCCGTACGTCACGGTTTTTAATTCGTATAATTGTATCGGATCGTTAGGCGATTCCCGGTATAAAATGTGTTGATATAAGCGATCTTCTTTTCTTAAAGCGATAGCACGATACATTTTACAAACATCACTAACTAGACAAAATTCAAATAGTCGGAATTTCAAAATGATTGCTGCAATATCCGGATACAGCTTAGGGCCGACCAATAAAGTATCATTTAAAGACACGTTATTGCTACTCTTCGCTGACGCATCGAACACTACACGTAGAGGAGTGGAGGTGCTACTGGGTCGCAAAATACTGTGATGTGGAATAATGTATTTGCTAGGCTTCTTACCCTGATAAAGTTCCATATGACCGAGCACTTCATATTCCCGCATAAATTCCTTATATTTATTATTTAAATCTGTAGTGCGCGCGAGTTTGCGTTCTGTGTACAGTAACCGACGCTCAGCCACAGCGCGTGTTTGACCTAGCGGTGAGCGGTCGGGCGCGAATGGCAGCGGAACTACGTATTGGCCGTTCGATTCTCGAGTATGTTCCTTAGAAAATATCTCCTCGGCTAACTGATCCAAAGGATTTATTGAAGGTGAACACGGCACTTCCTCAATTTCCCAAAAATCGCGTAACGTTTTTTCAATCGATTGTTCTTCGTCATACGAAACCGATAAATTTAAATTTTGTGAACTATTATTATTATTATTCGTAGGATATAATTTTCCACTAATAACATAACCGAAAACCGTTTTAATAACACTCGGAATACCATTCTTAATGACTAACGGTTTATCTCTAATAATATCTGGAACTATGTCGTTACCTAACAAAATATCTATTCGCGAACGCTTAAAAAACAGTGGATCCGCTAAGTTATAAGTGTCATACTCGTTAATGACATTTTTTGTGAAAGGTACATTAGGCATATCCGCAGACACCTTTGAAATAACTACTAAATTAACGCTAAAGGTTGGACTATGCGCCTGTCTTGGTTTTAATGTACAAGTAACCATGCCTTGGTTTTTAACTATTCCTCCACCTATACCATAGATGGTAAAAGGACATTTTTTACGTTGTAATCCTAACTTCTGAGCACATTCAGTAGTTATAAAAGAACTCTGAGCGCCGGAATCGATGACTGCACGGCAGTCTTGATATTGACCAACACAATCAATAACATGTGTAAGTGTAGTACCTAACACTACTCCGTATTCGCAGTTATTACTCATTAATGCTTGCTGAATGGGTGAATCAGCTGTGTCACTTACGAAGTGAGACGATACAAGCGCTTGTTGCGCATGTGAAAGAGACGGCTGCATGGTCAGCAGGGTGTTCGCCACGGACGATATTCCCTCGCAATCCGTTTTTCCGTTATCTTTATGTAATAAGTAATGATGCGGTGCTGCGCATACTCCGCAATTCATTGTACTTTTACAATCCTTAGACTGATGGTCAGATTTAAGACAATTATGACACAGTTTTAGTGAATGAACACGGTTCATTCTTTCATCGACCGACAATTTACGAAATTGATCACATCGATAAATCATATGATTTTGTTTACAAATCACACAAGTTAAATTATTGTTATTATGGTTGTAATTATTGTGCGGAGCTCGTGCCGTATTGAGAACTGACTTTGACGCAGACTTAGTTTGGTTCTTATTTTGGGTATTACTAGATTTTGACATATTATTTGAAGAGCTACTTGTAAAAGTGTGTTCTAGAACTTTAATTTGTTTGTTTACAAAATCCATTAGTTCCGAAAATGTAGGTATCAACTTTTGATCCCGACTTTCTTCGAATAATTTTCGCGTATGAACGTCAAGTCTTTGTAATGCCAAATGACACAATAAGAAATCGTCTAAGTTCTTAATTTTTAATGCTTGAATCGCTTTAAGTGAATGATCAAAGGTTTCTATGAATGAAGTTAAGTTCGACGTCGTATCTTTAGCTAACGGTGAAAAATTCAACATTTTATCGAAATACCTACATGCTAGTGTTCTGTGATCGTGATATTTATCAACTAAACTTTGCCAAACTAATGTATAATTAGCGGCAGTGATAGGAAGATTTTTTACAATATTTAAAGCAGAACCTTTCACGCATGAAAGTAAATAATGGAATTTATCGATATCTGAGAAATTTCTATCGTGCACCAATGACGAGAACGTATCATAAAAGGTTATCCAATTCTCAATTTCTCCATCAAATTGAAATAAAGATATCTTTGGTAACGCGGGTACTACTAAATCATTTTTACCCGTCGCAGATAAGAAATTCGATTCCGATTTAGAATGTTCCTTAGCGGCTAATTGACACATAATTAACATTTCGTCAAATGTTTCGAGTTCACTAATCGGCATTTTAGCTGTAGGTTTTATTTGCACTTCTATTTCGTACAATTCAAATATGGTGGATTCAAACTTCGAACGGACACTTTCTATTTCCGACAATGATAACGTAAACAATTGTAATTTATCTGGTTCAGTTCCCAACTTTTTGGAAGAATCATAAAGCTTTTGAATCTTAGTGAATAAATATTGCTTTTTCACTATTAAAATTGTACGTTTTGTTTCTAAATCTTCCGCCATTTTGGAAGCGTGGTTTTGGAACAAAAATTGGAAAAAATGTAATAAAGAATCCGGATTCGAATGACCAGAATGTTAGATATAAGGAGTGGACTGTATGGATGGTTCTGATAGATGATGGGGTCGGGTAGTTCTGTAGGAACTGAGTTCTGCTCGTTCGCCCAATCAAGGATACAAATTCAACAGAGAAAAATCTAAGTACGACTCACCTTTTTCTCTCGCTGCGGCCGCTTCTCCAGCTCGGTCGTTCCGGTGAGTGGAATGTTGATCCCGGAGTCCGGCGCGAGTACAAAACACGGTAATGCACAATTTGTCCTTGTTTTAGCAATTTTCACTCACGGAGCTCAAATTCAGATTGTATTCTAGCGAGCAATGGCGACCGACGACTTTGTCTTTTGCACGCATACACTTGGTTGTCTATGGCAAGCTAGCCACGAAGCCGCGGAATCAAGCGTTTTGGCGGGAATGGGAACCGACCAATCGCGTGCCGCCTTGGCGAGCCGTCCATAGATTATCTATATTGGATTTGTCCAATCATGGGCTATTTACAGAACAGATAGCTTATTTGAGCTACAAAACTGAGTAACTGGGTAATGCGATATACCTTAGCAATAATACTGGTTATCAGATTTTCGGCCTCCTGACTATCACTGGTAGTCGAATGTCAAAGATCTAGAATGACAGCCGGGACCAACTGCTCAACTTGATTGGCTCCGTGCCTCGGAAATCATGTTGAGCAGTTGGTATGTAATGATTTTAAAGTTTATACGTCTTGTACAGGCTCAATAACTTATAGAAATTATCCTAAACACCTAACACAAGCAAACTATTTGCTTAACAGTATTCTCCCCATTGTAACTAGAATGAGTTATTTAAGTTGATGCAATAAACATGTTTATTAATAGCTGGTCAACCACCCACAGCCCGACCCCAGCAAACCTTGCTAAACCCTAATGATCGACCCATGCAGCTGTTATTATAAGCCATGAGGTCCTAGCAAGCTTGACTGTGGTATAATTAACTTAATGTTTCTCTTTTAACTTGTATTTCCCTCCCCACAGCACTGGCCGTCAATTTTGCAGTGAACGAAGAAGTGTACTGGCTATAACAGGGAGTGTAATACATCAATGTACGGATAGCGAGTAATGGAAGTTGTGCACTCGACAAGCGTCGGCTAGGGACGCGCCGTCGTCGCCTATTGTGTGCTTCGCTTCGCAAGAATTGACGATTTAGAGTACTGGTTTTGCTTTTTTTTGCAAAGGGGATAGCCAACAAAATTCCTGAAATGGATACACTAATAGTCCTTAATTCTGTTCAAAATAAAATATGTATAATGTAATAATTCTCAAGTTTGATAACTAGGGTGAAAATATTTTGATCATTAAAATATTTAACTTGTTATCCTAAATAATACTTTTTTTTTTATTGGAGGTCAGTGTTTATTTGACATGAGTAATTGACATCCAGCCAAACAGCAAGCGTCAAATAATCCATTACGAACTGTTTTATATAATTATTGCACAGTTACCATTAATTTAATATAATTCGACCGATTTAAACCGTAAATCTAATTAAAATAATACATGCATGTTATTAGGAATTAAAATTAAATTATGTTCAAAATATAAAATATGTCGTAGGCTATATGCATCGCATGCCCTTTTTGCCTTAATGACTATTCGATATTACTGCATTTCATTATTTCGATTGTTAACTTAAATTGAGTCATGGTTTTGCGTTTACGATTTGAGTTACTTACATACCTATTGATTTAAATGATATTTAACGACGTATGGCATTTCTTAAGGATTTTCATATTACATCACACGCACACGTTACCCAGTTTTAACGGACTTAGAATGAGCACTCGGCTTTTTGACGACCGTCCAGGGGCCTTAGTCTGCTATTTTTATAAATTCTTCATTCCAACACGATCCCATCGTCATTATACTTAAAGTTCGTAATCTGCTAAATTCATAATGGTCGATCAGTGATCGGTCAATGGTCTCATAATATAATTGTGTTATAAAGGCATTGTCGTAGTGCCATTAATATTAAACCCGTTAGTAGACATGATTTTTAGTATTCTAAGCAGTCTGAAGTAGTAGGAAGTTCGTAAATAGCAAAAAACTCACAATTCAATAATATTTTATCTGTTTAGCTGTCAAAGTCAAATGTGATATTACTGCTTACTGACGTTTATCTATTTTATTTCTAGCGGCCAGCGTTTTGATATTTAGTTACATTTGAGTGTTCTAATTAGATTTTTGTTTAAAACAAAAGAACTGTGGAACTGTCAAAATTTTAGCAGATTACCGCGTAAGTCAGCCATTCTTTTGTCATTATGTACGTGATTTCCAATAAATGCCATTTCTTTCAATGGAGTGTCAGTGGCTGACCATTGGAAAGTCATAATGACGCCATTATATTAGTCGATTACCAAACTTGTCAAAATCAGCAAATAAGAAATCAATGATAGACCATTCTGATACTATTGTTATAGCAGACTTGAGGTCCTGCGTATTCGACGCTGCTGTTGTTTTGGACTTCGTGCCCCGTGTATATTTAAGAATGGATTGAAACGTACGCTGTGTTAACTACTATTTCGATATAGCATCGATTAAAACATTTAAACGATGTTTTATTATAAACAATACCTTGACTTAACCAACATTTCGGAAAAAAATGTTTGGAACTGGCTTCTACCAAGGTTTTTGATAATTATTGAAATTGTTATGGGTTTCCTACGATTCGTAGTGCAATTTGGCGCATATTGCATTGTTGTGCATTTTAAGCATTTTTTTGTTTGGCTAAAGGGCTTTTTTATTATTTATTTTATTTTTTTGTTGGGCTTGGGGGTTTTTGGGGGTTTTGATATTTATATCTAATCATACATACATATATACATACTCAGCCTATAAACGTTCCCACTGCTGGGACACAGGCCTCCTCTCCATGAGAGGGAGTGGGCCGTAATCCACCACGCGGGCCCAGTGCGGGTTGATAGATGTCACATGTCTTCCAATTTTTGGTTCTAGGACATGCCGGTTTCCTCACGATGTTTTCCTTCACCGTTTGAGAGCAGTGGTGATGAAATTATTTACACAAAGTAATGCGCCTGGCTGGGTTCGAACGCACGACCTATAACTCGTAAGTCGCGGCCGTTACCACTGGGCCACCACTGCTCTCTATCTATCTATCTAATCCAATAAATTTATTTGTGTTTAACATATTGTAAGGTGTTACAATTTTATAGGGATCTGTCTGTGTCCTACCATTGTACGTGGTATTTTTTTTTTTTTTGAACTTTTAAAGTATTTACGTGCCCAATATAATGATGTCCTACAAAAGGATAGATGTGTCGAAAAAAAAACTAGGTCTAGCAGAACATAATATCTATTTGTGTGCATGTGTGTGTGTGTGTGTATATGTGTGTCGGGGAATACGTCATATGTGAATGTTATGTTTTGTGTTAGGATGTAAACAGGATCTTGAATGTTAGTGTCTAAAATTGCTCCAAACAGGCACAAGAAATTAAGATGTATTATTTAGAAAAAATAAAACATGTAAGATCAATGAGTAATGTTTTAAATATTATTATTTTTTAAATTATTCATAGACTAGAATTATTTTTCTAAAAGTTTAAACTCCATGTTCAAAAACCACGTGGAGCCCGACTCGATCTTGACCGCTATTTATTTCCAAATCATTGTAAGCAATTAAAGTAATGCGTATTAAGCAAAAAATAAACAATGAAGTAATGAGCGATTTGCTAATCATTATCGTTTTAGTTGGTCACTCGGTAGAGTTATGTAACTGAAGCGATAAAAATAAACTAAATCATATTCATTCCGTATTAATTTCCATTATCAAGTTTTATTTTTATCGAAATGGCAAAATATAAGAAAACTGAAGGCCCAAAAAGATTTAGGTAAAAAAATATCTGATTTAATTGGCAAATATAATTCATTCATCTAAATGACACGATCAATGATGATCTGATCATGCTTTGAGGCTGATGACAACCGTATCTTCTTGGTTCTTACGATACAGACTTGTGACAGACAGCAACAGAAAGACTGACAGATGGCGGAGCGTTTAATGTCAGAGTTCCGTCCTGTCATATGAAAGATACGATACGATAATGTTAGAGTGTTAGCGGTTCTGTTAGAAAGCAGAGTGATAGCATTAGTTAGCTCATAATGTTCCCACTTCTGGAACACAAAGAGAGGGAGTGGGCCGTGATCTACCATGCGGTACCAATACGGGTTGGTCAGCACCCTAATTGCGTAACTCACGATTCATCATAATCTGTTTCGTTTTGAAACCAATTGTTAATCCATTGCTTCATATGTTCGAAAAATGTGTCTGTTCAACCACGTAAATAACGCAATGAATACTCTTGAACTGTCAAATTGAAAACGATTATGATTAATCGTGAGTTACGCAATTAGGGTACAGGTTCCCTTAAAACCACAGATGCGAAATGTTGCTGATGATTCCGTTATTTTAATTTCATTTTATTATACTAAGGATCTGAATAAGGTTTTCTAAATCAAACGTTTAAATATTTAACCAAATTGGTTTCATAAATAGGGACTTGTGTTCCGTGATTACAAAGTGAGATGTACAAACAGTAATGCAAATAATGCTTGATTACATTGAATATGGACACATTTTAATTCCGTAAATTGTTCCTAATTGCTGGTGATTTTATATCAAAAATATGGCATCCATAGGCGTTAGATGTTAGGCCGAATTTGACATCCCTCTTTTCAAAATCACACGATATATTGACTTGTTCCGGAGTTTCTGCCCTTAATAACCAGTTATTTCATAGATAACCTAAAGCAATTCGTGAATCGCAATTGAGTTCACGATCCGAGGTACCAGAATGACATAAATTATTTGAAGAGAATTAGTACTGCACCAACCGTATGCACGGACCGATCTTTGTCCTTCGTGTCTCGAGAAACTGGATAAAACTGGATATTTATATTGGCGATAACGCTGTGTTTAGGTTACATTCTGATTACATCTAAGTAGGGAAGGAAGTTCTAGAGTCTGTACGACAATCAGTCAATGCGTAGTTTACATTGCTACAACTGACCAAAGTCTTCATTAACCTTTATATTCAGGTGGAGCAATGAATGTAAATTTTAATAATTTAGTCTTTGATTACTATCTATAAAACATGTAAGCCAAGAGTGAAGTGCATTGCCAGTAGTAACACGTGCCAGTGTTTTGATATCAATTAGGTACTTGCCTTCCATAACATGTCTCGTGCGTGTTCTTTCCCAGTCCCAAAAGGCCGGGAATATTGCTCAATATCACTTTGTTGTTATCAGTTTCAAAGCCGTATTGGAAGCAGGTCTGTCATCAATAATTATATCGACACAGTTTCAGCCAGACGGAAAATTTTGTAGCGCATGAAATTAATTTACGATCTGCCATTTAGAGATGCCGCAGTGTGGAGCCCATTTGAAATGATAACTCGTAGAAATTCTATCCTACTTATTTATTTATTACTAATATTATAAATGTGAAAGTTTGTATGCTTGGATGTTTGTTACTCTATGTTTGGATAAAATTTGGTACACGGATAGAATAAAACGTGTATTAATACATAGGTTACTTTTATCCCGGTAGTACATCCCCGTGGCATAATTTTAAAAGCTACTTAAATAATACGACTAACATTTTATTCGTTTAAAAAAAAACTTATCGGTCTGAAAAAATGAAGAACTTCTTTTGAAACGAAGAATAAGATTATCGAAAATAATTTTCTTGCCATATAAGGCTGCGAGCAGTTGGACGTCAAAATTAAAGTTCAGACAATTTTCGTCAAGTTCCCAATTCCCTCTCACAGAGAGGAGGCCAGTCCCAGCAGAGGGCATGTTAAAGGCTAATTGTGCTTATGCTACCAACGAATTATACAATCAAGCTGCTTAGCTTTTTCTAACTATGTTATGTCAGCTTTCAATCTGACGAAATAACTCCGTACGTAACTGAAACAAAATAACTCCGAACGACACTTGAGCAATACTTGGAAAATGTACTATACAAAGGTAACGCCGTCTGAACATAGACGTTACCTTTCAAAAGACCACTGGGGACATTAGCGAGAGTCTCTCAAGTTACTAGGCAGTATGAAGTTGATATTTATGCTAACATTGACGTGTATTGACACTGGAATTGTTTTATTGGTGAGTTGAATATTGAAGTGAGCTATAACTTTGCTTCAGAGTTTTGAAACAAATAAAATTTCTTAGTTTTAAGACATTTGTCTTTGCAAGGACATAATTTGACCTTTTAGTGGTCTCCTCAGAAAAAAGGCAGTTGCCAAGTACGTTTTGATGTAACGAGGGCGTAGCAAAAGGAGTATGTGAGGATCGTGGCACGTGGCGTTTTATAGTTACTAGTAACCCTAAGAAAAAACGTATGAGTTTTTATATTATGTAATCTTTTCATTGTATATTTAGGATGTTTTTTGTTGTTGTAGCAGCAGCCATAGACGTTGTGTGGTAATGGGGCGGTAATTAGTCTCTTTAGAAACTAATTACCTCTTATTACAAAACAAGCGTTTTATTTAGAGCCAGTTTTTGAAATAAGAACCCAATATTTATGGAAATGTAGTTAATTTTACAAAACTGACTTCTTAGTCCAGTGCTTAGTTGGCATTTATTAAGAATATCTCATTTTGTATTATGACGGTAGACGTTTTAGAAAGGGTCTGTCATAATGGTTCCTAGGTATGTGTATTAATGTGTGACGGAGATGACTCGTGACAAACCCTAACTTTTACTTAACCACGATGTCTCAGTATTGTTTTTCTTTCTACCTTTTAATATATCCAATGGTTGTCTTTATAAGATTTTTTTTAAAGAAATCTTGCTTACAGTTTCTACATTTATATCAGTAATTCGTATGGTTTACAATATAAATAGTACTCTATTCTATTATATTTTAAGACAGATTACATTATGTAAATAACCTCACGCCTTATTCTCATGCGGGTAGGCAAAAACTACAGAACGCAACCTGCTACGACGATCCTTAAATAGTCCTTTACGTTCATGCATCTAGTCATACACGCACATCGATTGCGAGTAACATAACATAACAACACGCCTTGTTTACCTGAAGGGTTGTGCAGAGGTGTACCTAAATATAGTACACACACATTTCGCAGTTATGTTTAAGTCCCATGTCATATGGGGCGAGCCTATTGCCATCAACTTGGCACAAATCCAGACTCCGGGTTGTTACTGACCAGATTTAAAAACACAATAATGCTTTGCCCGACCTGGGAATCGACCTCGGGACCTCATGTTCAGAAGGAGCGCTTCGCTTGCGACCAACAAGTCAGTAATTTGCGGGGACTCGTACTACGCACCTAAACAGACTTTACCTAAATGATCGGCTATCACGACACATTGAGTGGGCTACAGCGATTAATCAGTTATCTGCCCCAATACTTCATGCACTATACTGATCTTTCAACTCAACACGTTATGTTTACATGTGACATCGATTAATATCGTACAAAAAATGTGGCGCAAGTAGAACCAAAAGATAAGTTTCGTTATGTAAGCCGTCAATTAACTCCCATTTGAACACCATTATTTAATGCAAGCACCTCTTTTTGTGAACCCCTAATAATTCAAATTTTGTCATCCTAAATAGCCAAGTCACTGCCACCAAGTTGAATGTAGCGCGCACCGACAGCTGCTGCGACACCGTTCGCTTTGCTCGCTCGGCTCACGCCTTGTTACTGGTTGGTCATAGTTCTAACCTAACCCTTTTGGTCGGGGTCCTCTAGAATAAGTTACAGTGACAAACTGTGAGAAAAGGCCATAAACTAAAAAAAACATGATAATTTGTTGAAAAAATGTGCATCTTTAGATGCCTATTTAGGGGTTCATTAATTTAAAAAGCATACATCATAAGAAGATACGTTTTAGAGGGTCAGCTTAATATTTCTTAGTGTGATGTGTCGTTTAAAAGTTCACTCATAAACTAAATTCTTCCTGGACTTTAGATCAGTAACGTAAAGAAACACAATAGACAACCAATTAAGATAGACACCAAAACAGATAGTAATTAAGACTAAATAATAATATACCGTTTAAATATTTATATTATTAAAGACATAATTACACAAATGTCTGCCGTAGTCCCGTCTTATCAATGAAACGCGACCTAATGACTTGGCACGCGTGGCTCAAACCGGTTTCAAACCAATTGTAAGTGACCTATCACCTAAATATGATATTGTCAGTCCGGAGACGAGTGATTTTAGTGATCGATGTTAGGTGACTCTAATGGGTACGAAGTGTAAGTCGAATATAAAATACCAATAATTATGTAAGGCTGACTCTCTTTTTAGACGCATTTTTTATTATTTGTTTTGATTGAATTTTTGATTTAACTGTTTTTTTTTTTTTGGGTGAGAAATAATCAAATAACTTCTCCCGCTATGGGTGGAGCAGGAGGGCGTGTCAGACTTTTACTGATTAAAACCCACCCGTGTTCCCTCAGTAGCCTGTGTGCCAGGAGCCACGGTATCTCTTTCGAACAACCGGCAGGCATCGGACCTTGCCGGCCCCATCGGTTTGTGCTGACATCTCTTTGAGGCGCGCGTGGAACAGAACGCGCCATCGACCTGGGCTTGGTCCTTACCGGACAGCGAGCTACCCATTACTCGTCGTCCGCAAGCCCACACCTACGGTGGCCGGGAATCAGCCTGGGATTCCCAACGCCTAGGGCATCTCCTGCGAAGCCTAAGGCCGTAAGGGCGCATATACTACCTCTCCCTCACGTGCGCTGCCTCCCTCTTCGCCAGCATCACTGCTTTGCAGACGGAGGTGACGGCTACCCATGCACTCTAGCTCCGTACCATGGCCTGGACCAGGGCCGGACGCGAGAGATCTCCGCCCCCGATCGCCTCCACGAGGACACGGCGGTGCTCTGCCCAAGCCGGGCAGACCTCCACCGTATGCTCACCCGTGTCCTCAGGGCGATCTTCGCAGTGGAAACACCCGGGCGTTTCCTCCCACCGTATCCGAACCAGGAACCTCTCGAAACAGCCGTGTCCGGTGAGGACCTGCGTCAGGTGGAAGGTGAGGACGCCATGCCGCCTCTCAAGCCACTCTTACTTACCGCCGCAATCGTGGCGTGCCCAATTGATGTAACTATTCATGTCATGATTGTGCAATCTATAGAATTTAGTCCCACGATTTTTTGGCGCTTGTCACCGATTAAAATGATAGGATTTTTTAACGTAGGTCTGAATTAGGTGGTCAAAATATGATACCTCTGAAATCTCTGGTGATTATGACGATTACTTTTTACGTTTACCATAAATAAAAAACGTAGGTGTGCTCTCATTAAATTAATCATTAACTTAAAATGTCTTGAAAGTAAAACCGACGTAACCCCACTAGGTCTAATGGATCTACACGTTCTGTCTCTATAATGTGAGTGATGTGAGCCTGTTGTATCAATAAATTACATTAAATAATAATTTTCTCTACCTTTTTCTCATATAACATAACGCCTTATTTCCCCGATGGGTTAGGTAGAGGTGAAGGTAACCGTAGTAGGTACACCCACATTTCTGCCGTTTTGTTTAATTCTCATGTGGCGGGCCTAAGTATTAAATTTATTTACAAATATTTTCTTTAAGTCCCTTCGTAGATGATTCTACATATATAGTCTACATCTAACATTATATTAACGACCTGCCATGAAGATTATGAAAGTCAGTATGAAGATTATAAAAAATGCTAAGGTTTAAATTAAAAACATAAAACTCGCAAAGAAGCAAAGCTTATAAATCAACTCACTTGTATGGTACATTTTAATGGTGTGGGATTATGAGACCTGTATATTATAGTAATCTGAATAAAATGAATGCGTCGTATCCACCATATTAGGAATAAGCTTCAACTATCCATCCACATCGTGTTTCAGAAATGTGTAGTCATATTTAAGAGTGTGGTACAGACCATCAAACAAAACAAACTTCTCATGGGACCAATATCGGGACTGCGAAAAAAATATAATTTGTCCCATTCGCAGCTTCAGTACTTCCTCAACTCAAATATATGGGAGCGTTGTTTATTTATTCGCGATCATGATGTTGGCTTATATCTTTCACGCAATGTTTTAAAACCCAAAATGTTCCCCTTGCTTTGGAGTGGTACCAAAACGACCCTACATGCAAAACACTTATCCCTAATTTTCTGCCATCTTTTTTGTTTCATCTGCAAATAAGAGATAGTAATATGGATAATTATGGATAGAGATAGTAGTATTTTAGATGAATTTAAAACATGGTTTGAACAGAATGGATGATGATGATTAATCAGGGCCAAATTATCAGAAGGAGAAGAGGTAGGCATAGGTGAATCCATCTTAGACATAAATAATGCCAGTTATGTTTATGTCCTACGTAATACGGACAGCCTATATTGTTGTCAACTGGGTATATCTCCAGACACCGGGCTTCTGCTGAGAAATTTTATATGGAACTAGCTATTGCCCGTGACTTCGTCTGCGATCCAGAATGACACCTAGCCTATGTCCTTCTCCAGATCATGGTCTACCCATGTGCAAAATTTCATCCAAATTCATTCAGCCATATGAGCGTGAAAGCATGACAAAAGTCAAATCTTTTGTCTTTAAAATATTCGTTCAGAAAACTTTTGCCATAATAATGCCTTTGCTTCGTTAATCAGATTGTTTTTCATTTTAATAATATTTTCTCGATACTTTGTTACCCGGGTAGTCTTAACGTTATTTATTATACCTTCAATGTTTTTAATAAAATAATACTAGAAAATTCTTGATGGACCTTTGAGGAATCGAGTGATGAAATATAATCTTGATATCTATTTCTATCCTGCGATATTTTCCACCGACATTTTACTATTTTTTGTGGATCTTGAATTGCACCATTTGATCTTTTGTTAAAGATTATTGTTAAACTTTTTGTCAACCTCGCTGTGGTTAGCATAACAAAAGACTGTTTTCTGGTTTTATTGAATTAAGGTTTTTTTGTTGAACTCGCTGGAGGATGGAAAAAGTACGATTTTCTAGCTGTTTTGTAGTATAGCAGGTTGTTGGATTAAATTTAAATTTTAACGATTTATCGCTAAATAGGAGGCCCAGTGGTAACGGCCTCGACTTAAGACTTGTATGTAGGTCGTAGGTTTGATTCGAACTCAGACAGATACTTTACTTTGTATGGCCTTTTCAAAAAACGATGCGATTTCCATAATCTGAATACACGTAGTAAAGATGAAATTGTGATTCCAAAATTTAGATTGACTAAAACTAGCAAATCATTTCTAATAAACAGTATCCGCTTCTATAACAAGTTGCCAAAGTCAGTTACAGAACTTAGCGATGGAAAGTTTCAAACGCACATCAAACGTGTCCTTATCAAAAAAGCATATTATAAGATAAAAGACTACGTTGAAGACAGGGAAGTTTGGCATTAATTCCTTCTGCACATGTGGCTTCCCTGGTACCTCATTAACAGCATAACTATGTGAAAGTCTATTAACTGCTCTCAATGTTCTTTTTTATTCTTTTTATTTTTACAATGCTGACATGTTCTCGTCATTTTTTGACATTATACATCAATTTTAATGTCAACTATTTTTAGTGATTGTCATGTTAATCATATCACTATGTTTAACTAGGTTCATTTTATTTCTGTAGATTATTTTACATATTGTGAATGGGAGAACGTTGTAGGCCTTACAGACTCTACAGTCTGTAAGGCCTACAACGTTCTCCCACTCCTACTTATACGAATACAGAGAAAATCGTCTACAAATCTACATTTGTAGACGATTTTCTCTGTATTCGTATAAGTACCTGGTACTTATTGACAGGCCTGCACTGTCCTCCCATACATTTTATCTTTGTAATTTGAAAACATTGGTAAAGCCAATCATTTTTAAAAGAGTAACCGTGGAGTTTCTTGCCGGCTCTTCTCCATAGGAAACAACATTTTGGAACCTTGCACCTAGCTTCTGACGTTTCATAAGTGCCCATGCAGGTTTATATGAAATAAAAATATTTTGATTTTGATTTTTTGATTTTTGATAGGTATATTATTTCATCATCACTGCTCTCAAAACGGTAAACGAAAATTTGAGAAAACCGGCATGTCCTAGAACCGAACATTCGAAGACATGTGACATCTACCAACCCGCACTGGGCCCGCGTGGATAGTAGGACTCCCCTCTCACCGAGCGCAGGCCTGTGTCCCAGTAGTGGGTACGTAATAGACTGATTATGTATTTATCAGTCAACGTATATAATAAACAGAAAAAAAACAGGACAATATACTGGTACATTTGAAAAGACGAAATGAAGGGATACGTGCAGATTAAAAATATGTAATTGAAGAACTCAATAACCAAACTTTTCGTTGGTTTATCGGTATAAAATCAGTACAAATTCTTGTGATTTTGGAATAATGTAACCGAGAACTAAAAGAAATAAACAAAAACGTACTAAAATAACTGTGGTTTTACAGCGTAAGGAATAAAAACCGCCGAGCAAGAACTTGATAAGCTAGCAGATAAAAACTTTCAAATTGATGGTAAAAATTGTGTTCAACAATAAAATACTGGAATGAACTGAATCCATTATTTTTATTATGATTTATTGTACCTTTACGTTAAGGTTTATTACCACATTGGAATTTATGACATTTCATATGAAAGTTTTTTAGTAAATTGTTTATTTACAGAGTCATAATTTTGGTAACTTTCTGGTAGGTAAGTGCACTCTATGTTTGCATTTTTGTAAACAGTTTGGGTCACCAAAACATGACGAGGTAATTTTTTTTTTTTTGGGTGGGAAATCATCAAATAACTTGGGTGGAGCAGGAGGGCGTGTCAGACTTTTACTGACTAAAACCCACCCGTGTTCCTTCATTAGCCCGTATGCCAGGGGCTGTGATATCTCTTTCAAACGAACCCGCACCCCTGACAGGCATCGGCCCTTGCGGGCCCCATCATTTTTGTGCTGACATCTCTTTGAGGCGCGCGTGGAACACAACGCGCCGTCGACTTGGGCTTGGTCCTTACCGGACAGCGAGCCACCCATTACTCGCCGTCCGCAAGCCCATGCCTCCGGTGGCCGGAAATCGGCCGGGGATTCCCGACGCCCAGGGCGTCTCCGTATCCTGCGGCGGCTGGGGTCGCGAGGGCGCATATGCTGCCTCTCCCTCACGTGCGCCGCCTCCCTCTTCGCAAGCATCACTGCTTCGCTGAAGGAGGTGACGGCTCCCCATGCCCTCTCGCTCCGTACCATGGCCTAGACCAGGGCCGGACGCGAGAGATCGCCGCCGCAAAACATGACGAGGTAGTCATCTTATTTGTTGAATTCCTACCAACCTACTAGAGCGGCCAAGTGCGTGTCCAACTCACCGTATTATTGTACAATTTTTAATACTACATTTTTTTTTGGACATCTCGTTTCTTGGGTGCAGCCCCCTTTAAATTACGTATTAATTTGTTGTTAGCGGCCATTTGTTAGTTCACACTCAAAGTTCTTTTTTCAAACCCAGATGCTACTTTGACAGACCGTGTAAGGGCAACCACAAAGGACCTGAAATGTCAGATTGGTCGCTGGGATTAAAAAACGAAAAGTAGTCCAGTGTCTACGTATTACGGTTCAAAAGGTACAGCTATGTGACAGACGGACGGAGGGATAGCAGAGCTTTAGTAATTGGGTCCCGTTGGCACCTTTTGAGAACAGAACCCTAAAAAGGTTATCGGATCCATGGTTATGAATAAACCTAGTCATCAAGATTACTCATACAAGTGTGGTGAATAAACGCAACGACATTCTGAGTAAAACGTGTCTAGCAATGACAGAGTGTCAATGATCCACTGTAGACGAACAATATGAGACTAGCAATCTTAAAACATTTCCCTACGATTATAATGCGGCCTTTAACTGCTATCGGTTTTACTGTGGTCTTAGTTCTTAGGATGCTTGTGGGAGCTATTTTTGGCCTTTCCTGTCAGAATCCTGAGCAACATCCTTTCTCCACTTCTTTAATTGCAGTCATTCACGGCCCGCTCCCTCTTACAGAGAGGAGGGTTGTGTCCCAGCAGAGTGGTCATAATTGGCTTAATAGGTACGAGTATGCTAATCATTCATAAACATTATACCCGAAAGACGTCCACTGCTGGACATAGGCCTCCGCCAGTTTGGGTTGTCATAATCGCCACACTGAGAAAAATTTCCTCTGCCGCACTACGTAAAATAAGGACAAAAATCGACCACAATGACGTGTGTAACCCGCTCCATTACGCGTAAGTAGCCAGTCATACGTAGTCGGCATACTGACGCTCATCATGGAGCGGGTTACGTAATTTACTCGTGGTCGATTTTTGTACGTACGTACGTAGCCCGACTTCCGACTACGTAATACGTAGTGCGCAAGTCGCACTGAATACTCCTGAAACTACGATTGCAACACCCGTATACTATTGTTGCGAGCACAGTAGAACACGGTGAACCTTACGTGTGTACCATGGCGGCTTACGTACGATACTGTAGCGGGCACGTTAAATAATGATGAGCCATATCTGTGCACCGCGACGGCATACGTACGATACTGTGGCGGACACAGTAAAGCACGGTGAGCTGTACGTGTGTACCACGGCGGCATACGTACGATACTGTGACGGACACAGTAAAGCACGTTGAGCCGTACGTGTGTACCACGGCGGCATACGTACGATACTGTGACGGACACAGTAAAGCACGGTGAGCCGTACGTGTGTACCACGGCGGCATACGTACGATACTGTGGCGGACACAGTAAAGCACGGTGAGCTGTACGTGTGTACCACGGCGGCATACGAACGATACTGTGGCGGACACAGTAAAGCACGGTGAGCCGTACGTGTGTACCACGGCGGCATACGAACGATACTGTGGCGGACACAGTAAAGCACGGTGAGCCGTACGTGTGTACCACGGCGGCATACGTACGATACTGTGGCGGACACAGTAAAGCACGGTGAGCCGTACGTGTGTACCACGGCGGCATACGTACGATACTGTGGCGGACACAGTAAAGCACGGTGGGCCGTACGTGTGTACCACGGCGGCATACGTACGATACTGTGGCCGACACAGTAAAGCACGGTGAGCCGTACGTGTGTACCACGGCGGCATACGAACGATACTGTGGCGGACACAGTAAAGCATGGTGAGCCGTACGTGTGTACCATGGCGGCATACGTACGATACTGTGGCGGACACAGTAAAGCACGGTGAGCCGTACGTGTGTACCACGGCGGCATACGTACGATACTGTGGCGGACACAGTAAAGCACGGTGAGCCGTACGTGTGTACCACGGCGGCATACGTACGATACTGTGGCGGACACAGTAAAGCACGGTGAGCCGTACGTGTGTACCACGGCGGCATACGTACGATACTGTGGCGGACACAGTAAAGCACGGTGAGCCATACGTGTGTACCACGGCGGCATACGTACGATACTATAGCGGACACGGTGAATCATGGTGAGACATACGTGTACACCACGGCGGCATACTTACGATACTATGGCGGACACGGTGAATCATGGTGCGCCATACGTGTACACCATGGCGGCATACTTACGATACTATAGCGGACACGGTGAATCATGGTGCGCCATACGTGTACACCATGGCGGCATACTTACGATACTATGGCGGACACGGTGAATCATAGTGCGCCATACGTGTGCAGCGTGGCAGCATACGTAGGATACTGTGGCAGGCACAGTAAAGCATGATGTGTCAGACGTATTAACTGTCGTAGTAGAGGTAAGGTACCGTTGCCGGTACAGTAAGGCATGATGAACCGTGCGTATGTACCACGGCAGTGGACGTACGATACTGGTGCGGGACCAGTAAAGCACGGTGAACCATACTTATGTACCACGCTAGCGTACGTTCGATACTGCTGCGGGTATAGTAAGGCATGGTGCACTATACTGTGTTACGTATGGCACACCATGCCTTACGATACTCGCACCTGTATTTTCCTTATGCTGGCGCATGGTACATACAAAGGTGTTCAGATACTTATTTTGAATATTAAACACTCAAATCAATGAAATTTTGTAGACATGATCGAGAAACTAATATCTAGGTCTGTGGTTTATTACATTTTCGTAAAAATGTATAGTTTAAATATTGCAGGGAGTTTTGAATGAAAATATGAAAACCCCCTGCAATATTTAAACTATACATTTTTACGAAAATGTAATAAACCACAGACCTAGATATTAGTTTCTCGATCGTGTCTACAAAATTTCATTGACTTTGATTGGTTAATATATAATAATATCTGAACACCTTTGTATGTACGGCCAGCGTCATAAAAATATATACGTTAACAAGAGCTCAAAAATATCTACACGCCTCTATGTCACTGACAATAAGGTTGGTGTTTACATATTTTGACTCGATGGCTGTATATATTTATATATTAATGACGTTGACTGTAACCATGCCAGCATAAGGAAAATACAGGTACAAGTATCGTAAGGCATGATGTGCAATACGTAACACGTAGTGCAATAGTGCACCATGCCTTATACCCGTAGCAGTATTGCATGTACTCGGGCGTGTAGATGGACGGGTATGGTGAATGGTATGGTGCCATATTGTCCCGCACTAGTAATCATACCTTTTATTTTTCTTCTCAGCATATATATTCGTCCACTGCTGGACATTTATGCTTCTCCCATGGTTTTTCTATGTCATCCTCGATGCGGCGTATCTGGTCGAGGTCGGCCCTGCCATCTTAGGAATGGCGGTCTGCCTACGCTTCGACTTCCCGTTCATACCTCTACTATAACAGTTAATAAGTTTTATACACATTATGCTTTGTAGTATAAGTAGTACAACCTGCACTGGTCACATAGATATCTACTTATAAATAATGGTGCGGGTACGGTAAAGAATGATGTATCATTATAAAGCTGACCAGATGTTTTAAAACCCGCGTGCGGTATTTTTCAGATTTAATTTTTACTGGCAATAGTTACGTATAAATATATCACAAAAGGTCGCGTCCTCATTGCAGGGTTTTTTTAAAACTCTGGTCAGGCTTTACCTACTGTTGTTGAATTTGTACGATATTAGTGCGGCTATTATTATTATTATGCAAAATAATTTTATAGCAAACTTAACAGCTACACCGTTAAAGCACCAAATCGGACCTGTAAGTGAAAAGCATACAATAATTGGTAATTTAGATAAAATAATACTTCACGATACATATACATTTAGTGTAGGTACTACCTACACAGCAATGATACATCATTTTTTATTTTTTTAAACTTTTACAAGGTTATTAACAGAAGAAATTCTGAAGAAGTTCTGTTCTCAAACCCTGTACAAGTTTTATAACTTTACATGCTTAAAAGGAAATAGACATAAAAGATTCATATTATTTATTTTCAATCGTAAAATTGAGACATACAAAAAAACCACAAGCTTAATTAATCATACTATTCTAGAATTACATGGTAGTCAACTATGAACGAGGAATTTCACCGTCTGTCGGTTGTTGACAGGCGTCCACCATTGCAAGATTTAAGGCCTACTCAAATCTGACCGGTATCCCGTACCGGTGGCGATAACGATATCCCGATGGGTATGCGGTAACGCGCTGTTCAAAGGTGTTCCGCAACTGCTGCCGGTAATGCCATACAAAATACCGGTCGGGATATCGGTCAGGTTTGAGTAGGCCTTTACAATACGTAATACGGAAAGGACGAGAGGATTGGCGATTAGATATTTATTAAAATATAAGGGCGTCAGTAGATATCCTATCTTATATAGATTTCGTCTGAATGTTTTAGGGCAATTAGAAATACTTAATTAGGTATAACAACAGACAGTCCATTATCAACATGAACAATGTCTCAGATCTCCGGTATTTGTAGCACGAGCCGGAAGCGGGTAAGTAAGAGCAACCTAGGATTCCCGACCAAAGAGTCACTAGTAAGAGCCAGTCCACACGGCGCGTTGCGTCTCCGTTGCGTCGACGCAGCGCTGCCGTTGCGTCATTTTACATTTTGCGTTGCGTCGACGCAACGCGCCGTGTGGACTGGCTCTAAGGGTACCTTGGCATCAATGGAGTCCGCGTGGTCGTCGCTGGAAACCAATGCATCTAGGCCTACGGTAAACTTAACTTAAAGCTCGTTCGCATACGAACGCTAATACATACGCATAAACCTAACTAGTTGCGGAACCTATGTCGCAAGGCCCGACTTTAAACTGATATAACCGGTATTCTACAAAAAAAAAAAAAAAAAAAATACAAAATGTGGGGATCGCCCCGTTTTGGTAGCGATCCGAGAGCCACCTTTTGGCAGTAGGGGCGGTGCACCCCTACCCCATGGCCTAGGTGAAGGTTAAACATCAGTACCGAGTTTCGATATTTCTACTTTTACGAAATTTGACTGATTTTAAAAGCTTAGATGACAATACGATGAAAGAATACAAACAACAAATGAAACTCAGCTGATGTTTAACCTGAAGTTAAGTTAAAGAAACAAATTGGTGGTGGGCCCGTATTCACGCTTTTGCAAAACGGTATATAATATAAGGTATGGGTACGTAAATGTGTAAACTGTATCACCTGCGGGCAACAGATCCGCACAGGTGGGTGTGTTTCTGAATTTTTGCACGTGTTGTATGTGTTGTAGTCAAACCCCGAAGTCCCGGCGCTCCAAGGTTTGCCTAGTCAAACCTCAGGTTTGACAAGAAGGCTTAGTCAAAGTCCAAAACTAATAGCGTGTTTCGACCTTTGGCTAACGCATTTATGGCCAAACCTAGGAGAGACTAACTTGGAAAGTCAAACGCCGAAACGCAATTTGATCAAATCGGGGTTTGACCAGTCAAACTTAAATTAGGTAAAGTTTTTTTTTTTGTATTTATATGTATGAAAAACACATTCTTAAGAGAGAAAATTAAATTAACAATCAGCCTGTGAAACAAAGATTGCTGTTGTCTGTTAAAAAAATAACCACGAATTTTAAGAAGATTACTCCGCTGCGAAATTTCTAACCTGCAGGACCACGTGACCTACAGGAGTAAGGCAGTTTTGAATCTAACATCGGAAATGAATGAAGTTTTTCATACATATTTAGGTTATATAACCCATTCTGTCCCTAATTTAAGTCTGACTAGTCAAACCCCGATTTGATCGTACTGAGTTTCGGCGTTTGACTACCCAAGTTGGTCTCTCCAAGGTTTGACCATAAATTCTTTTGTCAAAGGCCAAAACACGCTTTAGTTTTGGACTTTGACTAAGGCTTCTTGTCAAACCTGAGGTTTGACTAGGCAAACCTAGGAGCGCCGGGACTTCGGAGTTTGACTACATATGCATGTAAGTGTGTGATGAGAGAAAAATAAACGAAGAAGGTTGGTGCTAATATGATGGGAAGTCCTACCCCAAGGGTACGTACGTCGTATGTGATGTGTAATGGTCGTTGTTATTCTAAAGTCCATCGAACAGTGACATAAAGTTTTAAATCTGACATTATAGTAATTGTAGCCGGTACAGGCGAAACAAGGGTATTATAATTATGTAATAGGTAATCGTTGGTTCTCATGTGTGTTCCTCTGTGGCCGGACCACAGTTTAGTACTCAGATGCTATAGTTCGAAATAATACCTACCTAAAGTCTACTTTCACCGGAATATATACATATTTTTAGTACCTCAAGAAATATCTTTTTAATTAACAATTTATGTGGTCCGGCCGCCAGGCAGTGCTCTCTGGCCGCGCCACCTCAAATTAAATAGAGTATAATGAACTATTAATAAATCAATTTCCCGAAAAAAACTACCTAAAGAGTACCTTGCATACGACAAATATGGTCCAATAAACCCCTTTAGTTAAGGAGTTATTGGTCGTAGGGTGTGGTCCGGCTGGAAGGTATACTCTGCAGCGAGTCAATTTTGCAATATTTAATATTAACTATCCATAAATCAATTTATATAATAGTACCTTTTCTCTACTCTTCGTTGAAACTTTTTTCTCTCAAGAAACTATTCATTTTGATTAATTAATCTTTAAAGTATGTGGCACGGCTAGGGAGGATTACTTCAGCAAATATAACGAAATATGCTTTATTTCTTTATGCCAACGAAAACTGCATAATAAGTACTTTATAAAAAGATCTGGACTACATCTATAAACTTTTATTTTTATTACAAACAATGATTTTGAAAAAGGTGCTCTTTTTGGTTTTTGTTTACCTATCTACCTAAGAATAGGTAGTTAATTTCACGAAGTAAGTGAAAATTTTGGTTTAAAATAAACAATAACCATACGAAAAACAAATATATATTTTCATAATCAAATATTAACAATAAAAAAATCTTAATACAATAGGTTTTATGAAATTGATTTAGGCGTTGATTTAAATGACATTCCAGACACTATGACATTACAAGGAAAATTATTTACACTGTTGTCAGTGATTGAGTATTTACCAAATATTCGCCATTACGTTGCTCACTGCAAGCGTCTGGATGATACTTGGGAAACATATGATGATTTAAGTAGGTACTAAAGTTATCAGGACTAAAAACCAGCAAATGAATGTTCATTGTATTTGTACGCAAAATTGTAAATTATAACTTATTTTTATAAAAATCTTTATTTTTAATTTAGGCCTTGCATTTTAAAGTTGGAAAATAACTTCAAAACTCCTTTATTTGTAATACTGATTGATTATATTTTTAAAACGCGGTTTTGGTACACTCTTTTTTCATTGTTATTTCTTGTTTAAAGGGTTAAATGCTTAAATTCAATCTATTGACTTTAGTTTGTTGTTTAAAACAATTTTCCGTCATTTACAATACATTGTATTAACAATTGTTAATATTTGATTATGAACATATATATTTGTTTTTCATATACTTATTGTTTATTTTAAACCAAAATTTTCACTTACTTCGTGAAATTAACTACCTATTCTTAGGTAGATAGGTAAACAAAAACCAAAAAGTGCACCTTTTTCAAAATCATTGTTTGTAAAAAAAATAAAAGTTTATAGATGTAGTCCAGATCTTTTTATAAAGTACTTATTATGCAGTTTTCGTTGGCATAAAGAAATAAAGCATATTTCGTTATATTTGCTGAAAGTAATCCTCCCTAGCCGTGCCACATACTTTAAAGATTAATTAATCAAAATGAATAGTTTCTTGAGAGAAAAAAGTTTCAACGAAGAGTAGAGAAAAGGTACTATTATATAAATTGATTTATGGATAGTTAATATTAAATATTGCAAAATTGACTCGCTGCAGAGTATACCTTCCAGCCGGACCACACCCTACGACCAATAACTCCTTAACTAATGGGGTTTATTGGACCATATTTGTCGTATGCAAGGTACTCTTTAGGTAGTTTTTTTCGGGAAATTGATTTATTAATAGTTCATTATACTCTATTTAATTTGAGGTGGCGCGGCCAGAGAGCACTGCCTGGCGGCCGGACCACATAAATTGTTAATTAAAAAGATATTTCTTGAGGTACTAAAAATATGTATATATTCCGGTGAAAGTAGACTTTAGGTAGGTATTATTTCGAACTATAGCATCTGAGTACTAAACTGTGGTCCGGCCACAGAGGAACACACGGTTCTCATCACTTGATACGCATAGTAATGCTGATTAAAATCTATACACTCTAATGAAACACACTCAAATGTAACTTCATCATTGTCAAGTAAATAAATATTTTTTATTTCACCAAACTTTGGTAAGCCTGAAGATTCTGAAATATCTAGAATGACAATTGACGACAGCTCAAATCGGACACCATACAGTTTCACCCATGATAATGAGTACCAACAATTATTATCGATTATACCTCGAGAATGAAAGTTTTGTCTTACATTTTCAATTTGCGCTTCTGTCATATTTGCCTTTTTGCCATAAGAGATCGTCTTTACAGTTTCATTTTTAAGAAAAGTATCGTTTAAAATTAATTGATGTTTAATAGCTATTGTTTTACAAACATTTACTCTGTTGTGTGATGCTCTGGCCACAAATTTAGATATACGATGCTTGGCTTCAAACCTCATCGTCCAGATTTGGGTAAGTGGGCCAAATTTTTTTAACATTTCTGGATAATGTGTAAGAAAATGAAACTTTGGCTTTAAGTCTGTTTCAGCAAATTTTCGATAGAGCTCGTTTAATTCAGCTACTGAAAATTTTACTTGATCAATAGTATTTTCATGGATTCTATGACTCAAAAGTTTATCCAACAATTGTCTTAATTTGATGTATAAGAACCAAACTTCGTTTTCATCTGGGACATTATATCCGACAATCAGCCCAAAATATCGAACAAGGGTAAGCATTTCAGAAGCCGAACATTTTAACTTTAATGTTGAGCCTTCTTTTGCTACAGAATCGCACGGTGTCGATGTAGAATCAGGTCCATAATTAAAATACCGTATTCTTGATTTTAAATTGTCAAAAGAAATTAGCATCTGAGTACACACTAGATTCTGTATCACAAATGGCATCACATATCGACAAGCACCCTCGAGATAGTCATGTAAAACATCTACGGCGACGTTTTGAAATAAGTCAAACCCATCTAAAGCAAGCCACGAGCATTTTTCTTTAAGACCAGTCATATGAATGTCATTTAAATGTAAATCATTTTCATAATTGACATTGTTTCTCAACAACGTGTCATCTTCATAAAGCAGTGTTTTGATTTGTTCTTTATTAGCAGTACAAATTCTACATGGCCGATTTGCAGAAAAACTTTCAACAAAACCTAACATAGCATTCAATCCTAAATTATCTCCCGTCACAGCTGCAACATAAAACTTAATTTTGCCAGTATACACATCAGTTTCAACATGAATACCATTGTTCCTTAAATCATTAAGAACATCAAAAACTTTTTGAAAAATTATGTTGTTTCCAAAGCTTGTTCTGTCTGATGAGTGAAAAAGAGCCAATAATAAAATATTTTGCAAAAGCGACACGTAGTGAGGTGGAAGACATGGTACTGAGGCATAAATAGCTCCAAGTTTATGAATCCCAGCGTGGCTTCCTAAGGGATTGCCTATTTCAAAATCGTCAAAGTAGATTATTAATGGTAAAATCATTGCATCATGCTCTACAGAATTTTCTGTCATTTTTTTCCATACTGAACCCTGAACAATATTCTCAATACCGAAAGAGTCATTTTGTACTGTGTCCAAATATTCAAGAGTATCCTTAATGAAATTTTTTGATGAAAAAATTAGTTTTAAATTTTCTTTTAACGGAATCACCTGCATTGTACAATTTACTTGTACTAATAACAAACCAGCCGCTGTTTTTTTAGACTCATTACGTTGACCTACAACCACTTCAAGGGGCTCAGAATAAGTTCCTATTTCATTAAAATATTTTAAACGTTTGTGTTCCGAATCTAAATTCTCAAACGCATCGCTGAACGCGCTAAATATTTTTTTTAAAGCATTTTTAACATGAACATTATCTTGGTCTGGTGGTACCATATCATTAAACTGTCGCTCTATAATGCATTGTGATTTAGAATGAAATAATTGAAGATTTTCTACAAGAACTTGTACGGCTTTACGCGGTATTATTGGGTTAGCATATAGAGTGGAAACGAGACTTGCAGCATGGTGACCAAGAGAGTTTTCGTCTCTTTGAGTTGGTAGAGATTCCATCGTATTTGCCGTTTCGTAAGTTTCTTTGCTTGACGTTGAAGGTAAATTTGAGATATTGGCTTCTGTATCAATCGGTTTGTTACTATTTGGATGAGGCAAGACTGACAATGATGACTGGTGCTCTCTAACTAAGTGCTTTTTGAAAGATGCAGAGGAAATATAATGACGATAACACCCTTGTTCACCACACCGAAATCCGGAAAATTCTACCGTTAATTTACAGAAAGTTCGCACATGAGTTATAAGTAAATTCGGAGACACACTGGCTTTTTTGCAATAGTAACAGGTAAACATTTTTAAAGTATTAACTCTAGATCAGTTAAAAGACTATTCACAGCCTGTGTGGGCCTGTCAAATTTAGTTTTAATATCGTAGAAACCCAATTGAATAAAAAGCCATATGTCTCCAGCTTCCTCCGGGTAACAAGCTCCTATCGATTGAAATATTTTAAATGCACAGTCTACTGCTGTTACTAATTTGTTGAAACTATACAATGTGTCATTTATTACCACATATGCTACTTTTACCTCAGTAACGGTAAGGCCAACAAAAATAACGTAGGGTTGAACTGTGCGGCCTAGCCTCTGCAGGTTCTCCTTTTTTTGAATGATCTTGTTGGTAACGTCGGCTTCAGAAGCAGCTTGCGATATATAGCCGTCGCATACTTCTGCTCTGGATGGCTTCCACGCTGGCTTTCCTTTTATTTTCCGTGCAGGTGAAATGTTGATGACATAAGCCAGCAACATCAAAGCAACATTGCTAGATGTCTCTGGTTCATCTTCTGTATTCAAAGAAAAAAAAAAAGTTTCGGTTAATTTTTAAGACTTAATTTTACTAAAATTAAAAAAAAAACACTATGGACGTCATTTTTTCAATACACTAACTGAGCGGCTCGGTGCTGAGGGGAGGGGGAAGTCACAAATCTGTGCGATTTCTAGAATGGGCGGGGCCTCTGAGACTCCACGTCATAGTTAAAGATTAATAATAAGAACTAATATTTGAGCAAAACTTCTTACCGTCAATCAGTGCAATTATATTTGCTATTTTTGTTCTCGTATCTTGGTCTCTAATTTTTCGTAATTTTAATGAAGCATATTTTATAATTTCTTCATTTTTGAGGGTGATAGAGGAAAATAATTTGTTTTCCTTTCCCGGATACAGACGACTGAAATCGTTCATTAACTGAAAAAAAGAATACAATAAATGTGCGCCACGTTATTTCCACTGGTGAGAAAGGTCCGGATGGCTACCACATAGGTTATTGGGTTGTTGAGCGAGAACTAGAATAGCTTGTCTCTTTTAGTGCCTGCACAATATCTCGTTCTGCAATGTCGGCAGCGCGCGAGTGTTGCAAGTGACTAGAGTCTGTGCGAAAAGAGAAGAACCGTGGCAGATACGGGAACTAACATTACGAATTTTACATGGCAATCGAAATTCAGACACTTGTCTTATAACCCCTCGTTTTCACCAAAGTATAATACATGTATTTTACAAATTGAATGCAATGTTTTAGTTTTTCGCATGTATTAAATATGTTGTTCAAAACTTGTTATGAAACTATATTACATGATTGTATAAAACTTGTTGTAAGTATACAAAACTTGTATGAAACTTGTTAGTTGAAAACTTCTAGTCGCCTACATGTTTATGATCTCATATACAGAAATTGCAATAAAATAAACATTAATTGTCTAAACCACGTTTGTATTTTGTAGGTGAGAACGCTGTCAATGTATCAGAGGGCCTAGTGTGAGTTTCTTTTAACCATCTCGACTTTACGCATCGACCGCTTTTCTCCGATTGGCACTCGTTTGGTGAAGGGCCAATCAGAGAGCAAAACGCGATCGATGCGTAAAGTCGAGATAGTTAAAAGAAACTCACACTAGGGCCACAGACGAGTTAATACATGTCACAGACTTCATTGTAAACGCAAATGTGTTTTATACTTGTAAAAATACTTGCTGGCTACACAGTTGAACGAAATAATGTTTGAGACAGTTTTGACAAGTATTCTACAAGTTTTTTTTTTACATAATCCTTGTGGTTATTTATAGAAAAACCACAAGGATTATGTAAAAAATAAGCGGCTGCGGTTTATGCTTACCAAGGTATAGCCTTGTGATTGTTTTAAGGCTGGGAAATCCTTGAAGTAATCTGCTATATCACCTTTTCCACATTGGATGCGATTTAGGCGGTAATCTGCAGTTTCTGCCCACTTTTCTTCAACAGATTTCCATGGATCGACATTGTTTTTCAGCCATAGTAATGTTTCTTCATAGACAATACCTGTAATTTATATGTGTATGGTGGGATGAGTCAACAAGAGGAAGGGCATCATAGTACAGTCGCCCGTAGTACATTTAAATCACGAAAAAGGTGACTAGCGATTATTTGCTTACCACTTTCCAGAGATTCCAGGCTATAAATGTCATCATCTGTGATAGTTGGCGTGGATCTGAGCGATGATCTGGACGACTTCGAGGATGAACGGCTAGTTCCCGGCAACTGTCCACTTTCTCGCAACTTTCTCCTTCGAGCTATATAGCTCTCGTAGAGCTTTCCGCTAGCATTTTTTTTAGCTAATTTATTTGTAGCTGAAAAATATGCAGAATAATACACTACAACGCGTTCCTTGTGAAATATTTCCACAATTTCGGTAGCTAGTTTATAAAATTCTTCACTGGAAATTTTCTTCGCACAATTGTTTTCTAGTATGTGGTGTATTAGCAGCTGGCTCAATTTCCTTCGGGAACCCTCCGTCAGTAAGCCTCCTTTTCCCTCTTTGAGTATTGCTCTGCCGTCTAAACTTTCCTGTATGTAAAACACAAACACTATTGATACCAACTTTTTAAAGTTGTTGAACAAATTGATAAATTAATGAGTAAATGGTCCAGTTGGAGAACAGCCTTCGGAGCTCTATGAGTAGTAAATAAAACCAAAAAAAAAAAAAATAGAATTGTAAAAAAAATTTTTTTCGGTGACCGATTGTCCCTCCTTTTTTTGCTCTTATTTAATTGAGGATACCCATAGAAACAATTTAGGCTTGATACACTTTTTCGTAAAATGCATATTTTTCGAGTAATTTAACTTTGAAGATTTTTTTACTTTTTTTTAATAATTAAATATCTCGTGATAATAATTAAATAACTGTGAGTCGGGGACACATCATGCCCATGACATAAATTGATGGGGACAATGATCGAAAATCGATATAAGTTCTCAGTAAATATGCATTTAACGAAAAAAAAATTATAAGTTTAAACATGTTACTATATGTGCCCTAAATAAAAAAAAAGCAAAAAAAAGTCATCGGTAAACGATTTTTTTTTTTTTTTTTTAAAAATTAAAAAGATTCTGAGTCTTTTTTCCCATAGGCCCCAAAGGCAACACTCCAACTGATTCCGACGAATTGAGAACGTCCTCCTTTTTAAAGTCGGTTAAATGCCGCGCAGTTACCAAGTTAAGCTAGCTAATGATAAATACTATTGAATACTAAATAGGTATATACTACTTAGTAATGCAGACCATACACGTCCAATTCGATCGTTCAATTGGCATGATACTGCTGATTGGATCCAATCTGCAGTTCGTCCATATACCTACACCACACACGATCAATTCTAACTGTCCAATCGGACAAATAAAGAAAAAGAAAAAAAACATAAAAATCGGTCTATAAATATCGAAGATATGCGCAAACAATGATAAAACAAATATATACAATCTAATTAAGAACCTCCTTGTTTTTTGAAGTCGGTTAAGAAAAATCATACGATCGATCGCCCACTGCCATACACGGTCCAATCGGCATGATCCAGCCAAAATAATTGAATTTTGATTGTTCCGCCAATTCGATCTGTCCTGCCTGCCGATCCACGGCCACATACGGTCAATTCGATTGGATCCAATCGGCAGTGTCATGCCAATTGTACAATCGAATTGATGGTGTATGGCCTGCATAACTATACGAGTTGTAATAATACGGGTTTTAATAATGTACCAAATAAATACTATACATACGGATGTACTTACATTTTTGCTGGTTAAACAATATACCTAAACTATGAATATTCTACTAGCACACTAACTTTGACTAGTGCCTTCTAAATACTCATACAATCTACTAAAGAAAATAACATTACATTTAATAGTTTCAATACCTGAAACAAAACAAAACGTAATCTAAGAATTATTACAAACTTAAATAGGTACCCGGTCCTATCTTAATGATGGGCATTTTCAATTTTATCTTAAGCAAGGTTTACACGAGGCCATCGCAAGCCAAGCCAGCAACGCTGGCGAGAATAAAGTGCCCGTCTATTTTTCAAGCCAGTGAGACTGGCAGCCAGCGATGGCCTTATGTAAACAATGCTTTTGGTCCATAACACAAACATAAAGTACCTACCAAATTAAGCTACAAAATAAAAATTTAAGTGAGCACCAAAAAAGGGTGGGGCAGCCTGTCAGTATTGTATTACAATCACTGTAAACTATACAAAAATGGACTTAGCAGGTTAACGAATTAGGCCGACGAAATACGTTTTGTTATCAAACTGAGTAATTTTATTATTATAAGTAACTCACAGTGTTATTAGCTGCAGCAGTACAATCTGTAGAGATTTTTGCATTATCACTGACATCAGTGTCCCGTACAGCGTTTTGAGTTGAGTCGTTTAGCCCAGCATTCCTAATTTCAAGGTTCTAGAAAAATAATTTAAAAGTATACGGCATCGGTCCAAGAGAAAAAATCGAAAACATTTTTATTAGCTAAATACAAGATGTACAATAAACAAGTAGGTACGTACATTGACACTGGTCGCTTTTTGATGTTGTAGTAGCCAATTTTTAAATTTTATTCTGGGGCCAATCTTTGGAATCATTTCTTTCAAATCTTCATCGTTTAACAGAATGGCAGTTTCAAGTGATGTTATAAGATTGTCTGAAAAATACAAATACAAACATGTACAAAACTTGTTATGTAGGTAAGTACCTACCTACTTATAATTGCCTACATGTTCAGTCGGAGAGGCAGGTTTTTGGGCGGTCTCTTGGTTTTCAACAAAAAAAAATAATCTTTTTAACAAAAAATTGAACCGACGAAAAAATAAAAAAAGGAAAAAATAAAAAATTAACGTTTTAGTCCAGCTAAGCTCCACATTAATTTCGAGTCGGCGCCAAAGTTTGTATGGCGCCACCTGTACACTGTTGAGGACCTCTTGGAACTGACTTCACTACAACATAACAGGGATCTGGAGTTGATCTAATAATGGAGACGCCATCATCAGATCCGTGTTATGTTGTGGTGTCATCACACATCATAAATGTTTGGTTAATTTCAACAGAATCGGTTCACAATTGAAAATTCAGTAGGAAAATTATCAATAAATTCCTTTTTTTCTACCCTTAGGGGCAGATATAATTTTTCATATTTAAATGGGACCGATTTTTAGATATACTCTTTCCAATAAAAAAAGAATTTTTGAAATCGGACCACTCAATAAAAAGTTATGAGTGGTCATACATAAAAAAAATATACGTGTCGAATTGAGAACCTCCTCCTTTTTTTTTCGTCGGTTAAAAAATGCTGTCCGTTACCGATTAGTAAAGTTTACAACTTTATCCAACAAGCAATAATAAGGTTTTAAACTTGTTTGTAAGTAGTATTATATGTAAAAGGCTATCAGACAAGTTCAAACATGCCACCAAAGATGAGAGTGAAAATAACTCAATGAGTGAAAACGAGGGGTTATGTTATGACGCAACATACTATTTCAAAGTGCGACAGATCTAAGAAAATTTATAATCTAAATAAAACAAAAAATCTTGACTAAATAAAACCGAGAAACTGGCTTACCTTGAAGGAATGGTATTATTTCAGATAAACCGGCGTTTAATATCTCTTCCATAAATTCCATGATGGCTACGCTACGACGCGTTTTAGCACAAAATCACTAATCATAATTCAGCCAGACTTCGTGTTGTTCGGTCTGTTTTTCTCAGGCAACTGCTGACTGCCGCGCCGTTGCCGCGAGGCGCCCCCGCCTCTGGCGCCGCCGGGGGCGGGGCGTCACGGGCTGATGCAACACATTACCTTATTTGGTAGCGTTTCGTGACCTTCGCGATGTTTCTTTATTTTTTTTTTCTTTACCCTTGCGGGAAGGCAAAGGAATCTAGCCCATGCAGCCTGATCTTATGTTATTGATTAACACATTTTGTAATCAAAGGCAAAATGCAAAGTCTTTTTTTTTATAATAGTTCTTCACTTTCTGGTAAATTCTATTGTTCGATTCTATAATGTCCAATTTTTGGCTGATTCCCTGTTTTAGAGCCTCTGCGCAGTGCCTTGCGGGGGAGCGCGGTGCGTTTATTCTAACGTGCGGTCAGTGTAGCCAACCCTACAGTTTTAACTGTAGATCTACAGTTTTTTGTAAATTCTCTCAGTTTTTAGTTTAGGCCTCGAAATCTAAAGTTTTTTATTTAAGATGATGGTGTCTCTGTTTTGTTTGCTACGTAGTCCGTATACTAAGTCAGCTTCAGTAAAAAAGAACAATGCCCACCTTCCATACATTTAAAAACCTGATAATGAAAGTATATGTATAGTTATATGATATAGTAGAAATACTTCATATAAGTTTATAAAATAATGTCTTATAGTCATTTTGGCGATTTAAACGCCACGAAGTCCAAAAAATATTAATGTTTCTTTTTAGGTTAGGATTTGGCGTTAGGTACCAAAAATAATGAAACAAACGTGCATGAACTAATTAATTAGGTACGCTCGATGTTTTGTCTAAAATAGGAGTATTTACCTAACTATGGTATAAAACATCCTTTTTACTTTGTTAATTCCTTGAAACTAACTGCCCCTAAGTCAACAATGCTAAGACTGCGCCGACCAGTGTTGCCATATGGAGGAGGCGTGAAATCTATATTTTCATTTTAAAAATCCGTATTACCAGTAAAATCTCACCATTTTTCATTGTTTTTTGGCAAAAAAACCTGTAACAGATCTTTAGGACGTTATAGGTACTGAATTTCAATGTTTAGTCGTGTTCATGTACATACTTAAAAATATTCGTCTTACCTCCGCGTCCAATAGATAAGTCACTCAATTTCTTTTTACATAATGCAAACGTGCAAAATCCTTCTTGCTACGTTTCAGCAAAACCTTGAAAGTAGATTCAGCCAACCAATCTAAGTTGAAGCGCTAAATTATGCCTGATTTTTTGCATTTCCAGCCATTGTTTTCAAACTACACTTAATGTCCTTTTCAATCAAAGACAATAGCTCTAAAGGTTTTGTCTTTGATACACGGTTTCGAACGCGACCTATGGCACGGTATTCCCCACATCTCATGTTTGTGTTACGGCTCTATTATGTTATATTTCCATGAAATGAAAATAATAGTTGCGACAGAGGACTAAAATGTGATTTATAATGAATACTACGAAAAAAACTTCGGAATATGCTCTGTACAGCATCTGGCTGAGGTTGAGTCCATCTGTACGTAAATCCGTATAAAAGTCCGTAAGCATGATTCATCCGTACTGGACTTCCAAAATCCGTACAAATATGGACAAATCCGTATATATGGCAACACTGGCGCCGACCGCCGATGCAAATCACAGAACTGTTAAATGTCAAAAAATCCATTTCACTTGCGCACACTCAATGAAACACTGAATGATTAATTTAATTCAATTATTGTGTTATTTTTATATAATTTAATTTATCCCATGACTAATAAAGAAATAGTTACTGATCAAATTAAACGTAAAATAAGTATTAAACTACGAAACGAAGTTAAATATGGTCAACCAGCAATGTTTAAAATGGAACGTTTAAAAAAAAAGAATGATTGGATGCGTTCAAAATATGTCAATACGATATGTCATGACGTAGAATTAGCTTAAATTAATGTTAAAAAATCTTTTTTTCCTGCGTTTCTTTTATCATTGTGATAAGCGTAATCAATATACAATTCAATAAGCTATATTTTAAGATTTATTTCATTTCTATACATAGTCAGGTCAAAAATAAGCATTCTTCTTTGCTACGTAGTCCGTACACTAAGTTAGCTTCAGTAAAACCTACTATTATCGGACTGGAATTAATTGTCAATCGATTTATTAGATGGCGTTAATGGTGGACATAGTGAGTAGATCGTTCGGTCGATGTCTGTTTTACCGACATTCCATTGTTTGCTTTTTTACTTAGGTACTCGGGAATCCCCGTGAATGCTTTGACTATCGAGTTATATGGTACCTTTATTGTCATGAGTTATTTTCAGGGCAAGCTTCCTCAAAAATCACTAGTCACTTTTTCTGAAGTGCTGTATTAGCTTAACAATACTAGTTTTTAGATAATACTAATGTTACTTGACGTAGAAAATAAATGTATCTTTGAGACTTTTAACATTTAATTTGATTAAAACTTTGATGATTACATGTTTTTTTTTTGTTTTTAATTCCTTCGCTATGATGTATTTTATTTACTACTATCACATTACTGTTGTTAGTTAAATTTTCGCACTTCTTTGTATTAAACTGTGACTGGAATGCACCCGCAACGGAAATTATGTAATTTTGCAACAAAACTCATTCATGACACGTCAGCATGGCAACCTAACATGTTTGTTTACTTTTTATTTTCATGAACTTCCCTAAAATACTATATTTTTCCCACTGTTTGAAAAAATACTATTATCCTTCAAATCAAATCAAATCTTTTTATTGTGGGCATAGGTTATACAGATGATCAAACAATAAAATTTATTGTTTGATCATCTCGGCAGGACATAGTGGAACTTAATTTAATTAAGTTCCACTATGTCCTGCCGAGTAGACATACAATAATTATGTATTACAGCAGGTATTCTGGAATAACTTACAAAACTACATACCAAATCAAACTACCATACAAATTATGTAACAACAAACTACTACAATTATGTTTAATACTTTTAATATCTAGTTATTTAAGAAATCGTGGATCAAAACAAAAGGTGGCAACTCTATGCACATGTTATCGTTATAAACTACAATATGAGTCACTATCTGTGTATACTTATTAGGTATTGCGTAAAAAGGGTACCCAAACGGTATTGGGTACACCGTACATCCCTTGACAGCCCTAGGCTAAGTTTTTTTCACGGCAGTGCGCGGCGCTTCCTAGATCTCCATGCGATACAAAAATATGTGCCGTAGATTCACCGCTGCAGCGAGAGGCTAACGGTGACTCTACCGCATGCGTTTATTTCACGGCAATGCGCGCACTTCTATGACACTATATTTCATAGATTAGGCGTTAGAAAAAGGCAAGGCAATGCGCGCAGGCTCTTAGATTTCGTAATTCCATTTGTCTGTCGGTTCCTTGTTTTAAATTTCGTTAATCGTGTTTCGAATGAAATTGTATAAGGTTAAAAATGCTTCTTTTATTAAGGCGAATACAATGTTAAGGGGAATAATGACACAAATTGTTATCAACACAAAAAATACTTTTACAATTATTTTAATTTTCCGTTGTTAGACATTTCGTTCGCGAACAAAAACAAATATATCTTCGACACAACACTACGCCGCCGCGCGATCAAAAGCAAAATAATATCTAGAATTTGAAAATATTAAAAAAATCCATTATGGCAGGGCCAACTTTTTTGTTTTGGGCCGATTTCAATGAAACTCGGTTTTTGGTACTATTTTGACAAGGAAATAACAACGCAATGTTGAAAATATTAAAAATCCATTAAGGCGACCAACTTTTTTGTTTTTGGGCCGATTTCGATGAAACTCGGTTTTTTATACTATTTTGACTAGGAAATAACGCAATGTTGAAAATATTGAAAAATCCAATATGGCGGCCAACTTTTTTGTTTTTTGGTCGATTTCGATGAAACTCGGTTTTTGATACTATTTTGACAAGGTAATAACGCAATGTTGAAAATATTAAAAAATCCAATATGGCGGCCAACTTTTTTGTTTGTGGGCCGATTTCAATGAAACTCGGTTTTGGTACTATTTTGACAAGGAAATAACGCAGTGTTGAAAATATTAAAAAATCCAATATGGCGGCCAACTTTTTTGTTTTTGGGCCACAGTAATTTCATGATGCGACTGACGTCATAAAGATTCTATGTACCGAACACAGTCAGCAAATAACGGAGTTCGTAAAATGAGCCAGGATACGTAATAACTGATGATGTAGGCGGAGACATTATTAATTATCCAGTGTGCGTAAAATGTATCGGCATATCCCCTACCCTGCTCGTACATTATGTACGTAACCGGGACCATTACTTAATGAGACGGATTCAGTACAATGATTTGGCAACCAGTTACTGTTTTAAAGAGCCTGGATACTGAAATAAGGCGGCTGTATAACGTCGTACTTACGTATAGCGCATACATATTTTATGTTACGGGTTAAGTAAATTACGTATGCTGCTCTGTGCGGAATCAATAAACCGCATACGTAAATTTTAAGAGTGCGCTACAGTAATTTCATGATGCGGCTGACGTCATAAAGATTCTATGCACCGAACACAGTCAGTAAGTAAACGGAGTTCGTAAAATGAGCCAGGATACGTAATAACTGATGATGTAGGCGGAGACATTATTAATTATCCAGTGTGCGTAAAATGTATCGGCATATCCCCTACCCTGCTCGTACATTATGTACGTAACCGGGGCCATTACTTAATGCGACGGATTCAGTACAATGATTTGGCAACCAGTTACTGTTTTAAAGAGCCTGGATACTGAAATAAGGCGGCTGTACAACGTCGTACGTATAGCGCATACATATTTTATGTTACGGGTTAAGTAAATTACGTATGCTGCTCTGTGCGGAATCATTAAACCGCATACGTAAATGATAAGAGTGCGCCACAGTAATTTCATGATGCGGCGGACGTCATAAAGATTCTATGCACCGAACACAGTCAGTAAGTAAACGGAGTTCGTAAAATGAGCCAAGATACGTAAATGATTATGTAGGCGGAGACATTATTAATTATCTAGTGTGCGTAAAATGTATCGGCATATCCCCGACCCTGCTCGTACATTATGTACGTAACCGGGACCATTACTTAATGAGTCGGAGTCAGTACAATGATTTGGCAACCAGTTACTGTTGTAAAGAGCCTAGATACTGAAATAATGCGGCTGTATATCTTCGTTCGTATAGCGCATACATTTTTCCTGTTGCGGGTTAAGTAAATTACGTATGCTGCTCTGTTAATACATATGCGGCATCATTAAACCGCATACGTAAACGTTAATAATGCGGGCACAGTAATTTCATGATGCGGCTTACGTATTAAGGATGCGGCCTCATTACAAGTAACTTGTTTACATTGTCTTTACAGAGCATTATGCCGCATACTTACTTAACATGGTGTCATTTCATTATAAGTATGGCTCTTATAATTTTCATGTCAAAAGCACATTATACGTATCTGGCTGCCAGTACATTACAAATTTGCCAATTTTAAGTAGCCCGTTTTTCTCAGTGCATGCTAGTCAGGCGGGTTGGGGATCGCAGTATGATTTAAAAAATGCATAGAGAACGCTGCTACCCATTCTCTAATAACTCCCTTAGCCGCCTTTTACGACACCCACGGGAAGAAATGTGAACAATAAAAAATTAGATATGCTAATCATCCTAAATCCCGTTATTTTTACTAAAAGTAAATCGCTTTATCACTATGACATCTCAGTACAGAACGGTAAGTACCTACCTACTTTATTTTCGGAACAAAACAATCTAAATTCATTCGCTTTTTTTGTCCTGTAAATTGATCAGATCTGCCTGCTTGCGCGCAGGAAAAAACTAGTTAAATTTACAGAAATGTAGTTTTATTTATAAATAAATACATATAGATAGACATTGTTTATTTATATACAAAGAGTATATATAACGGGGTTCAAGACGGTTCGTTATCAGTGTGTGTTTGAGCTTGAGTTAAGTAACTCGTTAGTTTCTGTGATAACAGTAAAGATGATTGAGACTATCGTTCCGGCGTTTGCTGAGCTAAGCGAGTTCGGGAGTATTGGGGTGAGTCCTTGTTCTAGGATATTATTTCTGTATTTATTATTTTAGTAATTGGTTAGTTTACATGTAATCTATCACTACCTCGTTGTCCACACGCACGCTCGCATGTTATAACATCGTGAAGGGATTTGCTCGCGCACTGGCTCTTCAACGCACTGCTTGGGGCGCATAATTGGAAGTCGAATACAGTGCACTCCAACGCATCCAATATACACGCTGCTCGATTTTTAACTCTCGGCGCGAGGCAGTGCGTTGAAGATCAAGTGCGCGAAAAAATCCCGCTGCGATTTTGTTACGTTTGTGTGGACTTAGATAGATCGATATTCGATACATCACGTTTACTATAACGTGATGTATCCAATATAGACGATGTTCTTAATTTTGTTTCCTACAACTAGACCTACTTTCAAATTCCATCTATTCTTTAAGTCCTTAATTACAAAGCTCACGATATGAGGGAATAAGGTTGGCCTAGGAATCTACTTTTACGAAATCGCTGTATGCCAAGCTTCACAACGTAAAGTCTAAAATCTGGTATCGATAGAATAAAATTAGCTAAATAATACAAAATTAATACCAAAAGTTGTTCTGACTGCCTCACGATATAGTGGTCGCAAGCGCAACTAACTGCTGAAGATGTGCTCCTGGGTTCCAGGTCGGGCAGTGTTATTGGGTTTTCATATCTGAAATCGTAGTAGCAGCCCTTAGTCAGAATTTATGCCCAGTTGATGGCAATAGGCTCCATTACATGGGAATTAAACATAACTGACAAAATTTGGGTGTACTGTATGTAATCCCCTGCAAAACCTTCAGGGAAACAAGGCGTGAAGTTATGTTACTTTACAAAGGTGGTGAAAAATTACTCAAACGCAACAAAGTTAGTTATGGGGATGACCGCCACGGCCTTACAATATTGTGTATTTTGTGACTCGAAAGTCACAAAACTCAAAACCAAAAATATAATCTTTAATTTAGAACAAAAATAATTGCTACACAGGCTGGTGGAGAAGTAGTCTTCGCAACAGATGACTTCTTCGCAACATGTGAGAACATGTTAGCCGACTCCGAGCCGATCTTCATCGAGGACAAGTACACCGAGTACGGCAAGTGGATGGACGGGTGGGAGACCCGCAGGAAACGGATCGCGGGGCATGATTGGTGTATTTTGAAATTGGCAACCAAGTGTGTTGTTCGTGGTACGTATCCATACTATTAAGTAACTGCAGCTAAACAGCCGGTCTATTCAGGGCTCCAGTTCTGTATCGTTATTAATTCCTCGCAGAATCTTACTACGTTCAAACTACGTCAATATCGTTTTTTTAGAAACCATGTTAACGGTAAGGAATCGAAATGTCATATTCTGTGTGTTCCAAGACCATTTGTCGATATTATTAATACCATATTAGCAGAATTCACGTATGATTGACGTGGTTACGAGTAAGGAATCGTTATGTGGTCATAGTGAATTCAGGCCCTGTACAAATCTCACCATGAAAACTTAGAGTGATCTTGATGTGAGCTGTCAGTAGTGTTATTCCGTAACATTAATAATTGGAGAAGTGGAATGAATGGCAGGTCACTTTAAGCTCACAGAATCGACATGCAGGATAGCTCGGCAGATTTCAATGTTTCGCACACAGGTAGACCACTTGTAAAAAGTGACAGGGATAGTGTAGCTATAGACAGTATGTTAGTTGAATTTATCAGCTTACAAAAATATGTTGTTAGTTCTAACTGTTTCATGATACACTAGTGTTATGAACACAATATAAATCTCGCTTTAGTGTATGTAGTACACGCAGTCCGAAGTGGTAATATTTCTGAATTGTGTAATTTAGGCAACCAGGGTGTCAGTGAGTCATGGAACAGTTTAATCCTTACTTATGTTATCAAAACAGAGTTTCTAAGATAAAACAGCTGAAAGCGCAACGCGTGCGGGCCTCGTAGCTAAATTATAACAAGCTCATGGGGCGATCGAAGGTTCAGCTACGCTTGCCGCGGTCGGTTCGTTGATAGGTGACCCACACGTGACTTGGTGTGTGATGGGTCCCAAATTGAGACCCCCCTGTGCTTCGGCCATTGGTTCCAGCTGTCATTCATAGATCTTTGACAGTTGTTACGGGCCCAAAAATCTAACAACCAATCTTACCAACGGGTATCGTGTTGTAACTGGGTTGTAGAGGTCAGATAGACAGTCACTCCATATAAGAAACTGGTATCCAGCTACATTTTGTTAAGCTGGATGCCGACCCCAACATAGTCGGGCTAGGTAGATTGATTGAAACGACTCAAATCATTTGAATTATCTCGAACACGCAGATATACCATGACATCTTTATTTAAACACGATACTCAAAATCCGCAATTCGCAAGCAAAAGCCAGTATGTTTAAAGTTACTTCAAAAATTCAAAGTCAATAAAATATCTAAATCGAGTAAACAGAGGTCAATTATTAAATGATAAATATTCTTTTTAGGTATTATTTGTTGTTTCAAGATAATAATATTATGAAATAAACAATGACCTATAAAAATCATTTGACTGATAACGATGGAACCTTATTAGCTACTAGCAACGCCCCGCGGTTTTACCTGCGTAGTTCTTGTTCCCGTGGGAATACGGGGATAAAATATAGCCTATATCACCCGGCGATAGTGTAGCTTCCCAACAGTGAAAGAATTTTTCAAATCGGTTCAGTAGTGTCGGAGCCTATTCAATGCAAACAAACATACAAACAAACAAATCTTTCCTCTTTATTATTAGTATATAGAAGATGTATTAGTAAATTTGTATCCAATTATAGAGTCTATACGATCTCTGGCTCTAGAGATTACCTACATTTAGTAAGTGAGATAGGGGAACGAAGACCAAGGTTATGAAAGAGACAGTCTGTTCCCTTAACAATAGACTCCAATAAGCCAAATTCGGTGCTATAATAATTTGATATGTTTTGTTTCAGGGTTATTGGTAGACACAGCATTTTTCACGGGAAACTATGCACCAAAGTATTCGATACAAGCAGCTTGCTTGACGCCTGAAGGTGAGTGTACTAAAATATGTATCACTAGTTTTTGCCCACGGCATCGCCCGCGTGGATATCAGTTGTCTCGTAAAAAGTAGCCCATGTCCTTCTCCATATCCCAGGCTATATCTTAGCCAAGTGTCATGACGATCGGTTCAGCGGTTTAGGCGTGAAAGCGTAACACACAGACAGACAGAGTTACTTTAACATTTATAATATTATATATATATTAGTAGGGATAACAATGACTATCTCAAAAGCATTAGTGTAGTCAAAGCATTTGTCATTATATGTGAGAACGATGTTAAACAAAATGTCCCAAGTAGGTACCTACAGCAAACAAAAAAGTTACCAAACCAGTCCTAGATCTACTATGCTTTGCAATGGGCAAGTGGCTACGAATTTATGACTAACTAACCGACTTTATTACAGTTCAAAATTAAAATATTTAATTTAAATAAATGATTTAATAATGGTTTAATCTCTTACTAATAAACACAGAATAAATTTATTCCAAGTTTAAACATATGAAAATGTAAGGTTGTTTTTATTCTTGTTATAACTTTATTCCGTGTTTATTAGTAAGATGGTTTGAGTTTAAACATGGGACACAAACCCGGCAATCTCGGCAATATACCAACGAGGCATTGTTTTAGTATGCTGCTGTAGTTATTACTGTTAATATCTTGCGCAACAATTAGGTAACAGATTTTTTGAGCTCCATGGGGAAAACGACTTAGAAATATTGTCGAAGAAAAATCACATAAAAGTATATGTGCCGTAAAACTCAGATGACAAATATATTCCTTTTATCGATTTATTGAGTTTTAATAAAAAGTGGGAAAAAATATACCAACATAATTCTTGTCTGATAAAAACTGAGGTAACATTTTCCTATTTTCTCAAATAGTCTAGAAATCATCACAAATCTAGATTCGTAAAAACCTATGCCAAATTACATTGAAGACAATTATAGTAAACCTTACAATGCGAAGGTCCTCCCAAAAACTGATTGCTATCCGTAAATCCTCTTTTTTACAAAAACTTCCACATGTTTCAGTGGCCACAAGTACACATTCAACTACAGTCTGCAAAAGATTTAGGTATACCAGCAAAAAAATTTGAATGGTACCTACTTAAAAGGGCTCGTGGCTAAGTAAACGACCGCACAAAACGATCGATCAGGGCCTCAAGTCTGCTATTACAATAGTGTCAGAATGGTCTATCATTGATTTCATAATTGTTGATTTTGACAAGTTTGGTAATCTACTAACATAATGGCGTCATTATGACTTTCCAGTGGTCAGCCACTGACACTCCATTGAAAGAAATGGCATTTATTGGTAATCTCGTACATAATGACAAATGAATGACTGACTTACGCGGTAATCTGCTAAAATTTTGACAGTTCCTAAAATATTAAGTTAAATTTTTTATTTTATTTTATTTATTTTATTTTTTTATTTATTCACAAAATCCACAGCTAAAAATATAAAAATATATGTGATACATAAATGAAATCTGGCATGTATAGATACTCAAATTTAATAGTATTTTTTCGAAAATCATTTCTACTAACGGGTTTTATAATAATGGCAATACGTCAATGCCATTATAACACAATTCTATTACGAGACCATTGACCGACCACTGATCGACCATTATGAATTTAGCAGATTACGAACTTTTAGCAAAATGACGATGGGATCGTGTTGGAATCACGAATTTATAAAAATAGCAGATTTAGGCCCCAGGTTAGGCTACATGCTCACACTGACTTACACTGTCATATCTTTGTAAAATTGATGTTCTAAGATGTGCCAATATTACCTCGATATTCTTTTTCTAAGCTTGTTATTATGAACGTACCAATTTTAAAAAGACACTCAAAATAGTGATGTTAAAGACCTGAAGGACAATTCCCGTGTTTTTAAGACCGTTCGCATTCTAACCTATTAAAGTCTATCAAAAAAAAAAAAAAACCTCATAATTCCCTACATTTTTGACAAGTTTTTGACATTGATTGTTGCTAAGATGAGATTGCGATTATGAACATTTTCGATTACGGGAATTGACCATCAAACTACCCAGCACTCACACAAGACGAATTAAAAGTACTTACAAGTTAGCCTGTATACCTGTCTCTTTCATCGACCGTACCTTACTAGAGAAGCACTTAGTTCTAGCCCAATGAGGCGTGTCCGGGCAATTTGCCAATGCTATTTACCGGACACTCGTTATTTTACCAAAGTAAGGTCTTGGAAACTGAGACTCTTTATCCCTGAGACCTAATCAATCATAGCGAACTAGGGACACTGTATCTAGTTTATGAAGTGTTTCCAAAAGCTTTGTGTTTGTGTCTTTGAGAATTAAGTATTGCGTGCTTAATAATATGCCTTTTGAGAGACTTCATCAATTCTGCTTATGATTCCTCTATTGTAGAAATGTCTTACTTTGTGCGTGATTAGAAAAATAAATTCATGTACCACACTATTTGACCGTGTAGGTATTGCAATAATCTATGAAACAACTTTTTTTTTTTGAAACCCTAAACAAATCTAAGGTAAGGTCCGCATTGGGACGCATTGGTTATTTTTGTCCCGGTATATAACAAAGATGTTTATCCGTATGTAATGTACTAAAACAGTACCGAATAGTAAAATATGCTAGAAATTCTACCGTCACTTTATAGCAAGAAGGAAAGAAAAATGTGTTGTTAGCATTTACAGCAAAAAAAAAACCTTTCCTGACTGGCTTATACTATTACTGGAACGCAGTGTCCTTCTACATCCTCAGAGACAAAAAGTTTTTGCAGTTTACTGCTCATTTGCGTACCTACTATAATGTTTAGGCGTATCTTATGATACCCGCGGGGCTGTATGAGTAGCCTTGCCAAGGACTATGCCGTAAAATGTCACGTTTATTAGACTATAGGTAGCTGTTACTAAGGCGGTTATTGTGATGTAAACACCTATTTAATTTATGAATATTATTAAGTTCTACGTCATAGCATAGGTACCTACCTAATATTTTTATATTCACATACATGGTGGTAGTGCAGAGGTGCAGGGGATTTATTGCCTAATACGTAATTCGGGAGTTGCCCGTTCGCCCACAAATAAATGAACTTCGTGCGAATTGTCTAAAGAAAATAAAATATTATTTAAAGGGGTCTATTCGCCTTTATCGGGGGAGTAAATTCGTGCGAATTAACTAATAAGTCCAACATATTAATAAACATGGAAAACCCGTCCAATACAAAGGACATAAGATGATCCAAATAAACATACCTACACAGCCACTACAACTAAAATATTTTTATTGTTACAGAAGAAGAATCAATTCCAACAAGACTGTCTAAAATGGGTGCGGCATGCAACAAATTCGACTTGAAACATATCGAACGACTTAAGTCTGACAAATGGGATGAGTTAGTGCCCGTTACGGCCCTACAGCCCGGATATGAGGAAACCAGGCTCAATTTTCAGAAGGTAATTTTCCATCTTTAGGAGTTGTTGGTATCATAATGAAAAGGTCTACTTGTTTTCTTACTACTTCATGTTTCCTTTCAATTGGGAACAACAATTTAATAGAAGTTTATAAAATTAAAAAACATCATGTTAAAAAAAAGAAACTTATGCGACTACTCATAGAAGACGCACCCAAAAACTCAGAAGTCAATGTCAGGACATTGTATAGGTTAGATCGTGTCAGGACCATGCATATTAGCGTTTGAGGTTTTCTATCCACATAGATTTGAGTGGATCTGTCCAGCACGCTTGTGTCGTATAAGTAGTATTTGGGCCCCACCAAGACATAGGATATAATTAAATAAATAAAATTATGATTTTCAACTAGTTATTCATTAGTAAAGCAGTTACATTTTCTCAATTGAGCATTATCAGTTCAAGTCTGAAGTAATATTACAGAGTACTTTGACGATCTAATACAATACTCAAATAAACAGTTATAGGATTTCTATAAAGACTTAGTTATTATTTTACTATAGAGATAGATTATCCTCTAATAATGAAAAGATGTACCCAATCCCTAATGGTTGGGCACGCCACGATTGCGGCGGTAAGTCCCCTCTTTGAGGAGTGGTTTGAGAGGCGGCATGGCGTCCTCACCTTCCGCCTGACGCAGGTCCTCACCGGACACGGTTGTTTCGGGAGGTTCCTGTTTCGGATAGGGCGGGAGGAAACGCCCGGGTGTTTCCACTGCGAAGATCGCCCTGAGGACACGGTGGAGCACACGGTGGCGGTCTGCCCAGCTTGGGTGGAGCACCGCCGTGTCCTCATGGAGGCGATCGGTGGCGGCGATCTCTCGCGTCCGGCCCTGGTCCAAGCCATGGTACGGAGCGAGAGGGCATGGGGAGCCGTCACCTCCTTCAGCGAAGCAGTGATGCTCGCGAAGAGGGAGGCGGCGCACGTGAGGGAGAGGCAGCATATGCGCCCTCGCGACCCCAGCCGCCGCAGGATACGGAGACGCCCTGGGCGTCGGGAATCCCAGGCCGATTTCCGGCCACCGTAGGCATGGACTTGCGGACGGCGAGTAATGGGTAGCTCGCTGTCCGGTAAGGACCAAGCCCAAGTCGACGGCGCGTTGTGTTCCACGCGCGCCTCAAAGAGATGTCAGCACAAAAAATGATGGGGCCCGCAAGGGCCGATGCCTGTCAGGCGTGCGGGTTCGTTTGAAAGAGATACCACAGCCCCTGGCATACGGGCTAATGAAGGAACACGGGTGGGTTTTAGTCAGTAAAAGTCTGACACGCCCTCCTGCTCCACCCAGAGCGGGAGAAGTTATTTGATGATTTCCCACCCAAAAAAAAAAAAAAAAAGAACCCTAATGGTGACAGCATGAATTGCATGCGGGTTTGTCTAGATGCGATAAATGGCACGGCAAATATGATTGACTCCTTCAGACCAAATACCAATTTATATAAATCCCCAATAAATATTGCATTGCTTTCAAATTGCAACTTTCTTGAAATCGCACTTCGTCTAAATTGGGTTTCTGAAAATAAGACGGATGGAACTAGTGTCTGTAGTGCAAAAACTTTTAAAATAAATCCAATTGGACGTTGAAAACTCGTCACAGTTGCAAGAAACGGAAAAGATTGTGTTGATATGAAATACGGAAAGAAATAAAGCACGGTTTCATTTCAAAAGTATTTGAATAATCAATAACAAGTCACATCTCTTATGAAAGAGTGGAACTGATAATCATAATTATGATAGTTTCCTTGAACTTTGTTAATGAGCGTAATATCCTACAAAACTAGGTATGACTCTAATAAAATGAAATTCAAAAACCCAAAAACAACCCCATAATTTCAAATAGAAAGTTTGGAACAAATTCGCGACATTCTCGCCTCTAGTTCTAACTTATGACACACTAGAGTGAAATTTTAAAATCCAGGAATAAACTCGTAGAAATTAAAACATGGAACATCACTCAAGATATTTTTATTTCAGGTCCTGAGTGACGACGCTTGGACCCACATACGTGTGAATATATACCCGGATGGAGGCATTGCACGCCTCAGGGTATTTGGCGAGGCAAGACCTGAGCTACCGCCGAGAAATCAAATTATAGACCTAGTGTCTTTGCTGAATGGTGCTGCTTGCCAAGGTAAGGATAGTAATATTCTGAGACGTGTGTGCGAGACGTTGTAACTTGATAGTTCAGAGATACCCAATTAATTGGGTTACGTAGGCTTCATTTTGAAGATAGAAATAAGTTGATAATAATATAAACTTTCGTCAACAATCCTGATTTAACATTTTTTAACGAGGTTTCATAAATTAACCATCACATTATCCTTGTTCATAGGTTTTTCAAATGCCCATTACGGACACCCCAAGAACGTGATTAAGCCTTCAAAGGGTAAATGTATGTCGGACGGTTGGGAAACAGCCAGAAGATTGGACAGGCCTAATGTTATTGAAGCCAACGATGATGGAACAATGAAAAGCACAGGTAAAAACAAAACCATTTATAATGTAGTGTTTAAACAATTTCGTAGAATTTGGGCTACCAGTTCGCAAACATTCTAATTTCATATAATTTCTGAATTCCAGAAAATTGTCATTTGAAATAATTACTAGTGTATCAGAAGGGCGAGGTCAAATTTAAGGGTCTGGTACTGCTGATGTAGTGATGGTCTCATCAAACTGACCAACTTTCTACTTTGGGAAAAAATATCAGTCATTCCTTACATTTGCAACGAGTATCTAGGTACTGAATTTTTATGGGACAGTTCATAATTTTTTCGCAATTACGATATGGTCCCACGAAGAAAGAGTTTTGTTCGAGGGGTAGCATAAGTACCATCAAAACGAACAAAATTAATCACGTACCACACCTTTCTGATACATTCTGTATAATTTTTGATTCAATGCCAACTGTAAATTGTTGATAAAATTTTAGTATTCCTGGAAACAATATTTACTAGCACTCATATTATTATTCAGTTCGAAATCACTCCCAGCATCTAACTTTAATATTATTTCACAAAGGTCAAGAATGGGCCGTCTTCAAATTGGGTTTCCCGGGGAACATTAAGCAAATTTGTGTGGACACCAACCACTTTAAAGGCAATTATCCTGACTCCATCAGGATTGAGGGGGCGTACTTGGGACAGGATTGGTACCCGGAGACAGATGGCAGCTGGAGTAATATTCTGAAGCCTAGCAAAGTAAGGAAGTTTTTTGATTATGATTCTTTTAGTCTTAGCATTTGTTAGTCTTCCCATTAATAGCTTATTTTTGATCTTTACACTTTTGTTTTTTTTCTAAAATAAATTCGTTTTTCAAATTAAAAATCATTTTTTCCGATGCCATCCGCACAAGTTTATAAATAAATGATTTATTCGTCTAATATATTCTTTTTTCAAATACAAAATTGCTTTCAAATTCTAACTCTTCAATCTCTGCGGTTCCATTTCCCAAACATTACTCTTCATTAGCAAGGGTAAATAAAACGAGAACCGCCGCTGAGTTACAAAATCCAATTTATTAAAGCCTCCATTTTCAATTACAGCTATCAGCCCATAATGAGCACTGGTTTGACTGTGATTCGGGTGTCATCACACACATTAGAGTAACGATGGCTCCAGACGGCGGTTTCAGCAGAATTAGGGCGTTTGGATACGTCGACTCTCAAATTGTTTGAGACTTTAAATCACAGGCCTATGAAGCAACCCTGCAATCGCTTTACGCACGTGGTTCGCATTTATCTTTTTCTTCGTTTTGCGTATCAAGTAGTTTTTGCTCTAATAAGCGTGCTGTTGCCACACACTTCTGTCGTATGAGCTTATAATATTGTATAAAAACTTAAAATATAAAACTTGCTCCTACCTAGACCTATTGCTTCTTGCAAACAAATACACACATCTGCGCTCGTTCGGTTTTTTAAGGCGCGAAATGTCACGAAAATTGTAGACGCGGATACAAACTGAGCTTGATACGCTTAAGTCTATATCCGCCCTTAAATTGGGAACTGTATTCGGCGCTTCTGTGAGTGACTGTACAATGATGCGGAAGCCAAAAGAGCAGTTTTATGGGCCATTGTTCAGTTATGCACAGCGGTAGTTGATGCATACTCATGATAGATGCAGGTTTAGACCAGGGGCCTAAGTCTACTAATTTATAAACGTCACAATGGTCTCTCAATGGTAAGTTTTTGACAGATTTGCCATACAAAAACTGTCAAAAACACACCATTGAGAGACCATTGTAACGTTTATAAATTAGTAGACTTAGGCCCCAGACGTGTTGCAATACGTAATATAAGTGAAGCTCAGTGAAGTAGCCAATTGTTATAATAATAGTCTCATATTTTATTCTACGCTGCTATCTTTAGTAATTTTAGCTTCATAAAAATGGATTATAGTTACATTTTTATATCTTTCTGCTATCTGCAGAGTTATTTATTAGTGTTATGAATTGCCGTCCTGTATTATTTAGTTGTTTAAAGGCTTGTCTAATACAATTAGTGTGATTTAAATTATAAGGTGCTGTTGGTAAGCCGGATTGAATATTTTGTGATATACTATACTCTTTATGTAACTTTCATTCCGTTAAAAAATACTTTTTTTTTGTGTTGAATCTTTAAAATAGATTTGATTAAATTTGTATTTATAATTTATAAATAAAACTTTTATAAAATATTGATGTACCTTAAGGTATTCATACCAAAGATATTTGACATTTATAAAAAGTTTTTTTGTATTACTTAAAATAACTTTAGTTTTTAAGTGACAGAAATAAATTAGTTCTTGATTACTTTGAAAGGGATACACGTACGACTAACTAGGAGAAAGTTGAAAAACAAAATATTGAACAAAGTTTTTCGTGGCGTGAATATTCTATTGAAATACGGAAATTATTATAACTATTGTATCTTTCAAATAAATCAACTTCTAATGTTTTCAAGTATTACTAATAAATAATGATGCTTATGAAACTGTGTTTTTGTATCATTTTCCATCCTATCATTTTCATGTCCAAACAAGAATGACTAAAAACCCTTACGTCACATAAATACCGTTTCTCAGCCTCAATCTAGCTGTCTGGGGTAAAATAAGACTTTAAAGATATTTTTAGCTTATTATATACATTACAAGCTAAATAAGCGAAGTCAAAAAACAATACGTGACATACGTCACCAGTACATTCTGGAACCGACTCATTTCCATCAGCTGATTCAGTTTTTGAGTTGTGTAGCTGATGCACTATGTGACTACCAGTGATGATTTATTTTATTGTGTTGCTTACAGCTAACAGTACAAAAGTAGTAGTAATGTAATTTACGACAAGCCATTTACAAGCCTCCATAGATAGCAATAGAGTATTGTTGTACGCGTTATCAACTATGTTTAGACTAAATAATTAATTATGTAAGTGATAAACTAAGCTTAAAACAAAATAGATACATAACTAAATTATTACATTAAGTATTAGTATATAGTACATAGGCAGGAATGCATGTTCAACCACGATTTGGATCAATCAGAAACTACAGTTTTTAGATAAAATGGTGACAATAGACGCCAAGCAGCTTGCAAACAAATCAATTAAGGGGTGTTCATTCTTTACAATTCTGTTGAATGCTTTGACTGAGCGAATCATATAGGAATTACTGCGATAAATTGTGCGAGCGTATGGAGCATGGAGAAGATCTCTTAAACGAGAGTGTCGAGGTGGAACATTCAGAGACAGCTTTGAAAGAAGTTCAGGACAATCAATCCTTTATTGTGCTATTTTCACTAAGAACCGTATGTCGGATATATTTCTCCGAGTTATAAGTAGGAGTAAGTGGAATCGAGCACATCGTTCATTGTAACTCAGATAAGGGATTTTAAATTTGTAACCTAAGTATCTAGTGAATTTCCTTTGTATTCGTTCCAATCTGTCTGAATGCACTGCATAATTCGGATTCCAAATTTGACTACCATATTCAAAATGACTGCGGACGTAAGCACAATACAGGATTTTTAAGGTTTTCATTTTGTTAAACGAACTGGTATTACGGATAATGAACCCCAGGGCTTTGGATGCTTTTTTGGCGATATGATCGACATGACAATCAAAACTGAGTTTACTATCCAGCAGAATTCCAAGATCTCTGGTGACATAACTTCGAGATAAAGGCTGATTTGCAATTGAGTAGTTAAAGACGACTGAATGATTTTTTCGAGTGAAGGTTATAACCAAGCATTTAGATATGTTAATATCTAGTTTATTTCTGCTACAATAACTTACTAACCTAGAAACGTCAGCCTGCAACAGTAGAGCGTCATTTAAACTTTTAACTGATGGAAATATTTTCATATCATCTGCAAATAATAATAGAGTGTTTGAAAAACTCGCCGATATCATTAATGAATAATACAAATAATAAAGGCCCCAGTAAGGAGCTCTGGGGCACACCAGAGGGGATGCTTGACCATGATGATGAAGTCATCATTTGACATATTATTCTTATGTTCGTTTTTAGAAATAAATTGATCTTCAAAAAACGAGACATCTCTGGCCTATAGACAAGTAGTAGGGCATTCCGGATTTATTAGCCTGTAACCTTTACTTTCTTTACAGTGACTTTTTACATTAAGGATCAAATTTCTTCTTACTTTGTGTTAAAGCGTAGACTAAACATCCAAAAACTCTGAAATGACTAAGATCTAACGTTGTTTTCGTCCATCTCTCTTGAGGCGTCGAACCCATGACTGCTTTTTTCGGGCTTCTGTTCTTAATATAAACTACAGTCTGCACTGCTTCTGCCCAGAAACGGTTATCTAGTCCCACACCCTGCAGCATACACCGGGCCTTTTCAACTATAGTCCGGTTAGCGCGTTCACTAACTCCATTCTGCGCTGGGGAGTATGGAATTGTTGTCTGACTTAGTGTTCCATATCTTTCAGATATTCCTGAAATTTATTGTTAATATACCTACTCACAACCATTACCAGATCGAAGTATTTTTATTTTTCTACCTGTTTTATTTTTTACGAATACCTTGAATATTTTAAAATAATAATAAGACATTTATTTCAGACGTAGTCCATATACTGTTAGTAACACAAAAACCTTATAAAACTATTGTTAGTACGTACAAAAAACAAAAACAAAGAAACAAAAATCACAAAGTGGCACCGCACAGGAATGCCAGTTTATGCCAAGCCCTGGACGCGACCACCCGCAGTGTGTAGTCGCATCCAGTGCTGCCATATCGGCGAGTCCCACCGGCCTACGAACATGCTCAGAAAGCTGTTCGAGCTAGCCCGCATGCGCTTCATAAGTGACGCAGAAAATAACGAAGTACTTCATTTTTAGCTTTCAAAAAATAAACAAAAGTCTTCCTCGAAAAATCATCTGTAAAGGTAAAAAAAATATTTCAAACTTCCAAAAGAAGTCTGTGGCATAGGGCCACACAGGACAGAATGAATAAACCCAAGTATCTCATTTGACCTACTTTGGGACGTCTGCGGAAAGGGTTTTCTAGTTTGTTTACCCTGAACGCATGATATGCAAGACTGAAAATTACTACTATCATAATCAATGCCAGTTACCACACCTTTTTTCAAGACATACATGCTTCTGGAATTAAGATGAGCCAGTCTTTGATGCCAAATTTCCTGGGATACCATACCGACTGATGTATGTGTTCCCGGACTTGAAGAGATCATCGATCTTTCACCTGTTGAGCTCGCTGTTAAACCAGTACCATTAGCTTTCTTCACCTGAGAAGTTGATATAGTTTCCACAGCTGCAGAGCATTGTATGGCATTTTCAGACACGTCTAGTTGATATATACTGTTTATATGACTAGCAGTAGCTATAACCTTATTACCATTTTTTATTCAACAAACCATTGAATCAAAGGATATTGTAAAACCTTTCTTTGTCATAGCGCTTACCGACAATAGGTTTGCAGCCAGGTTAGGCAGAAAATACACACCGTTATGTCTTTAAACGGTCTCGCAACTTAACTTGATAGCTTCCTAAACCGACGGCTGACGGATTTTCACCATTGGCTACGTTCACTACAATGTTCTTCATGCTTACGTAATCACCACTAAATGCACTCCTACTATTGCACATGTGATTTGTAGCACCTGAGTCGATACCTACACCACATATCTTCTTTAACTATGACCGAGGAGAGCGCTGTCAACAACGCCTCATCTGATACTCTTTTATCTTTGCTCTTATTAAATTTTGGAGGGCAATTCTTCATAATATGTCTAGATTTCTTACATTTGAAGCATTTATAAGTTTTCTTGGCCATTAAAGCTGTTGCTGAGTCACCACTGTCAGTTCATCGTTGGTATTCCTGCAACAACTTCGACTTCACCGTTTCACTAGAGAGTTTCGTATTATTATTTTCAAGAGTCATATTCCGGTGACAATCCACTCAGCATAATAATAGACACAAAATCCTCTTCGAGGGGTGATCCTATATCATTTAATTGCTGCACAAAGTCTGTGATTTTTGATATATCATCATCTGCCTAGCCTTTTCCCAACTATGTTGGGGTCGGCTTCCAGTCTAACCTGATGCAGCTGAATACCAGTATTTTACATGGAGCGACTGCCTATCTGACCTCCACAACCCAGTTACTGGGTAATACGATACCCCTTGGTAAGACTGGTTGTCAGATTTTCGGGCTTCTGACGACACATAACGACTGTCAAAGATTCACAAATGACAGCTGGGGCTAACGGCTCATCGTGCTTCCCGAGGCACGGAGGGGTCTTGGTATGTAAAGATGGTCACCCATCCACGGACCAACCGCGGCAAGCGTAGCTTAACCTGGCCGATCGACCCGTGCAGCTATTGTTATTTAGCCACAAGCCCCCTATTGATTTTTGATATATACGTATCCATATTTTCACACTCACATAGTATCATTTTTTTTTTTTTTTTTAATTTTGTGTATGGCATCTCGCAGTTGACCTTGAAAGGCCGTGACTGCTCAACCGGACTTTCCTGTGAAGGTTTTTAGGATTCTAAAAGCCCCCAGCCAGGGCGTAAAAACCTACTTAAACCTAAAACGACTGCGCACTGAGGGCACCCCCTGTGGGGTACGAACCTCGGCTCAGGGAGTCGCTGGCGGGGGGGGGGGGGCAGCTAGTACTATCAGGGACAGGCTGGATCAGGATATTTTCATGATTATTAGACGGGGAATTTAAAGCTACTGGCTCAGCTGCGGCGCGGGCTGGCGCATCAACGAGCAAGGGACGGTCGGGGGTCTGATCGTTACTCGGGGGGGTCTTCGCGGGGCGCGAGGACCTCGGCGGCGAGGTCGGAAGGACGGTCGTTTGTGTTTGTGTGCTGTACTGGTGGCCCTATTATTTTCTTGCAGAACAGTGATGGGGTCGTCTCGGCCGGCGGATTCTACTGATTCTACTGGGGACATAGCTAGCGGCCTTCACAATCAAGGGATTGCGATTTATCTTGGCTTTATCGAAGAAACGCTTCGAGTTGCGTTTCAGAAATTGAGCAATAGTGGGAATTTTCAGATCGAGATGGAGGATCTCGTTCCGAACGAACCATGGGGAGCCTGTGGCTTGGCGAAGGAAACAGTTTTGGAGGGTCTGCATCCTATGAATGTGTCGGGGGTGCGTGTGTGCAAAGACTGCACATGCATACGTCATGATGGGCCTTATGCACGCCGTGTAAATCCGCAATTTGCACTTGAGTGACAATTTGCTACGTGCGTTCAGAACAGAGTGCAGCCTTCCAAGAGCGAAGGCGGCGCGTGAGCGCGCCTTCTTGATATGCTCAGAGAAGGAGAGGTGCTGATCTAGAATCTATGCAAGATATTTGGCTCGCTTTTCCCAAGGGATCGGCTTGCCGAATTAGGAGATGGGCCGGGGGGGGGGGGGGTCGGGGTTGTTTCGCGGTTTCGAAAAGAGAACCGCCTGACTTTTGTCTGGATTTAGTTCGATTCGCCATTTCCTAAACCACGCGCCAAGTACGTTGACTGCGGTTTGGGGGGAGGAGGCTATCGCTTTATGACTACGCCCAGAGTGGTAGATGGCTGTGTCGTCTGCGAACAGTGCCAACTGTGCCTTTCTACTTTTATATCGCTAGTGAACAGCGTGAATATGAGAGGGGACAGCACGGCGCCCTGGGGGACGCCGGCGCGAATCGGGTGGGGGGATGAGAGGGTCCCTTCGACGCGATAGCGAAAGGTGCGGTTCAACAGAAAGTCTCGTAAGATGAGTACGAGACGGTCCGGCACGCCGAGTTTGTACAGCTTGAATATCAAGCCGTTGTGCCAGACCTTGTCGAAGGCTTTCGCTATGTCGAAAAATACTGCACCGGCCGCATTGCCGCGTTGGAAGCCAACGCTTATATGCTCTACGATCCGGTGTACCTGTTGTACGCAACTGTGCTGGGTTCGGAAACCGAACTGCTCGTTGGGTATCAGGCCTTTAGTCTCGGCGAAGTCCCTGAGACGCTTATAAATAAGTCGCTCATAGATTTTTCCGAGGCTGTCCAGTAAACTGATGGGCCGGTAGCTCGTGGGCTCCGTTTTGGGTTTGCCGGGTTTTGGAAAGCCAATGACCGTGGCGTGCTTCCAAGCTTGGGGGAAGATGTTATTGCTCAAGGCTCCATTGAAGATGATGGTCAAGAGCATGATCAGGTGGGCGGGTAGCATCTGGATCACCCTATTGGTGATGCCGTCAGCGCCGGGGGCCTTTCGGGGTTTCAGTCTTTTGATGATCTCTTGAACTTCGTCCGGGGTGACAAGAGGTAATGGATCATCTGGGTCTTCGACAGGCGGGAGAGAGGTTCTACGTTCGACATAGTTTCATACCGAAAAGACTTCTTAAAAGACTTAGGTCTGCATAAACCCTTGTCTTCAAATGATTGTTGTAAATTATTCCAAGCTTCGAATGCAGTCTTTGCATTCCTAACATGAGGATATGCAGTGGTTTGTACTGTAAGACATATTTTCATCAAAGCTTTCAAGTTTTTATTTTCATCGCTTACCTCCTTCGATTCCACAAATTCCCATAAATCCTCATGTACTAGTATCATACGCATTAACAATTTCCAAATTCTGATAATTTTGTATTCCTTTTAATTTTTCTATTGGGAAAAATCAAGCAAATTCCAAAGCCATTTATTCAAACTAGGCTGCTGTCAGCACTTTTTGAATGTCAAAAATTACAAAATACAGTCCCCCAAAAAACGCCCGCCCTTCACCACTTCCTAGTGCTTTAGCTGGGAAGAAGAAGTGGCGCAACAAACTTCCCAGCAGCACAGCTGTCTGTTATGTTAGAAGAACTTGATTCTATACAATGGTAGTGTAGGTATGGTACGTGTGTGAAGGTGAACAGGTAGAAATAAGTCCGAAGTAGGTATAGATGAAGAAAGAACAGTTTATTTCACAGACACAGTTTTCACACACACGGTTACAGTTCAAAACACATGAGAGTTAGACAAAGAAGAAGGAGTAATAGAAATTTATAGATAGCAGAGAACAGAATGAAAGCACAGGAAGTTATGTTTTGTACAATATTATGCGAAATGGTATGGCGGTAGCTATATGCAAGCGCAGTGATTGTACTGTCTAGGTAGCAAGTCATCGCCGCACAGCGGGTCGCGTGTGTCAGAAAAATGATGTGGTTATATGTATGTATATTTATTTATAGTTGTGTATATGTAAAAACAAATATTAAAGTTTGAATGTCAGAATGGTTACTGCTTATTTACTGTGTATGAATGTTCTTATGAACATGTAGGGAAAGGATTTCATGAAGTAAAGCACAGAAAGACAAGACTAGATATTTATTTAAATTAGGCTTGTCATTATTAAATCAGAAAGCTAGTTGTCCGTTCCAAAGCTAGGTCTTTCATGGAGAAGAAGGACAAGAAACTCCATGGAAACAGTACAGATATATTCCACCAACATAGGTATCTCTTACATTGCTATTACATTTAATTACAACTCTTGAAGCTTTATCCAAGATAACTCGGCATTATTACAACAACATGGTATTTAATAAGCAACTATTATGGTACAATAACAAATTACTTAACTTACATGGCATCTGGTTGATTTATTCCACACAACAACGGCAATAGGACTAACCAGCTGAATATCTACTGAGCAACTGTCTCGATAACGTTATTAACATCCTTTTTTATATCCTACCAATATCATTTTACGTTAAACATTTCCCGCCATTTTGAACAAGTTACAGATCGTCACACATTTTGGCTTAATAACTTCTAACACAGATATCATTAAACAAAGGATAAGTAGTGAAACCGTTTTAAAACATTTTATGGTAACTAAGCAATTTAATAAGAACTGATTCGTAATTTAAGACAAATAAAAGTATCTATCAATGTGAACTGTGAGTATGTTGCCAGTCATTTGAATCAGCGTATTATATTAAATAACATTAGAAAACCTTAAATAAAATACAAATATAATTAAATACTACGTAATCATTTATAGTAACAACATCCAAGTTATTTTCAAAAGCTAAGATAGTTATTTTCGTAAACATGTAGTCAAATTAGGTACTTCTACATTTGTTCAACGCTTTGTTTATGTGACAGATGACATTATAACCACACAATATTACAATAACATAATAAATAATCTAACACGTGCGTGAGGGCGACACTAATACATTAAGGTGTCGTCTCGCTCACGCTCACGGCGCACAGTGGGCTGAAATTCACGTTTCATAGACATTCAACATTTTTTTTTAAGTGTCGCTTTTTTTGCTTGGTTACGATTGGGAATACCTTCTACATGCCTTATAAAATGAACTTTTAGGTTTATAATCGGAAACAGCGCACTCAGATTTTTTTTGGAAAAAAATTGTATGGGGTCGGCATAATAAATGATGATATCTCCATTATCGCACAATTGCGCCTAATATCCTCTTAGGTTATTAATATATGAATTATTTTGGATTTTTTGACATACTCCATGCCAAGGTCAAACATGCGTTTCTTTTTTTTAATCGTTAAAAAATTATCGTTTTTTTTATTTTTTAGTTTTTTACTATTATTCCATTTATTTATTTTTACACATATAAATTAAATTTTTAAATATTAATATAAAAAATAAAAACATTTAAAAATATAAAAAACAGTAGCCCTATTATTATTATTAAAACCAAAAATATGATGTAAAAATGTAATATTAAAATGATTACAATAAAAATATATGATAAAATTAATAAGACAATGAATAAAAATAGTGCCTATTCTGAATCACTATCTTCAGAGTCGAACTCAGAGTCAGAATTTATTTGAGCAATATCCCTAAACTCGAATTCAGGTGTGTGAAGATTCAGCAGATCCAATGTTCCATCAAACAAAGGTTTCTTTTTTTTTGCATTCATCGTTGGTCTTACTGCTGAAATAAGCGGGTCTGACGAAAGAAGAAGGAAATTAAAAATATCATTGGAACTCACTCTGCTCTTCTTACGTGAGTGATGTTCTCTGAATCTTCTGAAGTCCTTGTTCCTTGCTTCCGAAGCTTCTTCCGATAAACTTCCAATCGGTACTATTGCGTTAAAAGCAATAATTTCGGCTCCATGAAGCAGTATCGTGTGCACTGTTGATGGCATGTAGTACCAGTTGTACAATTCAACATATTTCTCAGCAGTTATGTACGCATATTCTTTAAATTTCGAAATATTTAGGGGTTCTCCTGAAGTTATGGCTTGAAAAATTACAGCAAATCTTCGGATCAGATCTTTATCTAGTCCTGTGATAGCCGCAGTCTTTTCAGGAAATTCAAAAAATCGTCGTGCAGTGTTGCCGTCGTTAGTTGTGCCATAACCTTGTTTTTCACTATCCCCTCTAGCAGACCACTTCTTAATATCTAATTTATATGCGATATGCAAAAGACATTCCATCATGTTTATGCGTGCATGTAGTGAAGAAAGTCCGAGCTCCATCAAGTCATCTTCTGTTGATTTCTTTTTAACTTCTTCCAAATTGTTCATCTCCGAAGGTTTCGCCAAACAAATGTAACACGCTGCATTCGATCTTACGTTAGGAGAAAGGTATGTTTTTATTTTAGCATCTACCATGGTGAACATTAGCTTATGACTCACCATATTGCTATCACATTCAGATGGTTGGAGAGCCGATATCTCAGCTTTGACTCTTTCATTTTCTCCCTTCACCACTGTTTCACTTTCTTTAACAAAGGTGAACTGTACTGGACGACAATACGCTGCTGAGCAAGGTTTCGGGTTCTCCCAAACTGTGATGTCTTCACATGTCATCTTCAGTGGTGATAACGAAGTCATGAAGATACTAGAGTCATCTTGTGTAGAATCCATCTTCTGTTTGTATCTGCTTTGGCTGGATGCTCCGTCGAAACCGTATTTTGATATTAAAATGAGTTCTTTATTTTGTATACTGTCTGGCAAAGATTTAATTATTCTTTTTGCTGTCAGATCTAGCAAAGCTTGCAGTAAAATTTTTGCTGAGGAATCTGTCACCGTAATTGATTTTTTCGGTTCAGGTGGAAAGCACACATTTTTCTCTTTTTGCACGCATTAATACGAAGGGTACAAGTGCTTAAGGCCTTCTCGAATTGCTGATTCTCGCAGAGTTATATATTGCCACTTCGATAATTTCAGAGATATCAGTAAACCAAGTGCTTTTTGGGGTGAAAACGTTTCTTTACTGGTTGGTTTTTTAATTAAATCTTGAAGTTTTTCGATTGATTCTGGGTGGTTCACCATATATTCAATCACAGAAGCAATGTTGTTTTGGCCTTCATCTTTAAACTTAGAAATAGTTGCAAATACGAGCTCACTGGAATCTTTGTCTGTCAGGTCTCCACTCCGCCTCTTTTTCTGTTTCGTTCCCAAGTCTTCAAAAGGTTTACGATTTAAAAATTTTCGTTTCGTCATTGTTCCAGTTGATGATGTAGATGGCTCCAAAAGAGAACCAGTAGCGCTTGACGATGATTCCAAAATAGTACTTGATGATGGTTCAGAAATTGGCATTATAGGGCTTCCCTCGTTTTGAGTAATCGATTTTATATTTTCTTTTAAGCAACTCGGCCAATCAACATCAGCCTCGAGCCAACTTTCGTAGTCACTTCGGAACCTCTCGTATTTCCGTTGTGTTGATTCATATCGTTTCTGTGCAGCCCTAGTGAATCTTCGGCAAAATTCTTTTAAAGTCACACAATCTTCTTCAGATACACTGTTGTTACGAGATAGCACGGTTTGAAACAAAAAATTATAGTCACTGAGTTTGTTAGCGTTTTTCAAAATAACGAACAAATCTAAGTTTGTTACGATGCTTGCCATGATGTTTGTACTTTCAACGATTGAAGAATACTAAATGAATTTCTTTTAGTACGCTCCTATTTATTGCGTTGCGATCGACTTTAATGTATGTGCCCGAAAAACTAATTTACTAATTACCCTCTTAATTGCTAACTTATGAGAACCCAATTATTTAATAGTTATAGGTATTCAAAAAGTCGGTAGATAGTTAAAATGTCATTAACAAACAATAATTTCCTGATTTTTTTTGGGAATTTTGAGAATCATTAGATTAGATAAATACTATTTCAGATTTTAGCTAATGAGTTTTTAGCGAATTTCACTTAATTTGATTGTTTTGCGTAAATGTCTAGTCTATACATCCATGTTAAGCTTAATATTAGTAAAAAACGAAAAAATAAAAATAAAAAAACGATAATTTTTTAACGATTAAAAAAAAAAAAAAAAACGCATGTTTGACCTTGGCACGGAGTATGTCAAAAAATCCAAAATAATTCATATATTAATAACCTAAGAGGATATTAGGCGCAATTGTGCGATAATGGAGATATCATCATTTATTATGCCGACCCCATACAAATTTTTTCGAAAAAAAATCTAAGTGCGCTGTTTCCAATTATAAACCTAAAAGTTCATTTTATAAGGCATGTAGAAGGTATTCCCAATCGTTACCAAGCAAAAAAAGCGACACTTAAAAAAAAAATGTTGAATGTCTATGAAACGCGAATTTCAGCCCACTGTGCGGCGTTTGTGTGACGTACGCGGCTATAGCGGCCGGCTAGCTGTTATCGAAAATATCTACTAACACAAAAGATGGTTTTGTCTGTTGACATGTTGAATTTAGCTTTTTTTATTTTATATAATACTAGTAGTTAGCTATAGTTTATAAATTATTATTAATTTTATTTTAACAAATATAGGATAACATAAATATTAATGTTAAATAAAGTTAGGTTAGGTTAGTCTCACTACAGTAGGTACGTAATTAACGTTACGAAATATAAAATTTAAAATAGTTCTAGATATAATAGATCAATTGTCGAGGTCGCTAGCTAGCTACGTCTTGCAATGTAACTCATTATTAAAAATTAAAATATTGCAATGAGTAGATTATGTCAACACTAAGTAAATAAAAATGAATTTAAATTGTCAAATAAAAACAAACAACTAAGTTAATAAAGGCATGACCTGTCAGTAGGCAAGGAAACTCTGGTGAAAGAACACAAACATTGTCTTGAGTTAATTACAGCGACCAACTATACATATCGTTTATGTAGTCGTTGATAGAACAGTATGCCTATGCGCAAAGGGCTTATTCCCAAAGTGCTCCATAAAGAGTTTCCAAAGTGCTCCATGAAAAAATATTATTTTTAATGAGGTTTCATTCTGCTCCATGATAATATGAAAATATTCCCAAAGTACTCCACCGCATTTTAATCAAAAAATTCATTTAAATATGTACCGTATTACTTTAAAAGGGTAGCTGACGTACAGTCAGGCTCAAAAGCTTCGGAAATATATTTTTAAGGATATTTTTTAAAATAAAACACTTTACAATATAATTCAACAACCATTTTGAGTCTTATATATTTTTTTAATTCAACAATTAAAAATATTCAAAAATCAACTAACAAAATTAACAAAGTAGGGCTTTGGATTTAGTATAAAACATGAAAAACAAATAATAAAATTTAAACGGTACCTGGCAATTAAGCCTAACACGTGTTTTACTCTAAACAAAAAAAAATCTACAAGTGTATTATTGAGATTGCTCAGGCAAAAAGCAGTCGGAGAATGTTAGTTTTAGTTAGCGAAATCACACAATAAATTTTTGAATTCAATTCAAAGATTTAATTTAATTTGATGTATTTTTGAACACCGTGAAATAGTAGCCGCCAGGTTATGCGTCATACCACTGTGTAAACTAATCAACTGACCCACTTTGTGATTTTATTTTTTGTAACCGATGTTTTTGTTTATTGAAAAAATATACATTCAGGAACAGAAAACCAACGATAAAAAGAATAATAACTATTCTTTAAAATTATAAACAATTATCATACAAAGTATCAGCACATTTATTCACACAGCAATCTGACGTCATACCCACAGGCCAATATGGCGTCCACTGCGTCCAGCGTTTTCATCAAATTACGCGCGAAATATGAAAATGTAAAATTTTAATGTATTTTATGGCACTAATCGATTAAATAAAATTGTTACGTTTTGAAGTGGGTTATTAGCACTTTAGAATCGAATTAAGACACTTCAAAAATGGGTGCAACCGAAGTTGAATTTTAAAAGTGTCGAGTTTATCCGATAGGTGACACACAAAAAATACTGTGATTCGAAAATAGACTTAAATCTCACAATCTACAAATTGTTTGTGAGGGATTATCTTAAAAAGCCTAAAATTTTAAATATGGATTGACGTTATAACAAAATGCTAAATTTTTGTGACTGACTGTAATTAAATATGTAGGTTTAGGTATTTTATAGGTAATTATGTAGATGGAGCAGTTTGGGAACTGATAACGAATAATCGGTGGAGCACTTTGAGAATGATTCCAGATACCTATGGAGCAGAATGGGAACAAAATAATAAGTATTTTTAATAATAATATTTCCGTGGACTAATTTGGGAATGAATGTATGAGATTCTTATCTTTTTAGAACAAAAGAATGGAGCACTTTGGGAATAAGCCGCGCAAAGGTTGGATTTTACTTTAGCATTAAACGCATTAAAATTTAAATCTAGCAAAGAAGAGGGAAACTTGTTATAAAAGGTTATACCAAGACCAATAAACGAGTTGTGAACCTTATGAAGTCGGTGAAAGGGAGAGCACGTAGTTTGTCTTTATTTCTAGTACTAATATCATGAATATCACTGTTTTTAGTGTACAAATGTATGTTTTGTCTTATATATAAGATATTGGCCAAGATGAATTGCGATGCCACGGTGTATACTATGCCAATTTCTTTAAAAAATTCTCTAAGAGAAACTCTAGCACCTAGTTGATAAATTGCTCGAACAGATCGTTTTTGAAGAACAAAAATATTTTGAATATCTGCGGCTTTGCCCCACAGCAGAATGCCGTAGGACATAATGCTATGAAAATAACTAAAATAGACCAACCGCGCTGTATCAACGGCAGTATATTGTCTTACTTTCCTGACGGCGTAGGCGGCCGAACTGAGCCTTCCCGCTAGGCTTGATATAATGTGAACCCCACTGAAGTTTGGCATCTACTGTTATGCCTAAAAAAACTGTCGAGTCTACAGTTTCAAATGCTTCATTATCTAGGACGATGTTCGGTACTAGATTCCTAACATTCGGTAAGGCGAACTTTATACATTTCGTTTTCTTGGCATTGAGAACTAGGTTATTTGTGGTAAACCAATCCGTAACCATTGCGAGTACACTATCTACGTCGTCAAAAACTTGTCTATTTCTACTTATTTTAAAGATAAGAGAGGTATCATCAGCAAACAGTACAATGTCATAGATACCCTTTAAATAGAATGGTAAGTTATTAACTCCTTAAGCCCCCCCCCCCCCCCCGACCACGCCCACACATCAACTTGTGATTATTATTACTGCCTACCGCATACGGAACGGGGCGATTCTGTTCTTTGAAAGAAGTGTATTCGGAAATACTATCAAACTTAAATAACTAAAAAAACAAGTATCGGCAAGTAGACCCGGCGAACTTCATACCGACATATTTAATTTCTCCAGTCGCGACTGAGGAAATATAACCCTTCTGGTAAAATCAAATCAGTTGGATTATCAATAATTTCACAATAATTCTGATCAAATCTATATATTTTTATACATTTTCTTACGTACAAACCTTGTCCTGAAAATAAGTAACACAAAAAAAAAGAATCGTCCAATTTGGTGCAGTCGTTCGGAAGTTATGCGCGTACATACATTTCGGCGATTCATTTTAAGTAATACTAGCTGACCCGGCAAACGTTGTTTTGCCTTAACCCTTATCACTTAGGGGTATGAAAAATAGATAGTAGCCGATTCTCAGACCTACTGAATATGCATACAAAATTTGGTAAAAATCAGTAAGGTAACGAACATTGTGACACGAGAATTTTATATATAAGATATAGATTTATGTCTTTCATAACAGCCTCCTGAAATTTGACGAGGATACAAAACGACACGTTGTACATATATGTATACAACACTTCGTGTTTTTCCATAATTATGTTTGCCAGTCCTGAACAATTGTCAGTGTCCGTAACCACCCAAATGAACACATTTCACGCTTTATTGAAAAACATATTTTCAAGAAAAGTTTTATATTTTACATCGAAATAAATACTCGACAACCTAAACAACACATCTCGCAACACACCCACTAAAAACGACACCAACAAAAATGATAAAAAAAAATCCAAAGAATAAAATGGACATCTAAATCCCAATATTCCTCGCTGAACAATTTCATGGAGATCGAATGTATGTAAGTGGAGCCCTAACTTTATATTGCCACTATAAAATGGCAATATATTTGTGAGGCGTTTAAAATAACAAAATATCCCAGACAATCCCTCGTGGGCTTTTAAGCAGAGTTGCGCAATCTCCTCTACAATATCCGGCTTGAAACTTTGAGGCACACGTGAATCTGTAAGTCAGCAACTTGTGGTAAGGTTCTGCTTACGGGGCTAGGGAACGGTTATGTTGTGAGTGAAACTTCACAGCAAGCCGCAGGGCAAACCCTGAGGTGGAGTTTCCCATTCTCAGGGGTTAAAAAGTACCCTGCCTTTCTCTAGGTAAATAGGACTTGTAGACTTTCTCGAAGACCTACAAACAACGAATTTTAGACGTAGGTATACAAGGTCAAATTAAATTAGCTAGCAACACTCTGCAGAAGTGATGGATATAATATGATATATATGATGGATAACTAAACACAATAAAATAAAATTCTTGGCTGTTTTTTTGGTTCAACGACCGCTGGTTGAGTTGTTACTTGAAGTATGAGAAAATCTGTTTTATTTTCTTTTATCGTGTTGAGACAATCAAGTCTGTGAAGTACACACAGTAAAAAAGTTGATTTTTAAACTGATATTTCATTTGACTACATTAAGTTTTGTCATTTTTAGATATACTTACCCGTCTCGTCTGCGGAGTGTGCTAGCTAATTTAATTTGACCCTCATTTAATATATGTATAGCATCGAAAACCGATCAAAATAAGTTTGGAAATACATACCTACTATATAAATAAACTTCCGATGTACATAATTGTGCATAGGGAGGACCTATGCATTAAGGAAGAAAGTTTTATTGGTGATTAACCTTTCTACCTTATACAAAGGTCACACAAAGTTAGATGCATCACTAACTATAAGAACGTGGGTACCTATCTATCGAAGCTTTACTTGGTTTAGTGGTTCCAAGACCTAGTTAATTAGTGAGCAAACATCAGCACGTATATGTACTCGTGTAATAAAACATACATAAACTCACACCTTTTTTCCACTGGGGTAGGCAGAGACTACCGAAAGTCACCCGCTACGATTGTTTTATACGTTTACTTTCATACATTCGATTATACACGCACGCCGGTTGCTAGTACTACGCACCTGGCCTTTGTGAAGCACATCACCAATAAGGTGCACATGTCATGAGGTTGTCCCCCGCCTCATTGCCACTTCACGGTTGCGTGACACACTATCAACCATAATCTGAATCATTTTGAACGAAATTGCTAATCCATTGCTTCTTATATGTTCGAAAAATTTGTCTCCTCGACGACGTAAATAACGCAATGATTATTGCTGAACTGTCAATATGAAGCCATTCTTACTGATGATGAGATTTTTTTAGTACAAAATCGAAATAGGAAAACAAATTGTCAACAATTAATGGCAAAGTAAAAGAAAGATCACATAAGCACGTCGACGAAGTGCATATATCACACCCATTCTACAATATATCAAAAATATCATAATGAAAATTTTCTTGTAAAAAATCTCATATTCTGTGAAGTCTACAGCCGTCAAGTCTTTGTGCCACCTTACTTGGGAAAGCGAATACCATTTAGGGTAAGAGAACCGATTATCAGCTACTTAATTTTGATTAACAATATCCAGATGAAGAAAATTCGAGTAAAACTAAACGAAATTACTAATAAATGAAACTTACTGTTTTCTAACAGATCAAATTTCTGTCCCAAACAAAAATAACAGTAATTAAGGTACTTAGTCCATTGTAATCATTGACTACGTACTTCTACGGTCATGAATTACCATTATTTTAACGAGACCTCTTTATTAGAAAACCTACACTTTCGTGACTTTTATTACAGGCAAATGCCAATTACTCTCGAAACCCGATCCGATCAACAGAGCTAATTAACATTCATTATGTAGAAAGTACGACGGCCGACGACTGGGGAGTCTACCCCAATATTTTAAATGATACAGCTCATATATCAACAGGGTCAGTGAAATGTGTGAAATTGTAATTTTTTGAAGCGAAGACGTACCCCCGACCTGTATTTTAGGGTTCCATCTCTTACAACCAAATAAAAGAAAACCATTTCAGTTTGGTTTTTTATTTCTTATGACTTTTTATGCTCATATGCAGGGTGAGTTACAAGGATCACTCTGGGAGCTATGTCCATCTTGTGGCTCCTGTTGGATGAATCTTTACTAATGTAATAAAATGGTAAAATTTGTTTGTTTGTAAGTTTGTATTTAGGGGTATTCTTTGGATTACGGCAGTACCCGTCGGATTAGTCGGAAGGTTATAAATTATTTAATATCACGTTACGATTCTAAGGACCCGAGAAATAGAACCTGGGTTCTATAACAGGTCACCTCATTCCGGATTCTATCCTAATAGATAATCATGTTGCCTATTATTGATATACATCCAACACCTCACATTTCACGATCACTTGAAAACTGGCATTATGCACTAGTTGTCTGGCATTTTTGATGAACTGAGATCACTTGGCGCAGCCGTGAAACACACATTCCTGTTAATTTCTTAACACACCCCTTAAATCAAAATCCCTCTCTTCGTTTTTTTTTATGTGGTGTGCCTTTCAGTCCGTGCTAAATAAACGTATTTTCTGTCTTTATGTAAATGTGTAATTTATGAACCTTATTTCTTTTCCTCGACTCCTTACTGACGTGATTTTGAATGACCTATAAACTTGTCTATGAATTAATTCATCTATCAAATGCAAAAGTGTTTCAAATCTTAAAACTGGTAGTTCCAGAGAGTTATATTAGTTTATTGTGTATCGAAGTATATCGTAAACGAAATCATGGGCAGAAGTTAGATATGCCTTATTAGTACAGGTACAGTCACGAGCATTAATATGTATACACATCGCCAAATTCAAAAGCGATTTTCTTTTAAATAGCGATTGCGACCTTGAGATAACTTGGGTATTTCATTATAATGTGGGTTCCAAAAGATTATTTTCATTATAAAATAAGATCACAATGAGTAAAAGTGGAGAAAATCACTTTAAAAAGTTGGTAAGCGTATACATATTATTGCTCGTGACTGCACCTATCATATATATACAAGAATATACCATCTCATGCCAAAATATCAAGAAATAATAAAAATATTCCCAAAAGTATCACACTTGGCCAGTTACAATAATGAAAAAAACCCTCTTAGCAGCGACACGTATTTTTATTTTTATATCGAAGTTCGAGCTGTGAACTCGAGTGGAAGTAACACTTGATAATGAAAACCTACGAGAGGGTTCGAGTGATATTATTTTTTTACTCGATAACGAATTAAAATGGGTCATCCATTTGATCCATTACGTCGAGGAGTTTTCAGTATGTCAGTGAGAGGCCTATGTTCTGCATTGAATAATTTTCAAAACTTGTCGATGGTTCGTGATCATTGGTGTTCTATCAGCTCGTTCGCACGGACCTAAGAATATCGTGAAGGAATTCTGAATTTCTTTCTCGGGCACTGAATTTTCAACCGTTGTTGAACCGAACATTGACAATCCAGCAGAGTGAATCCCTGCGCATAGAAAAACATATTGATCGATTTTCAACTCTCGGTGCTTACCAGTGTTTTGATGATCCAGTGCGCGAAAGAATCTCGCCGCAATATTCTGCAGTCTTGGCCTAGTTATAACGGCTGCGACTTATGAGAAGTAGGTCGTAGGTTCGAACCCAAACAGGCACTTTTAGCTGCTTATCTGCTAGAAAATTTATAACTTTCTTTTTAAATTGTACATCACTTAACTGCTTCCAGCTTTTAGGTAGTTTATTATAAATTTTTGGAGCCATGCAAAAGACACTTTTTCGCATAAGTGACGTCGTATGTTGGTTGCCTTGGTTCTTCTGCGGATCTTTTTATTCCTGATACGATCACGTAGAGAAACTCCAGCATAGCCCTTTCCATTGCTTTTTGGGTGTTAAGCCTGACAGGCACTTTACTTTTTTTAAATTACTGCTCCCAACACGGCGAAGAAAAACATCGAGAGGAAACTGGCATGTCCTAGAACCAAAATTCGAAGACAGCTGACATCCACCAACTCATATGACTGGGCCCGTGAGATGGATTTTAGCGCACTCCCTCTCACAGAAAGGAGGTCTGAATTGGCAGCACTGAAAGCAATATACAATTATGCTAAAGTGCCTGCCTGTGTTCAAAATTCACCAACATATAAACTCACTCATTACTAGGCTACATAAATTGATATATGTTTTTAAAACCCTGAGACACGTGGCGGATGACAAACTAAAGAGATCAGTCTACTTCACCCTCGTTCAGTCATTGATAAGTTACTGCATAATAATTTGGGGTGGCGCACCTAAAACCACTATCCTTGAACTCGAGAGAGCCCAGAGAGTTATATTAAAAGTCTCTAATTTTCTTCCTTACCGTTATCCTACAGATCTTCTATACAAGCAACCGAAAACAACATTCATTACTCACCTACCATCCCTCAATGAAACATGGTAAGAGACGATATAATCCCGTAAATCGCACTCATTCTCCCCTTTCGACTGTTTTTTCTAACCGCTTCTTTTGCTTTCTGGGACGCTTTTTGTACCACAAAATCAATAAAATTCAACCAATATTTCACCTCAATAAGAGACAATGGAAAAAGAAGCTTACCACGTGGCTCCTGGGACTCACCTATGATGACACCGAAAAACTGCTTACCATCGTGACTTAGTACCAAATGCCATCTAATAAATCCTCACACACACCAACCAAACACACCTCCTTACTCACGCTCTCACTACAAATGTTTACTAACAAAACCAAACCAAAACATTCTATTTTGTTATTTTTTTGTCATTTTTAATTTTATTTTAAACACTTTTTTTTTTATCACTGTCTTTATTTTTTACTATTATTTTGAATTGTATCAAACTGCTAGAGGGTGGAGACCTGGTGACCTGAAACACAGGCCCTTCAAGCCTAGCTTAGGCACCGGTCTCCCACAGTAAACCTAACCATATGATGTACTGTAAGTGTTATAATGTCTGCAATGTTTATTGTGGTGAGAAAAATAAAATAAATACTTAAAAATACCACTGTTACCACTGGGCCACCACTGTAACCGTACGTAATAACCACTTATTTTTTTCCAAAATCTATCTCGGTAGTTTTTTCTGAGCCTAATCACCAAACGAGATCACATACAATTCACATATATGTACAATCAAGATTCACTAATGCAATCGCATACTAAGGGCTATATTGCTATGAAGTGGCGGTCCGGGCCGTACCTACAGCTGTGTGTATAAGTGATGTATTAACACAAAACTCACCGCTCCACTCACACACTGGCGTTAATCTATGTATTTTATACATACCGTCGGCGACGACAGACATGACCTTGGTCGGTTCATACCATTGCTAAAATTTACTTTTATAATTTGAGTTCCGGTAGCGTGCAGCGTATCGTCTTGGATTAAGAAACTCATAGGTCTGGGTTCAAATCTCGCGATGAAGCTTTAATTTTTCTTTTTAACAATCATCTTCATCTGTTCTTTTATTATTCGATTTATTAATATACCAGAATAATAATGTAACATTTTTTTATTATTACTCGTATTGTTATTTAAATAAAGGTTTACATACTCAGCCTATAAACGTTCCCACTGCTGGGACACAGGCCTCCCCAATGGGAGGGAGTAAAATAAAGGTTTACCAATAATAAATGATTACAAAATGTTTATTCGTTATAACTTCATGAAGAATGTATAAAAATAACTAATAATAACTTCTTGTTAAAACAGTTTATTTTCTCATAAAGAACAATTTATTGAAGTAAATAAGCTAGTTGGTGAACTATGATAATCAGGCTATTGTATCTTAGTAATATAATAATATTGTGCTGATTACTACTGTGTGTCGGTACTCTAAATAAATCACAATATTCTACAAAAATCTACCCACGTAAAAGTAACAAATGCAGACAAGTTGTCACAATACAATTAAATGACTCAGTAGTACTACTTTTATTCTACTGCGAGTGAGTTCGTTCTAACTCAAACCTCAAAGTTAACAAATCGTATTTAATAGGACTTAAAGAGGTTATAGCTTAAGTGTTCATTTTCATTCCGAAAAGAAGATTGAAACTAAACCTCAAAATAATCCAGATTACGGAGAAGACAAAATATTATTTGAATATTACTAAAATAAATAAACATTTGTAATTTATAACTTAATGTTAATGTTTTTTCCGTTAACTATGTTTTTTGAGCAGATTCTCGAGCTGGCCTTCTGCGTTGAGTGCACGGCGCACGGTTCGTAAAGATGTGTCGAATAATTCGGCAAAATGTCTTGTCGTTTTGAAACCACTTGTTTCAAATTCGCTGAACGTGTGCCTGTTATAGGAGCTGGGGTCTTCCACTTTGCTTTCCACGGGCAAGGCTACCGCCTTCCTCGTATCTTTTCACCCACCGACTCACAGTATTTCACTAAAACAAAAAAGGGGTAATGTTAGGCTACTAAGCAAAATACACACTTTATGTATTACCTACTATTTAGAAACAAAATTATTTAAAAGGGCAATTTAACATAAATATTAAGTATAATGTTATTTTCATCGTTCTATAATCTAGGAAATAAATTTACATCGAAATTTTATATTTTTATTCTATTTAGACCACGATTTAGACATTATGATATTTATAAAACGTTTTAAAATAACTACAAGGATCAGCAGTTATACTTTAATTAAATAAATGTTTAATAAAATATTTAAATCATAATACTCACACTCAGTCCGGTTTCATCACATAGGTATTTGTGATATAGGTATTAAGTCCACTTTTATGCAGCGCAATAATATTCGCTTTCATTTCTATATTTAAATTTGCTTACATTTTAAAATGAATTAGAAGAACGCTAATAGATGAAACACACGTCACTAGCACACAATATCAACCAACACCGTTCTATAAGTCGCGGTGAATGAGTCGTAAATCATTTAAATTTATTTAGGTTTCTGTGGGTATAATGATAAAGTTTTACGAGTTTAGTGAATACGACGAACAGAACAAGAAACTATACTCAAAAGTGATTTTTAAAACAATAAAAAGACTATCACACAGCGAGTGGGATTCGAAACCGCGACTCTCTGCGCTCAAACGCGATAATCAAGTGCGGTAACCGTTCAGCTATCATGCCATTTGCTTTAACGGTTGAATTTAGGAAATACATTCATTTGTAAACGTATGAGAGTGTGTGTGTCTATAGTATTATAGCCTATAGAAATTGCTTATTATAAGAAGGTCGTAAGTTAAAGCGAAGTGTCAATCTATTGCTTTTTGAGATTGGGGCACCATTAGTGGGGGCTACTGTACATAAAAAGTCACCGATAGGTGTGCAATGTGTTCCACTGAATGTGCTCTCGATAACCCTCTGATAAGTCGACACGTGTACATTGATACGAAGTTCTAGAGCGATGCTCAACTAACTGCTAATATCCGGAATTTTGTGGCGAGACTGATAAGGGTAGGTACGAGATCGAATTACCTCGAACTATGGACGGTGTGATTACAAATATATTATGTAGGTACATATTTTAGGATGTTTGAGTTGGAAGGGCTTCTGACCAACAGATAAGTACCCAGCTAATAAGACTAGACTGCCTCGTTGGTGCAGTGGTCGCAAGCGCTGCTGCTGAGCATGAGGCCCTGCGTCCCCAGGTGGGGCAAAGTGCTGTTGGGTTTTACTATCTGGAATTTCGCAGCCCGGAGTCTGGATTTGTACCCGGTTGATAGCAATATGTTCGCCCCCTATTGCATATGGGACTTACACACAACTCGCTAAATGTAGGTATACTATAGATACACCTCTACCCAACCCTTTCGGGCAAACAAGGCGTGACATTATGTGTAAATGTATTTTATTTATTAACTATCTGTGCCCGCAGCTTCACCCGCGTGGATGTCGGAAATTATTCCACGGGAACATGCTACCCCTCAAAATTGGTCCAGACATTTCAAAGATTAGCCGGAATAACAGACAGACAGACAAAAAAATATTGTTTTTTAGTGAAGGTATCGTATATACTTTTATATTATTTGGGTTTCTACATTGCATGTAATGTACTAACAGTTCGGCAAATATTCATTCTAAGTATAGTACTTCACCAGCACACTGCACTTCCTTTTGACCCAGTATCTTCCGACAAGAGAAGGAAGGATTTAGTTTGCATAAAGCCTCAAACCAGACATGCATTTGCTAATTGTGTTTTATGTCCTTTTCTGTATAATAGATTTAACAAATTAATGAGATCTATAGTTTAAGCTATAAAAAATTTAGTACTATGTTTTCAGAATACTTAGCGTTACTCAATTACACAGACACGGAAAAATTTCTAGAAATTATGTCATGACGATCACTTATACCCTCGTAATTATTTACTTTTGTAGCATTTACATGGTTGTAGGTTTAATTATGTTTAATTGCCAATATGCTTTATCTCGTAGGTGTTAATAAATTATTTTTATATTAATTTAATTTTAAATGTTATAAGTTTAATTTTAATTGTTTAACGCCCCAATTTAATTGAAATGTAAAGTGATGGTCCGAAACACAGGTTTGAATAAACCTAGATCGGGCGGGCATAACATTCTAATTCCGGAACGTTATCACTTGCACTTGTTATAAAAAATATTTTAGCAGTAGTTAATTTTATACACTTTAATTGTATGGGCTGTTGACTAAATGGACTCTTTTTGTATCCGGTTTTACAAATTAAATGTATTTTTAGTAAAACGTTGTCATTTTGACGTATCAAACAAACACTTCAACTTTATTTATTTGTGTAAATTATGTCAAACATACAAGATGGTTGAATGCCTGCAAGGCTGACTAATAGTCTTTTCTTGAAAAACAATTTCAGAAACCCAAATATCTGAGTATGTATTGCCTTGACCTTTAGTTATCGCAGGTTTCAGGGTATGGGCGATTTTTTTTTTATTTGGGTGGAAAGTCATCAAGTAAATTCTCCCGCTCTGGGTGTAGCGGGAGAGCGTATCAAATTTTCTACTGACTAAAACCCACCCATGTTCCTTCAGTTGCCTGTCTGCCAGGGGCAGCGGTATCTCTTTCTATCAACCCACACCCCTGGCAGGCATCGGCCCTTGCGGACCCCACCAGTTGGTGCTGACAACTCTATGAGGCGCGCGTGGAACACAACGCGCAGTCGACCCGGGCTTGAACAGCGAGCTACCCATTACTCTAGCAGTGTGTTACAACAATCGTATTCTCCATGTCGCTATGAGATTCCGACGGGGCTCTGTCCGCTGCGCCGCAATTTCTCGTGGCAGCGGAGTTACGCCCCGCGTTTTGCCTCCTCGCGCCAGTTCCAAGTGTGCGTGAGGGTCAGAGAAAACTACCAAGCACTATTCACCTGAAGGCGCGAATAAAAACGTTAATCTAGTCGCAATCTCACCTCAGTCAAACTACCTATCCCATTTTTTTTTAATGTATATACTCCAAATAGAGGAATTTTTGACAGATTGAGACTGAGGTTAGAAAACGAAAGTTCTTGAAAATACGGAAATTATCGCTCTGGTGCTATCGGAGGTGGAGGGATAATTCAATATACCAATACCGCACAATAAAATCCGCAAAGGCCCCATAAATCAAGGTCATCGACCTTCCAATAAGGAACAAAGACTACGAAAATAAACAGACAAATTATATTATTCAGAACATCTTCACTTACATACCTACAGGTGTGACGTGTCTTGACGTACCTCTATAATTGCCACTTGCGATCCCGTGTCACACCCGTGTCAAACTCCCGCCATTTGCACTGGAATATTCCCTATAAATTGGCTTTCATAATGCCTTGACGACGGTTTATCAATAAAACCCTTCGGTTCTATGGAGGTATCAAACGTTTAAATTGGTTTTTTGATTTCACATTGCTCTGTTTGCGTAGGATTGTGCGAGTGGGAAATGCAATGCTAAAATGATATATTTTATCTTTTCGTTACTGAAAGAGTATTTTCTTGATTAATTAGATAAGCTTTTTTATCGTAGCAGTAGACGATAGGAGGAAGGTATGTTGTCGCGCACTGGATCTTCAACGGTTTGCTTAGTTCCGAGAGTTAAAAATCAAACAGTGAGATTTTTCAATGCCGGTGCTTCTGAGCAGCGCTCTTCCCTTCCGTGGCCTGGACGGGGGGTGGCCGCCGCCGTTTGATGGCGGACGCGATGGAGCCGCAGGGGAAGGGGAGTGTCGGTATAGCGTCAGCCGCTCTCCCTATCCCCTGCGGCCGAAAAGTGGTAGACGGGACGGCGCGTTGTGTTCAACACTCGCGCCGTCAAAGATGTCAGCAACCACTGGTGGAGTCCGCAAGGGCCGATGCCTGCCAGGGGTGCGGGATTGTTCGAAAGAGATACCACAGCCCCTGGCATACGGGCTACTGAGGGAACACGGGTGGATTTTAGTCAGTAAAAGTCTGACACGCCCTCATGCTCTACTCAGCAGGAGAAGTCATTTGACGATTTCCCACCCAAAAAAAAAAGTGCAACACCGAGAATGAAAGAAAACGCGATGTTTTTACGTCCGTGTGAACGTCGAAAGAATTGACACAATGTCATGTTTTTTTGTCATTTCTTTCCCATTAGAGCTTCTAAAAACTCGTATCTCGTTTTGACTTTGGTCAATTTACCTCATACTAAGATATTGGGTAGGTATATTTGTACGCGAATTTAACGTGTATAAAATATACGCCAACCCATCTTTAAATAATGTTTAAAGAAATAGACAGTGCATAGAGTGTGTGATATTCAAAACTGTCTTCTAGTGAAATAATTATACGAACATGTTGTCACATTAACAGACAGGTTATATTATTATGTAGTAAGTACGTTAGCTAGTAAAATGGTCAATATACTACCAGACGTGATTGGAAATTCTGTGACAGGTGAATAATCTAGTTCTGTCAGAAAAACCACTTTCTCCATAAATTTTTACATTTATGATATTCATCAAAATCTTGAAATTGAATTTGCGGACGATCACATTACGAACCTTATTCATGGCTTGAAATAAAAAAAAATGTTTTTTAGACACATTTTGAAACATTCTCGGTAAAATTCTAAATGAGGTTTGAATATTATTGTATTGCCCCTGTTGAATTATAAGTAGCATAGTCTAGCTCCAGTAGCTACTTGCGTAAAATATACGACCAGGCGACACAAATGCTTTTCCTATATTGATAGACCTATGTACTTTTATGTATTACTCACGTATTAGTATCAGCATTGCCCGATTAGATGTAAGATGAAACAAAGCTTCTTTGTAGGAAACCAACGTTTTTTTTTCTTGGTGTGGGAAATCAACAAATAACTTCTCCCGCTCTGGGCGGAGCGTGAGGGCTTTGTTAGACTTTTACTGACTTAAACCCACCTGTGTTGCCGGATTACCGCCATGGGATCTGGAGGCAAAGGTCCTCGCGCAAATATGGGAGTGGCGCGAGGAGGCCAAACGCCGGGGCGGAAGTCCGCTGCCGCAGGAAATCGCGGCACAGCGGACAGAGCTCCGGCGGGATCTCATGGTGACATGGAGAGAGCGATTGTCGCAACCCAGTGCTGGGCACGCCACGATTGCGGCGGTAAGTCCCCTCTTTGAGGAGTGGTTTGAGAGGCGGCATGGCGTCCTCACCTTCCGCCTGACGCAGGTCCTCACCGGACACGGTTGTTTCGGGAGGTTCCTGTTTCGGATAGGGCGGGAGGAAACGCCCGGGTGTTTCCACTGCGAAGATCGCCCTGAGGACACGGTGGAGCACACGGTGGCGGTCTGCCCTGCTTGGGCGGAGCACCGCCGTGTCCTCGTGGAGGCGATCGGCGGCGGCGATCTCTCGCATCCGGCCCTGGTCCAGGCCATGGTACGGAGCGAGAGGGCATGGGGAGCCGTCACCTCCTTCAGCGAAGCAGTGATGCTCGCGAAGAGGGAGGCGGCGCACGTGAGGGAGAGGCAGCATATGCGCCCTCGCGACCCCAGCCGCCGCAGGATACGGAGACGCCCTGGGCGTCGGGAATCCCAGGCCGATTTCCGGCCACCGTAGGCATGGGCTTGCGGACGGCGAGTAATGGGTAGCTCGCTGTCCGGTAAGGACCAAGCCCAAGTCGACGGCGCGTTGTGTTCCACGCGCGCCTCAAAGAGATGTCAGCACAAAAAAATGATGGGGCCCGCAAGGGCCGATGCCTGTCAGGGGTGTGGGTTCGTTTGAGAGAGATACCACAGCCCCTGGCATACGGGCTAATGAAGGAACACGGGTGGGTTTTAGTCAGTAAAAGTCTGACACGCCCTCCTGCTCCACCCAGAGCGGGAGAAGTTATTTGATGATTTCCCACCCAAAAAAAAAAAAAAAACCCACCTGTGTTTCTTCAGTTGCCTCTGTGCCAGGGTCCACGGTATTTCTTTCAACAACCCGTACCCCTGGCAGGCATAGGCTCTTGCGGACCCCACCAGTTGGTGTTGACATCTCTTTGAGACGCATGATCCTTACCGGACAGCGAGCTACCCATTACTCGCCATCCGCAAGCCAACGCCTACGGTAGCCGGGAATCAGCCTGGGATTCCCGACGTTCCTTTTTCAGATAAGGCGGGACCTTATCTGAAACACGAACCTCCCGAAACAACCGTGTTCGGTGAGTACCTGCGTCAGGCGGAAAATGAGGACGTAGCGCATCTCAATCTATTCCTCAAAGGGGGGACTTACCGTCACAATCGTGGCGTGCCCAGCACTGGGTTGTGACAATCGCAATCTCCATGCTGCCATGAAATCCCGCCAGAACTCTGTCCGCTGTGCCGCGATTTCCAACGGCAGCGGGGTTAGGTACGCCCCAGCGTTTGGCCTCCTCGTGCCACTCTCCCACTCCCAAGTGTGCACAGAGGACCTATTCCTCCTTAAAATAAAAAAAAATGTAAATCATATTCATGAAACTATTAGTAGATAAAAGTACAAAAAACCGTTGTAAAAGTAGTGATTACGAAGACTTATTTTTGGAATGTAAAATGCTGCCGGTGCATCAGAGGGTAGTGTTGTCAGTAGCTTTAGAACAGTATAGTAGCAATGAATTTAAAAACAATATTATACGCACAAGATCTCAAAGGAACAACAATATGAGAAGTTTTGTAGTACCTACATGTAATAACTATTATGGTCGAAGGTGTAGAAATGTGTTAGTCCCAATTATTTTTAATAACCTTCCAGTTGATATTAATGATTGTATCACAAAAACCTCCTTTAAAAATAAAATACATAAGTACCTCTTTAATATATATTGTGAAAGCTTCACTGTAGAGAATAGTTAAAAAAAATAAAAAAACTAGGTTTGTTTTAAATTTAAGGAATGCAAGAGAATGCAAGTTTTTAACTAGGTGGAAAAGTGAAATTATAAAAAAAAAAACATGTTAATAATTAGACATTTACAAAAGTGGAGCTGCTATGCAGTTTGGCGGAGGTAAATGTAACTTATACGAACTCTTTTTTGTGAATAAATACTTTTGATTTTTTTTTTCAAATCCCGTGGCAGCAATCCGACAAAGAGGCCTACCGCCTCACCGGAGATCGTACGGTAGAGCTTACCATTTAAGAAAAAAAAAAAAAACTTATAAGGTAGTAAAATCGCAATTCGAGCAGTCCCAACACACTTCGCCAGATAGGTAAAACCGCAAATTTAATAATACATCTAAAGACGAAAACTGAAGGTAAATTCCAAAAAATAAACGTTTGTCAAATATTAACAGGAAGAAAAATTTCTCAACTACCTACTAAGTATTCTCTATCGAATAATATTTTACACTCTATTGCTAACATGACCCCTGACGTTCCTTCGAGAGCTCCAGAAGCGACTAAAGGCTTATGAATGCATTCACATATGAGCTAATAACACCATAGGTACCGTGACCACCCTCCGTGCTTCCGTGCCCACAGCTATGTTGCAAGTGATTTAGAAATGATCCCCTTAGAGATAGTGAAAAACAGCGTCAGATTTTCAGAGACATTGTATTATTTTAGCAGTGAATTTTGTAATCAAACTGTAACCATGAATTTAGCACATGATCGTAGACCTATTCTGCTATTTCATAAAAAAGTGCAATACCAAAGCGGTCAAAATGTAAGGAACCACTAACTTTTTTGCTGCTAAATATTAACGCAGGATCCAAATTTATGGACTGAATTTAATTCAGTCACGTACACTGAGAAAAATTTCCTCTGCCGCACTACGTAAAATAAGGACAAAAATCGACCACAATGACGTGTGTAACCCGCTCCATTACGCGTAAGTAGCCAGTCATACGTAGTCGGCATACTGACGCTCATCATGGAGCGGGTTACGTAATTTACTCGTGGTCGATTTTTGTACGTACGTACGTAGCCCGACATCCGGCTACGTAATACGTAGTGCGCAAGTCGCACTGAATACTCCTGAAACTACGATTGCAACACCCGTATACTATTGTTGCGAGCACAGTAGAACACGGTGAACCTTACGTGTGTACCATGGCGGCTTACGTACGATACTGTAGCGGGCACGTTAAATAATGATGAGCCATATCTGTGCACCGCGACGGCATACGTACGATACTGTGGCGGACACAGTAAAGTACGGTGAGCTGTACGTGTGTACCACGGCGGCATACGTACGATACTGTGACGGACACAGTAAAGCACGTTGAGCCGTACGTGTGTACCACGGCGGCATACGTACGATACTGTGACGGACACAGTAAAGCACGGTGAGCCATACGTGTGTACCACGGCGGCATACGTACGATACTGTGGCGGACACAGTAAAGCACGGTGAGCCATACGTGTGTACCACGGCGGCATACGTACGATACTGTGGCAGACACAGTAAAGCACGGTGAGCCGTACGTGTGTACCACGGCGGCATACGTACGATACTGTGGCAGACACGGTAAAGCACGGTGAGCCGTACGTGTGTACCACGGCGGCATACGAACGATACTGTGGCGGACACAGTAAAGCACGGTGAGCCGTACGTGTGTACCATGGCAGCATACGTACGATACTGTGGCGGACACAGTAAAGCACGGTGAGCCGTACGTGTGTACCACGGCGGCATACGTACGATACTGTGGCGGACACAGTAAAGCACGGTGAGCCGTACGTGTGTACCACGGCGGCATACGTACGATACTGTGGCGGACACAGTAAAGCACGGTGAGCCGTACGTGTGTACCTCGGCGGCATACGTACGATACTGTGGCGGACGCAGTAAAGCACGGTGAGCCGTACGTGTGTACCACGGCGGCATACGTACGATACTGTGGCGGACACAGTAAAGCACGGTGAGCCGTACGTGTGTACCACGGCGGCATACGTACGATACTGTGGCGGACACAGTAAAGCACGGTGAGCCGTACGTGTGTACCACGGCGGCATACGTACGATACTGTGGCGGACACAGTAAAGCACGGTGAGCCATACGTGTGTACCACGGCGGCATACGTACGATACTGTGGCGGATGCAGTAAATCATGGTGAGACATACGTGTACACCACGGCGGCATACTTACGATACTATAGCGGACACGGTGAATCATGGTGCGCCATACGTGTACACCATGGCGGCATACTTACGATACCATGGCGGACACGGTGAATCATGGTGCGCCATACGTGTACACCATGGCGGCATACTTACGATACTATGGCGGACACGGTGAATCATAGTGCGCCATACGTGTGCAGCGTGGCAGCATACGTAGGATACTGTGGCAGGCACAGTAAAGCATGATGTGTCAGACGTATTAACTGTCGTAGTAGAGGTAAGGTACCGTTGCCGGTACAGTAAGGCATGATGAACCGTGCGTATGTACCACGGCAGTGGACGTACGATACTGGTGCGGGACCAGTAAAGCACGGTGAACCATACTTATGTACCACGCTAGCGTACGTACGATACTGCTGCGGGTATAGTAAGGCATGGTGCACTATACTGTGTTACGTATGGCACACCATGCCTTACGATACTCGCACCTGTATTTTCCTTATGCTGGCGCATGGTACATACAAAGGTGTTCAGATACTTATTTTGAATATTAAACACTCAAATCAATGAAATTTTGTAGACATGATCGAGAAACTAATATCTAGGTCTGTGGTTTATTACATTTTCGTAAAAATGTATAGTTTAAATATTGCAGGGAGTTTTGAATGAAAATATGAAAACCCCCTGCAATATTTAAACTATACATTTTTACGAAAATGTAATAAACCACAGACCTAGCCAGATATTAGTTTCTCGATCGTGTGTACAAAATTTCATTGACTTTGATTGGTTAATATATAATAATATCTGAACACCTTTGTATGTACGGCCAGCGTCATAAAAATATATACGTTAACAAGAGCTCAAAAATATCTACACGCCTCTATGTCACTGACAATAAGGTTGGTGTTTACATATTTTGACTCGATGGCTGTATATATTTATATATTAATGACGTTGACTGTAACCATGCCAGCATAAGGAAAATACAGGTACAAGTATCGTAAGGCATGATGTGCAATACGTAACACGTAGTGCAATAGTGCACCATGCCTTATACCCGTAGCAGTATCGCATGTACTCGGGCGTGTAGATGGACGGGTATGGTGAATGGTATGGTGCCATATTGTCCCGCACTAGTAATCATACCTTTTATTTTTCTTCTCAGCATATATATTCGTCCACTGCTGGACATTTATGCTTCTCCCATGGTTTTTCTATGTCATCCTCGATGCGGCGTATCTGGTCGAGGTCGGCCCTGCCATCTTAGGAATGGCGGTCTGCCTACGCTTCGACTTCCCGTTCATACCTCTACTATAACAGTTAATAAGTTTTATACACATTATGCTTTGTAGTATAAGTAGTACAACCTGCACTGGTCACATAGATATCTACTTATAAATAATGGTGCGGGTACGGTAAAGAATGATGTATCATTATAAAGCTGACCAGATGTTTTAAAACCCGCGTGCGGTATTTTTCAGATTTAATTTCTTTTACTGGCAATAGTTACGTATAAATATATCACAAAAGGTCGCGTCCTCATTGCAGGGTTTTTTTAAAACTCTGGTCAGGCTTTACCTACTGTTGTTGAATTTGTACGATATTAGTGCGGCTATTATTATTATTATGCAAAATAATTTTGTAGCAAACTTAACAGCTACACCGATATAGCACCAAATCGGACCTGTAAGTGAAAAGCATACAATAATTGGTAATTTAGATAAAATAATACTTCACGATACATATACATTTAGTGTAGGTACTACCTACACAGCAATGATACATCATTTTTTATTTTTTTAAACTTTTACAAGGTTATTAACAGAAGAAATTCTGAAGAAGTTCTGTTCTCAAACCCTGTACAAGTTTTATAACTTTACACGCTTAAAAGGAAATAGACATAAAAGATTCATATTATTTATTTTCAATCGTAAAATTGAGACATACAAAAAAACCACAAGCTTAATTAATCATACTATTCTAGAATTACATGGTAGTCAACTATGAACGAGGAATTTCACCGTCTGTCGGTTGTTGACAGGCGTCCACCATTGCAAGATTTAAGGCCTACTCAAATCTGACCGGTATCCCGTACCGGTGGCGATAACGATATCCCGATGGGTATGCGGTAACGCGCTGTTCAAAGGTGTTCCGCAACTGCTGCCGGTAATGCCATACAAAATACCGGTCGGGATATTGGTCAGGTTTGAGTAGGCCTTTACAAAACGTAATACGGAAAGGACGAGAGGATTGGCGATTAGATATTTATTAAAATATAAGGGCGTCAGTAGATATCCTATCTTATATAGATTTCGTCTGAATGTTTTAGGGCAATTATAAATACTTAATTAGGTATAACAACAGACAGTCCATTATCAACATGAACAATGTCTCAGATCTCCGGTATTTGTAGCACGAGCCGGAAGCGGGTAAGTAAGAGCAACCTAGGATTCCCGACCAAAGAATCACTAGTACGAGCCAGTCCACACGGCGCGTTGCGTCTCCGTTGCGTCGACGCAGCGCTGCCGTTGCCTCATTTTACATTTTGCGTTGCGTCGACGCAACGCGCCGTGTGGACTGGCTCTAAGGGTACCTTGGCATCAATGGAGTCCGCGTGGTCGTCGCTGGAAACCAATGCATCTAGGCCTACGGTAAACTTAACTTAAAGCTCGTTCGCATACGAACGCTAATACATACGCATAAACCTAACTAGTTGCGGAACCTATGTCGCAAGGCCCGACTTTAAACTGATATAACCGGTATTCTACAAAAAAAAAAAATACAAAATGTGGGGACCGCCCCGTTTTGGTAGCGATCCGAGAGCCACCTTTTGGCAGTAGGGGCGGTGCACCCCTACCCCATGGCCTAGGTGAAGGTTAAACATCAGTACCGAGTTTCGATATTTTCTACTTTTACGAAATTTGACTGATTTTAAAAGCATAAATGACAATACGATGAAAGAATACAAACAACAAATGAAACTCAGCTGATGTTTAACCTGAAGTTAAGTTAAAGAAACAAATTGGTGGTGGGCCCGTATTCACGCTTTTGCAAAACGGTATATAATGTAAGGTATGGGTACGTAAAATGTGTAAACTGTATCACCTGCGGGCAACAGATCCGCACAGGTGGGTGTGTTTCTGAATTTTTGCACGTGTTGTATGTGTTATAGTCAAACCCCGAAGTCCCGGCGCTCCAAGGTTTGCCTAGTCAAACCTCAGGTTTGACAAGAAGGCTTAGTCAAAGTCCAAAACTAATAGCGTGTTTCGACCTTTGGCTAACGCATTTATGGCCAAACCTAGGAGAGACTAACTTGGAAAGTCAAACGCCGAAACGCAATTTGATCAAATCGCAATTACTCCGCTGCGAAATTTCTAACCTGCAGGACCACGTGACCTACAGGAGTAAGGCAGTTTTGAATCTAACATCGGAAATGAATGAAGTTTTTCATACATATTTAGGTTATATAACCCATTCTGTCCCTAATTTAAGTCTGACTAGTCAAACCCCGATTTGATCGTACTGAGTTTCGGCGTTTGACTACCCAAGTTGGTCTCTCCAAGGTTTGACCATAAATTCTTTTGTCAAAGGCCAAAACACGCTTTAGTTTTGGACTTTGACTAAGGCTTCTTGTCAAACCTGAGGTTTGACTAGGCAAACCTAGGAGCGCCGGGACTTCGGAGTTTGACTACATATGCATGTAAGTGTGTGATGAGAGAAAAATAAACGAAGAAGGTTGGTGCTAATATGATGGGAAGTCCTACCCCAAGGGTACCTACGTCGTATGTGATGTGTAATGGTCGTTGTTATTCTAAAGTCCATCGAACAGTGACATAAAGTTTTAAATCTGACATTATAGTAATTGTAGCCGGTACAGGCGAAACAAGGGTATTATAATTATGTAATAGGTAATCGTTGGTTCTCATCACTTGATACGCATAGTAATGCTGATTAAAATCTATACACTCTAATGAAACACACTCAAATGTAACTTCATCATTGTCAAGTAAATAAATATTTTTTATTTCACCAAACTTTGGTAAGCCTGAAGATTCTGAAATATCTAGAATGACAATTGACGACAGCTCAAATCGGACACCATACAGTTTCACCCATGATAATGAGTACCAACAATTATTATCGATTATACCTCGAGAATGAAAGTTTTGTCTTACATTTTCAATTTGCGCTTCTGTCATATTTGCCTTTTTGCCATAAGAGATCGTCTTTACAGTTTCATTTTTAAGAAAAGTATCGTTTAAAATTAATTGATGTTTAATAGCTATTGTTTTACAAACATTTACTCTGTTGTGTGATGCTCTGGCCACAAATTTAGATATACGATGCTTGGCTTCAAACCTCATTGTCCAGATTTGGGTAAGTGGGCCAAATTTTTTTAACATTTCTGGATAATGTGTAAGAAAATGAAACTTTGGCTTTAAGTCTGTTTCAGCAAATTTTCGATAGAGCTCGTTTAATTCAGCTACTGAAAATTTTACTTGATCAATAGTATTTTCATGGATTCTATGACTCAAAAGTTTATCCATCAATTGTCTTAATTTGATGTATAAGAACCAAACTTCGTTTTCATCTGGGACATTATATCCGACAATCAGCCCAAAATATCGAACAAGGGTAAGCATTTCAGAAGCCGAACATTTTAACTTTAATGTTGAGCCTTCTTTTGCTACAGAATCGCACGGTGTCGATGTAGAATCAGGTCCATAATTAAAATACCGTATTCTTGATTTTAAATTGTCAAAAGAAATTAGCATCTGAGTACACACTAGATTCTGTATCACAAATGGCATCACATATCGACAAGCACCCTCGAGATAGTCATGTAAAACATCTACGGCGACGTTTTGAAATAAGTCAAACCCATCTAAAGCAAGCCACGAGCATTTTTCTTTAAGACCAGTCATATGAATGTCATTTAAATGTAAATCATTTTCATAATTGACATTGTTTCTCAACAACGTGTCATCTTCATAAAGCAGTGTTTTGATTTGTTCTTTATTAGCAGTACAAATTCTACATGGCCGATTTGCAGAAAAACTTTCAACAAAACCTAACATAGCATTCAATCCTAAATTATCTCCCGTCACAGCTGCAACATAAAACTTAATTTTGCCAGTATACACATCAGTTTCAACATGAATACCATTGTTCCTTAAATCATTAAGAACATCAAAAACTTTTTGAAAAATTATGTTGTTTCCAAAGCTTGTTCTGTCTGATGAGTGAAAAAGAGCCAATAATAAAATATTTTGCAAAAGCGACACGTAGTGAGGTGGAAGACATGGTACTGAGGCATAAATAGCTCCAAGTTTATGAATCCCAGCGTGGCTTCCTAAGGGATTGCCTATTTCAAAATCGTCAAAGTAGATTAATAATGGTAAAATCATTGCATCATGCTCTACAGAATTTTCTGTCATTTTTTTCCATACTGAACCCTGAACAATATTCTCAATACCGAAAGAGTCATTTTGTACTGTGTCCAAATATTCAAGAGTATCCTTAATGAAATTTTTTGATGAAAAAATTAGTTTTAAATTTTCTTTTAACGGAATCACCTGCATTGTACAATTTACTTGTACTAATAACAAACCAGCCGCTGTTTTTTTAGACTCATTACGTTGACCTACAACCACTTCAAGGGGCTCAGAATAAGTTCCTATTTCATTAAAATATTTTAAACGTTTGTGTTCCGAATCTAAATTCTCAAACGCATCGCTGAACGCGCTAAATATTTTTTTTAAAGCATTTTTAACATGAACATTATCTTGGTCTGGTGGTACCATATCATTAAACTGTCGCTCTATAATGCATTGTGATTTAGAATGAAATAATTGAAGATTTTCTACAAGAACTTGTACGGCTTTACGCGGTATTATTGGGTTAGCATATAGAGTGGAAACGAGACTTGCAGCATGGTGACCAAGAGAGTTTTCGTCTCTTTGAGTTGGTAGAGATTCCATCGTATTTGCCGTTTCGTAAGTTTCTTTGCTTGACGTTGAAGGTAAATTTGAGATATTGGCTTCTGTATCAATCGGTTTGTTACTATTTGGATGAGGCAAGACTGACAATGATGACTGGTGCTCTCTAACTAAGTGCTTTTTGAAAGATGCAGAGGAAATATAATGACGATAACACCCTTGTTCACCACACCGAAATCCGGAAAATTCTACCGTTAATTTACAGAAAGTTCGCACATGAGTTATAAGTAAATTCGGAGACACACTGGCTTTTTTGCAATAGTAACAGGTAAACATTTTTAAAGTATTAACTCTAGATCAGTTAAAAGACTATTCACAGCCTGTGTGGGCCTGTCAAATTTAGTTTTAATATCGTAGAAACCCAATTGAATAAAAAGCCATATGTCTCCAGCTTCCTCCGGGTAACAAGCTCCTATCGATTGAAATATTTTAAATGCACAGTCTACTGCTGTTACTAATTTGTTGAAACTATACAATGTGTCATTTATTACCACATATGCTACTTTTACCTCAGTAACGGTAAGGCCAACAAAAATAACGTAGGGTTGAACTGTGCGGCCTAGCCTCTGCAGGTTCTCCTTTTTTTGAATGATCTTGTTGGTAACGTCGGCTTCAGAAGCAGCTTGCGATATATAGCCGTCGCATACTTCTGCTCTGGATGGCTTCCACGCTGGCTTTCCTTTTATTTTCCGTGCAGGTGAAATGTTGATGACATAAGCCAGCAACATCAAAGCAACATTGCTAGTTGTCTCTGGTTCATCTTCTGTATTCAAAGAAAAAAAAAAAGTTTCGGTTAATTTTTAAGACTTAATTTTACTAAAATTAAAAAAAAAACACTATGGACGTCATTTTTTCAATACACTAACTGAGCGGCTCGGTGCTGAGGGGAGGGGGAAGTCACAAATCTGTGCGATTTCTAGAATGGGCGGGGCCTCTGAGACTCCACGTCATAGTTAAAGATTAATAATAAGAACTAATATTTGAGCAAAACTTCTTACCGTCAATCAGTGCAATTATATTTGCTATTTTTGTTCTCGTATCTTGGTCTCTAATTTTTCGTAATTTTAATGAAGCATATTTTATAATTTCCTCATTTTTGAGGGTGATAGAGGAAAATAATTTGTTTTCCTTTCCCGGATACAGACGACTGAAATCGTTCATTAACTGAAAAAAAGAATACAATAAATGTGCGCCACGTTATTTCCACTGGTGAGAAAGGTCCGGATGGCTACCACATAGGTTATTGGGTTGTTGAGCGAGAACTAGAATAGCTTGTCTCTTTTAGTGCCTGCACAATATCTCGTTCTGCAATGTCGGCAGCGCGCGAGTGTTGCAAGTGACTAGAGTCTGTGCGAAAAGAGAAGAACCGTGGCAGATACGGGAACTAACATTACGAATTTTACATGGCAATCGAAATTCAGACACTTGTCTTATAACCCCTCGTTTTCACCAAAGTATAATACATGTATTTTACAAATTGAATGCAATGTTTTAGTTTTTCGCATGTATTAAATATGTTGTTCAAAACTTGTTATGAAACTATATTACATGATTGTATAAAACTTGTTGTAAGTATACAAAACTTGTATGAAACTTGTTAGTTGAAAACTTCTAGTCGCCTACATGTTTATGATCTCATATACAGAAATTGCAATAAAATAAACAATAATTGTCTAAACCACGTTTGTATTTTGTAGGTGAGAACGCTGTCAATGTATCAGAGGGCCTAGTGTGAGTTTCTTTTAACCATCTCGACTTTACGCATCGACCGCTTTTCTCCGATTGGCACTCGTTTGGTGAAGGGCCAATCAGAGAGCAAAACGCGATCGATGCGTAAAGTCGAGATAGTTAAAAGAAACTCACACTAGGGCCACAGACGAGTTAATACATGTCACAGACTTCATTGTAAACGCAAATGTGTTTTATACTTGTAAAAATACTTGCTGGCTACACAGTTGAACGAAATAATGTTTGAGACAGTTTTGACAAGTATTCTACAAGTTTTTTTTTTACATAATCCTTGTGGTTATTTATAGAAAAACCACAAGGATTATGTAAAAAATAAGCGGCTGCGGTTTATGCTTACCAAGGTATAGCCTTGTGATTGTTTTAAGGCTGGGAAATCCTTGAAGTAATCTGCTATATCACCTTTTCCACATTGGATGCGATTTAGGCGGTAATCTGCAGTTTCTGCCCACTTTTCTTCAACAGATTTCCATGGATCGACATTGTTTTTCAGCCATAGTAATGTTTCTTCATAGACAATACCTGTAATTTATATGTGTATGGTGGGATGAGTCAACAAGAGGAAGGGCATCATAGTACAGTCGCCCGTAGTACATTTAAATCACGAAAAAGGTGACTAGCGATTATTTGCTTACCACTTTCCAGAGATTCCAGGCTATAAATGTCATCATCTGTGATAGTTGGCGTGGATCTGAGCGATGATCTGGACGACTTCGAGGATGAACGGCTAGTTCCCGGCAACTGTCCACTTTCTCGCAACTTTCTCCTTCGAGCTATATTGCTCTCGTAGAGCTTTCCGCTAGCATTTTTTTTTAGCTAATTTATTTGTAGCTGATAAATATGCAGAATAATACACTAGAACGCGTTCCTTGTGAAATATTTCCACAATTTCGGTAGCTAGTTTATAAAATTCTTCACTGGAAATTTTCTTCGCACAATTGTTTTCTAGTATGTGGTGTATTAGCAGCTGGCTCAATTTCCTTCGGGAACCCTCCGTCAGTAAGCCTCCTTTTCCCTCTTTGAGTATTGCTCTGCCGTCTAAACTTTCCTGTATGTAAAACACAAACACTATTGATACCAACTTTTTAAAGTTGTTGAACAAATTGATAAATTAATGAGTAAATGGTCCAGTTGGAGAACAGCCTTCGGAGCTCTATGAGTAGTAAATAAAACCAAAAAAAAAAAAAATAGAATTGTAAAAAAAAATTTTTTCGGTGACCGATTGTCCCTCCTTTTTTTGCTCTTATTTAATTGAGGATACCCATAGAAACAATTTAGGCTTTTTACACTTTTTCGTAAAATGCATGTTTTTCGAGTAATTTAACTTTGAAGATTTTTTTACTTTTTTTTAATAATTAAATATCTCGTGATAATAATTAAATAACTGTGAGTCGGGGACACATCATGCCCATGACATAAATTGATGGGGACAATGATCGAAAATCGATATAAGTTCTCAGTAAATATGCATTTAACGAAAAAAAAATTATAAGTTTAAACATGTTACTATATGTGCCCTAAATAAAAAAAAAGCAAAAAAAAGTCATCGGTAAACGATTTTTTTTTCAAAAAAAAAAAATTAAAAAGATTCTGAGTCTTTTTTCCCATAGGCCCCAAAGGCAACACTCCAACTGATTCCGACGAATTGAGAACGTCCTCCTTTTTAAAGTCGGTTAAATGCCGCGCAGTTACCAAGTTAAGCTAGCTAATGATAAATACTATTGAATACTAAATAGGTATATACTACTTAGTAATGCAGACCATACACGTCCAATTCGATCGTTCAATTGGCATGATACTGCTGATTGGATCCAATCTGCAGTTCGTCCATATACCTACACCACACACGATCAATTCTAACTGTCCAATCGGACAAATAAAGAAAAAGAAAAAAAACATAAAAATCGGTCTATAAATATCGAAGATATGCGCAAACAATGATAAAACAAATATATACAATCTAATTAAGAACCTCCTTGTTTTTTGAAGTCGGTTAAGAAAAATCATACGATCGATCGCCCACTGCCATACACGGTCCAATCGGCATGATCCAGCCAAAATAATTGAATTTTGATTGTTCCGCCAATTCGATCTGTCCTGCCTGCCGATCCACGGCCACATACGGTCAATTCGATTGGATCCAATCGGCAGTGTCATGCCAATTGTACAATCGAATTGATGGTGTATGGCCTGCATAACTATACGAGTTGTAATAATACGGGTTTTAATAATGTACCAAATAAATACTATACATACGGATGTACTTACATTTTTGCTGGTTAAACAATATACCTAAACTATGAATATTCTACTAGCACACTAACTTTGACTAGTGCCTTCTAAATACTCATACAATCTACTAAAGAAAATAACATTACATTTAATAGTTTCAATACCTGAAACAAAACAAAACGTAATCTAAGAATTATTACAAACTTAAATAGGTACCCGGTCCTATCTTAATGATGGGCATTTTCAATTTTATCTTAAGCAAGGTTTACACGAGGCCATCGCAAGCCAAGCCAGCAACGCTGGCGAGAATAAAGTGCCCGTCTATTTTTCAAGCCAGTGAGACTGGCAGCCAGCGATGGCCTTATGTAAACAATGCTTTTGGTCCATAACACAAACATAAAGTACCTACCAAATTAAGCTACAAAATAAAAATTTAAGTGAGCACCAAAAAAGGGTGGGGCAGCCTGTCAGTATTGTATTACAATCACTGTAAACTATACAAAAATGGACTTAGCAGGTTAACGAATTAGGCCGACGAAATACGTTTTGTTATCAAACTGAGTAATTTTATTATTATAAGTAACTCACAGTGTTATTAGCTGCAGCAGTACAATCTGTAGAGATTTTTGCATTATCACTGACATCAGTGTCCCGTACAGCGTTTTGAGTTGAGTCGTTTAGCCCAGCATTCCTAATTTCAAGGTTCTAGAAAAATAATTTAAAAGTATACGGCATCGGTCCAAGAGAAAAAATCGAAAACATTTTTATTAGCTAAATACAAGATGTACAATAAACAAGTAGGTACGTACATTGACACTGGTCGCTTTTTGATGTTGTAGTAGCCAATTTTTAAATTTTATTCTGGGGCCAATCTTTGGAATCATTTCTTTCAAATCTTCATCGTTTAACAGAATGGCAGTTTCAAGTGATGTTATAAGATTGTCTGAAAAATACAAATACAAACATGTACAAAACTTGTTATGTAGGTAAGTACCTACCTACTTATAATTGCCTACATGTTCAGTCGGAGAGTCAGGTTTTTGGGCGGTCTCTTGGTTTTCAACAAAAAAAAAAAATCTTTTTAACAAAAAATTGAACCGACGAAAAAATAAAAAAAGGAAAAAATAAAAAATTAACGTTTTAGTCCAGCTAAGCTCCACATTAATTTCGAGTCGGCGCCAAAGTTTGTATGGCGCCACCTGTACACTGTTGAGGACCTCTTGGAACTGACTTCACTACAACTTAACAGGGATCTGGAGTTGATCTAATAATGGAGACGCCATCATCAGATCCGTGTTATGTTGTGGTGTCATCACACATCATAAATGTTTGGTTAATTTCAACAGAATCGGTTCACAATTGAAAATTCAGTAGGAAAATTATCAATAAATTCCTTTTTTTCTACCCTTAGGGGCAGATATAATTTTTCATATTTAAATGGGACCGATTTTTAGATATACTCTTTCCAATAAAAAAAGAATTTTTGAAATCGGACCACTCAATAAAAAGTTATGAGTGGTCATACATAAAAAAAATATACGTGTCGAATTGAGAACCTCCTCCTTTTTTTTTCGTCGGTTAAAAAATGCTGTCCGTTACCGATTAGTAAAGTTTACAACTTTATCCAACAAGCAATAATAAGGTTTTAAACTTGTTTGTAAGTAGTATTATATGTAAAAGGCTATCAGACAAGTTCAAACATGCCACCAAAGATGAGAGTGAAAATAACTCAATGAGTGAAAACGAGGGGTTATGTTATGACGCAACATACTATTTCAAAGTGCGACAGATCTAAGAACATTTATAATCTAAATAAAACAAAAAATCTTGACTAAATAAAACCGAGAAACTGGCTTACCTTGAAGGAATGGTATTATTTCAGATAAACCGGCGTTTAATATCTCTTCCATAAATTCCATGATGGCTACGCTACGACGCGTTTTAGCACAAAATCACTAATCATAATTCAGCCAGACTTCGTGTTGTTCGGTCTGTTTTTCTCAGGCGACTGCTGACTGCCGCGCCGTTGCCGCGAGGCGCCCCCGCCTCTGGCGCCGCCGTGGGCGGGGCGTCACGGGCTGATGCAACACATTACCTTATTTGGTAGCGTTTCGTGACCTTCGCGATGTTTCTTTACCCTTGCGGGAAGGCAAAGAAATCTAGCCCATGCAGCCTGATCTTATGTTATTGATTAACACATTTTGTAATCAAAGGCAAAATGCAAAGTCTTTTTTTTTATAATAGTTCTTCACTTTCTGGTAAATTCTAGTGTTCGATTCTATAATGTCCAATTTTTGGCTGATTCCCTGTTTTAGAGCCTCTGCGCAGTGCCTTGCGGGGGAGCGCGGTGCGTTTATTCTAACGTGCGGTCAGTGTAGCCAACCCTACAGTTTTAACTGTAGATCTACAGTTTTTTGTAAATTCTCTGTTTTTAGTTTAGGCCTCGAAATCTAAAGTTTTTTATTTAAGATGATGGTGTCTCTGTTTTGTTTGCTACGTAGTCCGTATACTAAGTCAGCTTCAGTAAAAAAGAACAATGCCCACCTTCCATACATTTAAAAACCTGATAATGAAAGTATATGTATAGTTATATGATATAGTAGAAATACTTCATATAAGTTTATAAAATAATGTCTTATAGTCATTTTGGCGATTTAAACGCCACGAAGTCCAAAAAATATTAATGTTTCTTTTTAGGTTAGGATTTGGCGTTAGGTACCAAAAATAATGAAACAAACGTGCATGAACTAATTAATTAGGTACGCTCGATGTTTTGTCTAAAATAGGAGTATTTACCTAACTATGGTATAAAACATCCTTTTTACTTTGTTAATTCCTTGAAACTAACTGCCCCTAAGTCAACAATGCTAAGACTGCGCCGACCAGTGTTGCCATATGGAGGAGGCGTGAAATCTATATTTTCATTTTAAAAATCCGTATTACCAGTAAAATCTCACCATTTTTCATTGTTTTTTGGCAAAAAAACCTGTAACAGATCTTTAGGACGTTATAGGTACTGAATTTCAATGTTTAGTCGTGTTCATGTACATACTTAAAAATATTCGTCTTACCTCCGCGTCCAATAGATAAGTCACTCAATTTCTTTTTACATAATGCAAACGTGCAAAATCCTTCTTGCTACGTTTCAGCAAAACCTTGAAAGTAGATTCAGCCAACCAATCTAAGTTGAAGCGCTAAATTATGCCTGATTTTTTGCATTTCCAGCCATTGTTTTCAAACTACACTTAATGTCCTTTTCAATCAAAGACAATAGCTCTAAAGGTTTTGTCTTTGATACACGGTTTCGAACGCGACCTATGGCACGGTATTCCCCACATCTCATGTTTGTGTTACGGCTCTATTATGTTATATTTCCATGAAATGAAAATAATAGTTGCGACAGAGGACTAAAATGTGATTTATAATGAATACTACGAAAAAAACTTCGGAATATGCTCTGTACAGCATCTGGCTGAGGTTGAGTCCATCTGTACGTAAATCCGTATAAAAGTCCGTAAGCATGATTCATCCGTACTGGACTTCCAAAATCCGTACAAATATGGACAAATCCGTATATATGGCAACACTGGCGCCGACCGCCGATGCAAATCACAGAACTGTTAAATGTCAAAAAATCCATTTCACTTGCGCACACTCAATGAAACACTGAATGATTAATTTAATTCAATTATTGTGTTATTTTTATATAATTTAATTTATCCCATGACTAATAAAGAAATAGTTACTGATCAAATTAAACGTAAAATAAGTATTAAACTACGAAACGAAGTTAAATATGGTCAACCAGCAATGTTTAAAATGGAACGTTTAAAAAAAAAGAATGATTGGATGCGTTCAAAATATGTCAATACGATATGTCATGACGTAGAATTAGCTTAAATTAATGTTAAAAAATCTTTTTTTCCTGCGTTTCTTTTATCATTGTGATAAGCGTAATCAATATACAATTCAATAAGCTATATTTTAAGATTTATTTCATTTCTATACATAGTCAGGTCAAAAATAAGCATTCTTCTTTGCTACGTAGTCCGTACACTAAGTTAGCTTCAGTAAAACCTACTATTATCGGACTGGAATTAATTGTCAATCGATTTATTAGATGGCGTTAATGGTGGACATAGTGAGTAGATCGTTCGGTCGATGTCTGTTTTACCGACATTCCATTGTTTGCTTTTTTACTTAGGTACTCGGGAATCCCCGTGAATGCTTTGACTATCGAGTTATATGGTACCTTTATTGTCATGAGTTATTTTCAGGGCAAGCTTCCTCAAAAATCACTAGTCACTTTTTCTGAAGTGCTGTATTAGCTTAACAATACTAGTTTTTAGATAATACTAATGTTACTTGACGTAGAAAATAAATGTATCTTTGAGACTTTTAACATTTAATTTGATTAAAACTTTGATGATTACATGTTTTTTTTTTGTTTTTAATTCCTTCGCTATGATGTATTTTATTTACTACTATCACATTACTGTTGTTAGTTAAATTTTCGCACTTCTTTGTATTAAACTGTGACTGGAATGCACCCGCAACGGAAATTATGTAATTTTGCAACAAAACTCATTCATGACACGTCAGCATGGCAACCTAACATGTTTGTTTACTTTTTATTTTCATGAACTTCCCTAAAATACTATATTTTTCCCACTGTTTGAAAAAATACTATTATCCTTCAAATCAAATCAAATCTTTTTATTGTGGGCATAGGTTATACAGATGATCAAACAATAAAATTTATTGTTTGATCATCTCGGCAGGACATAGTGGAGCTTAATTTAATTAAGTTCCACTATGTCCTGCCGAGTAGACATACAATAATTATGTATTACAGCAGGTATTCTGGAATAACTTACAAAACTACATCCCAAATCAAACTACCATACAAATTATACTACTATTTTGACAAGGAAATAACGCAATGTTGAAAATATTGAAAAATCCAATATGGCGGCCAACTTTTTTGTTTTTTGGTCGATTTCGATGAAACTCGGTTTTTGATACTATTTTGACAAGGTAATAACGCAATGTTGAAAATATTAAAAAATCCAATATGGCGGCCAACTTTTTTGTTTGTGGGCCGATTTCAATGAAACTCGGTTTTGGTACTATTTTGACAAGGAAATAACGCAGTGTTGAAAATATTAAAAAATCCAATGTGGCGGCCAACTTTTTTGTTTTTGGGCCACAGTAATTTCATGATGCGACTGACGTCATAAAGATTCTATGTACCGAACACAGTCAGCAAATAACGGAGTTCGTAAAATGAGCCAGGATACGTAATAACTGATGATGTAGGCGGAGACATTATTAATTATCCAGTGTGCGTAAAATGTATCGGCATATCCCCTACCCTGCTCGTACATTATGTACGTAACCGGGACCATTACTTAATGAGACGGATTCAGCACAATGATTTGGCAACCAGTTACTGTTATAAAGAGCCTGGATACTGAAATAAGGCGGCTGTATAACGTCGTACTTACGTATAGCGCATACATATTTTATGTTACGGGTCAAGTAAATTACGTATGCTGCTCTGTGCGGAATCAATAAACCGCATACGTAAATTTTAAGAGTGCGCTGCAGTAATTTCATGATGCGGCTGACGTCATAAAGATTCTATGCACCGAACACAGTCAGTAAGTAAACGGAGTTCGTAAAATGAGCCAGGATACGTAATAACTGATGATGTAGGCGGAGACATTATTAATTATCCAGTGTGCGTAAAATGTATCGGCATATCCCCTACCCTGCTCGTACATTATGTACGTAACCGGGACCATTACTTAATGAGACGGATTCAGTACAATGATTTGGCAACCAGTTACTGTTTTAAAGAGCCTGGATACTGAAATAAGGCGGCTGTATAACGTCGTACGTATAGCGCATACATATTTTATGTTACGGGTTAAGTAAATTACGTATGCTGCCCTGTGCGGAATCATTAAACCGCATACGTAAATGATAAGAGTGCGCCACAGTAATTTCATGATGCGGCGGACGTCATAAAGATTCTATGCACCGAACACAGTCAGTAAGTAAACGGAGTTCGTAAAATGAGCCAGGATACGTAAATGATTATGTAGGCGGAGACATTATTAATTATCTAGTGTGCGTAAAATGTATCGGCATATCCCCGACCCTGCTCGTACATTATGTACGTAACCGGGACCATTACTTAATGAGTCGGAGTCAGTACAATGATTTGGCAACCAGTTACTGTTGTAAAGAGCCTAGATACTGAAATAATGCGGCTGTATATCTTCGTTCGTATAGCGCATACATTTTTCCTGTTGCGGGTTAAGTAAATTACGTATGCTGCTCTGTTAATACATATGCGGCATCATTAAACCGCATACGTAAACGTTAATAATGCGGGCACAGTAATTTCATGATGCGGCTTACGTATTAAGGATGCGGCCTCATTACAAGTAACTGGTTTACATTGTCTTTACAGAGCATTATGCCGCATACTTACTTAACATGGTGTCGTTTCATTATAAGTATGGCTCTTATAATTTTCATGTCAAAAGCACATTATACGTATCTGGCTGCCAGTACATTACAAATTTGCCAATTTTAAGTAGCCCGTTTTTCTCAGTGTAAGTCACGTAAAAATCACGAAATTCGTAAATACGATTTGCTAGTTTTCCGATTTTCATACGTTCGAAGAATCAAAAGCTCGAAGGGTTCTTGGTCCGAAAAACGACATTCCGATTTTCAATACTTCGAATATACTAAAAGACAACATGTTGTGCTACAAAATTTAGTGACAGAAACGAATCGCTGCAAAACCGACTTCACGCAGTCTTGTCTGTCTTGTACCCTAGAGTGTAATTTAAGCCCGCGTAGGTGCGGAGGGGCGGGGCAGCCTGCGATCTGAGGAGCCAGTGGTTTAAAGGCTATAACTATATATACTATACTATCTGTGACGATAAGCTCGCGTGGGGCCGTCCAAACCCCGCAGCGCCGGAGCCGTGGCAGAAACAATGCTTGCTGCATGTAGCATGCCTGCTTGCTTGCTGCTTGCCTGCTTGCATGCTGCATGCCTGCTCGCATGTTGCATACTTCTCTATGACGTGCAATTATGTTTTTATTTGTCTTACTATTCAGTTTTACAAGGCGTTCTTATTTCGGAATTGTATTAATGGGTATTTTAATAATCGGAATTCGTATTTTTGATGTTTCGAATTATCATTAAATCGGACTTTTTGTTATTCGATCTATTGAAACTCGGTATTTTGAGAATAGTAATTATAAACGTTAGGATTATTTAAATTTAGGAATTATAAAATAGGAGTAATGATAAGTCGGAGTTGTTATATTCGGAATTTTGAAACATTCGGAATTATGAAAATCGGTATTTTGAAATTCGTATTAGTGACTGACGGAATAAAGTTTTTCGTATTTATGTAGTGTACCCGTCCCTGCCATCTTGTGTTTTTAGGATATAACGTTCATACATAGGTACATTCACTGAATTTTCCGATATTGTAACGGTTCGCGACGATGCTTCACCAAATAGTTTAAAAAGTTTATTTTTATTTTTAATAACTTAAATTCATAGTAGAAATAGTGATAGTTAAACCAATAAACAGTGATGAATAAGAGTTTAGTAAATAAAAACCGTAAGAACCACCCCTATCAAGCTCATTTAAGTGGGCTATTTATAGCCGTTATTTATAGTTTTTTAGTGCGTCCAGGTAACTTAGACCGAGACCAAGCCCTAGACCTAACTTTTAATTATTTAAACCTAAGATGAAGCCCACTCAATTGAGTTTGTATGTCATGTTACTTTAGATAGTAAATCTTAATATTTATGTTTTTGCCAACCCTCGTTTCAGGGCGCGTCACGCCCTGAAAATAATAGTTGAAGAGTTTTAAATATCAGATTGTTTTAGGTCTATAGAACAGCCTGAGATATCTATAATTGGATTCCAAATCAATTCAGTAGTTTTCGAGGAAATCAACTTATAAAGTAATTTTATTAACATTTTTGATAATTTTTCAGTATTCCTCGAAATATTCACTGTGAAAGGATATAGCTAAAATAGATATCACAAGATATAAGGGATTTTATAGAGAATACAATGATATGTGACGTGTATTTTCATAAACTTATTTGTGTAATAAACATAATTTTATTCTGATGTAACTATGATTTATTATCGATGAAATAAAATTTTAAAACAGGAAGCAATTCGCGGTTCTCGTTAAAGTATAGTCTGTTGGTACGTAAGCAACCATGTAATTTCGAATAATTTGTAGTCATCGGCAAGGTACTAATTTAAATCTTAATATATGAATATAGTCCAAGTAGTGTTCCGAAATTGCTTCCTAAAGACTTGAGAGCAACTTTTGTTTTTGAATCAGGCAAAGTACCCCTTGTCAGAAGTTGTTAAAATACTCCCTTCCGAGTCAGAGGTCGGGGAACTGTTTCTTTGGGAAATTCACAAACATTGGTACATCTGGTAACGTCTTGAAGAACGGAAGATAGTAGTCGTCCTGAAGATATCTGGAATCTATAGGTGCAGGACGTCAGCGCCGCGTGGACTGGGAGACCTACACACACACCGGGATAAAACCTGGACAAGCCTACCCCCTCCCTACACACCCTTCGCCTCCAAGTGATCACGCCTGTCCGGCACAGTAACTACTGTATAGTTACTGTGCCGGACGGGCGTGAGCGCTGTTACAATCTATGACCTTCTAAAGGCTGAAAGAATCCTTTAAAAATACCAATGTTTGGTAGTGGAAGTCATTATATATACGTCAAAATATATAAAACAATGAATGGTCAAGAAACTCCACTTGTAACCGGCGGCGTGCGTGTATGAACGTTAACGAAGCAAAAAGAGTATGTAAGGATCGATACAGGTCGGATCGCTCTTTAATTTCTGTCCATGTGGGAAGAAAGCGTGAGTTTATGTTCTTCCATCATCACTCCGCATAATTTCCCCAATGTCCACGATTAATGGTCACAGGGAAAATACCTTAAGTAATCAGAACCACCATGTTTGCTAGACGGGTCTCTCCATTAAATACTTAATACTCAGCCAGTACCTACTTCATAACAAAACAAATAAACTACAACTTACTTATTTGGCAATAAGATCTAGTTATAAGCCTGACTAAGCATTACATTTCACTCTGTGTTCCACGAATGGATATTGCGCCAAAGAAAATATTTACTGCTTAAAGCGTTTGAGCTCAACTTGTTTTTCCTCCACCGCGGCAACGTTGGAACTTCGGAATATTTTTCCATGTCCGTCCCGAAGGTACGGGCATTTGAAAACACGGATCGCTGATAGCAGAGTTTATTCTATTAGAGAATTCTTTGGACAGCAGCTTTTATTTAAATTGTGTTCTTTTGTTTTTTGTTTAATCGGATATACCGCATGAACTCACTTAGTTAACTAACCGTTTTTAAAGGAAGTTAGGAGAATGTTCGATAAGGTTGTTCAATTTTTGAATATTCATAAATGAACTAGAGCCTATTGCAGTTGCCTGTTAATCAAATATGGTCTACCTCAGTGTTTCCCAACGTTGACTGAAACGCGACCCACGTTACTAATTACTCACTTACTAATACTACCAAACGAATACTACTACTACTACTACTTATACTTTCAAATTCAGGACTCCCTTCTTGGCTGTCTTATGATGAATGATGACAGGCCAACTTATGTGTACCTTAAAAAAAAATACATAGGACTATTTCTTATAATTAGCTATGTTTGTTTGTATGTTTGACACACATGCTTCTTTGTAGCAAATGCTTTATTGATATAAATGATTTTATGTCTGTAAGTAGGTTTGTAAAAATACTTTTACACGTTAATCATATTTTTAAAACTAGGTGAGGTCGGCATTTCCTATCTGACTACTCTGCGAATAAAGAAACTCAGAGGTCACAGACTCTTTTAAAGTTCAGACATAGTCTTAGTCAGATCATGTGAAGACCATGTGAAAGGGTTTTTTGAAGAAAGAGCCACACAGATTGAATGGACCTGTCCAATCAGTGCACTTTGACGCTAAAGTGAACATTTGTGTAGTACCCTTGGGAATTCCATACTCTTCATCACCAGTCATAGAGTGATGAAGAGTTAAGCTAAACGCACATTACAGCCACAACGAGCCGCAGCGCAAAGTAGAGGTTCGGTACGAAAGTGATGAAGGAGGATTTTTGAAGTGCGTTGCATTACGACGCGGCCAGACCCAATCTGCGCGCTTTCCTTTCAAGGCAGTGGAAGAACACTGCGTGGTTTTAGTCAGTCAGAGTCTGAGAGCCAGTTGTACAGTTTCACACTCCCCAACAAAGGAGATAAGTTATGCATTTGTAACGTAACATAATATCACGCCTTGTTTCCCCGAAGGGGTGGGCAGAGGTGTCCCTATAGTACACCCACATTTTGCCAGTTATGTTTAAGTTACATGTAACAGGGGCGAGCCTATTTCCATCAACCGGGCACAAATCTGGGATCCGGGCTTCTAATGACAAATTTCGGATACCTCGTAAAAAAAAAAGATTTTTATCAAACTATATTTGTAGCTTCGTATGTTTAATCGAGGAGTAGCCTGTTAGACAACGATGGTTGTAGAATGAAAAATAGTAGTACCTAATCTCTAGATATTACTACTAGAAGTAGATACTTCTAGTAGTAATATCTAGAGATTGTATTAGTAGTAGTCTGTATAGTTCTGTACAAACAGAATTCGCCATCCACCCAATCCGGGAATCAATTCATCGCAGCGATAACCGAGTACGGCTCATCTTTTCTCCTGTTGCGGCGGGGTCCCAATTGATCTTCTGGTGTTTTGAGTGGAGAGAGTTTGAATGGAGACTGACACAAGTATCACCACACGGTAATGCAGAATTTGTCCTTGTTTAATAAATTTCACTCAAGAAGGCAAATACTAAATAGTTCATTAGGGTAATGCCGACGGCAGACTCTCGTTTCAGCACTCACAAAGATTCTTGACGATGGAACGGATGAACATTAACCATAAAATTCTTCCAATCATGGGCTATATACAGAACACTTGTTATTAATTTTGCTATCCGTCAAGCTTACAGAATTATCTAGCCGTACTATACAGAGATATAATTGAGGGTCTATTATAACAGTCCATACTACAGATATAACATTGCTTATTATAAGCTTCGGACAATGCACTGGACGGCCATTGTTGGTCTTGCCATTCAAATTGGTACAACTGTCGACAGGAATATGACCCTTTTCTATGAAGGTGAAGTCGAATGTTAAGTTGTTGAGAGAAAAATATATACGGTGAGTCATGGTTTCCTCAACTTACTATTTTTATTAGGGGTAGATTCATACATCTACCGTAGGTATCTAGAAAGAAGAAAGAAAGAAAAAATGTTTATTCTGCACAAACAAAACGCACCTTACAAAAAAATAATTAAACTAACAAAAGTAAAATGCACATGAACAATGTGGACAAAACCTTCGTATTCAGGTCGAAAATTTACACATTATTGTCCATTGACTGTTATGTCAGTCAAGGCTTGCTTGGGATCGGCCATAGACAAATAGATTTGTGTAACGAGTATTACGACACAGGCAATTATATATAAAAAGAGTGTAAAAATTAACTGCAAGAAAAGTAAGGACTTGTTTAGCTTCGAACAAAATTATTGAATATGCGCACCGCATATTATCGTGTGATCTAATTATTTACGTTATCGGGTAAGTACACCCACACACCCACAGTGAACCCGCTGGCAAAAGCTAGTTGAAGATATTCTTTTTTAACAAAACATACATCTTCACATTAGTCTGAATTAATTGTTTGTAAGACTACTAGAGTAGAAGACGACTAGATACTGAATTTCGTTTCTAAGAAATAGGAAGTCTGAACACAATATATCTTTTATTACAATGGATTCAAATATAACTAAGTGACCGAAACTAGATTAGCTGAAACAAACATAAATATGTGTAACTGGTTTTCTTAGATTTTCGTTACATTTGCTGAAAAAGCAAAGTAAACGTAAATAAAAGTTAATAATTAATGGCTTACCCATTAATTGAAGTTAAATTTTATCATTATAATCAGCATCATTGGCAGCCTTATTCCACACAGTGCTGAGTACCTATATAGGCCTCCACCCTTTGTGTCTTTTGCTTTTTGCTTCTAAACTAGTCACCAAAATAAGGTGCTAAAAATTACCTAAATACGTGTACCTTAATGAGGCCCCAGGAAAATCTCAGTACATATCTTGCTTAGAATTACAAAGTTTCTCTTAAAGATAAATCATCAGCCATGTTTACACCGTAACTGTCTTAAATATTATCTTCCTAAGTGTTTTATTAGGGGCTCAAGTGATTATGAGATGTATCTTTTGGATTAAGCATTCATTTGAGTACTGTTTTTAGAAAGTTTGGCTGTTTGAAATTTTGAAGTGGAAGATCAGTGAACTTTGAGGTTTATTACGAATTGCGATGAGCTTTTTAAGTAAACAATTGCAGCCATCTGAGTTAATCTTGTACTTAAAAGTGAACCAAAATCGGATCATCCATTGCCTATCATAGGTATCATTACGATTTCAGAAGTGGGAATCGACTGTTTTTCTATTACCAAAAACACTTTGCCGCCTTTAGCGACACTTAAGGGAATTGGCCCATTCCCGGCTAAGAGCCACAATTCGCAGATTTTTTTCCTAATACCCAATTCTTACTTACTAATTAATTGAAGAACTCGCTAAGAAATTCACAGTCTTCCAACAAATTCTCACAGCAACTGCAATCCTATAAATCCTTAGAAAACTTGCTAATCACTATACAAACGTTCTGCACTGAAGTTCGGTGTGACGCATCGGGCCCGAGCGACCTGGCATCGTGCCCAATGGAACGCCGGTTACCCAAACATCAGCTCTAAGATCGCCTCTACGTATCACTGCCTCGGTTTTATGTCTTCCTACTACTTTGTTTGGCATTGCCTTGATTGCGAAGCTGTGATAGCCTAGATTGGCTTTGGCAGTAAGGGTCCCATAACCGTTTGCATTCGTAAGTCTTGTCGTATGTGTTAAGCCGTGCCAGTATCCAACTTCATATCATGGATAGGTATGTCCTGAGATTGGTTTATTAATGATAGCTGAATGTGACTTTACTGATAAAGTACACGTAGTAGTAAACTAGCTGGCTAGTTCGACGTTCGGAGTTAGTTTTTACGGAGAGGGTAATGAAGCTATGCGAGCGGTATGACCAAAAACTTAACTCCGTTTTAGCACCGTCGTTTCAGTTTTTCCATAATTTTGTGAAAATCCTTGACAAAACCTTATCCATCCGGTACTTAAAAACACATCAACATGTTTACCACATTTCACGTTTTTTTCTTTCGTAATCACCCCATCATGAAATAAATACGCAAACGAGAGGTCGGGAATTATCCCCTGCCACTAATTGAGCTTCCTCTGGTCTCAGTTCCCTGAAAATGGTCCCCTGTCTTCTCGATCCTCATACATTTTTCGTAGAAAGCGACCCGGGCAATTTAATCCCTGCATTTACGAAGTTGCTAGGCGAATTACCGAATAAATGCGACCCTCGGCGTCTTAAGACAGGTACTACTTATCTTGTAAAAGGTATTATGTATTCCGGAATTAAAATTCAGCGAGGTAGGTATTTGGGATGTAATTGTTGTGGTAGGCGATAAATCTGCTTTTATATGATTAAATACCCGACTAAATCTCATTCATTTTGGTAAGTGTTTTATTGTAAGCCAGCAGAACGAGATATTTCGCTATGAGATCGAAAAATAGCTAGCTACCAGAAGCGATTCTTACATCGAATAACAAGGCGAGAATTAATGAAAGAGCAACGCCACGGGTATTTCTGTTAGTTGATTGTTTTAAAGTAAGGGTTCTTGTTAGTCCTGAGAAGAGCTCTAACTTTGTTACAGATATTATAGTAAGAAAATACTTTCATTTTTAGTCTAGTATAATTATTTGCCATCGTGTGGAAAGGATCAGCTAATCAGTGAGCGGAGTTCGCGTAGCTGAATTTAGGGCCAAGGATATTTGAACTTTTTGCTATTGAAACACGCTAAGAAGATGTCTAGTATATTTTTCATTTTGTTAATAAGTGACAAATCAACGAAAATATGACTTGAATGGTTTACTAAGCGCCACTGAAGAGTTCCACTATCCACCTTCTGGTTCCATTCTCTGACTCTCTTTGCATAAAGCCAATCCATTAGACTAGTCAAAATGAATCAAATGAGGCCAAACTCGAGGGATTCACCAGTAGCCACTGAAGAGTTGTACTATCCACCTCCTGATTCATCAGCGGATCAGCTCCAAGATACTTCTTGAAGTTGGTGAAAATTGCGTTAAAAGCTCCCGTTACATTACACAACAAATAAAGTTCAATATAGCATGCATTTGATGTTAGTTGAATCGAATGGACACCTAAGAATTTTGCAATTTTCATTAAAATTTAAAAATAAATTCACGGGTCAGTGGAATAACATTTGGGTATTTTTTGGTTGATTGTATTCCCTTTATTATTTAAATAAATAAAAAGAAAGGTCCGGACTGACTGCCTGACTCATCAACGTCCAGGCCAAACCAAGCCTAAAAAGCTGAAATTTTGCACAGAGGTTTCCTTTATAATGTAGACAAGGAATAAGGAAGGATTTTTCGAAATTCAACCCCTAGGGGAGTTAAATAGGTGATGAATTTTCCGCGCGGGTGAAGGCGCTGACAAAAGCTAGTTATTACTTAAAAATTATAGTTTCCGCTCAATACTTTATGGATTATGCGACGCCGTATTCTGTTTTTCAAATCAAATCATTTTTTTTTTTTGCAAACATGGGTAATTGGTACATAGATGTTATTCCTAAAAAAGTGGTCTTCCATATTCTACAGTCTCATGGGCATGCAATTAATATTAAATTCCAAAACTAAACAGAAATTCTATTGATACCGAAAAAATATAAATGTCAAATCATTAGAATTAAAAAAAAAAAACTGAAAACAGATTTATAACATTAGTGACATTTTTACAGTAATGTCAAAAAAAAAACTATGTCAATCGTAATAATAGTTTATCAATCAGTGCAGAAATTTATCATTAAGGAAGTCGTCAATAGTGTTTGGTTTAGTGCCCTTTTAAATTTTATTACAGTCGTATTTTTTATCACATCAGGTAATTTATTATAAATACGTGGGGCAAAACCAAAAAACTTCATGTTTCAATTTGAAAAACTAGGACAAAGTTTAGAGAAACTATTCTTCAGTTTCAGTTTGTAGTTTTAATTGCGAGATAGAGAATCAAAGTGAACTATTATAACTTTTCTTACTTTGAGAAACTGAGGTATCTTTGGTAGTTTTCATCAATGGTGTCTGTGAACAATAAGTAGTGTAATTAATTATGTCTTTATTGAATTGATATTTTAAGAAATTATTAGTGAAATATCTATTTTTGGTCTTCAATACATAAGACAACTTTGGTATACGTTTACTTTTCAGTACACTTTAAATGTATTTAAATGCACCATGTTTTTTATTTTGGAGTAGATATACGTGTATAGCTTTTTTATTCACCCACAGGCTCACTAAAGCTGATATCAAACGCGTCACTCGAGAGAATGTTCATTTTTCTTTATTCCACGTTCACACCACACATTACATAGAAATGAACGTTTATTTGCTCATCTCATTTAAAGATGCTGAAATTCAAAATCGTTCAATTGGTTTATTATTGAATTATTTCTTCACTTTCGATTCGTTTTGTGATCAAATGTTTCACTTCGAATTAAAGACGTAAATGAAAAAAATGTGAAGCGTCTGTTATCAACTCCACCATCAGAAGGGCCCACCTGTTTGCTATCCAAATCAGCAAGCAGCTCTTTATTCAACAACGTGAGCCGACTACTAAATAGACCCACATACTTCAAGCAGAGTGTATAAGTAAAGTGATTCGTCCGTAATTGGATAGACCGACACCGACACCAAACTTTGGACAGTTCGTTCCGTGTTGGGCTAATTCTGTGCACACCGAACTCACCCTTTAGTCGAGAAACTTTCCTAATCGAAAAGAACTTGACGAACTTAACGTTTGGAATACGTAAGTACTGGGAACATTATTTTGGACATAAATCCATACATAAAATTTTACCACCGACGTGACTAGTGTACTTATTCGATTATTGACTTGATCACTTTCGATGGTAAGAGGAAAGTAAGACGTCAAAAACCTTACTTTCTAGTAAAAAAAATCACAAAATACACCTCGGGCAATAATTATTATCGCTCGCGTATCGTATTTGTTTTAATTATGTCAGACAGTATCATTTGCAGTTGTCATAATTATATCATAGATCTCGCGAAGAGGGAGGCGGCGCACGTGAGGGTCAGGCAGTACATGCGCCCTCACGGCCCTAGCCTCTGCAGGAGACGCCCTGGGCATCGGGAATCCCAGGCTGATTCTCAGCCACCGGAGGCGTGGGCTTGCGGACGGTGAGTAATGGGTAGCTCGCTGTCCGGTAAGGACCAAGCCCAGGTCGATGGCGTTTTGTGTTCCACGCGCGCCTCAAAGAGATGTCAGCACAAACTGATGGGGCCCGCAAGCGCCGATGCCTGTCAGAGGTGCGGGTTGTTCAAAAGAGATAGCCGCCCCTGGCACAAAGGCTACTGAGAGAGCACGGGTGGGCTTTAGTCAATAAAAGTCTGATACGCCCTCCTGCTCCACCCAGAGCGGGAGAAGTTATTTCATGACTATCCAACCAAAAAAAAAGAACCCCACACTCACCGGAGCGTCCGATCTTGGATTCAGTTTATAAGTATGTGTTTTTCCAAAAGCCCCCAATTTTTTATTCGTCTCATGTTTCGCAATAATATTGATCTAAAACCGAGTTTCCTTGTCAAGACTGCACTTTAAATTAGCTTTCAAGATTTTCCTAGAATCACATAATAATCAACACTCTTATTGCGTAACACACTATCAATCACAATCTTAATAATTTCGAAGGATATTGCTGTGCGAAGGATATCCATTGTTCGAATGAATGTTGGAAAAAAATCGTAGTCCCTCAAGTATACAGGTGTCGGACTGAGGGATTCATACCGTCTCGCATCGTCTCACGCGCCGGATAAATACGAAACTCAACAAAACTTACCCGGCCACACCGCCCCATTTTGCGCATAGAAAATTATGCCTTACGTTGTTTGAGTAGTATGTAAGTACATGTTTCGCTTGAATTATATTGCATCCCCTCCCTCTTTCCGTCCCTTTTCTTTTAATTTCCTGCAGAGATGATTATGCATTACATTGTAGGCTTTAAAAAGTCCGTAAGTACATTTTTTGCTTTTTTTACGTATCTTGAGTATGTGAATGTTTAAAGTAGGATAGGATCATATTGGATACAATATAATCGTCACTCTGTTATAATATCGATGCCTTACGGGCGAAAAAGGATAACCGCCTCTTTTCAAATTTTACAGGGGAGTGATTTAAAGTTCAAAATAAACGAAAAAAAATCATAAAAAATTAAGTATAGCTCCCGAAAGCCTAGACATGAGTTTTTATAATATTTAGCATGCTATCTATAAGATGGCGTTTTTATTTTTACGTAATTCAGCCTGCAAGAAGCAGTTACTGTCGGTTATCCCCAAATGGTCTTTATTTTAAAATCACCCAAAATGTCGTAAATTGAATTATCAAATTATCTGATGCGAGTAAAAATGACCTAAATTCAACCCATGTTTTATTTAAATTAAGGGAAAAAAGTTAAGTCTTGGTTTTTAGAGAAAAAAATGTGATAATATAATCTAACCAACAATGTAACAATAGTTGACTGAAAGAAAAATTGTATCAAGCACATTTTTTGAAAATATGCATCGATCACTAATAAAGAACAAAATATGTCAATTATTTAGTGGATGTATTTTGATTATTTTACTTTAAAAAACTGTTATCTCTGCATTTAACATTTCAAGTTCACCCAAGAGGTATAGGTATACAACAAAAAACCATTTAATTAGGTAATCAGCTCAGTCTTTAATTAACATAAAAATGGCACCTCGCACTTATCAAATTAAAAACAAGAGTCTGCAAAATGCGGCCAAAACGGAATAAACGACTAATTATGTTTTAAACACGAACAGGCATAACAAACTAAATACATATTTCTGAATTTTTACTTCCAGCCAAAATAGTTTAACGTACAATCATTAAAATATTACAAAAAGTCCAAAAGGTTTAACTTCTTTATTCTTAAATAATTCGTAGATCAAACACCAAAAAAATAATTTTACAAAAATTTAAGTCGTTTACAACGAAATAAACTGACAGAAGTCTATAGTTTTCCTATCGCGTAACCGACAAAAAGTTTCACGTAGGCAAACGTTACCTAGACCAATCGACGCAGAAAAAAAAGGCGATTCTAAGTATGTATATAACTGAATTTCTCAAAAAATGTCGCTTATCCCTTTTCGGCCGTAAAATATCGATATGTATACCAACAATTATTTCATTGTAAAAATTATAATACTTACTGGACCATTCTAGTACTAAGTAATGCTTTTTACAATATAACAAATTGCTGAAAATATAATATGTAATTTTACATCCTTAATTTAAATAAAATAGCTATTTTGGCAATTTATAAAAGTCCATTCACATTTAATTGTCCTCTGCTCTTTTTAAAATCTCCTGAAAGGGATTTAAGTATAAAAAAATTCAAAAGATAAACCATCTTCTACATATATAAAAAGAAAAGTCCTGACTGACTGACTGTCTGACTCATCAACGCCCAGCCCAAACTGTCTACATTATAAAGGAAACCTTTATAATGTAGACAAGGAGTAAGGAAGGATTTTTTGGAAATTAAACCCCTAAGTAAGTTAAGGGGGCGTAATAAGCCAGAAAAAACAAATTTCACCCGCGCCTCGTTGCCTGCCCCTCTCTCCACACACGACGAAAACAAAACACAATCCCTTCCCGCCAGCAGAAACATTACGCCCAGCATTTAAACAAAGAAAAAAAAAACAAATGTCACCACCGCTACCCTTACTTACCCCTCTTATGAAACTCGACGAAAACAAACAATCCCTTTGCGCCGTGTTCGCAAGCTTATATCTATCTGATATTTTATCCTTCTGTCGTACGTATATGCAAAATAATCAGATGTCTACGATCTATGATCAATGAAAGTATTGACCACTATGTAGGTACAATAATGTTTTTGTAGCTCATTATTACGTCTATAATTTATTTCGGTTATTTGAGGTCCGTTTGCATTACAAATATATTTAGCGCTTAACGTTTTTTTTACATCGTCCTATTTTTGTCAATCGTGTGTAGTTCCCCCCTCTTGGAGGTGGGCGCTAATGGCTGCAACACAATTTTTTTAACTATCGTAGCTGTTAATGAAAACTAAAAATTTGCAAACCTGTTTTTATTTCCAACAAATATTTCATTTGATTTGATTTGAGTCGACAGAGACATAACGTTGGTATGGTTCAAAACTTCTGACAGCTCATTGATTTGTCCAAACACGAGAAATATCTCAATCGAGCAAACGCAGCCGATTGCGTCACGGAGAGCCATTGTTCGTCAAGCTAGTCTAAATTGACGATCATACAGATGTACCTAAACCCATAAGGGAGGTTATTTAGATATGTGAAGTGTCATGCGTCAGCGTACACCGCTCAAGTAACATTACAGAACAGATGTAACATATAAATGACAGATATTTAATTTAGTTCTTTTCAGGTACTAGGCTTGACAGAACAAGATCCAGATAAATTTCAGATTAATCTAAAATAAAATAACTGACACTCAAAACTCACTTTTTAAACAAACTTCATAAATAAAAAAAAGTATTTGCATAACTTTGACAAATAAAAAATGGGCGCGTAAAATTTAAAACAAAAAGTTTCAAAAAATGAAAATAAATCTCATAAATCTTCTTGTCAAATACAAACAGTGGATTGAGAAAGCGGCCGAGCAGAAGGGGCAAAAAGTTTTGTCTAAATACACGGAAGGCACTTCTTCAGAGTCGGACTTAAGCTTTCCCTTCTTTGTCCATTTGGCACACTGGGATTGTACAGTTTTGGACAGTTTACGTCCATAATTAAAAATATTAAATTAGTATTCAGTTTTTATTCAGGAATTTAGAACCTTCATTTTGATAACTTGCTAGTACACTTTTATAAATTCTGTAATAATAAAGTCTTCATATATTTCCATACATTTTACTGCCTTGTGTTATAGTGATGCTATGAGGCAGACGGCCATGACATAAATTATGAAAGCACGTAATAGCATTAGCGTTGTATGTTTTTAACAGCCACACAGTCGCAGTTTTATAAAAATGATCATGTTTATCTGATTTTAAAATTTTCCACGTCATAAATGTAACTCTCAACGATGAGTCCTTGCATTGAAAATTACATTTATGAAAATACTTATAGGTACATGAATTAATATTGGAGATACTAGTTTTATAATGAATACACAAAATATAGTAGAGATCTGTTACTTTAGACCGCACGCCACTCCACTAAAATTTATATAAGTACAAACATTTGAAAAGTGTAGGTATACTACAAGTAGTGGCCCCTCCACTACTTGTAATATGTACGTAAGTGGCATGTGCTTTTAAATTAAATGATTTCTACCTCTCAATTATTTACCAAGTCGAAGAATGCTTTTTGCGAAGGTACAGTACCTACTGAAGTGGCCTTAGGAAGTTTACGCCGCTGGCTCGTTTTTATCCTACTGTGAATAAAGTTTTCAAAATAATTATTAAATAATTCACAATTGCAGTGCAGTGTCAGTGCCAAGCAAAGGCATTTTCATTAGTCGTCCCCCGACTTGACAATGCCTTGATCAAAATATTCCCTTCAACTTGGGTCGTGGGTTTTTAATTTTTTTATTTAATTTTTATTTCCTGCTTTTTAAACTTATGTCTCTCTTAAACCTGCGCAGCGTTGCGTATTTTTCCCAAAGTGAAGTTTGTTACTAATTTATCCTCATTCCTCGTCCTGATCACCATTTATCTATAATCTATTTATTCATTAAGACCTTTTCAATGAGCCCAAACACGATACTTTTGCTGTTTATTGGTGACTAAGTTGGGTATCCTGGAAATTCCAGGTGTTACTCCAGCATCAGTTCAAGGTTACTTTGTTCGTCTAATATCATTGAAGTAATAGAATATCAAATTTCGAGTTGATCAGACCCATGGAAGATGCTCAAATCCCTTCATCAACCAGAAACGAACTGATAATCTTCAAACGGCTGAACCGATTTTGTTGAAACATGTCTAGGAACACTTCCGCCTAATACACCTGTCAAACAAAAAAAAAAACAAAATCAAAATCGGTTAATCCGTTCGGGAGCTACGTTGTCTCAGACAGACACACATACACATACACACAGACACGTCAAACTTATAACACCCCATCGTTTTTGCGTCGGGGGTTAAAAATAAAAAAGCATAGAGATTAATTTACTTGCAGGTACAAAATAACACTCAAAAACAGGTAAAATCTCCAACCACCATTAATTTAACGAAACATTTAAGCCAACCTCAGCCAGCATTACCAACGGCTAATCCATTAAGTTCCACTATCAGACAGCAAAGTACTTTAGATAATTCAAACAAGAAACATTGGAACAACATTGTTTGCTCTATTTTAATGGCCAAATATTGGTGTTAAGCGCACTCTGAACGTGACTATGGGCGAAGCTCAGCGATACAATTGGGTTATCATAATTCCGGATTGTGGTCGTCCCTCAACTCCTGGATAAATGATTCGGGTGCAACACGTCAGCATCCACCTTAATGGTACGCCTTAAAAGATGGCGCATAGGACGTTGACTTGTTAAAGATGGTTTGAGTTAGTTTTGGCTAGCCAGGGCTTAAGTGGATAAACTTAGAAATTAAGTAGATGATCTTATTGAAGTGGAATTCTGGAATTTGCATGAACGTTTCATTTAATTGGTGGGTCTGACTAAATTAGTTTACTTTATTTGATCCTTAGACTATTCTAATAAAAGATATGAAAAATTTAATACACTACCTACATTTATTATTTATTACATAAAAGCTACCTTACACTACAAATCACTAAAAGATTTTTTATTTTTATTATTTATTTAATTATGAACACATAAAGAGACAAGAAGAAAGGAACAGAAAATTTGCAGAAAGCTGATGCTTTCTAAAGAAATCTCTTCCAGAATACTTGCGATAGGATAGAAGATAAAACGAGTTATAGACAACGTGTGTACCTAATAGCATCGCATCAAAAGGAAGTTCGTAGGAGAAGCGTTCCTGCAGATAGAATGGCGTTTTAGGTTTGTACAGACAAGTTATGGTAAATAGCAGATAATCGTAGAATTCCTGCGAGTGCTAAATCTAAGTGTCCGTCTTCTTCAAACGATTGTGTGATAGCCTAAATTAAAGATGACAACAGAATCGTGTACTATGTAAAAGCAATACAATGTCGCGAAAATCCAAGAACACTAAAGCAATTTAAAATCACAACAACGACGTAACATAACGAAAATAATATGTCCGACTAGATAAAGGAGACAATACAAAAAAAGGACGACATTGAAAAGAATCTGTTGACATTATAAGAATAATAGATAAGAATTATACCGGATGCCGAATCGCTGACGAATCAAGAGCTCCATAAGATTTGACAACAATGACGGACCCGAAAACATGACAAAGGATTCAACATGACAGATTTGCAATCGATTTTCCTAACAATAATACGGTCTTTTTATAACGAAGGGAGAAGATGAAAATAATGAAACGTCCTTACAAGTCAACGTAAAAATATATTCTTTTGAGTCGACTGTCCCAACGAATTAAGATTGATCGCCATGCTTGCTACACTTTCTCTCTAGGCGTGAATTTATTCTATTTTTTAAGTGGAAGGTTGTTCTCAGTTTCGTTGTCATTTCCAAAAAAAAATTAATGAGATTGTATAAGTGAGGAAGATTTGGCGTATCTTTGTTTTTAATCGCTGAAAAGGGTTAGTGTCAGAAAGATTATAACGATAAAGATCACCCGGAATTTGTTTTTAGTTGGAAATTGGCTGAACGACGGTCTTGCTATTGAATGATTTTGCTGTCATCATACTTTTCGTATTACAATGATAAATCACTTTCAACGGGCTGCTAAACTAAGTTTTATATTAAAACTGAATCCCAACAAAATATTATGTCTTGCTAAAACAATACACTGATGCTATTGCGATTTTTGGAGGATAGTGGGATACCACGCATACAAACTAAAAAATAAATTTCACAATCATTTTAAAACCACCATTTCTACGTAATCGAAAAAGAGTGACACCGAAAAAAGTCCCTGTACGTTATTTTGGCGTGTCATTAAATACAGCTAAACGTGAATTACGAGTTGAATCAGAATAACTCATAACGGTAACCTGTGTGTGCTTCGCAGTCGCTAATTGCATCCGCACCATTCGTTTTGCATTTTTCCTTGTTGAATTTAAATAAAATTCGTTATTTCGTGACCTGTGGAGGGTATTTTACATTCGTGGCTATCGCTAACTAAAGTATACGACGCTGCAAGCAACAGTTCAGTGTCCACTATACATATACAATTGTTGTTCCCTACAATATTCCTTAAGCTCAATATAGAAGGGCATGCCAGGAATATACGGACAATTTTGTAGTCAATTTACTTAATAATGAATTAGCCTGACTTGACATAGCAACATCTTAAATCAAATCCGTGCCACCATTATTACTGCCAACAGGTTCACAAAAAAAACACTGAACAAGAAAAATATACGGAAACAGAATAATGTACATCACTTTCAAAGATAATTGTATTTGAATGGAAGTGGCGTGAATTTATGTTTTTTTTTGTTAGGTAAGTACCTTCTGACCTTTGGGGCACTTTAAGCACAAGCATCTTCAAGGCTTTAAGTGCCTTCAAAGCATATCTGTAATAGGTAGGTACTAATAATAAAACTGATTACTTAACATCTCGCTAGGACTCTTAGTAGCCAAGCAAAAACTAAAACTCGTATAGAATAACCATTTTCTACGACTTATTATCGAAAACAAAGTAATAACGTAGGTAGGCGATGCGATGGGGTGCACGAAGTGACGAAGTAACAGGCTGAAGTAACAGACAGAAGTAACAGACAGAAGTTAGTCCAAAATAAAACCTACTCATGTGTAATCGTTTAGTTCAAAGAATTCAACAAAGTTATCTGCCTTTTTAAAAGGACGGGTGCCGTTACGCGTCAGTTAAGACTGGTCATGTCTTAACTGCCACGTCTTAGTTTAATCATTTAATTTTTCAATTGTTTTTGTTTTGTTTCTATTTGCGACAGCAAATACAGAGGACACTCTGGACACGTTTTAACGTACATAAATTTATGATCTTATCTTATTATTTATTTTTAGATTTTTATCATAAATTTTTGTTATTACATAATAATATTGTGTTATAGTTTGGTAGGTAGGTGACCGTCCCCCGATGTGACAAAGCTTTGATCAAAATATTACCTACCTACAACTTTTTACGGCCGTCCTACCGACCTCACCTCGCCGCGCCGCCGAGGTCCTCGCGCCCCGCGAAGACTCCCGAGTAGCGGTCAGACCCCCGACCGTCCCTTGCTCGTTGATGCGCCAGCCCGCGCCGCAGCTGAGCCAGTAGCTTTAAATTCCCCGTATAATAATCATGAAAATAATATCTTGATCCAGCCTGTCCCCAGTAGTACTAGCTGACACCCCCCCCCCCGCCAGCGACTCCCTGAGCCGAGGTTTGTACCCCACAGGGGGTGCCCTCAGTGCGCAGTCGTTTTAGGTTTAAGTAGGTTTTTACGCCCTGACTGGAGGCTTTTAGAGTTCTAAAAACCTTCACAGGAAAGTCCGGTTGAGCAGTCACGGCCTCTCAAGGTCAACTGCGAGATGACATTATCAAAAAAAAAAAACACATTTTCCATTACAGAATCAAAAACAGGTAGATTCTGATAACTTGGAGGTCTGTAAACGCATACTGTCACAATGCTTATCAAGCTCAACACAGGATAATTCAATGGTGTGTTCAACAGACAGCCCGATGATGTCTTTTCGTTCTTTCGATTTGATATAATTTTTACCTAATATTAAAGACCTGCCATGTATTATACGTTTTCGGCTGAAAAAGCTAACTACACAATAATTTTAAAAGTTAATTGACATTATTTGATGATCTTAAAACCAATGTTCTGTTAAACAAATTATATCAAACTTGGTATTTTCCAAAAATATTTCTATTTCAAGTACTTTGGAAGAGCAACATTGGATATTTTGGTTAAACAATTATAAAGTATGTTGTACTCCCTTTGGTTTTTTTTTATAGTTATGAGTAAAATTGCCAGAAGATACCTTTTTACTATTCTGTAACAATAATTGGTTATTTTAAGGGGTAACTTCTGTTGTCTTACAAACTAGTTTAAACTAGTTAAAGAGTTATCTGGAGCAACCTCCACCACTACAACTGAAGTGTCTAGAATGTCCATATGAGTTCCAGCAGAAAGAGAAAACTCTCTCTGATTGGTACTGGCCTCCATAGATGTTGGTATAATAGGTGGATCCTACTTCAAACAACTTAACGATTCATATCTATGTTGTTATTATTACTAGACAACACTGACTTGTCACTAAGGTCTTTACCTATGAAATTGCCGTTCTGCAGTACTGGCCATTTCAAATCAAAATAATTTTTGTTTGGCTAAGAATTCTAATTTCAAATTAATTTTATTTTAAAAACATGGATTTTTTTTTCTAAAAGTAGTCATTTCTTTATTGATTAGTGTTACATTTTCATCGCATTTCAATCTTTTTCGTCATCATGGATACGTTAAAAATTCGAGTAATTATGGAATATGAGTACCGTCGTGGCAGCAACGCGGCACAAGCGGCACGCAACATCAACGACGTTTACGGAGCTAACACTACAAACCAACGCACCACCTGTTATTGGTTTGCTCGCTTCCGTTCTGGAAATTTCGACCTGAAAAATGAACCTCGCGGTCGTCCGAAGACTTTGGTCGACAATGACGAATTAAAGGCGATTGTGGAAGCTGATGATACACAATCTACGGCTGAATTAGCAGCAGCTTTCGACGTTAGCGTCAAAACAATATTGGTCCATTTGCGTCAAATTGGCAAGGTAAAAAAGCTTGACAAATGGGTGCCCCACGAACTCAATGATCGCCAGCGCGAAGTACGCGTCGAGACGTGCCTTGCACTGCTCAACAGACACACAAATGAAGGAATTTTGAACCGCATTGTTACCTGCGATGAAAAATGGATTCTGTTTGATAACCGTAAGCGCTCAGCAAGTTGGTTGGATCCTGGTTCAGCACCTAAACAATGCCCTAAACGAAAACTTACCCCTAGAAAAGTGATGGTCACTGTTTGGTGGTCTAGCGCCGGTGTGATTCATCACAGCTTCTTACCAAACGGGGTGAGCATTACTGCAGATGTGTACTGTGAAGAACTGAACACAATGATGGAGAAGCTGGCGCATCTCCAACCAGCATTGGTCAATCGCTCGTCTCCGCTGCTCCTGCACGACAACGCGCGACCTCATACAGCACAGCAGACGGTCTCCAAGTTGCAAGAACTGGGGTTGGAAGCTCTCCGTCATCCGCCCTACTCACCAGACCTTGCGCCTACAGACTACTACTTTTTCCAGAATTTGGATAACTTCTTGGCGGGAAAAAAATTTAATACCCGAGAGGCAGTACAAAATGCCTTTGAAGAATTTGTTGCCTCCCGTCCAGCTGATTTCTTTAAGAAGGGCATCAATAAACTGCCACTGCGATGGCAAAGATGCATTGATTGCATGGGTGATTACTTCGATTAATACAAATAAAAAATTCATGAAAAAAATTCGTTTAAATTTTTTCATACAAAACGGCAATTTCATAGGTAAAGACCTATTACTAGTATTTGTTATATTATCTACAACCTTATTAATATTATATGCTATCAACATAGCAATCATTTGTCTACATTCCCAGACAGAGATAAAGTTCTCTGAGTTATGTTAAAACCAATAACAAATTTGTTAGTGTCAAAATACAATAATTTGTCACTATGACAACATGTCAGCCTGTAAATAGTATTATACATCCTATAAATATAATAATTTTCATGATCTGACAAAGTGTTAGATGGTTAGGTAATTGAATGGTCGAAATTAAGATATTTGGGTCATTCTCAGGAGACTCATTACTTGGTTGACTTCGGTGTCATTTTTGTTTTCTAATTTAGGCATGAAATATCAGATCTAGAGTTAACACTCTACTACTAACATGCTTCATGTTAACAAGGCCTAAATTTAAAAAAAAATTGACAGCGAAGTCAACCAAATAATGAGTCTCCTGAGAATGACCCATTTTAGAAATTATGACAATGTATATACAACGTGTTGTTTTGCATCCTCGTCAAATTTCAGGAGGCTGTTATGAAAGACATAAATAATCAGATAAAATTACGATACTTGCTCACTAATGAATACATACTTGTTTTTTAAGTTATTTAAGTTTAACAGTATTTCAGAAAATATCTCTTTCAAAGAACATAATCGCCCCGTTCCGTTTGCGGTAGGCAGTATCGCACGACTTTATCGCTGTGTGTTACAGTGCGGTATCACACGGGTCGAGTTTTAACATGCGTGTCCGAAAAAAAAAATGCCAAACGCCGATTTCCGAAAATATGGAGAAAAAAAAACTACTTATTTTATTATTGATTCGTGTCGAGAATCATTAGCATAGTTACCTCCTTGAATTTGACGAGGATGCAAAACAACACGTTGTATATTATTGCTCGTGACTATACGTCTTTTACTTTTTTAAACATAAACCTCACATACTTATAAATTCAACATGAAGTCACTGTAGCTTTTGTAAAAATATTTAAAGAGTGTGTCCTTGGAGTTTCTAGCCCATTCTTCTCCATGAGTATCTACTATGCTTTGGAATTGAAAACTAGCTTCATCTTTCTGACTGACCGACTGCTTGGCAATTCAAAAGAGTGGATGTTACATCTGTCTTACATACAATATATCTCTTACCAAGGATGCTTAAGCATTTTACCTGCAACTATTTCTTCAACGACATGAAAAGAAATGTCTTGTGGTCAAGCCACGTCCCAAATTTTATCCAAATCCGTTCAGCCATTTTAGTATCAAAGCGAAAACAAACAAACACAAAAATCTAATGTTTTCCTTAAAATATTTGTTGAGAAAACACTAAAGTAGGGTACGGGTATTATCCGTATTCGAGTTCTGGAGTTATTTGAACGAAAACGAACACACTAACAAGAGATAGGTCAATATTGGAGATATTCCGCGGATAGGTACCTACTGAATATATGAATATTAAAAGTAAAAAAGCATTGAATTTAGATTCATAGGTATACAGTTGGAGATTTACGATGTAGCTTTTTGTAAAGCACTAAATGAAAATTATTTATGCACATAGTGCGTCTAAGATTTTTTTACACACAATTGGTTATTGAATGGGCGATTCCGAGATGTTTTAACAATCGAAAGAATCGAATTCGTTAAAATAAACAATCGAGTCAACCATCGACTCGCCGTTCTACAAAACAATCGAGATGTTTTTCGATTGTTTCGAGTCAGTGGAATCGACCGCTAGGTTTCGATTGTTTCGAGTCAGTGGAACGAACGCTAGTTTTCGATTGTTCGGTCACCAAGTCTCGCTTGGTCCCCGAGGTCAGTTGGTTGCATGCATCAAGTCGAGGCGCATGTTAGTTAGAGGCGAGAGCGTGCCAGACTCGAGTCGAGCGAGCTGCGCGTAATTTGTCACGTTTACCTTTACTTACGATTTTTTTTTTTGGTCGGAAATCATCAAATAACTTCTCCCGCTCTGGGTGGAGCAGGAGGGCGTGTCAGACTTTTACTGACTAAAACCCACCCGTGTTCCTTCAGTAGCCCGTATGCCAGGGGCTGTGGTATCTCTTTCGAACAAACCCGCACCCCTGGCAGGCATCGGCCCTTGCGAGCCCCATCATTTTTTGTGCTGACATCTCTTTGAGGCGCGCGTGGAACACAACGCGCCTTCGACTTGGGACCTTTACTTACGATTACGATACACTGTTTTATTTTTAACTAGGTTTTAAATTCATCAAAATGCCACGAATTTTTAAACAATCGCGCCAACTAACCAACTCGCGAAACCCTAAACCATCGAGGAACAACTCTCGACTCGAATGAACGCGGCATACGCCAGTCGCAATAATAGACCGAGTCGGACTCGAGTCCAAGTCGAAACAATCGAGAACCATCGAGATGTTCGAACAATCGAATAAAACCTCTCGCCATCGCGCATCGCTACAATTGGTGTTTAAGGGAAGAAACACAATGGTATGGTTGAACAAAAAACGAAGGACTGTTGTCAATAAATAACACACAACTACTTAAATTATAAATTCATATCAATGAAATATAACAACAACAGAATCCATCATCATCACCATATTTTTATCCATCTTTACAAAACCCAAACAAAAGTACCTACCTTATACGAAGGTGAAATATGGAACTACCTATCTGAATACTGAAGAGGATAATAATATAAAGCAGCGTGGGAAAGTCAATAGGAGCCCCGGGCAGGACCGCGCCGGGAGGCTGTCAACGCATTTTCCAGTGCTACACGCCCTTATTTCAGAAAAAAAAAATGTATAATAAAAATGAAAGGCAAATACTGTTATATGATGATTCATTAATACATCGGATGGAAAGGAAAATGGAGCGTTTTCATTGGCGGAAATTAGCTGTTGTAAGGATATTTTTAGTTACGTAATCGGGGAGTGGTGGCCCAGTAGAAGCGGCTACGACCAACTAGTTGCAGGTCGTACGTTTGAACCCTAACAGGCAGGTTTACTTTGTGTAAACTACCATACTACTAACGGTGAAGGATAACATCGTGAGGAAACTGACATGTTCACAAACCAAAAAATCCAAGACATGTAATATCTACCGACCCGTACTACCCTCACAGAGAGGAGGCGTGTGTCCCAGCACTGCGAACATTATAGGCTGATTTAAATATGATGTATGTGATGTCATCTGCCTATTAATAGCGTTAGTAAATTTCTTGTTTATTTTTTCCGAAATGATAATTATTTTAATTGTACGGCAGGCTGAACGTCTGTGATAACAAAACCAGTAAAAACTACAGCGGCGGCGGCGGTACTACGGCAGGCCAGCTCAAAGTCAAAATGTTATCAACAACGTGCGGTCCACTGTGTGATGATGATGATCCAACAAAAAGGTAATTCTATCCGTCATACTAAACAACATTCTCAATAACACTCATACCCGATTCATATAAAAACTGACATTTATAATATGAAACAAAAAACAGGGAATAAACATTTGAATAAGTACCTAGAATTTTCAACGAAAATGAACATTCAAAGGATAACTACAGTTACAAAGTCCACTGTCATCAGACTTTGGTATTAAACGGTAACTAAACCGTACAGTTTGCAGCGACGACCGCACGAACTGCGTTTGCACTAACTTCTCTTAGATCTTTAACGTATATTTATTCTGTGGGACTTGTTAGTTTGCCGATAGGATAGCTTCAAGGTGGTGGACCTAATGACCGCTTATCAATTGTTTTTTGTTCGTCATTTTAATGTCAATATACTATAGCTGAAGGAATTTTGAATCTTGTAGGTTTGTGGGAAACTAGTTGATAGCGCATTTGCTGGTAAATGGTCACCAATGCCTCTGCATAAACATAGCCTTTTTAGCCCATAATGTTTCCACTGCTGTGTCACAGGCATCCTCTCTGAGAGATGAATTTGGCCATAATCAACCACGCGGGCCCAGTGCGAGTTGGTGGATGTCTCATGTCTTCGATTTTTTGGTTTCAGGACATGTCGGTTTCCCCACGATGTTTTCTTTCGCCGCGCGCCGTTTTGAGGACAGTGGTGTTGAAATTAAATACACATAGTAAAGTGTCTGCCTAGGTTCAAACTCACGACCACACTGCAACATCTCGTACTGCTTTGCCGCTGCTTCCTGTCATTAGCAGTATCAGAATCGTTGAACGATCTGATGTGAGTTCATCCAAGAGACAGCTGAAAAATGAAATTCGTGTAATCCGCGTAATTACCAACTCTATCAACCGGAATACAGCAACTCTGCTTGACACCAGAATTAAGTACGGAGACAGTAATTCTCGGAAGAATACCTTCAAAAATATAATGACTTTATTACAAAACATAACATAACGCCTTGTTCCCTCTAGGGTTAGGCAGAGGTGTACCTATAGTAAACACCCACTTTTCACCAGTTACTTCTAAGTCCCATGTAATAACGGATGAGCCGATTGTCATCAATCGGTCACAAATCAAGACTGCGGGCTACTACTGAGAAATTCCAGATAGAAAAACCCAATAACACTTTTCACGACCTGGGAGTCGAACCAATGACCTAGCAGTAGCGCTTGCGACCACTGCACCAACGAGACAAACACTCAATAACTTAATAAAATATAAATATTTCAAACACAGAATAAATATTAATATTTGAATCCATTAAAGCCTACGGGCTTATTTCCTTACAATATGTTTCTGATTATCGATCTTACACGTGCCTACACAAAAAGTAGCAAAAGTTTATGAGATCATCTATTTACAATGGAAGAAGGTTCGAACTTAATTGTTTAGAAACAATCTTTCTTTCTACCTCTTTCTGTCTTTCCGTAGTCTTAACCTATTTCATTTGGGTTCGGCTCTCTTCGTAATTTTTCGCCAGATGTTTCGGTTTTCGGTCGGCGGGTCATTCACCTGGGCTTGCATCAGGTCGTTGTTGACTACAGACATCCACGTTGGAAGGGGTCTGCCTTGCTTCTTTGAATTTATTTATTTATTTTTTATTTATTTATTAAAATCTCCCTTACAACTATCATTACAGGTGTATACCTAATGCGATAGCGCGGTCTTACAGTTAAACTTACTTCTAATTTAAAACTATTAAAAACGTAAACAAAAAACACAATTTAAAAAAAAAAACAAAAAAAAAAAAAGTAAAATAAAATGAAAATAAAACAAAAAAATAAAGTCTAATCTACACTATAACATAAAATAAACAACAGTATTTTTGCGAATTCACTCAAATGGCATGTAAATATATCAATCTTCAAGTGAAGTTCGTTAATAACCCGCATTGCGCGGCCCGGGTCAGTGGTGTTTTGGCGAGAAGGTTGGTCCTGGCAACCGGTACTGCCAGCAGTGGCGGGCGACGCCGCCTCCACACGTAGCGGTCTGGTACACACAAATTCAGGTGCTGCAGTACTCCTGGGTTATGCTCAATGCCACGAAGTAGCCTCACCAGATACGCGGCAAGCGTGAATTCGCGTCGTACCCTCAGTTGGTTGTACCCGACCATTCCGAGCACAGAGTGGGGTACATCAACGGGTAAAATGGATATACCCCATATAGTTTCCTGTACAAGTGGCGCGTGAACCTGTTCTGTACGCGTTCCAGCATTACCGAATACTTGGCCTCATGTGGAGCCCATATGACAGCACTATGTTCAAGGTAACTCCTGACAAGTGCGTCATACAGGACCCTGACTGTTGCGATGCTAGTGAAGTGCCTTGTCTGTCTCAAAACAAATCCCAAGTTTCTAAACGCCTGAAGAAACAATAATCCTTACAAAAGATAAAAACCAAGGCTATTTCTTCTTGGCCTCGAACCATTTATAAATGGAGCAGGCGACGACATTAAATAACATTTGTGTAACAAAATAATAAATAAACAATTTATGAAACAAAATTGTAAGTTCGTGAACGCAGTTGTTCACGCGACAATGTTGCTGACCTTTGATTCTTATCGATCGATCACGTTTTGAGTACATATATAAAGTGTGTTTTGTAAATTAGGGCGGTGAGAGTCTGAAAGAAGAATGAATTAGTTACAAGGATAGACATGCATTTACAAGGCAAATGTGAGTGGAAACGCCCCAAGACCACCTATGTGAGTTGAGGGGTGTATTGGTGATGTTCTTCAGCAAGGTCAGGTACCTAGTACTCGCAACCGGCGTGCGTGTATAACCGAGACGAGAGACGTAGGAACGTAAACGAGGCTAAAGGACTAGGTATGTAAGAATCGTTATATAGATATAGCTGGTCTTATTCTGAAGTTTTTGCCTACCTCCATGGCAAGAAGGCGTGAGTTTATGTAGGTACAGAGGCCAGCACATCAAGCTACCCCAATCTGTCAAATTTCTATGATAGTTTTTCAACTTTATTACAAAGAATTAAGGCATATGTTCAATTGATTGGATGGATTGAAGCCAGCTGTCAATAGTGCAACTCCCTAGCATCGGAATTACAGCTCACTTCAAGATCACTTCACAGTTTCCAGAGTGAGATTTTTACAGAATAGACCGGCTGATATACCCGCGTCTGATTCATCAAGACGTCGACCCAAAAATTGGTGAAAAAAATGTAGACAAATACTTACGGTGGAGCACACGGTCACACGGTGGCGGTCTGCCCTGCTTGGGCGGAGCACCGCCGTGTCCTCGTGGAGGCGATCGGCGGCGGCAATCTCTCACGTCCGGCCCTGGTCCAGGCCATGGTACGAAGCGAGAGGGCATGGGTAGCCGTCACCTCCTTCAGCGAAGCAGTGATGCTCGCGAAGAGGGAGGCGGCGCACGTGAGGGAGAGGCAGCATATGCGCCCTCGCGACTCTAGCCGCCGCAGGATACGGAGACACCCTGGGCGTCGGGAATCCCAGGCCGATTTCCGACCACCGTAGGCATGAGCTTGCGGACGGCGAGTAATGGGTAGCTCGCTGTCCGGTAAGGACCAAGCCCAAGTCGACGGTGCGTTGTGTTCCATGCGCGCCTCAAAGAGATGTCAGCACAAAAATGGTTCGGCCCGCAAGGGCCGATGCCTGCCAGGGGTGCGGGTTTGTTTGAAAGAGATACCACAGCCCCTGGCATACGGGCTATTGAAGGAACACGGGAGGGTTTTAGTCAGTAGAAGTCTGACACGCCCTCCTGCTCCACCCAGAGCGGGAGAAGTTATTTGATGATTGCCCACCCAAAAAAAAAAACATCCCTTTTCTAAATAGTAAAGAACATTTGTGTTGTCATAGATGTTCTTTGCTGTTCAAGAATAAGCCCTAAATTCTCTGTTATGTCACGTGCTCTAAGTATGTACGAGATGACTGGCTTTGAATCAACTCATCTTTCAACCAACTTTTTGTACCGAATTTAAACATACATAAATAAAAGACTTGTTTTGTGTCCGTATCGCATAGGTTTTCTAAACTACATAATGGATTTTGATGTGGTTTTGGTGATTATTTAGATAATTCATTCTTATTGATTTATGTGTATAATACCAGAAACTTATATACAAAGAAATTTCGATGTTTGGTCAAGTCGTGAAAACGGTGTGAAGCGCGTCGGGTCGCTTGCTAGTAAATAATAATCCAAATAAATACATGATAATTCTCTGTAGCATCCTACTATCCTACTAATATTCTAAATGAGAAAGTTTGTACATTTGGATGTCTGTTACTCAAAAACGGCCAAACGTATTTGGATGAAATTTGGGACACAGATAGTTTATAATATACAGGACACTCACATGGAATCCTTTTTACCCCAGTATTAAGTTCCCGTGGAATAATTTCCGACCTTCCTGCCAGGCGGTCGAACCCGCCGGCAAAAGCCAATATTTTATTTTTTAATTCGCAATCCAATATTCAGGTAGCAAAGTTGAATAGACTAAGGATTATTTTATTTCTAGGACTGCGTTCTGTTAACGAAACACTGAGTACTTATTACCTTTGATTTGACAAGTTTGCGTAGACAGGATATACCTATTACACAAATAAAGTTCAAGGCCAATGGCTTTTTAAGGATTATTGATAAAAAGGTATATTTAGATATCTATCTATGTATAAATAAAAAGAAAAGTCCTGACTGACTCACTGACTGACTCATCAACGCCCAGCCCAAACCCTTGGACCTAGAAAGCTGAAATTCTAAACTAATTTCGTCACAATTAGTTATGCCATTTTCGAGTTTTTGTGAGACTGAACATGGATATCATGAAGATATCTACATTCCTGATTAGCCTGTTTTGTCACTTATCTTGCTGACTGGATTTATTTATTCATTCACGAAATCCACAGCTCTTTAACAATTTCACTTAAAATAAATAAACTAATCTTACAGCCAATAACGGATTTACAATAATTTCATAACTTAATGTGCATCAGAAACAAACAGGATGAATAAAGAATACACGGACAAATTAAATAAGGTAGCGAAATACCTGGAAAACACATTGTCGGTAGTCTATTTGGTTTAAACTAGCAACAGTTAAGTTTAGTCCACTGTCGGCCCCTCGACCCAAAGATTTTTTATTTGTTTCCTCTCAACCCTTAAACATAATTCGCACTTGATCCCTAAGGGTAGAGACTGAATTTTCATATAAAAGACAGGTATACCTCATCCACTTTCGACCCCTAGGTCGGTTAATACCTAAAATTTATGTTTTGTTAAAAAAAAGTCATAACTCAAACTGAAACTCAAAGCATTTATTTCAATTTGATTGATTGATTATACGACCTAAGTTATCATGCCTGTGCCGCCTCAGACATATTTATTTATACAATTAAACCTTTTACAGGCACTTTGAATTGTCAATAAAAATCGAAGTTGAAGCTAGGTGCCCATTCCAAAACGTACACTGAAAAACCGAATAGGTTGAATTCCATAATGTTGATTTCGTGTAAGTTGCGTTAACCTAATATTATGTTTAAACAACTATTATATGACATTTATTTCTACAAAAATAAAATTGTTAAAAATTAGTAGGTTAAACCAACCACTAAAAGAGGTTAAAACGACACAATATTCGAATCTAAGTAAGTCTAACTGATAATATAGTCAAGTCAACATATTAACGAAGTAGAGTCAACAAAATAACTAAGTTAAATTTATAAAATCAGTTTAAACCAAACTGACCACAGGTTAAATTTACCTTTATAGTTCAACTATTTTTATTTTGTTAATTCAACAAATCATGTCGGTAGGTGCTATATTAATCTAAAATAAAGGTTAAAACAACCTATTCGGTTTTTCAGTGTAGATCTCTATGGAGATGAACGGGCAAGAAACTCCACGGACACTCTTTTAAATCATGGGTATTACAAAATCTTTGGAACATTATTCTTGGTGCTTCTAAATGTGAGAACAATGTAAAAAATAAATAAATAATTTAAGATTTAAAATAAGCCATGGCAGTTAGGAGATGACCAGTCTCAACCGACGGCGCCCGTTCAAAAACTTGACGCGTGGATCAGCACCATCCAGCTCAACCATTTTCTAGGGAACCGAATATACCAACACACGCGCCACCATCAGTGAGACATTTAAGTGAGCATGACATACTCTCAACTACCACGCTTTTTCAAGTCGACCATCAAAACAACATATTATAAGGATTCATGGTACTCCTTCAGAAAGATTCATGATATATTCAAGCTAGGCTGAAAGTTAGCTCTTTTTGAATAAAATTACATAAGACAGCCCCCCCAAAATGCCCGCCTTTCACCACTGTTCAATATGGTACAGACTACTTTGGGGGTCGAGGAAACTAAAACTTGTCTGGAAAATAAAATCCACTCTCAAACCTCAAGGGTCGAGAATAAACTAGTCAGGGGTCCAGTGGACACATTATTTATTGGTGGTCGAGGAGCCGAGAGTGAACTAAACGAACAGTTTCGGATTTCAGAATTGTGGACAGCGTTGAGACGATTCCTTTGATTTGAGTACCTTACTTGATGAATTTGGCACGGAAACGTGTCGAACGGTTGTCAATTGCAGATCTAGTGGTCAAATTAATTCAGCATGCAAAACTTCGTCGATATTAGACGCTCCCCGGCCTACTCTCTCATTAATACGTACAATAAAGTCTGCAAACTCTGCGAAATTAATAACACTAACTCATTCGAATGCATTTTTTTAAAGAAAATGCTGCATGTAACTGGATATGATAACTCAGAAAAAATAATATAACAACCCTGACCTGCCACTGAATCAAGCAAAGTATATTTATGTGGAACAAAATACACACACACACACACCTTAACACGCCACACACACAACACACACGCCATATACCACAAAAACTTAACACATACACTCATAAATTAACATACTTGAAAGCACTTCTCTAGTTTCTACTCTAGAATTCATATCCTGAACCCCAAGATACAGACTTAGTGTCTAGTTTGGGGTTCACTGGCAAATAATATAATTATATAACTAGCTGTAAGTAATATTTAAGAATTAAATTTTCTCAATATGTCGTCTCAACTTGATTTAGGTACTTATTACCTATGTATACTTTCTGTATTACGTGGACAATTTTTTTTTCTATTTAAAGTCATAAAACCAAAAAAACAACTTCTTAATTTTAAATAACTACGGCTAACTACGGGGTCGATGTTGGTAGTATAGCTATATGAAATTAAACCATTTTCTTTTTTGGTTCAGATCTGCGAAGTTTTGCTAGCTAATTTAATTTGACCCTGTATTTCCATCACGTCAAGACGATGAGAGACAGTTTCTTAGAATTTTGATCCATTTTAAGTAATTCGTTTTTTTTTTTCTAGAAAAAAGTGTTTCACTGCAAATATCTGTCGACTGCACGGAGCAAAGTCGACTGTCACAGAACTTAATATACTTACATAGATTGCAAGATGTTCCCGTTTTATCAAGAGACCGCGTATCGACTTTTGTACTTAGCATAAATTTGCATGTCAAGATATACATACTCACCACTTGTTTATGCTAAACATGATACCCTTTAATATTATGCGGTATATCGTTAACTTGATCAAGTTTTCTGCAAGATTGATCTTGTTATTAGAGGGTGGAAAACCATGTGAACGAAATACACTGAATACTTTGATGTTCTAACAAAAAAATCTGTAAATAAGTTATTTTAAAGCAATCAAGCAGACATCGGTGCAAGATAACATCGTGTGAAATCTGAGGGGTGAATGCGTTACCAATTTCAATGTCTTTCATTTTGACAATTCGAAAAAATTCATCGCGTGATTAACGCTGTCTAGCGGACAAAAACATAATGAAAGTATGGATTTTAATTGGAAATTAATTAGCGGTTACTCAAGGTCAAGAATATTGTATAATACCTAATTATTTGGAACAATTATGTAATAGGGTATTTTCCAATTTATTAAAAACCATTCTAATTTTAAGATTGGGACGAAATATGTAACAGAAAAATAAAAGTAAATTTATTTGTATCCATTTTCTCGATTAAAAACGATTTAAACCAAATTTATTTTTCGTTATTTTGAATTTACCACCAAAACGCTCCTTACGATGACTTTTTATCACGTGACGTCGACTTTGTGTAAACTAAAGCAAAGTAGTTAGTAAGTGAACAAGTGAGTGTCGTGTTTATAATTAACAAGATTTTTTATGGATAGAAAGTGAAATCACTGGTGTGCGGTGACTCTGGGCACAAATACTTCTAAAACTGCGCCAAACTAAATATTTGTACTGGTGCTGTTTACACAAAGCTGACGTCACGATGTCACGTGATAAAAAGTCATCGTAAGGAGCGTTTTGGCGGTAAATTTAAAACAACGAAAAATAAATTTGATTTTAATCGTTTTAATGGAGAAAATGGATGCAAATAAATTTACTTTTACTTTTCTGATAGATATATAGTCCCAATCTTCAAATTAAAATAGTTTTTATCAATTGGAAAATACCCTATTGCAAAACAATTTGTTATGATATGTTTAAGGAGTATTTTGACGAACGAAGCAGGGAAAAGGGTATCTGGTATAAAAGTATACAGTATCAGCATCCTCGAATACCGTGGTTTGCTATCAAGGAAATGAGTAGGTATCATATTGTTCTGCTTCATAGATTACGCTCTGGTCACTACCCATCCCGCAAGTTTGGTTAGTTGATGAAGAAAGTGAGTTCTCCCAATTGTGAAACATGCGGAACGGTTGAAGATGTATCGTATTTCATTTTACCAAAAACTATTAGCCCGCGTAGGCGTGGACGGGTGAGGTGGCCCGCGAGCTGAGGAACAGGTGGTTTGTATGCCCGCTGCCGCGGCTAAGGTTGGCTGGCGAAGCCGGCCAGCAAGCCGAAGCTGTGGTGGTGAGCGTTTAAACCATCTGCGATGATAAGCTCGCGTAAACCCCACAGCGCCGGAGCCGTGACAAAAACAATGCTTGCTGCGTGTTGTATGCCTGCTTGCACGTTGCATGCTTGTTTGCACGATGCATGCTTGCTTGCATGCTGCATGCCTGCTTGCATGCTGCATGCCTGCTTGCAGTCTTCATGCCTGCTTGCACTCTACATGCCTGCCTGCATGCTTGAAGTGCACGTTTGCATGCAAACAAGGATGAAACGAAAATATGAAATATTTTTTTTAGAGAATAGTGACGAATAGAGGTTGAAATTAAAGTATGGTAATTAAAACAGAGGTGTAATTAATGTTCGGAAACATAATACTTCGAACAAACGTTATTTTGGCTAAGTGTAACTTCGGTAAAAAGTTCTCTCAGCTCTCTTTTGCAAAATAAAGATGGATTCAATGTCAGCAGCCCGACCCCACAGTAAAATGCCATACGACATAATACTGTGGAAGTAGCTAAAATAGACCAAACGCGCAGTTTCTAAATCTTCTAACTGTCTGATCTTTCTAACAGCATAAGCGGCCGAGCTTAGCCGCCCCGCAAGAGATGTTATATGAGGTCCCCATTGCAATTTATCGTCTAGCGTGATTCCCAGGAATACCGTTTGATTAACAAATTCCAGTTTTTCTCCATTCAATAAGATGTCACATTCGCTACTTCTAACATTTGGTAGGTAATAGAAATCGAATGCATTTGGTTTTTGTGCCATTTAGTACCAAATTATTTACCGTAAACCAATCTTGGACCTGAAGAATAGAGTTATTCACGTCGTCAAGATTTTGTGCGTGTCGGTCTATTTTAAATATCAATGATGTGTCATCTGCAAATAACACCATCTTCGGTTGATTTGGAAGTAACTTAGGTAACCAACAAAAATACAAACCAACTCTTCGGTTTCATTTTTAGCATAAACTAGCTAGTTCTAAAAACCTTCAGCTGTCAGTGATCGAAAAACAAATTTTAATGATTATGATAAATATCTCATCAAAGCCCTACATTTGGTTGATTGCTAAAACACTCTTTGAATTCTTGCCTTATCCAAAAAGATGACGTCAATGGCAGTTTTAGGTACTGTTGCCGCAATTCCAAGCATGGAAGTAATCCGTTCGGATTTACTGATACTGACGTCACGTACTTCACATCATACCGACAGAATACTGTGAAGTGTATTATTGTAGGGAGATGGGTACTTTTCCATGTGATTCTCTAAGCGACTGAGAAAGGGAGATTGTCCGGAAAGTTTTTGGTACTCCCACCAAAAAATCAATTAATAGGATGCAGCTGAATACCGCGACTGCCTATTTGACCTTAATAACCCAATAATACCAATACCTTGGCAAGAGTGGTTGTCAGAGTTTCGGGCTTTTGACGACCCGTAACGACTGTCAATAAGATAAGATAGTTTTATTTGTCCAAAACATGAATATACAATACAGACATGGCATGCAAGATGTTACATTAAATTAGTTCATTCGTGTGTTGCCTCGACGGCGTACAAATATAATTAGACAAAATTAAATAATTATAAATTGGTCCGTTATTCATCAATCAACTGTAAATAGTAAATTAGAACATAAAAATGTAACTAAAAGACATAATCATCGACTCATTATAGAAAATATTATAATAAAATAGCAAAATATGATGATGTACCAATAACCCTGTGCCAATAACAACCAGGACTAAAAGCTTAGCGTGCTTTTTAAGGCACGGAGGAATGTCGATTCGTTATGGATGGTCACCCATCCACAAACGATACCTCGCGGTTGCTGGTATAGAAGGAAATACTTTTTATTATGTACTATTCAAAAGAATAAAAGATATGACTGTAAATTTTTACATAGGATGACACAATGGGCGGTCTTATCATTAAAAATTATATTTAACAGACAACGTTTTGATGGATTTGAAGAGTGAAGGAGGAGAGGAACACTGCTTGTTGGTTGTTTGCACTGTTTGTAAACTTAATATTGAGGTCACAATGCTTGCCTCGAACAGCTCGGTTTGCTAACCTGATGACTAAAATAAAAAAAGTCATTTATTCAAACAAGGCTGAGAGTCAGCTCTTTTGGAAAGTCAAAACTACTGTAACGAGTTTCAAATGAATTCACGAAGTGACAGTCAGACACCGACAGTCGAGTAAAAGAGCGCTTGCATCGAGCGTATTGGCTCGTTCCACTGCCTACTATAATGTTACAAAAACGTCGGTGATAATGACCGCCTACCATCGAACACTATTTGTGGGAAGTTGGCAACACACGCCAGGGTTTTGGGTGGCAAAACGATGTTGTCACGACAATTAGGAATTTAGTCAAGACATCAGACTTTTTGTTTTGGAAGAAAACGAACCTCCAATAGGTGACTTGGCTAAGAGGCAATCATAACGACATCTTGAGGCAGGAAACAATACTACACGCTACGTCATACACGTCTCTACCCTGATTGGTTTCATTTAAAATATAGTTTCCACACCCCTCTCGTTGTACGTTGTAAGTAAGATGGCGGACATTTACATATAAGTACCGAATTAAAAAAAAAAAACTGACGCACTGTTTTCATTGTAAATCTCCCCGCTGCTGCTACAGTATAATCTGACTGACCCATGACAGTATAAATAGTGGAGGAAGTAAATTAAAACCAACATTTTGATTACAATTCTTTATTAAAAATTAATTGAAACATCCAGTCGTTATAAATATGGGAACATTCATGATGATTTCAAAAGGAAATATTTTGTATTTCACTACGAAAATTTTGCTACAAATTACAGTTGAGTCCAAAAAATTAATGGTTTTATAAAATTTGGAGAGATTTTGTGAACAGTTTGCTGATTCATTCATTTTTATTTAAATCGGAAAATTCTTGATTTAAATATAATCAAACAATTCTCCCACAAAAGTAATTTTTACGTTATTATTCAAATCCTCATACACCGATTAAATTGGTCTCTGCAATAAAATAAATTGAAATAAGCAATTCAATATTTACTTATGTACTAGTTGTTCCTCATTTACAATTTCAAAATTAAATTACACTTGTAATTATTTACAGCGCTTTTAACGTTAAAGTTATGGCTAGAATAATGTTAATAATAATTATTTTATATTAATTATAATGTTTTTATTTGGTAAACGATGTTCGTTTTCATAATTATGTGAATTGAACTGAAAATTTAGAAATAAAAACAATGAAAACAAAAGAATTCGTGTACATTTAGACGTATAAATTGATCAAATATGAGAGTGAATTTAACTAAGCAGAATGTCGCTCAAATTAATGTCAGACCCAAAAGATTATTTTTCATAAAAGTTCATCAAGGAATTTACAAAAAGGACGACTGATGCAGTGTCACTTAATACATTACAAACCCAGGTTTAATTTAAGCTTCTGCGATAAAATCACATATTCTTCCATAGAAGTAAACGATCATAAAAAAAATTAATAAATGAATAAAAACAAAACAATTTGATATTAATAAAATAAGCAAACAACAAATAAATTCGGAATTGTATTTCATTTGACAAAGAAAAGTCCAATTATCCAGAGAAAAACTGTCGAGGAAATATTAATTAAATTAGACTAATATTTTAAACTAACTTTCAATTACATAAACTTCTAGGATCTCATTACTAATTTATACCGTTTAATAGGTCCATTGTAGCGTTTTAATGACTTTTATAAAATGCTACTTACGTAATGTATTTACAGTAATAAATACACCGAATTTACATTCAAAGCAAGCCTACTTGAACGACATAGTTGGTTACAAAAGAAGTCACTATTAAAAGTTAATTTAATTTATAAAAAGTTGTTTTCTTAATCATGAAACATTCTGTAAATGTTTTTCCATTTAGAGACGAATTTGTTTGACAGGAATGAAATTGTTATCATAACTTACAGTCTCGACTATTTACATCGTTATTTTTTAATTTATTTACGTTATCATAATCCTATGAGACCAGAATGTCTAAAGCATTATTTTTTACAATTATAATAAAACTTTTACTATCCTATTCACTTCACGTTTCATCAAGCGTTATCACAAATGTCGTCTGAGCTACTATACCTCATTACACTTTGCTCATTATAAACCTACTTACCTATCTATGTTATACTTTTGAAGCACATTAATATTTACATGTCAAAAGGTAAATCTCAAAATCTTCATTGAGTAACCAATAGAGTGCTAATTATGTTGTCTAAGGTTTGCGATTATCCTATGGAAACATAATTATTAATGTAATGTTTAAAAACCATTGAGAAATGCATAGCTTAATCCATTATCGTATTCTGACAGTATGCAACTAACAATGTTTTTTTCCACTGAAAGACGAGTCAAATGACCATTCCGGAAATTCATCAAAAGAGACAAAAAATGTACCGCAATTCTATGAAAAATTGTCAGTAACGAAGAAAATAGTATATAATAACAAAATTACCAAACACTGCAACAATAATAACCAACCAGTATTATTATTTAACTCTCTTTGTAGATTTATCTATTTGATGAACAGGTTATAGCTTGCTTAAAACTTTTCTTCAATCAATTGTTATTAGGAAGGATTTGCAAATACAAACATATTATATTTGTAACAAAAAATATGACAGATTAAAAATATACATTATTATCAGAGCCGCAAGTGCCGTCGTATTTTACCAAAAAAAAAAATATATATTGTGAGCCCTAGAATTTGTAAAAAGGCTTCATAAACGCATTAATAAAATACAATTTACCCAATAACCACGACACATGCGATTAAAATCAGAAAAGTATTGACGAGCGGTAATGTTAGCGGAGCAGAATCACCGGCCGCTGCGAGCGCGCTTGCGGCCGCCTCCACGCACTGACGATAAGCGACGTGCTCTAAACACGTGATGGCGCAGAAGTGCTGGTGAGCGCACGCGCCGTCACACGACTCTGAGCTTTCATGCCGAACGCGGTATGCGCGTAAGTACCTGGCGGAAAGACAAATAATGTTAATTTAATACAATACCAGCCTAACATTTCTTGGTGGTCACCTAAAGGTAACATGTATTACCTAAAATAAATACTTATTTCGTCTCTAACACTTACTTGTGAAATATATTAGTCTCATGCGGCGTGCCTATCTGCAGCTTATCGGCCAGATTGTGCAGGGAGACAGCCGAGACCTCGTGAAGCCCATAGTACTGGGTCAGATTGTACTCTGCCGTCCATTCTGCCAGGTTACGGTTGGCAGCTGCCAGGTCGAAGAAGTATTGAGTGTAGTCTAAAACCTGGGGGTAATAAAAGTGACATATTGCATTTGCAATATAACATAACATCACGCCTGTAATCCCCGAAGGCTGAGGCAGAGGCGTAGCTCTAACATACTCACATTCCACCAGTTCCATGCGATGGGCCGAGCCTATAGCCATTAACCGAACAATTCCAGACTTCGGGACTACTGGGCAATTCCATATGTAAAAACACAATAATACTTTGGCCAACCCGGGAATTGAACCCAGCAACTCATGCTAGCAGTAGTTCTTGCGGTTACGGGCGTTGTCTAACACCACCTCCAAAAAGAATAATGAAAAACAAAATATTGCAACTTATTCAAAACTAAAAATATTGAGATAATTTACTGAACTAGTAAAATGCATGGTGACCTTAGAAGCAGCTAATGAAAAACTCCAGTCATTTAAGGAAGTACAAAAGTCACTAAATATCTTGGATGGTGGGAAGATACTAAAAAAACATGTATATTTTTTTTATATTATCCCTAAAAATAAAGAAATCAATGAGAATGAAGACAAGCATAGTATCATAAATGCTATTTCTAGTCCAACTACGAGTAACGTAATCAAAGAAGGACAAAAGAGGATAACACTTACCTTCCCTGTATTGGTATCAAACTTGTAAAGCCTGAGACCAGGGTTGGAAGAATCAGATGGATCACGATGAGGACTCACTGATGGAGCCATAAATGTCCAGGACACTGGTCGATCTAAACAAAAAGATAAAACACTCGTTAAATTAACTCTAAAGTAGTTATTTTAAGCATACTCTGGGGAGTAATTGGTCATTAAAATTATGATGGCAAAATATCGAAAGTTGAAAGATTGGCGTTCTAATTTGACTAAAAAAATTGTCCTCAACTTGTTGTAGGTACTTTCAGCAGTTCAGAGATATCTTGAAAAATACGGAAAATAAATAAACAAATCAGTTCTATAAATAGTTTGAATCTTTTATACGTAGGTATTGGTGTTTTTATTCAGAGAGTTTAATTGTCACTGATATTAAACATTAGACTCTATAGCTCAACCATAATGGAAATTAAATTAAATAAAACATTTTACTCCACTCTAAATCCACTAATTTCGTTGTGAAAATGTGACAACTACCAGACACCATTTCACAATTTATTGGTTCCCAAAAATGTCATCTCCTACACAAAATAGATGGGTACAGAAAGTCAACTACATACAACGCGTGAAAATAGATGTACATTAATTTTGAATTGTTTGTTTAATTAAGATCTTAAACAAATTCCAATAGCTGGGTCAGCACCAGATGAACCAAAGGATCGGTGCTCCACGATTCACAATAACGGAGCACTGACAGTGGATCAGAGATTTTGGGAAACCCGCGATTCTGCGGCGTGCTCCAGTGCCGATCCACGTTTTAGCTAGATTATGTTCGGTTAAGCAGATGCTCGGTATTGAATGCCTGATGGCGCGATCCAGAGACAACCGTCCACACATCACGTTCATACCAACAGCACAATTGGATCGTACTCCTGCCGCATCTGATCGGATCACACTGGATCATCCGGTGTGGCTATTTGGGAGTGCAATTGCTCCTGTACGTGAAGCGTGTCTATATGTGCGTGTGTTTTCATTCGTCGTACGAAGTCGAACTTCTGTACCTATCCATATTGTGTCCTCTAGCCGATAAACCGGTTTTACGGTAATTATTCGAACGCCAGCTTCGGGCAAATAAACCATCATGGCTGCTTTATGCTGAACGCATTGAGTGCTCACTGCCGACAATATTTAATGACTGCTGTCCATTTCTATAGTTTGTATTGCTATTTTCTCTTGTTGAGTGGGTTCTTTGAATCGAGTGGTTTGTGGTGCATTTAACCCTGTTTATTTTCAGGGACATCGACGCGAAAACTGACATCATAAATTTAGTGCATGGTTTTAGACCCCTTGCGCAGAATTTTTTCTTCGGTTATTAAAAACAAATCTGCTGTTTCATAGAAATGTGCAAAACCTAAGCGGTATGAATGTATGGGACAGCTTTTCTTTTTTAAATAACCGGTTTATAGTTTCAACGCGGGTGGGTTCAGAATCATGTACTGAATCTATGGTAACAGGTTGTGCGTCCATGACCCTGTCACCCTGTACAGTTCAGTTAAAAGTAATGAATGAAAAGGATGGCAAAATGCTTATCTGCTAACTCAATACAAAATCAAATTGTGTCTGGCCGATTGGATAACAGTTCAAGTAAAACGATCTCATTCCTGCTACATGACTTAACGGCTTCTCATAACTTACTCCTAACAGCCACGAAATAATAACTAAACGAAAAGTAAAAAAAAAAAAAATAGATTATTTGATCACGAAAAAATAAATACGGCGACATGATTGGCTGCCTTTTGTCCACAAGTGTATCATGCAAATAATCAGCGCCCTCCCTGACACTATTTAATGAATGAGGCACGACTGTACGTTACTCAAGGCCAATTAAATGATAAATAAATATACTCCTCTCATATAAAACATTCGGACTTCATACGTAATGCTATCAAGTAATTATTTTGCAGTTTGAATCCAATAATTATATTTTTCGTCTGTTTTTTGAAGATAGCTGAGTACAGTTATAAATTATTAATGAAAGAGAAATTTTGTTGTAATCAGGAAAATACACGGGAGAGACCTCGAATTTATTCACCTATCATTCTGTTCATCAATAAAACTTAATTTGGTGGCAATGAGTTGGCCAGGAAACGCATTGTACACATACACACATAAAGTCACGCCTTCTTCCCATTCCCAGGCAGAAATTATAGAATGCATTGTACACACACTAGTGATGGGTAACTCATCAATTTTATGTGAGGATGAGGGAGGCCCTCAATTTGCGTCGCGAAGTCTTCACGAGTCACGACTCTCCGATAATCTGATTATTCACGTCCTCACTCCCGGGATCACACATATCATTTTCTTTCACTCATAAATTTTAGACCGCCAAAATAAACGAATCAATGACACTTTATTACAATCACCGCTCACTCTTTTTCTACAATATTATTACTTACACTGGTAAGTAATAATATTGTAGAAAAAGAGTGGGCGGTGATTATTTATTTATTAGTACTGACTAATAAATAAATAAATAAATATCTAATGCCAATGCTGTTAGAGTTCATAATAATTAATCTTAGCTGAAATAAAAAAAAATATAATGTTTAATTAGTTATAATAATAATAAAATTGTTTTATAATGTTTAATGAGTTATAATAATAATAAAACTGTTTTTTTTTCTATTTCTTTATTTTTAGTTTTATATTTTCCTTAATTTTTGTACATTTTATGCGTGATTAATTCTACTGACATATTTTTGTTTACTAACCATTGTGTACTTGGAATGAAGTGCCTTTACTAATTTACTTTTTATTTTGTAATTTTTTATTATTATTTTATTTTATTTTGTAAATTTTATAAAGTACGCCATACGGGTGAAACATGTACGCACAAAACATTAGTATTGGGACATCCTGCATGCTTAATTTGCATATATACATATGTTTTTGACAAATAAAATTATCTTTATCTTCATCTTTATTCGGGACAACATAGGAACCAATTTTGTTAGTACACACCTTAGATACTACAACTTAAACACTAGGATTAGTAACATATTGTTATTTAATTCCAACAGAAAAGTTATTGAGTCATGTACAGTCGCCAGCAGGTCAAGCTATCCCAAACTGTCAAATTTTCCCAATTTAACATAAACCTTATTCCTTTGCAATAAAGTTGAAAAACTATCAAAGAAATTTGACAGATTGGGGTAGCTTGATGTGCTGGCCTCTGTACATGGGAGGCATTTCAAGTGGACAATGTTTTCGCATGAAATGCCTATGAGAATTCGACCATGAGGTCATTTTACACAAAGGTTAAACAGCTTTGGAGCTTTGTCTCACTCCGCACTCCAACTCGTATGACTCAGAGAGGCAGTTTGACCACCTAACACAATTGGTTTGATTCGCCTAGCAGTATTGAAATATTTTCAATCGTTCCGCAGGTATTCCCCTATCCTCCATTTTTCTTCAAAGCACTTCATACGAAACGAGATCGAAGGCCTTGGAGAGATCCTAAAAACAGGCGTATTCCAGTCTTACGTTCAGTGTAGTATTTAATTGGACAGTGTGCTTAAGAACCAGAATCGCGCTTTCAGTTGATAGTCCAGGTCTAAACCCGAACTGTGCGTCATGTCCAGAGGTCGGAGTAGGTAGATTAATTTAAAGTCGTTGACGTCAAACGTAGAGAATAATATGGATATGCCTCCAAAATACCGGAACTTCATATTTGTTGTAATATTTGTTCCGGAATTTTGAAATTAGCACGAATTTGTGTTTAAGGTAAAAAACGTATTAATAATATCAATCTACGCTACCAGTGTTAGCTAATGGTGAAAGAAATCAGTATTTTATTTTATACAAAAATACCTTGGAATAGTTACACCGGATTTTGACCTTTACTGTTGTATTAGAAATGACGCTTGACAGTATGAGACAAACCATAGACAGGGCCTTTTGTTTCTTTATCTCATGTTCATCTATGTTCACAACGCATTGACCACACGCAACGACCAATCAGAAGCAAATATCCTGTATGACCCATTGGGTGTTTGTTAGAACAATGCGCGCGCGCTGTGTTCCAGGTATCTTACTCGCACAATATTAAAAATAAATTAGAATATGTTATGGAACGAAATCCGGATTTAGACACAATTAGAGAATACAGCGAAAGTATTGAAAAAAACGTAGCAAATAATCTGATAGCTTATTTTAAATTTGCTCCATTGACGTCTACAGATGTTGAACGATCATTTTCCACATTTAAATGGATATTAGACGTCAAAAGGAATACTTTAACCTTTCAAACCCCACATTTTCCCCGTCGAAAAAGTGGCGTCCGGACACCAAAGCCCCGACGTCATTTGACACTTGAGATTTTTTCGTTCGGCGAGCAAAAAAAACGTCCGTGTCGATTTTTTGTTGCCTCCAGCTACTTAGAGATAAGTTTTATGGCTTCCTGAATAGGCAAGCCATAACATAAACATTGTGAGTCGTTCTAAAATACGTTGTAGTTTATTATAAACAATGGAAATTAGAGACAATGACTGAGCATGTCTTTGTTCCCGTTTGTTGTTGATTTGTCATAGAACTGCTGTCTCAATTTGCTCGAAATTTTGGATGTTACTTATTGAATAGACTAATAATCGAACAGCAGTATTTTTTTGGGAATCCTACTCAACATTTTCGTAATATTTAAACTCAAACTTCATATCGCGCGGAGGTCAACGCCCGTGTTGTGCACTCGAACATTCAAAGGGTTTATATAAAGAATTTTCTCATTACATAGAATGAGATTCTTATTCTAATAAGAAAATACATTGTTTACATACCATTTTATACACCAGGATCCACATAATTCACCATGAATCACTCAAAATAAACACAATTCTCATATCACTGCACATTGTTCACAAAGGTTTGTTTACGTTTCATATTTCGTCGAAATATAAGTTTTTATGATGCTATTTGATACAAATATTACCTAAAACGATGTAATAACTACTTCTAAATGAATATTTATCCACTTATCGTCGAAAACACACAAATAATAAGAAAAAACACTATAAAACTAGAGAGCATACCACGAAAAAGTACCGATGACCAACGAGTTCGAAACGTCACTTTCAACTTTTTTTTTTCGTGTTACCAGATTATATTTTCCATAGAGATTTAGTTCAACAGACTGTGTGTGTAACTAGCATTACAGTAAAATTGTCACAGACGATATAGAACTTTATTTATATTCAGAAATAAGGCTAAAAACCGCCTGAACGGCGCGGTCGGGGATGCGACCACAAGGCTTTTGGGACTAAAAAATGGCGGTTCCGAATGCGACCAAATGCCGCTGAGCGGTTAAAAATAGAAAATATTGAAAAAATTGTGATTATTTATTTTAATTGTAATAACGTTGAAAGCCAAAATATGGAAATTGTATACGATGAGGATTAAAAATTATTTTATTTATGTTTTTGTTTAATTAAAAATAATTGTTCATTGAATTCAATCAATCATTCATAAAATAAACGATTTTGTTAGCCTATCTGTATGATTTTTATTTTATTTTATTCCATAATTCCAATTCCGGAACTTTTTTCGGTACTTCCCGCACATTATGGATAAAACGGCATGTCCATATTATAATTTTTTGATGCAAGTATATAAAATCAATCTACTTAATCAGACCTCTGGTCATGTCTGTTTATGTACTTATCCAGACAAGACTCAAGCACACTATCCAATAGCTTCGCTACAGTTGTCGCGAGAGAGATCGGGCGATATTTCTCTTTGTCCGATATGACTCCTGTCCTATTCTTCACTATGGGCACCACAGTAGTTTTCATCAAATCATCCGGTAAGTATGAATGACTAATGCACATATTGAAGAACATGGACAGGACCTTCGGCACGTGTACTCCAGCATTTTTATGTGCTCAATACTGAGCCCATCGTGGCTAGGAGATTTACCTCCACGCATACTGCATATCACTTTTTTAATTTGCTTGGCTGTAAATATAAGTAAAGGTTCCTCGCCCGCAAAGGTGGGCCTGCCATCTGGCTTAGTGGTCGAAGGACCCAGCGGAGAGCGTCCTTTAAAGTGCTCCATGAACAGATTAGCTATATCCTCTGGGTCATTTCGGCCATCAATACTCGCAGCGAGGCCAGGCTTAACATCAAGCTTACTAGTGGACTTTCATTTTTTTTTTAAATCTTTTTCGGCTTTTTGTTTAGTTATTACGTCCATTTTAACTTGGTCCTGGTGCTTCAGACACCATTTTGCCAACCTTTAAAAATATTTCGGGACTCACACATCTGGTCGTAAACGGGACTAGTACATGGTCTACCCAGAGCTATCTAGTTTTGGTATTTTAGCCTAGCCTTCTGATGCGCTTCCCTCACATGCTCATTCCAGCCGCACACACGCTTAAAACTCACATTATTTCTAGATTGTACAGCCGCATAACTTAATACATCAACAAATTTCTTATAGACTTTATCTAAGACTAACTGGTGATCAGATAAAGTAAAAGGCCCAAAACGAAATGTTTCAAATTCTGTGGGGAATTCAATGTCTCGCAAGCCTTAACTAGTTACTTATATCTCGATATTTACTAACCTCTTTTCCCCCAGATTACAGCACTGTGCGATGTATTTTGGATCGCGTAATAGGACTAATTGAACCGAAATTGCACTTGATAAATATAGGCCAATGATCAGAAACAAAAATATCCTTAATTACTCCGACGTTAACTGCCAGGCCGCTTGTGAGACAATACAATGGTCCAACCAACTGCCCTTACGATGAAACGTGTCAAAATAGGTAAACGTGTTTGAATCAATCCCCAAAAAATCTATATCCGCGCACACCTACGATCTGTCCGTGCAAAATCTATTAAGCTCAGTAAATAATAATTGGCCAGGTTGGTTATGGTATTGTCAAAAGTTCAAGATTACACCTCACCTCACTCATTCTCAATTCTATATAAAAAATTTGAGTCGGTTCATTCGCTTACTGAGCTCCTTCAATCACTCAATACTCACTCGCGAGTCACAAAATGGATATTGATATTATTGACAATAGGAAATTGAGGCAAGCGAGTTCGTGTCACGAACTCGCTCGTCAATTTAAAGTGAGGGGTGATGAGAAATGAGGTGGTACAAAATTCAAGTAACTCTTTCAATTTGAGATCACGAGTACCTCAAATGAGGTGCCTCATGAGTGAGGGAACATCACTAACACACACACATAAACTCACGCCACCTTCCCATACCCAGGCAAAACTAGAGAACACATTGTACATGGACACATAATCTCACGCCTTCTTCCCATGCCCAGGCAGAAACTACAGAACGCCACCTGCTACGATCCTTACATGCTTATTTTGCCGCTTTTACGTTCATACATCTGGTAATACACGCACGCCAATTCCGAGTACTACGCATCTGACCTTACTAAGGTCACAATAATTATGTCCTCCCGGCGTTTCCACTCACATCTGCCTTGTAAGTATTTTTTGTTAACCATATATCAGGAAACACAGAAGGATAATAGAAGCAAACATTATGGAGAAGCAAACATGGTATCCACAATTCTACATGAATCGCACGTATACAAATTACGCACGTGTTTCGTTTACGCGTCATGCGGATACACACGTAGATACGCGCTTAAAAGCACATGTTACTACACTACCACGCCAGCTGGCTACTCATTCTTGCAAACATGTAACAACATACCAAAATAACGAAACCAAGAAAATGCCCTCGCGTTTTAAAAAGTAAATGGTAAGAGTCAAGAAAATCGGATTACTGAGACACTCATAGTGGGTACCACTTCTCTGAACATACGTGGTTGAAACAGTCTGTTTTCTTTCAATTTCCAATTTTAGCAAACATGGAGTTTTTTTTTATATGGCAAAGAAACTTGGCTGGGAATAAATCGTGGCAGGTAAATTTGACGATACAGCGATATGATTTGTGCTTGGTAGTAGGTATTTGTCTCCATATTTCTACCATTTTCCGATTTGCCCGATGATGTCATCGGGCTAGGTTTGAATTTTCATGAGGCTGTAGTAGATTTCGTCTATAAATTATGGCACATTCAAAGTCCAGAAAATGTATTCAAATATCACGCGTGTTGTTTATGAATGGTATTTACAATACTTGAACGTTTATTATAGTACCTACAGCTTTAGATAGATTTTTGTTCTCTTTTCGTATTCGATGGTACTCTTCTTCATTGTTTTTATTTTATTTTTGTTTGAGCTCTGTAGTTGGCCATGTTGATTAAATACGGGCTTCCTTAAGTATGGGACCAATCTATGTATAAGTATCCCTTTTATACAATTATTTTTCAAATCAGGCTGAGGTAACAGACATTTAAATCAAATTTAAAAAAAAGAAACAACCACATCGGACCCTTTTTTATGTTGATTAAAAAGACACAACGCGAGTTCTTATGATGAAAATATAACATGAAACATAACATTTTAAAACTAATTTATTTACCGTTATCATAAATAACTCGGAACGTGTCAGCATGGAGGTGTCCAAAGAATTGTCCTGCAATAATCTTGGCGTGGCGTCTAACTGTGCGCAGGTACTTCGCGTTGGCGTCTGCAGACATGTCATAGGGATGTCGGGAGTCCGACCCTGGGGCTGCGTGGCCTACGATGTAGACCTGTTGAATAGAAAAAGTGGTTAGTAAAAATCTTTTACATCATAGTACCTGCTAAAACTGCACAATCGGCCTATAACGTTCCCACTGTTGAGACTCAGGCCTTCTCTCTGTAATATGGAGTGGTATATAATCCACCACGCGAGCCCACTGCGGGTTGATCTGTTAACGTTGCGTTGTGAATGAGTAAAGGTAATAATTAGGTACAATAATTATGTATGTTGCATTACTTTACGGCCTGTTATCTTAACAATACACAACTTCTTATTACCTTACAGAGGCTTGTAGCTAAGTATAACAGCCGCGCGGATCGATCGATCAGATTAAGCTACGCTTGCTGCTAGGTGGTCTGTGGATGGGTGACCATCTTTACATTTCGTTTTGTTTCGTTACGAGTCGTCAGAAGCCCAGAAATCTGAAAACCAGTTGGTTACAAAGGGGTATCGTAATGCCCCGGAACTGGGTTGTGGAGGTCCGATACGCAGTCGCTCAATGTAAAATACTGGTATTCAACTGCATCCTAATAGCCTGGAAGTCGACCCCAACATAGTTGGCAAAAGTCTAGGCTGATGATGCCGAACTTCTTATTTCCTAAAGGAGTAACAGTTGGCATTACCTATTCTTCTTTCTGGTGGTAAGAACGCTTACCAAGACCATTTTCGTGTGGATACACCTACAATGTATAAACATTACCATAAAATCGAAATGGAAACATCTTTGTAAGTCTTATTGAGACACTGAGTGTTACTGGTGCACGGAGCTTCGATTGCATAAAGTTGTGTGAAGTAAATTTTTCTATTAGAGCCGAATTTATATGCGAGCATAAAATTTTATTTCTTACTGATACTTTGAAAATCTTGTGCACCTTCCAAGGTTGCAAAACTAAGGACGGGAATCTTTCTATAGAGTTTGTGTAGTTTGCAGGATATTTATCTTGCTAAATATTTGGTCGAAGAAACGATAATTAAAATGGAAACCAGTATAGGTATCCACAACCATACGATAGGTTTTCGAATCCAAATGACACATTTTCAATTACTAATTTGTCTTACCCCCACAGAAAATTGCTGTTTGAAGATTGGCGGTCATCTATTTTATTTGAACTGACAAAAATTTTGGGTTTTGAAAATCAAAATCAAAAGTCATTTATTTAAACCAGGCTGAGAGACAGCCCTTTTTGAACGTCAAAATTACATAAAACTGTCCCCCAAAAACGGCCGCCCTTCACCACTTCCTAGTGCTTTTGCTGGGAAGAAGAAGTGGCGCAACAAACTCCCCAGCAGCACAGCTGTCTGTTAAGTTAGAAGATCTTGATTCTATACAGGATTAGGCTTCGTGAAAAGCCTTTAGAAGACTCTTTTGAAAACCTTGATTGATGTTAGATTGCGCGTGGAAGCGTATCAAATGGTTGTGAATAGCTATGCAGGTATGTTTAAGATGGTAATTTCGTTCTGGAGAGTTTAATTTCTGACGGCCGGCAAGGCGATGAATGATAAAATGTTAGTGGTTATTAAAACGTTAGTGGATATAAAACACACTTGGTATGGAAGTAAGTCTTCAGCCATTAACCCTGGAACTGTCCAAGGATCGTTTAGAGCTAGCAATAAAGCAGGCGATTAAGACTAAGCTGTTATAATTAAATGTTTGTTTCCATTTTGTTCCCCAAATTAATTTGTAATAAATTGCACAGCGTTTCACCAATTACTTCTATGAAACAATTTGCTGTATAAGATTTTTTCACGGATTTTGTGATATTCGGTTTTAGCCCACGAATGGGTCCCGTCTATTTATTTGCTTGAGCTGCTCGAGGTATTCTACCGTATTGGAGGATTTTCTACGAGAACAATTCCACGTAATATTTGTAGATCAATAGAACAAATAGACCAAGGAGAATTGGATAGGACACAGCTACAAAAGGGATGCTTCAATAAAGAAATCACTGGAGTGAAGTTGACAGGATCGAGTTATTTTCACAGAAGAGAGTAAAATAGAGCTTGCGGTGTACTAGACTCGAACTTTTCTTGGTGGGAATATTCAGATCATAGTAAGTTCTCGTTCTTGGTGAAAAGGTTTTTGTCATGTAATTTGTGTGACTTTAAAGTTATGAATTTCTTATCATTGATAGTATCTTCTGCTGTTCAGTGTTTTGTGTGTTCAGTAAAGCTGGCTGGCGTTGAATACACTTTACCTCAAAGAAGACTAGTACAAAATAGTTGTCATACGAAGTGGCAAAAAATTACGTCAAGCTCAAGAAAATCGACTACGTACACAGTCCTACTAACCTAATACTTATGTAATGTATCTTAATAAAAATGTCCCTTTTCACTGTGGCTTGTACACCCATATTAAACCACAAAACTTTCTCCGACGTTAAAATTATTTCCCTAACAAAATGGTAATCCATTCAAATCGCAGCATCACTCTATTCAGCCTCAACTACGCCATACAACGTTCGTTTACTCAGCCCTTAAACCCAACTATTGACTATGCCTTTCAAGGATGGTTCTCTACCAAAAAGGGTAGTGTTGAAGCACACCGAACAAAGGGACTATAGATTTTTATGTATAAAATTGACTTTAAATCCCCAGCTCAGGATGTATTGACAGTATAGGTAGAATAAATTGAATTTTCCGACGTGGTCTGACTTCTGACATATCAGAAGTCAGAACACCCGTATCTTTGACGCTGAAATGTGTTTGGTAAAGCCTTTTTCTCTTTTATGACGTCATTACAATGGATGGTGATAAGGGTGCGCTGTTTAATGAGTGGTATTGGCGTTTTATTGATAATGTTGGATGAAAAGGATGAGTGGATTATGTGTTATAAAATTAAAGTATGTGATTGAAAGATTTAGGGCTGATACACATTCGTAGTATAATGCCTGGTTTTATTACGTAGGTATGGATGGCATCACAGCGGGCCCTATCAGAATACCAGCGCTACGGTTTTTTTTTTTTGTGAATTCCGAAACTTCATGCTGAGATCGGAGCCTTTGTGGTGTCATGTCGCACAGGTCTTTATTATTTTGTTTCTTTATTTGTTTTTTGATTTTGGTAGGTACATTTACTTTTCTATTTTGTAATTACTTTGCGTGCCCCAGTTAAAATATTTGTTTTTTTTTTATCAAAAAAGGAATTGTTTTGTTTATCGATGGTAGCTTTTGTGTAAGCAACCACGGTCTTTGTATTTCTCTTGTAAACATTGATCCAGTATTTAAATCTAGTAACACTAGGATTGTTCTTAGTGGCTATTCTATTCTGACCTAGGTAAAAAGTTTTTGCACTAATCTCACAATGGTCCAGTGTCACTGTATTCCAGAGCTGAATTGAAATACTGGATCGATTTAAATCAGCATTTCTATCTATTTAGTCACATTCCACTGACTTATTTTCTTCACAGTAGTTCTTTTTGTTACTATATTTATTGCCTAAATATGAAATTCGTCAACCATCCTATTCGTCGCAATCACATTTCAGTTTTTCGATTAATCTCAAACATTTCTCACCATCAAAATTATGCCGTCACCTTTCGTAGTCAGAATATATTAGCGGAATTGTTTGATTTATACAAAAAGGGAATAATTCTGACTATAATCACCCGACAAAGATTGATGCTTGGCAGCAGAAATGTATTTATGAATCAAAGTAATACGAGAGTGTTTCTTTATTTCTATTGTGTTTTTTACCACATCGTGTGCTGTTGTTTTGCGTAGAAGGTATATAAAGTTACGTTATGTAATAGTAGTCATAAAGTTAAGTAAAGTTTGAGAACTTCCATTAAACATAGAAAGTCCTTACTTATCTAGATACTACCTATTTGTGTTAGAAGTGAGAAGCTAATAAGAAAAATCAATTAAATATGTATTAAGATTTTTGGAGAGGACCGACCTCATCGCAAGCATTCGCTTCACGAATTTGTTCTGAAAACATTCGTTGCACGAGCCTTTGTAATTCAAAGAACATTCAGTTGCAAAAAGTACTGAGTATGAACAATCATATTCATTACTTTTTCACAAGATTCCAAGAACACGTTAAATAAATCCCTACAAATTGCTCGCGAACGAATGTTTGATTCACGAATGAATGTGAGTAACAAAAGTTCGTGCAAAGCGTGTTTATGTCACCGTAAGATTGTGTGTTATTCTATCTCGCGAAATTATAAACTGTCAATAAACTGTGAACTGCACCATAATGCTTACAATTTAAATAGGATAGGTTAGGTTAGAACTGTGACCAACCGCGCGCAAGCTGAGCGAGCGAATCGAGCGGTGCCGCGGGAGCTGCCGGCGAGCGCTAATTCCAAGCTAGTGGCAGTTACTTGACTATTTAGTAATAGCGCAAAGTATATGTCTTGATACCAGTTTACAATTTGACGAACAGAATATAAGCGATCGAAAAATTGAGCGTTAAATTGTAAATGGTTTTTGCAGTTCACAATTTATTGCCAGTTTATAATCTCGCGAGGTAGATTAGAACCTGACGGTGTTCACAACCTTACGGTGACATTTATAAAACAAATGCGTGATGCGAATGCACGTGGTAGTACGTAGTACAGCAAAACGCTCGGGTTCTTACAGTACCAGAACTTATATGAGATAGGTACTATATGGATAGGAAGTAAGTCATTTAATGACATACCTAACCTACGCTCATTTGATTGGAGCATTCTACTTAAAATCCGGAGTCACGGCCAATCAGTTGCCGATAATCTTCAAGATGTCAAAATATCAAGACGGACTAAATAAAATCCGCTATAATCTCGTGTCTATCACGCTACAAGCTGGTTTTATTCTAATAAAACCCATAATCGCATGCTCAATATATCCCATATACCTAAAACATTATCAGCATGAACTATAGCGTACCCACTTTGTGAATCTACAATCAAATCATAGAAAATAATGTTCGCATCTGATTCACTGTTGCCCACCGCACAATGGTATACCGTAGCTATTTACTATGGTAAATTTACAACCAGCCAACTATGATTCATAATTGTGGACGAGGAATTCATATCAGTTGTTTTGAATGTACATACAGTAGTCGGCTTCATTATTGCGTTTTATTGTGTACAGTACTGTACGTCCTTTTGAAAGATTTTTTTGGGTTATATACAGATAAGTAGTACAGTAAGGTTTGGTAAGTCATACTACCATCTTATTCTTGTCGTGTCGATAGCAATACATAGGATAGTGCGCAAACTGTAACCATGAATTCAGCACATCATTCTAGACCCCCAGCGCAGAAATTTTACGTCTGCTATACCAAAAGAAAATTAGCCGTTCCATACATTTTGACCGCGTAGGTATTGCACTTTTCTATGAAACAGTTGATTCTTTTTTTGTATAACCGACGAAAAATTTCTGCGATTTAGAATGATATGCTGAATTCACGGTAAATGTTTGCGCACTGGTTCAAAATGTATCCTGTTTAAGAATTCCGCTACGTGTTAAATTAAAAATGGTTTAATTTCTGTAAGTAGGTTCGTAAAGACACTATAAAATAAAATAACCCTTTATATCTGTTAGACTTTCTTACTATGACTAAGTGTTTACTAAATATATGCCTTAACTAGGTTTCGCCAGCAGCTTCGCTCGCGTGGAGTTCAGAAATTATTCCACGGGAATTAATCGGGATTAAAAGTATCTTATGTATTTACAGGTTACAAACTATCTGTGTGCCAAGTTTCATAGAAATCTGATCTGCCGTGACTGAGTAACAAACATCCAAACATCTTCACAAACTTTCACGTTTATAATATTATATTAGGATAGTATTACTCAAAAAAAACTGTAGAGATACCGTGGCCCCAGGCACAGGCAACTAAAGGAACACGGGTGGGTTTTAATCAGACAATAATTCCATCCATTGTATAATAAACTGGTTACATAATAATAAACTAAAAATAAACCTGGAAAAAACACAGGATATGACGTTTCAACAAAGAACAAAAAAACTAAATTGAAATTATATCATACGCAGACCAAAAAATTCCTGAAACCAACAGTGCCAGATTTCTAAGACATTACTTGGATAGTAATCTTAACTGGAAATATCATATAGAAACTGTCTGTAAAGAACTAAACCAGTATTCTTATGCACTTTATAATCTTGCAAAAATAGCTAATGAGTCCGTAGTATTGATAGCATACAAAGCTTATGTCTCTTCAACGTTACATTTTGGAATAATGTATTGTGGAAATTCCACTGATAAACAAATTGCTTTCAAAGCTCAAAAGAAATGTGTACGTGCTGTGTTAAACTAAAAAAGACTGATAGTTGTAGTCCATTTTTTAAGAAATATAAACTTCTGACTTTGCCCTGTTTAAACATATACGAGACGGCAGTGTTTGTAAAATCTAACTTGCAATTGTTTAAATCATTGAGATCAAGACGACGCAACAAAGAGATATGTGCTATTCCGCACAAAACTGCGCTATATTCGAAAAGCTTTTTAGGAATGGCAACCAAGATACGAGTATAACAAAATACCCAATTTAATTAAAGATCTTGACATACACAATTCCAAAAAGGCTGTCCTTAATTTATTAAACATAAAAAGCATATTACACAATTAATGAGTATCTTGACGACCAATTGTAATCTACTGACATTTGTTATATTAATTTTGTTATTATTTGTTTTGTTGTAATGTTAAATTAATGTTTTGTTCTATTTGTTACTAATTAATTAAATTATAATCATAATTTGTGTGCCGTTGACGGCAAAACATAGCGTTCATTCTTTTAATAATATTGACATCTGTACTTTACCTATGTTCTACAAATAAAACTATTTGAATTTGAATTTGAAAAGTCTGACACGGCCTCCTGCTCCACCCAGAGCGGGAGAAGTTATTTGATGATTTCCCAGCCTCAAAAAAAAAAGCTTCGTTTTAACATTGAAATTAAATCGGCAAACGGTTGTTTGTCTTTAACAGCTTGTCTGTTGACAAAGGCCTCCTCTAAATATTTCCAAATAATCACGTTTTTTCAGGCCAGGTATTTTCTTGAAGTCGTCCTCCCATCTTATAATTTGTTTACCTTTATTTGTTTTAGTGCCTCTTGGATACCATTCTGTAACTAACTTTATTTATTTATTTAGGCTTGAGTGTCCACGGGACATACCTTGTCCCAGCTGGCACAGTTGCGGAGTGACGCATTTTTTTTTTTTTTTTACAAAAATCGACTATTTAGTTCTCTGTGGCAACCGTACATTCTAATTCCATGCACAATATGCTACGTTTTAAGATATGAAAACCCTAGAACGTTAAAATAAAATATTTTGGCTTGAGTGTCCACGGGACATACCTTGTCCCAGCTGGCACAGTTGCGGAGTGACGCATTTATTTTTTTTTTTTACAAAAATCGACTATTTAGTTCTCTGTGGCAACCGTACATTCTAATTCCATGCACAATATGCTACGTTTTAAGATATGAAAACCCTAGAACGTTAAAATAAAATATTTTGTTATCTGTTGATTTTGCACAATGGGTAATAAAACTTACGTCAGTCAATTGTTATTGTTTTGTGATGCTTGTGATTAATTCATTTTGTACTAAAGGTAGGATCTTTATGACTGTATTTGATTCGTTTCACTACAGGATGTCTCTCAACTCAGTGTGCCTTTTGGCAAAGGCCTCCTCCAGTAGTTTCCATTGCTTCCTGTCTTGAGCAACTCTCCTCCATTTGGATCCTGCAGTAAGTCTCAGCTCATCTTCCCAGCGCATTTGTTGTCGTCCTTGACATCTCTTGCCATCTCTTGGATACCAATTCGTTGTAATTTGGCTCCATTTTTCTTGTATAGATCTCAACATTATGTCGCTAATTCCTGGGTAGTTTGATATGAATTGGCTTCTACCATTTCCTTCAATTCAGCGCCATTCACCTATGTGGGCGTTCTACCACGTGGTTTGTTCTTCAAGTTGAAGTTTGCATTACGAAAGCGTTTAAACCAAAAACGCGAACGAATACTTTGTTGCAGTCATCAAAACCTATGTAGTAGATTTTATTACATTCTTTATATTTTTGAAGAATTTGCCTTAGAATGTGGATGTGATCGATAGTTGTAAATTTGCGTCGGAAACCGGCTTGCTCTTGAGGTTGGTTTTCTTCTAGGATATTGTTACTATGATTTTTGAAAATATATTTTATATATTAGACATTGAACTGATCGGCCTGTAATCTCCTATATCACCCTTGTGTCTTTTTTAAGCAGCAGTATGATGCTCGATTTAGTCCAGTCTTCCGGAATAATTTCTATATTCATGATTTCATCATTGAATAAATCTGTGAGAATTGTAGCTATCACCGATAGTGCAGTTTTTAATAGTAGTAGTGATTGAATCTGATCATAAAAAGTAGATAAGGCACCGATGAAATGAAATTGTTTATTTCAGTCCAGGCACTCAGTAGTATACAAGTCCATATTACGTTACTAGGTAGATACATAAAGCTATGTTAGTAAAATTTAAAATTATTATTACTTTGGACATGCATGAGCGACGAATGCCGTAGGATTTGACTGTCCATTCTGTGCGACACCACGCTCAGAAGCGTTTTGGTGCTACCCCTTACCCGAGACCACAAGGAGGCGGTTCTTTTGCGAAGCACCGCCTGGAAGCCGTCTGTGCTGTGGTTGGCGAACATGCCGGAGGTACTGCACCTCCATGGGAGCCCCAATAAACCCCTGAACGTGTTGTTATACTAGACGCGCAGAGCATTGTAGCCTTTTTTAGTGTAATTGCTCCACAGGTTGCACGTGTATAATGTTTGACAGTAGCTTTTGAATTTCGTGACTTCAACATCACGTGAGCATCGCGCAAACCTGCGGGAATGCATATTGCCCCTTACCGACAATGCCCTGCGCTCCTTTTCCATGTCCATATCATCATAGTTTCTCATTAACCCAGTGACCCGAGTACTTAAATTGGGACACTTGCTGTAGGACAGTTCCATTTAGTGTGATTGGAGGAACTGGGTAGGTTTTAGTCCCAGCCTTGAAAACTAGCAGCTCGCTCTTCTGAACATTGTATTTGAGCCCATTGGCCATTGCATTTCGTTCACATATAGTCAATAGTGACCTCACGAAACTAATTGAGGGGCCCAGCAGCACCATATCATCAGCATAGCTAATATTATTAGTAAAAACACCATCCACTAAACAACCGGCACCAGCACTGCTGAGCTCCTCAATCAGTCCATTAACATATACATTTAATAGAGTAGGTGAAGTTAACACCCCCTGCCTTACTCTACGCTCCATCCTATATTCATCCGAGCATTCGCCCATCCACCTAACAAAATTACTTTGGTTATCATACCAATATCTAAATAGATTGATGATCTCTACTGACAGCTTGGTGTGAAGCATCATCTTTCTCCACAGAACATTGTATGACACCATGTCAAATGCTTTTTACAGATCCAGGAAGCAGGTGTATACTGGTGTTCTCCTGTTAGTATAATACCGCACAGTATACTTAAGACACAGTACTGCAAATTCTGTGGACAGCCCAGGTCGAAAACCAAACTGCCCATCATACAGAGAGACATATTGGATTAAGTACCTGTTAAGCACACCATCCAGCACCTTACCCAGGGTCGTGGCTACAGATATAGGTCTATAATTAACCTTATCCGATACGTCACCTGTCTTATTTTTAATTATAGGTACCACTATGGTCTTCATGAGATCGTCTGGTAGGGAGTTATGACGAAGACAGAAAGTAAATAACATGGATAGGACCCTAGGCAGGTGAACGCCCGCATGCTGCAGATGCTCGATGCTGAGACCATTATGCCCGGGTGACTTGTCTCTGGTCATTTGCTTTTATAACCTTATTAACCTCCGTTTAAGTTATTTTAACTGGAGGGTCATCGGTAACGTGTTCCTCAGCATCGAGCATCATATCACCCTCTACCGGTTTCAAAAGAGGTTTCACTCTAAAGTGGTTCCTAAATAGGTTATCCACATCACGGGGAGCACTAATTCCCTCCACACTGGCTGGGAGACTCACCTTTTGTTTGAGTTTCTTACTTCCAAAACTGACTGAAATTTTTAGACATGATGTTCGGCAATTATATCCATCTTTAATTGATCTTTATTTATTTACAATCCTTATTAATAACATTTTAATTTTTTTTTCATAAAACAAACAAAAAACATTTAAAATATAAAAATTGTGGTCCGCCGGTATCGGGAGCAGGGTCCAAGCTACTGGTGGTTACGGCTCCAGAGACAGGAACCTCCTCACGATGCGAGCCGTATCGAGGAGTACTGCCTTCTGAATCAGGCCTTTGATCCAACCGCCTAACGAAAGCCTCGAGAGATGTTGATCGAGGGTATTGGCCATAAGTCCATTGGCTGATACGATTATCGGCACAATTACAGCCGAGCTCATATTCCACATGTCAACAACCTCGTGTGCTAAGTCAAGATATTTAATTTGTTTCTCTTTCTCAGCTTTCACGAGGTTCCCGTCATGTGGAATGGTAACATCGACTATAATTTTGCGGCGCGCTAACCGGTCTATCACCACTATATCAGGCTTATTGGCTACAATAGTCCTGTCAGTAATGATAGACCGATCCCAATACAACGTGACATGGTCATTTTCCAGAACTGGGTCGGGCACATACTTGTAATACGGAACCTCAGAATCCACAAGTTTATATTGCAAAGCAAGCTGCTGGTGAATAATCCTGGCTACTTGGTTATGCCTGTGCAAGTACTCGCCGTTAGCCAAACGAGAACAACCAGAGATAATATGTCTGATGGACTCACCCGGACGGTGACATGGCCGACACACGTAATAATTGATCTTTATTATTAAGGCAATAAATACTTCAGTTTGGCTTTAAAGTCTTTTCTAGAGTTTTGCGTGGCTTCATAGAGCCTACCCGACCCCGACTTAGGCTTACCAAACGAACACCACTCTTGGAAATGGAACCTAGCCTATTGATGCACATCCCGAACATGTTTATTCCAACCCGCGATGTGGCGCCCCCTTACAGGTTGTTATACAGTACATGATTCTGAACCTACGTTGAAAGTTAATCAATTATTTAAAAAAAAATTGCTGTGCCAAACATTTTGACCGTATATAATATATAGCACTTGCAGCACTCTATGTAACAACATATTTTTTTTACTGACGAAAAATGTCTATGCTAATAATGCTTAGAATCTTTGCTGAATTCATCGTTTCAGATTGCGCGTCGATGTCTCTGTCACCCTTTAAACCTTTCTATAAACAAAAAATAACATAATTACCTAACACTTTTAAAATAAAATTCAAACCTCTCCCTTAGTATGATTCAACAAACAGACCTTATAAAAGCCAAACAGCAATTTAAGGCAAAGCGATTAGTTTAACGATTTTCTAATCTGTAATTTATTACAGAGTGGCGGCCGGCCGTACCGGACCGAGCCGGATTTCCTACAGTTCCGGTGCCGTAGTACCACTATGTAGTTCCTCCACTCCTTGTTAAAACCGTGTTTTGAAATGGAGCGGACTGAAGTGCGCATATTTATGAAGGAAGTTTACAAAGTACTGTTTGTAATTTGTATGCGCCAAATCGGCCTTTTTTAATGTCAAGGGTTGAATAAGAATAGGGTTCGATATATTTATAGGTTATTTATGGGGGGAAAATATCATTGACACAATTGCCCCTGTCCTAACAGGCATATTTAATCAATGTTTAGACTGCGGTACGTTTCTTGACTTAATGAAACGTAGTACAGTAGTACCAACTTTCAAGTCGGGTAGTACGAGTGATCCATCTAATAACGTGTAGAAGTAACCAATATTATCAACACATCTTTGACATAATCCGTACATGCAGCCACATATTATTGGTATAATGATTATTTAAATTGACATTTATTAATTGTTACGTAAATAAGATGACGAAATTTAAATATTTGTACGCCACTAAGGCGAAACATGACTGATCTTTAAACTATAATGTAATTTAATAATTTGTGTGCTCTGTATGTGTACTCATGTTTCCACAAATAAAGAATCTTGAATCTTGACACCAACATAGTTGGGAAAAGGCTAGACAGATGATTTTGAATTTGGTGAAGGTCGCGGGAATTCGCTGGATGCGAGAAGTATAGGACTGGTAGTGATTGCGGACAAATTTAGCGGTTTAAGAGGCTGTATACGAAATTTTGCCAATTTCGCAAATTTCCGTGATTTTAATGACTTGATTTTTTGGTTAAAATACTAAGTTTCTATAAGTTTTCATACACAATATGAAAGACTGTTTCAATTATTGTCTTATGAATTTTGTGACTTACAGGGTTGTATTGTTGATTTTAATGATGATAATTATTTAAAGCTGTATTTGTTAATGGCTTCCCTGATACCTTATTATCAGCATATATCTATGTGAAAGTCTATTCACTGCTCCTAAATTACAATGTAAATTTTAGTCTTTTTATTTTTTACAATGTCTGACATATTGAATGAATGAATGAATGTCTTTATTTGCTAGAAACATGGTACACATAGGATATTATTTGACGTTATACATTAATTTTAATATCGAACCAACTGCACAGTCATCTTTTATCCCAGAAATAACTGGAAGTTCGCCGACCCTGCGTTAAGGAAGCCAACCTTTAGATATTTTCCACTTTTAAAAGTTAAATTACTACCACCGTTATCACTTCACTATCATAAGCACTAAGTGTGTCTAGTCTCGACTTCCAGTCTAACCAGTTGCAGCTGAATACTAGTATTTTACATGTAGCGACCACCTACCCAACCTCCATAACCCAGTCACTGGGTACACCTTGACCAAATTATCGGAAGATTATTATAAGTACCTACTAACCTACGAAAAATCCGTGGAAATATGGATTAATTATGAACGGCCCTAGGGGTTGTTATGAACACTATCATTAACGACAGATTACAGTACCTGTTCCCGTATGGACTTGATGCTGTTCAATTTAATATTGCACAAAGTGTTATTTACTGATTGATATTTGCTTTGTCATCGTAGTCATGCAAATAAAAATATGGAAATAAAGATAAAACATGAATCAAGCATAAATATGTCATTGAAAGCATTTGAAAACAGAAATAAAATCATGGCTGTTTACATAACAATGAAAACAAAACCCACTGTGCAAAATTTACATACTTAGCAAATATTTTGTTTTTACGGCGTATCTCGGTTTGTTTTACAACAGCAGTGTTCGAAACTTTGATTTTTCGGGCAAAATATCAGGCTTTTTTTAACTTTGCTTTATTTTAGCTAGGTAGGTACATATTTTGTAGTAAATTTTTAACGCAAGCTTATTTTGTTACGATTCTTTTATCAATATCAATAATAAATATAATAATACTTGGCAACACTGACACGTCAACAACGTCAATATTTTTCTTATCTCTTATTTCCCGTATTTATTTATTTCAGTGAATCGCTATATTTAAATCTCGGTTTAAAACCTTAAAGAAGAAAGCCTTTAATAAATTCAAGAATAAAAACGCTGTTATAATGAAAAAGAAACATAAACCCAAAAACACTAATAATGACGGCTGTCAAAGCCAACGACAGGGAAATGAAATATTGAAAAATTAAGCATGATATAATAATTGTTGACGAGATCAGCAACACGCCATACACGCCTACCACCCCCGGACTCGTCGCTCAGCTCCGCCTCGCCGCCGCCGGAACCCAGCCCCATCGAGAGTGCTGTGACACCGGCCGTGGCAGTTGCGTCGAGCTCGAGCGACGAATATTTTTCCCCGCCGACGTCGCCAACACCTGTACGTCGGCAGGGGAGAGGCCGGCCACCGAAGAGCTTGGGACTTAGGGGCCATCCGGCCCCGAGCCGGGTCCCCGCTGCCGGTGGTTGTGTGCAGCGCATGAGATGGACTCAGTCTATAAACGAGAACGTCATGCGCGCATATTACGGGTCTACAGAGGGGGGAACTAACCTCACTGCGTACCGCGAAAGGATGCTGTCTCTGTTTCAGGTACTGGAACCAACCGTCAACGTCTCGGCCCAACGACTGTCGGATCAGGTGCGGGTCATCCGCCCTCAACAAGTCGGAGGCCATGGTCTTTCATGGCCCCCGGCGGGCGCCGCCGCCGGGATCACACATCGTGGTCGGGGGGTCCCGAATAGCTGTCGAGTCCACCATGAAGTATCTGGGATTGGTGCTCGACAGCCGGTGGGATTTCGGACCCCACTTCCAGCGGCTGGCGCCCAAGTTGTTGGGCGCGGCTGGGGCGCTGTCAACGCTGCTTCCCAATCTGGGGGGCCCGAGCGCCGCCTGTAGGCGGCTCTACGTGGGGATCGTGCGATCGATGGCCCTGTATGGGGCCCCGATCTGGGCGGCTGACCTGACGGCCGGCAGCATCGCTGTCCTGCGGAAACCGCAGCGAGCTATGGCCGTCAGAGTCATAAGGGGATATCGCACGATCTCCTACGAGGCGGCTTGCGTACTGGCCGGATCTCCACCGTGGGACCTCGAGGCGAAGGTACTCGCGTCGCTGCATCGGTGGCGCGAGGACTCGAGGGCGCGGGGCGAGTGGCTGACGCCGCGACATTTGCAGTTGCGTCGGTCACAGCTTCGCGCAGCCCTGGTGGCGGAATGGCGGGATAGGCTTTCACGCCCTACCGCCGGCTCCGCCACCATCGGGGCGATCCGGCCAGTACTCGAGCGCTGGCTCGGGAGGAGGCACGGCTCCCTGTCGTTTCGGGTGACACAGGTGCTCTCGGGGCATGGTTGCTTCGGGAAGTACCTGTGTCGCATAAACAGGGAGCCGGACGCTCGGTGTCACCACTGCGTCGACTGTCGGGAGGACACGGCGTGGCACACGCTGGCAGAGTGTGCCGCTTGGATGGAGCCACGCCGTGCCCTCATCTCAGGAGTTGGCAGTGACTTATCGCTGCCGGCCGTTGTCGACTCGATGGTCGACAGCGAGGAGTCCTGGGACGCGGTGGTTACCTTCTGCGAAACAGTTATGTCGCAGAAGGAGGCTGCGGAGAGGGAGCGGGAGATTGCTTCCGCTAACCCGATCCGCAGCAGACGCACCGGGCGTCGGCGGAGGGCGGACAACGCCCTCTTCCAGCCCCCCTGAATGGGTCCAGGGGCGACGGACTGGGGAATCCGTCGCCCCCTACTTCTTAGGACCCGAGATGGCGGCGCGTAGTGTTCCACGCGCGCCTCTCTTTGATGTGGGGGGGAGTTTAACACCTCACTCCCCCCCTATCGCGAGGTGGCCCGCATAGGCGGGCCGGCACTAGCCGGGGATCGCGGAAGACTTACTAGTTCCCGTGATCCCCAGCGTAAGTGAGAGACGGAACACCGGGGTGGTTTTAGTCAGTAAGAGTCTGACAGACCCCTCCGCCCTCCCCGGGGCGGAGGACATCCATGAGGATTTCCCCCCGTAACCAAAAAAAAAAAAAGGTGCGGGTCATCCAACGCAATCACAGGTTGGACGATACCGCACTTGATAGGCTGCGCTCAGAAGTACTGAGCAACCTTATGGTCTCGACTCCGACACAAACCGCGGCACATGCGTCAAGGATTGATGCGATATCGCCGCGGTCTAATCATGTTGAAGAAGATGATAGGGTTGTCACAGTAAGTAGCCAGTGCAACGCTCGACTGAGGAACGCACTGGAAGATGCGATTCGCGAGTTTCGGTCCACCCCGACCGAACTTAGACCCCGACTACCACGGTTGCCTATGCACAAGAAAAATAGGGCGCTGGTGTGTGCCTTGGACTCGCAGCTCAAGAATTTCTTCGAGAGCAGCGAGGATCTTGTTGATACACACTCGATCCTGTATTGCGCGGCTGTTGCGGCACGTCGTTTAGCTAACGTCAAGTTCCCAAACTGTGACGGAGCTACTCGACCGAAACCAGCCGCACCAGCCTGGCAATGCAGGATTGAGCGTCGTATCGATGGGGCTAGGGTACTCATCGGCAAACTATACTGCTTCAGGGAGGGCAATACACGTCCACGAGTGATGCGCTTTGTGAAACGGGCTTTCTCGGGGACTGGAATCAGCCCTCCAGAATACATGTCCCGTGTCACAGAGCGCATCGACTTCCTGAAGCAGAAAGTCTGTGCATGGGCAAACCGTATTCGGCGGTATAAGCGGCGGGTTGACCGATACACGCAGAATCGCATGTTCCAGAGCGATGAGAGGTGGGTATTTATAGCTTGGGAGCGACCGGAACGAAATGTGACGGACGTGTGCCGCCCGGATGATACCGCCACGAGTGCATTTTGGTGGAGCATTTGGTCGGTACCCGTCTGTCACGTTGAGGCAGACTGGATGCAGGATGTCGAGCGATTGTGTGAATCAATACCAGAAATGGAACCGGTGTCTATTACACCATTAGACGTAGCCAAAGCAGTCCGTCCGTTACCGAATTGGAAATCACCGGGACCGGACGGACTGCATAAATTTTGGCTAAAATGGGTTACTAGTTCACACAATCGCCTGGCATCTCAATTCCAGTCATCCTTAGAGTCTGGGTCGCTACCACTGTTCCTAACAACAGGCGTTACCCACCTGCTCCATAAATCAGGTAGTCCCGCGGAACCCAAGAATTATAGACCGATTACATGTTTGTCAACGGTTTATAAACTTCTTACATCCATTTTGAGAGCGAAAATTAATACGCACATTGAGAAAAACTCGATTATGTCTTCCTCTCAAAATGGATGTAGGAAAGGGTCCCGCGGTACTAAGGAGCTACTCCTCATCGACATGGCCATTAGCCAACAGGTTCGTCGATTCCGCAAGGATCTGTCGACATGCTGGATAGATTATAAGAAGGCCTACGACTCGGTGCCACATGCATGGCTCATGAGGGTGCTGGAGTTGTACAAGATTGATACAACTCTACGCACCTTCCTTAAGTCGTGCATGGGGCAATGGAGGACAGTCCTTCGCTATCCAGGATGTCCACAGATCCAGAGGAATGATGAACCTGTATGGATCAAACGGGGAATATTCCAGGGCGACAGCTTGAGTCCACTTTGGTTTTGCTTAGCCCTGAATCCTCTAAGCACACTGCTGGAGGATTCAGGTCTAGGCTATCGGCTGAGGAGAGGTGGTGAGGTTATATCTCACCTCCTATACATGGATGACCTTAAACTCTTTGCCCCCAACAAATTGCAACTGATGGAGCTACTGAAGGTAACTGAAACTTTTAGTAACGCCATCAGGATGGAATTTGGTGTGGACAAATGTGCAGTCATGCATGTAAAGCGAGGTGAGATTATGGAATCCGAGGGAATTCAACTTTCGGATTCCATACACCTCAGATCCCTCTCCTCATCCGAGAGCTATAAGTATTTGGGTAAGTCGGAACCGTTGGGCATCAACGCTGCCGACATGAAGCAATCGTTGACGGAGCGCTTCTTTGGTCGCCTGAAGAAGGTGTTAGTTAGTCTTCTTTCAGGCGGAAACAAGGTGCGCGCCTTCAACGGTTGGGTCATGCCGGTTTTGATGTACTCTTTTGGCATACTCAAATGGACTCAGACTGAACTCGACGCCCTGGATCGACGAGTCCGTACACTGCTGACTGCAAACCGGATGCATCACCCACGATCATTGGTGATGAGACTGTACATTCCGCGGAAGTGCGGGGGTCGAGGCTTTCTGAATGCCAAGACCCTCCACAACCACGAGGTGTGCAGTCTCAGGGAATATTTTATAAAAGCCGAAGTGGGTATGCACCGTGATGCGGTCGCAGTGGATAAGGGACTCACCCCACTGTCCATGGCTAAAGAGAACTGGCGCAAACCTGTAATACTAACTACCGATGACCGCAAGGAAGTATGGCGAAACAAGGAGCTTCACGGGCGCTTCTATCGGGCTCTTCACGAGCCCGGTGTTGATTTCTTAGCGTCCGTATCCTGGCTACGTTTTGGTGAACTTTTCGGGGAAACTGAAGGTTTCGTCTGTGCAATTATGGATGAGGTTATCTTGACGAATAACTACCGGAGACATATTATGAAGGACGGGACGGTAGACGTGTGTCGGGCATGTCACCGTCCGGGTGAGTCCATCAGACATATTATCTCTGGTTGTTCTCGTTTGGCTAACGGCGAATACTTGCACAGGCATAACCAAGTACCCAGGATTATTCACCAGCAGCTTGCTTTGCAATATAAACTTGTGGATTCTGAGGTACCGTATTACAAGTATGTGCCCGACCCAGTTCTTGAAAATGACCATGTCACGTTGTACTGGGACCGATCTATCATTACTGACAGGACTATTGTAGCCAATAAGCCTGATATAGTGGTGATAGATCGGTTAGCGCGCCGCACAATGATAGTCGATGCTACCATTCCGCATGACGGGAACCTCGTGAAAGCTGAGAAAGAGAAGCAAATGAGGTATCTCGACTTAGCACACGAGGTTGTTGACATGTGGAATGTGGACTCGGCTGTCATTGTGCCGATTGTCGTATCAGCCAATGGACTGATGGCCGAAAGCCTCGAACAACATCTCTCGAGGCTCTCGTTAGGCGGCTGGAACAAACGCCTGATTCAGAAGGCAGTACTCCTCGATATGGCTCGCATCGTGAGGAGGTTTCTGTCTCTGGAGCCCTAACCACCGGTAGCTTGGACCCTGCTCCCAATATCGGCGGATCCCTATTTTATATATTTTTAAATGTTTTTAAATCTGTAACTCTCCACAATTTTCTAACCACTTGGCGCGTCTTTTTAAAATTTGCGGTAAACTGTAGAAGAATACGAACAAATTGCAACACCTACTGCTAATCCCCTATAGCAAAAGGCGTGATAGTTTATATCCCACGGTCTACACAGACATATTGGCAAGATCTTTGCAAAATTTGAATAAAATCTATTCAGTAGTTTTATAAACAGAAAAGCAGACAAAAATTATAAAAAATATATTTTCGGCATTAGAATCGTTCCCAGATCTCGCAAAAAATACAAAAAAAATATATTCAGTGTGACTTTGCTACGATTTTATTATATGTATAGATTCTCCCCCAGGAAGGTACTACTGGGATAAAAAGTATCCTATAACTGTATGCCAAACTTCATCCAAATCTGTTCGGCCGTTTCTGCGTGATTGAGTAACAAACATACGAGTACATCCATCCATACATCTACACAAACTTTCGCGTCTATAGTAAGTAATAAATAGCTTTTGCCCACGATTTCGTCCTCGTAGAAGTCGAAAATAGTTCTACATAATAGGATTTTGAATTGTTTTTGTTACGTTTTTAATTTTGTTATAATACATTTAAAAAAAAAAAAATTAAACTCACTCTTTCTAGCTGATACAACTAAATTAGGTGTGCTCCTACCTAGTTATGACAGCCAAGTACTTAGCTGACACAATTACCTAAATTATGTGTTTTCCTACCGAGTTATGACAACCTGGTACTTCGAAGGCATAGGCGTTTAAAAAACTTACGAAAAAAATGTTGTTTTAGTTTTTACCTTTAGTAGATAGATATAAATAGTTCAACAAATGTTCGATGTGATTCTTTAAATTGGTATAACTTTTTTATTAATGAATCGATTAACATGAAATAAACAGTAAACATTAAGTGAAGCTTACCATAATATATTAGTGAAAACCAAATTTAAATCGGATAATCCTTTTCTGAGATTAGCGTGCACAAACGCTCAGATAAACAGACTCACAGATAAACAGACAAAAATTCTAACAATCATTGTTTTGGGTGCTATTTGCGTTGATAAAGGTCCCAATAATATTTTTTCTCACATATCTTCGATGTACAGACAACGATCCATTACAATTTTATTATATTTCTTTTATTCATTTAAGTTCTTATTAAATACATTTTTAAATATTCTATAAAACAAAAATTTAAAAAAACATTTAAAAATATATAAAATAGGGATCCGCCGATATTGGGAGCAGGGTCCAAGCTACCGGTGGTTAGGGCTCCAGAGACAGAAACCTCCTCACGATGCGAGCCGTATCGAGGAGTACTGCCTTCTGAATCTGGCCTTTGATCCAGCCGCCTAACGAGAGCCTCGAGAGATGTTGTTCGAGGCTTTCGGCCATCAGTCCATTGGCTGATACGACAATCGGCACAATGATAGTCGATGTTACCATTCCGCATGACGGGAACCTCGTGAAAGCTGAGAAAGAGAAGCAAATGAAGTATCTCGACTTAGCACACGAGGTTGTTGACATGTGGAATGTGGACTCGGCTGTCATTGTGCCGATTGTCGTATCAGCCAATGGACTGATGGCCGAAAGCCTCGAACAACATCGCTCGAGGCTCACGCACGCTTTTTCACTATGCACCTAAGCAGCAGTGATGGAAATCACAACATATACAGGTTGGATGGGGCAATTAGGGTAGGTAATTCAATTTTTGTCGCTACATGAAAACGGCCTTAGGAGACTGTTTGTATTCGCATTTTTTTTAACTTACAGTCGGCAACAAAATGACAATTTTCACAGAAAAAATTGATGTCAATCGATCGTGTTTCTCATAGTGATCAATAAACTCTATGGGACCACAAAGGTTTGCGTATTACAACATCACCATGTGAGTTTGGTTTACAGTTAGTGAAGACACTCTACCAGACAAAAACGGGTATAGGTGAACCTACCAGATGCTCTCGGTAGAGTAGTTACCATTTTAGAAGATCAGGTTCGTCTGGTGTACGAGGACATCAGTCCAATACCGTACCAAGAGAAGTCTTGGGTATGTGAACAGGCCATTTTAACGCGCAAAAATGATCAAGCTGCAGCGAAAAAATACAGTATTCTCTAGCGACTTAAAAGCCAATGGCCATTAGAACATTGGGCGGGTGTCGAGGTCAGGACAAGCTGCTTCTCGCACGGACAACTGTACTGTCCCCAAAACTACAAACATAGTTTACAGGAAAGTTTTATAAATGGTGGCTCTCAGTTTAGTTAATTGTGGTGACTTACGACTTCCACGCGAACGAAGTCGCGGACAGCTAGTAACAACTAAAATTGCTGTTCAAACGAAACTAAAACGAAACTAAAGTTAACTTAAAGACCTGTGATTTTAGTTTTTTGCCGTGCATGTAATTTTTTTTATTTATGGGAAATCATCAAATATCTTCTCCCGCTCTGGGTGTAGCAGGAGGGCGTGTCTGACTTTTACTGACTAAAACCCACCCATGTTCCCTCAGTAGCCTGTGTGCCACGGGCCACGGTATCTCTTTCGAACAACCCGCACCCCTGGCAGGCATCGGCCCTTACGGGCCCCATCACTTTGTGCTGACATCTCTTTGAGGCGCGCATGGAATACAATGCGCCGTCGACCTGGGCCTCGTCCTTACCGGACAGCGAGCTACCCATTACTCGCCTTCCACAAGCCCACGCCTACGGTGGCCAGGAATCAGCTTGGGATTCCCGACGCGGAAGCTAGGGCCGTGAGGGCGCATTTACTGCCTCTCCCTCTTTGCGAGCATCACTGCTTCGCTGAAGGAAGTGACGGCTACCCATGCACTCTCGCTCCCTACCATGGCCTGGACTAGGACCGGACGCGAGAGATCACCGACACCGATCCCCTCCACGAGGACACGGCGGTACTCCGCCCAAGCCGGGCAGACCTCCACCGTATGCTCCCCCGTGTCCTCAGGGCGATCTTCGCAATAATAATATAATACATTTATTCAAAAAAATTATATAATATATTTATTCAAAAATTATAAGCAATGGAAACACCCGGGCGTTTCCTGCCGCGTTATGCGAAACAGGAACCTCCCGAAACAGTCGTGTCCGGTGAGGACCTGCGTCAGGCGGAAGGTGAGGAAGCCATGCCTCCTCTCAAACCACTCCTCAAAGAGGGGACTTACCGCCACAATCGTGGCGAGTCCAGCAATGGGTTGCGACAATCGCACCCTCCATGTCGTCATGAGATCCCGCCGGAGCTCTGTCCGCTGCGCGGCAGCGGAGTTACGCCCTGGCGTTTGGCCTTTGCCTCCAAATCCCATGGCTACCGCCATCCGGAAAGGTGGCCCGCCGTCTCACCGGAGATCGTGCGTGATCCCCGGATCATCCTGATGGCCATGACCTTATGGGACGCCTTCAACCGGCGAGCTGGTTGGCGCCTTAATGTAGGCGCCCACACCGGTGCCCTATACAGAGAGGTGGGGATAATACGACATTTAATGAAACCACATACTGGGTATCGCGTTGGTAGTACGTATACCAAAAATTATCAAATTATAATCAACGGTATAGCCGCAGTAATTTTTTTTTTTCTTTAACCATTTTAACACATACTGTGAATACATTACGATTAAGCTACGGAAGTTCATTAGGTCATTCACCCCAAAACAATTTCTTTCCCTACATGCGTAAAACATAACCAAATGAAATGTGCGACTCGCTACTCAGAAACAATACAATATTATATTGTATTGCTGATTGAATTTAGACCTAAAAACCATAATCATAAAATTCCTATTATCTTAAGCAAACAAAGATTGCCTAAGCGCACGGTTCGTTTTGTTAACCGACAAGAAAGTCCTGTTAGTTCTGCGACGTTGCCAATTCGACATTTTTGAAACAAAATACGTGTAGGCAAAAACAGTTCGTAATCACTTCCGCATTCGAATTTTTATTGTGCAAGAAAAGGAAAGAAATACATCTAGGGTTTTTCCAGGAGTTTGCTCCTGTCCCATTCTCTAGTGCGTGACGTGCTACCCTTGTGAGAGCACGGTTTTTTTTTTTTATTAAATTTCGATGCGTAAGAGTGTTTTCCCGCGCGCGCAACAATTGTAATACTTAATTGTTTTTCTTTTATTAATTGCTTTGTTGCAATTTCATACAGTGCAGAGCTTTAATAGTTTTACCGTTGTGTTGTTGATAATTCGGTTGTGTACAGGTTTTAAGTGTAGGAGAGTTTGGTAGGTTACGTACCTACCTAATGTGTAAACAATAGTGTGAGAGTTACGTGTCGTGTTATTTCCTTGTAAGATCAGGATGCCTCGTTTCAATTACACTGCTATGGAGTATACCGATATGATCTTGATTTATGGTGAGTGTCAACTAAACGCGGCCCTGGCTTTAAGAACATATCTTCAAAGATATGGTGACTCCCGAAGATGCCCAGTAAACTCCCGCACGATTGTACAGGCTGTTCAAAGAATACGGGAAAATCAGCCTTTGGTCCCACTTCGCGAGGGTGTTCCTCCGCAAGAATTAGCAGTGTCATTAGAACAAAGAGTTTTAGATTATTTTACGCACAACCCAACTTCAAGTCTGCGGAGGGCCGCACGCCAGTTTCAAGTACATCACAAAACTGTACTCAAAATATTGCGAAAAGATAAACGGCGGCCATACAAATACAGAAAAGTTCAGGCGCTGTGATATCTCTCGGTAGAGAGATAGGCCAATCCGTGAAGAATATTGCCGATGGTTACAGAGTAAAATGACTGATGACCCTGAATTTATTTACAACGTAATGTGGACAGATGAGAGCACATTTACACGAAATGGTATCTGGAATAGACAAAATCTCCGTTACTGGAGCCAAGAAAATCCACATTTGTTCCGAGAATCTTCTCATCAGTACCGTTTTTCTCTGAACGTGTGGGCTGCGATTCACCGAAATCAAATCATTGGTCCGGTGTTCATTGAGGGTAACCTCACAGCGGCCAAGTTCCTGGATCTCCTCAGAGGCCCTATATCGGAATACACTGATGAATTATCCCTTGATGTCCATCAAAAGCTATGGTACCAGTTAGACGGGGCACCTGCACATTCTGTGGTGAGTGCCAGAGAGTGCCTCACTGATATGTTTGGACAGCAGTGGATTGGCCGATATGGACCTCGCCGGTGGCCAGCAAGGTCACCGGATCTCACACCACTGGATTTTTTTTTATGGGGATTTATTTAAAATGAGGTTTATGCTCGTGATGTGGATACCGTAGCGGAACTGCGAGATAGAATAATTGACGCTTTTAATAAATTAAAAGCCATGTCTCTCAGTAGTGAATTGTTAAGGAAAGTAAGAAATAATATCATAAGACGTTGTCACATGTGTATTAGAGTAAACAGTGGACAATTTCAGCAATTAAAAATTTAATTTAGTGTGTCATGAATCATTATTGAAGTGTGTACCTAACATTAGATTTTATGTTTATGTGTTTAAATGAAACGTGATCCTAGTGATAGAAAAGTCGCGCGGGCTAGCGGGCGGCAGGCAGTGAGCGGGGCGGGGATAGATGCCGCGCGCCATTTTTTTTTTTTAATCATTGTTAGAATGAATGAACGCGAAAAAAGGGACCGCCAACGGGGGCGACGTTGCCGCTGTTACGTGAATTGCCTATAACAGGCCAGATGAGGTTAGTGGACAATATTATAAAGCATGTTGTGTTTAATTTAGATTATTTTCGCATTTAGATTGTTTGAAAAATCTGATTTTCGAATTTTAGTGTAATAACTATTTTGATAATTTTATTGTGTTTTGATTAACTAGTGGGAATCGTATTTTCATTTAATGTCGTTATGTCGTCACCACTCTGTATAGGGCCATGGACCGCACGACCCCCGCGTAGAGACTTCGGCAGGAGGCGTTTGCCCCCTCTAGATTGGGCAGGAGCCGCTTCAAGGCAGCCCCGGCCCGATCCAGTCTGGGAGCCAAACGGCGGAAATGCTCCGGCCGTGTATGTCATTTAACTACATTTTTCAAGTTCCTATGTGTACTAAGCTCAGTTTTCAGGTACCCTGAAACCTGAACCTGGGTAACCTGAAAGCGTCAAAACCTTTTTGTTCTGAAGTTTTATTTTCTTAGCTTAAAGATTAAAGATGGTAATCGAAATACATTATTTGTAATTTAAATTAGTCAATGGGAAGATGCCCCAATTAATACCATTTCAATCCAGGTCCGAGAATTCCTCTTGATGACAACATCAAAAAAATAATTTTTAATAATACTAAAATCTGTTGCTTGTCTGTTGGACTTGTTTTACCTAAATGAGCAACATATTCTGCGTTACTTATTTTGTTTGTTCAGACAAGGGCACTTAGCTAGCACACCTAATTGCATAAAACACAAGAATCATTTTGAAGGTACTTGCTAATCCATTTTTTCAAATGTTCGAAAATGTTATTTAGATTGTACATAAACAATTAGGTTGGTATCGTATGCTGTGCACAATAATTCGGTTGGTTTCTAATGCATCAAAAACATTTATTCAACTTCGTCTGACAAAGTTGAAATGTTCATAATCAGTTGTGGATTCGATATCACTAGTGTATTGCTGAATCTTACAACCTAGATTATAATATTAATAGTCGCTTTATTTGTATTTTACCGAGTTAGGAAGATGACTTACCTAAATTTTAACCGGAATTAATCAATGAGGTGTTTTAGAATATAATCGAATAGAATACTCCACTCACCTCTCCCAACCGGGCCGGTCGCCGTGGGAGACTTAGACCAAAACCCTCCAGAGATAATGCGCACGAACAGTTTTGAGAGTAACATATTCGATGTGGTAAAATATAATGTCAGAACGTTACCTTCTTACTCTCCCCTTCTGGTACTAACCGAAGCCTTGGAAAATATCAAATACGATGTCGTTGGTCTTTGTGAGATAGACGATTAGGAAATTCAATAGAAGAACAAGGTGATTTAATTTTCCACTACATAGGACAAACATTTTTTTTTTTTTTTTTGGTTGGTTAATCATCAAATAACTTCTCCCGCTCTGGGTGGAGCAGGAGGGCGTGTCAGACTTTTACTGACTAAAACCCACCCGTGTTTCCTCAGTAGCCTGTATGCCAGGGGTGGCGGTACCTCTTTCGAACGAACCCGCACCCCTGGCAGGCATCGGCCCTTGCGGGCCCCATCGGTTTGTGCTGACATCTCTTTGAGGCGCGCGTGGAACACAACGCGCCATCGACCTGGGCTTGGTCCTTACCGGACAGCGAGCTACCCATTACTCGCCGTCCGCAAGCTCATGTCTACGGTGGCCGGAAATCAGCTTGGGATATAATACTATGTTATGCTCCCACAAAATCAGCAAGCGAAGAAGAGATTGAACTTTTTACACCACTATATACAAAGCAATAACAACCTCAAGTAAAAATTTAATTGCGACTTTAATGGCAAAATTGGCCAACCAAAACAGGAGGAAAATATAATCATGTAAAACTACGGCTATGGCAAAATAAATAATAGAGGCGCTAGACTTATACAATTTGCGTTTGAAAACAAGATGGCAATCTTAAGCACTTTTTTTGCTTAGCAACGTAAACAACGCCATGAATGTTGTTGAACTGTCAAAATGAAAGCGATTCCTACTGATAGTGTATACGCAATTACCCTTCTGACCTAAAAGGATCACCTATGTTGGAACGTATCGTCTACCATATTTTGGAGCGGTGGTGAAACTGGTTTCGTTCTGAAAAATGGTATAGGATTCTCTAGGCAATGATGCTGCTGACGAATTGGCTAGGAGGGATCCAGCGCGTCGGTATGTGGACCCGAGCCCATTATGCCCATCCCATTTAACCAGATACGCAGGTAGCTTCAGGACTACACACACATATAAGCAGAGAGCTGGTGGACCTCGACACCAGGTTGCAGGCAGTCTAGGGAAGCAATGCCATCTTTGAATGGCAGGTTGACCAGACGTCTGTTACGCCTGGACAGAAAGAACCTGCGTCTAGTGACTGGGACCATCACGGGACACTGCCCGCTAAACAAACACTTCTACACAATAGGCATAACGGACAGCCCCCTGTGCAGGGCCTGCATGGAGGCTGAGGGAACCGTTGCGCATGTGCTTTTCGAATGCACAGGCGTAGCCCAGATTAGGACAGAAACCCTCGGGGCACCCAGATCTTACACGGATGTTCTCAACAGACCAGGAGTTATAGCCAACTTCTGGAGGGAGGTGGGCTGGCTGGAATAACCACCGACGGCCGCTATGGCTCACGCACAATGGTCCAATTAAAGGACTCAGTGCGGAAACCAAACCCAATAACACAGAACATAGATGGTATAGGATGCGTTCCAAAGCAGGTGTGTAACATACATTATTATAATTAATCTTGTTAGGCCATAATTTCAATTACTCACCATCTCCTTATTAGTAGTGGCTTTATCCAGCACAGCATCGAGCCACTCCCACTGCTTCCTCGCCTGCGCACTGTTCGAATCCCGGATGCTGAACAGGTTTGTGTTGAGCGCCACTATTCGTAGCTTACTCTGTTTCTGTTCTATGGTGTAGTACCCACCTGTTTAGAAGATAGTTTTGTGATTATAACACACTTTGGTGAAGTTAATGGAACTGGGATGATTTTAAAAGCTTTCCTGGTAATAAAATTAAGATAGCCTGATTTTTGAGACGAAAAAAACTCACAGCTTTATAACTCCAGTTTTTTTACAAAATTAAATTATATAAAATTACTACAGTTTAACATTTAACTGATCACAGCTATATGAATTTGATCAATGAAACAGAACACGATCAGCATATCTAGACAAGTTCAAGAGTATCAATATTCTACGACATAGATGACGCGGACAGGTCCTGAACTTGGATCAAATTAGTCCTGAGAGAGTAAGTTTTTGTGCAGGAATACAAGGATAATTAAACATTACCTATTATAAAAACCACACACATCAAAATACTATCAGGGCAAAGGAGAAACAGCAAAATAACTATTTTTGTTCACCCCAGAACTCATACACGTACCTATTAAGCCCCATTGAATATAGATCAAGCTCCAATTGAAGCATCAACCAAGAATAATGCACAAAGTGAACTACAAAAACGCCCAATACGCAGTTTCGTTCAGCAATATTCGTGTTTCTTATTTCCCGTCGACTCCAGGAAACTTTAAACTTTTATAAAGCGGACTCAAGCAGTAACTTAGAACTGATGGCAGAAAAGTTAGGCGTTCCAGTCTTAAGACATCAAAACAATCACCATATTTAAAAGTCTGCAGTGCTTGCGAAGCCGTTGCATCTAGAATAAGGCATTTTGTTCTTATGTAGCTGACTAGCCGATGGCAGAGCGTATTATTTTGAAGGATTATAATCTTATGGTCTTTATTCTAGCCGACTGTGCAATATATTTTTTATTTTTGTTACAATAAAATCATAAAACACATTTGACGCTTAGCGAATTTAAAAGATCGTTCTGTTTTTTTAATTGTTTGAAAATGATAGAGACAGAATGATGTTTAAAGATGCTTTTGTTAACATTAAATATACTTAGTGAATATGGCTTTATGTTCGTATGGAGTTGCCAGGCTCACTGCAGAGCGTAGTATGTATTTTGAAGGATTATTTCAGGATCCTATCTTGGGGGCTTTATAAATTTAGTTTCCTGGGAGCGCTGGTTTTAATTAGATTTTACCTGAGTAAGATTCTGTTCTAATTTAGTTTTTAGATGCAGCGATACTATTATTTGGATGGTGTTTGAAATAAATAAATAAAACCATAAATAAACGAAATCATTTATCGATGAGCAGTGATGGCCCAGTGGTAATAGCCCCAACGAGTTTGTAGGGCGTTGGTTTGAACCCAGACAGGTGCCAAAATTTCGAAAACATAATAAATGTGACTTCTACCAACGCACACTGGACCCACGTGGTGTATTGCGGCCCATTCCCAATTACCCAGAAAAGGCCTATTTCCCAGCAGTGGAAATAATATGTATAGGCCGGTTACGCTATCATGCCAGGCATAGGCTGACTGATTTATCATACATAGAAGAAAATATGAGCATTGATCACCACGCTTGCTCAAGACCGATTAGTGATTTCGGACTTCTAAGTATCTGCACTAATATTATAAATAGGAAAGATTGGTTTTTTTGTAATGGATAAACTCAAAAACAACGATTTAAGGCTAGGTTGTTCCGGCCTGTGGGCCTTTGAAACGCTACCTCCGCCTCCCCCAAATGCAGCACGACGTATTTATTTACGATGAACTGTCAACCATTTAGCAGAAAATCCATGCCATAGCATAACAAATTGCAGTTGATCAACTGAATTATTTTTGCTTAGGTTCGATATTTTGTCCTTAGTTTTAGGTACGGTATGTTAAAACTAAAAATATTACTTAAAGTTCCCTGTGTAGGGTAAGTGTCCTGTAAGTTACCTATTGAGCGTTTTCATATTATCAGATATTGACACCAACCCGATACCGATATGTCGGCAGCTGTACACATACCGATTCGAAATCGATATATTTAGTATCGGCCTGATTATATGCTGAATATCGATGACCATCGCTACTCACCAAACGACCACAGTAGGTGCAGTACCTATCGACGTCTCGAAGTCGGCAGTGCGAATAAGTGTGGTCATTTGAAAGAATGGCCAGTTCTCTCATCTCTGTTGTGCTAATATCGGAGTCAGTCACTGTCTACGACCACATAGGTAACAATAAAAACTCTATGTAAAAGCATTTATTGGTACTAAACGTATGCAAAAATCTGAACCCCGGTATCAAGTGGTGTCTTACAATTTCCATGCGAACAAAGTCACGAGCAGAAGCTAGTTACAGATACATATGGTTTTGCGGTTGTAAGGTGAAAATTAAAAATTGCAATGGTTTCATTTGGTAATCATGCTTTCAGACCTTTCAACCAGAAAATTTCCAGACAAGTGCTGGTTGTCAGTGAATTTAAGAATTTGAATTCGAACTGAAAGAACACGGGTGGGTTTTATTTACTCCTGTAGTGGCAGAATTTTCAAAGATCCTGATTTTCAGATTTTTATTTAGTAGAATACGCTAAAAATGGTCGTACTGTTTCGGTTACACTGTAACCATATTCTTTTGTTTTTGGTGTTTGCCATCGCTCAGAAAGAACCGTAAATATTGTGAGCTACTTATGAAGGAACAATTGCCGTACTTTATTGTCTAGTGGCGTATCTACTGCTCCGGCTATAATTTATCGAAACTATTATTTTAGGACATCAACATTAATGTTTTAAAATAACGGATTCGAGAAAAAATCTTGTATTGCTAGCTCCGCTATTGGAGAAATATCAATAAAGTTGGTATCGTGTTCCTTCCAATTGGTTATGTACCCTATAGCACTTTTGTCTGAGCAAATTTTTCCCTATTTTCTCTGTTGGTGTCAGACTGAAAGTTCTTTATATTATTAGTATACAACCGACAACCAGACATATTGTATAATATGTAATATTAATGTAGGATATGATAGTAGCGAACAAGTTCGGTGCAGAGGAAATATCATCGTTGATATGGATGAAACTGATCAAAAGAATCTTAGAAAACTGTGATTTGTACAAACTTCTTCATAAACGGCGAATACGACTCTCACTTGACTATTATTTCATCGATAATAATTTGTAATGTGTCAACACTATTTTAAGGTGACAATTAAACGTCATCATATTGCTTAGAAATAATCACATTTTGGAAAACAATTTTATGAATTAAAACTATTATATAATTACAAAATATTTTCTCTGAGCTATCGCAATTTCATAAATTTATTTGTTATTATTTTATTAGATTTTTTGTTCAGGCGCAGAATGAGCGAGTTTTTGAAAATTTTGACACAGGTCCACCCTCGATGACGTCCCGCAGGACTCTGACAGACTCTGAGCGTGAGCCGATTTAGCTGGATTTAGATCTTTTTGAGTTTAAAAAAAAAAATCTACTAAACTAAAAAATTTAACCTTTAAATTCCCTCCTAAATACAATTCCCTCATTGTACATGCAATTTTCACATAATTTTTTGCTCTTATTAGGAAATGAGACGGAAAATGGTTTTGAAATCGACCCTGTTTCGGATCCCCCCCGAGTGGGTTCCCGCATTGTCGTTGCGGGGGGGCTTAGTAACCGTGGTCTCCCATCCACGGTGAAGCCAAGAGGAACCCAACGGTGGGGCCGCTCGTCAGGGCTTTTGCCTTCAAGCCATTGACGTAGCGGCCAAAAAGTAGGTTGCGGTGAGGTGCACCGCAACTGAGGTGGGCCGCGATGTCGAATGGGAGGCATCGCGGCTGAGGGTTACAGGCTGCGGTAGAGGAGGAGTGCCGGTGCTTCTGAGCAGCGCTCTTCCCTTCCGTGGCCTGGACGGGGCCGCCACCGTTTGATGGCGGACGCGGTGGGGCCGCAGGGGAAGAGGAGTGTCCGTATAGCGTCAGCCGCTTTCCCTATCCTCTGCGGCCGAAAAGTGGTAGACGGGACGGCGCGTTGTGTTCCTCACGCGCGCCGTCATAGATGTCAGCAACCACTGGTGGGGTCCGCAAGGGCCGATGCCTGCCAGGGGTGCGGGTTTGTTCGAAAGAGATACCACGGCCCCTGGCATACGGGCTACTGAGGGAACACGGGTGGGTTTTAGTCAGTAAAAGTCTGACACGCCCTCCTGCTCTACTCAGCAGGAGAAGTCATTTGATGATTTCCCACAAAAAAAAAAAAAAAAAACCCTGTTTCGGATTTTTTTTTCATCGAGCAAATTGCAATTTATCGTGTTTTGAACCTTTAATTTCCCTCAAACAAGGATCTATCTATGACATATGTTTTTTTCAGGGCCTAAATACACGAATTTGATCATTTAATCTTGATTCTGAAACAGGCAATTTAGGACAACGCCCCGTTAAAAAAAAAAAAAAAACACCTATGAAAAGCTTCATTACTCGTCGCGGGCGAAGTGCTATTTATTAATATATTTTAAGTCCGGGTTTACTCACGATGTTTAGCTTGACCGATTTCACTGATGTATAAGATAAACATAGAACGTATCTTTATTTTATGCATAGAAAAACTCACATTGGTACTAGCCTGGATTTGAACGCAAAAGTTTGTCCATGGGCCTGTGCCATCATGAAATAGTAGTACCTAATAACATAATAAACAAAAAAATACATACCATATTTAAAAGTCTGCAACGCTTCCAGTGGAAGCCAGTGCATCCACAAATTGGTGAGACTCTCGGACGGCGCTGGGTCCAAATGACCGAGCACTGGGAATACGAAGTGAGAACTAAACGTTCTGCTGAGAAGATCTGTCATGTTCCGAATGGCCTGGATTTTGTCATCTTCGTTGCCTGTGTACCGGGCTGCTATGATGTCACTGGAAAAAATGATGATGTTAGAGACGAACATACTACATCTTTCATAATACGCAGCTAGAAATGTTGTAACTGAAATGAGCTGTTTCCAGGCGGCAGGTAGTAAACTTGTTTTGCCATAAACTTTACAGTTACTAACAGTCATAAAATGTATTTTTTAACTTTGAGATTAAGATTAATAATTATGAATGTATCAAGTTACAATAAGTGACAAGAAGTGTTGCCAAAGGAAACAAAACACTCGTGATTTTCAAACATAACTGTTTGAAAATCACGAGTGTCATTGGTGGTGGTTAATACGAGTGAAAGACGATCGTTCTCGCAAGTTAAACAGTTTAATACATACACAAGTGATACACAACTTGTTACAACGATATCAGCAACACGTATAGAATAGGTAACATATAGTTTCACAATTTTTGGCGGGAGCGAACGAGAGCCGCGGGAGGACGTAACGTGCGCGCGTTGGAGCGGGCGTCATACGACTTGTGTGCGCGGGAGGGACGCCGCAGGCGGCGCGCGGGCTGTCAGCGCATGCGCGCGGCTCTCGGCCGACGCGACATCACGTTAACCCTGCGGCAGCGCACCATACCGCGTTTCAACCCTCAAATGCGTGTGATAGTCTCCCCCTCTAACCCGAACGAACGCCCTCGTGTTTGGGTTAGTTTCTACGAGGCCTACCTCTTTTACGTTTCTCCTGTACTGGAGCTTGGATGCGACCAACGAAGGGAGTCAGTACAGAAGCATGGTACTTCCCTAACACCGTGCCGTCACTGAGGCGCTCGAGGATGTATGTAGTGGGGCTGACTACAGCCTGGATCTTATATGGTCCGTCACGGCGAGGGATAAACTTTGACGTCTGCCCTCTGCCGGTGTCATTAGCCCCTTGGGTTTTCAATAGCACTAGATCACCAACCTTATAATCCGGAGCTGGTCGACGATGTTCATCGGTGTACTTCTTATGTGCCGCCTGGGCACTCTCATAGACGTCACGAGCATCTAAGAGTACCGATGAAATCTTCTTAAGATAATTAGTTATGTCACCTACATAATTATCGTTCTCGATAATGGTGCGCATCTCTGACATGACATCTGCTGGCGCGCGCATGTCTCTCGCGAAGTTCAGATAGGCGGGCGAGTAGCCTGTTCCTGATGTGACTGCTGAGTTCATGGCGAAGCGGACTGCAGGTAAGTGGATATCCCACGTATCATGGTCTTTACCTACCAAAATTGCCAGCTGTGGCTTAAGGTCCCGGTTTTTACGTTCCACCGGGTTCGCCTCGGGGTGGTAAAATGAGGTAAGTGATTGCGTAATTCCCATTGCGTGGCAGGTCTGCTGCATTACCTCACTGATAAATTGGACACCGTTGTCACTAACAAGGCGCCTGGGAACTCCGAACCGTAAGTATACCTCTGATACAAGTACCTTTGCGCATTCCTCACTGGTAGCTGAAGCAAGAGCAAACAGCTCCACCCAGCGCGTGCAGGTGTCCTCAACTATCAGGATCCATTTGCTTCCTTTCGCTGTTTCAGGTAGAGGGCCGAACAGGTCCACGGCTAACACCTCAAACCGGCGTGTAGCAGCGGGCGTTTGTAACAACCCAGCTGGTTTCCTAGTGTCTGCTTTATAACGCTGACAAGGTACACAATTTTTAACGTACTGCGTAACGTAGGAACGCATTCCCGGCCAGTAGTACTTACCGACTAAGCGTTGCAGCGTACGTTCCGCGCCCATGTGACCAGCGGTGGGTGCATCATGGTATTCGGCCAGTACTTTGGCGCGTTCTTGTTCGGGGACCACCAGACTAGCGTCGTCGTGTTCCTCGTTCTCAGGGCAATATCTATACAACACACCTTCGGCGAGTACATACCCTTTGTTTGCCCATACCCTCCCCCTGGAGGGATCGTCGGATTCCAGTGCCTCAACGATCTTACTTACCTCCGGGTCCTTTATTTGGTTCTCGCGCAGGTCCTTCAGACTACGAGAGGGCACGTCGACCGCAGCGCAGCACAGGTCACAATCGACGTCTTCGGCACATGCCGGACGGGACAGGGTGTCGGCTATAACGTTAGCCTTACCTGGTGTGTATTCTATTTTCAGGTTATACTCCTGAAGGCTCAGGGCCCACCTTGCTAGGCGACCGCTCGGAGACTTCATACTCATCAGCCACCTAAGCGGCTGATGGTGTGATTTGATCACGACTTCAGCGCCATCTATATACCCCCTGAACTTGGAAACTGCCCAGACGACTGCTAAAGCCTCTCTCTCCGTCGTACTGTAGTTTCTTTCAGCCGCGTTCAAGAGTCGGCTGGCGTATTCTATTGGGCGCTCGTCGGTCCCCTCCCCCTGGAGGAGAACCGCCCCGAGAGCATACCCCTTGCTATCGGTTCTGAGGACGAAGGGTAACGTCGCATCAGCCTGACGCAGGATCGGCGCCGATACTAGCAGCTGCTTAATCTTTTCGAAAGCTGCCTGCTGCTCCGGGCCCCATTTCCATATATTTACCTTTTTTAGTAGCGTTGTCAACGGTTTGGCAACCTCTGCGTAGTCAGGGATAAAGCGCCTGAACCAGCTGGAGGTCTGCAGGAAACATTTTAGATGTTTTACGTTCCGAGGTGTCGGCATGTCCACGATTGCTGCAGTCTTTCCTGGATCGACGTGAATACCACCTGGTAAGATAATGTGCCCTAAGAACTTTACCGAATTCCTCGCGAAATGACTCTTCTCGCGGTTTACTCGCAGGTTGAACAAGGCGAGTCGATCAAACACGCAGGTTAAGTCGGCGAGGTGCTTTTCGAAGGTTTCATCGGACAATATCAACAAGTCATCTAAATACGCTAGAAGAGTGGTACCTGGCAAGTTCGACTTGAATCTGTCAATCAGCCTCTGGAACGTAGCGCCTGAGTTGCGCAAACCCATTGGCATGCGTTTAAATCTATAAGTGCCGAGCGGTGTCGTGAAAGCTGTCTTGTCCCTGTCATTAGGATCGACGTTCACTTGAAAGTAGCCAGCTCGGAGGTCAAGGGTAGTCATGTACTTAGCAGTTTTTGCGTCGTGAAGAATGTCCTCGATCCTTGGGAGAGGGTACCGGTCAGGTTCGGTGACAGCATTGAGCTTGCGGTAGTCAATACACAGTCTGAAGCTGCCGTCCTTCTTCTTGACAAGCACGACATTCGATGCCCACGGTGACTCGCATTCCTCAATGACGTCAGCGTTGACAAGTTTGTGCAGCTCCTTCTCAAGTGCCTCTCTCTTAGGCGGCGACAATCTATAGGGCGGAGAAGCCAAAGGTTCCTGTGTCTCGCTTACCTTAATCTTATGAACAGCGAAGTCTGTAGGAGGTCCAGCCGAAGCGAACTGAGCGACTCTGCCTTGCAAGAACTCGTTGAGTGCGGCCCTGTGCTCCGGTGACAAGCTCGTACCTTCATCTTGGCGCAGTGATACGTCGCAGATCTCTGCTTGCATCACAGCCGCGCTGTTCAGTACATAAGACTGCAAAAACGGGAACCGGTCTCCTGGACTATCTGCAAAATGCCATGACTCCTGCGCTATGTCTAAAACAATAGCCGCGTTAGCGATAAAATCACGACCTAAAAGTGTTCTGGTGTCATCACCAGGGAATACCATAAACTCGGTATCGATTCTTCGACTATCTAGGGTGACAGATACGGTAGCGGTCTTCACCATTTTCCTATGACACGAGCCATCGGCGAGCCCGATATAACGCTCGGTTTCTTGGAATTCAACGCCGTTATTCACTAACAACGAATACAATAATGGGCTAGCAACACTGTGCGTAGCCCCGGTATCGACTATCGCGACCCCTTCCTTACCGACTACGCTTATAGTTATCAAAGGATGTGACGTCGATGTCGCATAGAAGTCACCTCTTACGACATTAAAATCGGACGGTTTGGCGGGCGCGGGTTTAATCGAACAAGTTTCACACTTTGACTTGACTACCCCTGGTTGGCCGCATCCATAACAACGTATCGGATTACCTTTACTATCACTAGTACCTACTTTATTAGTTTTATTGTCACTATCGACTTTAGTAGCCTTACGACATTCGTTAGCCGCGTGACCGAACGCTTTGCAAAACGAACATCTAATGCGAATACGTTTCGAGCTTTCGTTCGAGTTAGAGGTGAGTTTGGAACCTGTGGTTGCGCTCGGACTCGTAGTACCGCGGTCGGGAGCGGTAGGTATATTCGGGTTATTCGCGGAAACGATCGAGTTTTTTAATTCCGTTATCGAATCTTCCACGAGTCTCGCTCTCTCTAACAAATGATCAATATCGCTAATGGTGTCTCGCGACAACCGTTTACGTATTCGACGATGTAATAAGCCGTACACAATATCCACTATCATCGCACTTGGTACTACATAGGGTAATTGAACTAATAAAGATCGTACCTTTGATATAAAAACTTCGGCGCGTTCACACTCACTTTGTTCACATGTGAATACCTCGCGTAGTATCCTATACGCAGGCTTGTGCACGCCGTAGGTAGCGCGCAGGCGCGCGAGTGCGTCCGGCCACGAGCCGACGCAGGCCCGGGCGCCGCGCCACCACACCGCCGCGTCGCCGCTCAGCAACATGGAGAGGCCGCGTAGCGCGTGGTCGTCGGTCACATCGGCGCACTCCTTGTATACCTCCACTGCATCGATGAACGCCTCCAGTACCTCGGGATCGCGTGACTGCCCGTCGAACCTCGCGGTGCACTTTGAAAAGTTACCGCCAGAGGTCGCAGGCGCGTTCGCCGTGGGCGATGCCGCCGATGTCGACGCAACTGGATTCTGCTGGTTGCTATGATGTAGGGATCGTAGGGTTTCCACTAGCGTGCGGTTAGTCTCAGCCTGCATCTTGGCGAAGGACTCCATCGCAGTGGACAGCAGCCGCTCGGTGTTGAGCGCTGCGGCGGGTGCGCCGGTGAGGGCCCCGCCGAGCGCGTGCTCGAGGGCGGCGCCCCCCTGGGCGCGCATCTCCTCGGCCGCATCAGTTGAATCACGTGCATGGGTGGTAGCGGCGCCGGCACAGGCGCGCGGCTCCACCACTGAGTCGCAGTCGTCGCAGTCCGCGTCTGAGTAACCGTCGCTTCCTTGCTCCTCCGCCTTGCGATCGGTCGCTGCTCGGGTTGCTCGCGTCGTTCGTGGCATGATAATGTCTTTGTAGTCACTGAATATGTAATAACCACACTTCACTGGGTTCGTTTAGCCGCTGTTAAAATGGCCGCGAGTTGGGCGTCACTGTCATTGGTGGTGGTTAATACGAGTGAAAGACGATCGTTCTCGCAAGTTAAACAGTTTAATACATACACAAGTGATACACAACTTGTTACAACGATATCAGCAACACGTATAGAATAGGTAACATATAGTTTCACAATTTTTGGCGGGAGCGAACGAGAGCCGCGGGAGGACGTAACGTGCGCGCGTTGGAGCGGGCGTCATACGACTTGTGTGCGCGGGAGGGACGCCGCAGGCGGCGCGCGGGCTGTCAGCGCATGCGCGCGGCTCTCGGCCGACGCGACATCACGTTAACCCTGCGGCAGCGCACCATACCGCGTTTCAACCCTCAAATGCGTGTGATACGAGTGTTTTGTTTTAACCACGTTTAGCAGGACGTAAAAATATCGCAGGGGAATTTTATTGCACAGTGGATTTTCAACTGTCGGTGTCAAACCGAGCATTGAAATCCAGCAGAGTACATCCTAGCACGTCGATAAAAAAACTGATCGATTTTCAACGATGGGCGCTAAGCAGTTCGCTGAAAATCGAGTGCGCGAAAAACTCCCGTTGCGGTATTTTGGACTTATACCTTTCTAGAGGATTAACGCTTTTAATTTTGGATTTCCCCAAATACTTTTTTTAATGAATAAAACCAATAATTGATATTAAAGTATGGCCACTGTAAAACTCACCCAGTCCACAGCACGAACTCGACGTTTTCTGAATGCCGTGTGCGCATGTACCGCGCGGCTGACTCGATCAGCTCCAGTGAACTGTCGCAAGAGTAATCTCCGAAGCGGCCCAGCGCGCGGTGGTGGCCCGAACTGCCTCGCTCGTCTGCTCGACGACAATCTACAATGAAAAAGGGTTCAACTTTCTTTCCTCTGACGATACGACTTATCGGGACATGTATTTAAACGAGCCAAATAATTCATTTGGAATTCCTCAAAACAATAATAGCTACTCGTACTTAATGTAATTAATGCATGTGCCTCTTTTGTGAGCCTCAAATTTTGGTGTTCCAAAAATATGAAATATAACTAACCACCAACTACACTAACTGCGACCAATGTGAATGAAATTTCATAGATCAGTTCACATGGGCAGTAAGGTTGTCTGCCACTCTAGTTTATCGCACATAGGCCGCCACCCCTGATCTTTGGGCCTAGCATGAACGCGTGTTCGTAAACGTACTGTAAATTCGAAAGATTTTTGAATCGAATACACCCATATACATATATCAATTAAATCTTAACATTAAGTTAATATCTATTAATTCATTGCGAAACGACTATTTTATATTTAAAAGCTTCGAAATTACGTTACGTTTACGTCACGCGTCGTGTTTGAGCCTCCTGTTTCTAAGTTACGTCACGTTATTATTTTGTATACAGAGGTTTCCTGTTCAGAAATAGGCTTCGAAAATCAATCGCCATGTTGTATTCTGAGAAAACAAATTGATTGGTATTTCGGTTTCGTTTTTTCTGAGGTTTAAATTATGAGAAAAGTTCCACAAAAATAATATATATATGAATAGAATAATAGTCCTCGTTTCGTGTGGTGCCGGACGTAAAAGAATAGCACCATCCCATTCCTTCCCGTGGGTATTGTAGAAGGCGACTAAGGGACTTACTAGGGAATGGGCAGCAGCGTTCTCTACGCATTTTACCACCATACTGCGATCGTCAACCCGCCTGCCAAGCGTTGCGATTATGACAAATCCCCCTTTTGGGGGAGGCCTATGTCCAGCAGTGGACGTCTTTCGGCTGAAATGATGAACAAGTCCTCGTTCACTTCAACGTAATATTACTGCCGCAATAGTTTTACTTCCGTGCGAATGTGAATAAACCGTATCCGTTATCCTAACATAAACTGTTATAATCGAAAGGGGGTGGCAGATAAGATAACGCAACCGATACTACATATTGGCAAATTCGTACCTTTAACTGACGCAGATTTAAAACGAACTAACTAGCTAGCTAGTCTACCCTATTTATTTATTAGACATACATAGGTTTGAGACCCACATAGCATACACAGTCAAAATATTTTAAACATATATTTTTTTTTGAAGAACGGGTAGGTACGTCAATAAATTAATCCACTACGGTACACGTACCAAAATTCAATCAGTCAAAAACGTTCACAATTCTTTTATTTCTAGGTAGGTACTGCGATTGGGAGCGCTAATTAAACCGATGTTTTGCATACAAATTACTGCGGCCATACTGAAACAAGCAAGCCAAAATTGGGCATTTGAATTGAAAACAATCCGGAAAATTTGAGGCCAGAGCAATTTGCCACACTACGGATGTTGGTGAGCAAGCATTTTGGATGATGGTGCACCTTTATTGTTTAATATCTCGTATTATTAGCTTAAAAAAACTTTGATCATACCTAGAACTTAACTACTTGACGACTTTATTAGGGACACCAAAATAAACTAAGCGTTGACGAAATAATAAAATTAATCCGCGATATTACAAGTGGCAAAGAAAAGTCTAAAATTGATGAACTTTTTGTAACTTGTTTGAACGATGATATATTGTAAAGCATTGATGATAATGGACGCTTACACAGCATTACAAGCGAGACAAAATTGGGCATCTGAATTGAAAACAATTCTGTAAAATATGTACGGAGTTCCTACATTTAAGGTACCCAGAGCTATTGGCCCTGCCCCGGATGATGGTGCGCAAGCATTTTAAATGATGGTACACCGAAATGGTCATCTCCTATGTAAACTTTGACCATTCTTACTTTTAGAACTTTATCATATTTGTCGATATTATTAACGACGTCAAAAATAACCTAAGCATTGACGACGTAATATACAAGTCGTAATGATAGCGCTTACTACGACAAAGTTTAAAAACGGTTAACATTTTTGTAACTTGATTGAATAATGATTTCTATACATGTGAAGGTAACATCATCATCATCATCTCCGCCCGGAGTCACCCACTGCTGGGTATAGGCCTCCCCCTTTTTGCGCCATAATTCTGGGTTCTGTGCGTCTCTCATCCAGGTGTTTCCCGCGACTCTGACAATATCATCCACCCAATGCGCTTTTGGACGGCTCTGGTTTCTTTGGCCTGAGCTTTACTCTATCGACCATCTCTTTGTCTAACAAGATGTCCTGCCTAACTCCACTTGAGGCGCATCGCGTCACCATCCCCGACGTCGAACACTTTCGACCGACGACGGATTTTGGTGTTACGCACTCGGCCTAGTAGAGTTATGCCAAGTATGGCTCGCTCCATGGCCCTTTGTGCTACTCGTATGCGATGGACACTCTCCTTTATGAGTGTCCATGTCTCGGCACCGTAGTTCATTGTTGGCAGCACACATTAATTGAAAAGACTGGTTTTTAGACACTGGTGTATCTTTTTGGACCGAAAAACATGTTCCAGCTTACCAAATGCCGCCCACCCAAGCTGTATTCTCCTGGAAATCTCTTTGTTTGAACGCTCCTTGTCAAAAGATAGAACATGTCCCAAATAAACGTAATGGTCCACCATCTCCCGACGCTCGTTTCCAACCATAACATCTGAAACTGACACATCCGGGACGCCTAACATCACCTTCGTCATAGACATGTTCATTCTCAAGCAAACTTGTAAGGAAGCATCATATAGTTCTTGTAATATGGGTTGGAGGTCGTCCGGGGATTTAGCAAATAATATTAGGTTATCGCAAACCGAAGGTGCGACAAGTAGACACCATTGATGTTTATACCACTTTGGTCGCAATCCAGTGTTTTCATCACGTCTTCTAGAGTGGCAGTGAACATTTTAGGTGAAACGGCTCCTTGTCGCACTCCCCTATTAAACAGTATTGGGGCCGTAAGTTCATGTAATCTGACCTGCATTATCGCCGCATCGTACAGCTTCTTGAAAACATCTACATACCGAGCATCAATCTGACAGCGATGGAGAGAGTTGAACACGGCCCAGTGCTCGACACTGTCGAATGCCTTCTCATAGTCGACGAAAGCTAAACACAAAAGCCGATTGTACTCTGAACTCTTCTCCATTATCTGTTTTACGGTGTAGATGTGGACGATGGGAGAGACACCACTCCGGAAACCGGCTTGTTCAACGGGCTGGTAATCGTCTAGTTGGTGGGTCAGACGGTTGCATATACTTTTGGCAAACAGCTTATAATTTTGAGAAAGGAGAGATATGGGACGGTAGTTGCTTAGGTTTGAATGGTCTCCTTTTTTATGAAGGATAGCTACTGTCGCTTTCTTCCAAGTATGTGGAAGCGTGGCACTGAAGAGGACGCTGTTAAAGACTCTTACAAGAACCGGTAGTACGGGTTGACCACCAGCACGCAGTAACTCAACCGTCATACCGTCCTCACCAGGTGTCTTTCCACTCCGCATTTCGGAAAGTGCTTTGTTTACCTCGCAAGCCATGATACTTGGTAGACTTTTTGAGCATCGGTTCTCCATGGGCGGAGCTCTAGAGTTGTTACCTAGAGGTGTGGGTTCAGACAATCTAGAGGCATATACATAGTTTTTCGTAGAACTCCTCCACAATACTTAATAAATCATTGCGGTCTGTAGTAATCCGACTATCTTCTGCTCTTATTTTAAGGATTTGTTGTGTACTTGTATGTATTATCCTCCTAAAGATTTTCGGCCTTTAATGCTGTTCTATTGTTTTCGTAAATTTTATTTTTGTGTAATTTAATGTTAAGGTAACATACTATTATGTAAATTAAATTTTCTAAGCCTTACCTTTAGCTTCTAAGTACACCAGTGCAGTTTCCTTCACAGTAAAAGTTAACTGAACATGATACATGGTTCCTGCGCAAGTTAATAACTTGAGTAACTTAGAAATAGTTAACATTTTATACCTACGTCTTCTAGTGTCGCCCTGGGATGTGTAGAGGGGGTCATAGTGGAAATCCGTTATGTGCCAAAAGTAACCTGGAACAAAGAGAAATATTGTTTTAGTATTCTTAGGTAAAATATGATGATTGTGATTGCGTGCAACATTGCAAAGAATAAGGGATAGGATGAGACTGTAGTTACTGTAAAAGGTAGCCTTAGTCAGATCCACAACGGTTGTCAAACTATCGACTAGCCGTTGCCCGAGACTTAGTTTGCGTGTATTTGTATTTTAAAAAACTTGATTTAAAAAACTGCAGCGTTGTTACAGACAGTATAATTACAACATACAGAAGTAGTTTATTCAGCATAAGTCTCCTACCGATCCCAAACGATTAATTTCATCTTTTTTTAACCCATTTTCAAGGATTCCCTTGAAAATGGGTTAAAAAAAGAGATCATAATTTAAGATCCCCCAAATGAACTGTGATGCCCTTATGGCATCAACCGAATAATTGCAATAAATGACATTTTTAAAACAAGTTTGGACCCAAAACTAAATGTAACCCGGCTAACATAGGTAGGTACCTACAGTGTCGTTTTAATATTAAAAAAAAAAACATCTAGGATAGGAGTAATAATTTTTTTCAACACACTTGCTCATAAAATGGCTCTAATTTCACCGCAATTAGGCACATAATGACACCTATTATCAAACTGTGACTTTTTTATTACTATTATTCACTAGTGAGTTATAGCTCTTTTTTATTGGTTGAGTTGCTTTGTTCTTAAAAAGTTTCGATACAAAAAAGGTCGTGCTCAATAGTACAAATAAATTAATATACCTATTGCTTCCTCATTTCATGCAACTTCGTAATTAAATAGATAATTTCAACTTGTACGTTTTTAATAAATAAAACTTTCACTTTACGTGGCTAAAGCCCTATCCGCGAAAAGCAAAAAAAAGAAACGTCATTCTTTTAGGCCACGTTCCAAGTTACAATAATATCGATTTGACCGCGCTCACACACGACGTCCCGCGAATCGTCATAGATGACGTCATGACATGCGCCATCTTGTCAAAAATGGCAGTTGTGCTGTTTTGTTTTAAGTCACATCGAATCTTTGGTTAATTTAGATTTATTTGAAATAGTGCTACTATATAAGAAGAAAAAATGTGTGGTGTTTACAAGTTTAATATGGTGAATATATGTTTTGACTATGTGGTATTTTTGTTTTTGTGTTTCATCTCTTTCTCAGTTCATTTATAAAGTTAATCTGGCAGTTTGAGTACTTTATGCGGCTTACCCAAATGTCCTTTCTTTGGTATTGTTCGTCAAATCGTTGAGCTCCTCAAGTTCTGAGTTGAGCCGTATGATTACTGATACATGCGTGCACTGAATGGACAGGTCCACTCAACCTGTGTGGTTCTTTCCTCAAAAGACCATTTCAGACACCAATCCACATGGTCTTCACATGATCTGACCAAGATTATGTCTGGACTTTAAAAGAGACTGCGACCTCTGAGTTTGTTTCGGCCTTTCTTCTCAGAGTAGTCAGATAGGAAACGCCGACCTCATCTAGTTTAAAAAAATATGATTGACGTGTAAAAGTGTTTGTACAAACCTACTTACAGAAATAAATCATTTATCATTTATCATTTATCATTTATCATTTAACGTTGAGTGAACACTTTTATCGCGATCACGAGCGTTCCGTATTGATGACAAAAATGACCGTTCTTAGCTGTCAGAATCGTGATATCTAACTCGGAACGCAAAATATCGAAGTGAGCGCTCACAGCGTTATTTTTCTAATTCGGAATGCGGCCTTAGTATAAGACCGACCGCCATTGTTAGATGCGCGCGCATTGGAAAACTGATTACTTTTTCCCGCCATTGGCAAAAAAAAAACTCAACTCGTTTTCACTGTTGAAATATTATAGTTAAAGATGAGAAGCCCTTAACGTTATGGAAAGTTTACTACCTAAAAACTCCAAGGACAAAATGATTTTTAGTATTATTTTCTTCACTAGTGTGTTGAAAAACGTCGTATGATACACGTGTCTATTGATGATTACCGTCACCAAAGTTATACACTTGTAGGTACCATAATGTACTATTATCTTACCACTAGTTACTCCATAACTGAACATACACAAACCTATGGTTACGTAAGGTCACCAAAAGATATAAGTAACCAGGGTCGTCGGATATTTATAGTTGAAGTTTTGTAAAAAACCGATGAATGTTTTTGAAAAAATATTATTTCAATTAATAGAAAACAAACAGTTCATTTAACTTTAATTTAAATCGAAAACATTCATCGGTTTCTTACTAAACTTCTCGCCCAGCTAACTGGATTCCTAAATGAAACAGTTTCCAAGAAAACATAACGCGATCGTAGGTATTCTTTAGTTCAGCCTACATTCACTTTACCTTACACCACAGTAATAATATAGTCATAAATTGAGATTACAAGATCTTTGAATAATGATCCAAGACGGTATCAGGACTCAGGAGGTATAAACACGTATAATCTAGGAAAACACTAGAGACTTGTATTGCTTCCAGTAAGTGTTTAAGTATTCATAGTAGGTATGTAAATCAATGTATCTTAAAGATAAATCCTACATCCTCTACTTAATAATATAAAGTGCTGAGAGTTAAGGTACCTACCTACTTTTAAATCTTTGATATTATTTATTATTATTTCTTCTCGAAATATTTGTTATTTTTTGTCATAATACTATTTAATTTAAACTTATTCAATAAAAGCTGCACTTGTTTCGCCCGTGTAAAAAAACAGCTTTTCTACCACTGCTCGAAAAAGGGAATTATTCATCGATAACAGCGAATAAAACTCTTTTTTAGTCACTGAGTGAATAAAACCATTTTGAATTTGGAACAAGCACGAATATACGAATTATGTAGGTACAAAAATAAATAAAACGTGCTGAAAGTACGCACTGGCTGACTAAATGGTGCTATTAAATATACCTATTAAAGTAAATTAAAAAAATCCCGCCAATTTAGGTACTTTGCTATCTGTTATCGTGGTTGCTGTTTCAGTCATTGGAAAATCTAATAACATAAATTATAATAAAATGAGTTCTTCCAGTTCGAAAATGAGACATTGACTCCGGAATCATTTCGAAATAAAGCAGCAATTAGTAGATAATTTGTTGCCGTCAAAATCTCGGGAGTTTTACCTGTAAACATAAAAATTTTCTGCGACTGGAAAACCTCGAATGGCGCCAATTCCTTCTCAGAATCCGTATTTCTTAACTATTTTAACGAATTAACCAAGACATAGAAGCCATCGACACCTTGGAGCATATATTCTATGCTAAAAGCCAAAGTGAGAATAAAAACAAAAAACATTGATGTTTCGAACTACTCAAAGTTAGTGACATACAAAGCGAAAACCAAAACATTGAACGTTTCCTAAATGATGCGCCTGACCAGTTTTTTGGTCGTAAAAGTAAGTACTTATAGTACCTATTTATTTAAAAACCTACCATACTTTAAAAGTGTTCCTGTAAATACAATTTTTTTTTAATAATTGTTCATAGGATGTGTGTTATTTTTGGCGTGAATGGGGCCTGTCGCAGTAATGAATTATTAAAGACATTCGAAAACACTCGGAAAATGTATTAGGAAAACAAAAATTGATAGAACGTTAGTGATACGGCAAGAGTACGTAAAAATCGTCGAAAATTATCAAGCTTTACGGCCCACTAATACCGAAACCGTCAGGTTTTTCATACAATACCCTGGTGGAAATTGTACTCGGCAACCTATTGGAATCAATCAAATAGCCAAAAGAGGTTGCCATATTCTTCAATCTATCAAATCCCGAACAGTACACATGACATTGCTTCCGTAGAAGCTCGGCCACCCTTTTAGAAAATTCTGGTGCTGATCTTACAGAACTGAAACGCCACGGAGGATGGAGGTTCACCACAGTAGCAGAAAGCTATATTTAGGATTCAATCGAAAACAAAGCCAAAAGATGCAGCCGAATAGTTGAAAGTATAAATCTAAAACAACGTATACTGTTGACCCTTGGACGCCACTCCTCCAACCTCCATCTCCGGCGCACCCTTCAACATCGAAAGGAAAACCTTGTGGAACGACTACATTACAGCTTTCTCAGCAACAGCAACCATAAAATATGGCGACTTTGCCAAACACCCAAGTCTTAACTAATACGACCGTTTCAAAACGAAACAAGAACTGAATTTCGAAAACTGTTCTAATTTCACTATAAATTTTAAATGTTTATAAATTAATCCTTTGTTCTCTTATTACCGATTATAAAATAAACTGTGATAAGTACTATAATACTTCTATTTATTTTCTCGCAGTCAATGGTAAAAAGTAAAGTATACAACTCGTGAAATAAAAACATCTCGGTCCTTGTATCCCTCGCTCCGCTCAGGATTCTAATCTAGAATACCTCGATACGCTCGGGTTCTACTCTAGAATCCTTCACTGCTTGCGGGATCCAACTTAATCCCTTGAATTAAATTCCCTTTTTTCACTTGTTGTATAATCTACTATTTCATAGAAAAGTGCAATACCCCCGTGGTCAAAATTTATGGAACATCTTTTTTATTTTTATAACCCACGAAATATTTTGGGCACGCCACGATTGCGGCGGTAAGTCACCTCTTTGAGGAGTGGTTTGAGAGGCGGCATGGCGTCCTCACCTTCCGCCTGACGCAGGTCCTCACCGGACACGGTTGTTTCGGGAGGTTCCTGTTTCGGATAGGGCGGGAGGAAACGCCCGGGTGTTTCCACTGCGAAGATCGCCCTGAGGACACGGTGGAGCAAACGGTGGCGGTCTGCCCTGCTTGGGCGGAGCACCGCCGTGTCCTCGTGGAGGCGATCGGTGGCGGCGATCTCTCGCGTCCGGCCCTGGTCCAGGCCATGGTACGGAGCGAGAGGGCATGGGGAGCCGTCACCTCCTTCAGCGAAGCAGTGATGCTCGCGAAGAGGGAGGCGGCGCACGTGAGGGAGAGGCAGCATATGCGCCCTCGCGACCCCAGCCGCCGCAGGATACGGAGACGCCCTGGGCGTCGGGAATCCCAGGCCGATTTCCGGCCACCGTAGGCATGGGCTTGCGGACGGCGAGTAATGGGTAGCTCGCTGTCCGGTAAGGACCAAGCCCAAGTCGACGGCGCGTTGTGTTCCACGCGCGCCTCAAAGAGATGTCAGCACAAAAATGATGGGGCCCGCAAGGGCCGATGCCTGTCAGGGGTGCGGGTTCGTTTGAAAGAGATACCACAGCCCCTGGCATACGGGCTACTGAAGGAACACGGGCGGGTTTTAGTCAGTAAAAGTCTGACACGCCCTCCTGCTCCACCCAGAGCGGGAGAAGTTATTTGATGATTTCCCACCCAAAAAAAAAAAAAAAAAAACCCACGAAATATTTCAATGCCCCGGTTCAGAATCATGTACTCAATCCATGGTATCAGGTCGTGTGCCAATCTTACTATCCCGTAAAGTAAAATGACAATGCTTAGGGATTATGAGGCTGCGATACTTTTGCATAACCTCTTCAATCTGCGACACCTAATAAATATGATATACTATTCCTTGCTTGTCATCCAGCTTAGTAGACGCAACTTCGAGATAAAACCCAACAGAAAGATCCAGTTGATTTGGGCAGTGTTCGGAAAACTTGGTTAAGCCTTCTCGTTGCCAATAAAGTAATGTGTGTAGACCAAGGTCTTCAACCAATGCGTCCTGCCCGTTGTAACACACGATATCGAAACGTGGACACTGATAGTTGAGCTTTCCACAAATATAAAGCCGCTCAGCTCGCTATAGGGCGAGCTATGCTCGGAGTTTCTATGAAAGATAAAATCAGAAGTTATCCAGAAAAGAACTGGAGTTACCGACATAGCTTGCAGACTAAGCAAACTGAAGTGGCAGTGGGCTGGCAATGTTTTTCAAAGGACCAATGGCCGGTGTATCAGACACGTCCTGGAAAAGGTGGCTGGTATAGACTGAATGCGGAAGGAGGAGGACAGGGTGTTGAACTTTGGAGAGGCCTACGAGTATGTGCAGCAGTGGGCTGCGATAGGCTAAATTGATTGACTGATTTTAATGCTCGATCTGTCTAAGCATAGGCCCAGTTTTAGACACTATTTTTTCACGTTGTAAAAACAGTTTGAAAAGATAAACTACTTCAGATTATTTAGGCTCTATTGCCTGTTATTACAAAAAATAATCAGACACGCTACGTAACTTCAATTAGATCGAAAAATATCTCGCCAGCAAAAAAGTACTCAAGTTTTTTCTCGTCTCCAGAGATTACCCAAAGAAAATCATGTAATAGTAATTCGTCGGAATTTATTTGCAGGCCCGCATCGGGTTAGAGGAGGCAAAAACATCTGATTAATGACGCCCCGAGTCAACTGATGAACACGTTGCGTATTCAAACATGGAGCGAGGAGTCTGTGCTACTGGATGTGAAATGTTTTTTGTTTTTGTTTTTTTGTAGTGGGAGTAAACGACTGATCTGCTGGGTGACTAAAAAAATATGAAATTCAGCATCCGCGTACAGGAAACCGATTTTGGTGCAAGTTTTTTTCCTAGTCATCTTGTTTTTTTTAAGTGGTCATCTCTTCAAATTGCAAGGAGGCATTATTTTGATTTCAGATCCGACACCTGTTTTTTAACTTCAATCAGACAGGATTATGAAAATATAATTATCATAAAATGAAACTTGATATTTTCCATCAACTACGATTAAAAGTTACAAACAGTAGCACACATAGCTAATTTACACATTCACAACTCTGCAACTAAAAGCAATATTGTTACATATCTCTAGATTACATAAGACCATTTCAAAACAGCCATAAAGTGCTTCCCGGCCAAACAGCTCAGAAATGTACACCTTACTAATGTTACAAAGTTATAAGTGCCAGTCATCGCGGCCAATAGCCGGCACTTCCGAAGTTCATTATAAACTCTTGCAAGTACAAGTCATGCTTCAGGTACACGGGTATTGGTGGGAAGAGAAACAATAGTAGTATGTATAGTAAGGTTTTACGGCTGTAAAGGTCAATAGCAATTGTCAATGATGATGAGATAGAAGCGCAAAATGATTGTCCTACATAATACGATTGACTGATCTATAAGATTGATAGCAACGGGCAAAAATTCGATTGATGGCAATTGACGCACCATGTATTGATGTTAAATGACAGCAAATGCCAATCGTTCCACGACGTTTTTTTTTTTTTTCAAGTGATAATATCACATGAAAAGTAAGGCTACGCAGCGGCCCATTTTATACATACATAAACAGCTGATAATGTTCCCACTGCCGGGACACAGACCTCCTCTCTGTGAGAGGGAGTGGGCTGTAATCCACCACGCGGGGCCAGTGTGGGTTGGCGGATGTCACAGGTCTTCGAATTATCGGTTCTGGGTCATGCCGGTTTCCTCACGATGTTTTGCTTCATCGTTTTTGAGAGCAGTGGTGATGAAATAATTTACAATACAAAGATAAGTGCCTGCCTGGGTTGGAACCTACGACCCACAACTCGGAAATCGCGGCAGTTACCACTGGGCCACCGTAGCTCTCTATTATTTTATACATATTTCGAGGAAACATAAAAACAGATACCTACCTACAATTGATATAGAGATAGACACTTCTACTATAACAAACATTTAGCGACATCTAGATGGAACCAATTGACATTAACGTACCCCAGCCAATTACCTTTATAAATACCTTGAACTTTACGGCCATTGCCAACAGCCAACAACTATACGAAATCGTTTTAAGAAGAAATTTCCACCTTCATCGCTGATTTATGAGATGATCTTACTGGTCTATTAGATCTCATCATCATCTGCCTAGATTTTCGCAATCTTTTATTAGGTTCGGCTTCCTGTCTAACCTGATTCTGCTGAATACCATTAGTTTTTATGGAGCGTTGGTCTGGTCTTTAAGATATTCGTGAGAAGAAAAAATCGGTCTACTCTTTTCGTTCTTATAAAGAACATTCCAAAACTAACCCAAGCCTTTCTGAGCGACATTTTTGAAGAACAAGTTTGAAGTCAGAGGGAAGATTAAAATAATCGATTTACTAACTTTGTAGAACTTTCCGTCTTTGATCATTTTCAGTGCATCTTGATAAACTTATCTGAGTCAAAGTGGGCATGAACTTTGTGTCAGACAATTTGCTCACTGCTATTTAAAAGGTTATCAGGCCATTTTTTTCTTGTTAAAGAGTTTATTTGTAAAAGAATTAAGTGGAGTTTATTGAGATTTATCTCTATTGAATGTAGGACAAAAGCAATTTAGGTTTAGATTTTTTCGGTGATGATTATGATGTATTAAAGACAGCAGCATTCTTCATCCCAGTCATGAAATACGACTTATTTAAGACAAATTAAAATGTACTGTAAGTGCAGAAAAATTGGTTTGTCCGGTGCCTCGATTTATTATGAATAGGTAATATTGCTTGACGTAAAGAAATCTATATTATTCAGTTGCCAGGAGAGATATAAAAGCAAAACCCTATTTCATACACGCTCAACCAAAAAAACTACCCACGCACAGATCGCAATATTTTTCTTTACATCCACGTACCACCCCATGAGAGGCGAGTTGGCAAATCTCGCTGAATTCAACTCGCGAAATAAATTAGACAAGCGATTTGTATTTCTAGCGGATTAAATTGTCTTCATTTATTAAGCAGCCCCAGAGGCAGTGGGTGTCGTTAATTTGTTATATTATAATGTATTCTGTTTCAAGTTTTCTTTTCTATTTTAATGTTGAAATGTAATGGTAATTTATCATTGGTTTAAACTTGTGAAAACAGATGCTTTGTGTGAAAATGAGTCTGTGAGCACTGTGTACTTTTAAATTGATGATACGATATTGGATTCTTAATTATTTTCATAAGTTTGCATCTGCAAAGTAAAGCAATGTTTATTACCATTTTCGCCCCAGGAAGTCGTAATATTTAAAAATACAGTTAATACCGTTGAGGGAACTCTCAATTAGACAAAAAGTTTTATTTCGTACGTCTTTCTTCAAGGTTTCGAATAAATCCTACATAGATGAAGGAACGTTTCGTATCAAGGCCGATTACAAGAGGATCAATAATATTTCGAAGGAACTGAGGCTGGTTCACAACATATACATTGCTTAAACGAAAACTACCGCAAAATTCAACATCATTTTAACTGAAAGACGTCCACTGCTGGACATAGGCGTCCCTCAAGCATCACCACCATGGACACGTTATGTGCTTTCAGCGTCCAGCGGACTCCTGCGGCCGTCGCAAGGTCCACCGATTAATATCATTTCAACCATTAAACCGAGCTTTTGTTTTTTTCCGTTTTTTTTGTTTGTTTTCTTTTGTGGTGAAAAATAAAGTATAAATATAAATTAACATATAATTATTGTTTTTGTTTCATACCTACTGGATACATTTTCGTACACTTACGGAGAAATTAATATCATAATAGAATTAGAAGAATAAAGTTACATTTCCATAATCGGCATTATGAAAAATAAGTAGAATGGTGTTTTTTTTTTGTTTTTTTTTTTAAACTTCAACTCCAGAAATTTGACTGTCCTCTGTTTCATAGAAAAGTACAACACGCGGTCATAATCATGGTCATCATCATAATCAGCCTATAATGTTCTCACTACTGGGACACAAGCCTTCTTTTTGTGAGAAGAACCGGGTCGTAATCCAGCACGCGGACCCAGTGTGGGTGGGTCCTACTTGGTCAAAGTGTCTTTTATGGCAATTTTTTTTTTAATAACCGACGAAACATTGTTGCGCTGGGGTTTCAGAATCATGTACTGAATCCATGGTAACTGCTACCCTGCGTACACGAACAAATTCCATACATAACAACAATGATACATGCTAAGACGTTATTATGACCTTTGAAACTGACATTTTACGGCTACACGAATCACCCTATGCGTATATTGTAACGTTTGCATGATATTCATATTCAACAATGTTATTGGATAGATTCCACATGTTCTAAAAATAATATCTATAATAAGAGTTGGACCCTAAATAACACTGTTTTCCTGACATATTGTTGCGGTTAGTGAGATATAAATCACAAAACAATATTCATATTTTTGGAATACCAAAGTAACCTGAAAATAGACTAGGCACGCCACGGTTGCGGCGGTAAGTTCCCTCTTTGAGGAGCGGATTGAGAGGCGCCACGGCGTCCTCACCTTCCATCTGACGCAGGTCCTCACTAGACACGGTTGTTTCGGGAGGTTCCTGTTTAGCATAAGGCGGGAGGAAACGCCCTGTGTGTTTACACTGCGAAGATCGTCCTGAGGACACGATGGAGCATACGGTGGTGGTCTGCCCGGCTTGGGCGGAGCACCGCTGAGTCCTTGTGGAGGCGAACGGCGGCGGCGATCTCTCGCGTCCGGCCCTATTCCAGGCCATGGTTCGGAGCGAGAGTGTATGGGTAGCCGTCACCTCTTTCTGTGAAGTAGTAATTTACGCAAAGAGGGAGGCGGTGCACGTGAGGGAGAGGCAGTATGTGCACCCTCACGGCCCTGAGCGTCAGGAATCCCAGGTCTATTCCCAGCCATCGCAGGCGCGGGCTTGCGGAAGGCGAGTAATGGGTAGCTCCCTGTCCGGTAAGGACCAAGCCCGGGTCGACGGCGCGTTGTGTTCCACGGGCGCCTCAAAGAGATGTCAGCACCAACTGGTGGGGTACGCAAGGGCCGACGCCTGCCGGGGGTGCGGGTTGTTCGAAAGAGATACCGTGGCCCCTGGTACACAGGCAACTGAAGGAACACAGGTGGGTTTTAGTCCGTAAAAGTCTGACACGCCCTTCCGCTCCACCCAGAGCGGGAGAAGTTATTTGATGATTTCCCATCCCCCAAAAAAAAACCTTAAAATCTATATAAATAAAAAGAAAGGTCCTGACTGACTCATCAACGCCCAGCCCAAACCCCTGGACCTAGAAAGCTGAAATTTTGCACAGAGGTTCCCTTTATAATGTAGACAAGGAATAAGGAAGGATTTTTCGAAATTCAACCCCTAAGATAGTTAATTAGGGGATGAAAGTTTCACGCGGGTGAAGCCGCTGGCAAAAGCTAGTATATCATAAATTTCAAAAGAAATATCGTTTCTTCATACTTAAAAAAATGGTTAGCTTACAGAAATCGTTCGTCTGTAAATAGATCAGGACCATTATTAATGTTTGGGGCCTAGGATATCCTTGTGGGTGACAATATATCTGGAAAAGGTTCTGTACAAAAATGATCTCTGATATCATAGTGTACCTAGTATTGTTAGTTCATAACATTACAGTTAGGGTGTACATTTATAACGTCTATTGTGATAAAATATGCAATTATAACTTCGTCTACAACAAAAAGAAGAATAGTAAACGCTATCAAAATGTATTCGTGTTGACATGTTGGGAATGTTTCAGGGCTGAAAGCCTACTTTAATATCAAGAAAATAGCATATTTTTGGAACGAAGTTCTTAAGCGCGGCTTGTGGTAGGACTGGTAGAAATCGTCAAAGAACAAAAAGCGTTATGCCCTATCTATGCGACATATTCTCTCTGTATCGTTATAGCTTTCATGATTTTCGAGGGTGCTGAAGCCGATACCGAGGTCAAAATGTAAATCCAAGATGGCGGCTGCGAACACCTTCTGGTGTCGTTTTCATGATATTTAAGCGAGAAAATTCAAGATGGCGATCGCTTTTCGAGAGATGCTAAACTTAATTGAAATAAATAACCCTGTATTAAACTTGTATTTAATTCACACTGTCTCGCTCTCCCTTTCTCTGTCCGTTTCATATACGAGTGTGTGCGCGTAGTATTATGTAAGGTACTTTTTTAATGAGAGAAATGAGGAGACTAGTAGTCATCGACCTACCTATACGTAGTTAACATTTAGGTAATGTTTAAAAATCTATAGTTAATTATAACGAACGAAATTATAATAAGATATAAGTACACGTCAAAAGCAAAAAAGTGATACTACATAATTGGTTTAATTCCAAGCACATGAACTTTCGCCAACCCTATCCGGATAAGTACGTGAGCAGAATTTGGTATTTTTTTGTTCGATTTCGTAACAAAAACCTTCGCAATCCAAGAGGAATGTACTGAATAATATCCTTTTTGAATAAAACTATGCTTTTTAAGTTTTCCTTGATGTTATTTTCTTTGAATAGTGTTTTCTCCTTAATGTTATAGCGATTATGTTAAGTTCCTATCGTTATCTTATTTTGGGTAAAATCCAAAAAGTTTAAGGAACCGTTTTGCCTGTTCAAACTAATAAGGAAACCTGAGGTATTTTCTGTAACGAAAAAGTACTGGAAAGATAACTGATACGTTATGAATAAATAATAGTCGAAAAAAAAACGAAATTCATGTACAATGTATTAAAACCAATCCATAAATCCTGGATCAAAATAAATTCGTCATACGAAAAATACAGCGGGTCCCATCAAATGTTTTTCCCATTACAATCATAAAATAATCACTAAACGAATTTCTTCATTCCGAAGCATGCGAAACGTATCGGGAGAGGAAATAATCAACGAAAAACCCATTCGTCATTGGGAATAAAGATTTAATACAATGCCGCGAGCGTGAGTTGCGTGATCAACCTGTTTCGTACTCGTGCGGCTATGTATACTCACCTACAACCTACAATATAATAACCCCATTTGATTGATGAATACGAGTAAGTACGAAGTTTTACGAGGAACGACGAAGCTTAGTGTTGTTACTCGTGTATTGTACGTGAGAATTATGTGCGGCGGGTTTTACGAGTGACTTTGAATTGGTAATATTTATAGTACGGAAAATGTTTTGTGATGTTTGTGTGAGCAGGCTGTTATAATAACTGATGGTACGTCGTTGACAGCGGGTGTATATAAGTAAGGTCGAAGTATTAATGTCGTAATAGTTTGTGTTACCAGACTGGAACTAGGTAAATAAAAATGTTTTTATCATGTGGTTCAACAATTTTAGTCCGCACTAAAATATTATTAGTCCTTTGTTAGTGGATTTTTTAAGTGTCAGTAATTTTGTGCCGCGTTGTAATTATATTTTCAGTCGATGGATTACAATAACTAGGAACGACTTTAAAATCAATTTTAATTGTTTTGTGATTACGTACAAAACAATTAAAATACAAAGTGATGTCAGTCAGAAATCTTCACCTTTTTACCTACTATCAATTTTTTTTCAGACTAAGTAATAATTGCTACAAGGGTTGCTCGATCAGGTGAAGCTATGCTTGTGCATGCATGTGCTTGCGTGTGGATCTTTAGAATAGAATAGAATAGGATTTTATTCTGCAAATATGGGTAGTACACAATAGTTGTTAACATACATTAAAGGTCAGCCATATTTTACCATTCGGCATGCAAACATTTACATTATTTATGTAAGTTGTTCTTACATTTTTGAAACCACAGCAATAAAAAAAAAAAAAAAAAATCGTTACCTGCCGAAACAACCGTGTCCGGTGAGGACCTACGTCAGGCGGAAGGTGAGGACGCCATGCCGCCTCTCAAGCCACTCCTCAAAGAGGGGACTTACCGCCGCAATCAAAGTGGTTTGACATGATACTTGACATAGCTTGCTATTTTCTCGCCTATTCCTTGGGAATACATCAGCCAGGCGTTCAAAACGACTTGGGTTCTGCTTTACAAACAAAGCTATTTCGAAAATATAAATACAAGGAAGTGGTAAGATATTGTATTGTTTGAAATATGGCTTGCAACTGTCTGTACTTTGCAGTTTAAATAATGATCGGAGACATCTCTTTTGGGCCTTGAATGCTGTATCTTTATCAGTTGAATTCCCCCAGAAAATGATGCCGTAGCGTTTGTGAGATTCAACTATGCTGTAATAAGCCGTGTCTCGGAATTAGTCCCGGCTGACATTCGTGGATCTTTGACAGTTGTTACGGATAGTCAGAGGCCCGAAAGTCTGGCAACCACGGGGTATTAAATTACTCAAGATTTGTAAAATACTGGTATTCAGCTTCTTATAATGGAAGCAGACTCTAATATAGTTGGGAAAAGGCTAGGCAGATTGATTGATCCAGGCGACGACCAACGAGACCGCGGAAGTGGCAAGGTTTGGGGCCAACGAGATCTGATATGCACCAAATGCAGAAGAAGAGCTTAGGTTCCCAAAGAAGGCGCTGAAAGGTCACAGTAATGTCTGTACAAAAAAAGAGCGTGTTTTGACACCTTAATGTCAAATGGTGAGTAGTGGTGACCCAGTGGTCACGGCCGAGACTTACGAGTTTGTACGTCATAGGGAAAAACACAGACATGTGCTTTATTGCAAGCTGCTGATCTTGTACTTTCCTATCTATCAAACAGGCAGCAAAAAGTTAACGTTAATGGGGTGACATCCTCGGGGTCTCTAGTTAAGATGGGCGTGCCTCAAGGTTCAATTCTTGGCCCTTTTTTATTTCTAATTTATATTAATGACCTTCCTTACCTAATGGCTAACTTCTCGGATACAATTTTAATTCGCTGATGACACTTCTTATTTTTAGAATAAATAGAAAAGATGCGGATGTCTTACATGTCAACGATAACCTAGCTGTTTTTTCTATTTCGGTTTGTTGCTAATAATCTTTTACTCAATGCGAACAAAACTTAATGTCTTATGTTCTCATAACCAAATGTAACCCATGTAGGTCTAAATTTAAAACTTGATGGCAAGAAACTAGATGCAATTTCGGAAACTGTACTTTTGGGAATTACTTTAGATTCAAAATTGCAATGGGTTGCTCACATTAGAGCTCTTCCAAGTAGATTCAGCCCAGCTGCTTACGCAGTAAGAAAAATAAGGCAGTTGACTGATGTAGCTACAGCTAGGTTAGTTTACTTTGCTTATTATCACAGTATTATGTCCTATGGCATTCTGCTGTGGGATCGACAGCTGACGTAGATTCAATTTTCATTTTTCATAAGATGGCAATCCGCGCAATCTATAAAATGGGGCCTCGCGAGTCTCTTAGAAACAAATTCAACGAAATTGATATTCTAACTCTGCCTTCTCTTTGTATCCTAGAAAATACCTTGTTTGTTCGCAAAAACTTAGGCCTTTAAAAAAAAAGATGCGATTTCCATAATCTGAATACATGTAGTAAAAATGAAATTGTGGTTCCAAAATTTCGATTAAATAAAACTAGCAAGTCATTTCTATTAAACAGTATCCGCTTCATATCAAGTTGCCAAAGTCAGTTACAGAACTTAGCGATGGAAAGTTTAAAACGCACATCAAACGTGCCCTTATCAAAAAAGCATATTATAAGATAAAAGACTACGTTGAAGACAGGGAAGTTTGGCATTACTTCCTTCTGCACATGTGGCTTCCCTGGTACCTCATTAACAGCATAACTATGTGAAAGTCTATAACTGCTCCCAAATTACAATGTTCCTTTTTATTCTTTTTATTTTTGCAATGCTGACATATTCTCGTCATTTTCTGACAGTATACATACATTTTAACATCAACTATTTTTAGTGATTGTCATGGAAATCATGTCACTTTGTTCAAATAGGTTCATTGTATGTATGTTGATTATTTTACATATTGTGAATGAGAGAACGTTGTAGGCCTTACAGACTGTAGATTTGTAGACGATTTTCTATTCTGTATTCGTCTAAGTACCTGGTACTTATTGACAGACCTGCACTCTCCTCCCATACCTATTATCAATTTAATTTGAAAACATTGTTAGAGCCAATGATTTTTAAAAGAGTAACCGTAGAGTTTCTTGCTGGCTTTTCTCGATAGGAAGCGACAATTGGGAACCGTGCACCTAGCTTCTGACGTTTCATAAGTGCCCATGCAGGATTATATCAAATAAAAATATTTTGAATTGATTTGATTGAGTGTAAATTATTTCATCACCACTGCCCTCAAAACGGTGATGGAAAATATCGCGAGGAAACCAAAGTCTCCTAGAACCAAAATGTTTAAAACATGTGACATCCACTAACGCGCACTGTGTCCGCGTGCTGGATTGCAATCACTCGAAGAGAGGAGGCCTGTATCCCAGCAGTAGGAAAATTATAAGATCATGATAAAAAATAATAAATACTTGTGAAAATGATTTTCCTATTACGTCTGTTTTTTGTTTTGTTATAATTATGACAAAACCGCTCTTCTAGGAATGCGTCGCTTCCAGTTAAGTACCACGAGGCCATTACATAGAAAACTAATTATGTCTCATTAGCCAGGATTTAACAGATCATCATCATCATCAGCCTATAATGTTCCCACTGCTGGGACACAGGCCTCCTCTCTGTGCGAGGGATTGGGCCGTAATCCACCACGCGGGCCCAGTGCAGGTTGGTTTGACAGATAGGCTTGATATTAATATGAATGAGTACCCTCAGATCAAACAAAAGCATGCGCTTGTCAAGTCAATTATTGACGACAATCGGCATTTTGTTTTTTAATTAGCCAAATTAAATGGTAAAATCGACTAAAATAACGTAGATACGATTATAACCATACACATAAATTATTTTAAGAGATAATACTGGGAACAGAATCGTATGAAACACCTGTGTGTGATTAAATCAATTAAAACGGAAATAAATACTTAAGCATAATTTTCGGCAAAAGAGATAAGTGGTGGATGTTTTCGAAGTAAATTTAATTTACTCAATGAACTGTTTGTTTTTTTACTAAACGTCAATAATATTCGACGACCCTGGTTATTTGTCTAGTCCGTACATTACTAATATGGAGTAAAAAAATCAAAATAAAATTGTTTATGGAGTGCTTAATACGAACATAAAATGTAGGTCAATACATACACCAAAAACGAATAGAAGAATATACCCGTAATATGTATTTATTTTAAAAAAGCACAGTCGCATCACCTACATTAAACTTCTGTTATAAATAATCTGAATAACTAAAAGACTATTGTAAATGACAGTTACGGCGTACATAGCATTGATTAAAATGTCTTGCTGACTTGCATTATTTAAATACTGGTATTCAGCTACATCCGGTTAGACTGCATGCTGACCCCAACATACTTGAGCAAAGGCTACTCAGATGATGACCACTCATCATTAGCAGTTCTTTCTGTCAGGATACTTCATGAAAAACAAAAATTAATTGAACTAAATTCTTTCACGTTAACCTACACTAAAATGTGCAAAATAAGATGAAGAGGCACGTTTGCTGTCGCGTTTTTCAGCGCTCAGAGGTCAATGACACTAATTAAATATACATTTGGATTTCCTTTTGAATATTTCGTCAGCAAAAAATATTACAAATTAATGCTTGATTCCGACGGAGATTGAACACAGCGTTACAGGCTTTCAGAAAGCTTTTTTAATGTGGATAATATAAAATGTATCCTACTTTTGTATTAGGGATGTATAAAATGTACAAGTATAATGTTGCTGTATACGAGAGTTTATTTTATGTACATACTTGTACGTTTCACTTTTATTCTATTTTTTGAAATGTGATGATGATGAGAATTATACGGATGAAATGATGATGATAATGTAAAGTTTATTTTGTAATGCACACACAGCTACACATCAAAATTTCCAGTGTAAGCTGATCTTGCATTGTATAGGACTTCCGGACAGGGCGAGATCAACGTAAGCTGGTATAGAAAGAAGAAAGAAAGAAAGAAAAAAACGTTTATTTACGGTAAACATGACGCAAAAAGAAACAGGTGAGTACAAATATAAGAAAAAGTTGAAGGGAAATGCGTCACATCCACGCAAAACGGCTATCGCTCAGCATTTTGCTGCGACCCTATGCAAGACAGAGCCCCAGCGCTGGTTTTCAGCGACAGCCGGCTTTGACGTAAAGACGTCACCCGGTGCATCAAACAATAATTAGGACACTGTACTAGTACAGCGAACTTATAGAAAAAATAATATAATTAAATGAAAATGTGATAGAACTAAACAGGAATACAAAAATAATCAAAACAAAATCAAATCAAAATCAAAACAAAATGTAAAATAAAAAGGAAATAGACAAACATGCTACGAGAATATCATCCTCAATAAACATTTTACCCTTTATGAAGTGGCAACATTTCCAAGCGTCATCCATAGACGAAGTTGCGTGTGCGTCACAAAATTGATGTAAGAAATTACAAAATGGCCAAATTATGTAATGTATTTATGCAATAGTTGTGTTCCAGTGCCGTAGGTCAGTGTTTATGAGTAAATGTGATAAATGAGATGGACCCAATAAAAGACAAGACAGAACCTTGGAATCTGGAGGGTGACCCGACATGCCAAACACTATCTAAAGTGCTCCAAAAACAGGAATACGCCATTGACGCGTAAGAGATCGAGAGTTTGCGGGCCGAACTGCGGCCAAGGGGCGAAGCCCTAGTCTCACTTGCCACGCCACCTGACGTGGGCGTTGCGACTTCCAACAACAAAAACAGGAAGGTAAGTAACAAAAATGGAATGGAAGTCAAGAATCATGAATACAAAATAGAACAACCTATCTTAAATAAATAATACGATTATTGGAATTTAATTTGATATTAAATTGTTATTATAAATATTAAACAATAAACATGGACAAGTAATATGATCAAAATTTATTCAATAAAATAGGTTGTCAACATAGAATGAATGTGGACAGGGGAGACGCTGCCAGCAGCCCAGGCAGACAGGGGACCGAATGCCATGCCGCAGCGCTGCTGGAGATCCAAAGCCAACTACTGCAGGCCATGACCCATGAGGTAAGCAAAGAATAAGACATCATGAGAAATTAGGTTATTGTTCAGAGAGCTGTTTATGCAACAATAACTTCTTAAGTTGAAATTTAAAAGACTGCATTGTTTTTAGGCCTCGCATTGGTGGTGGAAGGTCATTCCAGCAGCGAGTGGCCGCAAACTTAAAGCTGCCTCTGAAAGCTGCAGTTTTATGTTGCTGCATGTTTAGCGGGCCAACTACAGAACGAAGACCATACTTATAATGAGCTTGACGCCAGGTGAGCTTTTCATATAAATAGTGCGGCTTATGGGTCGTTACAATGCCAAACATTAAACTCGCTAAATGAAGTTTCCGCCTGGCAGCCATTTTTAGTGTCTTGAGTTGGTTTATGTATGGTGTCACATGATGCCTGCGAGGGACATGAACACAGAAACGAACACAGGCATTCTGAATTCGCTGAACTAACCTATCTGTCCTACCAAGCAGGCAGGGCCCATAGACAGTGTCACAGTAATTGAGCTTAGATAGGATCAGACTGTCAACCAGTTGTTTTCTAAGCGGTACGCTAAGAAAATTACGTATACCATATAAAACTTTAAGCCTATAGAAGCAATTTCTTAGTACATTTTTTAAATGAGCCTCGAAACGCAGCTCAGGATCTAGAGTTAGACCCAGACTACAAGCCTGTTCTACTCTCTCAATTTTCTCCCCTTTAATAAGAATTTCTGGTTTGGCAGACAATATTGCAGAAACTTGCTTTTTTGTACCTAGCACCATGAACTTGGACTTCAGTGGGTTCAGAACCAGAGAGTTCTCTTCAGACCAGGTCACCACTCTATGCAGGTCCTCATTCACCCTTTGCACTGCCAATACTGTATCACCCCCCTTAAAGGATATGTACAACTGGATATCATCAGCATACATGTGATACTTGCAGTTTACAAAGGATCCGATAACATCAGCACTGTACAGGATGTACAGCAAAGGGCCCAAAATCGATCCCTGGGGTACTCCCCTAGACACCTGGAGTGGAGGGGAAGACATAGTCGATCCGTCGTCCCTGTGGACCTGCACGTACTGCGACCTACCAGTCAAATAGCTACTAAACCAATCCACAGCTGCAGGATCAAAGCCATAGTAGGTTAGCTTGGACAGCAGTAGATTTGTATTAATAGCGTCGAAAGCCCGTGAGAAATCCAGCAGGACCAGGATCGACCCCTCCCCCCTGTCACGTGCCTCCAGGATATTGCCCACTACATCCATCAGAGCCGTTGTAGTGCCTCTTCCTTTACGGAATCCTGATTGAAGTTCAGGGAGAATGTTGTTTGCTTCCAAGTATTCAATTACCTGAAGATACACCACACGCTCCAGAATCTTTGACAGGCAGGGCAGTATACTAATTGGCCTGAGATCTTTAAAATTGGCTGGATCACCAATTTTAGGGATAGGGCGAACAATTGCGCGACGCCAGAGACCAGGGAAAGTGCGCGATTCTATTGACCTGTTGATGATATCAGTGATGACTTCCAGGGTAGTAGGCAATGTGAGTGTTAACATTTCCAAACTGATACCGTCAACACCCTGAGCGTTTGATCGTAGACTCCTGACAATCTTCAGAATTGTCTCCTGGTTGGTTGTAGTGAGCGAGAACTCGGCTGAACTATGCCTGCGAGAACTGAAGCAGGATATTTGTGAGACGTTATCATTACAGTTTCCTGGAACATCCAAAAAAGCCGCATTGATAACATCTGGATTGTCAAAATGTCTTGGCAGTAGCCTTTCTTTATGGTCCGGTAGTACATCTGACTTCAAATTACGCCACAGTAGTTTGGGGTCCTTACTCTGATCATTGATGTTTTTTGTAAAATATGCTGTCTTTTCCCTCACTAATGCGGCGGCGGCTTCATGCTTAAGATCCAGGTAGTACTGCTTATGATGCGGTTCTTTAGTTTTACGACATCTGTCCCTAGCCTCATCCCGCAGCTTGAACATCAGACGGATGTTGTCAGTGATCCAAGGCGTAGGCCTCTTATAGAAGGTCTTTTTCTTGATAGGAGCGTGAAGATCAAAAAGCTGGAGCAAGAATGTGTTAAAAGTGTTCACCATAGTATCAACATCACACATATCTCCTATAGTAGACCATGGTATCATGTTCAAATCATTGTGGAAGTGATCCGGCATGATGTCTGAAAGAGAGCGAAACTCCACCACCCTAGGTTTAACCTTGGGCTTTTTAAAAACAGATTCGCATGTGATGAAGGAATGGTGACCGAGCTCACTGATATGGTTCACCTCCACACTACGCGTTGTAGCATCAGTGCACACTATGTCGATAAGCGAACTACTGTTACCCACAAAGTGTGTCGCTGATTGAACTAATTGAGTAAGGTTCAAGTAATTAAAAAAGTCCGTAAGCTGCCTTGATTTTGAGCTGTTTACATCCAACAGATTAACATTTAGATCACCCAACAGTACCAGATTATCATAAGGGGCCAAAGCACTAACACTTGCAGTTATGGCGTCAAGAAAAAGCTCCAAATCCTGCCAAGGGGGGCGGTACGCAGTTCCAATAAGAAGCTTTTTTTTGTTAATGGTCAGGCCCAGCCAAAGTTGCTCCACATCAGGGTGTTCAGGGTGAGCTCTCACACGCGCGTTGATGCCATTCTTTATATAAAAAGCAACTCCCCCGCCACGCCCACCTCGGGTAGTCACAGGTCGCGGTACGTGCCTAAATTTGTACCCAGGTACACTAGGAGCGCGATCCTCTTCCCCCTTTCGTAACCATGTCTCATTGATAGCCATGATGTCCACAGAGTGGTTACCCATGGCAATCAAGAACTCATCCTGATTTGTCCCTAGAGAGCCCGCATTAAGTAGACCAAACTTAATATATTTTGCTAATAGTTTTAGGTATTAGGTATGGTAGTGTGGTGATTTGGTACAAATGAAAGTATGAAGATGTTGTGTGGTGGTTCAGTCTGGCACTATAGTAAGAGCATGTAGTTATGATTGAGAAAAATACTTGTACATAATTTGGATGAAATAGATTAGGTGAAAATATGGTGATTAGTACAAATAGTAAAAGTAAATAATATTCTATAAGAGTAAAAAAGTGTAACGTGGGTATGCAAACTCCATACACCGATCCATGGCTGAGCACATCATGAAAACTGTTGCGACGTACATTTCCCCAAGCATAAACAACAAAACTATATAAATATAAGTAGACACAAAAATAACTAAGCCATGTCATTTCCAGTTCCGAAGACACGGGATAAGTCCTCTTCAGTGCGGATCCTCTGTGCCTTGTCTCCTGGCATCTTCCTGGCGAGGATGCGGCCCTGCTTGGTCCACACAAACTTCCAGTCGAGGAGACTGGCTGCATCCCGTGCCCTACGAAATAACTGACGGTTTGCTTTCGTCAGCCGCTCGTTGAGGAAGAACCGCTGCGCTGGGGCGGGCATGTCGAGGTCGGCAGTGGTTGCTCCACGTCGGACTCGCGCGCTCGCCAAAAGCTGATCGCGCAGTTCCCGACGAGCAAGGCGCACGACGATCGGCCGCGAACGAGATTCAGTCGGCCCCGCTGAGCTTGTCGCGTTGAGCTGCCTTCCACCAACACGTTCTGCACTAACGATATCGCGATCGTCAAGGCTGACCCCTAGCTTGTGGCCAATGACCTTAATTATATGAGCTGGGTTTTCCGCCTTTCCCTCCGGCAAATTTGACACCTCTATGTCGTTAGCAAGAAGGTCCTGGTCCCTGTCATTGAGCTCTCGCCTCAAATCCTCCACAATCTTGTCCACGTTGGCTGAGTTCGTGGTCCCCAAAGCAGCACGTTGCTCCAGCGTGTCCACCCTGGCCTCCAGGCTGTCGATGCGCGTGCTGCAGATATTTAAGGTGGTTTTGAGCTCCGCCATTTCGACCTCCATCTCCTTTCTAAACACCTGAATCTCTGCACGCACCATCCTCAGCTCCTCAATGATCACCTGCAAGTCGGTTCCAGCTGCAGGCGATAATTCCCGAGTGGTGACGTCGGCAATTGAGATTTCAGGCGGCGGGGGAGTCAGGGCTGCATTAACGGGGCTGACAGTCTGCGTAGGTTCAAAACTTGATCTATCCTCGTGACTATTAGGCGTACTAGAGCCCGTGACACTTGCACTCCCTGTGTTATGAGAGGGGGGGCTTTGTGTGGCACCTCTAACAGGAGTTTCGGTCCTATTGTCTCGAGCAATATTCTTCTTGCATTCCGGACACCGCCAGTTAGATGTTATGTTGGCCTTTGTAGGGACACCCACACAAACTCTGTGATAGTACTCCTGGCACTTACCACACCTAGCGCCCTCTAACGTGGATATAAAACGACCGCAACCTCCACACTTGATGCCCGGCATGATAATCGATGTCTAGTGAACTTGCTCAGCTGGTGGTGTCGAGGATGTTCGCTAGATGGCGGCAGTAACGATTCCCTACACGGGTCGATAGGTCGTTCGCAGCCAACAAGACAGATGGCTCTGTTATCAAGGCGACGTTACCGATTGTTGTGTTGTTATTAGCGGGTAACTATAATTTAATTTCGGCACTTTGGTTTTCCTTTTTCTGATTTTACGGCCCTTAAACGCACTATTTATTGCTCACTATAATGTATGTTATGCTGATTGCCACTATGATCACTATTAAACAGATTGTAATGCACTTTGACTTTTATTTATATTTAATTTAGAGAAAAAATTGACAGCGAGCCACACCGATGGAGACGTCAAAACGTCACTGAGCTTGGTGTGTAGCCGTGTGTACATTGGGACACTCGGAAAGTTTTGCGAAACTAAAAAAAAAAATTATAGCTAAATATTCACTAGCCTCTATACAAAATTTCATGCGTGTGAACCAATACTTTTTGAGTGACCTGAGGGGCAATTCTCGTAATTTTAAGAACGTTCACAGTCTGATCTCAGTCTCAATCTGTCAAAAAAACCGCGAGTTTCCATACAGTTTTTGACGTTTGATTGTCACTGAGATGAGACTGCGACTAGATTGTGAACGTTATTAATTACGAGAATTGGCCTTCTGGTATAAAATTATACAATATTATAAATGTATTCAAAATGAAAACCTTTCCATTTAGGACATAATTTTATGTCCTAAATGGAAAGGTTTTTATTTTGAATACATTGAGCTGAGTGAATGTATAAACTACAATCTTACAACGTAATATATTTTTATTATATTGTTGCATGTCCCGTATGTGTTGCCGGGCGTAAAAGAATAACACCATTCCATTTCTTCCAGTGGGTGTCGTAGAAGGCGACTAAGGGACTTACTAGAGAATGGGCAGCAGCGTTCCCTATGCATATTACCACCATACTGCGATCGCCAACCCGCCTGCCAAGCGTGGCGATTATGGCAAAACCCCCCTTTTTGGGGGAGGCTTATGTTCAGCAGTGGACGTCTTTTGGCTGAAATGATGATGATGATGATGCATGGTGCTGCTCATGAATAGCAATCACCTGATGAATAGCAATGGATGAGATCTATGGTGGACCGAGCATGCCCAGAAGATGCCTGTTCACTCTTGCTTTGAAGGCTGACGGGTTATTTGTGAAAGGAAAACGCTGGCAGACCGTTCCAAACTTTAAAGGAGGAGCAAACAGCGTGAAGGAGAAGCGCTGAGTATAATAAAGATATACATATGCCGAATTAGTTTGGGTACCAATAGTATTCAGTTTCAATTAATTAGCATGTGAGAGGGATTTATGAAAGCGTTGTTATTTATGTTTTAACCTCAACTAAATTTGTGGCGGTAAGTCCCCTCTTTGAGGAGTGGCTTGAGAGGCGGCATAGCGTCCTCACCTTCCGCCTGACGCAGGTCCTCACCGGACATGGTTGTTTCGGGAGGTTCCTGTTTCGGATAAGGCGGGTGGAAACGCCCAGGTGTTTCCACTGCGAAGATTGCCCTGAGGACACGGTGGAGCACATGGTGGTGGTCTGCCCGGCTTGGGCGGAGCACCGCCGTGTCCTCGTGGAGGCGATCGGCGGCGGCGATCTCTCGCGTCCGGCCCTGTTCCAGGCCATGGTACGGAGCGAGAGTGCATGGGTAGCCGTCACCTCCTTCAGCGAAGCAGTAATGCTCGCTAAGAGGGAGGCAGCACACGTGAGGGAGAGGCTGAATATGCGCCCTCACGGCCCTAACCGCCGCAGGAGACGCCCTGGGCGTCGGGAATCCCAGGCTGATTTCAGGCCACCGTAGGCATGAGCTTGCGGACGGCGAGTAATGGGTAGCTCGCTGTCCGGTAAGGACCAAGCCCAAGTCGACGGCGCGTTGTGTTCCACGCGCTCCTCAAATAGATGTCAGCACAAACCGATGGGGCCCGCAAGGGCCGATGCCTGCCAGGGGTGCGGGTTTGTTCGAAAGAGACACCGCAGCCCCTGGCATACAGGCTACTGAGGGAACACGGGTGGGTTTTAGTCAGTAAACTTCTGACACGCCCTCCTGCTCCACCCAGAGCGGGAGAAGTTATTTGATGATTTCCCAACCAACAAAAAAAAACGACGGGTTGCACTCTGGGAGTGCCGACAGAAGTGAAAACTTGAATATTAACGTTGTGCATTTTTGATATTTTGGAATGGTTAGGGAATAATTTTGCACGAATTGCTTTAATTATCAGTATAAAAGAACTATCATTTATGTGGTAGAATACGATATTTATTTATTGCGCTATCGTACACAAACATGACAATTTATATTACATAAAAAGTTTATCTCTCAGAAAAATCAAGCCATCAGTTGTCACCATCCATGGATGCGCGTGGCACGCTGTAACATAAACACACACGAACATTCGCGTAAGCGCCCTGCGATGCTAACGAAACAGCAGGCGCAGGCATACATTTTCGCCGCGCCGTAGAAAGAGAGGGGGATACTTCCTCTCCTACGCCGCGCTGGCTGTCTACTCTCCATCCGTCTTACGAATTTTCGATCAGGTCACGTGTCCTGACGCGAGTTTTTTTTTTTTACCCATTACAAAAAAAGTGTACAACGCCGCTAAAGAAGTTTTCACTTCAAAAAACCTCAGCTATATTATTATATTATCTTCTTTTTAATCGTTTTATTAATTCATCAAAGTGATCTTCTTGCCGTCATCCCATGTTACTTGGGCTCGGCGCAACATGGTTTTTTCGGTGGGGATGCGCGCGAGTATTCAGTGAAATACAAATTATCTTACGGTTTTTTTGCAATCTTTAGGTCAGTGTCAGGTTTTATGTTGAATAAAATATGTTTCGCGACCGTAACAAATATGGTATGATAGAATTATGAAATCATTAAAATCATCAATACAACCGAAGTTCATCGAATTTCATTGAATGAGTTTTTAATGCAATAGAATTTAGCGGAGTACTTGGAGCTTGTCCCTTAACCGTTTTAAATAAAATAACTAGTTAAACAATAACCAACAAAAAATTCCCATACATTTCAAAACAGAGGCCTCTAACACCCAAAAGTCCTTCCATATATTTACGTCATTGTGGCTTCAAAGACCACAGATTAGTATTCCAGCCCCATCACTCACACGGCCGGAATAAAATATAGTAGAGCACCTAATACTTTTCCTCCTTAATACAATGTCAGCCTGTCACTGTTATGAGGGACACAGTCTACGTGATTTTGCGACGTCTGGTAATAAGCTGATAAAGCCTCCGATGTGAAATATTTGGGAAGCGTAAGGAGACTTAATTTTTTCTTTGTTCTGGATTTTTTTGGGTCGTTACGGAGAAATGGTTTGTGGGTGAAGGTATTGCGCAACGTGCACGCAGAGTTTATGTTGGTATTATTAATATGAAATATTTAATGTATCCTCTAAAAACTTGTTGACCTTCTAATGACGTACTCTTCTAACTTTCTGGATTCATCTTACAGTTGGTAACAATGACCGGTATCACGAGTAAACGGGTAAAATTAGGTTAGAGCTGTGACCGCACGAGCCGAGTTGGTCGCAGTTTCTTGGCTATTTAATATTTTTTGGACCCCAAAATAGTAAATGCTTATTTGATATTCACATATAAAGTTTGCATTCATTATATTATAGTGTTCTTTATATTTTGAAAAGCAAAATAATACAGGGCTTTAATAATCAGCAATAAGCCATCCACTCTGATACCTCAGGATTTTTGTATTTTCGTATTGCGACACAAATTGAACGTCGTGATGTGTCTCACTAAAGTTATAGCAGCTTGGGAGGGCCTAGACAAGTGACAATCGATCAGCGATAACGACGATGGAAAAGGCAAAAATGTATTGGATCGATGTAAGCTACCAAAAAGCTTATGTCGAAAGTAATTGTAGAAATACGAAACACTTTGAAAGCGGCTACCACTTGTGTAGGTCCACTGACCAGGTTGGATAAATCTGGCTTAACATCGGCTACGTCCACGTTGTATGAAGTCGGATTGACTAAGTCCAAGTGAAGATACATAGATTTCTTTTCATCATCATTTTTCAGCCGAAAGACGTCCACTGCTGGACATAAGCCTCACCCAAAAGGGGGGTTTGATAGAATCGCCACGATTGGCAGGCGGGTTGGCGATCGCAGTATGGTGGTAAAATGCATAAAGAACGCTGCTGCTCATTCTGTAATAAGTCCCTTAGTCGGCTTCTACGACACCCACGGGAAAAGATGAGATACTGCTACTCTTTTACGTCCGGCACCACCGGTACGCGGTGTTTATTTTCGATTACCTAAAAAAAAAAATACGAATCGGCAGTTTCCTCCGAATCTGCACCGTTTTGTACGCTTAAAATGGCGCATTGAGAGTATTTTAAGTCACGATTTCAACCTCTTCTGATTTGATTAGGACCTACAGTTTAACCAACCAGCAATTAACTTTTCACGAAATAAAAACGAAATAATTTAAAAGTACTATTGAGGACGATATCGTTTAAAAGCTATTAATATATTAAATTGAAAAATATACTACGAAAGTAGTTTTATTATTTTAGTACCCATTATTAAATGGTACTTACAAAATAATGAAACATGATGGAGTTTTAATAGTATGGCTAGAACATAACTTTATTAGGGCATTCAACTTGTAGGTAGGTAACCTTTCTTCGAATGATTATATTTATAAAAAACTTTAAAAAATATGATTTGATTTGATTTACTTACCTACATAATTTACATTAATAAAATGGATATATCTATTTAAATAAAAAGAAAAGTCCTGACTGACTGACTCATCAACGCCAAGCTCAAACCCTTGGACCTAGAAAGCTGAAATTTTGCACAGAGGTTCTCTTTATAATGTAAACAATGAATAAGAAAGGATTTTTCGAAATTCAACCCCTAAGGGAGTTAAATAGGGGATGAAAGTTCCACGCGGGCGGAGCCGTTGACAAAAGCTAGTTCAAAATAAAAGCCATTAGAGAAACCTACAGATGATTTTCAGATAACTATTCAATGATACCCTACTTAAGTTCGTAGATTTTAATTTTTGTTATTTTTCAGAATAATATATGGCATCTGGTTGTACTTTAATTAATTTCGATTACTGTCATGTCTTGTGTGCAAGTGATACTCAAAAGATTAAGACAAATCGATTGACGTTAGAATCATCGAAATCGGCCCACACGTTTGATCTCTAGAGTGCCAAAAAAGAACAAACATACACACAAACAGAAGCTGATAATACACAACCTTTCTTTGCCTCGCGCAGTTGAACAAAAGCGCAAGCTCATTTTTATTTTAAAAATTATTTTCAATGTAAAAAAGACAATATTTATAAGTAATGTAACACATTGGGAACGTTGCAAATAATTTACAAGTCAGCTGTCAGTTCTCACTAGGTATATGTATCCACAATCCTCACAACAAAAACAAACAATAATCCATCTGGCTTACAAAAATTCACCAGAAAACGTCGTCACCTCGTATCACGAGTTTATACCCGCACATACACATACACACCTAATAGTGTGTTGTTTGAAGATTAACCCAACATCGGCAAAGTCGGATCATCAATCAAGCCTTACCCTCAACAAAGAGAAACGGGCAGCCTGTGATTAGCGCTTCTAAATTATCTACCATCGCCGTGTGTGGAGCACTGCTGGAGAGAATGCTTTCAAACAAATTGTTCAAAGAAACTTGTGGTTTTTGTTGGCAACTGCACTCATGGAGTGTCACGGTAATGATTATTGTCAGTGAAATTGATTAGTTTTGTAGTAGTTTTAACTTATGGTTTTTGAAAAGTTTTTATCTTCTATACCATACAAATAAATACAATACATACAATACAAATCATTAAAATGGGAGTATCTGTTTGTAAAGTCAGAATAACAGCTTTTTACTAGACGCATATGAAACTATATTACGTCACTTATAACAAAGAATTATTTCTCAAAATGTTGTGTGTCTGTCTGTCAGATTGTTTCGGCTAATCTCCAAATCTGCTAGACCAGATTTGACGGCGCTTTCACTGGCAGATAGCTGTTATAAAGAGTGAAATAGGCACATGTATTTTTGCGCCGGTAGCACGTCCCCATGGAATAATTTCCGCCATCCATATGGGCGAAGCCGCGGGCAGCAGCTAGTCTACCAATAAAGATGGTACACATTTATAAAAATAATTATGGAAGGACCGCAATCCTGGCTTGAAATTAATACAAGCCTGTTTCATATCGTACAGGGGTTTTGATGATTCTGCAAGATAGTTAACCTCAATCAATATGGATACAATGATTTCATAAAGTGAAAGGAAACTCAAGAAAGACCGTATAAAATACATTCAAAAACACCCAACAAATAACAGGGAAAACATTAAATTACTCACCGCTAAATAAATCATCTTCTCGCACTCATTTTCCTATTCAACCATTTAATAATAATATTCTTTTACAACCACTGCGCTCGATTGTACCGCCCTACTTTTGCGAACCGCCTGAGCATATTAAATTATCGTAATGATGAATTTACAAAAGGGGAATACCTCAGCGGTATTACGAGAATTGAACCGCCACTGGCTAGGCTATATTTTATAACATTATTAAACTGACATTCATAGATCTTATCTCTTGGTATGTACGTTGTAAATTATGACCGAGAGAGATATGCAAAAACCGAGCGGAATGGAATACTAACAAAAGATATTTTGTGGTAGATTCTTTGTTGAAGTATTTTTGAATGTTGGGTAATGGGGACAGAGCAATTGAATTAGCATTGTTTCCTTTTAAAAATAACCAAAACAATTGAATACATTAACAAGCAATTCCCGTAATCAAAACGTTCAAAATCTATCCCAGTGACGATTAACATCAAAATCTCATACATTTTTCGACAGATTTATGAATGAGCTATTACTGTATTTTTTTTTAATGCAGAAATCGAACCTTTTATTGAATAACAGCTTAATAAGTTGCAATCTCTACTTCACAAACATTTGGATGTGCTAACCCAAATGCCTACGAGTAACATGTAGAGAGTATCATCAATCTGGCTTTACCTTAGACGTATTTGCATCATTTCGTGCAGTATGTTCATCTGAACTGATCTTTGTATAGGTACTACTTATCCTACGTTAGGAAACTACCTAACTACGTACTTTTCACTTAGACACTGGTCTATGGCCTTTTGGTTAGATTGTGGTTTACAGAGCACGCAGTGGTTGAGGACGTAACTAGAGGGCTGGGTTGTTCTTTGGCCAAAGAATTGGTATTGCCATTCAACGTGGCAATGCTGCACGTTTCCGGATGACAGAGATTCGGTCGAGTACTCTCGACGCCTAAGTGTCCATTCATTTATTGTGTTATTTGTATTGATATTTAATTAGTAATTGAATTTAGCACTCAGTGTAAAACATTGTAAAAGTTATGATAATAAACAAAGAGAAAATGATAAATGTTCATTCAAAAATTTACATTGCAGACGACAAAACAGCCTATCACAAAATTCTCATGACTGCACAGAGTGTCAAAAATTACGCTTCCAAGTCCCGATGATCACAGCATCTGATTCCGTGTACAAATCAGATTGAACACAAGCCCAGTGACGCGTGAAGTTTAACATTTATTCAGAAACAATCAGGCGTGCAAAGCGAACAACCTTTCCACTGAATAGCAACGCTAATCTTTTGTACTACGAACTAATTTTCTGGTCACGCAAACCATCGATCACGTATTTAAATTCATTTCTTTGCAGACGTTTTACACACTGAAGAAATAGTAGGTACATTGTACCAGTCAGTTTGATTTGATAAGGTTGGTGTTTCCCGGTAAACAATTCTAAGTTAATTGTAAGCCTGAATGAATCACGCAGGCTAATGTAACTGTAGTTTCGAGTTAACTTTTAGTTTTAACGATCAAATCACGACTTTTCAAATCTGAACTATCTTTAATTTTGAGAAAAACAATAATCATAACGTTGGTAATCTTTGAACAAATTGCTGTTTATCTCAACCATGTAAGGTACATTTTGGCATATCATATGATACAGAAAAAAATAGAATACCCACAAATGTGTATTAATTAATTCTGTGATTTATATAATTCTGGATAATAGAACGACGAGAAACACAATAATTTAGCTGTGACATCTAGGACATTTAATAGGGATTTAACGTTACAGACGACAAAACTGCCTATCACAATCGGGGTCTGGAATCATGTGCTGAATTCATGGTTATATATAGTTTGCGCATCAATATATAGGGCTCCAGGGAAATCTAGCTTGTGTATTATGGGGCGAAAGAATACGACGGCACCTTGTGTGAAATGAAAACATTGTCACAGCAAATACATCAACCAAATGTCACAAACCGCTAGGTTCGCAAAAAGGCAATATACTGCCGCAACAGTAAATATACCCATTCCCATACCCATAGTATATCCTATAACCATATTACGCAGTGTTTCGGCCCCGAACAAAGGCATTCGATCCATTACCGGGACAATAAAAGCCTATTAGTGATAGGCAGAAACATCGTTAACATAAAAGATTAATGTTTTTTAAATTAATGCTTGCAATCTGAACGTGGTTTAATTCCTAGACAATTAAGAGAATTGGCAACACAGTCTGAAGCAGAAAAAAGAAATGACTCAAGTCTGTTTAAAGTTTCAGCAAGGAATTTTGTACCTAGTGAAGTTTCTAAAATATAATGGAACTCTCATAAGTTAAGTTATGAAAACTCCACTTCAATGTCGGGGAAGATAAGTAAGTGTTTTAATCAATAACGGTTTGTAACAGATATTGAAGGAGTCAGGTATAAGTGGCTTAATTTTATCGTTGAGTAGAGTAACTGTCTCTACTTAAAGACTGAATTTACTGAAATAACTTATTATTATATAAAAATAGTCTGACTCAAACTCAAAGAAAGCATTTATTTCAATTAGAACAACAACAGGTACTTTTGAACTGTCAAGCTAGTTACCTATTTCAAAGCGTAGTGGGCTCCTATGAAGAAGAACGTGCCAAAAACTCCATGGACACTAAAATCAAAACAATTAATGTACAAACGATTCAATATCCACATCGAATCCTAACTAATATTAAAAATGCAAAAGTAAATTTGTTCCTTTGTAACGCTATCACGCTAAAACGGCTGAACGGATTTGGCACACAGATAGACCATGACCTGGATAAGGACATTGGCTACTTTTTATCTTGGATCGCATACAAAGTTGCGGACAATAGCTAATTGCCTGCGACTATAATATAAATTTAAATAAATAGGAAACAGAACTGCAAGTAAATTATTTCTATAAACTAAAAACGGTGACCTCCTTTAACATTTAAGTCTAATTCACAACAATCAACAACCTGCCATTCAAAGTTCTCAAAACAACAAGAGCATCAGTCAAAATGTTTCTAAGCATACAAAATTCGCAAACAGAGTAGGCGCAGTTCACACCGCGAGCTAAGCGTTCTAGCTTAACTTACGAAGCTGTGGCGTCTTTTCATGTTTTGCTTCACATCATGCAATAAAGAGCTAAGCAAAGTGAGCTAATTGAACTGCAAGAGCTAGAGAGAGGCTATTCTAGCTAAGTAAATCCCCGTCCATCTGCGTCCCTACACACCCGCGTGTATATAGCTCCAAGACTACATATTTCGTTTTAAGTGTGTTGCAAGATAACTTAGCTTGCATAACAATAGTAGTTTACATAGCTTTTTGCTACGTTATTTTAGTTGAGCTGGGTCAACTTACATAGCTTGTGGTGTGACCTGCGCTTCGAACATACCTACTAAAAATTCAGAGGCGGAACCTATGGCTTTGCATTTTAAGGGTCGGTTGGAAACCGCAACCATGGGTAAGGGGATATAACAAAATCCCATGACTTCCCTAACCCACGCCCCGTGAAATTACACCAACACCTAAATATTGGACATATTATGTGGTGTACCGAGATGGATATACCCACTTATTTATAGATCTATCTTTGTATAGGGATGAAGTTGAAGAAGAATGAGGATCAATAAGGCTGGCACGGAGATCTCAATCTTTTTTGATTTTTAGAAGGTTTTTAATGGATTATTTCTAGAAGTTCTGGCCTGTTGTAAGTTTTATACCGGCGATTGCCAAGTACGTGTACATTGTGTTACGCTATAACTGGGTTGCGGCGGTCAGATGGTAAAATACTGGTATTAGCTGCATCTGGTTAGACTGGAGGTCAACCACCACATATAAAAGACAAGGCAGATGACTTGCGTTTGCCGTGATGATGGTTGCAAAGACAAGACTGCTTTAGACTATGGCTGTCTTAAATTTAAACTGAAATTGCAAATAGGTAGATATATATCTATACAAGATGGCAGGGATTTCGACGCACAAACTATAATCATGAATTCGAGATCAACGCAGGGGTACATAATAGTTACCGTGGCCCTGGCACAGGCAACTGAAGTGACACAGGTGGGTTTTAGTCAATAAAAGTCTGACACGCCCTCCTGCTCCACCCAAAGCGGGAGAAGTTATTTGATGATTTCCTATCCAAACAATGGGGGTTCAGAATCATATACTGAACCCATGATAACAGGTTGCTTGTCGATGTCTCTGTCACCCTACTTGCGGGAACTGCCTACTTATCTACGCAGGTAGTAAAAAATATGATTGTGTAAGGATCGTAGCAGGTGGCGTTGTGTAGTTTCTATCTACCCATGGGGGTAGAAACTCACACATTTACGTCATGGGACGAAAATGTGTGAGTTTAATATATGTTGACCAATATGCTTTAAAAAACAGTCATTGCCACAATATCTGATACTGAAATTGCTACACAAATTAATCTAAACATGTCAAAAGGATTCTCCTAGAAACATTTCTGAAGTGCTAGCTAATAAGCAATCGATACGCCGTATGATTTTTAATCAAAGGTTATGGAGAAAAAATGTTTTCCACATTTTATATCGTACACATATTTGTTACGTATTTCCCAGAGAGACCGAAAGCAATCTCGTATCACGACAAATGACGAACATAGACTTACCCTTAACAAACATTTACGATTTACCCTTAACAAAATGGCGACTTAATAAACTTCGTACACACGAGTTTTAACCGTTTACAAATAGGAGGAGGTTGAATGTTTTTGTTTTGTATGTATGTGCACTTGCAGCGATATCTTCGCCGCTTCTAAACTGCTTTCAGTATTTTGTCTTGAAAAGATTTATTTTTACGAAATTGTGATAAATGAATTTGGTGAAATTTTAAAGAGTGGTGTTGGAGTTAAAATTTAAAATAGCTACTTAATTCACTTGGTGTGTGTTTGTTGATGATGTTAAATAACTGTCTGTTACTGTTGTTTACTTAGCAACTTGTTATAGGAGTTTGTTCCACAAGTACCACAACCAAAATGTGTAAAATATCTTTAATTTCAAAAGTCGGTGGTATTGTGCTCTATTGTGATAGAAATTCTAGCTTGAACTTAATTTAGCCTAACTGTCCTTCTTAATAGCCTATGACGGCAAATAAAGACGTTTTCCAAGACAATAATGCTTAAAACTAGATAGGGCTGCCAGAATCTTTTTTATTTCCGAATAGGAGCCTGTCTTATCACTATCCAATCTTTCGTAAAAGGCCAATAAAAGAAATGCTAGGAAAATTCACATGGGAATTGATTATAGTTTAGACATTTTATGCTTGTTTAAAATTTCAGTGTGTTTCGAGTCGACTGAGACTTTAAAATATAGATAAATTTATTTCATAAGAATAATATTATTATTCTTATGAAATAAATTTATCTATATTTTAAATGACTTTTTAAGTAGCAACAAGTCCCACAAAGTCCTTTAAAGTTGCCGTATAAAATCTCTTGCAAATATTAATGTCTCAGACTCAGCATAATCAACTTTTACTAGTTCCTATAATAATATGGTTATTGGCAGACCAGTCTTACCTAGGGGTGTCGTATTACCCAGTAACTTGGTTGTGGAGGTCAGATAGTCAGTCACTCCATGTAACATACCGGTATTCACACAATTAAAGGCTAGTCAGATTGATATGGTTGTCCGCAAAAAAATCATCAATCCGACACTGACTTATTTTTGAACCCAAATTAATAATAGTGTATGTAAGCAAGCAATGTGTGAGTAGAGCAAGTTATAGCTATATATTTAAGCCTAGCTTCTGACGTTTCATAAATGTCCATGCAGGTTTATATAAAATACAATATTTTTATTTGATTTGATGGAGTATATTACTTCAAATTCGGGAGACAACCCTAATTGCGTGAATATGTCTGTAGGTACCCCATAACTCAGTGGCCTCGCATTTTATCGCCTCACACGAGTTCATTCCTTTTAAAGGTTCGCCTTGTAAATGGAAATCCTTATATTTACGATATATTCTGAAATGCTAGTGTAAACAGGCTTTATGTTAGGGACAGATGAAAAGCTATATTTTTTCTTGAATAAATATTTTGTAAACATTCATTTGATCGCTTTTGGTACACTGTTGATGTGAGATAGGACGTTAGTTCATAAACTCTGGTCAGAGTGTTTTGTCTTGTATGACTGCATGTATACCTACAGCTCTCAATCGATTGCATTCCCTAGTAGGCCCCCGTAGAAACAATTTGTCGAAGTGGGGGATGACTGACACCCAGTGCGTTGCGGTGCTTTTGATCATAACAAGCTCCACTTGCTGGAGTGTCCTTAGGGCACGTTCACCTTGGACCTAAAGAATGCCAATGATGCCGCCATTAACGTGGCCACTTACTGGGATAAAACAATTGAAAAACTTTGGAACCACACTCCACACAATCACGTCAAAATTAACTGTGTGAAAGAAGGAGAAAAGGCAACTAAGCAAAAAAAGGTACAAGGAATGAGCTAGGAGCACTAAAAATATTTCAGTTCTTCGTTAAAAATAAAAATAAATACTAAGAATGTAGATTATTTTGTAAGATAAGCAAGAATCGAAGTAAAGTAAACGAATAGCCAAAACTATCACGCTTGATTAGAGGATAAGTAATCACAATATCACGTAATTAATTTCGGGAGGAAATTCCCTACGAGAAGCAAAAAGGTCACCTCTATTGGAAATCACATAGCAGTAACAAAATATTCGCATAAATCGCAAACAAAAGTAACAATAACTCCGAAACGAAGTTTACTACCGTTGTTATTACAAGGTATTGGTAAAAGAGTAGATACAATAACAGAGTCCAAAGTTCATACTTTCATAGAAACGCGATGCTAAATATTCTAAAAGATACTGTGCTACTGGGTAGTTTCTTGGGTCACTGGTGAATGATGAGCGTTTTGTGGGACTGGCGAGCGTTTTAACGTTCAAGAAGAAGTGCTGATTTTCAGCCTAATTTGAATAAATGATTTTTTTAACTAATATATGAGGATCATCAAATGACTTCTCCCGCTCTGGGTAGAGAGCAGGAGGGCGTGTCAGAATTTTACTGACTAAAACCCACCCGTGTTCCCTCAGCTGCAGGGGCGACGTCTTTCGAAAAACCCGCACCCCTGGCAGGCATATTCAGATTCATTTTAGAGGTTAAATGCGTTAAATATGAGTATGCTAAGTCTAGTTCACAATATTTTTTATACTATAGGCCAAGACAGTCTAAGAAATTACAAAAGTTCATTTTATTAAATTGAAATGACATGGTAATTATAAATTACCTTTTCAATGTAATCTCTAATTGTCAAGTCCGTGTTAGCTAATAACCTCGCTGAGGTAATCAGCTCATATGTCTTAATACTTATGCACAGAGGCCAGCACATCAAGCTACCCCAATCTGTCAAATTTCTTTGATAGTTTTTCAACTTTATCACAAAGGAATAAGGTTTATGTTGAATTGGGAAAATTTGACAGTTTGGGATAGCTTAACCTGCTGGCGACTGCACATAAGTATAAATGAATTAACACTAATGAATTAATCTAATGAATTATGTACTTACTAGTTAAAAGGATACACAAAAATTAGGGTATACGTTATTTTTGCAATTAGTGCAGGATCATCTTGAGTATTCTCATTAAGATAATCCTGCACTAATTGCAAAATTAAGTAAATGTAATAAATACCCTCATTATTCAATAACAATAAATAATCAAAAATCACGTTCGTAAATTCAGTTCATTTTGAGCATTTCTACTGCTAACGTCTGATATCACCGTGCGTCTCAGTGATTGTGTTTATGAATAATGGAAAGCACAATATTACAAACTTGGATTTGTTTGTTATACTGAGGAACCAGGATACTTCTTCCTTCGATCATGAAATATTGTTTAATTCAGTTGTTAGTCGACCGGTTTCTAGCCTTTCTGATGAAGACAGTTTACCCTGAAGGAATATTATCGAATAACGTATAATATCCTAATTTTTGTGTGTATCCTTTTAACTAGTAAGTCATTCATTAGATTAATTAATTAGTGTTAATTCATTCATACTTATGTGCAGTCGCCAGCAAATCAAGCTATCCCAAACTGTCAAATTTTCCCAATTCAACATAAACCTTATTCCTCTGTGATAAAGTTTAAAAACTATCAAAGAAATTTGACAGATTGGGGTAGCTTGATGTACTGGCCTCTGTGCATAAGTATTAAGACATATGAGCTGATTACCTCAATGAGGTTATTAGCTAACGCGGACTTGACAATTACAGATTACATTTAAAAGGTAATATATAACTACCATGTCATTTCAATTTAGTAAAATGAACTTTTGTGATTTCTTAGACTGGCCCATAATAAAAAAATTGTTGTGAACTAGACTTAGCATACTCATATTTAAAGCATTTAACCTCTAAAATTAATCATCAACTTTAATTTTTTTTTTTAATTTTGAGGATTAAAAAAAACCCGCTAATGGTGGAGCAACATGATGTCAAAAAACTACAAATAAATGATACTATATCTGTGTGTAAGGATATAATGGCCAACCTTATGATTCCAGAGAGCCTCATTTTTCAATGTCAGCGCCATACAAATTTTTCTTAAAAAAAATCTAAGTCCTTCATTTGTACACGCAATTGTCTCACACGAAAATTTTATAGCACAGTAATGATCAGCAGAATCCATTTCTAGCCAAAAAAAGAAGACTTCAAATTTCATGTGTCTAGGTCTATGAAAGGCGATTTTCAGCCTATCGTGCGTCATCGGCTTGAAGGCAAAAGCCCTGACGTGCACCCCACCTATAGGTTCTTCTTCGCTTCACCGTGGCTGGGAGACCACGGTTACTGAACCCCCCAGCAACGACAATGGGGGAACCCAATCGAGGAGGATGAGAGCAGTGGTGACCTAGAACCCAAGCAAGCATTTTACTTTGTGTACATTATTTCATCACCACTGGTCTCAAAACGGTGAAAGAAAACATTGTGAGGAAAACGGCATGTCCTAGAACCAAAAATCCGAAGACATGTTACATACGCCAACACCCACTGGGCGCGTGAGAGGGACTATAGCCTACTCTCACCGAGAGGAGACCTGTGTCTCAGCGGTGGGTAAATTATAGGCTGATTACGACTGTATGATAAATTGATAACGGCTACTAATAGTCATACGTGTGTGTGAAGATGTACTAACTTTTACGTACTATGAGCAATCATAATAGGAATAGGATGGATCTTTTCGTAAAGTTAGCATTTTAACTGTCAAACTTTCAAAACTTTTGACACGGTATTCAATATTGGATTTAAAATGTCCCACCATGTTAATTCTGTGACTTTATAAGAGGCTTTCCTGATGTTATTTAGATAGCAGGGTACGCAAAGAAAGGTAAACTTGTGTGGTTACGTTTGGATTGGGTTATGATTTCTGACTTTGCTTGTGAAAGTCGCACACACAATAAATATGAAACAACCACACTATGTACGTACCTAGTTTTGCAGGATGCCTATCGCAGAGCTTCTGTATAAAGCTGGACGTGTAGTCTCTGCCGGAAATCTACTCCGTGTCGGCGCTACAAAAATAACTAAATAACAGCCAGTGTTTATTTTCTCGGAGCGAAGTTATCATAATATTGCTGAAACGATCAAAACAAAAGCCGAGCGCTTATTGTTATAGTCTACTATAAACTAAGGTGTGCATAAAGGTGTGTTAATATTAAGGTGTTTAGTGTTTACTCTAAAAGTTTTCCTGGGAAATTGCACTGCTTTTATATGGCTGATAAGGAGAAGTGCGATTATGGGTTGTAAAATATTTCAAATAGCTTTTCATTTGGGTAAGAGTACTTATCTATGCCTTGCCAATATATCTCTACCACTGATACTATACAATATCCATAGCACGTGGTCTTCTTCTTGTGTCGCTGGCAGAACAGTCATCCAAGGGTGGTTAGCCAAAAACGCGCCACTTTCACGACGTTATCGGTAGTACTAGTAGCACAGAGGTCACCTTAGCTGCATGTTTTTGAGCACAGGGTGTAGGACAGCAGGTGAAGCATAATGTGTGATATAGTTCCACATCCTGCCTGCTGCCATTCCGTCGACGGAGCTCCACTTTACGAGGTTCGAGTTTATTTATTTATTATTTATTTTCTTAAATGGTCAACCAACAATTGTTTACACAGTTACAATTTTAAGATAATATTTTACTTATATCTAAGATTATGTGTACCAACTTACACCTTACACCTTTTAATAAGTGACACTTTTACGCATGAATCATATTATCTACGAGTATACTAATAATTAAGAGGAAAGATTTGATTTTTTGTTTGTATGTTTGTTTGTTTGCATTGAATAGGCTCCAAAGCGACTGAACCGATTTGAAAAATTCTTTCACTGTTGGGAAGCTACGAGTACACTATCCTCGAGTGACATAGGCTATATTTTATCCCCGTATTCCCACGGGAACGGGAACTACGCGGGTGAAACCGCGGAGCGCAGCTACTCATATTATAAAACTAGATTCAGTCGGCGTTTCCTTTCTGATTACTGTAAGACGAAAGGCTGAAATAAACTCAGAGGTATGTTTTTCTTAAACTATTTTACGGAAATAGCACATTTATTTTATTTTCTGACTCTATAATAAAATGTTTAAATAAAGTAAGCGTCAACACAAAGTGATGTTTATCGAATGGTTGGCAAATTAAAGAACCATACAAATAAAATACGAAAATTAAAGGTAAATATGTCTGACAGCGGATGACCTACATCGCCTGTGAATCGACTACCTATTGAGTAGGTAGGGGCACCGTTTCAATGATAACATCATTACATTACATTAAGAGGTTGTTGACCTGACCTTTTTATTTTCAAAACGTGTGGTTTTAACTCGATTCTACTTATTTTAATTACTGAATTACTTACCGTTTCTACAGTTGCAGATTATCCGCAGATATAAATTATATTAAAAAAAGACTTTTGGAAAATACAAATTTGCAGACAAAAAAAATATTAATCGTTCTAGTAATAAAATAAAGTGTTTATTCCTCTTAACAACAAATATCTTACTAAACAATGATAATTCTAAATCAAAATCACTAAGATGTCTATGCTTATTGCTTGCTCCATTGCTTGATCTCATTTGGTATTTTGTATTAATCAGTCAGTAGGTACATACGCCCAAAACATAAGTATGTAATTGATTACATTGTTTTTTAACCCAAGTCTGTAGTGTAATATTAATATAGTGCTACTTGGATGCTACTGAGGAGCTATTAAACAAGCTTGAGCGCCTGCAAAACCTGTGCATTCGCTTTGTTTTCGGTCTTCGAAAGTATGACCACGTTTCTCACCTTCGCAAGGAACTCAAGTGGCTCCCAATCCGCCTTCGCAGGAACACTCGGATTTTATGTCTCCTCTTCAACATCCTACACAACCCTTCTTATCCTTCCTACCTGCGTGAGCGTTTTTCTTACGCTCGTCCTAGCGACGCACCGTGTAGATCACACCTTAGATCCCTCCTTAAGTCCCATCCCCATAAAACTAGTTATTATTCTTATTCCTTCTCTGTCCATGCTGTAAGATTGTGGAACTCACTTCCGCCTAGCATTCGTGACTTAAAAACTATTTCCACATTCAAATGTCGAGTAAAAGAGCATTACCTTTCCTCTTAATTGTGTATGTATATAAATATGCACATATATATAATAGTTATATATTTTATCATTATGTATTTATTTAAGTATCAGTATGTAAATTTTCTGCATTATATGTGTAAGTATATTTTAGTTTAAGACGTCACATATTCATATTTATTCTCCTTGTTCTCACACACTATTGTCTACATTTCTTTTTCATTTCTCCTTTCGCAGGTCTGCTGGAAGAAATTTCTAAAGAAATAAGCAGTACCTTTGTACTCATTGGTTGTTTATGCTGTCTCTTCTATGTATTTTACTGTGTGTACATAAATAATAAAATAAAAAATAAATAAAATAAATAGTAGTAAGACCTTTGTAACTAACAATTATTTTAGACTAGTTTTTGTCCGCGGCTTCGCCCACGTGGAGGTCAGCAATTATCCCAAAAGAACGTTCTCTTGGGATAATTGCTGACCTCCACGTAGTACGTACTACCGGAATAAAAAGGATTCTATGTATTAATATAGGTCATAACCTATCAGTGTGCCGAATTTTATCTAAATCCATTCAGCCGTTTTTGCGTGATTGAGAAACAAACATACAAACGGATACAAAGGATGAATTAACACGACTAAGGTGTGTATGTAATTACTAACATGTTAGATTTTATGATCTGATAATTAAATAAACGATGATGATAATGATTAACTAAAACCGCGAAGTAAAAATAACAAACATTACAAATAAAACTGCATCTGCAACTAATAACCTAAAATAAATTGAGCCGGAAACCTAGTTTTCAAACGCTATACTGTCACAGTGTCATTCTGAATAACATTCCGTATTCACACTGTAGTCATGTCAAACAGTTTTTGAAATCAAAAAAGTAGAAAAACAATTCGTTTCGGGAATACAAATAAAATAACAAAGTTATACAATTCAATTCCTCGAATTCATATCTCCCGAAGTTGTAAATGATATGCACAACTAAGCCAACGGATATCCGCATTCATGCATAAATGAGGCGAGGGCTTCGTGCATAAGTCCTGGCTCGGAGGGCAGAATCAATAAGTCATTTGGTTACCTGTGCGTCAGTTTGGTTGTGTGGGATAATGCGGCGGAAGTGGTGTAAAATACTATGGAAAATAAAAAAAATATTACAAGTAGTAGGTTATATTTTTCTCTGTCAAAAAGCGTACAGTCACAGGTTACCAGATGAGACACTTCATGCAAATTTTTCAATACCTACTGCTATAATAGTCTACACCTTCGAATCGCTAGTAGCTGCGACCGAAAATTACTGCTGCGCTAGCTACGCGCTGCCGCGTGGTTATTGTGAATTGCCAGGGCTGCCTCTTTCGATAAAGATGTCAGTAGAAATCTGTAGTACAGTTTATGAAATAAAATAAAATGCTTTTTAATGCTTTAGCATGTTTAATTGTTAAAAATATGTCTGAAATAATATAAAAAAAGCTAACAGGTGTTTTATTTTATATAATATTTTTTTCCTTGTCGAAATTTACGATTGTTGAACTTTAGCGTAGAGAATATTCGGAATCGAACAAAAAGTTTTAATACACACTCTTGCGCCACTCTGCATGGCCACGAATAGGAATGAAATACGAAATGGAGGAAACTGAAAACACGATTAATTGAAGTGTTCGTATAGGTAGGTAACTTACTATGCTTCTACACTACGAACAAACCTGCGCTCGCGCCATATTGTGACGTCATGCACGCTTGTCTAACACTTGCTCGCTTTTAAATAAACATTAATCATATGTAAATAACATTAACAAGTTAATGGATAACGATGATAAATATTATTGAAAATTAATTTGCACAGAGTAGATTTTTTCTGAACATATTATACTTATCTCAGACGCAAAGTAGAAGCACAGATTACGTGGTAGAAGTAATTACGTACCTACCATTAAAATGCAAAGCACGAAATATGCAAGTTTAAACAATTTACCTATTTAAAAAAGAATAGTAAAACAATTTGACGGCACGGTTGTTGACTGCTGCGCTGCGTGTCGCGGGTTCGATTCCCGCATGGAACGAGTATTTGTATGACCTACAAGTAGTTGTTTCGGGTCTGGCTGTTTGTGTACGTGAGTTTAAATGTTTGTAAATGCACCCACAATACAGGAGAAATTCCTAGTGTGGGGCAAGGTTTCAAAAAATAATTTATACATTTGTGCATCAGCGGGTAAACTGAAAAAATATACGTTTTTGTCTCTTCTCTTGCTGGATCTACATACAACCATCAACTGCACATAATACAACAGAAACAGCCATATTATATCAGAAATAAAAACTGCGTACGTCAGGTCGACCGAAATAATTATGTGTGCGTACGCGCCTCGCGGCTGTGAAATGGGCCGCGGGCGGCCCGACGACCGGTAGGAAGTTAGCGCGCGTAAGTACATGGAGTGTCATAGCACTGGTACAGCGTTGGAAGAGAAGAGTTATTGGGTGGATACCATGAATCAGTGAGCGTAGTGTGAGATGCTAGAAAGAATGACGATGAGAAAAGGAAGCTGGGACCGACGGGTGATGAATTGATGAAACTTGGGTCAGCCCTATGTCTAGTGCCGGCCGGGATTTGATACGCTGAGTAAATTGTAATTAATGAGGCTATAATCATTAATTTAAAAACAAAAGCAATGACATGAGAAATTACTGAGTCTTGGACCTTAATAACGCAACCTGGTCTGTCATGCTGTCTTAAGCCAAGAAAAATATGTTATTTTTGTTGTGTAGGTTTTCATTGAAAAATCTTCAAGAAAATCGTTTTTGAACTAGGTATACTGAATCAAAGATGTCAAATATTTTGTTTCTAATAGTCTAACAAGGTTTAACAATAACTAACAAACATATCGACCATTCACCGACCGCAATAACATTAGCACTTTGCAATACAAGGCTGTAATTACTTAGTAAATCCAATAAACAGTTCTAGCCAATTAATTGTAGGCCAATCAACACGCAAACTGATAATTATCGGCTTTGCGTTTGTAGCGATACAATGGGATATGAAACTGTTATGATACGTTGGATTGTAAGGTGGCGTGTTGAAAATAGATTTTTTTGTTTTTGGGGTGTTATTTATTTTAAAGCTGTAAAGATTCTGAAGGGTATGTGCTATAATTAGCTAAACTGGACTGGGTTGTGCATATCTGCCGCTTGTCAAATGAGAAATGGGCTAAAAGAAATACCGATTGGGTTCCATAAAACGAATGACGACATTGCGGCAGGTCACATGGCGAGAGGACGAGCTTGACTCCAACCGAAAGGACTAGCAAAAAACAGAATTATGTGGAATATCTTTTCCCTTCTCTGGGTCAATACACGCTAGTTAGATTTGATTTTATTACATTAAGTACTTTATGGGCAATGTTCATAAAATAATAATTCAACTTTATAACAGTGGTTATAAAGTTGAATAATTATTTTTCCCAGGACACCGTTTTCCATCCATTTTTTTTTTTCACTAAAAAAATGGATGGAAAACGGTTGTGAAGGTAAGAGCATGTGATGTGGACCTAACATAACATAAAGAAAGCTTTGATTATAATGTGAATAGCTAAAGGAGTAGAAGACTACCAAAGAAACAATAAAGAGACAGCGGATATAATGTTAAAAATTAAAACTGGTGGCGCAAAGGATTAATTTAGTGGACTGTATTTTGCAATGCGGAACAAAACGATTGACTAACGCTTGGTGATAGGTAGTTCGAGTTGCGGTGGGTGAAGGACAATAGACTACAACTCAAAATAATTAGGGAGGCAAGCACATACCTTTTACGGGAGCCACGTGCTCGCATAGTCGCCGGTGACAAGTTCACTTTTCCAGGTTCAAGGGCACTTGAGCTTCAAGTTACTGTCTCTTAGTAACTTGAAGCTCAAGTGCCCCTGAACACGTTAAACACAAACACAAACTATTGATTATAAGTCTTGCTACCTGCGTTTGTAAGGTTTGTATCCAGTACATTCCAAGTGTAAAGCCGGCTGTAAGCGCCCTCCCTGCGTGTCATGACGATGTGTAAAGCACATTAGAGATCACGCACATTGCTTTACATGTAATGGTTTTTGATAGAATAGCATATGAACAGTCGTTACGAATTTCTCAAGGTATTGCAGTATATATTAGGTATTGATTATATTGTATCCCGGTTCACTCGTACAAAGCGAAGGTGAAGTATATTAGACTATTAGGCTTAGAATTGATATTGCGTGAGTAAAAATGGCAGGTCACGGGAACAATCTGCAACCCCCACATTTTCGTTAGACTTAAGGGGAAGACATACAAAGCAATAGTGAGACTAGCTGTCTTGTATTTATTAGAATATTAAGCTACAAACGGGATGAATAAAAGGTAATTGCTTGCAGCTAATCTAAATACAAAACTTAAAAAAAATACAAACCTTGTTTTGTAATATTTAGGAGTATTTCAAACACAATGTAAATTGTTAATGAATAAATTGAATTGAATTGAATTGAAATAAGGGAAAAATGTGTCTCAGAATATGCTTGTTATTGCCATCGCCTCTTAATCATTCTGGTATTAATGTTTAGTTATGTTCGTGTAAGTGTTTAATTAACACCATATTATCATAATTTTTGTTCGTAAAACAACCCCAGCAGCGTTAGCCGCTTGGTAATCTTATTAAATAACCAATAAATCATTGCCCTCCTTGTGGGCTTCACCGCATTCGGGTAAAAACTGCCGAGTTTATTTAAGTATAATTAATTTCAAGCCCAAATAAATCTACGACCTAAAACTATCCACAAGCAACAAATCATTTTGATTTAAACACTTCTTGTGCTGCTTGAAGTGAATTTGTAATGGGATATTTGAACAGTATTAACAATTCTGTTACAAATCCTGTACGGACTGGGTTCCTCTTTGGTTGCGTTTGATTTACATAAAAAACTCTGATTACACTGTTTTTTTTTTTTTTTTTTTTTTTTTGGGTGGGAAATCATCAAATGACTTCTCCTGCTGAGTAGAGCAGGAGGGCGTGTCAGACTTTTACTGACTAAAACCCACCCGTGTTCCCTCAGTAGCCCGTATGCCAGGGGCCGTGGTATCTCTTTCGAACAAACCCGCACCCCTGGCAGGCATCGGCCCTTGCGGACCCCACCAGTGGTTGCTGACATCTTTGACGGCGCGCGTGAGGAACACAACGCGCCGTCCCGTCTACCACTTTTCGGCCGCAGAGGATAGGGAGAGCGGCTGACGCTATACCGACACTCCTCTTCCCCTGCGGCCCCACCGCGTCCGCCATCAAACGGTGGCGGCCCCGTCCAGGCCACGGAAGGGAAGAGCGCTGCTCAGAAGCACCGGCACTCCTCCTCTACCGCAGCCTGTAACCCTCAGCCGCGATGCCTCCCATTCGACATCGCGGCCCACCTCAGTTGCGGTGCACCTCACCGCAACCTACTTTTTGGCCGCTACGTCAATGGCTTGAAGGCAAAAGCCCTGACGAGCGGCCCCACCGTTGGGTTCCTCTTGGCTTCACCGTGGATGGGAGACCACGGTTACTAAGCCCCCCCGCAACGACAATGCGGGAACCCACTCGGGGGGGCTGATTACACTGTGTGTTGTCTTGTGGAATACGGTAGTGTGGATGTTAAATTTAATTAATGTTAAATACTGTACAGTAGGTACTTATTACTTTATATCCAATAATGACATGGAATGAGATGATTAACTTTTTAGTATTTGTCAAAGCAGTCACTCAAAGTTATGTATGTACAGTCACCAAAATACAAAAGAAGTCACCAGGATAGTCAGATAAAGTTGAAGTTTAGTAGATACCCATGGTTTTCGAGTGAAATTTAATTTGATAAATTAACTGTTCGTTTTTTATAAAATAAATTAAATTTTATTGGAAAACATCCATCGGTTTCTTACAACTTAACGTTCAACTATGTATATCTGACGCCCCTGGTTACTTATCACTTTTGGTGACCGCAGATATAAGATTTTTATCAATTTTAAAAAAATAACCTGCATACTGAACAGTAATTTGGTTTATCTAAACATTTATCTTGTAGTCACCATAATCAGCAGCTAAAGACACTTCACAAATGTCTCTTCTCATACATCACAATGTTTTAAAATATTATTGTGTCATTGATCAACCGCTGTAATGATGCATTCCAAAGAGTATCGCTGGCAAGATTTCTGCGAAACCTTACGTCACCCTTTTGAAAAAACAAATAGCTACTGAAAAACGCCTACTTTTTCAATTAAACGCCTGTAATGTAAAACAATTAAAACAAAAATACGAAAATTAAATTCCCAATCTTTAAAGACTCGTGTAATTGGTTTCCAACATTGAATCACGCTCAGAAAATTGTAGCTTCAAATTAAATTTTGAACCATTTAACCCCTACCCGTACACGTATTATACATCAGTTATCAATTCTGTTAACCAACTTTAATTTATACGAGACTGAACGGAAATTGACAAACCCTTCTGCTTCCAACCCTGCTAATGTGACAACCTGTAATGCAGTTGTTAACATATTCGACACCATAAGGCAACTCTCCCACTGCCGGCGATTAAAGAGAAGCGAGTAGAGCTGACAACTACAAACGAGTGGGCGAGCAACGATCAGGAATTGTGCGACAGTGTCGAGCGAATACTTGCTGGAATGTGTTTATACTACGCGTGCATCTCCCAACGAGTGTTCTGCCCGCGAAGCGAGCATCGCTGAGCGAGTTTCTTTTTGATATCTCTTATCACTAACAATTGAGTACTCGTCAGCAGTGTGAACAGTCAGCTATACAATCTTTTGAAAGTTTCTTGAGCGACAGGACAGGTGCCTCAGGCACGTATTGCACCATCAAAGGGTAGGTGGCTACATACATAATCAGCATATGATGTTCCTACTGCTAGGACACAGGCCTCCTCTCGGTGAGAGGGAGGGGCCCGTAATCTACCACAACCAATATCGTTTTGAGAGCAGTGGTGACGAACGAAACAAAACGAAATGAACGAAACTAATTACACAAAGTAAACTGCTTGTCTGGGTTCAAACTCACGACCTACAACTCGGACATTGGTGTCGATACATCAGGGCCGCCACTGCTCTCCGAAAGTTAAACAAAACATGCTGGCCGACCTCAGATTTTGGATTAGAGCAAAAAAATTATGACATTTATAATATCAAAGCTACTACCAAAAGGTGTCCGTTGCCATAACAATAGAGGCCACCTAGAAGAAAACTTTAAAAACGAATTAAACTGTTAAAACTTTCTTCCATGACAACATAATAATACAGTCGTTTTCTACTATATGTATACTTTTTGGAATGAAGTTCCTTATCACGTTGTGAAAGGGGGCTAGACGGAATAAATTCATACGAAAAGTTGTAACGACACTTTTTGCTATAGTAAGCTATTGTAAGCTGTGCGGCGTGTGCATGTTTCTCTGTCTGTCTCTCTCTCTTATAGAAAGCAATAACGATGGTGACGATGGTAACGATGGTGACGATGGTGACGATGGTGACGATGATGACGATGATGATGATGGGCTTTAAAACCCTGAAAACGCGAAGTTCCTTATCGCGCGTTGCGAAAGGGGGCTAGACGGAAAAAATTAAGACCAAAAAGGAACTTCGTTCCATCCGGGTGTCCCTTGACACCTCTCAAGTTTTTTTTGAGGATTGGAATTCATCAAGTAACTTCTCCCGCTCTGGGTGGAGCGGGAGGGCGTGTCAGACTTTTACTGACTAAAATCCACCCGTGTTCCTTCAGTTGCCTTTGTGCCAGGGGCCACGGTATCTCTTTCAAACAACCCGCACCCCTAACAGGAATAAGTACACGTTGAAGTGTCAATCAAAGTCGCTACTCATATCATACACGATGAAAGTCAATCATGACTGATTGCTCGGCAGCCAGCAATTAGGAAGATTTCTTACTTTCTGATAGCAATCAGTCAGTTGGAATTGACATTCTTTTGTTTTCCCAGTCAATCAAAGACGTTGATGGATACAGGAATTGTGATTAATTGGAAAGAAAGTAACATGGGCGCAGAACGGTAAATGGGTAATTATTACTAGCTTTTGCCGTCGTCTTCGCTCGCGTGCAGGTTGAAAATCATTCCAAGGGACCGTACTATAGTGACAAAAAGTAGCTTATGTATTCATCCAGGTTATTAACTATCTATGTACCACAGCTCATCCAAATCTGTTTGACCGTTTTTACCAGATTGAGTAACAACTTCAAATATAATAATAACTTAAAGGTATATTTATAATAAAGGCAGGATTCCTGAGTTTGGAAAATATCATCTCGCCCAATTTGTATTACCTTAATATTGAAAAAAAGTAAAAAAAATATTAAGCAATAGAATACGATGCCTGAAGGCTTTAAAGATCAACTTAAAAAGCGTAATACAATAGGCTTCCATATCGCGAACTTAGTTTCACGCCGTGCTCAATTTTGAGATCGTTAAATTCATATTTCTTCTACTAAAACTTACCATAAGTAAATAATTCAACCTGTTTTTAACAGACTTCAAAAAAAGTCATGCATTCAAAGAAAATTTTTCATGTATGTGTCACAATTTCTCCGTGAATACTAGGCTAATAAACGTGGTTTTTTTTTGGTTGAGGAAGCTCGCAAAGTGGTCCTGTATTAATTTTATTAATTTTGCATCGGTAGTTTTTGAGCAAGCTTCTTATTGAAGCTAGCTAAAGCTACGTATATGTTGATGATCTTATAATAGCTCATGTCACTGTTATTTACTTAGCAACTACATAGTTGTACATACCTAAGTACGATTTTTTGTAGGGTCAGTACCACAATTTCAAAGTGAAAAATAGTTCGACAGTCGGTAGCAAGGCCAGTAATTTATTTTCTTTTTTGGATAAACCAAAAAACCCCTTCATTTTAAGATAAATGAGTACCTAAGGTAGTTTAGTTTTCCTAGGGTAAATGTCCCAATAACACGTCACAACTAAAACTCACCTGTTTTTGCGTGCGTGCAAGTGAGGGAAATGACACAAATGAGTGTCAAAACTAAATTAGAGGTCTTCATACTGAACACTTTGCACTTAAGTCACTCGCATTTTCACTATACACCACTATGTTTATCTGAAAAGAAGAAAATATTGTTATTAGTTATTTTTGTAACACAAAATTTGTTTAGTTAGGAACATTAATTACTGTTTAAAGCAAAGCCAGGGAATTTTTTTTTTTTATCCAATTGACTATCAACCTAAATAACACGTAAATTCAAATTGCAACTTTTATTATTTGACAGTTGTTGGTGATGAAATCGTTATAAAACGTCAAATAGACGGCGTGTGTCAATTTAATAAATACTTTTTTCTTCTCAAATTATAACGGGAATTGATTTTTTTAGTAGAAGATTTACGCTTCAAGAACAACAGCTGAGCAGCACCGAATAAAATCAATCCAGTTTACACGAAAACAACTTTCGGTCAAAACAATAGGAGTAGGAGTAAAAACAAACCAAAATTTTATTATGTAAATATTTATATCTAGAATGCAATAAATAACTGCATTTTGTTTTGTTTTTGTTTTTTTTTTTAAACGTTGCCCCACACTAGGAATTTCTCCTGTATAGTGGGTGCGTTTACAAACATATAAACTCACATACACAAAGAGCCAGATCCGGAACAACTACTTGTAGGTCATACAAATATTTGTTCCGTGCGGGAAACAAACCCGCTACACGCAGCGCAGCAGTCAATCGCTTAACCATTACGCCAACCGTGCTGTCAATGTGCATTAAACCATTACACTAAATCTCATACAGAAAACGGTAATAAGAAAAATTCTATTGACAGCCATCCAGACGTGACACACTTGATATCAGACTGAAAGGCATTAAGTGTCTCCATGTCACTTCATGTCGGCATTCATTGAATACTTTCACTAGATAATGCCTTCCGCAGAATGCAGAACAACATTCCATTCCATCAATATACGTCAAAACGATGACCTAAATTACACAGACGAGGCGTTCGCCTTGTATTCGTGACTCCAATTCTTGCTTTGAGACAAAAGACTGGTTTTGATTATTTTCGGTCCTAGTTTTGTGCAGATACTGATACTTTGGCATCGTTTTCGTTTAAATTTTTACAGGACTTGTAGGTAATAAGAAAGCATACACTTAAGCCGTGCTTTCAGCTTAGGGGCCCATATCATATATTTTTTTTCGTCTTATTCAAAAACAAATCTAGATTCAGTCGACATTTTCCATCTGACTACCCCTAAGAAGAAATGGCGGAACAAACTCAAGTGTCAAAGTATCTTTTAAAAGTCCAGACAATCTTGGTCAGATCATGCGAAGACAAAGTAGATTAGTGCCTGAAATGGTATTTTGAGGAAAGTACCACACAGATTTGGGCGGACCAGTCCAAGCATTAGTCAGTAATCTTGTAGCTCAACTCAAAACTTGAGGAGCTCAACAGTGTCTGACCAAGCTTTGTTAGAACGCTGGGTCGTTACAAGAAGAAACCTGAATATCGGAAGGCTGTTATATTGGTTCTATAAAAGTAAGAAGACACTTCGAGTAAGAAATGTATACGAATCTGACCCCAATACGGCGGGGAAAAGGGTAATGATGATGAAACGCGGGGGCGATATGATACTAGCATACGTAATGTTGTTTACGACGGAAAAGAGTGCCCCATTTTATTGTCCACGATGTACTGACTAGCCATTTTCTTCACAATAAACCACAAACTCCAGTCTTGCTTTATCGTCACAAAAATCCACACACGAAAATAAAGCCCTTGTGAAACACGTATATAAACAGGGAGAAACAAGTACGAACGACCAGTTATTACGTATTGCTCACGCATTCGCGACCACAGTGAAGCTTTGTCAGACACGACCTCTTTTTATCTTCCCCTTTCTGTATCGAACGGCCTTTGTTTGTCATGGCGAGCCACGGCAGCGATTTAGCAATTTTCCGGTGCCAAATGGACGTGTTATTAGTGCTCCATCCCTACTTTTTTTTTACTAATTTCATATTATTACGACGAAGGCGTCTTGTACAAATTGAATTTTGTAAATGTGAAGAAAGGGTTACATTTATTTTTTGTTTGCGTATTGGTATTTGTGAGTGCAAAATTGGTTTTCTTATTTTTATTTGGTATGCCATGTCGTTCGAAAAGAGTGCTTAGATGACAAAAGGCAGTAAGTTGATCTGACAAAACTCATTTTCGTAGTATTCTCACGATTCCGACGTCACAAAACGAATAATTCATAATAAACCGACTTAAAAAATAGGAGTTTTTTTTTTTAATTTGGTTGTATTTTTACCTCATATATAAATCTATTTGAAAATTTCTTCCTAGGTTTGAAAGGTATGGTTGAGTGGTCCCTTGGTCTAGTTCTGATGAGTGGTTTTTGAGTTAGCTTCAATAATAGGTTTATTTTTTCACTCAGTTTATGCTTATAATTTCCTGCCACTATAATTTACTTAACAAGTGAAGGTATACTAAGTTTTTAGCTTTTTGATACCTACGTATCAAAACTAATAAGTTAAAAAAAAACAACCACCTTCCAAAAAAAAAAAACAAGAAAGTGATGAATAACTTTAATTTCGGTGTCAAAAAAACAAAAATACAAAACCAAAGATTCCAACTTCCGAAATTAAAGTTATTTATATTTTATATATAAATTATTTTTTACCCCAGTTTTTACAGAAGTTTTTGTTTTGTACCCCAGTTCATCAATTTATTAATCTTTCTAGACGGTTTGCTTAGAAACTTGTGAACTGAACCTCATTAGTCAAATAAAATATAACAAAGGGCGGCCATTACTGTAAGTTCTTGTCACACAATTGAATTTAACAAGGAACTTTTAGAAAATAGCCCGGCTTTTATATTTCTATAGAGTGAGCACATAGGTAGTTAATTGTTTTTTTTTACATAGATAGAGATACCTATTTTAAGCTGAGAGAATAACATATAATTGAGAGCATGATAGCCACTTTTTAATTCAGTCAATATTTATTACAATGCATAATGCACACTTTGAGGTGGTTAGTATTAATAAATATATACAACTAGCTTTTGCCAGCGGCTTCGCCCGCGTAGAGGTCGGTAATTATCCCATGGGACATTACTACCGAGATGAAACAGTCTCCGATATCTTAATCCAGATTATAATCTATCTGTGTGGCTAACTTCATCCAAATCCGTTTGGCCGTTTTTGCGTGGTTGAGTAACGAACATCTAAACATACAAGTTTGGGGTTGCGACAATCGTCGATAGGATCCGGCAACTGGGACTCGAGGTGGCCTTGCACAAGTCCGAGGCCATGTGGTTTCATGGTCCTCGGAATGCACCACCGACGGGTTCCCAGATAACGGTGGGAGGGGTTCACATCGGCGTCGAGTCGACTATGAAGTACCTAGGACTCGTCCTCGACAGCCGGTGGAACTTCGCGGAGCATTTCCGCCGTTTGGCTCCCAGACTGGAGCGGGCCGGGGCTGCGCTGAAGCGGCTCCTGCCCAATCTAGGGGGGCCAAACGCCTCCTGCCGGAGGCTCTACGCGGGGATCGTGCGGTCCATGGCCCTATACGGGGCGCCGGTGTGGGCGCCTACATTGAGGCGCCAACCAGCTCGCCGGTTGAGGGCGTCCCATAGGGTCATGGCGATCAGAATGATCCGGGGATATCGCACGATCTCCGGCGAGGCGGCGGGCCTCCTTGCCGGATTACCGCCATGGGATCTGGAGGCAAAGGTCCTCGCGCATATATGGGAGTGGCGCGAGGAGGCCAAACGCCGGGGCGTTAGTCCGCTGCCGCAGGAAATCGCGGCACAGCGGACAGAGCTCCGGCGGGATCTCATGGTGACATGGAGAGAGCGATTGTCGCAACCCAGTGCTGGGCACGCCACGATTGCGGCGGTAGGTCCCCTCTTTGAGGAGTGGTTTGAGAGGCGGCATGGCGTCCACACCTTCCGCCTGACGCAGGTCCTCACCGGACACGGTTGTTTCGGGAGGTTCCTGTTTCGGATAGGGCGGGAGGAAACGCCCGGGTGTTTCCACTGCGAAGATCGCCCTGAGGACACGGTGGAGCACACGGTGGCGGTCTGCCCTGCTTGGGCGGAGCACCGCCGTGTCCTCGTGGAGGCGATCGGCGGCGGCGATCTCTCGCGTCCGGCCCTGGTCCAGGCCATGGTACGGAGCGAGAGGGCATGGGGAGCCGTCACCTCCTTCAGCGAAGCAGTGATGCTCGCGAAGAGGGAAGCGGCGCACGTGAGGGAGAGTCAGCATATGCGCCCTCGCGACCCCAGCCGCCGCAGGATACGGAGACGCCCTGGGCGTCGGGAATCCCAGGCCGATTTCCGGCCACCGTAGGCATGGGCTTGCGGACGGCGAGTAATGGGTAGCTCGCTGTCCGGTAAGGACCAAGCCCAAGTCGACGGCGCGTTGTGTTCCACGCGCGCCTCAAAGAGATGTCAGCACAAAAAATGATGGGGCCCGCAAGGGCCGATGCCTGCCAGGGGTGCGGGTTTGTTCGAAAGAAACACCACAGCCCCTGGATTAAGGGCTACTGAAGGAACACGGGTGGGTTTTAGTCAGTAAAAGTCTGACACGCCCTCCTGCTCCACCCAGAGCGGGAGAAGTTATTTGATGATTTCCCACCCAAAAAAAAAAAAAAAAAAAACATACAAACTTTCACATTTTGTAATATAAATAATAGTAGGTATGTAGGTATAGGGGGTGTAGGTAGGTGTAGGTGTATGGTATTTGTTTTTTGAGGCTGGGAAATCATCGAATAACTTCTCCCGCTCTGGGTGGAACAGGAGGGCGTGTCAGACTTTTACTAACTAAAACCCACCCGCGTTCCCTCAGTTGCCTGTGTGCCAGGTGCCACGGTATCTCTTTCGAACAACCCGCACCCCTGGCAGTATAGTGTATTAAATTAGTTTAAGAGTATTAGTATACAAAGTTTTATTTTATTTTTGGTAACCCATATTTTAGTACATTAGTAGCATATAGTAGTATGTATTGTCCCACAGCTGGGCAAAGGTCTCTCCTAGAATTTGCAGTTTACTCATAAAATAAATGCATGTTTTATTGCTATTTTAGTACAAAACTTGCCACAAAGTAAATAGTACGGACTAGTAAATATACCTGAACGAATACATGTCTAAAAGCCATTGCATGTTCCTTGTTTACGTTCATTATTGTTGTTTTATTTCTACATTACTTATAGTGTTGTGGTATAAATAAGTATTTCTCTGAAATGTATGATGAATTTTTGAGGACTTTTGCCTCTTTGTAACCAATTATCCGTTTTTTTTTTTTTTTTTTTTTTTTGAGAAATGTATTTAATACTTGTGTATATTTTATAACAGTTGAGGCCTCTGTCTATGTTATATTCTAAACTAGACAAACCCAATTCTTTTTCTAGCATAACCTACCATATTCAATAATGCTCTTCCCATATAGTTAAAACCTTCGGTACACCAACAATCGTCATCTACGATGTCCTTCTCATCGCTCTAATTTTACTTGCTCTTCTTTCTTTGTCCAGGAGGTATTTTATTGGAATGCGCTCCCTCTGAATATCAGGATGGCAATCTTTGAATATATTCGTAAGAAGTTGGCAAAATCATTACTATTCTTTCTCGATTTATCTACGCTTATTTTGCACCTGTAATTTTTTGTATCTGCATAACCCTAAGATTGACTGGTAGAAAATGCTACAGGCATTAAATCCGATTATTCCGAACCTGACCCGAAATCCTAACACGGTCGCGGATTAAGTTAAATAAATAAATAAATAAATATATAGAATAAAAAAAAGAAGATAGAGGAAGAAGAAGATAGATAGAACATTTGTTCCGAACGTAACCCTCTTCCTAACCTGACCCGATGTACGTTAATATTAAAACCCGAATATTTAGGCTTCTCCTCTCCTCAATCTTAGAATAAAAATATGCCTGTGTGAACTCAAAGTTTAATATGTTTTATACGTAATTAATCAAAATATTACACTAACGATTAGGTATTATCGAAAAAAAATATAAGTACCTACCTATAAGTATCTAAAAATGTATTACAGTTCTAATAAGTGTCATACTCTGGACTTAATTTTTAAACATGTGTCAAACTGCGGTACAATAATTACAGTTTCATATTTACAATAATTAAAATATCACAGGATCAACATTATTAATAGACAATATAGTCATTTACTTCTCCATATTAATTATTTAAATAAAAATAATAGCGTCGAATGCAAAACCACTTTAACATTTCTAAACAGTGCCCTACAGTATATTTTTCTTTTTTAACTTGCTCAACAAAGTACAAAATCCTTAAATGATTAATGCAATGGAATTTCCACTCCTGTTTTCATTAAAATATTTTTTTTTTCACAATGTCCGCATGTTTTAGACAGAATCACATTTCAGAGCATTTAAAACTAACATTAAATTTCTGTTTCCTCTGATTTTGTCATTAATCCTAATGTGCCACCCTTTAAGACAATTTGTTGTCCTGTCTTTCCTCGCTTACACACCAGACGTCAATAAATTTCTCATCTTTTAACCACTGCTTAAACATATAAGCAGTGAATGAGTTTAATTTGTATCCAAGTTCAGAACATCCAAAATGTAATTCTAATCATCATTAATTACATTTTGTAATTTAATTATATGATAATAAACGCATCTCCATACAAGTGTTTGATTGTTCTTTCTTTTCTTTGTGTACCGGTAACCAGCTCGTAATAATAAAGTACCACCATTTCGATTTATCTAATCAAAATCACAAGCTATACGAACATCCTGGTACATCAGACATTTTCTGCAAAATAAAAAAAAGTAGGTACCTAGTTATTTATCATCGCACATAGACATAAATAATGCAACCAACAAATGCACTCAACTATATCAATTGGTAGACTTATTACTGTTTTATTTATTGATTTCGCAGTTTTAAAATGGTAACAGGCTCATCACAATACCACAAAACATATTATAAAAGATGCAGTAGTTTGAAAAAGCGGCTTTCGAAACTATCTTCATTTTAGTATTTCGTACTTTTATCATCTCGTGTTTGTGTTTATAAAGTAAGTTAAAAGTATGACTTATAAAAATGTTATAATTTTTACTATTGTACTTATATTTTTTTCGATTGTTGATTACTCACGTATAGTAAATATAAAACTCTGATTTGACACATAGGTGGGTATACTTTTGTATTCTAAGAAAGAGCAGAGGGGAAACCTATCTACATGGCAATTCGGGTTATGATAGGAACGATATATTGGGTGAGGTTAGGAAGATCGACCCGGGCTTGGTCCTTACCGGACAGCGAGCTACCCAGTAGACTATTGTAGGCTGATAATGATGAGCTGTAATACCAATTAGAACATTTCGGATCAACTTAATAGGGTGGTATTGTTGAATTTGAAAAAATCACGGTCGTGATACGTACTCCACAGTATGTCATCTTCATGTATAACCTACATCATTGTTTAGTAAAAAAAAGACACTCACTTGAATGTTTCTATTCATTACTTAATTTCCTACGTAAATATTTAATTTGATCATTTAACTTTGCGTTATTCTGAACGCAAAGTAAAATCAAATTACCACGGATACTAAGATAGGTACTAATATTATAAATGTGAAAGTTTGTATGCTTGGATGTTTGTAACTCAATCCAGCAAATTGATTCAGCGCGTATTTATAGTTTATTACCTGGATTAATACATAGAATACGTTTTATCCTGTTCAATATTCGCCATAGACGCGGACGACGCCGCGCGCAAAAACTAATAGACGATAAATAATAAAAATTATGTCACTATAAAATAACATCATTATTTAATATCAACGTTATCATTCCTGAAAATTTAACAAAGCTGTCAGGAAAGCATAATATTCCTTCATTACCAACCCAAAATGGTAATGACGTGCCCCAAAAATATTCCATTTCACGGTGCGTCATTATTAATATGGGTGCATAATGCGACAACCAGAGAATAACGTAACGTAACGGAAATGAAACCGGTAATGATGACAGATACTCGGCAATGAATTGACAGAAACGTGGCAACGAATTGACAGTCCGGGCAGATGGTAATGACGTGGTTTTTATAGGATACTATGGGTTTCATTTTATAAATGCAAAAAACTTAAAAAAAAAAAAACATTCGACTTCCGGAAAAACGTAGTGTTTTTCCGGAAGTCGAATGTTTTTTTTTTTTTTAGTTTTTTCAAAGTTAAAAATAACTTTAATTTCGGATTTTTCTTGTCACCGCCTTCCGAAACAAAGATAGTTTTTCGCTTGCTATTGTTTTTCCGGAAATGGTTTTTAGTTGGAAAAAGTTTTTTTTTCCACTTTTTAGTAATAGCACCTACCCCACACCAATTCAAAATGTTATCATCCTTGTTGTCAAAACAATGCATATTTATGTGATAGCAGCAATCGTGGTTAATTTGCTGTCATTTTTTTAAGAGTTCCGTTGACTGTCTCCAAAACGCATCATCAGATCTATATGAAATTTAAATGGGACCATTTCGGAACATACCCCTTTCAAACAAAAAAAATATTTTGGAAATCGATTTTTCATATGACGGAGTTATGCCCGAACCTCCACCTAACTCCTAACCGTTAAAGTTGTAAGTTCCTTCATCAGCTCAGCGTCATGAGATGATGATGACCATACGCAAACGCCTCAATAGCTTTAGAAAATATGTAAAAAATATTGTTATTACCTGTAACATTTCAGGGTTGCCCTCGATTCCCCTGGGATTCCATCATCAGCTCCTGACTTGGTACCAATGGGACCACCTCAGGAGTATACTCTTTCAAAAAAAATTGCGAATCGGTCCACAAATGAGGGAGAAATCGGTGAACATACCTACATTAAAAAAAACTTTTTTCAAAAAAATAACAACCGACTTCAAAAAAAACAGTACAAAGTGCAAAATAACTTTAATTTCGGAAGTCGGTGACTTTGGAGGTGTAGGTATTTTAATTCTGTGTCACCGCCTTCCGAAATTAAAGTTATTTTGCACTTTGTAGTGTTTTTTTGGAAGTCGGTTGTCATTTTTTTGAAAAAAGTTTTTATTTTTCACTTTTTAGTTATCTACCCCACACCAATTCGAAATTTCATCATCCTTAGGGTCAAAACAATGCATACTTATTCGCTATCGCTAGCAGCATTCGTGGTTGATTTGCTGTAATGTTTTGAAGAGTTCCGTTGTCTGTCTCCGAAACGCATCATCAGATCTATATGAAATTTATATGGGACTATTTCGGAATAAACTCCTTTTGAACAAAAAAAATAATTTTGTAAATCCGTCTATATACGACGGAGTTATGCCCGAACATACATAAAAAAATATATATTATAAACATGTCGAATTGATAACTTTTTTGACCTTGATTGAACTTTTTGAAGTCGGTTAAAAAATACATACACTCGAACATAACCGTCTCCTTTTTGGAAGTCGGTTAAAAATGATTTTCTCTTAGTCAAATTTTCCACAAAGTGTCACCGTGTCCGATTGTTTAGTTGCGAACGAAAGTATTACGTAACGTAGCGTCCAATACTTTGTGTGGGTCTGCCTGCTATGGGTTTGGTTTCTTATAACATTAATGACATACGAATTACTGGTTTCATATAAAATGATACGAGACAGATGAGATGAGATGAGTACGTACATTTTTTGCTAACTTCATTGTGACGACATTAAAATATTTTTTACAACAATGGAAAGTTTTTGTTCATTGTGACATAAGAACACTCCTCATTTTAATGTCTTTATTTGGTATAAAGTGATTAATTTCAACAATACTCATAATAATGCGTGATAGACGATATGGCTAGAAAGGCCGAGATGATGACTAACAGAGGAGGAGTTCTTGCCGGCTCTTCTCCATAGGAAACAACAATTTGGAACCGTGACGTTTCATAAGTGCCCATGCAGGTTTATATGAAATAAAAATATTTTGATTTGATTTGATTTGATTTGAGAAGTACGGAAGAAAAAGACATGTTGCGCTCACCACTATTACCTAAAGCGGAATAAGCACAGGTGAATGATAATAATGGCTCGTTCTAATACCTACAATATTCCCGCTGCTGAGACACAGGTCTGCGGGTAGGTTAGGTAAAATATAAACCCTCAAATAAAACCCGTTTACAATCTGGTAGTCATTCCACTTAAAAATAAAACAACAACATTTAAAATCCGCATTTTAACTTGAATTTACGGGCTAGCAATCGTTGAGATTACGTCAAAATTTCAACGAGGAAATATATTTGGAATCGTCGTCGTTGGCGATACGGTGCCCCTTTCTCGGTACAACGGTACTTCGGACCGCGACGACGACGGTGCCACCTTGACATTTCGTTTAGGCTTGGAATAAAACTACAAAAACATATGTAGGGTTAAATCGTTGACGGCGACCGTGTGTGGGTGAAGAATGGGGTGCCGTGATTGTGAATTGTTGGATTTCTTTTATTGTGTTTGAGTTCGGGTTATGTAGGGAATTTCAGTTAGAAGGAAAAGGAGACAGTGTAACTCAATGGAACTCTTGTCCAACTAGTCAAGCTAGCTCAGCTTGTCAAGCGTTTTATAGTGATCAGGCTTGTGTGTATTTTTTATCAGGATGTAGATACTTGCAGTTGCTTTTATCGCAGTAAATATGGCCACCTATTTGGCTCAAACAGTATACTCGTAAGTAACGAAGCAATAGCGTTTTGTAATACTTATTAATATGTTGTGCTGTTTTGGTTTTTCCTACATTTATAAAATAATTTCATATACCAATATAATATACTATAAGTTAGTAAAAGTTTAAATGAATTGAGAACTATCACAATTCTAAACAGGTAAAAAATTACATTTACAACATACTTTGAAATAGCACATTCACCAAAAAACACGACAAACCAAGCCAAAAACATATCTTTAACATTGCCCATTTTAAAGCGTAAGTGAAAAAGAAAAACAGTGCTGCAAACCAAAACCGTTGGCGCTTAAAGCGGCTAGAAAACTGCGAACTATCTCTGCATAACGGTTGGAATCTCGCCATAACCGTCGGCCGCAGGTTTACCGTACGGTCCTAGTGTTATTGTAGTATTATTACTTTTCACGCTGGCATTTAAGGGTTACGAAGTGGCCAAGAATATTTTTATATTTTGTGTCGAGTCTTTCGAGAGCGGGCATAACTTGTAGCTTGTAGCTGCATTCTTATTTGCGTTGGGATTTCAGTCACAGTTACCTACTATGAAGAACGTGTTTCATTCGGCTTTAAAGATGGCGAGTGATGTTACTTTGCGCAGTTTTGCTCTGTGCAATACAATCTACTTGCACACGTAATTAATGCCAATCTTGTTGGTCACCTTATTTTTCCTTTTGAAGAAATCAGATAAAATGAGAGCACAGTGGACCTACCTACTTTAATCAACACATGCACCACAATTCACGTAGACTTTTACCACCATTCACCTACAAATTTAGTACCATTCATATTCACATTCACCGCAATTCACCAAAACGTTCACCATCATTCACACAAGTGCCTGTAGGTAATAAAAATGGACTAAGTTCCGTTGGAAGCATCAACTGTTCCACAAAAAAAAAATCAATTTTTGCTAATGTATGTTTTCAGGTTTGAAAAGAATATCATATAGTCTCGACGAAATATTGGGTCTTCTTTTTTTCGGACACCTTTCTCAAACAATTTTCGTCTTTTAACATCTAGAGCGAATACATGGGTGCCCGTTTTTTTGCAATCAACAGCTGCAGAACGGGAGATATGATATAACTATGAGTAAAATATGTCACCTGTTTAAAAAAAATAAAGTGACAGCTAGCTGTCAAATTCTTGGTGCAATGGCAGCAGCGACGTCTGAATTGAGCAAGTAGCAGTTTTTATCCACATTATTATGCCATTTTAACATTTTCAACAGCACTTTATTTACTAGGTACGCGATTTTCACAGTGATTAAATATAAGAAGGCCGATTCTCGCATTTTCTTACTCTTATTAGGGTTTTCTTCTAATAAGGTAAACACATCAACCAAACAAACAAAATCATTTATTTGCCTAAATAAGGTACAGAAGGTTGGTGAAAGGTACAATATTGTTATCTTAATCTGCGTTTAATTTCGGCGTGTAAATATAAAAGAATGTTAAATTTTATTTAAATTAATTCTTTTTCTTAATCATCCAGTCCATAAACAGATAATCCCATTAAAATTGTATTATTGAGTTGCATGAAAACATAAATGTCAACAATTATAATCATGTCAATAATGGGAGAGATTCGCCACACAATCAAAATAACAATAATAGTTTATAAAGATCGTCCAATTTACAAAACTTACAATTTATGATCTAAAAACTCATGTATACATTATAAAAGCATTTTTCAATTAAAAACCTCGTTAAATTACTTTTAAATCTATAAAATGTTAGCGTTTTTATGGAATTCGGTATTTTATTATACAATTGTATGCACATTATATAGCTGTTTTTACCTGTAAATGTGAGATTCGTTCTCGGTTGAAATAACTTTACAGTATACATAGATCGTGGGGCATAGTAGCTTGTCGCTTACTGAAAAAGTATCTTATGCTTGAAAACAAATATACAGGATTCTAATAAATACATGGTAGAGTTAGTATTTTAAATTTCCTAAAGAATGGACGACATGACTCTATTAGCTTCAACCCAAATATAGCTCTTAGACACTTTTTTGCACTACGAATGCTTGATCAATCTCCACACAATGACCCCACAGGATAATACCAGAAACTACAATGTCATTTATATGATTTTTCCATGAACAATATTTATCTCAGTCAGAGTCAGTTTCTGCCAGGAATCTTAAAGGAAGACGCAAGGTTTGGCCGAAGATTAACTAAAGTCAGAACATAACGCGACACAAAACTTTCTTCTTCGAAACATTTCTCGAGGATATTCTTCTTTCATACTCGTACATTAAGTATCGCACGGAGACTCATTCGCAGGTACTTGATGCTCCAAGTGTTATTATACTTTTATTGCCACCGCACCAGCATTTTAAGGGTTATGTTAAGGTAAGAAATTTTATTTTATGTAACGTGACACGTGCTATCTTGGGACCGCGTGACGTGCGTGTAATGTGATTTCGATAGCAGTCGTATTCTTTTTGTGATCAATTTCAAATGTACCTAACTTCTAATATTTTTACAAAAATTTGCCATTTTAAATGTTAGCTTTTGGTTTTAATGTAACTAAATTTTGTTGGTTGGGTGCAGATTAATTTTTATTTAATTATTTAAGAATCTCTGCAACTGATTTCCGGTGCTAAAATACCGTCTCCGGTTAGTAAACGGAAGTCGTTTGCCGACTGTATTAAAATACTATGTTATTTCCGGAAGTTGCTTAGCAGGCTACCTATTTGACATTTTTAGATGTAGAAAAGTATAAAAGCACATGTCAGTACATTTTAAAGCCAGTTCCGAATAAAATTCAGAACTTTAACGTTACGCTATTTGATTTCTTGTCAAATCCGTTCTGATTTCCTACTCAAGGTCTGTATGTGTGATTGTAGGTTTTGTAAGTAGATAAATTTGACACATTTCATTTTCCGTCTATCTAGTAGTTCGCATGAACTGCATGGGTTATTTTCATCATTAACAATTATCATTGTCGCCATTATTCTACTTCATTTCAGTAGCTTAATACGTATTGGTGTATCAATTTTTGCCCCAAATCCTATCTACTTCAGTGATGTCAGCTGACCGTCTCGCGTACTCCCCAAACTTTCTCCGAAATCCCCCGAAACCGGCAAAAGATTTTAAATAAAATTCAGTACAAATTCAGCAACAGTTTACATGAACGTGTATGTTGTTAAACCTTCCAGTATATTTATTTATTTATTTATTTGGATGTCTGAGGATTTTAGTAACTTGTGTTGTTTATATTTTTCTTTCGTGCAGTGGATCAAAATCATAAATTAGAGACGGCTGAAAGCTGTAAAAACGTATTTGATAACGCCGCCGCGCTGGAAAATGTCTTCTGAAATTAGCGATTTAATCATCAAGGCTACCCGCGGCTTTTCCTGGATTACAGTTTTGATAAAAATCCCCAAACCCAGCTTTTGCTCTTCATATATCCCCCTAAAAACAATGTCCCCTATAACTATAAGAATCCCCCTAGTCTGGCTTCACTGAGCTACTCGTACTTAGCTAAGGCGCCTCATAGCTAAAACGTCCGATAAAACACACTAGGTATACCTACGTCAAGAGACAGGAATAGTTATATTACCGTTTACCGACGCTAACTTGTAATATTAATTATTATTGATGGTAGAAATAACTCATCATCATCTGCCTACCCGTTTCCCAGCTATGTTTGGGTCGGCTTCCAATTTAACCGGATAAACATCAGTATTTTTACTATAGAGCGTCTGCTTATCTGACCTCCACAATCCAGTTACTGGGTAACACCCACCTGCGTACCCTTGGTAAGACTGGTTGTCAAACTTTCGGGCTTCTGATCACCCATAACGACTGTCAAAGATCCACGAATGATAGCTGGGACTCATGACTGAACGTGCTTTCCGAGGCACAGACGGGTCTTGGTGTGTTAAGATGGTCACCCATCCACGGACCACCGCGGCAAGCGTAGTTTAACTTGATCGATCGACCCTTGGGACGGTAGAAATAACGTAAAACATGAAATATTCCCCAAACAGAGCAGCAACCGGCAAAATACGTAACAAATGAACTACGAAATGCACCTAGTAACTAATAGTTCACGTAATGACGTTTAAGAATCGGTTCATTCGGCTCGCATGCACTGTAGAGCACAATTACATTTCTATTCATTAAAAGGCTTCCTCTGTGGAACGTGTTTCCTGCCGTAAATTAAATTTCCCAGATTCTACGCCATAACTGTACAATGCACCTGTTTAAATTTTACAAGCCTTCGTGTGTGGACGCTAGGATGGCGGGTTATGGAGTTCATTAAATTTATAGTAATAATTTATGATTCACTGTTCACCACCTTTCCATTAGGTACCTACTTAACCTAATGGAAACGTTGTGAACAGTGTGGTCGTGATAAAATAAAAATTATTCTACTATAGAAATTTTGCAAAACTTAGGAGTATCAAATAAAAAAAATGCATCTCGGATTCTAAATACTGGTGCAAAGTTAGACTGGTTGCAATCTTTGGTGATAAAGCTACTCTTTCACCGTTAATCACAAAAATAAAGCTAAATAATGTGACCTTTGTTTGTAGTATTAAATAGATAATGATGTTCAGCGTGAATATATGCTGAATATATATGTTTATGGTATCTACCTATACATTATTAGGTGTACATTAAAGTCGGTTTTCGTGTCTGTCTGCGTGACCGCCGTGTCCTTCTAAACTTCCCAACAGAGTATGATGCGGTTTGTACCATCATTTAGAGAATTTAACCCGGAAGGTTTATGTGTAAATTGCATTCACATTAAAATTACATATGGGCACCCATTATCACATGATAATCTTAAAATAGTAGGCAACAATGAAGTCTTATGTAAGGTTGCACAAGATAATATGAATTAACTTGTAGGGCCAGAGCAGTGCGTGGTGTAACTATCCAAGACGTTGATCTTGATAGAGGTTCGATACTATCTAAGCAGAGGGTGGTGAGGATTTATTTCCAAAGTTCGAAGAACTATATGCTTGTCGGGTCTCTAACTGCAATATTAAATCAATCGAGTTAAATGTAGAGTTATTTCTGTAAAAGTACCCTGTTGTGTCTGTCTGTCTCAGACATTTGATATTTGGAAGTTGGTGGCACAAAAACTAAAATACAAAATCAAAGTCCGACCCTCCGATCTTAAAGTTATTTTTCACTTTGAAGTGTTCGGAAAGTCAGTTGTTTTTGGGGTTCCGTACCCAAAGGGTAAAACGGGACCCTATTACTAACACTCTGCTGTCCGTCCGTCTGTCTGTCTGTCCGTCTGTCATCAGGCTGTATCTCATGAATCGTGATAGATATATAGTTGAAATTTTCACAGATGATGTATTTCTGTTGTCGCTATAACAAAAAATACTGAAAAACAGAATAAAATAAATCTTTAAGGGGCTTCCCATAAAACAGACATGATTTTTTTGCCCTTAGTCCGACTCGTACTTGGCCGGTTTTTATTTGTTTTTGTAACAAAGTTTTTAATTTTCACTTTTTAGCTGTGATACCTACCCCACATAAATTCGTATTCTTTCACTTGCTAAATAAATAACAGCTCGTTCTTGCGCCGGTTTCGCTCTCGGTAGGTTCCACTTCGTACTGACTGCCCGTTGCAAATTGTCCCTTAGGTGTAAATTGCGTATCTACACCGCGGTCATACGCCTTGTCATGACATATACGTGCGTCGCCTTCGCACACGCTAAACCCCATCACATCCATTGGATTCAGACCCTACAGAACCATCTCCTAAGAAAGGTCACGGGAACCCCCTTCCACGTCCGAAACGAGAATCTCCATCTGGATCTCAGAACGCCCAAGATCCAGCAGTTTATGAAATACCTCTCAAAGTGTTTCTTTGACTCAGTTGTGAAGCATCCTAATGCCCTCATCGCGACAGCCACCCGCTACACTCCCTCCTGTATGAGTAATATTCGCCGACCAAGGCATACCTACTCTTACCATTCCCGACGACGCTACAACTCTCCTCCAGGAGAGTAGTAAGTTTACTAGCACCCTCAGGGTGCACCGTCCGAAACCGCCGTCCTTCCGTCCTCGCCACCGAGGCCCGTCGCGATGTCCCGTTCAATGTCCGTCCCGTCCTTTGCTTGAGCCAGCCCGCACCGCTGAGCCTGTAGTATTAAGTACGCCCCTAATAATAATCAGTCCGTTTCAGTTTGTCTCTTGCTGCCCTCTACCAGCGATGCCCTAAGCTGAGGTCCGCACCCCACAGGGGTGCCTTGAGCGAGCAGTCGCTCTAGTTTTAAGCCCTGGCTGGTAATTTTAATTTATCAGGATTATCACAGGCAAGTCCGGTTAAGCAGATGACAAACTGATAGGTTGCACTACGAGATGTCATTCCAAAAAACCTTTTCTCTCCTTACGATGTAAGCTCATGAAATAAATTATACCTATTAACATTAATTATAAAAAATGGCGTCCATACATAGGTATCAGCAATCGCTTATTCTATAGCCTAGCTGTTTTATTATAAAACCCTCTAATTGGACGCAATATCGCGTTGCATGTGAGAACATCGTATTTCATAATAAGTGGACGTTTTTCAATCACTTCTGAATCGCAACATACCTTCTTTGAAATGCGAAAAACGTTAATACGGTGCTAAACAATATAGATACGGTGATAACGGGCATTGTTCTACATATGGATATGGGAGGAATGGTGAAATGAAACCCAATTTTAATGCTTTTTTTACTTAGCATAATCACCCTATAATGTCCCCACTGCTGGGACACAGACCTCCTCTCTTTGAGAGGAAGCGGGCCGTAATCCACCACGCGGGCCTAGTGCGGGTTAGTAGATGTCACATGTCTTCGAATTTTTGGTTCCAGGACATGCCAATTTACTCACGATGTTTGTCTTCACCATTTTGAGAGCAGTGGTGATGAAATAATTTACCCAAAGTAAAGCGCCTATCTCGGTTCCAACCTACGACCTAAAACTCGTAAGTCGCGGCAACACGGATTTAAATGAAATTTGGCACACAGATAATAAGTAACCTGGAAAAACAAATAGGATCCATTTTATCCCAGTAGTATGTTCTTGTGGGATAATTTTCGAACAGCACCCTTTTTTTTACTTTTTTTTTGAGTCGGGGTTTTTTAAAATTTTTTACTTTAACTTTTATTTCCTGCTTTATAAATTAATATAATATCTCGCTTAAATTTGCACAGCGTTGCGCATGTTTCCCCACTGTGAAGTTTGTTACTAATATAGCCACATTCCTCGTCCTGATCACCATTTATCTACAGGGTAAGTTTTTATCCAGTGCGCAAATTGTAACCATGAATTCAGCATATCATTCTAGAACCCCTAGCGCAGAAATTTTTCGCCGGTTGTAGAAAAAAAAATCTGCTGTTTCATAGAAAAGTGCAATACCTACGCGGTCAAAATGTATGGAACAGCTGATTTTTGTTTGTGTAACCAGCGAAAAATTTCTGCGCTAGGGGGTCTAGAATGATATGCTGAATTCATGGTTAAAATTTGCGCACTGTATGAAAACTTTTCCTGTATAACCTATCGTATTTTCAATGAGCCCAAACAATGCTTCTGCTGTTTGTTGGTGAGTAACTTGGGTATCCTGGAATTTGCAGGTGATGGTCCAACATCAGTTCAAGGTTATTTTGTTCGTGTAATAGCATTGAAGTAATAGAATACCAAATTTCGACTTGATCAGACCCGTGGAAGATGCTCAAATCTCTTCATAAACCAGAAAAGAGCTGATAATCTTCAAGTAGCTCAACCGATTTTGATGAAACATGTCTAAGAATACTCCCGACTAATTCACCTTTCAAACAAAAAAAAAAACAAAGTAAAAATCGGTTCATCTGTTCGGGAGCTACGATGCCACAGACAGACACACACAGACACGTCAAATTTAAAGAACTTTTATAAAATTCACTCGCATGAAGGCGATCAAGAGATATCTTTATATAATTATCGTGTAAATGGGACACCAATTCGTCGAGTCTACGTTTACTCAACATGTTTATAGAGGCAAAAAGCGATGACTGCTAAATAATGTAGAAAGCTGCTTTTATACGGCTTTTTGAAATAATAGGATCTTTCATACGAGTATCTTTCGATCCTTAGTCGTGAGAGGAATGCTTATTCGATCTCTTTGCTAGTTGGGAGTGCTTTGATCTCAAATAAGCCTTAAATATTTTCAAACACCATTCTTCTTGAGGCGTTTAGATCATGTTACGATTGTTTTATGCAGTGCATAACACGAAAAATATTACAAAGCTTAAAACTGTCAATATGCTCTTTAAACAGTTTATAGTACAAAACACTTTTACCAACCCAAGTTTATGACATCCCCAAAATGTTCTAAGTATCCACAAAAGAGGCATACCATCCCGGTACTCAACCTTATTCTACTTAAAAAAGCAAAAATACCTCAACACTTTTATCTCGTAAAAGAAAGACTGGAACACATTTCATAAAAAGAAAGCAGAAAAAAGAGAAAAAATGAAACAGATTTCCTCTCAAGAGTACCGCGGACGACGTAGAATTCAATTTCCTGTGAAAAAAATCCAGAATGGACGGAAAATAAATCGAGTAAGCCATGTATTGACCGAGCGTTTTACATAAGATTAGTGTTTGGGATGCAAAGGGACTTTGTAAAGCTAGAGCTAGGATGATTACTGTTGGTAAAACAGCATAAGCCAGATGTAGACTTTATCTAGACCCCATTTTAGCCAGAAAACTTAAATTCTTTGTCTATATTTTTATTGTCTATAGGTATCATATTATATAATAACTGGATGACCGGTTTTTTTTTTGTTTCACGTGTTCTAAAATGAAACCTATTAGATCGATTTCATCATCATCATCATTCATCATCATTAATTTGCATTAATATTTTAATTTATGTACCTAACAATTTGCACACCGTAAGGTAGACTGTAGCCAATCTCATTAGTTTATGTACAACATCTTATGCCTGTTTCTACATTCATAGCATAAAGTTCTGATTCTGATTCATAATTTCAGCCGAACAACGGCCACTGCTGGACATAGGCCTCCCCCAGGCTCCTCCACTTCGACCGGTCTTGGGCTTCCCACATCCAGCGGATACCCGCGGCCTTCACAAGGTCATCGATCCACCTTGTGGGAGGCCTTCCCCTCTACGTCTTCCGGTACGCGGTCGCCAATCCAGAACCTTTCGGCCCCATCGGCCATCTGTTCTGCGAGCAATGTGCCCTGCCCTCTGCCACTTAAGTTTGGCAATTCTTCGGGCTATGTCGATTGCCTTGGTTCTCCTGGGGATCTCTTCATTTCTGATTCGATCACTTAAGGAAACTCCGAGCATAGCCCTCTCCATTGCCCTTTGGGTGACTTTAAGCCTTCTGATAAGGCCCATTGTGAGCGACGACGTCTCTGTACCATAGTTCATCACAGGCAGCACACACTAGTTAAGGACTTTCGTCTTGAGACACTGTGGTATTTGGTACGAGAAGATATTGCGAAGCCTCCCGAACGCTGCCCAGCCGAGTCAGATTCGACGATTGACCTCTTTCTCGAAGTTGGACTTACCTAACTGGACAGTTTGTCCTAGGTAAACGTACTCATCCACAACTTCGAGAGTAGCGCCTCTGATCGTCATGAGAGTGGGTGTTACATGGGCATTCGACATGACCTTTGTCTTTTCCATGGTCATTTTAAGACCCACTCTTTTGGAAGCTCTACTGAGGTCATCGAGCATTGCACTGAGGTCCTTCATAGTCTCAGCCATGACGACTATATCATCCGCAAACCGAAGCTGAGTAATGTACTCGCTATTAATTTTGATGCCAGCCCCTTTCCAGTCCAGAACCTTGAAGTCATCCTCCAGTGCAGCGGTGAACACTATCGGAGAGATAACATCTCCGTGTCTCACACCTCGCTGCAGAAGGATAGGTTTCGAAGTCTGGTCCTGGAGTCGGACTGACATAGTGGCGTTTTCATACAGACACTTCAGCACCTCGATGTACTGGGCATGCCACGATTGCGGCGGTAAGTCCCCTCTTTGAGGAGTGGTTTGAGAGGCGGCATGGCGTCCTCACCTTCCGCCTGACGCAGGTCCTCACCGGACACGGTTGTTTCGGGAGGTTCCTGTTTTGGATAGGGCGGGAGGAAACGCCCGGGTGTTTCCACTGCGAAGATCGCCCCGAGGACACGGTGGAGCACACGGTGGCGGTCTGCCCAGCTTGGGTGGAGCACCGCCGTGTCCTCGTGGAGGCGATCGGCGGCGGCGATCTCTCGCGTCCGGCCCTGGTCCAGGCCATGGTACGGAGCGAGAGGGCATGGGGAGCCGTCACCTCCTTCAGCGAAGCAGTGATGCTCGCGAAGAGGGAGGCGGCGCACGTGAGGGAGAGGCAGCATATGCGCCCTCGTGACCCTAGCCGCCGCAGGATACGGAGACGCCCTGGGCGTCGGGAATCCCAGGCCGATTTCCGGCCACCGCAGGCATGGGCTTGCGGACGGCGAGTAATGGGTGGCTCGCTGTCCGGTAAGGACCAAGCCCAAGTCGACGGCGCGTTGTGTTCCACGGGCGCCTCAAAGAGATGTCAGCACAAAAAATGATGGGGCCCGCAAGGGCCTATGCCTGCCAGGGGTGCGGGTTGGTTCGAAAGAGGTACCACCGCCCCTGGCCTACGGGCTACTGAAGGAACACGGGTGGGTTTTAGTCAGTAAAAGTCTGACACGCCCTCCAGCTCCACCCAGAGCGGGAGAAGTTATTTGATGATTTCCCACCCAAAAAAATAAAAAATGAAAGCACCTCGATGTACCGACAGTCGATCTGGTACCGTTGAAGAGATTGCAGTACAGCCCACGTCTCGATCGAATCAAAGGCTTTTTCATAGTCCACAAACACTAAGCAGAGAGGTAGGTTATACTCTTCGGTCTTCTGTATAACCTGCCGCAGCATATGTATGTGGTCTACGGTGCTAAAGCCTTTACGGAATCCGGCTTGTTCGGGAGGCTGGAAGTCGTCAAACCTGCGCGCGAGATGGTTCGTGATGACTCTCGAAAACAGCTTGTAGACGTGGCTCAGAAGTGAGATGGGCCTATTATTCTTATGAAGAGTATTATCACCCTTCTTAAAGAAAAGTACCACCACACCTCAGTTCCATGCCTGTGGCGTTTTGCCCTCGAGTATGACGGAATCAAACAGCTTCTGGAGGGCCTTAGAACGGGTTTTCCGCTGGCCCTCAGGAGTTTGGCCATGATTCCGTCATCACCCGGCGCCTTGTTTTTTTAAGCTGCTTCAGAGCCATCCTAATCTCGTACAAGCTAACGTCCGGGATATCTTCGGTGTAGTGTCCGGTCAATCTGGCTCTTGGGTCGTTTGCCAGATTCGTAATGGGGTTGCTTGTTGACGTGTATAACTGTCCATAGAAACTCTCGATCCTGCCATCGTTGATCTTCAGTTTCGCAAGCTGACTCTGCTCAATAGACAGATCTCTTGAAAAGACCTTGGATCCCTTGTTCCGCTCTATCGAGTTCTTTATGCGGTCCGTATTAAAACGGCGAAGGTCGCTTTTCAAGGACTTAGAGATCTGTCTATTGAGTTGTCGGTACTTTAGCGCGTCGTCTGAAGACTGCAGGATCATTTCACGCCTATCCTCCATTAGCTGCAGAGTAGGATCAGAGAGTTTATTTTTGCCATTAGTACGACGGGTCTTGAAGACCTTAGACCCGACCGTATGGACAGTTTCCACGAACCCATAATTATAATCGTCCACGGAGCTCCCTAGGCACTCAAAACGATTCTGGAGTTTGAGCTGAAAGCTCTCGTGGTTTTGGACTTCGATCGGTGCTGGACGGAGCGAAGACTTCCTTAGCCGACATCTTTCTAGCTTGATGTTGATATTCAATGTGCCTCTCATCATGCCGTGATTGCTTCCGGTTTTCACCGCGTTGATCACAGAGACATCATTGAATATTTGCTTCTTCGTCGACATAATGAAGTCAAACTCATTTTTAGTTGAACCATCAGGGGTCTACCAGGTCCACTTTTCGTTTTCTGAAGTAGTTCATCATGAAGAGGCCTTCCTTCTCCATAAAATTGGCCAGTGACCCCGGTGGTTCCAACGGCCAACTCCAAATTGCCCCACTCTCAGCTCATCATCGTCCCGTTTGCCCAGTTTTAAGTTTAAGTCCTCCATGACAACGGTGAAATGAGTTTTAGAGCGATGCATGGCTTTGGATATATCCTCATATATGGTCTCAACCTCATCCACGGGGTTTGTCGAGGTCGGAGCGTAGACCTGTATGATCTTCAGCGAATATCTTGCAGATATTCTGAGTATAAGGTACGCCACCCTGGTCGACACACTCTCGATCTTCACCATGCTGCTCACAAGGGACTTATGGACAGTAAACCCGACACCACCTTAGGACTGCTGGTCGGCTTTCCGGAAATAGAGCAGGTTACCGGATTTGAGGATTATGGAGCCTCCCCCTCTCTTCGGAAAATAAAAATCAAAATCAAAAGTCATTTATTCAAACTAGGCTGAGAGTTAGCACTTTTCGAACGTCAAAATTACATAAGACAGTCCCCCAAAAACGCCCACCCTTCGACACTTCCTAGTGCTTTAGCTGGGAAGAAGAAGTGGCGCAACAAACTCACCAGCAGCACAGCTGTCTGATAAGTTGGAAGAACTTGACTCTATACAGTAATAGGTAAGTAATTAAATTTCATCAAAAAATGGAAATTTCATTATAAAAAATTAAAAATAAAAATGGTATTTAAAAAAAATGGTCTTCAGGCTCCGGACTTCAGGTAACTCTACTATACCCCACCGTAACCTGCTCAATTCTTCCTTGAATTCGGTTATCTTTTCGTCGGCCCGGAGTCTACAGAAAGAAAGAAAGAAAGGAAGAAGTTAATCTAGTTTATGATCTATCTGTGCGCCAGATTTTTTCCAAATCCATTCAGTAGTTTTTGCGGCAAAGAATAACAAACATCCATACTTGGATACATACAAACTTTCGCGTTTATAATATTAGTAAGGATCATCATCGTCATTGCAGCCGACAGACGTCAACTACTGGACATAGGCCTCTCCCAAAAAAATGGGGGGTTTGCCATAATCGCCACGCTTGGCAGGCTGATTGGCGATCGCAGTATGGTGGTAAAATGCATAGAGAGAACGCTGCTGCCCATTCTCTAGTAAGTCCCTCAGTCGCCTTTTACGACACTCACTGGAAGAAATGGGATAGTGCTATTCACTTACGCCCGGCAACACATGGGACAATCGGATCAATCAGATCGATTTATCGCCCCCAAAACCGCCTGCATACTAAAGTTCATGAAAATCGTTGGAGTCGTTTTCGAGATTTAGATTATACAACATTATTTTTAGTATATGCGAAAGCTGAATATAGTTTGTTCAGAATAAGGAACTGAATCGATTCCAATAGTTTTTTCACCATGTAATATTTTTTTCCAATTTTTTATTTTTTTATTTCACCCTATGATGTCCCCATTGCTGGGACACTTGCCTCCTCTCTGTGAGAGGAAGTGGGCTGTAATCCACCACGCGGGCCCAGTGCGGGTTGGTAGATGTCACATGTCTTCGATTTTTTTGTTCTAGGACATGCCGGTTTCCTCACGATGTTTTCGTTCACCGTTTTGAGAGCAGTGGTAATGAAATAATTTACACAAAGTAAAGCGCCTGGCTGGGTTCGAACTCATGACCTACAATTCGGAGGTCGCGGCTGTTACCACTTGGCCACCACTGCTCTCAAAATGCTTTTTTATTTATCACCAGTTAATTCCAAAACATTTGGCATATGGTTAATGTGGCTACTGCCTAATTATGAGCACAATACCCCGTGGTAAAATACAGGCGTTATATTATGCCTTACATTATCTCTTTGTAGGCATTCAAATAACATTAACTCAATGAATCGACATCGTTAAAAGAAGCAACGAACCTGACGCAGTACCCGCAAGTATAAACGTCATCAGTTCGAATTAAGGCAGTAGACACACTGATCACACGAGTTAATCTGTCCTTATAATGTAACTCACGTGAATGCGTGTGAAGGCGTTGAGACGATTATGCGTTGCCAATGAACTGTGAATACACCGGTTTACATACGACAATGTAATCCCGACGATTTGTTAGATATAACTACAACCTCCTTTTCTGGTGTCAGTGAAAGGGGAACGGGAGTAGCACGTGTCGTGAGCCGATACCTCACCACTTCCAGGTCCAGTTGTTAGACCAGAAACAAAAACAAACAATTCAAAAAGATTATTGCAGGAATGTGTGCTTCACGGCAGCGCCAAATAAGTCTAGTTCCGCAAAAATTCCAGAAAAATATTGTCTAAGTTATCGTTCCCACGGAAGTGAAAATATTGCGGCAGGATTTAACTGAGAATCCAACAGAGTCGCGTCGATGAAACACACTGTTGGATGTTAACTCTCGGCGCGGCAACTAAGCAGTGCATTGAAGATCCAGTGCGCGAAAAAAGCCCACCACAATACTCTTTCGTCCGTAGGAACGTGGATTTAGGAAATAGTTGTCCGGATCTTTTGCGGAACTAGACTTATTTGGCCGTGAGGCACACATTCCTACATTTTCTTTTAATTGTTTTTTTTTTCTCTTACAGAATACACTGTGTGCCTTTCAGTTTGAGCTTAATAAATGTATTTTCTTTCTTCGGTAGATTAACTATTTGGGAAGGATGGTAGCGAGGTACATTGGATGGATGAGGGTGTTCCACGTAATATGCTTGGTGAACCGTATCGAGGGGCCTTTGATGCGACTGTTACCATATTCTATAGTCAACTGCTAATAACAATTGGGCCAACCAAAGAAGCCTACCTTTAGAAGGATTAATGTCAATAACAACCAGATTGTATGGAAGAACTGGGCAAAATCCCTTTTAATAATCCTGTATTTTTTTAAACACTCTCACTCAAGGTATATCCAAAATACTGTAAGATACATAAACAATAAACATGAAACTTAATTATAATTTGGTTTATATTAGCTTTTATCGTAATTAGTTGTTTACCAGTAAAGCGATGCCATATATCTTGAAACTTGTGGAACAATCAGATTACAAGCTAACTGATTAATTAGTTCCAAAGGATTTAAAAGACAGCCATTTGTTTATCTGGAGTTGAAAATAAATAGAGTTAGTTTAGATTAAGATAAAGAATTTAGAATATCTTTATTGTTGAAGTGAAATTTACATGAGGCGCGTTGAGCGATTATTGGTAGGGTATGTACCTAAGTATGTGGCTCGGTGATTTCACTCCATGTGCACTTTTAAAAAGGAGGAGGTTCTGAACTCTGTTGTATTCTATATATATTTATATATATATCTATATATATATATATATAAAAGGAGAAACCGACTGATTGATCAATCAACGCACAGCCGAAACTACTAGGACTAGGAACGTGAAATCTTGCACACGGCTTCATTTTATAATGTAGGGGAGCACTAAGAAGGGGTTTTTGGAAATTCGACCTTGAAGGGGGTGAAAAGGGGGGATTTTGTTTGTATGAAAAATCTTATTCCTTGAGTTAATAAACTTGAAACTTGGCACAAATATTAAGTTAAGTAAATTAAGAGGTTGGCTATTAAGAGGGTGTCAAAGTTTGTATGGAAGAATTTTTACGCGCGGTCTGATTAACTCGAAACCACGCAGGATACTTTTTATCCTGGTGTTATTAAATAATGATCCCGAGGGAACAATTAATAATTTCCGACATCCCTGCGGGCGAAGCCGCGGGCAGAAGCTAGTTTTATATATTTAATTTTTGTTTTTTACCGTAGGACTCCGTAATTTCTAAACCGATTTGAACAATATTCTTGTTTTTAACCCCCGACGCAAAAACGACGGGGTGTTATAAGTTTTGTGTGTGTGTGTGTGTGTCTGTCTGAGGCAACGTAGCTCCCGAACGGATGAACCGATTTTGATTTAGTTTTTTTTGTTTGAAAGGTATATTGTGTTCTTAGACATGTTTCATCAAAATCGGTCCAGCCGTTTGAAGATTATCAGCTCTTTTCTGGTTGAAAAAGGGATTTTAGCCTCTGATCAACTCAAAATTAGAGATTCTATTACTTCAATGATATTAGACGTTTAAAATAACCTTGAACTGATGCTGGAGCAACACCTGGAATTTCCGGGAAACCCAAGTTATTCACCAACAAACAGCAGAAGTATTGTGTTTGGGCTCATTGAAAAGGGTTCAATGAATAGATTATAGATAAATGGTGATTTAAGGGAGACATTAAGTTTAAAAAGCAAGAAATAAAACTTAAATTTAAAATTTAAAAAACCCCCGACCCAAACAAAAACTCTAAAAAGTAAAAAATAATATGTATAGGCCTTTTAATTTGAACGTAATATTTTGATCAGGGCATTGTCAAGTCGGGGGACGGTCAATGAAAACGCCAAACAGAGGCCTAGCCGTCCCCCGACTTGACAATGCCCTGATCAAAATATTACGTTCAAATTAAAAGGCCTATACATATTATTTTTTACTTTTTAGAGTTTTTGTTTGGGTCGGGGGTTTTTTAAATTTTAAATTTAAGTTTTATGTAAAAGTAAAATACTTACAGAATGGTCCCATAGAAAGATCAAGTTCTGATTAGGGGTTTTTGAGTTCTACTTGAGTTTCAAATCAAATCAAAATATTTTTATTTCATATAAACCTGCGTGGGCACTTATGAAACATCAGAAGCTAGGTGCACGGTTCCAAATTGTTGTTTCCTATGGAGAAGAGCCGGCAAGAAATTCCACGGTTACTCTTTTAAAAATAATTGCCATTAACAATCTTTTCAAAGTACAGAGATAAAATGTATGGGAGGACAGTACAGGCGTGTCAATATGTACCAGACGAATACATAATAGAAAATCGTCTACAAATCTACAGTCTGTAAGGCCTACAACGTTCTCTCATTCACAATACGTAAAATAATATACGTAAATAAAATGAACCTAATTAAACATAGGGACAAGATTTCCATGAAACTCACTAAAAATAGTCGATATTAAAATTGATGCTTATTGTCAAATAATGACGAGAATTTGTCAGCATTGTAAAAAAAAGAACATTGTATTTGAGAGCAGTTAATAGACTTTCACATTGTTATGCTGTTAATGAGGTACCAGGGAAGCCACATGTGCAGAAGGAATTATTGCCAAACTTTCCTGTCTTCAACGTAGTCTTTTAACTTATAAAATGCTTTTTTGATAAGGACACGTTTGATGTGCGTTTTAAGTTTAGTTTGGGCTTCAGTAATACGTATTTTAAACCGACTTCCTACTTTATTTGCTACAGATAGAAAAAACGGGGAAACAATAATTATTTCATCTAACAACGAGCTTACAAATGTTTGAAATAAAAATAACATATCCCCGATTCAGCCGTAAACGGGCAAAAAGTCAACGAAAATAAAAGCTACCTTATTAATTATCCGTACGCAAAAATTGTTTCCCTAAAAGCTATTCTTAATATAAACATTTAATAGAAACAACTTTAGATCCATTAAAACCGTTCCATAATTTCATCTGTCATGGCACTTCCCGTCATTTCTTCAGCTTCAAACATTTCCGTTCTTAAACTTTTTAAGGAAAAATTTTCGGTACACTCGTATCTCTGCAAAGTTTTTATACGTCCCACGCTGTTCAATAATAAAGTTTCGATCGATTTACATCAATCAAAAAGTGGATTGTGGTCGGTTCCGGTAAGAGTAACTTCGGGTAAATTGTGTTTGGCGTACTTTTACTATACAATTATATTTTTTTGTGGTTAGCTTTAGACCTTAACCATTTTTAGAATTAAAACCTTGTCTTAATATACAATGCAAATGGGAACGTCAAAAATGTGTCTCAGATACTGCTATAATTGACCAGGTGTCAAATTGAAGGGTAAGCGAACGAGCCACCGTTCATAATCACCGGTGGCTGTCGCTTCTTGCTGCTGTTTTATGCAATGCTGTAGCGGGTGGCCACACGTGTGTGACGTACCCATACAAATTTTTCAAGAAAGCATGTGACCAGTTTGTCGCTGAGCTACCGGTGGCTGTGTGCGGTGGCTCGTTTAGCCTAGCCTAATTTAATCAAATCTGAAAGCGATCAACACAGACTTAATAGTATATATTTTTTATGTCATGCGTATTCTAGAAATTGTTTACAAGATTTTCCACCTTTTCCACCTGTTATAGCTAGTGGTAGGGCTTGTCCGCTTGGCTAGCTAGCACCATCTTATCTTAGTCTGCCACCATAACATTAATGTTAACAGTATTATTTTGTTTTGGCAGTTAGAGATAAGATAGCTAGTTCCTCAGTGGTTGAAGATTTCGGATGAAGCTCGCTTTCACATCACCGGATTTGAATAACGGAACTACTTTACTGTCTTTCATGAGATCCGGGAAGACTTCTTGGTCTACAATGGTGTTAAATATGAAAGCTAAATAGGGCGCAATGTTTTTGATAATAGCACTACAGAGTTTTACAGACATACCCCAAAGATCTTCTGTTCATTTAATTTTAAGATCTTTAAAAGCTAAAACAGCTTGGGGGTTGGTATGCTGAAACCTAAACTCCAAAGAGCATGCCCTTACATTCTTTCTGAGTGAAGCAGTAGAACGCGCGGATGAGGAATTCAAAGCTTCAGTAGTTTTAACAGGAATATTAGTAAAAAAAGTTTTCAAATTCCTGAGCTATTTCTACATCTGAGTTGATGGAGCCATTTGCAGTCTCTAAATTAAATTCAGTATTACGCTGTTTTTTTCTACCTGGAGTAGCCCATTCATTAAATAAGAACGTTTTGCAAATTGTTTTAGTCTTTAGTGGGAAAGTGTGATTAAATTGCGTGTTTAATAGTGAGAAGAACTCGGCGAACCCATGAAGGGTTCCGTAGCAGCAATTAACATAATACGATTTATGACGTACTTAGGTACTAGATCTCGTTCAAACTAAGTTTACATAGTAATGTATATCGTAATTTTTTTTTACTTTTATCATTCTCTTATTTTAGAAGTTACAGGCGGGACACACCCATTTTACCACTTTGGAAGTTTCTCTCGCGCAAACTATTCAGTTTAGAAAAAAATGAGAGTAGAAACCTCAATTTCATTTTTGAAGAGCTATCCATCCACACAAATGCCCTTCGTAAAATGTACTAAGAGAAACCTTATGACAATGTCAGTTGTTGTACGTCCTTACGGCTATGTCAGCTTTATAGTACCAAATCTCTGTAAAACAACAATATTTTCTGGAAAATGATCGCAGCTTCTAACTTTAATCTGATCGAGGTATCTTTTAGAGACACTTCACCCATTTTACAGGTATTTAATGTTTTACCCGTTATTTGAGATAAAAGGCTGAAAACTCCAATAAACATGAAAAGATTGTCTCGTGTCATTGAGGATTATTTTTGACACGACGTTGAAGTAACGAGGTCTGCCCTTTAAAGGTGTAAAGGGTTATGTAGGGTACTGGGATTTGTATTATATTTATCCAACAATAAAATTGTTTGATGGGTGAAGTGTTGGATTGACGGTAGATGGGTCAGCAGTTTGTTGAGTCATATAAAGGCTGGTAGGGACATCGACGCGCGAACTACATATTACCATGAATTCAGTACTTGATTCTGAACCCGACTGAATTGAAAAATTACCAAAAGTTAAAAAAAAAATGCTGCTGCTTAGATAATGACCACGTTGGTTTATTTTGCACTTTTCTATGAAATAGCCGATTTTTTTTTTTGGTGAGCGACTAAAAATATGCAAGCTATGGGGTTCTAGAATTATGTGCTGAATTCATTATACCAGTTTGCGCATCAATGTCTCTGCAAACCCTATATAATAGAATTTAGCCGAAGAGGAAGCTTAGTCCCTTTTTAGGGCTCCGTACCTCAAAAGGTAAAAAAGAAACCCTTATAAGATCACTCTCTTGTCCGTCTGTCTGTCCGTGTGTCACCACCAATTTTCTCAGGAACGAGTGGACGCAGCAAGTTGAAATTGATAACAGATACTGAAGATTATACTTATGTTTCTATCACTCTGATGTAATCTTTAGATCTTAATTTATTCACCAAAATGAGAGTAAGACTATAAGAAAAAATATATCGGTTTTCGACCCCAAACCTATAGGGTACTTCCGGTTGACCTAGAATTGGCAATTTTGGTTAAAAGCAAGGTCTTATAGCACAAGTAAAGGGACAATTCCGAAAAATAAAAAAAAAGGTTGATGCACATGAGGAATATAATGCCACATTGCCATCGGTCGTCCCAACTTTGATGAAACATCAAAATGGCGATGGGTTACTTACTTTACCTGCTCGCATATTTTTTTACAGTCTTACTCTCATTTTGGTGAATAAATTAAGATCTAAAGATTACATCAGTGTGATAGAAACGTAGGAATAATCTCAATCTGTCGACGATTAAATAAGGGACTAAAAGCGAAATAAACTGCCATTCTTGAAACTTTTCACCAATAGAAGTGAAATTTACAATGGCTGTAATTCTTTTGAAAAATAAAATAGTGTTACCATAACATAGTATCATGCCTACTTTCCCCGGAACGTAAAGAAGAGGTATTTTAAGCACACCCACATTTTGTCACTTTTATTTGTCTCATGTAATCGGGGGCTAATAATCATTTTGATACCTATAACATTACTCACAAAGCGTAAATTCAGTTCCATTTCATTTTGTACTTGTAAAAAAATGAGAGGCTAACAACACAGTTGTACAAGAAGATAGCTGCCGTTAGCTGGCAGTCTGCCACATGAAAGTGCGACTTTATCAATTTTTAACCCGCAGTATTCATGCCAAAAGGGCAGTTTCAAGCATAAGCTTAAAACTATCAAGTTTTGAAATGGTCAGCTGGGTTATATAACAGCCAAATACGCTGAAAACAAAACACTGTTGTGCCGAGTTGATAAAATTACGGTTAGGACAGGACAGAATCACAGCGCTTGGCAGACACTTGAACAGTTTTGAGCTGTACGGACTTCAAACGTACCCAATTTTTTTGCCGACACTGTGGTTGGCTCAAGCGCGGTCATTATACTTAATTTATATTGCCAGTAACAAATAGGCTCCTTACACTGGACTACGATATGACAGAAAGTTTCTTAGTCTGTGTAAAAACTGACAGTACACACATTGACAATTTAGAAATACGTAAGCGCTTACTCACATATGTATATCACCACACACCAACACAACTGACAGAAAATCACACCACTATGTATTCACTCTTTTAATACCTATTTTAATTTTTATTCCGTACATTCAACAATCTTTAAGCATGCTCACTTAAGAAAATATTTCTCCGGCGGCGCAGCTAGTGACAAACCACACCCCTTCCTGGTTTCGCCCAATTAGAGACAACATGTATTTGTGTGAGTATATTCAAACAAATCCATATTATTGTCTTATTGTGTTTGTTACACGCTCTGCAGGTGTCACAAAAACATTTAGCCAGTGCCAATTTGTATCTCGCTAATTGCTACCGCTTCCCATTTCTATCGCCATTTCTTTTTACGACCTGTTTATTTCTAAGTCTTCCTGTATAATCAGTTTAAACCATCTGTTTATTTATAAGACACTGTATTAGTAATATAAATAAATAAATTTGATAAATAATGGTTATACAATCATAATATTTAATACGTATGATTTATACAAATTCATTTTCATGAAACTGGACTACTTATAGACCCGACGGAGCATAATTATGTCGGAGAGAGGAAAATATTAAAGTTGATAGAATATATAGGTATATAAATTGGTGTTTGACATTTTTTATTCCAAATTATTTCATTTAACATAAAGCAATAGCAATAATACATTTTCTAAACCAAAAAGATAATTATGAATACGAAATTACTTATTGACAACAATCATAATTCATACAAAATCAAAATCAAAATCAAAAGTCATTTATTCAAACTAGGCTGGTGTCAGCACTTTTTGAACGTCAAAAATTACAAAAGACAGTCCCCCAAAAACGCCCACCCTTCGACACTTCCTAGTGCTTTAGCTGGGAAGAAGAAGTGGCGCAACAAACTCCCCAGCAGCACAGCTGTCTCTTATGTTAGAAGAACTTGATTTTATACAATGGTAGGTTACGGAATATCAAAATTGAAATTAGTTCTAGATATAATAGATCCATTATCGGGGTCGCTAGCTAGCTACATTTTGCAATTTAACTCATTATTAAAAATAAAAAACAATGAGTAGATTATGTCAACACTAAGTAAATTCAAATGAATTTATATAATCAAATAAAAACAAACAATTATGGTAATAAAGATATGACCTGTCAGTAGGCAAGGAAACTCTGGTGAAAGAACACAAACATTGTCTTGAGTTAATCACAACGACCAACTATTCTTATCGTTTAAGTAGTCGTTGATAGAATAGTATGCCTTTGCGCAAAGGTTGGATTTTACTTTAGCTTTAAACGCATTAAAATTCAAATCTAGCACAGAAGAGGGAAGCTTGTTATAAAAGGTTATACCAAGACCAATAAATGAGTTATGAACCTTATGAAGCCGGTGAAAGGGAGCACGTAGTTTGTCCTTATTTCTAGTATTAATCTTATGAAAATCACTGTTTTTAGTGTACAAGTGTATGTTTTGCCTTATATATAAGATGTTGGCCAAGATGAATTGCGATGCCACGGTGAGTATACCAATATCTTTAAAAAAATCTCTAAGAGAAACTCTAGCACCTAGTTGATAAATTGCTCGAACAGCTCGTTTTTGAAGAACAAAAATATTTTGAATATCTGCGGCTTTGCCCCACAACAGAATGCCGTAGGACATAATGCTATGAAAATAACTAAAATAGACTAACCACGCTGTGTCAACGTCAGTGTATTGTCTTACTTTCCTGACGGCGTAGGCGGCCAAACTGAGCCTTCCCGCTAGGCTTGATATATGTGAACCCCACTGAAGTTTGGCATCTACTGTTATGCCTAGGAAAACTGCAGAGTCTACAGTTTCAAGTATCTCATTATCTACGACGATGTTCGGTCCTAGATTCCTAACATTCGGTAAGGCGAACTTTATACATTTCGTTTTCTTGGCATTGAGAACTAGGTTATTTGTTGTAAACCAATCCGTAACCATTGCGAGTGCACTGTTTACGTCGTCAAAATCTTGTCTATTCCTATCTACTTTAAATATAAGAGAGGTATCATCAGCAAGCAGTACGATGTCACAGATACCCTTTAAATAGAATGGTAAGTCATTAATATATACTAAGAACAAGAATGGACCCAGTATTGAGCCTTGAGGTACACCTAATTTAACTGGTAGCCCGGAGGATTTTACACCATTAACATCTACACATTGACGCCTATTTTTCAAATAAGAACTTAATACGTTGAGTGCTTCGTTTTGAACACCGTAATGACGTAGTTTACGCAAAAGCGTGTCATGGTGCACGCAATCAAAGGCTTTGGAGAGATCACAGAATACTCCAATAGCATTTTGCGAGTTCTCCCATGCGTCAAAAATGTGTTTCAGCAGAGCAACACCTGCATCGGTAGTCGAACGACCTTTTGTAAAGCCATACTGTTCATCGTGAAGGAGTTTATTTAAATTAAAATGTCTTAGCAACTGCTTTAGTATCAGCTTTTCAAATATTTTACTAAAAGCCGGTAAAATAGAAATAGGCCTGAAATTGCCAATGTTTATTTTTATTGCCCGATTTAAATAAAGGTATGACTTTACTACTCTTCATAGGGTCAGGAAAGGATCCTAAATCAACACATTTATTAAAAGTAATAGCTAGATAGGGGGCTACGATATCGATTATATTACTTAAAAGTTTAATGGAGATGCCCCAGTAATCACCAGTGTTTTTAGAATTAAGTGTGTTAAAAATATTAACTACTTCACGAGGCGTTACATGTTCGAAACTAAATAAACGACTACATTTGGGCACACTACTATGCAAAAGGTTTTCAGCTTTAGACGGGGATGAATTTAAAGAGTGAGTCGTAGTTATAGGTATGTTTGCAAAAAATTCATTAATTGCCTCAGCTACGTCAGCAGCTTTATCAACTAATTTGTTGTTGACCATAATACAGAGCTCACACCGGTCGTGCCTGTGTGAGTGTCACACTTCTATACATAATTGTATTAACACGAACACCACTAAAATATGTTTCGTGCATTCTATTGGTCAAAACGCATGCATTGTGCGATCGAGTCGTGAGCGTTGCTACGCAACTATCACCTTAAAGGTGAGCATGCGGAAGATTTGTTGACTGTACATGACATTAAATAAATTTGTTAACGCAACGAAGGAGCCTGGATTTCAGAACACAGGGAACCCTAGTGTGAGGTCTAGGAATTCATTCCACTTGAATGTAAACTGAACAATTTAAGGAGATACACCTACACAAAATGGACCAATTCAAATTAGGGTTGCATGAATTCCTGGTTGCAAAATGTTACTATTCAATTAATGATTATTTAACGGAAAGATGAATGATTTTATCTGACAATGTATGATGATTATTTAAATTTTGGTTTGACTTGTGTATTTTTTATTTTGACATTTCTATTTTAATTTTTTTTTTAAAGTAACTCAATTATAATGTATTCAGCTGTATTTTAATGTTGCGATTAGTACCTACTATTATTTTAATTTGCACACCTCATTAGGTTATAATACAATGAACATTTTATACTTACCTGTAACACTTTTATAACATTGTATTATGCAAATAAATTATTTTATTTGATTTGATTTGATTTATTGCAGTTAATTTTAATAAAATAAATACAGAATTTTGAATAACTTCTTATGCCTCATACCAGAAGTGGACAAATAATGATTATTAAAAGTTTTTGTTTGATTTTGCTCTAAATCACCTTTTAATGTTGCCATATTATATTAATAAAGATCAGAACAGGGGCTTTTTTATTTTTAAATGGTTCTGTCGCTTAGCGACCACATCGCCCGGTGCAGAAAAATACAAAATTGTAGATTACAATCTGTCTTATAACTGAGGAAAATAATAATGTAACGCTTAAGAAAAAACAAACAATACGCATAGCAGGCCTAAAATATACTTGGAAATTATTCGTAACTTAAATGTATAAAACATACTTTTTGTATGTGTTCTTATAGTTATATAAATCGAACCATCAGTGATTTAATTTATAAATGTTAGTGCAGTTACAGATAGGATAATTTCACGTTATTACTGGCAGCACTGCCAACAAATGTAAATTATCACCAAATGACAGTTTGTTGCTAACTTAACCTATTCTACGTTTGCACCAGTTTGCTTTCGGTAATTCGGTATTCGTTCGAATTGTGTTTATTTCTTCGCTTAAACGTTTATATTCTATAGTGTCGTAGCCCCATGCAAGTGCCCCACTCGTACATTGTGTGATACGAAATCGCTCATTATACTTTTATATTTTTTTATTATGGTAGCCCCACGCACGTGCTCCACGAAAATGGACCTTTTACAAGCGTGTGTTAACTGTGTATCTCTATTAGAGATCGCATCAGGCGGTATTTAATATCATTATTACCCCCCGATATGACAGATCTTTTAACAAAGTACGAGTAGTTAACTTTTCTTGATGTAAGTTCTACGTTCATTCTGTGCCTCCTACTAAAATATTTACGCGAGGTATTATTTACCCCATATTCAGATCATTGACTAATAGGTTCTTATTTTACCATCACAATTACCACCTCATAGCTGTGTCTGTGGTGCCTGCTATGACAATACATAAAGAAAAGGCATCTTCTTTATGTAATGCTAGCAATTTCGAGGTCAAGACAAATTGGTCACAACATTGTTTGTTATGGCTTTGAAAACACATTTCGGAAAAGAGCCCTCTCGTCCAAGTTGTATCATCATAGCATTAATAATAGCTAATGGCTATTAATATGAATCGCATGGTATAGAAATACACATAAATCTACATAAAATACCTTACCTGTTAAGTAAAAATCAACTTGATTAAATCTTCTTATTTTTTGTCCCCTACTGCTGAGCAATAATATGTACTTTTATAATTTTGTTTATAGAAGATCAGTACTATTCAAAAATATAGATTTTATATCAGAAACTGTGTAGTCTGGGGTACTGGCCCATACAATTTTTGGCCATGTCCTTTACCCTTATTCTATTTTAACCCCCGACGCAAAAACGACGGGGTGTTATAAGTTTGACGTGTCTGTGTGTATGTGTGTGTGTGTGTGTGTGTCTGTCTGAGGCAACGTAGCTCCCGAACGGATGAACCGATTTTGATTTAGTTTTTTTTGTTTGAAAGGTGTATAACACTTTCGACTAGAAAGTGTTCTTAGATATGTTTCATCAAGATCGGTTCAGCCGTTTGAAGATTATCAGCTCTTTTCTGGTTGAAAAAGGGATTTTACCCTCTTCCATGGGTCTGATCAACTCAAAATTTGGTATTCTATTACTTCAATGATATTAGACGAAAAAAAAACCTTCAACTGGTGCTGGAGCAACACCTGGAATTTCCAGGAAACCCAAGTTATTCACCAACAAACAGCAGAAGTATCGTGTTTGGGCTCATTGTAAAGGTCTGAATGAATAGATTATAGATAAATGGTGATTTAAGGGAGACATTAAGTTTAAAAAGCAAGAAAAAAAAATTAAATTAATTATTTAAAAAACCGCCGACCCAAACAAAAACTCTAAAAAGTAAAAAATAATATTTATAGGCCTTTTAATTTGAACGTAATATTTTAATCAGGGCATTGTCAAGTCGGGGGACGGTCAATGAAAACGCCAAACAGAGGCCTAGCCGTCCCCCGACTTGACAATGCCCTGATTAAAATATTACGTTCAAATTAAAAGGCCTATAAATATTATTTTTTACTTTTTAGAGTTTTTGTTTGGGTCGGGGGTTTTTTAAATTTTTAATTTAATTTTTTTACTTAGGTGTAATTCATATTTCACTTAATGAGGAATCTTTGTGACTTAAATAATTGCTACGTGAACAATATATGAGATAGAAATAACCGACCATCTATTTATTGTTTTAATACTAAATTGCGACAATTTTTGTTCGAGAAACTGGCCCATGAGTTTGATATGTCATCAAATAAGTTCTTCCGGTCTGGGTGGAACAGGAGGGCGTGTCAGACTTGTACTGACTAAAACTCACCCATGTTCCCTCAGTTGCCTGTGTGCCAGGGCCCGTGGTATCTCTTTCGAACAATCCGCACCCATGGCAGGCATTGGCCATTGCGGGCCTCTTCAGTTGGTGCTGACATCTCTTTGAAGCACGCGTGGAACACAACGCGCCGTTGGCCTGGGCTTGGTCCTTACCGGAAGGCGAACTACCCATTACTCGCCATCCGCAAGCCCGCGCCTATGGTGGCTGGGAATCAGAATGGGATTCCCGACGCCTAGGGCGTCTCCTGTCTCTCTCCGTCGCCTGGCCGTAAGGGCGCATATATTGCCTCTCCCTCACGTGCGCCGCCTCCGTCTTCGTGAGCATTACTGCTTCGCAGAAGGAGGTGACGCACTCTCGTTCCGAACCATGGCGTGAACCAGGGCCGGACGCTAGAGATCGCTGCCGTCGATCGCCTCCACCGTACGCTCCACCGTGTCCTCAAGAAACTGGCCCTACGGTGCATTAAACTTATGGGTGACCAGAGCTTCTGGCGCTAATTGAAGTGAATCTCTGGCTAGAATGGACGGTTTGCATGTTACTTTAGGTGTTTCCTTCGTATTGTTCAAACATACAAATTTTGGAAATGTAAATGTTATAGAAAATATGTAAAAAATTGAAACCTCCTTCTTTTTGAAGACGGTTAAAAAACAAAACGAATGACCTTCCGTGAAGCATTTAAGGCGTAGTAAGGGTTTATTTTGTTTTTGAGAGATTCTTCTTCTTCTTCGTCGTCACACCCTTGGCAGAATGGTCGTGGTCCATATATCAGGGGTGGTAGCAAGCTTCACAATCCGTCACCATTCCTCTCGTACTGTGGTTCGTTTTTTGAAAATTCGTGGAGTGGACCATTGAGTGCAGTTTTGACTTGCTCGGTCCAACGCATTGGATACCTGCCGTGTGCTCTTGCACCTTCAACCTTTCCCTGTACTACAAGTCGGTCCTCTTGGCGTGTGATATGTCCAAAGAAAGTGAGAATATTGGACGATGGAAGAAAGACGCTGTTTGATACGAAGCTCTTGGAGGATTGAGACGTTGGTTCAGAACTGTGTCCAGGAGAGAGATTACTTTGTTTTTTTTTTCATCAAAGAAACTACAAGCATAATCGTGTTTCTAAAGTGTAAGAATTATAAAATAAATCCTTATATAAATATATTAATTACACTAAAGGTTTAGGAATACTCGTTTGACTTCCTGCCGATGCCGGAAGTCAAACGAGTATTCCTACGCATTATTTCGCAAATCCCTCAATGTGCCGTAGTGACATCAAACTCGTGATCAGCAAATTTGGAAGTGTACGAACATTTTGAAGTTTACGCGATCGATTAGGAATAAAATAGCACTAAGGCCACTGGTCAACTGTTACAACAGCCACAGACTCTTGGAAAAGGGAAGAGGTTTCTATAAATACAGGCTCCCCTCATGGGAATCACGTAGAACCATATCTCATGAGGATATCTTAATGGGTAACGTACAATTGCGGATTATGGAAGGTTAAGTTGTATATCTATCATTAAAACCGCATGGATGTTTTCTCACAAGGAACGCTAAGCCTACACTTTGTACCATGGTAACCACCACCATAACATTTTACACCTACAAAAATAATAAGCATCAATTAAAAGCTTTCTTCCATCCTTTACACCGCTTTACCCTTCCAGTATTCCCCATTTCATTGTAATTTATGTACCGACGCAAAGTTAACTTCTCAAAGAAAAGTGTTACAACAAAAAACACGGCGATATAGGAAAATTCTTTTTTACGAGAAAACTCGCCGCTTAAGATTTATCCACAGTTTTTCCGACCTTCAACTTTCCTTTTAAAATATTTTTTTAAGTAAATAAGAGCTAAATCGATACCCTTAAATTTATGTTTGACGAAGATTACATAAAAGCTAAATTGTATTGTTTCTATAAATGAGTATAATGAAAAAGTTTCAGAACTTCTTCAGAAGCACGAAAGTCTGAGAAACCAGTATTTCCAAGAGTTATCGTATTACCCAGTAACTGGGTTGTGGAGGATAGATAAACAGTTGCTCCATGTTAAATACTGGTATTCAGCAGCATCAGGTTAGATTGGAAGTCGACCCAAACAAAGGTTTTTTTTTTCTTTTTGGGTGGGAAATCATCAAATAACTTCTCCCGCTCTGGGTGGAGCAGGAGGGCGTGTCAGACTTTTACTGACTAAAACCCACACGTGTTCCCTCAGTTGCCTGTGTGCCAGAGGCAGTGGTATACCCGCACCCCTGGCAGGTAACGGCCCTTGCGGACCCCGCGAGTTGGAGCTGATATCTCTTTGAGGCGCGCGTGGAACACAACGCGCCGTCGACCCGGGCTTGGTCCTTACTGGACAGCGAGCTACCCATTACTCGCTGACCGCAAGCCCGGACTACTAAATAAACGGGTCGACTTCAGAACCTCCTCCTTTTTTCGTCGGTTTATAAATGGGGTCGCATTTACATATGTTACTCGTAACTATGTAGAGAAAACCAAAGAAACGATGGATGGACTGTGTGAAAGATGATATGGCTAGAAAGGAAGTGACAACCGGGATGACGACTAATAGGGAAGTATGGAAGAATGTTGTGCCGACCGCAAACAAATTGTGCTAAGGGCAGGAGAATGATTTATGATTCACATGTAAGTGGCGTGAAACGGAATGATGATCGAAATCGGATGACAGTGACATTATTTTGACACAAATGGGCGTATTTTTTTTTAATTTCCCGAGATCCTTAAATCCTTCAATGTCTCTTCTTCTACTATTGCTTGGCTCGACACCTATCTTAAAGGCCGGTCGCAGCGGGTTCGTCTCAATCAGTGTTCTTCTGACTGGTGCTCTCTTGCCGCGGGTGTGCCTCAGGGTGGCGTTCTCTCTCCCCTTCTCTTTTCTATTTTTATTAACTCTGTCACCAGAGTCATCTCTTCCCACCTGCATCTCTATGCCAACGATCTGCAACTTGACAATCAGTTTTCAATGCAAGATGTGGATGCCGCCGTATCTGCTTGAACAGAGACCTGGATTTGATTAGCGAGTAGTCGCAGTCTTTTTGACTGCTGATCAACCCTAAGAAGTTCCAGGCCATAATTATCGGTGGCAGGTATATGCGGAATAGACTCAATGTTGCGTCGCTGTCTCCACTCTGTTTGAATGGAGTTCAGATAGAATACGCAAAACGGTTAAAAATCTGGGAGCGACCATGGACTCTTACTTATCGTCGACTGCCCATGTTGCTCAAATCAGTCGCAAAGTACACTATACGTTCCATTCGTTAAAATGCCTCCAGAGCTTCTTGCCCTTGAACACCAAAATCACCCTTGCTCAAACTGTCACACAGCTCATCATCGACTACGCTGATGCCTGTTATTTGGATGCCACCGAGGAGCTTTAAAATAAACTTGAGCATTTGCAAAATAACTGCATTCTCTCAGATATTGTGTTTGCTATTTAACATTCTTCACAACCCTAAAACCCCATCCTATCTGCAGAAACGCTTCTCCTACGACCGTCCTTTTGATGCGCCTTGCAGGTCGCATCTTAGAAATCTCTTCAAGTCCCCTCCCCACTCAACCGACTTCTACTCCTACTCCTTCACTGTGCACGCGGTCCAGCTGTGGAATTCACTTCCGCCTGACATTAGAAACTGCCAAACTGTAGCAGTATTCAGAAGAAGAGTGAAAGAACACTATCTCTCCACTTTGTCATAAGTTGCATTATTTTGTATTTATTATTTAAATTACATTAAAAATAAATAAATGTTACTGATATTTATTTTAGTAGCATGTATGTATGTTTGTATGTATATTATTTTGTGATATGTGTATTTATAAATTAGATTATAATCTTTACTTTTATGTTTTCCCTTCTACTATTATTACACGCGTTGTCTACATCTCTATTATCTTCTCTCCTATCGCAGGTGTGCTGGAAGAGATTTCTGTAGAAATAAGCATTACCTCTGTACGTATTTTTCTGTTCCTTTATTCTTGTCTGTTTATATGTGTGTGCATAAATGGTTAAATCCCCTCTCACTGAGAGGAGGCCTGTGTCCCAGCAGTGGGAACATTATAGGCCGATGATGATGATGAAATGGTTAAATAAATAAATAAAATTCGAGAAATCCTTCCTTATTCCTTTTCTACAATATAAAAGGAACCTTTAAGCTAAATTTCAGCTTTCTAGGTCCAAGGGTTTGGGCTGGGCGTTGATGAGCCAGTTAGCCAGTCAGGGCTTTTGTTTTTATTTAAATAGATAAAATATGTTTAATGAAATAATTCTCAAGTTGTACACCTAGGATGAAAAGATTACGATAGTTAAAATACTTAATTTGATATTCGTCTAATTAATTCCTATTTTTTATTGGAGGTCACTGTTTATTTGACATGAGTAATCGACATTCAGCCAAACAGGAATGGTCAAGTAATCCATAACGAACTATTTTATAGAACTATTGCATATAATTCGACCTATTTATACCGTCAATCTAATTAAAATGAAATATGCATGTCAATATTCATGAAAATTAATAAATTATGTTCAAGATAGAAAACGTATCGTAGGCTGTATGAATCACATGTCCTTTGCCTTACCGCCAGTTTAACATTACTGCATTTAATTTTTTCGATTATTTACTTGAATTGTTTGTTTCATGGTTTTGCGACTTGAATAACATACATATTGCTATAAAGAATATTGACGACGGCTGTGGCCATTTTTTTAGGATTTTGATTTTACTTCATAGACAGAAACGTACATTGTGTTAACTGCTATCTCAATATTGCATCGATAAAAAAATTAATGCTGTTTTATTGTTTAACCTAAACTTAAACCATCTTTTAGAATACATGGTTGAATCCGGCTTCTACACAAGTTTTTGATGATTATTTAAATTGCAATGGGTTCCCTACGATTTGTAGTACATACAATTTGTCGTATTTTTCATTGTTGTTAATTTCAAGCATTTTTTTGTGTTGCTAGTGGGCATGTCCTTTTGATAATAACGTGTGCCTAAAAATGTGATACATATTGGTAATTGTTTATGTTAGAGCTATATAATTGGCTTAAGTTTTCCTTAATGACCGAAGTTCTAAGTGATACTTATTTTTGTATGAGAACGAAATGTTTATTGTTTCCTTAAAAATAACTTATCTTCGAATAAATATTTTAAGATGATTGAAAGGATGTAGTTTTATCTTTTTGTGTTAGAAAATTGTTAGCTGAATGAGGATTTGCTATCGAGCAATAGCTATTATTGGATAATACATTCCACCCGAAGATTCGTCCGCGTGAAAGTCAGAAATGATCCCACGGGCACGTACTACCGGGATTAAAAATAAATATAACCTATGTGTTAATCTAGTTTATAATCTATCTGTGTGCCAAATTTCTTCCCAATCCATTCAGTAGTTTTTGCGGCAAAGAATAACAAACATCCATACTTGGATACATACAAACTTTCGCGTTTATAATATTAGTAAGGATCATCATCGTCATTGCAGCCGATAGACGTCAACTACTGGACATAGGCCTCTCCCAAAAAAATGGGGGGTTTGCCATAATCGCCACGCTTGGCAGGCTGATTGGCGATCGCAGTATGGTGGTAAAATGCATAGAGAACGCTGCTGCCCATTCTCTAGTAAGTCCCTTAGTCGCCTTCTACGACACCCACTGGAAGAAATGGGATGGTGCTATTCTTTATGTCCGGCACGACACGGAACACTTAGTGGATATACTTAGGTGATTTCTTATTCATCTTTTTATGAATTAAGGAAAAATTGGCAGCACAATTATGCGGTTATACACCAGGAATTTTAAGGTTTCTGTCATGCAACACCTAAGATCAGTTCAATTGTTTTTTGTAAACTTTGACTTTATCTTTGAAAATTGTTTTTTTTTTTTAATTCGTTATTTATGAAAATTACCTATATGAATGTAATTAACGCCAGAAAGTCATTTACATTTACAAGTTTATTTTGTTCAACGAGCTAGCTTCATATGTAAATAACAATCGGTAACTGTTTACTTCAGCTGTAGAAATAAATGGGCTGAACATTGATGAAAACGATACTATAACGACACAAATATATCCCATTTTCCCTTTAAACATTTCAATTATTAAAAGCGAATCTTTTATCTCAACATAATTCTAATCAACATACACAGGAGAATTAATTACTTCAACTTTCATAACGACACAACTTGATAATTGATAGTTATATTTTCGTGCGTGTGACTGAAGAAATATTCCCTTTTCTTGTTCTTTATGATTTACTACGAGCTACTATTTGCTATAATAGGCGCAAAATTGTTATACTAAGCGTTCGCTAAGTTACTTTTGATTATTTTGTTTGTTCGTTTCCCTAAAGTTTTATTCCCTTGCGGGTAAAGGGCGCAAGAGATTAGGGTGAGTTTGATTCGGGGTCACATTAGGATTTTGGATGTAGGTATTATTATGAGCGTCTCGTGATAGGGATTAGGGCTACAGTCTCAGAGAGAGATACTGATAAAATTAGTGTAACCAAAAGCGCAGTTAGTGCACACCTACTGTCACTGACCACATCGTCATTTATGTCGTAATACCCGTAAATTGTACTTGGTTTGCATGGAAACTATTGACACTGCTTCGTCTAGCAGCGAACGTCAAGACGTATTCATCTTTTATGACTAACAGACACGATACTTTAGGTATGAGCAGCATTTGACGTCTGCATAAATGCTGCATAATGATTAGTTACTCATGTGATAATGATTAGGGAGTTTCTTTTGTTTCGGTCACTTTATCGAGCGCAGAATCAAAGCTATACGTATTCTATCAGTCGCTTTTTGCCAGTCAGTTTATCCACATATCTTCCGAAACCGCTCGTCGCTGATGCTTAAAGTGTGTGTTACATAGTCCTAATAAATAAATGAACTGTCACATTTATACATATTATAAATTTAAGTCCTTTTCTATGTCTGTCTGTCTGTCTGACCGCGTTGTTCTTCTAAACTGCACGTTGGATTCGTAAATTTTTGGAGAATACATTCCGAATGGTTTATTTTCATCATACATTAACATAAAATTAAGGCGTTAAAGAAAGCCATTGCTTTCTTTGATGATGTGTATTATACAAATCTCGATGTCATGTGAATTGGGCGGGTCCCTTAGTTAGCTGACGAAATTTAAAAAGAAACTGTGTCTTCATAACAAAGGATATTCAAGCCTTATTCTTTCAATTATTTTCTTTGAAAACAACAAACACCAATTCATTATTTACTGACCGATTAAAAAGCCTTTGCTAAGCGGTAGACATTTGCCGTTTAATATTTACAGACAATTGTAGCGTCGCCTGGAATTAATAGAGACAACGAATAAAACTAATTGGCGACGACGACTAATTGTCAATTTTCTACTACTTTTATACTTTATTTGAGGTTCATCTTATAGAACAGAAAAATAGCGAGCACTGTTGATGATAATATTACATGCTAGCGACCCACCCATGCTTTGCACGATTCTCACGCCTTGACAAAACATTGTTTCTTTATTGTATGTGAGTTTAATAAATATTTTAATCAACTAGACATGGGTAGCTCGTGAACGAGTGTAAGAAAAGAGCTACCTCTTTTGAAGTCGCTCTCGCTCACTCACTCGCTCGCTAAATAGCTCACTAGCTCAGTTAGCTCACTCAGACTCACTAGCTCAGTACTTCAGCGAGACACCGACGACCGGCCGAATTCACCGGCCGAATGGCTCCCTTCGGAATACTTCAGATCACATTATTCGTTCTTCCAACAATAGCAAATACGTCATTGTAAACTTATCATTTGACATAAATCACTGTAAATTTATCTTTATGTTTGTTACCTTTAAGAGGCCTACGTATAATGAACTGTCCATACATACGTAATACCTAAATCATTTGCAACTTGAGCATATTTCCATCATGATGATATTCGGATTCAGACAGTATTTATCTAGGCTCGTAGGGGTTTTTTTTCCAAAATACTTACCTGAAATGAAGTTTAAGCGAATTGCATTTCACACATTTTTACAGCGTAAATGACATGTTTTCTCACTGTTTTTTTGGTATTATAACCAACAATTTCCGTAATATTGTTGTCTCAGAAGCAAAGCTCATATTATCAAGTTGTAAAATGTCGAAAAAATATTAAATAAAATACAATAAGTTTTCATTCATAATTTTTGGTATTACGGAACACATCCAAATTCATCATAAATGGTCAGTAGCTAATAGCGCTATCGCGTCAAGCCATTGTCAATGTGTGTGTGATCGTACTGCTCTCTGTAGGTATGTATCCTCGACAGGTACTAACACTAGCGCAACGATAGCAATTTTCAGACGAAATATTGTCTCCGCCCGAATCCTAGTTGCGAGCTTCGGTCGTAGGATTCTTAAGTAGAATATACTTTCGCGCAGTTTAGAAGAAAACGTGGTCTCACAAACACACTCACATGAAAGCTACTTTTATTTATAATATGTATAGAAGTTTAGATCGTCTGTAATCGAACACGTGATTCATAGATGTTAAGTAATTCACAATCACTTTCAACCTAATAACTTTTTTAATGGATTACTGACTTCCAAGTCACAGTAGTAGTAGTATACCCAGTTTGGGAACCAGGGAATCTATTTTTAAGACACTACTTCTGTTTGTTGTAAATACAATGTCTGAAACAACGCTGTCACTTTTATAATTAAGATTTTTTTAAATCGTTATTTTACCCACCAAAATATCCTATAAACAACAACAATAAACCAATTTAATCCTTCACTTAAAAACTCATAGGCTAACTTTAGTCACCCCTTACGAAACTTTGACACCACTTCAGCCAAAATAGTTTTATACGATACAGAAAAAGCTGAAATTGTAACACATCTTATAAAATAAAACTTCAGCTACAAAAAAAAATGAAACGGGTTACGAATAAAACGATATGGAATGTTCTGTGTTAGTATAAACGTCTTTTATCCGATAGTCTGAATAACGCTTTTTCCTTTGTTTTTGACTTTGTTTCTGTCAAGGAAATTCTTGTTCTTATTGCACCGTTTTTACTATATCTAGTGATGATGATAGAAATAAATTATGAGCCTAGTGATCATGTAATTAAATACTAAACTGATTGAATGTGTCATTAAAACTTAGTGGTTGTGACATTATTTATGTTTCTAACTTAGGGAATGTGACAAAACGTTCCATGGTGACTTCGACTGTCTTGCATTACTCATATTTAGTCATCAGTCAGATTTAGTAACTACCTGTTGCCCATGATTTCGTCTACGATCCAGGATTAAAACAAGCCTATGTCTGTAACCAGGTCGTGGTCTATCTGTGAGAAATTTTCATCCAAATCCGTTCAGCCGTTTTAGCACGAAAGCGTAACAAACAAACTTTCTTTCGCATATATAATTTATACATATAAAAGAAAGACGTGTTAGTTACACAATTTATAACTCAAGAACGGCTTAACTGATTGAACAGCTTAGAACCAGGAGACGGACATAGGATATTTATTTTTATCCCGTTCCCGGGGACTATGACATAAAACGTGGTATAACAAAGTAGGTAAAAAATACATTTTGTTAGTCGGCTTTTTAGTCGCTTTGTGCCTTCGAAGTACCAGGTTGTCATAACTCGGTTTCAGCATACGTAACATAGTTGTCAGCTAGAAAGCGATAAATACCGTCGAAGTATCAGGTTGTCATAACTCGGTAGGAACACCTAATATAGGTAATTGTGTTCGATAGAAAACTACTTATACAATCGAAGGACTAAGCAGTCATAACTCGGTAGGAGTAGGACACACCTAACATAGTTGTGTCAGCTACAAAGCGCTTTATGCCGTTCAAGTACCAGGTTGGCATAACACGGTAGGGGCACACCTTTTTTTAAAGCTTTCTCAATACATTTTGTTAGTCAGCTTTTTAAATGCTTTATGCCTTCGAAGTACCAGGCTGTCATAACTCGGTAGGAGCACGCCAAACGTACTATGTAGCTGTGTCAGCAAGAAAACGCTTTATGTGTTCGAAGTACTAGGTTATCATAACTCGGTAGGAGCACACCTTTTTTTAAAGCTTTCTCAATACATTTTGTTAGTCAGCTTTTTAAATGCTTTATGCCTTCGAAGTACCAGGCTGTCATAACTCGGTAGGAGCACGCCAAACGTACTATGTAGCTGTGTCAGCAAGAAAACGCTTTATGTGTTCGAAGTACTAGGTTATCATAACTCGGTAGGAGCACACCAAACATAGTTGTCAGCTAGAAAACGCTTACATTTTAACATAATAATTTATATGCTATAACAAAATTAATAACGTAAAAAGACAATTAAAAATCCTATTAGAACCATTTTCGACTTCTACGCAGACGAAGTCGCGGGCAGAAGCTAGTATTAGTTATATATTTAGTTTAGTGTAGTTATTAAGTATTTATGACTTAACCTCCAAGCATAGTCATTACGATACTACCCATTATATGACTGTAAATTACGACATTACATAGCTTAAAATCACATTTTGATTCCAAGAAGTGTTGGGCAGAGGTGTACCTACTTATTATACAAAAAGAAAAGTAAAGTAACAAAAGTGGAATAAATTATGACATATGTATATCTTGCATTTGTGATTCCCTCAGAAACTTAACAGCTCCGACACATAACTTAGTGGTTATGACTATGTCTCACGAAGTTTTTGTTTGCCTCACAAGCTTAGCACTTCGGACACATAACTTGTCATAATCACTAAGTTATGTTAGTGATTCTGGCTCTCACGAACATAGTGATTATGACAGTAAACCACCAAGTTTTCTAAATGCTGGTTTTGTTCAATGTTCCTAACTTCGTATTCCAGTCGAAATTCCCGTATTGTATTTATCTTACACACGTGCAGTTGTAAATAGTTCAGTAGAATGTTTTGTTATGCGCCACGAATACGGTCGGGTGATTTATTTTATAAGTTTTTGCGGAAAGATATTTGAAATACCAGTTTAATTTATAGGAAGGCTACAATTGGTCTTTGATATAGGTTTAAGAAAGATCTGACAATTATAAGTAGGCAACGAATCTATCTGTTTGCAGGTTATTTTCAACAAAGGCTCGTGAAAGCGACTAATGGCCAATGAGCATAGTCATGTTCAATTTTCTAATGAAAAAACCAGACCTCCAGCAATAAATGTGGACTCATTGGTGGAAAACTGGAGTTTTCATTAGAAAATTATTTTCATTTTTCTATTTTATTTAAATTAGTTTCATTACTCTTAGTGGCAAGAGTGATGATCATCGTAATGTCCCTCATCGATTGCACATTGACTATTTGTTTGAAGCATGCAGGAGTTTATTAAGCTAACACTCGTTCTAGTGTCTTCTCGTTCTTATTTCTTCAGCAAATTTATGTTAATATTATCGGAATCATCATGTCATAAAGTTTTAGGTGATGGCGAAACCGTCCTTCCTCAGGCAGTCACTGCATAACGACCCTAGTCTATTCTACAAACATGACACGCCCATTTTGTAAACTGATTCTAGAGTTAAATTAACATTTGTCTGTCAATTGTCATGCTTCATGCGACACCAGCATTTATTTAATGAGCTTTGAAAACCTGAAATAGAAACATAAAAGATCTTACAGAAACAAGTCGTTTTATAAGCTTCATACTCTTGAATATTTAATTTAGACGTAAGAGCAAAAGCTTGTCACAAATAATGGGACATTTTTGCACCTAATATAGATGGATTTACCTTCCAAACATTGATCAAGCTTGAGATTACTAGTGATCACTATTCAGCAGAACTGCTAGAAACCTTTTTGCATGTATCCGGTTCTTAATAAATGAATTTTTGAGCATTTATAAATCACTGCGTGACAACATTCTTTCTAAATGCAATATTTTACAACGATCCTTTACAATTTCTATGAAATTTATATTTATTAGAAATACTCGTAGAATCTGGAACAAGACCGCAGTGGTACCAAGACATTGACTTTCTTTTTATTAGTACAAGAAACCAATAATTTCAATTAAAACCACTTTCCTGGATGTATATTATGGATAAATAAACGTCAGAATGATTACTAGTTCAATCTCAACTAAATCTTAGTACTAACTTCCTTCACGGGAGTCTCAATTCCCCGTGGAAAATAAAATTAAACTACTATTAACTCGTAGCGACGGCGTAGCTCGTCGTAGCACCGCGTAGCGAAGCGCTACGGGATATTCTTCAAACACACATTTACGTTTGCGGGTACGGCGGACTTAATTTAATTTGCAAAACGAATTTCGAGATATTATTTTAGAATTAACATTTATGTATGAGATTTCTCGCGGTGGTGTGATGAAATTGTAACGTTGTGTTAGTTACAGTGAAATAATGTGAGATTGTTCTGATTTTGCGACCAACTTTCAATTCATACTTTTCGACTCTTTTATTCGCTTTCGAAATGTTTGTATCAATTAAATGAAGGCTTATGTTCATATTTCCTGACAGTAAAATAGCTGAAATAAAATGCACGAAAACATCCTAAAAGTAATAAAAACAAAAAATCTCACCTTATTACGTCCTAAAATCTTACAAAGCAAACACCATTTATGTCCTCATACTGTCAAACACAACAACATTAACCACTCGCTCACCACTACACCAAACGTACGACCGTAGATATTTGTTCAGCCGACCAAACACGTCCGCACAATACAACGGTCGGCGACAAACTGCGCTTCTACTTCGGTTAACATTCCAAGTTTGAAAACCGTGGTTCGGAATGCTTCGGGTAAGCTCGGCTCGCGGTGCAACATGATTATTCAGTATTTTCTGTAGCATCTCCCAGCATCAGATATTTGTTATCTATGCACTAGAGTTATGCAGGAGATGGATGAGTCCAATATCATAAAACGTGTGTTTCTGGAAGTTTTCTTGTTGGTTATTGACATTGTGTTTACGCCATATTTTCAATTTCTATGTGACGTAACTGTTGCTGATAGTAAAATCTGCGTTTCTGGTTTATACGTACCTACTCAGAATGTACATTGTAGTGAAAAGAGAATGTAGAATATTCAATAGTTTTGTATAATTTAGAAGCATTTTGTTAAAATTTTGTAAATATGAGTACCATGCATCCTTTTAATATGTTGTTTTGATGTACGTCGACTTGAAAAAGCATGGTAGTTGACAGTATGTCATGCTAACTTAAATGTCTCACTGATGGTGGCGCGTGTGTTGGATCATTCGGTTCCCTAGAAAATGGTTGAGCTGGATGGTGCTGACCCACGCGTCGAGTTCGTTAACGGGCGCCGTCGGTTGAGACTGGTCATCTCCTAACTCTCATGCCTTATTTTTAATCTTATTTTTTTTAAATTGTTCTCACATTATAGAAGCACCAAGAATAATGTTCCCAAGATTTTGTAATACCCATGATTTAAAAGAGTGTCCTTGGAGTTTCTTGCCCGTTCTTCCCCATCAAGGCTCTACGTTTTGGAATGGACACCTAGCTTCAACTTCGATTTCTTTGACAATTCAAAAGTGCTGTAAAAGGTTTAATTGAAATAAATGCTTTGAGTTTGAGTTTGAGTTCAAGGGTTAGCAGGATCTGTCCTGAAACATCATCATCTGCCTAGCTTTTTCTCATCTATGTTGGAGTTGGCTTCCAGTCCAACCGGATGCAGCTAAATACATATAATTTACATGGAGCGACTGCCTATCTGACCTCAACAACCCAGTTATTGGGTGTTACTATACCCCTTGGAAGACAGGTCGACACACTTTCGGGCTTCTGAAGCACGGAAGGGTCTGAGTATGTAAGGATGGTCACCCATCCACGGACCAACCATGGCAAGAGTAACTAAACCTGATCGACCAACCTGTACGGCTGTTATTACTAAACCACGAGCTCTTGACACGACAAGAACCAGAACCAAACATTTCTGCAATGATGTCTTTAATGAAAGTTAACTATATTGATTGCGAGTCACTTGTTACAGTGTGATAATGTTATCCCTCGCTGATCAGTAAACCAGCTGTCAATGTCATGTTAACTGCGGTGATTTACTGACTGAAATTCCGATAAATCAAGTCGCCTGACAAGATATTTAATCGAATTGAATAGCCGTCAAGAAATTGGGACTATTCCGGTCCCAAGTAAACAGAATTTAAGGCCCAGATTGGGGCGAGTCGAACCGCAACTCAACGCATTGCAAAAATCTTTCTTGATCACTCGTACGTTTTATATAAACCAACGTAAGTACACTGCAAGCGAGCCGCACAGCACTTTTTTTGTATTAAAATGCGTTGAGCCGCGGCCCGTTACGGCTGTAACGTGCACTTGGCTTTAGGGTAATTTTTTACGTTTATAAAGTTAAAGTAACAATAATTTCCTTTAGGTTAACACCGCACTAACCTCTATTCTACATCATAAATACATAAATCTATTTTACAGTTTGCAATACCTATGCCATCATAAAACATGGAACGGCAATTTTTATTAATAACTGACAAACAATTTTAATGCAGATGGATTCAAAATCATGTACTGAATGTATAGTAACAGGTTGTGCGTCGATATCCCTGCCACCCTGCACATTATGATTCACAAAACAATTTCTGAGCAACAACAAAATACAATTTTCTTGTTTGTGTCAAGATGCGAGTAATCGGAAAAATGTGTTATTCATGGTTGCTTATCATGATGTCATATGAAAAACGCGGATACAACAGAAACTGTCCAAATACCTAATAATAACGCCGACTTCAGTGGATTCATATTTTTATATTTTGAAATGCAAATAATGTTTAAAAATGAAAATTAATATGATTTGAAATAATACAAAAAAAAATACAAAATTTATTTATTGACAAACAATTACTTAGGTACACCAAGTTGTACTCGTAGATCTCTCTGACTCCTGCGCTAGTTATATACCTGTGTTGCAGAAGCCAGTGTCCTCCCGTAATACAGAGACAGTGTTTTCTTATTTTATAACAACCCAAAAAGTAACAATAGGTTTTGAGAAAAAAATATTTTTTTCGAGAACACATTGTTGCGCCAAAAGTCGGCCATTTTTTTTTTATTCAATTTTGATATACCCAGTGTCACTCTTACAATTAAGACGAATCTAACGGCACCTCTCAAGCTGAAATCGATCAAGCCGTTTAGGCTACAGAGCGTGCCAAAAAAATTTACATACATACATAACTTACAAACATAATATAAATGAGACGGCGGGAAACTCAATGCATGCCGTCTTTGATGTTTCTGGTGTATTTCTTCGTTGGTAAATGGGTAGTTGGTTTACAATCACACACAACACTTAACTCAAACCATTTATTTTCACTTAAATCTTTACACGCACTTTGGATTTTTCATAGAACAGCGAATCAGACAGTTTGAGTTAAAAGGGAATCTAGGCGCCCATTCCAAAGCTAAAGTAGGTCTCATATGGAGAAGAACGGGCAAGAAACTCCACGGACACTCTTTTAAATCAAAACATTATGTTACAGAGGTTTCTTATTCCACAATTATAATTTTAGTCCTTTTCACACACTTTCATAGCGATACTGTCCGACCGCCATTTTTGACCCTCTCCTCAAGTGGGCGGAAGTAATGAAAGCACAGAAAGAATCTTATTACATAATTAGTGTTATAAAATTTACTAACAATGGTGAAATGCTTATCAGTTAATTCTTTTACAATTAAACAATGCTAATATTCACAAATGCAATGGCGGTTTAAGACGAAAGTTTAATTAGTAACGTCATTACTTTTTACAACACAAATATTACTAATTTATAACATTTCCGGCAGTTCAAGGAATTTAATCAAAGAACAGGTATTCATAAATAAATGAGTGTGTGAAATAATTTTGCTACTTTATAGATTGTAAATTTTGATTGAAACTGATTTATTTTTCGTATTAAAATATAACAGTCAGATAAAGACCATGAAACTCGCAATACGCGCCATTTTTTCGGCTCAGTAGGTAGCCATGTATCATAAACTAAGAGCCCAAAGACAATAAAAACCATTATTCCTTAAAAATTGTGACTATAGTTTTAACTAAGACATTGTTGTTAGTTTTATAATTTTTCAGCTAGTAATTAAACCAGCAGTACTCTGAGTTTTATATTACAACCTAGCCAATAGATGACATTGATCTCAAGAAAACCAATAGACACTGATTGATGCCATGCAAATGGTTAGAATTAATAGTTACGCATAAGATTATGTTATAATCTTAACAGGTTGGCGCTTTCGCGGCGACATATACATACATACATTCATACATACATACACTCGAAAAACATAACCCTCCTTCTGGCGCAGTCGGGTAAAACGAAAAACAAAAGTAAACAAAAAAATACATTAAACTATCTTGAGAAAACAAAATATAGTACGAAACCAGACTAAAAAAGAAAGATAAAATAATTAAAAGACGTTATTTTTTATATTATATAACACTACAATAACACCTTTTTTCATCATAATGTAGTTTCTAGCTGGGTACCTAACTGACGGAAGTGTGATAAACTCACAAATTGGTGGCCACACAAAGGTCACAATTTCACAAAACTTATATGGCCACGAACTTACAACGTGAAAACAAAGCAATTTTTCATACCGTTCAGTAAAAGAAACAAAAGGAGTTACCTAGCCAGTTAGCCTGGCTTAGCGGCCGACGTCGCCGACAAAAGCTAGTTTTTGATGAATGTTACGTCCCGAGTTCAATCTTTCATGTTCGAGTGAGTTCGATCAAAGGTTCCCATGTGAATGATGATTTTATGAAAAAGACAGTCCTTTTGAATTTTTTGTTCCGTGCTCGCGTTTCGGAGCTCAGTTACTGTTTTTGTGCCAAGAGTAAGTACTCGCGTTTTGGGTGCGACTGTACTGTATTTTAATAACGACTTTACATAAAATTTATTTTATTTGCTGTCAGTTTTGGAAACGAGATGAGAATCAGTGAATGCTTGTATTACTGAGAACCGACGCTATTAGGTGAATAATGTATTAGGATATTTTGTGTGTGTGTGTGGGGGGGTGTGTGTCTGTCTGAGGCAACAAAGCTCCCGAAAGGATGAACTGATTTTGATTTTTTTTGAAAGACGGTGTTAGTCGGGAGTGTTCTTAAACATGTTAATCAAAATCGGTTCAGCCGTTTGAAAATTATTAGATCTTTTCTGGTTCATGAAGGGAATTGAGCATCTTTCACGGGTCTGATCAAGTCAAGATTTTAAATTATGTTACTTCAATAACATTAGACGAACAAAGAACCTTGAACTGATGCTGGAGCAACACCTGGAATTTCCAGGTTACCCAAGTTACTCACCAAAACAGCAGAAGTATCGTGTTTGGGCTCATTGAAAAGGTCTCAATGAATAGGTTATGGATACGTCATGGTGATCTGGACAAGGATTTAGGATAAATTAGTAACAACCTTCACTATGGGAAACATACGCAACGCTGAGCAGATTTATGTGAGACATTAAGTTTAAAAAGAAGGAAATAATAGTTAAATTAAAAATGTAAAAAACCCCTGACCCAAACAAAAACACAAAAAAGTAAAGAAATAACATTTATTGGCCTTTTAACTTGTAGGTAATATTTTGATCAAGGCATTGTCATGTCGGGGGACGATCAATGAAAACGTCAAACAGAAGAGGCCTAGCATTTTCAATAGCCGTCCCCCGACTTCTGTTATCTTCAGCATACTGAAGTGCCTGAAAAAACTGGTTTACATCGCTTGAAATCAAACTTGAACGATGAGTGATTGCAACTTTTTGTTATTGTGAATTTCACAAGCACCAATTTAATTGAAGAGCAGTGGTAGCCCAGTGCACAGTGGCACTGGCCGCGACTTACGAGCTGAAGGGTTGAACCCAGACAAACGCTTTACTTTTTTTAATTAATTTATCACCACTGCTCTTAAAACGGTGAAGGAAAACATCGTGAGGAAAGTCGTATCTCCCAGAACCTAAAAACTCTAAGACATGCGACATCTACCAACACGTACTGGGCCCGCGTGGTGTATAACAGCACATCCCTCTCACTGAGAGGAAGCCTGCCAGACATTGTATTGTATATACATATAATATTGTATTTTTGAGTGTTAATATGATTTTTAGTACGTCATGTGGTGTACTAGGTGCCATAAACATAGTCTCTTTTGTTCAAACCCAGTTGTTCAACATTATAGGCTAATTAGGTATAGCCAATTTAACTAATATTTATGTTTTTACAGAAGTCTACGGCCGCGGCCTAACCAACGAGATCACCGCATTCATTTTGTTCGACGAACCCAAACGCGTGGTCGTGTCGTAAGAGTGCGCCCTCCGGTTTTCCTAACATATTAATGATATTTGGACGTGACGCGATGCGTATTCGTGGGAATGATCTTTTTAGCTAGGTCCGGGGTGTCTCAGGCAAAATCCACATAACCTGATATCTGGCCCTTTTGAATTATTACGTAATTGATGTAGGTACTCGGCTCTTAAAAACAAAAGGTCCTGCTTTCCCGGCGATCATGTAACGTTATAATGATATCATCAACCTCAAAACCACAAGAGGTAATTAGGGTCAATGACAAGGCAACAATTAATTAGGTGTCCCTGGATTTTTTTTTATGTAATATAGATTAGCTGTCATATCTTACCTGATCTATGAAAATTCAATACTTTACCTCAAGTTACTGAGACGATTCTGAAAGATAGAAAGGGGGTTTGTCTTTTTAGAATGTATAACAAGAAACTTGTTTTAAAAGGATGATTATCAGACTGAATACATAAGCAATCTCATGCAGACGGAGGCAATTAAGATCTTTATTGCTAAATTTAGAAGATACCTTCGACTGCATGAGATTGCTTATAGTATTCAGTCTAAGCCTCCCACAAGGTGGACCGATGACCTTGTGAAGGTCGCGGGAATCCGCTGGATGTGGGAAGCACAAGACCGGTTGAAGTGGAGGAGCCTGGAGGAGGCCTATGTCCAGCAGTGGACGTCTTTTGGCTGAAATGATGATGATGATGATTTAATCTAATAGCCATCCTTTTAAAACAAAAAAAAATCACTTTTTAGGCAGTCGGTTTTTTTTTTATTTTGTATTTTTTATTATTATTTAACACTTTTAATTTAATATACTTTTATTTGGCGTTAATGAGACCTATTTATGAAACCCCTTATTTTGATACCCCGCTCAAACGGTTTTGAGAAAAAAAAAATTGATGGCTCAAAATGGCGCCAAAAATCGGCAATTTTTTTTTTTTCAATTTTTATGTACCCATATTCACTCTCACAATTAAGACGAATCTAACAGAACCTCTCAAGCTGAAATCAATCAAGCCGTTTAGGCTACAGAGCGTGCCAAAGAAATATACATATAGGTACATACACTCGAAAAACATAACCCTCTTTCTGGAGCAGTCGGGTAAAAACAGGGGAAAAGTGGCCATTAGATATTGGATCTGCAGTAATGTAGGAAAAAGAAAATGTGGTTGTGACGTAGTAAATATCCAATCTAATCATTTACCTACCACAATGTGTACCACATGTTTTTTTTATAAAGTGTGTGTCACAGTCACCCGAATAAGTGAAAAAGTGGGCATTTAAAACCTGTCATTGCTCCAGGATACTATTTATTTATTTATTTGTAGTTAATCAAAACGGTAACACCAATTACATTAATTAACGTAGAAACAATATTATAACGTAGCAAATATTATGTTAAGCTTATCTGATTAAACTAAAAACTAACATGGAACATGGACTCCCTCGCATACTTTCCCTCACAGAACACCAAATATATACGCATAATTCCATTCCATTCATCCGCAAATACATCACATTCAGGGTGGGCAGTCAGAAGGGCATTTAGCATTTTCAGGGTACGACAGACTGGGGATTCGGCTCTAGCTATAGTTTTACATGGCAGCTGCGCAAACAGATTGTGCCGGCGGCTCTCACGGTGTCCGATGTATTTATCGGGCACAAATAATCGGCAGAAAAGGCCATGGAGCTCTGGGCAGTCAATACGTCCCCGTAATGTCTTACAGGCTACCGTGATCTGATCAAAACCTCTTCTCACCTCTAATGAGTTAAAACCCAATGTCCCTAAAAGATAGTTGGTAGGGTACATGTAAGGAAAGAAATAATATAACCTTTGGAATAGGCATCTTAGAAAAGTTTTCTGTACCTTTTCCAGCATCAGTGTTTGGGTGGCGGCATAGGGATGCCAAACACAGGCACTGGACTCGAGCTTGCTGCGAACCAAAGCAGTGTACAACAGTCGAATAATATTTGGGTTGTGAAAGTCACGAGCATTCCTTAAAACAAATCCCAACCGCCTGAAGGATTCCTTCGCAAGGATAGAAACGTGGTCTCTAAAAGTCAGACCACGATCGAAAGTCACTCCCAGGTCTTTTATGATGGTGGCCCGAGTAATTACCTCACCACCCAATGAATTGGTCGCAACCCTCTACCGTATGTCATGACATAGCATTTGCTTATATTGAAAATCAATTTGTTCACAATGCTCCATTCATAGATGGCGTTAATATCCCTTTGTAGGAGTTTGCAATCCTCGTTAGTTTTGATTTCTGCGACTAGTTTGAGGTCGTCGGCATATAGTAAACATTTGGCAAACTTAACATTAGTTATTAGGTCGTTGATCATGATCAGGAAAAGAGGCGGCCCCAACACGGTTCCTTGACTTACGCCCGAGCGTGTATTGTAAGGCTTGGACTCGAAGCAGCCATGTCTTACAAACTGTTTGCGATCGCACAGGTAATCGGAAAAGAACTCAAGAAGCCCGGACGAGAAGCCGATGGCCTCCAGCTTTGTTAAAAGTACATCGTTGTCAACTCTGTCGAATGCTTTCCGGAAATCGAAGTATAAAGCGTCAACCTGTCCACCAATATCCAACCACGGGAAATGAAGTCCACGAGAATCAGTAAGTTCGAATTTACGGAACGCCCTGGCCGAAAACCGTGTTGGGCATCAGACAAAGACAGGTTTACGCGACTGAAAATAAAAGAGAAAAGTATGTGCTCGAAAACTTTGGCAGTAGTTGGCAGGATAGCAATGGGTCTGTGTTCCTCCACTGATGTTTCATCACTAGTTTTAGGAATTGGAGTGACTCGGGAAGTTTTCAATTGCTTATGGTATACGCCGGACTGAAGGGCGAGGTTGAAGACATGACATAGAGGGACTGCCAAGATATCATGGTATCCCTTGAGGATAAAAGGTGGAATGCTGTCAGGGCCAACCGAGCAACAGGGTTTGAGCTTAGCTATCGCCTTATTTACATCAGATTGTGTTAAAAAGGGAAGAGGAATGGTATCTCCCTTACTACTCATGTTTATTTTTCTAGGATCCAATTCAGGTGTATCGGGTAGAAACACGCCAGAAAAATACTGCGCAAATGCGTCAGCCTCTTTGACACCCGAGCAGTTCTCACCATTGTACACCACATTTGGCTCGAGGCCACCCTTTGATCGCAGGCTAGACACATGCTGCCAGAACTGTCGCGGATTTTTGCCTACATTATTTTCCAAAGTATTGCAATACAACCTGTAGGCGGCCTGTGTTCTTGCTTTGAGATCCGCTCGTAGAGCACTAAATTCCGCATATATAATATCACAGCGCGAAACTTTCCATTTATGGTGTAATCTGGTTTTACGCTGGGTATCGTTTACAATATTTTTAGTAAACCAGACTGGATACCGCCTATTTCCAACGATCATTATTTTCTTCTTTGGAATAGAAGAATCAAATAGGTCATACATTATTTTGTAAAATGCATCAGCTGCGGAGGATGCGTCTTTGCAGCGTAGAACGTCTTGCCACGGAGCAGACCGAATTAGATCGCTTAAGAGTGCGTAGTCACCTTTAATAAAGTTCCAGTCCCTACTACGATCAATATTGCTGGGGTCCAATTTTCATTCACTATTAAAATTATCTAAAATTATCGCCGGAAAAACATTTAAAAAAATCAAAAAAAAAGATGATTTTTTTTTATTTGTTCGCAACTCTGACCTCGCTTAAACTGAGGTCACAGTAGCGAATAGCGGCAGTTGCTTCGAATTTTGCTAAAAAACATGTTAATTTTCAATTGAGGGTCTCTCAATAGCGAACAATTTTACAAAAAAATACTCTGATTAAAATTTAGATTTTTTTTAAACATTTTATCCAGCGATATGATTAAGCATAGATTTCCCTCATTTCGATATGTGTACATTATAAAGACTCACACCGTATAAACGAAGCTTCTTAAAATAATAATTAAATTCCAAATCAACTTATGTAGGTACCCAAACCACTAAAACAACGAAACAACGCGGATACAAGCTAAATAGCACCTCTCTATTCCATAAGCTAACTTCGATGCAGCGTGAGATACAGGGCTGTCCGCAAACAGTTATTTATCCACCGACGTTCCAACGAAACAGCTTCAAGTTAATGCGCTAAACATTAGTTACGGCACCTGTCCCATCGCCGACGATAAGCGATAAGCGAGAAGCGAGTACAGCTAGCAACTAGAAAAGAGTTGGCGAGCAACGAGCAGTGAGTGTGTAGTTCAGATAGTTTTGTAGCTGTGGTATGAGCAAGTGCACGAACGCGACAAGTAGAATGACTGCCCACTCAGTTGCTGGAATGTAAAAAATCAAAAAAGGGTTTCATAACTAGGTCTAGGTATAAAAACTTTGAAATATAAAAATAGTTTACAATCAAATAACTCGACTGCCCAAAAAGTGAACTTTAATTTAAAAAGATGGAAACAAGAAACCTGTTTTCAAAGGATGGTTATTAGACTGAATACTATAAGCAATCTCATGCAGTTGGATCATTATTGCCTCCGACTGCATGAGATTGCATTAGTATTGCTCGAGTTTTTTGATATAGCCTGACCGATACCGCTGTACCGCGCCTTAGGTATGAGCGGTGTGGCGGGGGACGGACGTTGTGAGTGGTGACGAATGAGCGGCTTGCAGTGACGAATCAGAGGCCTGCACTGCTCCCCATCTCGCCGCGCCCATACCTATGGCGCGGTACAGCGGTATCGGTCAGGCTATATTGTAATTTTTTTTTGGTTACTTTATTACGGGATCTACATTTATTGTACGTTTCTTTAGCGAGAAAATAGTAGATCAGTCGATTCTTCGTTGGCGGTGGGACTAGTGCCTTAAAGCCACAGTAATTCCAACTACAGGAAGAATGTACTTGCAGTTGGCCGCAGGTCGTTATACCATATATCACATAGTCTCTACGTGTAAAAATACGAGTGGAGCTATTTTTGTGTACACACGTGGACGAGTATAGTGTACAGGCGAACTATGAAAATAGTAAGTATGCTCTATGCCGGCTACTGTCGTTATCATTGTTTAGGTAATAAAATTATAAACACAGCACGGTTTGCTTGCTTGATTTGTAAAAATAAAAAAGTTTAATTTGGATTGACTGTTCAAATTATCAACGTGAAGGGAATCACCAATTTCGGAAAATTAATTCTGAAAGAAATCAATCAAAATCAAAATATTTTATTTCATATAAACCTGCATGGGTACTTATGAAACGTCAGAAGCTAGGGGCACGGTTCCAAATTGTTGTTTCCTATGGAGAAGAGCCGACAAGAAACTCCACGGGTACAAAAATAATTGGCTTTAACTATGTTTGCAAATTACAGAGATACAATGTATGGGAGTGCAGGCCTGTCAATAAGTACCAGGTACTTAGACGAATACAGAATACAAAATCGTCTACAAATCTACAGTCTGTAAGGCCTACAGCGGATAAAAAATGGAGAACAACCAATACGACATTTGTGAAGGCTGTGTCTATGGAAAGGCGCACAGGCATTCTTTTGGAACAATAGTTAGGGCTACTAAATCTGGAGAACTAATCCATACAGATTTATGTGGACCATTTCCATAATCGATTTCCAAGTTTCGATATAACATTCTCTTCAAGGACGACTTCACACATTATCGTCACATCTACTTTCTTTGACAAAAGTCTAAAGCAGCTTCAAAGCTTAAGATATTCTTTAATGAAGCTAAAGCAGCAGGACATGTCATTAAAGAAATGTTAAGTGACAACGGAGGAGAATTTGTTAGCGCGGATTTCAAAAATATCCTAACTGAAAACGGAATTAAGCAAAGGTTCACAATGCCCCACACCCCAGAGCGAGCAGGCTGCACAGAGCATGAAAATCGGACGGTAGTAGAAGCCGCATGCGCCATCATGCATGCACATGATCAAATTCCTGATAGCTTGTGGGCAGAGATAGTAAATGCGACAGTCTACGTGTTGAATCGCACAGGGCCAACGAACGTGCCAAGTAAGTCTCCACATGAGTTGTGGTACGGAAAGAAGCCAGCGATAAAACATATTAGAATACTTGGTTGCACATGCTATGCCCATGTTCCTAAAGCTAAACGCAAGAAGCTGCATAAAAAGGCACAAAAGAGGATAATTATTGGTTATGAAGGAGATGAAGGCTATAGGATCTGGTACAAAGAAGCATTTAAATTGATTCGATCCAGAGACGTCACTTTTAAAAAGGTTCCTTTACTGGAAAAATCAAGAGCCGACTCCTGTTCTTCAGAGAAACTTCAATCATAATTTCCTAACTCTCGAGAGTGAACATGAAATAAATGTTAATAGAGAGATTGGAGAACAACATGCTTCAGAGGATGAAATTGAAATTATTTCAAAACCTTCTTCATCAAGGGCACATATCCGAACCAATGAAGAAATAGGAGATGATATGAATGAATCAGATTTCGAGTCCTTGCCTTCTGAAGAAGAAAACGAAAACCTAGGTGAAGAAAACGAAAGCCACAATTCCTAAAACCACATGGTTCTCAGAGATAGAGCAAACCTAAAGCCTCCTGTAAGGTTTAATGATCATATTATGGCTCTGGAAGCCAACAATTTATATGAGCCCCAAACCTATAAGCAGGCAATATCATGTAAAGACAACAGTCTCCTGAGCATTGTTGCTAACAAAACTGAGGGCCATCTGATGAGCTACCTGTGCGCAGTGCATGTATTGTTGCCAGGTGTGTCCAGAAGATGGCGTGGTAGATATAGTGTTCCTTAAGTTGTATTGAATACAATGCAACTTGGGGAATACTGTACCTATTTATTTTTGTTTTTGTTTGTATAAAAGTAATTAATGTAATGAAACTAACATAATTTAAGTACCTAATACTAACAAAATTATGGGTAACGTGCCTGAAATAAATATAAATAAATAAATAAAAATAAAGACAAAAAAAAGTGGACAAAGGCTATTGAGAGCGAAATAAACTCGTTAAGAGAAAACGAAACATAGGAACTAGTCGAACTACCAAAAGGTCGAAAAGCCATCCCATGCAAAACGGGTGGGTTTTAGTCAGTAAAAGTCTGACACGCCCTCCTGCTCCACCCAGAGCGGGAGAAGTTATTTGACGATTTACCACGCAAAAAAAAAAAAAAGCTATCACAATTCGATGTGTCTACAGCCTTCCTTTAATACCTTAAAGGAAGGCTGTTAGGTACGTTAGACGAGGAGATTTGATGAAACCGCCTGAAGGTTATGCTGACGAGAGGTATGTCTACAAGTTAAGTTAAGTTGTATGGACTAAAACAAGCCCCACTCTGCTGGAACAGATGCATCACAGACTACATCGTAAAGGCAGGATTCAAACAGAGTAATTCCTACCCCTGTTTGTTTGTAAGAAGACATGGAAAGGAGAAAATTATTCTGGCCCTGTATGTTGACGATGGTCTATTGGCATATACCAGCGAGAAAATGGCTAACTGTTTCCTGAATGAATTGAAAGCACATTTTAAGATGACAGTAAAACCCGCGAGCTACTTTCTAGGAATAGAGATAAAATGGTACTCTGATGGTTCCATTTTCCTGTATCAGAAAGCATACGTCATTAGGTAATTGGAGAGATTTCGCATGGACGAATGCAAGCCAGTGACAACACCAATTTTAAAGGCAAACAATACTCAGGTTGAGGAATTTCCATACCGTGAAGCTGTGGGTGCCTTATCCTATTTGATGACAAGCACAAGCCCTGATATTGCTTATGCAGTAAGCGTTGTGTCACGAAATTTGGAGAAAACAACAAAAGAGAACATCCTGAACGTAAAAAGAATTATGCGATACCTAAAACGAACTATGGATGAAGGTATATGTTTACAGGACAGATAATGTTCATAGTTTAGAATGTTATAGCGATGCAGATCATGGTGGTGATATGGAAACTGCGCGATCTACATCAAGCATTCTCTGTGTTTACGCTGGAGGTGCTGTTTCTTGGTATAGCAAACGGTAGAGCACCGTTGCAATATCTTCGACAGAGGCGGAAATTGTAACAGCCAGCGAAACCGCCAAAGAGATTATATGGTTACAGAAGATATTAAAAGATCTTACTGGTGCTAACTGCCCTGCGACCTTAGGTGTTGCCAATGAAAGTGCAATAAAGCTGGCGAAAAAACCTACAGAATTTCACCAGAAGACAAAACACCTTCTTCTTCGTCGGATCTTTCTTCGTTAGAGAATGCTTACAAGATGGAAGCATGGTAATCAGCCATGTGCCAGCAACCAGACAGATAGCTGACATGTTAACAAAACCGTTGTATGGGCCCAGACTTGAAATGCTAAAGAAGATGGCTGGCATGATCATCAACAGGGGTGGATGTTGAGGAATGCATACTCCATAATGTTACTCTATGGTTGTGTTGCCTAGCAATACTTACTGTTAATGAAAGTCATCCGATTCATTCGTTTTTACACTCCGCTAGGAGTAATAGTGTTCTGTGCACTAGATACAAATATATACTTTTTCTCGTTTCTCATAATAACTTACTGTTTTCCTATACCCTCACCACCTAACTTTAACATGAACATCCCTAACGTCAAGTGAAATGACATCAGACAACAATGAAAAAACTATTCGCTTTGCAATAGCTTTGCTTCCGTGCACTGTGGGTGTTATTTTATTTACTTGCTGCTTGCTGCTTTGAACGTTTGTTTTCCTTATCATGGTGTTTTTCTTATACCGCTCCTCATGATAGCCCAGCCATATTCGGACACTGAATCTGCACCTTGAGCCTGCTGCTATTATGGTCCTTGAACCAACAGAACACTACCTTGAACCGGCTATAAATGACAAGCCACGGCACAAATTTGGACTGCTCTGCTACACGTAGGTACTTCAAGTGAGAATGAGGAACCAATGCGATGTGCTAATTGTGTTGTTGATGTATTGCATCGGAAAAGACACACGTTGCAGCTTATTGAAGTATTTATTATCAATAATCCGGAAATGGACCGAAGATCGGTGGGTTGCTGTGCTCACGTTATGACTATTAATTTGGGTGTCGCCTAGTTTCGAAGACAGAAATTTTATAGAATTTCGTTTCCCAGAAAATGATACATAATTATATTATTTGATTCTTGTATTTTTATTTCGAATATTATTGTTTCAAAGACTATTTACTTCCCAGGCTGATTTCTGGCCACCGTAGGCGTGAGCTTGCGGACGGCTAGTAATGGGTAGCTCGCTGTCCGGTAAGGACCAAGCCCAGGTCGACGGCGCGTTGTATTCCACGGGCGCCTCAAAGAGATGTCAGCACAAACCGATGGAGCCTGCAAGGGCCGTTGCCTGCCAGGGGTGCGGTTTTATTCGAAAGAGATACCGCAGCCCCTGGCATACAGGCTACTGAGGAAACACGGGTGGGTTTTAGTCAGTAAAAGTCTGACACGCCCTCCTGTTCTACCCAGAACGGGAGAAGTTATTTGAAGATATCCCACCAAAAAAAAAAAAATACTTGAATGAAACATATTTCACAGAAACACAATTCAATGAATTTTTAATCACATTTTTTTGTTTAACAAACTTGTCAGACAGTAGAATTATTTTTTGCAAATATTGTTCGTTCGGTGTATTTTTCCATGGTATTTTATTTCACGAAAAACGTCCTAAAAGTAAATTTGTTGTGCTATAAAAGTTAGTGACAGAAACGAATCAAAATCAAAAGTCATTTATTCAAACTAGGCTGAGAGTCAGCACTTTTTGAACGTCAAAATTAAATAAGATAGTCCCCCAAAAACGCCCACCCTTCATCACTTCCTAGTGGTTTAGCTGGAAAGAAGAAGAGGCGCAACAAACTCCTCAGCAGCACAGCAGTCTGTTAAGTTGGAAGAACTTGATTCTATACAATAATAGGTAGGTATTCAACAAAAAATGCAACTTTCATTACCAAAAATAAAAAAAAAATATTTGTATATACAGTCAAAAAAAAAGTAAAAAAAGACAATGTGGTCAGTAGGTAAGCTAATTCTGGTGAAAGAACACAAACGTTGTCTTGAGTTAATCACAGCAGTGACCAACAATTCTTATCATTTAAGTAGTCGTTAATAGAATAGCATGCTTTAGAACAAAGATTTGATTTTACTTTAGCTTTAAACGCATTAAAATGTGAATCTAGCAAAGAAGAAGGAAGCTTGTTATAAAAGGTTATACCAAGCCCAACAAATGAGTTATGAACTTTATGAAGCCGGTGAAAGTGAGCACGTAGTTTGTCCTTATTTCTAGTATTAATGTTATGAATATCACTGTTTTTAGTGTATAAGAATATATTTTGCCTAATATACAGGAAAAGTTATATATATATAGTTATATAATATACTAGAATGATATGCTGAATTCATGGTTTAAAATTTACGCACTGGATAAAAAAACTTATCCTGTATAAGATGTTAGCGAAGATGAATCGCTGCAAAACTGACTCCACGTAGTCTTGTTTGCTCTACCCCTAGAGTGCAATTTAAATCCGCGTAGGCGCGGAGGGGCGAGGCGACTCGCTGGCAGGTGGTTTAAACGCTCGCCGCCCGTAATGGCTGAGGCTGGATGGCTTAAGCCGGCCAGTAAGCCGAAGCTGCGGTGATGAGCGTGAATATCATCTGCGACGATAAGCTCGCGTGGGGCCGCCGGAGCCCCGCAGCGCCGGAGCCATGACAGAAATCATGCCTGCTGTATGTTGCATGCTGCCTTGCATGCTTGCATGTATGCTGCATGCTTGTTTGCACGCTGCATGTTGCATGCTTGCTCGCACGCATCTTCAAAGTAAGTATTCTGCGTATTGATTATTCTATGAAACGATAATAATATATTATGAGTTTTTTTTATGTCAAACGAAATTCAATAAAAATTTGCTTTAAAATAACGTACAACCCTATTATTTGGTATTTAAGCTGGGCTAGGTACGAAAATAATGTTGCACGTTGCACCACCTGCCCAGTTTTTAAACAATATTTTAACAGTTTATTTGCATAAAGTAAAAATAACACATTAAAACGAACATTTTTATTGTAACCCCCAACAGAAAATAAGACGGTTATTACAAAGATTTATCCGGCAAGTTTTCAATTTTTCACATACCAGTTGAAGCGTATTCAATTTTATAATAATATTTACTTGCCTATAGATAAGAAACATTTAGAAAAAATACACTACGCAGTATAAAAAAATTGTTAGACTAACTCAGAAGGCACAAAATAACTACTTTATAAGCAACTCGCAAAATAAATCGAAAGCCACATGGCAGATAGTTAATAGATCTAAAACTAACCTGCCTAAAGAACAGATACTGACAATAAAAACAGGGAATTTGACATACACAAACCCAATTGACATAGCAAATGCATTTAACGACTACTTTATAGATGACATTGAGAATAATATAACAAATGACATTAAAATAAATAATAAGCTACCTAATTTGACAATACAATCAATGTTTATGCAGCCTGTTCTAAAATCCGATATTATTTTAGCCATAAAGACGCTTAAAAATACTAGTACTGTAGGTTTTGACGGTATATCTACGAAAGTGATTAAATAAATGTAAATGAGCTTATAGCACCTGCTCTAGCACACATTATTAATTTATGTATTACCGAGGGCATCTATCCCGAAGGCCTGAAAAAAGGAATAATAAAACCGCTCCACAAAAGGGAAGACAAGACGAATATAAGAAATTACCGACCAATAGCTAAAATTCCTGTTTTTTCTAAAATCTTTGAAAAAGTTATTTATGATTCCATATACCAATATCTTCACAAATTTAATATTTTGTGTAAAGAACAAAACGGTTTCCGGAGAAATAAAACAATTAACATGGCTATTTTCGACCTTTTAAATAATGTTATGTCTGCTGTTGATAAAAAGACTCCCATCTGCGCTATTTACACAGACATGACGAAAGCCTTTGATTATGTTGATCACAAAATCCTTTTAGACAAATTGCATTGCTATGGCATCAGAGGGAACATTTTAAAATTATTAGAATCATATCTAAGTAATAGACTGCAATGCACTGAAATCACTAGAGTGTGCGCAAAAACCAAAACAGAACGAACGTATGTGTCTAATTTCAGAAGTATAAAATATGGAGTGCCTCAAGGTAGCGTTCTTGGGCTACCTTTATTTCTCATTTACATAAATGATTTGCCAAAAGTGACACAACAACAAATGATTTTGTTTGCAGACGATAGCACTACCATAGTAAAATGTAAGGACTTAAATATTTACCAATTTGACATTAATAATACTCTTGCTGACATAATAAATTGGCTTAATATGAATAATTTAATAATCAACCTCAAGAAAACCAAAGTTATGCATTTCCACCAAAGAATTGAAGCTCCAAAAGTGTGTGTCAATTACAATGGCAACGAAATAGAAGAAGTAAATGTTAGTGTGTTTTTAGGTATCCATATTGACAATAACCTTAATTGGAAAGCTCATATAGAACAGCTATGTAAAAAAATTAATAAATCTGCCTATGCTCTTTTTCAGTTGGCTAGAAAAGTAAACATAGACGCGTTACTTGTTGCCTATCATGGTCTAGTAGCCTCACTTCTACGATACGGAATAATTTTTTGGGGTAATTCCACGGATAAGGAATTACTATTTAAGGCACAAAAAAGGTGCATTAGAGCCATGTGTGGTCTGAAAACAGATGACAGCTGTGCACCGTATTTTAAATCATTAAAAATACTTACGCTACCGGCGATATACATATTAGAAATTAGTGTCTTCGTTAAAACAAATCCCAATCTTTTTGAAAAAATTACAATGGTACGAAATGTTCCAATTCATAGTCAGTACAAAAATTCTTTGAGTAATTATAAATGTAATACTGCATTAGTAAAAAAAAGTGTCCTGGGTATGGCTCCACGCATTTATAATAAAATCCCAGATGCCATAAAAGAATTAAATTTTACACAATTTAAGAAAAAAATGAAATTGTTTTTAAATGAAAAATGTTATTATACGATTGACGAATACTTAAATGACGAATTAATTTAGCTTTACAATTATTAATATTGACATTCAATTATTTTGACTTAGACTTTTTTTTTAATTTTATTTCTTATATTTTTTTTTTTTTTTTGACATTTTATTAATTCCTCATATAGGTCTGACATAATTATGGCATAAATTATTATTTAATTCTTCAATTTATTTTAATTCAATAATCGCCATAGTTATTATGCATGTTTTCTTTTTTAAATATTTTTAGTATAGTTTTATTATTGTAATTGTCATTTAGATTTCCAAATCCTATTTGTACGCCTCCGGGCATAACATAGCGCTCTCTGTTCATTAAACATAAGATCTGTATTTTATTTACCTATGTTAACAAATAAATAAATAAATAAGTAGTGGCTAAATAACAATAGCTGCACGGGTCGATCGGCCAGGTTAAGCTACGCTTGCCGCGGTTGGTCCGTGGATGGGTGACCATCTTTTCATACCAAGACTCCTCCGTGCCTCGGAAAGCAGGTTAAGCCGTTGGTCCCGGCTGTCATTTGTAGATCTTTGACAGTCGTTACGGGTCGTCAGAAGCCCGAAAGTCTGACAACCAGTCTTACCAAGGGGTATCGTATCAAACTCAAATTCAAACTCAAAGCATTTATTTCAAATAAACCAATTACAGGCACTTTTGAATTGTCAAGGTCGGTGAGTTAGAAAGATGAAGCTAGTTGCCCATTCCAAAGCGTAGGTACCTATGGAGAAGAACGGGCAAGAAACTCCATGGACACTCTTTTAAAATCAAGATTTTGTTACAAAAAGTTGGTTACATCATTATGTTGAAATTATCAATGTGAGAACGATGTAAAAAGTGCACATTAAAAGCGTCCGTAATTAAAATAAAATAACAATTAAAAATAAGCCGTGGGAGCTAAGAGATGACCAGTCCCTACTGGCGGCGCCCGTTCACGGACATGACGTATATGCATCAGCACCATTCAGCTCAACCATTTTGAAGGGAACTTAATGATCCAACACACACGCCACCACCAGCGAGACATTTGAGTGAGCATGACATACTCTCAGCTGCCAGGGCACATTCAAGTCAATGAAAGACGTACCCTGTAAATGTTTGCATTATAGTAGGAACATAGTGCTCACACATATGCTATGCAATTATACAATACAAAAATTTGAATTTATACAATGCAAAGATATCTAGCTTTTACAGTCTTCAGCAGCTCCAACAATGTTTTCAATGTTATTCAATTTAGTTTAAGCTACCTTGTGGAGCAGGACAAGCAGCGTTTAGCCAAGCATTTTTGTCAGCGATGTAATCCCCCAACTTATAATAAGCATGGCTGCTGTATTACTTAGTAACAGGGTTGTGGAGGTCAGATAGGCAGTCGCTCCATGTAAAATACTGGTATTCAGCTACATCCGGTTAGACTGGAAGCCGACCCCAATATAGTTGGGAAAAGGCTAGGCAGATGATGAGATAAGTAGTTTTTAAAATGCAAGTATTTGATTAATAAAGACCTTGTCCACGTTTGGCCAGATCACCCTAACAAACTGAGCAATTCCTTTTCCAAAGAGTGATCCAGTGTGGAACTACAGGTAATTTTTTCCTTCTTTTTGTAGGAATCACATTATAATAATTAAATCTTTTGTTTACTTAAGTTTGCTTGTACCTACCTAATTAATTTTTTACTGTATTATTTGGTGGATAACGGTGCTGGTTGCGTTATTACTTAAATGTTATATAATCTATGTTGTAGTATTAAGCATTATTACGCAATTGTTTGTTGTCCCAATAAAAAATAAAAGAAAAAAAGAATATACTTAATTCGTTTCCGCATGAAAATTATTATCATAAATATTAATGGCAGATGACTTTTTTAAATAAACGACCATGGCACTATTACGGTTATAAAAATGTGGGTGCCGTGACCTGTGGAGTAATTCTACTAATTTTAAGAACGTTCACAGTCTGATCTCAGTGTCAGTCTGTCAAAAATACCTCGATTTTTCATACATTTTTGACATTTGCTTGTCGCTGAGATGACACTGCGACTAGATTTTGAACGGTTTTAATTACGAGAATTGGCCTTCTGCTTGCACCCTTATTTCTTTTGCTAACAGTACATTGTATGTGGAGTAATGTGAAATTTCGACAATTTTCGAGCGCAGGGTTGAAGTGAATAACTCTAATGATGTTCTGATATTGTTACGCGGCACGATTAATGTTTGGTTACCACTAGCGCCATCTGGTGTCGATTAGTAGACTTAATAGTCAGAATATTTCTAGAAAGTTCGATATCAGAACTTTCTAGAACTATCGACATCTGTTCAGTCAGGGCCGATATGTACTTGAACATTCTAGATGCTTCTACGTTAGAAGTTTCGGGAACTATCCGAGGGCCCTATATAAGCGGGAACGGATCGCGTTCCGAACAGTTTTTGTTAAGCGAAACATGCGAGAACATCTAAAGCGATCTTCAAGTGCGACTTAAGAGAGATTAGTAGTGTAATTGTGTTGTGTAATTAGTGTGATTAATTAAATTGTCATTTTTGGTGATTTATATCGGCAGTTTTTAACTGTCACGAACCCACAGACATATAAACAGACGAACCCCAAGCTCGTAACAACTTTTTTATGAGATTTTAGCAAAATATGCTGATGAAAACAATACGAATTTACTGATTCATGTACTCTAAATGATACATATTGATGAATAGTCTTGATTATGTACTATCAAGTGGAGTATTTCATAACTACTAGTGATCCTGTTCCAAAAAAATTAAAAGGTTCTGAAGATGATAACTCACGATCGTTATCTTGCCCTTATACCATTTTATTAGAATTAGGGAAGTAGAAAGCATATTATGGAGCTCAAATGAAGTTGAGCAGAACATGGCAAGGCAATGTCGTCGATGACAAGAGCCATCGTGGGCAACACCTGGATGAGGCTGGCACCGGAGCGTGAAGATTAGCACAAGAAAAGAGGGCATATGTCGAGCAGTGAGTGAAGTCGGATTGTGGAAGGAAGAACCGAGCATGCTGCGCCAGCCGCAAGTCTTCTTCTTTCATATTTCTCTATTAGTCGCCCTCCTAGTACTCAGCCATATCATCATATAGCTAGAAAAGGAGTAAAGAAAACTAAATAAACGATGTATATGTAAATAGACGAAATACGAGTAAACGGTTAATAGACTTCGTGAAACATCTTTCACGCAGTCTATTCACCGTTTATTTCGTCTTCCTCTTCTCTTATAGCGATTCACATTCATACTCAAAACCTTCCTCTCGATATTTTAACATGGAGTTGGTAACAACTATATTGATGAAATAATAAAGTGCTATAATTATTGTATTGGAGCTTGTGGTGACACTCATAATAGCGTTATTCATCATTGAAATTACATCACTTCGCTACCAATTTATTGGTAATCTTGTTCCAAAATTATTACACGAAATTGCTGATCCTCCCTAACAAAGTGTGTTTCAGGATTTACCAACATTATTCTCAAAGCTCTAATTCTGGCACCAATTTTGAAAGATAGCCACTTACGTCACTGATACGAGTCTCATAGGCGAAGCTATGTCTCAGAAATAAGTCTGTATCTCAAGTAACCTCCTACTACTGGAATTGAATCACTTAAGACCTCCCCGGAGCTCGCTTATTTGAATTTTATACCAAGGTTACCTAATTTTGTAAAGGCAAGTTTAATTTAAGAAGGATTTTTCTTCGTCAAATCGGAATTGCTTTTTCTTGGAACTAGAATCGGGGAATTGGTCGGAGATGTGAGTGAAGCAATGTCGCATTGGCACATAGGAATTTCTTTTTTCTTCAGTTCCGAAAAACTTGTAGGTCTACGCATATTATAAAATTTATTTTCGTCTTTATTTATTTAGTGACCTGCAGCAATATAGATTAAGTCAGCTCTAATTATTATGTGTGTAAAAATCGGCCTACCCCAAAAGTACTTTCTTTGGTATTATTGTTCTTCAAATCGTTGAACTCGAGCTGCATAATCACTGGAAAATATGTACACTTATTGAACAGATCCACTCAATATGTGTGGTTCTTTCCTCAATAGCCCATTTCAGACATCAATCTACATGGTCGTCACATGATCTGACTATGATTATGTCTGGACTTTAAAAGAAACTATGACCTTTGAGTTTGTTTCAGCCTTTCTTCTCAAAGTATTCAAATAGGAAAAGCTGGTCGCATCTAGTTTTTAAAAGATGATTAATCTGTAAAAGTGTTTGTTCAAACCTACTTACAGAAATAAAATCACTTATCAATTATTTAAAATAATTTGGGCTAGAACAGCGGCTAAACAGTAAATAAACTAATAATTAAAAAGTGAGAGGTGTTGTGAGACAACCAGATAATTATAACGAAGTTCCATTCACAGTTTATGATGTATTAAATAACAACCATGGTGAAATAAATTAACAACGTTAGCAAAATGTCGTAACGGTCAATTTGTTACATTTTGATTTAGCCACAGAGCATAATAATATAAATGGGAATAGAGTGCCATCTCACGGGATTTTTATGCCAACCTGTCGCGAGTGTTGTGAGTGAGGTGTAGTTATGGTACAAGAAATCCAAATGGCACTCATCTGGATTTCTTGTACCATAACTACACCCACACCACCACACAATACACACCCATACATAGGTACCTAGTCGCCGTACTAGTGCTTGATAGCCAACCGACCATTTTATTGGAAAAAAGACTTTTTACTGTATACTGCAGAAAAGATTTTTGCATTATACATTAAAAAGCTATTTTCTCAAAAAATAGTCGGATGGCTATCAAGAACAAGGGCGGCGTACTCTATCTTTCATTGTCATTTGCATATATTTTTCATATTTAAAGATCGATTTGTCGATCGATCCTGAAATTAATTTTACAGTTCACGAATACTATAGTAGGTACCCACTCTTGTGCACATTTTTCACAAAGTCAAAGCATTTATTTCAAATGGGCACTTAAAAGGCACTTTTGAGCGTCAACATTTACATTTAAAAAAAATTATTCTAGTCGCCAGGTCGCCCCTTCCAAAATGTAGTTTCGTATGTAGAACAATGGGCAAGAAACTTCACCGCTACCTACTCTTATGAAATGTTTTAAGTATACAATTTAACATACATTCATTGTATTAGGTATGTGCAAAGACTACAATAATACACTGGGTATGTGCGAAAACAATGCACCCAGAATAAAATTACCATACCAAAATTGGTATGGTAATTTTAGAAATAAAAATAGGTTATTGAATTTCGTCTATTTCTTTTAACAATTTTCGAATTTGACACTTGTGATTTTTTTTCATGACAAAATAAATCGTTAAACAAAAGTCTTTAAAATTAAACTAAAATAATGGAATAAAATTAAAATAGCTATTTCAAACAAATAATCTAATAAGTCTAGTTTCTAGTTTTGTAGAGACATCTAGTACGTCCTATGAAAACTATAAGCCTTAAATTTAAAGAACACGATTCATAGATGGCGCACCTAAAAAAAATGCTCTGGGCATGAAGCTAACTTTACCCCCCCTGAATTGGGCACGCCACGATTGCGGCGGTAAGTCCCCTCTTTGAGGAGTGGTTTGAGAGGCGGCATGGCGTCCTCACCTTCCGCCTGACGCAGGTCCTCACCGGACACGGTTGTTTCGGGAGGTTCCTGTTTCGGATAGGGCGGGAGGAAACGCCCGGGTGTTTCCACTGCGAAGATCGCCCTGAGGACACGGTGGAGCACACGGTGGCGGTCTGCCCTGCTTGGGCGGAGCACCGCCGTGTCCTCGTGGAGGCGATCGGCGGCGGCGATCTCTCGCGTCCGGCCCTGGTCCAGGCCATGGTACGGAGCGAGAGGGCATGGGGAGCCGTCACCTCCTTCAGCGAAGCAGTGATGCTCGCGAAGAGGGAGGCGGCGCACGTGAGGGAGAGGCAGCATATGCGCCTCGCGACCCTAGCCGCCGCAGGATACGGAGACGCCCTGGGCGTCGGGAATCCCAGGCCGATTTCCGGCCACCGTAGGCATGGGCTTGCGGACGGCGAGTAATGGGTAGCTCGCTGTCCGGTAAGGACCAAGCACAAGTCGACGGCGCGTTGTGTTCCACGCGCGCCTCAAAGAGATGTCAGCACAAAAATGATGGGGCCTGCAAGGGCCGATGCCTGTCAGGGGTGCGGGTTCGTTTGAAAGAGATACCACAGCCCCTGGCATACGGGCTACTGAAGGAAAACGGGTGGGTTTTAGTCAGTAAAAGTCTGACACGTCCTCCTGCTCCATCCAGAGCGAGAAGTTATTTGATGATTTCCCACACAAAAAAAAAAACCCTGGATTTAGCCATCATTCGCCAAGTGTGCAAAACGCGCGACATAGTATTTTTTTTTTTTTTGGGAAATCATCAAATAACTTCTTTTACTGACTAAAACCGACCCGCGTTCCCTCAGTAGCCCGTATGCCAGGGGCTGTGGTATCTCTTTCGAACGTACCCGCACCCCTGAAAAATGTATGGCTAAAAAGTTTATTAAAACTTTCGAAACTCCTTGACTGATTTACTTGATACTGGCAGATTAACGTACCAAGGAATAAAAATCAATTTCTGACATATAACACGATTGTCACGTACGTCATAGTTTTATCTTATCAATTTTTGGAAACGGGCACCGATTTCGGTCGAAGTTCTTGTAAAATGAGCGAAAAACCCATTTCAGAGAAAGAACTATTGGTTGCAATTAAAGACCTTCTAAGGAAGAGTGGTTATTTAAACAAAATCAATGCAGAGGTATGTAAATTATGTACCCACTGAGCACGGAGCTGCCTCAGCAGTCGCTGCTGGTGTGGCGATTTCGTGGTCTGTATTTATTACCTATGGAGTATTTACAATGAACACTAGTGACTATAGCCTTGGGCTTTGAATGCCAAGCTTCAGTGGGCCCCACGTATAGAATTTTTTTCGAGAAAGCTAAGTTCTGCAGCATACGCTGTTAGAAAAATTCGTAATTTAACTGACATAAAGACAGCCCGTTTAGTGTACTTTAGCTATTTTCATAGTGTTATGTCGTATGGTATTCTGTTGTGGAGAAATGCCCCCGACATTCAGACTGTCTTTGTCTTGCAGAAAAGAGCTGTTCGATTAGTTTATAAATTAAGTAAGAGACACTCTCTTAGAGAAAAATTTAAGGGATACTTTCTTGAGCGTTGTTGGTGGGAAAAATATACGGTGAAGGCATTACATGAATTCATGTAATGCCGAAGTTGATCCCATTGAAATTTCGAAAAAAAAAATCAAACCTAAGGGTGGGAAAACAGGGGATAATTGTTTGTTTACTCACAGATTTTAATGTTGTGTTGTTTATTACAAAAAGTAAAATAAAATTAAGCATGTAGTACTTAGTAGATTATAGCCACAAAAAATTGTAAAATAAAAACTTTTTGACTAAAAAATAAAACCGCCGAAAACACTGAAAAGAAAAAAATAATAAACCGTGCACTGATAGGACAGGTCCACTCAATCTGTGTGGTTCTTTCCTCAAAAGACCATATTAAACACCAATCTACATGGTCCTCAAATGCTCTGACTACGATTATATCTGTTTTTTTTTTATAAATACACATTGTCATTAATGAATTATATTTAAACAAGGACATGAATACTTACTTTGTAAAGTGTTAAATTGCTTTAATTATTTTGTGATAAGTGTTTTTTTTTTTTTTTTTTTTTGTCATTTAGTTTTATTCATGGTCTGGCGGTTTGAGTAATTTATGCGGCTTACCCAAATGTCCTTTCTTTGGTATTGCTCGTCAAATCGTTGAGCTCATCAAGTTTTAAGTTAAGCTGCATGATTACTAATAAATGCGTGCACTGATTGGACAGGTCCACTCAATCTGTGTGGTTCTTTCCTCAAAAGACCATTTCATACACCAATCCACATGGTCTTCACATGATCTGACCAAGATTATGTCTGGATTTTAAAAGAGACTGTTACCTCTGAGTTTGTTTCGCCCTTTCTTCTCAGAGTAGTCAGATAGGAAACGCCGACCTCATCTAGTTTTAAAATATGATTGACGTGAAAAAGTGTTTATCCAAACCTACTTACAGAAATAAAATCATTCATCATTTATCGTTTATCCATTTGTAATCTTTCCATTTTCTGGGCAGGTAGTCTGTCCGATGTAAGGCCCAAATCAGTATTATAGCTTTCTTTTCTAACTTTTTGGCTATTTTGATGACGTCGTCAGTTCATCCTAATTGCGGATAACTAAAACTTTAATATTATCTCACATTTATGTTTAGTTTTAACATAGAATTCTATAGCGTACTAATATTTTTTTTTTCAAAAACCTTTAACATTTCTGTTTAAACACCAGTAAAATAAAGCCAAAAAAATCCATAAAAAAATGCTCCATTGTCCAATCGTACAACTATTTGTTACCAGCAATCGTGGTCGCTATATAATGTGGTTTGCATAATAATACGCGCCATTGAAGTGCTTGGCTGAATTAAAACCCAATGATTAACTACAAATTGGGAGCTGATCATTTTTATTTAATTTGTGCCGCTTTCCGCTACGCATTACGTGTGTTTCAGGAATTTTTCGGGATCTGTTCTCGGCATTTTACTAATTATTTCTTTATTTAAACAATGGTACATTAAATTAACATTGATCAGTGTTCACAATTACTATTTTGGAAGAGACTTTATTTATCCAATTACCAGCTATTTATTTGATTGATAGAAACTTTTAGATTTATTCATGAATCAATTTCTTCTGGGAAACAGGGATGAGTTCTACAAAAATATGTCTTAGTTGGACATAGGTACTCGCACACACACGCACGTACACACCATTACGGTGTGTAGGTGTAGTTACATCCACATATCGTCACTTATTTTAAAGATGCATACAGCTAAAAAAAACTATCTTAAACGTCACACCTGCATATAAACTCTATTCTACTTTCCATATTCTCACCTGCACTTAAACTCTATTCTACCTTAACCTTCACAGGTTCGAGCCAAAGTGACAGGGCTTCTCCAAGACCGGCAAACCACAGGTGTTGCTTCAACACCGCCCACACCTGCGGATGAAGTTCTTCTAGTCAACGAGCTGGTGAGAGAATACCTGGAGTGGAACGGGTACCTGTACACAGCTTCTGTCATGATGTCTGAAGCCGCTATGCCGAAGGATAAGAGAACCAGGTGAGATACTAATACCAATTTAAGAATTGGCCTGTGCCAATTGCGCCAGATATAATTATGTGGAGGAAAAAGACCGTTATTTTTCTCCAAATATTTCTATGAAATTTCGGTGTTCACGCCTTATCTAGCAATGACATAAATATAATCTGAACTCTTTATACCTGTTAGGCAGACTCATTATAGTAATTGTGTTAATGACTTGACACTTGAAGGTCTGTGTAAGTAATAAACAGAGAATAAGTCTTACAATAGCCGAGCAGGTACAACAATGTTGGTCCATCTCCAGCAAGCCAGCATGATTATACAGGTTGGCAGGAACATCGACGCGCAATCTGCTACCATCGATTCAGTGCATGATTCTGAACCGGCGTTGAAATTTTGCGTCGGTTATTTAACAAAAAAAAATAACTGTTCCATTATTTTTTCCGCGTAGGCGTGACTATTTTAGTGTATGTCCGTGTTAGAGGATGCGAGTGTACGCGTGTGGTGTGTGTAAGTGTCAGTGTCTGTGGTTGGAGTAGGATTCCGAATGTGGGTTGAGTGAAGTGAGAATATTTTCCGATGCATCTTATGAAAGACCTAATAGCCGTTCCTTGATAACATTTTTGCATGAGGGGAGGGAGTGTTCTTTTGGATCATAAGGCAAAATGCTGTGACCTTGTTATACATAAAAGTGTGCAGTTAGGTGGGACAGCGTTTGGTTAGGAGAGATGTGGTTCGTTGTAGCGGAATATGAAAGACTCGTTGGAAGTCAGTGAGTGATAGTCTGGTCGGATTTTTTAGGTTTTGTGTATGCGTAGGTATCCATTGAGAATAATTAGTTGGCGGACACGTACGAGTAGAACTTGGAACTCGTTGCACAGGGAATTACCAGAGAAGAAAATTGTTTTTTTGGAAATCTTTTATAACAGCTCTCTTTTCCATCTTCACCCCAAATAGATACGCCATATTTTATGATGGACTGGCATATTGCAAAATAAGCCATTCGCAGGATGGCTGTTGGAGTGCGGTAAAGATACCGCACCTACGAATGGAGATGTATGCGTGTAGGGTGTGTAGCAAGCGGCTAAGTAGGCAGCGGTGAATATGGAAACAGCAAGAAGAACAATAGACGGTATTTAATGAGGATAGATGATTATTACAGACGTTAGAACGAAGTAGAAACGTTACAGTGTGATAGGATAGAACTGAAGCTAAGTTATATAAGACAAGAGTGATTTTACGAGCGAGTTTATAAGCGCTGGTGGCTAAGACAAAGTAGTACGTGCATTCGTTAAGACGATCTGGGTGCACTGGCGCGGCGTCGCGCGCGCACTGAAAATAACGGGATTTGGGTGACTTCCGCTCCTTCTCCCCGCGTGGTCCCCCGCTGAACAGGGCCGTACTCAAGGGTCCGGACTTGGAATCATGTAGATGCCACACCTACATGTAATAAAGAAGCTTCTTTATTAAAATGTATCAGTTTCCTTGCTCAGCCAGAAAGAGATTGAATGTGGGCTTTAAATGAAAGATTTTCGTCTGTGAGGAGACCTAAATAACGAATAGATTGTGGCCGGTTGATACAGTCGCATGAGTAGTTTTCGGGTGATGTATTCGGATGGTTCTGATATGTTTGGAATTTCAAAGTTAGGGTGGGAGGAGGGCTAGATAAATATGTTTTGGAAAATGTTATAAGTTTCGTTTCGTTTATATTGAGTGTAAGTAAGTTACGGTCGAGTGTTTGCGCTACTGTTGCTAATTCTTATTCTGTGAGACAGTAGACCTGTTCCCATGTAGGTGCGTGGAATATAATAACCGTGTCGTCTGCGTAAGATATTCGTTCCGCGTTTGGAAGAGTGAAGTTTAGTATATCTTTCATGTACATTATGAAAAGTGTCGGGCCTAGTAAGCTGTCTTGGGTACGGTGGAGTTTTTTTTGCCCTTTCTTCTCCATCATCATCATCATTTCAGCCGAAAGACGTCCACTGATGGATGTAGGCCTCTCCCAGGCTCCTCCACTTCGACCGGTCTTGTGCTTCCCACGTCCAATGGATATCCGCGGCCTTCACAAAGTAATCGGTCCACCTTGTGGGAGGCCATTCCTCTCTACGTCTTCCAGTACGCGGTCGCCACTCCAGAATCTTTCGCCCCCATCGGCCATCTGTTCTGCGAGCAATGTGCCCTGCCCACTGCTACTTACGTTTGGCAATTCTTCGGGCTACAAGTATGTCGGTTGCTATGGTTCTCCTGCGGATCTCTTCATTTCTGATTCGATCGCGTAGGGAAACTCCGAGCATAGCCCCTCCATTGCCCTTTGGGTGACTTTAAGCCTTCTGATAAGACCCATTGTAAGCGACCACGTCTTTGTACCATTTAGGTCATCACTGGCAACATACACTGGTCAAAGACTTTCGTCTTGAGACACTGTGGTATTTGGTACGAGAAGATATTGCGAAGCCTCCCGGACGCTGCCCAGCCGAGTCGGATTCGACGATTGACCTCTTTCTCGAAGTTGGACTTACCTAACTGGACAGTTTGTCCTAGGTAAACTTACTCGTCCACAACTTCAAGTTTAGCGCCTCCGATTGTCATGAGAGTGGGTGTTACATGGGCATTCGACACGACCTTTGTCTTTTCCATGTTCATTTTATGACCCACTCTTTCGGAAGCTCTACTGAGGTCATCGAGCACTGCACTGGGGTCCTCCATGGTCTCAGCCATGACGACTAAATCATCGGCAAACCGAAGATGAGTGATGTACTCGCCATTGATGTTGATGCCAGTCCCTTTCCAGTCCAGAAGCTCGAAGACATCCTCCAGTACAGTGGTGAACAGTTTCGGAGAGATAACATCTCCCTGTCTCACACCTCGCTGCAGAAGGATAGGTTTCGAAGTCCGGTCCTGGAGTCGGACTGACATAGTGGCGTTTTCATACAGACACTTCAGCACCTCGATGTACCGATAGTCGATCTGGCACCGTTGAAGAGACTGCAGTACAGCTCATGTTTCGATCGAATCGAAGGCTTTTTTGTAGTTCACAAACGCTACGCAAGGAGGCAGGTTATACTCTTCGGTATTCTGTATAACCTGCTGCAGCGTATCTATGTGGTCTACGGTGCTAAAGCCTTTATGGAATCCAGCTTGTTCGGGAGGCTGGAAGTCGTCAAACCTGCGCGCGAGACGGTTCGTGATGACTCTCGAAAACAGCTTGTAGACATGGCTCAGAAGTGTGATGTGCCTATAATTCTTAAGAAGAGTATTATCACCCTTCTTAAAGAAAAGTACCAGCACACTTCTGTTCTATGCCTGTGGCGTTTTACCCTGGACTATGACGGAATCAAACAAGGAATTTATTCGGGAAATACTCCCGTTTCTAGGGCTGAATTTAATCAGGTGGGTTAGAGGTGTTATAATTAAGTTTTGTATTTTCTTTATGAGTCTTATACTGTGTGTGTATGTGCTATATGTGTTAAACTGTGTGTGGGGGCTTGGGGAACTGTCTACGGTCTTTTAACTGATTAATGAAGTTCATAATTTCTGTTTCGTCAGTGGGAAGTAGAAAGAAGACGAAAGGTGAGGTGTCTGGTAATGAGTAGAGTGAGGGATGACTAAGTTTCTGATATTCTTGTCAGTCACTATGTGACTTATTCAACCTTTCTTTACGATCATAATCATAAACTGTGATCTTGAATGAACTTGCCTTACATTGGCACAGATTGATTGAATTGAGCAAATAAACAAACTCGCTCGTTTGATTTGATCTGAAAGATAAAGCTGCTTTTCTCTTTCTCAGGGCAGATCTATGTACCGAAGTCGGGGTAAGAGATGATGAGAAGTCGTCAGCCTTGCCACTACTGTCGAACATAGTTGCTGCCTACACTGAGAGGATAAAGAGGAAGATCAACAAGAGCAAGCGCGATGTGTGTTGATATGCCGAAAAAATGTCTTGATCTATTTTGTTTTTTGAGCATAGTATCATAGCTAAGTTAGTGCTTCCAGCTGAATGCTTTTTACACTTCTTTACGACGAAGCAATGAATCACATTTATTTTAATACCTTCCTATAAATAGTTGCTTTTGAATTTAACTACTACAGTGTCTCATTTTACAGTTTTCGTGAGATTACTACATTGTTTGTTGTACGCAATAAGCATTTGTCCGATGTATTCACGATTTTTATCGATCCTTCAGAATAATTTCGCTTTTGTATTTTACTGCTATGTTTTACATCACATAATGTCAAAGCAGAAACAATTTATGTAAACTCATAAACAAAACATATTATCTTAAACACACTAGGTGCATGACTCCATAGCCAACATTGTTCTAACTAACTCAGCAACAAAACATCAAGGGAAGGCAGTTTGAACCTGAAGTTAGACATTAGCTGTTGCAGGCTACAATACAGCCTAATTTATTATGCTGGGAGGCTAAGTACAAGAAATCTTGGAGAATCTTTACTACGTGCAGAGTTGTGACACACAATACAATACGCAGTAGAAGCATTGTTTTTAAAACACTGCAGGTTCTATAAGTAAGTGAGTGGTGTAGGTAGGATGCTATGTAATAATGACGTAATGGCGTGGACATTGAGGTTCCCGACGGTTTGCTTCACAAGCACAAATCAATAAAATACTTTATTTGTTTATTAACAGCATTGACTTACAGTGCATGAAAATATCTTAAGAAAAGCCTTCATAATAATTTTACCAAATTAAAAGTTGGCAAGAGCAGTGCTGGCCCAGTGCTAACGACCGCGACTTACGAATTGTGGGTGGTGTAGTGGGTTCGAACCCAAACAGGCACTTTGTGTCATCACCACTGTTCTTAAAATGGTGAAAGAAAACATCGTGAAGAAACCGGCATGTCCTGGAACCAAAAAATCGAGGACATGTGACATTCGCCTACTCGTACTGGGCCCGCGAGGTGGATTATGGTCCACTTCCTTTCACAAAGAGGATAAGATAAGATAAAATTTATTTATATGTCTAAACATTTTATACATACAAGAGCAATATGCAAGATATTAGATACATCGTTTGAGTCCACTCATATTTAGCCGTAAGTATCGGCGTACAAATATTTCCATAACACTAAATGAATTACGTATTAGAAAACTCAAAAAATACGTGAAATCCTACATTTACATAGTTTTTAATCCAGAAACTTGTAAATTAGAAATTATTTTATGTTATTAATTATGTCAAAAATCCATATTTATATAAATTTAATATTAGTGTCAGGAAAAGATAAAATTATTATGTGATCAAACAAAAACTTTTTCGTCTAGATATTCGGAGACACTATAAAATGCCTTTTGCGAAAGAAAATTTTTTAATTGTCGCTTGAATGCCTTACTATTTAGTTCCTTCCAACGTTTAGGCAATTTGTTAAATATAGTTGGCGCCATGCAGACGATACTTGTGCGCATGAGTGCCGTTTTTGCGGGATAGACTCGAAGACTGGTCATGTCTCGTCTATTACGCGGTACAACGTCCTGTAGACGTGGAAACAAATTGGGGTTTGTTTTGACAAACATTTCGGTTTCGAGGATATAAATACAGGGAAGAGTTAATATCTTGTACTTAAAAAAAAAAAAATTCAAAAAAATAACAACCGACTTCCAAAAAAACACTACAAAGTGCAAAATAACTTTAATTTCGGAAGTTGGTGGTTGGTGGAACTTTGGATGTCTTCGTCACCGCCTTCCGAAATTAAAGTTATTTTGCACTTTGTAGTGTTTTTTTGGAAGTCGGTTGTTATTTAAAAAAAAAGATAGAAGAGATAGAAGAGTTATCTACCCCACACCAATTCGAAATTTCATCATCCTTGGGGTCAAAACAATGCATATTTATGCGATAGCAGCATTCGCGGTTGATCTGCTGTAATTTTTTGAAGAGTTCCGTTGTCTGTCTCCGAAACGCATCATCAGATCTATATGAAATGTTAATGGGACCATTTCGGAATAAACCCCTTTCAAACAAAAAAAGAATTTTGCAAATCTATCTACGAGTATATACGACGGAGTTATGCCCGAACATACATAAAAAAAACTTGTCGAATTGATAACCTCCTTTTTGAAGTCGGTTAAAAATATGGTTTACATGTGTCAACCGTTTTTAGCCCAAACATAGATTTAATGCATCTCTTTTGGGCCTTAAATGCTGTGGTAGCGTCGGTAGAATTTCCCCAAAATATGATGCCGTATCTTAGGTGAGACGCAACTAAGCCATGGTAGGGAGCTATCTAGGTATCCACATTTACAACTGCTGCTAGAGAGTGCAATGCATATGCAGAACTACAATTTTTTTGCAGAGGTTTTTCAGTTTGTGATTTCCAGTCAAGTTCTTGTCAGTTATTAGTCCAAGGAATTTAATACTATTTACGATTTCAACAATTTTATTATATAATATATAATAAAATGTTAATGTCCATATCTTCTAAAATCAATCGTTGGTTAAAATTTATGATTTTAATTTTATCTAAATTAATCTTATAAATAAAATGTTTTAACCATAACGCCTGTGTCCCAGTAGTGATTTCCAACTTATAGCAAGATCAGCCCATAGATCTTGCTATAAGTTGGAACTCACTATCACGCTTGGAGTAAGTAAGCATAGTGACCAATTCTTGTGCCTTTTCTATTTGAGAAGACGCCTTTGCCCTACATCATAAAAATAACAGCCTAACTCGAAAATATAGATTAGCTATAAATACAGCAAGTTCCTTTAATCTAAAATCCGAAGACAATAAGCTCGTCCTAATAAAGCGTTTGTTTTACTCAACAACTTGACTGATCCGTGGTTATGCTATAAATCTTTCCAGTCTATCGGAGTCGTGTGGGCGGAAGTATGAAGTAAACTAATTTTAGATAATTGTTTGTAGTTTATTTTGATTTGGAATATACATTAGGATTTACAAACTAAGACAGCTGCAGCCGTCAGGAAATTGGTTCTTCAATGTAAGTCTATACACCTACTCTAAGTGTACTTCACTTAGATAACCAGGTAAAACGTCACGATACTTAAAGTTCAATTAAATAAGGTAAAAGCGAGTTAAAAAAATAGTTGAAATGTTGTACCTAGGCATAGTTTTCCATATGACATCCTAAACTTGTCTATTATCCCTTGTGAACGTCGTATTATATTATTTAAAAAGTCTATGTAAATCTCAAGATTGAATCTGCTTAAATTCCACTTTAACTCCGCAACTCCTAAATATTTGTCGCCCAGTCAATTACTTAAGCACCAAGACTAGTCTAATTACCTCGCGTGTGATTGGACATCCACCACAATTGCTGTAATTACGTCTAGTGCTCTGTGGTTATGGTCTAAGCTGAGGTAATCTAATAAAGCGTGCACACTTGACGCCCGGCCGGGAACATTTGACCGGATCGACTTTGTTTCGGACGTACGCCGCCGCACTCGGCAGGCTGCCGCGAAGGAGGTATCCTAATCTAGTTTCGTTACAGTTGATATCAGGCGCTTATTGATAGTGTTAAAGCTTTTTGCAGATGGAAGACAGGCTGTGACGTTATTTTATTTTTTCAGTGGAAATAAAAGAGTTGGAGCTTGTTATTGCATCGCATGGCAAAATAATGCACTTCAAGAACACACAAGAAACACAATTCACTTAATCATACTCCTAAACCTGTCTACCTGCCATTAATATTGTACACGGAATCAATGCTGATGACTCCCAATTGTTCTGTGTAGAAACCCGCCAGATAATAAGACTTCCTAAATATTGGCACGGAGGAAGTGACTAAAGGATTGTGACAGGAAGACCATGTCTGATGCCTTCAGCAGAATCTTTCCACCTATTATTAAGAGGAACTTGTAACTTCGGATTTACGAATTCGAAGCAGCATTTTTACGATCAATTATCACTTAATTTGGCAAGTGTGTGAAGTCTGTTTGTTTAGTAGTCATTGTTGCACCAAATGACGTGTTTTTTTTTTTGGTATTTTTTTACAAAGTATTTTTAGGGTTCCGTACCTCTAAAGGTAAAAACGGAACCCTTATAAGATCACTTTGTTGTCCGTCCGTCCGTCCGTCCGTCCGTCCGTCTGTCAAGACCGTTTTTCTCAGGAACGCGTGGAGGTATCAAACTGAAATTTATATATGATACTTAGTTCTACTGTCCCTAGAAGCTGTAGAAAAATCAACCTTCTAAGTCAACGCAATCAAAAGATACAGCCATTTAGGCCGCAAAATTCCGCAAATTTTCGAAACTCGCACGGGAATCAAAACCTACAGGGTACTTTCCGTGAACTTAGAATCTTGAAATTTTGTACGAAGTCACGTCTTATAGTACAGATATAGGAAAAATTACGAAAACCGAAATTTTTTAGTTTCGTCATATAAAAAAAAATATTTTTGACAATTTTGAACTTTTACTTATATACCCACAGGTTTGTACGGAACCCTCGGTGCGCGAGTCCAACTCGCACTAGACCGGTTTTTTTTTCTGACATTAATAACACAGACTAAATTATCCCCTTAATAATTACAGCTACACCAAACTATGGAACATACCGTCCAATGATAATAATATGCACATGTTGATAGGTAATCAAGTTCTATTAAACCACCACTGTACCATAGTCTCACGGCAGTTACACATATATATATCAACGTACGGCAGTCAATTGCCAACATCAATCCCTAACCATCATGTATGTTAACTCAGCCGAGTACCACATTCCCATGTCTGTACCCACAGCCAGCGGTAACCCCCAATGAATATAGCTTGTGAAGCTATGCGTTAAGTCTCCATAACTGGGGATGCCGCCGCCGCTCGTATGCACTGTGCCGAATGGTGCGGGAAATGTATCAGACCGCGCGTCCGATATCGATAGTGTGTATGCTGCTTTAGGTTATACAAGTTTGTTATGTTGATTGGGTATTAATTTTAAATTGGTATGCAATTGTCAACCATACTTAAAAAATATTGGTATTGGTGACCACGTTGCAGTTGTTTATCTAAGATACTACTGTTTAATTATGATGAAATCAGCCGGTTTATGTTTTTTTTTAATCTCATTGTTAGTACTTAGTCGAAGTGAGCTGTAAGTAGTGTCATTTCCAAGCATAAAGTGAACAGCTCACTTCACCTTCGTTTTCAAGTCAAAGCATTTATTTCAATTAGGCACTTGAAAGGCACTTTTGAACGTCAACATTTACATTTAAAAAATAGAATTGATTCTTGTCGCCCATTCCAAAATGTAGTTTCGTATGGAGAAGAACGGGCAAGAAACTCCACCGTTACTCTTTTAAAATATTTGAAGTACAATTATCACAGTACATTCAATAGAAAATTATATGTGAAAACGATGCACCCAGAATCAAATTACTATACCAAAAAAGGTAACAAAATGCAACTGAAGCAATACAGATAATTTAATTCTATGATAGATACATGGGGCTCAGAGCCCCCCCCCCCCCCGACTGGGTTCCCGCATTGTCGTTGCGGGGGGGCTCAGTAACCGTGGATTCCGGCCACGGTGAAGCCAAGAGGAACCCAAAGGTGGGGCCGCTCGTCAGGGCTTTTGCCTTCAAGCCATTGACGTAGCGGCCAAAAAGTAGGTTGCGGTGAGGTGCACCGCAACTGAGGTGGGCCGCGATGTCGAATGGGAGGCGTCGCGGCTGAGGGTTACGGGCTGCGGTAGAGGAGGAGTGCCGGTGCTTCTGAGCAGCGCTCTTCCCTTCCGTGGCCTGGACGGGGCCGCCACCGTTTGATGGCGGACGCGGTGGGGCCGCAGGGGAAGAGGAGTGTCGGTATAGCGTCAGCCGCTCTCCCTATCCCCTGCGGCCGAAAAGTGGTAGACGGGACGGCGCGTTGTGTTCAACACGCGCGCATCAAAGATGTCAGCAACCACAGGTGGGGTCCGCAAGGGCCGATGCTTGCTAGGGGTGCGGGTTTGTTCGAAAGAGATACCACAGCCCCTGGCATACGGGCTACTGGGGGAACACGGGTGGGTTTTAGTCGGTAAAAGTCTGACACGCCCTCCTGCTCTACTCAGCAGGAGAAGTCATTTGATGATTCCTCACCCAAAAAAAAAAAAATGGTTCTCACATATTTACAAACATTGTAAGAGTAAGTATACGATTTTCCTAGAATATTAACAAGAAATAAGTCAGTGTGTGAGTGTAAATCAATTTCATAAATATAATTATTTATATAATTCAATTAGCAACCAGTTTGATTTTGTCTAGACTCTGGATTGTCCTATGGAGCAGGACCAGCATGTTTCCAAGCATTCTTATCGTGAATATAATCCTCTAATGTATAATACGCTTGTTTACAAAGTGTACTTTTAATATGAGTTTTAAATTTCCTTTCATTTAATTGCAATATATCACAAGGTATTTTGTTAAAACATTTAACACAGTACCCCATAAAAGATGAATGTACTTTAGCTAATCTGAAAAATGGTTAATCTATTTTGTCTTTGTTTCTAGTATTAAAATTATGTCTATCACTTATTTTATTAAAAAGATGTAGATTTTTTCTTACATACATGATATTTTCATAAATGAATTGGCAAGGTACTGTCATTATGTTAATCGTTTTAAACAGTTCCCTCAGGGATTCGCGGCGACGTAGATTATAAATGGCTCTGACAGCTCTCTTTTACAAAATAAAGATGGATTCAATGTCAGCAGCCCGACCCCACAATAAAATGCCATACGACATAATGCTGTGGAAGTAGCTAAAATAGACCAAACGCGCGGTTTCTACATCTGTTAACTGTCTGATCTTTCTAACAGCATAAGCGAGGTATTTTTTTTGCAGGATATATTGGCTGGACCTGCTAAACTTCTTTCATTTTATTTTATATGATGGCTCCTAGTGGCAAACATTGACCAGAACAACTAACAGCCTCATGCTTATGTCATGTTTCAGTTTCTGGCAGCTTTGTATTTTTTTTAACCAGCCGTAAAATTTGTTATTTCGTAAATTTTTCTTATTCCCCTGAAGGGTTGGGCAGTGGTATATTTTTAAAAATAATAAATTGTTTATTTCAGAAAAAAAAACACATATAAGGTCCACAAAAACAACACTCATAGTAAAAAATTACAAACAGAAATAAGTGTGTCGTTAATGCCTGTACTAAAGATTAAAAAATAATTGTATCACAGACACCAGCGCATTCCAAACTATATAAGTAACAAAGAAAAAATCTAACGAGATATATAGTGAACTCGTAAAAATATATGAATACCTAATGAATAAGATAGACAATAAAATAAATTTTAAAAACATTTTTTTTTTTAATACAAAATGAATAAATTAAGCTACTTGTGTTGAACATATTCGTGTAGGTATGTGCGTGCATGTTAGTGCACGGGTGAGTGATTCTGTATGTGTCAGTGTATGTATGCGTCTGTTTTAGAAATACCTCTGCTGGATTGATTTGAGAAGATCTTAAGTCTCCCGGTAATTTAATAATAATTTCAGTAAGAGGTCTTGTATACCTAATTCTTTTCTGCATTTATTGGTGTTATAAATTAAATTAAATTATTTATTTCTTCAGACAACAGTGATCCATTTTTATGTTAGTAAGTTAGGTACAAAAATAAAACTTAAAAGCTATGTTAGTGTATTAAATTAACTAAATACTAATCTTACGGAAAAGCCAATGTTTACAATGATTCTTGACCAGATGTAATGAATCACTCCTGCCTAACCAATACTTGCATGAAGTGATTCATCATCAGTGAGTCAAAAGAGATGGACATAATGTGCCCCACCGAGTACAAACATAAATTTATTGTAGTTAAATAGAATTAAAAACTGAAGAATTTTGAATAACTTTTTATGCCATATACCAGAAGTGGACAGATAATCATAATTAAAAGTATTTTGTATGATTTTGCTCCAAATTTTGCTTTTAATCACCTTTTAATGTTGCCATATTATATTAAAGATCAGAACAGGGGAAAAATAATGATTAAGCGCTTATGAAAAACAAAACAATACGCATCGGGCCTAAAATATACTCGTAAATTATTCGTAACCGAATTGTATGACATTTCTTTTTGTGTGTTTTCTTATAATCATATGAATGGAACCTACTGTAATTTTAATTTATATATGTCAGTGCAGTTACGAATAGGATAATTTCACGTTACTACTGGCAGCACCGCCAACAAATGTCAATTGTCGCCATAATGACAATTTGTTGTTAACCCATAAATACCTACCCCCTTATTGAAGGCATATCAAGTTTGAGCAACCTAGTCAAAAAGGATTTTTTAGATCGAAAACTCTACTATTGGGTTTTGTATTTGTTTTTGTGATCACACACAGAGCATATCTTGCAGGTCTCTAGCCTATCTGCCCATTAGTTCTACTTCCTGCGGTTGCAAGAAGTTGTTCCTCGTCGAGTTGCAATAACCAACAGTAGTATTTTATCTAGCATTTCATCTGTGAAATACTGGCTCCAGATGTAATTTAAAAGACCAGGGATTGAGTATGTCCTTATAAGATGTCTCTCTCTTTTTTGCAGTATGTTATGTTGCTATGTTCTTGTACGATAAGACGGTGGTAATGATGACCAGCGAAAGCGATTCTTATCGCAATACTTAATCTTCCTGGACCTCAAGCAATCAACTCAGCCTATCGCAGTCCACTGCTGGACATAGGCCTCTCCCAGGTTGCGCTACAACACTCTAGAAACCAACACTCTTTTACCTGGACCTGCTAGTTCGCAATTGATACAATGGGGCTTCTCCTTCTGACGATGATGAAATGGTGAAAAACCGGAGGCATAATTTGTGGCAGATTGTCTTCCACTAAAACCGACTCTTCTTCGCAAACAATTTCAGAATCCAATCCTCGAACTTTCTCCAACAAAAAATCATCACCTAAATCAACCTCCACATCAATACAGTCTCTATTTGGTTATCTTCTTCATTGGATGGTTTTACCACCAGACAATACGCAATAATTGTATTATTAGCCACCATTTTTCACTAAAGCAATAAAACACATTCAATATTAAAAGTTACGTAACTACCTACCATCGCGCGGTCTCTCAGACCGATGAAAAATGTTCCATACCCACCAAAAGTAAACGCGTGACAATGTGGGTAGCGGGTAGAAGGTACATAAACGCTCAAAATGTAAAGATGCACACTAAGTTATTCACCAAAATAATATAATTGGTGTCTGTGAGACCGCGGGTAGGTAGTTAAGGGTTAACATTATTCTACGTTTGCGTCGGTTTGCTTTCGGTAATTCGGTATTCGTTCGTATTGTGTTTATGTTTTCGTTTATACTTTTATATTTTATGGTGTCGTAGCCCCATGCGATTGCTCCACTTATCTGTGTAATACGAAATCGTTCGTTATACGTTTATATTTTATAGTATCATAGCCTCATGCGCTACTTTTTTGGTATATAAAATAGTTGCAAACTACTCGGGGCGGTTGGATTGCCCCAACGCTGATATATACGTACATCCGCGGTGGGGTAATCAGACTGCCAGGCACTTCTTCTCCTGCAACCGAGCGGGTGGGCAGGTTGCGGATAGCCCAACTCCGGGGGCGAGGTCGATCATAATGGCTGAACTTGCACCCGGAGCATCTTGTAAAGATCCCGGACAAGAGAAGTTCCCGACGGCCAAAATCCCAGGCTTAGGGTAACCTATGCACCTCTTCCTATGTACCAAACACCCCAATAAGCCCACACCTACCTATCCAGACCATCCCGCCTACTCCGAAACCCTTGGGCCAAATCCCAGACCTAAGGTGACCCCAAAAGAAACCCGTCCCTTCCCACCAAAACACCTCCCTCCTGTCCTTACATCCTGTCGGTCCTAGAGGAGGGGTAACCTCGCTTCCAAAAAAGCCCACCCCCCAATTAAAACAAAGAAAATGCAGAAGGCAAAAGAACCTACCCAGGTGGGTCCCGGCCAAGCCGGGGAATCCCACACCGCTACGGCGGTCAGCCCCCATCGTATTCTGGGGGGGGCAACCGACTGCACACCTTTGCCGCGCTCTTTAGCGCAGCCGGCTGCTGATACAGCGCCCAACACTCAGGCAGCGAATAACGCGCCACTAAACCCAACTCTGGCCGCGACCAACGCGCCCTCAAACCCGACTCCGGCCGCAACCCAAGCGCCACAACCCACGACCCGGTGTATGCCACCCACGAGCCTCTGGCAACAGAGTATTGTGCGGAATAGCATCACCAACCCAGACAACGACCAAGACCGACACAGACGAAGAGGGACGGGGAAGGAAGACGAGCCTGGCAGCTCAAACACTTTCCCGGTTGATGAAGTACGCCTGCTGAACAAGCGCGGAAAAATCCCTGCCCGGGAAAGAAGAGTTGGCGACCGAAAGCGTCATACCCGCGGAGGCAGTAGCAAACGCGAGGCGCAATCGGCCGCCGAAAAGGCAGAGGCAGCGGCAGTACGCGACCAGCCGTTAGTCCGCGAGGGGGAAACCCAGCGCGAAAACCGGCCGGACGCGGAACCACGCAACCGTCCGTTAGTCCGCGAGGGGGAAACCCAGCGCGAAAAGCGGCCGGATGCGGAGCCACGCGACCAGCCGTTAGTCCGCGGAGGGGCAACCCAGCGCGAAACGCGGCCGGACGCGGTGCCGCGCGACCGACCGTTAGTCCGCGAGGGGGAAACCCAGCGCGAAACGCGGCCGGACGCGTCAAAGTCTGCCGGGACCGCCAACCGACCCCAAAACTCCGACAACACCATCGACCGACCTCGACCAAAACAGAACAGAGGTAGGCGGTATAGACCAGCACACGCACAGGCGCCGGCAACTGACACCATGCCGGGCACCTCCAAGCCGCAGCCTGGACCAAGTGGTACAGGGCCGACGAAGAGGGAGCGCCCCGACGACACGGCTTCGCCGAGTACGCTACAGGGGCACGCCAAACGTGTGAGGGTTCACTCCGCTCAGGGGGAGCAGAGAACCTATGCGCGAGCCACGAAGGATATTCCTGCGAGGCTGGCCGTAGCAATCTGCTTCCCTCCACCCTCTCGTGACCTGACCAGGGAAGAGGCTGAGCACGTTAAGACCGACCTAGAAGCCCGACTTATGGACACAGACCCGACGACACCACTCCCGGCCTTCCGTGGATACCCACGGGTAGCGGAAGGCACCGTGCAGATGTGGTGTGAGGACGACTATGCCCTGACCTGGCTAACCCAAAACGTGCCCCTTATCAAACTCACAGACACTGACCTTGCACTGACAGTAGTCAAACAGTCCGACGTGCCCACCCGTGTCCGAGCCTCGCTTTTTGTCCCCCGTTACAAGGGCGACATAGCCAGGCTCCAAAGTGTTCTGATCCGTCAGAACACTTGGTACGACATCGCGAGGTGGTCACTGTACAGGGCGACTACCGTCGGTGGCGACAACTACGGGACATACTTGACCCTAGGTGTGCCACCGGAGGAAGCCGAAAGGGTCCTAGCCCGGGAGCGACGGATATCGTACCTCTTGGGGTCGATATACGTGCGCTTCTGGCCCACGACCCTACCCTGTGACACTAAGACTGACTGCACAGACGAAAAGACCGCACCGACAATGACAAAGACGAATGACACCGACATCGCCCAGCTCGAGGAGGTCATGGCCCGAGCAGCGATGGACGACGATGACGACGCCATACCACCCTCATCGCCTGGCTGGAACGAGCAATTGCTTGCCTCGTCGCCGGGCGACGCACACGAAGACCAGCTCAGAGTGGAGGCGGCGGAGAGGCTATCCGATGGATCCATCTCCGACTAACTCCACCTCACCGCCGTCACCGCCCATAAATATCATCCAAACTAACCTCCAACACAGCCAGACTGCCACGGCTAGCTTACGCAGGGCCTTGGAGGTTAAGCCCCGAACCATCGCACTGATCCAAGAGCCGTGGATCAGGAACAACAGAATCTGCGGCCTCGGTAATATCGGAGGTAAGCTAATCCTAGACACGCATGGTGCAGAAAAACCACGTACCTGCGTCTACATTCCCAAAGAAATCCCGACCACGACACTTACTCAATTCTGTTCCAGAGACCTAACAGCTGTCAGGCTCCAGACCGCATGTGACGTTCCAGATGTTGTACTGGCCTCGGTGTACATGCCAGGCGAGGAGGCGAATTGCCCGCCAAAAGAGATGGCCGATCTGGTACAACACTGTGAGCGCGCCAAGCTGGAACTGATCATCTGCACCGACTCCAACGCCCACCACCCGCTCTGGGGCAGTGACTCAGCGAACTCCAGAGGAGAGGTACTATCCACCTATTTATTCTCTACTAACCTTAACATTGTTAACCGAGGTTCTGAACCCACTTGGGTCACAGTCCGAGGACAGACAATCATCGACCTAACTCTCGCTACAGAAACCGCGACAAACCTCATCGCTAATTGGCACGTATCGGACGAGCCTTCCAGCTCAGATCATAGAAGAATCCGATTTACACTAGCTACCCACATAAAGGAACCAGAGCCGAAACGTAACCCACGTCGCACTAAGGTGCCCGAGTACAAACGGCTTCTGGCGGCCCTACTAGAGAGACACCTATCACAAGTAACTGTAAAGGACACTGCACAACTGGAATACACCGTGACAAAACTATCAGAGTACCTAATTGAAGCATACCACGCATGCTGCAAACTGAGGGCGCCAGCAAACAACAGCGTGAGAAACCCATGGTGGAACGCTGAACTAGGTAAACTCAGAGATACACTCAGGCAACAATTCAATAGAGCCAAAAACACTAGGCTCCCGGACGACTGGGAGCAATACAAAGAAACCCAATACTTATACAAAAAGCGAATTAGGACTGCCAGAAGAGCGGCATGGCGGAAATTCTGCGAATCCATAGAAACCCACAATGAAGCCGCAAGGGTACGAAAAATCCTATCGACTGATCAGGATCGAAGCCTCGGCGCGCTGAAGAAACCCGATAACTCTTACACACTAACCGACCATGAAACCAGTAAAGTCCTTCTCGAGACTCACTTCCCAGGCTGCAACCTCCTAGAGAACAGAACATGGGAGGCTGAGCCAGAACGGACACCTACAGACCAAGACTGGTCCAGAGCCCACAGCATAGTAACAGAAGACAGGATAAAGTGGGCTATAAACACCTTTCAGCCCTACAAGTCCCCAGGACTAGACGGAATTTTCCCAGCCCTACTGCAGTGGGGGGTTGACCACTTAACACCATGCTTGGTGAAGATCTACCGTACCTGCATAGCACTCAGTTACATACCCCTGGCGTGGCGCGAAGTGAAAGTCATTTTCATACCCAAACCGGGAAAAACAGACTATACAGAACCCAAGGCCTACAGGCCCATAAGCCTCACATCCTTCCTACTGAAAACCCTTGAGAGACTCTGTGATAGGCATATCCGAGACGGACCTCTCCGAGTAAAACCACTCCATAAACAACAGCACGCCTATTCCACTGGCAGATCAACAGAATCCGCGCTCCATAGCGTAGTATCCAAAATTGAATGCGCAGTGGACCATAAATGCTCAGCACTGGCAGCTTTCATTGACATCGAGGGCGCCTTTGACAAGACTATGTTCAATAGCATTAGCATGGCCCTCGACAGACACAACATAGACACGACCCTGAGTGGGTGGATCACCAACATGCTCAAATTGAGAGCGGTGCAAGTCACCGTAAACGACACTACAAGGGCAGTAGTGGCGAAGGGCTGTCCACAAGGGGGCGTCCTCTCGCCGCTTCTATGGAACCTGGTCGTAGACAGCCTCATCAAATCACTGAATGACAAAGGTTACTTCACCGTAGGCTATGCCGATGATCTAACCATAATAATAAACGGCACCCATGAAAATAGCCTATGTAACCTTATGCGCCAAGCCTTTAAAATAGTCGAGGACTGGTGCCACAAACACCAACTATCAGTAAATCCTACAAAAACCGAACTGATCCTCTTTACAAAAAAGAGGAAACTCGCGGAACTGGAACTTCCGCGTCTGTTTGGCTCTACTCTAAGCCTAGCAACTGAAACCAAATACCTGGGCATCTTTTTGGACAAACAGCTGAATTGGGCAAAACACACCAACTACATCACCACAAAAGCCAGCATATCCCTGTGGCAGTGCAAGCGAATGCTTGGCAGGAACTGGGGCATAAGCCCCAGAGTCACCCACTGGCTGTACACCACGGTTATTCGACCAATTATTACATACGGCTCAATAGTCTGGTGGCCCAGAACGGACTTAGGCACAGCACAAAAGGACCTTGAAAAACTGCAGCGGTGCGCCTGTGTGGCAATCACCAGCTGCATGAGGACTACGCCCACCGCTGCCCTACAGGCAATGCTGGGGCTGCCTCCTCTACACCTCATCGTGCGGGAGGAGGCAGCACTGGCTGCCTTGAGGCTCGACATAGCAGGAAACCTAAGCAAAGACTCCAGAGTCAAGCACACACGCATTAGGGAAGATGCGATCAAACGACAACCGATGATGGCATCACCCTGTGACAAAACCCCGAAAGTGCACTACTTTCAGAGACACTACAACGTAGTACTCACAGGAGAACAGAACGACTACTCAGGCCCGGATGAGCTTAGAGTCTACACTGACGGATCAAAGACCGACTCTGGAACCGGAGTCGGAGTTTTCTCACAAGACCTTAACATAAACATATCCAGCCCGCTGGGAATGTTCAACACCGTATACCAAGCGGAATGTGTGGGCATTATACAAGCGGCGTATGCCATAGAAGCCAGGAGGGTCACGGATGCACACATACGTATACTCTCCGATAGTGCTTCAGTTCTTCAATCCCTACGGAAAAAATACATCACATCGAGCTTAGCACTAGAATGTCACAATGTACTAGAAAGAATAACGGTTGCCAACCGCAACACTGTGACACTGCAATGGATAAAAGGACACAGTGGGTCACTGGGCAACGACGCCGCAGACGAACTAGCCAGAAGGGCATCCAGCGTGTCAGTCTATGGTCCCGAGCCCATTGTGCCCATACCCTTCAACCAACTACGCAGGTGGCTCCAGGAATACACCCACAAACAAGCCGAGAGCTGGTGGACCCTGACACCAGGCTGCAGGCAGTCTAGGGAAGCAATGCCATCCCTGGATAGCAGGCTGACCAGACGTCTGTTACGCCTGGACAGAATAGACCTGCGTCTGGTGACTGGAACCATCACAGGACACTGCTCGCTGAACAAACACTTCCACACAATAGGCATAACGGACAGCCCCTTGTGCAGGGCCTGCATGGAGGCTGAGGAAACCGTTGCGCACGTGCTTTTCGTATGCACAGGCGTAGCACAGATTAGAACAGAAACCCTCGGGGAACCCAAATGTTACACAGATATTCTGAACAAACCAGGAGTCATAGCCAACTTCTGGAGGGAGGTGGGCTGGCTGGAATAATACCAAAAGGCCGCCATGGCTCACGCACAATGGTCCACTTAAAGGACTAAGTGCGGAAACCAAACCCCATAACATAGAACATAGAACATAGATAGTTGCAAACTATAGATTTTCTCAGATTATAAAAAAAACTGCTCTCCTAGTTTTTTAAACTAAAATACTATTCACGTTAAACGCTTGGCACATCATCATCCAAATAGGCCTCCCCCAGGCTCTTCCACTTCAACCGGTCTTGTGCTTCCCACAACAAGCGGATACCCGCGGTCTTCGCAAGGTCATCGGTCCACCTTGTGGGAGGCCTTCCCACTCTACGTCTTCCGGTACGCGGTCGCCACTCCAGAACCTTTCGGTCCCATCGGCCATCTGTTCTGCGAGCAATGTGCCCTGCCTACTGCCTTTTATGTTTGGGTTCGGGCTATGTCGGTTGCCTTGGTTCTCCTGCGGATCTCTTCATTTCTGATTCGATCGCGTAGGGACACTCCGAGCATAGCCCTCTTCATTGCCCTTTGTGTCACTTTAAGCCTTCTGATAAGGCCCATTGTGAGCAACCACGTCTCTGTACCATAGGTCATCACTGGCAACACACACTGGTCAAAGACTTTCGTCTTGAAACGCTTGGCACAGATATTACACAATAAAATACTAGAGAAAAGTTCAACTTTTTTTAAACTTCATATTTTTTGTCCACTGCTGCTGAGCAACATTGAATACTACTAATCTTCTATAAACAAAATTATAATGGCGCCATTATAATTTTGTTTATAGAAGATTAGTAGTATTCAATGATATAGATTTGAGATCTGTACGTTCTGGGGTACAAGCCCATACAATTTTTGGCCATCTTCTTTGTCCACTAACATCCTCAGAATGCCATTAGGGCTTGACCACGTTCTCACCAAAAGTGACTTGGTTTTTCTTCTCACCATAGCGTGGAAGTCGTGAACGCGCGCCTGAGCGAACATGCCAGAGGCACTATAAAAACGTGGCAGCCCCAAAAGCATTCTGAAGCTGTTGTTGTATTTGACTCTTAGGGCGTCCATTGTTTTCCGCGTGTAACTGGCCCATAGGCTGCTTGTGTCCTGTGCTGGCCGTAGGCCTTAAACAACGTGATTTTAATCTCCTTACTACAACACGCAAACCTGCGAACCAGCATATTGCTTCTTACAGCAAGAGCCCTGCGCTCGCGTTCATATCTTCATGATCTTTAAGGTCCTGAGTTAAGTAATGACCTAAGTATTTGGCTTGTTTAACCCTTTGTAAGGGCTGGCCATTGAGGTTAATACTTGGCTCGTATGACTGCTTCCTACCGGGGGCCTTAAAGATCATGAAATGGCTCTTTTTACAATTATACGTTGCAGCGTACCTTTCACAATCTTCCAAAACCTCCCGTATGGAGCCGGCCGTTGGCCCCTGCAGCACCATGTCTTCGGCGTAACTCAGGTTGTTGACGCAAACGTTGTCAATCCAACATCCCGTCTGCTTGCTGCTGACTCCAGCGATCAGCTCATTTACGTAAAGATTGAAAAGCTTGGGTGAAATCAAGCCCCCCTGCCTCACCCCACATTTCAACCCATACGCAAAGGAATGGGAATTATTCCACTTTACATAATTAACTTGGTTACTATACCAGTACTGAAAAACACGTATAATTTCAGCTGGTACGCATGCTTTCCCGAGCTTCTTCCATAGTATGTCATAGGAGACGAGGTCGAAAGCTTTAGAGAGGTCGAGGAAACACGCGTACACAGGCGTGCTTCTGTCACTATAATATTGGACAGTCTGTTTTAGACTAAGTATTGCGCTTTCAGTGGAAAGTCCAGGCCTGAACCCGAACTGTGCGTCGTTTAGTTTCATTATTTGTTGAGAGTCTTATTTAACAGACTGTCCCAAGCGATATGGATCTGTAACTACCTACGTCAAGACGTCACCAGTCCCATTCTTCACAATTGTGACAACGAATGTGTGCATCAATTCAGGAGGAAGATAACGAGTGACTTAAACGCAAAGAATAGAACATGGACAACACTCTCGGACAGTGTGGGTGTAAACGCGTGCTTTAAATGTTCGATGCTAAGACCGTCATGCCCTGGGGACTTGCCTCTGGCCATTGTCTGTATTGCAAATGATACTTGATTGGCAGTAAAATGAATGAGAGGGCTATGGTGATAGACCACAGCATCGACTATTGATTTAGAGGGCCCCAGTGGCAAGGACACGCGAAAGTGGTTCAGGAAAGTGTTCGCTATTTCGTTTTTAAAGCAGGCAACGTGACATATTCGTGTATTCCCCATGTTGCACCGTGCGGAGAATCCCTGCGAAGAGTGGACAAGTTTAAATATCTGGGCCACTGGGTCACTGAAGACCTTAAAGATAACTGTGACATTGAAAGGGAACGTAGGTCGCTGGCTGTCCGTTGTAACATGCTGGCCCGCAGGTTTGCGCGATGTACGAGGGCAGTTAAAGTAACGCTTTTCAAAGCTTACTGTCAGTCCTTCTACACGTGCAGCCTGTGGGTCAACTTCACTCAGCGGGCATACAGCGACCTACGTGTTCAATATAATAATGCACTGAGAGTGCTGCTGCGGCTGCCGTGGCGTTGTAGTGCGTCAGGGATGTTTGCAGATAACAACATTGATGGTTTTGCCGCCATTATTAGAACGAGATGTGCATCCCTGATGTCACGTGTTCGCGGCAGCACCAACAGTGTTCTCAGTGTATTCGCAGATCGGTGGGATTCCCTGATGTTGCGAAGGTGGATGCAGCTCCACGCTGATTTTTAATTATTTAATTAATATTAATCTGTATTTGTACTAACACTAGAGGATAAGCAAAATTGTTACTAACCCTATGGACTTTGTCTGAAATAAAAATATTCCATTCTATTCTATTTCCTCTGGTTTACTGCAACCCGCCACTGTCACCGGCAAATCTGGCTTATGATCAAGCCTGGATGTCGACTTCCAAAACCGGCTAAAGTTTTTGGACGATCTTTGAGAAGTTATTATGCCCATTTTTATTTGATGTTGATGATTTTGACACCACTTAAGCTTGCCTTTAAAAATCCTTTGACTTTCCCGCATTTCTTCCCAGACTGCCGGAAGCAGGTTTATTGTGATACAACCATAACTGATACTTAAACCTCGCCTCCATGTGAGCAGCGTGAACATGCTTATTCCACCCAATAATACGCTTTTTTCCTTGCGGCCGAACACCATCATGGGTCTGCATGGCGGCCTTAAACAAAATACCTACAATATCTTGATATATTATCTGCAAGCCACGTCTATATTCTGAGTTATAGCATACTTTGCCAGCACAATTGGAAAACAGTTGCGGGAAATGCATATTTTTAAAATCAGAGTTATATAATTCATGTTTTTTTTTTTATCTGATCACTTTCACGCTCGTGCCATTTTACTTTGTATGGCTCTAACTGTGTTAATTCTAGTTTTTCTGGGATTGCATGCAAATTGCACTCTATTGCTAGGGGTAGGTGATCAGACCAGAAAACATCATACTGTATGTTAACACTCAGCACAGAATGCCAGGCTGTTTGAGTAACAAAACTGTGATTCCAACCAACGCTTGCTACCATTCATGTCGCTCACATACGTATGATTGTCAGATCTTAAACCTAATTTCTAAACATCAGCGCATACCCAGTTTTGTTCTAAACTGAATTTACATAATTCAGTCCAGAAAGGCTGATGCGGGTGAGAATTAAAATCCCCTAACAAATAAAACGGCTTCAACATCGTTAGTAGCCTCAATAATGGCACTTATTTCACTCAAACACTCAGTAAATTCAAGAAGGTTTGCTGTCGAATCTATCGGCATGTAAATACTAAACACTAAAATTACCCGTTTCACTAAGTAAGCATTTATGGCCGAGATTCGTACACTATTGTACTGCACTACACATACTGAATTGAATAGCCCTTTACGCCAGAGTAAAGCTACACCTCCATAAGGTCGTCCTATATGTATTCCTGCCAAAGTGTCTACCGCCGACTTTGCTGTATATTCGAAGTCCTTATGAACAGTGCCAAGCAATGACAGATCTTGCGGCAGGGGCCAAGTTTCTTGCAGTACGAGTATATCAGCTGTATCACATAAATGTCTTACGCTTTCCATTGAGCGCTTCAATGACTTACAGTTAAACGTAATAAACTTATTGGTACAGTAACTAGACATTATGTTGGTATTAGTCCTTTAAGGGATGTATCATTAATTATATCCTCTTCCTGTGATTTATTTATTTGGAACCTCAACAGCTTATAATTATTAATTTACATGAGTTATGAATGTTCACCTCAATATCAATGAACAGCTCAGTGCAATTGTGTCAAAGTTACTAACATCTAACAGTTTGCATCAGAAGGAGCACAAAAATTTAAGATCATAACAAAGAGAATGAAGAAACTAAAGTGGAAATGGACTGGTCACGTAATAAGAGGCATTGAAAAGTGGAACAAAAGCATAATATTTTGGTACCCAAGAAATAGGAAAAGAAATAGAGGTAGACAGTTTCGAAGATGGGAAGACGAAATAAAGATCATAGCAGGGAAAAAATGGACTAGGAGAGCGCAAAACAGAACAGAATGGAAAGAGATGGAGGAGGCCTTTGCCAAAGTTGGGAAAACAGACCAGAGGGGCAATTCTGCTAATTTTAAGAACGTTCACAGTCTGATCTCAGTCGCAATCTGTCAAAAATACCTCGAGTTTCCATACATTTTTGACAACTTTTTGACATTTGCTTGTCGCCGAGATGACACTGCGACTAGATTGTGTTACGAGAATTGGCCTTCAGGTTGTCGGTGTCACTGACTCGCCAGAGTCATTAGATTAAGATTCAAACAATGTATATAAAAAAATGCTGTGTCTGAATAAAAGCTTATATTATTATTATTAACAGTTTGAATACACTGCTCAGTGATACCGAGATGACGACAATTATCTCTTAAGCCAATAACAAAGTTCCGCGGCATTTATAAAGTTAGGTTAACTAGAAAGTAGCGAAAGAAAAAATCTACATAAGTATAACTATCAATAATAGTAAGTACATATTATTGTTTACAAACGATAGATATATATAATGGTATTCTATGAATTGGTGCTGCCTTCAATTTGTTATTAAGTTCATTATTTGCTTTTCCTGTATGGCTAATTAACCTATTTCTAAACTTACGCCTTTTTATATTGGACTGCTAATCCATTCACTCGTGTCCCTTACATTTTGCTTAAATTCTCTACTCGCTTTTAGTACGTCAGCCATTGTCTGCCTCGAACTTATCTCGGTTTGCTTTGCTATATAATTCACGCCCGTACTTGGTGTGTTAACTAATGAGTGAGAAATAACATTAGTAGCGAGCTCTGTTCGCGCGCGTACCGAAACTAGTTCTGTGTTTGAAACCGCGGTCGGGGCCTCAACGCTTCTATGTGCAGTCGTGTCATCGCTCTTGCTCGCACAGACAGGTTTTAAGTTACTTTTTGTCGGAACCACAGTGTGGCCACACTGCGGTTCCGACACAAAGTAACTTAAAAACTGAAAACCTTAAAACCAGCTTATGTAGGTAGGCGGTGCGACTTTTGTATTTTTTTCTGAAATTTGAAAATAAGTTTTGGTTAGGCCGCTGTTTGCAACACAGACGTTATCATGGTTAGTTGGTGGTGATACGGTGATGTGATTTAAGCCCATTGGCCCACTCTCACACTCGAAATTATCCAATAAATGAGCATCTCGCCAACAATTTACCAGATCAAAATCAAACTCACTTAGTGACTGTGTTTGCATGGCAATTTGAAATTCATCCAGTTTTTCCCTTAATTTCTTGTTGTAGCAATAAAATATCTTTGAGCAATCTTGTTGCATTCAAATGATCAAAGTTACAAGAGGTAATCGGTGTGATTCTTTGGCAACAAAAGTGGAAGCCTCTCAGGGTCGGTGGCCTCGGTGTGTTTAATTAATTCTATGAAATCTTGTAAATCTCTGTTCTACTTACCTGCCTGTCTTCGTGTTTTCATTTTTTTGGTGGACACCGCTTCAAATTAAAATTACTTAGCAGCTAGAAATTCTTCCTCAGAAAGAGCGGTATCACATATCCGTATTAGAGAAATCTCATCCATCACATAAATCTTATTATGCATAAATGCAAGCACTTCATTTATCACAATATTGCACGAGATACATTTCACTACGTTCGAGGTCATTGTCGAAAGGGTGCGCGCACGCGACTGTTATGTATCATCATCATTACAGCCGAAAGACGTTTACTGCTGGACATAGGCCTCACCCAAGCTCCTCCACTTCGACCAGTCGTAGAAGGCAACTACGTGACTTACTAGAGAATGGGCAGCAGCGTTCTCTATGCATTTTACCACCATACTGCGATCGAGCGTTTCGATTATGGCAAAACCGCTAGCTGCAAACATCAAGACATCCGTACGCTGGTACAGCGGATGTTCAACTGACGATCGCGTGGAGCCACGCAGTATTTATATGGTTGACACACTGTGCGTGAGCACTGCGTCGTCACGCACCACGCGGATAGATTAAGCACTAAGTGTAACAAAATTATAGTACTCTCCTATTGGTCAATTCATTTTAGTTATAAGCGCAACACGCACTACATAATAATTTTAGCTTTAAGTCTGTACATATTTAACATGACAATACATACAATTTACAATCTTCTGGAGTTTTACTATAACACTTTCCAAGCGCTACAGTGGTGACCCCGACGTGATTATTCTCCAACAAGGAACTCCAGATCCAAAGATTCAATTTAAATCTACCAGCTGTATCAAACCATGGCTGTTCTAAGCAACGACCAAGTTCAAGAACTTTCCGGTGTTTCGACGTCACTGCGTATTCCACCTATCTGGCGCGACAAGATACGACTGTGGTTCGCACAATTTGAAGCCATCATGTCCCCGCAGAAGAAAGGTGACCAAACCTTGTTTGAGCTCGTCATCGGACAACTCAAGCGGCAGGATCTCGATGAAATATCCGACATAATTCTCCATCCACCGGACAAAAATCGCTACGGTGCATTGAAAACCCGGTTACTCGAGGCATATGAAGAGTCCGAGCAACGACAGGTACAGCGATTACTCTCCAAAATGGAACTCGGCGATTTAAAGCCATCGCAGCTGTTACGTCGCATGAAGAGTCTCGCCGGCGACAACATAAAAGACTCAACGCTGCGTATTATGTGGACAAATCATCTACCGCAATCCGTACGAGCAGTCCTCGCTGTCAGCGATAACATCGCAAAACGCTCCGACATCCACGAGCTAGCGATGATGGCCGACAAAATCCTCGAGCAGGCGCAACCACATGGCGCGATCGCTGCAGTAGCCACGACACTTACCGCCCATGTACCTACATCACCTACCGCCCATGTACCCACATCAATCGAGGAGAAGATCGACATACTGATCTGAGAAATCGCAGAACTCAAGGCAAGTCGATCAAACTATGAGCAACGCCGACCATACAGTTGATACCACTCAAGGTCACTTTCGTCAAACAGGCCCAATCACCATCGCACACAGCGCAGCAATACGCCACGACGAACCGAACAAACAGAAATCTGTTATTATCATCGCAAATTCCGAAAGAAAGCACCACGATGCACGCGTCCATGCAGTTTCGAAGACGAAAAAACACCTTCGGGAAACGAAACCCTGCGTTGGACGAGGCGGGAACCGGCGCAAACAACACATCCTACCGCCTATTCATTACAGACAGAAACTCACGTCTATCGTTTTTAATTGACACTGGTGCAAACGTGTCCGTCATACCTCGGAAAAAAGGCAGGAAAGCAACGCCGACCGATTTTTGCTTGTACGCAGCGAACAACACGGTTACCCCAACGTACGCTGAAAAGACGTTACAGTTAGACCTCAACCTGCGAAGACCCTACACATGGAAGTTCATCGTCGCTGCAGTCAGCAAGCCCATCATCGGTGCCGACTTCCTAAAACATCACCAACTTCTTGTCGACATAGCCAGTCGTTGTCTCGTCGACAAGGTCACAAACCTTATTGTCAAGGCACCAGTAACCTATACCGCCGAGCCGTCAATAAGAAGTATCGACGTTGACCAGTCATACCACCAGCTAATCAGCAAGTACCCAGACATCTTGCGGCCATCATGCATGAAGGATACTCCAAAACACCGCGTGGAACACCACATTGAAACCACCGGTCCGCCAATCTACAGCAAAACAAGACCGTTACCACCACACCAATACCTGTCTGTCAAAAAAGAATTTGAGACGATGATGCAGCAAGGAATATGCCGTCCAAGCAAAAGCCCCTGGTCCACACCAATGCACGTCGTCCCAAAAAGAATGGTGACATTCGCGTATGCGCGTAAATTATGTCTACGCTGAGACACTGGAGCTTGGTGCTCAACAAAACGAAGGAGTTTTACTTTAAACTGTGGATTTAATCCAAATAACAGTGGAAAACATAACACTACGTTCTATTATGAATTTAAACCATTTTTAAATATAAAACAAAAGGAAAACTGTGCGGACGAATGTTCTCCTTATTAGCAAAATTTGGTATTGATAAATCGGCAAGTTGGGTAGAAGTTTTTCCATATCCGATTTATCTTGTGCGTGAACTACCGTCACTTGTTTGCACCTGATCCGAAACTTACTCAATACTCAATATCTTTATTGCTTTACCATAATGTGTACTTAGGTGGTGTCTTAAGATGCTCCATCGCAGGCAGAGGGCAGAGTCGCTTGAAGGGCCTCCGGTAACTTCCCTGTGCAGTTTGAACATCTGCGACCCGACATATTCCATCAGGACCCGCAAAGAGTTTGCTGATTCGGCCCGTACACCAGCACAATGGTGGTAAGTTGTCTTCCTGAAGCAGTACTAGGTTGCCGACGTTGAGTGTGGTATCATTGGTGCGCCATTTTAACCTTTGTTGTAGCTCAGCCAGGTACTCCCTCTGCCATCTCCTCCAAAAATGCTGCCGGATTTGTTCCAGTCGTTGGTAGCGCTTCAGTTGAGAGGACTTGCAGTTTTCTAGGCTCGGTGAAGGTAGCGCAGTTAGCGGCCGTCCTAGCAGGAAGTGCCCTGGGGTGAGGAATAGGAGGTCATTTGGAGACGTGGACATGGGATAAAGTAGGCGGCTATTTAATATGGCTTCCACTTGTGCGAACAACGTGGATATCTCTTCAAAATTTAAATGCGTATTGCCCATTATACGTCTTATGTGATGTTTGGTGGATTTTACTCCGGCCTCCCAGATACTACCAAAGTGGGGAGCGTAAGCAGGTGAAAAAAAAAAAAAATAATCTCTTCTTCGTTAGAGAAATTTGTAATTGCTTGGCGGTTACATTTCAGAAAATTGTCAATTTCTTTGGCAGCGGCCACAAAATTGCGGCCGTTGTCACTAAAAATTTCAGTAGGCTTACCCCGACGGCATATGAACCTACGCAGGGTAAGAATGAAAGCGTCCTTCGAAAGATCACTTACAGCTTCCAAGTGTACGCACTTGTACCTTAAGCAAACAAAGATGCATAAATAGCATTTTGTGACCCTTGATCCGCGACCCTTCCTTTTTGAGACATAAAAGGGTCCGGCAAAATCTACACCAACGCTACGAAACGGGAGATCCACCGTAACGCGCTGAGAGGACAAGTTCCCCATCAAGTGTGTTAAAGTCTTGCCCTGTACCTTTCTGCATGTGATGCTATTGCGCACAGTTCTCCAAGCGAGGTGTCGCCCATTGATAGTCCAGACGTATTGCCTGACACTAGCGAGCAGAAGGAGTGGGCCAGCATGTAATTTGTGTAAGTGTTCCCGATCAAAGATTAATTTTGTGGGATGGTGTGAGGAATGTAGTAGGATAGGGTGTTTGCTGCAAAATGGAATACCCGAAGCATCCAGTCGGCCCCCTACTCGTATCAACCCATTTGCGTCCATGAAAGGTGTGAGCGCTATGATAGGTGATTTTGTACCAATTGATTTTTCTTTACTTAACAAATCGTAGTCCACAGGAAAAGATTCCTGTTGGGCCTTACGGCATAAAAGATTAAATGAATTTTGCAATTATTCTAAAATCAAGGGCATCAAAACGCCGAAAATTAGGATTGCGCAAATTATAAAAATATCTTAATGCAAACGCGTAATCTTGTTTTATCTTATTATTTTGCTATATTTCTGAAATGGAATGATTGAAGACTCTATCTTAGCAACAATGTTTGACTTCATTTCAGGGATTTCAAATTCATGTTTATTTGGTAAGGTAGGCCAAGAAGATTCACCTTGAAGTAAAAATTCGGGCCCTGACCACCACAGACTACGATCTTTAAGCTCTTCGGGATAAACGCCGCGCGAGACGAGATCAGCAGGATTCTCAGAGGTAGGTCAGTCCAGTCCAGTATTTCTGCTATGCCACGAAAGTCTTTAATCTTCTAGCCTCGTGAGACCCAGGCACATTTTGGGTTCACTAGGCATTAAAACCGAACAGTCCGTTTAAATGGACAAAATTTTTATAGTGCTTAAGTCCCGAGACTTGTTGTTGAAAATTTGACATGTTACAGTTATTGGTTTGAAGTGAGACTTTCAGGGCATAGTTATGATAATATATAGATGCCGTTTTATATAAAAAAAATTGTCAATAATTTGTCCGCCAGAATGGCCTTTAGGTTGCAATTACTTTTAATAAAATAATATATATTTTTGCAAAATGTCTTTATTTTCACTTTTCCTTAGAAATAATCAACATAATTTTTATATCAGTCTCTAGTTACAAAAATCACCTTTTCAGAGATCAAACCATAATCAACTCAAATCAAATTACAGAAATGTTTTGACTTAAATCACCTTTTGTGAATCAAATTACAATTGTTATTACACAATTATTTACTAACTTTTCTAATATAATTTTAAAATGCTCCTCTACATTAAATCAACTTATTCTTCTTCTTTTATTTAGGAATGGAAATCCTTAAAACAATTTCTGTGTCTGGTGAAACACAGGTGGACATTGCACTTAGTGCAAAAGACATTTGTTTTCATTTTATGGCAACGTTTGCATCTTTGAGAGTCCGACATAATCGGCAGGTGCTTGGCACCTTTTTTTCTCAATCTTTCCGATGGAATTTTGAAAGTGCTTGGACGTCCTCTACCTCTAGACAGTTCACGATCTTCATAAGCCTCACCTTCTTCTGAAGTGCCAGAAACATCTGTTGCTGAATAAGCTTCGATCAAGTTTTCTCCAAGTTCTAGTTTGAAATCTCGTAATTGGTTAATTTTATTGGCTGGAACTCGTTCTGCTCTTTTGTGTTTTTTGTAGAGGAGCCAGGAGTTTGAAAGGGCAAGGTCAACCATATGACTGAAGACACGCTGCGTCCATTTTTGTGTACGATACCGATTAGGGCACACTGACAACAGTCTATCGGCTAAGTCGACCCCACCCATATTTTCATTGTAAGCTTTAACAACCATGGGTCTTGGTACTTGTAAATAGGATCTTTCTACTTTGCTCCATCTTCTGCACAAATCCATGGGGTCTTTGGCATGTATTGTTGATAACAAAGTCACTCCTTTATTGTCATACCACTTAGTCAAAGTCAAATCACCTCCTCTATTTGCTAAAACTTGTGTTGTTCCTCTTCCTTCATTTTTCATTTCTCTGTCTTGTTTTAGCTTATTACTTGCCATTGTTGGGATCCTATTTTTCATTATTGTGCCCGCACAAAGAAAGTTTTTCAGCAATAGTTCTTTCGCGAGTGAAATTGTAGTAAAATACCTATCGAAGTATAATTTATGACCGGGTACTAGATCTTCTGTTAAATTGAGTACTGCTTTCATGCCGAGACCAAAATTTGTATTATCATATTCTGGGTATGTGGTTTGTCCTTGATAGATGTCTAAATTACAGACCATACCGTCAGGATTTGCAAGTACAAATGCCTTTAAGCCTGTTGGATTGGGTTTTCCAGGGACGTACTGTTTAATCCCACATTGTCCAGTGAAGGGTACAATCATCTCATCTATTGATAGATGTTCTTGTTTTGATTGCATCTTGCATCCTTTCACAATCTTGTCGATCAATGGGCGGACTTTCCATAGTTTGTCTTTAGTACGTTCTTCTCGGGTAACATCATCGTCATAGACGAACTTCAGCGAATTTCTCAGCTGGAAAAATCTGTCTCGCGGCATATTGTCTGCGATCGGGGCGACTCGATATTTTTTTTCCCAGTACATTCTAAGTTTGGGATAATTGATACCAGCCATAACCATAGTGATACCTAAATATATGTAAAGTTCGGATTCCATGAGGTACAGATTTCTGCCAAATGTTAAAAGATGCGTCTGATTAGATTTTTCCACAATCAATGTAATTAAATCGTGATCAATGTATTGCCTGAAATAATCGAAATGATCGGCAAAGTTACTGGGATCAACTTCTGGATAAGCAGGTTGAATAAACGGAATGTTTGGTGGCATAAAATTAGTTTCTGTCCATTCTTCTGATCTTTCAGTATCCTCCAATATTCGAGTTGACGAGCCTCCACGAGTAAGAACACGACGAAATCGTCTTGGTAGTCCGCCTCGAGTCCGCGGTCTTCCTCTTGGCCTTGACGATAACTCCGAGAGAGGTATATCATCATTAGAAGAATCTGAACTGGAGGTTGAATGTACATCAACATTATCTGGCTCTCCTATTTCCTCTTCTTCTTCATCTATTTCAGAGTCTGATAGCCTATTTAAAATTGCGTCCTCAATATCGCGATCACGCAAAGCTGAAAAAATAAAACACAGCAAGGATAAGCCAAAAGCAACTCTTTGCCTGCACGCCCCAGTACCGGTATTTTATAGCAAATCTGGTTAGAAATGAAAATTTGTTAAGGGAAATGATGAAAAACAAAATTTGTAATTAAAAATAATTATATTAACTAAAACCTATAGTACGTTAGAATAGACAAATTATTTTAGCATCATATATCTTTTGATTTTACAATAGAAAACACGAAGATAATGAATTGTTATATTCAATAATGATTTCTTAAACACTTCATTTTTTTTAAACATACAAAAATGTAAAAGATTGCAACAAAATAAAGCGATTTACTCACCGCGTGCACGGACACCTGCCATAACGCCGCACACTTACACTATTTTGACATCTATCATGAACTGCCACTTGTCAAAATAGATGACAATCCGTTCATCATTCTTTCGTCCGGAAATTGGTTTAGAAAGCTAAAGATTTCAGCCTAATTTAAAAAAAATATGAATGATTTCGAAATATGTCCATTTAAACGGCTAGTAGGCTTTAATACGAACTCATCCCGTAAAAGCTGTGGGTTTGAGTCGCCATCTTTATTTTGGGTATTTAAAGGGCGCGTCGGCCTCACGAGGCTAGAGCTAGTATGCAGCCAAGCAAGGACAACGCTGGAGTCTGTCAAAAAGGAATTTGAGACGATGATGCAGCAAGGAATATGCCGTCCAAGCAAAAGCCCCTGGTCTACACCACTGCACGTCGTCCCAAAAAGAATGGTGACATTCGCGTATGCGGTGACTACAGAAGGTTGAACGACGTCACTAAACCAGACCGATATCCAGTACCACGACTCAAAGATTTCACCTACCTACTACACGGAAAAAAAATATTCACTACCCTCGACCTAAATCGCGCGTACCAACAACTACCAGTATATGAACCGGACATCGAGAATCACAACACCTTTCGGCCTATTCGAATTTCCACGAATGTGTCCAGGACTGAAAAATGCTGGACAGACCTTCCAACGGTTCATACATCGAGTACTTATCGGATTGGACTACGCATTACCTTTCATTGATGACGTCATAATCGTATCTGAAAACGAAACACGGCTAGAAGATTTACAAGAAGTATTGCATAGATTAGACGAGTGCGGAATTATAATAAATCCGTCCAATGCGTCTTTGGCAAATATCGCACCTCCGATAAAATAGGGTTATAACTCGAAAAGGTAGACTTTTGAGTTAACGATACAGAAATACTTAAAATCTTATTAACTATCTTCTCCAAAATTGTTACATCTGTAACTCTAAAACTCGCTGCTAGATGGAGTTGTAACGCTACATGACTAAAGCATTTTGACTCCAGAATTATCTCAAATAATGTTACATTTAGTTTTATGAAAAGTGGACGTGCGTTTGTTGAGACAAGTAGTGTTACAATTTAAAACATAACAGTGTTTCAGACAGGTAAAATCTTGTTGCTTACATCAATTTACATAATGAACAGTTACAAGACGAATTATTACAGTTTATTGTTAAAGGATTAAATTAAACTAGTTCAGTATTTCTATAAGAAAGTGATATATTTTGTATTGTATCAGTATTTTAGATAGGTTTTATTGTAATATAGTGTTACTCTTCACGTTGTAACAGTATTTGACGAAAAATGTTTGTATTGTCTGAATATTTCGCGAATATTTCTGTGCGATATAACGTCAAGTTCCTGGGATACGGTGAGTCAAGCGATGGAATCAAGCCACCGCTGGACAAGGTCAACGATATCGCTGCTTACCCCAAGCCAGGGACGATACAAGACTTACGACGATTTATTGGCATGATAAACTTTTACCGAGATAGTGTACCAAACGCAGCCTACATACAAGCACCTCTCAATGCGTTTCTACCCAACTCTAAAAAAACGTGACAAGACGAAAATCGACTGGTATGTATGCAATTTTATTAATACGGTTGTAGAGACAAGAACTATTTAAATAATAATGTCTACTGACGAGAGCAGTTTTATGCTCCTCAAATATATACACTATGTCGTTCCCATGCTAGTTGTTCGGCTTATATGTGATTTTAGCATGTTAACGCAGGACTGTCTGAAGGTAATCTATAGCACATCCCCATTTCGCCAGAAATAGAGGGCGAGCCTATTGCCATCATCCGGTCACCAATCTGGACTGCTATCGAGAAATTCAAAGCATTTATTTAAAAGTAATTTTTGCCAGCGGCTTCGCCCGCGCGGAACTTTCATCCCCTATTAAACTCCCTTAGGGAGTCTACATTATAAAGGGAACCTCTGTACAAAATTTCAGCTTTCTAGGTCCAAGGGTTACAATAAAATAGAATTTTCTCTAGTCGCCCCTTCCAAAATGTAGTTTCGTATGGAGAAGAACGGGCAAGAAACTCCACCGTTACTCTTTTAAAATGTTTGAAGTACAATATTTAATACTACTAATAGAAAACAATACACAGTAATTGAGAGAATTAATGGTAAGACCATGAAAGAGGTTTATGTGTCAAGCGTACGCACACCTATAAACGGTGTCCCTCAAGGAAGCGTACTCGGATCTTAATTATTCATTAAATACATCAATGACCTGCCTAGTGATATTGACCACTTCATGACTCTCTTCGCCGACGACACCACTATGACTATAACATGTAAAACTTACTTTAACTCGCACACTGACTTATTATATTATTTGTTAATATTCTAGGTGTTAGCGACGATACGTAACCTTATTGATTTTAGTAGTTTTCTATAATATTTCGTTGAAGTGTCAATATATTAAGTTAGTTAGAATAATGTAAGTAGCAATAAGATGTTTCACATTTACCACACTTGGCGGCGCCACTTGTACCATCACATCAGTAAGCTTAAGTACCGTGAAACTTTACCGTAATGAGGACCGTTTCAGAAATTTCTCATTTTTAAGGTTTAAATCAAGGTTTTTGTTAAAGTTTTTTGGTAATTATGTAAAATAAGTTAATTCCCATGCTATAAAAATATGTAGAACATTGTAAAGGACGATTTATCACAGAAAACTGACAAATTATGTTTCCCATACAAAAGTCACATTAGTGCCGTGTGCAAACTTGACGCGTTCTGATTGGTTGGGAGTAAAATGATTAGTGCCGTGTGCAAAATTAAAGCGTTATGATTGGCTAAGGCCGTCTATAAAAGAAGGGCGGATTTCTGTGATCAGTCATTCCGAATCCAGCAGTATCAGAAGAAACAAGGAAGTAAAATAAAGAAGAAACACTCGTGAATCAAGTTTGGTTTTATTGCGCCGCACCTGCTACGACACTCCTCAGTAATATCCCGCCAGCGAGCCCGCTCCACAACATTCAAGAGCTAATAGTGGTCCTTCGAGCCGGATCGGGTTTCAAGGAACTGAGAAGATGCCTACTACAAGGTCAAGATCGGTGCAATTAAAGGCTACGAGTGAAAGTACTACGACGGACTGCAGTATGCATACGCCGAGTGAATCTACAAGTACGGCGACTTCGGACACGTCGATTGCAAATCGTTCGACGCTTACTGGAAGGTTACCGCCGCGCAGCATACAAGGACGCCAGCCACCCGCACATCATTCTAAGGACGCTGCCGGAGAGGAATCAACCCCGGATGAAGCAACTCACATCAACCCCCCGACCTGTACCATTGAAGAAGAAGTCGAAGCATCGGATCCCGCACGCCAAGAAGAAAGTCATCCAATGCCATCCAATTTGGATAGAAGCATTGCTATAAAAGCGCGCCCGATCTATGGAAGTGCACCAACGTCGAGAGAAGAAAGTCTGCAGCCGCCTCACTCTACGAAGTCGACCCGCGATACGAACCAGTCTATTCGTTCGACGCATAGGAAGAAAGCAGAAGCGCAAGCAAGAATGACATTGGCATTAAGGGAATTAGAATTGGCAGAAGCACGATCAAAAGTGGCTCAAGCTGAACTGGACCTTTTAGCTGCAGACTCAGAAGAAGAAGATGGTGCCGGGGAAGAGCTGTACGAACAAACGCATGAAGTCGAGAAGTGGTTTATTCAAACTGGGGTCAGGCCTAATAAGGATTCAAGGCCGATCGAGATGGAAGAAAAGAAGAGTGACATCCAAGAACTGGCTTCAGTCATACTTAAGTTATCCGAGAAGTCGCGTGACATCGTTTCAGCAAAGCACCTTGATCTCCCTCAGTTCAATGGGGCCTGCGAAGAATGGTTGGCTTTCAAGAGATCATATGAAGATACGGCCGCTTCCTTCAGCAATACGCAGAACCTAGCGCGCCTAAGAAGAGCAATCCAAGGAAAAGCGAGAGAAGCCGTCCAAAGCCTGCTGTTCACCGCCGAAGACCCACGCCAAGTAATCAAAGGACTGGAGTTTAGGTTCGGAAGACCTGGAGCTTTGGCATTATCAGAACTGGAGAAGCTGAAGAACCTGCCAAATTCGGCGAAAACCCAAGCGATATTTGCGTGTTTGCAAGCAAAGTGAAGAACGCCGTCGAGACGATTAAGGCCTTGAAGAAATCTCAGTACCTCAGTTCTCCTGAAACGCTAAAAACAATAGTGGACAAGATGCCAATATCTATGAAGTTCCGTTGGTTCGCCTACCACAGAAACAGAAGAGATGAGGAAATTCAAGAACTATTACTCGTCGAAGCATTTTTGGAATCAGAAGCCGACATGTGCGGAGACTTTGCCCCACCTGAAGTGCCTGTGGAGCAAAAAAAGGGAATAAGAAAACCCGTACATACAATACAAGAAGCGTCACAAGAAAAATCTAAGAAGTCATGTCCGTTTTGTGAAGAAGAACATTTTGCTGTAGAATGCAAGAAGTTCAAAGAAGCTAACATAAATGAAAAATGGGACATGATCAAGAAGGCGAAGATATGTTTTAAGTGCCTCCGATTCAAGCACTCAAGAATCAACTGTAAAGCCCCAGTCTGCAAGCAGTGTAAAAGATGGCATCATACCATCCTACACTCCGACAAACCACCAGTGCCAGTAGAAAAGGAAACGGACAAAGAAGACAAGCAAAGCGTGTCAGAAGAAAAGGTCGCCTCAATCCACAACGCAAGAGGAGAAGAGAAGGCATACCTAAAAATTATCCCAGTGGACCTATATGGACCAAAAGACCAAGTTCGCGTGCTAGCATTGTTAGACGAAGGGTCGACGGTCACACTCTTAGACGCATCAATAGCTGAGAAGATCGGGGCCGAAGGGAATCAAGAAAAACTCACAATCGAAATAGTTGGTGGGAAGGTGTTAAGAAAAGATAGTTCACAGAAGGTCGAGTTCAAGATAAAAGGAGCTCATGAAAGAGGAAAGAAGACTATCGTAGCAAGAACCATCGACGAGCTGAAGTTGTCCGAACAAAGCATAAACAGGGACACCGTGAGGAATTGTGAGCATTTATAGGCAATTGAAAAACAACTTATCTACGCCACGGAGAGACCCAAACTGTTGATAGGCCAAGACAACTGGGGACTCATAGTAACAAGAAGACTCAAGAAAGGCAAGCCATCTGATCCTGTAGCCTCCCTCACCAGCTTAGGGTGGGTATTACATGGATGCGGCACAGGAGCGAATGCCCTAGTGAACTTCACACACTATGGCAGATCTACATCCGATGAAGAAAATATAGAAGAAATCGTCCGAGAACATTTTCAGTTGGAATCTCTTGGGATTCAAAATCGATCACCAACGAATGACAGTGATAGAAGAGCATTGGAAACGCTCGAGAAGACTACGAAGAAATTGCCATGCGGTCAATTTGAAACAGGACTCTTATGGAGAAAAGAAGACGAAACCCTACCCAACAACTACTATCAAGCAATCCGACGCCTGGTCAACATTGAAAAGAAATTGGATAAAGACAAAGAAGCCAAAGAACACTATGAGAAGCAGATCCAAAATCTAATCGATAAAGGATATGCAGAGAAGGCTCCAGAAACCTCAAATAAAAGAAGAGTATTTTACTTACCCCACTTTGCCGTCGTGCATCCAATTAAGAAGAAGCTGAGGATAGTATTTGACGCAGCCGCCAAGTACGAAGGGAAGAGCCTCAATGACGCCTTACTCTCAGGTCCAGACTTACTACAGTCACTATTTGGAGTACTGTTGCGCTTCAGAGAAGGGCCAGTGGCTGTCATGGCTGACATCCAAGATATGTTTCTTCGGATCAAAGTTAGAGAAGATGACCGCGACAGTCTCAGGTTCCTGTGGCGTGGAAGCCAAAGAACGGCCAAGCCTAAAGAGTATAGAATGTCGTCAATTATCTTTGGAGCAGCGTCATCACCGGCAACAGCCATATACGTGATGAACAAGAACGCAGAAGACTTCAAGGAAACACATCCCGATGCAGTGAAGGCAATAAAAAAAAACCACTATATGGATGACTACCTACAAAGTTTTGCATCTACAGCTGAAGCAAAGAAGATATCAAAGCAAGTGAAAGAGATTCACGCCAAAGCAAGCTTCCATCTAAAGGGTTGGGCCAGTAACAATTCAGGGGTATTATCAGAAGTAGAAGACACTAATAAAGAAGATTCTTTGCAACTAACAAAGGAAGAGAAAACTCTGGGGCTAAGATGGCTGGTAAAGGAAGACGCGCTAGCCTTCAATGTCGGACTGCGGAATACATCAAAGGACCTGTTGGATGGAACAAGACCTCCAACTAAGAGAGAGGTTACAAGTGCCGTGATGTCTACTTTTGACCCAATGGGTTTTGCGACACCAGTCTTAATACAAGGAAAGAAACTAATTCAAGATATTTGGCGAACGAAAATAGACTGGGATGAAGTTATTACTGAACCACAACAAGAAGCCTGGCTGAAATACTTACAACAAGTGTCGGCGTTATCACGATTGAAGATCCCAAGGTGTGTCTCACCCCGTGGCAAAAAAGGACAACTGCATACGTTCACTGATGCAAGTGAAGAAGCCTACTCAGCAGTAGTCTACTGGAGGACGGTTGAGCCTGAAGGAAAAGTGCACATCACCATGATCGCCGGCAAGGCAAGAGTAACGCCAACGAAACCAGTATCAATTCCAAGGTTAGAACTACAAGCGGCCTTACTCGGCAGCAGACTAGCAGCTACGGTTGGAGAAGAAATGGAACTCGAAATATTAAAGAAGATCTATTGGACGGACTCAAGCACAGTGCTGCAGTGGATAAAAGCCGAACCAAGAAAGTTCAAAACTTTCGTAGCTAATCGACTGGCAGAAATTGAAGAGAAGTCCAAGCCAGAAGAATGGAGATGGGTACCGACCAAAGAAAACCCTGCAGATGACGCCACGAGGGGAACCCCAATCGAATTTGATCACAACGCCAGATGGTTCAAGGGTCCAACATTTCTCCTACAACCAGAAGAAGAGTGGCCGTTTCAAGACTTCAAACCCGAGGGTATCATGTTGGAAGAAAAGAACAAGCAAAAGGTGATGACAATAAAGGCCGCAGGAGAAGTTCTTTTAGATCTGGAGAGGTTCTCGAGCTGGGAGCGACTACTGCGCACTACGGCCAGAGTGGTTACTTTCATTCACCTTTTATTTAAGAAGACTCGTAAAACAGCCACAGCCACCGTACGCCAGACGGATAAGCCCTGGAGACCCCAAAAAGGACCCCAGAAGGAAAAGACACGGATCTCAAATCAATCCACCAAGAAAGAGGATAAGAAGCGGTTGTACCTACCCCTAGAAGAAAAACACTTGATGAAGGCTGAAGAGATATTAATGAAGATGAGTCAAAACGATAGTTTCACGACAGAAATAAAAAATCTGAAGGCAGAAAAACCCTTAGAAAACACAAGTCGACTTAAGAAAATCGATGTCTACATAGGAGACGATGGGATTGTCAAGCTAAGGAGCAGAACAATGAAATTTCACGACGAAAGCGAAAGGAAGATGAATCCTATCATTCTAGATGGGAAGCAAAAGATTACCCGTCTCATTATACAGCATTATCATAAGAAGTTACTTCACGGGAATACTGCTACGGTAATGAACGAGATTCGACAAAAATATTGGATCCTGGGCTTAAGAGCAGCTTTAAAGGCAGTCATTCATAGCTGTCAATGGTGCAAGACCAAGAAGAGCTTACCAGAGATACCTCCGATGGGAGACCTACCGAGCGAGAGGCTGCAACATAATCAGTTTCCGTTCTCTTACACAGCCGTGGATTACTTTGGACCGATGCAAGTTACCGTCGGGAGAAGAGTTGAGAAGCGCTGGGGGGTATTATTTACTTGTCTCACTACAAGAGCCGTACATCTAGAGTTGGCACCCTCTCTCAGTACCAGCTCGACGATTATGGCACTTCGGCGAATGGCAGCTAGAAGAGGAACCCCAAAAACTATATTTAGCGACAATGGCACCAATTTTGTTGGGGCTAAAAAGGAATTGGAAGAGGCTGCGGAAGAGAAAGGCATCAAATGGAAGTTCATCCCCCCAGGATGCCCGAATATGGGAGGCGCTTGGGAGAGACTGGTGCGAACAGTTAAGACAGCGCTGGCAGTGGTTCTCAATGAAAGAAGTCCACCCGAAGAAGTGCTCCATACACTAATGACCGAGGTTGAACACATAGTTAATTCAAGACCCCTCACTTCAGTTAGTATGGACCCAGAAGACGAAGAAAGTTTGACGCCAAACCACTTTCTACTAGGGAGATCATGTGGAGCAATGACACCTGGAGAATTTGACGACAGAGAACTGATCGGGAAGGCTAACTGGAGAACCACCCAAAGACTTGCAGACCATTTCTGGAAAAGATGGATCAAAGAGTACCTACCTCTCTTAATGCCAAGGAAACTCAAAGGGAGAGAGACCAACGACCCAAAAGAAGGAGACATCGTATTAATAGTGGACTCAACGCTACCACGAAATTCATGGCCTCGCGGAGAAGTCATTAAGACATATCCTGGACCAGACGGAAGAACCCGAGTGTTGGACGTGCGGACATCGGGAGGAATACTTCGCCGTGCAACTCGACGGATCGTCGTGCTGGTTCCCGCGGCATCGTCGCTTCAAGAGGATGGAGTGCTGCGCACCGCGGGGGAGAATGTTAGCGACGATACGTAACCTTATTGATTTTAGTAGTTTTCTATAATATTTCGTTGAAGTGTCAATATATTAAGTTAGTTAGAATAATGTAAGTAGCAATAAGATGTTTCACATTTACCACACTTGGCGGCGCCACTTGTACCATCACATCAGTAAGCTTAAGTACCGTGAAACTTTACCGTAATGAGGACCGTTTCAGAAATTTCTCATTTTTAAGGTTTAAATCAAGGTTTTTTGTTAAAGTTTTTTGGTAATTATGTAAAATAAGTTAATTCCCATGCTATAAAAATATGTAGAACATTGTAAAGGACGATTTATCACAGAAAACTGCCAAATTAAGTTTCCCATACAAAAGTCACATTAGTGCCGTGTGCAAACTTGACGCGTTCTGATTGGTTGGGAGTAAAATGATTAGTGCCGTGTGCAAAATTAAAGCGTTATGATTGGCTAAGGCCGTCTATAAAAGAAGGGCGGATTTCTGTGATCAGTCATTCCGAATCCAGCAGTATCAGAAGAAACAAGGAAGTAAAATAAAGAAGAAACACTCGTGAATCAAGTTTGGTTTTATTGCGCCGCACCTGCTACGACACTCCTCAGTAATATCCCGCCAGCGAGCCCGCTCCACAACATTCAAGAGCTAATACTAGGAAAATTGTATACTTACTCTTACAGTGTTTGTAAATATGTGAACACCATGTATCTATCATAAAGTTAATTTATCTGTATTGCTTCAAACTCAAAGCATTTATTTCATCAAACCATTTACAGGCACTTTTGAAATCTCAGAAAATCGATCATTTGGAAAGTTGAAGCTACTATGTCCATTCCAAAACGTAGATCTTTATGGAGAAGAACGGGCAAGAAACTTCAATTGCATTCTTTTTGCCTATTTTGGTGTGGTAATTTTATTCTGGGTGCATCGTTTTCACAATAATTATGTTCAATGTTGTACTTAAAACATTTAAAAAAGTAGCTAACGGTGAAGTTTCTTGTCCATTCTTCTCCATACGAAACTGCATTTTGGAAGGGGCGACTAGAATCAATTCTATTTTAATGTAAATGTTGACGATCAAAGTGGCTGATTGAAATCAATGCTTTGAGTTTGACTTTGAAAAATATAGACATATATGAAAATGACATAAATTAATCTTTGACACCAATAATATCATGAGGGGTCACAAAACCGCAGGGATATTAGAAAACCGGTTTGGCGATTTTTATTTCTTCTCAAATCCGGTTTTCCGGTTTTTTCGGTTATTTCGATTATTATTAAATAAAACCATTTTTTATGGTTCTAAAGTCTTTATTAATCAGTCTTTATAATCAGCTTTAGTGCTAAATCACAGAACACTAAAATAAAACGAAAAACCCCCACAATCTAAAAAAAACACCAATAATTAAAACATCTGACAATCAACAAAACATCTGGTTTAAAGAAACGATAAATTAAACTCTGTTCTTATTTTTGGTGCATTGGTAATGAGACCGTAAGATTGAAAGAATGTCTAAAATGTCATCATTCAGCGAGGTTCTTAAGTAGTTACATAGGTAAACGGCCGATGAGAAGAATCTTTCAAATCAAATCAAAATATTTTATTTCATAAAAACCTGCATGGGCACTAATGAAACGTCAGAAGCTAGGTGCACGGTTCTAAATTATCGCTTCCTATGGAGAAGAGCCGGCAAGACACTCCACGGTTACTCTTTTAAAAATCATTGGCTTTAACAGTGTTTTCAAATTACAGTGATAATAGGTATGGGAGGACAGTGACTTTCGGACTTTTGGACTCAACACTCGTGGGAGGAACTTTTAACAAATTGTTGTACACCTGAAAAAGGTTTTTACCTTTTATGCCTCCATTTTCATGAAAGGGCTATCTTTACTATGATGATGGCAGTTAAATCTTTCTCAAATTCTGTATCTATAGCGGTGGACTTCCTGTTAGGTTGAGACTCAGACATGGACTTTTCAATTGCGGCTTGCAATTATTATTTCATTCCAGCGATTGAAGTGGAAGCTGTAAAAGCTAATACGAAGTCATTGTCAGTTGAGCTACTTTGACTGCTGGGTGGTATTGTCAGAGTCTGAGATTGCCCGATCTTTTGAAAGTCACTAATGACATCAGCTAATTGTTGACCATCAAGACCCGGAAAAGTAGCACTCTCATCTTTCATACTAAAATAGTCTGATGAGTTCTGCAAATATCTAAGAAAAGAGGTCAAATTAGTGCATCGCTGTTTAATACGATATTTAAGTTGTTCAGTAAATTCGGCACTAAACCGCCCCTGGTGTTCCTTTAATTTTGTGAGCATGAAATTCATAGCTATATCTGCAGTAATGAGATTTGCGTCGCGGCGACAAAGAGCTTCGACTGTCATCTTAGTTATTTGCAAAAATTCGCTTACATCCGTTAGTATCTAGTACTATTATTTTATTTCCGAGTTTATTATTTAACCATTTATGCACACACATATAAACAGACAAGAATAAAGGAACAGAAAAATACGTACAAAGGTAATGCTTATTTCTACAGAAATCTCTTCCAGCACACCTGCCAATAAGAGACTTATTTTTTTTTAATTAATTGTAATTGCAAGTGAAAAAATATTTTTGCATTATAAAAATGTCATATCGTTTAACAAGTGATTATTATAGAAAAGAAAAAACCGAAAAAATCGAAAACTCGGTTATGGCTAAACTAAAACCCGGTTTTTTAAAATGACGTGAAAGCCGGTTTAACCGGTTTTTTCGATTTCTGTGAAACCGGTTTTGTGACCCCTAATCATGGTTAAACAGGAACAATCTATCAATAAATCTAGATAAGACAACGATTATGCATTTTAGGCAACGGACCCAGGCTGTATGTGACCTTAACGCATAATAAAGTCAACGCTACAAAATTTCTAGGAATTATCATTGACGCCAAAACAGACAAGTGTTATTATAAAATGACTTTTTAAATGACACTATTTGTTTTTTTATATATTTTCCTTAATTTTTGTGACATTTTATGATTCATTAATTCTACTGTCTTATTATTGTTGACTATCGTGTACTTGGATTGATGAGCCTTTACTAATTTAGTTTTGATTTTGTAATATTTTTTTATTTTCTTTTGTAAATTTTATATCAATCAATCAAATCAGAGAGAGAGCAGTGGTGGCCCAGTGGTAACGGCCGCGACTTACGAGTTGTAAATCGTGCGTTCGAACCCAGCCAGGCGCATTACTTTGTGTAAATAATTTCATTACCACTGCTCTCAAAAACGGTGAAGGAAAACATCGTGAGGAAACCGGCATGTCCTAGAACCAAAAAATTCGAAGACATGTGACATCTACCAACTCGCACTGAGCCCGCGTGGTGGATTACGGCCCACTCCCTCTCACGGAGAGGAGGCCTGTGTCCCAGCAGTGGGAACGTTTATAGGCTGATGTTATAATCAAATTAAAAGTCATTTGTTAAAACTAGGCTTCACGTCAGCACTTTTTGAACGTCAATAATTACAAAAGTCAGTCCCCCAAAAAACGCCCGCCCTTCACCACTTCCTAGTGCTTTAGCTGGGAAGAAGTGGCGCAACAAATTCCCCAGCAGCACAGCTGTCTGTTATGTTAAAAGATCTTGATTCTATACAATGGTAGGTCCGTAATTAACGTTACGAAACACAAAATTAAAATATTTCTAGATATAACAGACAAATTGTCGAGGTCGCTAGCTAACTACATCTTGCTTAAATCGTTATTTAAAAAAAACATTGTAATGAGCAGATTATGTCAACACAAACTAATTGAAAATAAAAATGCATTTATACAAACAAATAAAACAAACAATTATGGTAATAAAGATATGTCCTGTCAGTAGGCAAGCAAATTCTGGTGAAAGAACACAAACATTGTCTTGAGTTAATCATAGCGACCAACTATTCTTATCGTTTAAGTAGTCGTTGACAGAATAGTATGCCTTTGCGTAAAGGTTGGATTTTACTTTAGCTTTAAACCCATTAAAATTCAAATATAGCAAAGAAGAGGGAAGCTTGTTATAAAAGGTTAAGACCAACAAATGAGTTATGAACCATATGGAGCCGTTGAAAGGGAGCACGTAGTTTGTCCTTATTTCTAGATTTAACAATGTGAATATCACTGTTTTTAGTGTACAAGTGTACGTTTTGCCTTATTATATACGATGTTGGCCAAGATGAATTGCGATGCCACGGTGAGTATACCAATATCTTTCAAAAAATCTATAAGATAAACTCTAGCAACCAGTTGATAAATTGCGCGAACAGCTCGTTTTTGAAGAATATAAATTTGTACGCCGTACGGGTGATAAATGTGCGTACGTAATATTCATATTGTGACATTCTGCATGTTTAATTTGCATGTATACACATGTTTTGACAAATAAAATGTATCATTATCTTTATTGTAAAAGTACCTAAGTACACAATTTTCCAAAGAATATTAATAAGTAATAAGTCAGTGTGTGAGTTAAAGTAATCACTGAGTGTAAATCAAAGTCATAAATATAATCTAAATACTAATAATAAAGAGGAAAGATTTGATAGTTTGTTTGTTTGTTTGCATTGAATAGGCTCCGAAACTACTAAACCGATTTGAAATAATATTTCACTGTTGGGAAGCTACACTATCCCCGGGTGACATAGGCTATATTTTACTCCCGTATTCCCACGGGAACGGGAACTTCGCGTGTGAAACCGCGTGTACTGCTAGTTAATACAATTCAATTACCAACCAGTTTGATTTTGCCTAGACTCTAGATTGTCCTGTGGAGCAGGACCAGCATGTTTCCAAGCATTCTTATCTTGGATATAATCCTGTAATTTGTATTAAGCTTGCTTACAAAGAGTACTTATAGTACGATTTTTAAATTTCCTTTCATTATTTTCAATATACCACAAGGTATTTTATTATAACATTTAACACAGTGCCCCATAAAAGATGTATGTACCTACTTTAGCTAATCTGAAAAATGGTGATGTATTTTGTCTTTGTTTCTAGTTTCCTGATAGAAAAACCCAATAACAGTTTACCCGACTTGGAAGTCGAACCCAGCACCTCATACTCAGCAGTAGCACTTGTAACCACTCGACCAATGAGGCAGTCAAACAAACAAACATAGCAAACATTTCGTGCCGGGCAAAAATTATCTCAAATCATCATTCAAACAACACCCTTATGTTTTCGTCCTAAATGTCTCGCTCGTATTCCCCAAAAACATTCAATACCTTGTTAACTTATTACTTTTCCAACGTATGTACCATCTGCAGCACCTTACCCATAAATTAAATCCAATTAAACTCCGCCCATACCCAACCGCTCCAAAGTAATTGATTGATAGGCTTCTATAAAATTAATGGAACATACGCACCCTGGGTCTCGAGTTCAACAACACTTTAAGTACAAGTCTATACATCGTTCTCAATACCTAATAGACTTCATTTATCTTCGTAACTGTTTAAAGTTTATTATGTGAACGTAATCAGTCTTCGAAAGTGCGTTACGTGTTTCTGGAATATAATAATGTATTGGTAGTTGGTACAGGATGGTGGTAGATTCTGAAGGAGTTTTGCATATCTTTGTAGAAATTGAATACCTAATAAAAGTTTTTTTTTACATCCAACTTCCAAAAAATACACTAAAAAGTGAAAAATAATTTTTATTTCGGAAGTCAGTGTCTTTGAATCTGCATTTCTGATAAATGATTTTATTTCTGTAAGTAGGTTTGTAAAAACACTTTTACAAGTCAATCATAATTTTTTAAACGAGATGAGGTCGGCGTTTCCTATCTGACTACTCTGAGAAGAAAGGCCGAAACAAACTCAGAGGTCATAGTCTCTTTTAAAGTCCACACATAATCTTGGTCAGATCATGTGAAGACCATGTGGATTGGTGTCTGAAATGGTCTTTTGAGGAAAGAACAACACAGGTTGAGTGGACCTGTCCATTCAGTGCACGCATGTATCAGTAATCATACGGCTCAACTCAGAACTTGAGGAGCTCAACGATTTGACGTACAATGCCAAAGAAAGGACAGGCCGCATAAAGTACTCAAACTGCCAGATTAACATTAAAAACGAACTGAGAAAGAGACGAAATACAAAAACAAAAATACCACATTGTCCTCACATTCACAATAATTAAAACAAAAACAATATTATACTTCTCAAAGTAAATATTCATGTCAAAGTGTATATAATAATAATCAAATGTCAAAGTGTATATAATAATAATCAAATGTCAAAGAGCAAAACAAAGAAAAACAACATTCAGTATGCAAAATTGGAGCAGGTCAATCCCAAGCTTTTTTGTCTTCAATATCTTTAACGGTATAAAAGGCTTTCAGGCACAACTTATGTTTGATGAATGATTTAAATTTATTGAGACTTAGATCTTGAACATGGCTTGGAAGTTTATTATAAAAGCGTATACATTGACATCTGAATGACCCACCTATTTTCTTGAGCCTTGTTGATGGTACAACAAATTTGTGTTTGTTCCTTATAAACTATGGATATCACTGTATTTTTTAAACAATTTAATATTTTTATGAGCATACAAAAGATTTTCATAAATATACTGTGAAGGCACAGTCATTACATTTATCTCCTTAAATTTATCTCTGAGAGAGTGTCTCGGACTTAATTCATAAATTGATCGGACAGCTCTTTTCTGCAAGACAAAAATAGTCTGAATGTCGGCGGCATTTCCCCACAATACAATACTATACGACATTACACTATGAAAATAGCTAAAGTACACTAAGCGGGCTGTCTCTACATCAGTTAAATTACGAATTTTTCTAACAGCGTATGCTGCAGAGCTTAGCTTTTTCGACAATTTAGCCATATGTGGGCCCCACTCAAGCTTGGCATCCAAAGTTAAGCCCAAAAATACAGTGCTATCTTCAGGATTCAATTCTTCGCCCTTTATCAACACATTAGTTTTCACCTGCTTAACATGAGGTAGCGTAAACTTAATGCATTTGGTCTTTTTCTCATTAAGAAGCAAATTATTAACATTGAACCAGTGAACTACTTTTGAGATTGCGCTATTGACATCGTCATTAACAAGTTGCTGACGTTTAAGTCTAAACAAAAGTGAAGTGTCATCCGCAAACAACACTATATCATGATTATCCTTTATGAGGTATGGCAAGTCATTAATATAAATAAGAAACAAGAAAGGACCAAGAATTGAGCCCTGTGGGACTCCCATTGATACTACGGATCCCGGAGATCTTTTTCCGTTTACATCAACATACTGAATCCTATTACACAAGTATGAAATAAGAAGATCCAGAGCGGTGTTCCAGATCCCGTAGTGGCGGAGTTTCCTGATTAGAGTTTCATGAAGCACGCAATCGAAAGCTTTAGATAAATCGCAAAAGATGCCCAAGTCATCGTATTTATTTTCCCATGCATTGTAAATATGCCCTAAGAGTTCAACACCAGCATCGGTAGTTGAACGACCCCTTGTGAAACCGAACTGTTTGCTATGTAATAAATTATGTTTATTAAAAAATCTTTGCAATTGGTCTAAAATTTATTTCTCAAAAATTTAACTAAAGGTAGGTGGTACTGAAATAGGTCTATAATTAGAGGGGTCTGATGTACTACCTGATTTAAACAAAGGTATTATTTTACTATTCTTCATTAGGTCAGGAAACTCCCCGCAGTCTATACAATTATTAAATATAAGAGCTAAAATATGTGCTACAATGTCAATAATAGACTTCGCAACTTCTACAGAATTACCCCACAGATCTGCAGTCTTTTTTACATTTAAAGTGTGAAAGGTTTTAATTATATCTCTACAGATAATATGTTCAAATGAAATTCTGAATCACAAACATTAACATTTTCCTTAAGCAAAGACTCAGCAACAGAAGGTGATGAGTTTAGTGATTTTGTAGTTGAAACGGGAATATCTGTAAATAAATTTTCACAAGCCGCGGCAACTTGCGAGTCCGATGTGATTATGTTGTCATTGATAGACAGGCTGTAGTCAGTATTTGTTTGTTTTCAGTTTTTGTTGCCGACTTTGTTAATGCGTGACAGAAACTAGTAATGTTATCAAGTATATAGAATGACACACATTCAAAATAATTCGTTTAAAACGTATTATCGAAGCTAAAGCAAAAACTATCCAAGCAAATTTTTTTATAAAAAAACGGTGTCACTCTGGGAGAGCCGACAGAAGTTAAAACTTGAACAACTACGCGTGTATTTTTTTAATCGTCATGAAATATGTTTTGAATCGTCAGAGTAAATAACTAGACCAGGGCTGAAGCCTTTGAAAATGGTAAAAAGTGAAAAATAAATTAGTAGGATGTACCCCATTTGCAAAAGGAAGAGAATAATAACAAAAATGAAAGGAAAAATAATTTACGGGCGATCTCAGTTGGTGGGAAGATCTGAGGGAAGTGAATGGGGTGAGTTTTTAAGGGTAAAAAACGGTTTATTTCGATTTCCGGTAAAACTACTAGCCCTATGGAAAAAAATCAAACTGCAAAGTTGTAGGTTATAAAAAGATCTACAACTTTTGCATTCACACTTTTTCCACATAAGCACAAAATGTATGTGAAAAATTCAAATAACCAAGTATTTGGTACTTTATTTTTTTCTTCACAAAAAATCACGATGGACATCGTCGGAATTGGCCCCAGGACCAACAAACATCTGACCTACATAATAATTATAAATATATTTTATTAGACTAATTGCGAATATCTGTATGAAGCGGACATTCTGCGTTCCATAATGAATAATTAAAAGAGCGACTATTGACATCATATAAAATATGCCGCCATCTTTGGCCGCATTCCGAATTAGAAAAATAGCGCTGTGAGCGCTCATATCGATATTTTGCGTTCCGTCATCTATGACGATTTGCGAGACGTGGTTATCGCGCTCGTGTGAGCGCGCTCAAATCGATATTTTCGTAACTCGGAACGTGGCCTTTAATTAGTGATGTCCAAAGATTACTTGTGTTGGGCACCTGCTCACGGATTTTATAGGCATTCACACGTACTTTTTGTTCAACCTTTTTCGCTATAGGTTGGGTGACTCAGAAGTGTATGACGCTTCTGTAGGCACTTTTGCGCCGCTTTTATTGGTACCGTACTATATACTCTAGGTAAGAAAACAATTCAACAACAAAACCAATTTCCATATCTTAATCCATACATCCTAACTAATAGTATTTTTAAACAATTACTACACATTAAGTGAGAAGCATTGTAATATTCCAAATAAAAATAACACGCTGGGTACTAAATGGTATCGATTTTATTTAAAATAATCGATCGAATGTATTGGCATCCCTAATCATTGTCATATCTGTCAATGAACTCAACTGTCAAAAGTGTCAAAGTGGTAATGCAGTCAAGTCACACTCGCGCGCATTTTTTCGTGATTGCTTTGTGTACCTAGTGATTTCAATTTGCTTTAATTTTCGGAATACATTCGACGACCATGCTATTTTTTACGGACTCTGCTTTCACTAACGTGTAACAGGCATTTATTAGCATGAATTTCGAAGAATTGAAAGCGTTGTTTCTTACTAATTATAACCTCAAAATCTTTATTTTATTTTGAAATAAATCTTTTCTGCAAGTTGTCCGTCATTAAACATTGTCTTCATGGGCATATACTTGTAATTTAGAACACGCAAAGTAATCTTCCTTTGCTGTTGGTTCTGGGGCGAACGATGTATGGATGCAGAACAATGTCCTTTTGTGAAAACTTACCTTTTTCCGTCCTTATTTGACTTAATATCGAACGCAAGAGCATTTTTTGAGAAAATTTACCATAGTAATGGTAAACTTTTATTCATTAAACTTAACATCACGCCTGTATTCCCCGAAGGGTTAGGCAGATCAGAAAGTAGAGATTTCAATGAAAAAAACGTCCACCGACTTAAAAAAAAAAACAGATATTTAGACGGGAGAATTTGTGACTGAAAATTAGGGTGATTTTTAAAAACATTTTAAAAACTGTTTCCTAATAAATAAAACAACCGACTTCCGGAGAAACACAACAAAGTGAAAAATTACTTTAATTTCGGAAGGCGGTGACAAAAAATTAAAATACATTTCCAAAAATTATTTTTCACTTTGTTGTGTTTTTCTGGAAGTCGGTTTTTTTTTTTTTTTTGGAAAAAAAAAAATTCCCGTCTCAAAAAATGCCCAACGCGTCTAAAGAAGTTTTGAGTTCAAAAAATATGGGACCACCATATATAGCATACTCTACAAATGGTAAAAGAGATTTTACTTATGTAGATTAATTTACATATTGTAAATGAGAGAACGTTGTAGGCCTAACAGACTGTAGATTTGTAGACGATTTTCAATTCTATATTTTCATTCCTCTAAGTACCTGGTACTTATTGACAGGCCTGCACTGTCCTCCCATATTCTATTATCACTGTAATTTGAAAACATTGTTAAAGCCAATGATTTTTAAAAGAGTAACCGTAGAGTTTCTTGCCGGCTCTTCTCCATAGGAAGCGACAATTTGGAACCATGCACCTAGCTTCTGACGTTTCATAAGTGCCCATGCAGGTTTATATGAAATAAAATATTTTGATTTGATTTGATTTTTTTAAATCGATCCACTATTGCCGGTGATATCGCGGAATATACACACAAAAAACACACACGCGAATTGTGGACCTCCTCTTTTTTGAAGTTGGTTAAAGACTAAGAAAGGAGCAAAACCCGAAATAATTTTATTTCTGTAAGTAGTTTTTTTTTTTGGACGGGATATCATCAAATAACTTCTCCCGCTCTAGGTGGAGCAGGAGGGCATGTCCGCCTTTTACTTACAAATTTAGGGAGCACAAGACCAGTCGAACTGGAGGAGCCTAGGGGAGGCCTATGTCTGTCAGTGGACGTGTTTCGGCAATGATGATGATGATGAAGTAGGTTTATGTGTAAAAATGTTTCTTCACTTTTACAGAACAAACATATTGAAAGGTCACAGCCTCTTTTAAAGAGCTAACATAATCTTGGTCAGATGAAGATCATGTAGAATGGTTTATTGAGACGTTGAATGGATCTCCAGTCCTATCAGAGCACGAATTTGTCAGTAACCGTGTAGCTCAACACAAAACTTAAGAGGCTTAACGATTCAACGAACAATACTAAAGAAAGGACATTTGTGTAGGCCAAGTCAGTCACTTGTCCTTCCCGTTATTATGGTCTTTTTTATTTACCTAGGATAGAAACTACGGGTTACTCCTGATTTTGTAATTTGAATCCGCTTTGTCCGAATCAAGACAGGGTCTTTGGATCCTAGCTTGATTCGGATAAGAAGACCTTGGAATGCCGCAGAGAAGAGTTATGTGGCCATTTTTGATAAGTAACCAGTTATCTCAAAATTTATTATTCAATAAAATTTAAAGTTAAGCAAAGAACAGTAATACCTATAACTGATAAATGTCTTCAAGCGACCGTTGGACCTGGGCCCAGACGTCGCATTTGCGACCAATTTAAAGCAACAAATCAGTTACTATTGTCAAAACACATTGAAAAAAAAAATCGCCTAGTTATTGTGTACATTTCATGGAACGTTTGCATGTGCATTTGGATTGAGTGATCTTTTTTTATTTCGTGACAAAATCAGATTGTACATTTAGTCAAAAATAGTCAAAACTCATAGCCCAAATTAAAAAAATTGTCACTCTCAAGGGTCTTTAGTTATTGCCTAAAGTGTGGATCACTCAATTCAGACATTTTGCAAAAACTTACTCTACTGACTAAAGAAGGATGGCGAGTTTGGACTCACATTATTTGTAAATTAACGAAGTGTCGTGCACTTGCAAGAAAATATTTACTATATTAAAGAGGTTGTAAGAGGATTATATAAAAAAAATTGGAGTCACTAGGTGATGGGAATTAAAAGTTAAAAAATATTTTTAATTACTTAAAAATAAGTCATCATGCAGTTATTAAACGCACCGCGTTTCGTTTTACATTCCAACCTATACTCGTTACATGATTTACTTTCTTACACTTGACGTTTTTAATAAAGAAAACTTATTAATTATAGTATTATCCTATATAAATCTAGTCTATGATTCCATATCTTGTATTTACCAAGTTACAATAGTTCCTAGCTCCCAGACATATATTTTATTTTGAGTAGGTAATTACCTATATCTGGCCAGAGAAATGCAGAACCACGATGGTAGTCTTGTTAGATATTTTTATTCTGACTGAGCACCTTTTTGAAACTACATAACATATAAAAAGATATTGTATTATTAAACAATCAGCACCTTTTAGATTCGTTTTAGGTTATAATTTTTTACCTTGCATATCTTTTTTCTCCCATCCTCTACGACTTACTGCCCATTAGCTTTTTTGCTAGTTTTATATAGTTCTACAACTAGTTATAAGTTTCCATACTGTACGATGCTCCTAACAGTGGGTCCCATTGTACATGCAACCTCGCCATCCTCCTTTATATCTAAAAAAATTGTCAACAAATTGTCACAATGTTTTATAAAACCATCTAGGGATTTAAAGCTAATTCCAGGTATCTATGATAGTCACATTGGATCACTCAGTTCAGACACCATTTTGTCTGAGAGATCGTTGTAATAAAGTTTTGGTTGACTTTTTCCATACATCTATTTTTTAGGGTACGTATTTGAATATCGAAGATTAAAATACCTACTGTTAAAATATCGATGTTCAAAACATCGAAAATGGAAATATCGAACGACCATAAAACCGAAAATTAAAAGAACGAAAGTTTATAGTATCGAATGGTTAAATATCCTACGTCCAATATATCTAAAATCTAAATATCTACAATGTTACATCGAAAGATCCAAATATCGAAATACAGAATATCGAATGTCCTAAATATCGAAGTACCTACAAACTATCGAACGTCCTAAAAATCGATGGGTATATATATATTATTTGAACATCGAAAATTAATATACCTACGTCTAAAAATGGGTTAATTTTCAACATTTAATACATTCATTAATTCACCCTAAAAATACGTACAAGTTAAAATATCGAACCAATTTTGATATAAGTAGTATGAGTGGCAAAAGGTTGCTTCTGCAACGTCTCCGGCGCTACGGGAAGTGCAACCCCTTCGCCCTTGCGTAACAAAGGATAGGCACCCATGTTCACCTCCGTAGCTTCGGCTTGCTGGTCGCCGGAGGCGACCAGCAAGCCGAAGCTACGGCTCCCACGGGTGCCTATGCTTTGTTACAGCGGGCGGGAGTTGCCCTCCCTTCGCGCCTCCGGATTTTTATATACACTCTAGGGGTAACAGCCAAAAGACTACGTAAATTCTGGGTGCCCCAATTCGGTTTTGGAACAATTTCGACCTATTTTATCCATGAAAATCAGTGTCTAGTGTACAAGCATAGGTCAATCTTGAAGGTATTATTTAGGTCTTTAAATTAAAATATTTTCTTGAAAGTCAATATGTTGTGCTACTAAAGTTAGTGACAGAAACGTATTGCTGCAAAACCGACTCCACGTAGTCTAGTCTGCCCTACTCCTAGAGTGTAATTTAGAATCGCGTAGGCGCAGAGGGGCGAGGCAGCCCGCGAGCTGAGGAGCAGGTGGTTTTAACACCCGCCGCCGCAGCTGAGGCTGGCCGGCTGCGGTGGTGAGCGTTTAGACCATCTGCGACGTTAAGCTCGCATGGGACTGCCGGAGCCTGCAGGGCTCCGGCAGTCCAAACAAGATGAAAAGAAATGGGTAATATCCTCCAGATGGTACGAGAACTAAAACACGGTAACTTCTTAATAGTGGACTGTATTATAAGATTGAAAGTGATAAAACAAACGGTCAACTATTTTTGAACCGGCGAGAAAAGGAAAATCTATACAATGTATGTCGTCACTCGGATGAAGACACAGTGCCGAGCCGTCCGGTGCGCGCCCGCCTGGAATTAGCTTTAAATCCCTAGATGGTTTTATAAAACATTGTGACAATTTGTTGACAATTTTTTTAGATATAAATTTAGTCAGTAGAGTAAGTTTTTGTTGAGATTTAGATCATGGCCGTTTTTGCAAAATGTCTGAATTGAGTGATCCACACTTTAGGCAATAACTGAAGACCCTTGAGAGTGACAATTTTTTTACTTTGGGCTATGAGTTTTGACTATTTTTGACTAAATGTACAATCTGATTTTGTCACGAAATAAAAAAAAGATCACTCAATCCAAATGCACATAACGTTTGCCCAATTTGTACCGGGAATGTAACAGAAATATAAACTATTAATTTCTTGAAACATAATTTCTTCAATCATTACATTATCGTACTGTATACAGAATTAACGATACCGATTGTAACATAATAAATCTACAGTCCCTTTACGCTTCATAATAGCGTAAGAGTAATGACACCGAGTCGAGTAGTCGAGTGGTTGATGAAGTTGAGTCGTCGAGTGATTAAGGCTTCGGTGATTGAAGTCCGTGATTGGACACCAATTACCTGGACCGCCGGTAGATGTGACTGGTGAGGTGCTGTCTGGGTGAAAGGTAGTATGTGTAGTTGGTAGGTAACTATGATTTTTCCATGTTTGTTTCAATGGGAATCAAACATGGGCGTCTCTTTGGTTTAGAATGGCGCGGTACCTCAACAATTTTATAAAATAAAATAAATAAAAAATAAAAAAGCCGGATACACTCAGTGGAAAATAAGGCCAAAGATAATTGATTAAATTTACTCTAGTCTACACTGCCATGTCCGTAATATAATGTTACTTTGACTTAATCTAAATTGCTTAATAGCAACCGACATAAAATCGTCCGTAAGTTTTGTATATATAATAAAATAATGACAGCTTCAACAATCCGTAAATACACAAAAAAAGCCTACGGCCCCAGTTTTGTCATGCGTCCCTGGTACCTTCATTGTTTCCCAAAAACCTTTAACATTGTAACACCATACAAAGGAACTATAATAAAAGAATCTGCGCATTTCAGTCCTTTTCTCGGACGATTCAACCCACTTTATACGTCGGTCGTACGGTTTTAATGTTGAATAGATTAGACGGTAGGTATAGGAACATGTACCATCTCTCAGGGAAAACTGAATAGAGGACCCACCTCGAATCGGAGCTAAGGATATTCAGAAATCGCTTTCACTCGAATCCATGTGAGAGTGGTAATATACGATTGGGAAGGTCAGTATTTGTAAAATAGTCTTACATAACCGCGAAATGCCTTGGAATGGTGTTAAATTAAAATTAAACTCAATATCGTATCGTGTAATTGTTTTGATTCTAAACTGCCCGGTGGTCACCATTTACAGGGAGAAGTAGTTTGGTATCCCAGGTACCCTACGTGAGATTGTTAGTAACACCAAAGCGTTGGTGGCCTTCTGAGGAGCTGGGGTGGATAGAATAGTCGATTTTCCCACCTGTACGTTAAGTTCACGCATTGACGTGGAGATGCGGTGCCTTAAATAAATGGTTTATGAATATAATAAAATTACATACAATAGATAACTATTAGGAATTTCAAATACCTAATTCACATCCATTTATTCGAAAGAGATTGAATTTCGCACAAGTTTTTAAACACCCTAAAAACCCTTTTGCCTAGTTTTAATCCTAATCGGTGTTTTACATGCGTAGTAGGAGGTTTTGAGTAACTTATTCCCGACGCCCAGCATTTGTCTCGACTCGCTCACCATCCACCGCATCGCACCACTGAAACCCACCCATTCGATCACGATGAACATCCCATTGTGATATTCTCCCATCTATTACCTGTTGTAATCAGTTGCAGCACAATGGCTCCCTGACTCAATAGGTGAGATGTCTTGAGATAAATCCACTACGATTACTACCGCTGTCTCATTGTAGGTGGACGATCGAGTGGCCATTTCAAAAATGGCTTCTTAGCTGATTCGGCTTTCGGCGTCCTCTTGGCGGAAAATGGCTGAGGCTTTTGGCCTCGTTGCTATAATGATCGGGTATTGGAGCTGATGCAACTAATCAATGCTAGGTTTGATATTGATTTTGAGTGTGGGTGCAGGAATTTAAACTTTGTGTATGGTTAGATGATTTACTGTAACATAATCCTATTCCTAATATTATCAATTTCAATTTCAATTTATTTATTTAGTAAAAACGTATACAAAAACAGTACATTTAGCCAACAATAGTAAATTACCATACAATTATAGTGCCTAAAAATAAACTATTTCTAAAATATATATTTTACAAGTGCAAGTGATAATGTTCCGGAATTAGAAAGTTAGGTTGCGACTCACCCGATCTAGGTTTATAGAAACCTGTGTTTCGGGCCATCACTTTACATTTCAATTAAATTGGGTCAATATCATTTAAAATTAAGTTTATATAAAAATAATCTATTAGCAACTATGAGATAAAGCATATTGGTAATTAAACATTAATACCTATAACTAAGCCAATGTAAATACTACAAAAGTAAATACTTACGAGGGAATAGTTAATTATTGTCATGACATAATTTCCAGAAGTTTTTCTGTGTCTGCGTAATTGAGTAACGCTAAGTATTCTGATAACACAGCACTACATTTTTTATAGCTCAAACAATATATGCTCATTAATTTGTTAAGTCTATTATACAGAAAAGGACCTAAATACACATAAAATCGATTAGCAAACGCATGTCTATTTTGAGGCTTTATGCAAACTAAATCCTTCCTTCTCTTGTCGGAAGGTACTGGGTCAAAAGGAAGTGCAGTGTGCTGGTGAAGAATGAATAATTGCCGAACTGTTAGTACATTACATGCAATGTAGAGCTGGTGCGTAGGAAATCTAAAAGGGCGAAAGGTAGCAACCTTTAGAACTGCTCTTTGAGCACGCTCTAGAGGGAGTAAAATTGTTTTTGCTGCACCACCCCATGAAGTTATGCAATAGCTAAGAATGGGTTGACACAAAGCCAAATAAACCTGTTTAATTAATTTATAGTCGGCTATGTTCCGTAAATTCTTAAAAACATATATTAATTTGCGCACTCTAGCACATAGTAAATCGATATGTTTACGGAAATTTAGATTCGTGTCAATAGTGACACCTAGATATTTCAAATGGTCAGCTTTAGCTAAAGTAGTGCAAGTACATGCAGTGTCAGCGTAAGTGCTACAATTATGTGCGTAAATGTTTAGATTATTTAGCGGTATGTTAGTGTTTCTCATTGCAAATAATATGTATTTTGTTTTATCTGCATTTAATGTTAGGATGTTATTATGGAGCCAATCGGATACTATGTTAAAACCATTTTGAGCATGTTCATAGACCTCAGCTCTTGATTTAGCTGAGAACAGTAGAGCGGTGTCATCAGCATAAGACATTATGACACCATTTTGAAGTGGCAGGCTGCACAGTTCATTTATATACACCAAAAATAATGTGGGCCCCAAAATGCTGCCTTGTGGAATGCCAAAAGCACTATTTTTAAGTTCAGAACTTGTATACTGACCTATTTTTACACTTTGATAACGCTCGCTGATTATACATTTATGTAATGAAAAAAATCTGTGAGAGGTTGTAATACACTTAAATGCCTATGATTGTGAGTTCTGGTCTGACTTTAGAGGCAATTATCATAACTATTATAGTGGGCGCCCAGTGATTGAAATTCGATCATTGTTCATTTAAATACAAATACATTGTTTTTAAAAATATTAGCTTTTTACTCTCCTTCCACAAACATTAACTGCGCCAAATTACAAACTCCTCCGTCCGAGTTATTTTCGTAAAAAGGAGTACAAAGTTTTTGCTTTACGTTTAAACATAAAATATATATCTTTTTTGGTGAACAGGTAATTAACTACCGCTTGTAAGGTCGATTGTTTTCTTTCAGGGCTTTCACTGTTTCACTCACACTGTTTCAATTTTTCAGTACCTAATCACTAATTCTATTGTAATGACTAGCTGTATTGTAAAATTCTATAACGAACTGTATTTTATGTTTCCAATGTAAATAAAATAAAAATACCAAACATACGAAAAAAAAACATCTCCATATCAAAAAAGAAACCGATCTCCAATTACAATTTTCCACTAGTTTTCACAGTAAAATCAACGTGTTACAGCTACATACTGTGTTACTGTAACAAGCTAGTCACAAGTTCGTTTTACATCGTCTCTCGCCCTAGTTACGACCGTGTCGAGTGGCTGAGAGTAACATGATGCCTGACACTTCAAGTTTTTGCTCGCTTAAACTGGTGTTGAAAATATTTATGGAAAAAAATGCGTGTCAAATAGTTGTGCTTCAATTCTGAAACAATTTGGACGTGGGAGAAGAACATTACCAGGAGTTGCTTCTGAAAGAGCTCGTACTTATGCAGAAGATTTATATCAATTTTATTTTTTATGCCACTTAGTCGCTAGTTATCAATCATTCTAATGCACCAGCTACGTCGCCACGCCCGGAACTTTACGCCAATATCGAAATTCAGTTGAAAATGGGACGTTTCACGCCTTGCAAATGTATTTAGGTATGCTACAAATATTTTGATATGGTCGCATATACTTTTGTGGGCGCCATTTTATTTGTTGCATTTTATGCTTCGATTTTATTCGGACATTTCGTGTCGGGAGTTTCTGTAGGTTAGTTATGTGCTTGGATGTTGCCTGTATGGAAAATATAGATTGTAGTAAAGTTATAGTAAATAATACGACGTAGTATTTTTTTCAAATATTCTGTTTGGAATCGTTGTTATATTGTTCGTATTGTTACGAGCTTGGGGTTCGTAACAGTTAAAAACTGCCAATATAAATTACCAAAAATTACAATTTAATGAAACACACTAAGAACTACTCAAACACACTAATAACAAAACACGATTGCACTAATGATCACTCATAAGTCGCACTTGAAGATCGCTTTAGATGTTTTCGCATTTATCGCTTATCCAATACTCTCTGGAACGCGCTCCGTTTCCGCTTATATAGGGCCGTCGGATAGTTCCACAACCTTCTACCGTAGAAGCATCTAGAATGTTCGAGTACATACCGGACCTTACTGAACAGATGTCGATAGTTCTAGAAAGTTCTAGCATCGACATTTCTAGAAAGATATTGACTCTATTAATTCTGCTACTCAATACTAGATGGCGCTAGTGGTAACCAAAACGATTTTCCACAACTTTCGCTAGGTACTGTAGAGGTTGTTCGCTTCACGAGGAACCTCACGTACATGCTGGCAGCCAAAAGTTAGGCTGTGTCTATGTTCGAATAGTCGAGATTTTTTTATCTTTAGAATGTCAAATAATTTGACTAAGGTTTTTGGTTCCGAAGCTTTCATTGGATTGACAGGCGCTACACTGTAATGAGCTAATTCCTTATTAAAGGTGGAGTCCCACCGGTTAAAGATCACCAAGTATTATATTTATACACACCATAATCCCTGGTACCTTGAGAGCTCGGCAGAGTTCTCACAGTATCTCTCTAATGTCTGATTAAATGGTTTCACCATTCCATCCGATTGTGGGCGGTAAGAAGTTGTTCTTGTTGTATGTGTACCCATAACTCGACAAGTTTCCTGGAATATTTGTGACTCAAAATTTCTTCCTTGGTCACAGTGAATCTCTAAAGGTACTCCAAAACGACAGAAGACTTCATGTACTAATTTATCTGCAACTGTCGAAGCTTCTTGATTTGGAATGGCGAAGACTTCCGGCCACTTAGTGAAGTAATCCATCACAACCATGAAATACTTGTTACCACTTTCACTTTCCGGAAACGGCCCCGCAACGTCAAGGGCTATGCTCTCCCATCGGGCACCAATATTGTACAACTTCAAGGCACCTCTTAGTCTGAGGTCCCTTTACAACTGCACAACTTGTACATTTGCGACACCAGTCCTCAACATCGTCCCGACAGTGGACCCAGTAAAACCGTTCTCGTACCTTCAGTAGAGTTCGTTTTACCCCCAGATGACCTCCTGAACAACCATTATGGTACAGCTGTAGAACATCCGGTACTTGAGCTTTAGGGACAACCATTTGCAAATGACAGCTGTTTCCCCGAGCATTTTCCCATTTACGGCACAAGACTCCATCCTGAATCACCAAGCTGTCCCATCGGGCTCAATAGCTCTTTGTGATCGAACTCATTGCTAAGACGTCGCTCCACCTGGACTTAGAAACTCTGGCCTTCATCCACTCCAGAATCGGCTTGATGTCCGAATCTTCCTGCTGTGCACGTTTGAGGCTATCCTTCCACTCGTTGCTGAGGTCTATCCTGAGCATCTTCACATGTACCACTTCCTTACTCTCTTGCCTAGTACAATGCTTGCACTCTTCAGTACAAGGTCTTCTTGTCAATGCATCTGCGTTACCATGAGATTTCCCACTGCGATGTTAGACCACAAAGTCGTATTCCTGCAGTAGCTCAATCAATCTCGCAACTTGTCCTTCTGAATTTTTGAACTTCAAAAGCCATTTCAGAACAGCATGGTCGGTTCGTAAGTGGAATTTCCGCCCCAGAAGATATTTGCTAAATGTTGCAATGACTTTTACCACAGCAAGCAATTCCTGTCTCGTAGCACAACAGTTCCTCTCCGGCTTTGACAACGACTTGCTGAAGTACGCTATCTGACACCAATTGTTACGAGCTTGGGGTTCGAGACAGCTAAAAACTGCCGATATAAATTACCAAAAATTTCACTTTTATGAAACACTAAGAATCACTCAAACACACTAATTACAAAACACAATTACTGCACTACTGATCACTCTTAAGTCGCACTTGAAGATCGCAATAGATGTTTTCGCATTTATTATCGCTTATCCAAAACTCTCTGGAACGCGCTCCGTTTCCGCTTATATAGGACCGTCGGATAGTTCCAGAACCTTCTACTGTAGAAGCATCTAGAATGTTTGAGTACATACCGGCCCTAACTGAACAGACGTCGATAGTTCTAGAAAGTTTTAGCATCGAAATTTCTAGAAAGATCTTGACTCTATTAATTCTGCTACTAGATACTAGATCGCGCTAGTGGTAACCAAACATTAATCGTGCCGCGCAACAGTATGTGGCTATTTTTGTAAATGATTATCCCCATAAGCAACACCCCCACCACTTATGTATCTGCTTACCAGGAATCTACTATAATATCAGGAAATCAGGAATCTAATTGACTACGGTACCTATACTCGTATAACAACAATATTATCGAAAACGTTATCAGCAAATTTTAAAGTCTCATAATAATATTTATTAAATAAATAATTAAAACTTATTTGGAAATTTCTCACAAAAAAACACACTATCACTCCAAAAAGGCAATTTTTCCTACTTTTGCCTAAACCCCGGACGTTTATCGAAAAACCAAGCACATTGTAATTCCTCTCACACATGTTCAGAGGCTCCCTACCTCAATTCCGTCCCTCTATTAAGTGACCCGTGTTAAGTGTCACTCTCAAAATGACATCACATTATTTATAAATATTTAAAATGCCACTTTGTATCAGAATAATTGGGTCAGCCTGCCTATATACTCTTTAACTGAGAGAATATTTTTGCGTGTAAATACTTTTATCCAGGGAAAAATATTAAACTTAGTAGTTTCTACATTGCGTTGAATGTTCGACGCTCGTAGCGCGTTCGTAGCATGCTCGTAGCACGTGCGTAGCGCGTAGCGTAGCTTATTTGGGTAAAAGCACATTAGCTGGCGCTTCTATCAAATGTTAAATACACATTTAACAACTTAAGCTAAAGGTTTTATACTGACCCAGAGTTTTGGCTAAAATTGTCGCCTGACAAAAATACGAATTTTAATAACATTTATCCACCCTCTGATCCTCCCATGTTACACTTAGTTCAAATTCGAGTTCGAGTTTAACGATTTTAGACTATAAAACAATCATTAGATCATTCAAAAATAACCCTTTTCTGCTCGAAATTCCCCTACAGTTGACCAAATTTAAAACTAGCAGTACATACAGCTTAAATGAGTAATTAATAGTATTTCCGTCGAACTCGACCGCCACGTGTGTGGAGTCGCAATGTTCTTATTTATCGGCTCCTATTCCCGCCCATTAGCTGGACAGCTAGCTTATTAAGTCTGCTCACGATAGAGAGAAATGGATTGTATTTAAATCTTGGGTTGTAGTTATTAGTTTGGAGGGTGTAGAGGTTTTTGGGTAGTATTTATAAGAACTATTATTAAAAAATAGGGAAAGCTTTTTGTTTTTGTAGAAGGTAATCTCTGGAAGAACGAATCGGATTACAACAAAGAAAAATCAAATAGCTACGCCAAGTCTGCCATAGGATATTAATAGGTTGAGTCCCATGTGGACAGAAGTCGCAAGAAGAAACTAGTAAATGTTATTAACATAAGTATTATGTATTATTAAATGTGATCTCCAAATCAATCATCATTCATCCGAATGATGATTGATTTGAAAGTGTCAAATCATACTGACACTCATGTTTGTTTCACAAGGTAGTAGGCAGAAACTACGAAACGCCACCTGCTGCGAGCCTTACATACCACTTCATTTTGCTTCAACGTTCGTGATCGCGACGTTGACGAATTTTTAGTTCATCTCTTGCAAAATTGCCCATAATTTTGAAGTTAGACATTATACCTAATCAACCATGATGATTAAGATTCAAGGAAGAATCATTTCCTAAACTCAGAAGCTCTCTTTTTCACTTTACGAACTTTTTCCTTTTAAATCAAAGTCAAAGTCAAAGTCAAAGTCAAAACATTGATTTATGCTTGACTATGACTTTGAATTAAAAGGAATTAGGCACCTAAAAGGCACTTTTGAACGTCAAAATTTACATTAAAATAGGATTGATATTTTTAACAGTTAACGGTTAAATAAAAAAAGAAATAAGTTATAGGTACCTGGGCACTACTGAGTAGCTAGATTCTTAAACAATGGCGAACGAAAATAAAGCAAATACTGAGGTATTGTTCTCTTGGTATACGTGGCTAACAAACATCCACGTGGTCATTTTGATAGGTCGCAATATTCTCAAAAAATAATTGGATTATTATCAAAATGGAAGTTTGTTTATTCCATATAAGAAACGACAAAGCTGTGGTTCGTCAACTTTCAAGGGCGAGTTTTTCGAATGGAAAATCGAAAACACGAATTGGAGGTCAACAGAGATCAAGGTTTAAAATAATCTGGTTATTTATATTGTGTAACGCGACCAGTATAAATGAGCTTTGGCCGTACAAACATGTAAAAGGTTGTTTTTTGACAACAAATTAATCAAAAGAATTTTTATTTTATTAAAGTGATATTGATATTTGTGACAGGTTATTGTTAGGTCCAAAAATACGGCAGCATAAGTATTGCAAAAGTATGATGGAATTTTCTTATTAAAGAGTTAAATATAACAGTACCAGTTAACATCTAATCCTAATCTCGTCACCCGAAAACGATAGCTACCCAACACACCTCATCCTATCGAACACAGCCACGCACTGAACCCCAATCACAACAACGGAACCTCGAACAAGCCAATAAACACACACTCAACGAAATGAACAAGCAAAAGACTTCAATCAATACGTATAGTTAGCATTCTGATGGTTGATTAAGTAATACGCAACGGTTCGTATATGTGGATAATTAATTACGAGCCCCGGACACTGGGACGAAACACGCAGTCCGGACCGGACGATAACCGCAAATTGCCTAATTTATCGGCCCAGTTACTCGACGTTTACTGTTTATGAAACTCTCGAGGATTCTCTCGAAAATATTTCGCGAACTCACGTGTCTCGTCGAAGTTCGGGATCGTCTATTTTTGTTGACGTCCTGTTGTTCGGGAGACAGGTTGAGATGTTTGTGGCTTTTTGGAATACTTGATCACGTGGGTTGCTTTTACGTAGACAGGTTAATAAATAAAACTGTGGTTCAATGCACAAGTGACGATCCGTACACAAAGTCAGGGAAATCAATTATTAAGGCACTTGAGTACCTACTAAAATTGGCTGTATATTCATAATACTGTTGCAAAGAATTACATTAATGTTACGGTTGTTGTTGTTCATTGACAGTTGAATGAAATAGGTGTGACACGAAAATTTGACGTTGCGGATCAGTTTTTGTTAAGAATAGATGAGTTGTCACATTTTTAATACAAAATGACTATTTACATATTTTTTTATTTAATAATCCCGTCGTTTACTGTGCGTACGTAGATACGCAGGCAGGTCATTTTAATGACTGGCTTATCATTTTCCAACGGCTGAAGCTAAAGGCCAATTCTCATTACTAAAAACGTTCAAATCTAGTCGCAGTCTCATCTTGGCGACAATAAAATGTAGAAAACAATAAAAATTATGGAAACTCGAGGTAATTTTGACTGATTGAGACTGTGAACGTTCTTAAAATTACGAGAATTGCCACTTAGCTCTCGTATGGCTACGGAAGAGAAGCAATCTATTCCCTAAGCCTTGTGATGACAATAAAAAGTTGTTTTTCTACGGAAACTTAAACATCGTTTTGAAAGCAACGATTTTTTATAGTAAGTAAATACTTAGATTATTCGTTCCAAAGAAAATAGCCTTGAATGAAACCCGATACAAACAAATATCAAAGAAAATAAATTGGTTAAAGTAGAGACAAACAAACTAATGGCTTGTACGGGTAATCGAATACGTTATTTTCGTATTAAGATGTAGACGAAATATTTGTTTTCGTTTGTACATGTAATTCTGTTATTATTTTATTAGCTTAATCTACCTACGATAAATATTATTGGATCATCTAAAGGATACAGTGACTGAATGCGTTCTCCCCTTTGCGAAGTCGGTTGGTCAAATATCATAACAGGCACTTTAAAAAAGGAAACAACGAAAGAGTCGTTTTAAAAAAAACTGCCTTCCTCCAACGCTCTTTTCCGTATCGAAACTACACAAAATAAGATATTTTCTCAAATTTATGGGGACGATCGAGGTTCACAATTGGTCTTTCAGTAGAAATATTCATAGGTAGCAAAAGTTTCCCGTAACAGAAGACGAGGAAGGTCGTCAGTCCCAGATCGGTCGATGTTCGATCCACTTGCGCTCACTTCTCCTCCTCAATCTCCAGTTGTCTTCATTCAAGCCTAATCTTTCATGTTTACTTCCGGTAGCGCCCCGGGTGATTCTATATCGAACCAGCAAGTAGTGTAAAAGATACGAAATACAAAAATATTTATTTCATCGTAAACATTGTGTCAAACATAAATTGAGGCAGCCCCAGTAAGTTACAAAGTACTTGTGTCCGAGCTGTCTCGCTCTTCCTATAAGTGGTAGCTTAATAATGTTTTAGACGATTTAAAATAATATAAAATAAAATACAGTAAGAATAAAACGTTAATTTAGCAGCTCTCGGTGTGTGTTTGCAAGTGTTTGTTAGTGTGTATGTATTTTGTTTTTTGGTTTTTTGCTTATCCTGGTCAGAATATTTTCTGTTTCATCGTATATTAGGGATTTCAACCATTCAGTTAATCTTTTTTTTCAGTCGTGTTACAAAAGGGGACATATATCTAATTTACGGGTTGGCTTATTTTAAATGTAGGTGGATTGTGTAGCACATTGACGTCTAGCAAAGACAGATCGAATCCCTGGGGAGCGTCCCACTATATCTCTGCGCCTTCTGCTCTGAGATGCTGAGTCTTAAGGATGACACTTATGCCGAGTTAAGGACACATAATGAAGATAAAGTTTCCTTATTGAGAGCAAGTTGCTAACCTTATAGAGATCTGTTAAATGGTTTAAAATACATCACCTTTATAAGGGATCGCTGAGCTCTTTCCAGATCGAGGAATTCCATTTTGGTAGCTCCACCCCAAATCGGGATGCAGTAAGTTATTACAGATTGCGCCAGAGCTATGTAAATCTTGTTTATTAGTTGCGCGGACATAATATGTCGTAAATTTTTAAAGACTCAGATCAGCTTCCTGATCCTTTTCATGAGGATCTCAATGTGAGGGTGCCATGACAGTCTTTGATCAACAATTATGCCCAAATATTTTATGGAGCTGTTTTTTTTGGATCGATTGACAGCTACAACTAAGGTATTGGACTGCATTATTTTGGCAAACATGGATCGCAATGCCAAACTCAGATCCAGGCTGTGACCTCTGGTTTGGAGAGAAGCAGATAAAATTATATTTACTGGTATTAAGGGTTAAAACATTTTCTTTAAGCCGCAATAAAGATGAAAACAAACTTTATGTATGCTCAAACTGCGTCAAAGTCTTAAGGCAATCCCAGCCCAGGCTTCTAAGCCTAAGTTGTGTCTTATCTTAATTTGTGTGAGACCTTAGCATCACTATTCCTCAATGAATGGGGCAAGAAATTCCCCCTTACCCTAATGAATAGCCATCCCTAAGTTCGTCGAGATATTTTTAGTGCTCAGAAAGGTCGAGGTCCGTTGTAATGACACAGATAAGAAAATTGTTCGAAGGTCTTATTAAAGCCTGCAATTCTATTTACAGCTTCAGGTCCTAGTTTAAAAGGTTGAGTCTATTTAAGTAAGCTTCGTCATACAATTAACGTTCTAAAAACATTTTTTATCAAGGATTGGCTCCTATGAGAAAAGATTAAGCCTTATGTGTACAGGAATGTTAGCCGAGTTCCAGTTTAGACCAATAAATCTTTATTGGCACGTGTGTAGTATTTTACGTAGCAAATTGCTTCACTAGTTATTTTGTTGGAAAGGGTGAAGGGTCTTTGGGCAATATGAGAACTCTTCCAACAGTGGACAACAACTGGCTGAATTCATCGAGGCATATTTATCACACACTATTTTACAAAATATTGTGGCGTTTCCCATATCAGTGTCCTTAATTTAAATTTTCGTTTACGAAGACATAAATTCAGTTTCGAAAAAAATACTCCACTATGACCAAAAGGTATAATCTCCATAAAAATAAACTATTAGCTATCAACCATAATAAATCAGTCCAAGACAGCATCAGAGCAAGAAGTAATGGATCACGTCTACCACATTTGACAAATTATTGAGGACTGCTCGTGTTACGAGTATAAGGAAAACTGCGACAATAACTAGAAAAACTAATAGGAAAATGTATGTGATGTGTTATGTATGTTCTTATATTCTTGCCCCATAACTTGCAATGTCATCTTGATAATGTCGTAATGAAGTCCCATTTTTGTGAAGTAATTAAATGATTTTTCCTGTCTGCCAGTCTTTTGGTTAGTTTTTTATCGCTTTTTAATCACAATAAGAAGTTACCCAAGTAAATCTAGAAGGAAAAGTAAAAGTAGATGTACCTACGTCCAGCACTAGGTTAGTGGCTTATAAAAAAAAAAACTAGTTGCTCGAAATAAAGAGCACCTCTGCCTATTGGAAATTACTTACGACTTGGTCAGGGCCTTTACCGCTGGACCACCAATGCTCTATTTTTTTTCTTAAACCGACTGACTTCGAAAAATACTACAAAGAGAAAAATTACTTAATTTCGGAAGTCGGAGTACAATTGCCGGTCATATAGAGGAACATAGCTAGAAAAAAAACATGCATTTGAATTGAGAACTTCCTCCTTTTAGAAGTAGTTAAAAAACAGCACTTCCTGCCTGCAACTAACTTTTACAATTTTTACGGATTGATGTGCAGCAGCCGATAGTTCTTCAGCCATTATGGCAAGTGCAATAATATTGCGCAATAGCTTGCCTGCTTGTGAGAGCTGTGTCTATGCCTATATAAACATGATATGTTCGTAAACGGATATACCGAGACTGGATTCACCCTCGAAGTAGGTAGAAATCCCTCCCTTCAACTTCTTGCAGTTGTTCAGCAGGTATTTGTCCTCCGATTTCAATGACAAACCTACCAGTTGCCTGTATGTGCTCTGCATAATAACTGCGTGCCTGTTTAAGTTGGTATATACCAAGGGCGAACAAAATAAGGTCTTCTTCCGTTAACATAAGGAACGGGATTTCAGACAGATTCGTATTTATTGGCTGAAACTGTGCACGTCTTCGGTTATAATTGTATCTGGTTACCAGATCGCCCAATGTTTTTGGAATATTAATTCTTTCTTGAATTATTTCTAAAAATCTTGGAGCACGGACATTGTCCACAATCACTTGATGATAGGCGTTTAACATTGCTGATGCTATCCTAAAATATTCAAACATGTGCGGTAAGGCGCGATTGCAATGAACGATTCTTAATAATCGAAAATCCTTTTTAAATAGTCCATTAATGGCTTCCACCACCCAGCGGCATATAATAACGAGGCGTGACTTGTTTGCTTGTACCGTAGTCAGTTGCGTTTCATTAGCATCCTTTGTTTGGGGCATATGCACTGAATATCCATGAGATTGTAGAGGTTATGCTGCGTCTCTAAAACCGCGATCCAGGATAAATACGTCTCCTGGTCTATAAAACCAGTGAAATACTCTTTCTTCGTCCTCAAGAATAGAATTCATTATAGAGGCGTCAGAAGTTGTCGCAGCGTGTGGCCCAGATACCTCTATAATATGGCCGTCACAGCATACAAATAAAAAGGGCTTCGTCAGATTTCTATATTTATGGTGACTGTACGTGAGTCTTTGAAAAAAGTAGTTGGAGCTTTTTTGGTTGTTATGTACCGTCGCATATAGTACTAGCTTTTCTTTGTTCTATTGGGCTTTCTTGATTTCCATGTAACGTTTCTGGTACCTAATAATAAGTTCCTTTGTGCTACATCTTGTCGATTTAAATGGTGAAATCCTAAGTATATAGGAACAAAATCACGAATTAACGCTTCACGACCTAAGGTCAATAATCGTTGAAAACGGGATTCGCTTGTTCTAAAAATAAAAGCGAGCCTCGCATTAGAGTCCCCTGTTGTCTGTTACTATTTAAACTGGAGGTATTATCCAATAAATTGGAAAACTGTTCATGAGTAAATCCAATCCAAGCGTGGAATTCGTTTCCATTTTTAAGTTCATATTGTTCAAAATTGAGTATTTCTGTTGTTATTTGATTCCGCATAATAGTTGGAGCGCTCACTATTTCAGACGCCGTAAAATCTTCCACGAGATTATCCTGTAGAGGAAGTGTACGCCAGAGGTTTTGGTCCAGATGTTCTTGACACACGCGAGCATTTTCTATACAATAGATTAGATTACGATTAATACAATAGATTGTAACTTCCGATCAGAAGAACAACGACACTGTTTGGAATTCTAAGTCGGGTTACATTCTGGCAATGTTGAAAAACACAATTCACAGTTGTGTTTGGAGCATGAACGAATCCTGGTAATGTCAGTGTTGGATGTATACGGGGTACTTCTGCAGCAGGTTCATCCGGCAGATCATCGATGACTTGATTGGCCTCGCGAACTCGTCGTTGAAAAGTTCTTTCAACTCTTTGCCAACATGGACGGCAAATGAAGTCTGTTGGTTCTTCCTGAAAACAATAATAAATAAAAATGATTTAATACCTACTTTGATTAAAAGCCTTTGATTACAAACTACAATGATTAAAAAACTTTATAGAGACGAGAGTTATGCCCAGTAGTGGTGTGGGTACGTTATACGTCCAACTGGAAAGAGATTAGAATGGTATGGTGTTTACTACCATTTTGTTTAAGTTTTACTAAAAAATATAAAAATAGGTTACCTGTCTCGCAACCAGCCCCTCGATAACGATCTGCGCCATGTCGCTGTGGTGTTCTTCTCGTGAAGTCCACGTATAAGTCTTTCGACCTTCACATGTTTCACGACAGTTTATACACAATATTTGTGCCATTATAGCAACAATAACACGGTAAAAACAACAATAACACGATAACAGAAACAGCAATAACCAAATAACGATAAAACTGGGAGTACAGCACAAGCACAGTAGCCGTGCGATGTAACAGAAGTTGCATGGAGAACTAAAGGCAAGCCGCGCGGTGGGGGCCGCGCGGTGAGTGCGAGCGAGATAGCATGTAACGCAGACGCAGGTATGTAGGTAAGTAGCTGCTACCTTTTGTACATTCTGACTCGCACATTTAGGTTTTATTCCACAAACTGAATAGATGTTTTGAGTTTAAATAATACCTCACAGACTGGACTTACAACTTTAGTGTGGTAACTAGAAGTGTTTATTTTGTTATTCTCTTCTATAACATTAAGTTTATTTTAGTTGGCCGGCACTTTTAAAATTAGCCCAAAAATGTATGGAGGCTAGGATCACCCAGCCTCCATACATTTTTGGGCTAATTTTGGGTCAAAACAACGCAAAGGAGATCACTCCTTTGCGTTGTTTTGACCCCAAGGATGATGAAATTTCGAATTGATGTGGGGTAGGTACACACAGCTCCACAGAAAACTCATCCCCTATAAAGGCATGTCGGTGACTTTTGGTATGTATTTTATTAATTTCTGGTCACCGCCTTCCGAAATTAAAGTTATTTTTCATTTTCTAGTGTTTTTTTGGAAGTCGATTGTTTTTTTTTTTTTTTTTTTTGAAAAAAGTTTTTTTTAGATCTGGGTGGAAAACAAAAACGTAACTTCTAAATTTAGATAGTGTATAGTTGCAAAACTAAATTGTAGGTACTTTTCTAGTATTTCGAATGGAAGTGAGATGTTTGCTGCACTCAGACTGTGTTTACTGTTTGCCACGGATAGTTGAAACTGCTTCAAGTTGCTGTTGCTGCAAGTTGATGATGTGCATTGAAAAAATAGTGCTTATGGTATTTTCAATTAACAGTGCTTCTTGTTTTTTATCAACATATATTATATATTTATATACTATTAATAAAGAGGAAAGATTTGATTGTTTGTTTGCATTGAATAGGCTCCGAAACTACTCAACCGATTTGAAAAACTATTTCACTGTTGGGAAGCTACACTATCCCCGGGTGACATAGGCTATGTTTTATACTTTCTGTAGTTTGTTGTTGGACTCCTTGGTCTCACAGTTGCTACAAGCGCTGGTGGGGACCTGATTTTGATTCCCAGGTTGGGTGAAGTACTACAGGGTTATTTTATTCAAGGAATTATTAGTAGTAGACCAGAGTCTGGATTTGTGATTATAGGATCGCCTGTTTTTATTAACATCTAACGCAATGTATAGATACGCTCATACCAAGACCGTTGAACAATACAGGCTTAATGTTATGCACAATCAACAAACTTTAAGCATACTCACTTAAGAAAATATTTCTGCGGCGGCGTAGCTAGTGACAAACCACACCCCTTTCTGGTTTCGCCCAATTAGAGACAACATGTATTTGTGTGAGTGTATCCACACAAATACATATTGTCTTATTGTGTTTGTCACAGGCTCTGCAGGTGTGACAAAAACATTTAGCCAGTGCCAATTTGTATCTCGCTTATTGCTACAGCTTCCCATTTCGATTGCTATTTCATTTTACGACTTGATTATTTCTAAGTCTTCCTGTATAATCAGTTTAAACCATTTGTTTATTTAAAAGACACTGTAGTAGTTATAGAAATAAATAAATTTGATAAATAATGGTTATAAGATCATAAATTTAAAACCTACGTATGATTTGTAAAAAATAATTTTCATGAAACCGTTGCCTAACACGAGCGGGTATCCACAATTGTTTTAATATCCAGTTAGTGCATTTTCATACACTTTAATTTAACTCAAAAATGTTATTTTATATTTACTTATTATTTTTTCAAAAAATACGGGTGGGAAATGTTATTACAAAATATGAATATATATATATATATCAATAGTCAGTTGCGTAATTTAATAAATATGTGTGCCTTTGAATTAGGAACTCAGGTCGATCTGTACTTTAACAGTTTTTTTTTTTTTAATTTTCTTCTGCTACATAATTATAAATTTATAATAAAACTTTTTAATTACATTAGAATTGCACGTGCTAAAAGTCTGTCAATATGATACTATTTTTAAAAGCTTTTATTTAACTACACTTATATGTATGTTCTGGAATATTGCAACTCAATTTTGAAGCAGTTATCTTAAACCGATTGATCTGAAATTTTGCATGCATAATGTACTCGTATATCGCGTGACAATGCAATATTATGATGACATGGAGCTGATCTGATGCTGGAGCTGGAAGGTGGCCCGAACTCCGCAAGGACACGAAACAACCCCATCCAATTTGGGTTCGTTTGATTTGTATTGACGAGTACTTCGATCCTATATGGTAAACAGGGTCTAATGCTGGAGCTGGAAGGTGACCATAGAAACTCCGCAATATATCAACACAACCACATCGAGTTTGGGCTCGTATGATTCGTATTGACGAGTACTTTGATCCTATATGGTAACAAGGGTCTGATGCTGGAGCTGGAAGGTGGCCATAGGAACTCCGCAATAAATCGACACAACTCCATCGAGTTTGGGCTCGTTTGATTCGTATTGACGAGTACTTTGATCCTATATGGTAACCAGGGTCTGATATTGGAGCTGGAAGGTGGCCATAAGAACTCCGCAATAAAACGATACAACCCCATCGAGTTTGAGATCGTGAAACATTGCCAATCATAATTTAAAAAAAAAATGGTAAAAAAACTTTTTAAAACAAGCTTTTATTTAATTGCCCTAAAAAGAAGAAATTAAACTTTAAATTAAATTAATTCAAACCAATCAATTTACTGCATGTATTTTACCTAGGTGCATGGTTCCAAATTGTCGCTTCCTATGGAGAAGAGCTGGCAAGAAATTCCACGGTTAGCCTTTTAAAAATAATTGGCATTAACAATGTTTTCAAATTACAGTGATAATAGATATGGGAGGATAGTGCAGGCCTGTCAATAAGTACCTGGTACTTAGAGAAATGAAAACACAGAATAGAAAATCGTCTACAAATCTAGTCTGTAAGGCTTACAACGTTCTCTCATTTACAATATGTAAAAATAATCTAGATAAATAAAATGAACCTATTTAAACCAACTGACACAATTTCCATGACAATCACTAAAAACTAGTCTGTTTAGTCCACAGGTAAATCTCGCGACAAGCTTTACCTGTGGACAAGCTTTTATTTTATATCATTTAATAAATGTAAAGACAGAAAGAAAGAAAGAATGCCGTTTATTTGGACACAGTTCGTGAAACACAAAATACAATAAAAAATAAAGTGAAAATAAATAACTGTAACAGTGTGTGCCTCACGGCTGCGCCAAAAAGGTTCATTTCAGCATTAATGCCAGACAGACTGATGCTGTCTGACGCTGGTTTTCTAATGAACCTCTAGGGACAGTGACGAGGAGTACAAAACAGTTTGACATAGGAACCTAATACATAATTTTATATTTATAACAAACAAGTAATCACATAAACGTACATTATTTACTAGCTTTATTTTTTATCCCTTACATATAGTTATGTGGTGCGTACTTATTTATTTATTTGTTAGTAATGCTAGTTTTGTTCTTAAATAAGGTTAGTATTTTTAGGTATAAGGGCCGCCTATTGCGGTGAAAGCCTCCTCCAAACCATTCCAGGTGTCTCTATCTTTTGCCTGTCTGGGCCATAAGTTTCCGGCTATTTGTATAATGTCTTCACTCCATCTTTTAGAAGCTCTACCCTTCCTTCTTTTTTTATCTCTGGGGTACCAAGTTGAAATTATTTGTGACCATCTTTCATCCATAGCTCTCTGAATATGGCCTGACCATTTCCATTTTAGTGTCAGCACCTGTTTGACCGCATCTATCGCCTTTGTTCTTTTTCTTATAAGAGAACTTTTGACTCTGTCTTTCAGTTTGATGTGCATGTAGCTCCGTTCCATTCCTCTTTGACAGCTCCTGATTTTATGCAAGTGTGATTTTTTGAGCGACCACGTCTGGCATGCGTAGGTAAGAACCAGTGTTAGGCAGATGTTCATCGCTTTCGTTTTCAGTCTTGTGGGTAGTGGACCTTTGACAATTTCCTTCATAGCCCAGTATTTGTTCCACGTATTCTTCACTCTACGATCGATTTCTTTTTCTATACAGGATTTTATTGCAATTAGATGTCCAAGGTAAATATATTCTGCGACGTATTCTATGGGTTTAGACTGAATAGATATAGGTATTTCTTCACGATTGGTCATAATTTTCGTTTTCTCCCAGTTAATTTGTAGCCCTACGGTCTCACTGTGACGACTGAGGGACTCTACCATATGGTTCAGTGTGTGCGGGTTTTCCGCCAGCAGTACTATAAATTGTAAGACAGCCCTAACCATCTAAAATATAAACGCTGACGCCTCATAGGCGTCATGTAACGTTTCCCACCATTTTTCCTACAGTTGTTATTTCCAAGTTAGTGCAGTTTAGTTAGTCATACTTTGAACTTCGTGGCGGACACATTAAATTCATATCTTGTAAAACCTATTAATTACATTAAATTCTTTCAAGGATTAAAAATAGTTTTTTTTAAAAAGGGACTTTGAACCTGCCCAGTAACAGTGGTGTCAGAAGTGGGATAGTCAGTCTAAGTCGTTACTGGCTATCCATTAAACTATATAAAATCAAATTCGCCGCGATCCGTGTCCGCCCATCTGTTCGTTTCAACATCAATCGAGTACCGTATTCCCGTGTGACTCCATCCAATTTTGACTCTATCTTGTGTTTATACACCGTGACTCTATCCAGTCTCTATTCAGCGTGACTCTATCCAAACTATTTAGTGTGAACCTATCAAATAAGTGTGTGTGTGTGTATTGCGTCGTCGAAAATACGTTATTACCACGGTATCCGACCACGAAGAGCACACCGACTTCCGCCGAGTTGGCTAAGGTAGCCAACTAATCTGCTAAACCCTTCATCGTGTACTTGGGTGAGCTTAAAGTTAAGCTAATCCCTCTCAACGCCGTCGACGGATTGCCCAGATACTACCGTATCTGCCGCTAACTACTATTGCTGCACGTCCGCGCTGCTACTGAGCGCGCTACTCACCAAGGTCTGCGTTATGCTTCCCGTTCTCCAAACCGTTACGTCAAACAAATCGCGCTCCTATGATAATCACATCCACAGCTACGAAACCTATGGAAAAGGTATTCCTAGACGTTGTAGGACCATTACCCGAAACTCACGATTATCGTTTTAAGTTTATTCTTACATTGCAAGACGACTTAACAAAATATTCGCAAGCATATGCTATGACAACATGTTCAGCTGAAGAGACGGCACAAAAATTCGTGCTTTTCATCTCTCACCTAGGTATCCCAAGGATGATCGTAACCGATCAAGGGACCAACTTCACATCCGATGTTTTAAAGCAGTTAGAGAGGCTATTCGGCATAAAACATATCTTCGCCTCTCCTTATCACCCACAAACATGTGACGCTCTCGAAAGAAGCCATGCGACCTTAAAAGAATATCTAAGGTCATATATCGAGGATAATCAACATACCTGGAGCCTATATTTACAAACTGCCATGATAGCATACAACACTAACGTACATTCCACTACCGGTTTTCAACCGATGGAGTTATTGTTCGGATTTAAACCTTACATGCCCCAAAGTTGGGCACGCCACGATTGCGGCGGTAAGTCCCCTCTTTGAGGAGTGGTTTGAGAGGCGGCATGGCGTCCTCACCTTCCGCCTGACGCAGGTCCTCACCGGACACGGTTGTTTCGGGAGGTTCCTGTTTCGGATAGGGCGGGAGGAAACGCCCGGGTGTTTCCACTGCGAAGATCGCCCTGAGGACACGGTGGAGCACACGGTGGCGGTCTGCCCTGCTTGGGCGGAGCACCGCCGTGTCCTCGTGGAGGCGATCGGCGGCGGCGATCTCTCGCGTCCGGCCCTGGTCCAGGCCATGGTACGGAGCGAGAGGGCATGGGGAGCCGTCACCTCCTTCAGCGAAGCAGTGATGCTCGCGAAGAGGGAGGCGGCGCACGTGAGGGAGAGGCAGCATATGATAGATGACAGCTGTCATGTCGTAAACATTAGCTCCGTGTTTTATTGTTATTAAAAATATAAAGATTACTTTTTTTGACCTTCTAACAATTTATTACGACCCAAAAGGAGTCAATAAATAAGTGAAAGTATTATACGGCTGAAAGTTTAGAGGAAATTTGAAACGAAACCGTTTTGGGTGTACTACTACGGAATGGTAATACAAATAATTCCAAGTGTAATTAAAGTGGACTGTGCTTCCCTAAACACAGAAAAATACCTAACAGCAAGACTTTGTGAAATAAAATTCGTATTATCTGAAGAAGACTGGAGAATAGTGGAAAAAAAGGTTAATGATTTCCGTTTTTTATTCAAATATCAATAGCAATTACTCAGCTAGCAGTGAATTCTGAATGGCGCCATCTAGTTCAAATGTCAATAGCTATTACTCAGCTAGCAGTGAATTCTGAATGGCGCCATCTAGTTTCATCAACTTTCACAAGTAGCGACACCTAGCATTAACTACACGAATTCGGTACAACAGTTGCTGCTGATACGAAGGCCAAAATTCAAACCACATTGTATCGGTCACGTTGGCGCATCTCCGAACCGGCCGACATTGATTAGATCTTACACGTTTGGTCGTGGGTTCGGATCCGGCCATTGAGGAATACTTTTTGTGTGTCTATCAATTAATTGTGTGACTACACAATAATAGAAATATGGAAGATATGCAAAATGTCAACACTCAAAAAAGAGGTCGCCGGTCAAGTTTAAATTTGCATGACAGTGACTTTGATTTAAACACATTATCATATCAAAGTTTACCAAACAACGTAACTATCGGAAATGAAGTGACAGAACTTAACGACAAACTTGAAAAGTTAAATGAGGAACTGCAAATAGCGAACTCCGAGATAGAAATTTTGAGTATTGAGAATATCGCCTTAAAAAAGGAGTTGTCACTAGCCCAGCATAGAATTAATCTGTACAAATCTGTAGGCGTTTTAGAACTAAATAAGTGTGATAAATCAATTGTTTCGCCTCTCAAATTCTATTCTCCACAGTACCGAAAGCGATATGGGTCGTTTGGTATAAAAAAAGGCTTAACAAGAACATCGTCTAAAGAAACAGATTTAAACACATTGAGAGATAGCAAGAAACATAACGAAAGCTACAATTTAAGCTGCTTTTTCGAGAAGCCCCTAACATCAAAATGTGACTTAAATAACACGATAATATGTCATCAGCCTTCTTATCGATACATTGAAGATCAAGGTAAAATTGAAATGGGAACAATAGTTGACACGGTGACAGTAGGAACTGTGACCATAGATATGAGTAGTATTTCAGACCATGAAAAAAAACACGTAAATTTAACTAATAACATAAAATCGAACACAGATACAAGTCAATCAATCGCCAGGAAACATCAGGTGAAGATTTTTGCTGACCAAACAGGACTTGAAATGAGGAGAGTGCTTCAAGAGTTTTTAGGAAATTCCTTCCAAGTTACTTCGATGATAAAACCAGGGGCCCCTATGGCTGAAGTAATAAGTTCATGTGTTGATTTGTGTAAGGAGTTTACCCACTCAGACTACATATTAATACTAGGGGGTTCTAACGATTCTAATCCTCTGAATTTTCAGTCAATTTTGTATTACACACTGGGACAAGTGAAACACGCGAATGTCTTAGTTGGAAAACTCTATAAAAATAATTATCTCAATGTTAAGATGCTCAATAATTCACTGAAGCTGATATGTAGCAACTTTAAAAATACGTCATTTTTGCCGCTGGATCTAAATTATACTGATACGCGAATAGCTTCAAAATACATAAATACAATGAGAGGAAGTAGGCTAATCCATAAGGAAATACTTCGCTTAAAGTACAAAAATGACTATTTAGAATATGTAAAAAGGAAATCTGATGAATTAAAATGTTATAATAATGCATATTCACAGACAGAGAACGAAACTGCATCAAAGCCTAATATACCATTTACAGATAGCATCGGCACACAGACTGATGAAAATGATTTTTTTCGACGCTAAATTACCAATTAATTCTTATGACATGACAAATTCATCGGATCTCAATAAATATATATCTCTTAATATCTATCATCAAAATCTATGTGGAGTTATGAACAAGAGAAATGAACTAGAAGTTTATGTGGAAACTCTTGATAAGAGGCTGGATTACTTGTGTATAAGTGAACATTTCTTGAATGAGAGCGCTGCAAATGTTTTTAACCTAAATAGCTATAAGATTGCAGCTTACAACACTAGAAAAAATAAACTAAGAGGAGGTAGTTTAATTATGGGGCATGTGGATAGACAGACCGAAATTTGTGAACCAATAAACAAATTGTATAAAATGGAATGTTTTGAAATTTGTGGTGCTAGAGATACTATTACTGGTCTTTATGTATGTTGTTGCTATCGAAATCCGGTTGATAAAAATTTCGAACAGTTCTTAGAAAGATTGGAGAAGTTATTGGACTACTTATTCAATAGGAAATGCATAATTTGCGGTGATTTCAATATTGATCTGCTAGTGGATAATAAAAAAAGTGCGGAATTCCTTAGTTTGTTGAAATGTTATAACTTTAGGCATCTAATCTCTTCTGCGACTTTCATCCGTAACAATAGTTCTTCATGTATTGACAACATCATAACCAATCTGCCAGAGGCATGTGTTTTGGGTAGTGAGGTAGATCACAATGGTTTGGCCGACGGACATGCAGGTATCTTTGCTGAGGTTTATTTAAAAAATCGATCCAAGCCATATTTGAATGAGAATCGATTCATTGCGATGGATAGAAGAGTTTTTAGCATTAAAAATAGTGCAGCATTCGTACAAGGTATTCTTAAAGAATCTTGGACTTGTATGGGTATTAATTCCTTTCTTAAAAGTTTTTATAAAGTGTTTCGCAATAGCTACAGAAAGAGAAAATGCAAAACTAACCTTAAGAATAAATCACAATTAAAGTGGATCACTAAAGGGATACGTACCTCCAGCAAAATGAAACGTTTTTTATGTGCACGCAATGGAAATAACCTTGAACCGAGTGTTTTAAAATATAGAAAAATGTACGTTAGGCTGTATAGACAGATTGTTACTAAAGCTAAAAAGCTTGCTATAATGACACAAATAAATACATCAAAAAATGCGGGGAGGGAAATTTGGAAAGTTGTAAATAAATGCACTAACAAAGAGAAGATGATTCAGCGGGAACTTAAACTTAAGGTTGATGGACGAATTGTAGTGGATCCAGAGGAAATAACTAACTTACTAGTGAATCAATTTGATTATAAAGGAGTTACTGATGCAGATGAAGGAGACCTTGCCACGGCATTTCTCCATCTATGCACGGACAAGGTTAGCAGTGATATGCATATTTCTCCTACCACTCCAAACGAGATATGTACCATAGTTAAAAGAATGGAAAACAAACATTCCTGTGGGTATGACGAAGTGCCGATTTGTCTATTCAAAGACCACATTGAAATATTAGCTGAGCCTCTATCAGACTTCTTTAATAAATGTATAAAAGAGGCTGTTTTCCCAGACCAACTGAAAATGGCGAAAGTAATACCTGTGTATAAGAAGGGAAGTAAGTCTGATCCTAAAAACTATAGACCCATCTCTCTATTACCAGTACTGTCAAAATTGTTTGAAAAGATTCTTAAAATTCGACTTTTAACACACTTGCGAGTAAACAAAGTGTTAAATAAAAGACAATTTGGGTACCAAAAGGGTGTTGGCACTTCAGACGCCATATATACTTTATTGGATGATGTGATAAGCAAAATTAATAATAAATTGAGAGTTGCTGGGATTTTCCTAGATTTAAGCTCTGCATTTGACACAATTGACCACGATTTACTTCTTACTAAAATGAGTCATTACGGAATAAGAGGAAATGCTTTGCAACTGTTCTCTTCCTACTTAAAAAACAGGTGGATGTACGTTGAAATTGATAAAACTCAGAATAATTATAAGAAAAGGTATAAATCCAAAATTGTACGCATATCGACGGGTGTCCCGCAGGGATCTATTTTAGGACCTATTTTATTCTTATTATTTATTAATGACCTGATTAATTATTTAAATACAATTTTACCGGACATTAAATTAGTAATTTTTGCAGATGACACAAATGCCATAGTGGCAGCTAATGACATGGTAGAGTTGACAGAAAGGGTAAATGCTACGTTACAAGCTTTTCATGTGTGGTTTACGGCGAATAAATTGCTTATCAATAGTAAAAAGACCCAAATAATGTTATTTAAAACTACAGCCCGTAACAAAGATAACTTAAATGTTGCATTAAATGAAGACGACATTGAGCTCGTTTCAGAAGTAAAATTTTTAGGTATACATATTGACCAACTTTTAAACTGGAAACCAGAATTAAAAACAATTGATGCTTCGGTATCGTCTGCATGTTATGCTCTGAGAGCTCTGAGAAACGAAATCGGCATAGAACAGCTAAAAATGGTATATTTTGCGCTAGTGGAGTCAAAAATTAGATATAGCATACTTTTTTGGGGAAATAGCTATGATTATAATAGTAGAAGAGCTTTCATACTACAAAAACGTGCAATTAGAACCATGGTCCGCATCTCACAGAGAGAAAGTTGCCGACAATATTTTATAAATTTAGGCATACTCACAGTGCCAGGTCTTTATGTACTGATACTTTTAAGTAATATGGCCAAATACATACAAGATTATGAGACAATAGAAGAACGGCAGATTAGGGAAGGCACACGTAGACTGGACTTAAAGAATAAAAATTTTACAAATAAGAACCTAAAAATTGTTAAACACAGTCCACGATACCAGTCTGTAAAATTATTCAACAGGCTGCCTTTAGACATCAAAAGTGCCGTATACAGTAGTGCTTTCAAAATAAAACTGAAAAATTACCTATTGAATAAGTGTCTATATTAGAGATGGGTCGTCGACGTATTTGGCGTCGACGCAACTAGACCGTCCATTTTCGTTTATCGACTAGTCGAATTCGTCGACTAGTTTACGCGTTAACTTAATAAACTTTGCGACGTCGTCGTCTACGACAGTCGACGAGCGACGGCGTGAACGCAGGCGGTAGACGTCTCATCTCTCGCGGGCTGTACCTACTCATTTGAACTTCCCTTCATACTTTTCCAGGCTTAGGACCATAGAGGAGAGTAATATATCGGGTGCTTGGGACTGGCTGAATACTGAATAGAGTTAATTATAAAGTCGTATTCACTATACCTACCTGTGTCCCAGCAGTGGGACCATTATAGGCTGATGATGATGATGATGGTGATGATGATGATGATGCAATATTCTGGCTTAGTTAGAAGATCAATTGATTTTATGTACATTAATTATTATTTTGTTGTATTTACAAATTCAAAAATCAAAACAATATGAAAACACACAGTTTGTTTAAACAAATACAAACCGGTTTGTCTCGCATCGCCCGACCAGTCCATCGCCTTCCTTTTCGTACACGCGAAACTACTATAACTGCATCCTTTCCTTCCCATGACAATAATTTTATTCGACCCGTACAATTATCAACACCCTCATACTAGATTTAAATTTTAAATTTGTTTGCACGATTATTTCATTTCCAAGGGCGCACGGACGAATGAATCGATTACGTTCTCGTCTACGTTTCAGTTACGCCGTCAGAGGCGTCTACGGATTCGACTAGTCCATTGATTAACGGTGAACCGTCGCATCGTCGACTCGTTCACAACTCGTCGCGTTCCGTGTTTCGGCGTCTAGCGTCTACGGATTCGACTAGTCCATCGAATAACGGTGAACCGTCGACTCGTTCACAGTACGTCGACGGTCGAATTAACTAGTTCGTTCATTCAACGCCCATCGCTAGTCTATATGCTCTAGAAGAACTGTGATTTTAATGAATTGTAATTGTGTCAAGATAATCTTGGGTTGAAAAATTTTGTTTCATTCTGTTAATTCTAATTTATTGATCTAGGCATATTTTTATTTATTTTCTATTATTTTTGAATGAATTTGATTTAATTTTACCAATCTATATTAATTTGTATTTTTATTTTTATTTTTTATTGTTGTAATTGGTTTTTTTGTTGTTTGTAAATATAATTTGTGTATAAGTTCAGATACAAGTTACTTGTTGTATGAATAAATGACTATGACTATGACTATGACTATGCGCCCTCGCGACCCCAGCCGCCGCAGGATACGGAGACGCCCTGGGCGTCGGGAATCCCAGGCCGATTTCCGGCCACCGTAGGCGTGGGCTTGCGGACGGCGAGTAATGGGTAGCTCGCTGTCCGGTAAGGACCAAGCCCAAGTCGACGGCGCGTTGTGTTCCACGCGCGCCTCAAAGAGATGTCAGCACAAAAAGTGATGGGACCCGCAAGGGTCGATGCCTGCCAGGGGTGCGGGTTTGTTCGAAAGAGACACCACAGCCCCTGGCTTAAGGGCTACTGAAGGAACACGGGTGGGTTTTAGTCAGTAAAAGTCTGACACGCCCTCCTGCTCCACCCAGAGCGGGAGAAGTTATTTGATGATTTCCCACCCAAAAAAAAAAAAAAAAAAAAAAAAAAAAAAAAAAAAAAAAAAAAAAACATGCCCCAAAGTGCCGATACTTTAGAATTAAATACGTACACAGATTATATCCGTGCTCTAAATCATAGGTTATATTATAGTAGACAGAAGGCCCTACAAAATATATTATCGTCCAAAGAAAAGTCCAAACAACGTTTCGATGTTCATGCTAAACCCATAACATATAAAATTGGCGACATGGTTTATTTACGGTGCCATCACAAACAAAACAAAGCGATGTCTCCTATATGGAAAGGACCTTTTAAAATTGTCAAAATCAATGGAAATCATACGGTCACCCTTTTAATTAATAGAACAATCTTTTCTATTTCAGGATAGTACTTCAGCCGTCTTCGAGCCACAAATTCGTTACTCCAATCATAGGTAGTCCAGGCCTATACTTCGATCAAATATTGGACGTTAAGTTCACCAATGATCACTGGAATGTTGTGACGTATTTAGACATTAGCCATATAAAGCCGCATTTAGATAAAGTCGAAGCTCTAATCAAAGAAGTTTCCAATTTCTGTGTTACTAGTTCTTCTAGTAAAATTCAACTAGAATGTACTAATATATTATCGCCTTTACAAAATCAGCATCTTAACAATGTTCGTAAGTTTTTGTCGATATCCTATCTTATTCAAGATCAAAAACCAAACCGTTTTAAACGTGGGCTCATTGATGCTGGCGGGTCAGTATTGAAATCAATCTTCGGAACTTTAGACACCGAAGACGCTTTAAAGTTCTCAGACGCTATCAGTAAAGTACAGTCAGATGAAAAACAGCTGGCTCACTTAATGAAGGATAATATTCACGTTATTCAATCTACTATTTCAAACTTCAATAACACTATGTCAAAGGTAAACAAAAATCAAAACCAATTAAATCAAAACTTAAACACTATTAGAATAGCATTTGAACAATTATCTAATTCGAGTGATAAGTTAGAAATAAAAAATCATTTGATAATGTTATTGAACTCGCTAGAAAGCATTACTATAGCCTTGTCCTTTGACATTGATGACGTCAACAACGTTATCTTATTTAGCAAGCTCAACATTCTTCATCCAACTGTACTTAGTCCCTATCAATTATTCCAAGAATTGGACCTACATAAAGATAAGCTTCCTAAACACTGCGAACTTCCTACAAGTTTATCCCTAGAAAATATACACGTTATCATAGACATATCTGATTTAGTTTGTTATTATCATCTTAATAAGATTATTATAATTACTAAAATCCCGCTCGTCCTTCCGCAGACATACAACCTATACCACAATGTTCCCCTTCCAGCTCCTTACGACGTTTCCAAACCAGACACTTATATACTTATTGCCCCTTATAAACCTTATGTGGCTGTAACAATAGATCGTATGTTCTATTCACTGTTAGAATCAGTGGATAAGTGTAAAGTGATTCATAACGAGTGCTATGTGTGTTCTTTAGGAAATGTGTACTGATTGCGAATCCAACGTGTGAAACAATAATCTTAACTGAAGCTATAAGTTCGTTACCAGATTTTTGTAATACCAAGCTGTTGCATGGGTCAATCGATGTAAGTATTTTTCAAACTAAATAATAATAAATGGCTATTTGTACAGTCAGAACCCGGAAAGGCTCATATTACTTGTGAAAACGATCCTAGCAATTACGACGAGATCTTTTTCGGCACAGGCATGCTGGCCTTGCCAAAATATTGTGTGGCTTTCTTTAAAACTTTAAAGTTTACCCCCAGTGACTATGTTATGTCTAATGTCACCAATCATATTTCTAGTTTTAATATAATAGAAGATGATTGCTGCGACAATCAGAGAATAAATAAAACATTACGACATCTACCTTTTGTAAAGTTATCCAATATTAATGATTTCGATTCTCTATTACAAGCAAGTGTGCACTTATATGAATTTGAAAAGGAATTAAATAAAATCGAGCAACCATCTCACTTACACAAATATAGTAGTCACTATCTCTCGTTAACATATTATGTTATCTCTATCGTTGTCTTTATTTATCTCCTGTATAGATCTAAGAAGTTATTCTGTGCAACTAAAAAACCTCGATTTTGTATCCAAGTGTTCAACCAATGTTACACTAAAAAGAAACAAACAGTTCAGTCTGTTCAATCCATAAATAACCAATTCACAGAATCCTCTGATGAAGATGTCCAAGGATCATGCAAATCCTTACCAACTCCACTAAGACGCAATGTTATGACTTAGTTTCTTAATCAATTGTAATCATTATTTTAAGCTATTAGAAAATAGTTAATACCTCGGTTATAGAATAGACTATTAATTGTATCGATACTATTTCCTATGTATAATTATAGATTAGTCCTAAGTTTACTAATAATTACATTTACTATGTTTTTATCGACTGTTTAAAACCTTGCTTGTAACCGAAATGAAGTTCAATGTTTTCTTCTTAGATTTCTCATCACTCTCAACCGTAATGATCAATCTTATCGGGGGGGTTGTTATAAATTGTAAGACAGCCCTAACCATCTAAAATATAAACGCTGACGCCTCATAGGCGTCATGTAACGTTTCCCACCATTTTTCCTACAGTTGTTATTTCCAAGTTAGTGCAGTTTAGTTAGTCATACTTTGAACTTCGTGGCGGACACATTAAATTCATATCTTGTAAAACCTATTAATTACATTAAATTCTTTCAAGGGTTAAAAATAGTTTTTTTTTAAAAGGGACTTTGAACCTGCCCCGTAACAGTACGGAGCGAGAGGGCATGGGGAGGCGTCACCTCCTTCAGCGAAGCAGTGATGCTCGCGAAGAGGGAGGCGGCGCACGTGAGGGAGAGGGAGGCGGCGCACGTGATGGAGAGGCAGCATATGCGCCCTCGCGACTCTAGCCGCCGCAGGATACGGAGACGCCCTGGGCGTGGGCGAGAATCCCAGGCCGATTTCCGGCCACCGTAGGCATGGGCTTGCGGACGGCGAGTAATGGGTAGCTCGCTGTCCGGTAAGGACCAAGCCCAAGTCGACGGCGCGTTGTGTTCCACGCGCGCCTCAAAGAGATGTCAGCACAAAAAATGATGGGGCCCGCAAAAGCCGATGCCTGCCAGGGGTGCGGGTTTGTTCGAAAGAGACACCACAGCCCCTGGCATACGGGCTACTGAAGGAACACGGGTGGGTTTTAGTAAGTAAAAGTCTGACGCGCCCTCCTGCTCCACCCAGAGCGGGACAAGTTATTTGATGATTTCACACCCAAAAAAAAAAAAAAGTTGTGAAAGTGAAAGAGTTAAAGGGTTCCAAGGGAGGAGGAGTAAGAGGATAGGAGTTTAAACCAGCATTTATTTGAGTGAGGCAGATAGCCATTTCTCATAACTAGCAAGTTATGATACAGTGAATAGTAGAATAAAGGATAAGAAGTTAAGAAGCATGTAGTGAATTCCGACAAATGATTTAAGAGCGGATATGTAGATAAGCTTCACAAGATAGTACAGCAATGAGTTCGAAATGACAGGCTTGTGTCGAATTCGAGATTTCATTGCCTGAAATGAAGTAGTAAAATTGAAATCTCATCTTTATCCCAGTCCTGTCTAATTTTATTGAATTTTATCTAATGTTATCTAATTGTACCTAATGTTATCTACTTTTACCTTATTTTGACTAATTTTATTCAATCGTTTAACTCTCAATTTTTGTCTAGTTTTATATTTATGTAATTTAACGTTGTTCTATTTTTCTGTGATTGTATATGTTATAACTTGTATTGACCAATAACTTGTATGTGTAGTGCAAACTGTTAATATAAGTTGGTTATTAATAAATAAATAAATAAATAAATCCTTGCTTTTCCTGTCTGCTAGGATCACTGGCTCAGCGATAACAACGCTATAATACAAACCTGGATACTTTGTGTAACAAGTAAAGAGGTAATAACATAATAGATAAATGATTCAATTTACCAGCTACACATAAGTTATTGTATTATAGAACAAAAAAATACATTAAAATATAAATTGCTAATTGAAATGTTAGATAAGAAATGTTATGAACATTAAGAAAATAAGACCTACGGTTAACTACACTACATTAAGAATCTACATAAGAATTACTGTTAGTATGTAGGTACAACAGAACAAGAAACCAGTACTGGTAGATCTTGCTTCTCGTACCCTGACACTAGCCAACCCAGTTTTGTTTCATATAACTTGGGCTGATTTTTTCCCAAGTCAATAGAATTATTGCATAAGACGGACCAAAATACTTTGGCCCCAACTACGATATCTTTTGCGGACGGTATGTTAAAAGTAAATAAAAAAGTAAATGAAACACACATAGATACTAGCAAAGGAGCTTTTATAAAGAGACTGTGTGTATTTGCACCAGCTTTTACTAAGAAAAACGATTATATTTTGTGTAAACCAATACTACATACTTCTATAAAGTAAAACTGTTACCTTTTCAAGCTAAAACGACCAAACCCATCGTTATGAAAGGTGACGATAGCCTGGGATCTGGAGAAGGACAGGCTACTTTTGGTCCTGGATTATTGTATTGAAAATAATGGACCACACGAGGGCCACAGTTGTTATTAGCCCAGGTGCGAATTTTGTCATCATCAGTCTATGGCAGGGTTCGCTAAAAGCGTGCAGCTGAGCTAAATAATGCAACTGAGTTAAATAATGCAGCTGAGCTAAATAATCAGCCTTTTTTATATTTTATACTAGCTTCTGCCCGCGACTTCGTCCGCATGAAATTTCTTGTTTAAACATAACATCGCCCGCCCGCGATTTTTTTCATTTTCTCTTAGCGTTCTTTCTGACTATTTTTTTTATTTACTGATTGACTGATTGCGTGATTTTTAATGTCTTCCTCAAGAATCGGACTACCAAAAGCAAAAAGATTTTTTCACATTCGACTGGTAGCTCCAAAGATTACCCCCTACATACAAACAAACTTTACTTCTTCATAATATTGGTATACATGTACCTACCTGATTACCTAGCCATTCTACTTCAAGCACTATTCAATTAATAAAACATCGATTTAAACTCAGATTTCTTTTTAAAGTGAAAAGAAAATTCGTGACTCCTTCGATTCGTACGAAACGAGTGAATTAGAAGTATCCCGCCCTCTCGACAATTGGACGCAAAGTAAAAATATATTATTCAGTAAGGCCTACAATTGTACGGATGAAACTTTGTATAAATATACTAGAGATATAATGTGTTTGAAGACTTGTGGACTTGTAGCTTAATTAAATTGTGCTCAAACGAGGAGTTCTGTTTCTTTGTGATCCTGGTGGCTGTTGTGAAATGTGTAAAGAGCTTGTTGTGCGTGTTGATTTGAAAATTAAGGATAAGGTGTCATTAAGTTAGTCTCACCTTGAAAGTTTTTGGAACTCGTGTATTTTTGCCTCTCATTTATAACTTTTCTCTATCTTGTATCTACCAGTCCTTTTAACTAACAATGACCTCGGGCATAGTTGAAAGTTCACGGTAAAGAGAGCTGCCAAAGTACCACTTTTTATACCATCCCGTTAACAAAGCCACAAACTTCAAAATAACGAACCAAAATTATCCGAAAAATATTTAATTTCATATCGGCTTCTTAAACAAACAAGAGAACCAACAAAGAATATCCCAAGAGAATTAATTGTAAAACACTAAAGGAAATTAACAAGGGACGGAAAAAGTTGTTTCAACTTTGATTTCTGTGCAATTTGATCGTGGCCTTGGACGCCCAGTATAAATGAAAGGAATTCCTATCTAGTATATTAGATTTTGCTGCTGTATCCACCTGTCGGGCTTATTTAATTAAGAAATGTTTTCGTTGGGAGAACGGAGGACAATGTTGATCTCTTATATTGTATTTGTGTATAATATTCCCAGTATAATCTTGCTTTTTGTTTGCTGCGAATGTTTTTTCTCTCCATTTAGTTTGGTATTTTTGTTGGTCGGGAATGAAACAATAATATGGCTTTTTTTTTTTTGGGTGGGAACTTCTCCCGCTCTGGGTGGAGCAGGAGGGCGTGTCAGACTTTTACTGACTAAAACCCACCCGTGTTCCTTCAGTAGCCCGTATGCCAGGGGCTGTGGTGTCTCTTTCGAACAAACCCGCACCCCTGGCAGGCATCGGCCCTTGCGGGCCCCATCATTTTTTGTGCTGACATCTCTTTGAGGCGCGCGTGGAACACAACGCGCCGTCGACTTGGGCTTGGTCCTTACAGGACAGCGAGCTACCCATTACTCCCCGTCCGCAAGCACATGCCTACGGTGGCCGGAAATCGGCCTGGGATTCTCGCCCACGTCCAGGGCGTCTCCGTATCCTGCGGCGGCTAGAGTCGCGAGGGCGCATATGCTGCCTCTCCCTCACGTGCGCCGCCTCCCTCTTCGCGAGCATCACTGCTTCGCTGAAGGAGGTGACGGCTCCCCATGCCCTCTCGCTCCGTACCATGGCCTGGACCAGGGCCGGATGCGAGAAATCGCCGCCACCGATCGCCTCCACGAGGACACGGCGGTGCTCCACCCAAGCTGGGCAGACCGCCACCGTGTGCTCCACCGTGTCCTCAGGGCGATCTTCGCAGTGGAAACACCCGGGCGTTTCCTCCCGCCCTATGCGAAACAGGAACCACCCGAAACAACCGTGTCCGGTGAGGACCTGCGTCAGGCGGAAGGTGAGGACGCCATGCCGCCTCTCATTTAAATATATTTTGTTAGCTACTTTAAACAACAGACAATGATGATTATTCCTCGTTTGTTGTCTCTGACGAATCTCAAATGAAGTTCAAATGCATGAATTAGTGAATGTGACTGATTTACTTAATGGCATGTCAATCGAGAAGTAGGTATTAGGAATGAGGTTATGTAATATGTGTGGTGTTTACAAACTAGTTGTTAATGGTTTTTATTAACAAACTAAGTGCTAAGCCGCTACAGGTCTATCGATCAGGTGAAAACACTGCAGTCGGTCTGTGCACATGTGGCCGTCTTTGAACATCTTTACCGAGGTGCGGTATGAGGGTCTCGACGGACAGGAGGAAGAAAGCTTGTAAATAGCAAATATAAGCGCTATTGTACACAACTTACCTTTATACATATTAGACTGTAAGCTTTCTGAAGAATATATAAACAAAATTAAATATTTATTTTGTGATTCTTGTACTATTTTCTACATGACTTAAAGTCATATTGGTTTAGTACTGAATATTGACTGCGTAGTTTGTTGTTCCTATACTGTAAATGCATATTTATGTAAACGACTATTCAGTCACCTGAATTACCTACTGGACCTAAATGTATTGGATGGCTGAATTTTGCAAGAAGACACCGATGGATGTTTTCAAAAGTTAATCTTATAAATGAACTGTTTTGTTTTCTATCAATAAAATAAAATTTTATTCGAAAGCAACCATTAACTTCTTACTTAACTTCAACTATATCCACCGACCCCAGTTACTTATATTTTTGGTGACCGTACTTAAGTAACTATCATTAAGCATTACTTTTTTCTTAGTACACACAAGTTTTTTCCGTTTTCCCACAATCAGCAATGTCAACTTTTAACACAACGTCAAACATTTCAAAATTCATAAAAAAAAACTCCCAAACTGACCTGCACTTGCATAATAAATAGGAACACGAAAGCAACCCTATTTTCCTTCCAAACATTCGAAATTGACATCATAGTATCCAAAAATATACTCAGAATGAACTTTTGACATGCATACGTGAGCCTTGCACGTTCGAATGTTATCGTACAGAGGCCTCGTATGAATACGCAAAGTAGTCGTAAGGTCGGTGAATGTGAAAGAGTACTTTATCGAAAATACCTACAACTCACCATCATCATTTTAGCAGAAGAAAAATCCACTGGTGGACAAAGGCCTCTCTCCCCCTAGCACCACCAACATGACCAGTTCTGTAATTCCCGCATCAAGCGGATTCCTGCGGCCTTCACCATGTCAGTGGTCTACCTTGTGGGAGGCCTTTCAATGCTCTTCTTCTGACGGTACGCTGTCGCCACTACAGAACATTTCAGTCCTAATGACCATCTGTTCTGCGAGTAATGTGGCTGCCCCCTGCCATTAAAAGGGCATGGCCAAAAATTTTATGGGCTTGTACCCCAGAACGCACAGATATAAAATCTATGTCATTTAATAGGACTGATTTTCTTTACATAAAATTAGAAAGGTGCATATTGCTCAGCTGCAGGGCACAAAAAATACGAAGTTTTAATCAAGTTGATTTTTACTTTACTGCTAAGGTATTTTATATACATTAATGTGTATACATATTATCCGTGCCAGGCGTTTAATATTAATAGTATTTTAAGTGATGCCATGATTCTATTCTATTCTATTTTTATTTAATGGCAATTATAGTCGATGTCGACTATTCTGCCAATGTCTAAAGTGAATTGGAAAAACAAGTGTGCATGTTAAAATTGGTAATAATAATAAATACACAAGTAAAATTCTTCGATTGATACAGTTGAGCACAATGTAGATCTTGATTGGTTAGTATGGGACTGAAACAAACAAAAAATAAAAATAAATATATAAGTAATAGAATTGTTAAAACATAAACTATACGCATACCACACCCACACAGAAAGAATAACTTATAGTTTTATGTCATTGTGACGGATGAGCGTCATCAACGCCACAAGCAGTTCAGGGGAGGAAAAAGTTAGCAAGGACGGGAAATTAATAGGAAGAGGGATTTTAAATTTAGGGAGACGGCTATACAGATCTAGAGGTGGAATGTTGTTTGAGCATTCAAAAAAGATGTGATGTTTACGATTACTGTGACAATTGACATATGTCGGCGGTGCTGCCAGTAGTAAATAAGAAAAATCCTATCCGAAACTGCATTATTATAGATAAAATAAATCATAGATGGTTCAAGAAAACATTCAAAAATCACGTTTTGTGTACAGATTTAGGATAAGAATAATTTACGAGCATATTTTAGACCTACTATACGTATTATTTTTTTCGTCGTATGCGTTAGGTTACCATTTTTCGCCATGCTGATTTTTGTAATTTTTTATGGCAACATTAACAGGTATTTTAGAAAAAAAAACAAACACAAAACTTTTAATTATGATCATTTCTCCACTTCTGCTATAAGGCATTAAAAGTTCATCGTACATCATAAGAACAACGTTAAAACATCACAACATACCAAACCTTTTAACCGGTAAAACACATGAGAAGAACAAGAAAAACCCACAAGCCCCGGCTTCAAACGAACAGTCCCCAATTAGTTAACTTATTAACACCGTGTGAAGAACAAGAAGCAAGACTACTCACACCGTAATCAAACGTAATCGTAAACGACACTGGATACACAACACTCAGAAACCCGACCTCTACCGCAATTAAGCGCACTAGCCCAGACCTGTGCATCGGTGCCTCGACACCAACCAAAAAAAGAAAATCAAATAAGTTTTTTTTTTGGATCGGATATCATCAAATAACTTCTCCCGCTCTGGGTGGAGCAGAAAGTCAGACTTTTACTGACTAAAACCCACTCGTATTCCCTCAGTTGCCTGTGTGCCAGGGGCCACGGTATCTCTTTCGAACAACCGTGGCAGATGCATATCCGGAAGGCTCGCAATCCTTTCCTATCGTATAGGCACTTCTACCTGACCATTACAGCGCCCTCCGGTATACTTATTGATATGCAACGGCCTCTGTAGTATCATGAAGCATGAGACTCCAGGGGCTAGTGCAAATCTTGGGGTTCATTCGATTAATCGAGTCTGGTCAAGTCACGCTGGGATCAGTGCATTTCATTCATTCATTGATATTAACTGCAATAAATTCATTTTTGTACTCCCGTGAGGCACGTTCTGTCCATCTCCTTTGGCAATTCTTCGGTCTATGCCTTCAAATAGGTGCCAACTTAAAAAGGTAAATTAATAAAAGATTTTTTTCGAGTCAAGACTCATTTGAAGTTCATAAGTCAGCTCTGTTAATAACGTCGTCCTTAAAATGTCGTTTTTTTTAAACCCTGAATGGTGATACATGTTACTGACAGCAGTGAATTATTATTCATGGACCGTCTACTCTATTATTATCATAAAAACTTATACGGCAAGCACAATTAATATGTCCCACGGAGAAAAATATCCCATAGACGTGAATAAGTGCACCACCATGACTTATTTACAAAGTTTTGAAACTTGATAAATAAGGTGCGAAGCGAGTATTTTCAATTTTAAAATTGATTGAATTTATGTGACATTTACTCCGCGCGTTCATGCTAGGCCCACAGTTTCATGTATACGTCTCGTAACGTGCATGGGCAGCGCGGAATATAAAATAAGATGGCCGGTGCTACGTCATACGTATTACCTTAGCCCTTGGCTTTTTAGATAGTTTTCAGGGGTTGTATTTGTTTGAATTTAGTAAAAGTAGGTTGTTAAGTCGTGATGGTGATGAAATAAGTTTGGGTTATTTAATTTAAACTAAAGCCTATGTGTTAGTTATTATCTATACATATATATATATAGATAATAACTAACACACACACACATGACTCACAGCCGAAACTACTACGTCTAGGAACGTGACATTTTTGTACACGTCTTCCTTTTATAATGTAGGGCAGCACTAAGAAGGGGTTTTTGGAAATTTGACCTTTAAGGGGGTGAAAAGGGGGGATTTTGTTTGTATGAAAAATCTTATTCGTTAAGTTGATAAACTTGAAACTTGGCCCAAATACTTATCTAAGTAAATTATAAAGTTGATCATTTATTATTTTTCAAAAGTACCCCCTAAAGGGGGTTTCGGGGTGTCAAAGTTTGTATGGAAGAATTTTAACGCGCTATCTGATTAACTCGAAACTCAGTATTTATACCTAAAACTAAAAATAAAGAATAACGTGTATCAGGGTTTTTCGAAAATCCGGCGAAATCTAGTGTAGGTATAAGTTTGATTACCAAAAAATACTGCTATCCTATACCTGTGTGTGTGTATCTATTGACTGATATATTTTTTAGTTTTTAAATCAATGTGTGTATCAGAATAGTCGGTTTAATGAAAGCGCAGGTTTATCTACTCGGCAATTGATTTAACAGAGCAGAACACTTTTAAGTTCGGTCTGTGATGACCAACTTTATTGATGGCCAAAGATATTTTTTATGACACAACATTGTCTAACCACTGTTCTTTTTTGCAAAATACTTCTTCGATTTATGCCCAGCAGCAGAAAACAAATTTATCAACTCACAAACTGATCTCATATGGAAGTATGTACCTACAAACGTACATATAGCAGGTAGGGATGTAAGTAACTTTGCAAGGGGCAAACGGAGAATCGCTGCACAACCCTGTAATCTAATGGATTACGTATGTACTGACAACTGACGAAGCTCGTCGTGTATCGCGGCCATCTCAGTGACATGACAACATTGTACGCTTGGCAAAATGTGAACGAATAAGTACAACATGGTACCAATGATTTTTATAACACAGTAATCAAAGCTTAACATGGTTAAAACTGCATTAAAAGTATGTTAGAAGAGAAATGAAAACCGAATTATTTGATATTCCGCGAAAATAAAAAGTTCATATCCGTCAATTCGGTATTTTTTTAAATAACAACCTAGTAGGTACCAAGTGTATGAAACAGCATCTAACTGCGTAGCACACTATCAACCACAAACAGCATCTAGCTGCGTAGCACACTATCAACCACAAACAGCATCTAACTGCGTAGCACACTATCAACCACAAACAGCATCTAACTGCGTAGCACACTATCAACCACAAACAGCATCTAACTGCGTAGCACACTATCAACCACAAACAGCATCTAACTGCGTAGCACACTATCAACCACAAACAGCATCTAACTGCGTAGCACACTATCAACCACAAACAGCATCTAACTGCGTAGCACACTATCAACCACAAACAGCATCTAACTGCGTAGCACACTATCAACCACAAACAGCATCTAGCTGCGTAGCACACTATCAACCACAAACAGCATCTAACTGCGTAGCACACTATCAACCACAAACAGCATCTAGCTGCGTAGCACACTATCAACCACAAACAGCATCTAGCTGCGTAGCACACTATCAACCACAAACAGCATCTAACTGCGTAGCACACTATCAACCACAAACAGCATCTAACTGCGTAGCACACTATCAACCACAAACAGCATCTAACTGCGTAGCACACTATCAACCACAAACAGCATCTAACTGCGTAGCACACTATCAACCACAAACAGCATCTAGCTGCGTAGCACACTATCAACCACAAACAGCATCTAACTGCGTAGCACACTATCAACCACAAACAGCATCTAACTGCGTAGCACACTATCAACCACAAACAGCATCTAGCTGCGTAGCACACTATCAACCACAAACAGCATCTAACTGCGTAGCACACTATCAACCACAAACAGCATCTAACTGCGTAGCACACTATCAACCACAAACAGCATCTAGCTGCGTAGCACACTATCAACCACAAACAGCATCTAACTGCGTAGCACACTATCAACCACAAACAGCATCGAGCTGCGTAGCACACTATCAACCACAAACAGCATCTAACTGCGTAGCACACTATCAACCACAAACAGCATCTAACTGCGTAGCACACTATCAACCACAAACAGCATCTAACTGCGTAGCACACTATCAACCACAAACAGCATCTAGCTGCGTAGCACACTATCAACCACAAACAGCATCTAACTGCGTAGCACACTATCAACCACAAACAGCATCGAGCTGCGTAGCACACTATCAACCACAAACAGCATCTAACTGCGTAGCACACTATCAACCACAAACAGCATCTAACTGCGTAGCACACTATCAACCACAAACAGCATCTAACTGCGTAGCACACTATCAACCACAAACAGCATCTAACTGCGTAGCACACTATCAACCACAAACAGCATCTAACTGCGTAGCACACTATCAACCACAAACAGCATCTAACTGCGTAGCACACTATCAACCACAAACAGCATCTAACTGCGTAGCACACTATCAACCACAAACAGCATCTAACTGCGTAGCACACTATCAACCACAAACAGCATCTAGCTGCGTAGCACACTATCAACCACAAACAGCATCTAACTGCGTAGCACACTATCAACCACAAACAGCATCGAGCTGCGTAGCACACTATCAACCACAAACAGCATCTAACTGCGTAGCACACTATCAACCACAAACAGCATCTAACTGCGTAGCACACTATCAACCACAAACAGCATCTAACTGCGTAGCACACTATCAACCACAAACAGCATCTAACTGCGTAGCACACTATCAACCACAAACAGCATCTAACTGCGTAGCACACTATCAACCACAAACAGCATCTTCAGCATCATTCAGCATCAGCATCACTTTTTTTAAATTACCATTATTTTCACCGATTAAAGAAATTACCTAAACTATCAGCGTCTTGAAGTTCGTTCTCTGCCGCCCGACACCCCCGCTCATAGAGATGGGTCGTCGACGTATTTGGCGTCGACGCAACTAGACCGTCCATTTTCGTTTATCGACTAGTCGATCAACTAGTCGAATTCGTCGACTAGTTTACGCGTTAACTTAATAAACTTTGCGACGTCGTCGTCTACGACAGTCGACGAGCGACGGCGTGAACGCAGGCGGTAGACGTCTCATCTCTCGCGGGCTGTACCTACTCATTTGAACTTCCCTTCATACTTTTCCAGGCTTAGGACCATAGAGGAGAGTAATATATCGGGTGCTTGGGACTGGCTGAATACTGAATAGAGTTAATTATAAAGTCGTATTCACTATACCTACCTGTGTCCCAGCAGTGGGACCATTATAGGCTGATGATGATGATGATGGTGATGATGATGATGATGCAATATTCTGGCTTAGTTAGAAGATCAATTGATTTTATGTACATTAATTATTATTTTGTTGTATTTACAAATTCAAAAATCAAAACAATATGAAAACACACAGTTTGTTTAAACAAATACAAACCGGTTTGTCTCGCATCGCCCGACCAGTCCATCGCCTTCCTTTTCGTACACGCGAAACTACTATAACTGCATCCTTTCCTTCCCATGACAATAATTTTATTCGACCCGTACAATTATCAACACCCTCATACTAGATTTAAATTTTAAATTTGTTTGCACGATTATTTCATTTCCAAGGGCGCACGGACGAATGAATCGATTACGTTCTCGTCTACGTTTCAGTTACGCCGTCAGAGGCGTCTACGGATTCGACTAGTCCATTGATTAACGGTGAACCGTCGCATCGTCGACTCGTTCACAACTCGTCGCGTTCCGTGTTTCGGCGTCTAGCGTCTACGGATTCGACTAGTCCATCGAATAACGGTGAACCGTCGACTCGTTCACAGTACGTCGACGGTCGAATTAACTAGTTCGTTCATTCAACGCCCATCGCTACCCGCTCAGTCTTGCTTCGGCTTTCGAACGGGAGGGTTGTGTCGCTTGCGCTCAGAACATACATTACGCAACAGGACGACGTAAAAATAAAATGTTGAAAGTAATTAGGTTTATAGTATTGGCGCAATGGGAAATAACCGTAATAAAAATAAGAAGCGACTGAGTTGGCGTACAGAATCAGGCAAACATCGTATCTACCGACCTATCAATTTATAGTACCTATTAGTGATTATAAACATATAGGTAGCATATGACTGGTTTGGTGCAGTGGCTGAGCGATTGGCTGCTGCGCTACGAGTCGCAGGTGTTTCTGCATGTGTGAAGATTTGTGTTTGTAAACGCTCACCGTTCACGATTCAGGAGAAATCCAGCGTGGGGCAACTTTTATAAAAATAAAAAGATAATAACCTCCTTTTTTTTGAAGTCGGTCAAAAGTTATCTAAATGGGTTTGTTTCTGTTATGTGTATTTTTTTTTTTACGTTACCCTGCTCCAGGATTTCTCCTGAATCGGAGACGGTGCGATTACAAACATAAATCTTCACATTTACAAAGGCCCAGACGTAGTGTACGTTACCCTAGCAAGAAAGTGTCTCCTAGAGTTATATGAGTAGAACGTATAATATGTGCCTTATCTGCTGTAAATGTGCCCCCACATAAAAAATGTGTGCCCCCTGTCGTTTTGGAGAAAAACGGAAAAAACGATTCTTGCTGGGGTAACGTTTTTCTAGCAGGAAAATTCTAAACGAATGATCGGAGAGAGAAAAATTGTGCATGGCCAGAGAGCTTATATGTGTGCCAAAATGTGCCCCCAAAAATAAAATCTGTGCCCCTTCAGGTTTTCGAGATATTGCATTTCCTGCTGGAGTAACGTTTTGATGAATCGTATATCTCTAAAACTATTGCATGTGCCCCTGTAGAATAAACATACACGAGTAGCTCCTAAGGGGCACACCTTAGTGCCCTAATTAGATTTAAGAAAATATTGATAGTTTTCAAGTTATCGCGGTTTTATGAAAACCCGAAAAAACATCGCAGCGCCTAAATGAGACAAGGCACAAGTTCGCTGAAAACTGTATTCAGTCCTTCTTGACGCTATTAATAACCATACAAAGTTTCAAAACTGTTCATGCATGCGTTTTTGAATAATCTTGCTAAAAGTCAAAACGATGGTGTCTTAACTTTGACGGCAAAATACAAGGAACCGGCTCAATCCCAGATGTGTAGGTGTGAACCAAAATTGTGTGCCTTTAGTCAAAAATATATGGTGAAAATATTCAGCTTGGAATGTTTCGCATTAAGTTAATATTAACAAAAAAACAAAATATGTAAGCAACGGCTGGTTATCCGACCAAATTTGAATGACTACTAAAAAGCGACGGATTCATACATATCGATGACCTTCTTTACTTTACTCACTAACCGGTTGTGCCTGAGTAAAGTAGAAAAGTAATAAGTAGGTAATAAAATAAAGTTTTTATTGGATTATATTCTACTAGCTGTTTCTATTATATTTATTGATAAGCCGTAGGTTAGATAAATTAACAGTAAGTTTTTCAACAGTAAGGGGAACGCTCCAACCAGCCCGCGAAATTCAAAGTTTCTTGCGTTTTTTGCAATTTGCAGGCCAGTGCTAGGTTGTATGTTGATTAAAATATTATTCGCGGCTGTAAGACGTATGTAGTCACAGAATTATAAGCATCAAAATCACCAATACAACCCTCCAAGTTCATGAGGCGTAGGAACAAAAAAAAAAGTCATTCCTATAGCTTTGTGAACTTAGAGCGTAGTATTGATGATTTTGATAATTATAATTCTGTAACTACATATGTCTTACAATCGTGAATAATATTTTAATCAACATACAACCTAGCACTGGCCTGCAAATTCCAAAAAAACGTAAGAAAATTTGAATTTCGCGGGATGGTTGGAGCATTCACCTTAATAGAAGATTCCTTTTTTTCGCCTCCTCACACCGCTGCAGATATCTCTGGCCCCGCGGCATCCGCTGATGTCGTGTCGCAAGGAGTCGCTTTGTCTAATTTGGAGAAAGTGAGACAGCTAGTACGCGTACGGTGTTAGTGTGACAGAGTCGTCGCTCTAATATGAATAATAGGTACGAAGTGTTTATTGACTAGGAAGTCCGTTTGGATTATTACTTGGTATTGGTAAACAGCTGCAGTTATGTTATGACGCCAAGGACACTGTTACGTTGAGTCACGCAGTTGCACTGATACTGTTTGTTTACTTTTTTTTTAAGTTGGTTGAAAGTGGCGTATTAAGCATTTTATAACAATTATGTGGTTGTAGGGGTGGTGAATTTTATGGCACGATCTGCAGTGGTAAGTATTTAATGGCATTGTTTTGACTTATTTAAAAAAATCTTGTACACTTATCAAGTACTTGGATTTATTTCATTACTTTACATAGTTATTTATTTTTTTAGGAAATTTAATCTGTGATTTGATGCAATACTTACTTTAAGAATTAAGAATTAAAATTAAGGGAATGAAAATAATAATTTCCACATCAACAAGCTGTTTCATTTAATAGTCACAAGGTGCATTTAATATATATATTTTTAATTAGCCCCCAAATCTTTTGAACGCGACTGTACGGACAACAGCTTAGGTATAATACGTCAAATAAAGAAGGTCATCGATATGTATGAATCAGTCGCTTTTTAGTAGTCATTGGAATTTGGTCGGATAACCAGCCGTTGTTTACATATTTTGGTTTTTTGTTAATATTAACTTAATGAGAAACATTCCAAGCTGAATATTTTCACCATATATTTTTGACTAAAGGCACACAATTTTGGTTCACACCTACACATCTGGGATTGAGCCGGTTCCTTGTATTTTGCCGTCAAAGTTAAGACACCATCGTTTTGACTTTTAGCAAGATTACTCAAAAACGCATGCATGAACAGTTTTGAAACTTTGTATGGTTATTAATAGCGTCAAGAAGGACCGAATACAGTTTTCAGCGAACTTGTGCCTTGTCTCATTTAGGCGCTGCGATGTTTTTTCGGGTTTTCATAAAACCGCGATAACTTGAAAACGATCAATATTTTATTAAATCTAATTAGGGCACTAAGGTGTGCCCCTTAGGAGCTACTCGTGTATGTTTATTCTACAGGGGCACATGCAATAGTTTTAGAGATATACGATTCATCAAAACGTTACTCCAGCAAGAAATGCAATATCTCGAAAACCTGAAGGGGCACAGATTTTATTTTTGGGGGCACATTTTGGCACACATATAAGCTCTCTGGCCATGCACAATTTTTCTCTCTCCGATCATTCGTTTAGAATTTTCCTGCAAGCCCAGCAAGAATCGTTTTTTCCGTTTTTCTCCAAAACGACAGGGGGCACACATTTTTTATGTGGGGGCACATTTACAGCAGATAAGGCACACATTATACGTTCTACTCATATAACTATAAGAGACACTTTCTTGCTAGGGTAACGTACACCCAGACGTACAACTATCTGTAGGCCATAAAAATATTTGTTCCGTTCGGGAATCAAACCCGCGACCCGTAGTGCAGCACCGAAGGGTTTAGAAAGTAATAAAAAATATAAATATGTTCGGTAAATACTTACCCATCTAACTATAAGAAACAAAACTGTAACTTAGTTATCTGACTTCATTGCTGCCTACCACCTGCATAAAAATGATGAGCCTACTGACGTAGTTTGGTAGTTTAGCTGGTGTTGGCCCGCATGAAAGCAGACAGACTCCGTTACCCTCAGCGGCCGCATACGGCATATATATATGAGTTTCTTCTACCTACCTAAACACGGCTACATAATTATCAACCTATATATCTCCAGTATAAGCTGATCTCACATTGTATCGGCATTCCGTACAATAAGAGGTCAGCTTATACTGGAAATACATAGCTTGATATATAGCTTATTCATGCGGAAAGTCTGCTTTTATGGACGATTTCGTCTTCCTTTGTATATTTTTAGGGTTCCATATCCAAATGATAAATAAAAATATGTAAGGTATAAATACCTAGATATTATTAACTTGCCACGTGTGATTGTTGCAGGACCCAAATAAATTCGGACGAAACGATATCTTCATATATTATAAAACTAGCTTTTGACAGCGGTTTCGCCCGCGCGGAATGTCATCCCCTATCCTTAGGGGTTGAATTGCGAAAAATACTTGCTTATTCCTTGTCTACATTATAAAGGGAACCTCTGTACAAAATTTCAGCTTTCTAGGTCCAAGCGTTTGAGCTGGATGAGTCAGTAGTCAGGACTTTTCTGTTTACTACCTGTTACAAAATATAGAATTGTAAGTATCATACGTGTTTGATCATCACGAAATTAGCTGTTGCCTGCCCCATGGCACTACCGCTGGGTACTAATTCGTAACGGTACTATCACCAAATTAGCGAGTTCACTATAAAACTTTTCATAATGTTGAACTTTTTAGGGATCCGTATTATTTATTCATGTTGACAAAATAATGCTTCCAAGTGGACTTTTATAATCAACTAGCTTCTAACCGCAGCTTCGCCCTCGTGTTAGTCGGAAATTATCCCCGATAACGTACTTCCGGGATAAAAAGTATCCTATGTGCTAATCTAGACTATAATCTATCTTTGTGCCAAATTTCATTCGAATCATTTTGGCCGTTTTTGCGTGAAAGAGTAACAAACATCCACATCCATACATACAAACTTTCACGTTTACAATATTAGTAAGGATGTTGCGTTTTCTTGCATATCACGAGTACCACCTGAGGACATGAGCTGTTCACTGAATATACATAGTGACGAAAAAATATTGGCTGCGTAAGCTTTTTATTAATAATACTTTTGATTCTATTAGTAAATAGATGGCTTTGAAGCAGCTCAAAAATAATAAGGCGCCGGGTCATGACGGAATCCGGAAAAGGCCGGCGGGAAACCCGTTCATAAGGCCCTCCAGAAGCTGTTTGATTCCGTCATACTCGAGGGCAAAACGCCCCAGGCATGGAACAGTGGTGTGGTGGTGCTTTTCTTTAAGAAGGGTGACAATGCCCTTCTAAAGAATTGTAGGCATATCTCACTTCTGAGTCATGTCTACAAGCTGATTTCCAGAGTCATCATGAACCGTCTAGTGTGCAGATTTGACGACTTCAAGCCTCACGAACAAGCCGGGTTCCGTAAAGGCTTTAGCACAGTAAACCATATACATACGCTGTGGCAGGTTATACAGAAGACCGAAGAGTATAACCTGCCTCTCTGTTTAGCGTTTGTGGACTACGGAAAAGCCTTCGATTCGAGCGAGACGTGGGCTGTACTGCAGTCCCTCCAACGGTGCCAGATAGACTATTGGTACATCAAGGTGTTGAAGTGTCAGTACCACGGTTTGTACGAGAACGCCATTATGCTAGTCCGATTTCAGGACGGACCTCGAAACCTATCCTTCTGCAGCGAGGTGTTAGACAGGGAGACGCTAACTCTCCGAAACTGTTTACCGCTGCACTGGACTGGAAAAGGGCTGGCATCAACATCAATGACGTGTACATCACTCACCTTCGGTTTGCCGATGATATAGTTGTCATGGCTGAGGCTATGAAGGACCTCAGTACAATGCTCGATGACCTCGGTAGAGCTTCCGAAAGAGTGGGTCTTAAAATGAACATGGACAAGACAAAGGTCATGTCCAATGCCCATGTAACACCCTCTCTCATAACGGTCGGAGGCACTGCACTGGGAGTTGTGAACGAGTACGTTTACTTAAGACAAACTGTCAAGTTAGGTACGTTCAACTTCGAGAAAGAGGTCAATCATCGAATCCGACTCGATTGGGCAGCGTTCGGGAAGCTACACAATATCTTTTCGTCCTACATACCGCAGTGTCCCAAGACGAAAGTCTTTGACCAGTGCGTGTTACCAGTGATGACACATCGAACCGAAACGTGGTCGCTCACAATGGACTTCATAAGAACGGTTAAAGTCACCCAAAGGGCAATGCTTGGAGTTTCCCTACGTGATCGAATTGGGAATGAAGTGATCCGTAGGAGAACTAAGGTAGCCGATATAAACCCAGTGCTGGGCACGCCACGATTGCGGCGGTAAGTCCCCTCTTTGAGGAGTAGTTTGAGAGGCGGCATGGCGTCCTCACCTTCCGCCTGACGCAGGTCCTCACCGGACACGGTTGTTTCGGGAGGTTCCTGTTTCGGATAGGGCGGGAGGAAACGCCCGGGTGTTTCCACTGCGAAAATCGCCCTGAGGACACGGTGGAGCACACGGTGGCGGTCTGCCCTGCTTGGGCGGAGCACCGCCGTGTCCTCGTGGAGGCGATCGGCGGCGGCGATCTCTCGCGTCCGGCCCTGGTCCAGGCCATGGTACGGAGCGAGAGGGCATGGGGAGCCGTCACCTCCTTCAGCGAAGCAGTGATGCTCGCGAAGAGGGAGGCGGCGCACGTGAGGGAGAGGCAGCATATGCGCCCTCGCGACCCCAGCCGCCGCAGGATACGGAGACGCCCTGGGCGTCGGGAATCCCAGGCCGATTTCCGGCCACCGTAGCCATGGGCTTGCGGACGGCGAGTAATGGGTAGCTCGCTGTCCGGTAAGGACCAAGCCCAAGTCGACGGCGCGTTGTGTTCCACGCGCGCCTCAAAGAGATGTCAGCACAAAAAGTGATGGGACCCGCAAGGGTCGATGCCTGCCAGGGGTGCGGGTTTGTTCGAAAGAGACACCACAGCCCCTGGCGTAAGGGCTACTGAAGGAACACGGGTGGGTTTTAGTCAGTAAAAGTCTGACACGCCGGCAGTGGACAGGGCACATTGCTTGCACAACAGATGACCGATGGGGCTGGAAGGTTCTGGAGTGGCGACCGCGTACCAGAAGACGTAAAGTTGGAAGGCCTCCCACAAGGTGGACTGATGACCTTGTGAGGGCCGCAGGAGTCCGCTGGATGCGAGAAGCACAGAACCGGTCGAAGTGGAGGAGCCAGGGGGAGGCCTATGTCCAGCAGTGGACGTCTTTCGGCTGAAATGATGATGAATTACCATAAAATGTGAAATGATTTAAAGTGAAATTGTGGTAAAGGTTATATTATCGTATTGTCTCGTTGGTCTAGTGGTCTCAGGCGCAACTGCTGAACAGAACTTCCTCGGTTCGATTACTAGGTCAGGCGTAAATGTTGGTGTGTTTCTCTAGCCTAGATTGTGTCACCTTATGTTTAATTTCGTCATTTATTTTATTGTACATTATAATGAGTATTCTTTTCTTTTGTGGAGTCTAGATTTGTGCCCGCTTGATGGCAATAGGCTCGCCCCTTATAATGTGGGACAAACACATACTGGTGAAATGTGGATGTTCTATAGGTAACTACCGTTCTGTCTAACCCCCGTTGTTTTATGAGGCGTGTTGCTGGTATTATGTAATCATTAATCATTTTATTATTAGGTCTTTCGGCTGAAATGATGATGATGATGATGATAGAAGACTTCAAGAAATATGCAATCATAACAAGGCATTCCTTGGTATATGCAAGTGCAGGGACAATTACATATCACTAGTAGGCGAAAATGCATTTTCGGAGACTGGACTGGATGCGACAAAGACATCAAAGCTGGAATTATAGATAGAAACGACCAATATTGGGAAGAAATGGAACCAAAATTAAAATATTTTTATATAACATGCATGTTGCCTGAGCTATGCGGTATGGCTTATATGACAATTAGAGATTTAAGCGTGTTAAAATAAATGTTTCATAATTTTGAGTATTTTTTATTACTTTCCAAAAACTATGGTATATACCATAACTAACTACCTACCTACCCTACCATACATACCAACCTACCTATCTACCTACGTACGTACCTACCTACCTACATACGTACCTACCTACCTACATACTTACCTACGTAACTACCTGTCCTACATATACCTACCTATCTTATATTTATACAACCCTTGTCCTGACAATCACGATCACAAAAAAAAAAACCAATTTGGTGTAGTCATTCGGAAGTTATGCGCGTACATACATTTCGGCGATTTATTTATATTTATAGAAAGATATATGTGCATTATGACTAAGAAACTAAGAAATAACTAAGAAAAGGAACTAACTAAGAAGGATATAACTAAAAAATTAGTAAAACAAGGTGAAAAATATATAATAAGATTGTAAAATGGCAAAGCGTAAACTTACTACCAAGCCATTGTACCTACAGAATCCTCAGTGCAGTGGTGACTTGCACTTGACTAGTTTTTTATAGCAGTAGATTTTATGTAGTGGTTTAGAATCGGTTTGCAAAATTTGTAACATATTAGTATGTATATGGAGGTACTTACATACACCTACTACCTACATAATTACATACGCAAACGGCTGTCACATTACATACATACCTACACGGCGAAAACTATAAAACGCAAACTTACTACTAAACCAATGGGCGGAACCCTCAGCGAAAAATTGGCTTGCACTTGACTAGTATTGTGTAGCAGCAGGTAAAATAGTGCGCACGGCTACACATCAAGCTATAATTTTCCAGTATAAGCTGATCTCGCATTGTATAGGCTTCCCGTACAATGAGAGGTCAGCTTATACTGGAAAATAGAGTATATACATGGAAATTAAATTTGCGATGTATAATTTTATGTTCTTATAATAAGTTTAAATTATTTTTGATAATTTTATTACTGAGCCTGAGCACTCATCCTATAAATAGTGTCGTTTATTAAACTTTAACAAAATCGCTTCGATCTCGTGTGTTCGGCCGGTGACCGCGTGCAGTAGTGTGCGAGCGAGATAAAGAATGCGGTGGCGCGGGGAAGTGGGGGCGAAAATTGAATTTGAGCTGAGGTTGTATCTAGGCTCTCGAAAAAAATTGTCTGCTTAGCAACGTAAATAACGTAATTAATGTTGTTGAAATTTCAAAATGAAATGTGTTGCACAATTATCTGCTGTTTATGCTTAAATTGTTTTCCATCTTTTTCCTTTAAGCGATTCAACTTAAGGTACCATATCTACCGACTATTAACAATAAAAATCAATAAAATGCTGGCTCTGAAATTGAAAGTCGACAAACTTATTCGATAAAATGTTTAAACCGCTAATATTGACAGTAAGACTTAAGATAGGTAGGTTTATTTTTGCAAAAGTTAACTCGCTAACCTGCATGCCTTTCACACTAAAAATGTTTTGTCCTCGAAGGAGACTGCATAGAGATTTGTATCTCTGCCAATGAATCCACTAACTTCATAGACACACCGCCCCATTTACTTTGGCACGGTTCCAACACAAGACACTGATTGCATGTATTGACTGATATTGCAACTATATTTCTTGCTGTATTAAATTTGGGTGACACAAATGAGACAGGTAAAGACTTATTTATGGTAATCGTGTTTTATTGAATACTTTTTTTGCTTGATTTTGTACACGCGGACTTTATTCATTTTGGTATCTAGGGCGTAGATAAATATTGGAAGATAAAAAATATAGGTCTAAGATATGGGCTGACATTGCGTTGCAGCATTGCGTAAGTTGTACGAAAATACCCTAAACCGCAGTGTACGACTAAACGCCGACAGACACTACGCCGACAGACTGAACACCGAAAACACTACGTCGACGAGATTCTTCGCCGACAGGACACTTCGCCGACAGGACTCTTCGCCGACAGGGCTCATCAGTGACGCAAGTCACCGTAAAATTGTAAATACCGTTAGATTATAATCTATCTCGCGAGATTGTAATCTGTCGATAATTTGTGAACGGCACCATACTGCTTACTGACCGAATAGGTTACGTTAGGTTAGAATTGCGACCAACCGCACGCGAGCTGAGAGAGCAATGCGACTGGTGCCATTGCAGCGGCTGGCGAGCGCTTCTTCCATGTTAGTAGCAGTTACTTGACAATTTAGTAATAGCGCAAGGTACTATTCGTCTTGATACCAGTTCACAATTTGACTGTTTCACTTCGATAGATTATAATCTACCGGAAAAAAGATGCGTTAAATTGTAAGCAGTATGTTACGGTTCACAATCTGTCGACAGTTTACAATCTCACAAGATAGATTATAATCTAACGGTAATCTGACTATCGGAGATAACTTGCGTCGCTGATGAGCATAAGCATGTATTCATCTTGTAACGGATAGCGGTTTAGTAAAACTGTGATTGGTACATAGCTTGAATTGTGGATTTGTTTAATTAAATTATTATTATTCCTTTATTCATTTTAGTACTTATTTATTGTTAGGGCTAGTGGTTAAATAAAAAAAAAAAACATATGAAGTATTAAATAAAAATTCATAATTATTTGTGCCCAAATAACAGCAATATGAGAGCAGTGGTGGCCCAGTGGAAACAGTCACGACTGTGTACGTGTTTATTAAGTAGGTATTATGAGTCATGTAAATCAAACAACTGTTTTCGGCGAGCGCTAGTACATAACTGGCATGAATAATTATTTATTCCACTATTATAATATTTGGCCTGTTTACAAGCGATTGCTGACGATGCACCACATTATTTCCCTCCTTTAAAAAAAAACTCTACATTTTATATTTTGTAAGTAAACCTACATAACTGTACATAACAATATAATTGTTAACTATATACTGATTATTTAGCAATGTTATGGTCCAAATTTGTCACACAAAAACATAAAAATAAAATAAACTTAACGGGGGGTTGTCCCAAATTGCCTGTTTCAGAATCAAGATTAAATGATCAAATTCGTGTATTTAGGCCCTGAAAAAAAAAACATATGTCATAGATAGATCCTTGTTTGAGGGAAATTAAAGGTTCAAAACACGATTAATTGCAATTTGCTCGATGAAAAAAAAATCCGAAACAGGGTCGATTTCAAGACCAGTTTCCGTCTCATGTCCTAATAAGAGCACAAAATTATGTGAAAATTACATGTACGATGAGGGAATCGTATTTAAGAGGGAATCTAAAGGTTCAATATTTTAGTTTAGTAGATTTTTTTTGAATAAAATCAAAAAGATCTAAATTCGGCTAAATCGGCTCACGCTCAGAGTCTGTCAGAGTCCTGCGGGACGTCATCGAGGGTGGACCTGTGTCAAAATTTTCAAAAAAAGGTCATTCTGCGCCTGTACAAAAAAATCAAGTAAAATAAAAACTAATTAATTTATGAAATTGCGATAGCTCAGAAAAAATATCTTGTAATTATATAATAGTTTTAATTCATAAAATTGTTTTCGAAAATGTGATTATTTCTACGCAACATGATGACATTTAATTGTCATCTTAAAATAGTGTTGACACATTAAAAATTATTATCGATGAAATAATAGTCAAGTGAGAGTCGAATTCGTCGTTTATGAAGAAGTTTGTACAAATCACAGTTTTCTAAGATACTTTTGATCAGTTTCATCCATATCAACTATAGTATTTCCTCTGCACCGAACTGTGTTCGCTACTATCTATCCTACACTAATATTACATATTATTCAATATGTCTGGTTGTCGGTTGTATACTAATAATATAAAGAACTTTCAGTCTGACACCAACAGAGAAAATAGGAAAAAATTTGGTCAGACAAAAGTGCTATAGGGTACACGACCAATTGGAAGGAACACGATAACAACTTTATTGATATTTCTCGAATAGCGGAGCTAGCAATACAAGATTTTTTCTCGAATCCGTGATTTTAAAATATTAATGTTGATGTCCTAAAATAATAGTTTCGATAAATTATAGCTGGAGCAGTAGGTACGTCACTAGACAATAAAGTACGGCAATTGTTCCTTCATATGTAGCTCACAATATTTACGGTTCTTTCTGAGCGATGGCAAACACCAAAAACAAAAAAAAAGTTAGTTACAGTGTAACCGAAACAGTATGACCATTTAAGCGTATTCTTGATAAAAATCTGAAAATCAGGATCTTTGAAACCTCTGCCACCAAAGATGTAAATAAAATAGTGGATGATTTGTATGGAAATCTACCATTTGAAGAAGAGAAATACCGTCGGCCACACAGCTTGTCGACTTTATAAATTCTTGAATTCACTGACAAGTTACGCTTAGCTTAACCTCTGGGAACCTCTGAAAATAAATGTCTTTAATTCGAAATCATGCTTCCAGAAGCATGAATTCGAATTAAAGACATTTGTTTTCTCAAAAAACAAATTGCACAAGGGTATCTTTTTGTTTTTAATGGGATTCATCAAATGACTTCTCCCGCTCTGGGCGAAACGGGAGGGCTTATCAGACTTTTACTGAACCCACCCGTGTTCCATCAGTTCGAATTCAAATTCTTAAATTCACTAACAACTAAAACTTGTCTGGAAATTATCTGGTTGAAAGGTCTGGAAGCATGATTTCCAAATGAAACTATTGCTATTTTTCATTTTCACCTTACAACCGCAAAACCATATGTATCTGTAACTAGCTTCTGCTCGTGACTTCGTTCGCGTAGAAGTCGTAAGACACCACTATTGTGTCACATTATCTAAAACTTCCCTGTACACAACTATGTCATATTTGTAGATTTCCTCTCAAGAGCCTAAATATACAAAGAAACAAAGCAAACAGGACTGGTGTCGCGGGAACAATTGACGAACAGTTGTCCGTGTGAGAAGCAGCTAGTCCTGAGGTTGAAACGCAATCATAATAATAGTAAAGCCGGGTTTGTTTTTTCATAAATTTTTGAAATCGCTATTTCTGGAACGTTTACGTTTTGAATGAAAATACATTTCTTGATTTTCATTCATCATCATCAAACTAGTTGATTACATCACTTAACACTTAACAATTACATTAAATTACAACACAGCACATTAGCCGATTCCAACACCGCCACGATACCGGGGATTAGATTTTCTCAAACGTTTAGTACCTAATAAACGCTTTTATATAGAGTTGTTATTGTCATATAAGTCGTCGTAGACAGTGACTGACTCCGATATCAGCAGGCTTAGCATGACGCTTTCTATATCTTATCTTCTGTAGAATAGAAATTGCTTGTCTACATTTCTTGGTACAAAACTGTCAACTGTCTATAGGGAAACATAATTTTTGTCTACTCTTCCGGCGACAAAATGCTTGTCTACGGTTCTCGTGCTAAGCCTGGAGCACAATAGAGGTGAGAGAACTGGCCATTCTTTCAATTGAACACACTCATTCGCATTGCTGACTTCGAGACGTCGATACTTAGGTGTATCGACGTCTCGACTGTACCTACCGTACCTACCGTGGTCGTTTAGTGAGTCGCGATGGTCATCGATATTCACCAATATCATCAGGCCGATATTAAATATATCGGTTTCGAATCGGTATGTGTACAGCTGCCGACATATCGGTATCGGGTTGGTGTCTATATCTAATGATATGAAAACGCTCAATAGCTAGCTTACAGGACACTTACCCTACACAGGGAACTTTAAGTAATATTTTTAGTTTTACCATACCGTACCTAAAACTAAGGAAAAAATTTCGAACCTAAGCAAAAATAATTCAGTTGATCAACTGCAATATGTTATACTATGACATGGATTTTCTGCTAAATGGTTGACAGTTCATCGTAAATAAATACGTCATGCTGCATTTGGGGGAGGTAGCGTTTCAAAGGCCCACATGCCGGAACAACCTAGCCTTAATATCTTAAAATATACTACGCCGTTATACTTTTCTTATTTCGTTTTTTTCGTGTAAAACGACGCTGTATTCTCCTTTTGGGTCATTCTTCACACGTTTTGGGTTCCTTGTGCTCCGTTCGGGTGCTGACTGCAACGCATGGAGACCGTTGGGACCGGAACCGCCTGAGTTGATCTGCTGTGAATATGACGTAACACCTTCTTGTTAAACCTTTTCCTACACTTTTTGTACAAGCAAACCGCTAATACTGCGACGGCGATGATGGAAATGCCACCCATGGTGACTTCCGTGATTGATAAATTGGTTCCTCCAGACCCGGCTGCGGCGGCGGTTTGTGCCACCACGATCTCTTCCTTTGAGCCCCAGCTTCCCATTTTTCCAAACGTCGCTTTTTCTGTTTTGGTTGTTTTTATAGCAGTGTGTTATTCCTGCTGTGATTTGCTTATTTGTGGTGAACTATTGTATTTTGATTAATTTCGTCTTTTTCTTTTGCTGATCTAGTTGTATTGCAAATCGCACCACCGGACGTATGACGCGACCTGAACGTGTCGTGTTCGGTGCGGTCGTGTTCCTTTCCGCTGTGTCAACATTCTTATGGTTGTTTACTTGGTTACTGCTACTTTTCTAGTGTTTTAAAGGTTCGTTTACCTTTTCGTCAATTAAAATGTAAGCTGGTTTAATCTGTCCACTGTTACTATAGATGTTTTTTTCGGCATTTGAATTTTGAAATGTTTTTCTTGTTTCTCTAGCACTTTAAATGGGCCTTCGTAGGACGGGGTTAGTGGTTTCTTCACAGCATCCGTTCTGACGTATACATATTCACAGTTTTTCATATGTGGGTGAATAAATGGTTTGTGACTTGTGGCGTGGTGATTGTTGAACGGGCTTAGGTTTGCCATTGTCCTTTGAAGAGTCTCTGCATAAGTTACTGGTGATGTATCTTGCGTTTTCGGCTCGATAAACATTCCTGGCAGGCGTATATTCGTTCCGTATAACATTTGCGCGGGCTTATATTTTCTTTCAGGTGTAGTGCTGCTCGTAATCCCAGTAGAACTATGGGTAATTCGTTCGACCAGTTTGTCGTATTACCGCGCGCGACTTGCGCGGTTTTCATTGACCTATGCCAGCGTTCTACCACAGTATAAAAGTCATACAGTAGTTCGGACGCCATTGATCTTTGGTAAAATGCCGACATCGTCTAGACAGTAACGCATCGGCCAGGGTTGTCACAAGTAAACAATATTTATGAAATTATTTATTCATTGCAGATCAACATCGATAGCAGTATTGATGTTGATCTGCAATAAATTTACTTCGGAATTGACACCCATATCATATTATAAATACATTTAAAATGACGTCCGCCATCTTGGATTTCGAAAAAGGATGACTTTTCGTAACAAGCACCCTACACCAATCAAAACCAAACCAACCAAAGGTACCCTACACCAATTCGAAATTTCATCATCCTTGGGTTCAAAACAATGCATATTTATGCGATAGCAATATTCGCGGTTGATTTCCTGTAATTTTTTGAAGAGTTCCGTTGTCTGTCTCCGAAACGCATCATCAGATCTATATTAATTTTTTATGAGACCATTTCGTAGTAAACCCCTTAAGAAAAAAAAAGGATTTTGCAAATCCATCTATATACGACGGAGTTATGCCCGAACATACATAAAAATATATATATATATATAAACATGTCGAATTGATAACCTCCTTCTTTTTGAAGTCGGTTAAAAAGAACTGTTATCATAATATGTGGACTTAGCTATAACAAAATCTATATCTATACATATAATAAATCTGTAGACGAGCTGTTTCTGTACATTCAAAACATTTCGAAAAAAAATAGTTGGCGTGGTAAAGGATAGTCAACAGATGCCATTTTAATCGTTTTTGAAGTTTTTGTCTGTTTTTCGGTATGTCAGTTTTTCTGTTCAGATGTTTGTATAGATCAAGTATCACGTCAAAAGTACGAAACAACTATGGTTAAATTTCATACCCAATTATTGTGTATAACACGAAGTATCTAATAGCTTTTGTTTCATGGCAATCGCTAATCTCTATCAAAAGATATTTATTTATTTATTTATTAAGGCACATCAACAATATAAACACAAACATTGACAGACAACAGAAAAAGAGATACAGACTAGTGTTTACATCAATTACAGACGTGCACAACATTCAAAGATGAACATAAAGTAAAAGTAAAAAAGTACAAAAAATCAAAAAACAGTATCCACAAAAAACACAAAGCAAGAAACACGAGCGAACAAAAAGTAAAAAATTATAAATAATTAGAGAAAAATATCACAATTACTATCAAAAATTACTACTTAGTTAGTATTACAAGTCTTCCCCTCCTTTAAGATCTTTGACCTAAAATTTGTGGGGTGGTCGTGGAAGATATCCAAATCATACAATTTTCACCATCGGTTGTACGTTGATGTCAGTCTAGCTATCGGATTATTCATGCCTAGATTCGTTCTGTAGTGGGGGACATTGAAAAACGACGTGCATTTTCTCCGAGCATTCAGTTTGGGGACATTCATTTCAATGCGCTCGAGAAGTCCACTAGACATAGATGAACCCGCAACAATACTTCGCAGACATAGTAGGTCGAGCATGCGTCGGCGTAGCTGTAAGCCAGGCATGCGGAAGAAACGCAGCCTTTCGCTATATGAGCATCTAGTGCTGACACCGGTCGCAAGGTATGCAAGGTGTCTTGTAAAAGATCTTTGAATGGACTCAATGCGATCAGAATGAACGACGTAGTGAGGGTTCCATATGACACTGCAGAACTCAAGTACACTTCGCACAAGAACGTTATAGAGCACAATTTTGGAGGTGGCATGTCTGAATTCCTTGGTGTTGCGTCTGATGAAACCCGACATTTTGGCAGCTTTTTGGACGACGCTATCACAATGTGGAACGAAGCTCAACTTTGAATCAAGAATCACACCAAGGTCGCGAACTTGTTCAACTACGGGAATCTTTGTATTGTTGATGTGATAACTTGATTCAAGCACCTTCCTCTTCCTTGAGAAACGGATATGTTGGCATTTGGCAGCGTTGAGCGTCATCCTGTTAGTGCAACACCATTCATAAATAATGCGATCCAGGTCAGATTGAATCAGGTCTACATCGGCTGATGAATCAACCCTCCGCGAGATTTTCATGTCGTCGGCAAAAAGGTGACAGTTACAATGACGAATGCAGTGAACAATGTCATTGATAAATAACAAGAACAAAATGGGCCCCAAGTGGGATCCTTGCGGGACACCAGAAGAAGCAATGTACTTTTCAGATTCATACCCAGCCAGGACCACCACCTGTTCACGATTTTCCAGATATGATTTAAGCCAGTTCAACACGTTATTGCTGATGCCGTACTGGTTCTGGAGCTTATCTATGAGTATTTTGTGGTCTACAAGATCAAAAGCACTGGCGAAATCTGTGTATACAGAATCCATCTGGTGGTTTTTGTCTACTTCTTCTATAATGGGAGTTATGTATGACAGAAGATTACTGACGACCGACTTCTTCTCCTGAAAACCATGTTGTTCTGCCCGTATTTGGAACTTAGTGTGCCTTGTCAGTATGGGACAAACCAAATTTTCGAAGACTTTTGAAAAAGATGACAAGATAGATATAGGTCGATAGTTTTTTACGTTGCCGTTGTCACCCTTCTTTAAAATGGGTACTATGCGAGCTCGTTTCCACTCTCTAGGAAATACACCGCTTTCCAGAGATTTGTTGAATATTAACATTAAGGGATACGATAGGGACGAGGCACACCTTCTAGTGAGAAGCGGAGGGATTCCATCAGGCCCTGCACCCTTGTTCGCATTGACACGCTTCAGGCAATTGTAAACTTCCTTCTCACTAAAACGTAGAGTGGTTAGTTTACTACAGGCTGACTCCGCGAAGCAGTCACTCTCTGTACTGTATGACGTAGTTGAGCTGCTTATTGCGTTACTGTATACAAGACTGAATTGAGATGCGAACAAGTTAGCTATGTCGGATCCATTTGATGAGTGGTTTTCGTTATTGCTGTGCATTACGGAAGGTAGCGCATTACCAGAAGACTTTTTGTTTTTTATATAACTCCAGAAGGACCTTGGATTCTTTTTGAGGTCACTCTCAACATTGCTAACATAGTTCCTGTGGCATATATGCAGAAGTTTGTCACAGGATCTTCTAACATCTTCATGCTCAAGCTTGTCTCTAGGATTATTGAATTTACGACATTTACTCCTCAATTTGTCCTTTAAGTTTAACAGGCGAATGAGTTCACGCGTAAACCAGATAGGATGGGATATTCGTCTAGGCCTTCGCCTGGGAACGTGTTCGCTAATAATATGATTGATCTTATTGTAAAAACTTGAGACCATGTCGTTAACGTTAGCACAACCAACGAAACTCCCCGACCAATCCACGCTTTTTAGGTCACGTAAAATATTATAATAATCAGCCTTAAGATATAGTTATTAATCAATTTATTTTCATTACGTAATGTAGTAGTGACATGTAACGACATCTACAGACCCGAAATGATACTAATGTAAAATCAAGTAGGTTTTGCGAGATCGTGTGTTGTTTTATTACTAAGCCGATTATTTTCGCAAACTTCCCCGCGAACACTTCGCGCGCATACTTTAATGAATTTATTAATTGTGGCTAAAATACACCCAATAACCCAATGAAATCAAAATGCGACGTGAATTAATTTAATTGTGATGCGCTAGACGGCGCTACCCTTAATTCAGTATTTATTAATTTAACATGAATCGTTATTTCCTTTAAAAAATATATTTATTCTCTTAATCATTATTTTGATGTGGTACAACATTGCTTACAAACTGTTTGTTTTAATGTTTTCTCATGCGTAATAGTTTGACAGTATGACTTCGTGCTCGATAAATGGGGTTTTCCACCAAAGAATGACCCTCGCTTCTATAGCAGCTTTGTTTGAAGAGTCGGTTGGGGTGGGGTATTTCAGTATCGAATGATTTGGTTGTGAATTAGTAAAATATTAGTATATGGTTGTTGTGGTCTTTGGTGTTTGGTTAATGGTTTTGACTACTTCGATATCGAAACTATCAAAAGATTTGTTTGTGAATTTTGGTATACGGTTGATGTAGTCCTAGGTCTTTTGATTGATGCATTAATTCATTATTTTGGTTCATATGACGATGTCAAGAAAAGAAACAGGAAGTTACGTTTGTTACTTTACTTCGTAATTCGTCCGCGTCTCAATTAATTTGATTTGATCGGATAATTTTATTTGATCGCGTCAAGACTTGGTAAATTAATTATTCCATACAGTTTGTTTTATTAATTTTTTGTAGTAAATAACTTCTGTAAATAGTTTTAAGTCGTTATTATTTTTTTATCGTATATTTAGCATAAGGTTCCTATTGGTAAGGTTTTGATATTTTCTTGAAACTGCCTTCTAAAAAAAGACAAACCTTTCACTTAGTAGTCGTAACGCTAAAAGGATAAGACTAATAATTAGGGCGCAAGAATCCGAAGAGGATCGTGAAGTGAGGATAAATGCCATCCAAGCACGGCAAGTCATAAGACGCGCATCAGCAGTGCTATTCTGTAAACATCTCACCGAGTGAAGTGAACCGAGTGAGCGTGGAGTGAGCTGTCAGTGTCATCCCACGGATGCTAGGGATTGACTAAGCATAACATTGAAAATCATAATCGAGATAAATCTCGATTATGATTGTAATGATCATTTTAGATTTTAAAGCTAGTATTTAAGTGTGCATCATACATTAGATAAGTACTAATTTGGGGATTTTTTCAAATCAACTAGCAAATATAGAGAAGGACACAGGCTAATTTTTTACGCGATAACCGACATCCACGCGGGCGGATCCGCTGGCAAAAGCTATTATAGAATAAAACAAACACATCATTAGGACAGCGACTAGGTACAGAAAATGCGAATAGAGTACCTAAAGATTGTGCAACGTTCTTCAGCGTTGCTATCAAAACGTAAATCTATTCAATAAGACTAGATACCCGAGAGTGTAAAGTCATCGAGTGCTAGTGCGCCTGACTGACGGACCATAGTAGTACCGTAGTACTTGCTATGGCTTCGAGAATCTGGTGGAGTGATTAAGATCACGCCGCGCTTCCGCGTAAGGCACTGATAAAAAACTGCAATACCAACGTCCAATATATAAGTAGGTACCTACTAACATTTTGTAAATAGATACCTAGGTACTTAATTAGTATGAACTGAGGAAAGCTATAAAAACTTTGGACAAGCGAGACCCCTCAGTATCCTTTTAGCATTTACGTTATCCCGAAATCCTCTCGACTACTCTGGGTCGGTGCACTGTTGGCATAGCAGACCTCATTGACCGAATACCTATGTGCTTACACCACTGCTTCTAAGGATAGTTAAGTTCTTCAGCGCTCCATTGTAGCAACATCTTGATGGATAAGCATTCAGGCCAGTCTTTCGATTTTATTTTACTCAAACCGTCTGGTCCGCCCTAGATACCTACTCAATTACTCTTTGTTTATTATCAAAGAATATTCATCAAATTACCTTCATCAATAATACTAGGTACATCAAATTGTATTATTTACTGACATTCGTGAAGCGTGCTGCGCGCGCATGTATCTCACCGTGTTGTTGCCATGGTAACAACACGGTGAGCCATCACCGCGCGAATAGCTACCAGCATCGCGTGAAGTGACTGACGTCATTGTCATCACAGTGAGGTTTTTTTTTAATTTTTCGCCTTTGAAAGTCATGTCCACAAGCATTGACGCCCTCGGGTTTACAGCCTATTGGTACCTATTTATTTCAATGCTTTTAGATTTTTGTATGTCTAAATCCAACCGTTTTTTGCACATTTATAGTCAGTTTAGTGCCTCCATTTTGCATGAACTAGATTTTTTTTTATTAACTGCATACATTATGGGACTTACCTACTCATTTAAATAACGTGTCACACATGCGCACTAACAACATTAGGAAAATACAATACCAACGTATAATAACAACTTTTGACCATTCATAATATTAGCCAATGCTTTTTTATGTGTTGAGGAAAGCTGTAAAAACTTTGGACACGCGAGACCCCTCAGTTTCCTTTTACCATTTACGTTATCCCGAAATCCTCTCGACTACTCTGGGTCGGTGCACTGTTGGCATAGCAGACCTCATTGACCGAATACATACGTGCTTACACCACTGCTTCTAAGGATAGTTAAGTTCTTCAGCGCTTCATTGTAGCAACATCTTGATGGATAAGCATTCAGGACAGTCTTTCGATTTTATTTTACTCAAACCGTCTGGTCCGCCCTAGATACCTACTTAATTACTCTTTGTTTATTATCAAAGAATATTCATCAAATTACCTTCATCAATAATACTAGGTACCTACATCAAATTGTATTATTTACTGACATTCGTGAAGCGTGCTGCGCGCGCATGTAGGTTTCTCACCGTGCTGTTGCCATGGTAACAACACGGTGAGCCATCACCGCGCGAATAGCTACCAGCATCGCGTGAAGTGACTGACGTCATTGTCATCACAGTGAGGTTTTTTTTTTTAATTTTTCGCCTTTGAAAGTCATGTCCACAAGCATTGACGCCCTCGGGTTTACAGCCTATTGGTACCTATTTATTTCAATGCTTTTAGATTTTTGTATGTCTAAATCCAACCGTTTTTTGCACATTTATAGTCAGTTTAGTGCCTCCATTTTGCATGAACTAGACTTTTTTTTATTAACTGCATACATTATGGGACTTACCTACTCATTTAAATAACGTGTCACACATGCGCACTAACAACATTAGGAAAATACAATACCAACGTATAATAACAACTTTTGACCATTCATAATATTAGCCAATGCTTTTTTATGTGTTGAGGAAAGCTGTAAAAACTTTGGACACGCGAGACCCCTCAGTTTCCTTTTACCATTTACGTTATCCCGAAATCCTCTCGACTACTCTGGGTCGGTGCACTGTTGGCATAGCAGACCTCATTGACCGAATACATACGTGCTTACACCACTGCTTCTAAGGATAGTTAAGTTCTTCAGCGCTTCATTGTAGCAACATCTTGATGGATAAGCATTCAGGCCAGTCTTTCGATGTTATTTTACTCAAACCGTCTGGTCCGCCCTAGATACCTACTTAATTACTCGTTGTTTATTATCAAAGAATATTCATCAAATTACCGTCATCAATAATACTACATCAAATGTATTATTTACTGACATTCGTGAAGCGTGCGGCGCGCGCACATTCGCGATAACTCACCGTGTTATTGTCACGGTAACATCACGGTGATAATTTTTAGCCTTTTAAAGTCACACAAGCATACGACGTCTTCGCGTTTTGAGCGTATTATTTTGGACGCTTTAGGATATTTTAATGTAAATTCGAACTACTTTACAAACTCAAAAGTCCGTTTGGTAGGTCGCTACTTATACTTTGTTTTCAACAAATGAATATTACTTGACAGGTGAGAGAGCTACTTCGAATACTGTGGTAAGCAATGATTGGCGTATTGTTCATTTACATATTATTAAGTAGGTATGTACATAATACGTAAAAGTACCTACATGGGTTTTTTTTAATATCCTATCAAATAGATAAACCACACTACAAGATACAAACCTTATAACATTTAGGCAGGCATATCAATAATCTAGATAGGTGCTGTTATGACATAAATTGCTTTTCTCTCTTGCTACCAAGATAATATTAAAATCATTATTGTAAGTATTTATGATTAGGTTGGTATAGTATAATTTACTGTTTTCTGTTTTATACATTGTACGCACGGCTACACATCAAGCTATACATTTCCAATATAAGCTGATCTCGCATTGTATAAGATTTCCGTACAAAGCGAGATCAGCGTAAACTGGAAATGTATAGCTTGATGTGTAGCCGTGTGTACCTATCTACGTTTCGCATTCAACTATCTTTGTGTATTTTATTTTATTTAGTGTAGTGTGTTCATAAATAAATAAATAAGATTTATTCAATCATGAAAAAAACACTTTTTCTATTGAGCGTGCTGCTTCCCGAGGTTCAACTTCATGATGCCGCGAACGGAGGGTCATTTGATGTGTGTGGACTGCACGACACCACCAAGTCCACCTGGAAGTAATGGTACCAGTTTTATTACTAAGCATTTCATTAATTTCATTCCTACACTCATCAAAGTATACCTTTTTAAATCTATTGAACCACATCCATATAATAAATAAAAATAAAAGTCCTGACTGACTGACTGACTCATCAACGCCCAGCCCAAACCCTTGGACCTAGAAAGCCGAAATTTTGCACAGATGTTCCCTTTATAATGTAGACAAGGAATAAGGAAGGATTTTTCGAAATTCAATCCATAAGGGAGTTAAATAGGGGATGAAACTTCCGGGCGGGCGAAGCTGCTGGCAAAAGCTAGTAAAATATAAAATAAATAAAAATTATAACAGTGACTTATTTAAAATACAATAAAAAATCAGTGTCTTAAACAATTTAAATAAATCAAAAGAGCCAACATTATTCCTATATTTTGAGTACCATACTAGGTTCTCAAAATAATAATATAAATATTGTAACTCATTAGTTGCAATGCCAGCTTTTCCCAATTTATCGGGTGTGTTATGTTTATTAAAAATAGTGTGGATTAATGAACACTTACCTCGGACTGCCACTATTGACAGACAGCCTAGATTGATATGATCAATAGGAGGTAGTGTTTTTTGTCTTCAGTTCCTTAGCAGCTGCAGGGTCCAATAGGCTCATCTGCCATTTCTTATGAATGTTACTGTCATATCATCCCTACGTTCAGAGATACAATAATATCGATTTGAGCGCGCTCACACCCGTTCCGAATTGGCGTGAGCGCGATAACGATTTCTCGCGAAACGTCCTAGATGACGTCATGACATTCGCCATCTTGCGATAACGCCGACCATGCAATTTACTAATATCACCGTGAGCGCTGTCAGAAATGACAGTCTGGCTGTTTTGTTTTGATTCGCATTGTACTTATCTTTACTAACTTTGATTTATTTGAAATAGTGCTTCTATATTAGAAGAAGAAATGTGTGGTGCATACAAGTCTAATATCGTGAAATATGTTTTAACTTTGAGCGAGCACTTTTATCGCGGTCACGAGCGTTCCGTATTGATGACAAAAATTACGGTTCTTAACTGTCAGAATCGTGATAAATTAACTCGGAACGCAAAATATCGATGTGAGCGCTCACAGCGCTATTTTTCTAATACGGAATGCGCCCAACTTTTAATGTCAAATTATGGCGGGATTACAGTTTATTTTTCGGTTTTGGTGTTAAAGTTTTACGTTGATTATTTTAGCAAATTTTACGTTGATTGATTTCCGATCTTACCTTTCCAGTGATTTGAAAGTGTATTAGTTTGCATTAGCCGTGAAGCGACCCACTGACCGTGCAAGATGTACGACAAAGATTGCACATTGTGTGTTGTGCCAGAAACACTGTAAAAGTTACATCAATGAGAAGAATTGGCTCAAAGTCGGTCTTATCTCTCGTTATAATAGGCCGAGAAATTTACCACAGGATTAGTCACGAAAAGTTTACGAAGGTTCGTAAGTTATCATTAATCTAAAGGTCTAATCTTGTAAAAGTAGTTTATTTCAATCCAATCCACTCTAGTTTTCCTTGCCAGCGTTGCTTTTATTTGAGCAAACTGGTATGTATGAGTGGCAAATTTAATTAGGCTAACTGAAACCTTCCAAAAGAATTGCAAAGAATCTCAGACCAAGAAACAATATTGAACACTTTTTCACTCCAAACAAGCCTGTCAACATAGTTTATAGAATAGATACTAACTTATACTATATAACATGGCATTTTTCAGATATCTATCAGAATAATAATTGTGATTATAATGACTGTTCAGAAAAAAATAACATGAAAATCGTATTATTATGCCTGTCTGTCTAGTAAGACTGATATTATAATTAAGTATATATAAGCCTAAGTGAATAATATTTAAACCAAATCAATTTTTCAGGTAACTGAGTGCAGTGCCTTTGATATTAGAACACTGGGCCTGAGTTCTCAGAAAAAAAGAAACTGGTTGCAGCCACTGTAGATTTATATGTCTCAGTCTTGTAAGTATTTGTGTGATATTAATAATAAAAAAATATGGACGCAATATCCTGTTCATTTTATCTAGAAATGATAATGTTGTAATTTCCCAGCTATATTTGTTTTTATTTATTTGCCAGTAATTAATCTCATCAGTGTGATTTTAATAAATCTAATAAACTATTTTCTGTTATTCAAACTCAAAGTCAATTTTTTTTTCTTCAACTAACTAAACATAGTATGCCAAGTTTAATGTAAGTGTCATTTGTTCTAGCTCAATGCTGATGGGAGAGGAGTTAGAGCCATCTAAATATGATGACCAGTTTAACCCTGTGAATGGTACTAGTTTAAATAATAAGATGTGAAGAAGGAATCTCTCACCGCATTATTTACATCAGGTTCACCATACCAAATTTTTTGGCAAGATGCTATACAAACATTAAGCTATATCAACATTATATACTTACTTACTATCCGGAGAGGGCACAAAAAGGAAAACTTGAGAAGTATGGGGAGACCTTTGCCTAGCAGACGGACAACATACGGATCACAAAAAATAAACCTGTGAATTTTATTATTCTGAATACTCTACCTCTCGGCAGATGAGCCTATTGGACCCTGCAGCTGCTAAGGAACTGAAGACAAAAAACACTACCTCCTATTGATCATATCAATCTAGGCTGTCTGTCAATAGTGGCAGTCCGAGGTAAGTGTTCATTAATCCACACTATTTTTAATAAACATAACACACCCGATAAATTGGGAAAAGCTGGCATTGCAACTAATGAGTTACAATATTTATATTATTATTTTGAGAACCTAGTATGGTACTCAAAATATAGGAATAATGTTGGCTCTTTTGATTTATTTAAATTGTTTAAGACACTGATTTTTTATTGTATTTTAAATAAGTCACTGTTATAATTTTTATTTATTTTATATTTTACTAGCTTTTGCCAGCAGCTTCGCCCGCCCGGAAGTTTCATCCCCTATTTAACTCCCTTATGGATTGAATTTCGAAAAATCCTTCCTTATTCCTTGTCTACATTATAAAGGGAACATCTGTGCAAAATTTCGGCTTTCTAGGTCCAAGGGTTTGGGCTGGGCGTTGATGAGTCAGTCAGTCAGTCAGGACTTTTATTTTTATTTATTATATGGATGTGGTTCAATAGATTTAAAAAGGTATACTTTGATGAGTGTAGGAATGAAATTAATGAAATGCTTAGTAATAAAACTGGTACCATTACTTCCAGGTGGACTTGGTGGTGTCGTGCAGTCCACACACATCAAATGACCCTCCGTTCGCGGCATCATGAAGTTGAACCTCGGGAAGCAGCACGCTCAATAGAAAAAGTGTTTTTTTCATGATTGAATAAATCTTATTTATTTATTTATGAACACACTACACTAAATAAAATAAAATACACAAAGATAGTTGAATGCGAAACGTAGATAGGTACACACGGCTACACATCAAGCTATACATTTCCAGTTTACGCTGATCTCGCTTTGTACGGAAATCTTATACAATGCGAGATCAGCTTATATTGGAAATGTATAGCTTGATGTGTAGCCGTGCGTACAATGTATAAAACAGAAAACAGTAAATTATACTATACCAACCTAATCATAAATACTTACAATAATGATTTTAATATTATCTTGGTAGCAAGAGAGAAAAGCAATTTATGTCATAACAGCACCTATCTAGATTATTGATATGCCTGCCTAAATGTTATAAGGTTTGTATCTTGTAGTGTGGTTTATCTATTTGATAGGATATTAAAAAAAACCCATGTAGGTACTTTTACGTATTATGTACATACCTACTTAATAATATGTAAATGAACAATACGCCAATCATTGCTTACCACAGTATTCGAAGTAGCTCTCTCACCTGTCAAGTAATATTCATTTGTTGAAAACAAAGTATAAGTAGCGACCTACCAAACGGACTTTTGAGTTTGTAAAGTAGTTCGAATTTACATTAAAATATCCTAAAGCGTCCAAAATAATACGCTCAAAACGCGAAGACGTCGTATGCTTGTGTGACTTTAAAAGGCTAAAAATTATCACCGTGATGTTACCGTGACAATAACACGGTGAGTTATCGCGAATGTGCGCGCGCCGCACGCTTCACGAATGTCAGTAAATAATACATTTGATGTAGTATTATTGATGACGGTAATTTGATGAATATTCTTTGATAATAAACAACGAGTAATTAAGTAGGTATCTAGGGCGGACCAGACGGTTTGAGTAAAATAACATCGAAAGACTGGCCTGAATGCTTATCCATCAAGATGTTGCTACAATGAAGCGCTGAAGAACTTAACTATCCTTAGAAGCAGTGGTGTAAGCACGTATGTATTCGGTCAATGAGGTCTGCTATGCCAACAGTGCACCGACCCAGAGTAGTCGAGAGGATTTCGGGATAACGTAAATGGTAAAAGGAAACTGAGGGGTCTCGCGTGTCCAAAGTTTTTACAGCTTTCCTCAACACATAAAAAAGCATTGGCTAATATTATGAATGGTCAAAAGTTGTTATTATACGTTGGTATTGTATTTTCCTAATGTTGTTAGTGCGCATGTGTGACACGTTATTTAAATGAGTAGGTAAGTCCCATTATGTATGCAGTTAATAAAAAAAAAACTAGTTCATGCAAAATGGAGGCACTAAACTGACTATAAATGTGCAAAAAACGGTTGGATTTAGACATACAAAAATCTAAAAGCATTGAAATAAATAGGTACCAATAGGCTGTAAACCCGAGGGCGTCAATGCTTGTGGACATGACTTTCAAAGGCGAAAAATTAAAAAAAAAAACCTCACTGTGATGACAATGACGTCAGTCACTTCACGCGATGCTGGTAGCTATTCGCGCGGTGATGGCTCACCGTGTTGTTACCATGGCAACAGCACGGTGAGATACCTACATGCGCGCGCAGCACGCTTCACGAATGTCAGTAAATAATACAATTTGATGTACCTAGTATTATTGATGAAGGTAATTTGATGAATATTCTTTGATAATAAACAAAGAGTAATTGAGTAGGTATCTAGGGCGGACCAGACGGTTTGAGTAAAATAAAATCGAAAGACTGGCCTGAATGCTTATCCATCAAGATGTTGCTACAATGGAGCGCTGAAGAACTTAACTATCCTTAGAAGCAGTGGTGTAAGCACATAGGTATTCGGTCAATGAGGTCTGCTATGCCAACAGTGCACCGACCCAGAGTAGTCGAGAGGATTTCGGGATAACGTAAATGCTAAAAGGATACTGAGGGGTCTCGCTTGTCCAAAGTTTTTATAGCTTTCCTCAGTTCATACTAATTAAGTACCTACTTAGGTATCTATTGACAATTAAATGTTAGTAGGTACCTACTTATATATATATTGGACGTTGGTATTGCAGTTTTTTATCAGTGCCTTACGCGGAAGCGCGGCGTGATCTTAATCACTCCACCAGATTCTCGAAGCCATAGCAAGTATTACGGGATGCGCTCGTGTCAGTTATGATGATAAGTATATAACGTAATACCCCCAATTATCGACACTTTAACGAACGGATTCGAGCATTATTTTTATATCTCATTTCTTTATGATATTACATGAAACATTAATGCACTGGTTACCATTTTAGGGTTCATTCTTTATAATTTTAATGTAAAAACATGTGTGATACCAATAAGTACAAAAATAAATCAAAATAGATTTAGGCTTTTTTTAGCCTAATTATCGACTGCAAAATTCCATATATCGACATACAGTAATCGACATGTTCCAATAATCGTGATCTAGTGATCGACATGTTCTAATTATCGTCATCCAAATATCGACCTAATCCCAATGCAATTCAAAAAAAAAATGTCTTATTAATTCTTTGAATCGTTTTAATTAGCATAAAATAAACAAACAGGGTCACATGTAATGCGTAGGCAAGATAAGTAATAACCTTTATGGTGTTACAATAGTTATACTTTTATTTACAAATCGAATCAAATCAACAATAAAAAAATACACAAATCTCAATCTTATTTTTTTTGCAAGAACCCGTCGCATCAGTACTTACCATTAGTATCACCTCCTGAATTATTTATATACTTTCATAAAAACTTAATAAATTGCTATTTTTCGGTTACGGTTTATCACAATCGTTTTATTACTTATATAATATGGCAACTTTTAATCACAGTTTTAATAGTTAGGATACGTTACTAATCAATAATACTTAATGAGATCTTCTCAATAACATGCAAAACTTAAATACTTCTTATTATAAAAATAATATGGCAGCTTTTAATCACAGATTCATTGGCTTACTCTAATACTTAATCAATTAATAGTAAACTAAAAAACAAACAAAAAATTAAAAATAAAACGTTTTCTCAAGAACAAATTAATCAATACCTTACATTGCAAAAGGCTGATATTCTTGCATTTCTGGTATCGTATAGAAACCTCTTTTGTTGCATAGCACTGGTTTGGAAATTGCCTTAACTATGTCAGACTTATGGTACCAAATTTTATCTTCTTTTTCCGGCCATTTAAATGTGTTACCTACTGAAAAGCTCATTGTGCTAATTTCAAATTTATTTCTATCAGCATTTTTTATCACGCCTGGGAAAAATTCTCCTTCGTATTTGATTATCACATAATCTCCACTAGAATACGTTTTTGTTGGCTTAGAAAATTTGCTCAGTGGTACATCTTCAGATTCCGAGTTATCGGATTTTTCATTATTTTCTGTTGTCTGTTCACTGTCTGTTAATTCTTCTTCCATTTCCATGTTGTAGCTATCTTCACTTTCTGCATAGTTTACTTCGGTGTCTGTATTGTCCGAAGATGTGTCATTTGGTTTCGGGTTTGGTATCCTATTTCGTATCTTCTTCTTATTTTCTTTAACTGTTAGTCTTTTTTGTTTTCTATTTTCTATCTCTCTCTGTTTTAACTGTCTTTTCTTTTCCCTTTCTTGGGCTTTAATTTCTTTTTGTTTTTGTATTTCTCTTTTTTGTTCCTCTTTCCTTTCATGGTAATCCCTCCACGGTTTGCTTGTGATGGCACAAGGAATTTTTTCTTTTAATTTTCTTTTTTTTCCTTTTTTGTCATCATCTTCTCCGGGCCAAAATAAATTTCGTTTGAATGGCGATGGAATATATGTATTTCCCACTTTATTTGGTACAGACCTTGGTGCATAATTAGGTACTGTCATGTCTTTTAAAGGTGTTTTTTCTGCAGCAATTTGAATACACATTGAAGAAGTTGAAGCAAACTGAAGTGAACCATTTCTTTGGATCGATGAACTCGGCCGATCTTCATTGGACTTTTCTTTGGATTCAGATGTGATCGTCTCTTTTGAAAATATTGTCTCTGTTGAAGTGTAGGAATTTGAAGCTGTCTGAAGAGAGTATTGGTTGGAAGAACTTGGCTTATTGACAATCAATTCGACATTGGACATTTCTTTGGGTTCGGTTCTGGTCGACTCTTTTGAAGTTGTGAATTCTGCGGCCGCTGAAGTTAAAGAGCAAGATGTCGAGGCTATTGATTCTTGTCTGGCAGTAAGGTTTGCCAGTATATTTGAAGTAGAATTATTAAATGCTGTGATATCATTTAAAGGAACTGAATTATCTGGTTGATTGGGAATGTCTGCTTCAATCAAGTCAACTTCAGCTTGAATCGAAGATCGTTCACTAACGTGAACTGAACTTTCGACTGTCTGTTTATTACTAGCCCATATTATATATAGCGTGGTGTCTTCCTCATTTAAGCGGGAATTTAACGTATCTCGACCTTTGTAAAAGAGTTCATTGAAAAACTGCAACTTTTCTGTCCCCAACTTTGCCACTATTTCTTTTTCCAAGTAATTAAAAAAGTGTGTCTGGTCCGTTGAAACTTGTGGTTTTTGTCGAGATTTGATTTTGGTTAAATCGACGTAGTCTGGACCAAAAGGATACAAACCACCAGCGCGAAATCCATTCTTAATAGAATCTGCAGTGATTGATTGCAACGCTGTCTTAAGAACAGGGGCAAAATTTTCTTTTTTTAAAAGTTGTCCTAAATGTTGTAGTTTCCAGTCGTTTACTGCTTTTCTCCAGTATGTTTTCAGTGGTCTGAATATAGCCAGGTCCATTGGCTGTAGAATGTGCGTGCTGTTTGGGTGTAATGCAATGATTTCTATGCCATTATCAGCACAAAAATTCGACAAATGCAGAGTCAAATGCGATCGGTGACCGTCTAAATAGAACACAACAGGTTTTTGGATATTTTGCTGTAACAACCATGGATTAAAAATGTTCACTATGTATTCATAAAACGTGCTGCCACACATCCAGCCGCTTTGTGAACGTCCAATTGCCCAATCTTCGGGAAAGTGAGATGAAATTGTGGACGGAATTCTCTCATATGCAAATACTACCATGGGAGGCGCCAATTGGCCAGCAGCATTTCCAGTAATTAATACAGTTAAATTATCTTTTTCATCTCCGGAGGATTGGTAAATATGTTTGTCACCTTTTTTTGCAAGAACTTTACCGACCTTAGGCGACAAAAAAAAAAGCGCTTTCGTCTGTATTAAATATTCTTGCTGGATCTTCTAATACATCTTGTAGATTTTTTTCGTGTAGATATGATTTAACTTCTTTGAACCAGCACCTTATATCTTCTTCTGTGACGGCATCTCGAGCCGTCGTTAAATTTTGGGCCGTTCTCTCAGACAGTGTCGGATGTCTATTCAGAAACAGGTTGTACCATTTTCTGCCCGGTCTATTGTCAGTAAAAGGTGTTTTTTTTTTCTGATCAATTATGATACGTTGAACACTGTCGAGTAATTCATCTCGAGTAACAGGAATATGTTTTTCTGCCATTTCTAGTACCCACTTCTCTAAAATAGCCTCCTCTTTCGTTGACAAATAAGTTTTGGGGCCCATAGAACATTCTTCTGGAGTCCTACCAGTTATCTTATCGTGCAAAGTTACCCGGGGCACGCCAAACTTTTTTGCAGCAGTAGAAATTTTTTCACCTCGTTTGACTGCTTCTATCGCCTGTGTCATTTGAAGAGGAGTGTAATTTTTTCTAGGCGCCATTCCTGCAAAACAAATATAATGTCGATAACTGGAACATATGGAATATCCAATCATCGACACGGCTGTCGATCATTAGAAGCAGTTTGACGATTTAAATAAGAGAACTATATTTTTAAAGTGCTGACAAAACTTAGATAAATAATAAAATAAGATGCACAACATAAAAACAAAAAACGTTTCGACATTTGTCGAAGATAAGAACAAGCGAAGAAAAAATTCCAATCATCGACAGGCGTGTTTTGACATTTTAATATAACTTCACCCTTGTAAAAGTTTATTAGAAAGTACACTATTTGTGTCCTAATTTAAAAAAATAAGTAACATTTTCGATAAAGCTAAACAATTATAAGTTATAGGCAATAAATCTTACTCACCTCCTTAGTGATTTCACTAATAAAACTGGATTTTCGTTTGAGATCTCTCGCGGTCGAAACGTTCGATTACGCCATTTGTTTCAAAATGGCCGAATGTATGAAACGTCATCCTCAATGACAGCTAGACAATAATCGTATTTTGTTTATGCTTAAAATGCGTTCAGAAATAAGATATTACTCTTATTTTTTTTAGTAAACGTTTTTAATGTCGAAGAATGGTGCTTTGTCGAAGATTGGGTGTTTTACCTTACACTAAAATATTTGATTTAATAATCCACACGTATTTTTACTTAAGACTTATATTCATAAATCGTTTGGATGGGTTGGGATCCACATAGTTTGTGTGAGATTTAACGCTATGGTCCGTCAGTCAGGCGGACTAGCACTCGATGACTTTACACTCTCGGTTATCTAGTCTCATTGAATATATTTAGATCTTGATACTTTGGTAGCAGCGTTGGCTGAAGAACGCTGCACAGTCTATAAGTACTCGACTCGATCGACAATCGCTTCTCCAAAACACACCGCGATTAGGCCATGGGATTGCGTTTGTTAAACCATAATCCGTATACAATGGGTTCATAAAAACTAACATTGTCGATTCGCATTTTCTGTAGGCGCTATCCTAAAGACGTGTTTTTTTTATTCTATTTATTTTTCGTTCGTGTTTGACGCGCTTGCGCCTCAGGCAATAAGTTTAAAGACTAGTCAAATAAAAAATAGATCGAAACAACTTTGAGTTTCTGACTGAGTTTTTCTTTTGATACTTTAATTGAAAAACCTTCCTAAATGTAACGCATGATGCACACTTAAATATTAGCTTTGTACTCGTAATAAAACTATCATTTAAATCTCGATTATGATTGATAAAAAAATCTCGATTATGATTGTAAATGTAATGCTTGGACATCCCTAGCATCAGGTTGAATGACACTGACAGCTCACTCCACGCTCACTTCACCCGGTGAGATGGTTACAGAATCGACATGCAGAAACCCCTTCCCAGCGTGAGTCTAGACTCAGAATACAGCGTACTCTTTCAGCAGGTTCTCGGTCGCAGGAGAGCACAGAGGAACGCGAAGCGCGATTATCGGCTAACTGAGAGCGCCACTCGCGGTCACTCCAGTCCGAGACTTTTGCGCAAAGGGAGTCACGCACGTCTGAGTTCACAAAGTATTCGGACAGCGTCTTTACGCTCTCAAGAGAGCATCGAGGAACGCGAAGCGCGGTTATCGGCGGACCGAGAGCGTCACGCACTGTCACGCGGGTCTGAGACTTTTACGGAAAGGGAGTACCGCCTGAGTTCACAAAGTATTCGGACAGCATCTTTATGTTTTCAAGATAGCATCGAAGAACGCGAAACGCGGTTATCGGCTGACCGAGAGCGTCACGCACTGTCACGCGAGTCCGAGACTTTTACGGAAAGAGAGTCACGCCGAGTTCACAAAGTATTCGGACAGCGTCTTTACGCTCTCAAGAGAGCATCGAAGAACGCGAAACGCGGTTATCGGCTGACCGAGAGCGTCACGCACTGTCACGCGAGTCCGAGACTTATACGGAAAAGGAGTCACGCCGATTCACAAAGTGTTAGGACATCATCTTTACGCTCTCAAGAGAGCGCCGAGGAACGCGAAACGCGGTTATCGGCTGACCGAGAGCGTCACGCAAAGATTACGTGAGTCTGAATCTCTCTTAGAAAGAGAACGACGGTTAGTGTCAGCCAGAGATAACTATGCACGAGGTCGGTTGAACGATGAAAGGTATTTAGCGTTCGAAAAGGAAAGAATAGCCGAAGTGCGACAAGCAGGCACAGCAGAACAGCGTCAATGTCGCCTGGAGGCTCCATACTGTATTAACAGAATTACAACTGAGGAAACTGATGAGTCTCTGGAATATGATGTCACAAATATTATTATACCCTGGGTCAATAAAGAAAAAGCAGGTTTCACCTATTCACCTAGAATGGACTACGCTGAGTTCGCCTCTGTTGGTGGTATGACGGAAATTTGCAATTTTTGTGATGCTCTGAAATGGAGGAAATAGACAAATGGAATGTGCTGCTGAAGTGGAAAAGTTTGATCACCGCCAATCTAAACATTTTTTAGTAAATATCCGTTCTCACCTATAACAGTGCATTCCATACCATCTCATCGGATTTAAAAGTCTTAACATAAAAAACACTGAAGACTTATGGGGGATTTCCGTTAAGGTTCTCGAAAATATCATTGACACAATTGCCCCTGTCCTAACAGGCATATTTAATCAATGCTTAGACAGCGGTACGTTTCCTGACTTAACGAAACACAGTAAAGTAGTACCAATTTTCAAATTGGGTAGTAAGAGTGATCCCTCTAATTATAGACCTACTCGTATAACTGTGCTTCCAGTATTGAGCAAAATTTATGAAAAAATCATGCTGGACCAGATGTTGTCACACTTTAACTCGAATGGGATTTTACATAGTCGACAGTTTGGTTTCACGAAAGGTCGGTCGACGACTGACGCAGGAGTAAAACTCATCAGTCACATTTTGGAATCCTGGGAGAATTCCCAGGACGCAATTGGCATTTTCTGTGACCTCTCAAAAGCGTTTGACTGCGTTGACCACAATACACTGATCTGTAAATTACACCACTACGGAATTCGTGGACAAGCTGCTGATCTTGTACTTTCCTATTTATCAAACAGGCAGCAAAAAGTAAACGTTAATGGGGCGACGTCTTCGGAGTCTCTAGTTAAGATGGACGTGCCTCAAGGTTCAATTCATGGCCCTTTTTTATTTCTAGTTTATATAAATGACCTTTCTTACCTGATGGCTAACTTCTCGGACATAATTTTATTCGCTGATGACACTTCTCTTATTTTTATAATAGATAGAAAAGATACGGATGTCTTACATGTCAATAATAGTCTAGCTGTTCTTTCGAAATGGTTTTTTGCTAATAATCTCTTACTCAATGCGAACAAAACTAAATGTCATAAGTTCTCGTTACCGAATGTACCCCAAGTAAGTCTAAACTTAAAACTTGATGGTAAGAAACTGGATGCTATTTCGGAAACTGTATTTTTGGGAATTACTTTCGATTCAAAATTGCAGTGGGGTGCTCACATTAGAGCTCTTTCAAGTAGATTAAGAGCCTCTATCAATTTCGCAGCCTAAAAACAGGAAATTCACATTTATCAGCGCAAATTTCTCAATAACCTTAAGATATCTGTGTGTTTTTTTATGGACTGTAAACATCATCTATTTATCTAGTAAGTCTACGAATTTAAATTTTGACAACTACTCAACATAAATTACGAAAAATCAAAATATAACACACGTTTTTACGTAATCATGAAACACCAGGTTTTTCAATTGCTTTTTTAGCTTACTGGTAGCAAATAACAACCTGAAAAAAAATCCTAAATACTGGGCATATAGTATATTATTAGGTAGACGATATCTTTTTTTTAAATTCATTGAAATAGTACTTTAAAAATAATGGAATCTACGCTGAAAAAACTCAATAAAACCATGTGCAATACCAGCGTGTACACGTAAGAATTTATCGAAAATAACAATAAGTCTTAAATATTTTAAAAATTGAAGTGTTTATCAACCAAAATCAATTTTTAGATTTTATTTTTGACAACCTATTTAATTCTAATAAAATATCTAAATAATGCCTTATAAACCGATGCGCTCGCTGGAAGCATTCAGTCGCGCCCAAGGGCTTCCCGACGTCGGACCTGTGTCGCCCGTGAGTTCGTCGCTCCCGACGTAATTCTCGAATCGCGCGTGATTTTGTAATAGGTGTAACCAGTTTTGAGACTTGTGAGTATTTTTTATTTTATTTATGCATAGTGTGACACTTTGTGATTTGTTAATGTTATTCATACATATTACTGTTTTGTATTGTACTATTATTAAATTAGTGTTTAATTTTTAGAAAATAGGTCGAAAGGTGAACCTTACTATCACGGAAAAATCAAAGGTTGAAAATCACGAAAGGCATGTGCAGTTCTTATGTAAATAATAATTGTTCCCGTCATCTTAATTAAGAAAATAGTTTTACGAGTAATTTACTGTTATGTTTTTCTATATTATCTAAAATTGTGTTAACTACATTTGTAGATAATTAAATAGCCAGAAATCCACTAAAACTCAATTATTACCTGGAACATCATCGATGAGCAAAAAGGACACGAGGTATTCTATTTACCTAGTCATAATTATAGTTACATAAATCACGAAAGTTTCATGATCTGTCTGTTAGAAATTAAATAGACTTTTTGACTTATAGGTAGGTACCTACTAATTTTATAATACATGTATTATTAATTATTTTCAGTTCCACTAACAAACAGGATACACCAGGCTCATTATCAGTAGGAGAAAAGGGGGAAACAAGATATTTTTCGACTAATAATTAACGTGCAAACACACTGAATACTTGAAATAAATTAATCATCATTCATTCTAGCGCCCTTATCCCAATTTATTTGGAGTCGGCGCAACATGTCTTTTTCTTGCACACTTCCCACACAGTCCATCCATCGTTTCTTTGGTCCCTACTCTTATCACTCACTCTTTTAACATCCAGCACACATTCTTTCAACTGACTATCTAAGACTATACTCACACCATTTCGCTTGCCATCGCTTCCACCATTCCTTCCTCCTATCTCTCTAGCCTTCGCGCCCTTCCATTTCGTCTCTTACAGACATGCTATGTTCAGTCTTCGCCTTTTTAAAACATCTGCTAGTTCCCTTCCTCTTCCAGTCATCGTACCTACATTCCAGCTCGCACACCGCAATCGAACTTCTCTCGCACTCCAAGCTTGCGTCTTACGTCGCACCCGCCCGTTCTGGTGTGACAACCCTTGCCCATTTCCCACAGTACCCGGGTGCTGCCCCTGCGCGTCACCTGTGGGGTACGCCCTAGCTCTATCGCGCATCATTTCATTTTCACTGATTGTTGCTTTGGGTTTTGGAAAAGTTTAACAGCTGGCCGCCAGCCTGACACCAACCCTCCTTGGTAATGCTATTGTTGGTGGTTTACCCGCCACCGTGCGGGAGACCCAAGGTGCTACAACGGTATGCACTAGGCCCCTAGTCTCCTTAGTCGCCTCCTCTAGTACGACGTAAAGAAAGAACTTCCCGTAAGTGTCGTAACACCTGCGGGAAGTTCTTTCTTTACGTCCGGTACCACACGGTAATAAATGAATACATAGTATTTTTATATTGTATAGGGATGAAAAGGAGAACAAGTCACCAAGGAGTTCAGAAACAAGAAATAAAAATACCACGGAAGTATGTATATTTCAAACTTAGGCAGTTACTAGTAAATTGGTACAGTAATGTGTCTTTGCTATGTGGGTCTGGCAATAGGATTCTGGGTACCCCCAGGATAGGGTATTTTCCAATTTATTAAAATTATTTTTAATTGAAGATTGGGACGATATATGCAACAGATTTCAATCCATTTACTCAATTAAAACATTTTAAACCAAATTTAGTTTTCGTTGTTTTGAATTTACAGCTAAAACGCTCCTTACGATTACTTTTTATCACGTGACCACACGTAATGTCAACTTTGTGTAAATGGCACCGGTACAAATGCTTTGTGTGGCGCAGTAAGGCATCTGGTGTACCAGATGTTTTTATTTTATGAAGGTATTATAGAAATGTCCCGTATGTGTCGCCGGGCGTAAAAGAATAGCACCACCCCATTTCTCCCCGTGGGTGTCGTAGAAGGCGATTAAGGGACTTACTAGAGAATGGGCAGCAGCGTTCTCTATGCATTTTACCACCATACTGCGATCGCCAACCCGCCTGCCAAGCGTGGCGATTATGGCAAAACTCCCCAGCAGTGGACGTCTTTCGGCTGAAATGATGATGATGATGATGATTATAGAAATAAAGTGCCCTTTATCTGCTTTTGGAATGAATGCCGACGGCGCCATAAGAGCGAAAAATATCAAGTTTTGGAGTGTACAGGACGAAATAATCACAGTAAATACCAAACACGACTGGTTCTTTCAAATACAGGGCCAGTTGCATATCACAAAAAAACACTATATTTGTTTGCCGTGTAGACTGGACCGGATCAACCTCTGAAAGTAGACAGGATACTAAAAGTGACACCGAAACTACTACTACTACCCAAAATTGTCGATTCCAGACAAGCACGTTCTATGGATTTTCGAAACACCTCGTACTAAACTCTAAAACGATAAAATTGTCGTAAAACAGGTATACCTGTTTTAATTAAAAAACGACTAAAAAGTATCTTGTGTTTATTTTCACGACTTGCTACTCCTGAAATGAAAAACAATTATAGGGAATCGATATTTTAAATTAGTTTAAGATGGGCTAAAAAAGAAAAACAAAAGATTGTGCCGATTGAGTAAAATTTGCTATATATCTTCAATCTGAATGTACTTTTCCTCCATGTCCTGCTCGTTAATTCCACCTTGTGTTCAAATTATTTTTTTAGCTTTATTATACGAAAAGTAGGCTCGGTATTCTATACTCTCACTTGTAGTCTGCGGTCATACAGCGGAGAAAATAAAGGTACGCAGGACTCTCCGTTATCTTTACACCTCCCTGGCGTTTTGTCGTAAGTCAATAATACAGGAGTAGGTACAATATAACACGTGTAATTAAAACTGAATACACGTGTTATATCGCACCTACTCCTGTAACTATCAAGTGTGACTAACACATAAGGTAAACACCTTATGCGCTGGTCACACTTTATAGTAGGAGTGAATGCCGTACTAGGTATCTAAATATATTTTTATAGGATACTTAAACATAACACGTCATAATCACAATAACATCCATCCAGTATTACGGAATCTAGTAAGTAAAAACTATAGTGCTGATAATATCGGTTACGGATCAAGATTATTTCTTCCCGCTTCAACGCACACTACGATTGTCAGCGATAGTTCGAACGCACACAGACACACTGCGCTCCGATATTTACCTAATCTAGTAACGCGCCGAAAATTGTTAGGGACTCTTAAGCTCAGCTGCTTATGCAGTAAGAAAAATAAGGCAGTTGATGGATGTAGATTGTAGCCACAGATAAGTTAGTTTACTTTGCTTATTTTCACAGTATTATGGCTTATGGCGTTCTGCTGTGGGGATCGGCAGCTGACGTAGATTCAATTTTTATTTTACAAAAGAGGGCAATCCGCGCAATCTATAAAATGGGGCCTCGCGAGTCTCTTAGAAACAAATTCAGCGAAATTGATATACTAACTCTGCCTTCTCTTTATATCCTACAAAATGTCTTGTATGTTCGCAAAAACTTAGGCCTTTTCAAAAAACGATGCGATTTCCATAATCTGAATACACGTAGTACAGATGAAATTGTGATTCCAAAATTTAGACTGACTAAAACTAGCAAGTCATTTCTAATAAACAGTATCCGCTTCTATAACAAGTTGCCAAAGTCAGTTACAGAACTTAGCGATGGAAAGTTTAAGACGCACATCAAACGTGTCCTTATCAAAAAAGCATATTATAAGATAAAAGACTACGTTGAAGACAGGGAAGTTTGGCATTAATTCCTTCTGCACATGTGGCTTCCCTGGTACCTCATTAACAGCATAACTATGTGAAAGTCTATTAACTGCTCTCAAATACAATGTTCTTTTTTATTTTTTTATTTTTACAATGCTGACATATTCTCGTCATTAATTGACACTATACTACAATTTTATTTTGGTTCATTTTATTTATGTAGATTATTTTACATATTGTGAATGAGAGAACGTTGTAGGCCTTACAGACTGTAGATTTGTAGACGATTTTCTATTCCTTATTCGTCTAAGTACCTGGTACTTATTGACAGGCCTGCACTGTCCTCCCATACATTTTATCTCTGTAATTTGAAAATATTGTAAAAGCCAATTATTTTTAAAAGAGTAACCGTGGAGTTTCTTGCCGGCTCTTCTCCATAGGAAACAACAATTTGGAACCGTGCACCTAGCTTCTGACGTTTCATAAGTGCCCATGCAGGTTTATATGAAATAAAAATATTTTGATTTGATTGATTGATTTGATTGATCGCTACTACCGGAAAATGAACCCAAATTTCTCCAAATTTATTTTGTGTCTGATTACGCTGAACAGCTGTCTGTCAGATATCGTCATTTTCCCCAGCTCAACAGTGACCTTATATCAGGACTACAAAACATGCTGCATCAAGTAAATGAGTATGTGCATAAGTGCATTGGAGTCGATTCCTCCCGGCAGCAATCATTTTAAAATAATCATCAACGCAGATAGACGTCCTGTTGGTGAACACCGCGGGAGACACAATGCACCCGGCACAGATGAAGTTGCAGTGGTTTTAGTCGACCAATATTACCAGCAATTTCCCATTTCGTTTTAAACGTGTACAATTCCCCATCAGCCTATGTTTTATTTTTCCTGCCCTGCTCAGTGTTCCTCTGACGTAATCAGACCCTTTATTGTATCGGATTCGTTTGTGTATGCGGAATATTTAAGAGTACAAAGCAGACATGGAGAAATGAAAAGACTGTGGATTTACCACCTGTAATAACAAACTTAATTATACTTATATGTGTTAATTATCCATTTATAAATACAACTATTTATAACCACCTACTTTCTATATTACAACCTTATCTATGACTAACAACAAAATTTTGCACTAGGATCTTAACTTGAGCTTTTTTTTTTCTTTTGTACTTTTCTTTTCATTTAGAATATTGTTTTCTTTTTGTTTTTTCTTTCTTAGTGTTTTAGAAATGTACTTAAATTATATAAATTATTATATATGTAAGTATCCAGGTTTACTTATACTATTCTATTCCTATTATTTACTATGTAAGCTATTTTAACTCAATATTCTAAGAATTTATCTCTATTTTTACTACTAATTAAACTAGGTAGAATATCTTCAGTAAGTTTCTGCTCGAGGTCTTGTTCGGCCTCGTACCGCGCTTTTGAATCGAATCGCTTGTGAATTTAAATTCTGTTGCGCAACTTAAAATGTTTTAACTTTACGCTTATAGTCAGCCTTTGTTTAAAATAAGTGTGTTTAGTTTTAGGTAAAAGTTGTTAGTGATATAATACTAACAAATAGTTACATCAATATTAAAATTGTATATGGGAGCTACATCTGCCAACAAACTGTTTTACAGTTTGGCAGAAGTAAAATATTTTGTAGTACGGATGTAACAACGAATAAACGCTTTTTCATTTTTTTTTTTTTTTTTTTTTTTTCCCGTGATCGGACACTCCAACAATACATGCAACACCGTTTTTTCCTTGCCCGGCTCACAGGCGCACGATGCGTTCTCCTTACACTTGAAACGTTTCAGGTATGCAGAAAACCCACCGTGCCCTGTGAGAATTTGGGTTGCAAAACTTGTGTGTTTAATTTTGCGCACCACCTTGTACGCCGCAACTGCGTCGGGTAAGAATATTTTTGTGCCGGAGGCTGTTTCCCCGGACTTATGTCTCCTGTTTCACTCGTCAAGCGACCCCATACGGATCTGCCGCTTGACGAATGAAACAGGGCATAGGTCGTAGTCCGGCTTCTTCTTCGTCCCCAAAGCGGTTTCCTTCGCGAGCTGGTCGTCTCTCTCGTTCCCCTCCAACCCTGCGTGTGCCTTGATCCAGAACAAGGAGACACTCTTGTTCTGGAGCTTACAGAGTCTTATGGTGCCTCTGGTTATCACGGCTAGGGGATGGGGGGAACAAATATCTGTCACCGACTGAAGGGCCGCCATGGAGTCGCTGAAGATGCCGAACGTGAATTCACTGCGTTTGAGCACCACTGCCGCCGCTCTCTGCAAAGCCAGCAGTTCAGCCTGGTAGACGGTACAGTAGGACGGCAGGGCAAGCTTGAGGGCTTTTGTTTCGGCAGTGCCCTTCCACAGGGATAGTGCCGCTCCAACCTTGCCCTCAATCTTGCTGCCGTCGGTAAATATTCGCACAGCGAAGTTGCTGTGGGTTTTGTATTGTTCCTCGTCTACCAGGCTTCCGAACTCCAGGTTTACTTGCTGTACGGGGTGCGGGGCCTCCAGCGCAGGGGCCATCCGCTCGAATCTCATCAGCCTATGTTACGCCATGACCATTAACAAAGCTCAGGGCCAAACACTGTCCGTTGCGGGGTGGACCTTAGTATTGGTTGCTTTTCCCACGGCCAACTTTATGTAGCTCTTTCGCGTGTGAGCAACCCTAGCAACCTTTGTATGCTCCAGGTGGTTCCACCGCTAACATAGTATATAGAGAAGCGTTTACCTGAATAACATAAGTTTTGTGGCAGCTTTGTACTGAAGAAAATCATTAGGTCTGGTCGAAAGATTCTCCCTTATGAATGGAGGAGGTGGTACATCGTCTGTAAGCGGCACAATGCTGTTTTACGACATCCACGCGAACGAAGTCGCGGGCACAGCTATACTCAATACTCAATATATTTATTTGCGTTCCACAATGTTTACATAGGTGGTAGGTACATTATAAAATATACATAATTTTAGATCATTGTGGACCCTGTCGGGCACAGCAAGATAGGATAGAGGAAGAGGGCTAATATTATATTATTATTTGAAAAAAAAAAAAAGTAAAATATAAATGTTTCTCCACTACTCACTTCTTTAATTTATTTATTATTTTTGGTATTGATTTTTAATTATTGATTAAATTTTTCATTAAAATATTCACTAATATTATAATAGCATTTATGGATTAGGTATTGCTTTAGTTTATTTATAAATATATTTAATTTTTGTTCATTTTTAATTACTTCTGGTAATTTATTATATATTTTAACCAAATCAAATCAAAATCAAATCATTTATTTTTGCAAACATGGGTAAATGGTACATAGATGTTTTGCTAAAAAGTAGTCCTCCATATTCTACCGTCTCATGGGCATGCAAATAATATTAAACTAACATAACTAACTTATTTAACTGACATTACTAAAGTGCTTGTCGAGTGCATTTTCAGCTTAGAGCCACCAGGTAGGTTTAGTCTATTTTTGTGTCGTAGTGTATATCTAGTTTGTATGTTTTCTCGTGTAGTGAATAATTGTTGGTTGTTTCTAACAAATTTGCATATTTCTAATATATATATACAGGGAAGTGTTAAAAGTTTGTGTTCTTGAAAATGAGGTTTGCAGCTGTCTGTGTCTTCTATGTTAACTAGGATTCTGACTAGTCGTTTTTGTAGTGTGAAAAGTGTAGGTGCATGTGTACTGTTTCCCCATAATATTACGCCATAATTTAACCATGCGTATGCATAGGCATAATACGTAACCAGGGCTGTCTGAAGGTTAGTGGTTTTTTTTACTTCGCGGAGGGCATAAGCAAATTTAGATAATTTAGACCGAATTTTTTTTTATGTGTGATTTCCAATTTGAATTTGTATCTATGGATAGGCCGAGTAGGGAGAATTCTTGTACTGTCTCTATTTTTATGTCATTGTAAATAAAATTTATATCTAGAGGTGCTTTTTGGCGTGGGTGGAAGGACATGATTTTAGTTTTATTAAAATTAATCTCGAGGTTGTGTTCTGTCATCCATATTATTATTTTGTTGAGTGTATTTGTAAGTGTTTCAGTTAGGTTGCTATTGTTTTGACATGAAGTTAGTACTGAGATATCGTCAGCAAACAGGACACAGGACTCGTTTATGATTCTTGGGAGGTCGTTTATATAAATTATAAATAAAAGGCATCCAATTACACTCCCTTGGGGGATTGAGGCATTAATTTTATTGCTGTCCGATCGAATTTGTTGTATTTGGTTAGTATGTTCATTATAGTATTCGACTTCAACTTGGTGTTCTCTATTTTCTAAGTATGATTTAAACCATTCATAAGTTTTTCCGCGGATCCCTATTCCTTGTAACTTATTAAGTAAGATATTGTATTGCACTTTATCGTAGGCCTTTGTCATATCTAGCAGTACACCCACAGCGTATTTTTTATTATTAATTATATTAATAGCTTCCTGGATGAATTTATATACTGCTAGAACTGTAGATCGGTCTTTCCGGAAGCCGTTTTGAGATTCATTAAAGATGTTGTATTTTTCGCAAAAAGAATAAACACGATTACACATCGCTTTCTCAAATATCTTCGATGCGGTAGGTAAAAGAGCTATAGGATGGTAGTTAGTGGGATCAATTTTAGAATCTTTTTTGTGAACTGGTTTTATTATAGCTTTCTTTAGGTAGTTCGGAAACCTTCCTTCTTCAAAAGACTGATTGACAAGCAAATAAAATGGCAGGGTAAGTTCGTTAGCACACTGTTTTATTAAAGTTGGTGGTAGTTCGTCTATTCCGTAGCTGTTTTTGTTTTTAAGGCTTTTTAATAATACATTTATTTCACCAGGATCTACTGGGCTTAGGAATATAGTGTTTTCTGTGGGCTGGAGTACCGAGGTGCCGCGCGGCTCTTTGTCGGGGGGTTGGGTATCGATACCGATAGATGCAAAGAAGTTGTTAAATAGGTTTGCAATTTGCTTAGGTTCCGTAACAACTTTGTTATTAATTTGAAGTGTTATGTTGCTTTTGACTTTTTTAACATTTTTGTTCGTTCTTTCATTTATTATTTTCCACATAGTCTTCACTTTATTACTAGATTTTATTAATCTATTTATATACTGCAGTTTTTTTGCTTTGTTTACGATATTTTTTAAAGTCTTTTCATAAATTTTATAATTTTGTTTAATTAATGGGTTATTAGTTTTGGTTGCAAGTATTTTTTCAAACCTTTTATTTTTGCATGAAGTTTTAATTCCTTTAGTAAGCCAATATTTTTTGTAATTTGTTTTTAACTTTAGTTTTGTTTTTGGTATACATTTGTTTAGCAAGTCAGTAAGTATATTATTAAATAATTCGTAGTTTTCATTTATGTCTTTATCGGGTTTGATAATGTCGTTCCAGTTTAGTTCTCTCAATTTGGATTTGAACTGTTGTGTGTTTTTGTTATTAAACAGCCTTTTTTTAACATACCAGACGATTAGATTAGTACGTTGGGGTACAGTCAAGTGTATAGTTGTACTACAATGATCAGAGAACCCCAATTCTTCTACTGATGCATGTGTGAGGTTAAAGTAATAAGAGAAGCCAAAAATAATAGACATAAAAAGGGGGCAAAGAACTTATTTATTTAAAATCCAAACATTTGAATTATCTATTTATGTATTTATATATAGAAATAAAAGAATAACTTAAAAATTGGTATTGAATATTATTTTAGTCTATTTACACACATAAATCATATAGCCAAAAGAAAATAGCAAATATTTACTAGATTTACACAGAAGTTAATCAACAGGTTACTTAGGTCCGTTCGGTGAGACTGCTCCGGAGCGAATGTGCCGAGTACTTTTTTTTTTTTTTTTTTTTTTTTTTTTTTTGGAATTGGCATCTCGCAGTTGACCTTGAGAGGCCGTGACTGCTCAACCGGACTTTCCTGTGAAGGTTTTTAGGAATCTAAAAGCCTCCAGCCAGGGCGTAAACCTACTTAAACCTAAAACGACTGCGCACTGAGGGCACCCCCTGTGGGGTACGAACCTCGGCTCAGGGAGTCGCTGGCGGGGGGGGGGCAGCTAGTACTATCAGGGACAGGCTGGATCAAGGTATTATTTTCATGATTATTAGACGGGGAATTTAAAGCTACTGGCTCAGCTGCGGCGCGGGCTGGCGCATCAACGGGCAAGGGACGGTCGGGGGTCTGATCGCTACTCGGGAGTCTTCGCGGGGCGCGAGGACCTCGGCGGCGAGGTCGGTAGGACGGTCGTCGTTTGTTTTTGTGTACTGTACTGGTGGCCCTATTCTTTTCTTGGAGAACAGTGATGGGGTCGTCTGGGTCTGAGAGGACATGTTTCGGCCTGCGAATACTACTGATTCTACTGGGGACATAACTAGCGGCCTTCACAATCAAGGGATTGCGATGTATCTCGGCTTTATCGAAGAAACGCTTCGAGTTGCGTTTCATGAATTGAGCAATAGTGGGCATTTTCAGATCGAGATGGAGGATCTCGTTCCGAACGTACCATGGGGAGCCTGTGGCTTGGCGGAGGAAACGGTTTTGGAGGGTCTGCATCCTATGGATGTGTCGGGGGTGGGTGTGTGCAAAGACTGCACATGCATACGTCATGATGGGCCTTATGCACGCCGTGTAAATACGCAATTTGCACTTGAGTGACAATTTGCTACGTGCGTTCAGAACAGAATGCAACCTTCCGAGAGCGAAGGCGGCGCGTGAGCGCGCCTTCCTGATATGCTCAGAGAAGGAGAGGTGCTGATCTAGAATTACTCCAAGGTATTTGGCTTGCTTTTCCCAAGGGATCGGCTTGCCGAATATGGAGATGGCCGGGAGGGGGTCTTGGCGGCGCTGCGGTCTCTTAAAGAGAACCGCCTGGCTCTTGTCCGGATTTAGTTCGATTCGCCATTTCCTAAACCATGCACCGAGTACGTTGACTGCGGTCTGGAGGGATTTGGCTATCGCTTTGGAACTACGCCCAGAGTGGTAGATGGCCGTGTCGTCTGCGAACAGAGCCAACTGAGCCTTACCACTCTTGGGGATATCGCTGGTGAACAGCGTAAATATGAGAGGGGATAGCACGGCGCCCTGAGGGACGCCGGCGCGAATCGGGTGGGGGGATGAGAGAGCCCCTTCGATGCGATAGCGAAAGGTGCGGTTCGACAGAAAATCTCGTAAGATAAGTACGAGTCGGTCCGGCACGCCGAGTTTGTACAGCTTGTAAATCAAGCCGTTGTGCCAGACCTTGTCGAAGGCTTTCGCTATGTCGAAAAATACTGCACCGGTCGCATAGTTGCGTTGGAGACCAACGCCTATATGCTCTACGATCCGGTGTACCTGTTGTACGCAACTGTGCTGGGTTCGGAAGCCGAACTGCTCGTTGGGTATCAGGCCTTTAGTCTCGGCGAAGTCCCTGAGTCGCTTGTAAATAAGTCGCTCATAGATTTTTCCGAGGCTGTCCAGTAAACTGATGGGCCGGTAGCTCGCGGGCTCCGTTTTGGGTTTGCCTGGTTTTTCAAAGCCAATGACCGTGGCTTGCTTCCAGGCTTGGGGGAAGATGTTATTGCTCAAGGCTCCATTGAAGATGGTGGTCAAGAGCATGATCAGGTGGGCGGGTAGCATCTGGATCACCTTATTGGTGATGCCGTCAGCTCCGGGGGCCTTTCGGGGTTTCAGACCCTTGATGATCTCGTGAACTTCGTCCGGGGTGACGAGAGGTAATGGATCATCAGGGTCTTCGACGGGCGGGAGAGAGGTTCTACGTTCGACTTCAGCGTCCACCTCATCGAGGTGTGCTTGGTCTACAGGTAGAGAGCTGGGTGTGCATTGGGCCTCAAGACTATCGGCGAGGCATTCGGCCTTTTCGATGTCGTCGAAAGCAACGGTGCCATCGGGCCGGGTCAGGGGGGGCATGGTGGCTATTTCTCGGGACTTGAGTTTCCTCTGGAGTTCCCAGAAAGCTAAGTGCGTGGGTTCCAACTCGCTCAGCATCTTGTCCCAGCCCGCGTCCCGTAGCTCCGACATGCGTGTCTTTACAGCTCGCTGTAAATAGCGCATGTGAGCTTTGTTCGCGTCGCAGGGAAAGTTGCTGTAGGCACGAACGGCCGCGTTCTTCTCATTCAGCAGTTCGCGTACATCGTCCGGCAGCTTCCAGCGGGGGTCTTCCCCTACCGGAACCCGCCTCGAACAGTCGTTCAGGACAGATTGTACGTGACCCGTGAATGAGTCGATCGCGGCCGTTGTGTCCGCTAGAGAGTCGAAATGGTCGGGGATGGCGTCCAAGTGGGCGGATGTGTTGGATTTCAGCGAATCGCTTACTCTCCTCCAGTCTGTTACCACTTTGGTGAGCGGAGGTTGGTCGGTATCTGGGAGACCCGTGCGGGGGGCCAGATGCACGACTACCGGACGGTGGTCAGAGGTGAGCTCGTTTATTGCCTCTATGGAATTCAACCGTAGGTTGATCCTTTTCAGAATTGCAATGTCGAGTACGTCAGGTCTGTGATCCACTGTGTGGGGGAAATGAGTCGGCGACATCGGGGCGATGACGTCGAAGGACAGGGTCGAGCAGAGGTTGAACAGGTGTCTCCCTCTGGTCGATTCCCTGGAACTATTCCACGCGGGGTGTTTCGCATTGAGGTCGCCCGCTATGATAACGGAGTCGCTCATGCTCAACAGGGCGGTGAGGTCATTGGAGAACAGTTGAAAGTCCTCGGATTCGGTCTGGGGAGGAAGGTAGGCTGAGACTAGTGTGATGGGTTGATGACCCGTCATGCCCAGTCGGCAGACTGACACTTCTAATCGGGAGAGGGGGGGGGCATCCATAGGAATGCAGTGTAGGGACTTTTTGTAATAAATGAGAGTTCCACCCTTATGGCAATGTGCTCTGTCGTTGCGAACTATTTTATAGTTGGCAATTCTCGGGTCACGATAGCAGGGTTTTAAGAACGTCTCTTGAACTAACAGGATATCCAAGTGATGGTCGCGGAGGAACGTGGCGATCTCATCCCTTTGGGTACGGATACCGTTGGCGTTAAAAGTTCCTAGTTTTAGGGATCGGGGTTTAGTACGCGTAGGGGCCGTATTATCCATTGTGGTTCACGGAAAGTCTAGCGTTTAAAAGGGCTTGCGTAATGTCGGGGTACGCATCATAGATGGCGTATATCCTGAGGATATCGCCTGCCTTTGTGGCGGCATCTACCTCCATGGCCATCTGATGGGCACGGGGGGTGCAGAAAGTGAAAAACGCGTTATCGAGCTTTTGATGCACGACGGCGGGGGACATGGTCATGGGACCGGCGTAAGTGGGTGCGGGGCGCGCCTCGGGGCGTGCTCCAACGCGGGGGTCGCGGGACGCGGGGGTCGCGGCGGCGGGGGGCGCGGCGGCGGTGGTCGCGGTAAGAGGTGCGGTAGGGGGCGCGGGAGCGCCTGAACCCGGGTTCTTGGACTGAGGGATGGGCGCGGGGACGGGCCTGGCTGAAGCCATCGCAGGGAACGCCTGCTGGTGGTTCAGGAAGTTCCAGGGGCTCGGTCTCTGGGGACTGAGCCTATCTGGGAGGTACCCTGAGGGGGCTTCCCTTTGCTGGCGGGCGTCGGCACGCTTCACCAGCTTGGGAGAAGTGGTTTTGGGTGCTTTCGAGCACCCCCTATAATTGGCAGGGTGGCCTGCTTCGCCGCATAAGACGCAGCTCGGCGGTTCTGTGCACAAGGAGCGGTCCTTGGGCCTGGTACAATCCGCTGTACCGTGGCTACCTAAGCACTTTACGCACCTAGGGGTGGCGTAACAGTGCGATTGCGCGTGTCCGTACAATTGACACCTGTGACATTGGCCGACTGTTCCCGTCTTGTAGGGCTTTTCGATCCGAATGCCGGACAGGTTGCAGATTGTGCGGAGATTAAAAATCGGGTTATGGCCCTCAAAGGGCGGGCATACTACGAGCACCATATCGTATGGCACTCCGCGGCGGGCGCGGTGCATCCGGTGTACTTCGGTGTACGGGATGTTTTGAAAGTCAAGGTCGGCCTTGACTTCGTCCACGGTGATTTCGACCGGAACCCTCTTTAAGACAACTCGTGTCTGTCGGTCTTCTGGGAGGGCGTACGTGTGGAATGACACGTTTCGGTTTCGGAGGAGTTTGGTAAGGCTGCGGTAGTCGCTAGCCGTCGGGATCGCTACCTTTATCCCTTGGAGGGTGGTGCGGGCGCTGGTGTAGGCAATCTTTTGCTCTAAGCACCATTTGGACACGTCGGTCCATTTTGATTTGTCTTGGATGAAGACAGGGGGCGGAACGGGCACCTTTTTCCCCGCAGCGGCGCGGGGTACGGCGGTGGGTGCGGGCGCGGTCGCGGTCGCAGTCGCGGGGGTCGCGGGGGTTGCGGGGATCGCGGGGGTTGCGGGGGTCGCGGGGGTCGACTCGGTCGGGAAAGGGGTGGGGGGGCGGTCGGTTACGAGCGCGGTAATTTTAGAAGATCGCGAGGAATCGCAGACTTTCTTCTTTCTCTTCTTCCCCTTCGACTTTGACTGAACTGGGGTGAAGCCCTCTTCTTGAGTCATTTGAGTCTCTGCCACTTCCTCTTCGTTCGAGGAGGGAGAGGAGAAACAAGCTGTTCCTGGCGATTCGGGGGTGCAAGGGCAATCTTCAGCGTCCATAAGGTCGGACGCTGCGTCGGAGAAAAGCTCCTGGGATTGCGGGGTTGCCAAGGCCGGTGAAGCCGGGGAATCGTTATAAGATATAACGGGTGGCGCGGGTTTATTCGCGGTCGCGGTCGCGGTCGCGGCGGGAAACGTGGGTTTCTCAATACCCAGAAAACGGTTGACTCGTGCGCGAAACACGGGGTCCTTCATGTTCGCTTCGAACGACGCCCAGTGGGCGTCGTCGGAAACGTCCATGTTGAAGAAGGGAGGGGGTGACCTACTTCCCACTCATAAGGAGTGAGCCTGAGTCCCTAATAACTCCTATCAACCTAACGTCTACTTCCCCGGGGGGATGCCCGGGGATGTGTGATTCCTCCCTGTCGGGTATAGACAGGGAGATGTGTACCTCGGGTGAGCCCTAAGCTTGTAAACCTGTTGCCAATCTTAATGTGCAACAGGGCCCTGTCAGTCTAGCGCGAGGGGCGTAGACACGCCCCAAAGACACTAGGTGTGTAGCTGTGGAAGGAACACTGTCACCAGTGACGACTAGGAGATCCCCCAAGGCCGTCGGTCTGGGACCCGTCCAATTCACTGCCTTGCCTTGAAGAGGTTCGGCGGGTGTGTTGGGACAACACCCTCTCGGTTTCGTTGGCACCGTAAGGTTTCCACCGAGAACCACGAAACTGTGGATTTTACCCAGAAGGGGCCAAGTGAATTTACTTGACGATTTACTTCCGTAAAGAAACAGAGTTTTGTCTTGAAAAAGACAGTTTTTATTGTAATTAATAATCCAGTCAATAATTAAATTAATTGAATTATTAATTCGGAGTGTTCGCAGCGGGGCGCGGCGAGTCAGGTTGGCGGCGGAGGATGAGTCACGCAGCGGTAGGCAGGAGCAATTAGCACGTGCGCTCAGGGCGAGTGTCACGGGCTAATTCGTTGTGCCGAGTACGGCGGAGCGGCGGCTTTTATAGCCGGTGGTAAACAAGTGACGTCACATCGTATGATTTTAATACAGACTTGTTAATACTTGCATTTTAACGTAAAATTATGATTAAATTATATAAAAATAGAGTAAATATGTTGAAATTAGTTAGTTCAATTACATACTTGTTCTTACGATGGCATAATTAGTAAACAAATCATGTTAAACTGTTGGTAAACAGTTAAAAATGATATAATACAAAACAACAATGAAGGAACTTAGTCTAAACTTATGTTATAGGCGTATTTCGTAGTTATTACTTATAAGAATCTGTTGTAATGTTGTTTTTCACATGTAAACAAGGTTATAATTATTATAGGGTTGTGTCCAATTAACGACAAAGATTAGAATAATCTATCACGGCCAAACTGACCTGTACTTCGCTCTCGAAGTACCCAACGAATTGATTTATATTTTTGTTTTCAAGAAGTCTCTAATATCAGGGCAGTGCCAGCAATTCATACATATTATAATAGCCTCTGGCCTTGACATACCAGTCCTATCACCTGCTGCGAATGAATTTCAGACTGGTATCAGGGCAGTGACCGACCAGCAGTTCATACATATAATATAATAGCCTCTGGCCTTGACATACCAATCCTATCACCTGCTGCGCATGAATTTCAGAATGGTATCAGGGCAGTGACCGACCAGCAGTTCATACATATAATATAATAGCCTCTGGCCTTGACATACCAATCCTATCACCTGCTGCGCATGAATTTCAGAATGGTATCAGGGCAGTGACCGACCAGCAGTTCATAATATAATATAATAGCCTCTGGCCTTGACATACCAGTCCTATCACCTGCTGCGAATGAATTTCAGACTGGTATCAGGGCAGTGACCGACCAGCAGTAATATAAAAAAACTTCTGTTATAAGCTTTTATCACTTAATTATTTAAATCAACCAGTGTTAATTGGACAACAACATAAACAATGATCTTGTACCAAAAACAAAAGAAATGGTAACATACTATGAAAGAAATAATAATCTATCATGTTATAAGCTTTTATCACTTAATTATTTAAATCAACCAGTGTTAATTGGACAACAATTATTAAAATAACAATCGTTAAACATAAACAATGATCTTGTAGCAAAAACAAAAGAAATGGTAACATACTATGAAAGAAATAATAATCTATCACGGCTTATGATGCTGGAGCTATGGGGACTCCTCAAAAGAAGAATTTTGTTCAACCCATTCCCCTGGCCAAAGCCTTAATTTTTCCTTGGCCACAGTAAGATTCCTTAACGTATTAAGCCCCTTCAGAGAGATTCTATCATGCTCTAAAATATCAATTATTTCGTAAGGGCCTTTGTATTTAGAACTTAATTTGTCATGTCTTCTGTGGTTTTGATTTACATAGACTATATCGCCTATATTGAAAGCCATATTATTTCTACGAGTATTATCAAATCGTTTTTTATACTTTTCTGCAGCCTCTTTAAGACGTTGCCTAGCTAAGTCCCTATCAGCTTCAGCATCAATGTCGCGAACGGAATCATTATCTTGTAATTCGTCTAGGCGAGCCTGAATTGGAGGTATATTTCCATTGCAACCGATTAATAACCTTGTTGGTGCAAAACCCGTAGTTTTTTGTATTGTAGTATTCAAAGACTGTTGTATTTTCCACAAAACGCTTGGCCATTCTGAGGAATCTTTAACAGTAGTGGTTAACATATTAATTATGGTACCAACATATTTTTCAACTTGGCCGTTGCCCCTAGGGGTACCCGTGGCTATCATATGGTGATTTATTTGCATATCTCGGAGTAATGATCGTACGTGATCGGAAGTAAAATTAGTGCCTTTGTCAGTTATTATCATGGTAGGTGTACCGAACAATGTTAAGTTTTCTCGCAGGATTGGGACTAATTCTTGACCGTTAAGCGTCCTAAGTGGTTTAAGTAAACAGTATTTGCTAAAGCCATCTACTATTATTAAAACATGTTTATAACCCTCGGAAGATACACTAAAAGGTCCCGTACAATCTAAATGTAACGTGTGAAATGGTATAGATTTTTCTATAGGGTGGAGTAGGCCTTGTTTTGGCCCCGAATGACCTTTACCCTCTACACATACTAAACAATGACTTATATATTTTTTTGTAAAGGCAGCAAGACTAGGAAACCAAAAGTTTTCGGATATTTTATGTAGAGTTTTGTTATAACCAACGTGACAATTTTCGTCATGAAACAACCGTAACAAACTGAGTCGATAACCTTTTGGTATAAAAAATTTAGGGTGATCCCCATCCTCGTTCTTATAAAGTAACAAGCCATTTCTGATCATGTATCGATTTGTATCTACATCACCAGTCCTAACTTTCTCTAAGATATTTTGTGTCTCAGGGTCTTTATTTTGCGCCGAGTGTAGCCAAGATGGTGGGGGATCAGTTTCATTAATTATATTAATTACCTCTGACGATTCTGCAAGTGTGGTTACCGGATTACGACTGAGATAATCAACGTGAGTAATGAATTTACCCTTTTTATATACAATATCAAAAGTAAAATCTTGCATATACGTCCACCATCTTGCTACACGAGGCGAAATATCTCTTTTATTCATGGTCGATTTGATGGAATTGCAATCCGTTATAATAGTGAAATTTAAACCTAGTAAATAAATCCGAAATTGTTTTAGAGCATTAAAAATGGCTAACGTTTCTAACTCGTACGAGGGGTATTTAGATTCGGCTGGAGAAGTACGTTTACTAAAATATGCTAAGACGTGGCATTGATTATCCTTTTTTTGTAAAAGTATAGCACCGTATCCAATGCTACTAGCATCGGTGTGTAATTCAGTTTTTAACTCAGGGTTAAATATATTCAAGAGTGGTTTGGAAACTAAATGTTTTATAACGTATTCTCGAGCAGCATCTTGTTCAGGCCCCCATTGCCATTTTTGGTCCTTTTTTGTGAGCTTAGTGATACAAGCCGTACGATATGCAAATTCGGGTATAAATTTTCTGAAATAGCTTGCCAGTCCCATGAACTGGCGAACTTCTTTCACGGTACCTGGGACTGGAGAGTTAGTTAAAGCGTGAACTTTATCGTTGCTCGGCCTAACACCGTCACTAGAAATATGTCTACCTAAGTAGTCTATTTCTTGAACGAAGAACTTACATTTTTTTAAATTAATGGTAAATCCTGACAAGCACAGAGCCTCGATGGTTTGTTCGAGGTATTCTAAACCCTGTGCTATTTCCGAAAATGGAATCAGCAAGTCATCGATATACACTAACAAAAACTTCAGATTTTTAATTGCCTTATTAATGGCCCGCTGAAAAACAGAGGGACCATTGCAGATACCAAATGGCATTTTAAGAAATTCAAAATGCCCATCAGGGGTGACAAAAGCAGTGTATTTAATACATTCCTCTTTTATAGGGATTTGGTGAAAGCCATTTTTCATGTCTATAGAAATGAAATATTTCGCGTTTCCTAATCTATCAATTTGATCTTCGATTAACGGCAGCGGGTATCTATCCCTTTCAATAATTTTATTAAGGGCTCTATAGTCAATACAAAGGCGATCGCTGCCATCCTTTTTCTTAACTAACAGGACTGGACTAGCGAACGGACTTTGGCTTTCTCTAATTATATTTTTCTTAAGCAAATCAGAAATAATTTCCTGAACTTTTTCTTTTTCTGTTGATGCTAGCCTATATGGTCTATAATAAACAACTTCATCCCTTTTTAGCCTGATGGTCATTTCACCCGTTTTAACTGTACTGATATAGTTTGGATTTGGCATCACTTTTGGAAATTTATCAAAAATATTTCTTATTTTGTGTTGTAGGCTTAAATCAAGATGACTTGTTAACTCCATTAAATCCTGAGTATGATTATCTATCGCGTTAGAAGTACTTATAGTATTAACTGGTTCTGTATAATTTATTCGTTCTAGTCTACAACCGCTAGAATCTAAAACAATAGCAATGTTTGGATTTTGGACCGCATTTCTACCTATTAAACAATCATAATGGCATTCTGAATCGTTAGCTACACAGAATTCGATTTCTAGATTATCGTTATTAAATCGGACAGGTAAACTAACCTTTGAGGAGATTAGAATGATTCCATTTCCTATTCCTTTTAGTGATGTCGAACAGGGTTCTAAATTACGACCGAAACTACTTGCAATTGATTTTTTCAATATACTGCAACTAGCACCCGAATCTATTAGGGCTTTAATTGGTCTTTCACAAATTAGTACCTCAGTAAGCGATAAATTACCATTTGTGGAACAATTGACGTTATTAGAGTTACTACTTTTTGTAGCATCTCTTTTCTTAAAAAAGCAAACTGACTCATCATGACCAAACTTTTTACAGCAAGAACATTGAATCTTAGGCGTTTCAGAATTTGGGGTATCTGGGTTTTTGAAGCACTGAGATCTAACATGACCAGTTTTATTACACAGAAAACAAGTGGGTGGCTTAGAAGAGTGTGAATTCTCAGGCTTATGACGCTTAGCAGTTGAAGAATTAGGTACGTTACTCATTTCTGATGGACGTTTTCTAGGGTTTTTAGTATATGTTTTGGGTATTTGAGGGTCAGGCTTCTTCAATGAGCAGTATTTTATTTATAAAGGTTTTCAGAAGTTTATTAAAGTATTTTACAAAGATTAAATTAATAGAAAATAAATTGCGATGGTGAACCGACTACCATTTTTTTGCTTGTTGAATGAATGAACCGTGGAGTGAAGGGATCGAACGTTCTAGGCATTTCTTCCGCGACGACCAATCAGCGCTCCCGTGCGCCGCTCTTGTTCAATCCTCTTCCGTCGAATCTCCGTCTACTTGACGCCAGAGGGTGCCACGTGTTGACGACTTCGCACGGATAGATGGCGTTAACATATGCCCCCGGCCTTGGAAGTCCCTGCTTCCAACGAAGTACCGATTGCGTTGACGTTTGCTGATGGATAATGGATGATTATTGTGGATCTGTCTTCTCCGTATCTTCTTGCGGTAACAAAGGACATATTTTTGAGAATGCCCTTCGCACCGTCCCGGTCGCCGTTTTGATGTCAGCTACTCGAGACAGGCCATCTTTCCCAGGAAAAGTGTGAAGGATTCTTCCCAAGCGCCACTTGAGAGGTGGAAGATTATCCTCCTTAATGAGTACAAGAGTATTAGGTACCAATTCTTCCTTACTCGTCTTCCACTTCGTTCTGGTCTGAAGCTCCGCTATGTACTCCTTTGCCCATCTCTGCCAGAACTGCTGGCGCATCTGTTCCACGCGTTCATAGCGGGACAGGCGATGTGAAGCTGTAGTCGTCAGGTCTGGGCTGGCGTGTGCGGTGAGCGGTCGGCCAATCAGAAACAGAGAAGGGCTGAGGGGAAGAAGGTCAGTTGGATCTGTGGACAGTGGATACATGGGTCGAGAGTTTAGGACGGCCTCGATTTGAGTTAATATCGTGCTAAACTCCTCGTACGTTAAGTTCGCGTTGCCAATAACACGACGGATGTGATATTTGCAAGACTTTACTCCTGCCTCCCATAATCCCCCAAAATGCGGTGTATATGGTGGTATGAAATTAAACTTTATATTATCATTAGCCAAAATTTCCATAATATTATTACGGTTGTTCCTTAAGAATTGTGTGAGTTCTCTCATTGCCCCAACAAAATTCTTACCATTGTCTGAAAATATCTCAGCGGGCTTACCCCGTCTAGACATAAACCGTTTCAGAGCTAATATGTAAGCATCAGTTGTTAAATTAGTTACTAATTCTAAGTGAACTGCACGCGTTGAGAAACATATAAATAAACAAATATAGCATTTCTCCAATTTAGCACCCCTCCCTTTACGGTTCAAAATGAACATTGGTCCGGCATAATCTACCCCGCACCTCATAAACGGATAACCTGGTTCTAGCCTTTCTTGAGGTAAGTTACCCATTTGAACTGAAACAGTTTTAGCTTTAACACGTGTACATGTCACACATGTATGTACAACATTTCTAGCCAAATTACGGCCTCTGAGGGGCCACCAACTTTCTCGTATACTAGCTAGCAGTAATTGAGGACCTGCATGAAGCTGGCGCTTATGCTCATATTTAAATAACAAACGTGTAAAGATATGTTTGCTACACAACAGGATAGGGTGCTTTTTATTATATGAAAAACTTAAAGAATTATCTAACCTACCCCCAACTCTAATAATATTATTATTATCAAGAAATATAATAAGACTAGAAATATTACGGGTAGCCTTTACGACTACATTCCTATTTGATGAAACATCAAGATCAGGAAACGATTGATTTTGTGACATTTGAGCCAACTTAGTAATCGATTTATTTAACTCATCTACTTGAAGCGGGCCGTTTTTACGATTTACCTTTATTTTATTACGAACGTTATCAATGAAACGTAACATGTAAGCAAATACACGCTTCATACGAGTAAATGAAGAGAATCTTTCAAACGGAAACGAGTTCTCATTTATTTGTTGTGCTAACAGTGTGGTAGTTAATTTAGTATCTGGCAACTCGTTAAAGTTAACATTATGACAACTATGATCATAACTAAAATTACACAGTCGTTCGTGCAAAATTGCCGGGCCGTGCCACCAAATATCAGCTGTACGTAGCGCGTCCAGCGTGACCCCGCGTGAAACCAAGTCAGCTGGGTTGGATTTACTTCCAACGTGTAACCATGGTAAACTGTTAGTGAGTTCATTAATTTGAGCCACCCTGTTTTGTACGAATGTTTTAAGAGTGTTAGGTGACATTCGTAGCCATCCCAGCACAATGGTGGAATCAGACCAGAAATAAACATTAGTGAAACTTGAACGAAGTGAATTAATAATTTTTGTGTATAATTTTGCACCTAATAATGCCCCACATAATTCCAAACGCGGTATAGTTATAGGTTTGACAGGCGCGACCTTCGACTTAGCGCATAACAAAGCTACGGATACATTAGTATTGTTATCCGAGTACATACGCACGTAAGCACAAGCGCCGTAGGCGTTTTGAGAGGCGTCAGTAAATATGTGTAATTCTATATATTGCATTTTGCTATTTATAACCTGACGTGGTATACGTAATTTATCCAAAGAATCCAGATTGTCAACGAATTTTTGCCAATGAATTAAAATATCATGAGGCACCGGATCGTCCCATCCGATTTTATACGTCCATAATTTCTGTAATAATATCTTCGCAAGTATTATAATAGGCGCTAATAGACCTAACGGATCGTAAACTTGTGAGATTGCCGATAACATAATGCGCTTAGTAACATGACTCCCGGGTAATTTAAGTTTAGTCGTATAATGTAACTCATCTGTATTTGCGAACCAACCTAAACCCAAAGTTTTACTTTGACAGGATTCGCCTAGAGATAAATTTTTTGACTCGTTTAAATTTGATAAATCGAAATTGAACAACCATTTTCGTAAACAGAAACAACCTGATTGTAATACCGTACAAACTTTATTACAAATGTCTAATAATTCCTGTTTATCATCACAACCCGTTATCAAGTCGTCTACGTAAAAATCTTTGCGAATAACATTGGCGATGTCGTTATCAGTGCAGTCCGACGCCAGCTGTTGCAAACATCGCATACTTAGGTATGGCGCGGACGCCGTGCCGTAAGTAACTGTGTTAAGCCGGTACACACCGAGCGCATCCAACGGATTTTCTCTCCACAAAATTAGTTGTAAATATTGTTGATCGGGTTGAATTAATATTTGTCTGTACATTTTTTCGACATCTGCACATGCAATATATGTGTATTGACGAAATCTTAACAGAATGGCAACAATATCATTTTGTAAAGACGGACCAATCAATTGGATGTCATTTAGCGATTGACCGGAAGTAGTTTTAGCGCTAGCGTCAAATACTACTCGTAATTTCGTAGTTGTGCTATGTTCTCTAAATACACCGTGATGCGGTAAGAAATAATGTGGAGATGTATAAGTATCAATTTTTGTCATATGACCGAGTTCCAGATATTCACGCATAAAATCGAAATATAATTTTTTATAACTCGGTGTGCATCGACCTAACTTGCGTTCGAGCGCGAGGAACCGACTCTCGGCTTGTAAGTATGAATCACCTAGTTGATCAGCTGATTCGCGTAGTGGAATACGAACAGAGAAACGACCATGATTATCACGTGTAGTTGTTTCTACAAATAAATTTTCACAATCATGTTCTTCTTTTGACATATTATCTGTTTGTGAACTTATCTCCTCTAATTCCCAAAATTTAGTTAATTGAATATCTAAGTTGTCGTACGTTTGCGCAAAATTGCATTGGACTCGATTAACGGATGAACTTTTTGTGTCATGTATGACACCAGATACCACCCAACCTAACTTAGTATTTTGTAGGTAGGGGCCGTTTGTAAGTCGAATTAATCCTTCACTCAAAAGTTCCCAGAACTTATCTGCGCCAATTAATAAATCGATTCGATTGGACATCAGGAAATTAGGATCGGCAAGTGATACATTTCTCGGAATCATAAACTTTGCGATATTTTGAGTAACGGAAGGTAACGTTGCGGTAATGCAAGGTAGGACAATACAATTTAATTGCATATTAAATTCACTATTTTTAGATCGCAACTGAACTTTGCATGATTGTGTAGATTGGGTTACCGAATTACCTACCCCTGCGACTTGTATTGTGGACTGTATTAAACGAATTTTTAATTTATCGCATAACGATTTTGTGATAAATGAATGTTGACTGCCATTATCTAGAATAGCACGAATAGTGTGATACTTGTTATCACGGTCTAAAATTTCTAATAATGCAGTCGAAAGAATAACGGGTTCTTGAAGTGAATACCCATTGTCAACTTGTTGACGCGTTGAAGTTGACGCACTGTGTAATGCTGTACTGTGTGCGCTGCCCGTTGCTTCGGACTCGCGACCTGATGTGGACACCGGCGCTTGCGCGTCGTGCGGCCCTACAGATTTTGACGTCCTGTCGTTATCACAGCACTCACCGTGAAGAAGCGAATGATGTTTACGATTGCATAGCTTGCAGGCGCCGAACCAGCAATGAGACACTGCATGTCCACCGCGCAAGCAGTTTTTACATAATTTGTTCTCGTCTACGAACAATAATTTGTCCTTCATATGAAGGTCATTGAACTTACTGCACGAATATAGCGGATGGTTCTCTTTGCACATACTACACCTTTGGTAACGTTTTGAATCATTATTCGAATTAGGTTTTTGTGAAGATTTAGACGAATTATTATTATTACGTGTTGCGACGTAGCTATGTGAGCTAGCATGCTTCGATTGATTGGATGATGAAGATTTCTTTACGGAACCATCAGACGTTTGTTTACCAGAATCATGTGTGCCTTTAATAGATTCTAACATGTCCGCCCTGTCGGTAAGAAATGTAATCAAATCGTTTAGTGTTAGTTTTTTATTAGTGTGACTCAGTAATTTCGAAAGGGTACTTTTATGGTTTTCCCACTCCTTTTCGGTAGTTGAGTCCAACTTAGTAACAATAAGGAATATTATTAAAGTATCCCATTGATCTGTGGGCTCATCTAGCCCTTTAAGAGCACGAATATTTTTTAGTATGTTATCTATCAACTTACGAATATGAAATGCAGATTCTTTGTTCAATGACTGTAATGAGAACAGAGCTTTAACATGGTTTTGAACGAGTAATCTACTATTATTAAATCTGTTCTCCAATAAACTCCAGGCTATTGTGTAATTTTCAGCAGTAAACTGTAACGATTTTATTATTTGACTAGCAGTGCCAGTGAGCGCGGAACGTAAGTAATGGAATTTTTGAATATCATCTATAGTTTTAGAATGATGAATTAAGGATATGTAGGTATCTCTAAACTCTAACCATTGTTCAAATGAACCGTCAAAAGAAGGCAATGATATGGTGGGTAATTTAATGCTAGAAGTCTTGTTACAGACCTCAACTTCGTTATCAATAATTTCTTTACTCTTTAGCGTGCATTTCGCCTTAGATGTGATCTCATAAAATAGATTTTCAAAGGTTTCTCTTTCAATCAATTGTTTTTCTAAATCTAGTTCTGAATCCTGTAGGTGAAATTCTATATCATCCTGAATGGTTGAGAACTGATCTAATAGTGACATAATATTATTACAACGATCTTCTAGAGCGATCTTTTGAGATTCTGAGATTTCAACGACTTGTAAAGATTGCACGTATTTAACGAACACAGTAAACTTTCCTTTCACTACACCCCTTTTCTTAATCAAATCTTTATATTCGTCGAGTGGCATTTTTGGGAGATTATAAGAGACAAAAGAAAGTACTTACAGTTTGAACTTGCCCGAAATCACGCCGCTCAATATGGCGGTAGGTAGTTATTTCAAACGTGGGCTCGCGGCACGACTAGGTAACTGGAATTTTACACAAGATACGATATTAGCACAAATGATCCTTGAGGATAGGTTTGGATAGGAACGCTGAATGGCCTGACCGTTTTATTTCCTGCTGGTTGCAGACTTCCACCTGTACTTCTTCTTGAAGCCGCTCCGATCCAGTTCGAAGGTCCAATATGTTTTGGGTATTTGAGGGTCAGGCTTCTTCAATGAGCAGTATTTTATTTATAAAGGTTTTCAGAAGTTTATTAAAGTATTTTACAAAGATTAAATTAATAGAAAATAAATTGCGATGGTGAACCGACTACCATTTTTTTGCTTGTTGAATGAATGAACCGTGGAGTGAAGGGATCGAACGTTCTAGGCATTTCTTCCGCGACGACCAATCAGCGCTCCCGTGCGCCGCTCTTGTTCAATCCTCTTCCGTCGAATCTCCGTCTACTTGACGCCAGAGGGTGCCACGTGTTGACGACTTCGCACGGATAGATGGCGTTAACAGTATAGGTTGTAAAAAGAGAGATTAGTTCAGATGTATTGTTAACACGACTGTTAAACGATGCCATTCTAATATTAATATCCGATATACCTCCACAAACAAGCTCGACCAGCTGTCCTTCAGAAAATGCTACTTTGGTGTTACGTAATAACCTTAGCTTTTCCCTAGCATATTCACAATAGGTTTCTGCTACGTCAGAGGTATAAAGTACAGCTTTTGAAAGTTTTTCCGACAGGTTCTTTTTCTCGGGGTACAAGTCTTTGATATTCGTCTTAAAGGTATCCCATGTTCTACCCTCATCTGGGTCCCAAGTCTCAAACCATAAAAGAGCAGAGCCCTTAAGGGCTTTACCTGCTTTGCTAACAGTAGTGATGCTGCTCCATCCACGGTCCTTGGCTACGGTGTCGATGTTGTTGCACCAGCCTTCCGCACCGTTGTCGTTCTTTTCCGGATCAAACAGCGGCAACACGACGTCATCTTCACCGCGATTACCAGCTACAGCATCACGGATGGCTTTCAGGAGGCTCTCCAACACAACAGGTTCCATCTGAAAAAGTTCGAAAACTGATTATATTAGGTCTTTACCTATGAAATTGCCGTTCTGCAGTACTGGCCATTTCAAATCAAAATAATTTTTGTTTGGCTAAGAATTCTAATTTCAAATTAATTTTATTTTAAAAACATGGATTTTTTTTTCTAAAAGTAGTCATTTCTTTATTGATTAGTGTTACATTTTCATCGCATTTCAATCTTTTTCGTCATCATGGATACGTTAAAAATTCGAGTAATTATGGAATATGAGTACCGTCGTGGCAGCAACGCGGCACGCAACATCAACGACGTTTACGGAGCTAACACTACAAACCAACGCACCACCTGTTATTGGTTTGCTCGCTTCCGTTCTGGAAATTTCGACCTGAAAAATGAACCTCGCGGTCGTCCGAAGACTTTGGTCGACAATGACGAATTAAAGGCGATTGTGGAAGCTGATGATACACAATCTACGGCTGAATTAGCAGCAGCTTTCGACGTTAGCGTCAAAACAATATTGGTCCATTTTCGTCAAATTGGCAAGGTAAAAAAGCTTGACAAATGGGTGCCCCACGAACTCAATGATCGCCAGCGCGAAGTACGCGTCGAGACGTGCCTTGCACTGCTCAACAGACACACAAATGAAGGAATTTTGAACCGCATTGTTACCTGCGATGAAAATTGGATTCTGTTTGATAACCGTAAGCGCTCAGCAAGTTGGTTGGATCCTGGTTCAGCACCTAAACAATGCCCTAAACGAAAACTTACCCCTAGAAAAGTGATGGTCACTGTTTGGTGGTCTAGCGCCGGTGTGATTCATCACAGCTTCTTACCAAACGGGGTGAGCATTACTGCAGATGTGTACTGTGAAGAACTGAACACAATGATGGAGAAGCTGGCGCATCTCCAACCAGCATTGGTCAATCGCTCGTCTCCGCTGCTCCTGCACGACAACGCGCGACCTCATACTGCACAGCAGACGGTCTCCAAGTTGCAAGAACTGGGGTTGGAAGCTCTCCGTCATCCGCCCTACTCACCAGACCTTGCGCCTACAGACTACTACTTTTTCCAGAATTTGGATAACTTCTTGGCGGGAAAAAAATGTAATACCCGAGAGGCAGTACAAAATGCCTTTGAAGAATTTGTTGCCTCCCGTCCAGCTGATTTCTTTAAGAAGGGCATCAATAAACTGCCACTGCGATGGCAAAGATGCATTGATTGCATGGGTGATTACTTCGATTAATACAAATAAAAAATTCATGAAAAAAATTCGTTTAAATTTTTTCATACAAAACGGCAATTTCATAGGTAAAGACCTATTAACAGGCTCTTATCCCACTTCTGATGTGAGGTTAAAGTAATAAGAGAAGCCAAAAATAATAGACATAAAAAGGGGGCAAAGAACTTATTTATTTAAAATCCAAACATTTGAATTATCTATTTATGTATTTATATATAGAAATAAAAGAATAACTTAAAAATTGGTATTGAATATTATTTTAGTCTATTTACACACATAAATCATATAGCCAAAAGAAAATAGCAAATATTTACTAGATTTACACAGAAGTTAATCAACAGGTTACTTAACTTAGGTCCGTTCGGTGTGACTGCTCCGGAGCGAATGTGCCGAGTACGGCGGAGCGGCGGCTTTTATAGCCGGTGGTAAACAAGTGACGTCACATCGTATGATTTTAATACAGACTTGTTAATACTTGCATTTTAACGTAAAATTATGATTAAATTATATAAAAATATAGTAAATATGTTGAAATTAGTTAGTTCAATTACATACTTGTTCTTACGATGGCATAATTAGTAAACAAATCATGTTAAACTGTTGGTAAACAGTTAAAAATGATATAATACAAAACAACAATGAAGGAACTTAGTCTAAACTTATGTTATAGGCGTATTTCGTAGTTATTACTTATAAGAATCTGTTGTAATGTTGTTTTTCACATGTAAACAAGGTTATAATTATTATAGGGTTGTGTCCAATTAACGACAAAGATTAGAATAATCTATCACATGCGATTTAGTATTGGAATTAGTGAATATTAAATCGAGGCACGTTGAGGTGGTTTGGGTTATTCGCGTTGGTACTTGTATGTGCTGCTTAAACTTATATTCCAACATGAAATCCAAAAATTGGTTAGTTTTTAAACTATTGTCTAATAAGTCTCCTCCTATAACAATGTTTAGTTTATAGTCTTTTTTACTAATGTAATCTAATATTTCTTTTAATTGTTTATAAAATATAGCTTCCTCTCTCCTATTCCAGTAAATAATAATTAACAGTAAATTCTCTATTTTTAACTCTATTGCACTCACTTCTATAACATACTCAATTGACATGTCTGTTATATCATTTCTCTGTAAACATTCAATATGGTCTTGTAGGAGAATACAGACGCCACCACCCATACGGGTTTTCCGACAGAAAGAGGCTGCAACCTTGTAGCCACCAAAATGTATTAAATCTAGTATTTCTTGTGATAGCCAGGTTTCTGATACACATATAGCGTTATATTTCGGTGTCTCTTGAAGGAAAGCTTCTAGAATGTGTTGTTTGTTGGAGAGACTTTGGATGTTTTGAAATAATATTTTAAATTGTTGGTCTCTGTTTTCGAAATGTTCTGTCTTCTGAATAGGTATGGTTTCGAAAGTCATTGTTATTATTTTGGGATATTAATTGCTCTTCCTGTGAATTAAATTTTTTGGTGTTAGTTTGGTTGTCGGGTATATCGTCCGCTTTAGTTGCTATTTTTCCATCAATAAATAGTTGATTGTTGCGAATTACTGCGTGCTTTCCTTGTCTTCTTGCTTTCAGCATTTTTTCGCGAAGTAAATTCCTTTCTTTTCGTGCATTATCGTCTAAATATTCCGACAAAAATAGTTTAGTACCCTGAAATACGTGGCTGTTTTCTTTGAGATACGCTGCCATCCTTTTGCTTAACAGCTCAATCACCAATGGGCGATTATTCGAGCTTCTTTTACCAATTCTGTAAGTTCCTTCGATATAGCCCATCAGATTAACATCCATAAGTTCTCGAAATAGATTCATCAATCTGGTGTGTAGGTTGTTCGCGGGCTCCTTATAGTATTCTTCGAAACCATATATAACACAATTTTCTTTGAATAGCTTTCAGTGCAATAAGTTTGACAAGCGTTTGTTCGCATTTTTAGGCTTTCTATTTCAGATTTTAATTTTTCGTTTTCGATTTTCAGGCTTTCAATTTCCGAGTTTACGATTTGTATGTCCATTACTCTCTGTTCATTTTGTTTTACGAGGGAACTTGTTTCGCGTTCGAAGTCGTCTCTAAGCTTTGAGATGGCTTTGTTTAGTTCTATTTGGATAGTATTTTGTAATTCGGTGATGATTGATCTATTATTTTCCTTCAAGCGAAGCGTTATCAGTTCACTTAAGTTCTGCAGTGTTAGTTCTGTTTGTATAATGGATTGGGGTGCTTTTTCTTCATCTTGCGTGTATATTGTATCACCTAACAGACTAAGATCCAAGGAGCTTGTTGTGTCATTTATAGGTTTTGTTGTTCTCCTAAACGTAACATTATTAATTGCCGGTGGAGACGTTATGGGGTGTAAGTCATGTTCTCGTGGCCGTATAGGTGTGTTAGTGTTTCCTCGTTTAGGGATTTTACAGTAACAAGCTGGGCACTTCCAGGTTTTAGTGCTCTCTGTTTCTTTCATGACTTTGAAAAGTTCACTATTAATATTGGCGCACTCAAAGTCATATAAGCTTTTGCACAATGAACAAGTTAAGTAATTAGTGTTGGGTAGGTTCTGTTTGCAACCAGCACATATTGGAGCCATTCTTACAAATAACGCCCTCTAGTGGGTATTTCATAAATTAATTTGAATCGAAGTTGACTCAAAGTTTATGTGACCTGCTACTCGCCAGCAGATGGCGCTTAATGAAATTGTGATTGTATTTTGGTTTGCACTTTTAAATTCTCCTTTTGTAAATATTCCACAAAAAACTACATTTGGAAGTTATTTTTCGTACCTTTTTATGGTGGCAGGTAATTGACACAAGTTTTCCTTCGTAGTTGATCCTCGGATTGTTTATACTTCAAAGTTCAACTGCTTTTTGCACAGATTTGAAATTTGGTCGTTATTTGGCAGAAGTTTGATTTTCTTCAGTGTTTTTGAAGTAAAACTTTGTACTACACTTGGAGTCATTCACAGTCTTTGTTCACTTAAAGTTTTTCGTATTTTTATCACAGGAATATCACTTTAACTATTTTTAACTTTTTATTATACATGGAGCTGATGTTTACGTACGCACAGTAGCGCCCTCTCCCGTCCCGTATCCTAGCTAGTTGCAAATAAATGATTATGATTATGATTATGGAAAAGCTAAAGAAGTACGAAATTAATCTTAGCATTCGATTATTATTATATACACTTTGACATTTGATTATTATTATATACACTTTGACACAAATATTTACTTTGAGAAGTATAATATTATTTTTGGTTTAATTGTTGTACTGTATTGACTTTGTGGTATTTTTGTTTTTGTGTTTCATCTCTTTATCAGTTCATTTTTAAAGTTAATCTGGCAGTTTGAGTACTTTATGCGGCCTACCCAAATGTCGTTTCTTTGGTATTGTTCGTCAAATCGTTGAGCTCCTCAAGTTCTGAGTTGAGCCGCATGATTACTGATACATGCGTGCACTGAATGGATCATCATCATCATCATCATCATATCAGCCGAAAGACGTCCACTGCTGGACATAGGCCTCCCCCAGGCTCCTCCACTTCGACCGGTCTTGTGCTTCCCACATCCAGCGGATACCCGCGGTCTTCGCAAGGTCATCGGTCCACCTTGTGGGAGGCCTTCCTACTCTACGTCTTCCGGTACGCGGTCGCCACTCCAGAACCTTTCGGCCCCATCGGCCATCTGTTCTGCGAGCAATGTGCCCTGCCCACTGGCAGCGTTCGGGAGGCTTCGCAATATCTTCTCGTCCCAAATACCACAGTGTCTCAAGACGAAAGTCTTTGACCAGTGTGTGTTGCCAGTGATGACCTATGGTACAGAGACGTGGTCGCTCACAATGGGCCTTATCAGAAGGCTTAAAGTCACCCAAAGGGCAATGGAGAGGGCTATGCTCGGAGTTTCCCTACGCGATCGAATCAGAAATGAAGAGATCCGCAGGAGAACCAAGGTAACCGACATAGCCCGAAGAATTGCCAAACTTAAGTGGCACTGAATGGATAGGTCCACTCAATCTGTGTGGTTCTTTCCTCAAAAGACCATTTCAGACCCCAGTCCACATGATCTTCACATGATCTGACCAAGATTATGTATAGCCTATAAAAGAGACTGTGAACTCTGGAAAGACCATAGGAAACGCCGACCTCATCTAGTTTAAACAAATATGATTGACGTGTAAAAGTGTTTGTACAAACCTACTTACAGAAATAAAGTCATTTATCATTTAGCATTTGGACGAGACGAGTGCTGCTGGTCCAATAGAAACGGCCGCGACTTACAAGTCGTAAGATCGTAGGTTGGACACCCCAGACTGGCACTTTATTTTGTGTAAATTATTTCATCACCACTAGTCTCAAAACGGTAAAGGAAAACATCGTGAGGAAACCGGCATGTCCTAGAACCATAATTTCACACATGATTTGTGTCCAATAAAAAAATATTAAGAAAATTAACCCACGTGGTGGATTACGGCCCACTATTGTACACTCCCTCAGAGAGAAGCCTGTGCCTGATTATGTATGGCGGGATGGAGTGTCCTTTTAGATTTTTTCATGAGGGACACTGAGGAAACAAAGGTAAAATTTTATTAGAATTAAGTTATAACTTAAACCACCAATATGAAGTTCAAAACAAATGTATTGTTATTTGCAAACGACAGCTGTTTTCATTATCAATTTGGATGTGAGCCAAGTTCAGAAATCGAAAGTCAATATTCCAGATGTTATTAAATATCATTTGCATTGAAACTTGTGGGAAGACTTGGGAGCAAAATTCGATAACCTAGGTAGGCACCTACCTACTACTGTGTAGTTTACTAGAATAAGATTAGAAAAGGAGACTCCAGTACCTATTCGGATTCCGCTCGCAGAGATTTTGTGAAAACAAGGAGCACCAGGGTAATATATAAATAGTAACGGAGTACGACTACACTATACTTAATCATTGGAAGCATTGCTGCAGCTCCCATCAAAGTAAGCTTGCTTTTCAATCACACCCTACTATACGTTTAGATGAACATTAGAATTAGAAATAATAACATTTCTTTCATTTAATTTGCCTAAGTAGTCTTTTCGCAACTATTTTAGGGTTGGTTGTCAGTCGAACTAGATGCAGCAAGATACCAGTATTTTACTTGTATCCACCACCTATCTAACCTACATACCCCAATTAATGGGTACAACGATACCCCTTTGTAAGACTGGTTATCAGACGGGCTTCTGGCTACCAGTTACGACTGTAAAATGTCTCAGAATGACCGCCGGGACCGTGCTTTTCAAGGCACAGAGGGCCTCAGTATATAATGATCAGTCATTTAACATCTACCTGATTTATATTTAGATTAATATAAAGTTGACGCGCAAACGTCTTCGTGTGCGGGCGGTTGTTTTATGCGTTAGTGTCAAGTGCGGTCATTGACCTTGAGGCTACGCGATGGCCTCTAAAGTGTTAAAATGTCAAAGTTGTAACATTGTAAGGTAAAACACCCAATCTTCGACAAAGCACCATTGTTCGACATTAAAAAAGTTTACAAAAAAAAATAAGAGTAATATCTTATTTCTGAACGCATTTTATGCATAAACAAAATACAATTATTGTCTAGCTGTCATTGCGGATGACGTTTCATACATTCGGCCATTTTGAAACAAATGGCGTAATCGAACGTTTCGACCGCGACAGATCTCAAACGAAAATCCAGTTTTATTAGTGAAATCACTAAGGAGGTGAGTACGATTTACTGCCCATAACTTATAAATGTTTAGCTTTATCGAAAATGTTACTTATTTTTTAAAATTAGGACACAAATAGTCTACTTTCTAATTTTACAAGGGTGAAGTTATATTAAAATGTCAAAACACGCCTGTCGATAATTGGAATTTTTTCTTCGCTTGTTCTTATCTTCGACAAATGTCGAAACGTTTTTTGTTGTTATGTTGTGCATTTTATTTTATTATTTAGCTAAGTTTTGTCAGCACTCTAAAAATATAGTTCTTTCATTAAAATCGTCAAACTGCTTCTATTGATCGACAGGCGTGTCGATGATTGGATATTCCATAATTTGGAATATCCAATCCTCGACACGCCTGTCGATGTTATGTTATGTTATGTTCCAGTTATCGACATTATATTTGTTTTGCAGGAATAGCGCCTAGAAAAAATTATACACCTCTTCAAATGACACAGGCGATAGAAGCAGCCAAACGAGGTGAAAAAATTTCAACTGCTGCAAAAAAGTTTGGCGTGCCCCGGGTAACTTTGCATGATAAAATAACTGGTAGGACTCCAGAAGAATGTTCTATGGGCCCCAAAACTTATTTGTCAACGAAGGAGGACGCTATTTTAGAGAAGTGGGTACTCGAAATGGCAGAAAAACATATTTCTGCCATTTCGAGTACCCACTTCTCTAAAATAGCAACTGTGATTAAAAATTGCCATATTATATAAGTAATATAAAACTATTGTGATAAACCGTAACCGAATAATAGCATTTCCAAAACTTATTAAGTTTTTATGAAAGTATATAAATAATTCAGGAGATGATACTTATGTACTACCTAAGTACCTAACTAAGTAGGTACTGATGCAACGGGTTCTTGTAAAAAAAAAAGAGAAATATGGGTTTTTTTTTGTTGATTTGATTCGATTTGTAAAAAAAAAGTATAAGTATTGTAACACCATAGCATTAAAAAGTTATTAATTACCTTGCCTACACATTACATGTGACCCTGTTTGTATATTTTATGCTAATTAAAACGATTAAAAGAATAAGACTTTTTATTTTGGAATAGCATTGGGTTTTTTTTTGGGTTGGAAATGTTCAAATAACTTCTCCCGCTCTGGGTGGAGCAGGAGGGCGTGTCAGACTTTTACTGACTAAAACCCACCCATGTTCCCTCAGTAGCCCGTATGCCAGGGGCTGTGGTATCTCTTTCGAACAAACCCGCACCCCTGGCTGGCATCGGCCCTTGCGGGCCCCATCATTTTGTGGCACAAAATGATGGGGCCCAAAATTTGTGCTGACATCTCTTTGAGGCGCGCGTGGAACACAACGCGCCGTCATAGCATGGGGATTTTTTTTTTTTTTTGGGTGGGAAATCATCAAATAACTTCTCCCGCTCTGGGTGGAGCAGGAGGGCGTGTCAGACTTTTACTGACTAAAACCCACCCGTGTTCCTTCAGTAGCCCGTATGCCAGGGGCTGTGGTGTCTCTTTCGAACAAACCCGCACCCCTGGCAGGCATCGACCCTTGCGGGTCCCATCACTTTTTGTGCTGATATCTCTTAGAGGCGCGCGTGGAACACAACGCGCCGTCGACTTGGGCTTGGTCCTTACCGGACAGCGAGCTACCCATTACTCGCCGTCCGCAAGCCCATGCCTACGGTGGCCGGAAATCGGCCTGGGATTCCCGACGCCCAGGGCGTCTCCGTATCCTGCGGCGGCTAGGGTCGCGAGGGCGCATATGCTGCCTCTCCCTCACGTGCGCCGCCTCCCTCTTCGCGAGCATCACTGCTTCGCTGAAGGAGGTGACGGCTCCCCATGCCCTCTCGCTCCGTACCATGGCCTGGACCAGGGCCGGACGCGAGAGATCGCCGCCGCCGATCGCCTCCACGAGGACACGGCGGTGCTCCACCCAAGCAGGGCAGACCGCCGCCGTGTGCTCCACCGTGTCCTCAGGGCGATCTTCGCAGTGGAAACACCCGGGCGTTTCCTCCCGCCCTATCCGAAACAGGAACCTCCCGAAACAACCGTGTCCGGTGAGGACCTGCGTCAGGCGGAAGGTGAGGATGCCATGCCGCCTCTCAAACCACTCCTCAAAGAGGGGACTTACCGCCGCAATCGTGGCGTGCCCAGCACTGGGTTGCGACAATCGCTCTCTCCATGTCACCATGAGATCCCGCCGAAGCTCTGTCCGCTGTGATAGCATTGGGATTAGGTCGATATTTGGATGACGATAAATAGAACATGTCGATTACTAGATCACGATTATTGGAACATGTCGATTACTGTATGTCGATATGTGGAATTTTGCAGTCGATAATTAGGCTAAAAAGAGCCTAAATCTACTTTGATTTATTTTTGTACTTATTGGTTTCACACATGTTTTGCATTATAATTATAAAGAATGAACCCTTAAATTTTAACCAGTGCATTAAAGTTTCATGTAATATCATAAAGAAATGAGATATAAAAAGTGCTCGAATGCATTCGTTAAAGTGTCGATAATTGGGGGTATTACCTTAATCTGCGAAGTGCTTTCATTTGTGCAAAATAAAAGAGAAGTAATGGATGAAGAAAGTTTGGTGCAAATCTGTGCGACAGCTTTTTCTGAGGAGGAAGTTGAAGATGCCAAGAGTCTGCTGTTTGATTCGATCCGGACGTCAAAGCGTAACATTACACGCAAAAATAAAGGCAAGACGAATAGAAACTTGGAGGATATTATTGGTCTTCTAAAACAGACAGACCCCGAGTTAATACCAATTTTTGTCGCTCGCGATCTACAAAAGTTACCTCCAATATCTTTTGATCACGTAGATGTCACGAGATTACTTAAAGATCTCCTCATTTTGCGAAGTGACATAGCATATATCAAGGAGAAATATGTCACTGACGAACAATTTACTGTACTAAAATTTGACCTAGATAATCTCAAGAAAGCGTCTTTAGTTAACGTTCATCATTTGAACGTCAATAACAAAAGAGGTGCTTTTTATGCGATACCTATGATAGCGGACCAATGGGCTTAGTGACATATAGCGAACAGCTGATAGTGCGAGAGGCGCGGGATCAGCTGTCCCTCTCACCCGAGTGCGCTAACGATAGGTGTGTCTCGCTTGCTAAATCAGATTCACCAATACGAGTGGACGAGCATTTCGGTACTGTGCGTTCGGCTTCGCAGCTGAGTCATGCGCCGTCTCAGAGTATGATAGCTGCGCCTGCGCAAGCGGAGGTAGTTAACGAAAAAATAAATCGCGATGCTAACGGTAAATTGAAGCAAAGGACCCTAGTGGATATTGTTCAGCAACCAGGTATTTGGAAAGGAGATAAGCATGACAAAGAATGGATAGAAGTTAGGAAAAAACTATACAAAAATCGTTTTATTGGGCAAAAAGGTACAGCAAAGAGTGAGTTGGATATGAAGTTCAAAGCAGCAGATATTAAAATCCCATTGTTTATTAATAACGTAGACAAAGGTGCCTCAGTGAGCGATATATCGAGTTACTCAGTCAGGACTCAGTCAACAACCTTATTGAGTTTACGGAATGTTTAAGCGAAGTGAGTGCAATTATTGAGAACGAGAACGGTGAAAGTGTATTTGTGCTGGGAGACTTTAATGCACACCCAGGTGAGCGTTTTGGTATTGAATTGCTTAGTTTTTGTAATGAGCAAAAATGGTTGTGTGCAGATATTGAGAGACTCGGTCCTAATTCTGATACGCACACATACGTTAGTGACGCTCATGAAAACTGTCGTAGGTGGCTTGACCACTGTGTGGTAACTCAAGCCGCTTGGCAAACTATTGTAGATGGAAGGATTGTGTGTGATGTTTTCTGGTCAGACCACTTACCCTTAGAGCTGACATGCAATCTGAAGGTGTTGCAGCCGAAACTTGTTAGCAGTAATGCCTTTTGTAATAAGGTTAAGTGGGGGATTAGAGAAGCTAGTCAGATAAAAAGGTGCCAAGAATTGTGTCAGAATAGGATGAGGGAGGTTGACTTTCCTATTGTCTTTCATGAATGCTGTGATAATATGTACCATAACCTGGAACACAGGCCTCATATAGATAGATTATATAATACTGTTGTTAGCATTTTAAGTGAGTCTGCGGTGGCGACTCGTTTGTGTCGGACAGTAGTGAAGCGGAGACATGTCACGGGTTGGAACAAGCATGTAAAAGAGGCCCACGCAGATGCGCGACTCAGGTTTGAGCTTTGGATGCAGTATGGCAATCCTGGTGTGGGACCTATTTACAACCAAATGCGCGACTCTCGAAAAGCTTTTAAGGCGAAACTAAAATGGTGTCAAAACAACCAGCAGCAAATTAAGTTGGACATAATTGCGTCTCACCACTCAGCAAGGAACTTTGGAAGCTTTTGGAGAGAAACGAAAAGGTTGAATCCTGAGTCGAGTCTCCCGGTGAGTGTCGAGGGTAAAACTGAGTCAGTCGATATTGCAAACTTATTTCGACAGCGTTTCAAAATTGATCCACCTCTAGGTCCAGCAGCCCAAACGCCGAATGTAAGCTGTTGTGACTTAAGTGTACGTTTCTCGGCCCGTGACGTGTCATCCGTCATAAAAAACATGTCAAAGGGTAAGTCACCTGGTCACGATAGCTTAAGTATTGAGCATCTGCAAAACGCAGGTGTTCATCTCCCAAGGATTCTTGCCTTACTGTTCAAATTGTGTGTCAGTCATTCCTATCTGCCGGCTGATTTAGTGAAAACAGTTGTGGTGCCCGTTCCTAAGAACAAGACCGGTGATATGTCGGATTCATCTAATTACCGACCGATTTCCCTAGTCACAGTTACAGCAAAAATTTTGGATAGTTTACTTGACAGTTATCTAGGTAAACAGTTAAACATTAATGACAGACAGTTTGGTTTTAGGAACGGGTTATCAACTGAGACTGCGATTATGACTCTGAAGAGCACAGTGCAATATTACACTGGGAGGAGGACACCTGTGTATGCATGCTTCCTGGATTTATCCAGGGCTTTTGACCTGGTCTCATATGACATCCTATGGAAGAAATTGTCCAGTGAAGCTAACCTGCTGCCAGAAATCCTTAATATGTTTAAGTTCTGGTACGGTAATCAATATAACACTGTGAGGTGGGCAGGTGGTTACTCAGATGTGTATAGGTTAGAGTGTGGGGTGAGGCAAGGGGGTCTGACCTCGCCCAAGCTATTTAATGTTTATGTAAATAAGCTGATCGAAGAACTGAGCAGCGCTGGCATTGGATGCACGATAGACGGTGTATCTTTCAACAATATCAGTTATGCTGACGATATGGTGCTTCTGAGTCCGTCGATCATTGCCCTCAAAAAGCTACTGAAGATATGTGAGTGCTATGCTGGAGCCCATGGTCTAAGGTATAATGCCAAGAAAAGCGAGCTGTTAGTTTTTATGGCACAAAACAAGACCTATGAATTAGTACCACCTGTCTCGCTTTGTGGTGCGACTCTGAACAGAGTAAAGCAGTTTAAATACCTTGGTCACTGGGTTACAGAGGATGGCACTGATAACTGTAATATGGATAGAGAGCGCAGGGCGTTGACCGTACGATGCAACATGCTGGCCCGCAGATTTTCAAAATGCGACAGTAATGTGAAGGTAACGCTAATTAGGGCATATTGCCAGGCTTTTTATACCTGTAGTCTTTGGTCTAGATACACGAAAAAAAGTTTCAATGCCTTGCGTGTGCAATACAACAATGCTTTTAGGATACTGCTGTCGCTGCCACGTTTCTGTAGCGCGTCAGGGATGTTCGCAGCAGCGCGTACAGATGACTTTTTTGCGATCATGCGTAAAAGATCCGCTTCATTATTGCGTCGGGTGCGAGACAGCGACAACAGTCTCCTGAGCATTGTTGCTAACAAAACTGAGGGCCATCTGATGGGCCACCTGTGCGCAGTGCATGTATTGTTGCCAGGTGTGTCCAGAAGATGGCGTGGTAGATATAGTGTTCCTTAAGTTGTATTGAATACCTACTCGGGTGATCACGGGTACTCAGACTACCCAAAAAATGTTATCACCGAGCGATCGTGGGTACGAGTAGTACCCAAATTTTTTTTGCAAAATGGCGTAAATCGCACCCCTACCCACTTGGAAATTAATTCTTATGTCTTTTATTTTAATAGTTATTTCTCCTTGGCAGCTTTTCCACCTTGTTCTCTATGAAATAAGCAAAATTTTAAGATACGACAACACTACAAACATTCACTCAAATTTGAACGAAAAAATACTTTTGAACTGTCAGTTATTCGCGAACGTCAGTGTCGAGACGTTGCATTTGGCGCGCAATATTTTCTAATAAGATTATTTTTTTTCTAATAAGATCAGTGAGAATTTTATTTGTGTGTGCTTATCAGTTATTCCCGGTGATAATTTGTGAAAAATTCAAGTCGGGTACGTAATTTAGTACGTAATATCAGTGATATTCCGCAACCGGTCGCAACCGGTTTGGTGCGAAGAATGCTAGTTGAAAATGTTTTTTTTGTATTTTTTTTAATTCTACTGCCACAATATTTACAAATACATAAGTTGAAGCATTAAATAAGCTTACGATAGGTACCGCTATTTTAAATCCACGTATCAGATAGAATTTAAAAAATATTTTTTTTTCTCGGTACAAAATTTCGAAAATTGGGGGGCTGGTAAATAATAAAAATTACTGTTACATAATGTACTAACGAAATGTGGTTTTATTTGTTTATTTTGATAAGAATATACACACCATTAATTTAAAACCATAAAACATATAGGTCATCGCTTGTTTTTTTCTGTTATAGCTATTTATTTGAAATCTAAGACCAAAATTCTCTTAGCTCATATTTCAACCAATTGTAAACAATAATACGACCATCTATTCAAACGAAACAAACACGTGTCGAGAGGGCCATTCATAAGCTAAACAAAAAACCCCACACTTTAAACATTCCACTTAGTAACACCGTCATAAATCACGATTGTTTACGACTTTGCGATAAGAAAAGACCACCCGCGGCGCGGCACGCGCGATGACGTAATCGAGTGTGCGCGTGGAATTGATTGTTTACGCAATGTAAATCACCCGAGCGGAATGCAACCTGGGAAATACTGTACCTATTTATTTTTGTTTTTGTTTTTGTTTGTGTAATAATAAAAAGTAATTAATGTAATTATACTAACATAGTTTAAGTAATACTAACAAAATTATGGGTAATGTGCCTGAAATAAATATAAATAAATAAATAAATCTGTAAATTGGATCTACAAACAGCTCACTTATCGAAGATAAAACAGTCTAATATCTTTCAACCATTCCTTTTGCCAAATATGCCAAATCACCACTTCCCGAACCACTTTTACAGGCCCAATCCTTTCCATTTTATGACCATATTGTAATTACGTCTGAAAAGACACCAAGATTCCTCATTACCGATATCATCCCTACCGATAGGAAAATAAAGTACACATCTGAAAGTAGCTGGGCCGATTGCCAAACGATATGAGATGTACTTGGGAGATGTCCATCCTTATAAGCCAATTGGCGTTAAGCAATATACGACCTTTTACGAAATGGAAATTGGGTAAAAGGATATAAGGTTACTTTGTTATTTGAGTTGTTTGCACTCGAGCTATTTACGTACTTTTGTTTGCTTTTTTTGTCACGGTTTTTGGCCAGTAAATGCTTGCGGACAGACCCAATTTTGTTATGTAGTATGTAGTGTCAAACAATAATTTATGAATACCAATGTAGTTTAATAATTAATGCACATTCTTTGGTGTAAGTCTTACACCAAAGAATGTGCAGGCACCGGTGTGGTCTTACACTGTAAGACCACACCGGTGCCTGCAGAGGAAAACATCGCGAAGAAACCGATTCTGAACCTAGTATAACAACCTAATTGGTAATTAAATTTTCGAGCCGTTTGGGGTTGAAACCCTCGGGCCGTGGGGTCCGAATGCTCATGGTTTCGTCAAAGAAATCTCGAAAAGGCTGGTTGACCCGTGACCAAGGGCTGGTTTCTACCTTGGCCAACGGCTAAGCATTGCCATACAACGTGGTAATGCTGCCAGCCTCTTGGGAACATTACCAATTGACAGTGATGAGAATAAATTTTTTGACGCCATTTTTTAATTTGTAAATAGGTTTAGTTAGGTTAGTATTATATTTGTTTTTTTATTTAAAAAAAAGGAATAAATGTCAGTTTGACAGCTTTTGTAAAGAAAATATACCAAACTGACAGATTTATTCTCCAGATAAAAGTTATCTGACTATTGAAAAATTCTGAACCTTAAAACTTGTTGAATAAACCGACGCTCACAATTCCTGTAACATAATCAGGAATCCGACAGGCATGTTTGAAATTACCCTCAACTTCTTAAAAAAACATGTTCTCAATTTACATATCTCAACTCCAAAACGACAAAAAAAATGATAAACTAACGCGAAGTGACAAGCGAAACTGACTAAAAAAGCTCGAACGGACATCACACACGAGCATTGGAAGTTTCTCGAACAATGGTTGTCACTTCTAGTTGTTAAAATTAAAAATATAGCTCACTCTACCGTTCTCGAACTTTCGACTGGAACGGGTCAGCAGAAAAATGTTACGAAACTGAACTACGTTCTTAAAAAAAAGGTATGTAAAATGGTATAGGCATTGTACTTACATCGAGGTACTGATCTCTGACGCTGATTAAGTAGCTATGTAGAGACGTATGTTAGGTAGGTACCTAACATACGTCTCTACATATTTTTACCCGACTGCGCCATAAGAAGGTTTATGTTTTTCGAGTGTATGTATTTAACCCTTACTGCCACACTCAGAAAGGTTCATTCAATTAGTCCTAACGATTACGTAATTATGTAGCATTAAATACATTAATCAACGGTATATCCCAAAGACACAATTTAAGGGTTCGTTAGCAAACGACAGGTTTAAGTAACCGTAGGGCGAAGCATCTCCAAATCGTCTTATCGATATCATATCGATAAAGCCTTGGTGTAGTCACATTTAAAAACAGTTGATATTAAACCACAAAAAAGTTTATATAAACACGTTGAAAACTATTATTCGTACTAATATAAATGATTATCAGTTCAATTATGACATATGTACATACCTGAGACTATAATAATATTAATTGACTTCTGTTTTGTTTTGCTGACATAATTTAATTTGCATTAATAGTTTAATTTATGTACCTAATAATTTGCACGCCGTAAGGTAGACTGTAGCCGAACTCATTAATTTATGTACAACATCTTACATTCATAGCAAATAAAGTTCTGATTCTGATTCTGATTCTAAATGTATTTTTTCACTAAAATACAAAGCGAAACAATTATTTTCATTTAAATAAGATAAAGCGATTGCGAACTTTTTTCTATGGCATCACTACCAATTATCAATGTCAAAACAAGGAATAATAATTAATGTTTTTTTTTTGTGTTTCATTCGCCGGGCGAGAAAGTTTTGTGTTGTGGATTTTAAATTTCATCTGAATGTGCAAAACAGCCGATCCCATGGTTTAAGCTTTAGATTAAAGATAGTTATAGGCACGTGTTATTTAAGATCTTGGGAAACAAATAGGTGCCATTTGTATAGTAAGCATTTTATAAAGTAGCCAGATATTAGGGACCTCACGGGCGGTGACTCGGTAAGTTTTGGTATTTGTTTATTGCCGAGCGTTGTAATAGAATTAATTATTTAATTAATTAACGTGGACCGACAAATTACGTTACACTGGCAATGGCTTGATCGATTTCAGCTTGAGAGGTGCTGTTAGATTCGTCTTAATTGTGAAAGTGACAATGAGTACTTTTATAAAAATTGAAAAAATTAAAATGGCCGATTTTTGGCGCCTTATAGTGCCTTCAAAAAGATTTTTCTTTTTCAAATCCTATTGAGTGGGGTATCAAAATAAAGGATTTCATAAATAGAACACTTTAACGTCTAAACGAAAAACTGTGAAATAAAAAAATATTTACTAAATCTAAAAACCCCACTGCCTAAAAAGTGAACTTTAATTAAATAAAAATTTAAAAAACCCCCAACCCAAACAAAAACTCTAAAAAGTAAAAAATAATATTTATAGGCCTTTTAATTTGAACGTAATATTTTAATCAGGGCATTGTCAAGTCGGGGGACGGCTAGGCCTCTGTTTGGCGTTTTCATTGACCGTCCTATAAAATAAATATTATTTTTTACTTTTTAGAGTTTTTGTTTGGGTCGGGGGTTTTTTAAATTTTTAATTTAATTTTTATTTCTTGCTTTTTAAACTTAATGTCTCTCTTAAATCACCATTTATCTATAATCTATTCATTGAGACCTTTTCAATGAGCCCAAACACGATACTTCTGCTGTTTGTTGGTGAATAACTTGGGTTTCCAGGAAATTCCAGGTGTTGCTCCAGCATCAGTTCAAGGTTTTTTTTTTCGTCTAATATCATTGAAGTAATAGAATCCCAAATTTTGAGTTGATCAGACCCATGGAAGAGGGTAAAATCCCTTTTTCAACCAGAAAAGAGCTGATAATCTTCAAACGGCTGAACCGATTTTGATGAAACATATCTAAGAACACTTCCGACTAATACACCTTTCAAACAAAAAAAACTAAATCAAAATCGGTTCATCCGTTCGGGAGCTACGTTGCCTCAGACAGACACACACACACACACACACATACACACACAGACACGTCAAACTTATAACACCCCGTCGTTTTTGCGTCGGGGGTTAATAAGATGGAAACAAAAAACTGTTTTTAAAGGGATGACGTCCCTTCACCGCGTACCCCTTCCTCCCCGCACCCGTACGGCGAACGCAAGCAAAGACAATGGAACGAAGTGCAACGCAAGCACAAGTTAGATTTCCATGCGACTTCTGTTACATCGGACGGCTACCATTCCGTTTACTTGTGCTCTTATTTTGCTGTTATCATTATGGCAGAATTACTGTGTACACGGTGTCATGAATCTGTTGTATATGGAGATACACTTGGGCTTCCCGAGAAGAGCAGCACATTGAAATAGCGCAGATCGTTATTCCAGAAATACCAATTGGAGCAGCAGGTATGTACCTATCTATTTGATGTAATATATGTTTTGTAGTAGGGTTATTGTTTCTGTTTCACAAGATTGTATGCCGCTTTCTTAATGTACACTAGTCTCAGTTTATTGTGTAGAAGTAGTCCTTATTCGTCTTTTTTCAAGTTTATAGAACGAATTCTGATATTATTATAAGTATGTAATTCGTCTAGCAAGTTTGTTTTACTTTTTTTTACGCAGAAAGAACGTACCATCGAAACATACGAGAGGCACGTCAACAAGTCGACACCGGTGACGGTTCCCCTACGGAACCAGTTGCAAGCGGAGTACCAGTTCAGATGACTTTGCCTGGTTATGTGCGGACTTCGGATCCGGACACTAGGCGAAGTTGTGTTTTCCAATAGTGCGGAAACAGTACAAGGTACCAAATACCGAATAATATTGTTGGTACTTAGAAAGCTGGGCCGTTATAATCTTCTTATATCCGAAAACAGTTTGTGACATCTGTAGGAAAACTTAAGGCATGTGCTGGCCGTGCAACAAAACAATATTTCTGAATTCACAGCTACCCAGATTTATTTATTAATTTATTTATTTATTTATTTATTTATTTATTCACTCCAAACATACAAATATCCTTACAGGCTAGACCCAATGCGATATTGTACTAAAACTAACTAACTACTTAATCATACAAAATTTCCACTTCTTGTAGCATAACAAATTTTATAGGCAGCTAACCTTTCAAATTCACTCAAAGCGCAACAGAATATGTCGACGTCATCAGCAATGAGGTTGAGGGTGCGGAGCGCGCTCGTAAGCGGTGCCTCACGCAGTAAGTTAGTTCGCGCGCGCGGCACCGCCAGCAACTGCGGCTGACGACGACGACCCACATACCCGTCTGGCACGACTAGTTCTACCCTTCGCAATATATCCGCATTGTGTATCTTCCCTCTAATTATCTTAAAGATATAACAAACAAGAGTGAGTTGCCTCCTGACCCTCAGTTCATTATAGCCGACCATACCTAAGATAAATAGAGTTGGATACATTAGCGGATAAAATGGATACACTCCGTATTCCCTCATATACTTATATCTAATAAATTTATTTTGTACGCGCTCCAACATGAGACTATATTTAGTTTCATGCGGAGCCCAGATAACTGCATTGCATTCTAATTGGCTTCTTACTAAAGCATTATACAATGCCGTTATAGCTTTCATATTTGTGAAGCCTTTAACCATTCTCAGGACAAATCCTAAGTTTCTATATGCTTTTTTGCATACCTTAACTATATGATCACGAAACGTTAGTTCGGTGTTGAAACGGACACCCAAGTCCTTCACTTCAGTGACCCTAGCCATCGATACCCCGTCCACCGTATAACTATGCCTAATGGGCGTGCGTGCACGCGTGAAACTCATAGTCACACACTTAGATGTGTTAAACTGCAGGATATTACTTTTGCTCCAAGTTACTATTCTGTCTATATCTCTCTGCAGTCTTTCACAGTCATCCATGTTGGTTATGGGGAGAGAAAGTTTGAGGTCGTCGGCAAACAGTAAGCACTTAGCATCTTGTACAACACTTGGTAGGTCATTTATCATTAAGAGAAACCCAAGAGGCCCTATATTACTTCCCTGGCTTACACCAGATCTAGTATAGTATGCCTTCGATTGGTATCCTGCATAGTCAACAAACTGTTGCCTGTTACTCAAATAATCCGCAAAGAACATAAGTAAATGCGGGGTGAAACCGACCCCTGCTAACTTTTTCAGCAATACGTCATTATCGACTAAATCAAACGCTTTTTTAAAGTCAAAGTATGCAGCGTCGACTTGCCCCCCACCGTCCACTATCGGTACCACTTCCGCCATGTAGCTAAGTAAATTGCTCGTAGTATTTCTAGTGGGCCGAAATCCATGCTGTGCGTCGGTGAGTTGCGAACTAATTTGCTGATAAACTTTCTTATAAATAGCAGATTCTAATACTTTGGCCGCTGTTGACAATACAGCAACTGGTCTATATTCTTCAATTTTAGTTCTCGAACCTCCCTTCGGTACCGGTATAACCCGGGTAATCTTCCACATCTCGGGAAATACAGCTGATTTAAGACAAATATTATAGATGTGCAACAATGGTCTCGCTAATGCCATTCGACAGTCCCTAAAAACGTATGGCGGAATACCATCAGGTCCTGACGATTTTTTCGGCTTAAGTTGCTGTAGGGCGCGTACCACGTCATCCAACTCCAACCTGTCAAGATGAACCCGTCCTGCTCCGTTCTGACTGCCTGCTTCCATTATCGCCGCATTCACATCCAACCTAGGCTTCTCCACATTATATACTGAATAAAAATATTCAGCGAATTCTTGAACCACTTGTTCATCTGTCAATGCCTCTCCGTTCTTTAAAATCTTTTGGCTACTACTACCCCTTTTAGAATTTACGTAAGGCCAAAAAGATTTAGGGTCACTTGACATTTGGCTTTGTACACGTTGGCGATTCTGTTCCTGTGCAACTAAAATCTTCCCTTTAACTGCAGTCCTACACTGAGCAAACGTTTCGTAATCATTCCCTAAACCACTACTCTTATATCTTTTATGAAGAGTAGCTTTGAGTTTTATGTCGCGAATTATCTCACCCGTGTACCACTCGGGATAAATGTACCTCGAGCGTACCCGACTTCGCTTTTTCCTGGGAACACAGCTATCTATAATTGAATAAATTGTGTCATAAAAAAAAATTAAACTCATGTCTAAATCTAAGTTAAATAAAGGAGCCCAGTCGACGGCTGCGATCCTTGAATATAGTGAAACGAAATCCGCTTTATTAAAATTCCAACTGACATGTGTGCGCGTTTCCGATGACGATGTGCTCAAGTTTGACCCAATGTGGGTATTTGTACGCAACCGCGGACTGACGGACACGTCAAGCGGTGGGTGATAAGCATCCACTGGCACGAGTGGGGCCTCTGCTGCGCGCACACTCACACACTCCCCTTCCTCAAATGTACTCAGTACCAAGTCTAAACAACGATCATTGCAATTAAATATTCTGTTGCTCTGGGTGAACCTACAATATGTCATAAAAAACTCATAATACGAGTTAATGCTTGCAGTACTGGAATATAAATTAAAATCTCCTACCACTACCACTTCACGATAATTATCACAATATTGTTCAATGATTCTAAATAGCAACCCATATTCATGTTCACTACTATTAGGTGGGATATAAACAACACATATCTATATCTATACATATAATAAATCTGTAAAGGAACTTTTTCTGTACATTTAAAATATTTCGAAAATAATTGCTTGGGGTGGTAAGGGATAATCAACAGATGACATTTTAACCCTTATCAAAATTTTTGTCTGTAGCTCGGTTTTTCAGTTTCTATGTTGATTAGATCAAGTATCACGTCAAAAGAACGAAACTAATATGGTTATCTTTCATACTCAAATATTGTTTATAACTCAGAGTTTATATTAGTCTTTGTTTCATCGCAATCGCTTCGGTCAACCTATCTAAATAATTTAAAGTGTTCAAGAAGAATTTATTTACGTATTGTTGAAACACTTAGCGACATCTATTGGCGTGAAACGGTACTAACGAATACTTAATATTAACACGTCATTCTCATTTAAGTTACTTACTGTGTCTGTGTTATTTCAAAAAGTAATGATACTGATTACTAAAATCACTTTCCGTTGGTGGTTGATTCCCACGAATCAAAAAAGGTAAAAGAATTTCAAATAAAAAGTTGTGATAATATTAACTGACGTGGTGTTCTGAGTCATATACCTAGAATGCAATGTTAGATAAATATTTATTAGTTTTATCAATCAAATTAATACAAATAGAGGGGAAGAAATCTCATTTTTAATTGTGATAAAAGTCTTAGTAGCGCCATCTAGCATAATGTAGCAAAATTAGAGCAGCTAGAGGAACATCTCCAAATTCTTAATCTCTAGCGTCAGTAACGCCATCTAGGTTTGAATAGCAAACATGCAAAGACAACAACTTGATTTCGCGCGAAATTTGATAATGTTAAATTTAAATGCGTGTTTACAGCATTACTCGATTCAAATAATGGGAGTTTTGGGAGTAAAGAGTTGTAAATACTTATGTGCTAATTTTCGTGATGTTAGTTTTCGAGGTGGGGAGGGGTTCAAGCGAGGTCGGATGGTGAAAATCAGGAAAAAAAATCCAAAATTGCGACCATAACTACTGGTGGATTTGAGTAAATAGATAGGTTTTCACACGGGCAACTGTAGTTATGTCGATGCTCTTCCGAGCAACATCGCTTACAGAGAAGCATTTTCTTAGTTAAAACAAGTTTAAAAATGTATTTATTTATCCATTTGGCATCTCCAACAAATTATACATTACCTACACAGGAACAATAGAAATCACAATAGTAAAATATTGATAATTTTAAAGTCGCTTCATTAAATATAATTATTTATTGGTCTACAAATAAATGTATGGCTGAACAAAAGAAACACTGAAACATTTTTGATTACAATTTACAATAAAAAGGCATCGCAACTGAGAGTCGCGGAGGATCGCTCTGTTACGTCCATTATCCTCGGGATCGGGCTCTCTCTCTTCCTGCTGCCTGCGTCAGCAGCGGGGAGAGAGGTGGGGGCGCGCGCGGTATGGCACTACGTAGCAACAACATCGTACTTACTATGTTCATAGAAAACCCGTGCTATACAATTAAATAGTTTTTTTTGCCTGGTTTGGTTTTTTTTTCAACAGCGCTTTTAATGTGGATAATGACCGACGTTACGGGGCGTAGGTAATGGTAACATTCGCAGCGAGCATGTCTTTACGCCGTGTGCTAAAATCAGTGTTGCTCGCTCGCATGTTTTGCCGTAGGTACTACTGACTGCACGAATACTTGCTTGGTAACATATTAGGTGCATTTTGACCCGTGACGCCGGTCAGTATCCACCTTTACAGCGTGATCTTTCTTCATCGTGATAACGCCATGGTCCCACGGGCCGTTAACTGACAGGTGGCGTCAGGTGTTACTGCACTGCTATCTGTCGAGGCCTATCGCAGTCCGTGCAGAGCATTCCCACTGCTGTGGTTTTATTCAGTGGTCAACGTTTGATAAACAAAGCTAAAAGACACGCGCCTGTACGGGCCGAGATAGGCGCCCGCCCCCGCGTGGAATAATGCTTCAGCACACTCAACCAGACGCGCAGTCGATTTATTGAGTAAGTACAGTAAAAGCTCCTTATTCGTGCTTCCTTCATTCGCGTTTTCACTACTCGCGGATTAAAAAAATGCGACCCAATTCCTATATCCGCGGCTAAAGATTTATTTATTTGCGGGTCTAATCGGTACATCGGTACATACCTACATATTAACAAATAACAAAAAGGATTCCAATAGGTATCCAACCCAATATCCTTTGTAAACGCGTCGTCAGATGGACTATAAAAAAGTGAAATAGACCTTATTACAACTTCGCCTAAAGTACATTGTCAAATCATATCGCCGCTGTATTGGTTCGGCCTTTGACATCTACAATAGCCGCCTTCGCCGCGGTCGGTGTTTTTAACCGACTTCAAAAAGAAGGAGGTTATCAATTCGACATGTTTATATTTTTAATGTATGTTCAGGCATAACTCCGTCGTATATAGACGGATTTGCAAAATTCTTTTTTTTTTTCGATAGGGGTTTACTCCGAAATGGTCCCATTGAAATTTCATATAGACAGGGCCCGATCTAGCTATTTAGCCGCTCCGGGCAAAAATAACATTCGCCGCCCTTTGCACTAACACCATCAAAGATGGTATGACCATAATTATGTGATATTCTTTTAACTATATAATATTCACATACGATAGTCTACTACGGCTTCTGAACAAGTATACAAAAATTCATGAGAGTAGGTATGTTTGTAAGTTTATGCCGCCGCTCATTTTTGCCGCTCTGAGCATTTGCCCGGCTTGCCCCCCCTTAGATTGGGCCCTGCATATAGATCAGGGGCCTAAGTCTACTAATTTATAAACGTTACAATGGTCTCTCAATGGTGTGTTTTTGACAGTTTTTGTATGGCAAATCTGTCAAAAACTTACCATTGAGAGACCATTGTGACGTTTACTGGTCGCGGCGGCGAACGTGACTCCCCGTGGCCTGCAAACGATGCCGCGCGAATTGTCGCCCCGCCTGCCGCCCCGCCGTACGCACCGCCGATCCCCGTGGCCAGGCCGTTAGGCCCCTGATGATGCGTTTCGGAAACAGACAACGGAACGCTTCAAAAAATTACAGCAAATCAACCGCGAATGTTGCTATCACATAAATAAGTATGCATTGTTTTGACCCAAAGGATGATGAAATTTCGAATTGGTGTATGGTAGGTAACAAAAAAGTGAAAAATAAAAACTTTTTAAAAAAAAATAACAACCGACTTCCAAAAAACACTACAAAGTGCAAAATAACTTTAATTTCGGAAGGCGGTGACAAATAATTAAAATACACATCCAACGTCACCGACTTCCGAAATTAAAGTTATTTTGCACTTTGTAGTGTTTTTTGGAAGTCGGTTGGTATTTTTTTTTTTTTAGTTTTTTGAGAATGTAAACAAACATAATGAAACCAACCTCATCACCCTAAAGTATATTTATATATCATCATCATCATCATTTCAGCTGAAAGACGTCCACTGCTGGACATAGGCCTCCCCCACATTTATAAATGCTGCGACTTAATAGACATTCCATCCTTTGGTACGAGCCGCTTTGCGTGTTTTACCTATTGTTTCATCTTTCCATTTATTGCAAAATGTTGAAATTTTTTTTTTACTTAAAAACGATTTTCGACGCGAAAAAATCTGTTTAACGCATAGAAATGCTTGATCGTTTACGCCTTGGAGAGTCGCTTGCATCCATATCACGCTCATACAATTAATCAATATGGTCAAAAACTTCAATTAAATTGTTTTTTTTTTGTCACTTAGGAACGTATAATCCCATTTAAATTACCATTCCATAGTCACGGTTTCTGTATTCGCGGTAGGTATTTTATGGAACGTATACCTCGCGAATAAAGAGCTTTTACTGTACCTACGGCAGGTGCACATTTATTATAAAATGAGCCTCGACCAGGCGCTTTGATCTATATTTATTCTTAAAAATCTGAGTGAGACTTCGTCGCAATATCATTATAACCCCTAAAGACGCCTGCAGGCCTAGACAAAACACCTTTCTGTTAACGTTCACGCTAAACTCTACGCCAGAATATATGGGAATGACATTACCGTGTCCTTTCCGCAGGTAATGTCATTCCCATACATTTTGGCGTACCGTTTAGCGTGAACGCCAAGAGTAATGTGTTTTGTCTCTAGGCTCTGGACTGCATTCGAAAGCTGTGGTAGATTCCTACCAGGATAGATCGGAAGATCGGAGGAGTGGTACCTACACCGTCAAAGCGACACATTATTGTTTTCCGACATGCACGCGAACGAAGTCGCGGGCACAGCTAGTTAAAAATAAAAACCTATTACGTAAATAAACAGTGGCACCTACTAGTTCAAAAACATGGTCATCAATGTTTACGTCGCTCGGTACAGGTACCCGCCGCAACTCGATACGCGGTGTGGCCACGAGACACGCGCCGCCCTGCTTTCGTCCATCCGCTCGGTCACATCGCATTACAGTGAACCCTGGAGGGATTAATTCCGAATCACAAATCGATTCGTTTAGGCCAGTTTCCGTGATAGCAAATACATCCGAATTATAACTTGATAGTCCTACATAAAACTCCTCTAATTTGGTTCGCAGTCCTCTTACGTTCTGATAATATATTTCTATAGGATTTATATATTTATTCCGAGGTATTTGGTTTTTTGTATGGTCTACGAAACCAAACCCATTCACAGAACTCAACATTTATTGGCCATTTCTCAGGTTGACATAATACGTCATATTTACTCTCCGGTACCCCAATCATAAAGGATGCATAATCCCTTTCCGTTCTATGTTTAAGGCGTTCTACTTTAACAGGTTTTTTCAACCCACATATGTTTCGTACATATAATTCTAGGTTTTCTTCTTTGGTTTCCTTCTGTAGACGCCAGACGTGTAGATATTTATATTTTTCCGTTCCCTGAATTTCATTTATAGTAATATTTCCTCCTCTTTTAACTTCTTTATTAAGATATCGGCTTTTCTTCCTATTCACGACTGTCCAATTTTCATCATCCAGTCTTTTGTTCCCTTCTCCATGTACTTCAACTATGCTGAAACTCATTTCACTCTCTTTATTTATTATTAATGGTGGTATGTTCTCCGATACCAAACTCGTGGATTTTGTGGCCACACATTCTTTGGTTGGTATAATATTGGTGGAATCGTCAGTTACCCGCTTTTGATTTTGCTGAAGAACGTCCACGAATGTTTTAGATGACGCCGGTATTTGGCTCTTAGGTGTTTGTAATCCATCTGCAGTATCCTGCTTTGAACTTTCCATACTGACACGGGCTCGTAGGAGGTCATTTGACTTAATTAATTTAATGATGTTTGCTTCTAACGTATCTACTTTGTTTGCCTTTTCTTGAACTACCTCCATTATTTTTCGCAAACCTTGCAATTCAGTCTCTGTTTTGATAAATCTATTTTGAAGCAAAGCATACTGCTTACTTTGTTCATCCAGTCGTGCCATGATTTCCAAGCGAAACTCCCGTAGTTCTTCATATGGTGAATTATCAATATCAGATTCATTCGCGTTACGACGACTACCGCGCTTAGTGTTTACGAAACAGTCATTCGCCTCGGCCGCAACAGTTTTATGGGATGTTTGTGATGTGATGTTTCCTAGAACCGGCGTTTCGGAATTTCCTCGTTTTGGAATAGTGCTTACACATTCTGGACACACCCATTTTTTCTTGTATTCCAGTGTAAACGCCTCGTACTTCTCCGTCGTCACCCCCAGACATTTAAGATGGTATAGCTTCTTGCACTTTCCTTGAGAACACTCCATATACCCTTCATCGTTAATATCGGCATCGCAGCCGTCACATTTCGTACCCATCTAGTGAGAATACGACGCGACGCGCGACGTAGCGAATTAATACAACAATAAATACGTCCGAACGTTCCCGCTGCGGAGTATTTTATATAGATAGTACGAGCCTTGTCGATATTATGGGGAACCTAGTCGCGAGTTCGAACTCACTGGTGAGCCTGGCTGAAAAGCACGCTGTCTCACCAGGCTTCGTGTCCGACAAAGGCAGTACTCGTGATGAGCAGTTAGACGCTAGTCTATACGCACAACATTATTGAGTGAGCTGCAGGATCAGTTATAGTAAAACAAGTGCCGAAAAAATTAAGAAAAGTCCTTCGGAAGATCGGGTTTTATGAAAAAACCACTGCGTAAATCAATAACTAAGGGCCGTAAGATCAAAAGCAGTTTAAACTATGGATAACGGAATCTACGATAAAATATAATCGATGGTTTAATCTACAGTCCTAAGATCTAATGGAAAATAAAACTTCGATTAGTCTTTTACACATGGCAACATTCGTTAGTTAATTCGAAATTCGTTCATCCATAGTTCATCCATTCAATAAAATAATGGCAACAAATAGATCCATTTGACAATTTGACATTAACACTTACATTTGATTTGACGTCTGTAAAGATATTATTATTTTCATGTCTTCATGAGTTTATTGTTCTGTGTTCATGTGGATCGTCATATTTAGTTTCTTCGAAAATTATTGCTTCTCGTGTGTTGTGTTTAAGTTTGTTCGTTGTGTTTAATTCTATTAAAATGAGTGATACTGTGCACAAAAGGGTGCCAAACTTTGCGTCTTCCGAGATAGAACTGTTAACCCTACATACACAACTCCTCTACGTCGCAGAGGCGCCCGCGTTTTGGATTATCGCTTCTCGTTTTTATCCTTCGCGCTTATGGCATTCACGTTCAAGGACATCTCAGTCATCGCCAGCACGTGTCGCAGGACGGTGGTTGCGTTACGGAAAGTGTGCTAGTTTTTTTGATATTTCCACCTTTTTTTTTTTTTTTGGTTGGGAAATCATCAAATAACTTCTCCCGCTCTGGGTGGAGCAGGAGGGCGTGTCAGACTTTTACTGACTAAAACCCACCCGTGTTCCTTCAGTAGCCCGTATGCCAGGGGCTGTGGTATCTCTTTCGAACAAACCCGCACCCCTGGCAGGCATCGGCCCTTGCGGGCCCCATCATTTTTTGTGCTGACATCTCTTTGAGGCGCGCGTGGAACACAACGCGCCGTCAACTTGGGCTTGGTCCTTACCGGACAGCGAGCTACCCATTACTCGCCGTCCGCAAGCCCATGCCTACGGTGGCCGGAAATCGGCCTGGGATTCCCGACGCCCAGGGCGTCTCCGTGGCGTATCCTGCAGCGGCTAGGGTCATCATCAGCCTATAATTTTCCCACTACTCGGACACAGGCCTCCTCTCGGTGAGAGGGATTGGGCCGTAATCCACCACGCGGGCCCAGTGCGGGTTGGTAGATGTCACATGTCTTCGAATTTTTGCTTCTAGGACATGCTGGTTTCCTCACGATGTTTTCCTTCACCGTTTTTGAGATCAGTGGTGATGAAACAATTTACACAAAGTAAAGTGCCTGGCAGGGTTCGAACTCACGACCTACAACTCGTAAGTCGTGGCCGCTACCACTTGGCCACCACTGCTCTTAGCTGTGGCTGGGGTCGCGAGGGCGCATATGCTCACGTGCGCCGCCTCCCTCTTCGCGAGCATCACTGCTTCGCTAAAGGAGGTGACGGCTCCCCATGCCCTCTCGCTCCGTACCATGGCCTGGACCAGGGCCGGACGCGAGAGATCGCCGCCGCCGATCGCCTCCACGAGGACACGGCGGTGCTCCGCCTAAGCCGGGCAGACCGCCACCGTGTGCTCCACCGTGTCCTCAGGGCGATCTTCGCAGTGGAAACACCCGGGCGTTTCCTCGCGCCCTAACCGAAACAGGAACCTCCCGAAACAACCGTGTCCGGTGAGGACCTGCGTCAGGCGGAAGGTGAGGACGCCATGCCGCCTCTCAAACCACTCCTCAAAGAGGGGACTTACCGCCGCAATCGTGGCGTGCCCAGCACTGGGTTGCGACAATCGCTCTCTCTATGTCACGATGAGATCCCGCCGGAGCTCTGTCCGCTGTGCCGCGATTTCCTGCGGCAGCGGAGTTACGCCCCGGCGTTTGGCCTCCTCGCGCGCGACGACCTTTGCCTCCAGATCCCATGGCGGTAATCCGGCAAGGAGGCCCGCCACCTCGCCGGAGAATATTACTACCCTTGGCGCTCCAAAGACGTATGAGTAGCTTATACGTAAGTTTTGCGCTATTAATCAAATTATTTTGTCAGTGTTTTTTGCATTATTAGTTACTACCGGTGTGTTTACGTTTTGAAATTTCAACATCATGACTAGTAATAGAAGAGTTACGGATGATATAAATAGCTAATTGGCTAGAAGAAAGCGACCATAACAGTAAAACGCAATATCCGGGATATTATCGAAGTCATCCTGAAAAAACCTTCCGATGACTCTTTTGTAGAAAATGAGGGTCCAACACCGCTAAAAAAAAAAGAAGATATTGCTCTTATTGTACATCTAAATGAAGAGAATGTCCAAAATGACGTGCGCCAAGTGTCAAAAATCTATCTGCGGCGAACATCAAGTTCATGTATGTTTCGAATGCATCTAAAATATATTTTTTGTTACTTTGTTAGTTTTTTAGTTTGTCAATTACTTCATAATTTACTATTTTAGAGAAGTGTATACCTTAAGTTATTTTATTCTAAATGAGAAGACTGTTTAATTCCCTAAGTTTCTAAAATTTGTTCCTAAGATTTATTTGATTAAAGATTTTATAATGAAAATATAAAAATATTATTTAAAATTGTGTTTTCCTCTCTTTAGTAATATACACAATTATATAAACAGTCAAAACATATCAATCATAGTTATAGGTTTTGAGTAAAATCATTAGTAAATATGATGCGCCTCGCGGGCGTATGAGTAGTTTCTTTGTATGTCGCAACATGAGTAGTAATGTAGGGTTAACAACATTAGTGAAAAGATAGGGTAATGTCTTAGAAAATAAAAGAACAGACGTTGTCAACAACCAAATAAAGGACGAAACTTGGTCTAAATTAGCTGAGGATTTCAACAGTACTTCTGGTATATACCAGAGAAGCGTGAAGACGTTGCGGGCGAAATATGAAAATATGAAAAAAAACTTAAAACGAAAGTACGGCGATCACCGCAGAAGCTTATATCGCAAAGGAGTTGGGCCGCCTCAAGATATTTTAAATCTAACACAGGAAGAGGAAATAATGATGGAGCTAGCAGGCTCCAGTGTTAAGGGGTTACCCACTCGCTTTGATTCTGATGTGGTATTAAGTATTAACTATTGTTATTCATACTATACTTTTTCATTTTCATCACAAATGTTTTAATTTTTTTTTTCTTTGTTGTAGATACCTGAATGTAAATCACCATTGCCAGTGATGGCTGAGGCAAGCACCTCTGATTGTACCATACCATTGAAAAATATTTATATTGATTATGATTGCAATATTGAGATGGGTTTAATATTTTCGTCTCGTTATAGTCTGTGTGTGTGTGTGTGTGTGTGTGTGTGTGTGTGTGTGTGTCTGAGGCAACGTAGCTCCCGAACGGATGAGCCGATTTTGATTTAGTTTTTTTGTTTGAAAGGTGTATTAGTCGGGAGTGTTCTTAGACATGTTTCATCAAAATCGGTTCAGCCGTTTGAAGATTATCAGCTCTTTTCTGGTTGAAAAACGGATTTTAGCCTCTGATCAACTCAAAATTTAGGATTCTATTACTTCAATGATATTAGACGAATAAAAAATAACCTTGAACTGATGCTGGAGCAACACCTGGAATTTCCAGGAAACCCAAGTTATTCACCAACAAACAGCAGAAGTATCGTGTTTGGGCTCATTGAAAAGGTCTCAATGAAGAGATTATAGATAAATGGTGATTTAAGGGAGACATTAAGTTTAAAAAGCAAGAAATAAAAATTAAATTTAAAATTTAAAAAACCCCCGACCCAAACAAAAACTCAAAAAAGTAAAAAATAATATTTATAGGCCTTTTAATTTTAACGTAATATTTTGATCAGGGCATTGTCAAGTCGGGGGACGGTCAATGAAAACGCCAAACAGAGGCCTAGCCGTCCCCCAACTTGACAATGCCCTGATCAAAATATTACGTTAAAATTAAAAGGCCTATAAATATTATTTTTTACTTTTTTGAGTTTATGTTTGGGTCGGGGGTTTTTAAATTTTTTTGACTCTGTTGTTGAGCGTTAACATAGCTCAGCTAGTTGTAAAGTGTGTTTAATGTTGATATTGTTATTGCTTTAGATGGAGGAGAAATCAAAGCAGCATTTTGTAAAAGGTGTTGTTGCTACAACTGTGCCTGAGGTGAATCAAAATCAAAAAATCAAAATCAAAAGTCATTTATTCAAACTAGGCTGGTGTCATCACTTTTTGAACGTCAAAAATTACAAAAGGCAGTCCCCCAAAAACGCCCGCCCTTCACCACTTCCTAGTGCTTTAGCTGGGAAGAAGAAGTGGCGCAACAAACTCCCCAGCAGCACAGCTGTTGGGCACGCCACGATTGCGGCGGTAAGTCCCCTCTTTGAGGAGTGGTTCGAGAGGCGGCATGGCGTCCTCACCTTCCGCCTGACGCAGGTCCTCACCGGACACGGTTGTTTCGGGAGGTTCCTGTTTCGGATAGGGCGGGAGGAAACGCCCGGGTGTTTCCACTGCGAAGATCGCCCTGAGGACACGGTGGAGCACACGGTGGCGGTCTGCCCTGCTTGGGCGGAGCACCGCCGTGTCCTCGTGGAGGCGATCGGCGGCGGCGATCTCTCGCGTCCGGCCCTGGTACAGGCCATGGTACGGAGCGAGAGGGCATGGCGAGCCGTCACCTCCTTCAGCGAAGCAGTGATGCTCGCGAAGAGGGAGGCGGCGCACGTGAGGGAGAGGCAGCATATGCGCCCTCGCGACCCCAGCCGCCGCAGGATACGGAGACGCCCTGGGCGTCGGGAATCCCAGGCCGATTTCCGGCCACCGTAGGCATGGGCTTGCGGACGGCGAGTAATGGGTAGCTCGCTGTCCGGTAAGGACCAAGCCCAAGTCGACGGCGCGTTGTGTTTCACGCGCGCCTCAAAGAGATGTCAGCACAAAAATGATGGGGCCCGCAAGGGCCGATGCCTGTCAGGGGTGCGGGTTCGTTTGAAAGAGATACCACAGCCCCTGGCATACGGGCTAATGAAGGAACACGGGTGGGTTTTAGTCAGTAAAAGTCTGACACGCCCTCCTGCTCCACCCAGAGCGGGAGAAGTTATTTGATGATTTCCCACCCAAAAAAAAAAAAAAAAAAAGCAGCACAGCTGTGTTATGTTAGAAGAACTTGATTTTACACAATGGTAGGTTACGGAATATCAAAATTTAAATTTGTTCTAGATATAATAGATCAATTATTGGGGTCGCTAGCTAGCTACATCTTGCAATTTAACTCATTCTTAAAAATAAAAAACAATGAGTAGATTATGTGAACACTAAGTAAATTCAAATGAATTTATACAGTCAAATAAAAACAAACAATTATGTTAATAAAGAAATGACCTGTCAGAAGGCAAGGAAACTCTGGTGAAAGAACACAAACATTGTCTTGAGTTAATCACAGCGACCAACTATTCTTATCGTTTAAGTAGTCGTTGACAGAACAGTATGCCTTTGCGCAAAGGTTGGATTTTACTTTAGCTATAAACGCATTAAAATTCAAATCTAGCACAGAAGAGGGAAGCTTGTTATAAAAGTTTATACCAAGACCAATAAATGAGTTATGAACCTTATGAAGCCGGTGAAAGTGAGCACGTAGTTTTTCTTTATTTCTAGTATTAATATTATGAAAATCACTGTTTTTAGTGTACAAGTGTATGTTTTGCCTTATATATAATGTAGGCAGTACGCCAAATGGTTTTTTTTTTATAAAAACAGTCCAAACCTCTAACACGTCACAATCCAGAGGCCTTTACAAACACTATGGGAAATTATAGTGACTTATCAAAAAAGAAGCAAGATTTAGTTAACGCACAAATACAAAGTGTAGAGGATAAGTGTACATTAGAAAAGATAGAGCATGAACTGAGATGTGCTCATTTACAAGAAAAAATGAAACAAGAATCAAGAGGACATGAATTATGGTGTGAATTAATCATGTTGGACATAAAAAAAGAAGTGAATAAACTTAATCAACTTTGAATTATGTTTTATTTATAAAAAATACACGAACCTACAAGCAGATTAATAGGCATTGAAAGAAATAATAGGTATGTATTATTTAATTTAATGTATTAAAGTAACTGTTTATTAACATTTGCCTTGTTAAATGGTTATTATTACCATTTACAACACTTTCGTTATTAGTATTTACAGTATAATTTGACAGATCTATCAAATCTTCAATATGGGCTTCAAAATTTGGAATTTGATCTCCATTGTTTATGCATTTACTATGTAAAATTGAACAAGCAACAATAATATCTTGAACCAGCTCTATATTTACTCTCATGCCTATAGATCATCATGTATATAGATAGCACGGGAAAGCATCTTGTCCATATTCCGAAGCACCTTTCAATGCAATTTCTTGTACGAATATGAGACTCATTGTAGAGTCTTTCTGCTGAAGTTACAGGGTTCTGTAGTGGTGTTAATAAATAGTTATTGAGTGGATATCCTGCATCACCAAGAATTACATTTGTCCCATTTGTCCTGACTCAAAAACAGCACACAAACTACTGTTCCGAAATATTGTGTATATGACTGGCGCCAGGCCATCTAGCCACAACATCCAAAAACTTCAAGTTGGATCCACACATGGCTTGGATATTTAATGAATAAAAACTTTTTTCAAAAAAATATCAATCGACTTTCAAAAAAACACTACAAAGTGCAAAATAACTTTAATTTCGGAAGTCGGTGACTTTGGACGTGTAGGTATTTTAATTTTTTGTCACCGCCTTCCGAAATTAAAGTTATTTTGCACTTTGTAGTGTTTTTTTGAAAGTCGGTTGATATTTTTTTGAAAAAAGTTTTTATTTTTCACTTTTTAGTTACCTACGCCACACCAATTCGAAATTTCATCATCCTCAGGGTCAAAACAATGCATATTTATACGATAACCGCATTCGCGGTTGATTTGCTGTAAAGTTTTGAAGAGTTCCGTTGCCTGTCTCCAAAACGCATCATCAGATCTATATGAAATTTATATGGGACCATTTCGGAACAAACCCCTTTCGAACAAAAAATAATTTTGCAAATCCGTCTATATATGACGAAGTTATGCCCGAACATACATAAAAAAAAAAATATAAACATGTCGAATTGATAACCTCCTTCTTTTTGAAGTCGGTTAAAAATAGCCCTTTCTGTTTCTAAAATGTTCAGCACTATGCCCACCTGGAGACTGTTTGCGGACATGAGTACAGTCAAGGGCTCCATATACACGAGGAAATCTTGCAATGGTATAAAAGCCAATTTGGTTAGATTGTTGTTCTATAGGTGAAAGATGAAGTTGTAAGTAGTTATTTCTTTTGGCTGCAATCGCTTTAGTTACTCGCTTGATAGTTTTGCCTGCTGTAGTTTGATGCACACCGCTAAAGTCACCTACAGTTTTTTGCATGGATCCAGTGGCATAATGGTTTATTAACAAAAAATTAACAAAAGTATTATAATAATAGGTATCAGTAGGACGTTTGTCCAGAAAAAAACACTTTAGGACAGAGTTAGAGGATTTATTTACTGTCATTTGTAATTGATAAGTAGGTAATTTAAATAACATTTACCTTGCGGTAGGATGACTTATTTCGCTTCCGATTTCGCTTGAAATAGCTCTTGCTTGCTTGAAGCTTTGGAGACACGAAAACGACGTATAAATTCTATATCATCCCATTGATTCCAATGATTATATCTTGATCTAACGACATACGGTCTACTATAATAACTATGTATATCGTTGAACTCGTGTATTATTTCTATATCTGAATCCGAATCACTGTTATAATTTTCCATTTTAATAACCATTAAACAAAGCTTCAATTAATAAATACGTAGATATGTTTGAAACAGGCTGGTAAATTTTTGTGGCTACTCGTATTTTGAAAGATCGTCACGTCAAATTATGCCATCTGGCCAGTTCACGGTCAGTTTAACCCAGACAAAGGAGTTGGTTTAAACTACCAATAATCAATCATCTACCATTGATCTTATGAAATAATCGATGCCCAGAGTTTAAACTCCCTTATATTAGTTAGTATATTAGTTTTACTCAAGTTTTATTAATAACATTCTTTAGTTTTGTTAACAAGGGTATTTAAAATTTTATTTGCATTGCATATACTATCAAGATTCACTAATGCAGTGGCATACTAAGGGCTATGTTGCTATGAAGTGGCGGTCCAGGCCGTACCTACAGCTGTGTGTATAAGTGATGTATTAACACAAAACTCACCGCTCCACTCACACACTGGCGTTACTCTTTGTATTTTATACATACCGTCGGCGACGACAGACATGACCTTGGTGGGTTCATACCATTGCTAAAATTTACTTTTATAATTTGAGTTCCGGTAGCGTGCAGCGTATCGTCTTGAATTAAGAAACTCATAGGTCTGGGATCAAATCTCGCGATGAAGCTTTAATTTTTCTTTTCAACAATCATCTTCATCTGTTCTTTTATTATTCGATTTATTAATATACCAGAATAATAATGTAACATTTTTTTATTATTACTCGTATTGTTATTTAAATAAAGGTTTACCAATAATAAATTATTACAAAATGTTTATTCGTTATAACTTCATGAAGAATGTATAAAAATAACTAATAATAACTTCTTGTTAAAACAGTTTATTTTCTCATAAAGAACAATTTATTGAAGTAAATAAGCTAGTTGGTGAACTATGATAATCAGGCTATTGTATCTTAGTAATAATTATAATAATATTGTGCTGATTACTACTGTGTGTCGGTACTCTAAATAAATCACAATATTCTACAAAAATCTACCCACGTAAAAGTAACAAATGCAGACAAGTTGTCACAATACAATTAAATGACTCAGTAGTACTACTTTTATTCTACTGCGAGTGAGTTCGTTCTAACTCAAACCTCAAAGTTAACAAATCGTGTTTAATACTCAATACTCAATACTCAATATATTTATTTGCGTTCCACAATGTTTACATAGGTGGTAGGTACATTATAAAATATACATAATTTTAGATCATTGTGGACCCTGTCGGGCACAGCAAGATAGGATAGAGGAAGAGGGCTAATATTATATTATTATTTGAAAAAAAAAAAAAAAAAAGTAAAATATAAATTTTTCTCCACTACTCACTTCTTTAATTTATTTATTATTTTTGGTATTGATTTTTAATTATTGATTAAATTTTTCATTAAAATATTCACTAATATTATAATAGCATTTATGGATTAGGTATTGCTTTAGTTTATTTATAAATATATTTAATTTTTGTTCATTTTTAATTACTTCTGGTAATTTATTATATATTTTAACTGACATTACTAAAGTGCTTGTCGAGTGCATTTTCAGCTTAGAGCCACCAGGTAGGTTTAGTCTATTTTTGTGTCGTAGTGTATATCTAGTTTGTATGTTTTCTCGTGTAGTGAATAATTGTTGGTTGTTTCTAACAAATTTGCATATTTCTAATATATATATACAGGGAAGTGTTAAAAGTTTGTGTTCTTGAAAATGTGGTTTGCAGCTGTCTGTGTCTTCTATGTTAACTAGGATTCTGACTAGTCGTTTTTGTAGTGTGAAAAGTGTAGGTGCATGTGTACTGTTTCCCCATAATATTACGCCATAATTTAACCATGCGTATGCATAGGCATAATACGTAACCAGGGCTGTCTGAAGGTTAGTGGTTTTTTTAACTTCGCGGAGGGCATAAGCAAATTTAGATAATTTAGACCGAATTTTTTTTATGTGTGATTTCCAATTTAAATTTGTATCTATGGATAGGCCGAGTAGGGAGAATTCTTGTACTGTCTCTATTTTTATGTCATTGTAAATAAAATTTATATCTAGAGGTGCTTTTTGGCGTGGGTGGAAGGACATGATTTTAGTTTTATTAAAATTAATCTCGAGGTTGTGTTCTGTCATCCATATTATTATTTTGTTGAGTGTATTTGTAAGTGTTTCAGTTAGGTTGCTATTGTTTTGACATGAAGTTAGTACTGAGATATCGTCAGCAAACAGGACACAGGACTCGTTTATGATTCTTGGGAGGTCGTTTATATAAATTATAAATAAAAGGCATCCAATTACACTCCCTTGGGGGATTGAGGCATTAATTTTATTGCTGTCCGATCGAATTTGTTGTATTTGGTTAGTATGTTCATTATAGTATTCGACTTCAACTTGGTGTTCTCTATTTTCTAAGTATGATTTAAACCATTCATAAGTTTTTCCGCGGATCCCTATTCCTTGTAACTTATTAAGTAAGATATTGTATTGCACTTTATCGTAGGCCTTTGTCATATCTAGCAGTACACCCACAGCGTATTTTTTATTATTAATTATATTAATAGCTTCCTGGATGAATTTATATACTGCTAGAACTGTAGATCGGTCTTTCCGGAAACCGTTTTGAGATTCATTAAAGATGTTGTATTTTTCGCAAAAAGAATAAACACGATTACACATCGCTTTCTCAAATATCTTCGATGCGGTAGGTAAAAGAGCTATAGGACGGTAGTTAGTGGGATCAATTTTAGAATCTTTTTTGTGAACTGGTTTTATTATAGCTTTCTTTAGGTAGTTCGGAAACCTTCCTTCTTCAAAAGACTGATTGACAAGCAAATAAAATGGCAGGGTAAGTTCGTTAGCACACTGTTTTATTAAAGTTGGTGGTAGTTCGTCTATTCCGTAGCTGTTTTTGTTTTTAAGGCTTTTTAATAATACATTTATTTCACCAGGATCTACTGGGCTTAGGAATATAGTGTTTTCTGTGGGCTGGAGTACCGAGGTGCCGCGCGGCTCTTTGTCGGGGGGTTGGGTATCGATACCGATAGATGCAAAGAAGTTGTTAAATAGGTTTGCAATTTGCTTAGGTTCCGTAACAACTTTGTTATTAATTTGAAGTGTTATGTTGCTTTTGACTTTTTTAACATTTTTGTTCGTTCTTTCATTTATTATTTTCCACATAGTCTTCACTTTATTACTAGATTTTATTAATCTATTTATATACTGCAGTTTTTTTGCTTTGTTTACGATATTTTTTAAAGTCTTTTCATAAATTTTATAATTTTGTTTAATTAATGGGTTATTAGTTTTGGTTGCAAGTATTTTTTCAAACCTTTTATTTTTGCATGAAGTTTTAATTCCTTTAGTAAGCCAATATTTTTTGTAATTTGTTTTTATCTTTAGTTTTGTTTTTGGTATACATTTGTTTAGCAAGTCAGTAAGTATATTATTAAATAATTCGTAGTTTTCATTTATGTCTTTATCGGGTTTGATAATGTCGTTCCAGTTTAGTTCTCTCAATTTGGATTTGAACTGTTGTGTGTTTTTGTTATTAAACAGCCTTTTTTTAACATACCAGACGATTTGATTAGTACGTTGGGGTACAGTCAAGTGTATAGTTGTACTACAATGATCAGAGAACCCCAATTCTTCTACTGATGCATGCGATTTAGTATTGGAATTAGTGAATATTAAATCGAGGCACGTTGAGGTGGTTTGGGTTATTCGCGTTGGTACTTGTATGTGCTGCTTAAACTTATATTCCAACATGAAATCCAAAAATTGGTTAGTTTTTAAACTATTGTCTAATATATTTATGTTAAAGTCTCCTCCTATAACAATGTTTAGTTTATAGTCTTTTTTACTAATGTAATCTAATATTTCTTTTAATTGTTTATAAAATATAGCTTCCTCTCTCCTATTCCAGTAAATAATAATTAACAGTAAATTCTCTATTTTTAACTCTATTGCACTCACTTCTATAACATACTCAATTGACATGTCTGTTATATCATTTCTCTGTAAACATTCAATATGGTCTTGTAGGAGAATACAGACGCCACCACCTATACGGGTTTTCCGACAGAAAGAGGCTGCAACCTTGTAGCCACCAAAATGTATTAAATCTAGTCTTTCTTGTGATAGCCAGGTTTCTGATACACATATAGCGTTATATTTCGGTGTCTCTTGAAGGAATTCTCTTGAAGGAATTTAATAGGACTTAAAGAGGTTATAGCTTAAGTGTTCATTTTCATTCCGAAAAGAAGATTGAAACTAAACCTCAAAATAATCCAGATTACGGATAAGACAAAATATTATTTGAATATTACTAAAATAAATAAATATTTGTAATTCATAACTTAATGTTAATGTTTTTTCCGTTAACTATGTTTTTTGAGCTGATTCTCGAGCTGGTTTTCGATGATGCGCCGAACCTTCTGCGTGGAGTGCACGGCGCACGTTTCGTAAAGATGTGTCGAATAATTCGGCAAAATGTCTTGTCGTTTTGAAACCACTTGTTTCATATTCGCTGAACGTGTGCCTGTTATAGGAGCTGGGGTCTTCCACTTTGCTTTCCACGGGCAAGGCTATCGCCTTCCTCATATCTTTTCACCCACCGACTCACAGTATTTCACTAAAACAAAAAAGGGGTACTGTTAGGCTACTAAGCAAAATACACACTTTATGTATTACCTACTATTTAGAAACAAAAATTATTTAAAAGGGCAATTTCAAGTAATTATTAAGTATAATGTTATTTTCATCGTTCTATAATCTAGGAAATAAATTTACATTGAAATTTTATATTTTTATTCTATTTAGACATTGTGATATTTATAAAACGTTTAAAAATAACTACAAGGATCAGCAGTTATACTTTAATTAAATAAATGTTTAATATTTATATTTAAATCATAATACTCACACTCAGTCCGGTTTCATCACATAGGTATTTGTGATATAGGTATTAAGTCCACTTTTATGCAGCGCAATAATATTCGCTTTCATTTCTATATTTAAATTTGCTTACATTTTAAAATGAATTAGAAGGACGCTAATAGATGAAACACACGTCACTAGCACACAATATCAACCAACACCGTTCTATAAGTCGCGGTGAATGAGTCGTAAATCATTTAAATTTATTTAGGTTTCTGTGGGTATAATGATAAAGTTTTAGGAGTTTAGTGAATAAGAAGAACATAACAAGAAACTATACTCAAAAGTGATTTTTAAAACAATAAAAAGACTATCACACATTGAGTGGGATTCGAAACCGCGACTCGCTGCGCTCAAACGCGATAATCAAGTGCGGTAACCGCTCAGCTATCATGCCATTTGCTTTGACGGTTGAATTTAGGAAATACATTCATTCGTAAACGTATGAGAGTGTGTGTGTATATAGTATTATAGCCTATAGAAATTGCTTATTATAAGAAGGTCGTAAGTTAAAGCGAAGTGTCAATCTATTGCTTTTTGAGATTGGGGCACCATTAGTGAGGGCTACTGTACATTTAAGTGAATCAGAAAGCCGGTGTGATAATAGTCAATAATAGTCAAGCAAATCAGGATTTCTCTCTCGCAGTTTTTTTTTTAGGTCAGTCAATTTCAAAGCGGGCTATGCTATAACACATCATACATCTCTGGTGTAAAGGCACCCTTTAATGTAGATAAATTATTATTTTCAGGTGGGTGCTTCAAATGTTGTTTATCACTCTTGTTGGTGCGAGCTCTATTAGCATCCTGGCATTTCCAATCTGGCACCTCAACATCTGGTGCATCTTCATCAGTTGTCTATGAACCAAATAGTCAAGACATTCCTCATTTAGAAGAACCTTCAACAGGGGAAGAAACAAATTTTGCACCCAAGACACCTACTGTGTGAACTTTTATCGTTTTACCCAATTATTTTAGAGCTATTGAAACCAAAAGTAGATGTTTTGTAGAAGGATGTTGGAGACATCAAAGAAACTGAAAAACAATTACGATGGAAAAACTGTTAAAAAACTATTATGTACCTCCAAATAATTTTCTTTGATATCTACTTAACACGCACATCATGGGACTTTCTCAATGATATCAGTGATCATTATCAACACATTTAGTGCAAAACAAATTCAAGAATGTTTTCATTAAAATAGTCTGATTGTATTATTTTGGATTTCGAGAATGTACAAAATTATTTTCCCCTGTATCGTTGGTGAAACAACGGTTTGTTACTGTGCCCACACCATGAGCATAATATGGTATCTTGGTTGGGCATGGTACCAGGATAGTCAATGGCCTCCTGCACAATTTCTGGATACTGTATTACTATATTATGATAATCCTAATGAAGCAGGAGATTAATAAACCCTTTATCACAATGTTTATTTTTTATATTATTATTAATATACCTATAATGTGTTGCAATCGGAGATTAGGTAGGTACTATAATATGTAAATGCCTCAAATACTAGTAGATACATTAATAACAAAAATGCAAGTCATACGTGACCTAAGTCGGCCATGTCTAATAAAATAGTTTTCAGCTGGTTTTTTTAGTAGCATCAACCAGTTAAATCTGAAGTCAGCCCCTAAGCGCTATTTATGTAGGTATCTACCTCAATATAAGCTGCAAGCAGCCCATTTACATAGGAAATAAACCTCAAAAAGAATTTTTAATAACCAACATAATCTAAAATGTACCTAAACATCAAAAGGTAATGGATGAAGTATTACACAAGATTTGTAACTCGAACAAGTCTATTATTGTTTGCGGTGATTTTAATGTTAATTTATTAGATAACTCAGGTTATAGTAGTAAAATAATAAGTTTATTTCAGTCGTACAATCTTGTTAACTTATTTATGGAGCCCACAAGAATAACCCCTAGTAGTGCCACATGCCTAGATAATATTTATACAGATGTTGTACCGAGCCACAAAGAAATTATTAATTTATTAGAATCTGATCATTGCGGGCAACGGATTACCATTCAAAATCAAAATAAAAAAATGGGTAAAAAGGATATCACTGTTAACCCCAAAACTGCATTTCGCCTAGAGGCCTTTAAAGTTAAACTTGAAAATAAATTACCCGTTTTATCTGCAAATGCTGATCCTAATCACCTATATGGTGATTTTTTTAAGATGTATTGTAAACAATTTAATTCCACTTTTATTCCCAAGACTATCTCGATTAATAGTAACGTATCTTTCAGTGATTGGGCTACCATTGGTATTCATAAAAGTAGAACACGACTTTATGAGCTGTACAATGAAAGGACTTCTGTAAACACTGCTGAATTTAATTTATATGTTAGAAATTATTCCAAATTATTTAAAAAAGTTTGTTGGATGGCCAAGTCGCGTTATTTGAGTTCTAAGATTAAAAACAGTAGTAATGTAATTAAAACGACTTGGAATATTATTAATAGTGAAACGGGAAAGTCTAGCAACCGAAATACTGACTACAGCCTGTCTATCAATGACAACATAATCACATCAGACTTGCAAGTCGCCGCGGCTTTTGAAAATTTCTTCGCAGATATTCCCGTTTCTACTACAAAATCACTAAACTCATCACCTTCTGTTGCTGAGTCTTTGCTTAAGGAAAATGTTAATGTTTGTGATTCAGAATTCCATTTTGAACATATTAGCTGTAGAGATATAATTAAAACCTTTCACACTTTAAATGTAAAAAAGACTGCAGATCTGTGGGGTAATTCTGTAGAAGTTGCTAAGTCTATTATTGACATTGTAGCACCTACTTTAGCTCTTATATTTAATAATTGTATAGACTGTGGGGAGTTTCCTGACCTAATGAAGAATAGTAAAATAATACCTTTGTTTAAATCAGGTAGTACATCAGACCCCACTAATTATAGACCTATTTCAGTACTACCTACCTTTAGTAAAATTTTTGAGAAATTAATTTTAGAACAATTGCAAAGATTTTTTAATAAACATAATTTATTACATAGCAAACAGTTCGGTTTTACAAGGGGTCGTTCAACTACCGATGCCGGTGTTGAACTCTTAGGGCATATTTACAATGCATGGGAAAATAAATACGATGCCTTGGGCATCTTTTGTGATTTATCTAAAGCATTCGATTGCGTGCTTCATGAAACTTTAATCAGGAAACTCCGCCACTACGGGATCCGGAACACCGCTCTGGATCTTCTTATTTCATACTTGTGTAATAGGATTCAGTGTGTTGATGTAAACGGAAAAAGATCTCCCGGATCCGTAGTATCAATGGGAGTCCCACAGGGCTCGATTCTTGGTCCTTTCTTGTTTCTTATTTATATTAATGACTTGCCTTACCTCATAAAGGATAATCATGATATAGTGTTGTTTGCGGATGACACTTCACTTTTGTTTAAACTTGAACGTCAGCAACTTGTTAATGACGATGTAAATAGCGCAATCTCAAAAGTAGTTCACTGGTTCAATGTTAATAATTTACTTCTTAATGAAAAAAAGACCAAATGCATTAAGTTTACGCTACCTCACGTTAAGCAGGTGAAAACGAATGTGTTGATAAAGGGCGAAGAATTGAATCCTGAAAATAGCACTGTATTCTTGGGCTTAACTTTGGATGCCAAGCTTCAGTGGGGCCCACATATAGCCAAATTATCGAAAAAGCTAAGCTCTGCAGCATACGCTGTTAGAAAAATTCGTAATTTAACTGATATAGAGACAGCCCGCTTAGTGTACTTTAGCTATTTTCATAGTGTAATGTCGTATGGTATTCTATTGTGGGGAAATGCCGCCGACATTCAGACTATTTTTGTCTTGCAGAAAAGAGCTGTTCGATCAATTTATAAATTAAGTCCGAGACACTCTCTCAGAGATAAATTTAAGGAGATTAATGTAATGACTGTGCCTTCACAGTATATTTATGAAAATCTTTTATATGCCCATAAAAATATTAAATTGTTTAAAAAATACAGTGATATCCATAGTATAAATACTAGGAACAAACACAAATTTGTTGTACCATCAACAAGGCTCAAGAAAATAGGTGGGTCATTCAGATGTCAATGTATACGCTTCTATAATAAACTTCCAAGCCATGTTCAAGATCTAAGTCTCAATAAATTTAAATCATTCATTAAACGTAAGTTGTGCCTGAAAGCCTTTTATACCGTTAAAGATTATATAGAGGACAAAAAAGCTTGGGATTGACCTGCTCCAATTTTGCATACAGTGTTTTTTTTTTAATATTTTTATTTTGCTCTTTGACATTCGATTATTGTTATATACACTTTGACATTTGATTATTATTATATACACTTTGACATGAATATTTACTTTGAGAAGTATAATATTATTTTGCTTTAATTATTGTGAATGTGAGGACTATGTGGTATTTTTGTTTTTGTGTTTCATTTCTTTCTCAGTTCATTTTTAAAGTTAATCTGGCAGTTTGAGTACTTTATGTGGCCTACCCAAATGTCCTTTCTTTGGTATTGTTCGTCAAATCGTTGAGCTCCTCAAGTTCTGAGTTGAGCCGTATGATTACTGATACATGCGTGCACTGATTGGACAGGTCCACTCAATCTGTGTGGTTTCTTTCCTCAAAAGACCATTTCAGACACCAATCCACATGGTCTTCACATGATCTGACCAAGATTATGTCTGGACTTTAAAAGAGACTGTGACCTCTGAGTTTGTTTCGGCCTTTCTTCTCAGAGTAGTCAGTTAGGAAACGCCGACCTCACCTAGTTTAAAAAATATGATTGACGTGTAAAAGTGTTTGTTCAAACCTACTTACAGAAATAAAATCATTTATCATTTATCATTTATCGTCTGATTTAGTGGCAGTACATAGGCTGAATGCCAAGAATACCGCCCCAGGACCCGACGGCTTGCCCGGCAAAGCCTGGGTCCTGGCCTTGCAGGCTCTCGGGCCTCGACTAAGAGGGCTCCTAAGCGCATGCTTGGAGGAGGGCCAGTTCTCACTTCGCTGGAAGACGGGGAAACTGGTCCTCATTAAGAAGCCGGGGCGCCCAGCGGACTCTCCGTCCGCTTACCGGCCCATTGTGCTGCTCGACGAGGTGGGCAAGCTCTTTGAGAGAGTAATTGCAGACCGCCTCGACGGGCGGCTGGTGCGGGTGGGGTCGGATTTGGCGGAGAGCCAGTTTGGTTTCCGCAGGGGCGCTCCACGGTGGATGCCATCATGCGCGTGCGAGCCCTCACGACGGGGGATGCTGTGGCCCGGGGTGGGGTCGTCTTGACGGTGTCATTAGACATCGCCAATGCCTTCAACACCCTGCCCTGGAGTTGCATAAGGGAGGCACTCCGGTATCACCGGATGCCGACCTACCTCTGTCGTGTGGTCGAGGCCTATTTGACGGACAGGGCCGTCATCTACCCCGGTCACCTCCGAGAGTGGAACCGGCGAGAGATGTCGTGCGGTGTCCCACAGGGATCGGTCCTGGGGCCATATCTGTGGGACATCGGGTACGACTGGGTGCTGCGCGCCGACCTCCCTGGCGGCGTCAGTGTAGTCTGCTACGCTGACGACACGCTGGTCCTGGCGCAAGGGAGGTCGTACCAGGCGGCGGCCGACTTAGCTACACAAGGGGTTGCGACAATCGTCGATAGGATCCGGCAACTGGGACTTGAGGTGGCATTCCACAAGGCCATGTGGTTTCATGGTCCTCGGAATGCGCCACCGACGGGTTCCCAGATAACGGTGGGAGGGGTTCACATCGGCGTCGAGTCGACGATGAAGTACCTGGGACTCGTCCTCGACAGCCGGTGGAACTTCGCGGAGCAATTCCGCCGTTTGGCTCCCAGACTAGAGCGGGCCGGGGCTGCGTTGAAGCGGCTCTTGCCCAATCTAGGGGGGCCAAACGCCTCCTGCCGGAGGCTCTACGCGGGGATCGTGCGGTCCATGGTCCTATACGGGGAGCCGGTGTGGGCGCCTACATTGAGGCGCCAACCAGCTCGCAAGTTGAGGGCGTCTCATAGGGTCATGGCGATCAGAATGATCCGAGGATATCGCACGATCTCCGGCGAGGCGGCGGGCCTCCTTGCCGGATTACCGCCATGGGATCTGGAGGCAAAGGTCCTCGCGCAAATATGGGAGTGGCGCGAGGAGGCCAAACGCCGGGGCGTAAGTCCGCTGCCGCGGGAAATCGCGGCACAGCGGACAGAGCTCCGGCGGGATCTCATGGTGACATGGAGAGAGCGATTGTCGCAACCCAGTGCTGGGCACGCCACGATTGCGGCGGTAAGTCCCCTCTTTGAGGAGTGGTTTGAGAGGCAGCATGGCGTCCTCACCTTCCGCCTGACGCAGGTCCTCACCGGACACGGTTGTTTCGGGAGGTTCCTTTTTCGGATAGGGCGGGAGGAAACGCCCGGGTGTTTCCACTGCGAAGATCGCCCTGAGGACACGGTGGAGCACACGGTGGCGGTCTGCCCTGCTTGGGCGGAGCACTGCCGTGTCCTCGTGGAGGCGATCGGCGGCGGCGATCTCTCGCGTCCGGCCCTGGTCCAGGCCATGGTACGGAGCGAGAGGGCATGGGGAGCCGTCACCTCCTTCAGCGAAGCAGTGATGCTCGCGAAGAGGGAGGGGGCGCACGTGAGGGAGAGGCAGCATATGCGCCCTCGCGACCCCAGCCGCCGCAGGATACGGAGACGCCCTTGGCGTCGGGAATCCCAGGCCGATTTCCGGCCACCGTAGGCATGGGCTTGCGGACGGCGAGTAATGGGTAGCTCGCTGTCCGGTAAGGACCAAGCCCAAGTCGACGGCGCGTTGTGTTCCACGCGCGCCTCAAAGAGATGTCAGCACAAAAATGATGGGGCCCGCAAGGGCCGATGCCTGTCAGGGGTGCGGGTTCGTTTGAAAGAGATACCACAGCCCCTGGCATACGGGCTAATGAAGGAACACGGGTGGGTTTTAGTCAGTAAAAGTCTGACACGCCCTCCTGCTCCACTCAGAGCGGGAGAAGTTATTTGATGATTTCCCACCCAAAAAAAAAAAAAAAAAAACATCGTCTGATTTCACCAATTTGGCCATTGCTGGGAGACGTGAAAATTGGGTGCGTGAAACCTTCCTAATCTAATGTCTAGGTCTAATTTATGGCCAAATTCCAGCCCTGTAACGTCAGGCCCAAGTTTCTATGAAGTTTGGGTTTCTCCTTTAGTCAAGCTATTTACAACCGCCAGGATTTCCAATTCATATGATGAAAAGTGTTGCTCTTCTGGTGAAGTACGCCTACTATAAAATGAGCGACTGGTTTCATAACTTGGTCATCTTATTTCTGCAAAAGCATGCCACCTACACCGTGTTTGCTGGCATCCGTATGCAACTCGGTAGCAGCATTAGTATTGTACAAAGTAAGGATTGGTCGGGACACTAATTTTGCTTTTAACTGAGTGAATGCGGCCTCTTCTTCTTTGCCCCAAGTCTAAGAAACATTTTTTTTTTTAGTCATTGGGTCAATGGTCGAGCAATTAACGCAAAGTTTTTAATAAAACGTCTAAAGAAACTTGCCAAGCCTAAGAATTGCCTAACATTATGGACATCTTTAGGGGTAGGAAATTTATCAACCGCGTCTATTTTAAACTTCCCCGGTTTAATACCATTCACCAAGTCAAGAAATTCGATTTTTGAATGGAAAAAATTGCATTTTGAGAGTTTCAATGTAAGCCCTGCATTTCTGATTTTATCAAATACCATTTCTAGTTTTTCAAACCATCATCAAACGAAACCGAAGGTACAAGGACGTCGTCCATGTATACGACAACCGTGTCAAATCTTAAGTTATCAAGAACTTTATTGATGGTTCTTTGAAATACCGCTGGAGCATTTGTCTGACCGAAAGGCATCCTATTAAATTCAAACTGCCCTTCTGGCGTAACAAAAGCAGTTTTTTGTTTGTCACTTTCAGCCAATTCTTTTTGGTAGTACCCTGACGCTAGGTCTAAGGTAGTGTACAGACTATACCCCGCTAACCTATCCATCTGATCCTCTATCCTAGGCAACGGGTAGTGTTGTTTTACAGTTTTCCTATTTAAAGCCCTGTAATCTATACAAAGGCGCTGCTCGCCGTTCTTTTTTTTTTTTACTAAAATTATTGGACTTGCAAACGGCGAACAAGATTCTCTTATGACACCACATTGTAGCAATTCGTCGATTATACCCCTAACCTCTTGTTTTTCTGTATGAGACAACCTAAAAGGCCTGTCAACTACGGGTTGGGGGTTCATTAAATCAATGTTCATCAATGTTCATAGTACAGCCTAATTCAGATAATTTAATAGCAAAACACGTCCGATAACGATTTACAAGATCCAATAGTTGCAATTTCTGTTCCCGGTTTAAGTTATCGTCCATAGACAAGTCATTTTAAAGAAAGGGTTCTAAAGGGCTTGCAACATCAATCTTATTTATGGTAGGACAATTTATAATTTTTATCTACAAAAATTGTCCTCTAGCTATTAGCTGATCTTTTTTTAAAGTTATAACGTTTGACGAAATACTATCCACTAATAGTACACCTATGCCGTTTTCAATTGAGTAAAGACCCTCTTCTATGTGATGTTCTAAATTAGGGATGGATCTATAACTTCCGTATACTAAAATAGAACCAGTTATGTCAGGGGACGAGTCAACCTCTACATAGGAACATCCGGGTAGAATTGAACAACATTCTTTTGAAAAAAGTTTAACTACGCCAATAGTCTCTGGAAATTCACGGGATATTATTAATTCATAATAATATCCATAGGGTTAAAATTATAAACAGTTTTTATGATTTTAACCCTTATTGCTTCGGTAAATGACTGACCAACCAACATTGAGTATTTCAAAAAATGATCAGGTACAACAATAACATCTAATTCGACAATAAAGCCTTGAATTTCCAAAACTACTGGACATCGACATGTATCGCATGAACTACCGCTCCACCAAAACCCGTCATTGCCACTAAATAAGTTTTATCCAATTTACCAAATAATTTTACAGCATCCGAGTTTCTAATGAGTGTACATTCACTACCTGAATCGAAATAACCTATTTTTTCATGACCTTTGATCAAAACAGTTTGTATGTACATATTTATTATTAGTTTTAGGTTTGGTGGTTGAAATTTCTAAGACGGATTTTGAGTCTTCCTTCTTACGAAAACATTCAGCAGAATCGTGACCAATTATTGTACAATTAGTACATTTCTTTAATGGTTTAGTAAGCTTACTCATAATTTGCCCTTCTTCCTTGCAGTTAAAGCACCTGATTGTATTTGATTTATTATTAACAGGTGGTTTATCTTTAATCGGAAATTTCTTAGTGTCAGATCTTTGGATATTATCATTTCTCTTGCTTATACTTTTTGAATTTCGTAAATATGCCAAAAGTTTGTCAGGATTATCAAATTGAGCTGCTTCTGCTCCTATCCTAATAGCCCTATCATTTATAGCAAAGATCACGCGTTCAACAGCCCTTTTGCCCTTAATTTCGCACCTATTTAGTAATGCCATTTTATCATAATAATAATCCTCCAAAGATTCCCCAAATTTCGCCCTTTTGTACAACATATCCGAAAGCATTTGGCCATAATTTTCATCGCACGGAAAAGCTGCTTTGAGCTTTTCTTGTCACTCAAACCAGCTATAATTAACGGTTGTCAGACCCTCGTACCACCGCTTTGCATTGCCAGTAAGTTTAGGAATCGTATTGTGTATGATTTGGCGGTCAGTCCAACTATATATGCTTGCTATTTCGTTTATTTTGTGTATCCAATTATTTGTGTTTTGGTTTTTTGAAGAAGGGTCGAACTCAGGAACTACGTTAAAATTACTTATTCTCTCACTACCTCTACTCGAAATATCAAGAATGTCGGTAAATTTAGAAAACACATCAATTTAGTCATTAGTCATTTATTCATAAAACAAGTAACTTGTAATTATAGGAAATTACTCACATGTACTGGTTATTTTACTTGGTGAACGGTTGCCTCGTTTATAACGGCTTCGCTGGTGATTCCGCATCTTGGTCGTGCTGCGTCTTGACCGTGATCTGCAATTTTCGCCGAGTCGCTTCCCCGATGAACCAGGGTTCACCCTGGTTGGGCTGCGACTCCGATGTGTTGCAATCCTTATCGGCGGCGGCGTCTCAAGCCGTCAAATTCGGTGACCAGGGTTCCACAAACGACTGCGCTTGCTGCTATGCCTGTAGCTCTGCCTGCGGCTGGGGCTGCGGCTCTGCGTGCGGCTGGGGCTGCGGCTCTGCCTGATGCCCTGGCTGCGGTTCTGCCTGCTACCCTGGCTGCAGCTCTGCCTGCTACACTGGCTGCGGCTCTGCTCCCGGTTCATCCTGCGGCTTGGCTCCCGGCTTCGCCTAGGGCTCGGCTCCCACTTTCACCTGCGGCTCTGCTTGACCAACACTAGCGATGTAGCTCGTGGCGTTTGAGCCAAACTTTCATCACGATCGTCATTCATTTGTAGATGTGAAATATCTCACTTCTGAACTGAAAGAAAATAACTCACTTATGCTGTGGTAAATACTTTTAATTATTAACACTTACTCGTATTAGTATTATTACACAATATGATAACATTAATACCAAAAGTCTGTCCTTTACGGCTCGACAGTTCAAAGTATACTGCCTCAGTGCCCAGTATTCAATTTACTTGACAGCTCTGTGTCAACGTTACAAAGTGGGGCAAAGCGCGCGAATTTTAAGTCAATAGATGAACGTTAAACTTATTAAAAATGGTAACGATTTATTAAATTAAGCATTATTGCTTTGTATTTGCAATAAGGTTAATTTATATGTATTTAATCATAACATAATATTTAAACGCAGTAACATAATTTATCAAACCAAATTGCTGTTACTAGTCAAGTTGCGTACTAATAAAATCAAATTCATGATGCAACATCTTAATTTATTTTGTAATTGCTTACACTATGATCATACGTTAGTATACCTAATGCTCAAGTCTATTATTCTACCTCGGTGTAGCAGGGGTTAATCATAGACATTCCTTGTCATTAAGCAAAATCCTATAGATGTTATTTCCCGTAACATCCCAGTATAATTTTTTTATTAACGGCACTTTGTCTTTTTGTAATTTTAAACTCAAATAGCAGCCTGGGGGTTAATCGTAGATACAACATAAGTCGCATGGATAACTAACTTGTGCTTGCGTTTCACTTCGTTTCATTGTCTTTGCTTGCGTTCGCCGTACGGACGCGGGGAGGAAGGGGTACGCGGTGAAGGGACGAGGTGAGGCCGTGCGAGATGCGGCGTGACCTTGCACACACAATACAATAGCAGGTAGCTAGGTTTTTTGTCAACTTTTAAACGTAATGTGATTTTCTAAACATTGTAGTAAAAAAATATATTTTTTGTATTTTCAAACTCAAATAGCAACCTTGGGGTTAATCGTGGATACAACATAAGTCACATGAATAACTGCCTTGTGATTGCATTTCACTTCGTTCCATTGTCATTGCTTGCGTTCACCGTACGGACGCGGGGGGAAGAAGTACGCGGTGAAGGGACGGGATGCGGCCGTGCGAGATGCGGCGTGACCTTGCACACACAATAGAATAGCAGGTAGCTAGGTTGTTTGTCAACTGTCCCGGTGTATCGATCCGACATATCGTTTCCGGTTGTTCTCGTCTTGCTATCGGCGAGTATTTGCACAGACACAATCTAGTAGCTAGGATTATCCACCAGCGACTTGCTTTGCAGTACAACCTTGTGGAGTCTGAAGTACCATACTACAGGTATGTGCCCGACCCAGTTCTCAAGAATGGTCACGCCACATTGTACTGGGATCGATCTATCATCACTGACAGGACTATTGTAGCCAATAAGCCTGATATTGTGGTGATAGATTGCCGAGAGCGTCGTGCGATGATTGTTGATATCGCTGTCCATCATAACCAACACCTCAGAAGGCTCTCATTGCGCGGCTGGATCAAGGGCTTGATTCAGAAATCAGTACTCCTAGACACAACACGCATTGTCAGGAGGTTCCTTTCTCTAGAACCCTGACCACCGACATCTTGGACCCTGCCCCTGATGCCGATGGGCCACTATTTTTTATATTTTTAAATGTTTTTGTATGATCTTTGTAAAAATATTTTAAAAATATAACTAATATGTATAAAAGAAAACACATAACTTATTTCAGGCAACAAAGACCCATAACATAAATGCCTTATAGACTAACATACATAATTATAAAAAAAACACACACATTAGAAGCACTCATGCACTTATTTCTGTCTCTATGTTTGCAAAAAAATTATTGGATTTCGTTTACAGCTCAATAAAAACCACTAAGTGTAAGGGCATGGTAAGGGCGTACTTTTTTTACCTGTGTTTTTTAAACATACTAGCTGGGTTGCCCGGCTTCGCTGAGGGAGTTAATATGAGATTGTGTGATATTTTTGTAATAAAAGAATTAACTTTAAAATATATGATATACAAATTTATTCTAACTACAATCCTTCAATTTACAATACTTGTTTATCAACAAAAAATTTCATTTTGTTATCCAGAGTATATTCTGGATCTCCTCCTGTTTTACATTTAGCCATTGTATAAAATATAAATCAAAGCTGTTTATTAAGACATACAATAAGTAAACTTTAAAAAAAAAACACACTTTATTTTATTATTTAAATTCAGTCACTGTATCACTTTGATTACTCACAATTCACTGTTTGTTTTTTATTCATTCGATGCACTTTACTGGTGAGAAACTGAAGTTCAGTTTCGTCGGGTAGTCGCAACGTCTCCGCAAGGGGGCGTGGCAGGCGGTATCGGGGCTTCGCCTTGTGATCGCGGCAAATACGGGTCAATCGTTGGGGTAGCCCTTACATCATGGGCTGTTGGTATCTGTAGCTGCAGCTCTTCCACTTCCGCGTGTGGGCGTCCCGGCGGTCAGTCGACGCCCCGGCGGGCGACGATACGCACTGGGGGAACCGCGCTGTACCACGCAGTTCGACCCCAGCATCAGTCACCCTGGTGCCAGATGGACCCGTTGGGGTCCTGCAGCCGACGACCAGCGACGAGGACGCCACCGAGTAGTAGCTGGGTCTGGTCCAAATTGAAGCTGTTCCGGCACGGACAGCTTCTGTGTTGTGTCCGGTGTGGCGGCTTCAGTCGCGAGCAGCGACGCGAGGCGGGCAGCGCGACGCGAGGCGGCAGCGCACGGGGCCGCGAGGGTGGCGTGGGGAGGTGAGGGCGCGTGCTACACGGCGCAGTTGCACACCGCGCGACGACGGCGAAGTCGCCGCGCCGGTCGGTCCAGTATGCAGAGGATACGGGAGCGGGCAGCGCCGCGTGGCTCGAGGCGTGCGGATTCGGCGAGGTGTGCGGTAGGCTCGGGGGGCGCATGCACCGCGAGGCGCGCGGGCCCACCGCGCGGCGTTGAGCAGCTGTCCGTCCAGTAAGTCCATCCGGGGGAGCCGGGCTTCGGTCGCAGGGGGCGACACGAGGCACCGGGGAAAATCCTGTGTGGCCGCTGTTCGTGCTCTCAGTACCCCTGCGGTCAAGCCACCGCCAGGGGAGGCCCAGCGCATGACGACCAGTGACAGGGGGCGCCGTGTGCGGCGACCGCTAGTGCAGGGCTGCGGCGACAGGGGCCACAGCGTGCGGGGCGGTGCCGCGTACATGAACAGCAGCAGGTAAGTCCGGTCTTCTAGCTGTCACTTTGGTTCCTCGAAGCTGACCCGAGCTGGGTCAGCTTCGGAATCGTCCCCGCTCGCGGGTCGCAGGGGCGGCGCGGGATGCGCGGCCACTATGCGGGGCGCGGGCGGTGCTAGGGGCGCGGCGGCATGATGCTGGCGGGCGGCGTGCGGTGCGCGGTCGGTGCATCGCACGGGCGGCGCGGGTGACACGCGGGCGGCGCCACGGTGCGCGCAGTCGGCGCAGCGGAACTCACGGTACTGGGGGACGTGCGCGACGAGCTGCGGCGTGCGGTCTTTTTCGCGGCAGGCACCGATGCCTGTTGGGGCACGGGCCAGAGCGCGACAAAGCGGACGGGCGGGCGCCGCGTGCCGGATCGGCGGCGGCGCCGGCACAACGTGCGCAGGCGCCAATGTCGTGGGCGGGCCGGCAGACGCAGCTGGACTCGGCGTCTCGCCTCCTCTTCGTCCCTTTGGGGACATCTTCTTCTACCATTCGGTAGGGGCGTCCAGTCTGGGGGGCATGCGCCGGGCGGCGCGCCTCCGATGTCCGGCAGCAGCGTCGCCCGGCACAGCAGGTCAGTCCTCTTCAGGCCCGGCGCGCGCAGCTCAGGAGCCGCGCGCGCCGGGCTACAGCTTCAGGTGGGGCTAGGCCACCGCGACCACGGTCGGCGAAACGCAGGGCAGTTTTCCGGTGCCCCCCCTGTGCCCGCACGGCCCGCTACGTAGACCGCACAGACACAGAGGGGACACAAACTGGTGGTCCGCGCGGGGAAGGGTTCATAAGTCGGCCTGTCAGACTCAGACCGACTTGTGACTGGCCACGAGCCGATCCCTGAAGTTCAGACCCACCACGCATCATGCTTTATTTACCCCTACCCATACAAAAATGACTACGAATGATCCACAATGTTCCAAAATATTCCACAACATTCGTGAGTGTTCTGGAATTTTTCACAATAATCTGGGATGTTCCCGAACATTCCACAAAAGTCCAGAATATTATGGAACGTTCGAACCCACGACGAATGTTTCTTTATGTACCCTATCAAAAGGTAGCTCCACTCATACAAAAAAGTCTTCGAATGGTCTAATGTTCCAGAATATTCCACAACATTCGAGAGTGTTCTGGAATATTCCACAATAATTTGGCTCTCCAAGACTCTCGAATGTTCTGGACTGTTCTAGAAATTTCTTGACACAGGCGAAACTTCCAGCCCTTATATCTTCAAAAGCAGGCCCTTCAGGTAAAAACGGGAACCTTCTTCATGGACGGGAAATAGAGGGCTACCACACCATATAGGTCTTTTGATTGTACCGGCACTCATTTCTGAGTTTTAGCAGCACGCACATTGTACAGTTTCTTTTATATATATTATCTTAATTTTCATTTAGATAGGTCACTTAAATTGTATTCTATGCAATACTTAGTAATTAATATTGTAGTTTTAAAATGTAGTAAATGAAAGTAATACTAAATAAATTCGGCACACTAGAAATTTTGTCTCTGACCGTACTTTATGTGCGCTCAGGTACGTAATATCTATAAACATAACCAATGTATATGTAGCGTTGCCGAACGGGCGCGACCCTACCTATCCCTAGGCATCGCATAGCAGGCCGTAACGTCCTTAGGCAACATCGAATGCTTTTGATTGTTACCATGTACTATCCTCCTAGGACTGCCCTTGGCTCAAAGATTTTAAATTGTAAAATGATTGAGAAAAGGTTTACGTTGGATAACACAAACTCCAGTTACATAACATAGGTAATAAGTTTCGATGGAACTAACTACCTTAGAGCTTACTTCACAAATAAACATAAAGCAAAACGTGCTTACTAGAAAGATACCATTGAGGAAACTTTGCTCCAGGCAATTCTTAAGAAGTTCGGAATATTCCTGGTAATAGTAAAGTCGAGAACAAAATTCTCCGAACACAAGCAAATAGCTCGACAATGTAGCCTCGTGTGATGTAGCTTCCCGTCGATTACTAATGAAACTGATCAGCGTTCGGATTCACGTGACATGATAACTCATTTGTCAATAAATCGGTTTTGAAACCGTATACTATAGATTACAAACCCGCACTGGACCCGCGTGGTAGATTGTAGCTCACTCCCTATCGAAACAGCACCCTAATTGCGTAACTTACGATTAATCATAATCGGTTTTGTTTTCACAGTTCAACAATATTAATTGCGTTATTTACGTAATTGAGCAGACACTTTTTTCGAACATATGAAGCAATGGTTTAACAATCCGTTTCAAATCGATACAGATTATGATGAATCGGGAGTTACGCAATTAGGGTGCAGGAGGTCTATGTCCGAGCAGTGGGATTATTGCATGTTGATTATGATGGTGTACATGAGTATTCTATTCTGTTGTACTCTACCTTATTACGTGCTCTACCATGAAACTCTTTTCCTCAGCGTCTTATATTTCCGCCTGTACATTAAATTACAACACGATACACAACAAAGCATCGTTATAACTACTTAAAGAACAATTCTTGGAGAACAACGTATGTAATACCGTTAATCATAAGTCAGTTAAGCTCGTACTCCGAATGTGTGCATAAATCAAAACTTTGCGCTCGTTTTGTGAATTGTTTCTTGCAAGCATGTTGTATTTTTAAGTACCTATGTGCTACTTGCGAATAAGCACTGTAAGGAAATGACAAAAGACGTTTAAGTTGGTAAAAAATAAGGCCTGTGTCCTTACAGTATTTTTAAAGATCCCTTTGCATGCGTAATTATTGGTTATGAAACCTGGCTAATACCAATGTGAAAGTCAGGGAAAAGATTTTAAAAAATTGACTGATCAATTTATCGCGCATTTATCTATTTAAATAAAAAAAGAAGTCCTGACTGACTGACTGACTCATCAACGCCCAGCCCAAACCCTTGGACCTAGAAAGCTGAAATTTTGTACAGTGGTTTTTTTTTATAATGTAGACAAGGAATAAGGAAGGATTTTTCGAAATTCAACCCCTAAGGCAGTAAATATGGGATAAAAGTTCCGCGCGGGCGAAGCCGCTGGCAAAAGCCAGTTTCAGATAAACCAATTACAGGCACTTTTGATTTGTTAAGGTCGGTGAGTCAGCAAGATGAAGCTAGTTGCCCATTCCAAAGCGTAGGTAACTATGGTGAAGATCGGGCAAGTAACTCCATGGACACTCTTTTAAAATCATGATATTGTTACAAAAAGTTGGTTACATGATTATGTTGAAATTATAAATGTGAGAACGATGTAAAAAGATGTACAGATTGAAAGTGTCCGTAATTAAAACAAAAATAAAATAACATTTCAGAAATTAAAACAAGCTACACACTACTTGCTTGATTTTCCATTGGTATATTCCAATCACAACCGTCATTCGTAGACAGTCGTGATTCGAATAGGTACGAGAAACAGAACTAGCTTGAATAGGTACGGAAAATTCACGTGGGATTTAAATTTAGTTAACAGTTAATTTCCCAACTGTACTTTCAAAGTTCTACACTTTCTGAAATCGCCATCACGCGTGAGTAGAGACGACACAAAGTTCATGACTTCTCTGTTTGAGAAAAGGCCTTCACCCTCTCCCTTGGAATAAACAGCTCGTAAGTATATTGATATCCTATTTTTCTACCCATTTTTTATAGTGGTTTTTATTTTGATAAAAGGTCATAAAATAACACAAACACCGATAAACACACAAGTAAATTGGGTAGGTTAGGCTAGTTTTGCACTGAATTTTACTAACATTCAGTAGAGTATAAAAAAGATTGCGTTGTGCATTGGTTTTCAAAGCAGCCAAGCGTGAGGCGATAATATTTTTTCGTTGGTGGCTTCCACTAGTAGTAGATACTTTTGACACAGTTTGTATTATATGTTTGTATTAATGCATTATGTGGTTCGTGTTATCAGGTTAAATTTTTCTGACATTGAAATTATAGTTGGTTGGTTAGTTGTTGGCTCGAATCCGAGCAGGCAGTTTATTTTGAGTAAAGTTTTTCATCACCACTGCTCTCAAAACGGTTATGGAAAACATCGTAAGTAAATCGGAATTTCCTAGGGCCAAAAATTCGAAGGTGGATCGTAATCTAGGCCTACCGGCGTAATAGGTTAATTGTGGTGGTGGTGGAAATTATAGGCTTGCCTCCTATTACATGGGACTTAAAGATAACTGGCTAAATGTGTGTACTATTGGGTAGACGTCCATGTAACCCTTCGGGTATTACAGGCGTGATGTTAAAATTATAGTTCAAGGTAATGAATCATACATGATGATGATACTAGCCAGGATATCTATTGAACCAACAGTTTTAGAGATGTTGATTTTAAAAGAGTGTCCATGGAGTTTCTTGCCCGTTCTTCTCCATAGGTACCTACGCTTTGGAATGGGCAACTGGCTTCATCTTTCTAACTCACCGATCTTGACAATTCAAAAGTGCCTGTAATTGGTTTATTTGAAATAAATGCTTTGAGTTTGAGTTGAGTTGAAATCATCAATGACACCGCATATCATAAGCACAGTACAATTCTGACAATTTCCTATTTTAACCCTCGACGCAAAAACGACGGGGTGTTATAAGTTTGACGTGTCTGAACGTGTGAACCGATTATTTTTTTGAATGGTGAGTTAGTCGGGAGTGTTCTTAGACATGTTTCATCAAAATTCATGAAAATTATCAGCTCTTTTCTGGTTGATGAAGGGATTTGAGCATCTTCCACGGGTCTGATCAAATCGAAATTTGGTATTCTATTATTTCAATGATATTAGACGAACAAAGTAACCTTGAACTGATGCTGGAGCAACACCTGGAATTTCCAGTATACCCCAGTTACTCATCAACAAACATCGGGGGACGGTCAATAAAAACGTCCAACAGAAGTGGCCTAGCATTTACATAAGCCGTCCCCCTACTTGACAATAAACGGCCAATATTTTTTATTGAATTTGTGTCGGGGGTTTTTTAAATTTTACTTTTTTAACCACTTCAAAAAGAAGGAGGTCATCAGTTCGACATGTTTATTTTATTTGATTTTTATGTATGTTCGGGCATAACTCCGTCATATACATGTCAATTTTTGATCGTTTAATCCTTTAAAAGGGCCATTGTAGTCATAATTATGAACAACTTTTACAATGGGATCATCCTTGAAATCGTGAAATAAAAATGAGCTGAATTTTTATTATTTCCGAAATTAAAGTTATTTTTCACTTTGTAGTGTTTTTTCCGGAAGTCGGTTGTTTTTTTTTAAGAAAAAGATTTTTTTTCCATTAATCGGCTCTTGAAACTCTCGGAAATACGGCCATTCGGAAATATGTTCCAAAAATAACACTATATTAGCACCTGCACAAGATTTTCCTTAAGCATTGGCAGCGGTTCTAGCAATCTTCTAGCAGACAACCAATTCAATTAAGTGCCAATATCCCCAGAAAAGTCATTAAAAACGAGACCTCATTCAACAAAACTGAACACAGATTTTCACAAAACTATCAAGTTACAAACGAAACCGACTAATGAAAAATCAAATCTCGAAGTACGATCGAGCCTCACTTTTCATTAACAAACTCTTCTAAACATAACATCAAGAGGCCAATAAGCAATTGAAGACACGAACTTAAAACTTCAGAAATCGTTGAAACACTCAAATCAAGATCAACATCGTATAACTAAGCCATTGTGCAAGTTCTGCTCACCAATAAATTGTGTCCCGGACCAATAGTTGGGAAGTTCCTCTTCATCGATTTTCTTACGTTCCGACCACAAATTGTAAAACTTACTCCACCATTGTTGTGGGCGGTGCAATATGAACCGTCCGCTTGCAAATTGCAATGACTTTTGTGAGTTTTGGCGCCATTGTTCGAACTTGGTGAGGTCCCTTTGAGTGTAGACGACGTGTATACAGGAAGTGTGGTCAGGCATTGTTGGTGCTGTAGCATTCATTGTATAAGTGTAGTTTTTTTTTTATAATTCACAAAACTGATGTAGGTACAATCACAATTACAATAAAAGAGTTGCCATAAATACTTTTGATTGACATCTACTGGATGTGAATCTAGTATGCATATTTTATATAAAACACTTACAAATAAAAATTTACATACGCAAAACTAAAAAAAATGTTAACTTATCCGTAGAAAATGAAAAAGTTTTGTAAAGATAAGTTAAATGTAAAAAGAAAATAATCATACAAATAAGACTCTAAGTTTAGTTCTAACTGAGGCTACAGAACCAGCAAAGACATAAATATCTCCACGACTTGGCAAGAGAAAGCATGCGGCCAATGGGTGAAAAATTACCTATATTAGTTGGACTATGAGATAGGGCGAACGTGCTTCGGTTAATTAAGCGGCTGCTGCTACGTGGGATACTGAATTTTACTTTTTCTAAAAGCTCAGGAGAATCTATTACACCATTCATTAATTTATACAAAAACAAGAAATCTAAAGATTTCCTACGTGCGCTTAGCGAATTCATTTTATAATGACTTGGCCTAAAGCTAAACGAGTTCAGACTACGACATTTGTTATCCGAGTAACATAAGTGAAACAAAAACCTTTTTTGAACGCGCTTTATCTGATCAGATTGCACCTGATAGAAAGGGTTCCATACCGTACTACAATATTCCAGAATACTTCAAATAACGCTATTGTAAATGGAAATAGTCAGAAATGGTTCTTTAAAAAAATTATTTCCCGGACAATGAAACCTGATAATTTAAATGCCCGAGTAATCATTAGGTCGTAATGACTCCTAAAACGCAAATTGCTATCTACTAATAATAGGTCTTTACCTATGAAATTGCCGTTTTGTATGAAAAAATTTAAACGAATTTTTTTCATGAATTTTTTATTTGTATTAATCGAAGTAATCACCCATGCAATCAATGCATCTTTGCCATCGCAGTGGCAGTTTATTGATGCCCTTCTTAAAGAAATCAGCTGGACGGGAGGCAACAAATTCTTCAAAGGCATTTTGTACTGCCTCTCGGGTATTAAATTTTTTTCCCGCCAAGAAGTTATCCAAATTCTGGAAAAAGTAGTAGTCTGTAGGCGCAAGGTCTGGTGAGTAGGGTGGATGACGGAGAGCTTCCAACCCCAGTTCTTGCAACTTGGGGACCGTCTGCTGTGCAGTATGAGGTCGCGCGTTGTCGTGCAGGAGCAGCGGAGACGAGCGATTGACCAATGCTGGTTGGAGATGCGCCAGCTTCTCCATCATTGTGTTCAGTTCTTCACAGTAGACATCTGCAGTAATGCTCACCCCGTTTGGTAAGAAGCTGTGATGAATCACACCGGCGCTAGACCACCAAACAGTGACCATCACTTTTCTAGGGGTAAGTTTTCGTTTAGGGCATTGTTTAGGTGCTGAACCAGGATCCAACCAACTTGCTGAGCGCTTACGGTTATCAAACAGAATCCATTTTTCATCGCAGGTAACAATGCGGTTCAAAATTCCTTCATTTGTGTGTCTGTTGAGCAGTGCAAGGCACGTCTCGACGCGTACTTCGCGCTGGCGATCATTGAGTTCGTGGGGCACCCATTTGTCAAGCTTTTTTACCTTGCCAATTTGACGCAAATGGACCAATATTGTTTTGACGCTAACGTCGAAAGCTGCTGCTAATTCAGCCGTAGATTGTGTATCATCAGCTTCCACAATCGCCTTTAATTCGTCATTGTCGACCAAAGTCTTCGGACGACCGCGAGGTTCATTTTTCAGGTCGAAATTTCCAGAACGGAAGCGAGCAAACCAATAACAGGTGGTGCGTTGGTTTGTAGTGTTAGCTCCGTAAACGTCGTTGATGTTGCGTGCCGCTTGTGCCGCGTTGCTGCCACGACGGTACTCATATTCCATAATTACTCGAATTTTTAACGTATCCATGATGACGAAAAAGATTGAAATGCGATGAAAATGTAACACTAATCAATAAAGAAATGACTACTTTTAGAAAAAAAAATCCATGTTTTTAAAATAAAATTAATTTGAAATTAGAATTCTTAGCCAAACAAAAATTACTTTGATTTGAAATGGCCAGTACTGCAGAACGACAATTTCATAGGTAAAGACCTAATATACCAAGGTCCCGTATAGTATCAAGTTTTTGGAGCGGGTTGTTATTGATCAAATAATAATATTGACATGTTTTTCTGCGAAATTTTACGAAGTAACATTTGTTTTCATTTAATGTAATTTTATTTTGTAAGCACCAACTGTGAACTTTATTGAGATCTAGCTGAAGCTGAAGAATATCGGATTCGTCAGTTATGGTACGATATATTTTTAAATCATCAGCAAAAAGCTTATATTCCGAATCAATTTTGCAGCCCAAATTGTTTACAAAAACTAAAAAAAATAGAGGCCCCAAGTGTGACCCCTGTGGTACACTTAATGGTATGTCATATTGTTTGGATTTAAAACCCTTGAGATACACCAGTTGTGAGCGAGTTTTTAAGTATGATTCGCACCAACGCAGCAATGACCCATGAATACCCATACTTCCCAATTTAGCAATTAGTAAATCGCGATCTACTAAATCGAAGGCCTTTTTGAAGTCGGTATATATTGCATGAACTTCTTTACCATCATCTAATGCAGATGATATATTATGTAACATACTCGACTAGGTTAGACAACGTGGATTTTTGAAGTGGAAAAACATTTTTTTTGAACAAGAGATTCGATAATTTTGCCACATGCAGATAGAATAGACACTGGTCTATAATTTGCAACATCATCAACACTACCCGATTTAAAGATTGGCGTGATGTGTGCTATTTTCCACTGATCAGGGAATACACCCTGTGCCAAAGAGTAGTTGAAAAGTGTAGTCAAAGGATCTGCACATTTTCTAAGGAAAAGAGGGGGTATTGAATCAGGCCCGGGTCCTTTATCACAATCTAGGGACGACAAGTAAATCAGAACTTTTTTTACTTCAAATTTGCACCGACTGAAAGTGTTATTGTTACTGGGAACGGTTTCAACTGGCGTTGCAGTAGGTATGTTACAACTCGATCTGTATATAGACTGAAAACTGTAATAAAAAAACGTCTACAAACCAAATAATAAAAGTTTTGCCTGTGTAAAAGACAAATGTTCCAATAATTTATATGTGCCTAAATACAGATAAATAACAGTATTCTGAGCTAAGAATAATAATTATGCCCCCAGGCTTCAGGCTACACACATACATAACATCACGCCTTGTTATCCTTATCTGCGGAGATTTTAATATTGACTTGTCAAAACAGGACTATAAAAGAAGTTCATTTGCATCACTGTTGAAATGCTATAATTTTAGATATTTATTTGATTCTATTACATTTGTGCGAAATAACTCCGAATCTTGTATAGATAATATTTTGACCAACACCTGTGATAGCAATATTGGTAGCACAAACATTGACCACAATCGATTAGCGGATGGACATGCAGCCCTCTTCTGTACAGCATATTTAGAAAAAGTTGCTACTACACAATGCGCTAGTTTTAAATACATAGAGAGAAGATTATATAACGAGAACAATAATAATGCATTCAGACAGAAACTACTGGAGCACGACTGGAATTTAGGTACGAACACGTTTATACGAAAAATTAAAGAACTACATTATAGTACTTTTAAAAAAAGTAAAATTAAAATCAACATAAAAAGAACTGGTCGATCTAAATGGCTAACGAAAGGAATAAGGATATCCAGCAAAATGAAGAGATTACTAAATTCTATAAATAAAGCTAAGTGTGACAAATCGTTATTAAAATATCGTGAACAATATCTTAGAACTTATAAAAAGGTGATTAGGATTGCAAAAAAAAAGGATGTCACTAATCAAATAAATAAAGCAGCTAACTCTAGTAAAGAAATTTGGAAAATAGTCAATAAAACTCGGAAAAAAATCGACAATAATTTAGAAAATGATAATATAATACTTAAACATAATAATAAAATAATTTGTAACCCTATAGAAATTGCTAACATTTTTGCGGAAAGGTTTGACAACAGTAAAGATGTAAACACTGGTAATCCAGAACTGGCAAAGAAGCATTTAATTGAAAATACTGACAGAGTTGATAAGTCTATGGCTTTTAATCCCGTAATGCCGATCGAAATTTACAAAATGGTAAAGGGTATGGATAATAAAAAGTCATTTGGACAAGATGAAATACCGCTGCGCGTAATCAAAGACAATATAGATATACTGGCATACCCAATATCTGAAATGATAAACAACTGCGTCAATGAAGGCGTCTTTCCTGACCAATTTAAGTTAGCCAGAGTTCTACCACTATTTAAGAAAGGTGCTAAAACAGATCCAGGCAATTACAGGCCCATATCATTATTACCGGTTATATCCAAACTTTTTGAAAAAGTAATAAAATCTAGGCTTGTAAGACACTTGAGTAGTCTAAATATAATAAACCGTTATCAGTTTGGCTACCAAAAAAATAAAGGGACACTCGATGCAATAGACTCGTTACTTAATAACGTAGTAAATAAGTTGAACAATAGACTTAAAGTTGCTGGCTTATTCCTAGACTTAAGTTCTGCGTTTGATACTGTAGAACACTGCATTTTGATTGATAAGTTAGAGCATTACGGTATAAGAGAAAATGTTTTAAAACTTTTTATTTCTTATTTGACCAATAGAAAACAGTACGTCGAAATTAAATCACTTCATGAAGGTGTGGAAAAAAACCATAAATCAAAATCATTTACTGTTACGAGAGGTATTCCGCAGGGTTCGGTGTTGGGCCCCATTTTATTTATATTATTTCTTAACGATCTAGCTGAATATATTAAAAGCATTTTACCAGATGCTGACTTGATAATATTTGCTGACGATACGAGTGCTGTTGTAGCTGCTGATAATATGGAGACTTTAAAGTGTAAATTAAATGTATTGATAGCTGCTTGTGAAAGCTGGTTTTCTACGAATAATCTTAAATTAAATGTAAATAAGACTAAATGTATGTTATTTAAATCGACGATTAGGAACAAAGCTTTGGTAAACGTGGAATCATTAGGCAGAAAAATTGATATGGTGGAAAGTTTGAAGTTTTTAGGGGTACAAATTGATTCTTTACTTAATTGGAAGCCAGAATTAGATTCAATTACGAATACAGTAAGTAGTGCGTGTTATGCTATTAGATCTCTGAGGGATTTTTTGTCTATTGCCCAACTTCGTACCGTCTATTTCGCTCTAGTTGAATCTAAACTTAGATATAGCATTAAATTTTGGGGAAACAGCTATAAATATAATATTAAGGCAGCCTTTACGATACAAAAGCGAGCATTAAGAACCATGCTTCGTTTAAACCAGATGGAATCATGTAGAGAGTATTTTGTTAAACTTAGAATTTTAACGGTACCATGTCTTTATATTTTAGTTCTCCTTACTCATTTAAACAAAAACTTATACGAGTTTGAAACAGACGAAGAAAGAAAAAATAGAGTAGATACTCGTAGAAAAGATCTTCCGACTATTCTGCAGGCAAAGCTTAATGTTGTCAAACACTCGTCACGCGTGCAGTCTGTCAATCTGTTTAACAAATTACCAGCAGAATTTAAGAATATTCAGAATGTGAACATGTTTAAAAATAAACTCAGGGCTTTGTTAATCAATAAAGCCTATTACAGCATTGACGAATTTTGTAACGACAAAAAATCTTAGATGTATTATAAATTAAATTGTATTGGTTGCTCTTTGACGTTGCAAATGTTCCTTTTTTATAGTTAAGATTTTTGACATTAAATGTATTTTTGTAGCATTTTTGCTAGGGACTTTGTTCTGTATCAATATTATTATTAATGTTTGTAAAGTTAGTGTTTTCAATTTGGATAGATGTTCTACTTCGATGGTGGGAGAGGAAAGAGTTTGGTTAACTTATCATTGTTTATGTTGCCTCTTTTTGTGTATCTACTGTGCAAATATTTCGACACAAAACCATTTTTGTTATGAAATAAAGAACTTGAACTTGAACTTGAACTTGTTTTTCCGAATGGTTGAGTAGAGGTGTACCTAATAGTACACCCACATTTCGCCAGTTATGTTTTAAGTCCCATTTAATAGGGGGCGAGCCTATTGTCATCAACCGGACATAAACCCAGACTTCGGGCGGCTACGGAGAAATTCCAGTTTGAAATAGCCAATAACACTTTGCCCAACCTGGGAATAGAATCCAAGACGTCATGCTCAGTAGTAGCGCGTGCGACCACTAGATCAACGAGGCAGTCCGAAACCTATAAAGCAATAATTAATTTCGATAATCCTGTCCGAGCGATACACACCTACAGTGAGCAGTACGATCACACACACATTGACATTGTCTTGACGCGATAGCGCTACTAGCTACTGATATTTATGATAGTGTCATCGAGACGTCAAATAGTTCGGTCACGTTAATTCTGCTCCGTAGCTTCAATTCTATAATCTTAGTAAAAAGTTATTGTACGAGTGCGTTCTGTCTTGACACTCTAAGACGGAACCCTATGGACTGCAATCACATTATTTTCTAATCGATTAAAGTGTTTTCAAATGTGTTATTAGTGAAAACTATAGTGTTCAGTGGTGGAGATCAAACAAAAGTTATTGCAAGGTGTCATTATTAAATTATTTCCAACCTACCGTCTGTTGGGCAAACTTCGTGTTGCCACACGAGATTCATAATTTCGGGCATTAAACTGAAGTTACGTTGGCTCTGAGCGTTAACGTCCGGCATCCATACACAAGGTGTTGCAGGTTCGAGTCCACCAAAACGCACCTCGTCTTTTTGGATTTATTGTACTGTTTGTGTATTATAATAAAATAAAATAAAATGTCGAACTGTGATACTTGTGGACTACCAGTTAAACAAAATGAAAAAATAACATGTGTTAATTGCGACAAATGCTAGCATCACCTATGTGTTAAATTGAGTGCTACTGCGCTTAAAAGGCTCAGTAAAGCTGCACGTTCTAAGTGGAATTGTCCGAGCTGTTTATCTGAACATGAGCCTAATAAGTCGTTGTCTGATAGCTCTGAAGGCGAGGATGATAAGGTTAGTGACATACAACTTATTATACGGGAGGAAATTCGGAATACATTGCGTATTGAAGTGAAGAGTATGATTAGCGAGCTTAGATTCGAAATGGACGAGTTAAAAAAACAGATTGATGAGTTGAAGTTATCCGGATCCTTTGACATATCTCAAGTTAACGACTTAAAAACTGAACTCCAGGGTGTCCAACGTGAGAATTCTGAACTACGTTCTCAGAACTCCGATATATAAAGGACTATGACTCAGCTGATAACGCAAATAAACACCCTTGATCAGAATATGCGTGAGGCGAATCTGAAAATTCACGGCTTACCAGAAAATAGGAATGAAAAATTACCGACCGTTGTAACGCAATTGGCTAATGTTGTGTCATTTGCCCTAACGGACTGCGATATTATGAAGTGCGTAAGAGTGGCCAGTATGAACAACAACAAGTCTCGCCCGCGCTCGGTAATAGTGAAGCTGCGTAGTCCTAGATGTCGCGACGAATTTTATTCTGCAGTAACTAGATACAATAAATCTCACTCCGAGGATAAATTGAACACAAGTATTTTGGGTTATGGCGGTAGCAAGGAGCCAGTTTATGTATCCGAGCACCTTTCTCCGACATATAAATCTTTACATGCTGCTGCACGTCATAAGGCTAAAGAAAAATCCTATAAGTTTGTCTGGGTGCGCTATGGTAAAATTTTTGTATGTAAAGGTGAAACTTCTGGTACTATTCTAATTAAGGATGAGCAGAGTTTAGAAAAAATTGTATAATTTTTTGTTTTAATTATTCACCTAGTTCCTACTTGTCATGTTTACTTTTTAGTTAGTCTAGTGGATAGTATATCAATTTTTTATCAGAATGTGAGAGGCATGAAAACGAAGTCACATTAAATTCTAATGTCAATTTTAAATTCTGACTATGACATATTATGTCTGACAGAAACGTGGTTAGATGACTCGTTCTTATCCTCTGAATACTTAGATCAAAGATATACTGTTGTGCGCCGTGACCGTAGTGCACAGTTTAAAGATTTGTACTCTAAAAGTTATGGTGGTGGGTTATTGATAGCTATTAGTAATAAGTATAATTTTGTTAATAAAACTCAGTGGCAAACCTCCGTTGAGGATATGTGGTTATGTATTAGTGCTGGTGGCGTCTGTATGAATATTTGTGTTGTATATTTGCCGTCTTATATACCTTGCCATATCTTTGTCCAATTCTTGGCCAGGGCTGAAGAAATTTGTTTGCGTCATACGGATTGCACTACTCTGATTCTTGGTGATTTTAATCTTCCTAGCGTGAACTGGCATGATTCTAATCATCCCTTTCTAGGCCTTAGTGACCCTAAATGTTTAGCGTTAAGAGACTTTCTAAACATCACCGGGTTTGTTCAAATGAATAGTATCTGCAATGAAAATGATAATATCTTAGACCTCATATTAGTGGATGAGAACTCCAGTCTTTCTGTTTCTTGTGCACCCCCCATCAGTAAACCAGATGTGCATCATCCGCCGCTAGAATTAGCCCTTACTAAAACTGTTATTTCTAATTTAAATTATAATATTTTACAGTCTAAATATATTTTTATTAAAACAGACTATGAGGCTTGTATTCGTGATCTACAAGTAAATTGGGAGAATTATTCTCATTTGAGTTGTAGTGATTATGTTCTGAACTTTTATAATATACTATGGGAAAATATAGATAAATACACGCCGAGGGGTAAGCCTAAGAATAATTGCTATCCAGTTTGGTTCTCAGCTTCGTTGATTAAACTTCTTAAAGATAAACATAAATATAGGACTCGTTTCAAACGGTACAAAAACCCTCGGGACTACGATACTTTTGTTTCCCTACGGGTGCGAGCTGGGAGAGCTATGGATGACTGTTTTAAAGATTATATAGAAAGAATTGAGAGTGAATTAAAAACGAATGTAAAAGCTTTTTGGCGCTATAATAAGTCCAAAAAACTTTCAGAGGTATTCCTAACCAGGTTTCGTGGGGTAATAGAGTTGGTGAAGGGGGTAGTCAAAATCAAAATCAAAAGTCATTTATTCAAACTAGGCTGGTGTCAGCACTTTTTGAACGTCAAACGTCAAAAAAGTTGTGTGGCTGATCTATTTGCTGACTATTTTGCATCTGTGTACGGTGTTAGTCAACAGCCTAGTAACTTGTCTCCAGGCTACTCTTCGTCCAATTACAGTTTGTATTCCATTGGCATTACTGAAAATGACGTTAGAGATAGCATCAAAAAGTTAGATCTTAATAAAGGAGCTGGACCGGATGGACTTCCTCCTATTTTTATTCGTCTCTGCATGGATGCTCTTATTGTACCACTGCAGATAATATACAATAAGTCCCTTAAAGAAGGTACATTTCCCGATTTATGGAAAATCTCATACATTATCCCCGTACATAAATCTGGTAATATGAATGACGTAACTAACTATAGACCAATCTCTATTATTTCACAATTTGCAAAGATGTTTGAGGGTCTTATTTATAATGTAGTTTATTCTCACCTCCGTCATATAATTAGTTCGAAGCAACATGGTTTTATGTCTAACCGTTCTACTACGTCTAACTTACTTATTTACACTACTTTCATTGGTAACACCTTTGAGGCTAGGGGTCAGGTTGATGCTGTTTACACAGATTTTGCTAAAGCCTTTGATCGTGTTAATCACTCAATTCTTTCTATGAAATTGAATAGCGCTGGCATTCATGGCTCTCTGCTGCGGTGGTTCGAGAGTTATTTAAGTAATCGTTCTCAAATAGTTGCCTTGGCGGGATATGAATCTGTACCATTCTCTCCTGGCTCTGGTGTTCCGCAGGGCTCCAAGTTGGGCCCTTTGCTTTTTTTGGTATTTTTGAACGATCTTTTGGATTTGATAGGTTGCAATTGTTTAGCCTATGCTGATGATTTAAAAATTTACTGCAGGATATCGGACCTGAATGATTGTATTAGGCTTCAAAGAGATCTTGATGTCCTTCAACAATGGTGTTTCAACAACAGAATGACGCTCAATGTTAAAAAATGCCAGACGATTACATTCACGAATAAAGTGAACTACATTAAATTTGATTATCAAATAGATGGATCAGTATTGAGCAGAGTATCAGTCATCCGCGATCTAGGTGTACTCTTTGATACATCCTTGTCCTTCCGTGATCATATAGATACTATAGTTGCTAAGGCTAAAAGAATGCTTGGCTTTATAATCCGCATGTCAAAACCTTTCCGCAATTATAGTAGCATTATTCTTCTCTATAACGCACTGGTAAGGAGCTCCTTGGAGTATTGTTCCACTATTTGGTCTCCTTATTACTCAAGTTATACTAATAATGTTGAATCTGTTCAGGCCCTTTTTGTTAGGTATCTATGTATGAAGAATGGGATCCGTAAAGCTATACCGGATTACAATGATAGGTTAAGGCACTTTAAGATGATTAGCTTAAAAGAAAGACGGTCCACTTCTGACTTACTGATTCTTCACAAAATTATTAATGGCTCCATAGATGCGCAACTTATTAACTATTTTAGCTTTAGGACTAGCCTGCGTAGCAAACGACATCATCGCATATTTCAATTGCCTACATCTACCTTAAACACCACCTTTAATAGCCCTATATCACGTATGGCAAGGTTATATAATGAAAGGTCCAATTTGACGGTTTACCCTATCGAAGTTTTCTCAATGAGTTTCGTTTCATACAGACGCTCCCTATATAAACAGTGCGAACAATGTACGCCTATATAGCTCATAGTGTTTAGTTTTTATAGTGTTCTAGATTTAGGTTTACTGGACACACTTTTATTTTTTCTTGTCTCTAATTTGCATTATGTCAATGTCATGCATACCTGTTAATTGCACGGTTACTGAAATGCCGTTCTTAAATGTAAGTTTATTTGAAATGTAAGTGACAGTGCTGTTGGTGTGCTTATTATAAATAAATAAATAAATAAATTTGGATGTGTTCCTTAATACCAAAAATGATGAATGAAAACTTATTGTATTTTAATATTTTTTTCGACATTTTACAACTTGATAATATGAGCTATGCCTCTGAGATAACAATATTACAGATATTGTTGGTTTATAATACCAAAAAAATAGTGAGAAAACATGTCATTTACGCTTTAAAAATGTGCGAAATTCAATTCGCTTAAACTTCATTTTAGGTAAGTATTTTGGAAAAAAAAAACCCCACGAGCCTAGATAAATACTGTCTGAATCCGAATATCACCATAATATGGTGGAAATATGCTCGAGTTGCAAATGATTTAGGTATTACGTTTGTATGGACAATTCATTCTGCGTAGGCCTCTTAAGCATGCAAAGAAATGTGACCAATGAAATAATCAGTTACAAAGATTCTACAGATTCCAATTTTTTTACAAGTAGAGATTTAGTTGTTACATCTTTCCTGACAAATATGCGACCATTCCGAACCCATACAAAATTATATTTCTTTTCCTTAGCAGCGATTCTTGTCGCTGCATGTAGTCGTAACCATTCTAAGCTTCAACGCGGTGAGGCTTACACCTTGTTCGATTGAGGAGTATGATGAGTGAAAGCACTGGGCTGGAGAGTTCATGAACAAAGAAATTCTAGGCTTCCTATTTCAGATAGGACAAAAAAGTGTAGTTCCAATGCCTAGCGTAGCAAAAAATAAATAAGGGCCAAAATTTGAGTGACATTAATATGGCCACATCGATCACTAATAAAGAACTCTTCTTTTTCGTTCTTTAGTTATCGATGTATGGCCATGATTTAAAATACAAGTACCTAGCCTTGTCTCAAGAAGTCTTGTAGCTGAAAACGTTATCATCCCTAACAATTTTGTTACTACGCAAGATACCGCGTCCCCAATTACGTATAAGAATTTAAGGGGAACCCAAATATCTCTGGTAATATTTTATTGCTAATGCTCTAACAAATATAAGCGAACACTTACGTATTTTGCAGAGGGCCGCATATAATCCTATCAGCTGCCCTTAATTTGAATAGCGCTTTGCAGTTGTGTACCGTTATGAGTGGTGTGAAATATGTGGGGGTTTAAATTAGTTCGGATTTGCTGGATCGTAGTTATTATTCTGAGTTGCTGTGGAGCGTTTTTGAACAACTTAACATAATATCACGGCTTGTTTCAACAACATAACATAACATCACGGCTTGTTTTAAGAACATAACACAACATCACGGCTTGTTTTAACAACATAATAATTATGACATCATGGCTTGTTTTAACAACATAACATGACATCATGGCTTGTTTTCCCGAAGTGTTGGGCAGAGGCGTACCGCGTACCTATAGTACACCCACATTTAGCCAGTTATGTTTAAGTCCCTTGTAATAGGCGGCGAGCCTATTGCCATCAACCGGACACAAATTTATACAGGGGCTGCTACTGAAAAATCCCAGAAAGAAAAATCGAGTAACACTTTGCCCAGCCTGGAATTACCCAGGACCTCATGGTCAGCTGTAGCGCTTGCGACTACTGGACCAACGAGACGAGTTTTGGTTTTTTAAGTATCTACTAAATTACGCAACTCATTTCAAATATAGGATTTAGGAGACCAAGGGAAAAAATCCAACTAGGTACATTATCCTAAATAAAATTATGAATGCAAAAGTAAATTTGTTTGTTACGCTTTCAGGCCAAAACGACTGAATGGATTATGATGAAATTTGGCACAAAGGTAAGCCATGACCATGACATGATGAAAACATAGCATTTTTTCCACCTGGTTCGCAGGCGAAGTCGTGGGCAACAAATAGTTCAAGAAATAAACAAGTTGTCTAAATAATAATAAAGCCTTTAGAACAGGTTAGGCAGAACTTATAGATCACTGTGTTACGATCCTTTGGTACCTACAAGTTCCTAGTATCACCGCTCGAGCGAGAACGGGTACGTGATCCACCCAAAACCATGTATGTTATCAACGAGCGATCATGGGTACGAGTAGTATCCATTTTTTTTTTGCAAAACGGCATAAATCGCACCCCTACCCACTTGGAAATTAATTCTTATGTCCTTTACACTAATAGTTATTTCTCCTTGTCAGCTTTTACACCTTGTTCTCTACGAAACAAGCAAAATTTTAAGATACGACAACACTACAAACATTCACTCAAATTTGAACGAAAAAATACTTTTCGAACTGTCAGTTATTCGCGAACGTCAGTGTCGAGACGTTGCATTTGGCGCGCAATATTATCTATTAACATTATTGTTTTTCTAATAAGATCAGTGAGAATTTTATTTGTGTGTGCTTATCAATTATTCCCGGTGATAATTTGTGAAGAATTCAAGTCGGGTACGTAATTAAGTACCTAATATCAGTGATATTCCGCAACCGGTCGCAACCGGTTTGGTGCGAAGAATGCTAGTTGAAAATGTTTTTATTTTTTTGTATTTTTGTTAATTCTACTGCCACAATTTTTACAACTTTTTTTTTAATTCTTTTTTTTATTGACACAAATTACAGGTGGAACATACTTACCTAATTGAAGCCCTGGCTCCTGAGCTAGGTAGCAACCTGTGTTACAGGAGCCAGTGTCTTCACCCGTTTGTGGTACATTTCATGATAGTCTGTGCAAAAAACGAATTATTCTTTTTTTTTATTGACACAAAATACAGGTGGAACATACTTAATTGAAGCCCTGGCTCCTGAGCTAGGTAGCAACCTGTGTTACAGAAGCCAGTGTCTTCACCCGTTTGTGGTACATTTCATGATAGTCTGTGCAAAAAACTAATTAGGTAATCAAAATAAAAAAGAAAAAAAAAACATGGTAAAGTAAAAGAAATGAAAGATGCATGCAAGCTCTTTTGGTATGCAATAACTGTGCACATATGAGTGTGGGATGGTGTGTGTGTGTGTGTGTTGTGTGTGTGTGTTGTGTGTGTGTGTGTGTGTGTGTGTTGTGTGGGTGTGTTGTGTGTGTGCGTGCGTGTGTTGGTGGGTGATGATGTGCGGGTATGTGTTTTACGAGTACTGCTGGTGTACTAGGTCTTCCGTCCGGTGATAATCCAGTGTTTGAAGCCATGTGGTGATTTTCTTTTTACTTTCTCTAGTTGTAAACGGGTTTATGTTAAGGGTATTGTTTATTTTATTGTAAATGTATGGGGCCATGTAAAAATGCTGTCGTCTGGCGGAAGCTGTTTTACATAATACTGGTCTACTTATGTCCGTACGAGTAATAGTTCTCTTTAGTTTTGTGGTGTGAATTACAGGTAGAATGTGATGTTGTTTCATTGTGAGATTAAGAAGGTACAACTGTCTCACGGTAAGTACTTTACAATTTTCATACAGCTATTTCGTAGGAAACCGGTATGGTTTGAATGTCATGACCTTTAGCAGAGATCTTTGGGCTCTTTCGAGGTGAATCAGAAAGGTTTTGCAGGCGCCTCCCCAGGCCGTGATACAGTAGCCTATGATTGACTGTGCCAGCGCAAGATACACCGTTCGTAGTAGTTTAAACTGAGCCACGTGTCGAAGTTTCTTGAATGCCCATATAAGTTTTCTAACGCGGGAAGTGGTCAATTCAATCAAAATCATTTCAAATCATTTTTATTTCAGGCATTGTACACACATATACATTTCACCCAATATGGGGACGCCAGGTAAGACGTTCATCCAGAAGTACCCCTAGGTACTTCACTGACTTTTTGCGTGAGATTGGAAGACATGGGCATTGGTGACCGTTAAAATCATTACAGGAGTGTGCTTTGAGACTTATTTCCATGGGTCTAGTATTGGCGAAAGTAAATTGTAGATATAAGGTCTTTGATATATTCAGGGTTAGTAAGTTACTTTCTAGCCAACAGATTATCTCACGTAGGCCCAGCTCTGCCGCTTTTTGCGTTGCTTCCCATCTCTCGCCATGACATATAAAACGGTATCGTCTGCATAACTAAATATTTTACCGTTATTAAAAGACTTCTGGCACAGGTCATTAACATAGTAAATAATAATATAAAAAAACATCTTTATTTGCCAAATCAATATAACAACCTTGCACTTAACCAATTAGTAAGAAATAAGCAGTACACGTAGTACATGTTCCTAGTATCATCAGCATCTTCAGACCCTCATCCCAATTTATTTGCGGTTGCCCCAGTATGTTTTCTTCATTTACTATCTTTCTAGTCATTTTATCTTTCAAAAATTCTTTGGTTTTCCTCTATCCTTTTAGCGATCATACTCAAAACTTTTCATACGACATGTCCCGCATATTCTTGTGGCTTAGTATTAACAGCCCAGCAGGTCGATCGATCAGGTTAAGCTACGCTTGCCGCAGTCTATGGATAGGTGACCATCTCTACATCCCAAGACTCATCCGTGCCTCGGACAGCACGTTAAACAGTTGGTACCGGTTGTCATTCGTAGATCTATGACAGTCGTTACGGGTAAATACTACACCCACTAAGGAACACCGAAAATATAACAACCAGTCTTACTAAGGGGTATCGTATTACCCAGTAATTGGGTTATGCAGTCACTCCATGTAAAATACTGGTACTCAGCTGCATCCGGTTAGACTGGAAGCCGACCCCAAAATAGTTCGGAAAAGGCTAGGCAGATGATGATATCCCACATAGGTATTCAAATATAATTCCAACTACCATGTCTATCTCATAAAGTCCACACAATCTGTACTTAGTACATGACAGAGTCAGCTGCTGTGTGTAGTAGGTACAAAGCACTTAATAACAAGTCTGGGCTTAGTTAGGAAGCACTTTGCTGCAGGCTGAGTTCGGTAGCACTCAATATGGGACACGAGTGAAACATTTAGAGAAAGGTTTCGTATGTTTGGGTAGATTGGGCTATTAATGTGTTTGGTTAGCAAAGGACTTGTTCCCCCCTATTATTAAACAAGGTTTTCTTTTAGATCAGGTTGAAACCACCGAACCAATTTTTGAATTAAGAACCCAATAACAATATAAATGCAGTTCTTTATCCAAAACTGCCAACTTAGTCCGATGCTAAGTTGTCAATTTTGTATAAAATACAAAAACTGGCTCACAGCTTTAGGCTACAATTAAAGTAAGTTCGCGTTTTGTTATAACACGATTATGGTTTGAACCTTACAAGGACATTGTTAGACTTCCTATTTTTCCAAACTTGTCAGTGCAACCGAAAGGAAATGAAATCAGATAGACAGTACCTACGTAGGGCTGCGCCGCCGCGCCGCAACGCAACGCATTGCTAAAGCTTCCTTAATTACTTTCTTACATTTTTTATGACCTAAAGTACACGTTTTTGTACGTAAATGCGTTGCACTGAGCAAGTTGCAGCTACAGCTGCAATTTCCTGCAGTGCAAAGCATTTACGATATTATTATATATTATGTACCCAAAAAAAACCATGATACCGTGGGCGAAATGATTTCCGACACTTGCACCATTGCTTTGGCAAGCAGATATACACAATAGAGTGAGACGTCTTTTTTTGTATTAAGAATACGTTCCCATTTCAATAAAAACTAAGAACTTTTAACAAACCTGTGGTTATGAAAACGCAATATTTCTCATAAACGCTTCACGCCTTCACTTGACTTTCCTTCCCAATTACAGAGCGTTTAAATGTATAATTTTGTTTCATAAATAATTTAACGTCGAATCTCCTAGCAAACAATACTACAGTATTCCTTCTACTCGGATCTAAATTATTTCTAATCTCCTATTATAGGAGCCCTAGGTATTGAGAGATGAACGAATGAGACATTCAAAGACAATGTTCCTTTCTATCGATTCAGGTCAAAGCTTTGTCGGCTTGATCTGAGAGAGTATTTTAAGTATCAGAACACGAGAAAAACAAAGTTTAATTGAAATTCATTTTAATCTTTCGTATTGTGATGTAATTTTCTTTAAAATAATGAAGTTTTTGGGTACCTAGATATGGTAGGTAATTAGTTCTTGATTCAATAATTGTTGTGTGGTTTTGCTTGAAAAATTCAAATGAATCCTCTATTTAACCATTTTTTTTTCTCTAATATAAAATGATAAATGTTTATTTAGGTTTTGGTAAGGTAAAAATGAACTATGATATTGTTTTAAAATAAATTGAATTTGAACCACATCATTAGTTAGTTGTACCTACGACATAGTCTTTAAGCTTTTAGTGTTTTAATTAGTTTCTCTTCTTCAAACAACTGCCGACCTTCACCATTAGTTGTAAGTTCAGGTCGTACAAAATGTAATTGGTAGGTTTTTCTGGTTGTTAATTCTTAATGATAGTCGCGGTACGCAGTTTGACACTCGAAGCTAAAATTCAGGTAAAAACTGTCGTAGCTACGAGTATGTGAGTAATGTTTAATACAAACCCCCCGCGGACCCAAAATTTGATGTAGGCTTCGCTTTTCTTAGTTTAATCACAATGTATCCCACTGCCTTCTACGCTAATTCTCACGTCTGCTCCCCTTATTACAGGTCACAACTAAAGAGCAAGCGCCAAAGCTGGTCTCAATTTACTTAGCAAATACATACACGAAGCCAAGCCAACTGCGCCCAGAGCTACTAGATAGCTCACAAAAGGGGACATTTAGTTTCCAAACTATTGGCTGGAGACACAATTTATGCTTACTCCACAACTTCGTCAATAGTTCTGGAAGATTGTACGAGGTCGCCTCTGTGTAGGAAATTGAAACCTATTGTTTATGTGTTTCGGATATCATGTGATTAGTAATAAGGTGCAGTGTGCTGGTTGCATTGCGAGTGCAGAAAATGGGAACGTTTGGTGGTGCTCAGATATGAAATGGGAGTTACAAATAAAATGTGGGGACTTCAACGAAAACTTTGGACAAGACTGCGCAAAATTTTACTTGCACAAGTACACATTAACATGATGTGTGAGATGAATCAGCACAAGAATTTGGGCCATTTGGTGTCACGCAGTATCGTAACGTGTATACGATTATAGTACAAAAATAAAAACAGATTATTGTAACGCCATCATTGGGCATTAAACTTATGCAACCCCAAGTCAATATATGGCTACACAGCCCGAGTGACATACAAAATTTTGACATGTCACTCGGGCAGTGTTGCCACATAATCATATTATTATTAGTTGCATTTCAATTAGATTTAGCCGCCTATCTCATAACTCTATTAAGCAGCACTAACTTCTCCCAATTTTTTACTAGGATCACGGCATCTTCGTCAACATGTCTTGATAATATGGTTACCGACTGTGATGCCAAAAATAAATTAGTACTAACTGACTTAACGTCCGACCACTGTGGTTTATTAGCTAGCTTTCCCATGCCATTACGTAAAAAGCGACCGCGTACACTTGAATGTAGGCCTTTTACAGCTAGTCGTTGCAAAAGGTTTAAAAATAATATAGCTCATAGAATTACACCATCCATAGCATAACACGAGAATCCGAATGAAATTTATGAAGCCCTTTTTGATGTTGTGCAAAAAGAGTACCAATATACTTTCAAGACCAAAACCATTAACATTAATGGCACCTCCGCCGGCTTTAATCAATGGGCTACTCCGGGTATTCACAAAAGTAGAGCGAGACTATACGAATTATATGGATTGAAAAAATACAGGTTAGATACTCCTTTCCTAGAGTATGTCAAAAACTATTCAAAATTATTTAAAATATTAATGCTTTTGCAAAATCGAAATTTTTAAGCGACACAATTAAAAATTCACCATGAGACGCTTTTGCGTTAACTTCGTTATTATGGTGTCCAAAACGATGCTCTAAACGTAATAAATTCTTGTTTACAAAATAGGGTTCAATGTGTAGAAATTAATGGTAAAAAATCTTCCGGACTGCCAGTTCAGTTAGGTGTGCCTCAAGGCTCAATACTCGGCCCATTCTTGTTTTTAGTATATATTAATGACTTACCGTTCTATTTAAAGGGTATTTGTGATATTGTACTGTTTGCAGATGATACTTCTCTTATTTTTAAAGTAGATAGGAATAGACAAGACTTTGACGACGTAAACACTGCCCTCTTAATGGTTACGGATTGGTTTACGGCAAATAACCTTGTTCTCAATGCCAAAAAACTAAAAGTGTAAAGTTCGCCTTACCGAATGTTAGAAATCTAGGTCCCAATATCGTCTTAGATAAAGAGGCGCTTGAAACCGTAGACTCGGCAGTTTTTCTGGGCATAACAGTGGATGCCAAACTTCAGTGGGGGTCACACATATCAACCCTAGCAGGGAGGCTCAGTTCAGCCACGCCGTCAGAAAAGTAAGACAATACACTGACGTCGATACAGCTCGATTAGTATACTTTAGTTATTTTCACAGCGTTATGTCCTACGGTATTATGCTGTGGGGCAAAACCGCTGATATTCAAAACATTTTTGTCCTTCGAAAACGTGCTGTTCGTGCAATTTACCAGCTAGGTGACAGATTTTCCTTGAGGGACTTTTTTAAAGATATTGGTATTCGCACAGTGGCATCACAATTCAAATTAGCTAACATCTTATTTATTAGGCAACACGTACACTTGTACACTAAAAACAGTGATATTCACACCGTTAACACTAGAAATAAAGACAAACTACGTGCTCCCTTTCACCGGCTTCATAAGGTACATAACTCATTTGTTGGGCTTGGTATAACCTTTTATAACAAGCTTCCCACTTCTTTGCTAGATTTGCCTTTTGTGCGTTTAAAGCTCAAGTAATCCATCCTTTGTTTAAAGGCTTACTATTCCATAAACGACTATTTAAATGACAAGAATAGTTGGTCGCTGTGATTAAAACAAGACAATGTTTATGTTCTTTCTCCAGAATTAGCGTACCTAGTGACAGGTTATATGGGTTCATATAATTATTTAGTTATATACTTTTTTTTCTCAATTTATTATACTATTTCTCCAGGAACCAATCATCAGAACCTGACTTGATGATCATGGAACCACTTGGGAAGTATACCCTTTAAAACAAAAATACAAATCCGTCCAGCCATCTTCGAGTAATCGGGAAACATACATAAAAAAAGAAAAAAAAAAGGTTCCGACGAATTGAGAACCTCATTCCCTCCTCCTTTTTGAAGTCGTTTAAAAATAGTGTGTGGACTACGGGCCAACATTTATGTTGTATTTGCAAGACTTACCACTTCACGTTCATGTAGCTCAATATGCTGATGATTTTGTTTTATGTACTGCAGACCATAACTGTCACTCAGCTTCACCAAAATTACAAAGGGCTTTGGATAGATTTAATAATATCATTAAAGCGTAGACAGAGAATCATTAAAGGTTTAGGGCTTGACATATGACAGAGAGCAATTTTAAAGGTAGCAAACTTCCATCCCTTCTTCTTTCCTACAGATCTGCTATTTAAATCCTGCAACGTACTCACTGTTCGCCAGCTTTTTATTATGCACTTAGTATTAAAACAGCACACCATGCTTACCTATAATGCTGAAAACACTAACAAGAGACGGAATGATATAGTATGCATAACGAATGCAACCTCAAAACATGTCTTTGTAGAAAGATTTTACACTTTCTTAGGCCCATTTCTGTACAATAGATTAAATAGAAAACTAAGTATCTATAAATTAAATTACCATAGCTGTAAAAAAATTGTACTTAAGCATTTACTATCTATCGATTTTGCACAGACAGAAGATTTACTTGTTGTATGCAAATAAAAACCGCTAACATGCATTTTTACTTCTGTTGACCTAAGTTATATTTTAGTTATTTATACACATTGTTAATTTATGATATTAAGTAGGTATTTCTGCTTTTTAGCCTGAAGCACAGGTTCCACCTAGTTCAGGCAAATTAGCAACTGTGCTCTATTTTATTTGTTAAGGTATTTATTGTAAACGTGTCCCTTTTATAAATAAACGATTTTATTATTATCTCCTTTATTTATTTTCATTCCTTATTATCTACATTTTTTAATATTTTATAAAAGTAAATTAACAAAAACATTTAAAAACATAAAAAATAGTGGTCCACCGGCATCGGGAGCAGGGTCCAAGCTACCGGTGGTTAGGACTCCAGAGACAGGAACCTCCTCACGATGCGAGCCGTATCGAGGAGTACTGCCTTCTGAATCAGGCCTTTGATCCAACCGCCTAACGAGTGCCTCGAGAGAAGTTGATCGGGGCTTTCGGCCATCAGTCCATTGGCTGATACAACTATCGGCACAATTACAGCCGAGTCCACATTCCACATGTCAACAACCTCGTGAGCTAAGTCAAGATATTTAATTTCTTTCTCTTTCTCAGCTTTCACGAGGTTCCCGTCATGTGGAAAGGTAACATCGACTATAATTGTGCGGCGCGCTAACCGATCTATCACCACTATATCAGGCTTATTGGCTACAATAGTCGTGTCAGTAATGATAGATCGGTCGCAGTACAACGTGACATGGTCATTTTCAAGAACTGGGTCGGGCACATACTTGTAATACGGTACCTCAGAATCCACAAGTTTATATTGCAAAGCAAGTTGCTGATGAATAATCCTGGCTACTTGGTTATGCCTGTGCAAGTATTCGCCGTTAGCCAGACGAGAACAACCAGAGATAATATGTCTGATGGACTCACCCGGACGGTGACATGCCCGACACACGTCAACCGTCCCGTTCTTCATAATATGTCTCCGGTAGTTATTCGTCAAGATAACCTCATCCATAATTGCACAGACGAAACCTTCAGTTTCCCCAAAAAGGTCACCAAAACGTAGCCAGGATACGGACGCTACGAAATCAACACCGGGCTCATGAAGAGCCCGATAAAAGCGCCCGTGAAGCTCCTTGCTTCGCCATATTTCCTTGCGATCATCGGTAGTTTGCAGACTCAAAATATTAATCACACAAGTTTATTTAGCGGTATGTCAATCAATAACTCAATACTGAATCACATCATGTGATGGCGCACCAAAAACTGATCTGCTTCCTTTTGAAAGAGCAATTTTAAAGGTAGCAAACTTCCATCCCTTTTTCACAGATCTGCTATATAAATCCTGCAACGTGATGACTGTTCGCCAACTTTTCATTCATCATCATCATCATCATATCAGCCGAAATACGTCGACTGCTGGACATAGGCCTCCCCCAGGCTCCTCCACTTCGACCGGTCTTGTGCTTCCCACATCCAGCGGATACCCACGGTCTGCGCAAGGTCATCGGTCCACCTTGTGGGAGGCCTTCCCACTCTACATCTTCCGGTACGCGGTCGCCACTCCAGAACCTTTCGGCCCCATCGGCCATCTGTTCTGCGAGCGATGTGCCCTGCCCACTGCCACATAAGTTTGGCAATTCTTCGGGCAATGTCGGTTACCTTGGTTCTCCTGCGGATCTCTTCATTTCTGATTCGATCGCGTAGGGAAACTCTGAGCATAGCCCTCTCCATTGCCCTTTGGGTGACTTTAAGCCTTCTGATAAGGCCCATTGTGAGCGACCACGTCTCTGTACCATAGGTCATCACTGGCAACACACACTGGTCAAAGACTTTCGTCTTGAGACACTGTGGTATTTGTCCCGTATGTGTCGCCGGGCGTAAAAGAATAGCACCATCCCATTTCTTCCAGTTGGTTTCGTAGAAGGCGACTAAGGGACTTACTAGAGAATGGGCAGCAGCGTTTTCTATGTATTTTACCACCATACTGCGATCGCCAACCCGCCTGCCAAGCGTGGCGATTATGGCAAAACTCCCCAAAAATGACAAGCAGCCCTACAAAACGGCCCCTAGAACCCGACGGCCCGCCTACCCTTGGCAAAGGTAGCGGCCAAGGTAACGGTGAGGCAAGGGGTGCTAAGAATCTCCGGAAGAGATCAGCACCCTAATTGCGTAACTCACGATTCATCATAATCTGTATCGTTTTGAAACGGATTGTTAAACCATTGCTTCATATATTCGAAAAATGTGTCTGTTCGACAACATAAATAACGCAATGAATATTGTTCAACTGTGAAGACGAAATCAATTTTATTATGATCAATCGTGAGTTACGCAATTAGGGTGCTGGCTACCAAAACAAACGGAAACTGCATGCGAACTTGTTGTCTGCAAATAGAACGACAAACATGCTATTTTATTACTTTTACTTTTATTCCCTAGTTTTAATTTACTATTTACTTTATACACACTGTTAATTTATTACATTAAGCATATAAATGCTTAATGTAATAAATTAACAGTACAAGTAGATCTTCTGTCTATGCTTATGCGATGGTTAGTAAATAATTATTTGAGTATAAGATACTGTTGCGCCCCACAATAGGGTATTTTCAAATTTGATAAGTACATAAGTACTTCATAGCTTGAAACACAGGTTCAACCTAGTTCAGGCAATAAGCAACTGTGTTCTATTTTAATTGTCAAGATACTTTGTAAATGTGCTCCCTTGTTATAAATAAACGATTATTATTTTTAATTAGTATCAAAAAAAGTTATAATGTGAATGGGGTATTTTCCAATTAATTTAAAACTATTTAATTTAATTTGAAGATTGGGACGAAATATGTAACAGAAAAATAAAAATAAATTGTTTTTTATCCATTTACTCAGTAAAAAACTTTTTAAACCACAACTATTCGTTGTTTTGAATTTACCGCTAAAACGCTCCTTATGATGACTTTTTATCACGACCGTGATCACACGTGACGTCAACTTTGTGTAAACTAAAGTAGTTGCTATCAAGTGAATGTCGTGTTTATAATTAACAAGATTTTTAATAGAAAATGGTATTACTGGTGTGTGGTACCTCTGTGCACAAATACTTCTAAAACTGCGCCACACAAAGTATTTGTACTGGTGCCGTTTACACAAAGCTGACGTCACATGTAGCCACGTGATAAAAAAGTCATCGTAACGAGCGTTTTAGCGGTAAATTCAAAACAACGAAAAGTAAATTTGATTTAAACGTTTTTAATAGAGAAAATGGATATAAATCAATTTATTTTTATTTTTCTGTTACACATTTGGTCCCAATCTTGAAATTAAAATAGTTTTTAATAATTGTAAAATACCCTATAGCGACGAATTCAAAATTGTGATAACAAAGCAAACAATGGGAAGCTCGGGCTTTGCATACCTAAACACGTTTCTATTTCATTCCCTTTTCAAGAACTTGATCCCACGTCAAAACCCAACAAAATCAGTCGGACATTACTGAAAATGTGAAGTGGAACAAAAGGAATAAATCAAAATTTGATTGGAATCGTCCCGGAATGTAACAATCGCATCACGTTCGCGGCGCGCTTCGAATAAACAATTCCGGGACAACTTCGGTGATCCGACCCCTACCCTGCGTTGGGAACTCATTCGAGCCTCGCTACTTATTGTGTTTTTATTTTAGATGGTTGTTTGATATTTTGATTAAAGCTTCCAAATAGGAATAAGGACTGGTTACTAATAACGACAAATTCGTTCAAATTTCAAGTTTTTAAGCTACTGCATAGCTTTTATTGCGGGCTTTGAGCGCGGCGACCGAATCAAGAAATTCCGTAACGAAAATAAATATTAACAGCCCCACTCCGCGTACCATGTACCCCGGCCGAGCGTTCGCTTAACGTGTATGTATATGTATAATTTTATTATTATATCGTACAGTACGACTGTACGATATAATAAAATTTGTTTTTTTATCGGTCACCACGCTCAAAAAGTGTAACTTGAATTAATATCAAAAAAAAAAAACTTCAATTAATATCAAAGAAAAAAAATACTGCATAAATAAAATATACAAAAAAATTGTAAATGCATAAGTTGATAAAAAATACTATGCAATACCTTTACCGCGGCAGTCCCCGAGTGTCACACATTTTTTTTTTTGACATCAGTGCTTTATGTAAAGCAGACCCAGCTTCCGAAGACATTGCACAACTTATTTTATCTTATTGACAAAGTTTTTTTATTGATTGATAACTTCCTGCAGCTAGACGCCAAGCGACTCTTGACTCTTGTCTAAGACTTACAAAGGTCAAGGGTCGCTTGGCAGCTAGCTCCTTGACTCTAGGACCTTGTGCATGCTTGAACTTTTGCTAAGCTGACGCTGCATTGCCTTAGACAAACAGTTACAGATGCTTTTTGTCACTTTGTGAAATCACTTACTTTCAACAAACTAAGTAGGAGTTGACTCAATCCAAACTTCCCTCGACTTCGCGGCCCCTGGTAATCATTTGACTGGTTCTCAATTTACATCTAACATGTCGAACAGCATAGAGCATAACGTGTAGCAGGGAGTGTTTGCCCGCCAAAGATTTGGGCTTCGAACCCCAGTTCAAGTTTATTTGCATCGGTTTCCGATACTCCGTTTTCGTGGCTTATAAAGCACTTGGATTTGCGTTTCGGATTTAGTGTTCTTTGATTATTTTTGAGGTTTTAAAGGCGGTCGTCGACTCTGGACGTTTTGTTTTACTGATTTGTGACTGATACAGGGTATTAACTCAAGGAATTACATTTTACATCCAAAAAATATCCCCCTGTTTTCACTCCTCTAAAGGTCGAATTTCTGAAAAAGCCTTATTGGTGCTTTCCTATATTATAAAAGGAAGCCGCGTGCAAAATTCTACGTTCCTCGTCCAAGTAGTTTCGGCTGTGCGTTGATATGTATGTCAGTCAGTTTCTCCTTTTATATCTCGCATGTATCAACCTGCACTGAGCCAGAGTGGTGGATTACGGCCCACTGCCTCTCACCAAAAGAAGGCCTGTGTCCCAGCAGTGGAGACCTTATAGGCTGTTCTGATGACTTAACCAATAATAGTTTAGTTTAGTTTCTACTAAATTATGTAAATATGTAAGAAAGAATAATAACTAAACCAATAATTAAGTTATAGATCCTCTCTTTACAGTACAATCACGACCCTCACCGAAACAACCTGAGAAAACACCTGCCCCCTTAAATCGATTCCTTTCTGCCACATGGTGACCCAAGGGATAAATACAGCAAGCTTGAAACTTTCTAATCTTCAATAACAAAAGACGGACGAGGCACGAAGAAAACTTTGCAAAAAAATCCGGTCGCGCATTTAATAAATATCAGATATCCATCGAAAGAGAATCGCAATCTTCTAGACTCCTGACTCCCGACACTCCAGCAACTTATTACCAAGCAACTCCTAATAGAATCCACTGTGTGTAAACTTACTAAATGTCAATGTCTATGGAGAGAAGTTAAATGGAGTCCCGTATAAAACTTATGACACTGACTTCGAGAGAAGTTTCCCCAACCAACTTCAGTTCCTGAACTAAGCGGAAAAATGTTTCACAATCCATGTCCTTGTGAATATTTTATTGAAGAATATTGTATTTAATATGGAGTTGCGAAATTATGTCAGTGTTGACGTTTTATAGATATTGGTGGCAGATTGGATAGGGTTGATATGAGTAGGTAGTGAGTATTTTATTTTATTTGGTTTACAATATTGTAGTCGAGATTGATGTGTGTAAAGGAAGTTGTTTTGTTTTTAGTGAAATTATTAACTAATTTTAAAATTATTATAATTAAGTATTTTTTTGGCATGGCTAATTAAGTAAAAAACGAACCGTTAGACATTATTTAAACTGAAACGCCTGGATAACAGCATCAAAGACGGTGGTTTATTTTAGATCAAAATACTAAATAATAATTATATCATTAACACAGTCATGACAATTTGTTTTACTTTGCTTTACGGCATTCATTATTACAGAAACCAGAAGGCCAATTCTCGTAATTAAAACCGTTCAAAATCTAGTTGCAGTGTCATCTCAGCGACAAGCTAATGTCAAAAATGTATGAAAAATTGAGGTATTTTTGACAGATTGACACATATCAGACTGTGAACGTTCTTAAAATTAGTAGAATTGCCCCACAGGATGCCGCGTTACATTAAAGCACAAAAAGAAATCTGCAAAAATACCCTTGATAAGAAAATTTCGTTCAAAATGTATGATGATGCACTTACTACAGAAATCATTCACTATTGGACTTGAAATAGCATAACATTGTTTCAACTGTTTGTTGAACTTTCTCTGGGTATTTATTTTGCGAACGTCTCTACTTACATCTATTAATGTGGAACTTACATTTCCCGAACATTCCCGAACATACTTGAACTTTCCCTTGGTCTTCTTGCGAACATTTGTTGATGTAGACCCAACTTTTCCCGAATATCCCAGAAGTCACACTATTATAGTCCTTCACTATTGGACTTGAACATAGCACAAAGTCGCGTCAATTGTTCGTTGGTGTTTTCCTTGGTCTTTAGGTACTGTAGCATTTTAAAAAAATTGAGTGAAACTCACACACTGCTACTAACACGTTTAATTTAGATGTTAAAAAAAATACAAAACAAGAAATAAAAAAAAATAGAAAAAAACGTTAAATTACCTTTTAAAAATACGTTTTATTTGGGCTCGATGTGTCTGGCGTGGGGTAACTTAGTGAAGATAGTTTTTTTTTTTCAAATAAATACGAAAATATTTTTAGTACACGACCTATTTAAAAAATCGATTGCAATCGTTTTCGGTTATGCGTATAAGCAAAAAAAAAGTAATTTTTAATTATAAGACACTAAGGGAATCCAACGAATCTTGGTAGACTTAAAGATAGAGTTGTTATAGTTTTTAACATGAACAATTTTAGAAAAGAAACACTATTTGAATCAAGTCCACTTTTAAAAAAAACTTGTCACGTAATCCCAGATGTGTCCAGGTCGGCGGAGCACGTCCGTTGGGTGGAACGTAGAAAACACTGAGGTCACGGAGTTACGGGACCCACGTCTACCTCGTACACGCCTCTACTCTTGATGGACGTGGACGTCTCGACACGAGACGCGTCAGGATCTTGGGCGAGAGCGCACTGGTCTCAGTCGTGGGATCTCACGCCGTATACCCGAACGGAAAAGCCAAAATTTAGCTTGTAACGGGATCAAAATAATACGGAAAATTACACACGTAGACTGGTACACTCGTGCACCGGTACTTTATTGTTTTCACCAACTTATGTCTCTATATTCATCACATAAAGTTTAAAACTACAATATTATTTTCAAAAAATCAGAACGACCATCACGCATCGGGTCCCAGAAACGTAGTGCTGCCGTCAGAAAGCAAACAACCGACGATTTTTTTACAATTCGAAGTTCAAATGTGATTAACAGCGATGAAGAAATTTTTTTTTTTAAAGTTTGGATTAGAAATGGAAGAGGTTTTAACCGTAGCGGTTTTACGCTACAGTACCCCATTTCCAGCAAAAAAAAAAAATTGAGGTTTGCAACACTAAAGAAAGGCGAGTGGCAACCCTAAAAGGAAGGTGAGTGACAACCCTAAAAGAAAGGTGAGAGACCAACCCAAATGAAAGGTGAGAGACCAACCCAACTGAAAGTATCAACCAGATTGACAACACTAGAACAGATCGACAACACAATAGGGATAGAATCAACCTTATAAAAGAGTGATAACCTTAAACAAACTAAATAAACTAGCCTAACTAACCTTAAACCAAATAGATCAAATCAACAACATTGAAGTGCAGCTGATCTATATCTATATCCATGTCTATACATATAATAAATCTGTAAACGAACTTTTTCTGTACATTTAAAATATTTCGAAAATAATTGTTTGTTAATACCGGTTAAAATGTCGTCTGTTGATTATCCCTTACCACCCGTAAGGGATAATCAACAGATGACATTTTAGCCCTTATCAAAAATTTTGTCTGTTTCTCGGTTTTTCCGTTTATATGTTGAATATATCAAGTATCACGTCAAAAGAACGAAACTAATATGGTTATCTTTCATATTCAAATATTGTTTATAACTCAGAGTTTAAATTAGTCTTTGTTTCATCGCAATCGCTTAATTAATTTAAAGTGTTCAAGAAGAATTTATTTACGTAATGTTGAAACACTTAGCGACATCTATTGGCGTGATACGGTACTAACGAATACTTAATAATAACACGTCATTCTCATTTAGGTTACTGTGTCTGTGTTATTTCAAAAAGTAATGATACTGATTACTAAAATCGCTTTCCGTTGGTGGTTGATACCCACGAATCAAAAAAGCTAAAAGAATTTCAAATAAAAAGTTGTGATAATATTAATTGACGTGGTGTTCTGAGTCATATAGAATGCAATGTTAGATAAATATTTATTAGTTTTATCAATCAAATTAATACAAATAGACGGGAAGAAATCTTATAGAAAAATAAAATTGTGATAAAAGTCTTAGTAGCGCCATCTAGCATAATGTAGCAAAATTAGAGCGCCTAGGGGAACATCTCCATAGAAAATCTTAATCTCTAGCGTCAGTAACGCCATCTAGGTTTGAATAGCAAACATGCAAAGACACCAACTTGATTTTGCCTGTTTTATTGATTTTCTATCGAAAATACGTAATAGCCGATGTCCAAAATCCGTAGATCTGGATAAACCCGTAAATCCGTAGGTCTGGCAATGCGGGGTACCTAACGCTAGGTAGAAACTAGAAGCCTGTAGTAGGAATGTTACCATTTGGATTTATGGTAGGTATCGTTATTATTGTTAACTTTCTACGCAGTCGTTTTTTTTTAATTGTTCGACCAGTGTTTCCGAAGTATAAGTCTGCTTTTTTTAACCGACTTCAAAAAGAAGGAGGTTATCAATTCGACATGTTTATATTTTTTTTTTTTTTTTTATGTATGTTCGGGCGTAACTCCGTCGTATATAGACGGATTTGCAAAATTCTTTTTTTGTTCGAAAGGGGTTTATTTCGAAATGGTCCCATATAAATTTCATATAGATCTGATGATGCGTTTTGGAGACAGACAACGGAACTCTTCAAAACATTATAGCAAATCAACCGCGAATGCGGCTATCGCATAAATATGCATTGTTTTGACCCTGAGGATGATTAAATTTTGAATTGGTGTGGCGTAGGTAACTAAAAAGTGAAAAATAAAAACTTTTTTCAAAAAAATATCAACCGACTTCCAAAAAAACACTACAAAGTGCAAAATAACTTTAATTTCGGAAGGCGGTGACAAAGAATTAAAATACCTACACGTCCAAAGTCACCGACTTCCGAAATTAAAGCTATTTAGCACTTTGTAGTGTTTTTTTGGAAGTCGGTTGATATTTTTTTGAAAAAAGTTTTTTAAACTACTTCGAACAATATTTTGACGAAGCAGATGGAAGCTAATAGGGTAGGTATTTTACTACTTAGACATCTAAAAATTTATTATTATGATAGCTTAGGCAAAATTCAGTCGGAAAATGTTGGTTTTAGTTCATGCAATAACAAAATAAATTTTAAAATTTAATTCAAAGATTTCAGTTATATAAGTAGGTACCTACCATAAACTGTTCTTGAACACCATGAAATAATATCCGACATGTTATTACGTCATACCGCTGTTACTAATCAACTGAATAACTTTGTACTCTTATTATTTTCGTAGGTAACCAAAGTATTTTTTATTGAAATAATAGCTTACATTCAGGAACAGCAAACCAACGATAAGTAGAATAATAACTCATTTTTAAATTATAAATAATTATCATACAAAACATCAAAGCATTTGTTTACACAAAAAACCTACAGAGCAATTTATTGGCATCCACTGAGTCCAGCATTTTCGTCAAAATACGCGCGAAATATGATAATGTTAAATTTAAATGCGTGTTTACAGCATTACTCGATTCAAAAAAGATGTTGTTTTTTTAGTAGTTTATTAGCATTTTAGAATCTACTAAAGACACTTCAAGAACAGGTTTAATACCATATTACGGACACATAATTCATACAAAGAGTTGTAAATACTTATGTGCTAATTTTCGTGATGTTAGTTTTCGAGGTGGGGAGGGGTTCAAGCGAGGTCGGATGGTGAAAATCAGGAAAAAATAATTCAAAATTGCGAACATAACTACTGGTGGATCTGAGTAAATAGATAGGTTTTCACACGGGCAACTGTAGTTATGTCGGTGCTCTTCCGAGCAACATCGCTTACAGAGAAGCATTTTCTTAGTTAAAACAAGTTTAAAATGTATTTATTTATCCATTTGGCATCTCCAACAAAAGATACATTACCTACATAGGAACAATAGAAATCACAATAGTAAAATATTGACAATTTTAAAGTCGCTTCGGGGAGAGAGGTGGGGGCGCGCGCGGTATGGCACTACGTAGCAACAACATCGTACTTACTATGTTCATGGAAACCCCGTGCTATACAATTAAATAGATTTTTTGCCTGGTTTGGTTTTTTTTTTCAACAGCGCTGTTAAGGGCGCTGTCGCGTTTTTTCTTGAATTTGAGCGTTTGACTCGAATTTTGATGATCGATTATGGTTTCGATATAGCCAAAAAATAAAAATAAACATTTGTCCGAGAAAATTTCATTATTAATCTAGGGAGCCCTCTAAAAGAAATAGCAATTTGTTTACCTAAATTAGTAAAAACCTTGTCTCGGCAAAGGATGTTTCATAAAATTTTACTTTCGGCCAACTTTTGATGCTTTTTTACATGGAAGATATAATAGTTTAGTCATTTATAAAAATGTCTAGGGTAGGACTGTACCTTTTTATTTGGAGTGCTCAAAGCAATTTTTTAAGTTTCATACAGAAATACACCAAAAATAATTCCGAAAAACAGAGAGTTAATGATAATTTTTCGTCTGAAATTACATTTTTTATCGATGTATGTTTAATCCAAATTCAATCAAAAGTTAGGTAATAACTAAGGGTACTATGTCAGCTTGCATGAAAAAAAAATCTGTTTATTTTAATGTAAAACAATATTTTTAAACAATTTTTGTATGCAATGCTATAAATCGATATAAATTTCAAGACGCGAGGACCTTAGCTTTAGTCCGCGCCGCGCGCTTCCAGAGGGAGGACGTATCGCTCGCTGTTGCCACTTTATGCGCCACGTAATCTCGCCAATTCGCCAAGAATATAGCGTGACCAACACATCTTGATGCAAGGGAGTATTTTTTAATTATTTATTGTAATATATTCTACACATTTTGCTTTGATATTCTAGAGTGAATATTTTAAAAGAAAATGTAATCTAAAATATAAATTCAATCCATTATTTTCAGACATATTTCATGATAATGGGCAAAAGAGAAAAGAATAAATCTTATGGTTCAGTCAAAATGAAAAAATAAGTTTTGGCCGATAGTTTAAAAAGCGCAAGGGAAGCTTATAATCAGAATCAGAATCAGAACTTTATTTGCTATGAATGTAGGTACAGGCATAAGATGTAAGAGGTAAGAATGTTACATTTAATATTTGAAATGTTTACTTTACATTAATTCTGTAATATTATAGTTAACAGGTATTTACATAACAACACACGCCGATGTACTCTACACTTTTTCGCGATAGGAACTTCTCAATGTCGAGGAGGTCTTGTTTTGTTATTTTTTTACAAGACTGTTTAAAACAACAGTGTCATGTTTCTTGGGAACTTGAATGCTTATGTGTATTTTGACGTATTCTTTGTATTCCATTCTATCAAAAAATCATGTTTCCTATTTATTTTAGGCAGAGTAAAGCTGAAATGTAGCAGGGGCCAGTAAATTCGCCAAATGAAAATATAGATTCTCATTTAACAGAGGTAATTTTTCCCTATCTATACACCTACATCGTTTTATTTCATGTATTGTTTTTTTCATTACATTTATGAAAAAAGAACACACCACTTATTATACAGGTACATTATCGGACTGATTTACTGTTACAGGAAAATGAAAGCACATTTGACCAAACGACACTTTTAACAGTGCATTCTGACAGAAATATAAATACTCGTAACATGGTCATTTATTTCATATCATTTGTAATGTAGGTAAATTGCGTTTTAACCGCTAAACTACGTAACTTAATTACAAGTTTTACCCTTTTTTTAACTATCTACATTCCCGGTTTTCATTGTTTCAGGAAATTCAAGATGTAGATGGAAGGCGAATTATAGATTTTACTTATTTTATGAATCAATTGCTTTTAATTGACAAACATGGCGACAAATTTGGCTGCCGGTTGAATAGTTTACAAATTGTAAAGGAAATACAAATGGCACTCATTTCAAAATTTGATTTTAAATGTTTTATGTGTGGATCGCTTTTTAAATTAGAAACATGCAACGAAGATAACTTAAATTTAAATGTCAATACAGGCTTATTGTCAGGAACATTAATGATAGGAATTGGTCTTTCCAATCTGAATGAGCTTACTGCAGCTATGGAATTGTCAACGATGCCAATTTGCTTGTATAGCTATACAAACGAATTGGCATCGTTGAAAATTCCATAGATGCAGTAATTCATGCAAATGTGGCTGAAATGTAGCGTATTACTGCAGAAGAGACGATGCGAGAAGCTGCCAAAAAAGAAAAGGCATCCGCAATATCACGGGGTGAAGTCAACAATGGAGGTATTGCAATGACACCAGTAGAAGCAGATGCATGTTGGAGTAAACGGTCATACAGAACGTTTTATCGCATAAATAAAGTTTACCAATACAGTTTATTGAACTTTTAGATAATTGAGCTTTGTCGGTACTGACTTAGTTTTGGGGATTTTACACTTCTTTTATTACTTAAACACGCTCAAAATTAGGTTAAATTAGCAAGAAAAACTAATCTTTGTAGGCTCCTAACGTTTTAATGCTTTTTAATTTTAGTGTCCTGTTTCCGTACAGACAATATTGATAATAAAGCAAAACCATACCATGTTTAATTTTTGATGTACTACAGACGCTAGCAGTTCAACCTATCCCAAACTGTAAAATTTTCCCAATTGAACATGAACCTTATTCCTTTGTGATAAAGTTGAAAAACTATCAAAGAAATTTGACAGATTGGGGTAGCTTGATGTGCTGGCCTCTGTACATTTGCGAACAGTGGAGTAATACACTCCCAAAGTTTGAATTGGAAAGATGTGGACTAGGTTCACCTTAAGGATTGCATCACTTTAAAATCGCGGTGAATTCTTTAAATGTGCACATTTGATATAAATATATTAGTGACCGCTTTAAGACACAATTAAATTAAAAATAAAGGGAGCCCCAATACAAGAAACGTGATTTTATCGGTGTATAATATTACCGTGGTACTAAACTATTCGTGTGCAAGTCCAACTTGTACTTGGCCGAATTTTTTAACTCATCGTTTACATTTCATACTAGTAGGTACAGAGGCCAGCACATCAAGCTACCCCAATCTGTCAAATTTCTTTGATAGGTTTTCAACTTTATCGCAAAGGAATAAGGTTCATGTACAATTGGGAAAATTTGACAGTTTGGGATAGCTTGACCTGCTGGCGTCTGTACTATTGAAACTGTAGAAGCAACATCACAATGCATTTAGGTCTATAAATAAATATCACGAAATAAAATTCAAACTGTGCTTTATATACCCACTAAATACGCCGTTCTAGGTGATAACATTCATCAGTACAAAAAATATTTAACCAACTATAAAAGAGTCATATACATAATTTATTTCGAATACAAAGTGGCAAAGGCTCATGTTGGTTTGTTCCTGGCGTCCGACGCATAGCGGTTTGCATGTGTGCGTAGCGTACTTCACTAGACACACACGCGTGCTTTTTCTGCCGCGCGCCGTCAAATTTACCTACAACTGAGCAGTTTCATTTTGTAACAGCGCTCTTAATGTGGATAATGACCGACGTTACGGGGCGTAGGTAATGTAACATTCGCAGCGAGCATGTCTTTACGCCGTGTGCTAAAATCAGTGTTGCTCGCTCGCATGTTTTGCCGTAGGTACTACTGACTGTACGAATACTTGCTTGGTAACATATTAGGTGCATTTTGACCCGTGACGCCGGTCAGTATCCACCTTTACAGCGTGATCTTTCTTCATCGTGATAACGCCACGGTCCCACGGGCCGTTAACTGACAGGTGGCGTCAGGTGTTACTGCACTGCTACCTGTCGAGGCCTATCGCAGTCCGTGCAGATCATTCCCACTGCTGTGGTTTTATTCAGTGGTCAACGTTTGATAAACAAAGCTAAAAGACACGCGCCTGTACGGGCCGAGATAGGCACCCGCCCCCGCGTGGAATAATGCTTCAGCACAATCAACCAGACGTGCAGTCGATTTATTGAGTAAGTACAGTAAAAGCTCCTTATTCGTGCTTCCTTCATTCGCGTTTTCACGATTCGCGGATTTAAAAAATGCGACCCAATTCCTATATCCGCGGCTAAAGATTTATTTATTTGCGGGTCTAATTGGTACATCGGTACATCCATACTAACAAATAACAAAAAGGATTCCAATAGGTATCCAACCCCATATCCTTTGTAAACGCGTCGTCAGATGGACTATAAAAAAGTAAAATAGACCTTATTACGACCGCGCCTAAAGTACATTGTCAAATGATATCGCCGCTGTATTGGTTTGGCCTTTGACATCTACAATAGCCGCCTTCGCCGCGGTCGGTGTTTTTAACCGACTTCAAAAAGAAGGAGGTTATCAATTCGACATGATTATATTTTTTATGTATGTTCAGGCATAACTCCGTCGTATATAGACGGATTTGCAAAACCATTGAAATTTCATATAGACAGGGCCCGATCTAGCTATATGCCGCTCCGGGCAAAAATAACATTCGCCGCCCTTTGCACTAACACCATATAAGTCATGAGCTTCAACCAAAGATGGTATGACTATAATTATGTGATATTCTTTTAACTAGGTATATAATATTCACATACGTTAGTCCTTCTGAACAAGTATACAAAAATTCATGAGAGTAGGTATATTTGTAAGTATAAATTTTGCCGCCGCTCATTTTTGCCGCTCTGGGCATTTGCCCGGCTTGCCCCCCCTTAGATTGGGCCCTGCATATAGATCTGATGATGCGTTTCGGAAACAGACAACGGAACTCTTCAAAAAATTACAGCAAATCAACCGCGAATGTTGCTATCGCATAAATAAGTATGCATTGTTTTGACCCAAAGGATGATGAAATTTCGAATTGGTGTAGGTTAGGTAACAAAAAAGTGAAAATAAAAACTTTTTTCAAAAAAATAACAACCGACTTCTAAAAAACACTACAAAGTGCAAAATAACTTTAATTTCGGAAGGCGGTGACAAATAATTAAAATACACATTCAACGTCACCGACTTCCGAAATTAAAGTTATTTTGCACTTTGTAGTGTTTTTTGGAAGTCGGTTGGTATTTTTTTGAAAAAATATTTTTGGGAATGTAAACAAACATAATGAAAGCAACCTCATCACCATAAAGTATATTTATATATCATCATCATCATCATTTCAGCTGAAAGACGTCTACTGCTGGACATAGGCCTCCCCCACATTTATAAATGCTGCGACATAATAGACATTCCATCCTTTGGTATCTATAGCTCGATTCAAACTTTTTGGCGGCTAGGAACGTATCCCATATAATCCCATATAAATTACCATTCCATAGTCACGGTTTCTGTATTCGCGGTAGGTATTTTACGGAACGTATACCTCGCGAATAAAGAGCTTTTACTGTACCTACGGCAGGTGCACATTTATTATAAAATGAGCCTCGACCAGGCGCTTTGATCTATATTTATTCTTAAAAATCTGAGTGAGACTTCGTCGCAATATTATTATAAACCCTAAAGACGCCTGCAGGCCTAGACAAAACACATTTCTGTTATCGTTCACGCTAAACTCTACGCTAGAATTTTTGGGAATGACATTACCTGCGGACAGGACACGTCGTGTCCTTTCCGCAGGTAATGTCATTCCCATACATTTTGGCGTAGCGTTTGGCGTGAACGCTAAGAGTAATGTGTTTTGTCTCTAGGCTCTGGACTGCATTCGAAAGCTGTGGTAGATTCCTACCAGGATAGATCGGAAGATCGGAGGAGTGGTACCTACACCGTCAAAGCGACACATTATTGTTTTCCGACATGCACGCGAACGTTACGAACGTCGCGGCACAGGTTTTCGTTACGTTACGAAAGTCGCGGGCACAGCTAGTACTGAATAAAATTGAAAGTCGGCCGGAGACGCATCTGAAGCTCGCACTGATAACGTTTTAGACGTTATCAGTGCGAGCTTCAGATGCGTCTCCTAGACCTACGAGTTATCTAAGAACTAGAAGAACAAACGACATGAGAACTAAGAATCCCCTAAGTATTTACAAGTACACAAATAATAATAAACAACAAGTCAAAGAAACGACTTGGAGTCTATAATGCAACTCGAATAAAAATACGACTCAAGTCAAAGAAACAAAGATACGACTCAAGTCAAAGAAACAAGGATACGACTCAAGTCAAACAAAGACTTGAAGTCAAACAAAGAGTTGAAGTCAAACAAAGACTTGAAGTCAAACAAAGACTCGAAGTCAAACAAAGACTTGAAGTCAAACAAAGACTCGAAGTCAAACAAAGACTCGAAGTCAAACACGACAGGATTTAAGTAAAAAAGGGGCTTAAGTCAAAGAAGACAAGTCACAAATGGACAAGTCAAAAGAGGACCAGACAAAGGACATGCAGTCACAAAAAGGAGGACATGCAGTCAATATAGTCAAAAAAGCGGACGTGCAGTCAGACAGGAGACTAGCAGTCAAACAGGTAGACATGCAGTCAAAAAAAGGTAGACAAGCAGTCAAAAAGGAACATGAGACGTCAGTGAAAAAAAATATGCGACCTCAGTCAAGAAATAGACCATTGTTTAAGCATATTTCAACACGTGCTTAATTTAGTCGACTTTCAGCTAAATAGATGCTTAGAGTCTGATCCTTCAAAACACGGGTTAAATCTGAGGAAGGGAGGATGAATTCGACACGAGTTAAGTCCGACTTTCAGCCAAATAGATGCTTAGAGTCTGACCATAGCACCCGGAAGAATCCATAAAGTCTTCCCTATTAAACATAAAGAGGTTGGGTGTTTAACCGAGAGGCTAAACTAAAATATGAATTAACTTCATTTTTGAAACGAATAAGAAAAATTTATTTTTTAAAAACAAGGACTACCATACATTTATTTACATTACTTGAAGAAATGAAGAACGCTTCTTCAGAAAATAAAAACTTTACAAAAACAGAAGAGGGAGATCTGTTCAGTGTTGACAACAAGTAAAAGAGAAGTTTGGTAACACCATAATTAGTGATAAAAATTTCCATCATCGCCAAGAATCTAAGAACAAAGTCCCAACACTAAAGTTACAAATAACGTCATCTGTGTGCGTATGCAAAAAACAGACGGTAACCAAAAATTGTCGGCTAATAAATAGTTTCCTTCGTAGCAACTAGATGTCGCTATTTTGAATCCGCGTAAAGGAAAAATAAGTAAAAAATATTTTAAATAAGCTGTAAAAGTTTAGGTAAACAATTTTTGTTAAATAAAGGGAATAAAATATTATCTAAAACTAACATTCCAGATGAAACCAAACAAACATCGGACAAGGTGTGCATAAGTTGTTAGAAAACCGTATCAAAATCAGTTCAGCCAAACGCGAGATAATCGCGGACATACATACCAACACACAGGTCAAACTGAGAACCTCACTTTTTTAAGTCGGTTAGTAAATTTTATGAGGGAAAATATACCGAACTACATTTAATGAGTTTATGTTAAAAAATAAAAAAAAATTATGAAAGTGAATCACAGAGGTTCGTCTCTATAATTAAGATAAAAGGCGTACCATTTATTGGCACTTCTGTTGCAGAACAGCGGTCCGTGGGTTCATCTGCCATGTTAGAATACACATTCACAACGGACGATTCCAAAGAATACGCAAGACTGCTGTCTGCTGTCTGCTAGTATGTAGTTGGAAAGTGACCAAATTGAGTAATGCGGCTGATAGGGGAATGGTGCGGCATTACGACGGCAAAGGAACCGATTGCGCTAAGTACCAAAAAATAGTAGATACTAGCAAACAACAGGAAAGCAAACAGTTGGGCTAAGAATCAAAAAATGGTAGACACTAGCACACGACCGTTCAAAAAGCTTACCTTTGGTCACGATGCCTAACCATCCACACATCAAACACACAATACGGGAAACTAACTACAACTACCTACGAATAAAATAAAACTCGGGATAAATATGTATTGTTTGGGAGAAAATAAAAGAATTGGAATTTGGGTATAGTTACAAAGTTAATCTTTAAAATTGTATTTAACAAACATCACATAATAAAGCAAAGAACATAAATTCAGTTAGCAGTTCCGTAGTCCAGTCGTATGAATCGGTGAAACATTCAAGACAGGTAATCCTATCAACTTCCACACCGGTATCAGTCCAATTCTAAAACCTGAAACTCACAATTAGGAAGATGAAAATTAAAGATTGCTCTCAAGAGCAACCACACACGAGATAACAAAAATAGGTATTTCAGTAATAATGAATGAACATACTTACTTTAATTCGGGCGCCATACTGTAGCATTAAAAAAAAATTGAGTCAAACTCACACACTGCTACTAATACGTTTAATTTAGATGTTAAAAAAATACAGAACAAGAAATAAAAAATATATACAAAAAACGTTAAATTACCTTTAAAAAAAAATACGTTTTATTTGGGCTCGATGTGTCTGGCGTGGGGTAACTTAGTGAAGATAGTCTTTTTTTTTTTTCAAATAAATACGAAAATATTTTTAGTACACGACCTATTTAAAAAATCGATTGCAATCGTTTTCGGGTAGGCGTATAAGCAAAAAAAAAGTAATTTTTAATTATAAGACACTAAAGGAATCCAACGAATCTTGGTAGACTTAAAGATAGACTTGTTAGAGTTTTTAACATGAACAATTTTAGAAAAGAAACACTATTTTAATCAAGTCCACTTTAAAAAAAACTTGTCACGTAATCCCAGATGTGTCCAGGTCGGCGGAGCACGTCCGTTGGGTGGAACGTAGAAAACACCGAGGTCACGGAGTTACGGGACCCACGTCTACCTCGTACACGCCTCTACTCTTGATGGACGTGGACGTCTCGACACGAGACGCGTCAGGATCTTGGGCGAGAGCGCACTGGTCTCAGTCGTGGGATCTCACGCCGTATGCCCGAAGGGAAAAGCCAAAATTTGGCTTGTAACGGGATCAAAATAATACGGAAAATTACACACGTAGACCGGTACACTCGTGCACCGGTACTTTATTGTTTTCACCTACTTATGTCTCTATATTCATCACATAAAATTTAAAATTACAATATTATTTTCAAAAAATCAGAACGACTATCACGCATCGGGTCCCAAAAACGTAGTGATGCCGTCGTAAAGCAAACAACCAACGATTTTTTTTACAATTCGAAGTTCAAATGTGATTAACAGCAATGAAGAAATGTTTTTTATTGAAAAGTTCGGATTAGAAATGGAAGAGGTTTTAACCGTAGGTAGCGGTTTTACGCTACAGTATACAGCGAACGTCTGCAGGCTTAGCACGAGCACCGAATTGTCGACGGAAGAATAGACATGACTATTAACAAAATGATGTACAATAGGATAAGATAGCTATGTTTTTCTATTCATTATCACAGTTATGCGTTCTAAACGAATCATGATTTTGTAGAAAATCGTATACTTTGTGGCCGTCGAGTAGAAAGTTTTGTTGTCAGTGTGATTTTGACAGTTTGGGAAGAAATATTCTACATTTATAAGGACCTAGACAAATATCGTTAGAAACGAAAGACTAAATGATAGATTGTAGAAGGATATCTACGGTGCGATAACAAAAATGTAGGAACGAAATGTCACTTTGTATTGAAATAGCACTGTCTATTCTTCGTAGAAATACAAAGCGTCATGCTAAGCCCGCTGTACATCTGTTGATGTGGACCCGACATTTCTCGAACTGACCCGAGCACACTACAATAGTCCTTCACTATTGGACTTGAACATAGCACAAAGTTGCATCAACTGTTTGTTGGACTTCCCTTGGGTCTTCGAATAACGCACGTCTGTACGTCTGTTGATGTGGACCCGGACTCCTTCCAAACCAGACCAGGCTTTGGCGACGGAGACTAACTTGCTCCAAGGTATTGGCCACTCGCCACGGAGAAACTGAGGAAATAAACAGTTCTGCTTAGGATTATAAATATTAAGACTAAAGACTCCATAATAAGAAATCAGACAAACGCTTTCGAATCGCGCGCCTAAAGATCATGCTATGCACGAGTATGCTATATTACCCAAACCACCGATCATTAAAATTAAGTCAGTTCGTTTGCCATTTAGATAGATAGATCATAGATCAACCATTTATTTATTTTTAAACAGAACGGCCGAAGCCAATTACACTGTTTAAACATATCAATATATACATACATTATACTCAGCTTTGTCCTCGAGATTAGCATAGAGATTACATGTAGTAGACATACGGCGTCGTCATCTGCACTGTGTTTGAGAGGTTTTATTTTTATTTTTATTCCCGCCTTCGTCTGACATCCCCAGCGAACTCCATTGTACATTCAGTGCTTCGCCATTATGTACACTTTTTATTAAATTTCAAAATGTTGTGCTGTGCATCGGTTCGTTCTGACTATAGGTAAGTGCACGACCAGTGAAAGGAAATTAAGAAGTTTTGCCAATCAATTTAAGAAGTTAGAACGGAAAATATTGCATGCACGACGCAGTGACCTACATAGATCAGCAGGGAGGCGGTTATCATCCTCATCATCGTTGGAATCCTCGTCGGAATCATCGTCGCCTTCTTTGTCAGGTTCTACGTTTAATCATCACGCTCAAGTTCAAGGTCTAACCAAGGCGCGGCACGTCGGCAATGCCGCTGCTAGGGCGCCTATGCAAGGTAAAAAATTTACCTTGATTTAACTACCCACATGTTCAAAAATATATTATTGCGGTTAACCTGAGGGGTTATCACTTATTGACGCTTTACAAACATTATTCTTACGTATTTGGCTATAGTGCTGCGGGCAATCTGTGGGATTGTCACTAAAACGTGATTAGATATTGTACCAAGTTACAACATGCAATGCGGACATTTTTTTAGGAATGTCACTTTGCGATAAATGTATAGTACTGCAGGCAGTCACCGGGACTGTCACTTTATTAATGTAGATACCTACCTATCTAAAATATGTAACCACTATTACTCTGATATTGAAAGCAATGCAGGCATTTTTGGGAATGTCACTTCGACAAATATATAGTACTGCGGGCAGTCTGTGGGACTGTCACTTATAGATACCTACCTATCTAAAATATGTAACCACTATTACTCTGATATTGAAAGCAATGCAGATTTTTTTTGGAAATGTCATTTTGTGATAAATGTATAGTACTGCGGGCATTTTTTGGGAATGTCACTTTACTAACTTGAGTTATATAATAACTACTTGTACAGCTTTTACTACATAGTAGGTACAGTCCCCCTACTAGACTGTAATGCCTGGTAATGCGGTCAGCTTAAGGGGCAGTCACTGTACCTAAATAAATACCTAATATGATTTAATGTCCACTTTATATGCCTATACGAGTAACTATGGCAGGCTTAGACGTCAACCCGCGACCGTCGAAGTAAGTACCGCTCAACCTCAGCCGTCAATCAGTGCCGCAGTGTCATGGCCGGTGCCTACACTGCCGCAGTATATAGAGGCGTCACCTGCAGCAATTGAACTGGAATGTTGAACTGATGGAAAAATGAGGGGGGGACCTCTCTTGAACCAAGGTGTACGGTATGAGTATTAAATCTGACGTTACGATTCGCTTGCAGCTCATACTTATTACATGGTTATCTAAGAAGAGTGCATGGAACTCTTGGAAAGATAGTTGCCTACAACAAATCGCACGTTACTTGATGCTGCCTTTCTCAATCCTGAGGTCAAGGCTGCCTTCTCTGTCTTACACTGTCTACGAAAGAGACAAAGGCATCGTAATCTAACAAGAACAAACAAGTTAGGCTGCTGAAGCGTTTACCTTATTGGTTTCATCGAAACCAAAAAATAAGGCACTAATCAAACTACTTATGAACGCTATCAAACTGTCGTGCTATTGCCGGTTCTCAGATTCTGTCACCGCAGGATCTTTATGCTGTAGAATCTGAAAAAGGAGTTAAAAGATCAGGTGCAAGCAAAACCAGTATCAAAGTCAGGAGCTGACCAAAAATTCATCCCATATCCACCCAGCAATAAACCGGTGAACATTAAAAATAGACCACACCAGTGCAATTAAAACTGTCGTGGTTCTCCCGTGAGCCACAGGCCGAGAGAGAATCGTCGTGCCAAGACTAAATCCGCAGCCCCCGCCGAATTGACTCGGTAAAGTACGCTGGTAGGCTAGGCTATCTTACTTTTGCTACCATTGATAACTTTTGACGGGTGATAAGAAAAATGATGATGGATGATCATCATGGATTGATGGTGGAATGGTTATCACATTCGTCTTTGAAGGCCTGTGAACAAGACCCTAAGAAAATAATTTTGTTCATCTCTGAGAAAGATCAGTTTGAAAGATCAATATTTGATGATCTGCATATGAATAATATCAAGCAAATCATCACAGCCATCGCAGAATGTATATCTTGCGCTGAGCAATTCTTGTCCTCAATATTTTAAATTCCATAATCTAACGGTAAATCAAGATTTAGGTATATTATATCTAAAAGCACTAAATAAGTGTATCTATCAACACATTAGAAGCATGAAGATTTACGTGCGGCCGTTAAGGCTTTCAATTTGAAAATAGGCTGTATGAATTTGATGTATTATGCCTTTGGACTGAATATTGCCCCTTCGTTTTCACGAAAATCGTGAAACCAGTGATCAGTTTACTTAGATCTTGCGGAATTTTTTCAGCAATATTTGGATACTTATTTCAAAAACGCTTACAAATTTGCCTACCCATAGAAAAATAGGAATCACATAAAATCATCGTCAAGTGCGGGAATTCGCTCGTTTGGTGGGTTGCTCTGCTTTCCCAACCGTGGAATACGGCTGGCTTTACCTACATTAAGGAGATTGACCGCTGTTAATATCTATACAGAGTACAATGTCAATTATGACAAATATTGAGCAGGTACCTATTCCACAGTCTATCATGCCCACAGAAGACTTTTCTCTCGCCATGAGAAGTCCCTAAAATACAATAAACACAAGTCTTTAGTTTAGAGATATTTATATAGTGATGTCTCAACTACGGGATGGGTAGCAGTATATGGGGACAAACGTGCGTACAGAAAGTGGCCCTGCAGTGAAAATGCGTAAAACATAAATTGATGAATAAAAAAAAATGCTTTTAGGACTTACGTCCTTTGCCGACTCGTATCACGACTACCAAATATCTACTATTACGGATTGAAAATACGAACGCTATTTCATACATGGGCCGTAAGGGAGATGTTCAGTTTCCTCACCTTACTTTTATTACTTACTAGGAGAATTGTGGCAGTGGTGTGAGGAACGTTTATCATATCGCAGATGCAGCATCGCGACTTGCTCACCCGTGGATTTTGGCCCTTAGAGTGGGAAAAGCAAAAAACAAAAAAGAAATGAAATATGTGTGCCACCAGATTCTATATCGGTAATGATAGCATCACTGTCAGAGAACTCAAGGTTTACGCATGTTTCAATTTTTGCAAAATGAATAATATTGATTAATTATGTAGGTACCTACCCTCGATTCCAATGGTTATAAATGTTTGTAACAGGATTCTATCTTTCAGGTGCTAAATGATACGAACATAAATAGTTGTAAATCAGCTCTCGGCCTGATTCTTGGTCAAGAATAAGTTAAAGAAAAGACTACGTTTGTTGAAAGGAATTTCCAGATTGCGTCCTCTACTACCTAAGTCCAACATTACTTGGGACTTAAACATAGTCCTAAACTTTTTGGCTAATTGGTACCCAAATGAGAAACATAATAAAAAATAAGAACTATACTTGCTCTTGCAACCTCACCTAAAGTGCAAACAAATTTTTAAATCAACGTATTTTTAATGTAAATATAACGAAATTCTAAAAAAAAAAAAACCCTAGAAATATGCCTCGCCATTGCATTGCATTCTTCCGTTTCACTAACTAAATCTTAAGAAAAACTGATGATATCTTTATAAGTTTAAAGAAACCTTATAATTATATTACTCCGCAGACATTGAGCACATGGATAAAACCTACGTTAGGTAGTGTTGTGGAATTGATTTGTCCATATTGCACATGCACAAGAAACGCCTCTTCTGCTAAGGCACACAAACCTGGAGTATGCTTGGACGTAAGCCGAAAATCACTAGGCTGGAGGCTGGTAATGCAACATCATTTGGTAAATTTTAAAACTAGACTAAATCAGAAGTGAAGAACGATTGTTTTGACGAAATCATTCAGTCAAATACAAATTGCTTCCCAATCTAAATCATTATTATTGACAAGCAGAAAATTACGAAATTTATTTTTGTATTTAAGGAAATATTTTGTGTTCCTTGTCTTTTCAAAACTGTGTTTATTTATTGTTGATATTTTCATAATGAACTCTCAACATCTACATGTAATCTCTATGCTAATCTCGAGGACAAAGCTGAGTATAATTAGTGATTAAACGAACTTACCTTAAGTGAAGTTCGATCATAACTATACGAAGGCTTTGTCCAAAGAGATTAGCATCCCACCCTCCCATCTCCCTACTGTACCTATTCAAATATCAAGCAGATCTGCAGATGCTCTGAAGTAAATGAAGTTCGCTGGGGATGTCAGACGAAGGCGAGAATAAAAATAAAAAAAAACCTCACAAACACAGTGCAGATGGCGACACCGTATGTCTACTACATGTAATCTCTATGCTAATCTCTTCGGACAAAGCCTTCGTATAATTATGATCGAACTTGACTTAAGGTAAGTGTAGTGTATCTATGCAATAGATATGGTAACACTGTCTCATGCACACAAGCGGAGAGAGCTGCTGTCACTAAATGGCATCTGTCAGTGAGAGTAATGGCGGGAAACAGGGAAGGTGAAGCAGGTCTGCTCGGTAGCGCTTGATGTGGTGGTGAGCCAGTGAAGTGATATAATCCACTAAATATGTAGAATCAACAGGATACTACAAATGGCGACGAGGATAAAGGTCAGAAAAAATAAACAATAGGTATTAGGTACTTATGGAAAACATCGAATCGCAGGTACGTTTGTGGCCGACAGTTCATTCAATTTATAAAACAAAAAATGGTTGCATTGCATATCATACCTACCTAAACTAATGTAAGTTGTTAAATTTCGCATTTAATGACAAAGTATTTCCAACAGAGTTGAGGAGTCTGTCGGTGTTATCTTCAGGATTACAAAATACGTGAAAAAACATTGTAGGTAGGTATCTACCCCGGCGATTTTACGTTAAGTAGGTACTTACGCGGACTGAGGAGAATTAAGTTTGGCGCAGGTAAGGTTTTTATGGAGCACTGCAGAAAGCTATTGTTTTTCTTTAATATTGTATTTCTATTAAATGAATTATAGTAGAGTATTGACCAGAGTGTTAATAAAATCATGATTGAGGGTGAATCAGAGATCTATTTATTCTACGTTGATCGTGTTTAGCTATCACAATATGACTATTACACTCAATATAAAGTTAAGAAAGGGTACAAACCATAGTCATAAGTTAATAGGAGTGCTAAGTGTCTACTTGCTTATATGAAAACAGTAATTAATAATATTAATATCGACCTGTTGTAGGAACTACTTTCTATCTACCTTATCACCGCACAAAGGTAAGAGGATGATGATGATGACTTGTATTCCATTAATAGAAATGCCTATAAGTGTCTTAATTCACACTTGCATTACTTATTGTTTTATTGGCTGGGACATGGCAACAACATTCAAACTGTTCCTACCTTGAATTTTCAGGAATAATAAGTAATGCGCATAACAATTATGACTCCTTTAACTCTGACTGTGGTATGTAATAAAAACCTAGCTCTTCATACAAATAATTATACCCAATTATGTACTAATTTGAAACAGAATGGATATCATAAATATGTAATTTTGACGTTCAAAAAAGTGCTGATACCAGCCTGGTTTGAATAAATTACTTTTGAGTTTATGAATTTATGATATTGGACACATGTTAGCTGAAATACAAGCAGTGATTTGGATAAGGGAATGCTGCACAAAAAAAAAAAAAAAAAAATTACATAGTAATGCTAGCTTTCCTAGTGAAAAATAAAAAAAGAGGAGGGATTAAAATAGTTAGACTTCACTGTAGTAGAAAGGCTCATAGTGGAGAGCTGTTCACAGAGGATATGTCACTTAATTTATTTCCTGAACGTAGCAAGTACTAATGGATACTATCAATAATGCTAACATGTAACCGTCTTCTAGGGTGACATAAATTAGATAAAGAGAACAAACTAAGGAAAAGACAAAAGCTTTGTATTTTTACCATGATTATATACTAGTACCAACCAGTTAAAAGGTATAATAAGTTTATACTATGAAATAAAAAAGGGTGCACAGTGAAAGTAAGTCACAATAACAGCAAACCGCTGTTCGATGTTATTGCAATAATTAATTTGAAAAACATAATACCCTCATAAGATAGGTACATATTATGATGAATAGATGTGTCAATTGGTAAATTGATTATGTTTGAGCAGGAATCTCACTTAACAGGACCAAGGAAGAAGTTTCATTCTTCTGTTGGACCCTTGCAAGATAACTCCTTAATGTGGTGGTACCTACAAGGTAAATAAGTTATAGGTACTATGTCTGTAACATAATGCGAAACAAAGGCATATACTTAGATACCTAACATTAAAGATTGCTAACCTATTCAAACATAGTTATGAATACACAATTACATAGACGTTGCTGTGAGTGTCTACCTGGTAAGATTTGCACTAACTTAATAGTAACTAATATTTGTGGTTTAGTGGCAAGCGCTACTGCTGAGCGTGGGGTCCTGGGTTTGATATCAGGGTGACACCAAGTGTTGTGTGGTTTTTCCCTTCAGGAATTTCTAGGTGCCGATTTCGGCAATAGAATAGCTTTGTGCAAAGTTCATGGCTGTGGACCTGCTCCCTGTTGCATGGATTTGGACAGGACTGGCTGAGGTAACTTAATTATACAATACCATAAATATCTCTGCCTGGCCCTCCAGTGAGAACAGATGTGTTATTGAATAATGAGATTATAATTTTATCATAATAATACTGCCTCCTGTAAAGTCCAATTACAACTATTACAATGGGTCCATGTGAAAGTATTAAGTCCTTTATTAAGAGATCAGCACCATAGTTTGTACCTACCTATTGTTTGTCACACTAGGAGTCAGCATGTTGGAAGATTATTTATTTAACTAATTTGGATGTCATAATTACTATCTATTGTTAAAATTGGAAAGAAACATTCTATATGATGACTTTTGAGTTTTAGACGCAATTCACAATTGCACAGTTGTTATAAAGGTAAATCGGTTAGAATGCAGCAGTGTGATTATAAAATGTGATTTTTGTTTAAAATGAGAATTAACCTGAGGTTCTAAAGAAATGACAGTAAGTAAATAAGAGATTATTTTATACAGCAAAATTAAAATAAACAGAAATTAAGGAAGAATAAATTGTAAATTTGCCACAAGAATACTTGCATGTAAAAGATCACTTGGTAGGTAGGTACATAATGGAATACAAAGTTATTTCGTACCTACCAAAACATGGCAAGTTTTCTGGAATTCTTTGGAAGTATTACTTAATCGACTGAGTACTTAATTTAGAAGTTTCTGTACCTACTAATATTTGAATTCAAAATCTCAGATAATTACCAAGTTTTGGGAACACAAAACTGAATGTCATCACGATAAATTGAATTCCATTGCAACTGTTGGGACATTAGTGTACCTAGTAGATACAAGCGGTAATAAAGACACACACAAGAAGTAAAAACACTAAATAAGCAAAAGTCGGCCAAAGCCTTCTTATACCTACACGTACCTACAGTGATGTTGGTCAGCTCTTCTGTATAATGGTGTGACTGGGTTCGGAAGATCAAATTTGGTTTTGCTAGTCATCAGAAAGCTCGCGAAAGAAAAGAATTCCGGGTTGCCGTCGCCAGATATGGTGAAGAGGAGCTTAAGTAAGTAGGTATTCTAGGTAGGTCTAGTAGATACAAGTGGTCAACCAAAACTTATCTTAGACAGGTATGACGTTCAAGGTAGTTCGTTCAGTATAATAATAGGTACCTACATGTAAATTATCTGGGATTGATTATTATTCAAGTAGATGCAGATAGGTAATTGAAGGAAAGAAAGGATGAAATACACTTATTTATTGTTGTTGCAGCCAAACAAAATATTTCAAGTCAGTGTTGTTTGTGATTCAAATACAACAAATATAACCTTGAAGAAACTGCGACGGAAACAGGTCGCTCATTGTCATATACAAACATACAATAATACATATAACATTTTGTTTCAGCACAACAGTGGTGGTGGTCTAGCCCGACTACGGTCGTGGGTTCGAAACCAGGCAGGCATTTTGTGTATTTTCACTCATCACCACTGTTCATCAACGGTGAAGGAAAACACCGTGAGGAAACCGGCATGTCCTAGAACCAATACTTCGAAAGACTGTGACATCTACCAGAACGCACTGTTTACGCGTGGTGGATAGGCATCCATTAAATTGGACGCAATGGGCATCCATTAAATTGGACGCAATGGGCATCCATTAAATTGGACGCAAGGGCATCCATTAAATTGGACGCAAGGGCATCCATTAAATTGGACGCAATGGGCATCCATTAAATTGGACGCAGTGGGTATCCATTAAATTGGACGCAGTGGGCATCCATTAAATTGGACGCAATGGGCATCCATTAAATTGGACGCAATGGGCATCCATTAAATTGGACGCAATGGGCATCCATTAAATTGGACGCAAGGGCATCCATTAAATTGGACGCAATGGGCATCCATTAAATTGGACGCAGTGGGCATCCATTAAATTGGACGCAATGGGCATCCATTAAATTGGACGCAGTGGGCATCCATTAAATTGGACGCAATGGGCATCCATTAAATTGGACGCATTTGACATCTATTAAACTGGACGTAACAAAAAGGTGAAGGTAAACATCGTGAGGAAACCGAAGGTCCATTAAACTGGATGATGTATCAAAAAACGGTGAAGGAAAACATCGCGAGGAAACCAAAGGCAAAACTCCATTAAACTGGATGTATCAAAAAAGGTGAAGGAAAACATCGTAAGGAAACCGAAGGTAACAGTCCATTAAACTGGATGTATCAAAAAGGTGAAGGAAAACATCGCGAGGAAACCAAAGGTAACAAACAGTCCATTAAACTGGATGTATCAAAAAGGTGAAGGAAAACATCGCGAGGAAACCAAAGGTAACACTCCATTTAATTGCATTTATCAAAGCGATGAAGGAAAGTATCGTGGGAGTCCGAATGTCGCGGAGCGAACACTTTGGGAACATCTGCATCCACCGAACTACGGTGTTCCCATGTGGTGGCTTGTAACACATCAAGTTATTTTTTTATTTCACTTAACCATGATTTCACGTTCCTCACAGATAGTAGGTTTGTATCCCAGTACTTACCTTAACGGGGAGATGTTGTAGGCTGATAATATTTTCTATGGGTATTTTTATGTAGGTACGTGACTGTATTAATTACTAAGATAGCTCTGTTACCTGCTAGAATTTATTATTACATAAATAAATATTGAAGGAGGAAAACTTTAACAAAACAATTCAAAAAACACTTTATTTAATGAAGCAGCACCATGAAAAAAAAAATACCTTCGGAAAATTAACGAAAACGTTTTGATAAGATCAAAATAAGTAAATAAAAATAAATTACTTCCAAGCGATCATTACTAAGTGAAGACCGAACTGTAGAAATATATTGGTAAATAATCGTTGTGAGTTGCGATTTTGTTAATTTGCGAAAAAAAATATATTTTACATTTTTTTGAAATAAAAGGGAATAGGAAGAGAATAGCTACAGATTTGGGAATCACATAGGCGATATGGTTTAGATACAGAGAGAAGGATTGAATCCCATTCCACACGACGCAGACTAGGCTGATGAGAGGGATGTCATTGTTAGAAGCAAGGACACTGGAAAAAGGATGAGATTAAATAAAAAGTCCGTGTCCAACATGTCATTGAGAATGGATGATCAGGCATACAAAGTTATAATTTAATTGGTACTTGATTGCATTGATGTATACTAAAGTAAACATGTTATGATTTTGATTTTACATGACTATTTAATAACCTGTTTGAGTTGAACAAATAAAAATATAATAAGAAAGGGATGTAGTGTATCTATGCAATAGATATGGTAACACTGTCTCATGCACACAAGCGGAGAGAGCTGCTGTCACTAAATGGCATCTGTCAGTGAGAGTAATGGCGGGAAACAGGGAAGGTGAAGCAGGTCTGCTCGGTAGCGCTTGATGTGGTGGTGAGCCAGTGAAGTGATATAATCCACTAAATATGTAGAATCAACAGGATACTACAGTAAGTAAGTTCGTTTAATCACCAATTACAATCTATTTAACACAGTCATTCTGCTCACAAAAATTCCAACATTCTGACAGCATCATTTTCCATTCATTCGTAAATGGTTCTCTATTGTCTTACCTACTCGTAAGTTTTTTATTCATAATCTAAAGTGCCATAATGTTTTTTGTCCTAATAATCATTTGTCCGAATGATAACTTGCCCGAACTTTATGTCACATAATAATATAAGATGCCATAAAATTGAAATCCCTAAATACATTATGCCCTAAATTTGTTTGTCATAAATTTTATAATCAATAATATACAAAAGAAATAATAACCGTTTTCAATAAAAGTTAAAATTCCTAAATTCAAATTATTTAATGTGTTTTTGTTGTAATAATGTTTTTAAAGCAAAGTTGTATTATGCTTTTGTTATGAACTTCTCTCATACGTAGATCCGAGTTAGGTATGACAGTTGGCAATATTTTTTCTTCTACCGACTTGTTTTTAATTAGTTCACATGTTGTGTAGTTCCCTGTAAGAAGCATACACCATGCATGCAGCAAACATGCAGCAAGCATGCAACATGTAGCATGCAGCATACACCATTCATGCAGCAAGCATGCAACATGTGGCATGCAAGCAAGCGTGCAGCATGTAAGCGAGCATGCAAAATGCAGCAAACATGGTTTCTGTCACGACTCCGGCGCTGCGGGGCTCCGGCGGTCCCACGCGAAATTATCGTCGCAGATGGTTTAACGCTCACCGCCGCAGCTTCGTCTTGCTGGCCAGCGCAGCCGGCCAGCCTGAGCTGCGGCGGCAAGCGTTACGACCACCTGCGCTTCAACTCGCGGCCGCCTCGCCCCTCCGCGCCTGCGCGATTCTAAATTACACTCTAGGGGTAGGGCAGACAAGACTGCGTGGAGTCGGATTTACAGCGATTCGTTTCTGTCACTAAAACCGAATTTTTAGCAAATGTTTTAGGAGTGACAATTTATTATAAATGAACATTCGGAATAATACACAGTATATAATACAATACTTAGGACATCTCCCAAGCAGCACGCAAGCGTTTTCAACATCAATAAACCAGCCTATTTAGAAATTAGAGTTGTTTTAGAGACTTACGTTTTGAGTGTCAAAATTGAAAATATTATATTATATTTGTAAGAAAGATTTACGAGATATACAGCTCAAACTGTATAAAATATTTACTAAGGGATCCGCGAAAGCTTAGGGTATTTAAACAGAATATTAAAACTCCAATATAGAACTTAAGTATTTCTTGACACTTTAATCTGGTTTTATCGTTAAAGCTGTATACAAGCTGTATTTTGCATGTGATCACTTACTTATTACAGCTCTAAGTGTTATTACAGTTTCACATGATACTTGTTTCTGTACAATGGTATATGCAAACTCCGTTATAAAACTAATTTTTATGGCGTAATTGTACACTCTTGGAAATACAGTGGTTTTATGACTTCTGTTTTGAGGGTGTTTTAAAACTTAAAAATAAACGACAGCTATAGTACAGCTTTATTTTGTATTAATGACACAGTCGCTCGATAAGACTGAACGGTCAACCGCCAATTCCGTAAGCAAAAACATTAAACAGTGATATTAATGATCATAACAGTTATGTTAAATGTGTAGATTTATTTCAACCTTCGTAACCTTATGATGACGTTTCTTCATGCAGCAGCGCAATTAGTTCAATTGATGATTTATTTGAACCATAAGATCTTGTTGTCTTACTATTTCGTCATATGACGATAATGATAGCCTTTTCACACAGCATTTTGAAGTGGGCCAATTATCTAAAGGCCGAGATGTTTCATCCTCTACGAATTTGTTGACATCTAATCGCTTTCTTGGCCATCTTAACTCGCCTTTTGATTCCCACAAACTTGTGCAATGCAAAGCCTGTTTTGCTCTTTCTCAATGGTTTTTATAATTTTAAACTGCATATTTTCCTGAAAATAAAGTAAAACAGATATAATATGTACAACACACTAATAATAATTTACAATAAGTTTACTTAGGTATAAAATAAATGGTCAAATTGAGAATCTCCTTCTTTTTTTTCGTCGGTTAAAAATTAACCAGCTAATTCTTTTGGGTTTACCTTATCATCATCTTGGGCTCAGGGTTTTTTATTTCTTTTAAGAAACTTTAAAGAGGATTATAAGCTATGTATTGAGATCTGATATACAGCCTAAGTAATAAAAATATTCTATTATAAAGCTGATTGACAGCCAAACGCTGTACAATCTAATCCATAACTTACTTAGTACAGCTACAAAGACTATTATACACTATAATAGCGTTTAGGCTGTTTAACAAATTGTTGCCATTTTCGTAATTTCGAATGTATAAAAACAATATTTGAAATATAATTTAAGGAATATTTTACAACAGTTACAACCATATCATGATTATCAGCTTGATATGAGGGCACATTGATCACACTGTGTCCTCATATATATAATTTTAATATATTTTTTATTCTAAACTAAAAAAATAGACACTGACTTACCGTATTAACAGTATGTTTTCTTTATGTCAGCTCGATTATTTTGCTGGCGCTTGAATTTTTTACCGGATAACATAAAGAGGTTCACAATAAATTTGAATCCGCACTTGCAGTTATCATCTTCAGACACTTCAGATCTAAGTCCAAGATTTCTTTTACTCACTAATAAATATTATAGAATAGAATAGAATAGAATAGTTCTTTATTTGCACAGAAAGTAGGTACATGTCTCAGATGTTCAGTTTAAAGTGATCCTTATACTAACTACCTTAACTAGGGCATGCAAACAGTTTAAGTTATATTAATAAACACTCATTAAATCATTCATTATTAAACACATTCGATCATATAGTGTACAATGTCGCCATTCACGTTTCTATTACATTGAAAATGTGTTTGTCGAAATTTTAAAATTCTATATTTCTCTTCAAAAACCTATTTAGAACTCTTTTCTTTACAAGAGATTTATAAGATAATATCTTTAGTGTTATGGTTTCTTTGTACACCGATTAACAGCTATAATACAGCTATTATGCAGCTTCTTTCTAGTTTCTACAGCTACTATACAGCTCTAATAAAGCATAACGCTGTATAAAATGTGCACTTTTTTTATTTATAAGGCCTGTATAAGCGCTTATACAGCCTATATACAGCCTGTTATACAGCTGATCGTATAAAATGAACTTAAATACAGCTTGTATACAGCTTGCAATGCTACTTGGGCTGAATTTATGTCATACAAAATTGGGAGATTCAATTTTTATAGTACTCGATATTATGACAGAACAGTTTTAGAAGTAAAGATATTTATATGAAACAAAATTTCGAATTTTTGAACATTATGGTTACTGAAGTTTATAGCAAACGTCTTATGGACCTTCGTAAACATATCGAGATCTGTATTCGAGTTCAGAAGAGCGCCAATAGCGGTTAATGTCCGACGAATTGGTGACTTGGAGTGTGCAACAGTACGGCAAGCTGGAACAGCCAGCAAGCGGTGTTTCCTGCCTAGTCAGTAATTGTCTGGGACAAATAGATTGCAGATTTCGTTATGCAGATCAGGAACATCAATAATCCCTCTAAGAATATTAAATATTACAGTCATCTCACGCGACCGTCTTACTTCTAGAGAATTGAAACCTATGCAACCCAAGAGGAATTTAGTGGGATACAAGAAAGAATGACAGAATAATAAAATTTCGACGAACAGATTTTCAATGTAATAGACACGTGAATGGCGACATTATTATTTATAATATTTATCAGTGAATAAAAGAAATCTTGGACTTGGATATCTGAAGGTGATAATTGCAAATGCGGATTTAAATTTATTGTGAAGCTCTTTATGTTTTCCGGCAAAATATTCAAGCGCCAGCAAAATAATCGAGCTGACATAAAGAAAACATACTGTTAATACGGTAAGTCAGTGTTTATTTTTTTAGTTTAGATAAAAAAAATATTAAAATTATAGATATGAGGACATTCGAAATTACGAAAATGGCGACAATTTGTTAAACGGCCTAAACGGTATTCGGAGTATGTTATAGTCTGTGTAGCTGTACTAAGCAAGTTAAGGATTATATTGTGCAGCGTTTGGCTGTTAATCAGCTTTATAATAGAATATTTTTATTAATTAGGCTGTATATCAGTTCTCAATACACAGCTTATAATCCTCTTTAAAGTTTCTTAAAAGAACTAAAAAACCCTGAGCCCAAGATGATGATAAGGTAAACCCAAAAGAATTAGCTGTTTAATTTTTAACCGACGAAAAAAAGGAGGTGATTCTCAATTTGACAGTTTATTTTACACCTAAGTAAACTTATTGTAAAGTATTATTAGTATGTTGTTTATATTATATCTGTTTTACTTTATTTTCAGGAAAATATGCAGTTTAAAATTATAAAAACCATTGAGAAAGAGCAAAACAGGCTTTGCATTGCACAAGTTTGTGGGAATCAAAAGGCGAGTTAAGATGGCCAAGAAAGCGATTAGATGTCAACAAATTCGTAGAGGATGAAACATCTCGGCCTTTAGATAATTGGCCCACTTCAAAATGCTGTGTGAAAAGGCTATCATTATCGTCATATGACGAAATAGTAAGACAACAAGATCTTATGGTTCAAATAAATCATCAATTGAACTAATTGCGCTGCTGCATGAAGAAACGTCATCACAAGGTTACGAAGGTTGAAATAAATCTACACATTTAACATAACTGTTATGATCATTAATATCACTGTTTAATGTTTTTGCTTACGGAATTGGCGGTTGACCGTTCAGTCTTATCGAGCGACTGTGTCAATAATACAAAATAAAGCTGTACTATAGCTGTCGTTTATTTTTAAGTTTTAAAACACCCTCAAAACAGAAGTTATAAAACCACTGTATTTACAAGAGTGTACAATTACACCATAAAAATTAGTTTTATAACGGAGTTTGCATATATCATTGTACAGAAACAAGTATCATGTGAAATTGTAATAACACTTAGAGCTGTAATAAGTAAGTGATCACATGCAAATTACAGCTTGTATACAGCTTTAACGATAAAACCAGATTAATGTGTCAAAAAATACTTAAGTTCTATATTGGAGTTTTAATATTCTGTTTAAATACCCTAAGCTTTCGCGGATCCCTTGGTAAATATTTTATGCAGTTTGAGCTGTATATCTCATAAATCTTTCTTATAAATATAATATAATATTTTGACACTCTTGCAAGTCTCTAAAAAGTTCTACATAGGCTGGTTTATTGATGTTGAAAACGCTTGCGTGCTGCTTGGGTGTACTACATACATACAAACTGACGCCTTCTTCCCATAGGAGTAGATAGCTACAGAATGTCAATTACTACGATCCTTACATATTCCTTTAGCTTCATTTCCGTTTTTGCATCTGGTCATACACACGATGGCGAGTAGTACGCACCTGACCTTTCCGAAGAACATCACCAATAATTACAGGTCCACCCAGGGAGTCATCTCCCGGCGTTTCCACACACTTATCCCTTGTAAATATTTGTTAGTCACTTTTCATTCATCCTCTCAACAAGTAAAAGGCATTAAATACAATAAAAAACATTGACACTGTTCTTATTGTAGCCGCATCAGATTTTAAATATAGAACCGAGCGAAGGAAAACTTTTATCGTACAGAGTATACAAGTAGGTAGGTACTCAAAAGTAACATCGAGCAAGATGATAATGATCAATGTTGACGGTATCAGTAAAAATGTTTTCACTGCCTCACCTGATCAAAGGGTTGTTTACCAATATGGAACATGGTGTACAACAGTGGGGTCTTGTTCAATGGTATGTCGACGTCACACGAGTCTTGAATGCCAAGCTCTTTGTATATCCACTCGGAGTGCAGCGCGAGATGCTCATAGATAACCTAAAACGTATCGGAACATTATAAATCCACACAGATGGTAGTTTCCGTTGCATTGCATAGTAAGACTTTGCAGTTCCTCCTAAACATTAAGATTTTAGCTAGACGATCTGCACCCTGCAAGTATTTCAAATTACCTACATACTTTAAAAAAATGTGTTCCGGTAGGTTGAATCTTTCCGATTTTAGAAACTTCTCCTATTAACGTCTATCCCTACATATCAAGTACCGTGCCTGGCACGTGACAGGGCTGTGGTAAACACAAGGCAAACACTGAAGCTTCGTCACTAACCCAGACACGGACGTGCATAGACTACTATTTATATTTATATTTACGGACGTGTGAGAACGAGTTCATATAAAATGTACGCACCAATTATTATTTTTGGGCCTCTGATTAAGCAAGGTGCGTCCACGCCCCGGGCACCCCTGACATGTATGGATAGACCTTGGCCTTTACACTAGTTTATTCTAAGCACATCAGTAAAAAAACGGAAAGGAAGAGAATAACGTATATTTGGACACAGTTCATGAAACACAAAATACAAAATAAAAGTGTTTTTTTTAACATTATCACGGCTGCTATCCAAAAATTTTCATTTAAGCAATAATGTCAAAATCAAAAAAAAAACCTAAACTTGCATGGGCACTAATGAAACGTCAGAAGCTAGGTGCACGGTTCCAATTTGTCGATTCCTCCATAGGAAGCAAACGACAAACGCCACAAGTACTCTTTAAAAAAAGTTGGCTTTTATAATGTTTTAAATTACATTGATAATAATAGGTATGGGACAGTGCAGGCCTATCAATAAGTACTAGGTACTTAGAGGAATGAAAATACAAAATAGAAAATCATCTACAAATCTATAGTCTGAAAGCCTACAACGTTATCTCATTCAAAATATGTAAAAAAATCTACATAAATATAATTAACCTATTTAAACCCAAGTGACATAATTTCCGTGACAATCACAAAAAACTTAACTTAAAAAAAAATACCCCGACACAAACAATAACTCCATAACCATACATCATCATCATCATTGAGACGTTTTCAATGAGCCAAAACACGATACTTCTGCTGTTTGTTAATAACTTGGGTTGCTTCAGCATCAGTGCAAGGTTATTTTGTTCGTCTAATATCATTGAATAGAATACCAAATTTCGACTTGACCAGACCCGTGGAAGATGCTCAAATCCCTTCATCAACCAGAAAAGACCTGATAATCTTCAAACGGCTGAAAAGCTTCTGCGGTTTGAAATCCGGACCTACAACTCGTAAATCGTGGCCGTTACCACTGGGCCATCACTGCACAATACACTAGTGATCTAATATAATTACAAAAACAACAAGAACTGTCTCAGCAACTTACTCGAAGGCTGTCTCTTCCAGGCGATGTCATAAGAATTTGACTAGTTAGGGCAGCGGCGTCACTCGCTCGCTCTGCGTTGGATCTCGGCACGTCACCCTACAATATTCAACATTATAAATATTAAGAGGCCGTGCATAAAATTCACTCGCTAGAGTTTAGGCCAATTCATTGCGATACTATGTTTGTGTGCACCGTTCACGCACACACGCCTAAATGTCGAGCGTAGTGATCGCTTAAGATGACTACAAGACCTAATGTGGCTTTGAAAAACGCACGCACACATTTACATAATCGACGTGTACGCCATCTAACGACGACGGCCATAACAAGTATCACACAAAACAAATACGAAGTTTAGCACTAGCGGTTAAGGGAGATTACGCCCGAGTATAAGAATATACTAATAGATGGCGCGGCAACGGCGCGCAAGCAGTGCTTATGCCTAAGGTATAAAAGTCATAATCGGTTGAATGGACTGTTAACATGCTTGTGTAAATATTTTATTTCAAATGGAGTATAGATACCTAACATTCATACATAATTATAATTCCTATTTATTTTAAACAAAATCAATAAAATTAAAGTCTTACACATTGGAAATAACTTCTGTGTTGATATTTTCAACTTTCTTGCTCCTATAAAAAACAATTTAATTTTCTATAAAATTAAATTGTTATAATTATATTTATATTTTCTATAAATCTATAAAAGTATTTAATAAATATATCTAAATATAGTAGTACTTTCAATAAAAAGAAAAAATTATGCTGATCTGTCCTGGGATTCGAACCCGAGTACTCTTGATCGGAAGTGTCCTGGGATTCGAGCCCGAGTACTCTTCATCGGAAGTCTAGACTTAAACCTAATACGCTACTTTAACAGTTAAGCACCATGTTGAAAAAACGGATCGTATGCGAACTGGCTGTGCAGTCAGTTCGTAAAGATTACGACATTTCCAAATATTTTTGATTTTTTACCATCGTATGAAATTAGTTGTATTATGTTTTCAACACACTATCTAACTAGCATATATCCTAAAGATTATCATATATTTTTATCATTTTGTTTACTGTAGTGGATCATAATCTTTTAGGCATTATAAAACCTGCGTTTAGCTCATCTAAGCCCCTTAAACAGTTTTGATAGTACACAGTAGTAGTAGTACAGTTTTAGTATCCTATAGATTTATATTTTTTATGTTATTTAGGTATGGTTGAGAAATAAAAGTCTAGAATGTTTGTGTATATTCGTTTAATATATATATATCAAAATAAACATGAAAATAGTACAATTTCGTGTCAGAAGCATGTAGGTACCTTTAGACATTCAATAACATTGTGGAAAGCATTTTACATAAATACGAGTAGTTTGTTCATTCGGAAATTTAATTTTGACATCATCGATGTCAATAATGACCAAGATAAACTAAGAAACTTCAAAACCAAATTTCAAAAAATCTTTTAAGACTGGGCCTCACATTTGAAAACTGTATTTAAAATAAATAATACAAATACAATAGGAGAATTGGATCAAAACTAAAGTTTTCCAAAATACAAAACATTGAAATTTGAATTTAAGGGTTTCATTTTCACAATTTGGCCAAGAAACCGTTAAGACAGCATCATATTTTTCTTACCATGTCTGATTTTCCTTCTTCAACATTTGGAACTACGGATTTTTTCGAGGTGTTGTCTAACTTTGAATCATTATCTTCCTCACTCTGAAAGTATGTAGTTATTATTATCTACATGCACTTGGAATATTATAAATTCAACAACAATGAAGATACGAATGCACTCGTAAATACATAAGTATTTACGAGTGCATAAATAATTATGTAGGTACTTCTAACGCTGATTGATAGTAAAAACTTACACGTTCTTGAAACGAAGCCCTCTATGGCTTCGTTGAAGAATGTGTAAGTTTTGGTTGGAATTACGTTCTGCAAGAATTTGTCTGATACATGCCAATCCCACGTTTCGTCCTTTTTTTTTTGGTGATACACTGGTAAATGTGTTACTTTCTTTCGATCATATCGACGTACATTTTCAACATTATCTACAAAAAATATTAACATCAGTAACTTATAGGCACTGTTGGGCTCAATCACTGAAATTTTCAATCGATTGATTTGTCCAAACTAGAAATTTGGTAATGGGGTCGCGGGACCCCCGTCGTCAGGAACGAAGTTCCTTACGCTTTTTCTTCAACTCCGAATGTGACATAATTTACTCTTTGTGGGTAATTTTATCTTTGAAATACTCGAAACCTTATTTTGACGTCACTATCGGCTTCAGCTCCTTCGAAAACCATGAAAACCACACTCATGTTAAATAATATTTTATGAAAATTTTCGCAGTCGCCATCTTGAATTTTTACTTTGACATCGGCTTCAGCACCCTCAAAAATCAAATAAACGACACCCATGATGAAATTTTAACTTTTCGCAACTGTCATCTTGGATTTTCAAATTGGCCTCATTAGGATCTTCAGCACGCTTGGAAACCATAAAAACGTTCTCCCTGTCTTTATTTTTTTTTTCTCTTACATCACAAAAATAATTCTTTTGATGATTTTGCGAGAAATCTTTATGCCCACAGCTCAGCATAAAAATGATAGAAATTATAATTTCTGTCATTTTTATTACGTGACGATTTCTAAAAGTTTACTCCTACCAAGCTCCGTTAAAGAACTTCCTTCCAAAAATCTATTAAACATACAATCAAAATATGTATAACTAGCGGACCCGGTAGGCAGACGTTGTCTTGCGACACTTCACCCAGGTCCAACAAAAGCTAAGAAGGATACAGGCAAAACAAAAAAAAAAACATTAAAATGGGACTAGCTGTTTAGGATGAGAAGAATTACGAACACACGCACACCGGTATAACATTAATATTTTGCAAATAAGCAAAACATAAACAAGCGAAGTACTTAAAATAAAATTAATACTTACCGGATCAAATTGTGGTAGTCGGCGTACAATTTCTGGAATATTTTTACGTAGAATCGCAGGAGCCCACGCACAGTGGAACGAATGTATCCTCTCCCAGGTTGGACGTAGACATTTCCGAAAAAAAAGAGTTAAATAATGCCAAACGAATGATGCCATCTTATTCGATTACCTAATGCCTTCATAACTTGTGCTGATAAATTTCTTCATAACTCCCATATTTCGGAAGTAATTTGAGAAAATGTGATATTTTACTATGAAAATGAGTGTATCGAGCTCTCTCCCTCCTGATTCCGGCGTTGTTTCAAGTAGCGGTCTCTACTATCATAATTCTAATACTAAGAGCTATATTTAATACTAAGACATATGGTGCGCCAAATTTGCACTTTCTGGGATAAAAGGAAATGAAAAATGAAAATGGTTTTTCCTCATTTGTATTTATTTTAAACAGACAGACGCAGACGTGTAGAGGTCATATATAAATGTATGAAATATTGTTTTTTTATCTTGTGTATTATTTACGAAAATATTCATAAGAACAGATGAGAGTATGACTTTTTCACATAATATTTTATTTATATATGTTTTACAATAACGATAAAAACACTGTATTTTAGATAGGTACCTAATAAAATAATACATTACCTAGTTTAATTAATATATATTATATACATTTTTTTTATTTTTTATTACTTATTACAAGGCAACTACAACAGGTAACAATCACAGTATATCAGTAGATTCACGTTGTAGGTTTCGACCTGGTTTCGAATTAAGATGAAAGCTCTAATTTACTAAGTTACACGTTTTAAAACAATATCAACATTTAATTATCATCGTCATCATCATCATCATTAATTAATTCAAATTCAGAATCGATATCCGCTAAATCATTTATGCTAACAAATTCGATATCACTTTTTTCAGAATCCGTAAGCTCATAAAATTCCTTAAAAGAAGATTTTTTTACAAACTTATTTACTTTTGAACGAATGCTTGTAACAAGTGGATCAGAATACAGTAAAAGATTGTGCATAATATCTTCATTGCATGAGATACTGCTATGCTTTCGAGAATGCCCATCTCTATATTTTCGAAAATCTTTATTTCTAGCCTCAGATGCCTGTTCGGATAGAAAACCAATGGGCACAATTGACAAGTGCTGAACTATGTCTGGCCCATGCATTAAAATTTTATGAAGTGAAGAAGGCATATAATACCATGGGTATAACTCCACGTAAAGCTTAGCAGCATCAAAGCAGAACTCTCGGAATTTAGTAACGTTGACCTTCTCTCCTGATGAAATACACTGCAAGATCACACAGATTTTTCTTATTAGCATAGCGTCTATTCCGGTCAGTTCAGCAGATTTAGTGTAGTTTTCAAAAAATCTCCTTGCCGAGTTACCATTGTTGGTGGATCCACTGCCTTGTTTCACAACATCGAGAAGTAAGCCCGTTTCTCTTCTTACAGCCACTTGAACTCTTTTCTTCCTGTCATCAACTTGCCTTTTTGCTATATCACCCTTTGCTTGCCATGACTTTATGTCTAATTTGTAGGAAATGTGTAATAAGCATTCCATTGAGCGAATCCAAGCGTGAAGGGAGCTTAAGCTGTATTTATACTTGTCCTCGTTTGCGTGTTTATCTTTGATTAACTCTAAATTATTCATCTCTTTATGACTAGCCTTGCATATGTCACACTGAAGCTGCTGTATCGGATATAATGGAATGAATTTTACCATCAATCATTGTCAACAGCAGTTGGTGTTTGACACTAATTCCATCAGTGAAGGTGGATGGAGTTAAGGCTTCAATCTCGGCTTCGATTTCAGCCATCTCTCTCTGCACATTTTCTTTGGTTTTCTTTATAAACTTAAACAATATTGGCCGGCAAAATGAGGTGGAAGATGGTCGCTCGTTTTCCCAAATTGTTACACCTTTTGAGACGAGCCGCAGTGGTACAAGACTAATCATAAAAATCGTCCTTTGATGATAAATGCTTTGGCTAGATGATCCGTCAAAACCCCATTTGCTGGTGAAAATGAGCTGTTGATTGGGATCAACATGGATTTCTAACGACCTAATAAGTCTTCTTGAGGTTAAATCCATCAAGGCTTGTAATTTGATTTTTGCAGAGCTCTCTGTAACTGTGAGATCGTCTTTGGCCGGATAGCACTTAATTTTTTCTTTAACCAACATGTAGTAACTCGGGTATTTAAGAGCTCCTTCTTGGGTGTTGAAATCCCGAAGAGTGTTGTAGCGCCATTTCGATAAATTCATCGATACATAAAGAGCCAATGCCTTCAAAGTTTATATTTTCCGTACCTGAATCGATTTACCTTCAATGAAGGCTCTGATTTGTGAGGCCTCTTCTGGATTCTCCATCAAGTATTTCATTACATCAGCTGTATCGCTTTCTCCTGCCTTTCGAAGCGCCGTTTCGGCCGAAAACACAATTTCAGCGCTGCTACTGCTGCATGGAAGAGTATCTTCAGTGCGTCTTCTTTTTTGCCGGTTACTAAGGTCCTCAAAAGATTTACGAGGACTAGGATGTGTACAAGTTGAAGCATCAGATTTAGCAGGAGAAATTATGGGCTCGATGACGTCACTTACATTTTCTGTAGAAGATTCAATATTTTCATTCAGAAATTCCGGCCACTGTATTGCAGCCTGTAGCCAAACCTCATGTTTCTTCTGAAACTTATCTGTGCTTCTTCCAGACTATGTCCATTTTGAAATGTTATTGTAATAAGATGAACCTTTAGAAAAACGGTTTTAATCAACAAAATAAACAAAAAATTAGATTTTTGTGTTATAAAATAAACATCACTCTTTATCCCAGAAAGTGCACATTTGGCGCACCATGTGTCTTAGTATTAAATATAGCTCTTAGTATTAGCATTATGATATTTTAGACCGCTACTTGAAACAACGCCGGAATCAGGAGGGAGAGAGCTCGATACACTCATTTTTATAGTAAAATATCACATTTTCTCAAATTACTTCCGAAATATGGGAGTTATGAAGAAATTTATCAGCACAAGTTATGAAGGCATTAGGTAATCAAATAAGATGGCATCATTCGTTTGGCATAATTTAACTATTTTTTTTCGGAGATTTCTACGTCCAACCTTTCCCATACATTCGTTCAACTGTGCCACGTGGCTCCTGCGAATGCAAAGTGATACGTCCTCACGCTGGGAAGGCCCGGTCGTTACTGACGGGATCGATATTGCGCGGTCGATTATATGGTTCACTTTGACATTTATTTACGAAATGAAGTTGTTGTTTATTATAAAATTTAATTTAGATTATATTCAATGGTTAATTTAAGATTAATTCTTAATTTTTAAAATTTCAATAAAGTGATTTTAAGTAATAGAAAAAAATACTTATTTGTCTTGCAGTTTCCTAAAAATTACGTTATTTCAATATTTATTTTCTGCTATATTTCGTATAAAAGTCAAAAAAGTGGTTCTGCTATCTTCAAGTAGACCACCCAATGATGTTATAAATTTTTTTTTAAGTGCAGAATCCTTTATAGTTGTTTGTAACACGAAGCCAAACATCACTCGCTCGTCACTTTTTTGGAAAAGTGGCTGTGAATATTGGTGATTTTCCACTATTCTTTAAGTTATTTGAAAAATCCCTTTCCGCCACATGCAAGAATTATAACTCAACTATTATAGTACAAAAATAAAATGTCTAAATTTCGTTTCCCTAACTCACAACAAGTGATCAAAATTGACCAAAATCAGTTAATTTCGTGCACAGTACGTTGTTTTTTTTTTTTTGAGGTTGTGAAATCATCAAATAACTTCTCCCGATCTAGGTGGAGCGGGCTGACTATAACCCACCCGTGTTCCCTCTGTGGCCTGCGTGCCCGGGGCCACGGTATCTCTTTCGAACAACCCTCACCCCTGGCAGAAGGATAAGCGTTAGTTCTCAGTGAATTTAAGAATTTTATCAAGTAGACAAGCTATGTTCCCGACGGTATTACTTTTCGACAAAAATGGTAATTTCCATACAAATCATTATTCACAATGTAACTTCTTTAGTGGCAGAATTTTCAAAGTTCCTGAATTTCAGATATTTATCAAGTAGAATGGGCCAAAAAGGGTCGTACTGTTTCGCTTATACTGTTACCATATTCTTTTGTTTTTGTTGACACCGCTCTTAAAGAACCATAAATATTATGAGCACGTGACCTTTTGGTTGACCGTGACACTTTACAAATCGAGGCCTCGTTCTTATTCAACGTTCAACGTATCACATTTTCTACATACGGCTATGTTTTATGACCCAAGTAGTAAACGACTGGGCACGCCACGATTGCGGCGCTAAGTCCCCTCTTTGAGGAGTGGTTCGAGAGGCGGTATGGCGTCCTCACCTTCCGCCTGACGCAGGTCCTCACCGGACACGGTTGTTTCGGGAGGTTCCTGTTTCGGATAGGCCGGGAGGAAACGCCCAGGTGTTTCCACTGCGAAGATCGCCCTGAGGACACGGTGGAGCACACGGTGGCGGTCTGCCCAGCTTGGGCTGAGCACCGCCGTGTCCTCGTGGAGGCGATCGGCGGCGGCGATCTCTCGCGTCCGGCCATGGTCCAGGCCATGGTACGGAGCGAGAGTGCATGGGTAGCCGTCACCTCCTTCAGTGAAGCAGTGATGCTCGCGAAGAGGGAGGCGGCGCACGTGAGGGAGAGGCAGCATATGCGCCCTCGCGACCCTAGCCGCCGCAGGCTACGGAGACGCCCTGGGCGTCGGGAATTCTAGGCCGATTTCCGGCCACCGTAGGCATGAGCTTGCGGACGGCGAGTAATGGGTAGCTCGCTGTCCGGTAAGGACCAAGCCCAAGTCGATGGCGCGTTGTGTTCCACGCGCGCCTCAAAGAGATGTCAGCACAAAAATGATGGGGCCCGCAAGGGCCGATGCCTGCCGTGGGGTGCGGGTTTGTTTGAAAGAGATACCACAGCCCGTGGCATACGGGCTACTGAAGGAACACGGGTGGGTTTTAGTCAGTAAAAGTCTGACACGCCCTCCTGCTCCACCCAGAGCGGGAGAAGTTATTTGATTTCCCACCCAAAAAAAGTAGTAAACGATGATGACAAACTTAATGATACTGAGAAATTCTTAGCGGAAAACCACAACATTGTCCGAAAACATGTTTAACGTTTTCACTACTAAACCAACGGGGCAGTCAGTAGAAACTGAATCTGCCTCCTCTGCCTCGCCTTTTCCCAACTATGTTGGGGTCAGCTTCAAGTCAAACTGGATGCAGCAGAATAACAGCGTTTTATGGAGTAACTGGCTATCTGAACCCCACAATCCAGTTACTGGGTAATACACTTGGTAATAATGGTTGACAGACGTAATGACTGTGAAAGATGTACGAATGACAGCCGGGACCCGTCCTTTCCGAGGCACGGAGGAGTCGCGGTATGTAATGTTAAGTATACCTATGTCTATGGCCATGTGGTGTGAAAAAAGAATAATGTAATTGTCAAGGTAATTCAATAGAAGATGGCTCACGTAAAATAAATATTGTAAACCTAAAATAATTGTTTCTCTAACAGTATGCCCTCAGCTATATCATAAAAGGTTATGGGCCGCAAATTTGTTCTGATATAAAGAAGAAAAACGGTAAATGAAATGGAAATATAAAAATCAGAAGAGAATTTTGAGCTGTCAAAAATAGAAATGAAAAAATATGAGGCGATGCCATTTCTGAAAGAGGAAGTAAATTTTCAAACATGGAAATTTCGAATAAATTTACTGTTGGAGGAAAAAGGAGTTGTAGAAGCGATAAAAAGTGAGAAATCTACTAAGGAAATGGATATTAAAGCAAGGTCAATAATCGTACAATGTTTATCAGATAAGTACATATCATATATAAAGAAGTGTACAACATCATTAGAAATGATGAAATGCTTAGAAGCCATCTTTGAAAGAAAATCTGTTTTCAATAAATTGCAACTAAAGAAAAGATTGCTGAATTTGAAATGTCAAAAAGATACAAAGCTTCAGGACCACTATCTAAAATTTGATAACATGATTAATGAAATTGAAATTGGAGAAAGCATGTCCGAGTCTGATAAAGTGTGTCACTTATTATTAACACTGCCAGATAATTATGAAAATGTAATAACATCACTAGAAACAATGTCAACAGAAAAGGAAATCACAATTGATTTTGTAAAAGCAAGATTATTAGATGCTGAGCTAAAAATGAAAAGTGATAGTGAAAATAGAAATCACGAGACAAGTTTTACTACGGAAAATATAGTATGCTATAAGTGTAAGCAAAAAGGACACAAAGCATATCAATGCAGGAGTAACCAAAGAGGTGGTAGATACTTTAGAGGAAATATTTTTGGAAGAGGCAGAAGAACTGATAAAGGTAGAGATGGACAAGCGAACATTACAAAACATATGTTCAATGAAAAAAGTTACAATGAAGCTATAAAAATGGGCTGGAATGAAGCAATTGTTAAAGAGTTGAAAGCTTTAGAAAATATGAAAACATGGACAATCACTGATTTGCCAAACGGAAAAGAAGCAATTGATGCTAAATGGATTTTTGTGAAGAAAGATAATAACCTAAAGAAGGCGAGACTGGTTGCAAGGGGCTTTCTTCAAAGAGATGATGGTTTTACAGTTAACTATTCCCCTGTCGCAAGAATGAGCACTGTCCGCACTTTCTTATCACATGCAGTGCAAAATGATTTTGAAATCCATCAAATGGACATTCCGACAGCATTCCTAAATGGAATACTAGAATCAGATGTATACTTAAAGATACCAAAAGGAGTAAAATGTCAGCAAAAAGATAAAGTTCTAAAGCTGAATAGAAGCTTATATGGACTGAAAGAGAGTCCAAAATGTTGGAATGATAGATTAAATGATTTTATTCTGAAAATAGGACTAATAAGATCAAATAATGATTTTTGCATGTATTATAATGATAAATGTTGGATTATAGTTTTCGTAGATGATATTTTGGTAACAGGATGTACAAAAGACATAAATTACGTAAAAGAAGAGTTAAAGAAAGAATTTCACGCAAAAGATTTTGGTGAAGTTAATAAGTTTCTTGGAATGGAAATACAGAGAAACGGAGATATTCTAAAGATAACACAAGAAAGGCAAATAGATAAAATGTTGAAAAAATTTAATATGACCGAGGCGAATGGAACGAAAAGTCCAATGACGAAAGGTTTTCAAGCGGATTCAGATAGTAAGTGTATTGATGTACCCTACAGACAATTGATTGGAGGTTTAATGTTTTTAGCGACGGTATCAAGACCTGATATTGCCGTACAACATTTCTGTGTCAATACTTAGATAAAGCTACTTTAAATCTGTGGACACAAGCAAAACGAGTTCTACGTTATTTGAAAGAAACAAAGACAAGTGGTTTGACCTATGTCAAGAATAACAAGAAGAATGTTATTGAAACCTACTCTGATGCAGATTGGGGAGTTAATCACATTGACAGAAAAAGTATCAGTGGATCTGTTACTTTGTTAAACGGTCATGTGGTTCGTGAGCATGGTTCTCGAGGAAGCAGAACTGTGTAGCTTTGTCGACAGCAGAAGCTGAATATGTCGCTGGGGCCACTAGTGCGTGCGATTTAATAAATATAAAGGGACTATGCAAGAATCTCAACAGAAGCCAAGATGTGAAATGTGTTCTCTACGTGGACAATAAAGGTTCTATTGATATGACTAAAACTTTTGAAAATAGTAAGAGAAATAAACATATTGACATAAAATATCATTTTATAAAAGATTTAATATTCAAAAAGGAGCTAGTAATTGAATATGTAAATACTGTTGAAAATTTAGCTGATATTTTTACAAAAACTTTAGGAATAGATAGATTTCAACAAATGTGTGAGAAGTTAAATATATGCTAAAAATATTTTTAAGTTTTCGTATAATAGGGTGACCAGTAATTTTATTTGGAAAATGTAGAATGTATTGATTTTATTTTTATTTATTATTTTAAGCGATGAAGAATGTTTGATCTTCGATAAAACACTGTTAATCGAGGTGGGGTGTTAAATATACCTATGTCTATGGCCATGTGGTATGAAAAAAGAATAATGTAATTGTCAAGGTAATTCAATAGAAGATGGCTCACGTAAAATAAATATTGTAAAACTAAAATAATTGTTTCTCTAACAGTATGCCCTCAGCTATATCATAAAATGTAAAGATAGACAGGCAGCCAACCACGGACAGACCGCGGCAAGCGTCATCATGCGACTGTTATTTATTACTTACCCACAAACTCCTCGAACTATGGGATTAGGAAACTGAAAACATAGTTGTCCGAATTAAGCGGAACATTTGTGTATTTTTGTGGTAGGTATGTAATTTAATTTTTAACCGACTTTAAAAATGGGGAGGTTCTCAATTCATCGGAACCTTATTTATTGTTATGTATGTTCCCCGATGACTCGAAGATGGCTGGAGAGATCTGATTTTTTTTTTTTTTTTGAAAGGGTATACTTCCCAGGTGGTCCCATGATCATCGAGTCAGGATCTGAATATTGGATCCTGGAGAAATGGAGAGAACTCTTCAAATTTATAGGCACACTTAAAGCGATTTGGGTTGTTTTTGTAAGAGTACTTTTTCAGAGTGGTCCTATTTCAATTTGGTGAAGATCTGATGAAGAACTTCGGAAATAGGCAACGGAAGTCCACAATAAATGACAGCGAAGGGACTGGGATTGCTGAAATCCCATTTCTGTCTATTGTTAACACCAGTTCATAACATAACACCACGCCTGTACGCTGTGAAGGGGTAAGCATATATTATGTGAACTACTAGAAAGTGAAAAATAAAAAACTTTTTCTAAAAAAAAAAACAACCGACTTCCGGAAAAATACTACAAAGTGAAAAATAACTTTAATTTCGGAAGGCGGTGACAAGAAATTAATAAAATACATGTTCAAAGTCACCGACTTCCGAAAAAGTTATTTTTCACTTTCTAGTATTTTTAATCGACTTCAAAAAGGAGGAGGTTTTCAATTCGTTGGAGCCTTTTTTTATGTGTGTTCCCCGATTACTCGAAGATGGCTGGACCGATTTGGATTTTTATATTTTTGTTTGAAAGGCTATAACTACTTCCCAGGTAGTCCCATAATCATCAAGTCAGGATCTGATGATGGAATCCTGGAGAAATAGAGAGAACTCTTCTAATTTTGGTAGTTTTAGGAAAAGTACTTTCTCGGAGTGGCCCTATTTCAATTTGGTGAAGATCTGATGAAGAACTTCGGAGATAGGCAACTTTTCAATAAATGATAGCAAATGGACAGGGATTGCTGAAATCTCTTGTCTGTCTATTGTTTACACCAGTTCATAACATAACATCACACCGCTACGCTATGAAGGGAGAAGCAGATGTGAACCACTACAAAGTAAAAAAAAAACTGTTGTTTTTTTTTTAAGTCACTGACTTCTGAAATTTAAGTTATTTTTCACTTTGTAGTATTTCTAATCGACTTCAAAAAGTAGGAGGTTTTCAATTCGTTGGAACCTTTTATAATGTGTGTTCCCCGATTACTCGAAGATGGCTGGACCGATTTGGATTTTTATATTTTTGTTTGAAAGGCTATAACTACTTCCCAGGTGGTCCCATAATCATCAAGTCAGGATCTGATGATGGAATCCTGGAGAAATAGAGAGAACTCTTCTAATTTTGGTAGTTTTAGGAAAAGTACTTTCTCGGAGTGGCCCTATTTCAATTTGGTGAAGATCTGATGAAGAACTTCGGAGATAGGCAACTTTTCAATAAATGATAGCAAATGGACAGAGATTGCTGAAATCTCTTGTCTGTCTATTGTTTACACCAGTTCATAACATAACATCACACCGCTACGCTATGAAGGGAGAAGCAGATGTGAACCACTACAAAGTAAAAAAAAACTGTTGTTTTTTTTTTAAAGTCACTGACTTCTGAAATTTAAGGTATTTTTCACTTTGTAGTATTTTTAATCGACTTCAAAAAGTAGGAGGTTTTCAATTCGTTGGAACCTTTTATAATGTGTGTTCCCCGATTACTCGAAGATGGCTGGACCGATTTGGATTTTTATATTTTTGTTTGAAAGGCTATAACTACTTCCCAGGTGGTCCCATAATCATCAAGTCAGGATCTGATGATGGAATCCTGGAGAAATAGAGAGAACTCTTCTAAATTTTGGTAGTTTTAGGAAAAGTACTTTCTCGGAGTGGTCCGATTTCAATTTGGTGAAGATCTGATGAAGAACTGCGGAGATAGGCAACTCTTCAATAAATGATAGCAAATGGACTGGGATTGCTGAAATCTCTTGTCTGTCTATTGTTTACACCAGTTCATAATATAACATCACACCGGTACGCTATGAAGGGAGAAGCAGATGTGAACGACTAAAATCGAACTAAAATTGAAGTCACTAGTATCTACTTCTCTATTTTACGAAAAGTCAGCGTACTTTAAACATAAGATCTACAGTCAAATTAATGACTCCAGAGCGCTTTGGAAAACCTAAAGTCTACCCTGCTTCCATCTAAACATAAGGAATTACCTCTGCACTTTAACGATCCCGACAAAATTTGTGACCATTTTCTGAATGTGCCAGGTGCGGATACGGTTATAGTGCTTCATTGCTCGCATTTTTTGAATCCACGCAAAATAATACGTCCACGTTTAGTTTAAGACCTACAACACGTAAGGAAATCGCGAATATACTGAGTTCTATTAAATCGAACGCTGAAGGTTGCGATGGCTTAACCATAAATATGATACTACTGACATTACCTGTGACATTGGACGCCGTGACTGCTATAGTAAATACATCTGTTACATCCTCATATTTCCTTGAGTTATGGAAAATTGCCAAATTGCACCCATTGCCGAAGACTCTCGAGGCATCAGATATGAAAGATCTTAGACCTATTAGTATACTGTCGGTACTTTCTAAAGTTTTAGAGAAAGTAGTTTGTGCGCAATTGGTTGAATTTTTGGAGACAAATAAAATCCTTCCGGAAGTTCAATCGGGGTTTAGGAAGGGCCGTAGTACAATCACGGCTTTGTTGGATGTGACAGACAATATCTTGTCAGCTCAAGATAATGGCATGTGCACTCTTTTGGTTTTGCTTGATTTTTCACGCGCATTTGACTGTATAAACGTTCCTCTATTATTGTCAAAGATGGCGTTTTATGGATTTGACGTAGAAACAATAAAATGGTTTGAGATATATCTTGACGAGCGAACGCAATTCGTTGAAATACGTCGGGCAGACGGTTCAACAGTTGTCTCTAGACAGCGCTCAGTAAGAAGAGGGGTTCCGCAGGGCTCGATTCTTGGACCAGTATTGTTTATATTGTATTGTGCCGATATTATAAAAAATATAAATAAATGCAAATATCATATTTATTCCGATGACACACAAGTCTATATATCATTTAAGCCGGAAGACTATGAACAGGCATTAAACGATCTAAATACTGATCTTGAAAACATCGTGCAATGGTCCAATGCCAATACGCTGACCTTGAACCCTAATAAAACCAAATATATGCTTTTTGGGACCGAAAGCCAGTTAAGTAAAATTAAACCCTGTGCCGGTTGTGTTACTGTTATGAGAGAGCCTATCGAACGGGTCTACGAAGCACGTAATCTGGGTCTTATCATGGACACGGACCTTCGTTTTCACAAACACGTGTCTGAGTCTATCCGTAATTGTTATTATAGACTTAATATTTTATACAAAGCCGCCCCTATCTTAGTGAAGAATTGCGAGTCTTGCTTGTGGAGTCCTTGGTTTTATCTAAGTTAAATTACGCGGACACGGTGTATGGCCAGCGACTACTGTCAAAAACCGAAAAAATGATCCAAAGACTTCAGAACGCTTGTGCACGGTTTTGTTTTAGGGTTCCCTTTAGGGGACATGTTTCACCTTTTCTCAATGAGCACAACATTTTAAAAATGAAAGCCAGGCGTAAACCCCACCACCTTACCAGCCGTAAACCTTGCCAGGCGTAAACTGCACTTGGAGAGCCTACTCTTTGGTGTCATTAAGTCTCACTCCCCTTCTTACTTATATGACAGACTATCGTGGACAAGAAGACACAAAATCGGCGAAGGAAGAAAATGCTTTCAACAGCTTTCCATCCCTCATCACAAGTCGGCGGCTTTTAGAGGCAGTTTTCGCTACGCAGCTACTACATGCTGGAATAATATCCCTCCTCCCATAAAGTTCAGTAAAGATTTTCCAACTTTCAAACTGAAATTAAAAGATTTTTTACTAAATCACCAAAAGGATTTTGAAAACGTTCGAGCAGACATATCTGCCATTTAAAACAAATTATTATATCAATTTTGATCATTTTATCATTTTTTTATCACTTTTGCTCATTTTATCAATGTTATCATTATATATATAATATATATTTTTTATATCTATTCCAATGAGAATTTGCGATAATTTCTTATTCGTCAGTAGTTGTTGTCTTTACACTAATTGAAAAAAGAGATCAAAAATGAAATCAGCATGTAAATCTGTTTCGTAGTTAAGAATGACAACGTTGTCAAACTTTTTTGCCAAATAGTAGGTGCTTTCTAAGTTTCTACTTAGAGATTTCCTATATAATGTAGGTAATATGCAGATATTAGTATTTAATTCATTTTTCATTAGTCACAAAAAACACACATTCACGCACATGTATGCCTGTAGGGGGCGCGACCTAAGTGGTACCTGGTGGGATTATTTACGCTGCTAAGTTAAACACTCAAATAAGTTTAAGAGGTTTATTGCTAGAGATAACAATGTACGTTAGGCACTATCGCTAAAATGAACGAAATGATGGAAATGAATGCACCCGGTTGCTGTCGGTAATGCACTGAGCTCGCGGCCCAGTTAGTGCGACCGCATTGTATCGCTAGGTCAGCAAACGTGGTCGATTGCAATAATTGCATCGAACAATGCCACAACATTTTATTTTATTTATTTTACTTTCTTAATATATTATTAATTTATTACTGACACACACTTCACTATGTCGTTATTTTATTATTCTAGCGTATGGTACTCGTGGGTTGCAGCTGAAAATCAGCGTCAGGTGGTGCATACTGTGTTGCCATCTGACAATATGCTGAGCTGAGGCCCTTTTGGCATTATTATCATTGTTGAGGCCATTGTGTTCTGTTTTTTTTTTATCTTTTCCTTATAAATAATTTAAGGTTTTTACTACTACTACCGATATAATGCCAATAAACGCAATTTTCTTTCTTTCTTTCTAAAAAGTTTAAAAAAAAGCAGCAGTTTTTTTTTTTCTTAGCCTACCTCCTCAAACAACTCAGCGAATTCCGGAAAGTCTTCCAACCCGAACTGTTCAGACAGCACTACTTTCTTCTTGGCCCTTTCTATGAGCAGTTGTATGTCTCTGGTATGTTTGTCGTCTTCGTCTATGGAACACAGAGCTTCGGCGACAGCCAGGGCTATAGATGAAGCACTGCTGTGACTGCCGTCGAAACTAAGAGATGTTGAGGTTGCTGTGGGCAAAATGGCTTTATTAAAGTCTAACTGGGCTTAATGGTTATTACTTAGTTAGTATCAGTTGAACATTTCGGAAGAAATCATGTCAACTGGGAGCTTTACTGGCGTGCCCTGCGTAAACAAATAGAGTTATATTAAAACAATGTAGGTAACACGGTATTATTCCTCTTAAAACACATCCTTCTCAAAAGCTAGTGAGTGTTTGCGCGGAACGCCTGCTAAAGTGATCATAGCACTTGTGAAGCTACTACGTGTGTATAAGCTAAAGACGTTTTTCTTTTTTTAATTTTTTTACATTCTACCAGCAGTTTTTACCCGACTGCGCCAGAAGGACGGTTATGTTTTTCGAGTGTATGTATGTATATACATATGTATGTCTGTATGTGTGTATGTATATTTCTTTGGCACACTCTGTAGCCTAAACGGCTTGATCGATTTCAGCTTGAGAGGTGCCATTAGATTCGTCTTAATTGTGAGAGTGACACCGGGTATATCAAAATTGAAAAAAAATTAGCGATTTTTGGCGCCACAATGTGTTTTCGAAAAAACTTTTTTTTTCTCAAAACCTATTGAATGGGGTATCAAAATGAAGGGTTTCATAAAGGATGGTATTTAAAAGTACTTCAATTTATTCCCATTTCATTTACCTAATTTTGCCTGTGTTCCACCAAATATACCGAATGTGCACCAAAATATGTTCATTAAAATATGTCATAACAAGCATCTATTTAACAATTGTTGCAAATTTGTAAAAATAGTAATACACCTAATTTTAAAAACAAGCATTTATTTCATAGTTTTACTTCAGATAATGCACTGCAAAATGTATTTGAATCAAACACCAATTAATGTCCAATGTAGCTTTATTAATAAAAAAAAAAAACACGCCACATCTAAACGTTTAAATTCAAGCGAGCAGGCATGGTTTCTGTCACGGCTCCGGCGCTGCGAGGCTCCGGCAGTCCCACGCGGATTTAAATTACACTCTAGGGGTAGGGCAGACGAGACTACGTGGAGTCGGTTTTGCAGCGATTCGTTTCTGTCACTAACAATAAAATACCATGGACAAAATACACCGAACAGCAATTTAGCACATGTAACATTCAGGAATATTTGGTGCACGATTAGTATTTTCCGGGGAAGAATAAAATAGTTATTGTTACAATAGAATATTTGCAGCGCACTACAATAAAAAAGTGTTATATCTTGGTGTTAATTTGGAATTTGTTTGATGTAACATATTTTGCTGGCCGAGTAGTTTAATTATAGTAAAACAATTAAACGGGTTTAAGATCAATATTTTAGAAATGCATACATAGATGTACAGTAGCCCTCACTAATGGAGCCCCAATCTCAAAAAGCAATAGATTGACACTTCGCTTTAACTTACGACCTTCTTATAATAAGCAATTTCTATAGGCTATAATACTATATACACACACACTCTCATACGTTTACGAATGAATGTATTTCCTAAATTCAACCGTTAAAGCAAATGGCATGATAGCTGAGCGGTTACTGCACTTGATTATCGCGTTTGAGCGCAGCGAGTCGCGGTTTCGAATCCCACTCGCTGTGTGATAGTCTTTTTATTGTTTTAAAAATCACTTTTGAGTATAGTTTCTTGTTCTGTTCTTCTTATTCACTAAACTCGTAAAACTTTATCATTATACCCACAGAAACCTAAATAAATTTAAATGATTTACGACTCATTCACCGCGACTTATAGAACGGTGTTGGTTGATAATTGTGTGCTAGTGACGTGTGTTTCATCTATTAGCGTCCTTCTAATTCATTTTAAAATGTAAGCAAATTTAAATATAGAAATGAAAGCGAATATTATTGCGCTGCATAAAAGTGGACTTAATACCTATATCACAAATACCTATGTGATGAAACCGGACTGAGTGTGAGTATTATGATTTAAATATAAATATTAAACATTTATTTAATTAAAGTGTAACTGCTGATCCTTGTAGTTATTTTTAAACGTTTTATAAATATCACAATGTCTAAATAGAATAAAAATATAAAATTTCAATGTAAATTTATTTCCTAGATTATAGAACGATGAAAATAACAATGAACTTAATATCTATGTGAAATTGCCCTTTTAAATAATTTTGTTTCTAAATAGTAGGTAATACATAAAGTGTGTATTTTGCTTAGTAGCCTAACAGTACCCCTTTTTTGTTTTAGTGAAATACTGTGAGTCGGTGGGTGAAAAGATATGAGGAAGGCGGTAGCCTTGCCCGTGGAAAGCAAAGTGGAAGACCCCAGCTCCTATAACAGGCACACGTTCAGCGAATATGAAACAAGTGGTTTCAAAACGACAAGACATTTTGCCGAATTATTCGACACATCTTTACGAACCGTGCGCCGTGCACTCCACGCAGAAGGTTCATGGCAAACAAGGCATCATGGAAAACCAGCTCGAGAATCAGCTTAAAAAACATAGTTAACGGAAAAAACATTAACATTAAGTTATAAATTACAAATATTTATTTATTTTAGTAATATTCAAATAATATTTTGTCTTATCCGTAATCTGGATTATTTTGAGGTTTAGTTTCAATCTTCTTTTCGGAATGAAAATGAACACTTAAGCTATAACCTCTTTAAGTCCTATTAAATACGATTTGTTAACTTTGAGGTTTGAGTTAAAACGAACTCACTCGCAGTAGAATAAAAGTAGTACTACTGAGTCATTTAATTGTATTGTGACAACTTGTCTGCATTTGTTACTTTTACGTGGGTAGATTTTTGTAGAATATTGTGATTTATTTAGAGTACCGACACACAGTAGTAATCAGCACAATATTATTATATTACTAAGATACAATAGCCTGATTATCATAGTTCACCAACTAGCTTATTTCCTTCAATAAATTGTTCTTTATGAGAAAATAAACTGTTTTAACAAGAAGTTATTATTAGTTATTTTTATACATTCTTCATGAAGTTATAACGAATAAACATTTTGTAATCATTTATTATTGTTAAACCTTTATTTAAATAACAATACGAGTAATAAAACAAATTTGTTACATTATTATTCTGGTATATTAATAAATCGAATAATAAAAGAACAGATGAAGATGATTGTTGAAAAGAAAAATTAAAGCTTCATCGCGAGATTTGAACCCAGACCTATGAGTTTCTTAATCCAAGACGATACGCTGCACGCTACCGGAACTCAAATTATAAAAGTAAATTTTAGCAATGGTATGAACCGACCAAGGTCATGTCTGTCGTCGCCGACGGTATGTATAAAATACAAAGAGTAACGCCAGTGTGTGAGTAGAGCGGTGAGTTTTGTGTTAATACATCACTTATACACACAGCTGTAGGTACGGCCTGGACCGCCACTTCATAGCAATATAGCCCTTAGTATGCGACTGCATTAGTGAATCTTGATTGTACCTTTAGATTTTTGGTGAACACAAAAATATTATCCTTTCATAAATAGCTTGCAAAAATTAAGGCAACTTGTATATTTACATGTAGTTTGGAATGAAAAATGCTACTCATTTTTACTGAAAAATCAAGTCGTTTTATTACATCTCCCGCTAAAAATCCTGATAGAATCCCGAACAGTGAGTAATATTGATATCAAAGTATTATCACGATTAATTGATACCTTTTGTTCACGTAAATATTAGTTCTTTTCGAGTTAGTTTGATGATTTGTCAATAGATGGCGTTGTTAGTTGAGCGCCGATTTCTGATTCGCGGTGTTAAGATTCTCCGACGCTTAACTAGGTCAATAATGTAAAATTTGTTTTTGTGAGCAGGATTGGCTCGTGGCTAGTCACAAGTCGGTCCGGGTCTGACGAACCGGCTTGTGACCCCTTCACCGCGCGGACCGCCCCTTTGTGTCCCCCCTGCGTCTGTGCGGCCTGCGTAGCGGGCCGTGCTGGTGCAGGGGGGGCACCGGAAAAGCTGCCCGGCGACTTGTCGCCGTCCTGCGGTCGCGGTGGCCTAGCCCCCACCTGATGCTGTAGCCCGGCGCGCGCCGCTCCCGAGCAGCGCGCGCCGGGCCTGAAGAGGACTGACCTGCTGCGCCGGATGACGCTGCTGCCGGTCACCGACAGCGCGCCGCCCGGCGCAACGCGCCCCAGAAATGGAATGTCCCCAATGGGACGAAGATGAGGGGAGACGCCGAGACCAGCTGCACCCGCCGGCCCGCTGACGACATCGGCGCCTGCGCGCGTTGCGTCCACGCCGTCGCCGAGCCGGCACCCGGCGCCGTCCGCTTCATCGCGCGCGAAACGGACTGAGCGCCGCAGCTCGTCCCGCGCGTGTCCCCGTACCGAGCGCTCCGCTGCGCCGACTGCGCGCACCGTTGCGCTGCCCGCGTGCCACCCGCGCCGCCCGTGCGATGCGCCGACCGCGCTCGTACGCGCCCGCGCACCCCAGCCCCCGCGCCCCCGCCCGCCCGCGCCCCCCACAGTGGCCGCGCGTCCCCGCGCCGCCCGTGCGGAGCGCGAGCGGAGACGACCCCCCCGAAGCTGGCCCGAGCTGGGCTGGCTTCGATGAACCGGATTTACCAGCTGCTGTTCGTGCACGCGGCGCCGCCCCGCACCCTGTGGCCCCTGTCACCGCAGCCCTGCGCTGGCGGCCGCCGCACACGGCGCCCCCTGTCGCTGGTCGCCATCCGCTGGGCCTCCCTCACGCCAGTGGGGGTCTCACCTGGCGGTGGCTTGACCGCCGGGGTGCCGAGTCCACGAACAGCAGCTCCACAGGACCTGCCGCCGGAGCCTCGGCCGCCCCTGCGACCGAAGCCCGGCCCCCCCCGGATCCTCCAACTGGACGGACAGCTGCGAAGCGCCGCGCGGCGTGCCCGCGCGCCGCGCGGTGCACGCGCCCCCTCCAGCCTCCCGCACGCCTCGCCGATGCTGCGCGCCGCGCCGCCTTGAGCCTCGCGGCGCTGCCCTCGACCGAAGCCGCTGCACAACCGGATGTGACCGAAGTCTGCGCCGTCGCCGCGCGGTGTGAACACGCACTGCGCGGCACGCGCCCGTGCCTCCTCGCGCCACCCGCGCGCCCCCTCTCGTGCGCTTTGTTGCGCCGCCGCCTCGCGTCGCTCCGCCTGCCTCGCGTCGCCGCCCGCGACTGAAGCCGCCGTTGGACAACGACTCGGCTGCTGCTCGGTGGTGTTCCGTCGCAGGTTCGTCGGCTGCAGGACCCTAACGGGTCCACCCGGCATATGGGAGACGACTGCTGGGGCTGAACTGCGTAGTGCAGCGCGGTTCCCCCCGTGCGTGACGTCTCCCCCCGGGGTAGCTGACTTACCGCCGGGACGCCCACACGCGGAAGTGGAAGAGCAGCAGCCACACACAGACACCGACCGCCCAAAGGGCAAACACAATGAAGGGCCCGTTTTCACGGGCCGCTGTATAGCTTCCGCGGGCAGGGGGCGATGCCCCGATCCCGCTTGCCACGCCCCCTTACGGGGTCGTTGCGACAACCCGGCTGTTTTTGTGAGCAGCAAGCACTGTGGATATATATATATATTATACGCGCTTAATATAAAGGTCCAGTGTTTCAATTAACCACCCTCTCCAAGTCGATCTTCGTTCATGGTCCTTCGAGTCGGAAAGGTTCGGGAGTGTTTGTGGTAGTTCCGGTGGTGGTGGTAGAATCCTACCGCTCTTCGCGTCATTACTGGGCAGTGGATCGCTGTCCAGAGCAAACCCCCTTCTACCGGGGTACACCAGGTGAGAGGTGTTCCTGGAGCTGGAGGTGGAACCGGCTGGAGCAGGGTGCAGCCTGGAGCAGGGAGCAGTCAGTGGAGCGTGGTGCAGCGCTACTGACAGCTACAGCCGGAGGAACGGCGCGAGGAAGGTGCCGTGTGACAGAGGGCGCCACTTGTGGTGCAATACAGCGCGCTGATACCGTGGTGCAGCAGACAGCAGTGTGTCAGTGAGTGAAATTATTGGTGAAATAAAATAAAATCGTGAGTACATTTTACATCTTATAGAAGAAGAATCTCAAGAAAAAAGTACAAGTCAGAACTTTTAACGTTAAGTATTGGTTTAATTAGAAATTTGAGAACTTGTAAAATTCTATTTGTAAAGAGGTTCAGATGGGGAATCCATGCCCGATTTTGAACTGTATGACTAATTGTTTACAACTTTGAAAAATTTTATGTGTCAATTGGCTCTGACGGGGAACCTATGCCCGATTTGAGACCAACGTAGCAAATACTTGTGATATTTTAATAACTTTAAGCTGAAGATTTCATTTGTTTTGGTAAAATCGTATAAAATACTTGTTCCAAAATGGAGTCCTTCCTTGCTATACATACAGGAAGATATTAGCACTAAAATGAGTAAGGCAAAGTCCAACTTTAAGAAAGCTCCTAAAGATAGGTTAAACCAAGCATATTTAGAGACACGTCTTGAAAGTTTGGAACAATTATGGAATACGTTCACGGTCACTCATAATGAGATTTTAAGTAAGATTAAAAAGGTTGAACTGTCTAATTCGAGTTATATTAAAGATTGTCTTTATGATGAAGTTGAGGAATTTTAAAAGTGAGTTAAAAGATTTATTGGCTAAAGGACATTCAACTACGCCAAACATGGATTCTAAGTCCGTTTGTCGGGACCAAAGGAGTAGAGTAAAGTTGCCAGAAATTAAAATTCCCTCATTTTCGGGAAAATATTCAGAGTGGGAAACATTTAGAGATTTGTTTGTGGGATTGGTGCATGAGAATTCTTCTCTTGATGACGCACAGAGATTTTTTTATTTGAAGGCTCATTTATGTGGGGAGGCTGAGCAGCTATTAAGAAATATAACGGTAACATCAGATAACTATAAAATTGCATGGTCTAAATTAGATAAGATGTACAATAATAAAAAGTTTCTCGCAAACGGTATTATGAAAAGATTACTTGGTCAAAAGACGTTGTCCTATGAATCGGCAAACGAGATAAAAAGGCTTATCACGACTACCTCAGAATGTTTGGAGTCGTTATGTAATTTAGGAGTGAAGGTTTCTTCCTGGGATCTGATTTTTATACATATAATTAGCGGAAAATTAGACAGAGAAACCAGGAAATGTTGGGAACTCAAAGTGGCTTCAGATTCAAGTAATGAGTTACCTACATTTATACAGTTTTCTGAATTTTTAAATAGTCGCTTTAGAGGTTTGGAAAATTTAGATAAATCGGAAAACAGGGAAAAGCCTACACATCAGAAGGGAACTCATTAATTCCATGTTTTGAAAGATAAAAACTCAGTATCGTGTGATTATTGCTCAGCCGACCATAAGATTGCGTCTTGTCCAAAATTTTGTAAAGAGACAACTGAAGTTAGGCGTACCTTTGCTATTGAACATAATTTGTGTTTTGTTTGCCTACACAACAACCACTCTGCCAGACACTGTAAAAACACTCTCAGATGCCAGATGTGTAAACGCCGCCACCATTCTTTATTACACCAGACAGGTGTTTCTGGGTCGGTAATTGGTGAGGGTAAGAAGGGGGCTCACGAGGAAATCACATCAGCCGTTGTAACGGTGATGAAGGAAGATAATAAAATTAGTAATATGGAAAAGGCCGCTCAAGCGGCCCCTCCGCTTGAGCGGCCTTTTCCATATTACTAATTTAACCATATATCAAGTAAACCACTAGTCGCGTGTTTCTCATCGGGAACTGGTCGCAAAACTGTTTTATTAACTACTGCGTTAGTAAAGGCGAAGTCGAGAGATGGGAACTATCTAGTAGTTAGGGCTTTGCTTGATCAAGGATCGCAAGGTTCGTTCGTTACGGAATCCACGGTCCAATTTTTAGGATTACACAAAACGCCATTCAGCCAAACTGTGATAGGCGTAGGCGGAGAAAAAAGTGCGACGGCTAAGTCACCCGTTGTACTTCATTTGAGGTCTAGGATAGATCCAAATGTCCAAATAAATTTAAATGCGTTCGTCCTGAATCAGCCAAACTGTGATAGGCGTAGGCGGAGAAAAAAGTGCGACGGCTAAGTCACCCGTTGTACTTCATTTGAGGTCTAGGATAGATCCAAATGTCCAAATAAATGTAAATGCGTTCGTCCTGAAATCAGTCACTGCTCTTCTCCCAGCTACGAAAGTAACTCGGGTAGAATGGGTAGATTTGGTCGATGATGATTTGGCTGATCCAGAATACGACAGGCCAAATAAAATAGATGTTTTATTAGGTGCTGAAGTATACAGTCAAGTTATTCAGGAGGGCATTAAAAGGAATGTTGGTGGAACTCTTTTAGCGCAAGACACCACGTTAGGTTGGATATTATCAGGAACCTTTGAAGTTGATCAAATGAATAATTCCCCACACATTACCGTGATGCATTTAAGCTTGGAGACGGATAACCTGCTTACAAGATTTTGGGAATTAGAAGCGAAACCATCTAAGAAAAAGATGCTAACGGAGGAAGAAAATAAATGCGAAGCTTTATACACAGCTACTACTGAACGCGACGAAAGTGGCCGTTACATAGTAAGGCTACCACTGCGTGATGTAGATCCGGTTAGCATGGTTGGTGATTCGAAGGGAATCGCTGAAAAAAGATTAAGATCGTTAGAAAATAAATTCAGAAAAAATAGCAAATTCAAGGAAGATTATACGAGAGTTCTGGAAGAATATTTGGAGCTGAAACACATGAAAAAGGTTACGGATAAAAACAATATTCAAAAAGCGATCTACTTACCTCACCATGCTGTTATCCGGGAGGATAAGGTAACGTCGAAGGTCCGTGTCGTATTTGATGCTTCCTGTAAAGGAGCTAATGGGATGTCACTCAATGACAATATGTTAGTTGGTCCTACTTTGCAGCCGGAACTCCGGCATACTATTATGCGTTGGAGAACACATCGGATATGTCTCGTAGCGGATATAATCAAGATGTACCGGCAAGTGTTGGTAAATAGGAAGGATGTGATGTTACAGAGGATCCTCTGGAGAGACAGTCCTGAAAAATAAACAGAAGTATATGAGTTGGAAACAGTTACTTTCGGCACGGCAGCGGCACCATATCTAGCTGTAAGATCGCTACAACAGTTAGCCCAGGATGAGTGCCAGGATAAACCCGAAATCGCAAGTATCATTTTAACCGATTTTTACATGGATGACTTAATGACCGGAGCTGAAAACGAAGAAACCTGTTTTAATATATACACAGAGTTGTTCAAGGTGTTAGCCAGAGGAGGATTTCCATTACAAAAATGGAGGAGCAATAGCCAAGAATTGTTAAATAGCATTAGAGATAGGAATGATGAAGCGTTACAGATAAAAATAGACGATGTATCAAAAATGTTAGGACTTAGCTGGAATTCGCGCGACGATTGCTTCCAATACTCTCTGGAACTTAAGCCGGTAGCAGGACCTGTAACAAAAATAAAAGTAATATCCGATATTGCACGATTATTCGATCCATTGGGCTGGCTAGCACCAAGCATAATCATAGCAAAGATGTTGATTCAAAAGCTGTGGTTAGCAGGGTTACAATGGGATGAAGAAGTTCCAAACAACTTACTAAAGGAATGGTATACTTACCGTAATAATTTGGCTTCTATAACAAACCTGAAAATCCCACGATGGCTGCTCATGCGTTCCAACAATGTGAAAACTGAGCTGCACGGATTTTCAGATGCCTCAAAACTGGCATATGCAGCAGTTGTCTATGTGAGAATCGTAGATAATACCAGTAATATCCATGTATCGTTGGTAACGGCAAAAACGAAGGTTGCCCCCATAAAGCAGGTGTGCATTCCACGTTTGGAGCTTTGTGGTGCAGTGCTCTTAAGTAGTTTGATGGTCGAAGTCGGCAAGGTTATGGATATACCAAAAGGTGACTGGCACATGTGGACGGACAGTGAAGTGGTTTTGGCGTGGCTTAACAGTCATCCTAGCCGTTGGAAAACCTTCATTGCCAACAGAGTCTCCCATATTTTGACCATCACAGAAGCCCACCACTGGTGTCATGTGCCATCAAAGCAGAACCCCGCAGATTGTGCATCCCGTGGTGTTTCTCCTGCAGATGTGGGTGACACATCTATATGGTGGGATGGTCCAGAACTTTTAAAACAGCATGTAGTAGAATATAAGAAGCCAAAGAATAATAATACTCATTTGGAAGAAGTAAAGGTGCACACATCGATTATTGAAGTTGGGTTTTGGAATAGGTATTCGACATTGTATAAGCTAGTACGAGTAGTTGCGTACTGTCGTCGATTTTTAACACTTCTAAAGGAACGGTCAGCTAGGTGTAAAACAAAATATTTAGGTAAGCAGGAAATCGAGGACGCTCTCAAAACTTGTATAAAGAGATGTCAAGAAGAAGGGTTTTCTGAAGAGTTGATGAATTTAAGAAAAAATAAGCCTTTAGAGAACAAGAAAAACAACTTAAAATCATTAAACGTCTTCCTCGATTCCAATGGAATAATAAGAGTTGGAGGCAGATTGGAGATGTTGCAGCTTGGTTACGACCGTGTGCATCCCATTCTAATTCCAAAGGAGGCATTCTTGACTAATCTGTTGGTAGATGATGCGCATAATAAAACAATGCATGGTGGTCCGCAGGTTATGGTAACATACTTGCGATCAAAATATTGGGTTATCGGAATCAAGTTGAGTGCAAAAAGGTATGTAAGGAATTGCGTCCGATGCATTCGTTACGCAGCCACCACCAAATCGCAACTGATGGGTCAGTTGCCAACCGCTCGCGTTACGCTGAACAAACCATTTTTTAGTACCGGTGTGGATTATGCGGGCCCTATAAGTATTAGAATGTCAAAGGGTCGCGGTAATAAGTCCTACAAGGGCTACATATCTTTGTTTATTTGTATGGCCACAAGGGCGGTGCATCTAGAAGCTGTAAGTGAATTGAGCACAAAGGGTTTTTTAGCTGCTTTCAAGCGATTTGTAGCTAGACGTGGTCGATGTGCGCAACTTCACAGCGACAACGGAACCAATTTTGTAGGGGCAGCGCGAGAGTTACTGCATTTGTTCAATGAAGAAAGGTCAGGAATAAATCCTGAAATAGCAGAGGAGTTAGGAAATAATGGCACGGAGTGGCATTTTATTCCCCCTCATTCCCCTAATTTTGGAGGTCTTTGGGAAGCAGGGTTATAATCCACAAAGCATCACCTTAAGAGGATGATCGGTAATTCGACTCTGACCTTTGAGGAGATTACTACAGTATTGGCTCAAATTGAGGCATGCCTTAATTCGAGACCATTATCATATATTGAGGATCAGGACAAACTAACAATTTTGACTCCAGGTCACTTTCTAGTAGGGGAACCTCTTGTTTTGCCACCCGATTCAAATTATGAAAGGGCAAATGTGGGTAGCTTAAGGCGATGGCAACTGCAACAGCGGATGATGCAGGAATTTTGGCGACGATGGTCACACGATTACCTTCACCAATTCTTGCAACGGCATAAATGGCAAAATAAAATTCCAGAGCCATCTGTCGGTGACATAGTGCTAATCAAGGAGGACAATTTGCCCCCTGGCAGGTGGTTGTTAGGCAAGATAACCCTAAAACATCCCGGATCTGATGGTGTTACCCGGGTGGTAACACTACGGACATCATCGTCCATGATAAAGAGGCCCATTTCAAAATTATGTTTTCTACCAATAACAAAATAAATGTTATATACAGATTGTTTTTTTTGTTTTCTCAAGAAAGCATCTATGTAATGTGATTTACATGTCTGTTAGTTTTATTTAGTTTTAAGAAATACAGTGGTTAGTTATAAGTTCAGTACTTTTGGAGTTACTTAAAATTATTATTATTAGTCATCAGGACTGTAAACCATTTAACATTGTGATAGTAGTTTAAGGACATTCGCCATAATGTCCTTGGTGGGCGGAATGTTCACGTAAATATTAGTTCTTTTCGAGTTAGTTTGATGATTTGTCAATAGATGGCGTTGTTAGTTGAGCGCCGATTTCTGATTCGCGGTGTTAAGATTCTCCGACGCTTAACTAGGTCAATAATGTAAAATTTGTTTTTGTGAGGATTGGCTCGTGGCTAGTCACAAGTCGGTCCGGGTCTGACGAACCGGCTTGTGACCCCTTCACCGCGCGGACCGCCCCTTTGTGTCCCCTCTGCGTCTGTGCGGCCTGCTTAGCGGGTCGTGACCTGACTGACCTGCTGTGCCGGGTGGCGCTGCTGCCGGTCACCGACAGCGCGCCGCCCGGCACAACGCGCCCCATGAAATGGAGTGTCCCCAAAGGGACGAAGAGGAGGGGAGACGCCGAGACCAGCTGCACCCGCCGGCCCGCTGACGACATCGGCGCCTGCGCGCGTTGCGTCCACGCCGTCGCCGAGCCGGCATCCGGCGCCGTCCGCTTCATCGCGCGCGAAACGGACTGAGCGCCGCAGCTCGTCCCGCGCGTGTCCCCGTACCGAGCGCTCCGCTGCGCCGATAGCGCGCACCGTTGCGCTGCCCGCGTGCCACCCGCGCCGCCCGTGCGATGCACCGACCGCGCTCGTATGTGGCCCGCGCACCCCAGCCCCCGCGCCCCCGCCCGCCCGCGCCCCCCACAGTGGCCGCGCGCCACCGCGCCGCCCGTGCGGAGCGCGAGCGGAGACGACCCCCCCGAAGCTGGCCCGAGCTGGGCCGGCTTCGATGAACCAGATTTACCAGCTGCTGTTCGTGCACGCGGCGCCGCCCCGCACCCTGTGGCCCTTGTCGCCGCAGCCCTGCGCTGGCGGCCGCCGCACACGGCGCCCCCTGTCGCTGGTCGCCATCCGCTGGGCCTCCCTCACGCCAGTGGGGGTCTCACCTGGCGGTGGCTTGACCGCCGGGGTGCCGAGTCCACGAACAGCAGCTCCACAGGACTTGCCGCCGGTGCCTCGGCCGCCCCTTGCGACCGAAGCCCGGCCCCCCCGGATCCTCCAACTGGACGGACAGCTGCGCTGCGCCACGCGGTGTGCCCGCGCGCCGCGCGGTGCACGCGCCCCCCTCCAGCCTCCCGCACGCCTCGCCGATGCTGCGCGCCGCGCCGCCTCGAGCCCCGCGGCGCTGCCCTCGACCGAAGCCGCTGCACCGCCGGATTGACCGAAGTCTGCGCCGTCGCCGCGCGGTGTGAATACGCACTGCGCGGCACGCGCCTGTGCCTCCTCACTCCTCGCCACCCGCGCGCCCCCCCTCGTGCGCTTTGTTGCGCCGCCGCCTCGCGTCGCTCCGCCTGCCTCGCGTCGCCGCCCGCGACTGAAGCCGCCGTTGGAAAACGACTCGGCTGCTGCTCGGTGGTGTTCCGTCGCAGGTTCGTCGGCTGCAGGACCCTAACAGGTCCACCCGGCATATGGGAGACGACTGCTGGGGCTGAACTGCGTAGTGCAGCGCGGTTCCCCCGTGCGTGACGTCTCCCCCCGGGGTAGCTGACTTACCGCCGGGACGCCCACACGCGGAAGTGGAAGAGCAGCAGCCACGCACAGACACCGACCGCCCAAAGGGCAAACACAATGAAGGGCCCGTTTTCACGGGCCGCTGTATAGCTTCCGCGGGCAGGGGGCGATGCCCCGATCCCGCTTGCCACGCCCCCTTACGGGGTCGTTGCGACAACCCGGCTTGTTTTTGTGAGCAGCAAGCACTGTGGATATATATATATAATATGTTAGGTACTTATGTGTAAATCATATCTGTGAAAATGTGTGTAAGTTATTAACAAGTAAATAACTTGTAACTCAATGGCGACCAGCCCCTTCAGCCGCGGTGGCAGATGTGCTCGGAGCCCACTTCCTACACCTGTGCCCGCACCAGCACCTGCACCTGTACCCGAGCCCGCACGTTCACCTCGCCCTCAACCGCCTAGCCAAAGAGACGATGACGCGTTGGAAGTGATAGCAACATCGGAAATCCAGAACTGGACGTCGTCCATTGAGCAGTGCCTGAGTGAAGTGTGCTCTATTGCATCAGATGGCAAATTAAATATGGAACAAAAACTGCGGATAAGCACCCTATGCCGAAAAGTAAGTCATGGAACATCGCAGATGGCCGTCCACTACCAGTCCCTTAAACTAAGAGCCGTCCGGGCCCACTCCACTGTCCAAACACTAGAAGACCAAATTCATCTGTCGCAGAAACTGCAAGACCTTAAGCTAACAATCGAAGCTTCAGTTAAACCAGTTACAGGAACTTCCTTTTCTGACATGGTTAATAAGGGTACCAACAATTTTATACAGCCGATAAATTTAAGCTCAGTAGCCATATACCCTAACGCGAAACTGAAGTCGAGTGAGGAGACAAAAATACTTGTCCAAAAAATTATATGCCCCGAGCAAATGAAACTGCAAATAAGAGGACTTCGTAAAACGAGAAATGGCGGTGTCATTAACAGCACTGAAACAAAGGACGACATTGAGAAGATGAAAAAATCGATGCAGCTTTCATATTCAGGCCTTACAGTAGACGAGCCCCCAAAAAGGAAGCCTAGAGTAGTCGTTATCGGAGTGCCCTCATCCATGCAAGATCCCCCCCGAGTGGGTTCCCGCATTGTCGTTGCGGGGGGGCTTAGTAACCGTGGTCTCCCATCCACGGTGAAGCCAAGAGGAACCCAACGGTGGGGCCGCTCGTCAGGGCTTTTGCCTTCAAGCCATTGACGTAGCGGCCAAAAAGTAGGTTGCGGTGAGGTGCACCGCAACTGAGGTGGGCCGCGATGTCGAATGGGAGGCATCGCGGCTGAGGGTTACAGGCTGCGGTAGAGGAGGAGTGCCGGTGCTTCTGAGCAGCGCTCTTCCCTTCCGTGGCCTGGACGGGGCCGCCACCGTTTGATGGCGGACGCGGTGGGGCCGCAGGGGAAGAGGAGTGTCGGTATAGCGTCAGCCGCTCTCCCTATCCTCTGCGGCCGAAAAGTGGTAGACGGGACGGCGCGTTGTGTTCCTCACGCGCGCCGTCAAAGATGTCAGCAACCACTGGTGGGGTCCGCAAGGGCCGATGCCTGCCAGGGGTGCGGGTTTGTTCGAAAGAGATACCACGGCCCCTGGCATACGGGCTACTGAGGGAACACGGGTGGGTTTTAGTCAGTAAAAGTCTGACACGCCCTCCTGCTCTACTCAGCAGGAGAAGTCATTTGATGATTTCCAACCCAAAAAAAAAAAAAAAAAATCCATGCAAGATAATGAAGTTTTTACTTGTTTGTTCCACCAAAATCTAGCCGAGAACCTTCAAGATTGTAGTCTCGAGACCTTTTTGACCTCCATTAAGTTAAGCCATAAGTCAGGTAAGAAGGATGCCGAGACCTGTAATTATATAATTGAAGTATCTGCAGACATACGCAAAGCCCTTATATCAAAAGACAGAGTCTTTGTAAATTGGTCGTCATGCCCTGTAAGAGACTTTACCCTAGTCACGCGCTGTTATAAGTGCCAGCAGTATGGACATGCGGCCAAATCATGTCGGGAGACCACTTATACCTGTGGCCACTGTGGTGATCAGGGTCACTCACTAAAAGACTGCACATAGAAGGCTGAAGAACCAAAATGCGCTACTTGCTTGAAATTCAAAAAGCCGAGCAATCACAAGACAAGTGCTACTGACTGTCCAGCGAAAATAATGGCTGAAAAGAGGTACATAAATTCTATTGATTATGTAGGCGCCTAAGAGCGCCGTTAATCACGTATTTTTTGGCCCTTGTTGTTGTTTTATATTATAATCATGATTAATAGTTTAATTAATGACATAGATCATTTCTCTGTATCTGAATCCCAGGCGTGTGACGTTGAACACTGTAAACAACATTTCTCCTCCTACACTAGCCCACTAACCATATTAACCCAAAATATTCGTAGTATTTTATAGAATTTTGACAATTTTACAATTTTTCTACAACGTCTGGACATTAACTGTGACGTTATTGTTTTAACCGAATGCTGGCTTTCCAAACAATATAACATACCACTAATTCTGGGATATAATATGTACAAAAGTAGCATCAACCACAATCAGAATGATGGGGTGGTAGTTTATGCAAGAAATCATCTCAATGTGTCTATCGAGGAACCGAATATGCATGACTGTAGTAGATTGCTAATTAAGATTGGATCAGAATTCGCAATACTTGCCTTATATCGACCCCCCTCTTTTAGAGGTACAAACAATTTCACTTTCTCTCTAAACGATACCTTGCAGAACCTATCATCTTTCAAAAATACCACTTTAATTGGAGATATTAATTCCAATATTCTACCAGAGAGTGCTGACGCATCCGCCGAGGAATACCTTAACCTATGCGCCTTCCATGGTTCCACTCACACGCTTCCCACACATCAAAGTGGCTCTTCACGGTGGAGCACACGGTGGCGGTCTGCCCTGCTTGGGCGGAGCACCGCCGTGTCCTCGTGGAGGCGATCGGCGGCGGCGATCTCTCGCGTCCGGCCCTGGTCCAGGCCATGGTACGGAGCGAGAGGGCATGGGGAGCCGTCACCTCCTTCAGCGAAGCAGTGATGCTCGCGAAGAGGGATGCGGCGCACGTGAGGGAGAGGCAGCATATGCGCCCTCGCGACCCTAGCCGCCGCAGAAACAGTACCCCATGAAGGATGAGTCTACTTTAGCCAGTCTGAAGCCTGGTTGAACCAATTGGTGCCTATTTCTCGTTCTAATGGTGTGTCTTTCACCTCGTTTACTGAAAAGATTTAAGTTTTTCCTAACGTACATGATGTTCTCATAGATATATTGACAAGGTACCGTCATGATATTAATAACTTTGAACAGTTCCCTTAGAGAATCCCGCGTACGGAGGCCATATATTGCTCTAATGACTCTTTTCTGCAGAATAAAAATAGACTCGATAACTGCTGCCCGTCCCCATGGTAAAATACCGTATGACATGATACTATGAAAGTAACTGAAATAGACTAGCCTCGCGGTTTCTACATTAGTGAATTGGCGGATTTTTCTTACAGCATATGCTGCTGAACTTAGCCGTCCTGCAAGAGCTGTTAAATGAGGACCCCACTGTAGTTTTGAGTCGAGCGTGATCCCTAGGAAAACAGTTTTATCGACGAATTCTAGTTTCTCTTTATTCAATACTACGTCACAATCAGTACTTTTAACATTTGGTAAAGCAAATCTTATGCATTTAGTTTTTTTCCCATTTAACACTAAATTATTAGCAGTGAACCAATTTTGTACCAGCAGTAGGGCATTATTTATGTCGTCAAGATTTGATGCACGTCTATTTATTTAAAAAATTAAGGATGTATCGTCAGCAAATAACACCATTTGTGGTTGGTTTTTTAATAAATGGGGTAAATCATTAATATATACTAAAAAGAGGAAAGGACCTAATATTGAGCCTTGTGGAACACCCATTTTTATTTTTAAACCATGTGAATTGACACCATTTATATGAACTTTTTGCTGTCTATCATTTAAATAAGATTTTACTAGACTGAGCGCAAGTTTACCTAATCCGTAATGCTCAAGTTTTAAAAGCAAGGTTTCGTGATTAACGCAGTCAAATGCCTTGGAGAGGTCACAAAAAATTCCAATGGCATCCTGAGCCTCGTCCCAAGCTGCAAATATGTGTTTTAATAAGGTAACACCGGCGTCAGTCGTACAACGTCCTTTGGTAAAACCATATTGCTGATCGTGTAAGATTTTGTTGGTATTAAAATGATTAAGCATTTGATTGAGCATTATCTTTTCGAACACCTTGCTGAATACCGGCAGCACGGATACTGGTCTATAATTGTTGGCGTCTTTGCTGTCTCCAGATTTGAATAGTGGTAGAACCTTACTATATTTCATTAAATCCGGGAAGACTCCTTGATCCACACACAAATTAAATATTAAAGCCAAGTATGGTGCTATGGTCTCGATTATGGATGTACAAACTTTTATAGACATTCCCCATAGATCTTCGGACAATTTGATTTTGATTTGCCGAAAAGATTTTAAAACTATTATAGGGGTTATGTGCTTAAATTTAAATTCAACTGGACAGCTTGGAACGTTCGCTCTTAATAAATCAATTGAGACATCGGGGGACGAATTTAAAGAATCCGTCGTTTTAGATGGTATATTAGTAAAGAATTTTACAAATTCTTGAGCTACTTCTATGTTAGAGCTTATGGCACCACGCGAAGTCTCCAATGTATAATCCATATTTCGTATTTTTTTCCTACCAGTTTCGTTATTAATTACTTTCCAAACTGTTTTTATTTTATTCTCTGCTGTTTGGATCTTGTTGCTAATGTACAAGGCTTTAGCTAACTTACAGGTATTTCTAAAAATTTTGGAATATGTAGCAACATACTTGTTGAAAGTTTCGGTGTTAATGTAAGGCTTAAGGCCATACAGCTCGAACAGTCTTTCCCTGCTTATCCTAATACCTCTAGTAGCCCAGTCACTAAATACAAATTGAGGGCAAATATTTTTTGTTTTCTTTTCTAAAGTTTTACTGAATTCAGTGTGCACTACTGAAAAGAAATCCTCATTTAATTTATTTGCATCGTCCATATTATTAACGCCCAGAACATTTAATTTATTGTATAGGGTACTATTGAATTTATTTAATTTGCCCGTCGTTATTGGTCTAAATTGTATTTGCACTTTTTGCAAAGGTGTTCTAAACTTAAAATTAACCGTTTGTCCACTATGATCAGATGGCAGATAATTTACGATGGCTTTCTCCACATATTCACAATCGCAGAAAATATTATCGATACAAGTAGCAGAAGTTGGAGTTACTCTAGTCGGTTCTATAAAAACATTCGATAAATTGAACGATTTAAAAAGGCTTAGTAATCTACTGCTATTTGAATTTTGTTCCACAATATTGATATTAAAATCACCACATAATTGTGGCTTTATTACTGGATGCAAGTTTCGCTAGGGTATCTTCCATTATTGACTCAAATAAAGAAAAGTTCTGATAATTAGGAGGTCTGTACACGAACACTACAACATGCATATCTAGCTCAACACAGGACAGTTCAATACAATGTTCCACTGATAAACCAACTATGTCATTACGTTGCTTAGATTTTAAACAATTTTATAGCAATATAATAGAACCTCCACGCTGCATAGATTTACGGTTAAAACAACTGCCCACACTATAGTTTTCATAATTAATTAGCATTTGGTAATCCTTTAATCAATGTTCAGTGAAACAAACAATGTCAAACTTTGTTTTTTCTAAAAACAATTATATTTCTAGTAATTTGGAAGAAATACCTTGAATATTTTGATGAAATAATTTCAAGGCTTTCTGCTGATCACCTTTTTGATGCTTAATTATTTTAGAGCAAGAAGATACCTTGTTGTTGTTGGGTATAAGAATATTCTTACTGGTACCTTCTGTTGTCTTACAAACTAGTTTAAAATATTATCCGGAGTTAACCCCAAGACTTTAATGATTTCACCAGGCATTGAGCTCATTGTGAGTGAGGGACATGGAACCTCCTTCGTACAATTTGTAAACAAACTTATAGCATTTGAGCTACATTCGTTTAGGTTCACCACTGATGTTGTGTCAATAACACAAGACTTCGACATACTATTTATGTCTGAGTTTATATAAAAAGCTAATAGCCTTGATAATAGGTCTTTACCTATGAAATTGCCGTTTTGTATGAAAAAATTTAAACGAATTTTTTTCATGAATTTTTTATTTGTATTAATCGAAGTAATCACCCATGCAATCAATGCATCTTTGCCATCCCAGTGGCAGTTTATTGATGCCCTTCTTAAAGAAATCAGCTGGACGGGAGGCAACAAATTCTTCAAAGGCATTTTGTACTGCCTCTCGGGTATTAATTTTTTTTCCCGCCAAGAAGTTATCCAAATTCTGGAAAAAGTAGTAGTCTGTAGGCGCAAGGTCTGGTGAGTAGGGCGGATGACGGAGAGCTTCCAACCCCAGTTCTTGCAACTTGGAGACCGTCTGCTGTGCAGTATGAGGTCGCGCGTTGTCGTGCAGGAGCAGCGGAGACGAGCGATTGACCAATACTGGTTGGAGATGCGCCAGCTTCTCCATCATTGTGTTCAGTTCTTCACAGTACACATCTGCAGTAATGCTCACCCCGTTTGGTAAGAAGCTGTGATGAATCACACCGGCGCTAGACCACCAAACAGTGACCATCACTTTTCTAGGGGTAAGTTTTCGTTTAGGGCATTGTTTAGGTGCTGAACCAGGATCCAACCAACTTGCTGAGCGCTTACGGTTATCAAACAGAATCCATTTTTCATCGCAGGTAACAATGCGGTTCAAAATTCCTTCATTTGTGTGTCTGTTGAGCAGTGCAAGGCACGTCTCGACGCGTACTTCGCGCTGGCGATCATTGAGTTCGTGGGGCACCCATTTGTCAAGCTTTTTTACCTTGCCAATTTGACGCAAATGGACCAATATTGTTTTGACGCTAACGTCGAAAGCTGCTGCTAATTCAGCCGTAGATTGTGTATCATCAGCTTCCACAATCGCCTTTAATTCGTCATTGTCGACCAAAGTCTTCGGACGACCGCGAGGTTCATTTTTCAGGTCGAAATTTCCAGAACGGAAGCGAGCAAACCAATAACAGGTGGTGCGTTGGTTTGTAGTGTTAGCTCCGTAAACGTCGTTGATGTTGCGTGCCGCTTGTGCCGCGTTGCTGCCACGACGGTACTCATATTCCATAATTACTCGAATTTTTAACGTATCCATGATGACGAAAAAGATTGAAATGCGATGAAAATGTAACACTAATCAATAAAGAAATGACTACTTTTAGAAAAAAAATCCATGTTTTTAAAATAAAATTAATTTGAAATTAGAATTCTTAGACAAACAAAAATTATTTTGATTTGAAATGGCCAGTACTGCAGAACGGCAATTTCATAGGTAAAGACCTAATATTATGTGTCTAAAACTAACAGGCAGATACACAGTACCCCTAGTCGAGTTTAAAGTTTCCACAAAACTGTTGGTGTCAAAAAATACAAGCTTGTCACTATAATGACTAACTAAAAAGTGCATATGCTTATTAAGCATATGAATATAATTGTTTTGTCTATTTGTCAATTTTTTAAAATATGGGAAAGCACACAATGTTATTTTACTACAGTTTAACTTTAACAACTCAGTTACATAGTCTGTAATTTCTTCTTTTCTGACCTTAGAACTATTACCTACAAACACAGTAATGTTGGTTTTGGGATTATAATCATTACCTGTTACTGATGCCATTATGCGTTTGTAAGTTGACCCTGGCATACAATAATTTTGAGTGGAGTAAGGTTCTGACACGTACACTGAAACCTTACAAACTCATTTGCAGCAAGAATGTGTTCCTTAATTTGGTTCTGAGAACCCACATATTTAATGTAAAGGGAACTAAGTCTGTCCTCAAGTTCCTGTATATCAGACTGTAAACGCTGTGTATCAATTTCATATATATTTTTGCAGTTTTCTAATTTAATTTGATAATTGTTTAATTTACTGATTAGATCAACACGTTCTTTCCTCAGTGGAATATTTTTGGAAAAGTGTTTTTGTTGTTTCTTAAATTGGTTACATTTTTTAATTATTCTATTAAGCTTTGCATATTTTTTAATTTTTTTGTGACTAACTTTATAACTATAATTCTGTTTCAGCATGGAATCTTCAGTAAGGTCAATTGTTATCATAGAATGAGGTTTACCATCTGTGTTTAGTAGTTCATTATATAGGTGGTTAGTTTTTTCAACCTGGGTATATTCTTTTTCTTTCTCTAATTTGATAATACGACCATTAGCATGAATTAATTCATCTTCTAGGTACCTAACTTTGCTTAAAGCCTCCTCATACAAATTGCTACAGTTGTTAAAGCCATGGATCACAACAGGACTCATTCGTTGAATGAAAAATAGAGATAAACTGCATAGGAAAGCTAAATCAAACCCAAATAATTTAATTTTGCAACTGACGTATAAACGATATCGGAACTTCTGTAACGATCTCCTAAGAAAGGTAAAACGCAGCTGCGATAAAATTGCACTCGAAAAGGCAAACTTGTACAACAAATAGCAAAAAAATCTGGAATTTTATTAAAAATGTAACGTACAGTTCAAAACAAAATCAGTCATCTTCAGGTTTGTTACAAGCACACTCATCACATAACTGTGATGAGTGTGCTTGTAACAAACCTGAAGAATGAAAGAAAAGAAATTATTGTAAACAAACTTATAATGAAAGAAATTATTTGCAATGTTGGCTGATGTTAACACATCAGCCAACATTGCAAATAATTTCTTTGTGAATGTTGGACGGTGTCTGGCTGAAAAAGTTCGGGGCCCATCACAAAATCTAACAAGCACACCATTTACGTGTAACACTATTTTATCATCCTTTGCGTTGATAGACACTGACGAGGCTGAGGTAGAAGCGATCATTATGAGTTTGAAAGATGCATGTGCAGTTGGCTACGATAACATCTCTAGTAAAATTATTAAACAGTTTAGGCACATCTTGGTACCGCCACTAACTTATATTTTCCAAAAATGCTTGTCTAAGGGTATTTTTCCCGAATGCCTAAAAAAAGCTGTTGTGGTCCCTGTTTATAAATCGGGCAGCAAAGATCAAGTGACAAATTGTAGACCTATTTCCTTACTGCCTTCTATGTCCAAAATATTGGAAAAAATCATAAATAAAAGACTTCACAAATACTTGGAAGATAAATTAATTTTATCGAAGCAGCAGTATGGATTTGTGGAATGTCAACAGACGATGCCGTACACCATCTGACTGACTTCTTAGCAAAAGAACTGGATAACGGTAACCACACAGTAGGTATCTTCTTGGACCTCGCCAAAGCTTTTGACTCGGTTTCTATTTCTATTCTGTTGCACAAGCTTGAAGCCATAGGTATCAGAGGCACCCAGCTGAAGCTATTTAAAAACTATCTAGAAGACCGTATCCAATGTGTAAGGATTTGTAATGTTCTCAGCGATGATAAAAAAAACACGTCTTTCGGAATACCCCAAGGAAGTATTTTGGGGCCTACACTATTTTTGATTTACATAAACGATCTTTGTAATCTTAACCTAGACCACGGCCAAATTGTTTCTTATGCGGACGACACTGCCCTTCTATTTTCCGCTGACTCAGAAAATAATGTCTACAAGTTTGCGCAACACGGATTCAATATTGTAAACAAATGGCTTCAACATAATTCACTAACATTAAATGCAGACAAGACAAATTAAATAAAATTTTCGATGCGTAAGCAAACATCGACTAGGACTACCTCGTCATTATATGCCCATTATTGTGCTACTCCTACTGATAACCAATGCGAGTATCCCAAAATTAAAATGGCAAACACAACTAAATACCTTGGTATAATAATGGATGAAACACTTTCTTTCAAACAACATATAGGAGCTTTAAATAGTAGAATTCGCAAGTTGATTATTGTTTTTAAAAAGTTACGCTATTTTGCTGATCCAAAAATAGTTAGACAAGTTTACTTTGCTCTATGTCAATCGATATTAACCTACTGTATTAACACTTGGGGTGGTGATGGTAAAACACTGTTACTAACCATCGAGAGAGCACAGAGGGCGATTCTCAAAGTGTCTACTTCCCGCCCTTTTCTCTTTCCTACTAACCTACTATACAAATCTTGTGAAGTATTAACAGTTCGACAGTTATTTAAAATGGGCATTGTATTAAAAAAACACACAGGTTTACCTTTCAATACAGAATATAGTAATAAAAGACGTAAAGATATAGTCTGTCCACAAATTATAACTAAACATGCTTTTATATCCAAATTTTACCTGTACTTCGGGCCTCTCCTCTATAATAGATTAAACTCGAAAGCAAATATTTTATTCCCTGAACTACACAAATTGTAAGAGAACTCGCAATGATGTTCTCCAAAGTATGTCTTACGAAGAAACAGAGAATTTACTAAGTTTGTTAAAATAAATATTCACCTATGTTAAGTATTTATCAAATTTAGAAACTAAGAGTTAATTAAGCTACTTAATATTAATATAATTATTTGTCTATTGTCAACTTTTAATTATTTACTAACTTTTAAAGACTATTTTAGCTCTTCATGGCTGAAACACAGGATTACCTAGTTCAGGCACGTAAATCTTAGGAAAATAATTTACATTTAAACAAAACTGTACACATTTTTAAGCCTTATAATTTTTGAATAAATGTATTATTGTTACTTATATTATATTATTTGTATAAATGAATAAAATAACATGTTGTGGTTTAACTTACTTGTTTGCCCAAGACCAGCAATCCTGACATGCTTAGACCTTGGTCTATTAGATTTTGCACCCATAGTGTGTGGCTCCCCATTCGCTGCAGATGCTACCGAAAAATAAAACAAACTTTAATAAAAGGAAAGATTATTAATGAAACGTTCATTCAACTTGCCCCCTTCTACATGGGACTTAAACATAACTGGCAAAATGTGGCCGTAATTTAAAATACCTGCGTAGCCCTTCGGGGATTGCGGGCGTGGTGTTATATTTTATGCTAACGAAATGCTAGCAGGTGTCCAGGTTCAGATAAATTCATTACATCTCCTTTTTAATAAAGTACAAAATCAGATTGGAGCGACGGCTCCAAAACAGCGAGACAAAAAATAGTTTTCACACTGTTAAATCTCAATCGAAGCACATTATTTCCTTTATCTCCTACTAAATGGTTCTCACACCAATCAAGAAGTTTCACATTAATACCAATAGATGGCACTTACCTTCCTTTTCCTTCTCAACTTCCTCATCAGCCCATTTCTGTATCTCTTCGTAGGTGACAGTTACTAACATTTGTAGTAGTACGGAACCTCCTACAGGATTTATATGGGAGGGCAAAGTGCCCTCTATGATTGAACACGCGTTCACGAAGGTACGAGGAACACAGTCCAGGGATCTTGATATGCAGGATAGGCAGAGAGCCATTGTCTGGAAGTAAAACAGAGTTATTAAACTTCATTTCATTCGAAATGATACTGGTCGGAATATGAAGTGCAATATTATAGTCGACTACCCAACTACAGGGAAGGTGGATTTCCTAAGTTTTTTAATAAATATTTTAATCATTTGATTTACGACGTGTAAAATGTAGTCATTTATTATTTGCTCCAACAATGTCTTCAAATGTTATTCAATTTAGTTTAAACTACTTTGTGGAGCAGGGCCTAGAGACAAAACACATTTCTGTTAGCGTTCACGCCAAACGCTATGCCAAAATGTATGGGAATGACATTACCTGCGGAAAGGTTACGTCGTGTTCTTTCCGCAGGTAATGTGGACAAGCAGCGTTTAGCCAAGCGTTTTTGTCAGCAATTTAATCCCCCAACTTATAATAAGTATATAAGGTGTTAAAAAATTTACTGCAAGAATTTCGTCCACTTACTCGACATCGAAAAACGAACACATAAAAAAAAATGCATTTTTATATTTTCACATAAATAAAACAATTTGTTAAACTTATTTTTTGTGCACTCTACGCAGGGTTGTGCTTGCGTCTTGCTCACACCCTTTCCCAACCCTTTAGTCGTCCGATATCCGTCGCGCGAGAAGGGTGTGATTCCCTATGTCATTACGGCAAATACGTGCGTTCGCGCAATTTCGCGAATACTTACGTATTCCAATCGAGAGTACTTAGATATGGTAGTGTGCTACATTATGACTGGTGAAAGTTTAGCTGCGGCACGTAAACGTTACCGTGAACTGTATGGTGACCAACGACGAGTGCCTGCTGTCCAAACAATCCTAGGAATCTACCAGCGCTTAATAGACTATGGCCAGCTTCGTCCTCAACAAGCAGATACGCCACGGCTCTCCGGTGACATTGAAGATCGAGTGCTGGACTACTTCAACGACACTCCACATGCGAGCACACGTGACGCAGGTCGGGACCTAGGAATAAGTCATGTTACTGCGTGGAACGTGCTGTGTAAAGAAGGTCAACATCCATACCAATTTTTAAGAGTACATTAACTAATTACTGCAGGTTACGAGCCAAGGTTAAGGTTCTGTAGGTGGTTGGTGGAAGAACCTCGTAAAATTCTAAGAACAGATGAGTCAACTTTTAGTGGAGTGGGGTTATTTAATATCCATAATGCTCACCACTGGTGGTCGTACGAAAACCCGCGAGCTGTGGTCCTTGACCATTTTCAACATCGATTCTCAGTAAACTTTGGGCTGGAATCATAGGGCAGACGGTACTCGGACCCGTTTTCCTGGAACGCCTTAATGGCGAAACATATATCTGTACCTGCTCGAGTCTGTGATGACGAATTAAAAACTCGTATAATTAGTGCATTTTATTTAATTAGAAGTGACAGAGACACATAAGTCGCAGTGCAAGGAAACGTAATATATACGTCGTGCTAACTTGTGCATTGGACAAAACGGTGAACACTTCCAGCAACCTTTTGTAAATAAGGTAAAAATTAAGACTTCTTGTTATTAAGTTGATTCAAACTTAATTTAAACAGTCATTTATGAATATTAAAATATGCTATTTGTAAGTAGTTCGATAATTTGCCAGTCTAAAGTCTGAGAAATGTGACGGGAAAATTAGAATCAGCCGTTTATGAATTTGCGCCGTCGCGTGTCGTGTCGCAGGCGTGTGAACAACACACGCGTGCGGCGGCGCACTATAGGACCAACCGGTATTTTCCATCTCAAAGTCGTGTTACTGAAACTGTTTTGATTGTTTTACATTCTAAGATGATAGAGATATCCGATATAACAGTAAAAAAAAAATACAAAACATTTTAAGATATTTAAATTACACCCAAACTTTATACTTTGATAATTTGATATTTCAGTTCTGTGCCTTCGGCTTGACCTTTCGGAGATTAGCTATCATTGCTACAGCACACAAGATCCTCTTACCTACGTAGTCTCGTCTATGAGCAAGTGGAGCGGCGCGGGGAAAGCCCCCCGCGCGGTCGAGGCGGCAGCGAGCGGGCGGCGCGCCGCGCGCCTCCCGCGTCGTTTGTTAGTACGCTGTTATTCACCTTACAGTGTGCACGATTTTCTTAAAAACCTACTTAACGTTGCTGTAACGTTTGATAAAGTGATTGTGATTTTACCTCAAGTGATTAGTGCATCATATCGCTGAAAGGGGTAAGTGAATTTACTATTTTAGTTTTGTCTATGAGATTTATGAGTGACAAGGATTCGGCCACATAGTGCCTACATTGGAGAATGTGTGTGTTTTTAATAGCTTTATAGCCTTGAAGACACGTCGTTACCTGTGTCGTATTTGCTAGCAATATACTGTTAAGTTTGTCTTACTAGGCGCAGCCTTACAGCTCACTAGTTGCAGACATAGAGTGGCTCACACAGCCCATTTCATTATGGCCGCGGTTATTCAACTCGCCATCTGTAGTCTCACGACTCAGGGATCGTTGCCGTATGGCTCGCGAACCGCAGTCATACGGCGTCTGAGCCGCAACCGTACTGCTCGTGAGCAGCAGCCGTACGGCTCGTGAGCCGCAGCCGTACGGCTCGTGACCCGCAGCCGTACGGCTCGTGAGCCGCAGTCGTACGGCTCGTGACCCGCAGCCGTACGGCTCGTGAGCCGCAGCCGTATAGCCCGTAGGCCGCAGTCATACTCCTCTTGAGCCGTAGCCGTACGACTCAACAGCCTGCCACACTGCCTTGCCGTATGGCTCATTGATCGTTAATTATAACTGCGTCCTTTGGCAAAGTATTATTACCTGAATCTTATGGCAATTTTGTCATTTTGCTTCAGATGGTTCAGGAAGCGACTCACGTTTCACTGGGGGAGCTGCTGGAGGAGACTGGCGAGTCCGCAAACGATAATGACATCCTAGAACGTCTTAAACTGCTAGCACAGTAGTTGTTGCCCGATGGTTGGACTGCTTGGAAGGTGACTCGGTTATCAAGAGAAGATATCTTTGGTGATAGCGTCGACCCTCAGGTATTGAACAAACTGAGATTTGCCTTACCAACAGACCAGTTAGCTAAGGCGTTCGTTCCTGAAGCTACTCATTTATCCGAGAAGGGGTTTCGCGACATCAAGATGAAAATGCTGGACTGGGCATTCACAAGAGCTAATTTCGAATCTAATGGAGAGAATTGATTCGTTAGCTCCAATTAGAAATGACCTAACTCGGGAGAGCTCTTTCGAAGAAAAATCTTCATCAGATGAAGAAGAGTACCCTCTCGATCCTTCGAGGTTAGAGTCACCTAACGATTGGCACGCACCATCCTTGGGCTCTGGTTTAGAACTAGATCCTGTTCAACCTAGTTGGCCTGAATTGGACTTTCTGCCTGCGGTAAAGGAGGCGGAACCCGCGATTCCAACACCAACCGAACAAATTAAAGCCGAAGGCATCGCCTGTCAGAGGTTTGGTTCAGAGGCGTGGAACCGCATCAGGTATAAAGAAGTGGTAAAGAGATTGCACGCATCACCGGTCTTTAGCACCTTAAAGATCAACGCCGAGTTGAGTGACCTCGGAATACAAACTTCGGGACTTCTTAGCAAACAAGATGGAGTCTTGGGTACCACTGTCCATGGCCTCCTCTGTCAGAGAAAGGCATTGGCCGAAGAGCTCAAGAAGCTTGCGGCAGAGTTTCCGGCGGCTTCTGCAGACTTGAAAAAGTTATTATCAGAGGGCTCTGATTTTAGGGCAACGTCAGACGATCTGTTGCAGTATGTTTGTGCGCATCGAGCGGAGACGATTGATATGAGACGCAAAAACTTTAAGACAAAGAGTGACGCTCTAACGTCTATGTTGCAAGGGATACCACTTTCAGAAACACACTTGTTTCAGGAAGAAAAGCTCTCTAGCTTTATACGGGACAATGGTGGTACGTCGCGAATTTTTCCTTCTCGGTTTGGAAAGACTCCGATTAAGGAGAGGCAGATTTCTCAGCAGTCTAGTAAAAGTAGCCAACCAGTTACGGCCAATACACAAAGGTCCAAGAACCCAGCTTGGAACGCTCGACCATCCCAAGCATCGACTCAGAAGCGAAAGCAAGCAAGTGGCAAACCAAAGAGAACCGATAAGAAGGAGCTACGTCAACAACGTCGTAAATATTGACAAGGACTTCAGAGGGGGGCAATTAAAGAGTTACAAGCTTCAGTGGCGAAGGTTGGGAGCCCCAGTTTCTGTCTTAAAAACAATAACCAGCTATGCGTTGCCATTCGCAAAGAAACCCCCTTCTATCCCTCTAAGCTCAAAGTTGATAGCACAATTTGCCACAAAACCCTCAAAACGAATGAAAAAGGAGATATCGACCCTATTAAATCTAGGCGTAATCGAACGATCAACGGCCAAAACTGGGTTTTTATCAAGAATGTTCTTGATACCCAAACAGAATGGCAAGGTACGGCAAATTTTCGATCTGCGCCAACTAAACCTGTATTTGAGCTCAAGAAAGTTTCGTCTAGTAAATCAAAAGCACGTTCCCAAATTTCTCCAGAAAGACGATTACATGGGAAAAATAGACATCTCTCAAGCATATTTCCACATACCAATAAGAGAGAGTCGTCGCCGTTACCTCGCCTTCTCTTACGAAAACCAACTTTTCCAAATGACCTCCCTGCCATTCGGTCTCTCAAGTGCTCCATTAGCCTTTTCCCGAGTAAGCAAATGGATAGCAAGCATGTTAAGAGCACGAGGCATTCGCGTACTAGTCTATCTGGACGATTTTTTATTTGCCCACCAGGATCCCCAAAAACTGGAAATTCAAATGAAGCGCGCTATTTCTCTCCTCCAAAGTCTCGGTTGGGTCCTAAACTTGGAAAAGTCGATTGTAAAAGCTACACCAGAGATAGAGTACTTAGGCATAATCTGGAATACGTTTGCAAACAGAAAAAGTCTGCCGAAACAGAAATGCGACCAGTTGTCAAAAGATCTGAAAAGATTAGTAAATGGCCGTTGCTGGAGCTGGAGTCAAGGCACGTCATTAATAGGAAAACTGGGGTTCGCATCATTGGTGACCCCCTTGGGGCGTCTATTTACAAGAAACCTGCAGAGAGCGTCTCGTGCTTTACCAGAAAAGAACCCCAAGAGGATGTGCTTGCTGCCAAGGGCGGCCATGGACGACTTGAACTGGTGGATAAAAAACCTAACCCGACCGGGAAGAATGTTCGTTCCCGAACCAAAGATATTTATTACCACAGATGCCTCCAACATAGGCTGGGGAGTACAAATAGGGAACCGTCACTTCTCACAGCAATGGGCCAAGGAACAACTAGATTGGCATATAAATCGAAAAGAGCTGTATGCAGTTTCAATGGCACTGATCAAATTCCCGGAAGAGGTAAAGGGTCAGGTAGTAATGGTTCAATCAGACAACAGGACTGTTGTAGCATATCTGAGAAATCAAGGTGGAACGAGATCATTGACACTTCTGGAATCGACGAAGGAATTACTTCTGCTGGCTCATCGTCTAAGGGTGCACCTTCTCCCTTTTTACATCCCAGGTCGGTACAACACCATAGCGGACTCTCTCTCTCTCGGGGCACGAATCTCCCAGATTGGCATCTCCGCAAGAGTATAACGACGACAATATTTCAAAGGATGGGCACGCCCCTAATAGATCTATTTGCGACAAAGCTGTCCAAAGTAGTCCCCCATTACGTGACTTTAGATGCCAACGATCCCCAAGCGTTATTTGTGAACGCGTTCAGCAAAGAGTGGCACTTCCAGTTGGCATGGATTTTCCCTCCTCCACCTCTCATCCCAAAGGTTCTGCAGTACCTGAACAGGGCTTCGGGATTATTTCTAGTGGTTGTACCACGATGGAAGAATGTTTTCTGGAGAGGAGACCTCAAAAGGAGGTCAGTGGAAGCACCTTTTCGAATCTGGAACCTGGGCATTTGGTCGATCTATCGACCAATCAGCCCCCTCCGGGAATGAAAGACCTATCTTTGGAGGTCTGGAAGGTACGGGGTGGTGCCAACTAACTGCAGGGCTTCAGTCGGAAGATATTTCACTCCTCCAGTCCGCTTGGCGAAACTCAACATGGAAAACCTACAGTTCGTCATGGAAACAGTGGACGTCGTGGTGTAAACAGTATGGGGCAAAACCTGATAGGCCTCGTCCACAGGAGGTTGCGTCATACCTAAGCTTTTTATTCAGGGTTAAAAGGTTGGCATACGCAACCATTTTAGTACATAAATCGGTGATAGTGACTCTTTCAAATCCTGAAGAAGTTAAAAACTTATCCTCACACCCGCTTATCACATCAATGCTAAAGGCAATTAATTTACAGAAGCAAGCCTCCATGACTCCAAAGCCCCAAATATGGAATATTCAGGACCTCTTATTCTGGTTAGAGACTCATCCACCTGACAAAGGGAGTATTTTCCAAGTATCACGCTATGTGTCTTTGTTATTATTGTTAGCATCAGGGCGAAGAATCCATGATCTGACTCTCCTAAGTATGGGTAAAGATAATTTCAATAGTACAGAGATGTCGATCACGTTTTGGCCAATCTTCGGTTCCAAGACGGATGGCACAAGGGATCGTCAATCAGGATGGTTATTAAATAAATCAGAGAACTCAACTTTTGATTTAGTAAGCTGGGTTAGGTGCCTTATTGATGTCACATCGGAGAGACGTAAATCTCGAGAGAACTTACATAATCTCTTTTTAACTACTCGAGGAAAAGTGAAGGCTGCGTCCAGAGCAGTAATAGCGGGCTGGTTGAAAACCTCCTTTAGAGAAATAGGCATCAATTGCACACCGGGTTCGATAAGATCGGCGGTTGCTTCATACGACTACGCAAGTGACACGCCCTTGGATGAACTTTTAAGGCGGGGGAACTGGAGAGGATCTAAAAACTTCTTCAAACACTACTGTAAAGAAGTTGAAAGGCCTAAGAGGTCTAGTGAAAATGCACTACGTACCACTTTTTTTTTTTTTTTTTTTTTTTTTTTTTTTTGGGTGGGAAATCATCAAATAACTTCTCCCGCTCTGGGTGGAGCAGGAGGGCGTGTCAGACTTTTACTGACTAAAACCCACCCGTGTTCCTTCAGTAGCCCTTAAGCCAGGGGCTGTGGTGTCTCTTTCGAACAAACCCGCACCCCTGGCAGGCATCGACCCTTGCGGGTCCCATCACTTTTTGTGCTGACATCTCTTTGAGGCGCGCGTGGAACACAACGCGCCGTCGACTTGGGCTTGGTCCTTACCGGACAGCGAGCTACCCATTACTCGCCGTCCGCAAGCCCACGCCTACGGTGGCCGGAAATCGGCCTGGGATTCCCGACGCCCAGGGCGTCTCCGTATCCTGCGGCGGCTGGGGTCGCGAGGGCGCATATGCTGCCTCTCCCTCACGTGCGCCGCCTCCCTCTTCGCGAGCATCACTGCTTCGCTGAAGGAGGTGACGGCTCCCCATGCCCTCTCGCTCCGTACCATGGCCTGGACCAGGGCCGGACGCGAGAGATCGCCGCCGCCGATCGCCTCCACGAGGAACGTACCACTTTTGAAGCCATTTAGTGCATTTTCTATAATTGATTGGTTTAAGACATTTATTTAAAAGCGTGATTATTAATAATTTGAATTACTGTTATTTGATACAAAATATGAACAATGGTAAAAGGATAATAAATAATTGATTCTTGCTTTATTAGAAGATTTTTATTGGCTTCTATTTGAAAACTCCCAAAGAAGGACAGAAATATTCACTACTTCAAATACTTAACTTATTTTCAATAAGTAAGAAAATTAGGGTCACAGTACGCTGGTCTCTTGGAGCCGGCAGATGATAAACACTTCTCCGAAAGGTCAAGCCGAAGGCACAGAACTGAAATACTACCGTTTTCTACCCCGAAGGGAGGAAAACGATTATTTCAGGTCTTGCCGAGGCTTGACCTGAGCAACGCCTTGCCGACTCTTTCGGAAGCATGTACTAACAAACGACGCGGGAGGCGCGCGGCGCGCCGCCCGCTCGCTGCCGCCTCGACCGCGCGGGGGGCTTTCCCCGCGCCGCTCCACTCGCTCATAGACGAGACTACGTAGGTAAGAGGATCTTGTGTGCTGTAGGAATGATAGCTAATCTCCGAAAGGTCAAGCCTCGGCAAGACCTGAAATAATCGTTTTCCTCCCTTCGGGGTAGAAAACGGTAGTATTAACTAGACTACTCATTATGGAAGTTCAGCTTAAGATATTTTCTATGTTATTCAAGGGAATGTATAAGTATTATACATTTTTGGATTGCTCAAGATTTCTAGTTTATAACTACGTTATTTTATGATGAAAAATATTTTTTCACATTTTTTTATATAATTTTTAAATGTCATAAGGAAATTTGACGTCTATTTAATTTTCATGTTGAGGCTTCCTTGTTACCGATGGCTCCCGATGTCGAGTTAATGACATTTTTAGATACCGTACCTATTCAGTAATACAAGGACATAAAAAAAACCTGCGTCATTGCTGCGCCATTTCGAACTAGAAGCAAAAATGTCGGACCTAAATATATTTTCACACGATTTTTTTTTTTGCGGTGACCATTTTAACCACACGTATGATAAAAATCATGTTGCATAGTTCTTAAATGTTGTGGTAATTATAATTAGTATTAGTGTGAGAACTGTCTTTATGAATTTTCTCATTGGTTTTGCAAAAGTTACTGAAACTAGGGTCCTATAAATACTTGGGTTTGCAGCGTGTTCATCAAAGTGTCCGGATACCTTCCTTCAGTAACTGTGAATTTGGCAAAATCCAACAACATATGGCAAAATCATTAAATTTCCCTTTTTTATGAAATTTAATTGCTTACCTATTATTGTATAGAATCAAGTTCTTCCAACTTATCAGACAGCTGTGCTGCTGGGGAGTTTGTTGCGCCACTTCTTCTTCCCAGCTAAAGCACTAGGAAGTGTCGAAGGGTGGGCGTTTTTGGGGGACTGTCTTATGTAATTTTGACGTTCGAAAAGTGCTGACTCTCAGCCTAGTTTGAATAAATGACTTTTGATTTTGATTTTAAAGATGGTCACCCATCCACGGACCAACCGCGGCAAGCGTGGCTTAACCTGATCGATCGACCCGTACGGCTAATGTTACTTAGCCACAAGCCCCCCACTATGTTGGGGTCAGCTTCCAGTCTAACCGGATACAGCTGAATACCAGTATTTTACATGGAGCGACTGCCTATCTGACCTCCACAACCCAGTTACCGGGTAACACGATACACCTTGGTAAGACTGGTTGTCAGACGTTCGGGTTTCTGAGGACCCGTAACGACTGTCAAAGATCCACGAATGACGGCCGGGACCAACGGCTTAACGTGCTTTCTGAGGCACGGAGGGGTCTTGGTATGTTAAGATGGTCACCAACCACGGCAAGCGTAGCTTACCCTAATCGATCGATGCGTGCGGCTGGTATAACTACCGTTGCTTCAAACAAATAGCACATCAATTATAATTTAAAACGAAGCCTTGCAATGATTTTTATAGGTATCTGGAGAAACTGACTGACTGATCAATCAACGCACAGCCGAAACTACTAGGACTAGGAACGTGAAATTTTGCACACGGCTTCCTTTTATAATGTAGGGGAGCACTAAGAAGGGGTTTTTGGAAATTCAACCTTTAAGGGGGTGAAAAGGGGGGATTTTATTTGTATGAAAAATCTTATTCCTTGAGTTAATAAACTTGAAACTTGGCACAAATACTAAGTTAAGTAAATTATGAGGTTGGCCATTTATTGTTTTTCTAAACTACCCCCTAAAGGTGGATTGGGGGTGTCAAACTTAGTATGGAAGAATTTTAACGCGCGGTCTGATTAACTCCAAACTCAGTACTTATACCTTAAACCAAAAATAAAGAATAACATGTATCAGGGTTTCTCGAAAATCTACCCCTAAAAGTAAAAAAAGGGTAGTTATATTAGAAATTAATAATTAATTACTAATACATAACAACAAAATTCAATAATAATTAAAATATTAATAACAAATAATAATTCTTGTGCAATACATACAATTTTAATAACAAATATACTTTACCTATCGACGGGTCCTACGTATACTAGTACAAGTGCAAAAACACAATTTTACAGGAGAGCGAATTAAACGTTCTATAGCTTGTAATTTTGACATAAATCAATAGAAATATTTGAAATTTTGTAATTTTGTATTTTAATATCATATGAAAGAGACTGCATTATTTGATTTTCTTATTTTTTTATACTTTAGAAAATAGCATGACTTGCATTGATGTAGCTTATTTTCTTTACAATGATAGAACCGGTAAACTGGTACAAGTGACCACTTATACCAGTATATAGTGTACTTATTTGTGCACATAAAAAAGAAAATAGAAGGATATGACCTTGTTTACATGCACTATTTTATCTATCGAGCTAATATAAGCTTAAACTAATAACAAAAACATCTTCTTTTATAGAGTTTTTAACACTTGCAACAGTTTTCTGTGATATTCTTTTGTTATTAACTTAAAATATTTTAATGGGAATAGGAGTAAATGAAAACAAATAACTAAAAAATCAAAATAGAAGTTTATTTTTGGTTATTGATTTATGCAGTGGCTTTTTCAGAAAACCCGATCTTCCGAAGCGATCTTCCGAAAGACTTTTCTTAATTTTTTACGCGCCTGTTTTACTACTACTGATCCTGCAGCTCACTCAATAATGTTGTGCATGTAGACTAGCGTCTAACTGCTCATCACTGATACTACCTCTGTCGGACACGAAGCCTGGTGAGACAGCGTGCTTTTTAGCCAGGCCCACCAGTGAGTTCGAGCCCGCGACTAGTGTACCCTTAATGCTATTAATTATCTTCAACTGACTGACTGACCAATCAACGCGCAGCCGAAACTAAGAATAGGACGGACGTGAAATTTTGCACACGGCTTCCTTTTAAAATGTAGGGGAGCACTAAGAAGGGGTTTTTGGAAATTCGACCTTAAAGGGGGTGAAACGGGGGGATTTGGTTTGTATGAAAAAACTTATTCCTTGAGTTAATAAACTTGAAACTTTGCACAAATACTTATCTAAGTAAATTTTAAAGTTGGTTATGTATTGTTTTTCTAAACTACCCCCTAAAGAGGGATTGGGGGTGTCAAAGTTTGTATGGCAGAATTTTAACGCGCTGTCTGACTAACTCGAAACTCTACATCTGATCAGAGAAAACAAAGCTTATCATTATAGTATAATTTAAAATGTTAAATTGATAATTACCTTCGTAATTTTCTGTAATGTTTATTGTGCTGCGCTTATTTTCTAATAGATCTAGCATTAATTGACCTCGTGAACGCTTCATTGTTGTTACTTCTTACCACTGTTACTACAGGAGGAGAAACAAAATCCGAATATTTTTTTAACATTGAAAACGTGAACTAAGACGTTTCGCAGTTATACCAGTGTTTGAGTTCACTTGCGCTCACGCGTCGCGTCGTACGCGACGACCTACACTGGTGTAAGTGACTTACATCAGTGTAGATGGTCGCGAGGCTTAAAATGATGTCACTTACATCAGTTTACAAGTTTGTATCTTTGAAATTATTTGATATTTCAATATGATTTTTACAGGATACAAATATAAGGTAATTTTAAGGCTTTTGATGTAATAAAACGGTTTTCGGTATTTTGCGGGTTACACCAGTATACGTAGGACCCGTCGCTATATCCACAAACCCCATAATCTATATATACACCTGTACATAATTATACATATACACCGGTACATAATTATACATAAGATAGATAATTATACACTCAATTATACATCTAATAATTTTATAATAATAATGAATTGAATTGCTTGAATTTGTACGTAGCCCTCTTCCTCTCTCCTAATTTTTGCTGTGCCCGACAGGGTCCATATTGTTCTCACTGTTTGTACCATCTATTAAATACATATGGAATGCAATAAAGTATTGAGTATTGAGTATTGAAATGTGAAAGTTTGTGAAGATGATTGGATGTTTGTTACTCAATCACGCAAAAACGGCTAAACGGATTTGGATGAAATTTGACACACAGACAGATTATAACCTAAATTAACATATAGAATACTTTTTATCCCGGTAGTACGTTCCTGCGGGATAATTTCCGACTTCCACGCGGGCGAAGCTGCGGGCGGAAGCTAGTATACATATATTTCATTCTTATTTTCAATCTTTTTTACCCGGCTGCGGAATGGTTATATTTTATTTTGTTATATTTTCCATTTTTATTTCTTCCATCCAATATGTAAATGAAATATTAGTTGTGAAAAATTGTGTTACTGTGTCTCCGTTAATCAAATCTTACTCTAATTGTGAAAGTTTGTGTTAGTAAGTATGATAATATGATTGTTACTTCTTCACGCAAAAACGAATTGACCGATTACGATCAAACTTGATAGGTACATAGCTGTTACCTATAGCAGCCACTTTTCTTGCCGATATTCCCACTGAATCGAAACCTACGCGGGGCAAACCACAGGGCGCAGCTAGTTTTATAATAAATGGGGTAGATCACTAATCTATATAAATAAAAAGAAAAGTCCTGAATGACTCATCAACGCCCAGCCCAAACCCTTGGACATAGAATGCTGAAATTTGGCACAGAGGTTCCCTTTATAATGTAGACAAGGAATAAGGAAGGATATTTCGAAATTCAACCCCTAAGGGAGTTAAATAGGGGATAAGTTCCGCGCGGGCGAAGCCGCTGGCAAAAGCTATAGCTATATACTAAAAAGAGTAAAGGACCTAATATTGAGCTTTGTGTAACACCATTTTTATTTTTAAACCAAGTGAATTAACACCATTTATATGAAAAAAGAAAGAAACAAAATACGTTTATTTACGGTAAATATGATACAAAAAAGAGCAGTACCTAACACAAAAAAAAATAAGAAAAGTTTCAGGGAAACATGCGTCACATTCACGCAAAACGGCTATCGCTCAACATTATGCTGCTACTCTATGCAAAACAGAGTCCCAGCGCTGGTTTTCAGCGACAGCCGGCTTTGACGTAATGACATCGCCCGGTGCATCAAACAATTATTACGACATTTTACTGGTACAGCGAACTTATAGAAAAATAATACAATTTAATGAAAATGTGATGGAATATAAAAAAGAAAAAGGAAATAGACATACATGCTATGAGAATGTCATTCTCAATAAATTAATTTTACAAGGGATGATTTCACTGCGTGTCTTGATTAACTTGAAAATTGGTATAAATAACCTTTATGTTAAATAATGTAAAAGAAACAAAAGACTTTTCCGACTTCCACGCGGGCGAAGCTGCGGGCGGAAGCTAGTTCTCAATAAACATTTTACTCTGTGGCAACATTTCGAAGCGTCATCCATAGATAAAATGTGCGTGTGCGTCATTAAATTGATGTAAGAAATTACAAAATGGCGAATGATGTTATGTGTTGAGATTCTCGCCACAGTGTGCGTTTGAGTAACACGTGTGTTAGATTTTCTGGTTGTTTTTCTGTGTTATTGTGTTTATTGTGACTTGTTTCTGTGTTTGTTTGTGTGTTGTCTCGCTGTTAACTGCCGTCAGGTTTGTTTAGTGTTTGTTTTTAAAGACATCGGTCATCATTATCCATATTCAATATGAATATGGATAAAAATAAACCCAAAGATCCTCCTGATGACACCCCTACTACTCCCTTATCCGGCTTTTCTCCGTCCTATTCAACTCCCACCCCCAACACATTAAGCCAGTTTGCAGATGTGGTCTGTAATCTGGAATCCCAAATGCTTCCATCCCAGACTAATATACGCAAGCGCCCCGGTAATGAAGACGATGTTTCTAATCGCCCTACCAAACAACCGAGAACTCACATAGGACGTGTTAGGTATTTGGTAACAGATAAAGGACCTTTTATCGTCCACGTTTCCCGTTAGGAATCCCAACCTAACTCTGGAACTACCCTACACCCAGTTACATTTGGACGCTTTCTGGCAAATCAGCACTTTTCCAATATCGTTGCAGTCAAGCGAGTTGGCAGAAACCGCGTATCGGTTGAGTTTGCAGCCCCTCAGGATGCAAATGCTTTTATTTCAAATAAAGTTTTAGGAGCAACTTTACTTTGGAGCACATCTTTTTTAACTGCTCCAGAAATAACCCAACCCATGACTTGTAATAGTCATCTCCCTAAATTAAAGATCCCTGTCCCTACTAACACATTTTTCCCCAAAGCTCTTTGAGGCTTTGATGTTTTTTATCCGCGTCAATGACATCAAATTATGATAATTTTTGTGTAGTCTACGCTTAATTATGTAAATATTTACTCATATATTGAACAACACTTATTTGTTTGTTTCAGTGTACCTACTAACAACAAGTTCACATTAAATCAACTTTTAGTAACTATACAGTATCGGGCTTGTAATATATATTTTTTTAATTTTCTTTCCTTCGCACGTTTTCTCAACACATCTGACATTGGCAAAATTGTCGACATCGGCACAATTGCCATAAACAAAAATAGAATAAAATAGATGTTATTTGTTTGTGTTATTTATTATGCAATCGTTGTGTGTTAGTGCTGTAGGTCAGTATTTTATGTGTTTATGATTGAATGTGAAAGATGAGATGGACCCAAAAAAAGACAACACAAAACCTTGGAATCTGGAGGGTAACCTGACACACCAAACATTATTTAAAGAGCTTTGGAGCTCCAAAAAAAGGAAGCTGCCATTGCCATTGACGCGTAAGACGTCCGAGTTTGCGGGCCGCCGCTGGCAAACTGCGAAGCTCTGGTGCCACTCGCCATGCCACCTGACGGGGGCGTCGCAACTTCCAACAGCAAAAACGGGAAGGTATGTAAAAAAATAGAATGGAAGTCAAAGAGAATGAAGGTGTTGTGTGGTGGTTCAGTTGGGCACTATAGTAAGAGCATGTAATTATTTTACATATTGTGAATGAGAGAACGTTGTAGGCCTTACTGACTGTAGATTTGTAGACAATTTTCTATTCTGTATTCGTCTAAGTACCTGGTACTTATTGACAGGCCTGCGCTGTCCTCCCATACATTTTATCTCTGTAATTTGAAAATATTGTTAAAGCCAATTATTTTTAAAAGAGTAACCGTGGAGTTTCTTGCCGGCTCTTCTCCATAAGAAACAACAATTTGGAACCGTGCACCTAGCTTCTGACGTTTCATAAGTGCCCATGCAGGTTTATATGAAATAAAAAATATTTTGATTTGATTTTGATTTTGAATTAAGATTGCGAAAAATACTTCTTGTACATAATTTGGATGAAATAGATTAGGTGAAAATAGACTTTGCACAAATAATAAAAGCAAATAATTTACTATAAGAGTAAAAAAGGGTAACGTGGGTACACAAGCTCCAGACACCTTCGATCCGTGGCTGAGCACACCATGAAAACGGTTGCGACGCACATAAATTATTCATAATTCCGCAAGTAAAAACAATAAAGCTATATAAATATAAGTAGACACAAAAATAACTAAACCATGTCATTTCCAGTTCCGAAGACACGGGATAAGTCCTCTTCAGTGCGGATCCTCTGTGCCTTGTCTCCTGGCATCTTCCTGGCGAGGATGCGGCCCTGCTTGGTCCACACAAACTTCCAGTCGAGGAGACTGGCTGCATCCCGTGCCCTACGAAATAACAGACGGTTTGCTTTGTCAGCCGCTCTTTGAGGAAGAACCGCTGCGCTCGAGCGAGCATGTCGAGGTCGGCAGTGGTTGCTCCCTGTCGGACCCGCGCGCTCGCCAAAAGCTGGTCACGCAGGTCCTGACGAGCAAGGCGCACGGCGATCGGCCGCGAACGAGATTCAGTCGGACCTGCTGAGCTGGTCGCGTTGAGCTGCCTTCCACCAACAAGTTCCGCACTAACTATATCGCGATCGTCAAGGCTGACCCTTAGCTTGTGGCCAATGACCTTAATTATAAGAGCTGGGTTTTCCGCCTTTCCCTCCGGCAAATTCGACACCTCAATGTCGTTAGCAAGAAGGTCCTGGTCCCTGTCATTGAGCTCTCGCCTCAAATCCTCCACAATCTTGTCCACGTTGGCAGAGTTCGTGATCCCCGAAGCAGCACGTTGTTCCAGCGCGTCCAACCTGGCCTCCACACTGTCGATGCGCGTGTTGCAGGTATTTGAGGTGGTTTTTAGCTCCGCCATTTCCACCTCCATCTCCTTTCTAAACACCTGAATCTCTGCACGCACCTTCTTCAACTCCTCAATGATCACCTGCAAGTCGGTTCCAGCTGCAGGCGATAATTCCCGAGTGGTGACGTCGGCAATTGAGATTTCAGGCGGCGGGGGAGTCAAGGCTTCATTAACGGGGCTGACAGCCTGCGTGTGTTTAAAACTGGTTCTATCCTCGTGACTATTAGGCGTACTAGAGCCCGTGACACTTGCAGTCCCTGTGCCAAGGATTTCCTGAAGAGAATCGAGACAGGTTGGGCAATCGAAATCGAACATCGTACAAGGAATTTTGATGAAATATTATCTGGGCCGGCCGTTTTAGAAGTATCCAACTTGCGAAGCAAGTTAGAAACTTCCTCAACGCTCACTTCAATGCTACAAATATCAGATAGGCTGGAATGTTCGGTAAAAGGAGGGGGTGACGAAATTCCATGACTAGGTCTTGTATCCAGAAATGTAGAATGAAAGTACGTAGAAAACGCTTCGCATATTATTTCTCCAGTACGCAAGGCTTCGTTATTATAGTTTAAGGTGCTCGGAACTGCATTTGAGTTGTGTCGTTTTTTAACGAAATTCCAAAAATACTTAGGATTCTCTTTAATTTACTTGTAGGAGGTTTCTCAGGGGTTTGTTGGGTGTTGAATTATTGGCACGCGTTTAATAGTGTAAAAGTGTTTATTAGTCAGAAACAAAACTCAAGAGAAACCTCCTACAAGTGGCGCTGGATTTTTCGGTTAAATTCAAATAATTTTCATAACACTGGGATTTCAGCAACTTTACCCTTTCACGAAGAAGCTTATACGTTGACTTATCTGCTAAATCGCCGTACATCTTAAATTTTTAAAATATTTGTATTTTTCCTTTATTGTTTTAATTAATGCCGAATTTTACCAAGTTGGATATTTTTTGCTACGATGTAATTTTTGTGGAATGTATTTTGTGTGTAAATTGAGAATAACTTGATTGAAAAACTTTAATGATTCATCCATTGATCGTGACGCAAATTCGGATTCCCAGTCAGTAGCGGAAATTTCTTTGTTGATAGATTCATAGTCACCCTTGTCGAACTGATATTGCGTCCGTGACGCGCATTCCAACAGTGGAGCTTCAACGAAATCCATATGAATTAGTAGTGCTGGATGGTAGGCGTCAATGGGTACAAGCGGACTTGAACATTCACCCACAGTAACTAATTGGTGAGAAAGTACATACCAAATCTAAAATTTTACCATAAGTACCTATTAAGAACACCAATATATTGAACGAAATCTAAGGTACATAATGCGTCACCAAGTAAAACTTCGTCGGGACCATTCGGGTTCTTTGGGACGAGCGATAGATTGTCAGATAGGACCCATTTAATACCGCTCATGTTAAAATCACCAATGATGAGAAAAGTACCAGAAGAGTTAGTCATAACTATTCGGTTTAATTTTGTGAGGTAATTGCGAAGTTGTAAAGAAAAAGAAAGGCCTAAGTTTTGCTGACATAAATAAACAACACAAATATTTAAAGCAATATATTTACGTGTATTTGAGTTTTTCAATCGTATGCTGAGCCATAAATCCTCTGCTGTAGAATAGAAGGTAGGTTGGCATATTACTGAAAGTTCCCTACGTGTAGCAATAAGCACACCTCCACCACGCGATTGTCCGGTCAAAGCATAATCTCGATCACGACGCCACACAATGTACCGTTCATCAAAGAATTCGGAATTTAAAACGCCATCCAATAACCATGTTTCGGTAAGGACAATAATATCGTATGAGTTTAGCAACATTTGACGATAAAAAGTATCACTTTTAGTTCTCAGCCCGCGAACGTTTTGATAAAATATATTCAACTTAGGAGCCACTGAAAGCCAATACTAAAAATTGAGTATAAACCTGTATAATCCATTAAAATAAAGCATTTCATAAAATAACATTGTAGAATAAGGTATAATTTAATTAAATAAGTATATTGAAGGTAAAGTCAATAAGATTTGTTATAATAAATAGGTGAACGGAGTAAGCCTGTGGCACAGATATTACACTTTTTTTTTTTCAAATTAACCTATCAATGAATACCAGATATTACTTATTTGTAGTAAACTTTTGATATTAAAATAAAAAAAATCGGCACATAATATCAAAATCCTACTCTACGCGCAGAAATTATCTCTGAAAATTCATAGGGAAATTCAATCCTTTGATTGAAGCCGGCCGCTTTTTCGCAGGCGTACCGGTCACGTTTCACCGCATGCGCACCTCCTAACGCCCGCGCGCGCCGCTCTCCGTTTCCCGTCACCTGCGATTGGTCACAGCGTATCGTCGATCGCTGTTTTTTTCCGCGTGTGCTTCAACTGCCCAGTGATTGTTTTCACAATGACGTACGCTTACTCCAGCGTAGAGTACCTTGCCATGATGAGGTCTTATTTTTGCCCGGTGAAAATTTAAATGGTGCGAGGCGAATGTACGCCGACGAAGAACACCTACAATCCCTTATACGTAACGGAATCCCTGACCCCCGGAACTCCAGCACAGACTTGACATTCCGCACTTATCAGCGGTTATTTAACCATGGCCAGTTTCAGCTTCCCGGTCATGCCAGAGGCAGAGGCCGGCCACTCTTGTCCATACATGTAGAAGACGCCATCCTGGAATATTTCCAGCGACACACGAGGCGACGGCAAGCAGCTCGTCGATTTGGCGTAAACCAGTAGGTATGTGGTATGGAAGCTACTCCACATGCATCCATACCACTTCTCACGCGTGCAAGCTTTGCATGTTGTGGATCGTGGACCTCGTATTGAGTTCTGTCGCTGGCTGCAGAACCACCCGCAGGCGAACATTCTATGTAGCGACGAGTCCATATTTACTCGCGTTAGTATCTACAACAGACGCCAGCACATCAAGCTACTCTAAACTGTCAAATTTTCCCAATTTAACATGAACCTTAAGCTTATGTCGTAAAGTTGAAAATCTATCAAAGAAATTTGACAGATTGGGGTAGCTTGATGTGCTGGCGTCTGTACCTACACAATGAGCACTGGTGGAGTTTTCAAAACCCACATAAAATAAAATAACACGCAGCTAATCGCTCAACCACTTCACTAAACGAGCCGTATTCTTACCGTATTTTTAGGCAATTCCCAGTCCACTACGCATTTGTTTCAATGGTTTTAGATTAAAATAATAATTATTAGGATTCTTTTTTTATTACACATCAAGCTAAAACCTTCGAAATACAGATGAATATGAGTGATTGTTGTAAGAATTTATCATCAACAGGTTTGTTCACATTTCTATCAAAGCTTTACCGATCTTAGGAGACTTAATTTATTTGGTTGACGGTTTCAAGACACGCGTCACTCAGTGTATCAAATTATTTAACTACTACAACTCCATACAGCACGGTGACGTATGTAGGTATACGCGCAAATGTGTGCGTAGGGATCAGCTGCAAATATGTAGAGCAAAATTAATGCTAGCGTCTCGCTCACACTTCCATCATGCTTCATTCATGTGGGTGATCTAGGGATGCCCGATCTGAATCGATTTTCCAGAAGATTGATTCAGGGCCATACGATCTACCGATTTTTTAATCGATTCAACAGGATGCGATTCGCCCGGATCGAATCGTATGCGCCTATAAGATCGTAAGAAAAAATCGAATCAGCTAAAACCTAAGCGTCAACTGAAACGTTGAACGACAAAAGAAAAATTGACAGTGATGTACTGGCGTCTGCATCACTGTAAATTTTTTCCATTTGATGCATTGTTGAATTGGAAGGTCGAGACATTGTCTATAACGAAGTCTATTAGCTCGGCATGCTATGCGATTAGAACACTGAGGGAACAATTGAGTTTACCTCAACTTAGAAATGTGTACTTTGCCTTGGTGGAGTCCAAGCTAAGATACAGCATTGAGTTCTGGGGCAATAGCTATAAGTACAACATACAAATGGCATTCGTTATTCAGAAAAGAGCTCTAAGGACTACGCTCCGCATGAAACAGGCGGAATCATGTAAAGACCATTTTATTAGACAAAAAATCTTGACAGTGCCATGCCTTTACATTTTAGTGTTGCTAACCAGCTTAGTTAAAAATTTGCATAAAATGGAGACTGATGAGCAAAGACAAACTAGAGCTAGCACACGTAGGAAAGATTTGCCCAACACTATTCAACCGAAATTAAAAGTTGTCAAACATAGCCCGAGGTACCAGTCTGTACTTTTGTACAACAGGTTACCTATAGAATTCAAAACCATTTACAGTGTTAACTTATTTAAAAACAAATTGAGGACCTATTTATTGGGAAAAGGCTATTACAGCATCAATGAATTCCTAGATGACCTTTGAATCCTATGACATTGTAACTTATGATTGATTTTATTACTCTGACATTTATTATTTATGATATATTGTACTTTAATTCTTAATTGACCTTTATTGTTTTTATTGACTTTTCTAAATGTATTCTAACAATTTAATTTTAGTTGCAATTTTATAATGTTATTTTTTAAATTTTCAACACAATGTACCTATATTGTTATGAAATAAATTACTTATGACTTATGACTTATGCTTATGTGATAAAGTTTATAATCTACTAAAGGAATTTTGACCGATTGGTGTTACTCGATAAGTTACGAACTATAACCAAGTAAGATTACCTACATAAACATTGAATGAGATTAGTTTCGACGGTTTCGAGTTACATTAATAAAAAGCGGTACTGTATGAAATATGAAGGTGATACCGTGAAACAAAAATAAACACTTACCTTGTTTTGCACATACTTTTAATTTAGATGTGCAAAGAGCTGTGGAGGAGATTGATAAATAAAGTCAAAAGTATAGTGACATTTTTTATACACAGTGTTTCAGCTTAAGATGAATTAACGAAACTTCAAAAAAGAAAACATTTATCACCAAAGAAGCTAGTACAAGACATCATCATAAGGTGGAGTTTTTTTATGTTACAGCGATTTGTTGAGCTTTGTGATTACGTAAGCACTATTCTACTGATCTGACAATTGTTGCAACTTCGGTCCCTTCAGAACGTCTGTTTTCTCTAGCTGGAAATACTTTGACAGATAGTCGTAATAGGATAGATCCAGTGCGTCTGTCTAAATTATTATTTTAGAAAAGTTTAAATGTAGACAGTTGGAATCTGTAATGTAAATAATGTTTTATACTTTTCAAAAATAATAATTTTGACAGACTCACTGGCTGGATCGCTTATTACGGCCATCTATCACTATGGCGTTTGTGGCACATAGATCTTATTATGTAGATTTAGTTAAAATCAATTATTTTGAATTCATAATGTGCTTTTATTATTTTTATAAAATTACGATACGATCTTCCGCGATCGAAAAGATCGATTCAATATACGATTAAGATCGTGAATCGATTCTCCAGGTTACGATCCATTACGATCCAAAAGATCGATCCAAAGCATAAAATCGGGCATCCCTAGGGTGATCGTAACCTACGCCTGTTTAGTGTTACCTATTTTGGCTATTATTAGATACACGCTAGTGTCGTAGGATGTATTTTTTCATGTATTTTAAGGATATTCGGAACTTTTATTAAATCAATGGTACCAGGGAAAGGTTAGCTTATATGAGTTCTATTCTACTTATACGACATGTCATATTGTTGTCCAGAAGCAGAAAAATGTCATCCGGTATACACGGTGAAATTTAAATGGTTGTTTTCCCGCAGCGAAATGGTTTTGTCTTGGTAATACAATAGTTTTATAAACAAATAAAATATTAGAAACAAAAAATGGCAGATTAACCATTGTGAAAAACAAAACTCGAAAGCGACCACGAACCAATAGTTCCGATACCTACGTTCTGCGCAAGCCGGGCGCCGCCGCCGAGCGGCCGCGCGGCCGTTGACCCGCGTGCGTTTCAATCAGCTGATAGTATTCTTGATAATAAGCTGTACCCAACAAGCTATTCAAATTTTCCCTAAATACTTTTACGAGCTTAGGACCGTCATAAATACTTTTTAGCTGCAATTTACTGAACAAGAAATTAACATAAAAATTAATTAATAAAAACAAGTTTATCATAATTTTCGGACTTAGATACCTAAAAAAGTTTGAGGCGCCTTTCAAAATTTGAATCAACTTATTTACAATAATTTTAATTAATTTGACTACCTACTTTTAAATGTTCACAATTTACAAAAGTACGAGTAGGTACTTACACTTCACGGTAACGGAGTAATTGTTCGTAGTGCAACTGCAAGCCACTACGTTGAATACACAATGGAGCACGTTTTAATTGATTGCCTTTCAATTTTAATAAGGTGTCTCTGTCACTTCTTACGATATTGAAATGAGGTGGCCATTAATTATCACACATTAGGTATCACTAAAACACTCTAGATGCGCACACTCGCGAAAAACATGTGGGTTATTTAACGCCCAAAAATGTTCGAGTCTAACTCGCGTAAAAGTTCCTTCATCTGTCCACAAAATGTTCGCATTTTGACTGTCGATTAACCACTGACAAAAAGTAATTCCTGCGCGTCGTTTTCATGGAGGGCATGAACTCTGCGATAATCATAAGGATGAAGTCCTTCAGAGTTGAATAGTTTCCAGACGTAGTATTGGCTTACGCCAAACCTAGCCGCAGCCTTACGTGTACTTCGCCGAGGATCCCGTTCGAAGTACTCGATGATCTATTCGTCGAGCTCTGGCGAAATAACGGCCGATCGACCTCTGCCATGTGCAACTGCTGATGTCCGGAACTGCTCATGATCGTCGAGTAGCCGCTGTGTCGATGCTACGATCGTCCGGGCCGATGGCCGAAGACGAAGCGACTCCAAGTGTGGCAGCTCCGCGTAAAGTCGACGGGCATCAAGGGTGTCATAATCAGCCCTAGCGTACAGATGCACCATAGCGACGTACTCCAAATTGCAATAATTGTAATGGCGATCCATTGCACTGATAACGCGTGTTTCACGTACGACATTCGCGGGAAAACTAAGTGCGCCGCCGCCGGCGCCGCGCGCCGTCCCGCTCAATGGGAAGCCGGCGCGCTGCTTGGTTTGTAATTGTTGTTAGTTTGTAGTTTATGCCGTATCATTACACGCTAGAGCTTATTTTGATTTGAACATTTATAAATCGGTCTTTTCTTTGTCGGCGCCGCGGCTGTGTTTTGTGTTGTTGCGTGAAAACTAATTTATGACTTAGTATCACATGCGAGAGTTTATTTTGCTTTGAACATTTATAAATCGGTCTTTTCTTTGTCGGCGCCGCGGCTGTTTTGTGTTGTTGCGTGAAAACTAATTTATGACTTAGTATCACATGCGAGAGTTTATTTTGCTTTGAACATTTATGCACCATTGTTCCTTTGTCGGCGCGGCGGTGCGGCGGCGCGTGCGTTTCGAGTAATACCTACAAGTTACCTCCAGTGTTACTATTGATTCTCATGCTTTCGAGTTGATGAATATTTTTTTTATTATTTCAAAACAAAAAACATTTTAATTTTTTTACTTTTACTCTATGGTTCGAAGGGACTCCTTATGGCAAGTTGTTCTGCCGCGGGAAAACAACCATTAAAATTTCAGCGTGTATAGTTGGATTTATTGATTTTATTAAATGTATAGTTTCTCTAATTTATTGCACCTACCACTGTTTGTCTCTGCATCACCCAAAGGTCGACTGGTAGAAAATGCATAGGCATTTTCTACCAGTCGACCTTTGTTCTTTGGACTTATGCCATAGGGCATAAGTCCACCTCTGTACATTTGTGTGCATAAAGTATTAAAATAAATAAAATAAACATGTTGCGCCGACCCCAAGGAAATTGGGATCTACCTATAACCTATAACACCCAATTTATTGACTTTGATATTTTCGCGCTGTCACAATCTAAATTCAAAATAAGTACTGATTTCACAATCTCTTGCAAGTCGTCTGTAAGACGATTCGTCGGTGTTTTTCAGCTAAATGTGTAATTTTTATTTGTTTTTAATTTAAATGTTTTCATTTATCATGCGTTCGTTTTCATAATCTTACTCGTATGTCATTTCGTGGACAATAGTGTGGGTTATACGTTTTTCTGTAAATGTAATGTATAACTGTTTTCGTCCCAAATAAATTAAATAAAATAAAATAAGGGCAGGCGAATGATTATGACAAAAAATACATTACACCTAACTTAACAACATGAATCTACCTGATACATTGAAGCTCCGCCCTGCACAGCGTTGACTAAGATTGGGGGTATGAACTGTAAAATAGAGCCCACTACTGCTAGTATCCCGGCCAGCCAAGGAGGTCTTCTGTCACACCACACCTGAAAACAAACAATTTTATTCAATTCTAGGCGGACGTTAAAATCTTAAAATTCAAACAAAAATCCCACAGAAAAAAGTACTTTCTGATTTTCTGGAATATTAAAAAAAAATCCGGGCATCTTCTCCATAAAAACTTTATTTCGATGAATAGTGCTTGGAGACGTCTATGTCTAGCAGTGGACGTTTTTTGGCTGAAATTATGATGACCATAAAGACACACTAGCAGCTTAGCTGATGCGTGTGTTTAAAATAGTTTATACTGATACTATAAATGGAGTAAAATTTGTTTGTAAGTTTGTATGTAGCCCCTACATACAAACAAATTTTAACTAATGGTCCGATTCTAATTTCTTTTTCACTGGTTGACAGCTGCATTATTTGTGAGTAATATAGGCAATAAATTATATTTGTATCTTACATATTAGCCGAGCTATCACACTTTTGTCTAACCAAGCGGATTAAAACAGAGTTATTTGCATGCGCTGCCTAAAAATTTGTATACATATGATTGAAAATAATGTAAGGCAACTTGGTCCACCTTAAATAGTTCTACGTAAAAGTCCGTAATACCATATTTCTACCTTTTATATTTTAGCAGATATAGTAGTATAAAAAAGTTTATTTTTATATTAATGCTGAATTAACTATTTTGCGAGGGACTATCACCATCAAATATCAGGTTTTGATGAACATCATCATCGTCACCATCATCACCTGGGTCATACTATTTATTATAATATATAGCAAACACATTTTACAACAATAAATGGCTTTATGACAATAAAAGAGGGGAAACAAGAAACTTGTTTTAAAAGGATGACTATTAGACTGAATACAATAAGCAATCTCATGCAGTCGGAGGCATTTCTTAAAAACAAGTAAAGAACTTTATTGCCCCCGACTGCATGAGATTAAAAAATTAGACCCCCCACCGTCCCTTGCTCGTTGAAGTGCCAGCCCGAGCCGCAGCTGAGTCTGTAGAGTTAAATTCCCCGATTGATAATAATAATGATATTTTGATCCAGCCTGTCCCCACTTGCTGTCCCCCTACCAGTGACGCCCTGAGCTGAGGCCCGTACCACACAGGGGGTGCCCTCAGCGTGCAGTCGCTTAGTTTAAGTAGTATTACGCCCCTGGCTGGAGGCTTTAAGTTTTCTTAAGGCAGCCACAGGAAGGTCCGGTTAAGTAGTGACGGCCCCTCAAGGCCAACTACTCGTAATTACGAGATACCATTAGGGCTTGCAATGTCCGTTCATTTTTAGTATCCGGATAGTATGGATATTAATATTTAACTATCCGGAATATACGGATAATACGGAGTTTTTTATAGTTTTAATCATAAATAAAACTAATAAGCTTTTGTAAGACGTTTTAATCAGGCTCTCAAGTAAACTGACAAAGAAATAATAAACTATACCAATATTTCAAGTAACAAACACACAAAAAACTAGTGCACTTTCTAAAATTGTACAATAAGACACCGATACCGCACAAATAATTTATATATATTGTAATATGTATTTACTAATAAAGTGAGCAACTAAGAATATGATAACGTATAGTTAAAGACAATACATACCTACTCAACGACAGTCTAGCAGCCGAGGGAAATATGTGCTAGATTATAAAATAACAAACAAAAGAACGAACATAGCTGCAGTTCTTATTAATTTGGGGAACTTAGAAAGTAAGAACGAAAGAAAGAAAAAGTATTTATTAGACTCGCACACGAAAATCACAAACATAACTACAACACAATAAAATTAAACACTAAAAAACTAAAACACAACTACGCTACGCTAGGTTCTTAATAAAATTAAAAATAGATTTGTACATAAAAAGTAAAAATAAAAACAAGATCCCGTACGAGGCCAAAAGGCCACTATCTCAGCACGATGCTGCGACATTTAAAACGTGTCGCAGCACTGGTATTCTGATAGAGCCCGCTGTGATGTCATGGACAGAAACATAAATAAAAAGTAATAAATGAAATAAAATAAGATAGGTAAGTGTGAAATTACTAAAAACTAAACAACAATGCATAATTATGGTAAAATAATTGTAATCCGCGTGTCTGTACCCCACGTAACATCTATTACTTGTCTATGCCTTTAGTGACTGTGACACTATGGCATCGCTATGACAAGTAATGAGACGCAGGCGCCGACAATTTATGGCAAATAGAAAAATCTAATCAAAATATCTAAAAGTGTTACGGCCGACTTGTAATTCAGACAATTTGCAGCAATTGGAGAATTGCAGATAATATAATATATGGTGTTGAGATGTTATGGATTCCGGTTATCAAAAGACACAAACAACGAAGAAAATCAAAACAAAAACAAAGTGCAAAACTAATGCTGCCGAGCCTGTACAATCGTTGCCAAACGCTCACCACCGTGGCTCGCCACCATTGCCAGCTGCGTGCAGATCAAGGGTATGTTCAAAGGGCAGTATCTTTTTGAAGTAGTAGTAAGTGCTGTTTAAATTTAGCTCTGAATGTCCCAACTGTCTTTAAAGCACGAAAAGGAGGTGGCAAATCGTTCCAGCAACGAGAGGCAGTGAATTTAAAACTTCCACGGAATGCAGCAGTTCTGTGTGATGTGGCTAACAAGAAGTATGAAGAAGCTGTAGTTTTATCGCGTGACCAAGACAATTTTTTGTATAAATAGTCTGGTTTCTTAGTGAGAATAGTGCCAAAGAGTAGGGTAGCCAGATGTAGCTTTCTGCGTGCTGACATTCTCATCAAATTACCCTTATTTAAAAATGGAGTGATGTGGGATCGGGGTGGGACATTGTAGCAGAATCTTGCACAAGCGTTTTGCACCCGCTAGATCAGTTTTTCGCTTCTACCGATAATGCAAGCCCCATACACAGTGTCAGCATAATTCAGCTTGGATAGAACAAGTGATTCACAAAGCATGACACGCATATCCACACTAATGTAGGGACGGACACGATACAAGAGCTTGAGTCGGTAAAAGCAGTTGCGCACAGCTTCCAAGATGAGTTTCGAAGTGCAGCTGTCCATCAAATACTAGCCCAAGATTACGAGCCTCCAGAACCCTTTCCACATCACAACCATCAATATTGAGACCCAGGTTGCAAGCGAGCATTTTGTTCAGGAAATTCCTAGATCCCATCACAATTAACTTGGACTTAATTGGGTTCAGGACCAAGGAGTTTCTTCTGGACCAAGCAGAGATCCTCTCCAATTGATTTTTTTAACAGTTTCAGCAGTATCCTGGGAGCGGAAGGAGAGGTACAACTGCAGATCATCAGCGTATAAGTGAAACTTGGTGTTGATCAAACAGTCGATGATATCAGCAATGTACAGAATGAAGAGAAGCGGACCAAGGATCGATCCCTGCGGCACGCCCCTGTCCACGCACCTCGTACCAGAGGACATGGTATCTCCGTTACTATCACATGTCAACTGGACAAATTGTGTTCGATCACTGAGGTAACTCCTAAACCACTTAACCGTTTCTACATCACATCCATAGTACGCCAGCTTAGAGAGAAGAAGTGAAGTATCAATGGAGTCAAAGGCGCGCGAAAAATCCAGCAAGACAAGAAGGGATCCCATACCCTGGTCTCTAGCTTCGAGAATGTTACCAACTACATCCAGGAGCGCTGTAGCTGTGCTATGTCCCCTGCGAAATCCGGATTGAGCCAGAGGCAAAATACTGTGGTGCTCAAGATATGTCTTAGGCTGGTCCGAGACAACTCTTTCTAAAATCTTGGACAGACATGGCAACAGGCTAATTGGACGAAGGTCTTTCAAGCTAGAGGGGTTAGGTACTTTTGGGATTAGTCTAACTATTGCCCTTTTCCACAGTTCCGAGAAAGAAGCGGTGACTATCGACTTGTTGATGATGGCTGTGATCACTGCAAGTGTTCGAGGAAGTGTCAACATCAGCATCTCCAGAGAAATATGATCAGAGCCATGTGCATTGGACTTAAGACCACGCAAGATCCTTAGCACCACATCCTGTTGGACGGTCTCAAGCCGAAAATGACTGTTAATGTGTCTATGGTGCTCAAAATATGTTAAAACAGCAGTTGTGACCTTACCACTGCCAGGCACATCCAGAAAGTGTTGGTTGATAGATTCTGGATTGTTACAGAAATGTGGTAGACTATGATCTGGTTTTTTTGAGGTGGCTATAGTTGATTTTTTGCCCAACACGGCTGGTCCCCGTGGGAGACGTAGACCGAAACCCTCCAGAGAAAATAAACACAGATAACAATTTCGAAAAAAAACACCTTTATGTGGCAACATATAATGTTAAAACGCTTTCATCTTACTCCCACCTTTTAGAACTGAAGGAAGCCCTGAAAAATGTCAAATATGATGTCATAGGCTTAGCTGAAACTAGACGACTTGGCAACTCTATAGAAGAACATGAAAACTTCATACTGTATTATATGGGACAAACACCGGGATTATATGGAGTAGGATTCACTGTGAATAAGCGCCTTAAGAAGAACATTATATCTTTTAAAGGATTATCAGAACGGGTGGCTCTACTCGAGCTAAATATCGATAACATTGAAATAACCATAATACAGTGTTACGCTCCAACAACAACAGCAAGTGATGAAGATATTGAATTGTTTTATACCACTGTAAATAATGCATTAAAAATGTCTAGAAAAAATATAATGGTCATCGGCGACTTCAACGCCAAAATTGGCCAACCAAAACAAGAAGAAAACGTGATCATGAAAAGTCATGGTTATGGAAATAGAAATAATAGAGGCAGTAGGCTTATACAATTTGCACGTGAAAACAAGTTTTCAATTCTAAACACATTTTTTAAAAAGAAAAACAGTAAAAGATGGACCTGGAAATCACCAGATGGCAAGGTAAAAAATGAAGTGGATTACATACTAACAAATCTCCAAAAACATGCTCATAACATAGAAGTAATCAATGTACAATATCCCAGCGACCATAGACTAATAAGAGCGACTTTTGAGCTACAACATTGGAAGAAGAATAGAAAATCTTACGAAAACAACACAAAAAGTACCTTAAAAAACGAAGCAGAAGTTAAAATATACCTAGAGTCAGTTCACAAAAATTTAGAAAACAGTAGTACATGGCAACAAAGTCACACAGCGCAAGAACTTCACGATAAAATAGCTGTTGCAATAGAAAATGATCTCAAAACGGCACATAACTCTTCAAAACACACACTCATGACTCCTGTTTTATCTGACAAAACAAAACAACTAATGTCAAGACGGCAACTTCTCCAAAAAACAAAATCAAAAACTAGAAGTATGAAAAATGAGCTTAAATTCAAATCAAATTCAAATTTATTTATTTTGGGACAACGAGATCCAAAGGTTAGTTTACAAAAAATAAAAAACTTACAAAACTATTGTTAGTACCTACTTAAATAAACTTACACATCGTTCTACACACAGATTCCCCTGCGCTGAGACACCCCGCCACGTCATGATAACCAATAGGGAGATGCCTCCCTAAAAGATCATCAGACGAACGAAATGCCTCAACACAGGGGCACGTACATCTTCAGCTATAGTTTTCAGGATGCTGAAAAAACTGTTAAAAGCTCTCTACAAACTCATAAGTAAATACATCCGATATGACTACAAAATCCATCGTAAGAAGACCATTGAAAAATATGTACTACAGTCTGGAAGCTTAAAGAGAGCTAATAAAGAACTTAGACTTCATAAAACTTGGATAGAAGGACTTAAATCTTCAAACAAAACTACATGTAATAGAAATGAAATACTTCAAGTTGCAACAAAATTCTATAAAACTTTGTACAAGCGTGAATATAGTGGAGAGCCAGCTTCAGCTTCAACTCTATCAAAAGAAACATCGTCCGATATTCTAAACATAGAGGAGGCTGAAGTGCTGAAAGGAATAACAGAATTGAAATCTGTAAAAAGCCCAGGACCTGATAAAATATCCAACGAAGCCCTGAAGCTAGGAGCTCCCTATTTGGTGAGCCCTCTAACACTGCTCTTTAACCTCGTGCTGAAAACGGCAACTACACCAAAACAATGGACCGAGTCGGACATCATTTTATTGTATAAAAAAGGAGACCCAAATGATATAAACAACTACCGACCAATAAGCCTACTGTCTTCAATATACAAATTATTCTTATCAATTATAGAAAAGAGAATCAGAGGCACTATAGTAAACCATCAGCCCGTAGAGCAGGCAGGATTTAGAAAAGGATTCTCTACTGTGGATCATATCCACTCAATAGAAATGATTATAGACAAATATCAAGAGTTTCAAAGGCCGCTCTACATTGGATTTATCGATTACCGAAAAGCTTTTGATACTTTGGACCATCGGTCAATATGGAAGTCTCTAGAAACGCAAAATATCGAACCAGGTTATCTGAAGGTACTACAATATCTATATGAAAACTGTAGCAGTAGAATTAGACTGGAGACGACTGGACCTTCAATACCCATAAGAAGAGGAGTAAGACAGGGCGATCCCATCTCTCCCACTATATTTATAGCAGTGTTACAACAAGCCATTGGACAACTACAATGGGAAAGGGTCGGCCTAAATATAAACAATAAATATATAAGTCATTTGAGATTTGCCGACGACATCGTGTTGCTGTCTGAGAGTAAATTGGAGCTGCAGTCGATGTTAAACGATCTTCACGCCGCAAGTCAGCAGGTTGGACTAGAAATTAACCGCAGCAAAACCAATATTATGACAAACTTTGTGAAGTCCCCTGTATTCTTAAACAATGAAGCGCTGGAGTACGTCGACGCCAATGTATACTTGGGTAAACAATTATCGTTTGAGAAGCAAAGAAATGAACAAGAAATAGAAAGGAGAGTTTCGAATGCTTGGAAAAGATTCTGGAGCTTAAAAGAAATTATGAAAAGTGACATGTCGACCAAAATTAAGCAAAAAGTTATGGACACCTGCATACTACCATCATTAACATACGCTAGCCAAACTTGGAAGTTCACACATCAAGCGATAGCAAAAATCAGGACGTGTCAAAGAGGAATGGAAAGGAGTATGTTAAAGATCAAGAGAATTCAGAAAATACCCCATAGTATAATTCGAAAGAAGACAAAAGTTACAGACGCTCTGATTCAATGCAAAAAGCTTAAGTGGCGTTGGGCTGGACACATAGCCAGACTATCAGATAACCGATGGACCGCCAGGATAACATCCTGGAAGGGCCCATCAGGCACCAGAAAGAGAGGAAGACCAGCTGCCCGGTGGACTGACGATATTATACAAGCGGCTGGCAATCAGTGGATGGAGACAGCGAAGAACAGGGATACTTGGAAATCTCTAGAGGAGGCCTTCACCTTCGAGAAAGAGGGGTTCTTACATAAATAGTAAAATTTAATTGTCTATAAATATAAGTTATAAGTTTAAACATACCTAATACTCGTAGTAAGATAATTAGAAATAAGTTTAATTTTTTTTTTTAATTTTTGTAATTTAGTAAGAAATATAAGGCTTTTTTATTTTTTTTATTTATTTATTTATTATAGTTGATTTAATGTGTCCATAACTTCTTTGGTTGCTTAATGTTATTATTTATGTATGTCTTAAAATATGCGCACTTCTCACTGTTGAAAGCAGCTCTAACAATGTATTTCAAATCTTTGTAGGATTTAATGTGATGTTCGGATTTTGTAATTTTTGACTTCAAATGACATTTGTCACGCAGCCGCATCATTTCCTTGACAGTGTCAGTTATCCAGGGATAAGATTTCTCTTTAATTAAGATTTTCTTAAGAGGAGCATGCAAATCAAATAATGTCAAAATCTATTGATTAAACATTGCAACCATGGATACCTGAATGTAGCCCAGTATGGAGCAGGCTTCTCTATCTTAAAATTAAATTCAACACAAATAATTGCGTGGTGCCCGAGCTCTGGTATGTGTGATACTGAGACCCCACACACACGGGCGTCAGTGCACACTATATCAATGAGAGTTTCACTATGGTCCGTGAAATGTGTTGGCTCAGTAACAACTTGTTGAAGCTTGCAGCAGTGTATAAAATTGTTTAACAGTTTCGATTTGCTGTCAGTGTGGCATAAGACATTAATGTTGAATTCGCCAAGCAAGATAACCTTGTCCGCATTAGCAAAGGAGGAGAGAGAATCGGTAACTGCATCCAAGAAGACATTCACATCAAGCCACGGTGGCCTGTATGCAGTACCGTTGATAACCGAGTGCGAGTTGATGTTAAGCCTGAGCCACATCTGCTCGACTTGCGGCACTGGCGGGTGCGACGCGGCGCGCACACGCACGCCCTGGCGCACGTAGAAGCCCACGCCGCCCCCGCGGCCGCCACGCACGGAGCGTGCACGCGGCACGTGCCGCAGCCGGTAGCCCGGCACAGTCTGCGCGCGACCTTCCTCTCCCTGCCTGAGCCAAGTCTCATTTATCGCCATGATGTCTACCGAGAGGCTATCCATAGCAACTAGGAACTCCTCATGGCGTGAACCTAGCGACCCCGCATTAAATAATCGAACTGTTAGATTTCTTGTGTTGTTGAATTTTGTAAATAAAGGTGTGTAATAATAATATGTTTATTGTAGATAGTATCGAATGTAGTATTAATAGAGTTTTGCATTAAAATGCGATGAGTAGGTAAATATGTATAATGAAATACATAGTGTTAGGTGTAATTCGTAATACAAGTGTTGAATATATTGCCAGAAAAGATGTAGTCAGCCAGATTGTAATAATGTAGAGAGTCCGTAATTTTTATTTCTTGCGTTTTAAACTTAATGTCTCCCTTAAATCACCATTTATCTATAATCTATTCATTGAGACCTTTTCAATGAGCCCAAACACGATACTTCTGCTGTTTGTTGGTGAACAACTTGGGTTTCCTGGAAATTCCAGGTGTTGCTCCAGCATCAGTTCAAGGTTATTTTTTTCGTCTAATGTCACTGAAGTAATATAATCCCAAATTTTGAGTTGATCAGACCCATGGAAGAGGCTAAAATCCCTTTTTCAACCAGAAAAGAGCTGATAATCTTCAAACGGCTGAACCGATTTTGATGAAACATGTCTAAGAACACTCCCGACTAATACACCTTTCAAACAAAAAAAACTAAATCAAAATCGGTTCATCCGTTCGGGAGCTACGTTGCCTCAGACAGACACACACAGACACACACACACACACACACACACACACACACACACACACACACACACACAGACACGTCAAACTTATAACACCCCGTCGTTTTTGCGTCGGGGGTTAAAAATAAAGATAACATAATAAACATTGAAGACGTGACAATATTTAGCGGAAGTGTGCTACGCATAAAATGTACATATATATAGTTATCTGTAGGGCAGCCGGGCCACTAAAAGAAACCAAAGCAAACTGAGAGGGAAACAGGTGGCCTCATACAAGACAAACATAAAAGTCTAAGTGTAAACAAAACGGATATATCTTTAGCCTTTCGTTCCTTAACATTGTTAGACACAGTACTGTGAATGTCAGGGGTCAAGAAATCAGACATCCTTTGCAGGAGCCACCTCACAACCAAAAACCCGCGCAAGGTCCTCCTCTGATCGGATACAGTGCGTGGGCTTGCCTTCACCCTGCTTAGCCAGAATGCGGCCGAATTTAGCCCACGTATACCTCCACCCGAGACGGCTGCCAGCTTCACGCACCAGGTAAAACAAATGCTTGTTTGTTTTGGTAAGCCTCTCGTTCAGATAGAAGTCCAGCTGCAACTTCAGAACAATGCGTTCGAGCTGGCTTACCTTCCCGTCTGGCACTGCCGCACTTTGCCGACTGTCTAGTGCGTCAATCCTGGCTTCCAATTCGTCAACCCTCTCGGTACAAACCCCCAACGACGAGTGCAGACCGGCCATCTCTCGACGAAATTCGCGCATTTCGTCGCGAACCTCCCGCAACTCGGAACGGAAGAGCCTAATTTCCTCACGCAGGGTCAGCTGCGAATCTGGCGAGGGATCCCCATCAGCACCCTGCTCGCTACCAGCCCGAGACAATACCTTAGCTTCGGCAACGGGGGGCTTGATCTACTTGCCCCGACCCTGAATCGCCGCGACTGGTGACCTCATCATGGCTTCTTTGTATGGTGCTGCAACCGTAGATGCTGCCACCGCCGCAATAGAGTCCGCCAAGGATCCGGACGCTGACACAACAGGGTCTGCCGCCGCCGTTGACGCTGCTGCTGAAGTAACAGCGGGACCACTACCCTGGTCCTTGACGGGTGTAGCGCTGTTGTCTCCTCTGGGAAACTTTTTCCTGCACTCAGGGCACAGCCAGTCACTGCTGATCTGCGTCGAATCTGGCAACAGCAGGCAAGCGAGGTGATACCTGTTGTGGCACCCCGAGTTTCCACACGCAGCGTCCCCTTTTGCCGAAAGAAACCTACCGCAGGCTGCACACTCCACCATAGTACGGCTAGGAGCAACTAGATGTCGCACGCCTTTCTCGGGACTCCTGTGCTACGATAGATGGCGCCTGCCACTCGACAAGCTATTAACCCGCATACACAATCTGTGGCAATGGCAAAGGTGTCAAAAGTTGTAAAAAAAAGTTACACTTTAGGGGGTATCGCGCCACAAAGTAACCAACAAGTAACTTCAACGGCAAATTGTTAAGAGAGAATAGTTTTTTTTGTGGTTTTACACTACCGAACTGCTGTTAAATCGCTTTAGAAACAACCACACGCGTGAGGAACACTACAGTGCTAATATAAATGCGAATTGTAATGTGAATCGATTGTTGTTTAATTTTTATCAGTGCAGTACACGAACAGCTGATGTGTACCGTACTCCGTCCGTGACGTCACTCCAAAGTAAGTACTGTTTATTGCTGTTTAATGACGTGTTGTTGTTGTTATTTAGAGTGGGTGTCATGCTATAAAGAGAGTATCATTGTATGGATAACAATATAACCCAACCAAAGTCAAGTTATTTCGACGTTTTAGGAAGTTTGTCAGTAAATCAAGTGGCGAGAAATGGAGTTTACACTGTATGTTGAGGTGCATGACTGGGCTACAAATAAAATAGGTAGGTGCAGTCGTCAAATCTTCCGCATGCTCACCTTTAAGGCAATAATCGCAAAGCAAGGCTCACGACTCGATCGCATAATGCATGCGTTTTTCCAATAGAATGCACGAAACATATTTTAGTAGTGTTCGTATGTATAGAAGTGTGACACTCACACAGGCGCATGTTATGGATGGATGCGGGAAGCACAGAAACGGTCGAAGTGGCGGAGCTCGGGGGAGGTTTATGTCCAGCAGTGGACGTCTTTCGGCTGAAATGATGATGATGATGGGCTGTGGACGCTAAATAGGCAGACGCTTCATGTCAAATACCCGTACATATCGTAAAATGTACTAAATAGAGACATTCATTGGCTTTGTTCAAGGGCTAGGTCTCACCAAGTAACAATACAGTCAATAAAATAAATTATTTAATTTTACAAAAACTCCCCGGCCAAGTCAAAATTTACAATACAGTGTGTGTAATAGTATCGAAGATGCAGTCCACTATCCGCAATAATTTTTAAACTCCCTTAATCAACCCGACCTGCCACCTGACGCACTGCTATTGAAAATCGGGAAGCCTATCACGATTTTAAGAAATTTAAGCCAACCTAACCTTTGCAATGGCACAAGGCTACTAATAAATGATTTAAAAGGCAACATAATAACAGCGAGCATTCTCATCGGACCAGGAGCTGGCCACTTGGCACAGACCTAGATGCTTCCAATAATTCCCACGGAGCTGCTTATATCGTTCAAGCGTCTCCAGATTCCCGTTTAAACAACATTTGCCCTGACTATTGCAAGTCCCAAGAAAAAACATTCTCTTTGGTTGGCATTGACCTACAAAAAGAATGTTTTACCCAAGGGCAGTTATAATTATGTTGGTTTACCACGAGTTGGATCAACCGAAAATAAAACAACCTTAAACATTGTAACCAAGGAAGCTTTAAATTAAATACCTATTTAAGTTAGTGAGTGTTATGCACAAGATAATGTATATTATCTGTGATCCCGCCTGCACACACAGCGCCAGCGCACTATGAGACCAACCTGTGCGTTCCATCTCAAAATTCTATAACTTTTTTGTTTCTTGTCATTTTTAACCCCCGACGCAAAAACGACGGGGTGTTATAAGTTTGACATGTCTGTGTGTGTGTGTGTGTGTGTGTGTGTGTGTCTGTCTGCGGCAACGTAGCTCCCGAACGGATGAACCGATTTTGATTTAGTTTTTTTTTGTTTGAAAGGTGTGTTAGTCGGGACTGTTCTTAGACATGTTTCATCAAAATCGGTTCAGCCGTTTGAAGATTATCAGCTCTTTTTTGGTTGAAAAAGGGATTTTAGCCTCTTCCATGGGTCTGATCAACTCAAAATTTGGGATTCTATAGCTTCAATGATATTAGACGAAAAAAATAACCTTGAACTGATGCTGGAGCAACACCTGGAATTTCCAGGAAACCCAAGTTATTCACCAACAAACAGCAAAAGTATCGTGTTTGGGCTCATTGAAAAGGTCTCAATGAATAGATTATAGATAAATGGTGATTTAAGGGAGACATTAAGTTTAAAAAGCAAGAAATAAAAATTAAATTTAAAATTTAAAAAACCCCCGACCCAAACAAAAACTCTAAAAAGTAAAAAATAATATTTATAGGCCTTTTAATTTGAACGTTATATTTTGATCAGGGCATTGTCAAGTCGGGGGACGGCTAGGCCTCTGTTTGGCGTTTTCATTGACCGTCCCCCGACTTGACAATGCCCTGATTAAAATATTACGTTCAAATTAAAAGGCCTATAAATATAATTTTTTACTTTTTAGAGTTTTTGTTTGGGTCGGGGGTTTTTTAAATTTTTAATTTAATTTTTTAATTGAAATTTTGTGCACGTATTCCTGAATACTTATGCTATTATATAATTAAAACACTGCGACTTTAAAAACCATGTTTATTTAGTAAAAAAAATACGAACATAAATGTCGAAACTGTTTATACAAAAATTAAATTAAATTATTATTATGAATTTTTGCTTACATTAAGTTAAATTAAAATAATTAACAAGTTAATAACTACATAATTTAAAAAAAAAAAAACTAGCCATGAATAAATATAAACATTAATCTACTCATCACTTGTCAATACTGAAAGCTCCTTAGCTTCGTTAAGTAGTTCTTTTGGTATCACAGTACTTGATCTATTTAAGCTAGATATTTATGGATCAGAAGTAAACAACAGTATGTGCCGAACGTCTTCGATTGTGGCTGACCTGGAACACTTTCGAGCGTGATGTAACAGATATTTCTTATGGTCTTTATTACGAGCTTCTTGAGCATCTTCAGATAATTGGCCTATTGGCAAAACTGCAAAATGCTCAATAATTTTGGCAACATGTATAAGAATTTTGTGGACTGAAGATGGCGTATAGTACCAGTTATATTTACTCACATATAACTGTGCAGTCCCCAGCGTATATTCTCCAAACTTTACTGCGTTAACAGAAAATCCTGATGACATGGATTGCAGAATTATGTATAATCTCTTGATAAACTCTTCATCGATACCCGTGATTTCTGCAGAACATTGGTAGTTTTGGAAGAATATCCTTGCCGTATTTCCGTCATTGCTGTTTCCAGAACCTTGACGAGGTTTATCAATGTGTAAACCAAGCAATTCCCGGAAGCGAGTTTGAACGTGACACAAAACCAGAACGCTCACCGCAGCACTCACACACTAGCGTTACTCTCTGTATTTTATACATACCGTCGGCGTCGCACAGATATGACCTTGGTCGGTTCATAACATTGCTAAAATTTACTAGTTTAAATCGAGTTCCGGTAGCGTGCAGCGCAGAGCAGAAGAGAAAAAGAAGCACGTTCAAACTCGCTTCCGGGAGAAGCGAGTTTGAACGTGCTTCTTTTTCTCTTCTTTAATCTTTTCGATGCAGCCCACTTTTCAAATCCTAGGTTATAAGAAATATGTAGAATCATTTCCATACATCTTATCCACGCATGTAAGGTAGACAGCCCGTATTTAAACGCATCTTCATTCTCAATTCTTGCAGTTACTTTTGTTAGATCGTTCATCTGTCTAGAGTTGCTCCACAAACAGTACATGAAGCACTCGATGGAGTCTGCGTTAACACTTGAGCAACTTTCCCGTCGATCATTGTCATGAACAGCTCATGTCTTAATTTTATAATGTTACCTTCTATTGCTGCAGACGTTCGCGTTGAAGTTAATTCATTAATTTTTGCTTCAAGTTCACTTACAACAGCTGTATTTTTTTCAGGAGTTTCTTTTGCTAATTCCAGAGAAATGGGTCTGCAATATCTAACTGGAGAACATGTTGGATTTTGCCATATAAATACTTTACTTTCTTCATCCACTAGTCTCAATGGTACAAGTGAAACTATAAACATATTAGCATCCGATATTTGTTCATTTTATTCAGGTAAAACTTGTTTATACTCACTTTTTCCCGAGGATCCATCGCAACCCCATTTGCTATACAGTTTGAGACGGATGAAGTTTTTCGAAACCGAGTCTATTTTTAAAATACGACAGGTAGTGTGATCTAAGAGATCTTGAAGGTTCACTTTAGCACTTATATTCGTTACGGATATGCTTGACGCAAGAGGATAGCAATACTTCTTTGCTTTAGCCAAAATTTGTTATGATTGAAATACAGAAAATAAGTTTTTCTCAATAAGTCACAGCCTCAGGTAGGAATATTGAGCTTTGGATAGATCGGTTTCAATATATATGCACAATGCTTCTTCTTTGGTATAGGAAGGTACTATCAAGATTCACTAATGCATTAGCATACTAAGGGTTATATTGCTATGAAGTCGCGGTCCAGGCCGTAACTACAGCTGTGTGTATAAGTGATGTATTAACACAAAACCAGAACGCTCACCGCAGCACTCACACACTAGCGTTACTCTCTGTATTTTATACATACCGTCGGCGTCGCACAGATATGACCTTGGTCGGTTCATAACATTGCTAAAATTTACTAGTTTAAATCGAGTTCCGGTAGCGTGCAGCGTATCGTCTTGGATTAAGAAACTCATAGGTCTGGGTTCAAATCTCGCGATGAAGCTTTAATTTTTCTTTTCAACAATCATCTTCATTTGTTTTTTTATTATTCGATTTATAATATACCAGAATAATAATGTAAAAAAAAAAAAAAACTCGTATTGTTATTCAAATAAAGGTTTAACAATAATAATTGATTACAAAATGTTTATTCGTTATAATTTCATGAAGAATGTATAAAAATAACTAATAACTTCTTGTTAAAACAGTTTATTTTCTCATAAAGAACAATTTATTGAAGTAAAAAAGTTAGTTGGTGAACTATGATAATCAGGCTACTGTATCTTAGTAATATAACAATATTGTGCTTGTGTGTCGGTACTCTAAATAAATCACAATATTCTACGCAAATCTACCCACGTAAAAATTACAAATGCAGACAAGTTGTCACAATACAATGAAATGACTCAGTAGTACTACTTTTAATCTACTGCGAGTGAGTTCGTTCTAACTCAAACCTCAAAGTTAACAAATCGTATTTAATAGGACTTAGGTATTGAGGTTAAGTGTCCATTTTCATTACGAAAAGAAGATTGAAACTAAACCTCAAAATAATCCAGATTACGGATAAGACAAAATATTGTCAGAATGTATTGTTTAATAATAGGATAGACAATATAGATGTATAATTAAATATATAATGCTAAGATAAATAAATGTAAAAACCTAGTATGTTTGTGCTCACCGTAGAACGTGCGTCTACAACAACAAACGCACGTGCTGGGTGATTCATAACTCACGCCATTTTGTAGGCGTATAAAACGGTTGTTGCACAAGCAAACGGGTCAGTTGAGTTCGAACGATCGTGGAGTGCGGACCTCCGAGTCTAGATATAAAATGTAAGTACTATGATTTGTAATATTATTATTTTTACTTTATGCAACAATGATTGTTGTTTTCAATGTTATGGTTTTAATATAATATTATTTTGAGAATGATAGTTTGGTCTATTTATTTAAACCTATATTTTTATTCTTATTTAGAAGTCCACACAATTTAAATAAAGTATTATGAATCGTAAGATTGTCCAAAAGGATAGGACGATCTGACAATATTATTTGAATATTACGGAAATCAATAAATATTTGTAATTTATAACTTAATGTTAATGTTTTTTCCGTTAACTATGTTTTTTGAGCTGATTCTCGAGCTGGTTTTCGATGATGCGAACCTTCTGCGTGGAGTGCACGGCGCACGGTTCGTAAAGATGTGTCGAATAATTCGGCAAAATGTCTTGTCGTTTTGAAACCACTTGTTTCATATTCGCTTAACATGTGTAGTCGATGTGCATGTTATAGGATCTGGGGTCTTCCACTTTGCTTTCCACGGGCAAGGCTACCGCCTTCCTCATATCTTTTCACCCACCGACTCACAGTATTTCACTAAAACAAAAAAGGGGTACTGTTAGGCTACTAAGCAAAATACACACTAATATGTATTACCTATTTAGAACAAAATTATTTAAAAGGGCAATTTCACATAAATATTAAGTATAATGTTATTTTCATCGTTCTATAATCTAGGAAATAAATTTACATTGAAATTTTATATTTTTATTCTATTTAGACCTTATGATATTTATAAAATGTTTAAAAATAACTAGAAGGATCAGCAGTTATACTTTAATTACATAAATGTTTAATAAAATATTTAAATCATGATACTCACACTCAGTCCGGTTTCATCACATATTTGTGACATATTAAGTCCACTTTTATGCACCGCAATAATATTCGCTTTCATTTCTATATTTAAATTCGCTTACATTTTAAAATGAATTAGAAGAACGCTAATAGATGAAACACACGTCACTAGCAGTAGCACACAATATCAACCAACACCGTTCTTTATGTCGCGGTGAATGAGTCGTAACTTATCTGCACCTTAATATCATTTAAATTTGGGTCTCCCTTGTTTTACCGAAAAGAAATTGCCAAATTATTACTTCCCAAACAAATTTTCGCATAATTTCATTTGCCAAATTATTACTTACCAAAAAATCTCTTTACAAATAATTGTTACGAAAACCTATGTTTGGCAAGTGAACGTTTGAACAATAACTTGTTCACCAACTAGTACTTTTACCATTTTTTATCTAGTCAAATATTTCAGTTGGTATAAATAACACATTTTACGCAAAATTAAATAAGCCAAATATTTGGTGTCGTCAATTTTAAACTTACCATTTCTGTTTAGTCGATTACTTAGCCAATGACAAAAATTTTGCATCTACATGTTAGTTATTATTATATACAAATTAAATCACAATGTGTAAATAAGTAGGTAGATGGTAAATCATAAATGTTGCGCGATGTGGGTAAGTCATGCAAAACACTATCACTGTGTTTTGTAGCGGAAGTTTATTGAGATTGTTACGATATATTGTTTTGTAGATAATTGTTGTTAAAAGTATAACGTAAATAAAGTTTACGATGAGTGAATGTAGTGATGAGTGTGAAATTTTTAAATCTACACGAGGTTGTGTAAAGTTGTTTCGAAACGGATTTACAAATGAAAATAATAACAAAGTGAATTATACCTATTATTGGTACTGTGAGTACAGGAAAAATAAATTGTTTAAATGTACTGCATCCCAACAAACTACACTAAAAAATAAAAAAATAAAATAAAATTAAATTGTAATTGTTAACTAAATTTTTGTATAAGGTTTATATTTGGCTTGCGCAAATATGACCATGTTTCCGAATTTCGAGTGAAGCTCAAGTGGTTACCAATTCGCCTTCGCCGAAATGCTCACATTCTTTCCCTTTTGTATAATGTGCTTTTCTCCCCTTCCACCCCTCGCTATCTCAAAAATCGTTTTCAGTTTCTTTGTGACTCCCACACTAAGTTCTTAAGGTCATCAGATAACTTGAAGCTTAAAATGCCTATGCATTCCACGACATTCCTCGACCATTCCTTCACTGTCCAGGCCGCGCGTTTGTGGAATGCATTGCCTGTTGAAATTAAACGCGCTCAGTCTTTATATGTGTTTAAAAGACTTGTCAAGGATCATTACCTGTCGTTGTAATCCGGTTCTCATACCTTACTGTAATTTTCGATGTAAAGTCTTCATTTATTTTCGTTCCTTATATATTTATATGTATGTATCTATGTCTCTATTATATAGGATAGGATATGTATATATCTGTGTATCTATTTTATTATATTGCATATTTATTATTTGTGCCAACAACATCCCCATTTTATATCCAGACCAATCGCTGTCCATGCCAGGGTTGCCTGGAAGAGATCGCGGAAAGCGATAAGGCCGCCCATCGTATATTTTGTAGTGTACCTTGTTTCTTTTTGTAATGTTTTTTTTTTTGTGGTGTACAATAAAGTATATATAAATAAATAAATAAAAGATGGGATTCATAAGGTATTTTTAGGGGTATGAGGAACAGGGTGTAAAGTTCACTCATACCTATGATGGTAAAGGAGGATCCTCCGACCAGACGGGTATTGTGTCTGGTCCGGGCAACTGCCCGACAGTTGATGTGGGGATTTTTGTATATGTTCAAGTGTCGTGGAAAACTCTGATTGCGCGATGCAGAATTGCTCATTTAATTCGCCTGTGGCATTGTAGATGGCGCCACTTTTCTTTTTTTGTGTTTCTCGATATTTGTTGCGAAACATTTTTATTTGTAGTGCCGCTACATCACTCCCCTCCGGAGACCGGAGGTCGATAGTGGGCTGAGTCAGTGCATATGTGATGCTTGCCAGTGCCAGTTGTGGTTCCAGTGGGTCGGAACCGGGTGTCACATAGTTCGCGGTGAGTCGGAACTGTCTGCGACGATTCCCCAGTGAGTCGAATTTGCGCTGCGTTATGCTCCAGTGAGTCGGATCTGGTACAGCGCTGGGTTGAGAGGTTGAGGCTGACTGCTGGCGTCGACCGGGAGATTGGGCTCTCGACCGGCCGAAAGTGCAGTGTGCTGGGCGATGGCTGCTGATGAGGCTGTGGGTGATGACCAGGCATGCGGTTCGCTGCATGCAGGTGGTCAGGATACCCGTTGAAGCCGTGGGTGCTGGCTGGCTGTGTGACTCGCCGCTCGAAAGCTTGAGGAAGTGGTCTTGATGTGATGTTAATGACGTCACGCTGAAGTATTGCACGAAGGCTGCGCTGACGTTCTTTCTCGGGGTCACCAATTTAGGGGTATGAGGAACAGGGTGTAAAGTTCACTCATACCTATGATGGTAAAGGAGGATCCTCCGACCAGACGGGTATTGTGTCTGGTCCGGGCAACTGCCCGACAGTTGATGTCGGGATTTTTGTATATGTTCGAGTGTCGTGGAAAACTCTGATTGCGCGATGCAGAATTGCTCATTTAGTTCGCCTGTGGCATTGTAGATGGCGCCACTTTTCTTTTTTTGTGTTTCTCGATATTTGTTGCGAAACATTTTTATTTGTAGTACCGCTACATATTAAAGAGCAATGAAATTCACAATCATGAACCAAATCCTGGGAGAAAAATAACCAGTGACCTTATAGAAAAGATCAAAAGTGAGGTTTCATCTGGAACAAAAATATGAAAAATAATACAAAATAACAAAGCAAATGCTCCTTTGGACGTTGTAACAACTTGCCTTCAACTTCGGCTCTAAAGCAAAGGATGTATCGACTACGAAAAAAACAAGAATTAACAATAGAACCAACTGATGTACATTTCCAGCTAATTTTATCACAAATATCTATCAAGGGTGTAAACATAATAAAAGATAAAACTTATGATGAAAATTGAAGAATATTGGTAATGTCAACACTAAGTTTAATTACCACTTTAAGTCACAGTTCATACTGGATTTTAGACGGAACCTTTAAAGTGGCACCAAATATCTTTAAACAATTACACACTATACATGGCAATGTATTATCTGATAACAATAAAACATTTCCACTTTGTTTTTGTATGTGTACCAACAAGGATAAACGTACGTATGACGTAATGTTCGAATTAATAATGCAATACGGAAATTAATAAAATATTGACATGACGCCAAAAGTCTGTATATTATATTTCGAAAAGGCAGCCACTTCAAGCATAAGATCTAACTTTGAAGACGTTTTATTACAAGGGTGCTTTTTCCACTTGGGACAAATTCTAAACAGGTAATAATAATGTTATTATAATTATATTATTTCTCTCGATAGGCCCTAAAAATAATCTTTTTTCCATATTTTTTTTCTATAAAATCTAGTCGTTTCTGGCATAGGTGGTCACAGTTTTAACCTAACCTAACCTAACCATTTTTTTTTAATTATTAACCTACTGTAACTAGTTCCATAAATAACCTAATGTCTAGTAACCATAAATTTGACTTGTATCAGACAAATTCAAGCACATAAGCTTACAAAGAAATACGCAAATGACATCAAATTTAACAAACAAGTAAAATGTTTATTGGCTTTAAGTTATTTGCCAGAAAATGAAATCATTCTATATTTTAACAAGCTAATAGAAGGTATAGAAGATTCTGATTGGAAGCAAATCGCGAATTGGTTTGAAGAAAATTATGTTATCGAAGTATCCACCAAGCTTTTGGAGTTGCCATGTTGTAAACGAAAGACAAATACCTAGAACTTCAAACTCAGCTGAGGCGTGGCATCGTAGAATAAACATTCTCATTGATAAACACCACCCTGGAGTATATCGCTTAATTAAAGATTTAATAAATGAAGTTTCTTCAAATTTAGCTGACATTGAGATTATACCATCAGGTGAACCGCCACAAAAAAAGAAAAAAAAATATGGATAAAGACGACAGAATTAATCGAGTTCTGCAACACAAGTCTGAATACTCCGAAATAAATCTGCTAGTCCATTGCAAAAAAATTAAAATTGTAAGTTACAAATATTTTGTACTAGCTTTTGCTATTTTGTACTCGCGTTAATAAATGATTACCTAAATTAAAATAAAATTGCATTTTTAATTATACAATTCCCAAAAAAATCTTATTTTTGCCTTTATATTTTTTGTCATAACAAATCATTTGACTAACCGTTTACTGTCTAAATATTGTTTGCTGTAATAAATCATTTGATTAAAGACCAAAAGCCTTAATGACATTATCCTTGGTAACAATCTGCCAAGTAAACATTTGACCAAATGAAAATGTGCGTACTAAAATTATTCCAAATATTACATTGGTATAAAAAAAGGTTGCTAAAATTTGTTCGGGTAATGAAAATTTGGCAAAATCTTTTCGGCAAAACGGCAGGATCCCTTTAAATTTATTTAGGTTTCTGTGGGTATAATGATAAAGTTTTACGAGTTTAGTGAATAAGACGAACAGAACAAGAAACAATACCCAAAAGTGATTTTTAAAACAATGAAAAGACTATCACACCGCGTGTGGGATTCGAAACCGCGACTCGCTGCGCTCAAATGCGATAATCAAGTGTGGTAACCGCTAAGCTATCATGCCATTTACTTTAACGGTTGAATTTAGGAAATACATTCATTTGTAAACGTATGAGAGTGTGTGTCTATACTATAGCCTATAGAAATTGCTTATTATAAGAAGGTCGTAAGTTAAAGCGAAGTGTCAATCTATTACTTTTTGAGATTGGTGCACCATTTGTGGAGGCTACTGTACACTATCGGGACTTCGTAAAATGTTTCGTAGAATGACTTTTTTCTCCTCCTTTTCTGTATTTCTCATAATACTCACAATCGAAGCTTCATCATTTTCATCCATAGATCGTAAACCTTGAACATAAGCGTAATGCACATGCCCCATTCCATACTCCTGAGGTAATTCCATGATTTTTACTATTTTTCGTACTCTCCGAACACGTGTCATATGGTTTTGTTGGTCTACCAGAATCTCCAGATGTCGTCACGTCAGGATTTTCAGATGTTGAGGTACTGCACGAACCCAGAATACTCTTAACTCGCCATTTAACCAATTTGTGTTTTGGCTCTCGAAGCGATCTTGTTTTCTTTGAGCTTTCACCCATTTTTGGTCACAAATCGTAATCAAATTTCTTTGAATACTTTGCATAACCGTGTTCACATCTGTTGTTGATAAATGGAAATTTTCCAAAAAATATTTTTCAATATCTGAAGAACTTTTCGCGCTTATTATCTGAGCACATATATTGCGTTGAAAACACACAAGTTCAATCATTTTAAACTTTTTTCAGCAAATTCAGTTACTGAAGGAAGGTATCCGGACACTTTGATGAACATGCTGCAAACCCAAGTGTTTATAGTTTCAGTAACTTTTGCAAAACCAATGAAAAAATTGATAAAAACAGTTCTCACACTAATACTAATTATAATTACCACAACATATAAGAACTATGCAACATGATTTTTATCATACGTGTGGTTAAAATGGTCACCGCAAAAAAAAATCTCGTGTGAAAATATTTTAGGTCGACATTTTTGCTTCTAGTTCGAAATGGCGCAGCAATGACGCACGTTTTTTTTATTTCCTTGTATTACTGAATAGGTAAGGTATTAATTCATTACTATATTTAGTTAATAAAACATTAAAATATACGGGCACCATTTTAATCAGCAGAGCAAATCGAGGCAGAGAGCTCATGGAACCATTATAGTTTTTGGAAGAAGTTGGCAACCACAGATAATAAGATACTTAATGATAACACCACAGATAAACAATCCTTAATACAGCCCCTCAATGTATAGAATTTATAATTACATAGCTGTATTATTAACATCATAACATTCTTAAATTGCTTATTAGAGCTAAGAACTTAACTGATAACTCTATTACAATTCTATGTCAATGTTCACTCTATACATTATTAATTCCAATTTTGGTCTCAAAATTATGTCTTTAGCAATTATTTTGCTCATAAATCTATGCAATACAATAATTATTTTAAACTAAACAATATTCCAAAAATAGTAAACACACAGCTTAATAACAATATTCACTTCAAATCAAATTCAGCTTAATACAAAAATACAAGTTACGTTTTTGAATAGGTAATGATTTGGTAAATATGTCTGAAATGTTTTCATTTGTAGGTACATATGAAATAGACACAACTTTCTTATAAGTTAAATCTTTTATATAATGATATTTTATTTCAATATGTTTAGATGCTTTAGTGTTAATTTGGTTCTGAATCAATTTATTAGTGCTCTGATTATCAATTAACAAATGAGCTGAAACACTTTCATCACCTGAAAGTAAGCCTTTTATGTGTATAAGTTCACTTACCGTATGTGCTCCTGCTTCATACTCAGCCTCAGCTGTTGACAGGGCGGTACAAGTCTGCTTCCTAGAGAACCATGATATTATATTGTTACCTTGATAAATAACACAACCACTTGTACTTTTGCGGTCGGTTTTATCAGCTGCCCAGTCTGCATTTGAGTATGCTAGAAGTTTCATGGAATTACCTGTCTTTGTATATAACAGCACCTGTCTGGTTGTTCCTTTGAGGTAGCGTAATACTCTCTTACCTGCCAACCATAATTCCTGAGTAGGCTTATCCAAAAATCTGCTCAAATAGGCTACAGCATAAGTAATATCTGGTCTACTATTCATTGCAATGTACATGTAAAGAACCTATTAATTCCTTGAATGGTACTTCAATCACTTCAGATCCAGTGTTTGCATTGAAGTTGACTTCCATTGGAGTTTTACATGCTTTGCAATCTTGCATTTGGAATTTCTCTAAAACTCTTTTAATCATTTCACTTTGTCTTAGTTCCAGTGTGTCCTTTTTCCTTGTAATTTCTAGTCCTAAACATTGATGTACTTCTCCCAAGTTGTTCACTTTAAATTCCTTTTCTAAGTCTCTTATCATCTCAGCGTCATCCCCAAGGTGTAGAATGTCATCATCATAAAGTAGTATCCATGTATTTCCTTTTCCATATAAACATGAATCATGCTTTGATTGTACATATCCTTTCTTAGTTATGAAGTCATGAAATCTTCGATTCCAGCATTTCGGTGCTTCTTTTAATCCATATAGGGTGTTTTTTAGTTTTAAAACCTTCCCTTCACTTATATTAATTCCTTCAGGACATTTTATTTTTATATTTCTTTATTCAAATTACCATTTAAAAATGCTGTTGGCACATCCAATTGTTTAAGTGTTAAATCTTGTTGGACTGCTAAGCTCATCATCAATCTTATTGTTGATAGTTTGGCTACTGGAGCATAATGATTACTATGTAGTTGAAAACCTTTAGCTACCAGCCTTGCTTTCTTAGTACCATCTTGCTTTGTTCTGAATATCCACTTAGTATCTATCGCTTTACTCCCTTTAGGTAATGCAGCTTCTTCCCATGTTTGTAATTTTATATGTGAGTTTAATTCTTTCTGTATCGCATTTTCCCAATCTTTATCCTGAACTACTTCTTCATATTCTTGAGGATCTCCTGACAATAGACAGTATGCTGTATACAACTCGTAGTCCTCTTCAAGATTCTTTGGCGTTTGCACATTTCTTCCTGACCTTGTTGTATAGTATTTTACTTCTTTTGCATTCTCTTCATTTTCACTTTCTTGATCTATTTGTTTAATTTCCTCATACTCTTCTTCATTTTTCTGTATTTCTTCCCTGCTTTCTTTTCCTTTTATTTGATCCTTTTGTCTATTTTCTTCATTCTTCCAAGTTTTTGATCCGAATACCTTTAGTTTTGTCAAGTCCTTGTTTCCAGTCATCTTTTCAGCTGGTGTTAGAAAATTGATAGCAGCAGATGGACACCTATTAATTTGATAGACAGCACATTTTACCGCTTCACCCCATAGTATTGTAGCCACCATTCATCACAGCACACAACCACGTTTTTGACATCTGATTAAGAAACACGGAAGCAAGCAGTTCTGAGAAGAACTGTCACCACGTTTTGACTTCTCTTAAAGAAACACGGAAGCAAGCAGTTCTGAGAAGAACTGACGCCACGTTATGACAATCGTTAAAGAAACAGGAGTATCAGGACTGCAGAGCCCACACGCCGTCATCTTGCTCTTCTGGAACACCAGGGTTGTCCAGCTTCAGTACGCGGCGTCCTCCATCTTCTATCGCCGCGCCCAACAAGTTCACTACTCACCCTGACATGTTCACACGACGGCGGCTGGATCCAAATGGTAGCGCGGATTGCTAGGCACCCATACTTATGCCTTTGGCGCGCACGCCTCGCGCTCGCGCCGAACACACAGGCGACACCGTACGGGATTCCTTAGACAACATTGTGCTGTGGTGTGATTGGATGAAATTGCGTTATTCTTATTTGCTACAGTTTTTATAAATGTTTACTTTATTTAATGTACATGTTTTTATTGGCTAGATCTTTTTATTGTAAATAGTATTTAAGCCGTGTTATCTTTTGAAATATATGCTCATTCATATTCATACATCAACAAGCTTTTTCTTCAACCTTCTGATATAATCCCAAGCCGCTAAAATCTCCAAAGTGGTGACCCCGTGCCTTAACACAGTGAAGAAAATTACCAGTACCGAAACTCAGCCAGTATCGCCGAATCAAGATGTCCAATCCCTGCCAAACGGATGAACAAACCAGCTCAACATCGCATCCAGTTCCCAAGGCGGAAGCAGCCGGCATATCCCTCACGGTGCGGATTCCACCTTTCTGGCGCGATCGACCACGACTATGGTTCATTAGCTTTGAAGCAGCAACCAACGACCTCAAGAAAGGCCAAGGCCAGCTCGCACAGATGGTCATTGCACAGCTAGAGCGACAAGACATCGAGCAGATCATGAACCTACTGTACAATCCACCAGAGACAGACCAGTACAAGGCCATCAAAGAAAGGCTCATATCTGCCTACGAGGAATCAGACAGTCGCCAGTTCCAAAAACTGCTGTCAGAGATGGAACTCGGAGAACAGAAGCCAATACAACTACTCCGCCGCATGCGAAACCTCGCAACCGACAAAATACCAGAATCTACTCTGAGGCTTATGTGGACCAATCATCTACCATCACACGTCCGCTCAGTGCTCGCAGTCAGCGAAACGTTCAGCACCAAGACAGCACTCGATGAACTCGCGCTACTCGCTGATAAAATAATGGAGCAGACACTAGTAACAGAAGTCGCAGCAGTGCATGCATTAGCACCACCAGCACCATCCGTACCGCAAGCAGATACACAGTACCTCATAAGCGAAATAAGAAAATTATCGTGAGAAATAGCAGAGCTAAAAACAAGACGTTATCACAATAATAACTATAGCCGCAGTCGTTACTCATCACGTAACCGCAGCACGTCACGACCACGCAGTCGAGAAGCTTCAGCATCACCATTCTGTTATTATCACCGCCGTTTCAAAGAACAAGCTAGACGCTGTACATCGCCTTGCTCAAGAAACAAAACTCGGAAAACTAGACGGAACGTTGGCAATGGCAGACACCGGCGTTCAAGAAAAGTCCCACCGCCTATACATCACTGACAAAAACTCGAAATTATCATTTTTAGTCGACACTGGAGCAAACATATCCGTGCTACCGAGAAGAAAGGGACAAACACCGAAGCCACTACCATTCCAGCTATACGCAGCGAACAACACAACTATAGCTACGTATGGCGAGAAGACATTAACACTCGATCTCAATTTACGCCGACCATACTTGTGGAAATTCATCGTAGCTGACGTCACAAAACCTATACTTGGAGCCGATTTTCTCAAGCATCACCAACTAATCGTCGATTTGAAAAACCGAAGATTAATCGACGGTGTGACCAGTTTAAAAGTCAACGCCCCGGTACGAGTATCGAACGTGCCTACCGTACGCAGCATCAACATGTCGCAGTCATACCACGACATATTAGCCCAGTATCCTGGTATTACAAGATTGACATCGATGCGATTAAACTCCGATATTCCAGTGCAACATTATATCGAAACAACTGGACCACCGATACACAGCCGAGCTCGACCAATTCCACTGCATCGCTTCGAAACAGTGAAAAAGGAATTCGAGAACATGATCGAACAAGGATTATGCAGACCTAGCAAAAGCCCATGGTCATCACCTCTACACATCGTTCCAAAGAAAAATGGCGATATTAGAGTATGTGGTGACTATCGTCGACTCAATGCCATCACCATACCAGATCGCTATCCCGTCCCACGTGTCAAAGACTTCACCCATCACCTATCCGGAAAAACTATCTTCTCAACCATAGATCTCAACCGTGCGTACCAACAACTGAGCGTGCGAGAAGAAGACATAGAGAAGACAGCAATCATCACTCCGATGGGACTATATGAATTCCCACGTATGTGCCCTGGTTTGAAGAACGCGGGACAGACGTTTCAACGCTACATCCATGAAGTCCTACGAGGATTAGATTTTGTCTTCCCATTTATCGACGATTTGTTATTGGCATCAGAAAACGCAGACCAACACAGAGAACATCTCCAAATCGTACTGCAGAGATTAGAAGACAATGGCATCACCATCAACCCCGCCAAATGCAACCTAGGCAAACCAGAAGTCCAGTTCCTAGGTTACATCGTATCAAAAGAAGGAATCAAACCACCGCAACATAAAATCCAAGCAATCACCGATTACCCTCAGCCGACTACAATCGAAGAGTTAAGATTTCTTGGAATTATCAATTTCTATCGCGATCACATACCAAACGCTGCAATACTGCAGGCACCACTAAATTCATACTTGCATAACGCAAAGAAGTGAGATAAAAACTCAGATCACGTGGACCGACGAAGCAACTCAAGTGTTCCAGCAATGTAAAGTCAGCATCATTGAAGCAGCTGTACTCGCTCACCCATCACATCATGCAAGACTTGCTTTGTTCTGCGACGCATCCGACAACTCAGCTGGTGCCGTACTACAACAATACATTAATGAAACATGGCAACCACTCGGATATTATTCTAAGAAATTCAATGACGCGCAAAAGAAATATTCTACCTACGACCGAGAGCTACTCGCAATCTACATGGCAGTCAAACATTTCCACAAGACATTTGAAGGACTTCACCTAATAATATTTACGGATCACAAGCCATTAACATTCGTAATGTCAAAAACGCAATCGAACACAGAGACACCAAGGCGAACGAGACAACTTTTGTTTATCAGCAAATTTACAACGGACATACGTCACGTAAGCGGTAAACAAAACATCGTCGCAGACACACTCAGCCGCATAGAAACAATCTCCTGCCCATCTACGATAAATTTCAAGGACATAGCCAGCGCGCAAGAAAAGGACAGCAATATTAAACAATTATTGCAAGAAAACAACATCACGCTCAAGAAAATAATAATACCTAACACAGACATCGAATTATACTGCGAAACATCTACACCATAATATACGCCCGTATTTACCAGAAGAATACAGACAAGAAGTTTTTAACAGCGTGCACAACATCAGCCATCCTGGTACGCGCACGACTCGCAAACTCGCAACTCAAAAATACTTCTGGCCATCAATGAACGCAGACATCAGCCGCTGGACTCGAATCTGTAAACAGTGTCAGAAAAACAAGATACGTCACACATTCTCGAACATTTCATCTTTCCCACCAACCGATCGTTTTCAACACGTACACGTCGACATAGTTGGACCATTACCTACAACAGCTCAAGGACATCGTTACTTAGTAACAATGATCGACCGACTAACGAAGTGGTCTGAAGCAATCCCTACCGACGAAATAACGCTGTTCGAATAGCCGATATCGTCTACCAACATTGGATTTCAAGATTTGGATGTCCGACCACACTAACAAGCGACCAAGGTCGCCAATTCGAGAGTCAGCTGTTCCAAAACTTAATGAAACAAATGAGAATCAAGAAAAATCGCACCACTCCGTATCATCCTCAAAGTAACGGGATGGTTGAACGGTGGCATCGCTCGCTCAAAACATCATTACGCACGAAACTATCCGACGCAAGTACATGGATAAACGAGCTACCTACAGTACTACTTGGTCTACGAGCCGCACTGCGCACCGACACAGGTGTGAGCGCCGCCGAACTTACCTACGGTTACAACTTACGACTACCAGGAGATTTTTTTACTACTACCTACACACCTACAATGGATTTTACCTACGTCGAAAAACTTCGTGACATCATTCAAGTAAACAAACCGCAAGCCGTCACCGAACATCATAGCAACAGGAAGCATGTGTTCGTGCATGAAGATTTTCTCAAATGCAGTCATGTGTTTATCAGAACCGATGCAGTCAAGAAACCACTCCAAGCTCCGTATGAAGGTGTATACTATACAGCTACCGAATCGGCAAACCAACATTTCGATCGATCGACTAAAGCCTGCATATGTCATAGCTGAGCATACCGAAACCTTACCTCCAAGCAAGATTACCATGACCAAGCAAACCAAGGCCAGTACACCAACCAAGCAACAAGCTCAAGTTCAAGGGGTTTCAAGGGCCAGCGTGACGTCACAACCCGCTATCAGGAAAACAACACGCTCGGGCCGCATCGTTAGGCTACCGGTACGCTTCGCTTGAGGGGGAGTACTGTAGCCACCATTCATCACAGCACACAACCACGTTTTTTACATCTGATTAAGAAACACGCAAGCAAGCAGTTCTGAGAAGAACTGTCACCACGTTTTGACTTCTCTTAAAGAAACAAGGAAGCAAGCAATTCTGAGAAGAACTGACACCACGTTTTGACAATCGTTAAAGAAACAGGAGTACTGTAGCCACCCCACTTTGGAGATTTTAGCGGCTTGGGATTATATCAGAAGGTTGAAAAAGCTTGTTGATGTATAAATATGAATGAGCATACTTTTTTTGTGAATGGCATCTCGCAGTTGACCTTGAGAGGCCGTGACTGCTCAACCGGACTTTCCTGTGAAGGTTTTTAGGATTCTAAAAGCCTCCAGCCAGGGCGTAAACCTACTTAAACCTAAAACGACTGCGCACTGAGGGCACCCCCTGTGGGGTACGAACCTCGGCTCAGGGAGTCACTGGCGGGAGGGGGGCAGCTAGTACTAGTGGGGACAGGCTGGATCAAGATATTTTCATGATTATTAGACGGGGAATTTAAAGCTACTGGCTCAGCTGCGGCGCGGGCTGGCGCATCAACGAGCAAGGGACGGTCGGGGGTCTGATCGTTACTCGGGGGATCGCGCCTCGCGAAGACCTCGGCGGCGAGGTCGGAAGGACGGTCGTTTGTGTTTGTGTGCTGTACTGGTGGCCCTATTCTTTTCTTGGAGAACAGTGATGGGGTCGTCTGGGTCGGAAAGGACATCTCTCGGCCGGCGGATTCTACTGATTCTACTGGGGACATAACTAGCGGCCTTCACAATCAAGGGATTGCGATATAACTCGGCTTTATCGAAGAAACGCTTCGAGTTGCGTTTCATGAATTGAACAATAGTGGGCATTTTCAGATCGAGATGGAGGATCTCGTTCCGAACGAACCATGGGGAGCCTGTGGCTTGGCGAAGGAAACGGTTTTGGAGGGTCTGCATCCTATGGATGTGTCGGGGGTGCGTGTGTGCAAAGACTGCACATGCATACGTCATGATGGGCCTTATGCACGCCGTGTAAATACGCAATTTGCACTTGAGTGACAATTTGCTACGTGCGTTCAGAACAGAGTGCAGCCTTCCGAGAGCGAAGGCGACGCGTGAGCGCGCCTTCTTGATATGCTCAGAGAAGGAGAGGTGCTGATCAATAATCACTCCAAGATATTTGGCTCGCTTTTCCCAAGGGATCGGCTTGCCGAATATGGAGATGGGCCGGGGGGGTCAGGGTTATTTCGCGGTTTCGAAAAGAGAACCGCCTGACTTTTGTCCGGATTCGATTCGCCATTTCCTAAACCACGCGCCAAGTACGTTGACTGTGGTTTGGAGGAAGGAGGCTATCGCTTTATGACTACGCCCAGAGTGGTAGATGGCTGTGTCGTCTGCGAACAGTGCCAACTGTGCCTTTCTACTTTTGGGGATATCGCTAGTGAACAGCGTGAAGATGAGAGGGGACAGCACGGCGCCCTGAGGGACGCCGGCGCGAATCGGGTGGGGGGAAGAGAGAGCCCCTTCGATGCGATAGCGAAAGTTGCGGTTCGACAGAAAATCTCGTAAGATGAGTACGAGTCGGTCCGGCACGCCGAGTTTGGACAGCTTGTAAATCAAGCCGTTGTGCCAGACCTTGTCGAAGGCTTTCGCTATATCGAAAAATACTGCACCGGTCGCATTGCCGCGTTGGAAGCCAACGCTTATATGCTCTACGATCCGGTGTACCTGTTGTATGCAACTGTGCTAGGTTCGGAAGCCGAACTGCTCGTTGGGTATCAGGCCTTTAGTCTCGGCGAAGTCCCTGAGACGCTTGTAAATAAGTCACTCATAGATTTTTCTGAGGCTGTCCAGTAAACTGATGGGGCGGTAGCTCGTGGGCTCCGTTTTGGGTTTGCCGGGTTTTGGAAAGCCAATGACCGTGCCTTGTTTCCAAACTTGGGGGAAGATGTTATTGCTCAAGGCTCCATTGAAGATGGTGGTCAAGAGCATGATCAGGTGGGCGGGTAGCATCTGGATCACCCTATTGGTAATGCCGTCACCGCCGGGGGCCTTTCGGGGTTTTAGACTTTTGATGATCTCGTGAACTTCGTCTGGGGTGACGAGAGGTAATGGATCATCTGGATCTTCGACGGGCGGGAGAGAGGTTCTACGTTCGACTTCAGCGTCCATCTCAGCGAGATGTGCTTGGTCTACAGGTTGAGAACTGGGCGCGCATTGGGCCTCAAGGCTATCGGCGAGGCATTCGGCCTTTTCGATGTCGTCGAAAGCAACGTTGCCATCGGGCCGGGTCAGGGGGGGCATGGTGGCTACTTCTCGGGACTTGAGTTTCCTCTGAAGTTTCCAGAAAGCTAAGTGCGTGGGTTCCAACTCGCTCAGCATCTTGTCCCAGCCCGCGTCACGTAGCTCCGACATGCGTGTCTTTACAGATCGCTGTAAATAGCGCATGTGAGCTTTGTTCGCATCGCAGGGAAAGTTGCTGTAGGCACGAACAGCCGCGTTCTTCTCATTAAGCAGTTCGCGTACATCGTCCGGCAGCTTCCAGCGGGGGTCTTCCCCTACCGGAACCCGCCTCGAACAGTCGTTCAGGACAGATTGTACGTGACCCGTGAATGAGTCGATCGCGGCCGTTGTGTCCGCGAGAGAGTTGTATTGATCGGGGATGGCGTCCAAGTGGGCGGATGTGTTGGATTTCAGCGAATCGCTTACTCTCCTCCAGTCTGTTACCACTTTGGTGAGCGGGGGTTGGTCGGTATCTGGGAGACTCGTGCGAGGGGCCAGATGCACGACGACCGGACGGTGGTCAGAAGTGAGCTCGTTCATTGCCTCTATGGAATTCAACCGTAGGTTGATCCTTTTCAGAATTGCAATATCGAGTACGTCAGGTCTGTGATCCACATTGTGGGGGAAATGAGTCGGCGTCATCGGGGGGATGACGTCGAAAGTCAGGGTCGAGCAGAGGTCGAACAGGTGTCTCCCTCTGGGCGATGCCCTGGAACTATACCACGCAGGGTGTTTCGCATTGAGATCGCCCGCTATGATAACGGAGTCACTCATGCTTAACAGGGCGGAGAGTTCAATGGCGATCGGTTGGAAGTCCTCCGGATCGGGGTTCGGAGGGAGGTAGGCTGAGACTAGTGTGATGGGTTGATGACCCGTCATGCCTAGTCAGCAGACCGATACTTCTAATCGGGAGAGGGGGGGGGGGCATCCATAGGAATGCAGTGCAGGGTCTTTTTGTAGTAAATGAGAGTTCCACCCCTATGGCAATGTGCTCTGTCGTTGCGAACTAATCTATAGTTGGCAATTCTCGGGTCACGAATGCTGGGTTTGAGGAACGTCTCTTGTATTAACAGAATGTCTAGGCGATGGTCGCGGAGGAACGTGGCGATTTCATCTTTTTGGGTACGGATACCGTTGGCGTTAAAAGTACCTAACTTGAGGGATCGGGGTTTAGTACGCGTGGGGGCCGTGTTATCCATTGTGGTTCTGGGAAAGTCTGGCGTTTAAAAGGGCTTGCGTAATGTCCGGATACGCATCATAGATGGCGTATATCTGAAGGATATCGCCTGCTTTTGTGGCAGCATCTACCTCGATAGCCATCTGCAAGGCTCGGGGGGTGCAAAAAGTGAAGTATGCATTGTCGAGTATTTGATACACGACAGCGGGGGTCATGGTCGCGGGACCGGCGGCGTTAGGGGCAGCCGTGGCTGTGGGGCGCGCCGCGTGGGTCGCGGCGGCGGTGGTCGCGGTAAGGGGCGCGGTAGGGGGCGCGGGAGCGCCTGAACCTGGGTTCATTGACTGAGGGATGGGGGCGGGGACGGGCCTGGCTGAAGCTACCGCAGGGAATGCCTGCTGATGGTTCAGGAAGTTCCAGGGGCTCGGTCTCTGGGGACTAAGCCTGTCTGGGAGATACCCGGAAGGGGCTTCCCTTTGCTGGCGGGCGTCGGCACGCTTCACCAGCTTGGGAGAAGTGGTCTTGGGTGCTTTCGAGCACCCCCTATAGTTGGCCGGGTGACCGGCTTCGCCGCATAGAACGCAGCTCGGCGGTTCCGTGCACAAGGAGCGGTCCTTGAGCCTGGTACATTCGGCTGTACCGTGATTCCCTAGGCACTTTACGCACCTCGGGGTGGCGTAGCAGTGCGATTGCGCGTGTCCGTACAGTTGGCACCTGTGGCATTGGCCGATTATTCCCGTCTTGTAGGGCTTTTCGATCCGAATGCCGGACAGGTTGCAAATTGTGCGAAGATTAAATATCGGATTATGGCCCTCAAAGGACGGGCATACTACGAGCACCATGTCGTATGGCACTCCGCGGCGGGCGCGGTGCATCCGGTGCACTTCAGTGAACGGAATGTTCTGTGCGTCAAGGTCGGCCTTGACTTCGTCTACCGTGATTTCGACCGGAACCCTATTGAGGACAACTCGTGTCTGTCGGTCTTCGGGGAGGGCGTGTGGAAGGACACGTTACGGTTGCGTAAGTAGTACATGTATTAGCTACTTTGTTAGCTTACAATATACACGCAGTTATTGATAATTTAACTGAGACTAGGTTAAGTGACGAAACAGTATTATCTAGTACTTCTAATAATACTGTAATTAATTCTTTAAACTTTTAGACACGACAAAAGAGAAGCATAATAAGTGTATTTTACTGTATCACCAAAATATAAATCGCTTCTCTGGCAAAATCCTAGACGTGGAAATGTTAATAGATAAATATCATATGGATATCTTATGTTTTACTGAAACTTGGTTAAAACCGGATAGGATGTTGTTTAATGTAAATAATTTTTCAGTTGCCAGTGCGTACAATAGGTCTTCGATGGGGGGTGGTACTTTGATATTGTGTAATAGTTGTTTTAAATATAAGGAAAGAAAGGATATCACCGCTTGTTCTGTTGATCGCTTATGTGAGGTAGCATGTGCAGAGGTTGAGGGCCATACTTTCTTGTCTGTGTATAGACCACCAGCCACGAACCTGTCATCATTTTTGATAATTATGGAAGAAATATTAGGTAAAATATTCAAAGATAATAAATTAGTTTTTGTATGTGGTGACCTAAATATTGATTTATTAGTTAATTCACCAGAAAAAAGTAAGCTTATCTCTTTGTTTAAATCATTCAATTTAAAATGTATATTTAATGAAGCGACTAGAATAACAGCAACCACAGCTTCATGCATAGACAATGTATTTACCAATTACAAAATAAAGGACTCATCCTTAATTAGTGGCGTCAGGTCAGACCATACTGGTCAGCTTGTATCGTTTGACTTAGATAAAAAGTTACATCTAGATAAAACCATTGAATTGAGACCTCTGACCAAAAATAAACTGAAATCTTTTAATAATAATGTTCTTAGCAATCTATCAACAGCGAGTTTTGATTCACAAGACCCCAATATAAACTACGGCACATTTTTTTCTACAGTATGCAAAGAATTCAATAAAGCATGTCCTGTAAAAAAAGTTACAATAACTACTAAACCAAAATTTAGCGAATGGGCCACTACTGGCATTAGAAAAAGCAGAGATATATTATATAATTTGTATCACGAAAAATCATTGACTTCTGATCAGGCCCTTCATAATTATGTAAGAAAATATTCTAAAATATTCAAAAGAGTCTGCGCTCACGCTAAATCTAAATTAATAAGTAACAAAATTAGTATCTCTAAAAATAAAATAAAAGCTGTGTGGCAGGTAATTAACAAAGAAACTGGAAACACAAAACAGCGAGATCAGAATGAGTTAGCTCTAAAAATTGATAATGAAATCATTTCAGATAAGTTACAAGTTGCTGAGACTCTAGAAAATTTCTTTACCAACATCCCAATAGAAGTTACGAAATCTCTCCCCTCATCATCTGTATTAGCTGAATCTCTTCTTAAAGAAAACTTCAGCAAGGACATTCCAAGTTTTGAATTCAAACCCATTTCTATTGCCACAATTAAAACAGCATTTAAAAGTCTTAACATAAAAAACACTGAAGACTTATGGGGGATTTCCGTTAAGGTTCTCGAAAATATCATTGACACAATTGCCCCTGTCCTAACAGGCATATTTAATCAATGTTTAGACAGCGGTACGTTTCCTGACTTAATGAAACATAGTAAAGTAGTACCAATTTTCAAATCAGGTAGTAAGAGTGATCCCTCTAATTATAGACCTATATCTGTGCTTCCAGCATTGAGCAAAATTTATGAAAAAATCATGCTAGACCAGATGTTGTCACATTTTAACTCAAATGGTATTTTACATAGTCGACAGTTTGGTTTCACGAAAGGTCGGTCGACGACTGACGCAGGAGTAAAACTCATCAGTCATATTTTGGAATCCTGGGAGAATTCCCAGGACGCGATTGGCATTTTCTGTGACCTCTCAAAAGCGTTTGACTGCGTTGACCACAATACACTTATCTGTAAATTACACCACTATGGAATTCGTGGACAGGCTGCTGATCTTGTACTTTCCTACTTATCAAACAGGCAGCAAAAAGTAAACGTTAATGGGGCGACGTCCTCGGGGTCTCTAGTTAAGATGGGCGTGCCTCAAGGTTCAATTCTTGGCCCTTTTTTATTTCTAGTTTATATTAATGACCTTCCTTACCTGATGGATAACTTCTCGGATATAATTTTATTCGCTGATGACACTTCTCTTATTTTTAGAATAAATAGAAAAGATACAGATGTCTTACATGTGAATGATAGTCTAGCTGTTCTTTCGAAATGGTTTGCCGCTAATAATCTTTTACTCAATGCGAACAAAACTAAATGTCTTAAGTTCTCGTTACCAAATGTACCCCAAGTAGGTCTAAACTTAAAACTTGATGGGAAGAAACTAGATGCTATCTCGGAAACTGTATTTTTGGGAATTACTTTAGATTCAAAATTGCAATGGGGTGCTCACATTAGAGCTCTTTCAAGTAGATTAAGCTCAGCTGCTTACGCAGTAAGAAAGATAAGGCAGTTGACGGATGTAGCCACAGCTAGGTTAGTTTACTTTGCTTATTTTCACAGTATTATGTCTTATGGCGTTCTGTTGTGGGGATCGGCAGCTGACGTAGATTCAATTTTCATTTTACAAAAGAGGGCAATCCGCGCAATCTATAAAATGGGGCCTCGCGAGTCTCTTAGAAACAAATTTAGCGAAATTGATATTCTAACTCTGCCGTCTCTTTATATCCTAGAAAATATCTTGTACGTTCGCAAAAACTTAGGCCTTTTCAAAAAACGTTGCGATTTCCATAATCTGAATACACGTAGTAAAGATGAAATTGTGATTCCAAAATTTAGATTGACTAAAACTAGCAAGTCATTTCTAATAAACAGTATCCGCTTCTATAACAAGTTGCCAAAGTCAGTTACAGAACTTAGCGATGGAAAGTTTAAAACGCACATCAAACGTATCCTTATCAAAAAAGCATATTATAAGATAAAAGACTACGTTGAAGACAGGGAAGTTTGGCATTAATTCCTTCTGCACATGTGGCTTCCCTGGTACCTCATTAACAGCATATCTATGTGAAAGTCTATTAACTGCTCTCAATGTTCTTTTTATTCTTTTTATTTTTACAATGCTGACATATTCTCGTCATTATTTGACATTATACATCAATTTTAATATCAACTATTTTTTAGTGATTGTCATGTTAATCATGTCACTATGTTTAATTAGGTTCATTTTATTTATGTAGATTATTTTACATATTGTGAATGGGAGAACGTTGTAGGCCTTACAGACTGTAGATTTGTAGACGATTTTCTATTCTGGATTCGTCTAAGTACCTGGTACTTATTTACATGCCTGCACTGTCCTCCCATACATTTTATATCTGAAAACATTGTTAAAGCCAATCATTTTTAAAAGAGTAACCGTGGAGTTTCTTGCCGGCTCTTCTCCATAGGAAACAACATTTTGGAACCGTGCACCTAGCTTCTGACGTTTCATAAGTGCCCATGCAGGTTTATATGAAATAAAAATATTTTGATTTTGATTTTGATTGATTTTGATTTAAGAGTTTAGTAAGGCTGCGGTAGTCGCTAGCCGTCGGGATCGCTACCTTTATCCCTTGGAGGGTGGTGCGGGCGCTGGTGTAGGCAAGTTTTTGCTCTAGGCACCATTTGGACACGTCGGTCCATTTTGATTTGTCTTGGATGAAGACAGGGGGCGGTATTGGCACCTTTTTCCTTTTTCCCCGCAGCGGCGCGGGGTACGGCGGTGGGCGCGGGCGCGGTCGCGGTCGCGGGGGTTGACTCGGTCGGGAAAGGGGTGGGGGGGCGGTCGGTTACGAGCGCGGTAATTTTTGCAGATCGCGTCGAATCGCAGATCTTCTTCTTCCTCTTCTTCCCCTTCGACTTGGACTCAACTTGGGTGAAGCCCTCGTCTAGAGTCTCTACCACTTCCTCTTCGACGAGAAGCGACTTGCGTTTCGGGGTCGGAGGGGGCGTCTTCAGCGTCCATCTGATCGGACGCTGCATCGGAGATATATTTCAAAAGATAACAGGACTTAAATACTATTTACAATAAAAAGATCTAACCAATAAAAACATGTACATTAAATAAAGTAAACATTTATAAAAACTGTAGCAAATAAGAATAACGCAATTTCATCCAATCACACCACAGCACAATGTTGTCTAAGGAATCCCGTACGGTGTCGCCTGTGTGTTCGGCGCGAGCGCGAGGCGTGCGCGCCAAAGGCATAAGTATGGGTGTCTAGCAATCCGCGCTACCATTTGGATCCAGCCGCCGTCGTGTGAACATGTCAGGGTGAGTAGTGAACTTGTTGGGCGCGGCGATAGAAGATGGAGGACGCCGCGTACTGAAGCTGGACAACCCTGGTGTTCCTGAAGAGCAAGATGACGGCGTGTGGGCTCTGCAGTCCTGATACTCCTGTTTCTTCAACGATTGTCAAAACTTGGTGTCAGTTCTTCTCAGAACTGCTTGCTTCCGTGTTTCTTTAAGAGAAGTCAAAACGACTTTTGTCCCAACCAATTTTGAGATGGAAAATACCGGTTGGTCCCACGCCCCGCCGGGTGCCCGCGCTCCCATGTTTGAAATAAAGCAGTTAGTGCGTTCACGGCCGCCGTTGGTTTTACTTGTGTCCCGTATCTAACAGTGAGAAACCTACCTAAATTAAATTTTATAAAATTCTGTCACATATAGAAACCTACAATTTCAGCAAGTAATACTTATAGGCTATATCTTCGAAATACACGCAAACGAAGTCGCGGGCGAACTGTTAGTTTGGATATACAGGAAAAGTTTTTATCCAGTGCGCAAACTGTAACCAATTAACTGTAATTCAGCTTATCATTCTAGAACCCGGTAGGTGTTCAGAAATTTTTCGCCGGTTATACAAAAAGAAATTTGCTCTTCCATACATTTTGACCGCGTAAGTATTGCACTTTTCTACGAAACAGATGATTATTTTTTTATAACGGGCAAAAAATTTCTGCTGTAGGGGGTCTTTAATGATATGCTGAATTAATGGTTGCAGTTTGCGCACTGAATAAAAACTTACCCCGTATGTACTGACACTACTACGTATACTATTTAATCTGTCCAGTCGGTTCTTGTGTTTTTATGTTTACTTCGTAATGTGCGTCTTATTTGCGAAGTTTTTTTATTTTTCATTTAACCTTTATCTTATAAGGTGCGTACCTGTCGTTTATCCAAACACGCTGCCCAGTCTCTCCCAGAGATTTCCAGTGCGTAACACAGCGTAGACTTAAGTTCAGCTTTACTGCCGATAGTTGCCAGAATGTACGTCAGAGCCCCCGCCGCACGCGCTAACTCTTCACCCGCTGAAATTAAATGAAAATATACAACGTGTTGTTTTGCATCCTCGTCAAATTCAAGGAGGTAACTATGCTAATGATTCTCGACACGAATCAATAATAAAATAAGTAGTTTTTTTTTTCATATTTTCTGAAATCGGCATTTGGCATTTTTTTTTTCGGCACGCATGTTAAAACGCGGCCCGTGTGATACCGCACTGTAACACACAGCGATATAGTCGTGCGACACTGCCTACCGCATACGGAACGGGGCGATTCTGTTCTTTGAAAGAGTTGTTATTCTGAAATACTGTTAAATTTAAATAACGAAAAAAACAAGTATTTATTCATTAGTGAGCAAGTATAGTAATTTTATTTGATTATTTATGTCTTTCATAACAGCCTCCTGAAATTTGACGAGGATGCAAATCAACACGTTGTATGTCATCATCTGTCTTTGCCTTTTCACAAATATGTTGGGGTCGGCTTCCACTCTGACCGGATGCAACTGAATACCAGTATTTTGCACGGAGCGACTCCCTATCTGACCTCCACACCCAGTTACTGTGTAATACGATACTCCTTGGTAAGACTGGTTGTGAGTCCAGTCTCTTCAATTTTGTCGTCAATAAACGTTTACTCACGATTAACATCCCCCTTAAACCTGCAGAACCCGTCGGCAGTGCACAGGAAGCCGCTACACTTCCTGTGCCTGTCGCGCACATTGTACCACAAGCCGGCCGCGGGCCAGCTGAGGTTGTCCGCGCACATGTGACGCGTGGCGCGGATGAGGAGTAGCCGGGACAGGTGACAGTCACGCATCATTAGGACCTGAAGAGTTTTAATGTCCGTTAAAGATTATATCTAAATGGTGAGCAGTAATTGGACTGAATAGTCGTTCTGTGGTCGTAGGTTCGAACCCAGACAGGCGCATTACTTTGTGTAAATTCCATGTCTGTCACATAGATATTAAAACTAACATTAGCCCACATTGAGGTAATGAACTATCCCACGGGAACGTACATCCAGGATAAAAACCTAGGTCATGGTCTACCGGTGTGCCAAGTTTCATCGAAATCCCTTTAATTAAGGCAATAACAGACAGGCAGAGCTACTTTCGCATTTATAAATAGTATAGAAGGAATGCATGGATACACACCTTAACAATTAACGCCCAGTTCGGTTGTGGCTGTGCCAACAACACAATCAGCTCCAACCCTATAGCGGTCTTATTGCACAGGTCGTGCGTACTCCTTACAGACGGGTCATCCAACTTATCGAACAGTTTCGGATTGACAAACGTAAACCACGGGTACGGACATTCTCTTGGAATCGATGGAGGATCTCTCTCCTTGAATTCCTGAAATTTTCAAGATTAAAAGCTGTTGCTTATAATTTATAATCTTAGTTAGTATATGCGAAACCCGAAACACGTGTCTACTATTTTTATGTACAAAATTGTAAAAATTGCATCATGAAAAATCAGAAAGTTAGTCGTTGTTGGTGTTGTTTTTGGCATTTAGTTATTTGTTTGTGTATCTACACAAACATGGTCTACACGAGGACCGCCGCGCCCCGCCGCCGCCCGCGCATACAGCCTCGTATTGTGCTCATTGAGCAGTTGGTAGCATTAGGCAGTTGGTACTGTAGCGTAAATCCACTGTGGTTAAAAACTTTTTGGATTTCTATTACAACCTTTTAAGGAAACTACTCGTATTTTTTACTACATTTAAAACATCTATTTTACAGTAAAAATAGCTTATAATGCTTGCGTTGTTTTGTGCAAGATCACTGAATTGATGAAATCATTCGCTTTAATGATCCATTTGTCAAAGAAGCTTAGTCAGTTTGCACATGCTTTGCACAAACTATCAAAAACGGTTAATCGCGTTACAGTACAAATAGCTTATAATGCCTATGTGGCTTCTAGCATTAGGTAAGGAATCATTTTCAAGGGCAACTCCAATGACAGAGACATTGCCTTTAAAGCTCAGAAGAAATGCTTGCGATCGTTTACCAACTTACAATCGATTGATAGTTGTAAACCATTATTTAAGGAACTTAATTTACTCACGCTACCTTCTATGTACATTTATGAAATGGGAGTGTTTGTTCGCTGTAACCTGCATTTATTTGGAAAACTGCGCTCTCGTCGTTATCAGAATACCATTAATGTTACCTCTCATTAAACCGCATTTTTCGGCAAAAGTGTCCTAAGTATGGCCCCAAAAGTATATAACAGTATACCAGCATTTATTAGAAACTAGCTGACCTGACAGACGTTGTCCTGTCCGTCCAATAGTCATTCATACAAAATCCCTACCCTACCTACCCACCCTACCCACCCTATTGACAAAACGTAGTGCACATATTTTAGAATATAATAACTGTGGATAACCATACCTATGTTTAACAAAATAAATGATTGATTGATGGATTTTGAAAAAAATTAGAATTTTTTTTTCTGACAACCTTGACTGCAGATTTGGGAGCCACCGATGGCACGAATTTATTGTTTGACCTAATACACCAAATTTATAAATTATTTGAAGCAGAAATACAGCAATAATCTGGTTGTCTATTGTTTGCCCGAAGATATCCATAACCATCCTTTTCCCGAATTTCATTTACCCGAATTTCATTTGCCCGAATGTTTCATTTGCCCTAAAAGACATATGACATACTTTTAACTGTCCGAATTTTAGATACCATAAGATACGAATGCCATAAGTATTGTTTGCCTTATTTTTATGTGCCATAATAATTATTAGACATAATATTTAAATGGCATACAAAAGAAGAATTTTTGCGTGCTTTAGCATCAAATTTGTTTGTGTTTTTCTGTGCATGGTTGATGGTGGGCTAGGTCGACGGAGCCCCGCTTCGCGGGGCTCCTACTTCTGTGTGGTTTATAAAAAAATAACCACGAAGGGGATGGCGGGGTCGTGTGAGCGAGCGAAGCGAGCGAATAGCCCTTCTAACCTAACCTGTCCAAGTCGGGGTGCCCTAAAGTCCCAATTGCATCCAATTTCTCTTGATATAAACAACCGTTACACACCCGATGTCGATGGCAAATTATGTTATGGCATATCATAATTATGGCATGTGATAATTAGGGCTTACAATGTTTATGACAAATGATGTTATGGTAACTTTATGGGAAACAATGATTCTGGCACGTGACTAATATGGCAAATGAGAGTAGGGCAAATGAGTATTATGTCGTATGATATTATGGCTGTTGACTATTATGGCAAATGATATTAGGGCAAATAAAATTCGGGTAAACGGCGGTATACCCAATAATCTATTATTCTAAAGCTGTATCCGTTGTGGAGAATTTTAAGTTTTCGTCGACATTAATTCCGTCGACCGCTAATTACAAGTCTAATTTCAGTTTTACCCGACAGGCTAAAAAACGACGTGGTTTTTTTTTTGGGTGGGAAATCATCAAATAACTTCTCCCGCTCTGGGTGGAGCAGGAGGTGTCAGACTTTTACTGACTAAAACCCACCCGTGTTCCCTCAGTAGCCTGTGTGCCAGGGGCGGTGGTATCTCTTTCGAACAACCCGCACCCCTGGTAGGCATCGGCCCCATCGGTTTGTGCTGACATCTCTTTGAGGCGCGAGTGGAAAACAACGCGCCGTCGACCTAGGCCTTGCCGGACAGCGAGCTAACCATTACTCCCGTCCGCAAGCCCACGCCTACGGTGGCCGGAAATCTGCCTGGGATTCCCGACACCCAGGGCGTCTCCTGCGGCGGTTAGGGCCGTGAGAGCGCATATGCTGCCTTTCTCACACGTGCGCCCCCTCCCTCTTCGCGAGCATTACTGCTTCGCTGAAGGAGGTGACGGCTACCCATGCACTCTCGCTCCGTACCATGGCCTGGGCCAGGGCCGGACGCGAGAGATCGACGCCGCCGATCGCCTCCACGAGGACACGGCGGGAGCACCGCCGTGCCCAAGCCGGGAGAGAACATGGGTGGGTTTTAGTCAGTAAAAGTCTGACACGCCCTCCTGCTCCACCCAGAGCGGGAAAAGTTATTTGATGATTTCCCACCCAACAAAAAAAAAACATGTATTCTTGTCACCAAGTATCCTTGTAACCAATTATCTATCAATTTATCCAACCATAAACCTGTAAACTAATCCGTCTCTTAGGTTGTTACAGTTTAACAGATCAACCATGAGTTTTGCTTTTTTTCAGGTCAAGGCGCTTTCTGTGATTTCTCTTGATCCCGCGTTTGAGACATAGGATATCTCAGAAATAACCACAGCTATCCTTCAAAACGTATTTATTATTTTTATCAAACGTTATTTTCTAAAGTTAATCACCACGTTACAACAATTCCAAGACCGCTCGCTGCCAACTCCAATCGAAAAGTGTCCAATGCTTACCAAGCCGCTGCAAGTCACCACCAGTTTAATCAGTGCAATAAATTAAAGTTTTATTTAAATACGCATTTCTGTCGTCAGTATGGCCAGTACAAAAACTTCAAGCCGTAGATCGATTTTATTAGTAAATTTTCTATAGTGTAGTTTCAGTAATATTAATAAAACCTTACAATGAGTATTCACATACCTTGTCAGTTCACAGAGTAATGTAGGATCCACAGACTGCACGCAGAACATTTTACGTATTTCACAGAACACAGTAAGAATTGCATCGCGTACGATAATTTCACTGATATTTTTGCAAACAATATGCACACTGTAGTTAAATACTACGTATAGTACTACGTACGAGTATATCTATCGCCCCTTGTTTCCCGAAACACACGGTGATAGATTACAAATATCATTTTCCGAGCGAATGGCGATGGCAGTGGTGGTGATGTCAGCCCTAACAGGTATAACGCCGTGCTTGATCCAAACCAACTTGTATCCGATTTCTTTGGCTTGACGAAATAATTTCTTGTTTTGCAATGTCCAATGTTCGTTTCTATAGATTGTCCGTGGTGATCCTTATAAGTATATTTATTTGCTCCAACGTGATACTCTTGCTGAGGCGCACAGCTGATACGAAGTTGTCCCTAATAATTTGGGTAGCAAATTCGACTATTACGTTCTGCGGTCGTGGATTGTCAGGGTTCCTTTGCGGCAAACGATGGACTGAAATTAGATCACGAGTAGATATTGGTTGCTTTATGACATTTGCAATATTTTCAATAATTGATATTAGGGTTCTCCCCCCGTGTCACAGGCAGATTGCTAGTTTCAAGATTACAACTGCGTGCTCTTTGTTCCATACACTAAATTTTGCCTTCCAAGTCAGCGAGGCGTGGTTCATGTTTTGTTGTTTTTTTCGATCACTTGACTGCGACCATTGACTTTCTGCGTACATTTTTCGATGTTATCATATTTATTGCTTATGTACTCGATAGATTTTTGAACGCCTGTAAACTTGTCCAATAATGTGCAGAACTTAGCGTCTTGCTCTGTGAACTAGTTCTCCAGCATGGCGTGCACACTGTCTTGAAACAGTTTGAATTCTTGCCGGAATTCGGACGCATGACCGTGAGAAATTCCCTTCCGGAACGTGAGACAAGGAGATGGCGATTCTTCATCAATAAGCCATCTGTCCACACTAATTTAGCAATGCCGATGTCCATCATCAGCATCGTTATCGAATATTCTATTTAATGTAATTATCCTGACGACTGCGGTCTCTGGCTCGTAAACTATTCTACAGCAACGGACGGGGACCCACGCAGTTGCGATAACACGTACAGTATACACACACACACACGCGTCAATAATTAATTAGCGGAGTAAGTAAGACAGCAAACGTTTTCAGGCTCCTGCAAATGTTTGCTGCGACGGATTGGGGCGACGAAATGCACGGCGTAGTCTGGTAAATCTCTCAGAACTGTGCGTAAAAACTTTCATTTGCATTTGGAATATTTGGAAAAACATGTTTTCCTACTACACTGTTAAGTTTGTCCTACAGTTTGGAATTGGACATTTTGAGCCGCGGATGGCCACACACAGCTTTGAGACGGAACCCTTAGAGCCGAAGTCCTACTCGCACTTGTCCGGTTTTTATCAACACAAGAGATTAAGAATAGTGGCATTATGACCTACCTGATGTATAAAATGCAAGTCAGCCCCTCTATAAACGAAACACTTGAACAGTTCATTGCACTTAGCATGCACATCCCTGACGTCACGAGTCTGATGCTTAGCGTCCAAGCCTGCTAGGTCTGACCCATTCGCACATATAGACGGCAGTAGCTGAGCCACGCAGAGAAGAATGTTAAGGATATCGTTGAGAAGAAGGCGGGTTGTCGTTTCCGTTGTGTTAGTCTGAAATGAGTTGAAACTAGTTTGAAGTTGATGAAAATTAATAATTTTAATTAAGTGTCTTATGGTCAGTTTTAAGTGTCACATAAACTTAAAGTTTATTTATATTTATTTATTTAGGTACATATATAGGTAAATATACACTCATGGACTTATTTAGAGGAACGCTTCATCAATCAAAGAAAAATATTAATATATGTACAAAAAGTTCTTAATACAAACTGGCAACATATACATTAATATTTAGTTTGAAAAAAGAATTACTTCAAAAGTGTTTTGTTTCTGGCTTTCATTTGTTTTTTTCGTTTATTTGTTATTTTCACTAGTCTATTGTAATAAATTTGCTGACGTAGGCGTATCGATTTCATAAAATCTGTCTTTTTTCAAGTTGTTTTTTTTTTTACAAAAACGTATCGCAATGGTGGTCCTTACACATCAATGAATACCTGAAGGCACAGCCGGATCTTAGCGTAGCTCAGGTTTCCAAAGCTGTTACTTAAATTGAAAATGGTCGTAGTTATAAAGAAGTGGCCATTGATTTAAATAGTAAAGATACGGTCGTCCGAACATTTGACGGACGCGGTCGCCCTACAAAAAACACTAACGCCATCTATTAGAACTACGATGTCAATCGGCGTGTCTGCTCCTAGACGTAACCTTGTAAGAGCGGGGTGTGGTATTCTTCGAGGTACAAAGAAATAAAGTAAAAACCTTATATTTTTCAAAATTTATATTTGTTGCAGTTTGTTTGTGTTATTAAGTTTTCATTGGCCTTCGAATAAAACAATTTAAAAAAAAATCTTGTTTTTTTGGTAATCTGGACATATTTTCCATTTTGGATTCGTAGTTTTTTCTGACGTTGGACATTTTAATTTGCTTTTAATAAACAATAAAAATCAATTTTGTACATCCAAAATTTAATCATAGAGAGATTATTAAATCTTTTAATTTCATCGGCTACAACGAGCGCCGCTGCAAAGTTATGTCGCGCTTTTACGCGGCTTCGCGTCGTCTTTGCCAAAGGTTGAGACAAATAAGAAAGAAAATTGTTTTAAATAATGTTAGAAGTCGATTTAATGACAAATTTTTAACTTACCGGGGATATGAAATATTATCATTTTTTGTAATGTGCTTTTTGTCGTAGTTCACGCAACCCTTCACGGCACAATTTGGCATTTTTGCTTGCAAAAATTTACGACCGCTCCGATGACAGCCGATCGCGTTCTAGTTCACTTCGCTATAGGGAAGACCATTTTGGGACCAAGTTCGTGGCGTCATTGTAACGTGCGGTCCGCCCAGTCCTTTTATATATGTCTATGGAAGTGGCTCAAACATTGCTAGTTTCCAAATGCGTCATCTTCCGAATTGTTAAACGTTACCGGCAGACTAGACACGAGACGTGCAGGGCAAGGTCGCAAGAGAGTCACAACAGCGAAAGACGATCGATTTATGGCGAGCACTGTTCTGAGAAATCGCACTTTGACTTCTTCTGAAGTCAGATCTACGCTCCAGGACGTTCGACAGGTGACAATTAGCACTAAACCGTAAGAAGAAGACTTAAAGAAGCTGGAATAAAGCCATACTTGCCAGGTAGAGGACCCTTACTTACCACAGATCATCGAGTAGCTCGGGCTAACTTTGCTCGCTCATACCAAAATTGGAATGATGCTGACTGGGGGAAAATATTGTTCACTGACGAGTCTAGGTTTTGTCTTAAGCCAGATGATAGAAGGGTGAAAGTTTGGAGACGACCCGGAGAAAGATACGCTCAGTGTAACATTGTCGGAAGAGAGTCATAGGGTGGAGGGTCAGTGATGGTATGGGGCGGCATTTGCATAGGGGCACGAACGGAGTTACACATCGCAGAAAATGGATCCTTGACTGCGGCTCGGTACGTAAATGACATCTTAGAACCGATTGTCATGCCCTTTGCCCCGTATATCGGAGATAAATTTCAATTAATGCAGGACAATGCGCGGCCCCACACTGCAGCAATAGTTTCGGGGTATCTCCGAGAGGTTGAAATTGACGTTTTGCGGTGGCCAGCACGCTCATCGAACATGTTTGGGATAAGCTCAGCAAACAAGTAAAACAGCGGGGTCCAACACCAACAAACATAGGGGATCTGAAAAGGGTACTGGAAGAAGAGTGGAATCGGATACCACAAGATTTCATTGATAACTTAATCAAAAGCATGCCGAGAAGATTGCAGGCAGTTTTAACAGCTAGAGGGGGTAACACCAAGTACTGAATGTACTCAAACACTCGACAAAAAGTTCGTAAAGTATCGTAATGTCATAACACAATCACATTTTCAATGTGATGATTGAAGGGTTAATTCATCAAAACGTCATTTTTAACATTTATGTTCATTGGTCTTGCGTTTTTTACTGAAGTAAGTTTTATTTTAATTAAAAATAATAAAATTAATAAAGTGCTTAATATAAAATAAATAACACATACAAAAATTCTTAATTCTGTCTTTATTTTGTTCCGTTCCTCTAATTATGTCCTAATTATGAGTGTATGTATAAGTGTTTCTCTATTATATTCTGAAGTCACTTCATCGTGAATGCTAGCTTTTATTTGGTGCTTGTCTCCTTATTCCCAAAACAGACGTGACAGGTTTTTTTTACCAAGTTAAAAAAGAAGAAGGTTCTCAAATCGGTTGTACTTTTTTTTTGTTTGTTACCTCAGAACTCCGCCATTAATAACCGTTCATTTTACAGAACATTATTTTCCACTTACTTGACAATATCTCACAGTAAGTATGGTCAGCGTTTCATTGAGCATCCCAGCGAATATCCTCTGTGCCATCCGCGGTGGTACCGTGTCCCAAAGATCCCTTCTACTACCTGGAAAAACCAAACCAAGAATTCAGTGGTAATAGCTCCACAGTTTTCACTGGCAAACCAGAATCAATGAAATGAAGTCTAAACTAAATAAACTTTCACTTGTCTGCGAGAGCAACAAAGTGATCAGAGCGCAGACTGAGTAGCTGCAGGCTTAGCACGAGAACCGTAGAGAAGCGTTTTGTCGACGGAAGAGTAGACAAAAATGACGTTTCCATGTAGACAGTTGACAGTTATGTACCGGGAAATGTAGACAAGCGATTTCTATTCTACGGACAGTAGAAATAAAAAGAGTATTGCTAAGCCTGCTGGTTAGAGGTTGGCGTGGGTTTCGTGAAAACACTGTCTGCGCCAGTAACCCAGTGTACTATAGAGCTGTACATTGATCTTTTGAAGCGTAGGCAAAATCAGTAGGTACCCACCAATTTCAAAATCCCTTACCGTTCATATAAAGCCACCATCCCTGTACAGATGGCGTGCCAGTCTCGTGAACCGTCCTAGTCATGCCATCTATCGGCCGCCCCCCTGAATCTTGTAAAATGTACAGAGATAGCACTCGGTTGTGAAGATCGAGGACTCGTTCACCGACAGCTTCCGACATTGTGGTGTAGCGTTTGTAGCAACCCTAAAAATAACATATTGAACTCTATATGAGAAAAAATCAAAAATATAATTATTATTGAGATAGGCAAAATGCAGTCGGAAAATGTTAGTTTTCGTTCATGAAATAACAAAAATAAGTTTTAAAATTCAATTCAAAGATTACACTATGAAATAGTAGCCGCCATGTTATTACGTCGTACGGCGTGTCAATTGAACAACTTCGTACTTTTTTATTTTTAACCGACTTCAAAAAGAAGGAGGTTATCAATTCGACATGTATATTTAAAAAAAAATATGCATGTTCGGGCATACGGAGTTATAGGCCTATAATTTTTTTTTTATAATTCGTAAGTATATAGACGGATTTGCAAAATTATTTTTTGTTCGAAAGGGGTTTATTCCGAAATGGTCCATTAAAATTTCATATAGATCTGATGATACGTTTCGGAGACAGACAACGGAACTCTTCAAAAAATTACACCAAATCAACCGCGAATGCTTTTTTTTTTTTTTTGGGTGGGAAATCATCAAATGACTTCTCCTGCTGAGTAGAGCAGGAGGGCGTGTCAGACTTTTACTGACTAAAACCCACCCGTGTTCCCTCAGTAGCCCGTATGCCAGGGGCCGTGGTATCTCTTTCGAACAAACCCGCACCCCTGGCAGGCATCGGCCCCTGCGGACCCCACCGGTGGTTGCTGACATCTTTGACGGCGCGCGTGTGGAACACAACGCGCCGTCCCGTCTACCACTTTTCGGCCGCAGGGGATAGGGAGAGCGGCTGACGCTATACCGACACTCCTCTTCCCCTGCGGCCCCACCGCGTCCGCCATCAAACGGTGGCGGCCCCGTCCAGGCCACGGAAGGGAAGAGCGCTGCTCAGAAGCACCGGCACTCCCCCTCTACCGCCGCCCGTAACCCTCAGCCGCGATGCCTCCCATTCGACATCGCGGCCCACCTCAGTTGCGGTGCACCTCACCGCAACCTACTTTTTGGCCGCTACGTCGTCGGCTTTGAGGCAAAAGCCCTGACGAGCGGCCCCACCTTTGGGTTCCTCTTGGCTTCACCGTGGCCGGAATCCACGGTTACTGAGCCCCCCCGCAACGACAATGCGGGAACCCACTCGGGGGGGAACCGCGAATGCTGCTATCGCATAAATACCTATGCATTGTTTTGACCCCAAGGATGATGAAATTTGAAATTGATGTGGGGAGGTAACAAAAAGTGAAAAATAAAAACTTTTTTCAAAAAAATAACAACCGACTTCCAAAAAAACACTACAAAGTGCAAAATAACTTTAATTTCGGAAGGCAGTGACAAAGAATTAAAATGCACATCCAAAGTCACCAACTTCCGAAATTAAAGTTATTTTGCACTTTGTGGTGTTTTTTTGGAAGTCGGTTGTAATTTTTTTGAAAAAAGTTTTTTTGTAACCAAAGTATTTTTTCTTTCAATAATATTTTGCATTCAGGAACAGCAAACCAACAATAAGTAGAATAATAACATTTATTTTATAATAATTATGAACAATTATCATATGAAATATAGCGCATTTGTCTATATAGCAAACTGACGTCATACTCACAGAGCAATATGGCGTCCACTGCGTTTTCGTTAAATTACCCGCGAAATTCGAAATCGATTAAATAAAAAAAAATGTGGTTTTTTTTGTGGTTTATTAGCACTTTAAAATCTAAATAGGACACTTCAAAAATGGGTGTTATACCCTATTAAAGATGGGTGATAATGTAATTATACTTCGTATCTCTCCCGAAGATGATTACAGTTTACATGCAGCAGCACGCGAGTTGATGCTGTCCTAATCACACTTTTAAAGCTATTTAAATGCTTTTAGAATTTATTTTGAAATAAATAAATTTCAGAAAAAGGCATTGTATTGACTATTTTCCCTACGGACTGCAACCCGCCATCACCGTCGCAATCCTTGACTCATTACGTGATTCAGTGTTGTCCGACTCACACGTAAATTTGTTCGTCCGGTAATAACCTTCATTGCTTTACACTATGGGAAAAAGAAAGCGATCTAGTAAAGACAAATACCCACACATTTTTGTTCTCGTCTACCGCCTGGAGACTGCACAATACAATTATCGTGGTATTAATATCCCGACGTGTACCGTGTGTGCCCAGGTTTTTAGTGTCATAAAATGAAATAATTCATTGTGCTATCCCGATGTTTATCGTGTGTGGATACTATGACCGTCATACGTAGGGATACCTACAACACAAGCTATAATATTCCGACGTATATCGTGTGTGGATGCCATATATGCGTTGTTATACGTAAGTGTCCTAAAATGAATGTATTCATTGTGATATCCCGACGTTTATCGTGTGTGGATACTATGACCGTATACATGTGCCTACATACGATACCAACTTAAACATCCCGACGTGTGGTTATACCCACGTATAGCAGGTACATATAATTATGTTTTACCTCTTTGTAGATGAGATCCCAACCACTGAGGTACCATTAGAAGGCGAAGGAATGGCTAATGAAAATCCTGATGAACTAGACCCGGATATCTTGCAATTATTAGGTTCAGACCTTACATTAAACAAAACGTTTGGAGATGATTTACACAAGGATTTGGCATCGCGGTGGAAACTCATTTTAATTAACGGTCTCACTAAAGAGGAAAAAGTCGATCTTCAAAAACAGTATCTACCTGCTGAGAATTGCATATACATGAAAGCGCCTATGCTAAATCCTGAGTTAAAATCGGCACTGTCTGATCTTAACATTAAAAAAGACTCGTACAGTGAGCAGAAACAAAATCAAATGTCCAGCTGTATCTCGGCGATTGGTAATGCATTGAATATAGCTTTGTCTCAAACCGAAAACCTTCCACAAGAGGTTATAAAAACACTCGGTGATGCAGGGCGGCTGATGTGCGATACGCACTATAGAGAATCTCTGTCTAGAAGATTCACTATCATTAATGCTATAAGTAAACAAAAGAGAGAAATAATTAAAAATACTAAAATAGACCATTATTTATTCGGCTCCAACTTGTGTGATTATCTTAAATCCACCAAGGCCATAACAATGTCTGCCTCAGAGCTGAGATTCACCGCAAATAGTGGGAAATTCAACCAACAGCGTAATCAGCCGAATACTTCTACATTTCGTCAAACCGGTGCTTTAAACGCACGGGGGGCGCCGCGGGCACCAGCCGCCGAGCCGCGAGCGTACCCCAACCAGACCCGGCGCCAGCCACCGCCGCCGCCACGGGACCATCACCGCGCGCAGACAGCCACGCGCGCACGGATGGCCAACTACTCAGCGCGACGCCTCCGCTAACCATTTCATCACAGGTTAGGATAACAATAATGTACCTACAGTGGGCCGATTGCAACATTACTTTTATGAATGGAATCGTATTACTAATGACAAAACTATTCTGTCTTGGATTAAAGGATATCAAATACCATTCCTTTGTGAACCACATCAGACAAGCATACCTAAAAGGTCGTACACGCTCACTGAAACTAACATAATCGATCATTGCATTTCTGAGCTATTAGAATCAGGTTTTATTTCTCAATGTAGTCCTTGCGAAATACAATTCATTTCACGTATATTTACAGTACCTAAGCACAATGGAAAACATCGTTTCATTCTTAATTTAAAACAATTAAATAAATTCGTTCATGTTGATCACTTTAAAATGGAAGACTATCGTACAGCTATAAAACTAATCAAAATCAAAATCAAAAGTCATTTATTCAAACTAGGCTGAGAGTCAGCACTTTTCGAACGTCAAAATTACATAAGACAGTCCCCCAAAAACGCCCACCCTTCGACACTTCCTAGTGCTTTAGCTGGGAAGAAGAAGTGGCGCAACAAACTCCCCAGCAGCACAGCTGTCTGATAAGTTGGAAGAACTTGATTCTATACAGTAATAGGTAAGTAATTAAATTTCATAAAAAAATGGAAATATCAATATTAAAAATAAAAATAAAAAATGGTTTATAGTCAAATAAAATAAACAATGCTATGGAGTAACTCATATAACCTGTCAGTAGGTAAGCTAATTCTGGTGAAAGAACACAAATGTTGTCTTGAGTTAATCACAGCGACCAACAATTCTTATCGTTTAAGTAGTCGTTGATTGAATAGTATGCCTTCGAACAAAGATTTGATTTTACTTTAGCTTTAAACGCATTAAAATGTAAATCTAGCAAAGAAGAGGGAAGCTTGTTATAAAAGGTGATACCGAGCCCAACGAATGAGTTATGAACTTTATGAAGCCGGTGAAAGGGACCACGTAGTTTGTCCTTATTTCTGGTATTAATATTATGAATATCACTGTTTTTAGTGTATAAGTGTATATTTTGCCTAACATATAAGATGTTAGCGAAGATAAATTGTGATGCCACCGTGAGAATACCAATATCTTTAAAAAAATCTCTCAGAGAAACTCTAGCACCTAATTGGTAAATTGCACGTACAGCTCGTTTTTGCAGAACAAAAATATTTTGAATGTCAGCGGCTTTGCCCCACAGCAGAATGTCGTAGGACATAACGCTATGAAAATAACTAAAATAGACTAACCGAGCTGTATCAACGTCAGTGTATTGTCTTACTTTCCTGACGGCGTAGGCAGCCGAACTGAGCCTTCCCGCTAGGCTTGATATGTGTGATCCCCACTGAAGTTTGGCATCTACTGTTATACCCAGAAAAACTGCCGAGTCTACAGTTTCAAGCACCTCATTTTCTAAGACGATGTTGGGTCCCAGATTTTTTACATTCGGCAAAGCGAACTTTATACATTTAGTTTTCTTAGCATTGAGAACTAAATAGATCAAAATTGTTATATGGCAAGTATAGACTTAAAAGACGCCTATTTTTTTGTCGCAATTGCCAAAAGCGACCGGATTTACCTTTGTTTTAGTTGGAACTCAGAAAAGTTTAAGAATCAATTGTTCGAATTTAACGTTTTGCCCTTTGGACTCTGTACAGCACCCTACGTGTTTACTAAATTACTGAAACCTGTATTACATTATTTACGTTCATTAGGTCACCTATCAGTAAACTATATAGATGATTTTTTATGCATCGGTAATACCTATAAAAGCTGTCTTAATAACGTTTTTTTTTTTTTTTTTTTTTTGGGTGGGAAATCATCAAATAACTTCTCCCGCTCTGGGTGGAGCAGGAGGGCGTGTCAGACTTTTACTGACTAAAACCCACCCGTGTTCCTTCAGTAGCCCTTAAGCCAGGGGCTGTGGTGTCTCTTTCGAACAAACCCGCACCCCTGGCAGGCATCGACCCTTGCGGGTCCCATCACTGTTTGTGCTGACATCTCTTTGAGGCGCGCGTGGAACACAACGCGCCGTCGACTTGGGCTTGGTCCTTACCGGACAGCGAGCTACCCATTACTCGCCGTCCGCAAGCCCATGCCTACGGTGGCCGGAAATCGGCCTGGGATTCCCGACGCCCAGGGCGTCTCCGTATCCTGCGGCGGCTGGGGTCGCGAGGGCGCATATGCTGCCTCTCCCTCACGTGCGCCGCCTCCCTCTTCGCGAGCATCACTGCTTCGCTGAAGGAGGTGACGGCTCCCCATGCCCTCTCGCTCCGTACCATGGCCTGGACCAGGGCCGGACGCGAGAGATCGCCGCCGCCGATCGCCTCCACGAGGACACGGCGGTGCTCCGCCCAAGCAGGGCAGACCGCCACCGTGTGCTCCACCGTGTCCTCAGGGCGATCTTCGCAGTGGAAACACCCGGGCGTTTCCTCCCGCCCTATCCGAAACAGGAACCTCCCGAAACAACCGTGTCCGGTGAGGACCTGCGTCAGGCGGAAGGTGAGGACGCCATGCCGCCTCTCAAACCACTCCTCAAAGAGGGGACTTACCGCCGCAATCGTGGCGTGCCCAGCACTGGGTTGCGACAATCGCTCTCTCCATGTCACCATGAGATCCCGCCGGAGCTCTGTCCGCTGTGCCGCGATTTCCTGCGGCAGCGGACTTACGCCCCGGCGTTTGGCCTCCTCGCGCCACTCCCATATTTGCGCGAGGACCTTTGCCTCCAGATCCCATGGCGGTAATCCGGCAAGGAGGCCCGCCGCCTCGCCGGAGATCGTGCGATATCCTCGGATCATCCTGATCGCCATGACCCTATGGGACGCCCTCAGCTTGCGAGCTGGTTGGCGCCTCAATGTAGGCGCCCACACCGGCGCCCCGTATAGGGCCATGGACCGCACGATCCCCGCGTAGAGCCTCCGGCAGGAGGCGTCTGGCCCCCCTAGATTGGGCAGGAGCCGCTTCAGCGCAGCCCCGGCCCGCTCCAGTCTGGGAGCCAAACGGCGGAAATGCTCCGCGAAGTTCCACCGGCTGTCGAGGACGAGTCCCAAGTACTTCATCGTCGACTCGACGCCGATGTGAACCCCTCCCACCGTTATCTGGGAACCCGTCGGTGGCGCATTCCGAGGACCATGAAACCACATGGCCTCGGACTTGTGCAAGGCCACCTCGAGTCCCAGTTGCCGGATCCTATCCACGATTGTCGCAACCCCTTGTGTCGCCAAGTCGGCCGCCGCCTGGTACGACCTCCCTTGCGCCAGGACCAGCGTGTCGTCAGCGTAGCAGACTACACTGACACCGCCAGGGAGGTCGGCGCGCAACACCCAGTCGTACCCGATGTCCCACAGATGCGGCCCCAGGACCGATCCCTGTGGGACACCGCACGGCATCTCTCGCCGGTTCCACTCTCCGAGGTGACCGGGGTAGATGACGGACCTGTCCGTCAAATAGGCCTCGACCACACGACAGAGGTAGGTCGGCATCCGGTGATACCGGAGTGCCTCCCTTATGGTCTTAATAACGTAGAAGCGACAAGAGAATTACTAATAAAATTAGGATTTTTAATTAATGATGTTAAAAGTAAAATTAACCCAAGTAGAAAATGCCTTTTCCTGGGTTTTATATTCGATTCATGGAATATGTCCCTAACATTACCTACTAAAAAGAAAAACCGCATAAAGTTGATGTCAAACAAGTTGCTACTGACAAACAAATGCACAATTAGAGAACTTGCTAGATTTACAGGTCTGTTAACTTCAGCATGTCCCGCCGCTAAATACGGCTGGTTATACACAAAACTCTTAGAAAGAGAAAAATTTCTAGCACTTAATTATTCTAACAATTACAATAAACATTACGAGAGAACATAAAAAATAATTTAATTTGTTGGAAAGAACACATTGACTCCTCATCTTGTTCCTTTCAAACCAATGATTATAAGATTGTTATATTCAGTGACGCTTCAATGACTGGTTGGGGCGCAGTTTGCAACAACCAAACAGCTCATGGACATTGGAATCATTCCCAATTTTCATTACACATAAATATCTTTGCATCTCACCTTAAATCTTGCAATATCTTACTCAGAATTGACAATACTACAGCAATTGCCTATATAAACAAAATGGGAGGCATACAATTCACGCATCTAAATAACATTGCACGAGATATATGGCAATGGTGTGAAAAACGCATTATACATGTTTTTGCATCTTATATCCAATCCAAAGAAAATTTATTAGCAGATTTCGAATCTCGTCAGTCGTATAATACTGACACGGAATGGGAACTAGCAGATTACGCATTTAATCAAATAAAAATTTCATTCGGTACTCCACAATTTGACTTATTTGCAAGTATTCAGAATCATAAATGTTACAAATATGCTTCGTGGAAATTAGATCCATATTCCGAAATTATCGATGCATTTACATTTAACTGGAAAGCATTGCAATTTTATGCTTTCCCTCCCTTTAGTCTTATCCCAAAAGTCCTACATAAAATTAAAAATGACAAGGCAGAAGGAATAGTAGTGGTGCCATATTGGCCAACCCAACCGTGGTATCCAGTCTGGTTAAAATTACTAATTTCGAAAGTACTGTACTTTAAGCCTGACAAAAATTGATTATTTTCCCCTTTCAGGGAGGAGCATCCTCTCCACGCGGATCTCGCCCTGATGGCAGGGAAATTATCCGGCAGTCGCTACTAAGGCGCGGAATACCCAACGCATCTCTCGATATAATAATGGCCTCTTTCTCCGTAAACACGCTGAGCCAGTATAATACTTCACTAAAATCATGGCGGCTATACTGTAACGATAAGGGATTAGATTACTGTGATTCCGATATTACTCAATTAATAGAATTTTTGACTTATAAATTTAATTTAGGTGCTAGTTACAGCACCCTTAACAGTTATCGTTCAGCGTTATCAATACTGTTAGGTCAGGAGGTCACTTGTAACGACTGTATCAAAAGGTTCTTTAAAGGGGTTCATCGTATGAAACCACCCGCACCCAAAGTGTACGTTACCCTAGCAAGAAAGTGTCTCCTAGAGTTATATGAGTAGAACGTATAATGTGTGCCTTATCTGCTGTAAATGTGCCCCCACATAAAAAATGTGTGCCCCCTGTCGTTTTGGAGAAAAACGGAAAAAACGATTCTTGCTAGGGTAACGTTTTTCTAGCAGGAAAATTCTAAACGAATGATCGGAGAGAGAAAAATTGTGCATGGCCAGAGAGCTTATATGTGTGCCAAAATGTGCCCCCAAAAATAAAATCTGTGCCCCTTCAGGTTTTCGAGATATTGCATTTCCTGCTGGAGTAACGTTTTGATGAATCGTATATCTCTAAAACTATTGCATGTGCCCCTGTAGAATAAACATACACGAGTAGCTCTTAAGAGGCACACCTTAGTGCCCTAATTAGATTTAAGAAAATATTTATAGTTTTCAAGTTATCGCGGTTTTATGAAAACCCGAAAAAACATCGCAGCGCCTTAATGAGACAAGGCACAAGTTCGCTGAAAATTGTGTTCGGTCCTTCTTGACGCTATTAATAACCATACAAAGTTTCAAAACTGTTCATGCATGCGTTTTTGAGTAATCTTGCTAAAAGTCAAAACGATGGTGTCTTAACTTTGACGGCAAAATACAAGGAACCGGCTCAATCCCAGATGTGTAGGTGTGAACCAAAATTGTGTGCCTTTAGTCAAAAATATATGGTGAAAATATTCAGCTTGGAATGTTTCGCATTAAGTTAATATTAACAAAAAACCAAAATATGTAAACAACGGCTGGTTATCCGACCAAATTCCAATGACTACTAAAAAGCGACAGATTCATACATATCGATTACCTTCTTTATTTGACGCATTATACCTAAGCTGTTGTCCGTACAGTCGCGTTCAAAAGATTTGGGGGCTAATTAAAAATATAATATATTAAATGCACCTTGTGACTATTACATGAAACAGCTTGTTGATGTGGAAATTATTATTTTTATTCCCTTAATTTTAATTCTTTAAGTAAGTATTGCATCAAATCACAGATTAAATTTCCTAAAAAAATAAATAAATAGGTAAAGTAATGAAAAAAATCCAAGTACTTGATAAGTGTACAAGTATTTTTAAATAAGTCAAAACGATGCCATTAAATACTTACCACCGCAGATCGTGCCATAAAATTCACCACCCCTACAACCACATAATTGTTATAAAATGCTTATGCTTATGCTCCTTCCTGCAATCTCCCACATCATAAACTTCTCCCTTTACACTGGTGTTTTCCCTTCCCTGTGGCGTAAAGCCCTTGTTCGCCCCCTGCCTAAAATACCTAATCCCTCTCTTCCAAGTCACTTTCGCCCAATTTCCATCCTTCCTTTCCTATCTAAAGTGCTCGAGGCCAGCGTGCATAAACAATTCTCCCACTTTATTCACCACAACTCCCTCATTAGCCCATTTCAATCCGGTTTCAGGCCCGGGCACAGTACCATTTCTGCTCTCCTTAAAGTGACTGACGATGTAAGGCGTGGGATGGAAGACACTAAAGTCACAGTCTTAGTGTTAATTGACTTCTCCAATGCTTTTAATACCGTCAGTCACAAACTCCTTTTATCCATTCTTTCCTATCTTATAGTCTCTCCGGAGGTACTGGAATGGTTTGCCTCTATCTTCAGGGGCGTCAGCAGTCTGTTCGGGCTGGAGAATCTTCATCGAGTTTCTGTGATCTTGCAGCTGGCGTCCCTCAAGGCGGTATATTATCTCCTCTTTTGTTCTCCATTTTTATCTCATTACCACCGAGCTTCGGACTGCGTATCATCTTTATGCGGACGATTTGCAGCTTTACTGTCAGGCAAGTGTTGACAACATAGCGGATGCGATTGAGGAGCTAAACCGGGATTTAAGTGTGGTTAAGAACTGGTCTGATCGGTTTGGGTTGGCGGTTAACCCTGCCAAGTGTCAGGCTATCATTCTAGGGAGCCCCTACAGTATGAGGAAGTTGAATAGCTTAACTGTGCCACCTGTAATTTTCGACAACTCAGTAATCCCGTTTAGCTCCGATGTTAAAGATCTTGGCCTACATGTTGACACTTGTCTTGACTGGCGGAAGCAGGTCACGACTGTCAGTCAAAAAGTCACCGGAACGTTGCGGTCGCTCTATCGGTTCAAAAATCTTCTCCCATCACACATAAAGGCCATGCTTGTACAATCCCTAATCTTTCCCATAATTGACTATGGCGATGTGTGTTACTATGACCTGAATGCAGATCTACTTAATAAACTTGACCGCCTTCTAAATAACTGCATTCGATTCGTTTTCAATCTTCGTAAGTATGATCATGTCTCCGCGCACCGGTTGCTTTTAAAATGGCTACCCATCCGTCAGCGCAGAGAGTTGAGGGCTCTGTCAATGTTGTTTTCCATACTCGACAAACCCACTTCTCCTTCTTACCTGACATCCCAGGTTCAATACTTGTGCGCTGCGCATAGTAAAAACGTTCGTTCCACCAATAATCGTCTTTTACGATGTCCTTCTACTCTAAGTTGTATAAAAAAATTATAAATCTGACACAGCGTGCTCAAAATAATTACAAAATTGCAACATCCACAAATAAATCAAAAACGACTTGGCAAATAATTAAAAAACGCAAATTGAATATACCAAAACCGTCTATAGATAAAATTAAAGTTAATAATGTATCCATCACAGAGCCAAAGCACATAGCGGATCTCTTTAACAACTATTTTATCGACAAAATTCAACCCATTGTCAATGCTGGAACTACAGCAACGCATCATATTTTGAACAAAAGAGACTCTATGTTTATGGCACCTAGTACACCACATGACGTACTAAAAATCATATTAACGCTCAAAAATACAAATAGTGTAGGCCACGATGGAATTTCTACAAAAATACTCAAAGCCGTGGCTGGCGTAGTATGTTCTCCTTTGAGTTACATAATTAATTTGAGTATCAATACTGGCATATTTCCAATCGCACTGAAGACATCTATCGTAAAACCATTGTTTAAGAAAGACAAAAAAGAGTTGATGGTCAATTATAGACCGATATCGCTCATACCTATAGTATCCAAAATCTTTGAAAAATATATTCATAAACAACTCAACTCGTATTTAGAACACAATAAGATCCTCTGCAATGAACAAAAAGGAAGAAAAAAACAATTAACATGGCAATCTATGATTTTTTACACATAGTGATGACAAATATGGATCAAAATTAACCGGTGTGCAGTATATTCTGTGATATGACTCAGGCGTTTGACTATGTTCAGCACAACATTCTACTTAAGAAACTCGAAGCATATGGCATTAGGGGTAACATACTAAAACTATTTGAGTCATATCTTCAAAACAGAAAACAGATAACGGAAGTCAGTAGGTTAAACTTAACTACAAAACATGAAGAGTCATATCGGTCGCAAGAACGTGAAGTAATGTATGGTGTCCCTCAGGGAAGTGTTTTGGGGCCTCCCCTGTTTACATTATATATTAATGACTTGCCTAAGGCCACAAAGCAACCTTATGAGTCTTTTTGCCGATGACAGTGTAGTGACAATTGCATGTAAAAATCGAGACACGTATAAATCAGACATTAATAACTCACTAATTGCAATAATAGAATGGTTAAATAATAATAATTTAAAAATAAATTTAAATAAGACTCAAATCATGCACTTTAGTCAGCGCTCCTTGACATTAATTAATAATCTGGACATAAACTATAATAATAATAACATTGACGAGGTTGATACAACAAAATTTCTAGGCCTTACTATTGACAGTAAATTGAATTGGAAGGCACATATAGAGACTATCAGTAAGAAAATAAGTACCTCAGCATATGCTCTGTATAAAGTGGCAGCAGTAATTAGTATAGATGCTTTGCTCACCGCATACTACGGCTTGGTGGAGTCCGTTCTAAGATACGGCATTATATTTTGGGGTAATTCGACGGACCGTGAAAAAATATTTAAAACTCAGAAACGATGCATTAGGTCGATGTTCAAACTTGAAACCACTCAGAGTTGCAAACCTTATTTCAAAAAATACAAAATCTTGACATTACCTTCCCTTTATATATTAGAAAATGCAATGTTCCTAAGGTCCAACCCACTCCTATTTTCTCGCATGGCAGATCGATTTCCTCGTAATAGACGTGACAACAGCCAAGTTTGCCTACATCAATATAGGACGTCACTCATGCGAAAAAGTGTCTTTTGCATGGCTCCAAAAATTTATAATAAACTACCTAAAAGCTGGAAGCAGTTAACTGATGTACAATTTAAAAAGAAAGTTATTAATTTTCTAGCAGATAAAGCTTATTATAACCTGAATGAGTTTTTAGATGAGAGATTATGAATATGTTTCACCAATTTATTATGTTTAATCATTTTTTTATTTTTTATTATTATGAATTTTTTTTAATAGTTTGACTAGGAGTGACATAAATTTTATTATTGTATTAGCTAATATTTGCATGCCATTGTTTAAGGCAAACGTGATGATCTATTTTATGTTTATTATTAACATCTCTTGCATGCTGACAATTTGTGTTGTATGTCTTGTACTCATGTTTGGGCAAATAAATGAATATCTTATATCTTATCTTATCTTATTCTCACCGTTCTGGTTTCATCCAATCTTCTTTCTTTGTCCAGGCGGTGTTTCTTTGGAATGCGCTCCCTCTGAATATCAGGATGGCAACCAGTCGGTTTTCGTTTAAAGTAAAGGCACGTGAGCATATTCGTAAGAAGTTGGCTGAATCATCCCAGCGCTGAATAGCTGGATTCGTTTTCTCCTCTACCTATCGTTATTTCTCAAGACAAAGTATTTTTTTTTAATATTTATATGTATGTATGTATCTATGTATTAGTATGTATTATCTCTCGAGTAACCTATCCCTTATGTTGCACCTGCCATGTTTTCTCTCTGCATCACCCTAAGGTTGACTGGTAGAAAATGCCTCAGGCATTAAGTCCGCCTTTGTGCAGTATTTTTTTACGTGTGCATTAAGTTTTAATAAATAAATAAATAAAACAGTTTTGAAACTTTGTATGGTTATTAATAGCGTCAAGAAGGACCGAATACAATTTTCAGCGAACTTGTGCCTTGTCTCAGGAAATGCAATATCTCGAAAACCTGAAGGGGCACACATTTTACTTTTGGGGGCACATTTTGGCACACATATAAGCTCTCTGGCCATGCACAATTTTTCTCTCTCCGATCATTCGTTTAGAATTTTCCTGCTAGAAAAACGTTACCCTAGCAAGAATAGTTTTTTTCCGTTTTTCTCCAAAACGACAGGGGCACACATTTTTTATGTGGGGGCACATTTACAGCAGATAAGGCACACATTATACGTTCTACTCATATAAATCTAGGAGACACTTTCTTGCTGGGGTAACGTACACGCACCCAAATACCACACCACCTGGGACCCCAATCTTGTGTTAAAAACAAACTATTTCCCAAATGATTTAGTTACACTAAAAGATTTGTCGTTCAAAACTGTAACTCTTTTAGCACTAGCATCTGCACAGAGAATGCCGACTTTAAGTGTAATAAAAATAAAAAATATTATTTTTGACTCAGAAAAAATTCTAATAAAAATTGAAGATTTCATAAAAACCTCAAGGCCAGGCGCTTACCAACCATTGATCATATTACCATATATTATAGAAAACCCTCAGGTTTGCCCAGCTTTAACCCTCAAACATTATATAGATAAAACTGCCTGCTTACGTTGTCAAGAAGTTCTCTTTTTATAAGTTATCAGAAACCACATAAAAAAGTGGGTTCCCAAACTTTGTCTCACTGGGTAAAACAAACTTTAGAAAAGAGTGGCATAGATGTAAACTTGTATGGTGCGCATAGTACAAGGCACGCGTCTACGTCTGCTGCTTGCAGAGCAGGTGTCAATCTGGAAGTTATTTGAAGGGCCGCAGGCTGGACTGAGTCGTCCAATGTATTCCAAAAATACTATAATAAAAATCTATCCACCTCTCACGAAACTGAACTTGTAGATGCACTTTTTAGATGATTATCTATGATTGTTGTATGTTTGATGATTATTACATAAGTACAGATAAGAATATGCTTTACGTTACATGGAATTAAAATTAAAATATTGATCGATCGCTTCAATGTTTATTTTTTTCGATGCTCTAAACATCTGCAGGTAAACTGTAATCATCTTCGGGAGAGATACGAAGTATAATTGAGAATCAAACGAACTTACCTTGTGAAGTTTGATATCTAATTATACGAGTGTCTCGACCGAAGATGATTACACTCCCTTCGGGGGGGAATATAATGATAGCCCCAAGACCTATCGAAAAATTATAAAGTAGCTCTAAAAAATTAGTCAAGGATTGCGACGGTGATGGCGGGTTGCGTAGGGAAAATAGTCAATACAATGCCTTTTTCTGAAATTTATTTATTTCAAAATAATTTCTAAAAGCATTTAAATAGCTTTAAAAGTGTGATTAGGACAGCATCAACTCGCGTGCTGCTGCATGTAAACTGTAATCATCTTCGGTCGAGACACTCGTATAATTAGATATCAAACTTCACAAGGTAAGTTCGTTTGATTCTCAATTACAGATGGCAAAAAAAAGAATGACTAACGCCCAGTTGCACAAACATTAAAGCCACATTACATATCGATCAATCAATCAATCATTTATTTTGTCAAACATAGGTGGTTACAGTTAATATATTCTCTGAAATATGTGCACTATGTTTTGACAATATATGGCTACAAAATTAACACAAACAAGCAGTTATAAAATTAGAAGGTGGCATGCCAATGATACATTACAAACAATTAAAAAAATCAATTTAAAATATGTCAGATAGGTAAATAGTTCATTAGAAAAATAAACGGGTCCATATTGGCTCACCTAAAGTTCTTTACCCGAAATTGTTCTTCCTAATGATTTGTAATCCGAATGATCACTCTTCCTAACATCCTAAAGTTTTCATTCATACTATTTATAGTGCTACCGGCGATGTTCATAACACACATGTTTCCGAAAATTGTTATTAATAATATCATGAATGTAAATATATTTAAACTCCTACTGTTTTTATCATATCGCTTTTATCCCTAAACATAATTACCATAATATTTTCACTCATACTCAGAAAGAAACATTTACCAAGTGTAATAAAAACCATGAATCATCAGATGAATGTTACCTGAGATAACTATATCTAAAAATCCAACTGTTTAGAATGATTAAAGGTCGTTTCACTGATTTTTGTCTTAAATGAATGAAATTCAGTTCAGAGTGTCGTCTTGGGGGCACTATGAAAAAAATTACTTAGAAAAATTTCGCGACCAATTTCGAGGTAGTGCTCGCCGGCCGCTGCCGCGGCACCGCTCGCTTCGCTCGCTCGGCTCGCACGTAGTTGGTCACTGTTCTAACCTAACCTAACCTATGGATCCATTCCACATCGCTACTTGTACCATGGTACTATTATTCTTATATGTTAAACATGTTATGTGAAAATAAAGTTACGCAAAATTAATGTATAAAATACTGATTATTATGAATAAAAAGAAATCTAAACAAAAAAGATATGAATAATAGTGTAAAAGATGGTTATGTTGAGAAAATATAGGAAAACAAATAAAAGTATATTAAATGTTTATTGTGCTACTGACATTATGAAGTTGAATGCTTCGGAATTATGAACATTAGAGACAGAGTAGTTAGGAATTGTGATTGTTAGGATGAAAAATGTTAGGAAGAACATTTTCGGCTATCCAATTATCGGAGTTGAAAATTTAGGTGAACTTTGGCGCACCCAAAATAAACACATACATAATTAATCAATAAATAAAAATCATTATTATGCTTAAGTTTAATTAGCAAGTCGGAATCGTCATACCTACATAAAGTGTCCTATACTTTTGCCGAAAAATGCGGTTTTATGAGACCTCTCATAAAACCGCATTTTGTTCGCTGGCTGTTTGTTCGCTGTAACCTGCATTTATTTGGAAAACTGCGCTCTCGCCGTTATCAGAATACCATTATTGTAACACTCCAATTTCATAAATGTACATAGATGGTAGAGTGAGTAAACTAAGTTCCTTAAATAATGGTTTACAACCTGTGTATTCAAAGTAGTATGGACGTTGGAAGAAGCAGTAACAAAATTATCAAACTTTATCAGAACTGTGCGTATGACGTCATTATTTACTATCTGCGTGGACGGAGTACAACCCACCTTATTTTTTTTAACTGAATGCTTGTGCTTGTTGTTTATACAAAGACAATTCTAGAAGAATGCTGAATTCATGGTTACAGTTTGCGCACTGGTTAAAAATGTATCCTGTATTTGGGCTATACTTCCAGTAAATTGTCCAGAACGAAATAAAAGCATAGAAATATTCATGATGCCTGGAAATGGTTTCTAAGAGACATAGGGGATGGTGGGGCAACGGTGTGGGCGCCTAGATTGAGGCGCCAACCAGCTCGCCGGTTGAAGACGTCCCATAGGGTCATGGCCATCCGGATGATCCGAGGATACCGCACGATCTCCGGTAAGGCGGCGGGCCTCCTTGCCGGATTACCGCCATGAGATCTGGAAGCAAAGGTCCTCGCGCCACTCTCAGATGTGGGCGAGGCCAAACGCCGGGGTGTAACTCCACTGCCGCGGGAAATCGCGGCACAGCGGACAGAGCTCCGGTGGGATCTCATGGCGACATGGAGAATGCGATTGTCGCAACCCAGTGCTGGGCACGCCACGATTGCGGCGGTAAGTCCCCTCTTTGAGGAGTGGCTTGAAAGGTGGCATGGCGTCCTCACCTTCCGCCTGTCGCAGGTCCTCACCGGACACATTGTTTCGGGAGGTCCTGTTTCGGATAAGGCGGGAGGAAACGCCCGGGTGTTTCCACTGCGAAGATCGCCCTGAGGACACGGTGGAGATCTGCCCGGCTTCGGCGGAGCACCGCCGTGTTCTCGTGGAGGCGATCGGCGGCGGCGATCTCTCGCGTCTGGCCCTGGTTAGCCGTCACCTCCTTCAGCGAAGCAGTGATGCTCGCGAAGAGGGAGGCGGCGCACGTGAGGGAGAGACAGTTCGCCCTCACGGCCCTAACCGCCGCAGGAGACGCCCTGGGCGTCGGGAATCTCAGGCTGATTTCCGGCCATCGTAGGCGTGGGCTTGCGGACGGCGAGTAATGGGTAGCTCGCTGTCCGGTAAGGACCACGCCCAGGTCGACGGCGCGTTGTGTTCCACGCGCGCCTCAAAGAGATTTCAGCACAAACCGATGGGGCCCGCAAGGGCCGATGTCTGCCAGGGGTGCGGGTTTGTTTGAAAGAGATACCGCCGCCCCTGGCATACAGGCTACTGAGGGAACACGGGTGGGTTTTAGTCAGTAAAAGAATGACACGCCCTCCTGCACCACCTAGAGCGGGAGAAGTTATTTGATGATTTCCCACCCAAAAAAAAACGTAGGGGATGGTTACCTATCATAAGTTCGAAAAATATTTGACCGAATTTCACTTCAACTATCAACGTTTCGTATTTTTTTACTTCATCGAAGTCACGACTGCTACTGTATCAGTACTCCGGAGTTTCATTTGGTCGAAAAACTTTTTACCGAAGTCACAGTTAGCCGAAATAAGATTTGTTCGAAATATTATGTTTCCGAACATTCATTATACCACTATTTTAATTACCATATTTTCATTTCAACCTCTATTCATCTCTATTCCCTATTTTTTTAATCTCATATTTTCGTTTCATCCTTATTTGCATGCAAACAAAGATGATAGCTTCAAGCATGCAGCATGCAAGCAGGCATTCAGCATGCAAGCAGGAAAGCAGCATGCAAGCAGGCATGCAGCATGCAAGCTAGCATGCAGCATGCAAACGGGCATGCAACATGCAGCAAACATTATTTCTGTCACGGCTCCGGCGCTGTGGGGTTTGGTCGGCCCCACGCGAGCTTATCGTCGCTGATGGTTTTAACGCTCACCAGCTGCTCCTCAGCTCGCGGGCCGCCCTTCCCCTCCGCTCCTAGGCGGGCTTAAATCATACTCTAGGGGTAGGGCAGACAAGACCGTGAATTCGGTTTTGCAGTGATTCGTTTCTCACTTAATTTTGTAGCACAACATATTGACTTTATATGACACTATTTTAATATAATATTTTAAATTCTACCAAGTAACCGGCTATTTATTTGTGACCAAATAATAAAATTTTGTTTCGGTATGGTGAAAATATCGCATATATCATACTGCAAATGAAAAAGTTCAAAAGAGGCTTCGGCCAATAGTAAAAAGTTATTTTAAATGGGCGAAAAATAGTTCGGTAAAATAATACCTTGACACATGATACTTCGATGATCTAAAAGTATGGCAAAATATGCATTAAATATAGCAAAAAAGACGGCGGTCAATAATTTTCGGTACAAAGAAATTCGAACAAAAAAAAATCAGTTCCCGCGTAAAGGATACATTTTATTGCATCAATAATAAATAAATAAAAATCTTTATTGCAGACTGTAGCGTAGCTACTTCTAATTATAAGTAGTATTTACACTAAATTTATATTATATAACCTTATACTTTTTGATCGCTTTACATGGCGCGAGACAAAGCGGACAAAGGTGTGTTTTGTATTGATTATAACGAAATAAACATTTATTACAAATTAATATCATTATTTGCGGCGTCAGAACAAAAGTGAAGTGTGTCGCGTGTGACTTGTAGTTCTTACTGACTTACATGTGCAAGATGAACTAAATAATACTTATATATTATAGTAAAAGTGGTTCTGGTAGAATGTCTAACCCAGGTTCAAGGTGTACGTTACCCTAGCAAGAAAGTGTCTCCTAGAGTTATATGAGTAGAACGTATAATGTGTGCCTTATTTGCTGTAAATGTGCCCCCACACAAAAAATGTGTGCCCCCTGTCGTTTTGGAGAAAAACGGAAAAAACGATTCTTGCTGGGGTAACGTTTTTCTAGCAGGAAAATTCTAAACGAATGATCGGAGAGAGAAAAATTGTGCATGGCCAGAGAACTTATATGTGTGCCAAAATGTGCCTCCAAAAATAAAATCTGTGCCCCTTCAGGTTTTCGAGATATTGCATTTCCTGCTGGAGTAACGTTTTGATGAATCGTATATCTCTAAAACTATTGCATGTGCCCCTGTAGAATAAACATACACGAGTAGCTCTTATTGTGTGCCCCTTAGTGCCCCAATTAGATTTAAGAAAATATTTATAGTTTTCATGTTATCGCGGTTTTATGAAAACCCGAAAAAACATCACAGCGCTTAAATGAGACAAGGCACAAGTTCGCTGAAAACTGTATTCGGTCCTTCTTGACGCTATTAATAACCATACAAAGTTTCAAAACTGTTCATGCATGCGTTTTTGAATAATCTTGCTAAAAGTCAAAACGATGGTGTCATAACTTTGACGGCAAAATAAAAGGAACCGGCTCAATCCCAGATGTGTAGGTGTGAACTAAAATCGTGTGCCTTTAGTCAAAATTATATGGTGAAAATATTCAGCTTGGAATGTTTCGCATTAAGTTAATATTAACAAAAAACCAAAATATGTGAGCAACGGGTGGCAATCCGACCAAATTTGAATGACTACTAAAAAGCGACGGATTCATACATATCGATGACCTTCTTTATTGGACGTATTATACCTAAGCTGTTGTTCGTACAGTCGCGTTCAAAAGTTTTGGGGGCTAATTAAAAATATATATTAAATGCACCTTGTGAATATATTAAATGAACCAGCTTGTTGATGTGGAAATGATTATTTTTATTCCCTTAATTTTAATTCTTAAAGTAAGTATTGCATCAAATCACAGATAAAATTTCCTCCCTATAAATATTATAAATTATTTGCACGTTGTGTAGTCGTTATTATTTAAAACACAGATCAGTTTTTCATCTAAGTCAGTAAATTGGCATCACAAAAATTAATTATAATCATCAGAATCATCAATACTATGCTCTAAGTTCATAAAGCTGTAGGGATGACTTTTTCTGTTTTGTTTTTTTTTTGTTCCTACGCCTTTATGAACTTGGAGGGTTGTATTGGTGATTTTGATGCTTATAATTCTGTAACTACATACGTCTTACAGCCGCGAATAATATTTTAATCAACACACAACCAAGCACTGGCCTGCAAATTACAAAAAACGCAAGAAACATTGAATTTCGAGGGCTGGTTGGAGCATTCCCCTTACTGATGAAAAACTTATATCTAACCATATAATAAAAACAGCTACTAGAATATAATCCAATAACAACTTTATTTTATTACTTATTACTTTTCTACTTCAGTGTACTCAGGCACAACACGTGTGAACCGGTTAGTGAGTAAAGTAAAGAAGGTCATCGATATGTATGAATCCGTCGCTTTTTAGTAGTCATTCAAATTTGGTCGGATTGCCACCCGTTGCTCACATATTTTGGTTTTTTGTTAATATTAACTTAATGCGAAACATTCCAAGCTGAATATTTTCACCATATATTTTTGACTAAAGGCACACGATTTTAGTTCACACCTACACATCTGGGATTGAGCCGGTTCCTTTTATTTTGCCGTCAAAGTTATGACACCATCGTTTTGACTTTTAGCAAGATTATTCAAAAACGCATGCATGAACAGTTTTGAAACTTTGTATGGTTATTAATAGCGTCAAGAAGGACCGAATACAGTTTTCAGCGAACTTGTGCCTTGTCTCATTTAAGCGCTGCGATGTTTTTTCGGGTTTTCATAAAACCGCGATAACATGAAAACTATAAATATTTTCTTAAATCTAATTGGGGCACTAAGGGGCACACATTAAGAGCTACTCGTGTATGTTTATTCTACAGGGGCACATGCAATGGTTTTAGAGATATACGATTCATCAAAACGTTACTCCAGCAGGAAATGCAATATCTCGAAAACCTGAAGGGGCACAGATTTTATTTTTGGGGGCACATTTTGGCACACATATAAGCTCTCTGGCCATGCACAATTTTTCTCTCTCCGATCATTCGTTTAGAATTTTCCTGCTAGAAAAACCCCTAGCAAGAATCGTTTTTTCCGTTTTTCCCCAAAACGACAGGGGGCACACATTTTTTGTGTGGGGGCACATTTACAGCAGATAAGGCACACATTATACGTTCTACTCATATAACTCTAGGAGACACTTTCTTGCTGGGGTAACGTACACAGGTTCAAGCCCGTTTGGTCGTAGCCAACTACTACGGCGAAGTCCTCCATCGACGCCTACTGAACCATTACCCCCGAGCGACCCAAATCCACCAACACCCGCGGCGTATGAACTGCCGAGTGAAGTGATCAGTACGCCAGAGATCCAGAGATGGATGGGATCCATAGAAAGAAGAAAGAAAGAAAGAAAAAACGTTTATTTGCGGTAAACATGACGCAAAAAGAACAGGAATACAAAAATAATAAAAGGTTGAGGGAAACATGCGTCACATCCACGCAAAACGGCTATCGCTCAGCATTATGCTGCGACCCTATGCAAGACAGAGCCCCAGCGCTGGTTTTCAGTGACAGCCGGCTTTGACGTATTGACGTCGCCCGGTGCCTCAAACAATTAATAGGACACTGAACTGGTACAGCGAACTTATAGACAAAATAATAAATTTAAATGTAAATATGATAGAACTAAACAGGAATATAAAAAATTATAAAACAAAATAAAAAAAAGAAATAGACAAACATGCTACGAGAATATCATCCTCAATAAACTTTTACTCTTTATGTAGTGGCAACATTTCGAAGCGTCATTCATAGAGTTAATGTGCGTGTGCGTCATAAAATTGATGTAAGAAATTACAAAATGGCCAATTATGTGAATTATGTAATGTGTTTATGCAATAATAGTTGTGTGTCAGTGCCGTAGGTCAGTGTTTTAAGTGTATATGAGTGAATGTGATTATGATAGATGAGATGAGATGGACCCAATAAAAGACAAAACAAAACCTGGGAATCTGGAGGGTGACCCAACATGCCAAACACTTTAAAAGAGCTCCAAAAGCTGCAAAAACAGGAAGTGGCCATTGACGCGTGAGAAATCCGAGTTAGCGGGCCGCCGTATGGCAAACTGCTGCCAGGGGGCGAAACCCTGGTGCCAAAAACAGGAAGGTAAATAACAAAAATGGAGTGGAAGTCAAGAGTCATGAATAGAAATACAAAATAGAACAACAGAACACATAGATGCCATTCTGAACGAAGTCTGCAGTATTGTCGGTGAAGGAAAAATGAACTCGGACCAGAAGCTTCGTGTCTCCACCCTTTGCAGGAAGGCCTCGAGTGGGACTTCTCAGATGGCCGTCTTATACCAATCGTTGAAGCAGAAGACGATGCTAGCCCATACCACAATCCAACACCTACAGGATCACCAGAACGTTGTGCACTCTCTCCAGGAATTCAAAGAGGTCGTAGAGACAAAGTTTAATCACTCGGAAAATTCCTCTTATGCAGGCATGGTGAAGAAAGGTTCCGATAACTTCGTCCGTCCTGCAAATTTGAGATCAGTCGCCATCTATCCCAGTGATAAGTCCCAATCAAGTGACGACACCAAGTCACTTGTTCAAAAGATAATCTCCCCCGAACAGCTGAAACTTCATGTCCGTGGCATGAGAAAAGTAAAAAATGGAGGCGTTTTGATTAGCACGGATAATAAAGGCGATATTGAGAAATTAAAGAATTCGGAGAATCGGGCCTAACAATAGAAAAAACTTCTAAACGCCGCCCGAGGTCGCTGTAATTGGTGTCCCCGTAACTCTTACCGAGCAGGAGGTATTTGAGTGTATCTACGAGCAAAACCTCCCAAACAAGTTGCCGATTATAACTCGTGAGTCCTTCCTTAAGAATATCAAATTGAGCCATAAATCGGGTAAGAAAGACCTTCCTACCTGCAACTACATCTTGGAACTACCTGTTAGCATAAGAAAAATGTTGGTAAATCAGGGCCGAATTTTTATTAATTGGACATCATGCCCTGTGAGAGATTTCACGATAGTCACTAGGTGCTTCAATTGTCAGCAGTCCGGACACGCAGCTAAGTTTTGCCGAGAAACTAGTCCTACTTGCAACCACTGCGGTGAGACTGGACACTCATTCAAGGAATGCAGCAGCAAATCTTCTCCCCCTCAATGTGGGACGTGTAAGCGGTTCAAGAAGAAATGTGGCCATCCAACTGGTAACGTAAGTTGCCCGGCGCGCATTTATGCTGAGAGGAACTATATTAACTCAATAGATTATGAAGGCGCCTAAGAGCGCCACCGTATTCTTGTATTTAGTAAGCACACAAACAGGTAGTTTATCCTCTATTTATATTTTCAGTTAGTTTGTAACGATCATGACAAATCAGCTAATTTGTGATCTAGATGACAAATCAGCTAAATTGTGATCTAGATGACAAATCAGCTAATTTGTGATCTAGTTTTTCTATATATGAATCTAAAATGTGTAATGTTGAGGACTGTAAACACCTTCTTCCTTCTGGTGTAAAAACGTTAACCCTACTCACACAGAATATTCGCAGCATTAATCGAAACATGAACGGCTTTTATGTGTTATTACAGAACCTTGATATAAGCTGGTGATGTTATCGTCCTAACAGAATGTTGGTTATCAAAACAGACAGTCAACTTACCATCTCTTGACGGTTATTATTCATACATAACTGAGAGGAACATAAACCAAAACGATGGATTAGTAGTTTATATAAAAAATTGTCTACTTGCAATCAAAGAAGAGCCGGTATCACAAGATAGTAATTGCGTAATCATTAAAATTAGTCCCGATACAGTACTTTGTGGCTATTTATAGGCCTCCTTCACAAAATATAGACAGATTTTAGACTAACTTAAAATCCTTATCATCTTTTAAAAACATATTACTTTTGGGTGATATCAATATTAACATTGCTTCTGAGAAAATTGATACCCATGTGCATAATTATCAGAATATTTGCTCATTTCATGGACTTCTACCAGCTCACTATCACCCTACGCATCAGAGTGGTTCATGCTTAGACCACATCATTCTAAAATCCAAAAATCCATCCAAAACATTGGTTACTAATTCCTCGCTTACCGATCATCAAGCTGTTTTACTAATATTAGATACAAATAAGTTCACCTAGAAAAACTGCATGCGTAGCTATACTAAAGTCAACATGACAAATCTCGAAAATTACTTACGCGCAATTAATTTTGACCATGTTTATAAATCAGACGATGGAAATATTTCTTTAAAGTATTTCATAGATTCGGTACAGTATTCAATAACCAAAAACACATTTACTAAGACATTGCCCAGAAAGTATAGTTGTATCAAACCCTGGATCACACCCGGTTTCGTTCGTTGTATAAGACATAGAGACACTCTTCACCTAAAATTGAAACATGCACCTGATTACGAAATACTTTCTGTTACATATAAAAGATACCGGAACTTCTGCGATAATCTATTGAAAAACTAAAAATCAATATAAAAAAATAAGAAAAAATAGTAAACTTGTGTGGAAATTTATAAAAACTAATACTTTTAGAAAGAAAATCCCGAGCCTCTGCTTGATTTACTACCTACAGAGATAAATCCATCCAAAGCAATGAATAAAGTGAACAATTTCTTTGCTAACCTTGGTAAAAACTTGGCTGAAAAATCTTTGAATTTTAATACTTTATCCCCTCAAAACACGACTGCAACATCCTCTACAGTAAAGTATTTTGTTTTATTAGGTACCGACGTTGACGAAGTTGTAAGATTATTATTCGGGTTAAAAGATGTATCTAGATAATGGTATGCACACAATTGGTATCTTTCTAGACCTCGCCAAGGCCTTCGACACTATTTCTTGTACTTTACTTTTGCACAAGCTTGAAACACCAGGAATTAGAAGAGCACTACTTCTACTATATGCTAATTATTTTACTTGCTTTTTTTTATTCTACTAAGTATATGATATTATTAAGTAGTATGTATATGTATAAATTATAAGTAGTATTTACACTAAATTTATATTATATAACTCTATATTAACAATTAAAATTTAAGACATCTATACTAACACATCGTTTTGTTATTAGATATTTTTAGCTAGCTACAAAATAGTTAAAATCTCGCTGCAGACTTGGTCATAAATCATAATCGGAGTAGGGATGTGCGCTAGTTGCGCGCGGTCAAGGCCATTATCGATAACAGAATCATTAAGGTTATCACGTAAACATACTGCATTCATTAAGTATGCAGGGTAACTAATGAGTACTAATGTTTTTTTTAGTAAATTTGGTAGGTAATAAAATAAAAATAAATGTGTATTTATTTCTATCACCCATTTATAAATATATAAAACTATCGATATCACTCATCGACTGCAGTAATGTACAGGACTACGTGTGCGCGTGGCCTGCCCATAAGGCCCGTGAGTGGAAAAGAGAGCGAAACACTCGAATGATTTATGACCGAGTCTGCAGCGAGATTTTAACTAAACTAAGTCGAGAAACTTCCCTGGGGCCTAAGTCTACTAATTTATAAACGTTACAATGGTCTCTCAATGGTGTGTTTTTGACAGTTTTTGTATGGAAAATCTGTCAAAAACTTACCATTGAGAGACCATTGTGACGTTTATAAATTAGTAGACTTAGGCCCCTGGTCATAAGCGCATGCCGCTCTCGCTCATACCCGGTAAACATTCGACATTAGGAAAGTTATTAATCTTTTATCCAGGCTTTTAGGAAGTCTTATACCCAGACGTGCTCTGAAGTGTTAAGCTATCAACTAACGACTATCGCTTTCTTTCTGTGCTCCTTATTTCGCCTTCTATCGTGTATCTGTGTCTTGTGAAGCTTATAAACTTGTGAACTATTATATCTCTCCTTTTTCATAAGCTGTGTGTTGTCTTATTTATTGCAACCCCGTACCGCTTCAGATGATCCATAACAAAACACAATAAAACAAAATAAGTACATAAAAAATTACTGTTTAAAAGAAGAAAAAATATACAATTAAAAAGCATACATACACACACACATACATACACAAACTCACATCTTTCTTCTCTTACACATAAATAGGCACAAACATTTTACGCGGCTATTTTCAACCACCACTTGTAGGTTTGGTAGCGTACATCCTATCAACAAGGTCCTTAACTAAGGTGTTTCCGCAGAATTGCCTCTTTCATGTCCAGGGTTGGTACGTGTAGTACCAACCCTGGACATGAAAGAGGCAATTCTGCTTCTCTGAACGGTATTGAATGCGTTTAGCCTTGCCTCCGCGAACATTAAGTAATGCAGGATACAAATACATTTCAGAATCCAGTAAATAAAATGAAAGCAATTATAAAAGTATGTACCTGAAGTAGCGAGTACCTCTCCAGGTTGCCACTATCTTCAATATGCTGCACATAACAATACAGACTGTTCTTCAACAACGCCGCGGCTCCAAGCGTGGCGGTTAGTACCGGGAGATCAGCGTGGTCGAGAGCTTCTTGCGCCAGCATGTGGAGATGCTCTAGAAAAATTAAGACCTCTATGATGGACAGAACTTGTGTAAAGAAGTAAGCAGCTTTTTTATACAATCTACAGAGTTTTCTAGATAGGTACATGTAGTCTGTTTACCACGCGGCTGCCTAAGTAGCTTAATGAACCTATAACATTCTCACTGCTGGGAGACGAGACTCCTTTCTGTGAAAGGGAGAGGTCATCATCCGGACCAAGTGCGGGCAGGTCGACATCTTCGAAAATTTGGTTCTAGGACATGCCGGGTTCCTCACGTTGTTGTCTTTCACCGTTCTAAGAGCTGTGGTGATGAAATTAGTTTCATGAAGTGCCCGACTCGACTCGTAATTTGGAGCCGTTACTTCTCGGCCAACACTGCTCGCGGCTGTATAGATAAATAAAGGCATACATATAAGTTTTAATCCCAATTATGTTAAGTTGGGAGAGTAGTGGTGGCTAAGTGGTAACGGGTGCGACTTACGAGTTGTAGGTCGTGAGTTCGAACCCAGATAGGCGCTTTACTTTATGTATGCCGCAGGTTTTTCATAAAATTAGGTTTTTGATGAAAAACCGGAAGACGACACATTTTAAACTCAATTTCATCATAAACCTGTAACAATCCAGACTAGTTCAGATTTTGATAAAAAACCTGAACTAGTTTGGGTTTATGATCAATCTGATATACATTTCAGTTGACAGGGACTTAGGGACTTCCCCTGCTTTTGTTTCGCCGCCCTTTCCCCGCTTCTTCAGTCACAAAACACAACTCAGTCGGGCAACCTGCGTTCATTTTTGCGACAAATTATTACGTAAAATATAACTAACTGAATAAGTCTCATTAACATTGTGCTAGTGCTTACTACAAATGGCATCTACAGGAAACCAAGTGGATAAGCAATTTGTAAGTAAAGAAGATTTTGAAAGAGCGTTTACTACTTTGTTTGAAGGCCGAAAAAATAAAGAGAAACCATTGTGGACACAGAAGAGAATAGAAGAAGCTATTATAAATATGAATCTAGATCTTCATCATCAGATGGCCGAGGTCTACAAAACAAAGATTACTACTATGGAAAAAAATATAATGTTTTGGATTAAAAATTGGATTAAATTTTTTTGAGTGCCTACCGCACTCAAAAAATTTGATCTTGAGACGAAAATCTGAATCGAAGCCTATCGTCAAAGTTGTAAGAAGAATTTCATTGGATATTATGTGAAATTCATCAATCTGTTGGCCACGGAGGAAGAGACAAATTGATGTATGCTTTAAAATCCAGGTATGTTGTTCCGGTTTCTGTGGTCAAAGAATTTGTAAAGCTATGTACGGTGTGCCAGAACAAGAAGAAATTTCCCCAAAAGGGAATTGTTGTCCTCCCAATTGTGTCTAGTGATTTCAACAACCGCGGTCAAGTGGACCTTATAGACTTGCAGTCAACTCCAGACGGACAATGGAAATGGCTGTTGCATTATCAGGACCATACAACAAAATTTAGTTTACTTCGCCCTTTGACATCAAAAAGAGCCGCTGAAGTGGCTATAGAGTTGTTAAAGATATTTTTAGAAGTAGGTTGTCCAGCCTTACTTCAAAGTGACAATGGTCTTGAATTCACAGCTACAATTATAAAAGAGTTGACGTCGATGTGGCCAATTGCAAAATTGAAAATGGCAGACCCAGACATCCAGCAAGTCAAGACTCTGTTGAGCGCTCAAATCAAGACGTAGAAGCTATGCTCCGTGCTTGGTTAATTGATAATAACTGCAAGAAATGGTCCATGGGATGTTACTTTGCACAATTCCAAAAAAAAATGTCCTTTCATAGAACCATTCAAAGGACACCATATAAGGCTTTGTTTGGCACATAGCCTAAAATAGGACTGAAAACACACATTCCAGCAGACTTATTAGACAACTTATTACGGAAGAGGACTTGGAGAATTTTTTGAACGCAAAAATGATGATGAAATAATCGAATCCTCTCCGGAAATGGACTCAGATAAGAATTTAAATCCCCTAATCAGAATTGAATCAGGCGCTTCAACTTCAACAACAAACAGCAAGAAATAGAAACAGCTGCAGAAGTTCATATAGATCCTCCAGCATCCATACAAGAAAATATATTAACATTAGAAACTGTTGCTACTTGTGCTACTGTTACTGAGGCTGAGATGATCAGTGATCAATCAAGAAGTAGAATAATTGAAACAGAAGAAATGCTTATTGATGAAACACGAAAATTTTGCTTTGTCTGTGAAAAGGAATTTACTGGAGCACATCGTTGTGGCGTTTGTAACAACCCAGTTCATCAAAATCAGAAGAAAATGAAGGGAGTGGATCAAAGATTCTGTGTTATTTATGTCAAAAAGAACAAAACATACATATCGAAAGGGAACATGCCGTTGAAAATTTAAAAATGAAAGCAGCTTCTTCGGAAAAATTTGGAGAAATCGATATTGGTGCTACAATTTTAGTTGATGTGCCGAAAATAGATAGAGGGCCACGGGATGCAAGTAACATTATAGGAAAGGTAATTGATAAGAAGAACGATTTATTTAAAATTGGCACTTCAGCTGGGGTTCTAAAAGACTGGCTGCCTCGAAACTCTATTCAAATTTCAACTACTGCCTATAACGAACCTGTATCGACAAATGAACTTAGTTTGCGTGTAATTGCTTCAAAGATGTCTTTACTTGGAGGCCAAATATTTAAGGGCACACTTTGCGCGGGCTCGAACTCACTGGTGGGCCTGGCTAAAAATCGCGCTGTCTCACCAGGCTTCGTACCCGACAGAGATAGTATCAGTGGTGAGCAGTTAGACTCTAGTCTACACGTACAACGTTATTGAGTGAGATGCAGGAGCATTTTTGGCAAAAAAATCGCGAAAAAATTAAGAAAAGTCCTTCAGAAGATCGGGTTTTATGAAAAAGCCACTGCTTAAATCAATGACCAATAAAGTTTATTGAAAATATTGTTAATTGAACTTTGTCGGTACCGTCTTGGTTTTCGAGATTTTACACTCTTTTTATTAGTTAAACACGCTCAAAGTTAGGTTCAATTAGCAAGAAAAACGAATCTTTGTTGGCTCATAACTTTATAATAGCTTTTTATTTTAGTATTCTGTTTCCGTACAGACAATAATAATAACGAGACAAAACCATACCATGTTTAATTTTTGATGTACATAGTCAAACAGTGGAGTAAAACCCTCCCGAAGTTTGTATAGAAAAAATGTGAACAAGTGTCACCTTAAGAAATGCTCGTACGAAAAATCTAAAGTGCGCTGCAAGACTAATCGATGTGCATGCAAAAAAAATGTTCTATGCAACTCTAGATATCACAAGTCAACAAACTGTCATAATAAATAAAGCATACTAGCAGATTTATAAAAAAGCAAGCTCGTGTTAAACGTTTCTTTATTACACTTTTATTCTTTTTTAATTTTGACTCTGTTTAGTCGTATGTAATAATTACGAAATTTAATTTTCGCGGCTTATAAAAATCATATTAATATAGGTACGTGAAATTGAAACATTTCATTTCATAATTGGATTGAAGGCGGAGAATATTGATTGGATCATGGATGTAAAATCTTTATAGATAAACTAGCTTCCGCCCGCAGCTTCGCCCGCGTGGAAGTCGGAAATTATCCCGCAGGAACGTACTACCGGGATAAAAAGTTGTATATGTTAATTTAGGTTATAATCTGCCGGTGTGTCAAATTTCATCCAAATCCGTTTAGCCGTTTTTGCGTGATTGAGTAAAAAACATCCAATCATCTTCACAAACTTTCACATTTCTAATATAACTACCCTTTTTTACTTTTAGGGGTAGATTTTCGAGAAACCCTGATACATGTTATTCTTTATTTTTGGTTTAAGGTATAAATACTGAGTTTGGAGTTAATCAGACCGCGCGTTAAAATTCTTCCATGCAAACTTTGACACCCCCCAATCCCCCATTAGGGGGTAGTTTAGAAAAACAATAAATGGCCAACCTCATAATTTACTTAACTTAGTATTTGTGCCAAGTTTTAAGTTTATTAACTCAAGGAATAAGATTTTTCATACAAATAAAATCCCCCCTTTTCACCCCCTTAAAGGTTGAATTTCCAAAAACCCCTTCTTAGTGCTCCCCTACATTATAAAAGGAAGCCGTGTGCAAAATTTCACGTTCCTAGTAGTTTCGGCTGTGCGTTGATTGATCAGTCGGTCAGTTTCTCCTTTTATATATATAGATAACTGTTTTCTTTCTACTAAGTTGCATATGATGATGGATTGGTTTACTTATTTCATTTAAATTGATTTATTTGTCATAAAACAAAGCAAACCCGTGATTTTGACAAGAACTTTATCATAAACCCAAACTACATGTTCAGGTTTTTGATGAAAAATCTGAACTAGTCTGGATTGTTACAGGTTTAGGATGAAATAGAGTTTAAAATGTGTCACCTACCGGTTTTTGATCAAAAACCTAATTTTATGAAAAACCTGCGACATGGAAATTATTTCATCACCACTGCTCTCAAAACGATGAAGGAAAACATCGTGAGGAAACCGGCATGTCCTAGAACAAAAAACTTTTAAAAAAAAAAATTTAACCGCCGAAAAACCGAAAAATAGAAAATAATAAACTAGCTTTGTCCAACCCCAATAACTTAGTTCGGAAGGCGGTGACATATAATCAAATACATATCCAAAGTCACCGACTTCCGAACTTATTTATTGGGGTTGGACAAAGCTAGTTTATTATTTTCTATTTTTCGGTTTTTCGGCGGTTTAATTTTTTTATTAAAAAGTTTTTATTTTATAATTTTTTGTGGCTATAATCTACTAATTACTACATGCTTAATTTTTGATTTAATACACGACTCAGTATTAAAATCTGTGAGTAAACAATCAATCAACCCCTGTTTTCTTACCCTTAGGGTTGAAATTTTTCTTCGAAATTTATATGGGACCAACTTCGAGGTATACCCTTTCCAATAAAAATTATCAAAATCGGACTACTCTGGAAAAAGTTATGCTTGGTCATACATAAAAAAAAAAAAAAAAAAAATATACGCGTCGAATTGAACCTCCTCCGTTTTTTCGTCGGTTCGAAAATTCGAAGACATGTGACATCTACCAACCCGCACTGGGCCCGCGTGGTGGATTACGGCCTAATCCCTCTCACCGAGAGGAGGCCTGTGTCCCAGCACTGAGAACATTATGGGCTGACGATAATGATGATGGGGTCAATCTTTTCGTGTTATCGTACTTAGCCTATAACACGTGCGCGGCCGAAGAGTTAATTAACAGGTAATGATATAAGTAAGTCGTTTATTTCCAGACAAATGTTTTAATTTAATGTTGGTTGTCTCGTAATTTTAATTACATTGCATGCCTACTCTTTTACAGAATCAAGTTTATCTAACTGAACAGACAACTGTGCTGCTGGGGAGTTTGTTGCGCCGCTTCTTCTTCTCAGCTATCTATGGCACTAGGAACCGGTACGGGCGGGCGTTTTGGGGGACTGTATTATGTAATTTTGAAAATCAAAAAGTGCTGATACTCAGCCTAATTTGTTTAAAGACTTCATTTTTGATTGAAAAAGTGTAAGTATTGGGCCTAGAGACAAAACACATTTCTGTTAGCGTTCTCGCCAAGCGCCACGCCAAAATGTATGGGAATGACATCACCTGCGGAAAGAACACGACGTAACCTTTCCGCAGGTAATATCATTCCCATACATTTCGTAGTAGCGCTTGGCGTGAACGCTAATAGAAATGTGTTTTTTCTAGGCCTGCTGTCCGGTAAGGACCAAGCCCAGGTCGACGGCGCGTTGTGTTCCACGCGTGCCTCAAAGATATGTCAGCACAACCTGATGGGGCCCGCAAGGGCCAATGCCTGCCAGGGGTGCGGGTTATTCGAAATAGATACCGTCGCCCCTGGCACACAGGCAACTGAGGGAATACGGGTGGGTTTTAGTCAGTAAAAGTCTGACACACCCTCCTACTCCACCCAGAGCGGGAGAAGTTATTTGATGATATCCCAACCTCAAAAAAAAAACAGTACCTACCCAACAGAGAATCACCAGACTTGATAGCCAGCTGCACAAACTTGTCTGGGTCAGAAGTCTTGGCTACGCCAAAATCTCCTTTCTCATCCTCTTTCGTTATCACAAACATACCTGATCCTTGTCTGTAAATGATTAGCATTTGGTGAAGACTCTCTATAACTGAGACACAGAGAGGCAGTTATTTTTTTAGACAACCTGAATTTAAGATTAAGTACATAATACACAGGTTGGCAAAATAATTGACGCGCATATGATACTGAAACCATACATTCAGAACTTGGATCTAGACCCTTAGATTAGAAAAAAATCTGCTAATTTGTTTTTAATAACCAACGAAAAATTTCAACTCAGGGGGTTCATCATGTACTGAATCGATTGTAACAGGCGGCAATGAGAAAGTTTCCATTTTTTTTTCTTTATATATTAATTATGAAAATTTAAGTAAAATAAAACAAAAACATCAAAGAATCATTAAAATATCTCTAAAAATGAAAAAGTTATGGGACTTTGAAGTTGCGCTTGCAAGAATAATTTCGTTAGGTACACGTGAAGCTCCATCGTGTGACGTCATCTGACCGCAGACGCGTATTCGCTGAGTACGTACAAATTTATTGTTGTGTTGTGTAGTTGTGTGTTGTGTAAAAGTGCTGATTCTCAGCCTAATTTGAATAAATGATTTTTGATTTTGATTTTTGGTAGGCCTCCCACAAGGTCGACCGATGACCTTGTGAACACCGCAGGAGCCCGCTGGATGCGGGAAGCAAAGAACCGGTCGAAATGGCGGACCTTGGGGGAGGCCTATGTCCAGCAGCAACGTCTTTCAGCTGAAATAATGATGATGATGATGATGATGATGAGTCACTTGCACCGTTAGAGTAGTATTTTTTTTATTATAAGATGACTGACGTTAAAAAAAACGCCTACAACTATTGTATTGTTCCTGTGTCAAAGCACGACTGTTAAAATCCCGTTTTATTTTAGTAAATAGTGAAATAAAAACAACACAATCATAAATAAAAAAAGACTGCCTCTCCCTCACGTGCGCCGCCTCCCTCTTCGCGAGCATTACTGCTTCGCTGAAGGAGGTGACGGCTACCCATGCACTCTCGCTCCGCATGGCCTGGACCAGGGCCGGACGCGAGAGATCGCCGCCGCCGATCGCCTCCACGAGGACACGGCGGTGCTCCGCTCAAGCCGGGCAGACCCCCACCGTATGCTCCACCGTGTCCTCAGGCGATCTTCGCAGTGGAAACACCCGGGCGTTTCCTCCCGCCTTATCCGAAACAGGAACCTCCCGCAACAACCGTGTCCGTGAGGACTTGCGTCAGGCGGAAGGTGAGGACGCCATGCCGCCTCTCAAGCCACTCCTCAAAGAGGGGACTTACCGCCGCAATCGTGGCGTGCCCAGCATTGGATTGCGACAATCGCACTCTCCATGTCGCCACGAGATCTCGCCGGAGCTCTGTCGGCTGTGCCGCGATTTCTCGCGGCAGCGGAGTTACGCCCCGGCGTTTGGCTCCTCGCGCCACTGCCACATGTGCGCGAGGAGCTTTGCCTCCAGATCCCATGGCGGTAATCCGGCAAGGAGGCACACCGCCTCGCCGGCGATCGTGCGATATCCGCGGATCATCCGGATGGTCATGACCCTATAGGACGCCTTCAACCAGCGAGCTGGTTGGCGCCTCAATGTAGGCGCCCACACCGGCGCCCCGTATAAGGCCTTGGACCGCACGACTCCCGCGTGGAGCCTCCGGTAGGAGGAGGTACTTAAGGGTTATAAATAAATTATATTTACTACTATTTACTATTTTACTATTTATTTATTTATTTCTCTCAAAAAGGTACAAATTCGGTACATGGCATTTAGGTTAAAGGTAGATTCAAACCTTTGTGAGAGCTGGAGTCTATACTGGGTTCGGGACCTGTATTACAGACCTCCAGGCTCACACCCTTAAAATTACAATATTAAATTGCACTTACGTACTACAACATAGATAAGCTCCAAGTACTGAGAGGACGAGAATTTGATACAAAAACAAACGATGTGCTAGTTGTGTCTTAGGGGAGTGTTGTGTGTCCGTGAGTGCAATATAAGTCCTCCCTCACGCCCAGCGCCCGCAACGGGCACGGGCGTGAGCACCTACTTGCCCGAGAGTGTGTGTGTGTGTGTTTGTGTGTGTGTGTGTTTGTGTGTGGTAAATAGGTGAAACGCGATCTAAGATTTATATAAATAGGTAAATCATTCCGGTAGGTGAACAGAAGTTTAAAAGCTACCGGGTAAACATAACAAATATTATGGAAATTAACTAAACATCTTTTGTAATTTAATAACGAGGATGGTTAAATAATGAGATCTTATTATCCATTGGCTATTTATTTATCATAGTGAGATCTAATGTCCTATTACCAAGATAATTAGATCTCATTAACTAACTACCCCCCTTCCTTCATAGGTTTTTCGAACCTTAGGTATAAATCGTGTACATTTAATTACTATTTTCAATCGACTTTGTTATTTCAAAGAGTGATAACCTATTTTTCTAAAATGGAACAAGTGAATTTAGTTCATAACCTTGACTTATTTGTTATTTTAAAGCAGTCTGGCAAGCTGGGTAATTACCTTGCATTGCTGCGAACTGTTGTGTCGCAGTTCAATTTAAATCTTTCAGAAGAAGACAGCGATACTTTAAAGGAATTTTGTCGAAGATTCAGCCAAGCTGTCATAAAAAGATGGAAGAATGCCAAATTAAACCCTGAAATATTTAAGAAACAAAACGAAAACTGGTTGGCGCTTACAGTGGATTGGCCATCTTGTGTTGTTCCACATCAAGCTGCAGAGGATGCCATTACAGAGTATCAAGCACCTTCAACCAGCCAATCTGTATCTGTTGGAATACTAACTGAGCGTTTTAGTCCTCGTAAACCATTTGTAGAATTGTGTACTAAACAAAAAAAACGGAGGATTGAAGAACAGAATCAACAATACAGTGACGAACTAGCTTACGCTACAGTAAGCAAGTTAAAGAAAGATGGCAAAGAAAATTTGGCTGAAGTCATTGATTATTTAATGAAAAATCCTGAAGGGGTAGCAACATTTTCGCAACTAATTAAATCTCAGAAGCACAAGAAATTTACTTTACTCCGGAGAAAGCACTTGGATTGCTGCTATCACTTAAAATGTCGAAGTGGCAATACATTACATTGCGAGAATCTACAATCCGCGATGGTGCATCTGATATTTATCCATCGTATTATAAAGTGCAGCAGGCTAAATTAGTATGTTACCCTACAAAGGAAGCGTTTAGTTTTACAGATATAATGGCTAAAGTATCTCTTCAAGCTCTTCTTGACATAACTGTGCAACGTATACTCAAAAGTCTACCAGATAAGGCGCCTCACCAGTCCTTAAAGGACATCATTCATGTCTCGAACATTTTGTACCCAAAAATGAAAGTGCCGGCCAGAAAAAAAAAATACTAGATTCTTATGGGAAATAATTTTCTGAAGATTTTTTACTACTACAAGAATCGCCTACGATTAACCCCCAGGCTGCTATTTGAGTTTGAAAATACAATAAGCTTTTTTTTCCTCCAATGTTTGGAGCATCACATTACGTTTAAAAGTTGACAAACAACCTAGCTACCTGTTATTGTATTGTGTGTGCAAGGTCACGCCGTACCTCGCACGGCCGCAACCCGTCCTTCCATCGCGTACCCCTTCCTCCCCGCGTCCGTACGGCGAACGAAAGCAAAGACAATGGAACGAAGTGAAACGCAAGCACAAGTTAGCTATTCATGCGACTTATGTTGTATCTACGATTAACCCCCAGGCTGCTATTTGAGTTTTAAAATACAATAACTATTTTTTTCCTAGTGTTTGGAGCATCACATTACGTTTAAAAGTTGACAAATAACCTAACTACCTGCTATTGTATTGTGTTTGCAAGGTCACGCCGCTTCTCTAACGGCCGCACCCCGTCCTTCCATCGCGTACCCCTTCCTCCCTGCGTCTGCACGGCGAATGCAAGCAAAGACAATGGAACGAAGTGAAACGCAAGCACAAGTTAGTTATCCATGCGACTTATGTTACATCGGACGGCTACCATTCAGTTTACTTGTGCTCTTATTTTGCTGTTATCATTATGGGGGATTTACTGTGTACACGGTGTCACGAATCTGTTGTGAATAGAAGGAGATACACTTGGGCTTCCCGAGAGGAGCAGCACATTGAAATAGCGCAGACCGTTTTTCAAGAAATATTGGAGCAGCAGGTATTTACCTATCTATTTGATGTAACATACGTTTTGTAGTAGGGTTATTGTTTCTATTCTACAAAAGTATACCGCTCTCTTATAATGTGTACAGTAGTCTCAGTTTTTAGAACGAATTCTCCTATTAGTACAAGTATGAAATTCGTCTAAAAGTTTATTTTACCTTTCAGGCTCAGCCTACGGAATTTATTTGTCGACCTTGTTGGCAAAGGGTAGAAAGAACGTACCATCGAAACATACGAGAAGCACGTCAAGAAGACGACGCTGGTGATGTTCCCCCTACGGAGCCAGTTGCAAGCGGAGAACCAGTTCAGATGACTTTGCCTGGTTATGTGCGGACTCCGGACACTAGGCGCAGTTGTGTTTTCCAATATTGCGAAAACAGTACAAGGTACCAAATACGAAATAATATTGTACTTAGAATGCTGGGCCGTTTTAATCTTCTTATATCCGAAAACAGTCGTGTTTGTAATGAACATCTGCAGGAAGACTCTTGGCCGTACAACAAAACAATATTTCGGAATTCACAGCTGCCCAAATAGTACGAGCCTTGTTGATATTAACCACACATGTTACAACGGATGTTTTGAACTTCGCCCAATACCAGACAATAAGTCCAAACGAGTTTCATACCTGGACTGGCCTTACACACGATCAATATACAGATTTATTGGCAAACACTCCTAGTCTCAACGATAGACGTAATAAAAACATAATATTGGCCGCTGTACTTGTGACACTGCGGACAGGAGATTCAAATGCGAGACTGGCTACAATATTTAGAACAAGTGAGTCTTCTTTTGCCCGCATGCTTAAAACTGGTCGTATTGCACTGATGCAAGATTTTGTCCCACTGCACTTGGGCTTTGATCACTTAAGCAGGGAAGATGTAGCTCGGAGAAACCTCACAGTGCCAGAAAATCTCTTTGGTAATCCAGATAGTCCACCTAGTGAAAGAAAGGCGATAACGATTTGTGATGGCACATATATATACATTCAGAAGAGTTCCAATTACTTCTTCCAAAGAAATTCATACAGTAATCAAATCAAATCAAATCAAAATATTTTTATTTCATATAAACCTGCATGGGCACTTATGAAACGTCAGAAGCTAGGTGCACGGTTCCAAATTGTTGTTTACTATGGAGAAGAGCCGGCAAGAAACTCCACGGTTACTCTTTTAAAAATAATTGGCTTTAACAATATTTTCAAATTACAGAGATTAAATGTATGGGAGGACAGCGCAGGCCTGTCAATAAGTACCAGGTACTTAGACGAATACAAAATAGAAAATCGTCTACAAATCTACAGTCAGTAAGGCCTACAACGTTCTCTCATTCACAATATGTAAAATAATCTACATAAATAAAATGAACCTAAATAAAATTGATGTATAATGTCAATTAATGACGAGATTATGTCAGCATTGTAAAAATAAAAATAATAAAAAAGAACATTGTATTTGAGAGCAGTTAATAGACTTTCACATAGTTATGCTGTTAATGAGGTACCAGGGAAGCCACATGTGCAGAAGGAATTAATACCAAACTTCCCTGTCTTCAACGTAGTCTTTTATCTTATAATATGCTTTTTTGATAAGGACACGTTTGATGTGCGTTTTAAACTTTCCATCGCTAAGTTCTGTAACCGACTTTGGCAACTTGTTATAGAATCATAAGTACAGAAACCTCTTAAAACCATTCTTATTTGTTTGTTGTGATGGACATATAATATAAGTATCTGGACCTCATGCTGCGACCACATCCGATGCTCAAGTAATGAATAATGTAATAGACAATGAAGAAGACTCCGGTGATGGCGTTTTTCATTGGTTCTACAGAAACGGTGATATTTTTGTTTTGGACCTCGGTTTCAGAGACGCTGTTGTACCCATGCAACAACAAGGATACTCGGTGCATATGCCAGAAAGCAAACATCCAAATGAAACACAACTCACTACAGACCAGGCAAACAAATCCCGTCTAATCACTATTTGCCGATGGGTTGTTGAAGTGGTGTATGGACGTTTTAAACGAGACTTTCGGCTTCTGAGAAATATATATATAAACCGAACGTTATACTATATGTTTGATTTCTTCAAAATAGCTGCCGCTTGAATAAATGCCTATCACAGGTTAATACATGATAATATTCATGCGCAAACATTCTTAAATATAATTAACGAAAGATTGACTCTTACAAACATATTGGCAGACATAGTCATAAGACATAATTATAATAGAAGGCGAGTACAATTTCGTTCACTATCAGCAGATGTACCAGAATTAAATGACTTCCCGAGGCTAACGGAAGAAGACTTGGTGCTATTTAGTTTTGGTATATACCAGATAAAACAAGAAAAGAGCTACTACGGCGAACATTTAAATCCAAATGGAGAGTTTATTATTGAAATCGGAAGCGGACTTCTCACTGAGCACGCCAGAGAGTTGGGCGAAAATGTAGTAATAATAAGGGGAAGAATTCAGTCTCGCCATGTGAGAGCCAGAACATATTACGTATACATTGGCTGGAATACAAGATTAACTGATCGGGAAGCCATAGCACATTATTACTGTACTTGCAATGTAGGCAAGCGAACCGTCGGTTGTTGCTCTCATACAATGTGTTTGGTGTGGTATATGAGCTTCGCAAGACACGAACCTCATATAAGTCCACCCGCAATAGGATTAGAAAATGTTATAATAAGGTCAACTGAAATGTAAAAACATGTGTATTAAAAATAATAAAAAGATTCCGCCAATATTTTTGTTGTTATTTTTTACTACCTAGTTACTATGATCATACGTTAGCATACCTAACGCTCAAGTCTATTATTTTACCCCGGTGTAGCAGGAGATTAATCGTAGACATTCCTTGTCATTAAAAAATCCTATCGACGTTATTGCCCGTAACATCCTAGAATAGATTTTTTATTAACGGCTTTTTGTAATTTTAAACACAAATAGCAGCCTGGGGGTTAATCGTAGATACAACATATGTTGCATGAATAGCTAACTTGTGCTTGCGTTTCACTTCGTTCCATTGTCTTTGCTTGCGTTCGCCGTACGGACGCGGGGAGGAAGGGGTACGCGGTGAAGGGACGAGGTACGGCCGTCCGAGGTACGGCGTGACCTTGCACAGACAATACAATAGCAGGTAGCTAGGTTCTTTGTCAACTTTTAAACGTAATGTGATGCTCCAAACATTATAGGAAAAAAATATTTTTTGTATTTTCAAACTCAAATAGCAGCCTGAGGGTTAATCGTAGGCGATTCTTGTAGTAGTAAAAAATCTTCAGTAAATTATTTTCCATAAGAATCTAGTTTTTTTTTTTCTGGCCGACAATTTTATTTTTGGGTACAAAATCAATGATGTCCTTTACTGTCAAAATGGGGTTTCGATGGGTCATCAAGCCAAAGTAGATATAAAGAAAAAATGGAAGAAGGAAAGACTGATAAAGCCATTTTTATGACTACTTTGGTTCCCTTAAAACTGACTGCTGCAGTTGGAAAGGAAGTCATTATATGGGAAAATCCCAAGCCGTGCTCTACACTATTCTGACGACTTGTACAATTTATATTTGTTAAAGAAAGGGAGTTGGTAGTCAAAGATGAAATGACTAAAATGCAAGCAGAGATAAAAACTTTAAGCCCATCAGCCCATCCAAATGTGTTGATGGCATTGAAGTTAAACACAATCTCGTCATGACGATGATTGATGCAAAAGTGTGCACTTATCTATCAGAAGCTCGCTCCAGTGCTGTGTGTTACTTGTGTTTGGCGAAACCATCTCAGATGAACGCTCTCGATGCAGTATTGCGTAAAGAAGTGTCATCTGATATGATCAAGTTTGGTTGGTCACCTTTACATACTCAAATGAATAGCATGGAGTGTCTTTTGCACATAGCATACAAACAAGACTTAAAAACTTGGTCTGTCAAAGGAGAAGACAACAAATCCGTGATGCAGCAGAGGAAGACACAGATACAAAAGAGATTTCGAGAGGAGTTAGGGCTTCTGATAGATATCGTGAAGCAGGGAGCAAGGACAACAAATGACGGAAATACGGCAAGGAAATTCTTCGCATTTCCTGAAAAAACGGCAGCTATTACTGGCTTGGATAAAGAAATAGTGCGCAGATTCGCAGTTATTTTACAAGCAATAACATCAGGTGAAAAAATTGATGTTCAAAAATTTCGTGCTTATACCCGTACGACCGCAGAGAGATACCTATAGTTCTATCATTGGTACTATATGTCAGCAACAGTACGTAAATTGTTGATTCACGGAGCTGATATCATCGAAAACTCCATTGTACCGATTGGAAATCTATCTGAAGAAGCATCTGAACCGCGTAACAAAGACTTTCGCAGATACAGAGAGCACCATTCACGTAAAATAAATAGGACGAGCACAACTGAGGATATAATGAAGATGATGCTTCTGACCTCAGATCCTTACGTTTCTGCAATACGGCCAATAATGCATCGTGCTCAACATAAAACAAAGATGAGGATCATTTAATGTTGAACCGACGAAGCAACAGGATGATATTGAGTTCTGTGACATAGGTGACAATATTTATGACACGGAGTCCGATGAATCTGACATAGATGTTTAGGATGCTTGTAGCTTTAATTATTTACTTATCTGATACAGTTAAACGTAACAGGCGGAATTATATGTTACGCGGACGTAGAGCCAAAACAGCATTAATGTGGAAGAGCATATTCTGTATACCCCGCAAGTTTTTAACAAAATCCCAAAGCAAATGAAAAAGTTAAATTTAAATGGGTTTAAAAAGGAACTTAAAGAGTTGTTATGTTGGGCACGCCACGATTGCGGCGATAAGTCCCCTCTTTGAGGAGTGGTTTGAGAGGCGGCATGGCGTCCTCACCTTCCGCCTGACGCAGGTCCTCACCGGACACGGTTGTTTCGGGAGGTTCCTGTTTCAGATAGGGCGGGAGGAAACGCCCGGGTGTTTCCACTGCGAAGATCGCCCTGAGGACACGGTGGAGCACACGGTGGCGGTCTGCCCTGCTTGGGCGGAGCACCGCCGTGTCCTCGTGGAGGCGATCGGCGGCGGCGATCTCTCGCGTCCGGCCCTGGTCCAGGCCATGGTACGGAGCGAGAGGGCATGGGGAGCCGTCACCTCCTTCAGCGAAGCAGTGATGCTCGCGAAGAGGGAGGCGGCGCACGTGAGGGAGAGGCAGCATATGCGACCCTAGCCGCCGCAGGATGCGGAGACGCCCTGGGCGTCGGGAATCCCAGGCCGATTTCGGGCCACCGTAGGCATGGGCTTGCGGACGGCGAGTAATGGGTAGCTCGCTGTCCGGTAAGGACCAAGCCCAAGTCGACGGCGCGTTGTGTTCTACGCGCGCCTCAAAGAGATGTCAGCACAAAAATGATGGGGCCTGCAAGGGCCGATGCCTGTCAGGGGTGCGGGTTCGTTTGAAAGAGATACCACAGCCCCTGGCATACGGGCTACTGAAGGAACACGGGTGGGTTTTAGTCAGTAAAAGTCTGACACGCCCTCCTGCTCCACCCAGAGCGGGAGAAGTTATTTGATGATTTCCCACGAAAAAAAAAAAAAAAAAAAAAAGAGTTGTTATGTAAAAGTGTTATTATAATTTATACGACTTTTTGAATGAAAATTTTGCATCCTAATTTAATTGTAATATTTTAGAAAGAAAAGAAGAAAGAAAGAAAAAACGTTTATTTGCGGTAAACATGACCTTTTTAGACCTTGAAATCTCTTTTGGATAGTTATAGTTTGACATTGAATTAATTTTATTTTTGTATGTAGGACCTGATATTTGCGCGCCCCACGTGGCCGAATATGACGATACCATTTATTAATTTAAGACCATGTAATGTACCATGTTCGGACAAATAAATGAATTTGAATTATGTTTTTTTTTTTATATTTTTCATTTATTAAATGTTTTTGAATTGTTCAAGTATCTTTTTAACCCCCGACGCAAAAACGACGGGGTGTTATAAGTTTGACGTGTCTGTGTGTCTGTGTGTGTGTGTCTGTGTGGGTCTGTCTGAGGCAACGTAGCTCCGGAACGGATGAACCGATTTGGATTTTGTTTTTTTTTTTGTTTGAAAGGTGTATTAGTCGGGAGTGTTCTTAGACATCTTTCATCAAAATCGGTTCAGCCGTTTGAAGATTTTCAGCTCTTTTCTGGTTGATGAAGGGATTTGAGCATCTTCCACGGGTCTGATCAACTCGAAATTTGGTATTCTATTAGTTGAATGATATTAGACGAACAAAGTAACCTTGAACTGATGTTGTAGCAACACCTGGAATTTCTAGGATACCCAAGTTACTCACCAACAAACAGCAGAGGTGTCGTGTTTGGGCTTATTGGAAAAGATCTCAATGAATAGATTATAGATAAATAGTGATCAGGACGAGGAATGAGGATAGAAAATTAGCAACAAACTTCAATGTGGGAAAACTACGCAATGCTGCGCAGGTTTAAGCGAAACATTAAGTTTAAAAAGCAAGAAATAAAAATTAAATTTAAACATTTAAAAACCCCCGACCCAAACAAAAACTCTTAAAAGTAAAAAATAACATTTATAGACCTTTTAAGTTGAAGGCAATAATTTGATCAAGGTATTGTCAAGTCGGGGGACGGACAATGAAAACGCCAAACAGAGGCCTAGCCTTTTTTTTTGTATTATAATGCATATTTTATAAAACAATGCATGAAAGGGTATCAATATAGGGAGATTATCTAACTACTCTCACTAAATTACAAAAATTATTAGATACCATGAACCTTGTTATTAGTTGATACGTTGAATCGATTGCTATTCCATTTATGTTTAAATATTTTTTTTAATCATTTTATAATAATTTAGTCCCTAATATCAATTATGAACACATTAAAACCTTTTTTGCATTTTTAAACACATTTTGTTTTTTTTCTCCCAAACTCTAACAAGTGCGCGCATTGTGCGCTATGTCAAAAAATGCAGAAAAATAAGGGGTATAATCGTGCTAAAGAAAATTAGGCACACTTGTAGCGAAGTCGAAATATATCCTTTTTTACATATTTCTCCATACATTATTTTCAACCAAGTGCTACAAAGTAAAGAAAAACGTTTATTGCAAAACTGAAATAGCATTAAATAGATCTATATACGATACTTAAACCCAATTCTGCGGAAAAAAAAAATGATCCCTAAGTCTATGAATATCGGTTTTCAGCCCACTGTGTGGCGCGACTCCAAAACTAATACTTGAATGATACGTGATGACAAATGACGTCACAAGCGAATCAACGACCACAGACGTTCCGTACTAAAATACGTTAACTACAATCATCTATTTCAAGTCGTTTATTGACGGATTTTAAATATTTTTTTCAGTGGTTGATTGTTTTTTATCTATAGTTTAATACCATTACGTTATATAATATACGTATATTAACAACATTATGAAACTACTCCATTTACATTTTTGAAAATGATAAATGATATTTAGATTTTTCTGTAAATTGGTTCCAAAAAAGACTTTTACGTACTTATCAAAAATAATTTATGTTTTGAAACTATGTAGATGAATTCGATGTTGCAAAACGGACTACTGACCGAAAAAAAGTTAGAGGTCATTTTTTAAAGTCTAGATAAGTAAGTAGTTTTGTCCTTTGTTCCCGTTGAGTTACACCATTTTGTGTTACACTGTTACCCATTGGGAAAAAAATTACCGATTAGTAACACTGTAACTCAAAGCCACATTTTTTTTCCCTTTGATTGACAGTGTAACTCAACAGACCGCTATGTTCCCGTTAAGTGGGTAAAAGAGCATTGTTGAAATACATCTTGACTTATAATACAACGATTATCCCACAATAACGAGTGTCTCTTAAATCAACTAAACGTTTAAGATCGTTAAATGCACTTGAAAACAATGGCGGAACCACAACAATCCAGGCTCAATATTGATAGTCTGTTATCTGCACTAGACCAGCCGGAAATCGAATCCGTTCCTCACAAAGCATAATAATTATGTGGTTTTAATTGCACCGTATAAACGATCTCGCTCAATAACGTTGAGCGTGTAGACTAGCGTCTAACTGCTCATCACTGATCACCTCTGTCGGACACGACGCCTGATAAGACAGCGTGATTTTTAGCCAGGCCGACCCGTGAGTTCGAGCCTGCGACTAGATTTCCCTCAAGAATTTTGAATTGTCAAGGATTGTTTTTTTGGGTGGGACATCATCAAATGACGTGTGCGTTACTCCAGCGGAAGTCAAGTACTTGGGGGTGATCCTTGACAGCAAACTGCTCTGGAACAAGCATCTTGACTACAAACTCAATAAAAGCACAATTGCACTATACCAATGTAAAAAAATGTTAGGAAAAACATGGGGGCTTTCTCCGAAGATTACCCTGTGGCTATATAAAGCGGTGATCAGGCCAATGTTGGCTTATGGCGCTCTGGTTTGGTGGACGAGGACCGAACTCTCGACCACCATTACTAGACTACAGCGCTTCCAACGACTGGCCTGTTCAGCTACCACTGGCTGCATGAGAACCACCCCAACAGCAGCCATGGAGATAGCCCTTCAATTAACTCCCCTGGACCTGTACATACAGCAGGAGGCCGCACTAGCTGCTATCAGGCTAATGCATCTGGGCATATGGGGCAAGAATTTAACCAGCCCACACGCTAAAATCCTGGACCGGGCGATTGAGTACCAGCCACTCATCGCTGCCCCGTGTGATAGAACACCAAACCAACCTATGTTCAACAAAAACTATACTATACAAACAGTAGAGGAAGAAAGGGATCAGTCGGGAGCCAATGAAGTGCGCATCTACACAGATGGCTCAAAAACACAAAACGGTTCAGGTGCTGGCGCACACTCCCTTGACCTCAACATCAACTTTCACATACCGCTAGGCACACACAGTTCAATCTTTCAGTGTGAATGTGTTGCCTTAACACAAGCCGCTACAGCAGTAAAGCGCTTAGGCATCCGGAACTACGGCATTAAATTCCTATCCGACAGCCTATCTGTGCTCAAAGCTTTAGAAAACAAACAAACTAACAACAAACTAATTTTTGAGTGCCATCTTGCCCTGGAGAGTTTAGCGACGTCCAATCGTATTGCACTCCAGTGGATCAAAGGGCACAGTGGATCTTTAGGCAATGATGCCGCAGATGAACTTGCGAAGAGAGGCTCTGATATGAAAGTGCTAGGCCCGTACCCACTTCTCCCCCTGCCTTTCTCACAATTTCGTGCGTGGATTCGCCAAAGGTCGACCGAACTCCATAACAACAGATGGTCACGGGCAACAGACTGTAGACAGTCAAAATTGGCTTTACCAACTGTACACCCGCGATTAACCATAAAACTTCTCAGCCTGAGCAGAAATAACCTTAGAATAATAATAGGAACAATTACGGGCCATAACACCCTTAACAAACACCTTTTTAACATAGGCGCCACAGACAGCCCGCTTTGCAGGGGCTGCCTTGACGCCGAGGAATCAGCCGCCCACGTCATCCTGGAATGCGAGGCCGTGGCTTCTCAACGCGTAGAAATCCTCGGAACAGTGAGGTCGCTCCGCGAAGCCTGTGAAGCTCCCAGGAAGCTTCTGTGCTTTTGGGCGGAGCTAGGCTGGCTCTGCTAGCCAGCATCCCCACGCACAACGGACCGAATGGGAGTCTACGTGCGGAAAAGGGAGTCCCATCATCATCATCATCATCATCATCATCATACTCCAGCGGAATGTTGTCGCTTTTCAGGATTTCGGCTTGACAGATAATTAGTACCCCTTCTCGTGTAAATGTGCCCGAAATTTAGAATTTGTGCTTCCAGCCGATTCAAAGATATTCACGAAAAACAGATTCCGCTGGAGTAACGTCACCCCAGCGGCATGTTTTTTAACCGGTGATCGTAGTTGAATACAAACTAGCTACTTAGATAGATCTAATTTGTGCCTAATTGTGCACAAAAAATTAAATTTGTGCGTCTTGAGGTTTCAGAGTTATTCAAGATGCCGCTGGAGTAACGTTTAGCAAATTGCCGTATCTCTTAAACGGCATGACATACAACTACGATTTTTTTTACGACAATGGGTCTTAATTTGTGCTTATGTTGTACAATTTTATTTTTTCTATAATCGATACCGTTGAAAAATAAGAAATTGTTTTTCAAAAACCTTAAAATCGATCCTTGCGCTTCAATGAGAAACCCTAGAAACTTACCAATTATGGTGGTTTATACCTTTTATGTACTCACAGCATCATGCGAAATTAGATGTTTCTATTCCAACTCCTCAGAGAGTTATTCCATTTTAATTAAAATCTGGCTACGCTAAAATGTAACACTCCAATACATGAGTTATTATTAAGTGACGGTAATTATGATTCGAAAAATAATTATTACCTTTATTCAATTGTTTAACCTTAAAGTTTCAGCTGAAAAATCCTTGTAACTACTCAGATAGAAGAAAAAAACCATGGGAAAAGAAATTTCACGATTAACCGAACAAATTCGAATGACTGTATAAAAGCGGCCGCGCAGTACATTGTGCCAACCTTCTTAAATTTTCTTCTTAAAGGTTAGCACAATGTACTGCGCGGCCGCTTTTATACAGTCATAAAAGGTATAAACCACCATAATTGGTAAGTTTCTAGGGTTTCTCATTGAAGCGCAAGGATCGATTTTAAGGTTTTTGAAAAACAATTTCTTATTTTCCAACGGTGTCGATTATAGAAAAAATAAAACTGTACAACATACGCACAAATTAAGACCCATTGTCGTAAAAAAATAGTAGTTGTATTGTATGTCATACCTTTTAAGAGATACGGCAATTTGCTAAACGTTACTCCAGCGGCATCTTGAATAACTCTGAAACCTCAAGACGCACAAATTTAATTTTTTGTGCACAATTAGGCACAAATTAGATCTATCTAAGTAGCTAGTTTGTATTCAGCTACGACCACCGGTAAAAAAACATGCCGCTGGGGTGACGTTACTCCAGCGGAATCTGTTTTTCGTGAATATCTTTGAATCGGCTGGAAGCACAAATTCTAAACGGGCACATTTGCACGAGACGGGGTACTAATTATCTGTCAAGCCGAAATCCTGAAAAGCGGCAACATTCCGCTGGAGTAACGCACACTCAAATGACTTCTCCCGCTCTGGGTGGAGCAGGAAGGCATGTCACACTTTTACTGACTAAAACCCACCCGTGTTCCCTCAGTTGCCCGTGTGCCAGGGGCGACGGTACCTCTTTCGAACAACCCGCACCCCTGGCAGGCATCGGCCCTTGCGGAGCCCTCGGTCAACCTGCGACGGGTCAGAACAATGGCCCCGCCGTCTACCACTTTTCGGCCGCAGGGGATATGGAGAGCGGCCTAGGCTATACCGACACTCCTATTCCCCTGCAGCCCCATCGCGTCCGCCATCAAACGGTGGCGGCCCCGTCCAGGCCACGGAAGAAGAGCGCTACTCAAAAGCACCGGCAGTCCTCCTCCGCCGCAGCCTGTAACCATCAGCCGCGATGCCTCCCTTTCGACATCGCGCCCACCTCAGTTGCGGTGCACCTCGCCGCAACCTACTTATTTTGGCCACTACGTCCTCGGCTTTGAGGCAAAAGCCCTGACGAGCGGCCACACCTTGGGGTTCCATTTCGCTACACCGTGGCTGGGAGACCACGGCTACTGAGCACCCCGCAACGACAATGCGGGGACCCACTTGGGGGGGGGGTTGTCAAGGATTCGGTCAGAAATATGAAGCTAGTAAAGCATTCCAAAGCGTAGTAGGCACCGATAAAGATGATGGAGAAAAAACTCGCATTCTTTTAAATTATATTTTTACAAAAGTATTAGTAACATCTTAATGTTGAACATATAATTAATGTAAGTACGTACGTAGTTTTCATAGACTATCAAAAAGCTTTTGACAGTATTCTCCACTCATCGATGTGGGAAGCTCTGCACTCTCAGCAGGTAGAGATTGAATACATTAGAGTTCTGAAACATCTATATGGCAATACCACGAGCCGAATAAAACTGGAAACCACAGGACCGTCTATTCAGATAAAGAGAGGAGTTAGACAAGGGGACCCTCTTTCTCCAACGATCTTCATAGAGGTGCTACAATCAATTATTAGCAAACTAGACTGGAGAAAACTGGGTTTAAATATAAATGGAAAGTATTTAAATCATCTGAGATTTGCGGACGACATAGTTTTGGTTTCTGAGGATACAAAACAGCTGCAGTCAATGGTAAACTCACTGTATGAAGAAAGCAAAAAGGCGGGTCTGGAAATAAACTTGAGTAAGACAAACATCATGACTAATTACACCGTAGTACCTATTTACGTCGAAAACACACCTTTATGTTATGTCAACAGCTACATTTACCTTGGAAAACAGATATCATTTGACCGACAAAACAATGAGATGGAAGTCGAAAGAAGAGTAAAAAATACGTGGAAAAAGTTTTGGAGCCTTAAAGAAATACTCAAAAGTGGTATGCCTGTGAAAACTAAGAAAAGAGTCATGGATACCTGTCTACTGCCCTCATTAACATATGCTTGCCAGACATGGAAATTTACCAAAAGAACAAAAACAAAAATAACATCATGTCAAAGAAGCATGGAAAGGAGTGTCATGAAGATACGAAAACTTCAAAAGATACCCCACTTTCGTATAAGACTCAAAACAAAAGTCATAGATGCCCTCAAACATTCGCAAAAGTTAAAATGGCGGTGGGCTGGGCATATTGCAAGACTCAAAGACGAACGCTGGACTTCAAGAGTAACGTCATGGCCAGGCCCGTCAGGCCAAAGAAAGAGAGGAAGGCCCTTAGCTCGCTGGGGCGATGACATCGCTAAAGTCGCTGGCATATGCTGGATGCGAACAGCAGAAGATAGAGACCGCTGGTCATCTCTGGAGGAGGCCTTCACCTTCGATTAAGAGGGGTTCCTTCTATAATAAAACTTCGATGTAGTCGTTTAAATATTTATATAAAATAAATTTGTTAATCAATTTAATAATTTGAATCTTAAATGATAGTAAATAAAATCATTAAATTAATTTTAATGTTATTTTTTAATTTTATTGTGTTAATTATAAGATAAGCATTGTTAAGCAAAATGAAAACAATTTTATATAATGAATGGAAATGTCTAATGATGATTGCATGCAGTATTTTTATTTTTGTAATTCAAACAGCAAGAAATAAAAGGCTATTTTATTTTATTTTATTTACTTACTTTATAATCAATTAATTCAATTCAAAAAAGATTTGAATTGAATTAATTGATTTGAAAAATCGTACTTACATTAATTATAATGTTCAACATTAAGATGTTACTAATACTTTTGTAAAAATATAATTTCAAAGAATGCGAGTTTTTTCTCCATCTTCTTTATCGGTGCCTACTACGCTTTGGAATGCTTTACTAGCTTCATATTTCTGACCGAATCCTTGACAACCCCCCCCCCCCCCCAAGTGGGTCCCCGCATTGTCGTTGCGGGGGGTCAGTAGCCGTGGTCTCCCAGCCACGGTGTAGCGAAATGGAACCCCAAGGTGGGGCCGCTCGTCAGGGCTTTTGCCTCAAAGCCGAGGACGTAGCGGCCAAAATAAGTAGGTTGCGGCGAGGTGCACCGCAACTGAGGTGGGCGCGATGTCGAAAGGGAGGGATCGCGGCTGATGGTTACAGGCTGCGGCGGAGGAGGACTGCCGGTGCTTTTGAGTAGCGCTCTTCTTCCGTGGCCTGCCCCGTTTGATGGCGGACGCGATGGGGCTGCAGGGGAATAGGAGTGTTGGTATAGCCTTGGCCGCTCTCCATATCCCCTGCGGCCGAAAAGTGGTAGACGGCGGGGCCATTGTTCTGACTCGTCGCAGGTTGACCGAGGGGTCCGCAAGGGCCGATGCCTGCCAGGGGTGCGGGTTGTTCGAAAGAGGTACCGTCGCCCCTGGCACACGGGCAACTGAGGGAACACGGGTGGGTTTTAGTAAGTAAAAGTCTGACATGCCTTCCTGCTCCACCCAGAGCGGGAGAAGTCATTTGAGTGTGCGTTACTCCAGCGGAATGTTGTCGCTTTTCAGGATTTCGGCTTGACAGATAATTAGTACCCCGTCTCGTGCAAATGTGCCCGTTTAGAATTTGTGCTTCCAGCCGATTCAAAGATATTCACGAAAAACAGATTCCGCTGGAGTAACGTCACCCCAGCGGCATGTTTTTTAACCGGTGGTCGTAGCTGAATACAAACTAGCTACTTAGATAGATCTAATTTGTGCCTAATTGTGCACAAAAAATTAAATTTTTGCGTCTTGAGGTTTCAGAGTTATTCAAGATGCCGCTGGAGTAACGTTTAGCAAATTGCCGTATCTCTTAAAAGGTATGACATACAATACAACTACTATTTTTTTACAACAATGGGTCTTAATTTGTGCGTATGTTGTACAGTTTTATTTTTTCTATAATCGACACCGTTGGAAAATAAGAAATTGTTTTTCAAAAACCTTAAAATCGATCCTTGCGCTTCAATGAGAAACCCTAGAAACTTACCAATTATGGTGGTTTATACCTTTTATGAACTCACAGCATCATGCGAAATTAGATGTTTCTATTCCAACTCCTCAGAGAGTTATTCCATTTTAATTAAAATCTGGCTACGCTAAAATGTAACACTCCAATACATGAGTTATTATTAAGTGACGGTAATTATGATTCGACAAATAATTAGTACCTTTATTCAATTGTTTATCCTTAAAGTTTCAGCTGAAAAATCCTTGTAACTACTCAGATAGAAGAAACAAACCATGGGAAAAGAAATTTCACGATTAACCGAACAAATTCGAATGACTGTATAAAAACGGCCGCGCAGTACATTGTGCTAACCTTTAAGAAGAAAATTTAAGAAGGTTGGCACAATGTACTGCGCGGCCGCTTTTATACAGTCATTCGAATTTGGTCGGTTAATCGTGAAATTTCTTTTCCCATGGTTATTTTCTTCTATCTGAGTAGTTACAAGGATTTTTCAGCTGAAACTTTAAGGATAAACAATTGAATAAAGGTACTAATTATTTGTCGAATCATAATTACCGTCACTTAATAATAACTCATGTATTGGAGTGTTACATTTTAGCGTAGCCAGATTTTAATTAAAATGGAATAACTCTCTGAGGAGTTGGAATAGAAACATCTAATTTCGCATGATGCTGTGAGTACATAAAAGGTATAAACCACCATAATTGGTAAGTTTCTAGGGTTTCTCATTGAAGCGCAAGGATCGATTTTAAGGTTTTTGAAAAACAATTTCTTATTTTTCAACGGTATCGATTATAGAAAAAATAAAATTGTACAACATAAGCACAAATTAAGACCCATTGTCGTAAAAAAAATCGTAGTTATATGTCATGCCGTTTAAGAGATACGGCAATTTGCTAAACGTTACTCCAGCGGCATCTTGAATAACTCTGAAACCTCAAGACGCACAAATTTAATTTTTTGTGCACAATTAGGCACAAATTAGATCTATCTAAGTAGCTAGTTTGTATTCAACTACGACCACCGGTTAAAAAACATGCCGCTGGGGTGACGTTACTCCAGCGGAATCTGTTTTTCGTGAATATCTTTGAATCGGCTGGAAGCACAAATTCTAAACGGGCACATTTGCACGAGACGGGGTACTAATTATCTGTCAAGCCGAAATCCTGAAAAGCGACAACATTCCGCTGGAGTAACGCACACTCAAATGACTTCTCCCGCTCTGGGTGGAGCAGGAAGGCATGTCAGACTTTTACTTACTAAAACCCACCCGTGTTCCCTCAGTTGCCCGTGTGCCAGGGGCGACGGTACCTCTTTCGAACAACCCGCACCCCTGGCAGGCATCGGCCCTTGCGGACCCCTCGGTCAACCTGCGACGAGTCAGAACAATGGCCCCGCCGTCTACCACTTTTCGGCCGCAGGGGATATGGAGAGCGGCCAAGGCTATACCAACACTCCTATTCCCCTGCAGCCCCATCGCGTCCGCCATCAAACGGGGCAGGCCACGGAAGAAGAGCGCTACTCAAAAGCACCGGCAGTCCTCCTCCGCCGCAGCCTGTAACCATCAGCCGCGATGCCTCCCTTTCGACATCGCGCCCACCTCAGTTGCGGTGCACCTCGCCGCAACCTACTTATTTTAGCCGCTACGTCCTCGGCTTTGAGGCAAAAGCCCTGACGAGCGGCCCCACCTTGGGGTTCCATTTCGCTACACCGTGGCTGGGAGACCACGGCTACTGAGCCCCCCGCAACGACAATGCGGGGACCCACTTGGGGGAGGGGGGGTTGTCAAGGATTCGGTCAGAAATATGAAGCTAGTAAAGCATTCCAAAGCGTAGTAGGCACCGATAAAGAAGATGGAGAAAAAACTCGCATTCTTTTAAATTATATTTTTTTACAAAAGTATTAGTAACATCTTAATGTTGAACATATAATTAATGTAAGTACGATTTTTCAAATCAATCAATTCAATTCAAATCTTTTTTGCATATATCATTGGTAAATAAAATAAAATAAAATAGCCTTTTATTTCTTGCTGTTTGAATTACAAAAATAAAAATACTGCATGCAATCATCATTAGACATTTCCATTCATAACATAAAATTGTTTTCATTTTGCTTAACAATGCTTATCTTATAATTAACACAATAAAATTGAAAAATAACATTAAAATTAATTTAATGATTTTATTTACTATCATTTAAGATTCAAATTATTTAATTGATTAACAAATTTATTTTGTATAAATATTTAAACGACTACATCGAAGTTTTATTATAGCAAGAACCCCTCTTAATCGAAGGTGAAGGCCTCCTCCAGAGATGACCAGCGGTCTCTATCTTCTGCTGTTCGCATCCAGCATATGCCAGCGACTTTAGCGATGTCATCGCCCCAGCGAGCTAAGGGCCTTCCTCTCTTTCTTTGGCCTGACGGGCCTGGCCATGACGTTACTCTTGAAGTCCAGCGTTCGTCTTTGAGTCTTGCAATATGCCCAGCCCACCGCCATTTTAACTTTTGCGAATGTTTGAGGGCATCTATGACTTTTGTTTTGAGTCTTATACGAAAGTGGGGTATCTTTTGAAGTTTTCGTATCTTCATGACACTCCTTTCCATGCTTCTTTGACATGATGTTATTTTTGTTTTTGTTCTTTTGGTAAATTTCCATGTCTGGCAAGCATATGTTAATGAGGGCAGTAGACAGGTATCCATGACTCTTTTCTTAGTTTTCACAGGCATACCACTTTTGAGTATTTCTTTAAGGCTCCAAAACTTTTTCCACGTATTTTTTACTCTTCTTTCGACTTCCATCTCATTGTTTTGTCGGTCAAATGATATCTGTTTTCCAAGGTAAATGTAGCTGTTGACATAACATAAAGGTGTATTTTCGACGTAAATAGGTACTACGGTGTAATTAGTCATGATGTTTGTCTTACTCAAGTTTATTTCCAGACCCGCCTTTTTGCTTTCTTCATACAGTGAGTTTACCATTGACTGCAGCTGTTTTGTATCCTCAGAAACCAAAACTATGTCGTCCGCAAATCTCAGATGATTTAAATACTTTCCATTTATATTTAAACCCAGTTTTCTCCAGTCTAGTTTGCTAATAATTGATTCTAGCACCGCTATGAAGATCGTTGGAGAAAGAGGGTCCCCTTGTCTAACTCCTCTCTTTATCTGAATAGACGGTCCTGTGGTTTCCAGTTTTATTCGGCTCGTGGTATTGCCATATAGATGTTTCAGAACTCTAATGTATTCAATCTCTACCTGCTGAGAGTGCAGAGCTTCCCATATCGATGAGTGGAGAATACTGTCAAAAGCTTTTTGATAGTCTATGAAAACTATGTATAAGGGTTTCTGGAATTCTTGATACTTTCCAATCAGCATTTCTAGAGAATGAATACGGTCCACAGTAGAAAAGCCTCTTCGAAATCCTGCCTGTTCAATAGGTTGATGTATTTCAATTGATTTTCTTATCCTGTTTTCTAAAAGCGATGAAAATAACTTGTAGATTGATGGCAATAGACTGATTGGTCGGTAATTACTTATGTTGTTAGGATCACCTATCTTGTAGAGCAAGATTATTTCGGACTCGGACCATTGTCTAGGGGTGCGTGAGGATTTTAATACCATGTTGAACAGACGCGTTAGTGGAGTTGCTAGATGTGTGCGTCCTACCTTTAATGCTTCGTTCGTGATCTTATCAGGACCGGGGCTCTTCTCTTCCTTGAGTGAGTCAATTCCTCTGATCACTTCCATTTCATCCATGTTGCTAATCTCGCCCCTATCGATTGGTATTTGGGTATTAAGTGGGTAGCACCGGTTGCACTCTTGGTTTTGTGAACTGTATAGACTCTTGTAAAAGGCTGTTGCTATTCTTAGTATTTCTGACCTATATTGTGTTGTGTTTGTTGGCCCTTGAAGTCCTTCGATCCATGTTTTGTGTGATCTTAACTCTTTGTATGCTCTCTTGACGCTGCCGGTAGTATTGAGGTGTTTTTCAAAAGTTTGTGTACGATGATTCTTATAGTCGCTCTTAATATGTTTACTTACAAGTTTGTATAGAGCTTTTAATTCGTTTTTCATAGATCGCGACTTTGGTTTGGTTGTTTGTAAAATTTGTTTTCGTTGGATTAACTTTTTCGTGTGGACTGACAGTATACTGACTTTCTTCGATGTGTGAGGTATGTGAGCTTTTTTAAGGCTAGTGTCTATGGCGCTTAAGATTTCGTCGTAATATTCTTGAACCGTGTTTGTTTCTTGCCAGTTGTATACTAAGTTTTCTGAACAGCTGTTTAGTGATTCTTTGTACCTCGATACATCTTCTTCGTTTTTCAGTAAGACTCTTGGAAAGTTTCCATATTCCTTCCGACTTTTTTTCTTTGTTTGCAGTAACAATGTGGCTCTGACAAGTCTGTGGTCTGAAGGAAAAGTTACATTTAAAACTTCCATGTTTTGGATGCTTCTGTGCTTATTAGTTAAAATGTAGTCTATTTCGTTTTTCGTGGCCCCATCTGGAGATCTCCAAGTCCATCTCTGATTGTTTTTCTTTTTGAAAAACGTGTTCATAATAGCTAAATTGTTTTCGTAAGCAAATTCAATGAGTCTATCCCCTCTACTGTTCCTATTACCATAGCCGTGACTTCTTGTGACTAGTTTTTCATTTGGTTTCGGTTGGCCAATTTTTGCATTAAAGTCGCCCATGACTATTATATTTCTTCCTGCTAGTTGTAAAGCTCTGTCGACAGTGTCGTAGAAAAGTTTTAATTCGTCGTCACTTGCAGCTTCAGTGGGAGAGTAAACTTGAATTATGCTTGTCTCGAAGTTATTGAATTTTATATTTAGAAGAGCTACTCTCTCGGACAGACCTATGAAACTTTCAATATAATTCTTCAGGTGTTTTTTTACAATGAAACCTACACCGTAAAGTCCTGGTGTTTCACCAATGTAGTACAGAATGAAGTCGTTGTGTTCTTCGATTGAGTTTCCAAGTCTTCTGATTTCAGAGAGACCTATAATGTCGTATTTTATGTTTTCCAGTGATTCCATTAGCTCTATCAGACGGCTATAAGTCGATAAAGTTCGGACGTTGTATGTTGCTATGTAAAGAACATTATTTTCTTTATTTTCATTTATTGTACAGTTACTTGAACTTAAAGGGTTACTTATTATCCCTGGAGAGTTTTGGTCTACAACTCCCGCGGGGACCAGCCGTGTTGGGAGTGAAGAGGGGTGGGCGGTTAGTTGCTATTCTGAATAGTTTTTGGAGTGTGTGTTATCTTCGTTGCTAGTACTTTGTGTTGTATTTAGAGACCTTGGTGTGAGGAAATTTGTTATGTCAGCCGTTTTGTTTTTCTTTGTTGGGCGATTTTTAGCAACGGCAGAATCAGTGGCTCTGTTATTTTCCGGAGATTCCGACATGATTCTTTTTTTATTTTTCGAATTTTCCTCTTTTCTTTGTGCCTTTTTCTTATATTCATTGTCTTCCAGAATTATTAATTTGTCGTATTTTAATAAAGCCTTTTTCCCGTTTTCTCTTGCTGTCTTTAGTTGTTCCTGTAATTCTTTACGCTTTTGGAGTACCTCTTGAGGAAAATCTTCTTTGAAATAATAGGATTTTCCTTCAATTGCTTTTTTGTTTTTAAGTAGTTGAATTCTTGTTTTCGTTGTAGAAAAAGTAATTAGGACAGGTCTGACAGTTTTGCCTTTTTTACCCAAACGTCTGTCCGTTTCAATGCTGTTAGTGTCGCATGCAATGTTTCTCACCTATTTCTATTGACTTTTTATTTTTACAATGCTGACATATTCTCGTCACTATTTGACATTATACATCAATTTTAATATCAACTATTTTTTAGTGATTGTCATGTTAATCATTTCACTATGTTTAATTAGGTTCATTTTATTTATGTAGATTATTTTACATATTGTGAATGGGAGAACTTTGTAGGCCTTACAGACTGTAGATTTGTAGACGATTTTCTATTCTGGATTCGTCTAAGTACCTGGTACTTATTTACAGGCCTGCACTGTCCTCCCATACATTTTTTATCTGAAAACATTGTTAAAGCCAATCATTTTTAAAAGAGTAACCGTGGAGTTTCTTGCCGGCTCTTCTCCATAGGAAACAACATTTTGGAACCGTGCACCTAGCTTCTGACGTTTCATAAGTGCCCATGCAGGTTTATATGAAATAAAAATATTTTGATTTGATTTGATTTGACTTCTTGCAATAAAAACCACTTTACTCGTTTTACAGTGCGCGTTGACTGTATTTATGGTTTATTAGACGATACACAGTCTAAAATAGACGTTTTGGACACTTTTTACATGTAATTACTACTGTAAAAAAAAAAAAAAAAAAAAAAACAAGAACCACTTTTTGTCAAGGATTCGGTCAGAAATATGAAGCTAGTAAAGCATTCCAAAGCGTAGTAGGCACCGATAAAGAAGATGGAGAAAAAACTCGCATTCTTTTAAATTATATTTTTACAAAAGTATTAGTAACATCTTAATGTTGAACATATAATTAATATAAGTACGATTTTTCAAATCAATCAATTCAATTCAAATCTTTTTTGCATATATCATTGGTACTTTAGTAAAAATGCAATTTAAAAGAATGTCTGCGAAGTTTTTTTCGCCATCTTCTTTAACGGTGCCTACTACGTTTTCGAATGCGTTGCTAGCTTCATATTTCTGACCGAATCCTTGACAATCCAAAATCCTTGAGGGAAATCTAGTCGCAGGCTCGAACTCACGGGTGGGCCTGGCTAAAAAGCACACTGTCTTATCAGGCATCGTGTCCGACAGAGGTGATCAGTGATGAGCAGTTAGACGCTAGTCTACACGCTCAGCGTTATTGAGAGAGATCGTTTATACGGTGCAATTAAAACCACATAATTGTTATGCTTTGTGAGGAACGGATTCGATTTCCGGCTGGTCTAGTGCAGATACCAGACTATCAATATTGAGCCTGGATTGCTGTGGTTCCGCCATGGATTCTAAGTGCATTTAAACGTTTAGTTGATTTAAGAGACACTCGTTATTGTGGGATAATCGTTGTATTATAAGTCAAGATGTATTTCAACAATGCTCTTTTACCCAAGGTGTTACTTAAAGGGAACATAGCGGTCTGTTGAATTACACTGTCAATCAAAGGGAAAAACTAAGTTCGGAAGGCGGTGACATATAATTAAATACATATCCAAAGTCACCGACTTCCGAACTTAGTTATTGAGGTTGGACAAAGCAAGTTTATTATTTTTTACTTTTCGGTTTTTATTATTAATCAATTTAATTCAGAACTCATTGCATTCCATAACTTGTTAGTTAAAAATACTTAAAACTATGCGGCGGCTATTCGGCGGTTTAATTTTTTTATTAAAAAGTTTTTATTTTATTATTTTTTGTGGCTAAAATCTACTAATTATTACATGGTTAATTTTTGTTTACTTTTTGTAATACACAACTCAGTATTAAATCTGTGAGTAAACAATCAATCATCCCCTGTTTTCTTACCCTTATGGTTGGAATATTTATTCGAAATCTATATGGGACCAACTTCGGGGTATATATACCCTTTCCAATAAAAAAATAATTATCAAAATCGGACTACTCTGGAAAAAGATATGCGTGGTCATACATAAAAAAAAAAAAAAATACGCGTCGAATTGAGTAACCTCCTCCGTTTTTTCGTCGGTTAAAAAAAGGTGGCTTTGAGTTACAGTGTTTACTAATCGGTAATTTTTTTTCCCAATGGGTAACAGTGTAACACAAAATGGTGTTACTCAACGGGAACAAAGGAGTTTTGTTTGTTAATGGAATTGGCAGAAACACAGATTATCATTCTTATCTGTCTAGATGAGTAAGGGTAATTTGCATTTCTGTAATTATGTTCAAGAAACAATAGGTAAGTAGGTGCCTTACTTAATCAAATTACACTTATCTCTTCATTTCTTGGTAGGTACATACTTGAATGCAATGGAGAATTCTTCTTCAAGCCAAAGTACTATTTTGACTGAAGCAAACGAAGCATTTCTGGGAAAATCGAGCCTTCCACCCACAACACCTTTGCAAATAGTTTCAGATAGTACAGTTTGATTTTTCTGAAAAAAAAAATTTACATGAATATCAGTCTTAATAATAACTAGCTGTGCCCGCGACTTCGTCCGCAAGATATTTAACAAAAAGTTATTGTTCAGTTCGCAGAGTTTACGATAAATTATTCATTCTGTATATGTTTTGTTTATTATTTATTTATCTGTATAGAAATTAATAAAATTGAATAAAATCTAAAATAAAAGTAGCCTAAGTTACTACTTATTTCATCAGCTATCTGCCAGTGAAAGTCCCGTCAAAATCAGTTCAGCCGTTTCAGAGATTAGCCGGAACAAACACACAGACAAAAATTTTAAAAAAAATGGTATTTGTACCTACCGTGTATGCATCCATATGCATTTAGTAAAAGCAGTTATTTTAATATTACAATCAGACACTCCAATTTCTTTTAGCTCTATAGAGTTTATGGGTATAGATGTGTGAAATGTAAGTTTGTACTCGTAACTAGAGCTGCGCATCAGCATAATCAGACGACATGTCAGAGGTGCAATTCTCGTCATTTTAAGCACGTTCAGTCTGATCTCTGTCAGAATCTGTCAAAAATACCTCTAGTTTTCATACATTTTTGACATTAAATTGTCGCCTAGGTGAGACTGTGACTAGATTTTTAATATTATAATTACGAGAATTGGCCTTCAGATGTCACATGTCTTCCAAATTTTTGGTCTAGGACAAGCCAATTCAATAACAATGTTTTCTATCATCATTTTGCGGGGAGTGGTGGTAAAATGAAATTTACACAAAGTAAAGGGCCAAATTGCTTCTCACTCGCCTAGGACAGAGGCCATGGACAGAGACTTGTGATAGGTACACTACAACACTCTGTCCTATGTTTATTTGCAGCTGTGGACTGCAACAGGGTGGGTTCATTGATTGAAAGTGCCTGCCTGTTCAAACCAACAACTAACAAATCATAAGTGACATCACTCTCAAAAATCTTTATGGTAAACTTATCAACAAACTGAACAACAAACAGAGCGGACAATAAAATCCTTTCAAAATAGTCAAAATTAATTATTTAACTGTCTTGATTTTCCTTTCATACTAATTGCTACCGTAACATTATGGCTAAAATTAATCACTTAAGTACCTGATAATACTCCAAATCCCTTTGCAACAATATAGGTATGCGGTCCATAATATTCCCATCTTCAATGACCTCCATTTTGGATTTAAAAAATAAAACAAAACCCAAACACTAAAACCTATTTACTATGAAATAAATAAAATATACAATTATCAAATTAAACTATGAGAACACTTATTAAATTCTACTTTGCTTTTAACTATTTTCGATATTTCTTCTTGTAATAATTTATGCAAGCTCATTCCGTCATGTTTGTAAACCCAATGACCTCCGTTTTTGAGAACTAAGTCATAACGTTTTGGTCCAGAGGCTGGAGAGCTGAGCCAGATTTGTTTGTTGGGAGTTTGTCTGTTTATGACATATGTGCCATATTTAGATCCGAGAGCTACCGTTAATACTCCGTCCTGAAATGTGAAAAATAATATTTTATGTTATATTATATCATAAAATATATTTTACATTTTTATTTTAGATTAATGGAAGTATGGATGAAAAAGACATGTTGCGCCGACCCTAAAATAAATTGGAATTAGGGCATTAGAATAATGGTGATATTTTTTAATTTATCTGATGTTGTTAGCTGCTGTCTGACTAGCATACCTTTGTTCACCATCATAGTTATCAATGCTATTAAAATAAACTACAAATATAAGAAATGATCATCATATACAACTTGTGTCTTTTTGTTTATAATAACATGCAATAAAATAATCGGTAGGTAAGTACTTGAACATGACAGTTTACACTTCAGTAAATCAAAAATTTGAAAGTAACTTGGTAAATTGTTAAGGAATCAGTTAGTTGAACTTCTACATGGTCTAAAATAGATTTATAGATACGTTATGTACTTAAAATCTATGCTTCGCTAAGCTTACTAAAGTAGGAATTATCTACGTACATTTGTATGCATTTATAGATTAGGAATACTTACACTGTACGTGACGTCAGCCCCTTTTAAATAGGGAGATGCGTCCACAATTTCCTCGAAATAATCACAAAGAGATTCAAGAGTTTCGTTACAGATTTCTTCAAAAACGGCTTGATCAACATCGGATAATTCCGGGGCAGTCGGATTTGACGAAAATTCGCGGTCAAACGATATTAAAGTAGTGACATTTGACGATACACGCGAGCAGTGGTGCAGTAATAATGGAGTCACACTATTGATCTGCCTTCGTGCCAGCAAGCGGCTGGTACGCAAAATATTCCTCAACATTTTGCGTATTGACTGGTCTAAGGTCAAAATTTTGTAGGTTAGGTTGTTGATGTACGAAATGCAATGACATTAGTGATGCGCGATGGCGAAAGGTTTTATTCGATTGTTTCGATTGTTAGAACATCTCGATGGTGCTCGATTGTTTCGACTTGGACTCGAGTCCGACTCGGTCTGTTATTGCGACTGGCGCATAACGCGTTCATTCGAGTCGAGAGTTGTTCCTCGATGGTTTAGGGTTTCGCGAGTTGGTTGGTAGGCGCGATTGTTTAAACATTCGTGGCATTTTGATGAATTTAAATACTAGTTAAAAATGAAACAGTGCATCGTAATCGTAAGTAAAAGTTAACGTTCACAAATTACGCGCAGCCCGCTCGATTCGAGTCTGGCACGCTCTCGCCTCTAACTAACATGCGCCTCGACTCGATGCATGCAATCCCCTGCCCTTGGGGACCGAGCGAGACTCGGTGACCGATTCGAACAATCGTCGATTCCACTGACTCGAAACAATCGAAAAACATCTCGATTGTTTTGTAGAACGGCGAGTCGATGGTTGACTCGATGGTTTATTTTAACGACTTCGATTCATGCGATTGTTAAAACATCTCGGAATCGCCAATCGTTAAATGACATTATGACACTGACTTTGGCCACATTCCGAGATACGATACTATCGATTTAAGCGCGCTCACACCCGTTCCGAATTGGCGTGAGCGCGACAACGATGTCCCGTGAAACGTCATAGATGTCGTCATGACATGCGCCATCTTGCGATAACGCCGACCATTAGAAGTACCATAAATATAAAAATAATTATTTTTGAAACTACGTATGACCGATTACGCCCAAAAGACGTTACGACCCACGTCTACCATAACATAATACAAACGCAAAACCAACGGTTTTCAAACTAGTTACTCATATCCACGAAACTACGTACAACTGATTATGCCCGAAAGACGCTATGACCCACGTCTACCGACCATGCGTTAATCTAATATCACCGTGAGCGCTGTCAAAATTGACAGTTTTGTTTTGATTCGTATAAATTAGATTTATTTGAAGTAGTGCTTCTATCTAAGAAGAAGAAATGGGTGGTGTATAAAGTTTAATATGGTGAATATGTACAAAATATCGATGTGAGCACTCACACCGCTATTTTTCTAATTCGGAATGCGCCCTTTGTTTGACATTCCCTACGTTCCGAGATACGATAATATCGATTTGAGCGCACTCACACCCATTCCGAATTGGCGTGAGCGCGATAACGATTTCTCGCGAAACGCCATAGATGACGTCATGACATGAAATTGCATGGTCAGCGTTATCGCAAGATGGCGATCTTGCGATAACGCTGACCATGCAATTTACTAATATCACTGTGACCGCTGTCAGAATTGACAGTTGGGCTGTTTTGTTTTGAGTCACATCGTATCTTTAACTAACTTTGATTTATTTGAAATAGTGCTTATATCTTAGAAGAAGAAATGGGTGGTGTATGCAAGTCTAATATCGTGAAAATATGTTTTAACGTTGAGTGAGCACTTTTATCGCGATCACGAGCGTTCCGTATTGATGCCAAAAATGACGGTTCATAACTGTCAGAATCGTGATATCTAACTCGGAACGCAAAATATCGATGTGAGCGCTCACAGTGCTATTTTTCTAATACGGAATGCGCCCTTATTGGACCGGCTTTTATTTAATTTTACCACACTGGCACCCAGTCTTTTAGCCAACAACCAAATGTGTTATAATTATGTAACAAATTCAAAAAGTAGTTCAGTCAAAATAAAATCACTACCTATACTCTAAAGGTTTAGGTAGTTAAAAAGGGTAAACAAATCGTAAAATGGGTTTTTTATAGTTGACACTTTCTTGTTAAAAATACATTAGAACAAAATTTAATTTAATTTCGATCACATGATAGTTTCCCCTTTTATTATAGTATGTTAAACTTTATCATTTATTCTTAAACAACTTTTCGTAGATGTAACTGCTTTAGTACAATTTTTTTGTTAGATTTATAGTAATAATATAACATTTTGTAATCTGTCTATTATAAAGAACCCAAAAAGACAGGTTCCCCAAACCTTTTAGAAAATACAACTAATTAGATAACATTGCTAAATTGAAGAGTACAACTGTGACGTAGTCTGGCAACTGAATTGGCAGGTATTACGTTTAGTCGGTTAACCAGACGCCTTTGTTGACAGCGTTATCGACACTGCGATTGTATCCGTGCGTTTTGGTTTTGTTGAATTGTGATAATATTAGCTTGTTTCCTTGTTTTGTTTTTGTTATTTAGTTATTGTTAGTTTTTGTTATTTATCGTTATTGGGTTTTAAATTCTTTTGCCAGAGGCTTTAGCTAATGTGACTGCTGAGAATTGGAAAAATTGTGAGGGTCATGTAATGATACCACTGAACGCTTTATTATTAATGTGACAGAGAGTTCATCAGAATCAGATTCAGAATAGAGACTATAAATATATATGTGACTATAATTAATATGATTTTAACATTTGAAATAAAAGGTTTAGCATCTATGAGTCACGTGGTTTTTTTTGTTTACCCTTTTTTAACTACCTAAACCTTTAGAGTATAGTATTTTTTTTTCTATCTATATATTTAAACATGAAACAAAAACTTTGTACACCTTTTTTCCAACAAGTTTAATTCCGATCATTCAGTGTAAACTACAAAAATAATCATTTACAAAATGAAAAACCGGACTGCCTAAAAAGTGAACTATATTAAAAGATAGAAAACCCGACTGCGCCAGAAGGAGGGTTATCCCAACAAGCAAAATAATCCTGGAATGCGATTTTATAATGCTACGTGGACTTATAACACTCCGATGATAGTTTTGGTGGCCGCTACTGCGCTTTTAACAGCATAAATACATGCTGTTTTTACTGAAGTACGTTTAATCCTATAACTTGTACTTATATCGGTATATAGGATCATATTTCCTGACAAATAAAGGGTCAAGACTCCTATAAAAGCATGAAACAAGAGTAATTGTACTCAGGAGTAATTACTCCGGTAACTCAGACTTGTGCCTATAAGATATCATCTGCGGACCATTTAAATCTTTATACTCCTGTAGTAGCATGTACCAGGAATATATGCACTGAGGAGCAATTACTCTTGTTATTTTTACTTATAACCTAATATAAGCTAAAAATGTATGACCAATTTAAGTAAATTAAAGTTAAATTACTGTAAATCATTTATGTATCTGGTTTGGTTTTACAGAAACTTAAAAGTAAGTGTTAAATGAATTTCATATCCACGTTTAAAAAATAATTGATCACCAAGATTATAACAGCACTCGGTAGGATAAAATGTTCTCTATATCGATTTATCGTATGCCGTTTTAAACCTAGACCTATTTATATAGGCATTCCACAGTCGTGTTATTGTCTAAGTAATCTCAAACAATCCTGGTTAAAACTCTTAAGAGGCCACTTTTGCTTGAAACGACCAGTATAGGCGAAAACACGCTTTATATAGTTTTGCAAATTCTATTGTAGGATTTAACATCAGCCATTTTGATTACAACTGTTTTTGTCTACAAATATTGAAAATGGATTTAAATAAGTGGAAGCGGTTTAAAAAAAGTGGATCTGATAAAAGAAAAGTAAAAAAAAAAACATAAAGAAATGTTGACCGCAGTGAGCAACGATTTTTTAAATTTAACTGGTGAAGACCGTATTGCGAATTCTAGCGAAGGTTCCGGACAAGATAATTGTAGTACTACTTTAGATGGAAGAGGTTCAGACTACGAAAGTACCAAATCTTTGAGCGATATTGAAAGTGATATTCAGGAAGAACTTTCGGATTATAACAAAAATTTAGAACTGCGTTATTCTATTAATAACTTGGCCTTAGATTTCAATATTTCTCATGCTGCATTGAACTCTTTACTTAAAATTTTAAATAAGAGAATAAACAATGTTTTGCCTAAAGACGCACGAACATTACTAGATACCAATAGAGAAAACCTATACATCAGTATTTCAACCCCAGGACACTATTAGCACAACGGTTTGATCAAATGTTTGAAAAAAATGTATAACAATGTTCCTTGTTTATCAAATGAGATTTCTCTAAACAAATGTTGATGGATTACCAGTTTTCAACATTTCGACATACCAGTTTTGGCCTATATTATGTACACTGATAATATAAACCACGCTGTGACAACCGGGACATATCTCAGACAACAAGAAATTTGTAACACTCCGAGGCCATTTTAAGTTCTTTAAAGGTCGGAAATCTTTTTTGGTTAAAAATCGATCGATATCCAGGAACATACCCGGCATAGTCTTGTTTAAACCGTCGGCAACCTGTTATATAATTAAGTCAAATAAAAACAATGTTAAAACTGATGTTTAACCTTGCACGTAGAACAAACCCTTAAAATATTCCTTTAACTTACTTATCTATAAATATCAATCGATTTTCATCTGAGCATTGCGGAACCCTAATCGGTAACAATGGCGAATCTTTTTCGGTTTTGAGATAACCCAATATAGAACCAATATACTTATATTGGTACTATGGCACGCTTGGAAATGCTAAAAATACTTATTTTAGCACTATGTCATACTTGGAAATGCTCACCAAGAAAATGGCAGCTGCCTTAATAATATTTATTTAATATTAATTAATACTAAAATGTAAAGAAGCAAATTTCAAGAGGCGCTTTAATTTTTTAATCAAAACCATGATAGATTTCACAGAAAATTTACATTCCCCGACGAATAAGCTATAAGACTAACAATTTGACAACAATAAGATTTTGTTTTTCTACTAAGGTTGACATTAATAAATTCTGATTAACATAAATACTACCCTAAAATATTTTTTTACAGAGCGCAACAAGTGATACCTCCACTTCGACTATTGACAGTATATTATAGAAGCATTTCTAGGCGCGTATTAATCTAATTTTTGACTATAACTTACTTATATTGAGATTTACAGGAGTAATTGCATTGACGTAACTCAATTACAGGAGCATTATAGGCGTATATGTCATTTCAGCGGCCTAATATAAATACCTTATAAGTAAAAGTAGACTTATAAAGTGGGCCCTTTTCGAGGTTTATATGCGGATATAAGTCTCATATAGTCCTCGATAAATGATGGTTCTAGGATAGTTTAAAAACCACTTTTTGCTAGTTGGGATGTTTTCGGAGTGTATGTATGTATATTTCCTTGGGACGCTCTGTAGCCTAAACGGCTTAATCGATTTCAACTTGAGAGGTGCTGTTACATTTGTCTTAATTGTGAGAGTGACACTGGGTATATCAAAATTGAAAAAACAAAATGACCGATTTTTGGCGCCATAAAGTGTCTTCAATATTATTTTTTTTGTTTTCGCAACCCCAATTGATTGGGATATCAAAATAAAGGGTTTCATAAATAGGTCTCATTATCGTGAAAAATATTTATATGAAATAAAAACTGTGAGATAAAAAAAATGTACTACCTACATCAAAAAACCCGACGCCTAAAAAGTGAACTTTTTATTTATATTTACAAAATCGAAAAACCCGACTGCCTAAAAAGTGAACTTTAATTTATAAAGATGGAAACAAAAACTGTTTTTAAACGGATAACTATTAGACTGAATACTATACGCAATCTCATGCAGTCGGAGGCAATAAAGATATTTATTGTTAAAAGATAATGCCTCGATGAAGTCGGTTGTTTTTTTTTATAAGTTTTTATTTTTCATATTTTATTTATACTTAATACCTACCCCACACCAATTTTTTACCTACAAAACTACCTATAAAATTTGAGGGTTGCCCTCGATTTCTCTAGGATTCCATCATCAGATCCTGACTTGATGTCAATGGAACCACCTCAGGAGTATACCCTATAAAAAAAAGCATTGTGAGAATCGATCCACAAATGGGGGAGAAATCGGTGAACATACACAAAAAAAGTACATACGGTCGATTATAGAACCTCCTCCTTTTTAAAAGTCGGTTAAATACAAATAAAGAAGAATCATCCTACTATCCTACTAATGTTATAAATATGATAGTTTGTATGTCTAGATATTTAGATGTTTGGATGTGTGTTACTCACTCTCGCTAAAACGGCTGAACGGATTTGTATGAAATTCGAAACAACGATAGTTTATAACGTAGATAACACATAATATAGGATATAACATATAGGATACTTTTCATCCTGGTAATACGTTCTCGCGGGATGATTACCAACCTCCACGCGGGCTCTAGTAGATTAGAAGAAATTAAGAAATTTATTGTAACGTACCATCATCTACATGTCTAAAATCATAGCAATCAATGTAAACGGAACGAAGGAGCCTGGATCTCACGACACAGGGAATCCTAGTGTGAGTTCCAGGAAGCAACGCATTTGAATGTAACTTTCAAAACAATAAATTATTCTTATTCTTATAATATTTATAATCTATGAGGTCTTGCGTTAATTATGTTAAATGTTCTACACAAAAGGTGCACCTAATACTCGTAAGTTTCACGAACCCTTTTTTTATACCAACACACGCACACATGCACTACTTGACACTCACTCATTTACTTATCCTCCAAACTTAAGGGTACACAAGTCGCTAGCTCGAACTCATTGGTAGGCCTGGCTAAAAAGCATGCTGGCTCATCAGGCTTCGAGTCCGACAGCGGTAGTATCAGTGTTGAGCAGTTAGACGATAGTCTACACGCACAAAATTATTGAGTGAGCTGTAGGATCAGTTATAGTAAAACAGGCACGTAAAAAATTAAGAAAAGTCCTTCGGAAGATCGGGTTTACTGAAAAAGACACTGCATAAATCAATGCCCAATTAAGTTTACATAACTTTTCGATAGTTGAACTTTGTCTGTACCGACTTTGTTTTGGAGATTTTACACATCTTATAATACTTATACATGTCCAAAGTTACGATAAATTATCAAGATAAACGAATCTTTGTTGGCTCATAACTTTTTAATGGCTTTTTATTTTAGTATTCTATTATTTTAGTATTTTGCTTAGGTAGAATTTGATGGCCACAAATTGTATAGAACAAAGAAAAATTCTAAATAATAAAGTGGCTATCTACGCTAGACGGACGGGTGAGGTGTCGGAAGATGCGTCTTCGCGCGAGCTAGCTGACTATGATGTCACTGAAAATTACGCTGAACAAAAATTTTGAGTTTCAGATGAAAAACGTGAATTTTCACCGAAAATTTGACCAAAACCAGGAATACTGACTACCCCACAAGACTCGGACTCGCGCAACGCGCACCGGAATGCAGGTAAGACAGGTAAGTATCTATTGAAAGTAATTTAAGCAGGTTTTTATGGAAGAATTTTTAATAAAAATAAAAATGTGTATCCAGTACAAAAATTGTATGAACTTTCTATAGGCGAAAAGAATTTTTTTTTCGCGTTTTGTCAATTATTTTTGCTGGGATGGTCTCAGGTAGCCCAATTATGAATAACGTAGCTGTAAACAGCGTCAAAATGCGTCACCTGGAAGCAAAGTTATATCGATCCTATGCAAACTTCGTTCGTTTTTTTTTTTTTTTTTTTTTTGGTGGGAAATCTTCAAATAACTTCTCCCGCTCTGGGTGGAGCAGGAGGGCGTGTCAGACTTTTACTGACTAAAACCCACCCGTGTTCCTTCAGTAGCCCGTATGCCAGGGGCTGTGGTATCTCTTTCGAACAAACCCGCACCCCTGGCAGACATCGGCCCTTGCGGGACCCATCACGTTTGTGCTGACATCTCTTTGAGGCGCGCGTGGAACACAACGCGCCGTCGACTTGGGCTTGGTCCTCAGCGAGCTACCATTACTCGCCGTCCGCAAGCTCATGCCTACGGTGGCCGGAAATCGGCCTGGGATTCCCGACGCCCAGGGCGTCTACGTATTCTGCGGCGGCAAGGGTCGCGAGGGCGCATATGCTGCCTCTCCCTCACGTGCGCCGCCTCCCCCTTCGCGAGCATCACTGCTTCGCTGAAGGAGGTGACGGCTCCCCATGCCCTCTCGCTCCGTACCATGGCCTAGACCAGGGCCGGACGCGAGAGATCGCCGCCGCCGATCGACTCCACGAGGACACGGCGGTGCTCCGCCCAAGCCGGGCAGACCGCCACCGTGTGCTCCACCGTGTCCTCAGGGCGATCTTTGCAGTGGAAACACCCGGGCGTTTCCTCCCGCCCTATCCGAAACAGGAACCTCCCGCAACAACCGTGTCCGGTGAGAGTAGGATATTATTGGGCATCCTACTCCACCTTCCGTTCCATCGGCTCACTTCGTTCGCCTCGTCGCTCTCGGTGGAGTAGAATGCCCAATAATATAAATGAAATCCTACATAGTGCGGTAACATTTATTTATTTATTCACTCCAAACATACAAATATCCTTACAGGCTAGACCCAATGCGATATTGTACTAAAACTAACTAACTACTTAATCATACAAAATTTCCACTTCTTGTAGCATAACAAATTTTATAGGTAGCTAACCTTTCAAATTCACTCAAAGCGCAACAGAATATGTCGACGTCATCAGCAATGAGGTTGAGGGTGCGGAGCGCGCTCGTAAGCGGTGCCTCACGCAATAAGTTAGTTCGCGCGCGCGGCACCGCCAGCAACTGCGGCTGACGACGACGACCCACATACCCGTCTGGCACGACTAGTTCTACCCTTCGCAATATATCCGCATTGTGTATCTTCCCTCTAATTATCTTAAAGATATAACAAACAAGAGTGAGTTGCCTCCTGACCCTCAGTTCATTATAGCCGACCATACCTAAGATAAATAGAGTTGGATACATTAGCGGATAAAATGGATACACCCCGTATTCCCTCATATACTTATATCTAATAAATTTATTTTGTACGCGCTCCAACATGAGACTATATTTAGTTTCATGCGGAGCCCAGTTAACTGCATTGCATTCTAATTGGCTTCTTACTAAAGCATTATACAATGCCGTTATAGCTTTCATATTTGTGAAGCCTTTAACCATTCTCAGGACAAATCCTAAGTTTCTATATGCTTTTTTGCATACCTTAACTATATGATCACGAAACGTTAGTTCGGTGTTGAAACGGACACCCAAGTCCTTCACTTCAGTGACCCTAGCCATCGATACCCCGTCCACCGTATAACTATGCCTAATGGGCGTGCGTGCGCGCGTGAAACTCACAGTCACACACTTAGATGTGTTAAACTGCAGGATATTATTTTTGCTCCAAGTTACTATTCTGTCTATATCTCTCTGCAGTCTTTCACAGTCATCCATGTTGGTTATAACATACTGGTTCGGCGCCTATTCCACCCGATGGATTGGATGGAACTTATCAACATAATCTTTTCCTTTCACAGCATTTAAATACGGGGTGTCTCAGCGCCGATTTTAAACTTTAAACACGAATTTCTCGGGAGCCTGCGGGGCTAGCGGGAGGGGAGTGGTAGCGTTCGGTCGGTGACGAGCGCGGATTTGTTAGTCACCATGTCGCAGTGGTCTGGCGTGCACCGCGCGTACGCAGTAGAGGCGTACTTTTGCAATGAGTTTTCGTTGAGTGAAGCACAGCGTAAGTTTTGAAATTGTAACCTTTGTTATACTTTTTCTGGTTTTGCATGTCCATCAAATCTGCTTGCCTTAAGTCGTGGATTCCTTTCAAAATAACAGAACGTCGAAGGAAATTTCTCCGAGCCGCTTTGTGTATTTCATTTACAATTTGCTGTTTTACCATTACGGAGTTTTTTGAAGTAATTTATCTACCTCTGCTTTAGTATAAAACGTATCTTGCAAATGAGTTGAAACCTCAGGTATTCTTGCTTTTAAAGTAGTTTGAACTGCACCTTTTGCATCTTTTATGATTTGAGAACGCAATGAACCAATCATATTATTAAATTCTTTTAGCATATTAGCATTCAATCGATCTACATAATCCTTATTCACAGCCAAATTATTTAATTCTTTTAACGTGTTATCATTGATACGATCAACATAATCCTTGTTCACAGCATCGTCTGCTTCTACTGGAGATCTAATTCCTCTCAGTCTTGATGTTTTTAAATCAAAATCTCCGTTTTCCGATTTTAACAATGCATTCTCATTAAACTCGAATAACTCTGATAAATGCATTCTTTTGTGAATTTAGTGTCCGAATTTGTCTACGTTCATGATTAAGTTGTATTGTATTGAAAGGCTATTAGTAAAATAAACACGTTTTAAAATATTTATTTATTTATAACTTTACTTTCACGCAATTCTTCAATGATAGATATAATTTCATTATCTAATCCTGTGTTGCCAGCATCTCTAGACGCAATTAATAATTTCAACCTTTCCACTAATTCATTATATACTGACCAGGATGACGTATCACAATCTTGATTCGTTTCAACTACTGATTCTGTTGATATCGGATTCATATTTGTCTTTATCGTCATTATTATCATTATTTCCTGCGCTACCAGTTCCTTCTTTCTGCAAAGCTTCGTTAGTAAACGGAACATCGCCAAAATCATTACTAGCACGCAGAAACGGAGTTTGCTTCTAGCATTAGCAATTAGGTTGAGAGGTTCTGTTACAGGTTTGAAAACAGATTCCAGTGCTTGTTTATTGGTAATCTCAGCATCTCTCATTTTTCTTACTTTTATCTTTACAGCTTCTGCCGCATCAACAATTTGTCGTTTCAATGATTTTTCCATATTGGTATAATAGGTCGTAATTGATTTAGCGTTGTAAGGTGAATAATAATGACATGCAGGTAATGGTCTTATATACTTACGTATTCGTGTTCTTAGTCAAAGACTGCAAACGTGTCAAATTTACTTCTATAACACCCTCTGTTTTTGGAACAATCTTTATTAATTACAACGTAATTGAACGGCTCACTCCATATTTTTGAACACATTTCACGAAATTCAATCCATGACATGTCAGTGTTGACGTGTTCATCATAAACATGTCTTATATTTTTTTCTTCTTGTTTAAAAAGTACGATAAGGTTCGCATTGTCTCTTACTAGTTGCTTAGGGATTTTACTATTTGTCTGATTTAGATAAAAACAGTCGATGCATTTATGTCTCCCCATTGTAAAAAAATCGCGCATACTGTTTTGATTTTCACTAGCAACATCATCAAATACAATCACAGAATTTGGTTTTGCGGTCTGAACACTTATTACTTGCTCATTTGCATGGTATTTCTGGAACGAAATATCTGGAACTCGTTGCAAAACTTTTTCTAAAAATACGTACTTGGGTTGTTGCAAGGTTTTCGAATAAACATAAACATTTTGAAATCTTAATCCATTCTCATGTATAAGAAGACCAACTAATAAATTATTTTTTCCACAATTTGACGGTCCACAAATGATGCATCGTATGGATTTAGGTAATAATTCTCCATGACGAAAACCAGTTTCCTCAGACTGAACGCAAAGTTTTTTTACATTTAACGAATGTGGTTGTTTTACAAATTTCATGGTGTCTCATTGAAATGGTTATAACAACAATGGGTCAATTAATCGATTACATCGACATTTATATGTTGTTATGAATTTTGTGAACGTTTCGTTTACTATTTAGTATGTAAGTATATACTTATGCACGGATCGAGCAAGGTAAGTCAACACATTACAGTCATCAGATATCTATATTAACAATATGTCCACACATCTCTATTGTATATTTTATTAGTCACTACAAATAGTTGTCTTCATTAAACTTTTATACACAGACATATAAAGAGCTCTTGAAATGAATTAAAAAAAATACTGTCCTAGATATGACATTTATAACAAACATCAAATTCGTGTATTCTCGTTCTGACATTATTGGGCGACAACCGATTCACAAAGAAGATTGGTGATGGAAATGGCTGATGCAGGTTTTTTTTTAATTGTGGAAATGGTTACGATAAAGTCATGTGTTTTTCTTGTGGAGGCGGTATCAAAGATTGGGAGATTTACGATGATCCTTGGTTGCAGCATGCAACACACTTTCCTGATTGCTTGTAACTGTTTAAATGCTGTGATAGGTTAGGTTCGTACCTGCACCGAATCGGGCGGGAGGAGACGCCGTCGTGCCACAACTGTGGTGCGGCGGAGGACACGGCGCAGCACACCCTCGAGGTGTGCCCGTCGTGGTCCGAGCCGCGCCGCAGTCTCATTGTGGTGATCGGACCGGACCTCTCACTCCGCGGTTTGGTTAACGCCATGCTGGAGGATGAGAGGTCGTGGTCGGCGGTCGGCTCCTTCTGCGAATGCGTCATGACCCAGAAGGAGGCTGCGGAGCGCGCGCGGGAGGACGATCCTAACGCGGCGTCGCTCCGAAGGCGGAGGAGGGGTCGAAGAAGACGTCAGTATGACAGTCATCTTCGACTCCTCCCAGGTGGAGGCCAGCAGGCAACGGGTGTGGGGGCAACCTTGCCTGTATTGCACAGGCCTCCACCAGTGTCGAACGGGAATGGCTAGGTTCCCGGCCATTCCCGTAGCCCCCCAGTTAGGGGGGCATGCGGGGCCCGCCAGCTAGGCGGGCATGCCCCGGGAGGGAAGTGGTAGCAAAGGTTGAGCCAGTTTCCCATGACCCTCCCATCACGACGATGCGGGAATACTGAGTTTTTAGTGGGTATACTGTCACTCTGACAGGAGTCCCACATACCCCGTCTCACCCCCACGAGCGGGCATGCATAAAGCATTTTCTCAGTCAAAAAAAAAAAAAAAAAAAAAGGTTAGGTTAGGTTAGGTTCACCCTTAGCCGAGAGCCAGTTCGGCTTTCGGCACGGGCGCTCCACCATCCACGCGATATCGCGGGTGAGAGTCCTGGCGGAGGAAGCTGTGTCCCGGGGCGGGGTGATGTTGGCGGTGTCCTTGGACATTTCCAACGCCTTCAACACCCTGCCCTGGAGCTGCATTCGGGAGGCACTGCGGTACCATCGGGTGCCCCCGTACCTCCGCCGCATCGTTGGGGCCTATCTGGCGGATAGGTGTGTCACCTACATGGGACGTGATGGCGGAAACCAGCGCCGCATGTTGTGCGGTGTTCCACAGGGTTCGGTCGTGGGACCGCTCCTGTGGAACATCGGGTACGACTGGGTGCTGAGGGGCGAGCTCCAGCCGGGCGTGGACCTTACGTGTTATGCAGATGACACGCTGGTCACGGCCCGGGGGAGCTCGTACAGGGAGGCAGCGTTGCTGGCGACGGCTGCGGTGTCACAGGTGGTGACCCGCATACGGCGCCTTGGCGTCGCCTTGGCCCTCAACAAGTCGGAGGCCATGGTCTTTCATGGCCCCCGGCGGGCGCCGCCGCCGGGATCATACATCGTGGTCGGGGGGTCCCGAATTGCTGTCGAGTCCACCATGAAGTATCTGGGATTGGTGCTCGACAGCCGGTGGGATTTCGGACCCCACTTCCAGCGGCTGGCGCCCAAGTTGTTGGGCGCGGCTGGGGCTGAAAGGGCTGAAAACTCACGCCCACCGCTCGCTGCGGACAAGCGGTGATCGTCAACGGTCGTGGCGGCTGAGCCGAGCCAATCCGCGAAGGTTGCCAGCAAGTCAAGTAAAGAAAAGTTGGCACCCAAATCCCGGAAGGCGGCTCCCCCTGCGTCCAAGTCTGGACCCATCTCCCAGACGGCCGGTCCCCCGGCGACCACTCCCGGGCCCTGTACGGAGGCCTGGACAACGGTCGTCAAGGGCGGCCGCAAAAAGAAGAAAAAGGCAGTACCGCCTCCACCCGCCGCTGCACCTGCACCAGCTGTGCAGAAAACCCAGCGGCCGCCTCGATTGAGAGCCCCACGCTCCGCGGCTGTGGTAATTACCCTGCAGCCCGGAGCCGTCGAAAGGGGCGTCTCATATAAGGCGGTCCTACTGGAGGCCAAAGCCAAGGTCGCATTCCCTGACCTTGGCATACCGTCCGGCGTCAGATCACGGGGGCGAGGCTGCTGGAGGTGCCGGGTGCTTCTAGCGGCGAGAAGGCGGACCTCCTGGCCGCCAAGTTGAGGGAGGTCCTCAACCCAGAGGACTTTCGAGTGTCCAGGCCGATGAAGACCGCTGCGAGTCGACGGCGAGAAGACTGGTCCACGGAGGCCTGGACAACGGTCGTAAAGGGGGGCCGTAAGAAAAAGAAGAAGACAGCGCCGCCTCAAGTCACTGTGGCACCGGCTTCTTCGAAGAGGACCCAGAGGCCGCCTAGGCCGAGAGCCCCACGCTCTGCGGCTGTGGTAATTACACTGCAGCCCGGAGCTATCGAAAGGGGCGTCTCGTATAAGGCGGTCCTACTGGAGGCTAAAGCCAAAGTCACGCTCCCCGAACTTGGCATATCGTCCGGCCTAAGATGTAGGCCGGCGATGACGGGGGCGCGGCTGCTGGAGGTGCCGGGTGCCTCGAGCGGCGAGAAGGCGGACATCCTGGCCGCCAAGCTGAGGGAGGTGCTCAACCCCGAGGACGTTCGAGTGTCCAGGCCTATGAAGACTGCTGAGCTGCGCGTCGACGGCCTGGACGACTCGACCACCCCGGCTGAGGTTGTGGCGGCCATTGCCAGAACCGGAGGTTGTCCGCCTGATGATGTGCGGGTGGGCGAGATTCGCACCGACGCTTCCGGGCTCGGGGTCGTTTGGGTGCGGTGCCCGGTGGCGGCGGGCAATAAAGTCGCTGATGGTGGACGACTCTTGGTCGGGTGGGTTGCAGCAAGGGTCAAACTGCTGCAACCCAGGGCGCTGCGGTGCTATCGGTGCCTGGACATTGGGCATGTCCGGGCTAGATGCACCGCTGCAATAGACCGCAGCGAGCAATGTTTTCGCTGCGGTCAGCCCGGCCATAAATCCGCCCAGTGCTCAGCGGCACCAAACTGCAGCCTCTGTATAGCTGCAGGGAGGCCCGCTGGGCACAGGGCGGGTGGAAGAGCTTGTGGTTCAAGCACCACAAAGAAGAAGAGGAGAGGCACCAAGGCTGCCGGGGGCTCTTTACCCCCCCCTCAGCCTGGGTGCCCTACGGCCGACCATGGTCTTTCATCCGATCACACATCGTGGTCGGGGGGTCCCGAATTGCTGTCGAGTCCACCATGAAGTATTTAGGATTGGTGCTCGACAGCCGGTGGGACTTCGGACCCCACTTCCAGCGGCTGGCGCCCAAGTTGTTGGGCGCGGCTGGGGCGCTGTCAACGCTGCTTCCCAATCTGGGGGGCCCGAGCGCCGCCTGTAGGCGGCTCTACGTGGGGATCGTGCGATCGATGGCCCTGTATGGGGCCCCGATCTGGGCGGCTGACCTGACGGCCGGCAGCATCGCTGTCCTGCGGAAACCGCAGCGAGCTATGGCCGTCAGAGTCATAAGGGGATATCGCACGATCTCCTACGAGGCGGCTTGCGTACTGGCCGGATCCCCACCGTGGGACCTCGAGGCGAAGGTACTCGCGTCGCTGCATCGGTGGCGCGAGGACTCGAGGGCGCGGGGCGAGTGGCTGACGCCGCGACATTTGGAGTTGCGTCGGTCACAGCTTCGCGCAGCCCTGGTGGCGGAATGGCGGGACAGGCTTTCACGCCCTACCGCCGGCTCCGCCACCATCGGGGCGATCCGGCCAGTACTCGAGCGCTGGCTCGGGAGGAGGCACGGCTCCCTGTCGTTTCGGGTGACACAGGTGCTCTCGGGGCATGGTTGCTTCGGGAAGTACCTGTGTCGCATAAACAGGGAGCCGGACGCTCGGTGTCACCACTGCGTCGACTGTCGGGAGGACACGGCGTGGCATACGCTGGCAGAGTGTGCCGCTTGGACGGAGCCACGCCGTGCCCTCATCTCAGGAGTAGGCAGTGACCTGTCGCTGCCGGCCGTTGTCGACTCGATGGTCGACAGCGAGGAGTCCTGGGACGCGGTGGTGTCCTTCTGCGAAACAGTCATCTCGCAGAAGGAGGCTGCGGAGAGGGAGCGGGAGATCGCTTCCGCTAACCCGATCCGCAGCAGACGCACCGGGCGTCGGCGGAGGGCGGACAACGCCCTCTTCCAGCCCCCCTGAATGGGTCCAGGGGCGACGGACTGGGGAATCCGTCGCCCCCTACTTCTTAGGACCCGAGATGGCGGCGCGTAGTGTTCCACGCGCGCCTCTCTTTGATGTGGGGGGGAGTTTAACACCTCACTCCCCCCCTATCGCGAGGTGGCCCGCATAGGCGGGCCGGCACTAGTCGGGGATCGCGGAAGACTCAATAGTTCCCGTGATCCCCGGTGTACGTGAGAGACGGAACACCGGGGTGGTTTTAGTCAGTAAGAGTCTGACAGACCCCTCCGCCCTCCCCGGGGCGGAGGACATCCATGAGGATTTCCCCCCGTCATCAAAAAAAAAAAAAAAAAAAAAGGTTAGGTTAGGTTTGGGGTGCGGGCAGAAAACCTCCTCGTGTGCCTGACGGCTCCTCGTTCCTTTCGAATACGTTCGGGGGAAAGGGCAGTCGGACGGCCGGTGCATCCTGGGCACGGCCAATAGTCTTTCCACGTCGGAGAGGGTATTGTCTGTGGCGAATTTCTGCGTGGGGGGGAGCTTATGCTCCTGGGTCGGTCGTTTAGACCGCCCTACGGTCGCTCACTCCCTCTTCTGCTTACAGAGGATGGGTTGAGTGGGCGTAGGACGTTTCTCCAAGGTGGAGAAACATGGGCGGCGCTCGTTGTGCACTTACCCTGCCAACGGGCTAGCAGCGGGGGATCTGATTCTCCCGACTGCAACCGTCGAAATCGTAATCCGTAACGAGATCATGGTCATGTTTTATGACTCGGAGCGGGACGAGGATCTTGGCTTAATCGCCCGGATCGCGAGGAAGAGAACCTCTGTAAAAAATTCCTCTAATACCAAGTTTTGGTGTGCGGCGAGGGTATGAATGGCTGAGGAGTAGTGTCATCTGCAGCTTCTTAGTTGCAGGTGGCGCATCAGTCTCAAGCGCACCCCCAGCCAGGGATTGGTGGACCCCCTGGTTGGGTTACAAATGTACACTTACCTAGGGACAGGGGGTTACCCTAGGTGGACTTTTTAGATCCCCCATACTCGTGGGACTTTTTATGGATTCTACTATTTCAAAAAAACAGAAGGTACCGATCGTTGTGATCGAAAAGTTGGGTGTGGATGCCATGTCCGATTCCGACATGGTATCCGAGAAGATGGCGAGCGTTGCGAGCGTTAGTTCGCAGCGCTCGCGGGCTATAGAGGGAATGTGTTCCCCCAAAGGGAGAAGGAAGCGCTCGCCACGCTCCCATAGTGCGGAAATGCCGGCCGCTAAGGTGCCGACGGGTGGGAGTGGGCGAGGTCGCGAAGTTGTAAGCAGACCTGCAGCTCGTTTGCCGGAGCGGGATCGATCCGTGTCAATATCCCGTTCAAATACGCTGGCTCCGTTGCAGAATGCGGAAAGCGTTGAGAGCGTGGGCAGCGACTCCGAGCCCGCGTTCTCAGACGTCGGCGAGGGCTTGCTGCTGCCCTCAAATAAGGCGGAGGCCAATGCGGCTAAGCGGGCGCAGCGAAAGGCCAGAGCGGCTGACGAGGTCGAAGAGCTGGCCCGTCAGTTGCGGGAGCGGCGCTCTGCCCGGATGGCTGCCGGTGCGAGCCCATCGGCGGTGGCGCTCAGTCGCCAGGTTTTTGACGGCGTGAGCGTTGTCCTTCAGGTTGCCACTAAATCCGGCAACTTGAAGGGCACGTTCACGCGCGCTCTTAAGGAAGCGGCTGACGGCATTAAAGAGGCCGTCGAGGTCCTCCAGAGTCGGTCGAGCACGGAGGAGACGGCGAAGCTGTGGGAAGAGAACCGCCGTCTCCAAGCCGAGTTGGAGGACCTCAAGCGGCAGTTTGCTGCCCAGAGGGGAGCTCCCGCGGCCACCGGATCACCGGTCCCATTGTCGGCTCCATCAACGGCCCCATCATCGGCCCCTGCGCTTGCGGATGCGGAGGTCGAGAAGATTGCTCGCATCTGCATGATGCAGTGCGGGCAAATGGTGGGGGCTCGGCTGGAGGCTATAGAGGCGAGGCTACTCCCGGCCGAAACCCTCCGCCCACCGCTCGCTGCTGACAAGCAGAGGTCAGCTGGCACCGCCAAACCGGGGTCAACGGTTGTGGCGGCTGAGCCGGGTGGATCCGGGAAGGGGGCCAGTAAGTCTGCGAAGGCCAAGTCTGCGCCTACTTCTCGGACGGCCACTGTCCCGGCGACCGCGTCCGTTCCGACTTCCCAGACGGCCGGTCCCCCGGCGACCTCTTCCGGGCCCTCTACAGAGGCCTGGACAACGGTTGTCAAGCGGGGACGCAAGAAGAAGAAGAAGGCAGCGCCGCCTCCAGTCACTGCGGCGCCGGCATCTTCTTCGAAGAGGACCCAGAGGCCGCCTAGGCCGCGAGCCCCACGCTCCGCGGCTGTGGTTATTACACTGCAGCCCGGAGCGGTCGAAAGGGGCGTGTCCTATAAGTCGGTCCTGACGGAGGCCAAAGCCAAAGTCGCTTTCCCCGACCTTGGCATAACGTCGGGCGTCGGGTTTAGGACGGCGATTACGGGGGCTCGGCTGCTAGAGGTGCCGGGTGCCTCTAGCGGGGAGAAGGCGGACATCCTGGCCGCCAAGCTGAGGGAGGTCCTCAACCCCGAGGACGTTCGAGTGTCCAGGCCAATGAAGACATCCGAGCTGCGAGTCGACGGCCTGGACGACTCGACGACTCCGGCTGAGGTTGTGGCAGCCATCGCCAAAGGCGGAGGATGTCCGCCTGAGGACGTGCGCACGGGCGACATCCGAACCGGCGCTTCCGGTCTCGGAGCCATCTGGGTGCGGTGCCCAGTGTCGGCGGCAAACAAAGTCGCCGACGGTGGGCGCCTGTTGGTGGGCTGGGTTGCAGCGAGAGTCAAGCTGCTGCAACCCAGAGCGCTGCGGTGCTACCGTTGCCTAGACATTGGGCATGTCCGGGCAGGGTGCACCGCCGAAACAGACCGCAGCGAACAATGCTTTCGCTGCGGTAAGTCTGGCCATAAGTCCGCCCAGTGCACAGCGGCGCCAAACTGCAGCCTCTGTACAGCTGCAGGGAGGCCCGCTGGGCACAGGGCGGGTGGAAGAGCCTGTGGCGCACCCACCACAAAGAAGAAGAGAAGGAGAGGCACCAAGGCTGCCGGGGGCTCTTTACCCCCCCCTCAGCCTGGGTGCCCTACGGCCGACTCCCGGCCCAGTGATGGTGCGGAAATGGACTGCGCTTAATGGCGCCTTACCATTTCCTCCAGGGCAACATCAACCACGCTGCCAGAGCTCAGGATCTATTGATCCAGAGCATGGCAGAGTGGTCGATTGACGTGGCTGTGGTCGCCGAGCCGTATTTTGTCCCCCCCAGGGATAACTGGGTGGGAGACCTAGACGGCTTGGTGGCCATCATCGGCAGGGCTCTCGTCAACCCGTCCCGAGGTCGCGGTTGGGTGGCCGCCCTCGCGGACGGCATTGGCATTGTTGGGGCGTATTTCTCGCCCAACAAGAGCCTCGCCGACTTCGAGAACTTCCTTGTCGAGTTGGGGGCCGTCGTAGGCCAACTCCACCCTCGCCCCGTGCTGTTACTAGGGGATCTCAACGCCAAGTCTTCGGCGTGGGGATCCCCGGTGACCGATGCTAGGGGCGAGGCGCTGGAGGAGTGGGTGGTCACGACTGGCCTGGTCGTCCTAAACCGGGGCTCGGTATACACGTGCGTGCGGCAGCGGGGCGGTTCGATCGTGGACGTATCGTTCGCTAGCCCTGCTGTCGCGAGCCGTGTCCGCGACTGGCGTGTCGCTGTGGAGGTGGAGACGTTGTCGGATCACAGATATATCCGCTTCGACGTCTCCGCCCAGACCGCAGGCGGCCGCAGTCCATCGGCCCCGCGAACGGACGGCCCGCGCTGGGCGCGTAAGCGCATCGACAGGGAAGTTCTCGAGGAGGCCGCTATTGTCCAGGCCTGGATCCGGGAGTCGGCGACGGTTGGACCCGTCGACGTCGAAGAGGAGGCGCTGTGGTTTCGCGGGGCGATGACGCAAATCAGCGACGCGTCCATGCCCCGCGTCCACACGCATTCAGGAAGGCGCCAGGTGTACTGGTGGTCTGCCGAGATCGCGCGACTACGTGTCGAGTGCGTGGCGGTCAGACGCCAGTACACCCGATACCGGAGGCGACGTCGTCGGGTCCCTGACGAAGAAGCCGCGCTGTATGAGGTGTACCGCGCGGCTAAGGAGGCTCTGTGGCTGGCCATCGGCGAAGCGAGGACGCGAGCCAGGGAGGAGATGTTGGAGACTCTCGACGGAGATCCGTGGGGGCGCCCGTATCGTGCGGTTCGAGGGAAACTTCGAGCCGCGGCGCCTCCACTCACGGAGAGTCTCCAACCCGAGCTGCTTGAGGATGTTGTCGCAGCCCTCTTCCCGGCTAGAGCGGAGCACACTCCGCCGCCGATGGCTTTGCCCACAGCCGCAGAGCCTACCGAAGAGGTCGCCATCAGCGTCCCAGAGGTGACACAGCCAGAGATGAGGGCGGCCGTGATGCGGCTCCGGGCCAAGAACGTGGCTCCGGGGCCCGATGGTATTCACGGCATAGTGCTAGCCCTCGCTCTGAAGGAGCTAGAGCCCCAACTGAGAGGACTCTACACCGCGTGCCTTGAGCAGGGCCAGTTTCCCACTTTGTGGAAATCTGGTCGTCTGGTCCTGCTCAAGAAGGTGGGGCGCCCCGCGGACTCGCCGTCCGCGTACAGGCCCATAGTGCTGCTCGACGAGGTGGGTAAGATGTTTGAGCGGGTTATCGCCGCCCGCCTCGTCGGCCACTTAAGCAGGGAGGGGCCTGACCTAGCCGAGAGCCAGTTCGGCTTTCGGCACGGGCGCTCCACCATCCACGCGATATCGCGGGTGAGAGTCCTGGCGGAGGAAGCGGTGTCCCGGGGCGGGGTGATGTTGGCGGTGTCCTTGGACATTTCCAACGCCTTCAACACCCTGCCCTGGAGCTGCATCCGGGAGGCACTGCGGTACCATCGGGTGCCTCCGTACCTCCGCCGCATCGTTGGGGCTTATCTGGCGGATAGGTGTGTCACCTACATGGGACGTGATGGCGGAAACCAGCGCCGCATGTCGTGCGGTGTTCCACAGGGTTCGGTCGTGGGACCGCTCCTGTGGAACATCGGGTACGACTGGGTGCTGAGGGGCGAGCTCCAGCCGGGCGTAAACCTGACGTGTTATGCAGATGACACGCTGGTCACGGCCTGGGGGAGCTCGTACAGGGAGGCAGCGTTGCTGGCGACGGCTGCGGTGTCACAGGTGGTGACCCGCATACGGCGTCTTGGCCTGGATGTGGCCCTCAACAAGTCGGAGGCCATGGTCTTTCATGGCCCCCGGCGGGCGCCGCCGCCGGGATCACACATCGTGGTCGGGGGGTCCCGAATTGCTGTCGAGTCCACCATGAAGTATCTAGGATTGGTGCTCGACAGCCGGTGGGACTTCGGACCCCACTTCCAGCGGCTGGCACCCAAGTTGTTGGGCGCGGCTGGGGCGCTGTCAACGCTGCTTCCCAATCTGGGGGGCCCGAGCGCCGCCTGTAGGCGGCTCTACGTGGGGATCGTGCGATCGATGGCCCTGTATGGGGCCCCGATCTGGGCGGCTGACCTGACGGCCGGCAGCATCGCTGTCCTGCGGAAACCGCAGCGAGCTATGGCCGTCAGAGTCATAAGGGGATATCGCACGATCTCCTACGAGGCGGCTTGCGTACTGGCCGGATCCCCACCGTGGGACCTCGAGGCGAAGGTACTCGCGTCGCTGCATCGGTGGCGCGAGGACTCGAGGGCGCGGGGCGAGTGGCTGACGCCGCGACATTTGGAGTTGCGTCGGTCACAGCTTCGCGCAGCCCTGGTGGCGGAATGGCGGGACAGGCTTTCACGCCCTACCGCCGGCTCCGCCACCATCGGGGCGATCCGGCCAGTACTCGAGCGCTGGCTCGGGAGGAGGCACGGCTCCCTGTCGTTTCGGGTGACACAGGTGCTCTCGGGGCATGGTTGCTTCGGGAAGTACCTGTGTCGCATAAACAGGGAGCCGGACGCTCGGTGTCACCACTGCGTCGACTGTCGGGAGGACACGGCGTGGCATACGCTGGCAGAGTGTGCCGCTTGGACGGAGCCACGCCGTGCCCTCATCTCAGGAGTAGGCAGTGACCTGTCGCTGCCGGCCGTTGTCGACTCGATGGTCGACAGCGAGGAGTCCTGGGACGCGGTGGTGTCCTTCTGCGAGACAGTCATCTCACAGAAGGAGGCTGCGGAGAGGGAGCGGGAGATCGCTTCCGCTAACCCGATCCGCAGCAGACGCACCGGGCGTCGGCGGAGGGCGGACAACGCCCTCTTCCAGCCCCCCTAAATGGGTCCAGGGGCGACGGACTGGGGAATCCGTCGCCCCCTACTTCTTAGGACCCGAGATGGCGGCGCGTAGTGTTCCACGCGCGCCTCTCATTGATGTGGGGGGGAGTTTAACACCTCACTCCCCCCCTATCGCGAGGTGGCCCGCATAGGCGGGCCGGCACTAGTCGGGGATCGCGGAAGACTTACTAGTTCCCGTGATCCCCGGTGTACGTGAGAGACGGAACACCGGGGTGGTTTTAGTCAGTAAGAGTCTGACAGACCCCTCCGCCCTCCCCGGGGCGGAGGACATCCATGAGGATTTCCCCCCGTAATCAAAAAAAAAAAAAAAGGTTAGGTTAGGTTTGGCGGGCCGGCACTAGTCGGGGATCGCGGAAGACTCAATAGTTCCCGTGATCCCCGGTGTACGTGAGAGACGGAACACCGGGGTGGTTTTAGTCAGTAAGAGTCTGACAGACCCCTCCGCCCTCCCCGGGGCGGAGGACATCCATGAGGATTTCCCCCCGTCATCAAAAAAAAAAAAAAAAAAAGGTTAGGTTAGGTTGGGGTTCGCGGAAGACTTACTAGTTCCCGTGATCCCCGGTGTACGTGAGAGACGGAACACCGGGGTGGTTTTAGTCAGTAAGAGTCTGACAGACCCCTCCGCCCTCCCCGGGGCGGAGGACATCCATGAGGATTTCCCCCCGTAATCAAAAAAAAAAAAAAAAAGGTTAGGTTGGGGTGCGGGCAGAAAACCTCCTCGTGTGCCTGACGGCTGCTCGTTCCTTTCGAATACGTTCGGGGGAAAGGGCAGTCGGAAGGCCGGTGCATCCTGGGCACGGCCAATAGTCTTTCCACGTCGGAGAGGGTATTGTCTGTGGCGAATTTCTGCGTGGGGGGGAGCTTATGCTCCTGGGTCGGTCGTTTAGACCGCCCTACGGTCGCTCACTCCCTCTTCTGCTTACAGAGGATGGGTTGAGTGGGCGTAGGAGGTTTCTCCAAGGTGGAGAAACATGGGCGGCGCCCGTTGTGCACTTACCCTGCCAACGGGCTAGCAGCGGGGGATCTGATTCTCCCGACTGTAACCGTCGAAATCGTAATCCGTAACGAGATCATGGTCATGTTTTATGACTCGGAGCGGGACGAGGATCTTGGCTTAATCGCCCGGATCGCGAGGAAGAGAACCTCTATAAAAAATTCCTCTAATACCAAGTTTTGGTGTGCGGCGAGGGTATGAATGGCTGAGGAGTAGTGTCATCTACAGCTTCTTAGTTGCAGGTGGCGCATCAGTCTCAAGCGCACCCCCAGCCAGGGATTGGTGGACCCCCTGGTTGGGTTACAAATGTACACTTGCCTAGGGACAGGGGGTAACCCTAGGTGGACTTTTTATATCCCCCATACTCGTGGGAATCAAATGGATACCAGAAATACTAAAATAACTCTTGAGAAGTCGCCGATCGTTTTGATCGAGCGGATGAGTGGGGGTGCTATGTCGGATTCCGACACCGCATCCGAAAAGATGGCGAGCGTGGCGAGCGTTAGTTCGCAGCGCTCGCGGGCTACGGAGGGGACGTCTTCCCCCAAAGGTAGGAGAAAGCGCTCGCCACGCTCCCATAGCGTGGAAATGCCGGCCGCCAAGGTGGCAACGGGCGGAAGTGGGCGCGGTCGCGCAGTGGCAAGCAGAGCAGCTGCTCGTTTGTCGGAGTGCGGTGGGCCGTCCGGGGCGATATCACGACCCGATACGCCGGCTCCGTTGGAGCATGCGGCGAGCGTCGAGAGTGTGGGCAGTGACTCCGGGCCCGCATTCTCAGACGTCGGTGAGGGCTTGCTGCTGCCCTCAAATAAGGCGGAGGCCAATGCGGCTAAGCGGGCGCAGAGAAAGGCCAGAGCGGCTGACGAGGTTGAAGAGCTGGCCCGTCAGCTGCGGGAGCGGCGCTCTGCCCGGATGGCTGCCGGAGAGAGCCCTTCGGCGGTGGCGCTCAGTCGTCAAGTTCTAGACGGCGTCAGCGTTGTCCTTCAGGTTGCCACTAAATCCGGCAACTTGAAGGGCACGTTCACGCGCGCTCTGAAGGAGGCGGCTGACGGCATCAAAGAGGCCGTCGAGGTCCTCCAGTGTCGCTCGAGCACGGAGGAGACGACGAAGCTGTGGGCTGAGAACCGCCGTCTCCAAGCCGAGCTGGAGGACCTCAAGCGGCAGTTTGCCGCCCACAGGGCAGTTCCCGCAGCCACCCAATCGGCGGTCCCGCCACCGGCTCCATCAATGGCCCCATCATCGGTCCCTGCACTTGCGGATGCGGAGATCGAGAAGATCGCTCGCATCTGCATGATGCAGTGCGGGCAGATGGTGGGGGCCAGGATGGAGGCAATAGAGGGGAGGCTCCTCCCGGCCGAAAATCTGCGCCCACCGCTTGCTGCGGATGCGCGGAAGTCGGCTGAACCCGCCAAATCGGGACCGACGACTGTGGCTGCTGAGCCAAGCAGGTCCGGAAAGGGAGCCAGCAAGCCCAAGAAGGCCAAGGCCAAGCCTGCGCCCACTGCCCAGACGGCCGGTCCCCCGGCGACCGCTCCCGGGCCCTCCACGGAGGCCTGGACAACGGTCGTAAAGGGGGGCCGTAAGAAGAAGAAGGCAGCTCCACCTGCACCCGCTAAGGCACCTGCACCGGCTGCGCAGAAGAGCGAGAGGCCGCCTAGGCCAAGAGCCCCACGCTCCGCGGCTGTAGTTATAACACTGCAGCCCGGAGCCGTCGAAAGGGGCGTCTCGTATAAGGCGGTCCTACTGGAGGCTAAAGCCAAAGTCACGCTCCCCGAACTTGGCATATCGTCCGGCCTAAGATGTAGGCCGGCGATGACGGGGGCGCGGCTGCTGGAGGTGCCGGGTGCCTCGAGCGGCGAGAAGGCGGACATCCTGGCCGCCAAGCTGAGGGAGGTGCTCAACCCCGAGGACGTTCGAGTGTCCAGGCCTATGAAGACTGCTGAGCTGCGCGTCGACGGCCTGGACGACTCGACCACCCCGGCTGAGGTTGTGGCGGCCATTGCCAGAACCGGAGGTTGTCCGCCTGATGATGTGCGGGTGGGCGAGATTCGCACCGACGCTTCCGGGCTCGGGGTCGTTTGGGTGCGGTGCCCGGTGGCGGCGGGCAATAAAGTCGCTGATGGTGGACGACTCTTGGTCGGGTGGGTTGCAGCAAGGGTCAAACTGCTGCAACCCAGGGCGCTGCGGTGCTATCGGTGCCTGGACATTGGGCATGTCCGGGCGAGGTGCACCGCCGAAATAGACCGCAGCGAGCAATGTTTTCGCTGCGGTCTACCCGGCCATAAATCCGCCCAGTGCACAGCGGCGCCAAACTGCAGCCTCTGTACAGCTGCAGGGAGGCCCGCTGGGCACAGGGCGGGTGGAAGAGCTTGTGGCGCACCCACCACAAAGAAGAAGAGAAGGAGAGGCACCAAGGCTGCCGGGGGCTCTTTACCCCCCCCTCAGCCTGGATGCCCTACGGCCGACTCCCGGCCCAGTGATGGTGCGGAAATGGACTGCGCTTAATGGCGCCTTACCATTTCCTCCAGGGCAACATCAACCACGCTGCCAGAGCTCAGGATCTATTGATCCAGAGCATGGCAGAGTGGTCGATTGACGTGGCTGTGGTCGCCGAGCCGTATTTTGTCCCCCCCAGGGATAACTGGGTGGGAGACCTAGACGGCTTGGTGGCCATCATCGGCAGGGCTCTCGTCAACCCGTCCCGAGGTCGCGGTTGGGTGGCCGCCCTCGCGGACGGCATTGGCATTGTTGGGGCGTATTTCTCGCCCAACAAGAGCCTCGCCGACTTCGAGAACTTCCTTGTCGAGTTGGGGGCCGTCGTAGGCCGACTCCACCCTCGCCCCGTGCTGTTACTAGGGGATCTCAACGCCAAGTCTTCGGCGTGGGGATCTCCGGTGACCGATGCTAGGGGTGAGGTGTTGGAGGAGTGGGTGGTCACGACTGGCCTGGTCGTCCTAAACCGGGGCTCGGTATACACGTGCGTGCGGCAGCGGGGCGGTTCGATCGTAGACGTATCGTTCGCTAGCCCTGCTGTCGCGAGCCGTGTCCGCGACTGGCGTGTCGCCGTGGAGGTGGAGACGTTATCGGATCAGAGATATATCCGCTTCGACGTCTCTGCCCAGACCACTGGCGGCCGCAGCCCATCGGCCCCGCGAACGGACGGCCCGCGCTGGGCGCGTAAGCGCATCGACAGGGAAGTTCTCGAGGAGGCCGCTGTTGTCCAGGCCTGGAACCGGGAGTCGGCGACGGTTGGACCCGTCGACGTCGAAGAGGAGGCGCTGTGGTTTCGCGGGGCGATGACGCAAATCAGCGACGCGTCCATGCCCCGCGTCCACACGCAATCAGGAAGGCGCCAGGTGTACTGGTGGTCTGCCGAGATCGCTCGACTACGTGTAGAGTGCGTGGCGGTCAGACGCCAGTACACCCGATACCGGAGGCGACGTCGTCGGGTCCCTGACGAAGAAGCCGCGCTGTATGAGGTGTACCGCGCGGCTAAGGAGGCTCTGTGGCTGGCCATCGGCGAAGCGAGGACGCGAGCCAGGGAGGAGATGTTGGAGACTCTCGACGGAGATCCGTGGGGGCGCCCGTATCGTGCGGTTCGAGGGAAACTTCGAGCCGCGGCGCCTCCACTCACGGAGAGTCTCCAACCCGAGCTGTTGGAAGATGTGGTCGCAGCGCTCTTCCCGGCTAGAGCGGAGCACACTCCGCCGCCGATGGCTTTGCCCACAGCCGCAGAGCCTACCGAAGAGGTCGCCATCAGCGTCCCAGAGGTGACACAGCCAGAGATGAGGGCGGCCGTGATGCGGCTCCGGGCCAAGAACGTGGCTCCGGGGCCCGATGGTATTCACGGCATAGTGCTAGCCCTCGCTCTGAAGGAGCTAGAGCCCCAACTGAGAGGACTCTACACCGCGTGCCTTGAGCAGGGCCAGTTTCCCACTTTGTGGAAATCTGGTCGTCTGGTCCTGCTCAAGAAGGTGGGGCGCCCCGCGGACTCGCCGTCCGCGTACAGGCCCATAGTGCTGCTCGACGAGGTGGGTAAGATGTTTGAGCGGATTATCGCCGCCCGCCTCGTCGGACACTTAAGCAGGGAGGGGCCTGACCTAGCCGAGAGCCAATTCGGCTTTCGGCACGGGCGCTCCACCATCCACGCGATATCGCGGGTGAGAGTCCTGGCGGAGGAAGCTGTGTCCCGGGGCGGGGTGATGTTGGCGGTGTCCTTGGACATTTCCAACGCCTTCAACACCCTGCCCTGGAGCTGCATCCGGGAGGCACTACAGTATCATCGGGTGCCTCCGTACCTCCGCCGCATCGTTGGGGCCTATCTGGCGGATAGGTGTGTCACCTACATGGGACGTGATGGCGGAAACCAGCGCCGCATGTCGTGCGGTGTTCCACAGGGTTCGGTCGTGGGACCGCTCCTGTGGAACATCGGGTACGACTGGGTGCTGAGGGGCGAGCTCCAGCCGGGCGTGGACCTGACGTGTTATGCAGATGACACGCTGGTCACGGCCCGGGGGAGCTCGTACAGGGAGGCAGCGTTGCTGGCGACGGCTGCGGTGTCACAGGTGGTGACCCGCATACGGCGTCTTGGCCTGGAGGTGGCCCTCAATAAGTCGGAGGCCATGGTCTTTCATGGCCTTTGGCGGGCGCCACCGCCGGGATCACACATCGTGGTCGGGGGGTCCCGAATTGCTGTCGAGTCCACCATGAAGTATTTAGGATTGGTGCTCGACAGCCGGTGGGACTTCGGACCCCACTTCCAGCGGCTGGCGCCCAAGTTGTTGGGCGCGGCTGGGGCGCTGTCAACGCTGCTTCCCAATCTGGGGGGCCCGAGCGCCGCCTGTAGGCGGCTCTACGTGGGGATCGTGCGATCGATGGCCCTGTATGGGGCCCCGATCTGGGCGGCTGACCTGACGGCCGGCAGCATCGCTGTCCTGCGGAAACCGCAGCGAGCTATGGCCGTCAGAGTCATAAGGGGATATCGCACGATCTCCTACGAGGCGGCTTGCGTACTGGCCGGATCCCCACCGTGGGACCTCGAGGCGAAGGTACTCGCGTTGCTGCATCGGTGGCGCGAGGACTCGAGGGCGCGGGGCGAGTGGCTGACGCCGCGACATTTGGAGTTGCGTCGGTCACAGCTTCGCGCAGCCCTGGTGGCGGAATGGCGGGACAGGCTTTCACGCCCTACCGCCGGCTCCGCCACCATCGGGGCGATCCGGCCAGTACTCGAGCGCTGGCTCGGGAGGAGGCACGGCTCCCTGTCGTTTCGGGTGACACAGGTGCTCTCGGGGCATGGTTGCTTCGGGAAGTACCTGTGTCGCATAAACAGGGAGCCGGACGCTCGGTGTCACCACTGCGTCGACTGTCGGGAGGACACGGCGTGGCATACGCTGGCAGAGTGTGCCGCTTGGACGGAGCCACGCCGTGCCCTCATCTCAGGAGTAGGCAGTGACCTGTCGCTGCCGGCCGTTGTCGACTCGATGGTCGACAGCGAGGAGTCCTGGGACGCGGTGGTGTCCTTCTGCGAGACAGTCATCTCACAGAAGGAGGCTGCGGAGAGGGAGCGGGAGATCGCTTCCGCTAACCCGATCCGCAGCAGACGCACCGGGCGTCGGCGGAGGGCGGACAACGCCCTCTTCCAGCCCCCCTAAATGGGTCCAGGGGCGACGGACTGGGGAATCCGTCGCCCCCTACTTCTTAGGACCCGAGATGGCGGCGCGTAGTGTTCCACGCGCGCCTCTCATTGATGTGGGGGGGAGTTTAACACCTCACTCCCCCCCTATCGCGAGGTGGCCCGCATAGGCGGGCCGGCACTAGTCGGGGATCGCGGAAGACTTACTAGTTCCCGTGATCCCCGGTGTACGTGAGAGACGGAACACCGGGGTGGTTTTAGTCAGTAAGAGTCTGACAGACCCTTCCGCCCTCCCCGGGGCGGAGGACATCCATGAGGATTTCCCCCCGTAATCAAAAAAAAAAAAAAAAAAAAAAAGGTTAGGTTAGGTTAGGTTAGGTTGTCCCGAATAGCTGTCGAGTCCACCATGAAGTATCTGGGATTGGTGCTCGACAGCCGGTGGGATTTCGGACCCCACTTCCAGCGGCTGGCGCCCAAGTTGTTGGGCGCGGCTGGGGCGCTGTCAACGCTGCTTCCCAATCTGGGGGGCCCGAGCGCCGCCTGTAGGCGGCTCTACGTGGGGATCGTGCGGTCGATGGCCCTGTATGGGGCCCCGATCTGGGCGGCTGACCTGACGGCCGGCAGCATCGCTGTCTTGCGGAAACCGCAGCGAGCTATGGCCGTCAGAGTCATCAGGGGATATCGCACGATCTCCTACGAGGCGGCTTGCGTACTGGCTGGATCCCCACCGTGGGACCTCGAGGCGAAGGTACTCGCGTCGCTGCATCGGTGGCGCGAGGACTCGAGGGCGCGGGGCGAGTGGCTGACGCCGCGACATTTGGAGTTGCGTCGGTCACAGCTTCGCGCAGCCCTGGTGGCGGAATGGCGGGACAGGCTTTCACGCCCTACCGCCGGCTCCGCCACCATCGGGGCGATCCGGCCAGTACTCGAGCGCTGGCTCGGGAGGAGGCACGGCTCCCTGTCGTTTCGGGTGACACAGGTGCTCTCGGGGCATGGTTGCTTCGGGAAGTACCTGTGTCGCATAAACAGGGAGCCGGACGCTCGGTGTCACCACTGCGTCGACTGTCGGGAGGACACGGCGTGGCACACGCTGGCAGAGTGTGCCTCTTGGACGAAGCCACGCCGTGCCCTCATCTCAGGAGTAGGCAGTGACCTGTCGCTGCCGGCCGTTGTCGACTCGATGGTCGACAGCGAGGAGTCCTGGGACGCGGTGGTGTCCTTCTGCGAAACAGTCATCTCGCAGAAGGAGGCTGCGGAGAGGGAGCGGGAGATCGCTTCCGCTAACCCGATCCGCAGCAGACGCACCGGGCGTCGGCGGAGGGCGGACAACGCCCTCTTCCAGCCCCCCTAAATGGGTCCAGGGGCGACGGACTGGGGAATCTGCAATCTGAGGTTTCTCCAAGGTGGAGAAACATGGGCGGCGCTCGTTGTGCACTTACCCTGCCAACGGGCTAGCAGCGGGGGATCTGATTCTCCCGACTGTAACCGTCGAAATCGTAATCCGTAACGAGATCATGGTCATGTTTTATGACTCGGAGCGGGACGAGGATCTTGGCTTAATCGCCCGGATCGCGAGGAAGAGAACCTCTATAAAAAATTCCTCTAATCGCTGGTCCCGCTGCCGGCTCCATCCACGGCCCCATCATCGGTCCCTGTACTTGCGGATGCGGAGATCGAAAAGATCGCTCGCATCTGCATGATGCAGTGCGGACAGATGGTGGGGGCTCGGATGGAGGCCATAGAGGGGAGGCTCCTCCCGGCAGAAATTCTGCGGCCACCGCTTGCTGCCGATGCGCGGAAGTCGGCTGAACCCGCCAAATCGGGGCCGACGACTGTGGCTGCTGAGCCAAGCGGGTCCGGGAAGGGAGCCAGCAAGCCCAAGAAGACCAAGGCCAAGTCTGCGCCCACTTCCCAGAAGGCTGCTCCTCCCGCGTCCATGCCTGTGCCCACTTCCCAGACGGCCGGTCCCCCGGCGAACGCTTCCGGGCCGCCTACGGAGGCTTGGACAACGGTCGTCAAAGGGGGCCGAAAGAAGAGGAAGAAGGCAGCTCCACCTGCACCCGCTAAGGCACCTGCACCGGCCGCGCAGAAGAGCCAGAGGCCGCCTAGGCCAAGAGCCCCACGCTCCGCGGCTGTAGTTATAACACTGCAGCCCGGAGCCGTCGAAAGGGGCGTCTCGTATAAGGCGGTCCTACTGGAGGCTAAAGCCAAAGTCACGCTCCCCGAACTTGGCATATCGTCCGGCCTAAGATGTAGGCCGGCGATGACGGGGGCGCGGCTGCTGGAGGTGCCGGGTGCCTCGAGCGGCGAGAAGGCGGACATCCTGGCCGCCAAGCTGAGGGAGGTGCTCAACCCCGAGGACGTTCGAGTGTCCAGGCCTATGAAGACTGCTGAGCTGCGCGTCGACGGCCTGGACGACTCGACCACCCCGGCTGAGGTTGTGGCGGCCATTGCCAGAACCGGAGGTTGTCCGCCTGATGATGTGCGGGTGGGCGAGATTCGCACCGACGCTTCCGGGCTCGGGGTCGTTTGGGTGCGGTGCCCGGTGGCGGCGGGCAATAAAGTCGCTGATGGTGGACGACTCTTGGTCGGGTGGGTTGCAGCAAGGGTCAAACTGCTGCAACCCAGGGCGCTGCGGTGCTATCGGTGCCTGGACATTGGGCATGTCCGGGCGAGGTGCACCGCCGAAATAGACCGCAGCGAGCAATGTTTTCGCTGCGGTCTACCCGGCCATAAATCCGCCCAGTGCACAGCGGCGCCAAACTGCAGCCTCTGTACAGCTGCAGGGAGGCCCGCTGGGCACAGGGCGGGTGGAAGAGCTTGTGGCGCACCCACCACAAAGAAGAAGAGAAGGAGAGGCACCAAGGCTGCCGGGGGCTCTTTACCCCCCCCTCAGCCTGGATGCCCTACGGCCGACTCCCGGCCCAGTGATGGTGCGACGGAGGGAATGGACTGCGCATAATGGCGCCTTACCATTTCCTCCAGGGCAACATCAACCACGCTGCCAGAGCTCAGGATCTATTGATCCAGAGCATGGCAGAGTGGTCGATTGACGTGGCTGTGGTCGCCGAGCCGTATTTTGTCCCCCCCAGGGATAACTGGGTGGGAGACCTAGACGGCTTGGTGGCCATCATCGGCAGGGCTCTCGTCAACCCGTCCCGAGGTCGCGGTTGGGTGGCCGCCCTCGCGGACGGCATTGGCATTGTTGGAGCGTATTTCTCGCCCAACAAGAGCCTCGCCGACTTCGAGAACTTCCTTGTCGAGTTGGGGGCCGTCGTAGGCCGACTCCACCCTCGCCCCGTGCTGTTACTAGGGGATCTCAACGCCAAGTCTTCGGCGTGGGGATCTCCGGTGACCGATGCTAGGGGTGAGGTGTTGGAGGAGTGGGTGGTCACGACTGGCCTGGTCGTCCTAAACCGGGGCTCGGTATACACGTGCGTGCGGCAGCGGGGCGGTTCGATCGTAGACGTATCGTTCGCTAGCCCTGCTGTCGCGAGCCGTGTCCGCGACTGGCGTGTCGCCGTGGAGGTGGAGACGTTGTCGGATCACAGATATATCCGCTTCGACGTCTCTGCCCAGACCACTGGCGGCCGCAGTCCATCGGCCCCGCGAACGGACGGCCCGCGCTGGGCGCGTAAGCGCATCGACAGGGAAGTTCTCGAGGAGGCCGCTGTTGTCCAGGCCTGGAACCGGGAGTCGGCGACGGTTGGACCCGTCGACGTCGAAGAGGAGGCGCTGTGGTTTCGCGGGGCGATGACGCAAATCAGCGACGCGTCCATGCCCCGCGTCCACACGCAATCGGGAAGGCGCCAGGTGTACTGGTGGTCTGCCGAGATCGCTCGACTACGTGTAGAGTGCGTGGCGGTCAGACGCCAGTACACCCGATACCGGAGGCGACGTCGTCGGGTCCCTATCGAAGAAGCCGCGCTGTATGAGGTGTACCGCGCGGCTAAGGAGGCTCTGTGGCTGGCCATCGGCGAAGCGAGGACGCGAGCCAGGGAGGAGATGTTGGAGACTCTCGACGGAGATCCGTGGGGGCGCCCGTATCGTGCGGTTCGAGGGAAACTTCGAGCCGCGGCGCCTCCACTCACGGAGAGTCTCCAACCCGAGCTGTTGGAAGATGTGGTCGCAGCGCTCTTCCCGGCTAGAGCGGAGCACACTCCGCCGCCGATGGCTTTGCCCACAGCCGCAGAGCCTACCGAAGAGGTCGCCATCAGCGTCCCAGAGGTGACACAGCCAGAGATGAGGGCGGCCGTGATGCGGCTCCGGGCCAAGAACGTGGCTCCGGGGCCCGATGGTATTCACGGCATAGTGCTAGCCCTCGCTCTGAAGGAGCTAGAGCCCCAACTGAGAGGACTCTACACCGCGTGCCTTGAGCAGGGCCAGTTTCCCACTTTGTGGAAATCTGGTCGTCTGGTCCTGCTCAAGAAGGTGGGGCGCCCCGCGGACTCGCCGTCCGCGTACAGGCCCATAGTGCTGCTCGACGAGGTGGGTAAGATGTTTGAGCGGATTATCGCCGCCCGCCTCGTCGGACACTTAAGCAGGGAGGGGCCTGACCTAGCCGAGAGCCAGTTCGGCTTTCGGCACGGGCGCTCCACCATCCACGCGATATCGCGGGTGAGAGTCCTGGCGGAGGAAGCTGTGTCCCGGGGCGGGGTGATGTTGGCGGTGTCCTTGGACATTTCCAACGCCTTCAACACCCTGCCCTGGAGCTGCATCCGGGAGGCACTGCAGTATCATCGGGTGCCTCCGTACCTCCGCCGCATCGTTGGGGCCTATATGGCGGATAGGTGTGTCACCTACATGGGACGTGATGGCGGAAACCAGCGCCGCATGTCGTGCGGTGTTCCACAGGGTTCGGTCGTGGGACCGCTCCTGTGGAACATCGGGTACGACTGGGTGCTGAGGGGCGAGCTCCAGCCGGGCGTGGACCTGACGTGTTATGCAGATGACACGCTGGTCACGGCCCGGGGGAGCTCGTACAGGGAGGCAGCGTTGCTGGCGACGGCTGCGGTGTCACAGGTGGTGACCCGCATACGGCGTCTTGGCCTGGAGGTGGCCCTCAACAAGTCGGAGGCCATGGTCTTTCATGGCCCCCGGCGGGCGCCGCCGCCGGGATCACACATCGTGGTCGGGGGGTCCCGAATTGCTGTCGAGTCCACCATGAAGTATTTAGGATTGGTGCTCGACAGCCGGTGGGACTTCGGACCCCACTTCCAGCGGCTGGCGCCCAAGTTGTTGGGCGCGGCTGGGGCGCTGTCAACGCTGCTTCCCAATCTGGGGGGCCCGAGCGCCGCCTGTAGGCGGCTCTACGTGGGGATCGTGCGATCGATGGCCCTGTATGGGGCCCCGATCTGGGCGGCTGACCTGACGGCCGGCAGCATCGCTGTCCTGCGGAAACCGCAGCGAGCTATGGCCGTCAGAGTCATAAGGGGATATCGCACGATCTCCTACGAGGCGGCTTGCGTACTGGCCGGATCCCCACCGTGGGACCTCGAGGCGAAGGTACTCGCGTCGCTGCATCGGTGGCGCGAGGACTCGAGGGCGCGGGGCGAGTGGCTGACGCCGCGACATTTGGAGTTGCGTCGGTCACAGCTTCGCGCAGCCCTGGTGGCGGAATGGCGGGACAGGCTTTCACGCCCTACCGCCGGCTCCGCCACCATCGGGGCGATCCGGCCAGTACTCGAGCGCTGGCTCGGGAGGAGGCACGGCTCCCTGTCGTTTCGGGTGACACAGGTGGTCTCGGGGCATGGTTGCTTCGGGAAGTACCTGTGTCGCATAAACAGGGAGCCGGACGCTCGGTGTCACCACTGCGTCGACTGTCGGGAGGACACGGCGTGGTACACGCTGGCAGAGTGTGCCGCTTGGACGGAGCCGCGCCGTGCCCTCATCTCAGGAGTAGGCAGTGACCTGTCGCTGCCGGCCGTTGTCGACTCGATGGTCGACAGCGAGGAGTCCTGGGACGCGGTGGTGTCCTTCTGCGAAACAGTCATCTCGCAGAAGGAGGCTGCGGAGAGGGAGCGGGAGATTGCTTCAGCTAACCCGATCCGCAGCAGACGCACCGGGCGTCGGCGGAGGGCGGACAACGCCCTCTTCCAGCCCCCCTGAATGGGTCCAGGGGCGACGGACCGGGGAATCCGTCGCCCCCTACTTCTTAGGACCCGAGATGGCGGCGCGTAGTGTTCCACGCGCGCCTCTCATTGATGTGGATGACTCGGAACGGGACGAGGATCTTGGCTTAATAGCCCGGATCACGAGGAAGATAACCTCTATAAAAAATTCCTCTAATACCAAGTTTTGGTGTGCGGCGAGGGTATGAATGACTGAGGAGTAGTGTCGTCTGCAGCTTCGTAGTTGCAGGTGGCGCATCAGTCCCAAGCACTCCCCCAGCCAGGGATTGGTGGACCCCCTGGTTGGGTTACAAATGTACACTTACCCAGGGACAGGGGGTTACCCTGGGTGGACTTTTTATATCCCCCATACTCGTGGGAATCTCATGGATTTGAATAACAAAAACTTTGAGCAGTTAGAGAGGGTGCCGATCGTCTTGGTCGATCGGAGGAGTGTGGGTGCGATGTCGGATTCCGACACCGCATCCGAGAGGATGGCGAGCGTGGCGAGCGTGAGCTCAGACCGCTCGCGGGTTGAAGGGAGTGTGTCTGGGCGACCCTCGAAGGGAAGGAGGAAGCGCTCGCCAGGCTCCCAGATTGAGGAGAACTCGCCAGCCGCTAAAGTGCCGACGGGCAGGAGCAGGCGAGGTCGCGCAGTGGCGAGCGGAGCATCTGCTCGTTTGCAGGAGCGCGGGGAGCGGGACCGTTCCATGTCAGTACCCCGGTCCGACGCGCAAAGCGCGGACAGCTCGGACTCCGGGACCGACGACCCGGCCGGAGCGAAGGGGAAGATGAGGTCGAAGTTTATAAAGGCTTCGACCCACGATGTGGGCTTGGTGGACTCCGAACGCCAGCTAAACCTGGCGAAGAGGGCACAACTCCAGCAAGACCTGGAGGAGAGGGTGGCTGCCAGGGAGCACCAGGCGCAAACCGCCCGGTCGAGAGCTGGCTATGGTGCATCTAGTGTGCTATATGCCGACCACTCCCTGGCGGAACTGGAGCGTATGGCACTGGAAGACAAAGAGGAGGTCCTAGAGGTCGCCTCAAAGTCCTCCAACTTGAAGGGGACTTTTCAGAAGTCTCTCAAATTCCGGGCCGCCAGTCTGCATGGCATTGTCCTGGAGCTGGTGAAGCGGACGGCCACGGACGAGACGCGGCAGCTGCAGGCGAAAGTGGATCGCCTGCAGGCGGAGGTCAGCCAGCTACACCTGAAGCTGGCTGAAGCCACGGCCCGGCCTGCCCAACCTGGCCCAGGCCCGGTAGTAGGAGGCTCCTGCTCCTCCCCTTCCAACCTTGAGGATGTAATCCGAAAGGTTGTCATGGAGGAGAGGGCTTTCACCAGAGCCTGCTTCGCAGGCATCGAGGACCGGCTCTTGCCGGAAAGGCGGCTCCGCCCGCCACTAGCGGCGGATGAAAGTCCGCCACCGACGGAGCCAGAACCTGCGCCTCCAGCAGGCCCGGCATCGGGTGCGCAGCCCCAGGCCCCGAAGCCCTCCAAGGGTAAGGGTAAGGGTAAGGGCAAGAGGAGCAAGAAGGCTCCTCAAACCCCTACCACAAACGCGGTGGGAGCGCCTGGGTTGTTTGCTACTCCAGCAGCCCCCCAGAACTCGCAGGAGGTTGACGCCTTTCTTCCCTCCACCACCCCGTCTAACCAGCCGTGGACGGAAGTGGTCAGGGTTGGAAAAGGGAAGGGAGGGAAGAAGGGGGAAAAGTCGGCCCCCAAGCCCGCTGCGACTGCTCCTGCAGCCAAAAGGGCTTCAGCCGGCGGGAGGAAGCTAGTTGCTCCCAAAACCGCGGCCGTCGTGGTGACCATCACCCCGGAGGCCGTGGAGCGTGGCGAGACGTACTTGTCCGTCCTAAGACGGGCTCGTACTAATGCTGATCCCTCTCGGCTGGGGATCAGCAAAATCACGTGCCGCCGAACCCTAACCGGGGCTCGAATTTTCGAGTTCTCGGGGGAACAGCGCGGCGCAAATGCGGACCTCTTCGCAACAAAGTTGCAAGAGGTCATCGCGGATGCGGCGACGGTCGTCAGACCTGTCAAGACCGCAACCTTGGAGGTGGCCGATCTGGACGATTCGGTCACCAAGGAGGATGTGGTGGCGGCCGTCGCGGCGGCCGGAGGCTGCGACGCCGGCGCGGTGAAAGGTGGAGCCATCAGGCTCGGCCGCCGCGGCACGGGCATCATCCGCGTCGAGTGCCCAGTCGCCGCCGCTGGGGCCGTCCTTGCTACAACCAAGGGACGGCTGCTTGTAGGATTCAGCTCGGCTGTGGTCCGGTCACTTGAAGACCAGCCAATGCGCTGCTTCAAGTGCTTTGCGTTCGGCCACACCCGAGCCACGTGTCCCTCCAAATTCGACTGGGGAGACACGTGCTACCAATGCGGGCAAGAGGGACACAAGAGTGTCACCTGCCGTGCCGCCAAGCCGCACTGCGCGGCGTGTGCCTCCAGTGGCCGCCCCGCGGACCACAAGATGACGGGCAGGAGCTGTAAGCCCCCCGTGAGGAAGGGCATAGTGCCGGCGCAGGTTCGCCCTGTTGCCACCACCGCTAACGTCGTCGCCGCTGCAGCTCCAGCGGCGGTAGCTGAGGAGGATGGTGCAATGTCGGAGTAATGGTTACGTCCGACTACCGCATCATCCAGGCGAATACCAATCACTGCAGAGTGGCCCAGGACCTGGTAGTGCAGGTCATGGCCGAGTGGTTGGTGAACGTAGTAGTGGTGGTGGTCCGAGCCACGCCGCAGTCTCATTGCGGTGATCGGACCAGACCTCTCACTCCGCGGTTTGGTTATGCCATGCTGGGGGATGAGAGGTCGTGGGCGGCAGCCTCCTTCTGCGAATACGTCATGTACCAGAAGGAAGCGCCGGAGCGCACGCGGGAGGACGATCCTCACGCGGCGGCGCTCCGAAGGCGGAGGAGGGATCGACGAAGACGTCAGTATGACAGTCATCTTCGACTCCTCCCAGGTGGAGGCCAGCAGGCAACGGACGTGGGGGCAACCGTGCCTGTATTGCACAGGCCTCCGCCAGTGTCGGACGGGAATGGCTAGGTTCCCGGCCATTCCCGTGCCCCCCAGATAGGGGGGCATGCGGGGCCCGCCAGCTAGGCGGGCATGCGCCGGGAGGGAAATGGTAGCCAAGGCTGAGCCAATTTCCCATGACCCTCCCATCACGGCGATGCGGGAATACTGAGTTTTTAGTGGGTAGACTGTCACTCTGACAGGAGTCCCACATACCCCGTCTCACCCCCACAAGCGGGCATGCATAAAGCATTTTCTCAGGAAAAAAAAAAAAAAAAAAAAAAAGGTTAGGTTAGGTTTTTTTTTTTTTTGTTTTTTTTTTTTTTTTTGTTTTGGCAGGAGTGGGAAATCCTCATGGACACCCAGACTGCCTCACTTGTGACGCAGTCTGGGTAGTGCCGGACTCTTACCGGCTAAAACCCACTCCTGCCCTTGCTCAGTGTCCCTCTGACATGATCAGAGACCTTGTTAAACACTTTTCTGATTAATGCCGTTCTTTTGGTTTGATGATTTTATGCAATCCTGTTTTAGGAAGAGATCATTTCCCGGACGTAGTATTCGCCTCACTCTATCTTATTTTCTATGAAACGATTAACTTTTTTGTGATCGGTGTTTTTCGAAGCTTGCATCTTACTTAACTAATATAACTAATCAGCTTATGTATCTATAATATTTATTTTTGTATTTTTCTGTATTTTTCCTTATTAATCTACATATTCTTATTCCAATAAAATTATACCTATTGCTTTACCAACTATTTTATGCTATGGCTATCCTAATATATACACAATATATCATATAGACATAATTTTTATAATCTGACCTTATTTCTAATCTTGTTTATTCCTAATAATTTTATATTCAGTTTCCGGTATGCACGTTTTATCAAATCTAGTAGACTCACAGTGGCTATTAAAAATGTTCTACTATTTTTAACTTTGTCCTGCCTTTGAATTAGGTACTTCCAAGTTTTGAACTGTGCTGCCAATGCTTTGTAATAACATTTTACATTCTTTTTCAGATGCTGCTCGGCGATCTGCGCAGTCCAGACTGGTGCAAAATATTGTGTGCGGCTTTTAATGATGTTGACCTTCCTCGCATCAACGAGCTCTTTGGACCACAGCGGTACCGTTAATTTGTCACAAATGTTGGTTATGATATCGGTATTGATGAAGTTTGTTAAAATGATTAAACTTATTAATTCCATGCTATTGTTACATTTTTCTAGTTCTTGTGAATTTAATTTAGACTCAGCTATTAATTGGGCCAATTTCTTATGAATTTGGTTCCAATTTGCTTCTCTTAAGTTATAAAATATTGATCTAATGTTTGTCGCTTTGAGTATCTGCATGATAATTTTATAATCAATACCGCTGCGGTTCTTATTACAGAGATTAGCTGGCCGCACCTTAGCAGTACGCCACCGACAGTCGTGCTAAAGCATCCCATTTGACGCGAATGGGGCACACGCTGTCGAAGGCGTTGTGATCCGTGCGGTCCAGCTTGGCTGTAAGACAATTGTGGCACTTTGGGGCCTCATCTGCCAGCCGCGACGGACAGTCTGCACGCATGTGGGGCTCACCACAGTGGATGCAGAGGTCGGCGGGTTGTGTGCACAGTTTTCGACCGTGGCCGAAGTGCAAACAGCGGGTGCACTGCACCAGTGGCGACTGATCTTGCACTCGCACTCGCTGTAGGTCGATGTGCACACGACCCGCCGTAGTCAGCCGCTGCCACACGGTCGGGGACACCTGCAGGATGATGTGGACCATGTGGGGGTTTCTCGTCTTACGACGGTATTTCACCCCCAACCTCACATCACCTGCAGGAATGTCCCCGAACAAATGGGTGTTTTGGCGCTGCAAGGACTGCGTGATCTCCACATCCGAGTGGCAGGAGAGGACGTCCCTGACGATGATAAGCGGGTCCTTGTTTTTTACCTCTTCCGCCACTAGACCGCCGGCTTTCCGGATGCGTTCTGTCACCCTCGTCAACTCTTCTCGAGTACCAAAACCGACCACCACCTTCTGGTCTCTCGCCTTGCGCAACCTTTCGACCCTTGTGCCCTCGTTTCGGGCATCGACCGCCGTCCTGAGCTTCTCAATGACCTCTTCACTCGTGTCCTGATCATTCACAGATGATACAACTATTGAGTGAAGAGGCCCTTGGATGTTCTGCTTTGGGCCGGCGGCGATTTCGGCGAAACTTGGGCCTTGGCCGGCAACAAAGAGAGGGGCCACCTGAAGTTGCTCCGACAGAGCCTGTGTGTGTTGCTGGCACTCCAGCATCGCCTGCTTGTGCTGCTGGAGGCCTTCCACAAGGCTCTTCATGAGCTCCGTCGGCTGCTCTACGATCGGTCCAGGCTCCATTACGGTTTCTGCTTTTTCTGCAACTTGAAGTCCCCTTCCTTTTTCACCCTCCGCCTCTTTTACCAATTGGTATAGTCGCTCAACTGCTTTCGTAATCTCATCCTTGATTTCCTTTTTGAGATTCCTGGAGCTCAAGAGTTGCAGTTTCGCCTTCTGAAGACACGCCTTGGCCTCCGTGGTACGATTTAAGTACCTCACGGGTTGAGGCGAGCTCTCTTCGGTCCTTACCTGCTGTGGTCCATCCGACTTGCTCTGATGGGTAAGCGTTAGTTTGGACCTAAGCTTAGGAGGAGTATTCTGTGATGCTTTCTTCGGAGGCGTTGGTGTTTTAAGTGGACGTGCAGATGGTCTATCGGCCTCCCACTCACCAATGCTACGCCTCACCGACGGGCCAGCCTGTGTCAGTCGCGACTTCCCCTCGTCCGAACTCACCTCCGAGACCTTTGCAGATGGCGAGGCCCTAGAGCCCGGTGAGCTCGCAGTCGTCTTGGCCGGCGTGCGAAACATGGCGGTGTCTTTCGTGAAGGTGAGATTCATAAAACCACTGTCAGAGGTCACTGGCTATATTTCTGTGTCCCTGTATAGGGGGGTGCACAGAAGCAGCAAATATGCAGTAAAAATAAAATCAAATATGTCGTCTTACGGTCGAACGACCGTCAAGTCAATAAACTACTAACAATTAGAAATTAAAAGTCTTAAAATTAAAAAACCCTTTGCTAAAGACCAGATTCGTCCACCTTGCTAGTAGACACAGGGTGGGTGGGCGGGCAAAATTTTTTCGCGTTTCGTCAATTATTTTTGCTGGGATGGTCTCAGGTAGCCCAATTATGAATATAGTAGCTGAAAACAGCGTCAAATTACCTCACCGGGAAGCAAAGTTATATAGATTCTATGCAAACTTGGTTTGCTTAGGTAGAATTTGATGGCTACGAATTGTATAGAACAAAGAAAAATTTTAGCTATCTAAGTGGCTATATACGCTAGACGGACGGGCGAGGTGTCGAAAGACGCGTCTCCGCGCGAGCTAGCCAACTACGGTGTCACTGAAAATTATGCTGAACAAAAATTTTGATTTTCCAATGAAAAACGTGAATTTTTACCGAAAATTTAACCAAAACCAGGACTACTGTCTACCCCACAAGACTCGGACTCGCGCAACGCGCACCGGAATGCAGGTAAGGCAGGTAAGTATCTATTGAAACTAATTTAAACGGACTTTAATGGAAGAATTTTGATTTAAAAATAAAAATGTGTTTCTAATACAAAAATTGAATGAATTTTCTATGTCTATAGGCGAAAAGAAAAATTTTTTCGCGTTTCGTCAATTATTTTTGCTGGGATGGTCTCAGGTAGCCCAATTATGAATATAGTAGCTGAAAACAGCGTCAAATTACCTCACCGGGAAGCAAAGTTATATAGATTCTATGCAAACTTGGTTTGCTTAGGTAGAATTTGATGGCTACGAATTGTATAGAACAAAGAAAAATTTTAGCTATCTAAGTGGCTATATACGCTAGACGGACGGGCGAGGTGTCGAAAGACGCGTCTCCGCGCGAGCTAGCCAACTACGGTGTCACTGAAAATTATGCTGAACAAAAATTTTGATTTTCCAATGAAAAACGTGAATTTTTACCGAAAATTTAACCAAAACCAGGACTACTGTCTACCCCACAAGACTCGGACTCGCGCAACGCGCACCGGAATGCAGGTAAGGCAGGTAAGTATCTATTGAAACTAATTTAAACGGACTTTAATGGAAGAATTTTGATTTAAAAATAAAAATGTGTTTCTAATACAAAAATTGAATGAATTTTCTATGTCTATAGGCGAAAAGAAAAATTTTTTCGCGTTTCGTCAATTATTTTTGCTGGGATGGTCTCAGGTAGCCCAATTATGAATATAGTAGCTGAAAACAGCGTCAAATTACCTCACCGGGAAGCAAAGTTATATAGATTCTATGCAAACTTGGTTTGCTTAGGTAGAATTTGATGGCTACGAATTGTATAGAACAAAGAAAAATTTTAGCTATCTAAGTGGCTATATACGCTAGACGGACGGGCGAGGTGTCGAAAGACGCGTCTCCGCGCGAGCTAGCCAACTACGGTGTCACTGAAAATTATGCTGAACAAAAATTTTGATTTTCCAATGAAAAACGTGAATTTTTACCGAAAATTTAACCAAAACCAGGACTACTGTCTACCCCACAAGACTCGGACTCGCGCAACGCGCACCGGAATGCAGGTAAGGCAGGTAAGTATCTATTGAAACTAATTTAAACGGACTTTAATGGAAGAATTTTGATTTAAAAATAAAAATGTGTTTCTAATACAAAAATTGAATGAATTTTCTATGTCTATAGGCGAAAAGAAAAATTTTTTCGCGTTTCGTCAATTATTTTTGCTGGGATGGTCTCAGGTAGCCCAATTATGAATATAGTAGCTGAAAACAGCGTCAAATTACCTCACCGGGAAGCAAAGTTATATAGATTCTATGCAAACTTGGTTTGCTTAGGTAGAATTTGATGGCTACGAATTGTATAGAACAAAGAAAAATTTTAGCTATCTAAGTGGCTATATACGCTAGACGGACGGGCGAGGTGTCGAAAGACGCGTCTCCGCGCGAGCTAGCCAACTACGGTGTCACTGAAAATTATGCTGAACAAAAATTTTGATTTTCCAATGAAAAACGTGAATTTTTACCGAAAATTTAACCAAAACCAGGACTACTGTCTACCCCACAAGACTCGGACTCGCGCAACGCGCACCGGAATGCAGGTAAGGCAGGTAAGTATCTATTGAAACTAATTTAAACGGACTTTAATGGAAGAATTTTGATTTAAAAATAAAAATGTGTTTCTAATACAAAAATTGAATGAATTTTCTATGTCTATAGGCGAAAAGAAAAATTTTTTCGCGTTTCGTCAATTATTTTTGCTGGGATGGTCTCAGGTAGCCCAATTATGAATATAGTAGCTGAAAACAGCGTCAAATTACCTCACCGGGAAGCAAAGTTATATAGATTCTATGCAAACTTGGTTTGCTTAGGTAGAATTTGATGGCTACGAATTGTATAGAACAAAGAAAAATTTTAGCTATCTAAGTGGCTATATACGCTAGACGGACGGGCGAGGTGTCGAAAGACGCGTCTCCGCGCGAGCTAGCCAACTACGGTGTCACTGAAAATTATGCTGAACAAAAATTTTGATTTTCCAATGAAAAACGTGAATTTTTACCGAAAATTTAACCAAAACCAGGACTACTGTCTACCCCACAAGACTCGGACTCGCGCAACGCGCACCGGAATGCAGGTAAGGCAGGTAAGTATCTATTGAAACTAATTTAAACGGACTTTAATGGAAGAATTTTGATTTAAAAATAAAAATGTGTTTCTAATACAAAAATTGAATGAATTTTCTATGTCTATAGGCGAAAAGAAAAATTTTTTCGCGTTTCGTCAATTATTTTTGCTGGGATGGTCTCAGGTAGCCCAATTATGAATATAGTAGCTGAAAACAGCGTCAAATTACCTCACCGGGAAGCAAAGTTATATAGATTCTATGCAAACTTGGTTTGCTTAGGTAGAATTTGATGGCTACGAATTGTATAGAACAAAGAAAAATTTTAGCTATCTAAGTGGCTATATACGCTAGACGGACGGGCGAGGTGTCGAAAGACGCGTCTCCGCGCGAGCTAGCCAACTACGGTGTCACTGAAAATTATGCTGAACAAAAATTTTGATTTTCCAATGAAAAACGTGAATTTTTACCAAAACCAGGACTACTGTCTACCCCACAAGACTCGGACTCGCGCAACGCGCACCGGAATGCAGGTAAGGCAGGTAAGTATCTATTGAAACTAATTTAAACGGACTTTAATGGAAGAATTTTGATTTAAAAATAAAAATGTGTTTCTAATACAAAAATTGAATGAATTTTCTATGTCTATAGGCGAAAAGAAAAATTTTTTCGCGTTTCGTCAATTATTTTTGCTGGGATGGTCTCAGGTAGCCCAATTATGAATATAGTAGCTGAAAACAGCGTCAAATTACCTCACCGGGAAGCAAAGTTATATAGATTCTATGCAAACTTGGTTTGCTTAGGTAGAATTTGATGGCTACGAATTGTATAGAACAAAGAAAAATTTTAGCTATCTAAGTGGCTATATACGCTAGACGGACGGGCGAGGTGTCGAAAGACGCGTCTCCGCGCGAGCTAGCCAACTACGGTGTCACTGAAAATTATGCTGAACAAAAATTTTGATTTTCCAATGAAAAACGTGAATTTTTACCGAAAATTTAACCAAAACCAGGACTACTGTCTACCCCACAAGACTCGGACTCGCGCAACGCGCACCGGAATGCAGGTAAGGCAGGTAAGTATCTATTGAAACTAATTTAAACGGACTTTAATGGAAGAATTTTGATTTAAAAATAAAAATGTGTTTCTAATACAAAAATTGAATGAATTTTCTATGTCTATAGGCGAAAAGAAAAATTTTTTCGCGTTTCGTCAATTATTTTTGCTGGGATGGTCTCAGGTAGCCCAATTATGAATATAGTAGCTGAAAACAGCGTCAAATTACCTCACCGGGAAGCAAAGTTATATAGATTCTATGCAAACTTGGTTTGCTTAGGTAGAATTTGATGGCTACGAATTGTATAGAACAAAGAAAAATTTTAGCTATCTAAGTGGCTATATACGCTAGACGGACGGGCGAGGTGTCGAAAGACGCGTCTCCGCGCGAGCTAGCCAACTACGGTGTCACTGAAAATTATGCTGAACAAAAATTTTGATTTTCCAATGAAAAACGTGAATTTTTACCGAAAATTTAACCAAAACCAGGACTACTGTCTACCCCACAAGACTCGGACTCGCGCAACGCGCACCGGAATGCAGGTAAGGCAGGTAAGTATCTATTGAAACTAATTTAAACGGACTTTAATGGAAGAATTTTGATTTAAAAATAAAAATGTGTTTCTAATACAAAAATTGAATGAATTTTCTATGTCTATAGGCGAAAAGAAAAATTTTTTCGCGTTTCGTCAATTATTTTTGCTGGGATGGTCTCAGGTAGCCCAATTATGAATATAGTAGCTGAAAACAGCGTCAAATTACCTCACCGGGAAGCAAAGTTATATAGATTCTATGCAAACTTGGTTTGCTTAGGTAGAATTTGATGGCTACGAATTGTATAGAACAAAGAAAAATTTTAGCTATCTAAGTGGCTATATACGCTAGACGGACGGGCGAGGTGTCGAAAGACGCGTCTCCGCGCGAGCTAGCCAACTACGGTGTCACTGAAAATTATGCTGAACAAAAATTTTGATTTTCCAATGAAAAACGTGAATTTTTACCGAAAATTTAACCAAAACCAGGACTACTGTCTACCCCACAAGACTCGGACTCGCGCAACGCGCACCGGAATGCAGGTAAGGCAGGTAAGTATCTATTGAAACTAATTTAAACGGACTTTAATGGAAGAATTTTGATTTAAAAATAAAAATGTGTTTCTAATACAAAAATTGAATGAATTTTCTATGTCTATAGGCGAAAAGAAAAATTTTTTCGCGTTTCGTCAATTATTTTTGCTGGGATGGTCTCAGGTAGCCCAATTATGAATATAGTAGCTGAAAACAGCGTCAAATTACCTCACCGGGAAGCAAAGTTATATAGATTCTATGCAAACTTGGTTTGCTTAGGTAGAATTTGATGGCTACGAATTGTATAGAACAAAGAAAAATTTTAGCTATCTAAGTGGCTATATACGCTAGACGGACGGGCGAGGTGTCGAAAGACGCGTCTCCGCGCGAGCTAGCCAACTACGGTGTCACTGAAAATTATGCTGAACAAAAATTTTGATTTTCCAATGAAAAACGTGAATTTTTACCGAAAATTTAACCAAAACCAGGACTACTGTCTACCCCACAAGACTCGGACTCGCGCAACGCGCACCGGAATGCAGGTAAGGCAGGTAAGTATCTATTGAAACTAATTTAAACGGACTTTAATGGAAGAATTTTGATTTAAAAATAAAAATGTGTTTCTAATACAAAAATTGAATGAATTTTCTATGTCTATAGGCGAAAAGAAAAATTTTTTCGCGTTTCGTCAATTATTTTTGCTGGGATGGTCTCAGGTAGCCCAATTATGAATATAGTAGCTGAAAACAGCGTCAAATTACCTCACCGGGAAGCAAAGTTATATAGATTCTATGCAAACTTGGTTTGCTTAGGTAGAATTTGATGGCTACGAATTGTATAGAACAAAGAAAAATTTTAGCTATCTAAGTGGCTATATACGCTAGACGGACGGGCGAGGTGTCGAAAGACGCGTCTCCGCGCGAGCTAGCCAACTACGGTGTCACTGAAAATTATGCTGAACAAAAATTTTGATTTTCCAATGAAAAACGTGAATTTTTACCGAAAATTTAACCAAAACCAGGACTACTGTCTACCCCACAAGACTCGGACTCGCGCAACGCGCACCGGAATGCAGGTAAGGCAGGTAAGTATCTATTGAAACTAATTTAAACGGACTTTAATGGAAGAATTTTGATTTAAAAATAAAAATGTGTTTCTAATACAAAAATTGAATGAATTTTCTATGTCTATAGGCGAAAAGAAAAATTTTTTCGCGTTTCGTCAATTATTTTTGCTGGGATGGTCTCAGGTAGCCCAATTATGAATATAGTAGCTGAAAACAGCGTCAAATTACCTCACCGGGAAGCAAAGTTATATAGATTCTATGCAAACTTGGTTTGCTTAGGTAGAATTTGATGGCTACGAATTGTATAGAACAAAGAAAAATTTTAGCTATCTAAGTGGCTATATACGCTAGACGGACGGGCGAGGTGTCGAAAGACGCGTCTCCGCGCGAGCTAGCCAACTACGGTGTCACTGAAAATTATGCTGAACAAAAATTTTGATTTTCCAATGAAAAACGTGAATTTTTACCGAAAATTTAACCAAAACCAGGACTACTGTCTACCCCACAAGACTCGGACTCGCGCAACGCGCACCGGAATGCAGGTAAGGCAGGTAAGTATCTATTGAAACTAATTTAAACGGACTTTAATGGAAGAATTTTGATTTAAAAATAAAAATGTGTTTCTAATACAAAAATTGAATGAATTTTCTATGTCTATAGGCGAAAAGAAAAATTTTTTCGCGTTTCGTCAATTATTTTTGCTGGGATGGTCTCAGGTAGCCCAATTATGAATATAGTAGCTGAAAACAGCGTCAAATTACCTCACCGGGAAGCAAAGTTATATAGATTCTATGCAAACTTGGTTTGCTTAGGTAGAATTTGATGGCTACGAATTGTATAGAACAAAGAAAAATTTTAGCTATCTAAGTGGCTATATACGCTAGACGGACGGGCGAGGTGTCGAAAGACGCGTCTCCGCGCGAGCTAGCCAACTACGGTGTCACTGAAAATTATGCTGAACAAAAATTTTGATTTTCCAATGAAAAACGTGAATTTTTACCGAAAATTTAACCAAAACCAGGACTACTGTCTACCCCACAAGACTCGGACTCGCGCAACGCGCACCGGAATGCAGGTAAGGCAGGTAAGTATCTATTGAAACTAATTTAAACGGACTTTAATGGAAGAATTTTGATTTAAAAATAAAAATGTGTTTCTAATACAAAAATTGAATGAATTTTCTATGTCTATAGGCGAAAAGAAAAATTTTTTCGCGTTTCGTCAATTATTTTTGCTGGGATGGTCTCAGGTAGCCCAATTATGAATATAGTAGCTGAAAACAGCGTCAAATTACCTCACCGGGAAGCAAAGTTATATAGATTCTATGCAAACTTGGTTTGCTTAGGTAGAATTTGATGGCTACGAATTGTATAGAACAAAGAAAAATTTTAGCTATCTAAGTGGCTATATACGCTAGACGGACGGGCGAGGTGTCGAAAGACGCGTCTCCGCGCGAGCTAGCCAACTACGGTGTCACTGAAAATTATGCTGAACAAAAATTTTGATTTTCCAATGAAAAACGTGAATTTTTACCGAAAATTTAACCAAAACCAGGACTACTGTCTACCCCACAAGACTCGGACTCGCGCAACGCGCACCGGAATGCAGGTAAGGCAGGTAAGTATCTATTGAAACTAATTTAAACGGACTTTAATGGAAGAATTTTGATTTAAAAATAAAAATGTGTTTCTAATACAAAAATTGAATGAATTTTCTATGTCTATAGGCGAAAAGAAAAATTTTTTCGCGTTTCGTCAATTATTTTTGCTGGGATGGTCTCAGGTAGCCCAATTATGAATATAGTAGCTGAAAACAGCGTCAAATTACCTCACCGGGAAGCAAAGTTATATAGATTCTATGCAAACTTGGTTTGCTTAGGTAGAATTTGATGGCTACGAATTGTATAGAACAAAGAAAAATTTTAGCTATCTAAGTGGCTATATACGCTAGACGGACGGGCGAGGTGTCGAAAGACGCGTCTCCGCGCGAGCTAGCCAACTACGGTGTCACTGAAAATTATGCTGAACAAAAATTTTGATTTTCCAATGAAAAACGTGAATTTTTACCGAAAATTTAACCAAAACCAGGACTACTGTCTACCCCACAAGACTCGGACTCGCGCAACGCGCACCGGAATGCAGGTAAGGCAGGTAAGTATCTATTGAAACTAATTTAAACGGACTTTAATGGAAGAATTTTGATTTAAAAATAAAAATGTGTTTCTAATACAAAAATTGAATGAATTTTCTATGTCTATAGGCGAAAAGAAAAATTTTTTCGCGTTTCGTCAATTATTTTTGCTGGGATGGTCTCAGGTAGCCCAATTATGAATATAGTAGCTGAAAACAGCGTCAAATTACCTCACCGGGAAGCAAAGTTATATAGATTCTATGCAAACTTGGTTTGCTTAGGTAGAATTTGATGGCTACGAATTGTATAGAACAAAGAAAAATTTTAGCTATCTAAGTGGCTATATACGCTAGACGGACGGGCGAGGTGTCGAAAGACGCGTCTCCGCGCGAGCTAGCCAACTACGGTGTCACTGAAAATTATGCTGAACAAAAATTTTGATTTTCCAATGAAAAACGTGAATTTTTACCGAAAATTTAACCAAAACCAGGACTACTGTCTACCCCACAAGACTCGGACTCGCGCAACGCGCACCGGAATGCAGGTAAGGCAGGTAAGTATCTATTGAAACTAATTTAAACGGACTTTAATGGAAGAATTTTGATTTAAAAATAAAAATGTGTTTCTAATACAAAAATTGAATGAATTTTCTATGTCTATAGGCGAAAAGAAAAATTTTTTCGCGTTTCGTCAATTATTTTTGCTGGGATGGTCTCAGGTAGCCCAATTATGAATATAGTAGCTGAAAACAGCGTCAAATTACCTCACCGGGAAGCAAAGTTATATAGATTCTATGCAAACTTGGTTTGCTTAGGTAGAATTTGATGGCTACGAATTGTATAGAACAAAGAAAAATTTTAGCTATCTAAGTGGCTATATACGCTAGACGGACGGGCGAGGTGTCGAAAGACGCGTCTCCGCGCGAGCTAGCCAACTACGGTGTCACTGAAAATTATGCTGAACAAAAATTTTGATTTTCCAATGAAAAACGTGAATTTTTACCGAAAATTTAACCAAAACCAGGACTACTGTCTACCCCACAAGACTCGGACTCGCGCAACGCGCACCGGAATGCAGGTAAGGCAGGTAAGTATCTATTGAAACTAATTTAAACGGACTTTAATGGAAGAATTTTGATTTAAAAATAAAAATGTGTTTCTAATACAAAAATTGAATGAATTTTCTATGTCTATAGGCGAAAAGAAAAATTTTTTCGCGTTTCGTCAATTATTTTTGCTGGGATGGTCTCAGGTAGCCCAATTATGAATATAGTAGCTGAAAACAGCGTCAAATTACCTCACCGGGAAGCAAAGTTATATAGATTCTATGCAAACTTGGTTTGCTTAGGTAGAATTTGATGGCTACGAATTGTATAGAACAAAGAAAAATTTTAGCTATCTAAGTGGCTATATACGCTAGACGGACGGGCGAGGTGTCGAAAGACGCGTCTCCGCGCGAGCTAGCCAACTACGGTGTCACTGAAAATTATGCTGAACAAAAATTTTGATTTTCCAATGAAAAACGTGAATTTTTACCGAAAATTTAACCAAAACCAGGACTACTGTCTACCCCACAAGACTCGGACTCGCGCAACGCGCACCGGAATGCAGGTAAGGCAGGTAAGTATCTATTGAAACTAATTTAAACGGACTTTAATGGAAGAATTTTGATTTAAAAATAAAAATGTGTTTCTAATACAAAAATTGAATGAATTTTCTATGTCTATAGGCGAAAAGAAAAATTTTTTCGCGTTTCGTCAATTATTTTTGCTGGGATGGTCTCAGGTAGCCCAATTATGAATATAGTAGCTGAAAACAGCGTCAAATTACCTCACCGGGAAGCAAAGTTATATAGATTCTATGCAAACTTGGTTTGCTTAGGTAGAATTTGATGGCTACGAATTGTATAGAACAAAGAAAAATTTTAGCTATCTAAGTGGCTATATACGCTAGACGGACGGGCGAGGTGTCGAAAGACGCGTCTCCGCGCGAGCTAGCCAACTACGGTGTCACTGAAAATTATGCTGAACAAAAATTTTGATTTTCCAATGAAAAACGTGAATTTTTACCGAAAATTTAACCAAAACCAGGACTACTGTCTACCCCACAAGACTCGGACTCGCGCAACGCGCACCGGAATGCAGGTAAGGCAGGTAAGTATCTATTGAAACTAATTTAAACGGACTTTAATGGAAGAATTTTGATTTAAAAATAAAAATGTGTTTCTAATACAAAAATTGAATGAATTTTCTATGTCTATAGGCGAAAAGAAAAATTTTTTCGCGTTTCGTCAATTATTTTTGCTGGGATGGTCTCAGGTAGCCCAATTATGAATATAGTAGCTGAAAACAGCGTCAAATTACCTCACCGGGAAGCAAAGTTATATAGATTCTATGCAAACTTGGTTTGCTTAGGTAGAATTTGATGGCTACGAATTGTATAGAACAAAGAAAAATTTTAGCTATCTAAGTGGCTATATACGCTAGACGGACGGGCGAGGTGTCGAAAGACGCGTCTCCGCGCGAGCTAGCCAACTACGGTGTCACTGAAAATTATGCTGAACAAAAATTTTGATTTTCCAATGAAAAACGTGAATTTTTACCGAAAATTTAACCAAAACCAGGACTACTGTCTACCCCACAAGACTCGGACTCGCGCAACGCGCACCGGAATGCAGGTAAGGCAGGTAAGTATCTATTGAAACTAATTTAAACGGACTTTAATGGAAGAATTTTGATTTAAAAATAAAAATGTGTTTCTAATACAAAAATTGAATGAATTTTCTATGTCTATAGGCGAAAAGAAAAATTTTTTCGCGTTTCGTCAATTATTTTTGCTGGGATGGTCTCAGGTAGCCCAATTATGAATATAGTAGCTGAAAACAGCGTCAAATTACCTCACCGGGAAGCAAAGTTATATAGATTCTATGCAAACTTGGTTTGCTTAGGTAGAATTTGATGGCTACGAATTGTATAGAACAAAGAAAAATTTTAGCTATCTAAGTGGCTATATACGCTAGACGGACGGGCGAGGTGTCGAAAGACGCGTCTCCGCGCGAGCTAGCCAACTACGGTGTCACTGAAAATTATGCTGAACAAAAATTTTGATTTTCCAATGAAAAACGTGAATTTTTACCGAAAATTTAACCAAAACCAGGACTACTGTCTACCCCACAAGACTCGGACTCGCGCAACGCGCACCGGAATGCAGGTAAGGCAGGTAAGTATCTATTGAAACTAATTTAAACGGACTTTAATGGAAGAATTTTGATTTAAAAATAAAAATGTGTTTCTAATACAAAAATTGAATGAATTTTCTATGTCTATAGGCGAAAAGAAAAATTTTTTCGCGTTTCGTCAATTATTTTTGCTGGGATGGTCTCAGGTAGCCCAATTATGAATATAGTAGCTGAAAACAGCGTCAAATTACCTCACCGGGAAGCAAAGTTATATAGATTCTATGCAAACTTGGTTTGCTTAGGTAGAATTTGATGGCTACGAATTGTATAGAACAAAGAAAAATTTTAGCTATCTAAGTGGCTATATACGCTAGACGGACGGGCGAGGTGTCGAAAGACGCGTCTCCGCGCGAGCTAGCCAACTACGGTGTCACTGAAAATTATGCTGAACAAAAATTTTGATTTTCCAATGAAAAACGTGAATTTTTACCGAAAATTTAACCAAAACCAGGACTACTGTCTACCCCACAAGACTCGGACTCGCGCAACGCGCACCGGAATGCAGGTAAGGCAGGTAAGTATCTATTGAAACTAATTTAAACGGACTTTAATGGAAGAATTTTGATTTAAAAATAAAAATGTGTTTCTAATACAAAAATTGAATGAATTTTCTATGTCTATAGGCGAAAAGAAAAATTTTTTCGCGTTTCGTCAATTATTTTTGCTGGGATGGTCTCAGGTAGCCCAATTATGAATATAGTAGCTGAAAACAGCGTCAAATTACCTCACCGGGAAGCAAAGTTATATAGATTCTATGCAAACTTGGTTTGCTTAGGTAGAATTTGATGGCTACGAATTGTATAGAACAAAGAAAAATTTTAGCTATCTAAGTGGCTATATACGCTAGACGGACGGGCGAGGTGTCGAAAGACGCGTCTCCGCGCGAGCTAGCCAACTACGGTGTCACTGAAAATTATGCTGAACAAAAATTTTGATTTTCCAATGAAAAACGTGAATTTTTACCGAAAATTTAACCAAAACCAGGACTACTGTCTACCCCACAAGACTCGGACTCGCGCAACGCGCACCGGAATGCAGGTAAGGCAGGTAAGTATCTATTGAAACTAATTTAAACGGACTTTAATGGAAGAATTTTGATTTAAAAATAAAAATGTGTTTCTAATACAAAAATTGAATGAATTTTCTATGTCTATAGGCGAAAAGAAAAATTTTTTCGCGTTTCGTCAATTATTTTTGCTGGGATGGTCTCAGGTAGCCCAATTATGAATATAGTAGCTGAAAACAGCGTCAAATTACCTCACCGGGAAGCAAAGTTATATAGATTCTATGCAAACTTGGTTTGCTTAGGTAGAATTTGATGGCTACGAATTGTATAGAACAAAGAAAAATTTTAGCTATCTAAGTGGCTATATACGCTAGACGGACGGGCGAGGTGTCGAAAGACGCGTCTCCGCGCGAGCTAGCCAACTACGGTGTCACTGAAAATTATGCTGAACAAAAATTTTGATTTTCCAATGAAAAACGTGAATTTTTACCGAAAATTTAACCAAAACCAGGACTACTGTCTACCCCACAAGACTCGGACTCGCGCAACGCGCACCGGAATGCAGGTAAGGCAGGTAAGTATCTATTGAAACTAATTTAAACGGACTTTAATGGAAGAATTTTGATTTAAAAATAAAAATGTGTTTCTAATACAAAAATTGAATGAATTTTCTATGTCTATAGGCGAAAAGAAAAATTTTTTCGCGTTTCGTCAATTATTTTTGCTGGGATGGTCTCAGGTAGCCCAATTATGAATATAGTAGCTGAAAACAGCGTCAAATTACCTCACCGGGAAGCAAAGTTATATAGATTCTATGCAAACTTGGTTTGCTTAGGTAGAATTTGATGGCTACGAATTGTATAGAACAAAGAAAAATTTTAGCTATCTAAGTGGCTATATACGCTAGACGGACGGGCGAGGTGTCGAAAGACGCGTCTCCGCGCGAGCTAGCCAACTACGGTGTCACTGAAAATTATGCTGAACAAAAATTTTGATTTTCCAATGAAAAACGTGAATTTTTACCGAAAATTTAACCAAAACCAGGACTACTGTCTACCCCACAAGACTCGGACTCGCGCAACGCGCACCGGAATGCAGGTAAGGCAGGTAAGTATCTATTGAAACTAATTTAAACGGACTTTAATGGAAGAATTTTGATTTAAAAATAAAAATGTGTTTCTAATACAAAAATTGAATGAATTTTCTATGTCTATAGGCGAAAAGAAAAATTTTTTCGCGTTTCGTCAATTATTTTTGCTGGGATGGTCTCAGGTAGCCCAATTATGAATATAGTAGCTGAAAACAGCGTCAAATTACCTCACCGGGAAGCAAAGTTATATAGATTCTATGCAAACTTGGTTTGCTTAGGTAGAATTTGATGGCTACGAATTGTATAGAACAAAGAAAAATTTTAGCTATCTAAGTGGCTATATACGCTAGACGGACGGGCGAGGTGTCGAAAGACGCGTCTCCGCGCGAGCTAGCCAACTACGGTGTCACTGAAAATTATGCTGAACAAAAATTTTGATTTTCCAATGAAAAACGTGAATTTTTACCGAAAATTTAACCAAAACCAGGACTACTGTCTACCCCACAAGACTCGGACTCGCGCAACGCGCACCGGAATGCAGGTAAGGCAGGTAAGTATCTATTGAAACTAATTTAAACGGACTTTAATGGAAGAATTTTGATTTAAAAATAAAAATGTGTTTCTAATACAAAAATTGAATGAATTTTCTATGTCTATAGGCGAAAAGAAAAATTTTTTCGCGTTTCGTCAATTATTTTTGCTGGGATGGTCTCAGGTAGCCCAATTATGAATATAGTAGCTGAAAACAGCGTCAAATTACCTCACCGGGAAGCAAAGTTATATAGATTCTATGCAAACTTGGTTTGCTTAGGTAGAATTTGATGGCTACGAATTGTATAGAACAAAGAAAAATTTTAGCTATCTAAGTGGCTATATACGCTAGACGGACGGGCGAGGTGTCGAAAGACGCGTCTCCGCGCGAGCTAGCCAACTACGGTGTCACTGAAAATTATGCTGAACAAAAATTTTGATTTTCCAATGAAAAACGTGAATTTTTACCGAAAATTTAACCAAAACCAGGACTACTGTCTACCCCACAAGACTCGGACTCGCGCAACGCGCACCGGAATGCAGGTAAGGCAGGTAAGTATCTATTGAAACTAATTTAAACGGACTTTAATGGAAGAATTTTGATTTAAAAATAAAAATGTGTTTCTAATACAAAAATTGAATGAATTTTCTATGTCTATAGGCGAAAAGAAAAATTTTTTCGCGTTTCGTCAATTATTTTTGCTGGGATGGTCTCAGGTAGCCCAATTATGAATATAGTAGCTGAAAACAGCGTCAAATTACCTCACCGGGAAGCAAAGTTATATAGATTCTATGCAAACTTGGTTTGCTTAGGTAGAATTTGATGGCTACGAATTGTATAGAACAAAGAAAAATTTTAGCTATCTAAGTGGCTATATACGCTAGACGGACGGGCGAGGTGTCGAAAGACGCGTCTCCGCGCGAGCTAGCCAACTACGGTGTCACTGAAAATTATGCTGAACAAAAATTTTGATTTTCCAATGAAAAACGTGAATTTTTACCGAAAATTTAACCAAAACCAGGACTACTGTCTACCCCACAAGACTCGGACTCGCGCAACGCGCACCGGAATGCAGGTAAGGCAGGTAAGTATCTATTGAAACTAATTTAAACGGACTTTAATGGAAGAATTTTGATTTAAAAATAAAAATGTGTTTCTAATACAAAAATTGAATGAATTTTCTATGTCTATAGGCGAAAAGAAAAATTTTTTCGCGTTTCGTCAATTATTTTTGCTGGGATGGTCTCAGGTAGCCCAATTATGAATATAGTAGCTGAAAACAGCGTCAAATTACCTCACCGGGAAGCAAAGTTATATAGATTCTATGCAAACTTGGTTTGCTTAGGTAGAATTTGATGGCTACGAATTGTATAGAACAAAGAAAAATTTTAGCTATCTAAGTGGCTATATACGCTAGACGGACGGGCGAGGTGTCGAAAGACGCGTCTCCGCGCGAGCTAGCCAACTACGGTGTCACTGAAAATTATGCTGAACAAAAATTTTGATTTTCCAATGAAAAACGTGAATTTTTACCGAAAATTTAACCAAAACCAGGACTACTGTCTACCCCACAAGACTCGGACTCGCGCAACGCGCACCGGAATGCAGGTAAGGCAGGTAAGTATCTATTGAAACTAATTTAAACGGACTTTAATGGAAGAATTTTGATTTAAAAATAAAAATGTGTTTCTAATACAAAAATTGAATGAATTTTCTATGTCTATAGGCGAAAAGAAAAATTTTTTCGCGTTTCGTCAATTATTTTTGCTGGGATGGTCTCAGGTAGCCCAATTATGAATATAGTAGCTGAAAACAGCGTCAAATTACCTCACCGGGAAGCAAAGTTATATAGATTCTATGCAAACTTGGTTTGCTTTTTTTTTTTTTTTTTTTTTTTTTTTTTTGGGTGGGAAATCATCAAATAACTTCTCCCGCTCTGGGTGGAGCAGGAGGGCGTGTCAGACTTTTACTGACTAAAACCCACCCGTGTTCCTTCAGTAGCCCTTAAGCCAGGGGCTGTGGTGTCTCTTTCGAACAAACCCGCACCCCTGGCAGGCATCGACCCTTGCGGGTCCCATCACTATTTGTGCTGACATCTCTTTGAGGCGCGCGTGGAACACAACGCGCCGTCGACTTGGGCTTGGTCCTTACCGGACAGCGAGCTACCCATTACTCGCCGTCCGCAAGCCCATGCCTACGGTGGCCGGAAATCGGCCTGGGATTCCCGACGCCCAGGGCGTCTCCGTATCCTGCGGCGGCTGGGGTCGCGAGGGCGCATATGCTGCCTCTCCCTCACGTGCGCCGCCTCCCTCTTCGCGAGCATCACTGCTTCGCTGAAGGAGGTGACGGCTCCCCATGCCCTCTCGCTCCGTACCATGGCCTGGACCAGGGCCGGACGCGAGAGATCGCCGCCGCCGATCGCCTCCACGAGGACACGGCGGTGCTCCGCCCAAGCAGGGCAGACCGCCACCGTGTGCTCCACCGTGTCCTCAGGGCGATCTTCGCAGTGGAAACACCCGGGCGTTTCCTCCCGCCCTATCCGAAACAGGAACCTCCCGAAACAACCGTGTCCGGTGAGGACCTGCGTCAGGCGGAAGGTGAGGACGCCATGCCGCCTCTCAAACCACTCCTCAAAGAGGGGACTTACCGCCGCAATCGTGGCGTGCCCAGCACTGGGTTGCGACAATCGCTCTCTCCATGTCACCATGAGATCCCGCCGGAGCTCTGTCCGCTGTGCCGCGATTTCCTGCGGCAGCGGAGTTACGCCCCGGCGTTTGGCCTCCTCGCGCGACTCCCAGATTTGCGCGAGGACCTTTGCCTCCAGATCCCATGGCGGTAATCCGGCAAGGAGGCCCGCCGCCTCGCCGGAGATCGTGCGATATCCCCGGATCATTCTGATCGCCATGACCCTATGGGACGCCCTCAACCGGCGAGCTGGTTGGCGCCTCAATGTAGGCGCCCACACCGGCGCCCCGTATAGGGCCATGGACCGCACGATCCCCGCGTAGAGCCTCCGGCAGGAGGCGTTTGGCCCCCCTAGATTGGGCAAGAGCCGCTTCAACGCAGCCCCGGCCCGCTCCAGTCTGGGAGCCAAACGGCGGAAATGTTCCGCGAAGTTCCACCGGCTGTCGAGGACGAGTCCTAGGTACTTCATCGTCGACTCGACGCCGATGTGAACCCCTCCCACCGTTATCTGGGAACCCGTCGGTGGCGCATTCCGAGGACCATGAAACCACATGGCCTCGGACTTGTGCAATGCCACCTCGAGTCCCAGTTGCCGGATCCTATCCACGATTGTCGCAACCCCGTGTGTCGCTAAGTCGGCCGCCGCCTGGTACGACCTCCCCTGCGCCAGGACCAGCGTGTCGTCAGCGTAGCAAACTACACTGACGCCGCTAGGGAGGTCGGCGCGCAGCACCCAGTCGTATCCGATGTCCCACAGATGCGGTCCCAGGACCGATCCCTGTGGGACACCGCACGACATCTCTCGCCGGTTCCACTCTCCGAGGTGACCGGGGTAGATGACGGCCCTGTCCGTCAAATAGGCCTCGACCACACGACAGAGGTAGGTCGGCATCCGGTGATAACGGAGTGCCTCCCTTATGCAACTCCAGGGCAGGGTGTTGAAGGCATTGGCGATGTCTAATGACACCGCCAAGACGACCCCACCCCGGGCCACAGCATCCCCCGTCGTGAGGGCTCGCACGCGCATGATGGCATCCACCGTGGAGCGCCCCTTGCGGAAACCAAACTGGCTCTCCGCCAAATCCGGCCCCACCCGCACCAACCGCCCGACGAGGCGGTCTGCAATTACTCTCTCAAAGAGCTTGCCCACCTCGTCGAGCAGCACAATGGGCCGGTAAGCGGACGGAGAGTCCGCTGGGCGCCCCGGCTTCTTAATGAGGACCAGTTTCCCCGTCTTCCAGCGAAGTGGGAACTGGCCCTCCTCCAAGCATGCGCTTAGGAGCCCTCTTAGTCGAGGCCCGAGAGCCTGCAAGGCCAGGACCCAGGCTTTGCCGGGCAAGCCGTCGGGTCCTGGGGCGGTATTCTTGGCACTCAGCCTACGTACCGCCACTCTCAGGTCTACCTCGGTCACCTCTGGAGAGTCGTAGTCGTCGTCGGTGTGGTCCGCATCGGGCACCGCAGGAGGCGGAGCCATAGGCGGGGGAGCGTGCTCCCCTCGTGAGGGGAACAGAGCGCTCACCACGTCCTGCACGAGATGAGGCCGGAGACTCTGCGTCAGCGGGGGAGCCCACGGGCGGATTTTATCCCGCACCGTTTTGTAGGGGCGTCCCCACGGGTCTCTGTTCAGAGTCTCCAGCGACTCCTCGCGGGCCACTACTCTGGCCCGCAGGATCTCATCTCGGAGGGCGGTCTTCGCCACTCTGTACCCCTCGTACAGCTCCGCCTCAATGGCTACCGTATCCGGAGGGCGGATACGGAGCCTGCGGTGCCTGGAGTAAAGGTGTCGCGCAGCAACACACGCCTCGCGCAGTGCTGTCAACTGCGGCGACCACCAGTACACCTGGCGTGAAGCACGACCTGGCTGGACCCGGGGCATTGCCACGTCACATACGTCGGACATGGTCTCCCGGAACCACTCGGCCTCGTCGTTTATGTCGGCAGGCCTGTCCGGTGATGACACCCAGGCCTGCACGATCGAGGCTTCCAGGAGAAGCTCCCGGTCCAGCTGCTTCAACGCCCACCGCGGACCACACGGGGCCTGTCGGACCGGCGCGCTCGAGGCCTGGGCGGAGACGTCAAACCGGATGTACCGGTGGTCGGAATACGTCTCCACCCCCTCCATGACGCGCCAGTCGATGACACGTGGCGACAGAGCGGGGCTGGCGAACGAAATGTCCACCACCGACTCACCCCGCATCCGCACACACGTGGCGACAGAACCCCGGTTTAGGACGACCAGGTCTGCTTCCAGAGCCCAGTCCTCCACCATCCTGCCCCGCACATTCGTCAACCGGGAACCCCAAGCCAAGCTCTTGGCATTGAAGTCCCCGAGGACTAGCACGGGGAGGGAACGAAACCCGACGACGACGTCTCTCAACTCCGCAAGGGAGTTGTGGAACTCGGCGAGAGTTCGGCTCGGGGAGAAGTACACCCCTACCACGACTATCTCCCCGAACCGTGCTGCCACGCAACCCCGTCCCCTCTTGACACTCTCGAGGGTCGGGGTACCGGCGGCGGCCGACGAAATGAGGGTCACTGAGCCGCTCAGGTCCTCCACCCAGTCATCCCTGGGCGGGACAAAGTACGGCTCAGCGACCACGGCGATGTTAATCGACCACTGCGCCATGCTCTGGATCAACAGATCCTGAGCGGCGGCGCAGTGGTTGATATTCGCCTGGAGGAGGCGTAATGGAGCCGTCACTGACACTCCATATTAGCCTCCCCCGGGGCCCCCTGTGAAGGCCCTGCCACGGTGCCAACGGCAGCGACGACGGCGGTGGACGCGGCAGCGGCGGCGGAAGTGGCGGCGGTTGCGGCGGTGACGGCGGTGGCGGAGGGCTTGGCCTTGCCTCGGCCCCTGGCTTCGGCGGGTGGAGCGCAGGCTTTGCTCCCAGCCCGGTGTTCGGCCGGCTTTCCAGCTGCCGCACATAAGTAACAGTGCGGCTTGGGTGCGACGCACGAGCCGGCCTTGTGACCGGGCTGACCGCAGCGGAAGCAGTGACTGCTGCGGTCCACCTCCGAGGTGCATTGCACTCCCACGTGGTGACCCACCTGGCAGCGGAAGCACCTCAGAGGTCTGGGTTCCAGCAGTTTTACCTGCGCGGATACCCAACCCACCAGAAGCCTACGGCCCTCCTCAGTGATTTTTCGGGCCGCCGACACGGGGCAGCTCACCGTGACGGTTCGCATGCCCGTGTTGTCAGGACGGATGGTGCCTGCCTTCACCTGCTCGGCAGAGCATTCTCCCGTCCTGACTACGGCGGCCACCACCTCGCCCTCCGTCACGGAGTCGTCCAGGCCCAAGATGCGCATGTCAGCGCACTTGGTGGGCCTGGACACTCGGACCTCGTCCGCGTCTAGGGACGCCCTAAGCCTTTCGGCCAGGGCGTCAGCGGTCGGGCCACTGGCCGCGCCGGGGATCTCCAGCATGCGGGCTCCGGTCGCAGTGACCCTCATCCGCATGCCATTGGTGACCCCCAGCTCCGCGAGGTTCACCGCCGCCCTAGCTTTTGAAAGCACGTCGCGGTAGGACACGCCCTTCAATTCCGCTTCCGGCTGTAGTGTGATCACTACAGCTGCGGACTTCGGGGCGCGTAACCTAGCCGCGGCACTACGCTTTTTGCGCCGCTGCCGCCTCTCCTTCCTTTTGGCCGCCCTCGCTGCCTTGCCCGCCTTCTTTTTCGCCCCGGCCACTTCCCATTCGGCGTCAGCCGCGGGAGATGGGGGAGGCGGGGCCGACCGTCCTGGCACCACGGCTGGGGGCGTAGCCGCCTGAGCAGCCACCCCACCCTTCTTGGGCTTGGGCGGCACCGGTTTCGCCGGGGTCCGACCCGACTGCGGTGCCGACTTGGCCGTGGCAGTCGTGGCGACGGCATACGTGGACCTTTGCTGGCCCGATGCTGACCGGCTCGCCGCTAGGGGGGGGCGAAGGACTATGGCCTCCAGGGCGGAAAACCGACTCTGGAAGGCAGCCAAACTTGGTTTGCTTAGGTAGAATTTGATGGCTACGAATTGTATAGAACAAAGAAAAATTTTAGCTATCTAAGTGGCTATATACGCTAGACGGACGGGCGAGGTGTCGAAAGACGCGTCTCCGCGCGAGCTAGCCAACTACGGTGTCACTGAAAATTATGCTGAACAAAAATTTTGATTTTCCAATGAAAAACGTGAATTTTTACCGAAAATTTAACCAAAACCAGGACTACTGTCTACCCCACAAGACTCGGACTCGCGCAACGCGCACCGGAATGCAGGTAAGGCAGGTAAGTATCTATTGAAACTAATTTAAACGGACTTTAATGGAAGAATTTTGATTTAAAAATAAAAATGTGTTTCTAATACAAAAATTGAATGAATTTTCTATGTCTATAGGCGAAAAGAAAAATTTTTTCGCGTTTCGTCAATTATTTTTGCTGGGATGGTCTCAGGTAGCCCAATTATGAATATAGTAGCTGAAAACAGCGTCAAATTACCTCACCGGGAAGCAAAGTTATATAGATTCTATGCAAACTTGGTTTGCTTAGGTAGAATTTGATGGCTACGAATTGTATAGAACAAAGAAAAATTTTAGCTATCTAAGTGGCTATATACGCTAGACGGACGGGCGAGGTGTCGAAAGACGCGTCTCCGCGCGAGCTAGCCAACTACGGTGTCACTGAAAATTATGCTGAACAAAAATTTTGATTTTCCAATGAAAAACGTGAATTTTTACCGAAAATTTAACCAAAACCAGGACTACTGTCTACCCCACAAGACTCGGACTCGCGCAACGCGCACCGGAATGCAGGTAAGGCAGGTAAGTATCTATTGAAACTAATTTAAACGGACTTTAATGGAAGAATTTTGATTTAAAAATAAAAATGTGTTTCTAATACAAAAATTGAATGAATTTTCTATGTCTATAGGCGAAAAGAAAAATTTTTTCGCGTTTCGTCAATTATTTTTGCTGGGATGGTCTCAGGTAGCCCAATTATGAATATAGTAGCTGAAAACAGCGTCAAATTACCTCACCGGGAAGCAAAGTTATATAGATTCTATGCAAACTTGGTTTGCTTAGGTAGAATTTGATGGCTACGAATTGTATAGAACAAAGAAAAATTTTAGCTATCTAAGTGGCTATATACGCTAGACGGACGGGCGAGGTGTCGAAAGACGCGTCTCCGCGCGAGCTAGCCAACTACGGTGTCACTGAAAATTATGCTGAACAAAAATTTTGATTTTCCAATGAAAAACGTGAATTTTTACCGAAAATTTAACCAAAACCAGGACTACTGTCTACCCCACAAGACTCGGACTCGCGCAACGCGCACCGGAATGCAGGTAAGGCAGGTAAGTATCTATTGAAACTAATTTAAACGGACTTTAATGGAAGAATTTTGATTTAAAAATAAAAATGTGTTTCTAATACAAAAATTGAATGAATTTTCTATGTCTATAGGCGAAAAGAAAAATTTTTTCGCGTTTCGTCAATTATTTTTGCTGGGATGGTCTCAGGTAGCCCAATTATGAATATAGTAGCTGAAAACAGCGTCAAATTACCTCACCGGGAAGCAAAGTTATATAGATTCTATGCAAACTTGGTTTGCTTAGGTAGAATTTGATGGCTACGAATTGTATAGAACAAAGAAAAATTTTAGCTATCTAAGTGGCTATATACGCTAGACGGACGGGCGAGGTGTCGAAAGACGCGTCTCCGCGCGAGCTAGCCAACTACGGTGTCACTGAAAATTATGCTGAACAAAAATTTTGATTTTCCAATGAAAAACGTGAATTTTTACCGAAAATTTAACCAAAACCAGGACTACTGTCTACCCCACAAGACTCGGACTCGCGCAACGCGCACCGGAATGCAGGTAAGGCAGGTAAGTATCTATTGAAACTAATTTAAACGGACTTTAATGGAAGAATTTTGATTTAAAAATAAAAATGTGTTTCTAATACAAAAATTGAATGAATTTTCTATGTCTATAGGCGAAAAGAAAAATTTTTTCGCGTTTCGTCAATTATTTTTGCTGGGATGGTCTCAGGTAGCCCAATTATGAATATAGTAGCTGAAAACAGCGTCAAATTACCTCACCGGGAAGCAAAGTTATATAGATTCTATGCAAACTTGGTTTGCTTAGGTAGAATTTGATGGCTACGAATTGTATAGAACAAAGAAAAATTTTAGCTATCTAAGTGGCTATATACGCTAGACGGACGGGCGAGGTGTCGAAAGACGCGTCTCCGCGCGAGCTAGCCAACTACGGTGTCACTGAAAATTATGCTGAACAAAAATTTTGATTTTCCAATGAAAAACGTGAATTTTTACCGAAAATTTAACCAAAACCAGGACTACTGTCTACCCCACAAGACTCGGACTCGCGCAACGCGCACCGGAATGCAGGTAAGGCAGGTAAGTATCTATTGAAACTAATTTAAACGGACTTTAATGGAAGAATTTTGATTTAAAAATAAAAATGTGTTTCTAATACAAAAATTGAATGAATTTTCTATGTCTATAGGCGAAAAGAAAAATTTTTTCGCGTTTCGTCAATTATTTTTGCTGGGATGGTCTCAGGTAGCCCAATTATGAATATAGTAGCTGAAAACAGCGTCAAATTACCTCACCGGGAAGCAAAGTTATATAGATTCTATGCAAACTTGGTTTGCTTAGGTAGAATTTGATGGCTACGAATTGTATAGAACAAAGAAAAATTTTAGCTATCTAAGTGGCTATATACGCTAGACGGACGGGCGAGGTGTCGAAAGACGCGTCTCCGCGCGAGCTAGCCAACTACGGTGTCACTGAAAATTATGCTGAACAAAAATTTTGATTTTCCAATGAAAAACGTGAATTTTTACCGAAAATTTAACCAAAACCAGGACTACTGTCTACCCCACAAGACTCGGACTCGCGCAACGCGCACCGGAATGCAGGTAAGGCAGGTAAGTATCTATTGAAACTAATTTAAACGGACTTTAATGGAAGAATTTTGATTTAAAAATAAAAATGTGTTTCTAATACAAAAATTGAATGAATTTTCTATGTCTATAGGCGAAAAGAAAAATTTTTTCGCGTTTCGTCAATTATTTTTGCTGGGATGGTCTCAGGTAGCCCAATTATGAATATAGTAGCTGAAAACAGCGTCAAATTACCTCACCGGGAAGCAAAGTTATATAGATTCTATGCAAACTTGGTTTGCTTAGGTAGAATTTGATGGCTACGAATTGTATAGAACAAAGAAAAATTTTAGCTATCTAAGTGGCTATATACGCTAGACGGACGGGCGAGGTGTCGAAAGACGCGTCTCCGCGCGAGCTAGCCAACTACGGTGTCACTGAAAATTATGCTGAACAAAAATTTTGATTTTCCAATGAAAAACGTGAATTTTTACCGAAAATTTAACCAAAACCAGGACTACTGTCTACCCCACAAGACTCGGACTCGCGCAACGCGCACCGGAATGCAGGTAAGGCAGGTAAGTATCTATTGAAACTAATTTAAACGGACTTTAATGGAAGAATTTTGATTTAAAAATAAAAATGTGTTTCTAATACAAAAATTGAATGAATTTTCTATGTCTATAGGCGAAAAGAAAAATTTTTTCGCGTTTCGTCAATTATTTTTGCTGGGATGGTCTCAGGTAGCCCAATTATGAATATAGTAGCTGAAAACAGCGTCAAATTACCTCACCGGGAAGCAAAGTTATATAGATTCTATGCAAACTTGGTTTGCTTAGGTAGAATTTGATGGCTACGAATTGTATAGAACAAAGAAAAATTTTAGCTATCTAAGTGGCTATATACGCTAGACGGACGGGCGAGGTGTCGAAAGACGCGTCTCCGCGCGAGCTAGCCAACTACGGTGTCACTGAAAATTATGCTGAACAAAAATTTTGATTTTCCAATGAAAAACGTGAATTTTTACCGAAAATTTAACCAAAACCAGGACTACTGTCTACCCCACAAGACTCGGACTCGCGCAACGCGCACCGGAATGCAGGTAAGGCAGGTAAGTATCTATTGAAACTAATTTAAACGGACTTTAATGGAAGAATTTTGATTTAAAAATAAAAATGTGTTTCTAATACAAAAATTGAATGAATTTTCTATGTCTATAGGCGAAAAGAAAAATTTTTTCGCGTTTCGTCAATTATTTTTGCTGGGATGGTCTCAGGTAGCCCAATTATGAATATAGTAGCTGAAAACAGCGTCAAATTACCTCACCGGGAAGCAAAGTTATATAGATTCTATGCAAACTTGGTTTGCTTAGGTAGAATTTGATGGCTACGAATTGTATAGAACAAAGAAAAATTTTAGCTATCTAAGTGGCTATATACGCTAGACGGACGGGCGAGGTGTCGAAAGACGCGTCTCCGCGCGAGCTAGCCAACTACGGTGTCACTGAAAATTATGCTGAACAAAAATTTTGATTTTCCAATGAAAAACGTGAATTTTTACCGAAAATTTAACCAAAACCAGGACTACTGTCTACCCCACAAGACTCGGACTCGCGCAACGCGCACCGGAATGCAGGTAAGGCAGGTAAGTATCTATTGAAACTAATTTAAACGGACTTTAATGGAAGAATTTTGATTTAAAAATAAAAATGTGTTTCTAATACAAAAATTGAATGAATTTTCTATGTCTATAGGCGAAAAGAAAAATTTTTTCGCGTTTCGTCAATTATTTTTGCTGGGATGGTCTCAGGTAGCCCAATTATGAATATAGTAGCTGAAAACAGCGTCAAATTACCTCACCGGGAAGCAAAGTTATATAGATTCTATGCAAACTTGGTTTGCTTAGGTAGAATTTGATGGCTACGAATTGTATAGAACAAAGAAAAATTTTAGCTATCTAAGTGGCTATATACGCTAGACGGACGGGCGAGGTGTCGAAAGACGCGTCTCCGCGCGAGCTAGCCAACTACGGTGTCACTGAAAATTATGCTGAACAAAAATTTTGATTTTCCAATGAAAAACGTGAATTTTTACCGAAAATTTAACCAAAACCAGGACTACTGTCTACCCCACAAGACTCGGACTCGCGCAACGCGCACCGGAATGCAGGTAAGGCAGGTAAGTATCTATTGAAACTAATTTAAACGGACTTTAATGGAAGAATTTTGATTTAAAAATAAAAATGTGTTTCTAATACAAAAATTGAATGAATTTTCTATGTCTATAGGCGAAAAGAAAAATTTTTTCGCGTTTCGTCAATTATTTTTGCTGGGATGGTCTCAGGTAGCCCAATTATGAATATAGTAGCTGAAAACAGCGTCAAATTACCTCACCGGGAAGCAAAGTTATATAGATTCTATGCAAACTTGGTTTGCTTAGGTAGAATTTGATGGCTACGAATTGTATAGAACAAAGAAAAATTTTAGCTATCTAAGTGGCTATATACGCTAGACGGACGGGCGAGGTGTCGAAAGACGCGTCTCCGCGCGAGCTAGCCAACTACGGTGTCACTGAAAATTATGCTGAACAAAAATTTTGATTTTCCAATGAAAAACGTGAATTTTTACCGAAAATTTAACCAAAACCAGGACTACTGTCTACCCCACAAGACTCGGACTCGCGCAACGCGCACCGGAATGCAGGTAAGGCAGGTAAGTATCTATTGAAACTAATTTAAACGGACTTTAATGGAAGAATTTTGATTTAAAAATAAAAATGTGTTTCTAATACAAAAATTGAATGAATTTTCTATGTCTATAGGCGAAAAGAAAAATTTTTTCGCGTTTCGTCAATTATTTTTGCTGGGATGGTCTCAGGTAGCCCAATTATGAATATAGTAGCTGAAAACAGCGTCAAATTACCTCACCGGGAAGCAAAGTTATATAGATTCTATGCAAACTTGGTTTGCTTAGGTAGAATTTGATGGCTACGAATTGTATAGAACAAAGAAAAATTTTAGCTATCTAAGTGGCTATATACGCTAGACGGACGGGCGAGGTGTCGAAAGACGCGTCTCCGCGCGAGCTAGCCAACTACGGTGTCACTGAAAATTATGCTGAACAAAAATTTTGATTTTCCAATGAAAAACGTGAATTTTTACCGAAAATTTAACCAAAACCAGGACTACTGTCTACCCCACAAGACTCGGACTCGCGCAACGCGCACCGGAATGCAGGTAAGGCAGGTAAGTATCTATTGAAACTAATTTAAACGGACTTTAATGGAAGAATTTTGATTTAAAAATAAAAATGTGTTTCTAATACAAAAATTGAATGAATTTTCTATGTCTATAGGCGAAAAGAAAAATTTTTTCGCGTTTCGTCAATTATTTTTGCTGGGATGGTCTCAGGTAGCCCAATTATGAATATAGTAGCTGAAAACAGCGTCAAATTACCTCACCGGGAAGCAAAGTTATATAGATTCTATGCAAACTTGGTTTGCTTAGGTAGAATTTGATGGCTACGAATTGTATAGAACAAAGAAAAATTTTAGCTATCTAAGTGGCTATATACGCTAGACGGACGGGCGAGGTGTCGAAAGACGCGTCTCCGCGCGAGCTAGCCAACTACGGTGTCACTGAAAATTATGCTGAACAAAAATTTTGATTTTCCAATGAAAAACGTGAATTTTTACCGAAAATTTAACCAAAACCAGGACTACTGTCTACCCCACAAGACTCGGACTCGCGCAACGCGCACCGGAATGCAGGTAAGGCAGGTAAGTATCTATTGAAACTAATTTAAACGGACTTTAATGGAAGAATTTTGATTTAAAAATAAAAATGTGTTTCTAATACAAAAATTGAATGAATTTTCTATGTCTATAGGCGAAAAGAAAAATTTTTTCGCGTTTCGTCAATTATTTTTGCTGGGATGGTCTCAGGTAGCCCAATTATGAATATAGTAGCTGAAAACAGCGTCAAATTACCTCACCGGGAAGCAAAGTTATATAGATTCTATGCAAACTTGGTTTGCTTAGGTAGAATTTGATGGCTACGAATTGTATAGAACAAAGAAAAATTTTAGCTATCTAAGTGGCTATATACGCTAGACGGACGGGCGAGGTGTCGAAAGACGCGTCTCCGCGCGAGCTAGCCAACTACGGTGTCACTGAAAATTATGCTGAACAAAAATTTTGATTTTCCAATGAAAAACGTGAATTTTTACCGAAAATTTAACCAAAACCAGGACTACTGTCTACCCCACAAGACTCGGACTCGCGCAACGCGCACCGGAATGCAGGTAAGGCAGGTAAGTATCTATTGAAACTAATTTAAACGGACTTTAATGGAAGAATTTTGATTTAAAAATAAAAATGTGTTTCTAATACAAAAATTGAATGAATTTTCTATGTCTATAGGCGAAAAGAAAAATTTTTTCGCGTTTCGTCAATTATTTTTGCTGGGATGGTCTCAGGTAGCCCAATTATGAATATAGTAGCTGAAAACAGCGTCAAATTACCTCACCGGGAAGCAAAGTTATATAGATTCTATGCAAACTTGGTTTGCTTAGGTAGAATTTGATGGCTACGAATTGTATAGAACAAAGAAAAATTTTAGCTATCTAAGTGGCTATATACGCTAGACGGACGGGCGAGGTGTCGAAAGACGCGTCTCCGCGCGAGCTAGCCAACTACGGTGTCACTGAAAATTATGCTGAACAAAAATTTTGATTTTCCAATGAAAAACGTGAATTTTTACCGAAAATTTAACCAAAACCAGGACTACTGTCTACCCCACAAGACTCGGACTCGCGCAACGCGCACCGGAATGCAGGTAAGGCAGGTAAGTATCTATTGAAACTAATTTAAACGGACTTTAATGGAAGAATTTTGATTTAAAAATAAAAATGTGTTTCTAATACAAAAATTGAATGAATTTTCTATGTCTATAGGCGAAAAGAAAAATTTTTTCGCGTTTCGTCAATTATTGTTTCGTCAATTATTTTTGCTGGGATGGTCTCAGGTAGCCCAATTATGAATATAGTAGCTGAAAACAGCGTCAAATTACCTCACCGGGAAGCAAAGTTATATAGATTCTATGCAAACTTGGTTTGCTTAGGTAGAATTTGATGGCTACGAATTGTATAGAACAAAGAAAAATTTTAGCTATCTAAGTGGCTATATACGCTAGACGGACGGGCGAGGTGTCGAAAGACGCGTCTCCGCGCGAGCTAGCCAACTACGGTGTCACTGAAAATTATGCTGAACAAAAATTTTGATTTTCCAATGAAAAACGTGAATTTTTACCGAAATTTAACCAAAACCAGGACTACTGTCTACCCCACAAGACTCGGACTCGCGCAACGCGCACCGGAATGCAGGTAAGGCAGGTAAGTATCTATTGAAACTAATTTAAACGGACTTTAATGGAAGAATTTTGATTTAAAATAAAAATGTGTTTCTAATACAAAAATTGAATGAATTTTCTATGTCTATAGGCGAAAAGAAAAATTTTTTCGCGTTTCGTCAATTATTTTGCTGGGATGGTCTCAGGTAGCCCAATTATGAATATAGTAGCTGAAAACAGCGTCAAATTACCTCACCGGGAAGCAAAGTTATATAGATTCTATGCAAACTTGGTTTGCTTAGGTAGAATTTGATGGCTACGAATTGTATAGAACAAAGAAAAATTTTAGCTATCTAAGTGGCTATATACGCTAGACGGACGGGCGAGGTGTCGAAAGACGCGTCTCCGCGCGAGCTAGCCAACTACGGTGTCACTGAAAATTATGCTGAACAAAAATTTTGATTTTCCAATGAAAAACGTGAATTTTTACCGAAAATTTAACCAAAACCAGGACTACTGTCTACCCCACAAGACTCGGACTCGCGCAACGCGCACCGGAATGCAGGTAAGGCAGGTAAGTATCTATTGAAACTAATTTAAACGGACTTTAATGGAAGAATTTTGATTTAAAAATAAAAATGTGTTTCTAATACAAAAATTGAATGAATTTTCTATGTCTATAGGCGAAAAGAAAAATTTTTTCGCGTTTCGTCAATTATTTTTGCTGGGATGGTCTCAGGTAGCCCAATTATGAATATAGTAGCTGAAAACAGCGTCAAATTACCTCACCGGGAAGCAAAGTTATATAGATTCTATGCAAACTTGGTTTGCTTAGGTAGAATTTGATGGCTACGAATTGTATAGAACAAAGAAAAATTTTAGCTATCTAAGTGGCTATATACGCTAGACGGACGGGCGAGGTGTCGAAAGACGCGTCTCCGCGCGAGCTAGCCAACTACGGTGTCACTGAAAATTATGCTGAACAAAAATTTTGATTTTCCAATGAAAAACGTGAATTTTTACCGAAAATTTAACCAAAACCAGGACTACTGTCTACCCCACAAGACTCGGACTCGCGCAACGCGCACCGGAATGCAGGTAAGGCAGGTAAGTATCTATTGAAACTAATTTAAACGGACTTTAATGGAAGAATTTTGATTAAAAATAAAAATGTGTTTCTAATACAAAAATTGAATGAATTTTCTATGTCTATAGGCGAAAAGAAAAATTTTTTCGCGTTTCGTCAATTATTTTTGCTGGGATGGTCTCAGGTAGCCCAATTATGAATATAGTAGCTGAAAACAGCGTCAAATTACCTCACCGGGAAGCAAAGTTATATAGATTCTATGCAAACTTGGTTTGCTTAGGTAGAATTTGATGGCTACGAATTGTATAGAACAAAGAAAAATTTTAGCTATCTAAGTGGCTATATACGCTAGACGGACGGGCGAGGTGTCGAAAGACGCGTCTCCGCGCGAGCTAGCCAACTACGGTGTCACTGAAAATTATGCTGAACAAAAATTTTGATTTTCCAATGAAAAACGTGAATTTTTACCGAAAATTTAACCAAAACCAGGACTACTGTCTACCCCACAAGACTCGGACTCGCGCAACGCGCACCGGAATGCAGGTAAGGCAGGTAAGTATCTATTGAAACTAATTTAAACGGACTTTAATGGAAGAATTTTGATTTAAAAATAAAAATGTGTTTCTAATACAAAAATTGAATGAATTTTCTATGTCTATAGGCGAAAAGAAAAATTTTTTCGCGTTTCGTCAATTATTTTTGCTGGATGGTCTCAGGTAGCCCAATTATGAATATAGTAGCTGAAAACAGCGTCAAATTACCTCACCGGGAAGCAAAGTTATATAGATTCTATGCAAACTTGGTTTGCTTAGGTAGAATTTGATGGCTACGAATTGTATAGAACAAAGAAAATTTTAGCTATCTAAGTGGCTATATACGCTAGACGGACGGGCGAGGTGTCGAAAGACGCGTCTCCGCGCGAGCTAGCCAACTACGGTGTCACTGAAAATTATGCTGAACAAAAATTTTGATTTTCCAATGAAAAACGTGAATTTTTACCGAAAATTTAACCAAAACCAGGACTACTGTCTACCCCACAAGACTCGGACTCGCGCAACGCGCACCGGAATGCAGGTAAGGCAGGTAAGTATCTATTGAAACTAATTTAAACGGACTTTAATGGAAGAATTTTGATTTAAAAATAAAAATGTGTTTCTAATACAAAAATTGAATGAATTTTCTATGTCTATAGGCGAAAAGAAAAATTTTTTCGCGTTTCGTCAATTATTTTTGCTGGGATGGTCTCAGGTAGCCCAATTATGAATATAGTAGCTGAAAACAGCGTCAAATTACCTCACCGGGAAGCAAAGTTATATAGATTCTATGCAAACTTGGTTTGCTTAGGTAGAATTTGATGGCTACGAATTGTATAGAACAAAGAAAAATTTTAGCTATCTAAGTGGCTATATACGCTAGACGGACGGGCGAGGTGTCGAAAGACGCGTCTCCGCGCGAGCTAGCCAACTACGGTGTCACTGAAAATTATGCTGAACAAAATTTTGATTTTCCAATGAAAAACGTGAATTTTTACCGAAAATTTAACCAAAACCAGGACTACTGTCTACCCCACAAGACTCGGACTCGCGCAACGCGCACCGGAATGCAGGTAAGGCAGGTAAGTATCTATGAAACTAATTTAAACGGACTTTAATGGAAGAATTTTGATTTAAAAATAAAAATGTGTTTCTAATACAAAAATTGAATGAATTTTCTATGTCTATAGGCGAAAAGAAAAATTTTTTCGCGTTTCGTCAATTATTTTTGCTGGGATGGTCTCAGGTAGCCCAATTATGAATATAGTAGCTGAAAACAGCGTCAAATTACCTCACCGGAAGCAAAGTTATATAGATTCTATGCAAACTTGGTTTGCTTAGGTAGAATTTGATGGCTACGAATTGTATAGAACAAAGAAAAATTTTAGCTATCTAAGTGGCTATATACGCTAGACGGACGGGCGAGGTGTCGAAAGACGCGTCTCCGCGCGAGCTAGCCAACTACGGTGTCACTGAAAAATTATGCTGAACAAAAATTTTGATTTTCCAATGAAAAACGTGAATTTTTACCGAAATTTAACCAAAACCAGGACTACTGTCTACCCCACAAGACTCGGACTCGCGCAACGCGCACCGGAATGCAGGTAAGGCAGGTAAGTATCTATTGAAACTAATTTAAACGGACTTTAATGGAAGAATTTTGATTTAAAAATAAAAATGTGTTTCTAATACAAAAATTGAATGAATTTTCTATGTCTATAGGCGAAAAGAAAAATTTTTTCGCGTTTCGTCAATTATTTTTGCTGGGATGGTCTCAGGTAGCCCAATTATGAATATAGTAGCTGAAAACAGCGTCAAATTACCTCACCGGGAAGCAAAGTTATATAGATTCTATGCAAACTTGGTTTGCTTAGGTAGAATTTGATGGCTACGAATTGTATAGAACAAAGAAAAATTTTAGCTATCTAAGTGGCTATATACGCTAGACGGACGGGCGAGGTGTCGAAAGACGCGTCTCCGCGCGAGCTAGCCAACTACGGTGTCACTGAAAATTATGCTGAACAAAAATTTTGATTTTCCAATGAAAAACGTGAATTTTTACCGAAAATTTAACCAAAACCAGGACTACTGTCTACCCCACAAGACTCGGACTCGCGCAACGCGCACCGGAATGCAGGTAAGGCAGGTAAGTATCTATTGAAACTAATTTAAACGGACTTTAATGGAAGAATTTTGATTTAAAAATAAAAATGTGTTTCTAATACAAAAATTGAATGAATTTTCTATGTCTATAGGCGAAAAGAAAAATTTTTTCGCGTTTCGTCAATTATTTTTGCTGGGATGGTCTCAGGTAGCCCAATTATGAATATAGTAGCTGAAAACAGCGTCAAATTACCTCACCGGGAAGCAAAGTTATATAGATTCTATGCAAACTTGGTTTGCTTAGGTAGAATTTGATGGCTACGAATTGTATAGAACAAAGAAAAATTTTAGCTATCTAAGTGGCTATATACGCTAGACGGACGGGCGAGGTGTCGAAAGACGCGTCTCCGCGCGAGCTAGCCAACTACGGTGTCACTGAAAATTATGCTGAACAAAAATTTTGATTTTCCAATGAAAAACGTGAATTTTTACCGAAAATTTAACCAAAACCAGGACTACTGTCTACCCCACAAGACTCGGACTCGCGCAACGCGCACCGGAATGCAGGTAAGGCAGGTAAGTATCTATTGAAACTAATTTAAACGGACTTTAATGGAAGAATTTTGATTTAAAAATAAAAATGTGTTTCTAATACAAAATTGAATGAATTTTCTATGTCTATAGGCGAAAGAAAAATTTTTTCGCGTTTCGTCAATTATTTTTGCTGGGATGGTCTCAGGTAGCCCAATTATGAATATAGTAGCTGAAAACAGCGTCAAATTACCTCACCGGAAGCAAAGTTATATAGATTCTATGCAAACTTGGTTTGCTTAGGTAGAATTTGATGGCTACGAATTGTATAGAACAAAGAAAAATTTTAGCTATCTAAGTGGCTATATACGCTAGACGGACGGGCGAGTGTCGAAAGACGCGTCTCCGCGCGAGCTAGCCAACTACGGTGTCACTGAAAATTATGCTGAACAAAAATGTTGATTTTCCAATGAAAAACGTGAATTTTTACCGAAAATTTAACCAAAACCAGGACTACTGTCTACCCACAAGACTCGGACTCGCGCAACGCGCACCGGAATGCAGGTAAGGCAGGTAAGTATCTATTGAAACTAATTTAAACGGACTTTAATGGAAGAATTTTGATTTAAAAATAAAAATGTGTTTCTAATACAAAAATTGAATGAATTTTCTATGTCTATAGGCGAAAAGAAAAATTTTTTCGCGTTTCGTCAATTATTTTTGCTGGGATGGTCTCAGGTAGCCCAATTATGAATATAGTAGCTGAAAACAGCGTCAAATTACCTCACCGGGAAGCAAAGTTATATAGATTCTATGCAAACTTGGTTTGCTTAGGTAGAATTTGATGGCTACGAATTGTATAGAACAAAGAAAAATTTTAGCTATCTAAGTGGCTATATACGCTAGACGGACGGGCGAGGTGTCGAAAGACGCGTCTCCGCGCGAGCTAGCCAACTACGGTGTCACTGAAAATTATGCTGAACAAAAATTTTGATTTTCCAATGAAAAACGTGAATTTTTACCGAAAATTTAACCAAAACCAGGACTACTGTCTACCCCACAAGACTCGGACTCGCGCAACGCGCACCGGAATGCAGGTAAGGCAGGTAAGTATCTATTGAAACTAATTTAAACGGACTTTAATGGAAGAATTTTGATTTAAAAATAAAAATGTGTTTCTAATACAAAAATTGAATGAATTTCTATGTCTATAGGCGAAAAGAAAAATTTTTTCGCGTTTCGTCAATTATTTTTGCTGGGATGGTCTCAGGTAGCCCAATTATGAATATAGTAGCTGAAAACAGCGTCAAATTACCTCACCGGGAAGCAAAGTTATATAGATTCTATGCAAACTTGGTTTGCTTAGGTAGAATTTGATGGCTACGAATTGTATAGAACAAAGAAAAATTTTAGCTATCTAAGTGGCTATATACGCTAGACGGACGGGCGAGGTGTCGAAAGACGCGTCTCCGCGCGAGCTAGCCAACTACGGTGTCACTGAAAATTATGCTGAACAAAAATTTTGATTTTCCAATGAAAAACGTGAATTTTTACCGAAAATTTAACCAAAACCAGGACTACTGTCTACCCCACAAGACTCGGACTCGCGCAACGCGCACCGGAATGCAGGTAAGGCAGGTAAGTATCTATTGAAACTAATTTAAACGGACTTTAATGGAAGAATTTTGATTTAAAAATAAAAATGTGTTTCTAATACAAAAATTGAATGAATTTTCTGTCTATAGGCGAAAAGAAAAATTTTTCGCGTTTCGTCAATTATTTTTGCTGGGATGGTCTCAGGTAGCCCAATTATGAATATAGTAGCTGAAAACAGCGTCAAATTACCTCACCGGGAAGCAAAGTTATATAGATTCTATGCAAACTTGGTTTGCTTAGGTAGAATTTGATGGCTACGAATTGTATAGAACAAAGAAAAATTTTAGCTATCTAAGTGGCTATATACGCTAGACGGACGGGCGAGGTGTCGAAAGACGCGTCTCCGCGCGAGCTAGCCAACTACGGTGTCACTGAAAATTATGCTGAACAAAAATTTTGATTTTCCAATGAAAAACGTGAATTTTTACCGAAAATTTAACCAAAACCAGGACTACTGTCTACCCCACAAGACTCGGACTCGCGCAACGCGCACCGGAATGCAGGTAAGGCAGGTAAGTATCTATTGAAACTAATTTAAACGGACTTTAATGGAAGAATTTTGATTTAAAAATAAAAATGTGTTTCTAATACAAAAATTGAATGAATTTTCTATGTCTATAGGCGAAAAGAAAAATTTTTTCGCGTTTCGTCAATTATTTTTGCTGGGATGGTCTCAGGTAGCCCAATTATGAATATAGTAGCTGAAAACAGCGTCAAATTACCTCACCGGGAAGCAAAGTTATATCGATTCTATGCAAACTTGGTTTGCTTAGGTAGAATTTGATGGCTACGAATTGTATAGAACAAAGAAAAATTCTAGGTATCTAAGTGGCTATATACGCTAGACGGACGGGCGAGGTGTCGAAAGACGCGTCTCCGCGCGAGCTAGCCAACTACGGTGTCACTGAAAATTATGCTGAACAAAATTTTTGATTTTCCAATGAAAAACGTGAATTTTTACCGAAAATTTAACCAAAACCAGGACTACTGTCTACCCCACAAGACTCGGACTCGCGCAACGCGCACCGGAATGCAGGTAAGGCAGGTAAGTATGTATTGAAACTAATTTAAACGGACTTTAATGGAAGAATTTTGATTTAAAAATAAAAATGTGTTTCTAATACAAAAATTGAATGAATTTTCTATGTCTATAGGCGAAAAGAAAAATTTTTTCGCGTTTCGTCAATTATTTTTGCTGGGATGGTCTCAGGTAGCCCAATTATGAATATAGTAGCTGAAAACAGCGTCAAATTACCTCACCGGGAAGCAAAGTTATATCGATTCTATGCAAACTTGGTTTGCTTAGGTAGAATTTGATGGCTACGAATTGTATAGAACAAAGAAAAATTCTAGGTATCTAAGTGGCTATATACGCTAGACGGACGGGCGAGGTGTCGAAAGACGCGTCTCCGCGCGAGCTAGCCAACTACGGTGTCACTGAAAATTATGCTGAACAAAAATTTTGATTTTCCAATGAAAAACGTGAATTTTTACCGAAAATTTAACCAAAACCAGGACTACTGTCTACCCCACAAGACTCGGACTCGCGCAACGCGCACCGGAATGCAGGTAAGGCAGGTAAGTATCTATTGAAACTAATTTAAACGGACTTTAATGGAAGAATTTTGATTTAAAAATAAAAATGTGTTTCTAATACAAAAATTGAATGAATTTTCTATGTCTATAGGCGAAATGAAAAATTTTTTCGCGTTTCGTCAATTATTTTTGCTGGGATGGTCTCAGGTAGCCCAATTATGAATATAGTAGCTGAAAACAGCGTCAAATTACCTCACCGGGAAGCAAAGTTATATAGATTCTATGCAAACTTGGTTTGCTTAGGTAGAATTTGATGGCTACGAATTGTATAGAACAAAGAAAAATTTTAGCTATCTAAGTGGCTATATACGCTAGACGGACGGGCGAGGTGTCGAAAGACGCGTCTCCGCGCGAGCTAGCCAACTACGGTGTCACTGAAAATTATGCTGAACAAAAATTTTGATTTTCCAATGAAAAACGTGAATTTTTACCGAAAATTTAACCAAAACCAGGACTACTGTCTACCCCACAAGACTCGGACTCGCGCAACGCGCACCGGAATGCAGGTAAGGCAGGTAAGTATCTATTGAAACTAATTTAAACGGACTTTAATGGAAGAATTTTGATTTAAAAATAAAAATGTGTTTCTAATACAAAAATTGAATGAATTTTCTATGTCTATAGGCGAAAAGAAAAATTTTTTCGCGTTTCGTCAATTATTTTTGCTGGGATGGTCTCAGGTAGCCCAATTATGAATATAGTAGCTGAAAACAGCGTCAAATTACCTCACCGGGAAGCAAAGTTATATAGATTCTATGCAAACTTGGTTTGCTTAGGTAGAATTTGATGGCTACGAATTGTATAGAACAAAGAAAAATTTTAGCTATCTAAGTGGCTATATACGCTAGACGGACGGGCGAGGTGTCGAAAGACGCGTCTCCGCGCGAGCTAGCCAACTACGGTGTCACTGAAAATTATGCTGAACAAAAATTTTGATTTTCCAATGAAAAACGTGAATTTTTACCGAAAATTTAACCAAAACCAGGACTACTGTCTACCCCACAAGACTCGGACTCGCGCAACGCGCACCGGAATGCAGGTAAGGCAGGTAAGTATCTATTGAAACTAATTTCAACGGACTTTAATGGAAGAATTTTGATTTAAAAATAAAAATGTGTTTCTAATACAAAAATTGAATGAATTTTCTATGTCTATAGGCGAAAAGAAAAATTTTTTCGCGTTTCGTCAATTATTTTTGCTGGGATGGTCTCAGGTAG